>CM071846.1:20625371-23246950 GCA_036507275.1 Sicyos edulis | reverse complement strand
CATACTCTAAAAAGTCTAAAAAGTTAAATGTAAATTATCAATTGTCGTCAAGAAATTAATTTTTTATTAAAATTAAAGGTTGTAATAATACAAAATCCTTTACCATTTTAATTCTCAAATTATCTAAATAATTATTTTAAGGGTTTTTTTTTCATATATAGACCATTTTTAAAAATTATTTGCAAATCTAAGCATTTAGGAAAATATTAGCAATACTAAATTTTCATTAATTGAGTTAAAATTTCTGCAAATGTGAAATTACCATTTGAACCTAATAGTGGGTAGCTTTCATTTGGGAAGGAAAGTTAGAAAAGGGGGAAACCGTTCACTTTCCATTTCATTTTGCATGAATCTAGGGAGCAGTTTTGGGGAAAAACCCTTCGGCAGCGAAGAAGAAATTGCTAGGTCTTTGGAAAACCCATCTTTTACCCTGCTCTTTAGTCAAATTTTTTCTCATCTGCGGTCGAATCTGCTTCTAATACGATGGGTTTCGTTGCCGATTTTAGGGTTAGTTCAATTCTTTAACGACTAGAAGCATTATTTCATAGAGAACTAAATGTGCACGAGACTATACGGTACGTTTTTCTTTATTTCATCCACAATTAGGGTTTGTGCAGGACGGTGTAGTTGAGTTAGGGGGTTCTTTGATTGTTGATGGGTTTTTGCAGGGGAGGTGAAAAATATAAGAATTAATGTAGGAATAGAGGGTTCTGATTTGTTTTAGTTAGAGGAAATCCATTATTGTTGGAGAAAGATTGATGCATGTACGGTAGGGGGTAAGGTTGTTTAGGTTATTAAGAACCGATTCAAGCTTCTTTACTAAATCTTCTTTAACTTTAATAGAAGTTTAGAAACAGTGTAGTTAAGTGGGTTAATTTTTGTATTAGGGTATTAGAATGGTGAAAGTAGAGAAAGATGTAGAGAAAACAAGATAACCAGTTAGACGAAGCCAAAGAACTCTTGGCACGTCTGTAGACTACTACAGAAAAAGAAGAGTTGACAATACTGTAATTACAATAGGCGAGGTAGTTCTTTCAATGATTCAGGATATGGCTATTTTACAATTAATATGTGCATATATAAACCGAGTTACTTGTATGTTTGTATGTAGATGACAAGTTCATCTGAGGATTGTGGCAGGGAAGAAAATAAACTAACAGACAGTGAAGTTGAAAGAGTTTTGGAGACGCCTAAAACAGTAGTTTCAGGAAATGTATTGTCATCGGATGGTACCGATGTTAGAATGGAGCGTAAATAAATTGTACCATTCGGCTACGATTTCGAGGTACGTGTAGTGTTGTAACATGAAAACTGTATGGTATGATTGGATCGATCGATTCATTTATAATTGCACTTCTTGTAGAAAATCGATGATAGAAGAACCAAAAGGAATTTAGATGAAGTTTTAGGAGAGACCAGTGATGAGGACGAACACATAGAAGCTAATGTTGTTCCTGAAGTAGAAGTAGAGAAGAGGGGTATGGAAAACACATCTGATGAGGTAATGGGATATTGTATTTAAGAGAGAATCTTTGTTGAATATTTGTTGTATGAATGTGACTGTGATTTATTATTGCAGGATGATAGCATACCAATCGCACAAAGAAAAAGGAAAGAAGGAAAAGTATGAAGTTCACTCCAAAGTGGAAAAAAAGTGAAAGGTTTCTACAATGAATGTAGATAAGAAAGTAGTTAAAAGTGTGGACAGAACAATACGGACTGCTAAGAACATAGACAAGGACGGAACTGTACGTATTAAAGAGGTCACATTATCGAAAAAGAGGGTTAGTGATATTTTGGAGGACAAGAAGAAGATGAAAAGTGGTGATAAAAAGGTAAATATTTTTGTTGTTGTTATCTTATATGTGTTGCACACTGCTTTAATGACTTCAATTTCCTATTTTGTAGTCGAAGAAAATGAACGAGAATGAAAGGGGAAAAATAAAGGTACCTGGTGGGAAGGTAATTCTGACTATATAGTACTGTCGAAATGTATATTATTAATCTATTAATTGTATGCCTAATTAATGTTTTGTCCAATAGGTTGATGTTTTAAATAGCAAGCGAAAAAACCAGGATGTGGAGGAGTCGGATTAGGAAGATATACCCAAACTGGTAAATTAATTTATGTACTATAGTGTTTGTACTGTATATTATATAATGTGCCGATGCATCTAAACTGTATGTTTTAAAAAAAAGACGACAATACGACTCCGAGGAAGATAATACTCCATGTAAGAGCATGCGGTCAAGGGAACGGGATACAACGTAGAATAAAAAATGAGATAAAAGAACCAGCAAACAGAACCAGATTTACAAGGTATGAAAGATAACATACTGTATATAATTTTAACAACGATATGAAAGATAATGAATGCTGATTTAAACCATGTTAATATAAACTAGGGCGCCCCAATACTCCAACCACGTTGTGATTGGAATCTTAAACAGAAAATAAATGTGTTTGGAACATTTGACACAATCAAACAAATTATACATAAGTTGACTGGTGAACAAACCATGAGGTTTAAGACAGGAGTATTCGATAGTTCCTTGGATCTAGCAATAATAAGGTTCCAATCACAAATGTTGAACTCTCTAATTCGTAGAATGTGTAAGTCTCCCAAAAAGGATGAGTTGTGGTTCAACCTAGAAGGTAGAGTTGTTAAGTTTGGTATAAGTGAATTTGAAAAAATAAATGGTCTTAACTGTTGTGAAGAGGTAGAGGTGGATGAAAGTAAGTTGAAGAGGAGGTTCATGAAGAAGTATTTCCCAAATAATAAATCAATTAATAGGGTGGAAATAGCCGAACTCTTCAAGAAAGAAACCAATGTTCACGAAAACCATATGGTACGCTTAGCAGAACTGTATTGTTTGGAGTGCTTTATTGATGCTAAGAACTTCAAACAGAATGTAGACAATGTAAGATTGTTACTTTTTTAGGATGAAGAGCAGTTCAAGAAACATAGCTGGGGTAGGAGTGCATTTGAGACGACCCTGAAATATATTAAATGTGCAATCCAACACCCAACATCATCAACAATTGGTATCGGGGGATTCCCGTATGCACTACTTATTTGGGCATTCGAATGTATACCTCTAATATCACATGAGTCTAATATGTTTGCATGGCGGAAGGGATTCAATAATCCAATCATGTTGAAGTGGGAAAGTGATGAGCAGCCGAAGTGGAAGAATTTGCAGGAAAAAGTTTTCGAACATCCTGAGGTAAATTTACTACACCTTTATGTAAAATATTATTTTAATGAAAGATTAATACTAATTATACTTTTATATGGTCTTGTTTGCATGAAGTTTGTGTTTGTTGATATAGATGGAGGTGTAGTCGGGAAAAAGAAGGGGAATCATAGTTTGTCTGAAGAAACAATAAGTATTTAATGTTATTAAACTGTTTAATGTTGACTGAACATCATTAATGTACTGTATTGTCAATTTATAATTTTTGTCGTTTTGGTAGGGTAAAGAAAATGGTGGAAATTCAAGTGATATCGATAAATGATTTGAGGATGAGGTGGATGAGGCATATAATGAAATAATAAAAGAGCAACCAATATTCGAGGCTGGTGGGAGTTCAAAGGGTAATGATGTGGAACACAGTAGTGGAGTACCTAATATTGTTGAAGTGTTAAGAAGGAACAATGAGAAAGATGATGGAAATAACAATGTACAGAACGAGGATGCTGAGAAGAATGTTTACAATACTGTAGTCGAATTAACACAGTACATGAAGACGTCATTGGATAGTTTAAATAAACGGTTAGCTGAAATGTGGACGGTATTGAACGAAATTTCTAATGATGTAAAAGAGCTTAAAGGATTGAATAATAATGTTGTTGAAATGGTGGATGATGAAGAGGGTAATGACAATGATGGTGATAGTGGAGATAATTTGGATGGGAACAATAATCAAAGGAATGAAGTTGGAGAACAGAGTAATCACGGTGGTGAAGATAAAACCAAGGAAAGAGAAATAATGGAAGATAGCGGAGATAATACAACGAAAGAGGTACAAATCTTATTGATTTACAGTGTAGTTATAAATATACACATTATTTGATTATGGTGTTATTGATTTTAGGTGCAAGTGGACGAGGTTTTAATTCCTAGCTTAACTGCATTAGACCGAATAGATACATGGATGCGGTAGTATATTGTATTGTGTTTAACAAACATTGGTAAACATCCTTGTTACACTGTGAATATTTAGCTTGAAACTGTTATAATCTGTGTTGCAGTTGAAGGGACAAGGGTTTTTCTCAGATTCACAGGATGCTAAGAGGGTAAAGCGAAAAAAAAAGCCATCAAAATGCATGCTCTCTCCTTGCACTTCTAAGTTTGAGTCGGCCGAGGAAAAAAAGGAGAAAAAAGTAGATGGCAAGGAAAATATCCAATTCTCTGATCCACCAAATTTTTAATTACTTTCACAGCCTTAAGTTTTGTTGAATGTTTAGATGTTTAGATGTTTAGATGTTGACTTTAGATAAATTGTTTTTGAAATGTTTTTTTATATGTTGAACTTTGATATTTTCTACTTCTGAACTCTGATATTTATTTTGAAAGGAATGCATTTTCACTTAATCAGGAAAGCAGGGATGTTTTATTACCATTAAAAAATGTTCAACATATTCCGTACATATAAACTATTTTGTATATGTCATACATTTTAGTAAACATACGACAGTTCTGTATGTTCAACATTATTAAATCTACGGTACATATATTACCTGATTATATGGTTTAGTCAGGAGAGCATGGATTTTATTTACATTATGTTTACAAAAGGACGAATCTCTCTATTATATTGAAAATTAGTAAAGAAAACAATAGTTATAAGAAAACACATATAGTACAATATGATTGAAACGGTGTAGAGGTTTATACTAGGGTTAGAAAATCAACTTAGTCTGAGGTACAATATTGTAATCTAGACGATTTTTATCTAATTATACGATATGGTACGACCTATTATTCTGACCAATATGATTGCAACATGGTATAGGTATTTACGAAGGTTAGAAAATCAAATTGTTTGCGGTCCTGGAATGTATAATCTTTCCAACTATACTGTATAATATGAATATTTTTTTAATAAAAATGAAAATTTATGAAGTAATGTTGAAACATCAAAATAACAATACTAATAAGAAAATCCAGGGGATAAAAACAAGAATAATTGTCTTCTTGATAATAAAAAAGAAAAATGAAAATTGTTTTGGAGATAAAAAAAGATAGAAATGTAAATCCATCATTGGGTGAATGTGTTACGACATGTTTTCTTATTGTGTCCTTGTTGTCCACATCGACTGCATTTGATTCGTTGTTTTACCTCCAAAGATGATTTGAAACGCTTCTTCTTTGGTCTGCCTATTGGTTGTTTGGTTTTTGGAGGAAGGAGTTTTTTAGATCGAATGTCGTCTAGAAAAACCCAATGTTCCTTTGGTCCTAGGGGGTAAACAATACCTGCATACGTTTTTCTTAATGTTTCAGCAACATAGTATTATGAAACGTACTGTGTAGAAGAGATTTTTTTGTGTAGAAAAACGGCACAAGGAAAGATTAGATGTCGTACAGAACTTGGAATTGACGACTGCCAATGTTATGTCCCTGTATTAAGTTAAATTTGTATAAGGAGTTGGGATTGGTAGAATCAAGGAAAGATTAGAAGGTATGGTAATGTGGGGTATAACCACACCTGCATATAATATCCTTTATCCAATGATTCTTCAACTGTTTTTCGCATTCCTCAGTCAAGTTCATTATAGTTCTTCATGCATCATGTCTTCTAACACAGAACCACCCTTGCAACAACATCCTTATAAGTTCAAACATTGAAACTATTAGAATCTCACGTGCGTACAAGATATGATTGTTATAGTTTTCACATGAATTATTGGTCATGGCCTTATAACGTGTTCTGGGACAATGAGCGCGTGACCACCTATCAAAACCAATTTTTTGTAGTTCCTCACGAATACCAGGACATCCATTCTCAAGATGACGCATGTAGAATTCAAAATCATACATAGTGTATGCTTTTGCAAGACTAAGGAATATACCATTATCTCGTCAAGGTTGACATGGTACTGTTGGATGTCGTACAGAACTTGGAATTGACGACTGCCAATGTTATGTACCTGTATTAAGTTAAATTTGTATAAGGAGTTGGGATTGGTAGAATCAAGGAAAGATTAGAAGGTATGGTAATGTGGGGTATAACCACACCTGCATATAATATCCTTTATCCAATGATTCTTCAACTGTTTTTCGCATTCCTCAGTCAAGTTCATTATAGTTCTTCATGCATCATGTCTTCTAACACAGAACCACCCTTGCAACAACATCCTTATAAGTTCAAACATTGAAACTATTGGAATCTCACGTGCGTACAAGATATGATTGTTATAGTTTTCACATGAATTATTGGTCATGGCCTCATAACGTGTTCTGGGACAATGAGCACGTGACCACCTATCAAAACCAATTTTTTGTAGTTCCTCACGAATACCAGGACATCCATTCTCAAGATGACGCATGTAGAATTCAAAATCATACATAGTGTATGCTTTTGCAAGACTAAGGAATATATCATTATCCCATTTGCTCTTGTGTTTTTTAATCATATTATCACTCAAATGATAAATGCACATATAATAGAAAACTTTCAGCCACAACTTTTCGATGGCCTTGCTTATTGATTTGTGTCTATCAGATATGACAACAATATCCGGCCTATTACGAAAGTATTTTTTCATCAGTCCAATAAACCATTTCCAGGATGAGTCGTTCTCATATTCAACTACAGCCAATGCTAATGGGAAAATCTGGTTATTTGCATCACTAGTTGTAGCTGCAAGCAATGTTCCGCCATACTTGCTTTTAATGAATGTATCGTCTATTCGAATACAAGGCCGGCAATGTTTCCACCCTTCAAGTGAAGCAGCAACCGCAATGAAGTTGTATTGAAATCGTCTTTCATCTGAAAACTGTATTTTTGCTTTTGACCCTGACAACATTCAAAATAATAACTGGTTAGTTTGGAAAGTCTAGAAAAACTTATACGGTATAGTAGGAATATACAGTATATATTAGAAAGGACAACGTTATTGTAAAAGTTTGTTACCTGGGTTTTTCTCCATGAACACGTTGATGTAAGAAGGCAGTAGTGCATAAGACTCGTCTGGGTCGCCATACATTTGGTTCATAATGGACTGTTTTGCACGGTAGGCTTTATGGTAGCTGATATTCAATCCATGATGTGTACGTACATATGTCATTATGATGCGTGGTTTCTCAAACTCTCTACCTATGAAAGTGGTCTTGTTAATAATAAGTTTCTAAACTATAGATGATGTAGCTTGTTTTTGTTTGTTCATGACAACATCAAGGGAACAAGAATGTTGGTTGACTACTTTTCGAACAACCCAAGTGTCACTTAGTACACCACCTCTACGTGATGCAGAAACTTGCCATTTGCAACTTGGATCAATACATGCTGCAACGAAGAATTTTTTTGTAGATTTTTTAGAGAAGAATTGATACTTATCCCTCAAAACAATAACACTCAAAATGTTTTGGAGTTCTTTTTTCCCAAAAAATAAGTCATCTACACGAATTTCAAAATTCATAGGTAACTTGCCGAGGTCCAAGGAATGATGGAAACGACTGTCTATGGAACGAACAATCTTTGTAGATGTAGTTGATATAACATGGTTTTTTAAACTTGCAATAGATTGCCTTAGGTCAACTACGATGGTACACCAATTGATAGATCCACAAATCAATACATTATATAACCATTGAACAACGTTATCAACAACTAGCTTAATTCCCTTAGATAGTTTTTTACAAAGACCTACACTAACGTACGTAGGAGAAATTTCGATACAATCTCGAATCCCCAGTTTAGTCATAATCACAAGCATCAACTTGATATAAAGAGTGCATGGGTCAAGATATACTTCACATACTTCATAATCATTGTACATCTGATTATCATCCCACTGACAGCTATGTGCAATACGTATAGGAATGCTTGTTGAACCTGTAAGGGACAATTTTACAGAATAACTAACATTCCAATATTGTATGTACCATACAGTACCGTATATAACAAAATCGGAAGTATAGTATACTATATATTATATAGTAGTGTGTGTGTACGGTGTAGATTATACTATTGTACCTATGATTTCATTCCATTTCAAACATGAGTAATGAAATACTAAAGACTACAACAGGATAGTGCAATTAAAAATGAACTATTGATGAACTAATAAGAAAGAGATGTACTGTATAACTAACATTAAAATGAAATATGGGCACTACGGTTTTGAAACATCTTAATACAACAGGATAGTGTATTTAATAATTAGACCGTATTGTAGATGTGTATACACTCAATTGTACAATAATATGGAAATGATAGTAGGAAGGAAATCCTGTTATAAACATGATTTCACTACATTTTAAACATGATTTGTGACATTCCTAAGACTGTAATATTAATGGATTAAATGAAAAAAAAAATGACATAACAAGAATAAACATACCATACTCACAAATCTGAGACATATCGGATAACGATTATACTGGATTGAACAGTAACGGGCTAATGGTGATGAATGAGGAAGAAAACTACCCACTACTGTGTAAAAAGGTAATAAAAATTACTGTGTAAAAAGGAGATTAGTGAACCGAAATGAATAAAGTCGTCAGATTATACCGTGTGGTCGGCGTTGAGTTCCCGAGAACAATTTACAAGTTTAAAGGAAATTGAAAAGAGAGAAAGAAACTCACATAATAAACGAAAATGGAGGACTGACAATAACGCAATGGAAAATGCAGGAAGAAAAATGTAATGAAAAAGGAATGTGATTATTAATGAGAGATAAATGTAAAAAGGAATTAAAATATCTTTACATTTAATGTGTTGACAATTAAATATTGTATCTTTTTTAGTGATGAAATGTGTTTAAATAGGGGGTTTGAATTCGAAAATTCATTATTAAATGTGAATAAGGGAAAAAAGGTAATAAAAAATAAATATAAATTTCGAATTTTAAATAAGAAATTAACTTTGTAAAAAAACTGAATTACTAAATTTGCAAATACTTTTCAAATCTGGTTTAATTACTACAATTTCCCTTATTTTAATTATAATTAGTAAACTTTAATTATACTATAATATATATTATAGATTTAACAATGTATAGATTTATTTTCATGTTTTTTCGTTAAACCAATTGTTGTAGTCCCTACCTAATGGGTTAGTAGCGCAATAATTTCATTGTTTGGATGTAAATCAGTTTAACGTCAACGTCACAAGTTCGAGTCCGAGAATCGGTATCTGTCCCCTCTTCCCCAATATGTACTAAAAAAATGTTGTAATTTCAAAAATACAAAATTAACTACCTAAGTGAAAAATAGCAATAGTTCAATGACGTTAATATTTATCATGAATTAAAAGATTAAAGATTTGATGACTTGATCTCTCAATTCATAGTTATATAAATAATAATATAAATAATATTAATTAGTTAAGTAGATAAACATAATAATTATATGAGATGAACCAAAAGATAATGAGTTTAAATCTCTCTACTTTAACCTTTTTTTTTTTTTGAATTCATGAAAAATATATTGTTGCAAACAAAAGCTAATGAAAATATTTATATCTTTGTAATTAACTTATTTTCATTTTTTCAAAAAAAAAAAAACTTATAATAATACTTCATTATTATACTTTTTTTTTTGAAAAGTACATCATTATTATACTTTAAAAGATAATTTAGGTCATAGGTTACGACATTTCTCCTTTTTATTTTTAATCTATAATATATAATTTAAAAATATTTAACACTTATTAATACTATTTCTAAAAAATATAATAAAATTAACAATAATTAGGAAAAAAACTTCTCATTCTCACTTTAGGTAACCTATCTTTAAAGTTGTTATTTTTAAATTAAAAATTTATATTTAATTAATTTCAAATATTTTGTAATCCTTATTTTCTCTACAACTATAAATAGAATTCTCTTCAACACTTTTGTACAAACATGTTTAAATTTCCATTCTCAAAAAAAAAAAAACATTTTTTAAATTTCCTCATTTTGTGTTTGAGTTTACTTTTCTTTCCGCTAAAAAAATTAACTTATATTTTAATTTGTTTTGTTAGATTATTTTATTTAATATTCATCTATCTTTATTTTTGTGAGAAGTTAATTAATTTGAAGTATGAGATGATAAAATTTACATTATATTTTATATTAAATTTTTAGGCATCTTTTAAAAATAAATGTATCATATTTACCTTAAACAAGATATAGAAATTAAACTCTAACTTTTTCAAATATAGAGACCAAACTTATATTTTACCTAATTTTTTTAATGTTTGAATTCATTATTTCTTTAATTTCTTTGTTTTTTTAATAATATTATAATCAATTTTAAAAATTTCATCCATATTCATTAATACTTACATTTTCTATTCATTCTGAGATAGTAACATGAATTTTCAAACTTATAATTAAAAAATTAATCAGATTACACGTGTAATATATATTACACGTGTAAAGTATGTATAGATTTTCTTGTACCCTAAATTGTTGTCACATTAACCTAATAAGAGAAAAAAATCTCAATACATAATAAATTTGAAGTATTAGATAGTAGAAAAGAATCAACAATATTCATATGTTGGTGCAGACTTGCCCAATATTCACAACCAAATCATTCGAGCAAGTTTGAATGTTCCAAGTAAGGAAGAGAAGTAAAAGTTTGCTTTTGTGAGTGTTTCGATAAGATGGGCAAGTTTGTATAGAAATCCCACATGTAATGACTATAATTTATAGCATGAATATCTTTCATGACTAAAAAAAGAGACGTAATATTTGATATATCACAAAAAAATTCAACTTTGACACTATAGTAAAAGAGTCAATGTAAAACCAGTTATGACAGAAATTAATAGTCATAAACAACTATCAATGACATGTATATCTATACATTAATAATGACAATGTATAAGTGTCCTCGTATGACCAGTTATGACATTTTTTTATAGTCATGGTTGATCCAATAACGTCACATATTTATAGTCATGGTTTATTCATTTATAACCATTGCGATCCAATACTGACATATCCATAGTCATTATTGAGTAATTTATGTCATTAGTCTATTGTCGTGGTTGATCCATTAATGACACATAAACATAGTCATTGAAGAGGAATTAACGACAATTTATAAGTGTCATATTCAAGCCATTTATGATTTTTTTTTATAATCACAGTTGATTCATTTATGACAAATTATTTAAATCATTTCATCAGTTTACATGATACTATTCATATCTTATTTTCAATATATCATGTTTTCATAGGATATAATATGCAACCACAACCTTTTTAACACTTAAAGTGTCCAATCCTACTATAATTTTTGACAAAATATATAATTTAGACTCTGATGCAAGTGAGTATCATAAATTAAAGTTATTTCTTTTTATTTTATTAAAGCTCTTTTGCACTACTAAATTTAGTAGGCAACCTAGTTATAACTAATTATTTAAAACCTCCCTATCATAAAATCACTTAACTAAGCCAAGATTGGTCCAAATCAATACATAACTTTATCCTATCTCACTCTTTCTATGTTTAAACCAAATACCATGATCATCATAAAACTTCTTACTACTCTAATAACATTCATTCATACCAAAATGTCTCAAACTAGAACTCATCTCTACTATGCGATTGTAAATGGCGGTAAAACCCAAAAATTCTCGAGGAGCGATTTCGTTGGTTGAGGTTTGAAACTGGTCTTAGGTTCTCGAAATCCACGACCTAAGTCTAATTGTAAATTTTTTTATTATCTCTCAAGTTTGGTTTATAGGATGAGCGCAGATGTCTTTAAATATATGGGAGCATTACTCTTTTTTTATAGGTAGGAAGCATGAAACTATTTCATTGATGTATGAAAGAGTACAATAAAATATAAATATATATATATATATATATAGTAATTACAAAAGAGTAAAACTCCCCTACAGCCTACATTTTACCCATGTGGCACCATTAAGTGCCACAAACGTTTTTTTCATAAATAAAAATATTAAAAAGGAATAAAGTTTTTGTGGCTTTCAATGGTACACATAGCCAAAATGTAGGGTTCCCCTACACATGCATGTGTAGGGAAGTTTTACTCATTACAAAAAGGAGATTTCAACTGCACCAAAATAAGCTTAAATGAATATTTTTAATCATTGAATATTTTATTATTCCTTTCCGGGCACCATTCCCAAAAGAAGGCATAAGTAAGGTTGTACCATAAGATCTATTTGGTACTCTTGAATACCGATCAAAACAAATATCATAATGCTTTAGTCTCCTTTGGCCTAACAAAGGACCAGTTGAAATGCTGAAATAATATATGTCCAAATAAGTTGATGTCCATTAGCAATGATTGAAGATATGGTCCTGTGAGTTTACCCTTTGTAACACAGATAACAACAACAACTAGGAAAAATAGCTATAATTATCTTGAGACTTTTCTTTAGAAGTTTTCATATGAGTAAATATAACTTTGTGGCTAGTTTAGGGATAGATTAGTGGTGCACTCGGCAAAGGAGAGCTAAGCTCTCATTTTTTGGTTTCCAAAATAATATAACTTTGTGGCTTAAATTATTTCCTCAAGCTTGGTTCTCCGAGGCTTTTCATAAATAACTATTAAGGGGCGGTGGAGAAACACAGATCATTTTCAGGACACCAAATCCATTTATCCCACTTTTCATTTTTTTAAAAAAAATGTTAAGTTTTTTAGAATGATTATGAAATTTTTTGAGTTGATAAAAACTAAAGAAGTAAAGCGAGCAAAACTTATCTAAACTTATTTTGCATAAACGACTCCCAACACAGTCGTAGAGGGATTTGCAAATATAAAAAAGAAAATTTCAAATTTCAAATTAGATTTTCTTTTTATTTGAGGCCAAAATTTCAAATTAGATGGTTCAATATTAAATGCTCAGATTTATGTATATTCAATGTATTTCCATATTTATAATTATTAGTTATAATTTTAGAATAGTTGTCACATTTTGGATTGTCCTCGTAAACCTGACTATTTAAAAATATTTATTGAGTACAAACTTTAAAAAAATTAAAAAAAAATTGAACGTGTTACTTTTTTTAATTTCCAAGTCATATATATTATAATGCGGAGTTAGCAGAAGTACGCTAAATATAAAAAATATTTACAACAATAGTCATATTAATAAATAATAGCAAAATTAGTGTCAAAAAAAAAATAAACAATAGCAAAAGTAATCACCGGCTTTTATATAAAATTTTTCATTTATAGGAAAAAGACGCAAATACCCCACTTTAAATTAACATTTTAAAATAAATCTGGATTTTTTCAACTACCCATGAAGATATCTCGGCCCATAACAAATCGCCACAAAATCGTGGGGCTTTAAATAGTTTTTTTTTTCTTTTTAAATTTCATACAGGTTTTTATTTATTTATTTGTAGGTAGTTGTTTTGATTTTATCAATATACTTAAAAACTTCGTGTATTAATAAATAAATACGAGTTTCTAATTTTCAAATAACTAAATAGGTTTTTTTAAGAACGGAAAAATAGGAAAAATATTTACAATTCTAGGTAAAAATAAATAAATAACAATCATAGTCAATAATATCAATAATTGTTAAGAATAGATTATATATTACAATTTCCCATAAATAAATAAGAATTTCAAACAGATAAGGATTTATGCATTCTTGTTATTTTTGTGTTATTTATCTTGTTTTGCATAAATACTATATTTTTTTACGTGAGGATAAATAGAAAATTAGTACTATACTTTACAATTAAGATGTATTTATCTCATATATGAGAATTAATTCATCAAATTTTATATTTATTTAACAATAATTTTGTGAGTATTATAATACACTATTAAAATAATTATAAATACGATTCATTTTAAAAAAATAAAAAATATATTCATTTATACTAACGAATATTATCAAATATTTTCGTGTAACATAGTATTAATGAGTATTATAATACACTATTAAAACGTATTAACGTATTAATGATTAATACATGTATTAATAAATATTTATAATACAGTATTAATGATTAATACGAACATTAATACGTATTTATAATATAGTATTAATTATTAATACTGGCATTAATAAGTATTTATAATATAGTATTAGTCATTAATATTGGTATTAATATGGATATTAATAAGTATTTATAATACACTATTAATAATTAATACAAATAGTAACAAGTATCTATAAATACAGTATTTGTGATTAATACCAATATTAATAAGTATTTATAATGTAGCATTAATGATTAATACGGTTATTAATAAGTAAATATAAATCTTTTAAAATTTACCTACATTTTTAATTAGAATTCATTCATTACAATTTAATTTTTTGAAACTAAAAAAAATTGATGAAAATGAATTCAAATACATTCAAGTGCAAAATATTAATATTCATATATTAATAAATAAATACGAGTTTTAAATAAATAATATTTATGGATTATTGCTCTTTTTGTGGTATCTATCATGTTAGGGTATCTAAATAATATTGTATTTATAAGTATTAATATGAGTGTATTGAAAGAATGAAATAAATGTAATTAATTCTGGAAAAAAAATAAAAAAGTTGAAAAAATGCTGAAAAAATAATAAAAAAATATTAAGGATTTAGCAATTTGCCATGTGGTCACTATAACCGTCCATCAAAATGCAAAGGCCATTTGCAAAAAAAGAAAAAAATTGTAACACACGCAATTGACAGCAACAGGTGGCGAAAGAAAGAAAGAAAACCGGGAAAGTAAGGGTATAATAGGTATTTATGAAAAAAATTATTAATTAAATTTAAAACAAAAAAATAGATTTACAAATATTTACAAAGATGACTAGATTCATAATTATTTTCCTAAAAATAGCCATTTACTACAATTTCCCTAGAAAATAATATATTTTTATCAAATTTCATAGATTTTATCTGCCATTTTATATTCTAATTAAAACAATAAATTGAATTTTTCAATCCCTACATTTTGTTTACAAGAACATCTTGGATTTACCTTTCTTCATTTTTTTATAATAAGTTATCTTATTTTTGTTGCACTATTTACTTTAATAATTTTTGTAGGGAAGAGAGATAAGATTATCATCTTAGCTTAAAGTGCATGAATTCTTCAGTTTCAAAAGTCTGGTAACAATGATTCCTACTATATATATATATATATATATATATATATATATATATATATATTTATTTATCATTCTCTATATTTTGTTTACAGACACATTTGAAACTTTCTTTTTGTTTTTTGTTTTATAATAAAAAATTTAGTTATCTTATTTTTGTTGGATTATTTACCACTTTCATCTAATTTTTATTTTGTTGCAATAATTTTTGTAGGGATCTTTTGCTACTTAATTGTTGACTTGGAGATGTGAGTTTTTTTTTTGAAGAATGATAAAATTATCATTTGAATTAAAGGTAAGTTTATAGATGTATACTAATAAATATATTTAGCTTATTTATATTTATAATTATAATAATGATAGAACTCTTATAAATTTTATAATTTGAAAGTAATTGGTCTATTAATAGATAAAATGAAAAAACTAAAGAGCAAAGATTTTTAAAAATCAAAGATAAAATTTAATTTTAATGCGATAAATTTTTTTTTTTTTTAAATAATAACATCTTTTTTTTAATCTAAAAAAACATCTATTATTTTTTAAGCTCAAAATAAAATATTAACTGTTTTTTGACATAAATGTGAATTTTAATAAATTTAATTAACGTGAAAATGGTTATAAAATTCAATATTAAATTAAAAATATTATTTGATGATTTAAATTTAATGCAAAAATGTAGGAAAAAAATTATAATTATATATATAACTATTTATTGCAATTAATTGACATATTTTATTAAACATATATATAAAAATTATCACGTGCAACGCCGTGCTAAAATTCTACTATATATAAATGCCTTATTTGATGGTGATTGGGCAGGAGACAACATAGATCGTCCCTCTATTATTGACTTTGTGATAATTTTGGGCCTAAATTGTAACGGCCCAGGTTTTCATCCTGGTCTTCCAGGTATGTCCTAAGGGTATTTTGGTAATTTGGTCGGGCCGTTAGGGCTGTTTCTGTCTTTCTCAGCTGTTAATATTCTTGGATGGTCAAGTATAGGGCTTGGTCGCATTTTGGTTGAGTTTGGGTGTTGAGAGTTGCAAAAAGAAATAATAAGAGTTTTGTCGAAATAAGAATGCTTCAGCTGGGATTCGAGCCCGAATGGCTAGAAAGATAACGGAGAGGTTTTGCCAATCAAGCTTCAGGTAGACATTGATGCTCATTCCGCAAGTTATCTTAGTTTTCTTTGGTTTTCGGGAATTAAGTGAGTTTGATTGAAAATAAAAGAAAATAGGGTTTTCTCTTTTTCTCCTCTCCAAATCACCTTGCTGTATTCATCCTCTCCAAGCCATCTTGCCGTGCGATTCCAGCCGGGAGCTCCATCGATCGATCGTTCCGGGTAAGCATTCCTCGTTCCTCGATTTCTCCTTCTCGTCTTTTTGGTGTTGTTCTTGCTGGCCGAGATAAGGGATTTGTTAAAGTGTTGTTTTGTGCTTGATGCAGCCCCCGTGCCGAGTCACCCACCTCTGACGCCTCAGCGTAGTCGCGACCTGCCGCCGCCGCTCGCCCGCCCCGATCGCCGTCGCGCCTCCTAGTCGAGCGGCTTACGCCGTCGCTCGCCGCACCAGAATAAGACGCCGTCGCGCGCCGCAGCTTCTTCGCGACGCGAAGCAACCCTCTGTCGCAGCGTGCACAACCACATCGCCCGAAAGCCGCGACGTCGCGACGCCCACCACCGCGCGACGTCAGAGCCCGCCGCCGAGAGCGCACATCGCACGCCCACCGCATGCCCCTGCAGCGCCGTTGCTGAGCCCGCGCCGCGCATACGCCGAATGACGGCTGTTCGCATGTCGCCGCTGAAGCCGTGTGTGCCTTGCAGCCTGTCCGTCCGCGCGCCAGGCCCGTGCCGTGTGAGTTGCTTCCAACCGAGCCGAGTTCTGTTTGTATTTTATCTAAGGCCTATAGGTTGTGATGTTTGTTGTTGTTTGTTAGGTTCCCGGTAGCTAGCTCAGGTTCGGTTGCAACTTAGGATCTTTCTTGTGTGTGTTTGCCTTCCGACCTTGGTAAGGATTTCTTACCGGAGTTGTGTAGGCCCTGCGATATTATCTGTGATTGTTGTTTGTATGTATGTTTATGTTTATCAACATGTTAGTGGATAGGTGCTCCGTTCTGAATTCCGACTGGCATGATTCTCGTGTTATTTCTCATGTTAGTTCCATGCTAGGCTGTTCTGTTCTGGCATGTTCGTTATCTTTTCTTGCTTCGTCGTACCATGTTAGGTTCATTGATTCTACTTAGCATGTGATAGTATGTTTGTTGTTAGATGTTTATAGCTTAGAGTTCTGATAGGTAACATCATCCGGGTGAGGATGCATAACGTAACTTGCATCCGTGGCAGGGACGTGCGAGGCAGTACTCCGTCCCTGATCCGTCGTTAGGGTTTAGCTAACCTTAACTGCAGCCCAGTGCAATCTTGGGTAAGGGTGGCAGACTGTTAAATGCCCCAACGGTCGGGGGAATGACGAGGCATTGCCTTGTCCCCGGCAGTCGACACGACCTCAGCGTGTCTGCAGTAGCCCTTGATTGCCATCTGATAGGGCAAGGACCGGTTCCTGGTGTAAGCCTACCACGACTGGTTTCTTAGCCTCAGGTGCGGTGGTACAGGCTGACATAGTCATAGTGTCCTGGTCTCACACCACTATGTTCAGTGACACTGATCCAGAGATTCTTTTAGGCATGCGTACTGGACCAGGGTAGCATGCCCTAGACCCATCACCTCCCTAGTTTGCAACAGCATGCGGTGCTCGCACACGCTCATTACAGCGCCGACTAGAGAGCTCCTCGGGATCTTGAGTTCAGTGTACCTTTCGTATCGACAGTGGTAGGAAAGTTGAGGCCGAGATTAGTTTCTCGTAGAGTATCGAGATGCGTTGTAGTTTTCCGGGGTAAGACCGTAAGATGGCATCTGTGGTTTATATATGTATGGATTAAAGTGATGTGCTATCTTTTATGCTGTATTCATATCTTGCATACTTTCTGCTAGATGACCAGTTATATCGTATTGTACCCCAGTTGGGGATTCTTACTGGGTAATTCGTTACTCACTCTTATTTTGTGGTTTCCACGGGTAATCAGGGCGCGAGACAGGATGGCTGAAGGAGGAGCGGATCATGGAAAACCTGCTATCTTTTAACTCTGAGTTTCTGTATATGTTTTTAGTTTTGTCCTCTGAATGCATGTAGTTGGGCACGGAGCCCGTAAGAGCCTGTTCGATGCGAGTTTTGGTTTAAAAGGAAATTTCCGCCCGAGAGTCTTCTTCTTCCTTCTCTTTTCTTCCTCGACCGACCCGAGCTCCCTCTCGCTATTCTCCTTCGCCGACCCCAGTTCAACCGAGCTTCTTCTCCATTTCAAGGTCATTTTTCTTGTTCCGAGCAGCAGGTACGTGTTCTCTTCTCTTCTTCTTCTTCTTCTCCCCCAATTCCTTCCCCTTCTCCCATGTTTCCGATTTCTTCCTTGCCGGCCGATTTGAAGCGAGTGGCTTGTAGGTTTCGTGCGGCCAGCCAAGGGGAAGTGGTCCAGCAACAAATCGCTCGTCGAATCCTCTCAAATCGCCCGAATCGACCCCGTTTTCTCCAATGCTCTGTTCGCCCCTGTTCGCGCAGAAGCTGGCGTCTGTCGCAGCCCAGCCCGCCGAGCCACGCCGCTCATCGTCCCTTGCCCGCGCGCGCGTCCTCGCCTCAGCGCCCAGCCGCATCGCGTCGCCCGAGCCCCTACTCGCAGAGTCGTGCCGCATCGCCCAGTGCCGCTCGCGTCCGCGCGTCTGCGTCTGCGCCCAGCTCTACCGCCCATCTGCGCCCCAGCGCGCCCAGCTAGCCCCATTGCTGCCCCGTTCGTGCAATCGGCTCGTTCGTGCGTTCGTCGCGCCTCGTGAGTTGCTCCCGAGCTGAGCCCTGTTTATTTTATTATATTTAGGCCTATTGTGTGATTTTTTTTGTGATTGATAGGTTCTCGATAGCTAGTTCGGGTTCGTTCGCAACTTAGGTTTTCGTGTCAAATCGTCCCCGACCAAGGTAAGGATTTCTTACCGGAGTTGTGTGGACCCTGCGATATTATATGTGATTGCTGATTGATTGCTTGTTTGTGTTTATTGACATATTTAGTAATAGGTGCTCGTTTCTGAATTCCCGGTTAGCATGATTTTCCTAATTAATTCTCATGTTAATCCATGCTAGGTTGTTCCTTTCTGGCATGCTCGTATCTGTTCCTTGCTTCGTAGTATCATGCTAGGCTCGTTGTATTCTTATTGAGCACGTATTGGATTTTATGGAATTGTTTGTCGATTGCTAGGCGAGTTAGCGTTGCGGGTAGATAGCATCATCGGGCCCGATGCATAAAGTACCTTGCATCCATGGCGGGGACGTCGAGGCGATGCTCGTCCCCGGACCCCGTGAGGATTAGCTAACCCAAGCGGTAGGCCCCGCAATCTTGGGTGAGGGTGGCGATCGTTAAATGCCCCAACGGTCGGGATGATGACTTGGCATTGCCTCGTCTCTCGCGATCGGCACGTCCTCGGCGTGTTTGGCCGTAGCCCACGATTGCCACTGTTAAGGTAAGGGCGGCTTCCTGGTGTAAGCCTACCACGACCCGTTCCTTAGCCCCTGGTGCGGTGGTTCAGGCTGACATAGTTTACGTGTCCAGGTCTCACACCCCTATGTCAGTGACACCGATCCAAAAATTTAGTTAGGCGTGGTGACAGGACATCGGCAGCTTGCCTTCAGACCCGACACCCCCCATAGTCTGTAGTAGCACGCGGTGCATGCTTACGCTCATTACAGCGCCGACTGGAGAGCTCATCGGGATTGTGAGCCAGTGTACCATTCGTCGACAGTAGACAGGCTGAGGCCGGGACTTGTTTCTCGTATAGGGTGTAACGGCCCGAAAATTTCATCCCGGTCTTCCCGGGAGGCCCAGGGGCATTTTGGTAATTTTGGGTCTGGCCTATAGGGCCGGTTATGTAATTGTTAATTGCCGGAAAAATTATGAGTCGATTTGAATAGAATCGGGAATTTTGATGAAGACATTTGGGCTTGGGAAAAGGTAAAAATAAATAGGGAATTAAATAGCGCGTCGAGTGAGATTCGAGCCAAGGACATGTCGCATGCTAGGCAGAGGGCACTGCCAGCCGAGCCACTGGGCGTGTTTGTTAACTTAATCGTGCGACCTTGTATATAAGCTGGTTTGAGCTGAGTTTTGGTTTAAAACAGAGCAGCCCGAAGCCTTCTCCCCCATTTTTCTTCTTCTTCGCGAATCCCCTCCGACCGACTACGAATTCCTCCCTCACCGACTTCAAATTCGCCAGATTTCCTTCTCCAAATCGAAGCTGATGCCGAGCAGCTGGTAAGTCCTTTCCTCTTCTTCTCCCTTCTTCTTCTTCTTCTTCATTTTTACCTCTGTTTTGGGCTGTGCCATTTCCGGCCGAGTCGAGGTGATTTGAGGTATGGGTTTTGTGCAGCTAGTGTAGGGTAGTTCGCCATCAACAAATCGCCCGTCGAAACCTCTCGGATCGCTCGAATTCGAGTTTCTCCTTCGCCCCTATTCGCGCGCTGAAGTAGGGCCCCTGTCGCCGAAAGCACGCGCGGCGTGAAGCAGCCTAGCCGCCGAGCCGAGCGCGCGCCAGACACCGCCCCGCGCGCGCGCTCGCTCCGCCTCGCCTCGCCAGCGTCGCGCCGCCGCCGAGCCCTCGCGCGCCGCCGAGCCGTGCCAGCGCGAGCGCCCTAGCCGAGCCTCTCCGTGTCGCCCCTGCATCGCCCTCGCGCCTCTGCATCGCTCGCGCGCCCGCGTCCGCGCCCAACCCCCTGTTCGTCGCGCCCGCACCGCTGCGCGCACCAGCCGCGCCCACCCGGACCCCGCTTTGCCCGTTCGTGCAATCGGCTCATTAAATGCGTTAAATCGCGCGCCGTGAGTTGCTCCGAGCCGAGCCTCGTTTATTTTATTATATTTAGGCCTATTGTGTGATTTTTGTTGTGATTGATAGGTTCTCGGTAGCTAGTTCGGGCTCGTTCGCCATTTAGGTTTTCGTGTCAAATCGTCCCCGGCCAAGGTATGGATTTCTTACTGGAGTTGTGTGGACCATGCGATATATTATGCGATTGCTGATTGATTGCTTGTTTGTGTTTATTGACATGTGTAGCTAGGTATTCTATTCTGAATTCCCGATTAGCATGATTTTCCTGATTTAATTCTCATGTTAATCCATGCTAGGTTGTTCCTTTCTAGCATGCTCGTATCTGTTCCTTGCTTCGTAGTATCATGCTAGGCTCGTTGTATTCTTATTGAGCACATATTGGATTTTATGGATTTGTTTGCTGATTGCTAGGGCAGGTTAGAATTACAGGTAGATAGCATCATCCGGGCTTGATGCATAAAGTACCTTGCATCCATGGCAGGGACGTCGAGCAAGTCATTCCGTCCCTGGACCCCGTGAATGATTAGCTAACCCAAGCGGTAGGCCCTGCAATCTTGGGTGAGGGTGGCAGTTGTTAATGCCCCAACGGTCGGGATGATGACTTGGCATTGCCTCGTCCCCGGCAGTCGGCACGTCCTCAGTGTGTTCGGCCGTAGCCCCTGATTGCCACCTGTTAAGGTAGGGACGGCTTCCTAGTGTAAGTCTACCATGACAGTTCCTTGGCCCCAGGTGCGGTGGTTCAGGCTGACATAGTTTACGTGTCCAGGTCTCACACCCCTATGTCACTGACACCGATCCAAAGAATTAGTTAGGCGTGGTGACTGGACATGGGCAGCTTGCCTCTAGACCCGGTACCCCCATGGTCTCGGCAGAGCACGCGGTGCATGTTTACGCTCATTACAACGCCGACCGGAGAGCTCCTCGGGATCTTGAGCGTGTGTACCTTTCGTCGGCGATGTGAGACAGGTGAGGTCGAGGACTTGTTTCTCGTATATAGGCGACTTGTGTATTGGATGTGTGGTGATATTATTCCGGACTAAGACCTTAAATTGGCATCCGAGGCCCAAGTGTGGGCTAAGCTATGTGCTCTATTCTGTGTTTATATTCATAGCTTGCATACGCTCATCGAGATGACCATGTATATCGTACAAACCCCGGTTGGGGATTCTTCTTGAGTAATTCGTTACTCACCCTCACTGTGGTTTTTCCAGAGGTAACCAAGTTGCGAGACAGGATGGCTGAAGGAGGAGCTGTGATCATGGGGCCTAGTCTTCCAACTCTGATTTTTGTATTATGACTCTTTATGTTTTGTTTTCCCCTGAATGCATGTAGCGGGCACTGAGCCCTAGGATGTTTTGTAAATATTTGTGGATTCCAAAGATTTTGTATCCGAACAGAATTTGAATGGTTTTTAGTAAATCTCGATCGAGTAAACTTTGGAAATGTATTTATCTTGGAGCAGTGCTTGGAAACAGGGACAGTTTCGTGGAAATTGTCTAGTTTTTAAAGGGGTTATTTTGAATGTTTTTGTTTTTAATTGGAATCTGAAATCATGTCATTTAATGTCCTTTACTTTGAATGCATGCATTGGGGTAAGGGCCCATTTAGTGCCCCATTCGGTCGGTCCCTTACAGTTGGTATCGAGCTCGAGTCATAAATTACGTAGTTTGACCTTTTTGTTGTAGGTCGTTTTCCCATGATCACTAGCACTCCGACACCATCATCAGTACGCCTAAGTTTGCTTTTTGTTGTAAGAAAAAGGGTTAAGAATTTACAATACTGTCATCAGTGTATGCCTTGTGTAGTGTTGTAGAGCGGAGACGAAGCGAGTTCGACTCGTTATTGGTTTGGGTTTAGAGCGCCATCATGCCAACTTCCCGCGCAGTGTGTGATGTATGTTGTGGCTTGTTGTGGTATCCAGTAGATTCGGATGCCCCGGGACATCGTTCGAGAGGAGGTAGAGATTGGACTCCCATAGGCCAACCGTGGCCGGGGCTTGTTGGTTTTCCCCTAGTGAGAGGGTGGAGGTGCTTTGCCTTGGAATGCCACTCCAAGAGAGGAGTTAGCTATGATTGTGCTGATGTGGATGTTTGTGGAGCAGGTCCCCTTGTGGACTAGCCTGGGTAGCTCAAGTGTTGATCTTGAGCCTTGATAGATTATTTGGTTGCCCAGAGAGTGGTTGCAAGTTGGTAGCCTCGAGGAGGTTGATGAGGCATCTTTGTGCTTCTTTAAAGTGTTGTTGTCTGCAGCAAGTAAGCCGGAACCCTGTGGGTAAGGGTGCAGCAAGCAGTGTTCTCTACGGACTAGATCCGTTGGTGTTTTCCTCAGTTGTTTGGTAAAAATGAACAATCTTCTTTTGGTAGGCCCTAGAGTAGGGCTAGCTGCTGCATGTTGAGAGAGCCGGCCAGAGTTTGTTGAGCATCATGTGGAGATGCAAGAGTAGGCTGTGAGCCTTTAGCTTGATGAGATGCCTTAGGCATGGTTGTTGGAGTTGAGCCCTTGTATGCCGAGCCAGAGTTCGTGTCATTTGAGGTTGTGACCTTGTTGGCCCCGTTGCAGTAAGATGTGGATTTGGTAGTAGTGGCACTTGAGGTGCATTGGTTGGTGTGCCGCTTTGGCACTAAATTTGGTTCAGGCCGGAGTTTGGCATGGGCATAGCAGATGGTTCTATGCCGTCAGGAGTTTAGCGTACTCCTTTAGCCTTGGATCCGTTTATGGTAGTTGCACCTGTGGAGGTCGTGCAAAAAGGGCTAGTTCAGTGGTAATCGAAAGATTTCAAGCGAAAGGATGTTCGAGAGGAGCCGGAGCCTTTTCCCAGTGTTACGGGAGGTTGAGTAAGTCAAGCAGGTTGACGGCTGGAAGTGTTAATGCGCGTGCATCTCCCGCTAGTGTTAAGGCCAAGAGATCTTTGTGGTTGGTAGTGCGGTCAACTACCTTCGAGTGCCTAAACCTCAGGAGAGTTGAACATCGTAGAAGCAAGTTGGGTCCAGTTGAGGGACCATGAGTTGGATGCCTATGAGGTGAGTAGGATGCCTTGTGAGAGGAGTTGGATGCCTTATGGGTAAGCACCCTTGGTAGAGGCATGGTAAAGTAAGTGTGGGTTGGCATGGTTATGCTTTGGTAGAACAAGGTTGCCACAGCTTCGAGCATCGTGTGGAGATGGAACTTTGGGTGTTCCGTTGATTGGTTGTATCTCTGCCATGAGCTAGTGTGGCTTTTGGGAAAAGCATTTGTTAGACTTGGATCGCTAAATGAAGGTTGGGAGTTGTGCACACAAGTGTGTTTTGTGTGGTTCGTTCTGTGGCGAGAGAGTCAGATCCATGTAGGGTTTGCTTTGGGGATCTGGTGCTCAGTTTTTGGAAAAATTGGACTCCAGGTGGATGTTGTAAGGCTTTGGTGAGGTGGTAAGGATACCATGCTCGTGGTATCAGGTTGTTGCTTAGGTAAGATTTGTTAAGTGGATCTAAGCTTGGTTGGCGGATCTTCTTGTTGATCGTCATGATTGAGGAAGTTGTTCGGATCCTTCCTTGAGTAGGAGGATGACGCATTCGGTAGCGTTTCGGGTCCTCTTGGTTTCCAAGGAGTTGGAGTTGACCAGCATGGTTATGATGCTGGGAAGATGGAGTTGTTGTTTGTTCAGGCAGTTGGCTGTAGGCCGTTAGTTGGCAGTGGGTGTTGAAGGTTGTCCGAGAACCCTAGGTCGTGGAGAGCCTCTCTAGAACTCAATTAGGCCCTGATAGTGAGTTTCAGTTGGCAAGTTGAAGCCGTGTAGTTTGTAGCCTCGGGGGAATTGCTGGCAGTCTTGGTAGCCTAGCAAGTTAAATTTGTTTGGAGTAGAGTCCGGATTGGTTCCGGTATGGTGACAAGTTGATGCTTGGTATTGACCAAGGTGTGGATTGAAATTGCTTGAAGTCAGTTTTGCTCGTGGGGCGAATGGTTCGAGCCCTGTTGGTTGTCTTCCTATTTCCAGGAAAGTTGAGAGTTGCCCCGTTGGCAATTGGAGGTTCAGTCCGTGGTGAACCCCTGTTGCTACCCCGTGAGATTTTGATCTTGTTGCTTTAGTGGAGCAAGACAGTGAGTGCATGTGGAGCTCTCTGTCCTTCGGTTGTCTGCTCGTAGGAGCCGTTTCTTTCTGGGTTTGGCGATTTCTTTGTCGTCGGTTTGTTAAGGACTTTTTCGCCATAGCCTCGCCCCTCACTCGTCGACGAGGAAGGGTGTCGAGTTTATTTGGAACGATAAGTGTGATGAGAGCTTTGCCGAGCTCAAGCGCAGATTTGCCTCAAAGCACAGTGTTGGCGATCCGGAGGGGACAGGTGGTTTCGTGGTTTACAATTATGCTTCCAAGTTCGTGTTGGGTTGTGTGTTGATGCAGCACGGGAAGGTCATTGCTTATGCTTCCCGTCAGTTGAAGCCATATGAGCAGAACTATCCGACTCATGATATGGAGTTGGCAGCAGTGGTGTTTGCACTGAAGATTTGGAGGCATTACCTGTATGGTGAGCGGATTCAGATGTTTACCGATCACCAGAGCCTCAAGTATCTGTTTGCTCAGAAGGAGCTGAATATGAGGCAGAGGAGATGGTTAGAGTTGGTGAAAGATTATGACTGCGAGATGTTGTACCATCCGGGCAAAGCAAATGTTGTAGTTGATGCTTTAAGTAGGAAGACGTAGCACTCCGCGGTGTTGTTGAGTTCCCAGCCCAGATTACGGAGAGAGTTCGAGCGGGCTGAGATTGCAGTGTTGTTGGGCGAGGTTCTCGCCGAGTGGCTCGATTGATGATCCACCATCGATTAGATAGCGGATTATTGATAGTCAGCTGAGTGACCCCGCACTCAAGAAATTGGGTGACAGAGTTAGTGCTGATGGAGATTTTGAATTTGTGTATTCACCAGACAGTGGGCCGACGACTGAGGAGGCGGTTGTGTGTTCGGATGTTGCAGGATTGCAAACGAGTTGCTCTCGAGAGGCCCACAGTTCTCCGTTTGCTTGGCACCCCGGGGTACCAAGATGTATCAGATCTTAAGCGACATTCGGTGGATGGGTATGAAAAGAGATGTTGCGGAGTTTGTCAGTCGATGTCTCACTTGTCAGCAAGTGAAGGCACCCAGGCAGAGACCAGCCGGTTTGTTGCAGCCGCTGAGTATACCTCAGTGGAAATGGGAAGAGATCTCCATGGACTTTATTGCTGGTTTGCCGAGGACTCCGAGGAAGTTCTCTCAGATTTGGGTGATAGTCGACCGATTGACTAAGAGCGCACACTTCATTCCCGGTAGAGACACTTATACCGTGGGGAACAAAGGCGCAGATTGTTTTTGGAACAGATTGTTCGTTATCACGGTGTGCCTGTGAGGATTGTGTCTGAGCGTGATTCGAGGGCTTGTGTGTTGGATTTCCCGAGCAGTTGGGACCAGTATCTGTATCTGATGGAGTTTGCATATAACAACGGTTATCAGTCGACGATTCAGATGGCTCCATTCGAGGCCTTGTATGGTAAGTGTTGCCGATCTCCTGTGTTCTGGGAAGAGGTTGGTGATAGGCAGGTTTTGGGTCACGAGTTGCTGCAGTTGACCAATGGTGTCGTGCAGAAGATTAGAGCTCGTATGTTGACAGCTCAGAGCAGACAGAAGAGTTATGCCGATGTTCGGCGTCGGGATTTGGAGTTTGAGGTTGGTCAACATGTTTTCCTGAAGGTCGCACCGAGGCGAGGTGTTTTGAGGTTTGGCAAGCGTGGAAAGCTGAGTCCCCGTGTTGTTGGTCCATTTGAGATTCTGAGGATCGGCAAGGTTTCTTATCGATTAGCCTTGCCTCCGTCATTGTCGGCAGTGCACATTGTTTTTCATGTGTCGATGTTGAGACAGCACGTGCCGGACCCGTCGCACATTGTTGATTTTGAGCCTATGCAGCTGAATGAGGATTTGAGCTTCGAGGAGAAGCCAGTGGGGATTCTTGCTTTTGAGACAAAGACACTGCGTAATCGTGAAATCCGGTTGGTAAAGGTTCAGTGGAGAAGTCAGAGTTCAGAGGAAGCCACTTGGGAGCGGGAGGATGAGATGAGATTGCGATCCCCGATTTGTTCCAATCTTAAGTGACTTTCGAGGACGAAAGTCTTATAAGGGGGGAATATTGTAACAGCCCGGAAATTTCATCCCGGTCTTCCCGGGAGGCCCAGGGGCATTTTGGTAATTTTGGGTTGGGCCGACAGGGCCGGTTATGTAATTGTTAATTGCCGGAAAAATTATGAGTCGATTTGAATAGGATCGAGAATTTTGATGAAGACATTTGGGCTTGGGAAAAGGTAAAAATAAATAGGGAATTAAATAGCGCGTCGAGTGAGATTCGAGCCAAGGACGTGTCGTGTGCTGCTAGGCGGCGCCGCCATTGAGCCATCGGGCGTGTTTGTTAACTTAATCGCGCGACCTTGTATATAAGCTGGTTTGAGCTGAGTTTTGGTTTAAAACAGAGCAGCCCGAAGCCTTCTCCCCCATTTTTCTTCTTCTTCGCGAATCCCCTCCGACCGACTGCGAATTCCTCCCTCGCCGACTTCAAATTCGCCGGATTTCCTTCTCCAAATCGAAGCTGATGCCAAGCAGCTGGTAAGTCCTTTCCTCTTCTTCTCCCTTCTTCTTCTTCTTCTTCATTTTTTCCTCTGTTTCGGGCTGTGCCATTTCTGGCGGAGTCGAGGTGATTTGAGGTATGGGTATTGTGCAGCTAGTGTAGGGGAGTTCTCCATCAACAAATCGCCCGTTGAAACCTCTCGGATTACTCGAATTCGAGTTTCTCCTTCGCTCCTGTTCGCGCGCTGAAACAGGGCCCCTGTCGCCGAGCTCGCGGCGCGCAGGCAGGCGCCTCACCGGCCGAGCCTCTCGCCAAGACACCGCCCCCGTGCCCGCGCGCACGTCCTCGCCAAGCTCCGCAACGCTTCGCTCGAGCCTCTGCTCGCCGAGTCGTGCCAGCGCGAGCCCCCTAGCCGAGCCTCTCCGTGTCGCCCCTGCATCGCCCTCGCGCCTCTGCGCTCGCGCGCGCGCGCCCGCGCGCTTAACGCCTGTTCGTCCGCGCAGCTCGCGCGCTTCTGCTCGTCCGCGCCAGCCAGCCCACATTCTTTGCCCGTTCGTGCAATCGGCTCGTTCGTGAGTTCGTCGCGCCTCGTGAGTTGCTCCCGAGCTGAGCCTCGTTTATTTTATTATATTTAGGCCTATTGTGTGATTTTTGTTGTGATTGATAGGTTCTCGGTAGCTAGTGCGGGCTCGTTCGCCATTTAGGTTTTCGTGTCAAATCGTCCCCGGCCAAGGTAAGGATTTCTTACCGGAGTTGTGTGGACCCTGCGATATATTATGCGATTGCTGATTGATTGCTTGTTTGTGTTTATTGACATGTGTAGCTAGGTATTCTATTATGAATTCCCGATTAGCATGATTTTCTTGATTTAATTCTCATGTTAATCCATGCTAGGTTATTCCTTTCTAGCATGCTCGTGATTCTGCCTCTTGCTTCTTAGTATCATGCTAGGCTCGTTGTATTCTTATTGAGCACGTATTGGATTTTATGGATTTGTTTCTCGATTGCTAGGCGGAGTTAGAATTGCGGTAGATAGCATCATCCGGTCCGATGCATAAAGTACCTTGCATCCATGGCGGGGACGTCGAGCAAGTCATTCCGCCCCGACCCCGTGAATGATTAGCTAACCAAGCGGTAGGCCCCGCAATCTTGGGTGAGGGTGGCGATTGTTAATGCCCCAACGGTCGGGATGATGACTTGGCATTGCCTCGTCCCCGGCGATCGGCACGTCCTCGGCGTGTTCGGCCGTAGCCCCCGATTGCCACTGTTAAGGCGGGGTGGACGGCTTCACGGTGTAAGCCTACCACGACCGTTCCTTGGCCCCAGTGCGGTGGTTCAGCCGACATAGTTTACGTGTCCGTGTCTCACACCCCTATGTCACCGCAGCACCGATCCAAAGAATTAGTTAGGCGTGGTGATCTGGACATGGGCGGCTTGCCTCTGACCCGGCACCCCGGTCTCTGAGTAGCACGCGGTGCATGTTTACGCTCATTACAAAGACCACCGGAGAGCTCATCGGGATCTTGAGCTAGTGTACCTTTTTCGCCGACGATGAGACAGCCGAGGTCGGGACTTGTTTCTCGTATAGGCGACTTGTGTATTGGGTGTGTGGTGATATTATTAGGACTAAGACCTTAAATTGGCATCCGAGGCCCAAGTGTGGGCTAAGCTATGTGCTCTATATTCGTGTTTATATTCATAGCTTGCATACGCTCATCGAGATGACCATGTATATCGTATTGTACCCGGTTGGGGATTCTTACCGAGTAATTCGTTACTCACCCTTACTGTGGTTTTTCCACAGGTAACCAAGTTGCGAGACAGGATGGTTGAAGGAGGAGCTGTGATCATGGGGCTCAGTCTTCCAACTCTGATTTTTGTATTATGACTCTTTATGTTTTGTTTTCCCCGAATGCATGTAGAGCGGGCACTGAGCCCCTAGGATGTTTTGTAAATATTTGTGGATTCCAAAGATTTTGTATCCGAACAGAATTTGAATGGTTTTTAGTAAATCTCGATCGAGTAAACTTTGGAAATGTATTTATCTTGGAACAGTGCTTGGAAACAGGACAGTTCCAGGAAATTGTCTAGTTTTTAAAGGGGTTATTTTGAATGTTTTTGTTTTTAATTGGAATCCGAAATCATGTCTGTTTAATGTTCTTTACTTTGAATGCATGCATTTGGGTAAGGGCCCATTTAGTGCCCCATTCGGGTCGGTCCCTTACATAGGGCGACTTGTGTGGTGATATTATTCCGGACTAAGACCTTAAGTTGGCATCCGAGGCCCAAGTGTGGGCTAAGCTATGTGCTCTATTCTGTGTTTATACTCATAGCTTGCATACTCTCATCGAGATGACCATGTATATCGTATTGTACCCCGGTTGGGGATTCTTACTGAGTAATTCGTTACTCACCCTTATTATTGTGGTTTTTCCACAGGTAACCAAGTTGCGAGACAGGATGGCTGAAGGAGGAGCTGTGATCATGGGGCTCAGTCATCAAACTCTGATTTTGTGTTATGACTCTTTATGTTTTATTTTCCCCTGAATGCATGTAGCCGGGCATGGAGCCCTAGGATGTTTTCTGAATATTTTGTGGATTCCAGCATTATTGTATTTAGACATGTTTTGGATGATTTTAAGAAATCTCTGATCGGAGTATACTTTGGAAATGTATTTATCTTGGAACAGGTGCTTGGAAACAGGGACAGGTTCCAGGGAAATTGTCTAGTTTTTAAAGGGGTTATTTTGAATGTTTTGTTTTAATTGGAATCCGAAATCATGTCTGTTTAATGTCCTTTACTTTGAATGCATGCATTGGGGTAAGGGCCCATTTAGTGCCCCATTCGGGTCGGTCCCTTACAACTTCGTACAGCTTCTCCCAATCTTCATTGTGATAACCTCTTCGCTCTTCAACTTGCTAAAAAAACCCAGTGTTCCACGGGCGTACCAAATATTTCAATTACCTAGTTCATAAAATCGATTTTGCTGAGGAAAAATGATTTCGGTAAAACAGAGCAAAAAAGCCAAAGTCGGGATTAGAGCGGGTTATGTGTATTTAGTTGAGATTAAAAAATTAAGGAAAAAAGTCCGGATTAGAAAGAAAAATAAACAAACAAAACAACGATAAAACAATTTATAATTAAAACTAGACAAAAAATACAACAAAATCGTAGAAATATCTTTTAGAAGAAATTGTATGAGATATAACAAAAAAAGTTCATGGGTTTGAATAGGTGTGTAAAGTGCATATTGTTTCAATCAACAAATTATCTTCAATTAGTTTCATAAACACCTTTCAACTTATGTATACAAAAAAAAGGCTAAAATTATATGATGAAATAAATTTCATTAAAATTTTATATTTATTAAAAAAATCTAAGAGACCAAAGAGGTGGCCACGTGGCAGATTTTCGTAGCAATGATTTGGTTTTTGTGTGTGTGTGTGTGTGTGGCGCGGGAAACCGACAGTCGCAGGCGATAGGACTGGGCGGGGTTGTTGAAATGGAAGTTGTTGCGATTCGAGTTCCATTTTCGTTTCAATCCCGACTACAACGGTTTGTTATCTTAACCTCTGTAAAGGATTGTTGTAAATCATGTGCAATGCCACAGATTATATCTTACTACATTTATTTCCTTGCAATCTAGAAGTGAAAAGAGCTTGATGATTGCAGTTCTTCTTTTGGGATTGCATTTGACATTGATGGGGTTGTTCTACGTGGCCGCAGTCCCATTGGAGGGTCTAACAAAGCTTTGAGGAGGTTATATGTGGATTCTACATCCCCTGGTATATATCTATACATATCACACAACTGAAATTTTTTATTTATATATACCGCAAATCATTGAGTCTGTGCCTTTTTTTTTACTAGTTCACCTTTTGGCTGAAGCAATTGAATTGCAGTTTAGTTTTCTTATTTCTCACTAATCCGTCAGTATCTTCATGGTGGAACAAGATTTTCCATCTACTTGATTAATCTAAAACTGTCCTTTTAGGGGTAAATTAATATTGTTTGTCCTCTTGAGGTGACCTTAGAGATTTCAGGTTTGAAACTCACGAGTGAGCTTAATTGTAAGAATATCATGTTATCTACCACGTCTAAGCCTTGAGACGAGCATGGGTGTCCCGAGAGTGTATTGGAGTGAAGCTTTGACACAATCTTTTTTTGGTCGGTAGATTTACTCTATTCTCTATACATTCTTTTCAAGCGACAAATTTTTTTATTCCCTTGCTAAAAATAGAAAATCAGAGACTATTTGAAGATTGAAATAGTGAGAGTGGGCTATCTCTGAATCTTGTAATGGCACAACATGGATATTTTCTTAGACGGCTGAAGTTTTGAAATACCTTCAGACACTCGGCCAGTGGGCTCTTCTTTTATCCACATACGTACTTAAATATGTTTGGGCGACGGTTGAGTTATTATAGCAATGGATTGTTATAGAAGGAGAGGTTATAATAACTTGTGTTTGAGGTGGACCGTGCACATTATTATAACATGGGTTATGATAGCTTGTGTTTGCTATCATAACCCATGTTATAATAGTTTTTGTTTGTTCGCTTGTGTTTGGAGTGCAAGTTATTATAAACGTGGATCTGATGTTTTTCGGTGTCTGGTCTAAAGACGAACGTGGTTATCTCGGGTATAGTGGAGCAATTTTTCGGTTTCAAAAAAAAAAAAAAAGAGGATTATTGTAACAAAGGAATGAGTTATTTTTTTAACTCAACCCAGGATTTGTTGTGGGAAATTTAAACTTGTAACCTCTTAATGAGAGAAACCCTTACTTTACAAATAAGGAAACAAATAATACATTAGGATAATATCCTCTACAAATCAATAATATTATAAATACAAGATACTAATCCAATAAATATGGAAACAAATAATTTGAGAATAATCATCAAATAACCAACACTCCCCCTCAAGCTGGACTAAAAATGTCTTCCATTGCCAGCTTGCCAATCATCTTATTGAAATGTCGCTTAGGAAGACCTTTAGTAAAGACGTCAGCCACTTGTTCTGAAGTAGGCATATAGGGGATACATATGGTTCCAGCTTCAATCTTCTCCTTTATAAAATGTTTGTCAACTTCAATATGTTTGGTCCTATCGTGAAGGACTGGATTGTGGGTAATGGAAATGGCTGCCTTGTTATCACAATACGCACGTATTGGTGTTGATTGAGTGAACTTTAGCTCCTCCAATAGTCTCTTAATCCATATACCTTCACAAATACCATGAGCTAGTGCCCTAAATTCGGCTTCAGCACTACTTCTTGCCACCACAATTTGTTTTTTACTACGCCAAGTGACTAAGTTTCCTCCAACAAAGGAGCAATAACTCAAGTTGACCTTCTATCTCGTGGTACTACACCTTGATCAGACATCTGTGTAGATTTCAACATGAAGATGACTTTGTTTTTTAAATAGTATACTTTTTCCTAGAGTGCCTTTCAAGTATCTTAAAATTCTATTTACTGCTTCAAAGTGAGCAGGACCAGGAGCATGCATGAATTGACTAACCATACTAACGGCAAAGGCTATGTCAGGACGTGTGTGAGATAGGTAAATAAGTCTCCCAACAAGTCTCTGATATTTTTCTTTATCCTTTACTTCTTCACATGTTGATGTTTGCAATTTCACATTTTGTTCAATAGAAGTTTCTGCTGGTCTACAACCGAGTAATCCTGTTTCTTCTAGTAGATCTATTACATATTTCCTTTGATTTACTAGAATTCCACTTTTCGATCTTGCAAACTCCATTCCTAAAAAATATTTTAGGACTCCCAGATCTTTGATTTGAAACTCATTACCTAAATTTTTCTTCAAAATGGTTATTTCCATATCATCATTGCCAGTTATTATTATGTCATCAACATACACTATCAAAATGACCATCTTGCCGTTTCTAATATGTCGATAAAATATAGTGTGATCTGCTTGACTTTGAAGAAATCCATAGCTTATAACTGCCTTCTCAAACCGTTCAAACCATGCTCTGGGTGACTGCTTGAGGCGGACTTATGTAACCTGCATACGTTTTTACTTCCATAATTTATTTCAAAGCCAGGTGGTAAGTCCATAAATACCTCTTATTCGAGATCACCGTTAAGGAATGCATTTTTTACATCAAGTTGATACAAAGGTCATTCTTCATTGACAACAATAGCTAGCAATACCCTAATAGAGTTAATTTTGGCAACTGGGGCAAATTTCTCTTGATAATCGATTCCATAGGTTTGGGTGAATCCCTTAGCAACCAATCTTGCTTTGTACCTTTCAACACTCTCATATGCATGACATTTTATAGTGAACACCCATTTGCACCCTACTGTCTTCTTGTCTTTTGGCAGCTCAACTATGTCCCACGTGTGATTCTGTTTGAGAGCATTCATTTCCTCCATGACTGCTAAATTCCAATTCGGATCATCTAGGGCCTCCTCAGATATTCCTTGGGACAAACAAAGTTAGTTATCCTAGAGGTAAAAGCCCTATGAGTGTCGATGACTTTGTGTAGGATAAGTAATTCTCAATGGGATATTTGGTACAATTTCGGGTTCCTTTCCTATAAGCTATGGGAACATCAAGGTCGAGCCATTGGTTATATTATTTTGGGAGGAGAAGAAGTGGAAGGAAGAGTTACGAGATAAAGTACCGGATTATCAGGATCGGCTTGTCTGAGTGTCGATTGATCATGCGTCGGATTAGCCATCTTGCCTATGTTCTTTTGACTTAGCTTTCTCCTAGTATAAACTTGAAGTTCAGGTTGATTATTCTATAGTGTTTCTCCCCCTGAGGAGGAACCTTCCATATTGGGCATTGTAACAACCTCAGAGTGTATGATATTTGGAAGAGGTGAGGTATCCCAAAACTTTCCTTCAAATGTAGATGTCTCCCCCTGAAGGGAATGAGGTTTAAAAAAGGATTGGTGTTCTACAAATGACACATCCATACTTTCAAAAAATCTCTTTGTTACAGGATCATAACATCTATAGGCCTTTTTATGGGAGGTATAGCCTAAGAATATGCATTTGGTAGCCCGAGGATCTAGGTTGGACACATAAACAAAGGCAATACATCCAAAAACCTTGATTGGTAGATCTGAGAAAATTCGAATTGTAGGAAAGGTGGTTCTTAGGTATTCTAGAGGAGTTTGAAAACCTAAAACCTTAGTATGCATTCGATTTATGAGGTAAGTAGCAGTAAGAATCGCGTCACCCCATAAATACTGAGGGACATTCATAGAGAACATAATGGCCCTAGAAACCTCCAATAAATGTCTATTCTTTCGTTCTGCAATGCCATTTTGTTGAGGAGTATTTCTACAGGTTGATTGGTGATAGACTCATTTGGTGTGTAAGAACTCAGTTAGATAGGTATTGAAATATTCAGTGCCATTGTCGAAATGTAAGATACTGATTTTGGTTTTAAATTGGGTTTCAATCATGTTATAGAAACGGATAAATACCTCATTAACATCATACTTGTGAGTTAAAAGATACACCCAAGTTACACGGGTGTGATCATCGATAAAGGTAACGAACCACCGTTTCCCACTTTGAGTTACTGCCTTAGATGAACCCCAGACATCGCTATGAATTAAATAAAAAGGTGCAGAAGCCTTATAACTTTGAGGTAAATAAGAAGTGCGATGAGTTTTTGCAAAGGCACAATGTTCGCAATGAAAGGTAGAACAATCAATTCCTTTAAAGAGTTCTGGAAACAAATACTTTAAATAGAAAAAACTGGGATGTCCTAATCTATAATGCCAAAGCATCAAAGTTTCCCTAACAGATGGAGAACTAACACTACTTAAACCCTGAACTTTTTTATGACTAGTTGAAGCTTCCTCAAAATAGTAAAGGCCATCAAGCATCCTAGCACGTCCAATCGTCTTCCCCGACTCCTGTTCCTGAAAGACACAATGTGAGTCATAGAAAATAACACGACAGTTAGAATCTCTAGAAATCTTGCTAACTAAAAGCAAATTGCAAGCTAATTTGGGAACATGAAGGACGAATTGTAAGGTAAGGTGTGGAGATAACTTAATAGTTCCTTTTCCAGAAATAGAATTGAAACTACCATCTGTTATTCTAATTTGTTCATTACAATATAATGAAGAGTATGACTCGAAGAGTTTTGAGGAACTAGTCATATGGTCAGAAGCTCCAGAATCTATAATCCACGAAGCTGAAGTAAGACAGCAGAAGGCATGAGGACAATTACCTGTTTGTGCCAAGGAAACACTAGGATTACCATAAGTCGTAGTGGTCTTGAGCAGTTTCAGGATTTGATTAATTTGCTCTTTATTGAATGGAGTTGATTCAGCACTATTGGCACTAGAAGCTGGTGGACGAATACTCTTTTCACCTTGTCTATTACTTTTATGATTGGCAGGTTTTCCATGGATCTTCCAACATGTCTCCCGAGTATGTCTCGGTTTGTTGCAGTGATCACACCACACACGAGGCTTATTTGTCTGATCAGATGCCTTGTTTGTAGTGGCTTCAACAACTAACGCAGAGCTTTCTTCTGTATCAACTGGTTTTTTACCCATCATCACATGTTGCCGACTTTTTTTCCTCGCAGATTTTAAAACACTTCGTTGATATTAGGAAGGTTAGCTTTACCTATTATTCTGCCTCGAACTTCATCAAACTCAACATTAAGTCCAACCAAGAATTTGTAAATTCGACCATTCTCAACAATTTTCTTATAGTGCTTTTGATCTTCAGTGGACTTCCATTCATATTTATCAAACAAATCAAGGTCCTGCCAAATTTGCTTCAGTAAGTGAAAGTACTGAGTAACGGAATTACTCCCTTGTTTTATGTCACTTAGTTTGAGATTTAGTTCAAACACTTGTGACTGATTTTCTAAGTCGCAATACATCTCTGTGACACTATCCCATAATTCCTTAGCTGTAGAGTAACACATATAGTAGCTACTAATGTCTTCCACCATGGAATTTACTAACCAGGTCATCACCATGGAGTTTTCGGCATCCCATGTAGCAAAAGATGAATCATCTTTGGAAGGTGCTACCTTGTCTCCAGTAAGGTACCCAATCTTTCCTTGTCCACGAATATATATTCGAACACTTTGTGACCACCGAAGAAAATTGTCACCATTAAGTCGAATGGTTGTGATTTGGATAGTAGGGCTATGGGTTGGAATTCTAGCAACTGATATCTTGTCTTCAGACATTATTCTTCAGCAAAAAACAAGATTTTAAGGCTAGATAACTAAAAAAACAGCAATTTAAATATAGTAAACTGCATCAGAAAAAAAAAAACAGCAGTTGAAAAACCCAATCAGTTGGCCAAAAAACTTGAAAAAATAATTCAAACTTGAGAAACAAGCAGCAACAAGGTTTCCTGGAGCTGCGACAGGTTGAATGGACAGCAGGCGCGCGAGTTCTCCCCTGGAAAAAAAACAATCACCGATGAACAGAAATCAGACACCGATGGACAATAGGCGCGCGAGTTAAAAAAAACGCTTAGGAATGGGTTTTTTTTTTCAACGGACAGCAGCGGAAACAACTGGGTTCTGGCGACCGGCGAGTTCTGTCATCGGATAAGAGCAAACCAATGTTCGTCGGCGGCAGTAGAGGTAGATAGGTGCGGCAGTGGCTGAATTGACAACAGGCTGTTATAGGGTTTTGAAAAAATATTTTTATTTCTCTTTTTCTTTGTTTGGCTCTGATACCATGTACAAAATATAATGAGAGGAATATTTTTCTGTATTATTCTTTGATAATAGGTGTTTCTTAAATAGAGAAACTCTTACTTTACAAATAAGGAAACAAATAATACATTAGGATAATATCCTCTACAAATCAATAATATTATAAATACAAGATACTAATCCAATAAATATGGAAACAAATAATTTGAGAATAATCATCAAATAACCAACATCATGCATCATACCAATTGAGCTCAACTCTTGTTGTCATTATAACATGGGTTATTATAATAGAGTTCGGGTTATTATAGTTGAGATGAGGGTTACAAGTTAAACATCTGTTATTATAATCGGTAGTCCAAACATGAATCTAGTTATTCTAACCCAACCCAACCCACCTTTAAATGGAGCCCAAACGCCTCCTCAACTAAGGTTGTTAATGATATTTTGTGGCATGTTTCCGCTTTGCTTTTACCACAGTTTTCAGAACGAACTTATAATTGCAACTGGAAAAGGGGAGCCAGCTCTTGTTATGTCCGAGTATGGTTTCAAGTAAGCTCCTAACCCAACATTTCAATGCTTTCAGACCTTGTTGGATGCGCATGTGATATATTTGTCTCTTCTTTGCGCATATTGATCCTGTATCCCAATACAAGAATTGGACGAGCAAGCAAGCTTTCGATTTGTCTTGCAACCCCGAGAAGTTGATAAGACGGCAGAATGTATTATCTGAAAGAGTGAAGGCAGCTTTTGTTGTCAGTGACCCTGTTGATTGGGGCAGGGATATCCAGGTACTTTATAGGAGGTTGCATTGTACTATTGGATTTAGTTTCTAAGACTTTATTTCAAAGTGCCCTTCGGTAAAACAGCTTCATTTTTTTAACTTAGAGATTTGTTTATATTTGTCTCCAAGAAAGGGTGGCACAGTGGTTGAAGATTTGGGCTTCAGGGTATGCTCCCCTCAAGGTCCCGAGTTCGAGACTAACTTGTGATATTATTCCTTCGATGTCTGGCCTAGGAACGAGCGTGGTTACCCTTATTTCAAAGAAAGAGAGTTGTTTATATTTGTCCAGCAACAAATAATTGTTTTATCTTGGTTTCGAAATTACTTAGGTTATTTAATGGTAACACTTGTCTGTCTAAATTACCGAAGCATTGGACTTTGGGTACACATTTATTGGGTGACAATTTATAAATTTGGACTTTCTAAGTGATTTCACTTGTATAAAAATTGGAGTATGTTCTTAAGTAACAAACCTTGTTAGAATTTGTGGACCAATTGATGAAAACTTAGATTGCTATCATTATAGATAGTATGAGGTTTCGTTGATAATGAGTCACTCATCTATTTTATAAATGCTAAGAGGTCTCTTTAACTTTTCAATGTGGAAACTTCAACATATCCCTCAATATGGTGCCTTTTTGGGTTCACCATTTTTGTATTGGATACCAATTTCATTTTTATTACACGGGGTACCCGTTTGGGTTTAATGACCGCCAATACCATATTAAATAGTATAAGCTTCCAACTTAAAACTAATTGAGAATGAGTGGAGGTTTTTTTTTTTTTTTTTTTTTTGAAAATGTGAGATGTTAATAACTTGTTATGAAAACAAAATAAAATATTGAACTGTTGCAATGCTTCCTTCAGAAGTCTTCATCCCTTTAACTTTTTTTTTTAGATTACATTAATTGGGGATGCTGGGATTCAAACCCATGAGCCATGATCTCTTGGTCATTGGGTGTATACTAATGCCGCTTGCTGACATCCCCAGCCCCGATTTGCTTTCTTCCTTGACCAGGCTTGCCACTAAGGTTCAAATTGAAAGCAATTAGCTTGAAATCCAACTTTGCATTCAGCCCCGTTTCTTGATGTTGACAACTTGATAAAGGCTTGGAACTCATTGATGAATGAATTAGGTTCTTTGTGATGTTTTAAGATCCGGAGGACTTCCAGGGCAGGAGAATGAGAATCAAGTGCCTCTATATTTTGCTGCAGATGATTTTGAATATCAGGTTAGTTTCAATGATTCTTTAAGCAATGAATTTCCAAGGTACATAAAGCCTTATTCGTTCTTTAGGATAGCCTTACTTTACGCAAGCACTTTCTACCAGCATAAGGGGTCACAATTCTTAATAGTGTCATGCAATTGTTAGCCATTTCTCTCAAAGCTGCAGCTTGCAAGTCTTATATAAAGTTGAGAATATGCCTTTTTTTGCTTTTTTGTTTTTTGTTTTTAATGCAGGCTGCCTTCCCGTTTAAGCGACTTGGAATAGGTGCCTTTAAAATTGCACTGGAAAGTATATTTAATAGGTAAAGATGCTATCTTCCAAATTACTCCATTTGCTGCTTAAAACTCAGGAAACAATATGTCAAGTGTCAACATTTTGGCTCACTTCTTTGTTACTATGAAGTGTTCGGGCCCGTTTAAGGGTAGGTAAAGTTGAGTTATAATAACTTAATCTATGTTTGAGTCATTGATTATTATAACTTGTAGGTTAACCCATGATGCTCTGATAGGATCCAAAGTGTATTACGAAATAAAAGAAACAACTTCAAGATAACCCAAGTTAGAATAGGACTTAGAACCTCCCTTTTAGAATCATCTCTTAGAGCCTATAATGTAGTTACTCAAAATATGCTTGTCTTTCCCCTCACACAACCTCTCTAGTTATAACTATGAGTCTGATACGGTCCCAGTGATTAAATATGTGTATTCTAGGCATAAGAAGCAGGAGAGTGCTTAGGTGTTAGCACTGGTGAGCTTGTGAGGAGGTTGTAACTGAATTATGAGTATAAATAGTTTGGGCGGGAAAGTGGTTAGGCATTGAAAATCATTGTGTTAGGTATCTCTTTGAGATTGGAGAGTGAGGAGCTCTTGAACTCCTTGTGTTCTTGGCAATTTGATAATAAAATTGGTAGAATCTACCAGAGTCTCTAACTAACTCCCCAATTATTTGCGCATATGCCCCTCTATTATTCCCGAATAACCCTAAGGGCCATTCCTAACGGACTCATTCCAATTATAATAATTTCTGTTACAATAAAATTCTATGTTGCAATAATCTACTGTTATATAACTTGCATTCCATTATAACATCTCTTGTCATAAATTATCCTTTATAACAATCCAACTGCCATCCCAATCACATTCTATGTGTTCAGATCCTGTCTTTCATTCATTCACAAGCTGTTCTAGAATTTTTACTCTTTTGCTGCTTTTTTCAACAGCATTCACACAAGCAGTTATTGAGAAGCTAATCCTTTGTTTTAGAATCATTACTATCCCAAACATTCATTAAAACTGTGTAATCCTTGTTCACAGGATTCACCATACACCTCTCAAATATGTATGTTATGGGAAACCAAATCCCCTTGTGTTCAAGAACGTTGAAACTGTATTGAGACAAATTCTCTCGTCTCACTGTGAGGATCATTTTGTGAACAAAGAAGATGTCGAATTTAACGGCTTTAAAACACTTTATATGATCGGTGACAACCCCGTGGTAGACATCAAAGGCGCACGAGAGGTTCGTCTTTTAATACTTATAGTTTCATCACCATCATCTTAGCTTATACTATTTCATACCAAATTGTGATTTCAGGCAGGACAACCTTGGATTTCCATTTTAACTAGGACAGGGGTTTTTCGAGGGGAAGAAAATCATGCCGAGTTTCCCGCCGATCTTGTAAGTAGAACGTTGGTTGGTAAAAATAGAGTTTAAAAGCATTAGAAATTAAGGACAATAATGTATGAGTTCATGTTTCAATTCTTGCAGGTCGTTAATACCGTTGAAGAAGCAGTGGACTATATTTTGGAAACAGAATGCATTTCCTGATGCTTTTTGCTCTCCCTAATCTTAGAGATGCTCTCCCATTTTTCACTCTTATTATTTATGTTGGCATATGCAGTAGATAATCTGCATAAGGTGCACACAATCACAATATCCAATATTTTTTAGTGACATCTTATTTTTTATTTTTTGAATAAACAATACTGGTAAAGTTTCAGTAGAAAATATATGACATATGAATCGGCATTAGTGTGTGCCGAATCACCAAGATGACATGAGTTGAACTTTAAATCTACCAATTTTATAGAACTCAAAAAAAAAAAAAAAAACATTACCACAATTTTTTTAATAAAAATAAAAACGTAGGAAGAGGAGGAATAATGACAAAAGTGTGAAGTAGTAACATATAAAGGTGCTATTTCAATTTTCCATTTTTTAATTAATAGAATTGTTAGATTTAAAATTAGCTAATTTTGGGGTTCCTAAAATTGGCAAATTTTTATATTTGAAACAAGTCTCATCTGTAACCAATTAAATTTCAAGGCGAATCATGTGATATTGATGAAATAGAATGAAGATTTGTAAGTGGAGAATTAAAACCTACCTCTGTTGGACAAAAGTACATGACAATTACCGCTTACTTAAAATTGCCTTTATGGATCAATAAAAGGTTATGAAGTTAAAGTTTATTTAAATGCAGTCTTCTACGCGGATCGATTACAGGTTGTGAAATTAATGTTAATCAAAACAAAGAAGAAAACGATACACGGAATTGATAAGCAAGAGAAAAAGTTTTGCCCGAGAGGTTTTGATTACAATGCAACAGACACTTTCCTACGTAGATGATAAATAAAGTAACAGTAGCGGTGGTTCAAAGATTTACATGTTCTTGGAAAGGATGGACTCGACAACCCTTTGAGCGATTGGGTGATAACTCTCACGAGCTTCGGAATATATCCTCTTCGCCATAATCTTCTCTTCTTCCAACCCGGGGCCTTGTGTTAGAGCATTATAGAGTGGGCGAAGATACTTCATTCTCCCAACTTCCTTCAAAGTTTTCTCAACCTCGACATAGCAATCCCGAAACTTCGATGCAATGGCGAGTTGAAGAAATGCAACTTTGATCTCATAATCCTTTGATTCTGAGAACCTATAACGGGCATCGAGCGCTTGGATCTACCCATTTAAACAGAAGTTAAGTCCCAATTAAGCTAGAGATATTCATGGAAGCATTATACAGTTAAAGTATGAACAAGACCAATCTTTGGTTTCCAGAAAATATGCAAAAAGAATCCTCATTCATAGCTCAAGAACCTAAATACCAAAGAAAACCGTGAAAGAAGTAAATGCAACAGATGACTTCCTTGTGCAGCAGGCACCAAGGCAACTTTCAAGGGCAAAGCAACCATTGGAAAGCATCTCAAGAAGTTAAGCATAGCTCGATAATTAATTACGACATCTCTACCTCTTCCTAAAGGTCGTGAGTTTAAACTTCTTTTTATATATCTGTGAGTGTCTTGGTTAGCATACGCATATCCCAACTATTCTTAAGAGACATACCGCCTAACCCTATAATATTTAGATGACAAGAAAACCAATAGGAAATTGATTTTTAGAACACTTATAACCTCTCTTAAGACCATTTTAACCACTAGGTCAACCTATATGGTTTCTTGAGTTTAAACTTCAATGGATTGAGGTATAAGATTAAACATAGTGATAACTGATAAGAAAAATCAGTACCTGTGAGGCTTCAACAGATTTTGGCAGATTCTCCAAGTATAGCTCCCATTCTTGCCCTCCCCAATCAGCAGTTTCATCTTCCTTTGGCATTTTACCAAGCTTAAATTCATTGGCTAAGGACAGGATTTTTGTGTACAAATTAGAAACTGGTTCATATGCATCTGGAGGGATGCCAGTGCCTTCAGTCCACATCACCAAATCAATTTCCTTCTCAATTCCTGGGATGTTTGCTTTCAAGAAATCAAGGAACGTTTCCGTATCAATCGACTGAAATTTGAAGGTTTCAATATATTTCTTTAGAAATTCATCAAACTTGGGCCTTCCCACCTAAACATTAAAAGGAGTATTAGAACAAAAACTAACTGAAGAAAAATTTGAAGAAACAACAACTTTACATACCTGGCGTTCAATACGCCATAGGAACTGAAATCCCTTCTCGTAGGGTACTTGAGAATACACATCATCCGAGTCCACGCCTTCTTGGTTCGTTTTAAGCTTCGTGAATTCCAAATTATCTTTAAATCTTTCAACATCCTCTTTCCAACCGTTCCAACCAATTCCTATATTAAGAGTAGCTGCATCTTCCCCTTGCACAACCTCAACAATTCTCCTTTCTGCATATGTTGTAAAACCCTGTATCCATGATGACGAAAGCAGAATAGAATTAGAAAAAAAGAAAGAGAAATAAAAGCCCTTGAAAGAACAAAAAGTCCTTTTCTTGACTACTGCCCTTAATCATAAATAACCAAAACTAGGATCTTCTAATCGATCCATCTAGAACTACCCCAAGAACAAATTTGGGTTGCCTTGAACTCAAAAGGTCGGATTTTTTCTCCTGAATCTTCTTTGCTAAAAAATGACAAGCGAGCGAAGAATGCGATTATCTAATTAATCTACCTGAATATAAGAAGGTTGTTTCAAACACCCCTCCCCCCTTACAACACACAAGAAGATAGCGTAAAAAAATAACTAACGTTACAACCTCAGGGAACCATTAAGGCACGAGGTAGCTCAATCTTTTTAAAATGAAAACAAGCCAAACCTAGAAATAAAGCTCACTGTAAACCTGCCTGTACAAAAAGACCAAGAGAAAAGGAAGTTGTAAACATTCTAAGAAACCAATGAGACATGTAACCTAACCATTTTGTCTTGTCTTGGCCTGGTGGTCAAATAATGGTTATGGAGAAAATGATAAATTAATGAAAATGAGTTTGATCTATGTTGACCATCTACCTAATGAAATGGAGTCAGGAAGGGCAGTTATCCCATGACATTAGTACTACACTCACTGTTGTTAAAAGAAGAAAAAAAATGAGTCCTCTAACCTGGAAAGATAGCCCACATGTACGACTTTCCAGACCCCTAATCCCAACCTCAATTAGGGTCACATGATACTTGAACCAGCTAAAATCACTTCTTATAGATCTTTATATTTTTATTTGAGGCTAGCTTATACACATTTCAATTATTCTCACCGGACATAAACAAATTAACGCTACAACATTTTAATGTCGAGAAAACCTATAAGAAGTAGCCCCATGCAGAATCTTATCATGACACGGAACAGAACAAATCCAATTAGGGTGCATTTGGACCACCGGTTTAATTATGATAGACGGAAGGTTATGATAAATAGTGGGTTATAATAAACGGTGAGTTATTATAAATGGTGTTTGAGGAACAAGTTATTATAACAGAGATTATGATAAATGGTGTTTGAGGGACTGGTTATGTAACAAAAAATAATATATGTAAGGTTTAGATAAACGGGCACGCAAGTTTAAGTAACCACCGTTTATAATAAATGGTGAGACAAACATCGGTTGGGTTATTATAACCAACCCGGCCGCTTACATAAACGGAGACCCAAACACACTCTTAGGTTAAAAAGTTCCTAAAAAACCCTATCCATGTAATTGCAATGAAAATACCAAACAAACAAACAAGAAAATAAACATTTCAATCCAGAACGAGAACACTACAATACCTCATTCAACCAAAAATGCTCATTGTTTTTGTTAGTGATCAAATTCCCAGTCCAGCTATGAGCAAGCTCATGAGCAACCACATGAGCTCCCGTAGAATCCCCCTTAATCACCGTGGGAGTCAAGAACACCATCTTCGGATTCTCCATTCCACCATAAGGAAAGCTGGGAGGCAACACCAGCAGATCAAACCGCTCCCAATCGTACGGTCCAAACAGCTCCTCCCCTTGCCTCATCATCTCCTCCGTCCCTGCAAACTCCTTCGCCGCCGCGTCCAACACCGCCGCCACAGACTCCGCATAAACCCTAGTCCTGGGCCCCACTTCCCTGAATCCGATCTCCCCCACCGCAAACGCAAACAGATACGGCGGAATCGGCTGCTCCATCACAAACTCCTCCACCATCCTCCCTTCCCCTCCCCACAACAAATCCACCCCTCCCCACAGCGCCGACCCCTCGCCCGGACCCGGCGGGCGGCGCTCCACACTCCGGGCCGCCATCACCGCCGTCAACTCCCGGGGCACATTGAGCCGCGCGGAGTATCGGATACGCCGTGCCGGGGTGTCCTGGCAGGGGAAAATGGAACGGGCGTGAATGGGCTGGCACTGGGTGTAGACGAACGGGTGGTTCTTGTTGAAGGTCTGGGGGGGTTTGAGCCATTGAAGGGCGGAGGAAGAAGGGGAAGTGGAGTAAACGACGAGGAAGGAGGACTGACCGGAGAGGGTGACGGAGAGGAGGGATCCCTTGATGGGATTTAGAGGGGAAAGGGAGAAGGGAATCGGGGAGTGGGACTGAGGGTCAAGGACGGAGTGGATGGAGAGGGAACGGGCGTCGAGGGAGAGAGCGCTGGAGTGGGGATTGGAGAGGGAGATTAGGGCAGAGCCATGGATGGTGGTGGTAGGGAAATCGAAGAACAGAGAGAGGGAAATGTGGAGGGTTAGTGGGTCGGTGGAATCAGTGAAGGAGTGGGGATCGATGGGCGCCATTGATGAACAACAACAACAACAAGAAGCAAAATGGGTTTAGGAGAATTCAGAGCAGGGGAGTTGCAGAGCACAGAGTGGGGCTTTATAACGACGAAACCACAATGCGTCACTCTAACCAAAGGGTAATCTTTTAGATAACTTTTTTTTTTTTTTTTTTTTAACGAAACAAAGAAATAAGAGAAGCCCTTACATTTGGGGCTAAAAACGGGCACAACCAACTTCGCTTGTTAAAGAGATTACAAAGAAGAGAGACATCTTTCATCCAAACTAAATCTTCAATCGATGTTTCCACTAACTTGGCCAACGAGTGAGCCAAGCTTAAACTCCTTTTTGCACTAAGTAAATGACAGACATACGAATTGACTTTGCTAAAAACTTTATCTCATCCATCAAAGCTCCCAACTCATTTTTGCAAGGCATGTTATTGTTTAATAATTGAATAACCACTCGAGAATCGGACTCCACCTGGATGTTATCGCACTCTATCTCTGATGCCTGTAAGACACAATTTCGAATAGGCAAAGGTTTTAAAAAAGCAGAATCAAAACCTTAATCAAGGGGAAAAACACATGACCACATCCGTTCTCCAAGATGATTGCGAGCAATCCCGCCTAACCCACTCTTGTTCGATAACGACCCAGAAGCTACATCAGTATTAAGTTTAACAATGCCCAGTTGAGGGGGTCGCCAAGTGGAGGAACATGTCCCCCTCCAAACTGAACACCCAAGAATTAACCCCTTAGAACTAGCTGAGCGGAACTAATCCAAGTATGACTTGCAGAAGGCCCACGAGAATTCATCGTTTTGATAAGGCATAAGACCACCTGGAGCAACGCCACCACATTGTAAATAGTTTTGTCTACTCCAAATACACTAGCACATACAAAGAAATTCTTCAAATTTGTAAAAAAGGAGCAAATCAAATAACCAAAGGAACATGGAAGCACAATCATTCACCCCATGAGGGATAAATAAATCAACAAAAGGAGTGCCCCGCCACAATTTCTTCACCGCGTTGCAAACCCATAAGGCATGAAAAGACGATTCCGGAGCTTTCTTACAAAAAGGACAAAACGACTCTCCCGCTATACCACGACGCTGCAAAACCAGCCGAACAGGAATAAAACACATGGAAAATTCGCCAAACTAGAAACTTAACCTTATTGAGCAAAACACATTGCCACAAAGCCTTCCACCACCGCACCGAAACATCTTCATTCGAACTCGATGGGAGGAACTAAGAATTACAAGCAAGGCGATATGCCGACTTCACACTGAAACAACCCAAAGAATATCATAATGCCACAATACCTTATCGCTCGAGAGGGGACTTGTACGAGGCATCTTCAAAACCTCCTCAACATCATCTCGACAAAGAAGCTCCTCTAATTTCCAACCATCCTAATCACCGGATGCGGAAATCAACACTGCTACTTTAGTTCCCTAAACAATACCTGAAGAGCATAGCACTTTCAAGGAAGGTTCCCAAGGAATCCAATTATCGTTACAAATATCAATTGAACGACCATCACCTACTCTTCATCTAATACCCTTTTGGAGGAGTTCTCTCCCCCATAAATACTTTTCCATGTAAACAAAGCTGAATTTGATTTCTTCGTTTCCAAAAAGGAACATGAATGAAAATAATTGGCCTTTAAGATCTGGGACAATAAGAATCCATGGGCTGTCAGGATACCTCAACCTTGTTTAGCCAACAAAGCCTGGTTAAACAAACTCAGGTCTCGAAACCCAAGACCATTTACATTTAGAGCGGCAAGCTTGCTTCTAGGATACCCAATGGATCCGCTTTCTGTCATCGTCATCTCCCCACCAGAAGCGAGAAATGATACGATGATAATCTTGGATGATAGAGATGGGAATTTTAAATCAATTCATGCAGTAAGTTGGAAGAGCCTGAAGAACCGATTTAATGAGAACTTCCTTTCCTCTTGTTGAAAAAAAAATTATGTTTCCATTTAAAAAGATTTTTCCATAACTTGTTCTTAAGGAACTTGAAGGACAACTTCTTCGAGCCATTGAGAGAAGCAGGAATCCCCAGGTACTTAAGGTGTTGGTCGACTTAGACCACCTGCAGCTTGTTAACAATCCAATCGATAATCACCTGCTCTGAATTTGGGCTAAAGCAAATAGCTGACTTATCGAAATTAACCTATTGACCTGTCAAATTGGAATAGAATTGCAAAGTGTCCCAAACTGATCGGGCTTCATCCTCCTTAGCTCGAAAGAAGAGAAGGTAGTCATTTGCAAAAAAAAAAAAAGATGGGTAATAGCATGCGAGCAACTTTAATACCTGTAATAGAGTGACCATCCTCAAGAGAATTTAGAATTCGAGAGAGGCCTTCCGTACAAAGAAGGAATAAATAAGAAGATGAAGGGTTCTCTTGTGTTAGCCCTCCGGACGGAATCACTTTGCCCGATCTAACCCCATAAATATTGAAGGTATACTGAAGAAATACACCACATAATTAACCCCACAAACCCAGCCTCAAAACCCAACGTCAACATGAAATTTTCCATAAAGGCCTATTCAACTCTATCATAAGCTTTACTCATGTCTAACTTCAAAGAGGCTACGCCCTTCCTATCTGACTTCCGACCCTTAAAATCGTGAAGACATTCAAAACCAAGAATGGCATTATCAGAAAAATTAATATTCTAAATGTATTTTTAGATTAAATTAATTGGATAACTAAATCATATTAGATTAGTGTATTCTTTTTCATTCCTATAATGACATGAGGTAAATTAATACTATAAGTGAATTAACACCAAATCAAATAAATTTTGAGTGTGGAGCGAAAATAAATTAACACAAAATCAGATAACCAATTGTGCCACCGATACCCGTTTGTTCTTGATTGCTCCATCTAGGGCTTCTTTTAATTTGTTTATATTTTTGGAAAATCTATAGTTTTTAATCCTCTTGTGATTTGTGTTTATGATTTTTTAAAAAAATTGATATTTGTGTTTATGACTTTGTTTTTATATTTTCATTTCTTTTTATGAAGAATGGAAATGATAAGTTATTACCTAAAATCTTTTAATATTGCACAACATATGGGTGATCAAATGAAGGGGGTTAATCAAGAAGAAGAGGAAAGTGATATTGAAGTTAAATGATTGAAGAATATATCGAATTGGAAAGCTATCATCAAACTGATTAAATGTTGTCAACGAATTGATCGAAGGTTATTAGTAAATTGATTCAAAGTTATTAATTGAAAACTGATTGTTGAAAACTAACCGAAGGTTATCACCTCAAGCTTATTGAAGGATATCACCTAAAATTGAATGAAACCTAGGCATTTTTATCATTTTAGTGTGACTACCTCATTTTTCAGCTACTTACGTAATTATTTTTTTAATTTTAAATACTATTGATGATATATATATATATTTAACATACAAGTAAAATCTCCCAACTCTATCGGTATAAGTAAGTATTTATAATCAAGATCTTATAAATTATATCATCAATTATTGGTATCTAAAAAAAATTAGCATGATATATGATTTTAATGATCAAGAGGTATATATTCATATCTCACGACTAAATATTGAAAGTGTCATTAGCGTAACATCTACATTGTTTGATGGTAATCCATTTCAATACCAACGTCACGAGGTCGTATTTTGAATTTTTCATTTACAAATATTATTATTTAAGAAAAGAAACAAAATTTAAGCACAAAAACATTTTTGAATGCGACTTTCGACATTTAAACATCTATAAACCAAAATAAAAAGTAACAAAAGTGATATTCTAAATCCCTCTCTCTATATATATATTATAAAATGGTTTAATCATTTTTTAAATTTCAATTTCATTTATTCAACAAAACAATAATTAAGATAAAAAGAAAAAATTCAAACTCATAACTTAATGATTACTAGATCATATAAATTGTTACTCAAGTTTATAATTCTGTTGAATAACCATTAGTAAAGTACTGTTAAGGTGGTTTAATACTTGAAATTTTCTATTTTCCTTACTTGATTACAAAGGCAAATATAGTCCAATAACATTGTCAATAGAATAGGAAAAAATAAAGATTCCTCGCTATCGTGTGAAAACAAAAATATAAGCATAATTTTTTATTTATTTAATTTTTAAGTTCATAAGGTATAATATATTCAATGCACTGATGATTGAAGGAAAAAAAAAAACTTGAACTAACTTATGATTGAAGGCGTGAAAGCACATTTTCTTGTGATACCATAGAATAAAGATTAGGGAAAGTATTCAAAATATACATTTAAAAAAATGGAAAGAATTCAAAAGAATAATAATATTTGTTGTTAGGTAGAAATATTATTTTTAATCGTTCACTTTAAATTACTAGAATTTTTAACACGATATTGCGTGATAATTTTTTAAATAATAAATTATATATATATATTTAATAAAATATGTCGAGTGCAATAAATAGTATATATATATATATTTATTTATTTATAATTATAAATTTTCTCCTACATTTTTCCCCTAAATTTAAATCATCAAATAATAATTTTAATATAAATTGAATTTTATAAATATTTTTCACATTAATTAAATTTATTAAAATTCACATTTATGTTAAAAAAACAGTATTTTGAGCTTAAAAAATAACATGTGTTATTATTTAAAAAAAAAAACTTAATAAAATTTATGACATTAAGATTAAATTTTATCTATGATTTTTAAAAATCAATACTCTTTAATTTTTTTTTCTCAATTTATCTATTAATAGACTCATTACTATTGAATTATATAAAATTTATAAGACTTATATCATAATTATAATTATAAATATAAATAAGCTAAATATATTTATTAGTATACATCTATGAACTTACCTTTAACCTCAAATGATAATTTTATTATTCTTAAAAAAAAATATCTACATCTCATAACAATTAAGTAACAAAAGATCCCTACGAAAATTATTGTAACAAAAAAAAGTGAGATGAAAGTTATGGTAAATAATCCAACAAAAATAAGATAACTAAATTTTTTATTATAAAATAAAAAGAAATCGAGGATGGTAATCCCAACCAAAGAAAAAGTTTCAAACGTGTTTGTAAACAAAAAAATATAGAGAACAATATATATATATATATAGTGGGAGATCATTATTACCAAACTTTTGAAACTGAATCATGCACTTTAGCCTCAGTCTTCAAACATTTTTTCAACATCTCCAAGTCTTTTTTTAAAAGCAACAATTATACAAAAAAGATCTTACAAAAATTATTGCAACAAAAGAAAAATTAGATGACAAGCTAAATAATCCAACAAAAATAAGATAAATTATTATAAAACAAAAAAAAAACAAAAACAAAAAGTAAATCCAAGCAAACAGAAACTGTTCTTGTAAACAAAATGTAGATAACTATTTATAAGATTAGAAAATTCAACTTATTATTTTAATTATAATATACAATGTCAAATAAAATCTAATTTGATAAAGATATATTATTTTCTAGGTTATAAAGATGATGCAAATTTAAATGATATTGAGAATATTTTCATTTGATTGTTGAAATCTTTTATCTTCTAACTTAGTCATAAAATTTATGAGATTTGATAAAAATATTTTATCTTCTACAATGAAAATCTAAATGATATTGAAAATATTTTCATTTGATTGTTGAAATCTTTTATCTTCTAACTTAGTCATAAAATTTATGAGATTTGATAAAAATATTTTATCTTCTACGATGAAAATTTAAATGATATTATAAATATTTTCTACATTTTTTGCATTTTTTTTTATATTCCAATAAATGACATGTTTGTAATTTAGGGTATGACTTAAAAGTCCTTAAGCCACACTTTAAGAAAATATGATATTATATTTAAATCTACATACTTTCAAATTTTGTTTAAATTTATATACTTTTAAATATTTAAAGTATTGCTCTTGTATTATTAAGGTTAAACTATTTAATATACTCTTAATTTTGTGTTAAATATGTCCATAACTTTAAAAAGTAAATTTTTATAATTTTTTTCTTAAAAATATAATTTTTAATATCCCTTACCGTTAAATTTGGGATAAAACCAACTTTTTTTAAAAAAAATACTCCAACCTTTAAAAAAGTTTCAAAAATAGTCTTCACTTTAAAAATGTTTTTAAAAAACCACCATTAAATTTTGGATAAGAAATGTTAATTTTTGTTTGAATAATATGTTTTTTTTTTTAATCTTGAATAATAGGTCTTTAACCTTTCATAAATATTAAATAAAAATGTTCTTACTCGAAAAATGGTTTACTTTCTTTCTATTAATTTCTTCTTGAAATGTTGTACTATCAGTTTTATCAAATAAGCTTACAAAATTTTAAAACTTATTATGATAATCATCTCTAGCAACTCTTCAACTTGCTAGCCTTTTTCAAGTAATTGTATTATTATGGTAACATGCTTTAAATTTTCAAGTTAATGTTATATTAACAATTGATGATTAAAAATAAACACATATGTTTAAATAAATTATATAGTTACAAATGAACTTTAAAGTCTAGTGTTAATGTCAATGCAATTGTTGGTAATTGATAATATATTTTTTTCCATTATGGAGTTTGACATGAAATTCAAATATTTGGGTAGCTACATTATTCACATAATTGAAATTAGAAATACATTTCACGAAGCATATTGTTGGTAAAATATTTGCTAAGCATAAAAATTCGCAAAACTTTAAGAGAAGTCGATTGAAGTCCCCTCGATAAAGACAAAAGATGAAGCTGATTTAAGAGAGTCGATCCTCCAAAATTCGTCGAGACCTAAAGAGAGACAAAAGAACCCGATCCTCAAGAGGTCGACCAAAAGAGGAACCGACCTTAGAGGTTTGACCAAGAGAGACGACCCGATCCCTCAGGGGTTGGCGGGGGTAGGCCAAAGAGAGATTGACCCCCCAAGGGGACAACCCAAAGAGGAGCCGACCCCAAGGGATCAACCCCCTTGCCCACCAACCCCATGAGTCATTTTAACTCTCCCAAGATTGTTACTCTTTAAGTCATTCCAATTGTTACAAACGAAATAAAGAGGTTGATGAGTAACAACCAGGAGTACATTTATCTCCAAGTTAATGATAGAAATCATTCGCCTTTACGTCCAGGGCAGTTACGAGTAGGGGTGTACATGGGTTGGGTTGGGTAGGGTTAAGGGTAATTTTTGGACCAACCCAAAAATTTGAGTCGATCAACTTTTTAACCCAACCCAACCCAATTAGAGTTTCAACCCAATCCAACCCAACACTATATTTTCGGGTTGGGTTGGGTTCATCGGTTCAAAAGGATTAAAAGTTGAAGGCGAGATTACAAATTCGACGAAAACACTAATTATTTCAATATTTGGAAGTCAAATACCGGTATAAAATTTGACTAAATATAAAGCTAATTTTGTAAAGTGTATGAGATTTTTTTAAAAAAGAAAAGAATTAATTTCAAATTTTGAAAAATATTGTATTTAACCTAATAAGAGATAAAAAGATTGGATAAATTCTTGAGGGAAAAAAGGTTTGAAAAAGATTGAAGTTTACTAGCTCATAGAAGGAAAAAAAAGCAAAAAATGAAAAAGAAAACATAAAATAAGAAAAGATGTACAACCACGAAGCTATCAACGACTTTACACTACAAAGATATGTTAAGAAATATATATTTATATTCGGGTTCCGGGTTGAACCCAACCCAAAACCCGTGAACCAGCGAACCGACCCAAAAATCCGGGTTTACTAAAAATCTAACCCAACCCAAAATTTAAAAAAACATAACCCAGCCCAACCCTTACGGTTTGGGTTGGGTAGTCCGGATAGTTCGGGTTACCGGTTTTTTTGTACACCCCTAGTTACGAGTTCGATTAGAAGTTTGACATTCAATGATAAGTTATTTCAAGCTTAAGCTATTGGAAGCTACTCTCTAGCACTCTAATATTCGACTTATTCTATTCTCCACTTTATGTTAATCGTGAAGAAACATTTTTCGGTATCAATAAAGCAAAACAATGTCTTAGAAAATATGAGTTTCCACCTTAAAACCAATTGACAATTAGGAGAATAACTCATATCCCTTATAAAAGTGTGGTAGAATCCTCATATTTTCAACGTGGGACAATTGCCACAATGTGAGTATCTCAAACACAATGTTAAATTATACTTCATTTTTTCTAAAAAAAACGATAAACTCCTACTTGAACCTACCCATTTAAAATTCTAAATTCAACCAAACAATATTTGATTTTTTTTTTCATCTTTTTAAAGAGTTAGGAAGGATGATTATGATTATAACTTTTGATTTCAAACTTATTTAATAAAATCTTTACTACCACATTTCAAATATTAATAAAATTCCATTGAAAAAGAAAAAGGAATCCAATAAAGCAACATTGGTTATAAAATGGTGTCGTTGGTTGCCTTTTTACTTTATTTGTAACTTAGAATATGAAAACTTCCATTAGTATGATTTAAAAATCACTACAACATCTAAATGGTTCGATATGTTTAGTATAATGGAATAATGAAACAAAAGAAAATTTCCAATGGTGGATGAAATGAGAATAAAGAACTAATATATTCCTTCTTTTCTCAAGTCTCACTCATGTTTCGTAAACAATAGTATTATGATAACAACCACAGACTAAAATATCATTTACATTATTGTAATTTAATTTTTTTTTTTTTTAATATAAATTGAGAGAGGAATACCAATAAACTTTATGTAGAGGGCACAAGGATTAACACCAAGATAATCAACTGCTGCACCACCTATTCCACATTGAAATTTAAGTTTTTTATATTATAATAATCTATGCACTTTTTAAAATAATATGTATATTTTTACTAAAGCATACAATTTAATTAGGTGAGCAAAGCTTATCTCAAAAAAAAAAAAAAAAAAAAAAGAAAGAAAGAAAGAAAGAAAAATCAGGTGAGCAAAGTTCAACCAATATTTTGTACCATTAAAAATGAAAATCTGTATCCTGAATTAATAGTATTGAAATTAAAAGTTTGATTCCTGCTTTCAACATATTATTACAAAAAAACATGTATTATTATTAAAGGCATTAAAACACGTATTATCGATGAATAGAAACATTTGAATTTCCCGCGTCGTTTGTAGTCCAAAAATAAAATGTTTAATTCTATTCATTTTCTTTCATAAATTTTGAAAATACGTTTACTTTCGTATTTTATTGTTTGATGAAAATAATTAATAATATCTTATAATTTTTTTAATAAAATAAACTATGAATTAATAATATCTTATTAATAATAGGCTAATCATATCATACTACTTTGGTTTAAGGGAAAAATTATTTTTTGACGATTTTGCCCTTAAACCATATTATATATCTACAAATATGTCATTATTTTTTTTCAAATTATTAAAATCATTAAAATCTTATAGTATCTTCAAACTGTATAAAATCAAATGAAGATTTTGAGGTTTTTTTTTTCAAATTTAGAGAAAATCTTGGTTCCAACTTATTCTATAAATACCGCAAACTTATTATTAGTCATTAAAATCGTATAGTATCTTCAAATTAAATAAGTATAAAATCAAATGAAAATCTTGAGTTTTTTTTTCAAATTTAAAAAAGATCTTGGTTCTAGCTTTTTCTATAAATACCACAAACTTATAATTCCTTACTTTTTTTCAATGTATGATGTATGATGTATGATGTATGATCTTTTTTAATTCAAATTACTAATAATTCTTTTATCATTATGTTGTAGAGATTTTGTTCGGGTTGGGATCGAGTCTTAGCATTGGTGCACTCGGGAGCCGTTGTCGTCAAAGGTAACAGTTTTTTCAATCAGTACTTAATTCGTTCTCTTCTTCTCCCTTTATTTTTTTTTATTATATTTTCTTTCTGTTATTTATTTTATTGTTCAACACTAATTTATAATTTTTAAAAAAATTTATGGAGTATTTAAAATTTTGAAAAAGTGTTTATAACGTTCTTCAAATTAGTGAAAGATAATTTTTTATAATTATTATTTTTTTGTTATTATAATAAATATGGCTTGAACATGTAATTTGTTGGTTATTCTTTGATATGTGATGTCATTAGAGTACTACTTGTATTTTGACATATGTACCTATTTAAACTTGATCAATTTTACGAATTAATTAATTATATATATATATATTAATTTTAAATATAAATCTATATGTCATATCATTTTCATAGAGAATAATAGATTTTAAAATAAAAATATAATATTATTATTTTATTTACTCAATTTGTGTTAAATTAATATTTAAAAATTGATATTTCATCAAAATTCGTTATATTAGCGATAGAAAGAATGAGAAGAGACGAATAATAGATTTTATCTTTTCTTTTTCAATGTTTTCTTTATTATTATTTTTTTGTTATTATAATAAATATGACTTGAACATGTAATTTGTTGGTTATTCTTTAATATGTGATGTCATTAGAGTACTACTTGTATTTTGACATATGTACCTATTTAAAGTTGATCAATTTTACGAATTAATTAATTATAGGGAGAAGTGCAATAGTAGACCAAATCGGAAAAGTAATTACAAATTTGTCCACCTTAAGAATAATTAGCAAAAGTAATTTAGGGAATAAAAAAATCTAATTCGTGATATTGCAAAAAGACAAATGTGCCCTCTAATTTTAATTAATAAAAATCGCGTTTGAAAACAAAAACTCCCAAATTGAAATTGCGTCAGACAAAACCACGCACCCATCATCAAACCACGAGCCAAATCATCAACTTCCTTTTCCCACGTCTCGACTGCACCATTGCAATTTCATTTTCAAACCGTCTTAGAAGTTTATTCCTCTCAATTTCTCAAACCACGATTCCAATTTCCTTCGAATTCGCCATTGTTTCTGTCGATTTCCATCGTTTCAAAACCGTCTCAAAAGCTTATTCCTATAAATTTCTTTGTCTTCGTTAGATTTCACCATTTACTTCATTTTCAAGGTGCGTATCTTTCGGTTTCATCCTCGCACGACTTCGCACAATCAAGTGTATTAAGGTATTTTTCAAGACTAAATATAACATTATTCTTCTTTAGTTGTTCTTTAATGTTGGTTATGGAGTTTCGATTTCATTGATTACTCTAAATTTCTCAAATCGAGTTCGCTTTTTAGATTTTTAGGGCTTTTGTTTACATTTGGTTGTATCATTAGGTTTCACTAATTAATCTTGAAATTTCTGAAATCACATAGAAATTTTGCTCTGTAGTATGGTCAATGGACACTAAACGAAAACCTAAAAACTGTATGAGATTTTGTAAATCGGTATTGATTGTTTAATATCGTATTCAATTCTAAGGTTGTGTTGAACTTTAATATCTGTATGAGCATTGTGAAATATGGATTGATTTTTAATACTCTATGAGATTTTTAAATCTATATTGATTGTTTAATACTGTATTCAATTCTAAGGTTGTGTTGAACTTTTTATACTGTATGACCATTGTGAAATATGGATTGATTTTTTAATACACTATGAGATTTTTGAATTTGTATTGATTGTTTAATACTGTATGAGACTTCTAAGGTCTGTGTTGAACTTTTAATATTGTATGAGCATTGTGAAATATGGATTTATTTTTTAATACTCTATAAGATTTCAGAAATTTGTATTAATTTTTTAATATTGTATGAGACTTCTAAAATTAGTTTTAAACTTTTAATACTGTTTTTGTTTCAGCAAGCATTGTATATAGATTAATTCAACATCTTATAATAATTATATTGTATTAATAATGTAGATGGTTAAGGACAGAAAACAACAGAGACGAGAATTTTGGGAACTTAGAAGAAGCGAGAGAACACTGGGAACATATATAAATTAATATTGTATAATAATCGATGTATGTATGAAATGATATATTGTAGTTTGCGATAATAAGCACGATGCCTCATAACACAGACTACCCACTAAGTGGTAATGGGAATATGGACAAGGTAAATTTGTTGATCCACTATTATTTAATACTGTATTAAATTGTTAGTATTGTATTATATTTCTGTATTGGAAGCTGGATTGTTAATACTGTATTAAATTGTTAGTTCTTATTGATATGATTTATGTTGGAAATCTAGTAAAAACTCAATACTTTTGTTGTAATTAGTACTCTAGTATTCTACATGTGACCTACCTCAAATTTGTTTTTTTTTTAATAATGTAGGTTGCCGTTAATGAGAGTGAAGAAAAAAATTATGTAAGTAAATTAATGAACTGATTATAATGTTTGTATTGTTCATAAAAATAACTAATATTAGATTTGTTTCAAATTGAAGAAGGGTGAGAAGTCTAGCGATATTGTTTGCGAGGAGTTTCGAGATTGGTATGAAAAAGAGTTTGTTGCAGGTGAAAAAAAAGATGTAATAGTTCAAGAAGGTGAGAATAGAGAAGAAGAAGTTTGGAGAGAAAATTGTGGAAGAAAAAAATGATGATTCAAGCAAAATGAGTACCCATAATATGAGCACAATTTTGGACTCTTTTATTGACTTGCAAAATTTTGTAAAAACATCTGTAGAAGAAATGAAAAGCTCTATTGGGGGTATTAATACAAGGCTGGATAAAATATTTGTGCACAAGAAGAAATCGATTTGTGCACGAGAAATCACCGAAAATCAAAAGAACGATGAAGAAATCAACAGAAAGCCAAAGAAATATCAAAAGTTAGGTTTCGAAATCTAAATGCTCATAAATTGATTTTAAAAACCAAAGTTGAACGAAGAACGAACAGATTTGAACAAATTAGGAAGAAAATATTGTCGTAAACAACCTGAATTGAAAGAAAGACACGACGCCTGAAACAAAATCGCCATAAAAAATGAAATCGAACCAAGAAGAAAACGATTTCAGAGAAAAATTTGAGAAAGATTGAAAGAGAAGAGAAGTGGCGAAGAAGGAAGAAATTTGGGATTTGAAGAAAACGATTTCAGAGAAAAATTTAAGAAAGATTGAAAGAGAAGAGAAGCGACCAAGAAGGAAGAAATTTGAGATTTGCTATTTTTGGAAAGAAAATCTTAATATGAAAAAAAATCAATTAAAACAAAGGTAAAAACGTAAATGACAAATGTCTGATTTAAAATAAATGAAAAAAAGAAAAATATTTTTGCAAATAAATTTGAAGTTGAACACGCAGGCAATTACTTTGCAAAAAGTGTACAACTACTACAATTTCCCTTAATTATATATATATATATATATATATATATATATATTTTTAATTTTAAATATAAATCTATATGTCATATCATTTTCATAGAGAATAATAGATTTTAAAATAAAAATATAATATTATTATTTTATTTACTCAATTTGTGTTAAATTAATATTTAAAAATTGATATTTCTTTACAATTCGTTCTATTAGCGATGATAGAAAGAATGAGAAGAGACCGATAATAGATTTTATCTTTTCTTTTTCAATGTTTCTTTATTTTTTATTACTTATATGATATAAGGTGAAATAATAAAACAAATAGGATTTTTGAAATTTTACATTGTGTTTTTTTTAAAGGAAATTGTATTTTATTTTGCATACTTTTTTCAAATATTACAATTAATAGTAAAGATACATGATATATTTCAATTAATTAATCGGTGTTATAGTATTTTAAAAGAGTTAGAAATTTGAAAAGATGATTTACGTCTATGTAAATGAAAAGATCGAGATGATGATTAGATTAAATTAAAATGATAAACGAATGAAAAAAAAAAAATTGGGTACAAAAGTAAAATTTTAGCATAAATATTATAATTTATATTAAAATATATATTATTATTTATAAGTATTTTAATAAATAAAAATATAATTTCATATACCACACTTAGAGAAAAAAATATCACATGCAAAACAAATACTCCTAAATTTTGAAAAGTTTGAAACATATTTTTTAAATTTTAAAAGATGTTTAAAAAATATTATTGTGGGTTAACTTTGGATAAAAGTCGTCGAATTTTATTTAAAAAAAACTCCAAACTTTAAAGATACTTAAAAAATACCCTCAACTTTTAAAATGCACTACTAAATTTTAGATTAAAAAATGTTTGATTTAATTTGAACAATATGTCTTTTTCTTTTCACAAACATTAAATAATACATTGAGAGCTATCCATGTATTTTTCTTTTCACAAAAATAGCTCTGGATTCGCTCATTGAGAGCTATCCATTGTTCCTCAGTCAGCTCTGTCTCCGTTAGGTTCGAGCGGCCTCCACAAAGCATCCCAAACCCCAAACAAACAGCTTTAGGTGCCGCATTGACGCTCTCTGACGCTTCTTCGCACATAACGTGTCTTTGAGTCTAGAGAAATACTTCGAGAGAGAGAATTTCATTTGCTCTGTCTACTTTGCCTATGCATTCAATAATACATTAAACAATATACAATATCTTTTTTCTATAACTAATCCAGGATTGTTTGAAATAATGTCCATATGTTACCATTATTTATCATGTTTTTGTTCCATCTTTTTTTAATCTAACCTCATTTTTGTTAGGCATATTCTACCTATTATATTATATTTGGAGCAGAATTTTAAAAATAATTCATTTATAGCACATTATTTGTTATTACTCACACAACTAGTGATATAACTCATCTTTGATTTTTATCACCGATAGAAAACTCAAATTTTCTATCTTTATACTAGTGATAGAACTCATTTTGAATTTTTATCACCGATAGAAAATTCAAGCAGTGATAGAATGATCTATCATTGATTGAATTCTATCACTAATAAAACTCAACCAGTGATATAACTTAATTTGAATTTTCTGCTACAAATAAATTAATTTTAATTTTGTGAGGTAGATGTAAATGTTTTGCTTTTTTTTTTGTTATACATGCAAAATCTCCTTTTTATTAACTATATAAGTTCATTTTCAAAATAAAATGAATTATTTAATTAAAAGTTTTCATGTTGTACAAATATATTTATTTTCTAGTATATAACTATATCCATATACAAAATATGAAAAAACAAAAACAAATTCACTTGTTAAAAATAGATGTTAATTAATTTATTCTCAATAGTTAATTTGTTGTCATTAGGTTTAATATCAGTTGCAAATCTAACAAAAAAAAACTTAGTTAGTTATTTGTAAATTTTTAAAAGCTAAATCCAAGTTATTTAAAAATAATTGTAAGAAAAAAAAATTATAACCTCTATTATAATGACGTGGATTTTAAATATGGTTTACGATAATTCATGTTATAATAAGTTGCACATCTAATGCCATTTATTATAACCCCTATTTTACAATAACTTGCACCACAAGTAACATCTATTATAACCCATGTTTTATAATAATTATCGTGTATAGTAACACCATTTTTTTTATATAATTAGAAATGAACGGTAAATAATGTTTTTTAAGATAACAAGCGGTAAATAGTGTTGATTTGCAATCTATATTCTATGCCCATCGAACTTTTCTTTCATCATTATAGACAAGCACATATTTTCTTCTAATGTATATGTTCACGATCAAAAGTTTAAAGGTTCAAATCCTTCTTCTATTAATTATTGTTGAACTAAAAAATATAGAAAATCACTAATTAGTCTTGAACTAACAAAAAAGAATGATGACGCTAGTTCTTCTCTCTATTTGATCTGTCTTGGAAGGTCTGATAAGAATCAGCTCAAAGATAACCCTAGTTCTCTCTCTAAACTTTAGAGAGATAAATTTTCTTGGAAGGTCCGATAAGAATCAATTCAAAGACTTTGTTGGGAGCGGTGGAATAAAAGCTTAAATGAAGCTGATTGAGGAGCATCGAAGAGCTCGTCAGGAGTGGTCATGATACTGGTTCATGTTGGGTTCGAGGAAGGAGAAGTTGGAACAGTGGAATCTCAGTGGAGTTCTAAAGGGTTCGAGGAAAAAAGAAAGTTTAAAGGTACTTAAATCTAGAAGTGTAAGGGAAGAAGATGATGAAGGGAAATGGTTGAGGTGTGGGAGGACGTCATTTAATAAAGGAAAGGGTAAGACAGAGACAAAGCAGACAATCACGAATTTGAAGCAAAAGGAGAAAAGATCGAAGCAACTGGAAAAAGGAGATAAAAAATGGAACATGTTATCACGAAGGTCATTTTCGTCAAAAATAAGTTTGAATCCAGATGAAGCCTGTAATAACCCAATTTTGTTGGATTTCATTTGAATAAAAGGTAAAAAGGGCATTTGGTAGTTATGTTGGATAGGAGGGGCAAGTTTGTCTTTCAACACCTAGTATTTAAAACAATTTTGGAATCCCTAGGTCTGAAATCCACTATTCACGCAGCTACTATTCATCATCTTCTTCGCTGTGAAGCTCGCCGGAGTTGGACGTTCAGCCGTGAGTTTCACCTTGTTGTGAGCTTAGCACCGCTGCCGTGGTTCGATGGTTGTGCGGGTTTATTGCGAGAGTCGCATTGCCGGAGTTGAAGCGGCGTCGTCGCATTCGGGCTGTGGTGTTTCGAGGTTCTGTTTGCCGTCGAGGAGGGGTTGTTCGCGTGGGTTTGTAGCCGCCATGAGTTGCATTTCGCCGTCGCTGCCTCGATGTCCGGCCCCGCCGTGAGCCGCCGAGGAGCAGCGGTGCGAGCTCGCGTTGCCGCCCAATCCATCCGCGCCGAGTCTTCGCGTTCGCTCGATGAGTGTCGTCGAGGTGGGGTTGGGTTCGTGGTCGCCGTGGCCTGGTTGTTGTGTTGACGCCATCGCAAGTCGAGGTTGAGCGTCGCCGCCGCCATTGGAGCTAAGGTGAGCTCTCCCTCTTTCTTTTGGTTTTAGGTTTCACCAAATGGAGAAGATGGAGTGTGTTTGGTTTAAGTTTAAAGTTATTTAAATGAGGAATAAGGCTTGTTTGGTTATTGGCTTAAGTTATTTAAGTTATGGATAAGGGTTGTTTGTTTATAAGTATAAGGCTATTTAAATAAAGAATAGGTTGTGTTTGGTTTGGTGCTTAAGGTTATTCAAATGTGGTTTAGGAAATTTGTTTGTTTCGGTGTTTATGACTATTCAAGTGGTGAATTGAAGTTGTTGTTTCTTGGGTTATGAGCAGTCAAGTAATGAATTAATGTTGTTTGGCTACTAGTTTAAAGTTAGTTAAAGTGTGGATTATGCTTGTTTGGTTTATGACGTAAAACCATTCAAGAAAGTGATTTGTGCTTGTTTGGCTAGTGCTTTAAAATCATTCAAGTAATGGAGTAAAGGTGTTTGGTTCGAGGTTTAAATACTTTTAAGTGCGGGTTGATGGATGTTTGGGTTGTGGGTTAAATAACAAGTAATTGACCCATTGACTTGTATTGACCAGATTTGACCCGAACCATTTTCTGTTCGTCGAGCTGAGTTCGTGAGGCACGTGTAGCCACCGGGTGTCTCCGTGACACGTTTTTCAAGGTTCTTCCCTGTTTGGTAAATTCGATATTCTGGATCCAATTTTGATGGTCTAAGGTGCTAGTTTTGACCGGTTTGTTCGTTTCAGGGCTCAGAGTTTTATTTGGCTAGTTGGAGCTTTCAATGGATTCATGGAGGGTAGTTTGTGGATTGCCCAAGGTAAGGGACCCGTTACCCCCTTCTCGAGGCCCGTGGCTATTACATGTGTTGGATTGACTGTATTCACTTACGTGTTTGATGTGGCATGATCTGTGTTGTTTGTGCTTGCATTGATTATATTGAGAGCATGCAAACATATGATTGATATCATGTTAAGGCAAACATGTAGATTATGTTGATTATATGGACATGCATGAACTCATCAGTATGTTGATTGTGAGTCGGTCTCGCATGACAGTCCTTGTGTCCCATTGGGGGCTTGCATGATGTTTGATGCACGGCTTGGTGCTTCGTTTGGACGCAAACGAGACATGGAGACCGGATAGAGGATACTAGTAAGCGGATGTGCATGGTTTGTGGCCGGCACGTTCTCGATGGGGGATTTGTGGTCCTCGCCGTCGGGTTCCGTGGATGGTTGGCCCACCAGCTCACGGCCCTGTCGGCATTTTACTAGTAGCCTAGGGTGCTCTCCGGTATGTGGTTGGGTTTGTGGCCCTTTGGTGAGCGTCTTTGGATCCCACCTCACCGTGAGTATGAGACTGTGGGATTTGTGGTCCCTTAGCTACTGTGCTTCTCTACTCGCAGGATCCCTCTACCGGAGCAGTATCCTGCATTGCCTTAGAGATTTGTGGTCTCTATTGGTCTTTAGGTCTTTGGTTTGTGGCCTCGCACCGCTCTGCGTGGCGTGGATCTTGGACATGGTTCCTAACCCTTTTCGCCCAGAGCTCGGGTTTTGTGGACCCCTTGATTATGTTGCTATCTTGCATGTTCGTGATGCTTTTGACCGATGCATGTCTTTACCCCGAGGTGGGAAATCCTCATCGAGTTGCAAAACTCACCCTTTCCATCGTGGAATCCCACAGTACTACGAGATTGTATCGAGATGGGTGATCGGACGAGTGAAGATGACCATGGGACCCATTGCATTATTCTCATTTAGTGTCGTCTAAATTTCTTCTTTCTCGCATGAACTATTTAAGGGCGTGATAAATGGAACTGTTTTATCGAGTTTTTATGTTTCGACTTTAGGGTACCCTAAGATATTTTAATGAATTTATCTCTTATAACCTTGTTCTTCCGAGTTGTTTTAAAGGAGTTTTGTTTTAAATTTACATGCCCGAGATTGCGAATACTATTTTCATGCATTGTGAGTTAAGGACTTAGGTTTAGACCCTAGATTGGGTCGGGTCCTTACAGTTGGTATCAGAGCTCAGAGTCATAGATTCTGCATACTAGCTTACATCGTGAAAGGTCGTTGTTTTGGTCCCCATGGTCTTCAGCTGTCGATCTCCATCAGGTAACTTGGAAGTGGATTAAGGATTTTAAAGCATGCTTAGTTATGATTAACACTGTTCATTTATTGTATGTTATTTTCTATTATCATACTTGCATGCTAGCCCAAAGCTTTCGGAGGGGGCTGAGATGTCCCTAAGTATGATGTAAACGGTTGAGATTCCTAGTAGAGTTACTAGGAATTGTGTTAAAAATTCAAGAGCCATTGAGCAGTGAAAGCTTTTAAGCTCAAGAGGTGCACAAATCTCGAGTTGCAGCCCAGAGTTGAGCAGTAGAGACATTCAGTATTTCGGACAATTGCTGCAGTTGTAAGAGTTGGGTTGAAAGCTGAGATGTTGGATGTATGCATTAGCAGTTGAACGATGCTCTTCAGATCGGGCAAGATGTTGCTCAGGTGTCTACACCAGTTGTAGATGCGCGGGTTAAGCGTAGTGATGGGAATTGCAATGTTCAAAGTTCTTAAAAGAGTTTAAGTTTTGGGACATCTACCCTTGTTGGATTGTCTAAAATCCATTTAATAGCTGAGGCATGGTTGTCACTGTTTGAGATGATCTTCCGCCACAAGTCTGCTCATAGGAGTAGAAGATTAGATGTGATGTTTTGCTTGAGAGTTTAGGCAAAAGTCTGGTGACTATCTGTGCGGAATTCTAAGCCAGAGGTTTCGACCATTTTTTAGTTTGATGACCTACAAGAGCCGTTCCTCGGATCGTGTTTTCATATGTTGATGAGTCGTTGGCGTTAGCTTAGTCCCCTACTTTCAAAGTAGGGAATGGCGTAGTGGCAGTTTGGAGATAAATGGATTAGACTTGCAAGTTTTGTTAAGGAGTTGATATATGTTGTTTGTCAAGGAAGAAAGTTTGAGACTACTAGATCGTCTAGGTCTAGGAGTCAGCAGCAACGGTATAAGTGTTGATAAATGTTAAGCTAGAGCTAGATCTCGAGATGATGAGTTTGAGGTCAAGCCAGTTAGCGGGTTGTGTCTGAGGAATCGTCAGATGCCACCCATAGTTGCCTGCGAGCGAGTTTTATCCAATCTTTGGTTTGGAGTGGTTGTCGAGGACCATGTTGTGGTTCTTTGGCGATTGTTAGTAAATGATTTTAGGCATCTCGGAAAGTTGAGCTTTGGTATAGAAGTATGAAGAAAGAAGGGACTTCCGCCGGTTTCGACCTTGAACGTGAGGGAGTTCCTAGCTAAATGAGTGTTGGCTTTCTAGCCTCAGAATCAAGAGTAGAAAGTTTGTGTGGAATGTCTATTCAATTCCAGCAGTGAGTTCGCCGATGTGTTTTCAGAAGAGTTGTTGGGATGTTCTCCACCCAAAAAAAAAAAAAAAAAAGGGTTCTTTTAAGTCGAGTTTGAGTTGGGGAATGACCCCCCCCCTCTCAAGATTTCTATGTATGGTGACCTCGATGGAGTTAAAGGAACTTGGAGTTAGTTGCAGAAGTTGATTGCGAGTGGACTTGTTAATCTAGTTTGTCACTGTGGAAGCATCTGTGTTGCTTCTTAAGGAGAAGGATCGACCTATGAGTTTTGTGTTGTCCATAGAAAGATTGTTAAGGTAACAGTTGAGATCAGATACCCGTTCAATCAACTTCAAAGTGTCGCAGTGTTTACCAAGATTTTGTTATGGTTTCCATCAATTAAGGATCAAGAAAGAGGACATCTCTAAGACAACTTTTAGATCTTGTTTCGGTCACTGGTAGTTCTTAGCGATGTCGTTGATTTGTCAATTGTCGTGCATCAGTTATGGACATGATGGATAGAGTGTTAAGGATTTCCTAAGCAAGTATGTGTTTGCACATGGATGATATCCTGGTTTTCTAAGTTACAGTCAGATTATGAAGGGGTGGCTGGAGTTTTGTTAGCATTTCGGGAAAGAGGTTTGGTTGCTAAGTTTCTAAGTGTGGGTTTTGGTTGGATTCAATGGCCTTCTTTAAGGCCATGTGGTTCCTCGTCCAGAAATTTCAGTGGATCTTATTTTGACAATTGCAGTGGGCAATTAGGACCAAGTTGACATCAGTTGTAGAGGATCGATGACACAGCTCGCCAAAGAGAGAGTCGGGCGTTGTGTGATCAGTTGGGTGTGAGACCGACTAAGTATTCGGAGAAGATGTTTGATTTCAGCATCGTTTGGTCAGTACCTTAGAGGTCAGATGGATTGTGGCTTGTAGTGATGCTTCTGAGAGAGTCTGTTGTTGTGCTCTTGTTGAGAAGGAGAATAGTGTTAGCGTGTGGGCCCGGACAGCTTAAGTCGTATGAGCAGATCTTTGATTCACGTCCTGAAGTTAGCATTTGTGGTATATGCTTGGAGATCCTACATGCGTTGCGTGTTTGGAGAGAAGTGGTAGTTTTCGTGGTTCCTAAGAGATTTAAAGTATTGTTTCATCCAGAATGAGCTGTTTTGAGGTAGCACTGGTTGTTTAAGCTTGTAAGACTATGATTGCGAGGTTCCTTACCACCATGGTAAAGATCTTGTGGTTGCTCTTGCACTAAGTAGAGAAGTTCATTTTTAGTGGAGTTTGTTGTTTCTCTGTTGTTAGGGCCTTGTCTCGACCGAGAACAGTGGTGTTGATTGAAAGACGTTAGTTTAGTTATCAGTGCGGTTGTTGTGAGGCCGAGATTTGTGAGCGATTACAAGCGAGATTGCGATCGGGAGAGCACACTCGGATATATGTTGCTTCTATTGTGAGTGGCGGCTCGATTAGAAACTCGTATGTCCGTTGATGTTGAAATTAGGCCCGAGTTCTTGTTAGATGTATGTATAGTTCGTCGTTTTCTTGGCACCTCGAGGTTACCAAGAGTTATGGAGGTCAAAGGATTCTCGTGACTATGGATTATCGAGCAATGAGATTGTTGGAGTTCCAGTTTGGGGTTGAATTTTTAGCAGTGAGTTTGCTTGGTTGTTTGCCCCTTAGTTCCCGCAGAGTGAAAGTGGAACGAGGTCTCTATGAGTTTCATTTCAAGACTTTCTAGGACACCGAGAGGTTTCACCATGATATTGGCGATTGTGGATCGACTTACCGAAGAGCGCAATTTATTCGGGAAAGCTGGATTGTTCGTTGAGAAGTGAGCATAGTTTTACTTGAGAAGGATTTTCAAGTAGCATGGGGCTCCTGGCAGTATCGTTGTAGAAAGAGGCATTCAGTCCACTTCGCACTTTTGGGAGAGCCTTCAGGAAGGCAGTGAAACTACCTGTAAGTTCAAAGGCGACTTTTCATCCGTAGAAAGATGATCGTGCCGAGAGAGTCGGTAAGATCTTAGAGGATATGTTGAGTTCCGTTGAGTTTTTTCTCTATGCGGATGAGACAAGTGGATGTATCCGAGGGAGTTTGCTTGTACCAGTTATCAGTCCATTGTTCAGTTGGGACTGTTTGAGGCACTGTTTGAAAAGTGGTAGATCTCATGTCCCTTGGGATGAAGTTGAAGAAAGAATGTTGTTAGGGTCTGAGTTGTTGTAGTGCCCAGTGATGCAGTTCATGAGATCCATGCTAGAATGATTATAGCTCGGGGCCGTTAGAAAAGTTGTGCAGACGTTTGTCGCAGAAATATAAAACTTGAGATTAGCAGGATTGTGTTTTAAAAGTGGCATCGTTGTGGGGAATGCAGAGTTTTGAGGTAATAGAGAGCTGAGCCTAAGTGGTTTGCTCGCTTGTAATTTCTTGAGTGAGTTGGTGCAGTATTGTGTCGTTCAGTTGTTTCCGTTGTTGTTGCATTAATGCGATGTTAGTTATGCCTTTGTCATTGCATGTTTCATTGTTTCATCAGTATGGGCTAGACTTGTTCCATGTTGATCATGAGCCTTTGGGGTTAAATGCGATCTTAGCTTTTGAAGAGAACTTGTTGAGATTTTGAGACCGAGATTGTAAAGTATGAGGATCAGTGAGTTGCTCTCATTAAATTGTTTTGAAGGTGGTTATGCGCTCTTATGTTCTGAGTTATTAAGCCTTAGTCAACTTTCGAGGACGAAAGTTTTTTAAGGGGGGAATATTGTAATAACCCAATTTTGTTGGATTTCATTTGAATAAAAGGTAAAAAGGGCATTTGGTAGTTATGTTGGATAGGAGAGGCAAGTTTGTCTTTCAACACCTAGTATTTAAAACAATTTTGGAATCCCTAGGTCTGAAATCCACTATTCACGCAGCTACTATTCATCATCTTCTTCGCTGTGAAGCTCGCCGGAGTTGGACGTTCAGCCGTGAGTTTCACCTTGTTGTGAGCTTAGCACCGCTGCCGTGGTTCGATGGTTGTGCGGGTTTATTGCGAGAGTCGCATTGCCGGAGTTGAAGCGGCGTCGTCGCATTCGGGCTGTGGTGTTTCGAGGTTCTGTTTGCCGTCGAGGAGGGGTTGTTCGCGTGGGTTTGTAGCCGCCATGAGTTGCATTTCAGCGTCGCCGTCTCGATGTCCGTCCCGCCGTGAGCGCCGAGAGAGCGATGCGAGCTCGCGTTGCCGCCCAATCCATCCGCGTCGAGTCTTCGCGTTCTGTTCAGTAGTGTCGTAGGTGGGGTTGGGTTCGTGGTCGCCGGCGCTGGCTGTTGTGTTGACGCCACTGCAAGTCAGGTTGAGCGTCGCCGCCGCCATTGGAGCTAAGGTGAGCTCTCCCTCTTTCTTTTGGTTTTAGGTTTCACCAAATGGAGAAGATGGAGTGTGTTTGGTTTAAGTTTAAAGTTATTTAAATGAGGAATAAGGCTTGTTTGGTTATTGGCTTAAGTTATTTAAGTTATGGATAAGGGTTGTTTGTTTATAAGTATAAGGCTATTTAAATAAAGAATAGGTTGTGTTTGGTTTGGTGCTTAAGGTTATTCAAATGTGGTTTAGGGGCTGTTTGTTTCCAGGTTTATGACTATTCAAGTGGTGAATTGAAGTTGTTGTTTCTTGGGTTATGAGCAGTCAAGTAATGAATTAATGTTGTTTGGCTACTAGTTTAAAGTTAGTTAAAGTGTGGATTATGCTTGTTTGGTTTATGACGTAAAACCATTCAAGAAAGTGATTTGTGCTTGTTTGGCTAGTGCTTTAAAATCATTCAAGTAATGGAGTAAAGGTGTTTGGTTCGAGGTTTAAATACTTTTAAGTGCGGGTTGATGGATGTTTGGGTTGTGGGTTAAATAACAAGTAATTGACCCATTGACTTGTATTGACCAGATTTGACCCGAACCATTTTTCTGCTCGTCGTCGAGTGAGTTCGTGAGGCACGTGTAGCCACCCGGTGTCTCCGTGACACGCTTTTTCAAGGTTCTTCCTGTTTGGTAAATTCGATATTCTGGATCCAATTTTGATGGTCTAAGGTGCTAGTTTTGACCGGTTTGTTCGTTTCAGGGCTCAGAGTTTTATTTGGCTAGTTGGAGCTTTCAATGGATTCATGGAGGGTAGTTTGTGGATTGCCCAAGGTAAGGGACCCGTTACCCTCTTCTCGAGGCCCGTGGCTATTACATGTGTTGGATTGACTGTATTCACTTACGTGTTTGATGTGGCATAATCTGTGTTGTTTGTGCTTGCATTGATTATATTGAGAGCATGCAAACATATGATTGATATCATGTTAAGGCAAGCATGTAGATTATGTTGATTATATGGACATGCATGAACTACTGTATGTTGATTGACAGAGTCGGTCTCGCATGACAGTCCTTGTGTCCCATTGGGGGCTTGCATGATGTTTGATGCACGGCTTGGTGCTTCGTTTGGACGCAAACGAGACACGGAGACCGGATAGAGGATACTAGTAAGCGGATGTGCATGGTTTGTGGCCGCGACGTTCTCGATGGGGATTTGTGGTCCCTCGCCGTCGGGTTCCGTGGATGGTTGGCCCACCAGCTCACGGCCCTGTCGGCATTTTACTAGTAGCCTAGGGTGCTCTCTCGGTATGTGGTTGGGTTTGTGGCCCTTTGGTGAGCGTCTTTGGATCCACCCTCACCGTGAGTATGAGACTGTGGGATTTGTGGTCCCTTAGCTACCGTGCTTCTCTCTACGCGCAGGATCCTCTACCTGGAGCAAGTATCCCAGCATTGCCTTAGAGATTTGTGGTCTCTATTGGTCTTTAGGTCTTTGGTTTGTGGCCTCGCACCGCTCTGCGTGGCGTGGATCTTGGACATGGTTCCTAACCCTTTTCGCCCAGAGCTCGGGTTTTGTGGACCCCTTGATTATGTTGCTATCTTGCATGTTCGTGATGCTTTTGACCTGATGCATGTCTTTACCCCGAGGTGGGGAATCCTTACTGAGTTGCAAAACTCACCCTTTCCACTGTGGAATCCCACAGGTACTACGAGATTGTATCGAGATGGGTGATCGGACGAAAGTGAAGATGACCATGGGACCCGCTGCATTATTCTGTTTAGAGTCGTCTAAATTTCTTCTTTCTGCATGAACTATTTAAGGGCGTGATAAATGGAACCTGTTTTATCGAGTTTTTATGTTTCGACTTTAGGGTACCCTAAGACTGTTTTAATGAATTTATCTCTTATAACCTTGTTCTTCCGAGTTGTTTTAAAGGAGTTTTGTTTTAAATTTACATGCCCGAGATTGCGAATATTATTTTCATGCATTGTGAGTTAAGGACTTAGGTTTAGACCCTAGATTGGGTCGGGTCCTTACAAAGCCTCCCTCGAATAAGATGAAACCGTGCATGAAAGAGGGTTTGAATGATGCTGATGAATATTACGTCAATAAAGGTTGTGAAACAGTGGGATATATGGATAACTTAGAATTCGGATAAATGTTTTGGGTGGGGCTGAAGGAGGCACGATGTGGTGAGCATGTAAGGTTTGATTTTCTTTTGAGGACGAGGGTGTTCAATATTCGATTTGGTTCATGGCCCAACCGATCAGTTCCTTTAAACCGAGTAAGGTAATGATTAGATTTTCAAAACTCCTTATTAGCACAACGACTTGCTAAGTGTTTCTTTTATGATATGAATTTCTTTTTCGACGAGGTAATTTTTTGGTCTGCTGTTGTTTAATGATTGTTTTTCGTTTTAGTTATGGTTCCATTTTAGGAGGTTTTTGTGTTTGCTTGATTTTTAGTAGCTTTTGGTTGTTGTATGTTGATGGTTGGTGTGTTTTGCTTCATGCTAGCAAGGAATTAGTGGTTAAAATAGTCCCTAGTTTAGTTAGAAAATATTGGTTTCATGGTGGGAAAATTATGTTTACCAGTTGGGAGTTAGCTATTGCCATTTTTTTGGTGGAGTCTTGCTCTTCTGTAAACGAAAGAATGCTAAATTATTCTAAAAAACTACTGCAAAAATCATTGTAGGAGTGATGATAGCTAAAGTGTTTGTCTTGTTAGAGTTGTTCTTCTCAAATAGGGTTAAGACCATGACACGAACGTTTGGTTTTTCAATTAGCTTGAACATTATTTTCAATTTTTTCTATCTAAGTGGCCACGCTTCGATATGTAGAGAGTCAATATATGGTCCCATGGATTGAGAGCTAAATGAATTAGATTTTGGTGATTTAGTGAAGTAATTTCTTTAAAAAGAAATACTAAACATAAAATATTATAATATACGTTGTGAAAATACTATCAACAAGTTTAAATATTATCCAAATCTTAAAGTTATAATATTTTGATAATATCAATTGTCAAAAATCAAATTCGTCAAGAAATAAAATATAATGGAAGGCAAAGCACACAAATGTCGGTAAAAATCACATCTCTAAACTTTCAATTTGATCAATTATCTCCCTTAAAATTAGATTAGTTTTACGATAAAGTCCTTTAAACTTAGTTTTAATGGGCAAAATTGTGATTTAGATAAAAGTTGTATTCTTCCCCTCCTACCCACTTGTGTTGCTAAAGCCCAAATGTCGGAAAAGGCCCATAAAGCGCACATCTCCAACAGCAAATGTGTGGATTCATTTTGACGCTCTTTCTGATTTGCTTTCATCTTCATCTTCTTCCATTGTTGATGTTCTGACGCACCTTGTTCCCGTAGAGAGCTTTGGCAAAATCTTGACAGCTACCAAGAATCAAAGCCAAGCCCCGACTCAGAATTGGGCGAAGATGGACGATTATACCAGAGAAATGATGGACTTGAAAACCCTCGTCACTCGGACTCTCGAGAAGAAGGGCGTCCTCGCCAAGATCCGTGTAATTCTCTCACTTTCTCCGACAATTTTTCCCCGCTCTTCGCCTCTCAACAGATCTTCAACTCGTTTTCGTTATTCTAGATTTTTTTTTGTGCTGTTTGTTGGTGTGGACTGCAGAATGTGGTAGGTTAAACCTAGGATTTTGTTTCTACTTTTTAAGTTTTCGAAGGATGTAGGATGTAGGAGTGTGAATCTTTTTTCTGTCTCTCTCTTTTTAACTGTTAAGCTGGTTGGAATTAGAATGCAATTACTTCCAAAACTGGGTCATCCTCTTAAGGTCTCAGCTATATCATATTAAACGAATTTAAGGGGTTTTGTGCCCTCGATGATGTATGCTGGTGGAATTAGTCTCTAGTTGATTCTTTTTTTGAAAACCGGAAAATCAGAGCTTAGCTCCACTATACCCGCGCTATGGTCATGCATTGGGAGACTTAATCTCTCGTTGTTCATGGATTTTATAGAACTATGGGATCTTGGAATGTATATGAAAGTTGAGCAAAAGTTGTGATTAGTATAAGGGGGTCGGGGAGAGAATTCTCTCTGACTATAGCAATTTTTCACATTCTGGAAATTCTTTTTGTATGTAGTTTTTTCTCCAATTTGGGAGTTTTTCCACGTAAAAAATTACTGTGTTGTTCTTTTTGTGGTTTCCTTTAATTTCTTAGTTAATTTTCTTGCTTATTCTTGCGGTATTAGGGAAGGTTTTTTCCCAACAAGTGTATTGTTATTCATGGATTTTATAGAACTATGGGATCTTGGACTGTGTGGGAAGAATTTTTTTTCCATTTGTTCCCTCATAGCAGAAGCAACTACTGGTTATGTTCTGTTTTTCAGTTTGTTCCCATTTGAAGTTCAAAATGTATTCTGCAGTCCTAGAGAAATGCCTTTCTGTGCCTTTGTCATACTCATACAGTTAGATCATTATTTCCGTGTTATATTAAGTTTTGACATCGATCTAATTTTAGGAGTCTTTGTTATTTTACTTATTTTCTAGTTTTTGCTCCTTTGTTTGCTCACATTATTGGCATCCTCCCCTGGTTCTTGTGCATAGGCTCTATATCAAAAATCAATGAAAATGTTTTTGTTTCCTATAAAAAAAATAATATTATTTACTAGTTTTGAGGTAAGATTTAATCGATGTTTGTGCACCTTGCAACATGTCTTTAAATTCTCACACGTTTTTTCCCTTTGATGTTCCACCACTAAATGTCCTGTTTCATATTACAAATCATTCACCCCTTCCTTTGTTTCCTTTGGGTTAGGCTGAACTTAGAGCTAGTGTATTTGAGGCAATTGAAGAAGAAGATCGTGATATTGAGAAAGATGAAGGCTTGCCACCTGCATTACTTGGTAGTTGCAATGATCGAGCAAAGCAGCTTCATGCTTCACCATCAGGTTTGATTACAAATAATTTTCTTCTCTCATGAGAATTATAAAACTATAAATAGTTTATGTTTTCCAACGTGTTCTAAGAATGTTTGCTAATCTCAATTATAAAGTGTCTTTCGTTGCTTTTTAGATAAAGGGTGAATTTGATTATTTCAGAATTTTTGAATTTTTGATGTGCTACTTAAGTAATCTATCTATCCACATTTTGGTATTTTAATTGCAGGGAGGCTGCTTACTGCTCTAATTTGTGAATATTTAGATTGGGCTCAGCTAAATCACACTCTAAAAGTTTACCATCCGGAGTGCAATATGGTAATCAAACACATTGTTCCTTCATGTGTACCACGTCCTCCAATGCCCCCACACCCCCAAGAGAAAAAAAAAGAAAAAGAAAGGAGAGAAGATCCGACCAAAATAATGAAATAAAATAAACAAATAAATAGTCATATGAAATCTTATTTCTTTTAATTTTGCAGCAAAAAGATTCTTGGAAAACTGAATTGAAGGAATTTAGTAGTAAAAACGGATACGATCTTAACAGAAATGGAGATAGTGGACCGTTGCTCTTGGATGTTCTCGAGGGATTCTTGAAATTTGAGGTTGGTTGGATCTCATTATAGATTTATGTTATATTTGAAATCTTTAAGGTATATATATTTCCATATTTTTCATTTTAAAAAAATCCTTGCTATTCTAAGTAAGTATTGTTTGTTTTTAAAGCACCAATTTCATTATGTACGAAGTTTACATAATTTACAAAAGGGATATAAAACCCATATCAGTTACATAAAGCCTCCCAATTCGAAACAAGGGAGATGTAGCTATATGAAGCATAGTGACTAGAAGATTTGCACCAAAACACAAATGGTAAAGCATCTCTTGTCAAAAAATGAAAAAGTTACTAGAGAATATGATCCTACCGAATGATCACCAGAAACTTTGCCAATACGAATGAGATAAGCTAAACTATAATCCGTGTAAGAATCAAATGATGATGACACCAAAACAAGGTGCATCACTTGTCAATCTCAAACAAGTAGATCTCTTCATAAATTATAGTGCATCTTGGTAGGTTGTGGCCTGGTGGGGATAGATCATGACTATGGGCAAAGGTCTTCGGTTAAGACGGCGGTGGGTAGAAAAGAGAGAATATGGAGGGGGCCATTTCGAAAATGTTATTATGCAAGTAGTATTGTTGAAGAATAGTTTTTCCCCCCTAAAATTTGATGGAATGTCCACATGTTGCCTTGTAGTTAGAGCTTGGGATGTTTGAATATGCTCCCAGACCTAAAACTCCAAGTTTTTTTTGGAATCGAGAAATCGGAGTTTCGTTGCACTATACCCATAGTAACCACGCCTGTCCTTTAGCCAGTTATTGGGAGACATCGAAGGAATGGAGACTCGAGAGGTGTTTACTAATTAATGTCACTGGTGAATCTTGAACCTAGGATCTTGAGGAGAACACATCTTCAAACTCCAAGCCTTCGACCATCCCGCCACCCCTTAAGAACAACTCCAAGTTGAAAACTAAGTAACTTAACATTTCTTTTGGAGTTGGCGTTTGGGTGGGCAGAACTTTCTGGGTATTAGTTGTGGGAACAACCATAAGCATAATAGGTGTGAAGTGCCCAATACCAAATTATGGTTGATGGGTGTGATCATATTATCATTTGTTGATACTTTCAAGTAGGAAGACCAATGGAATGCAGTACATACCTTTTTCCCCATGAATTAGTTGACATAGTGTGGAGTCTGATTATGGCATTGTTCTCCTGTTCAACATATGATATCACATAATAGAAGGTGTAAAGCTCCCGATACCAAATTATGGTTGATGAATGTGATCATATCATATATCATTTATTTAAGCATTTGTAGATACTTTTCAAGTAGGAAGACCAATGGAATGCATTACATACCATTTTCCCCCATGAATTAGTTGACGTAGTGCGAAGTCTGATCAATTGTATGTTCTACATTGGCATTGTTCTCCTGTTCAACATATGGGATCTTCATAGCTTTGTTTTCGATTGCCTTATTATCTATTGATAAGAATTAAAAATTTATAATACCATTTTATTCTTGTACTTGGATGTTTTTTTCATTTTAATTTATGTATCTTTTTTATACATCCATGAGTTTTTGCCTGCTTACGTGCACCTTGATTATTCTCATAGGACATACTGTTTAACCCTACAACTTTTGACTGTCAAGGAAACCATTATTTACTAGGTTGGTGTTCACCATGGGTTGAACCCATCACCTCTTGAGTACCTGAGACCTTCTTTGACCACTAGTCAACCCATGATGGTTATTTATGCATGCTTAATTTTTTTTCTTTTTGATAGGAAACAAAAACACTTCATTCATGATGAAAGTTGCAATCCATCAAAAAAAGGGGGAAGGCCAATTATAGGGCCATAACATAGGGGTACAAAAATACATAAACAGGTTACAATATGTTTTGTTGAGAGATGTAAATTTTAGACTCCCACATTGTCTGTTTTGAGTTGAGAGATTTGAGGTTGCAAGATCTTGGTTTGTTTTCTGTTGAGAGATGTGACTCGTGAGGTTGCAAGGTCTTTATTTTGGTTTTTTTTTTATAAGAAACAGAGACTTTTCATTGATGAATGAAAAAAATTACAAAAAAGATAAATAGAATCAAGTCATTATAGCATATGTTGCAAATGATGGAATAAAATAGAAAGATCATAGTTACAAAAAGGGGGGTTCGATGACACCAATATAAACCCGTGTGGATGGTCTCTTCAATGAGGTTGGTCAAAGATTGGTGCTTGTCGTTGAAAATCCTGTTGTATCTTTGTGCCCACCACTTCCAAAAGAATGCATAAACCAAGTTGTTCCATAGAATTTCTTGCTGCTCTTGAAATGGTTCCTCACCAGGAAGCATTGGATAAGAGTCACTGTATCTTTAGGTTGCACAAAAGGCCAATCAAAGATATTCAATAATCCATTCCAAAATGATGATGCCCAGCTGCAATGGTTGAACAAATGGTCTTGTGTGTCCTCCCCCTTGTAGCAAAGGATACAAGCACTAGGTGAGAGTGATAGACCAAGTGCCAAACATCATGAGTGTTGATTGCTTTGTGTCTAAGCTCCCATGGAAAGAATTTTTTTTTTCTTTGGTTGGTTTCCCTTCCATAACATCTTGTAGAAAATGGTTTCATCCTCAGTAAGGTCATTCTTGGCAGCAACCATATTATTGAAAAGAGATTTCGTCGAGAAACAACTGTCATTTTCGTATGCCCAAAGCCATTTATCCTCCTGTTCATTCAATATTAAGGTGTCCAGTTTAGATGACAATGCCAGCCCATTCAACAATTTCATAATCAGTAAAAGGCCTTCTAAATAACAGGTTCCAAGAATGGGATCTGTTGCACCATATGGAATTGATAAGGGCTTTCTTTTTCAATGACAGCCTATAAATATGAGGATATGATCCCATAGGCTTCTTAGAGTCGAGCCATGTGTCTTCCCAAAATAAAGTTGATTTGCCATTTCCAATTTTGGTATGCACCCTTGAATAAATAAGAGGGTTGAGCTTAACAATTTCCTTCCATAGCCCCTTTGAAAGATGAAGATTATTCCTTCCAGGGATAATGTTGTTAGTAGATCCACCCAATTTACAAAGGATGAGTTTTCGACATAGGGCCGATTTTTCCATAGCATATCTCCATGTCCATTTAGCAAGCATAGCTTCGTTCTTTGCACGGATGTCAGGGATGCCGAGACCACCACACTCCAATGGTTTTTTAACTTTCGACCACTTGATTAAATGGCTACTAGCTTTGCCATTGTTTCCTCTCCATAGATAGTTTCTATAAAGCTTTTCAATCGATGATGCCACTTTAGGAGGAGCTTTATAGAGAGACATATAGTAGATCGGGATATTTGACAGAGTAGCATTGATGAGGGTAAGACGACCCCCTTTCGATAAGACGACCCCCAATTGTGCAATCTTTTTTCAATCTTCTCCGTAACAGGTGCCCAAAAGTCAAGAGTCCTAGGGTTTCCATTTAAGGGAAGACCCAGGTAAAAAGATGACCAATTGTTTTTTGAAACAAGGGTAACCACGCCCGTCCCTGGGCCAAGCACCGGGAGACATCGAAGGAGTAATGTCACAGCTGAATCTCGAACCTGGAACCTTAAGGGGAGTATACCCTCGAAGCCCAAGTCTTCAACCATTGTGCCACCCTTTGGGGACATAAAGAGCTGGCCAATTACAAACCTTAAAATCGTATGGAGTCGCAATTCAGTCTTCTGGCAGTTAATGTTTAATCCCGAAATTTTCTCAAACTTTTTAATGGTTTGTATAAGGTTGTCCAATTATTCTCTATGATAGAGTAGCTTCTGCTTTGATAAAAAGGGTTGCATTTCTTGAAGTGTGAGTGAACCAGTGTTTTAAAAAGCGCAAGGCGCACTAAGGCGCAATGACCCTCTGGAGCCTGAGGCGCAAGGCGCACCAAAAGGCGAGGGCTTTTTTACTTAAGGCGCACTATATAAAAAAACACAAAAAATTTATATATATGTGTGTATACACAATAAAAACACTTTGCATGGACATAAATGAAGTTTTAACTAAGAATAATATATAAAAACATACATTATATTCAACTATCAACCTTCACGCGCTTCGAATAACCTAGTACGGGGATCTGAAATACAAAAAACGCAAAGGAAAATTAAAAAGCCCACGAGGCGCGCGCCTTTTGGCGCCTGGGACTTCACGTAAGGTGCCATAAGGCGCGCGCCTGGCCTAGGACAATTGAGGCGCAAAAGGTGGGACTTGAGCCTAGGCGCGCCTTTTAAAACACTGGAGTGAACTAATTTAGGCCCCGTTTGATAACCATTTTGTTTTTTGTTTTTTGTTAATGAAATTTAAGCCTACAACAACTACCTTACTATACCTTTTTCCTTATTTGGATATCTACATCTTACCTATATTTTAATAAACAAAACCAAAATTTGGAAACAAAAAAAGTAGCTTCCAAAAGCTTGTTTTTGTTTTTGAAATTTGGTTAGTATGCACCTACTTTCTTAAGGAAATATGGATATATTGTAGGAAAGATGGAGCACATGGTAGGAAATTTGAGTAGAAATAGGCTTAAATTTCATAAACAAAAAACAAAAAGCGAAATGGTTATCAAACGGGGCCTTAACTTTTGTTTTTGTCCATTGATAGTTTATTCATTATTGTTGCCCTTATATATATAGCTTTAGGCCAACCTAAACAAAGCTCAATAGGTTAACGTATATAACATTTGTCCAAGAGGTTAGAAATTTTCTCCCAAACCCACATGTTATTGAACTAAAATAAACAAGCATATATTTATGCTTGTATTTATTTATACTGGTACTAAAAAAAATAAGCATATATTTGCCTTGAAAATTTATCTTCGATCTCTTTTATTTTATTTTTATCACTGGCCTCTTCTTGATCTTCTTCCTCATTTCTTCTTAAATAAAATCAGAATTTATCTCAAACAAGGGGTCCTGGAAGGAGAATAACCACTTCAGAGTCTGATTCAATGCCCAGTCACGATTCTCGAAATAGTAGGAGACCTTCATCATCTGTTGCAACTGGGGGTTTACCTCCAGTAGGAAGGTAAAGACATGCCTAAACTAATAATATAGCTTCATTTCCTTCCCTTACCCTAAATTGTTGCTACTTTCCCTTTTGCCATCCATAACTTTGTTGTATTTTTATTTCAGGCTTGGTGCTGGTTCACAGGCATCTGGTAAGTCATGTTGCTATTTTCTTATATGCTTATCTGCTTCCTCTTCTCTGTTCATGTGATGATTTAAGCTTTCAGATAGGAGGATAGGATCTTCAATGTCTGGTTACCGAAAAGATGAATACAGTTGGAGATACGATGGCAATGAGCTTCCAGAGGATGTAATCAGAGCCTCGGCTGCTTTGGAAAACTTGCAACTGGATCGAAAAGCTAGAAATCTAACATCATCTTGGCGGTATGTTTTTACCCTGGACATATTAAATAGTAAAGAATACCTTCTGTTGGCATATATTTTCTCATTTTTACTCTTTCGGACGATAAAATGGAGGCGTTTGAAGAAGAAGAATGATTATAGAAGAGAATACCAGAGAGAATACAAGAGAAAATGATTAATGGAAAGAATGATTATCTGTGTTTGTAGTTAAAGAGAATAATGATGAGAGAATCATTTTCTATGTTATGTTTGGAATGGTCATGAGAGGATTGAGAATTGTTGCCCAAATGTGGGTAAGAGCATTTTTCCTCGTACTCATTTCCATTCTCCCTGTTCCAACACGGGAAACAACTCAAGTCCTCATTAGAATCATCACCCATCTTTCCTTTCAAATTCTGTTAAAAGGGTATATTAGTGAGAAATTACTAGCTTCAAATGAGGTTGAACTCCTTTTCATTTCCATTTCCACTCAATTAACTTCTCTACTTTCTGTCATCTTAAAATCAAATTTCTGTCTCATAACCGAAACTGTGGATGTGGTTGCAGACACGGAGGAGACGGGCTCGGTGAGGATGATACCAGAGGTGAACATATGTAACATCAAAATCATGTAATCTATTTCCTTAACCTGGTCCACAATGATCAAGCCGTGTGTAGTGTTGATGTTGAAGAACATGTAATTTGACGTGTTTAAAATGTTTTTTTTCGAGCCTTTTGTTCAGTGATACCCCTTTATCTAACTCCTTTTAATTCTTTTTACGAACTCTCAAGCTCTGCTGTAGTTTGTGATGTGTATTTGAGTGAAGAGAAGGAAGAGGCATCCGTTCGATCTTTGCGAGATTATACAAATAGTGTTGTTCTCGTTATCTTAATTGTGAACCGAATCGATAATACGACTAGCTTTTATAATTGATTCAGGATTGTGCTATTTTTTTTTATTAACCACCTGCCTTAACAATTCTGCTACTTTGACTATTGAAACCTTGCCTCACTTTGTCTGTTGCCCTAGCAAAAGCTTTATACCCTTTCTTGTGATTTTGAAGCGAACTTCTCATATAACCTCAGAGAAATTGAAGACTGGAATTCAATAAAGATTCAGGGTTCATAATAGATCTGTTTGAACAAATAATTGAGTTGGAACAAATAATACAAGGGGTATATTAGTAAATGGGTAATTTGTTAGACATTCGGTTATAAATAGAGGGGGCGTGGCGTGTATGGAGAAGGCAAAGCAATTATTCAGTGGCCTATTTTGAGTTTGAGAGTGTTCTCAAGGGAGGTTTGAACTTTGGAGTGTTCATAAATTATTTGGTTAGCTTGTATTATTTATTTTTATCTTTTGAGAAAATATTTGCATGCTGTCTGCAGTCACCGTGTGACAAAATCTTATTCATTGATTTTGTTTTTAATTTGGAGAAATTTATTATTTTTAAAAAAAAAAAGAAAAAAAAAATTAAGTGATCAGATTATCCCCTATCAGTGGCTGCATAATGCCTAGGAATCATGCAAACATTTTTCTTTTTTTTTTGTCTTTTCATATTTAAATATTCAGAATAGTTTCTTGCGTTTCAAAACATTTCAAATGGAAGGGAGGCAAATGGCCAAAGAAAGCACTAAAACAAACCACTAAAAAAAGAAACCCCCAAAGTAAGAATTGCTTGCTTTTTCCCATACACTCCCCTTTTACTTTATTTACTTGTATACTCTTCATATTAACTCTGTAAAACGTGGTATATGTCAAATTGTCAATTACTATTTAGCTATGGTCATTTTGGCAGCCTACTAAACCCTAGTACATGTCAATTAATATAAATTAAAGTTTCAATTTACCATAATTATTTTTCAAAATTTCGTCAACTTCCCAATACTTTTGACTTCACTTAAAAACTGTGCAATTAAGTTAGTATAGTGAAGAGTTGGAAACAAAGGGCCTTCAATATTATTATTGTTGTTGTTTTAAAGTTAACCTCACCCATACAATCTTTTTTTCGAAAAAGAACCAATACAATCTTGACAAACCGAACTCAGCGCTTCAATGGAAAAGCGGTTGTTTTGATAATTTTATGAGCTTCATTGTATGTTTTCTCCATTAGACATCCTCCCGTAGTTGCATTGAGGATAGTCTTGTGCATAATTATCTATGAATCACTCTAACCAAATGTATCTCATTTGCACTATTAGTGGAACTATGAACTAAAGTTTCACCAAACCAAACAATTATAAGGTGGCAAAGCCTTTATGTTATATTTTTGTCAGCAATTGGTGGGAACAGGCTTAAAGTTATACTCAACTTCAAACGGATTCGACATGTTGAACTGTTCCTTTATAATCTTTTTTTAACTCTAATGTCTGAACCCTTTACTTCTGTTTCCTGGAGTTCCATTTGCTTCACTTTCAAGAGCAAATAAAATTACAGGCAAAAAAGAAATCAGCTGAGCTATATTCAGAAACAAGCATATTCTTATCAGAGCATTACTATTCATTTTCATGTTCAATGTCGAGTTGAGAGAAACAAATCTGACAATCCAACACTCAGGGTACCAAAAACTTGTTCCTATGCAATTGAGAATGAGTTGAAATGTGCACCTGGTGCTCACACTAGAGATGGAGTTGGTGAAAGACCTGAATAAAAACCCCAATCTGCTACTCCAAAAAAGAGTTGTTAAGAAACAAGTTAGTAGGGACAAATTCAATCCATAGTGGCCACCTACTTAGGAGTCAAAGAGAGTCTAAAAAATCGTTATGAAAACCCCAATCTGCTACTCTAAAAAAGAGTTGTTAAGAAACAAGTTAGTAGGGACAAATTCAATCCATAGTGGCCACCTACTTAGGAGTTAAAGAGAGTCTAAAAAATCGCTATGACTTCAATTTATGGTGGTCACTTATCTAGAAATTAATTTTCTTCCTTAGCATCCAAGTGTTTATAGTGTCAGACAGGTTATCTCCCGTGAAAAGGTGTGCATAAACTGACCAAGTCAAACACGAATATTAAAACAAAAAGAAGAAACGAGGCAGCAGCAGGTTTCTTTTCTATCTGTCGATATGTTCCAGGCAAGTAGACACATGAGCCACTTAATTTACTCACAGTACCTGAAGAAAGTTGGATTTGATAACCGGAGACCTGATTGCTGCGAGTGTTGCTTGATAGTCCCAACCAATGTTTTAAAAAGCACGAGGCGCACTAAATGCACAATGGCCCTCTAGAGCCTAAGGTACAAGGTGCACCAAAAGGCAAGGACTTTTTTACTTAAGACGCGCTATATAAAAAACACAAAAAAACTTACATATGTGTGTGTATACACAATAAAAATACTTTTCTTGGACATAAATGAAGTTTTAACCGAGAATAATATATAAAACGTACATAATATTCAACTATCAACCTTCATGTGCTTTGAATAACCTAGTACGGGAATCTAAAACACAAAAAAAAATAAAAAATCCCACAAGGCGCACGCCTTTTGACGCCTGGGGCTTCACGTAAGCGCGCCTCGCCTGGGACAAGTGAGGCGCTATATAGGTGGGACTTGAGCCCAGACGCGCCTTTTAAAACACCAGTCCCAACATCTAATAAGTTCTATTTTAGCCTAGGCTTTGATGCTTAATGTTGCTGGCTCTGGTGGGTGCTACGAGTTTGGCCACTCTTTTGAGAAGAGAAATTTAGATGTTTCTGCCTAGGCTAAAATAAAAATCTACCCTTCCAGTTCAACATGGGGTTTCAATTTGATTGTTTGTTTGTGCCCAGTGATGATATTTTCTATTAACATTTGAAGGTTTAAACACCAAATATATTTACAGTCAGACCAGAATCTTCTCCAACATTATCTATCTATATATTTAGCACTAATGCTAGTAACAAGAGCACAACAGATTGTCATGTTAAAACTCTACACTTTGAATCACCAAAACGAAAAAAAAAGGTGAAGAAGATTCTAATTGAAAAAGAGCCAGAAGAAAGTTGAACAGCACCTTGAAAATATGATTATGAACAGTGAGATCATCTAGTTGATGGTAAGCCCAATTCTTTCGGTTGATCATCGTATGAGAAAATTGTCTGGAGATTCAATGTTACCGAAAAGGTCAAAAGATTTGTTCCTCATGGAGTCTTTCAGAATTGTGATCTGACCTTCCCTGAGAAGTATGTCTTCCTCTAGGGTTTCGATCTTCTTTTTCAGTAGATTTATCTCTGAGTTAAGCAACATGTTCTCTTCACTGTATTGTTTCACTTGGTCCCACATAATATCTCTCTCCTCAGAAATCTTAGGCACAGTTCCCCTAATGATAGCCAACTCTGTAGTTGATTCTTCAAGGTCATTCTGTAGCCGGTTCACATTCTCATTCCTTTTCAAAATCTGTAACGATGAAGTATTTCTTTATATATGAATTGTTAAACAACCCGAGGATTAATTGAAGGATTCAATTCAGGAACCAAGAGTCTAACTTACTATAGGGTTTTGGGGCATGAAAATATGGAGAACTTACCTGGAGTTCAAGATCCTTTAGCTTGTGTGTAATGCAGGATGTATTGTCTTGTGCATTTTGCACTTCGCATCGAAGAATGTGGTTTGCTCTAGATGCCGTTGCAATTTCTGCTTGCAGCTGCTCAATTTCCAGCTCCTTAGAGTAGAGCTTCTCTCTCAACAGACTTGTTAGTAACTGTTCAACTTCAAGCTCAGATTTTAAAACATGCTACAAGAAAGAAAAAATAATAAATAAAATGCCCTTATCATAGTTGATAAATGTAGACAGATCTTTAAACAAAATAAATTGACATTAAAGCTGCTTGATACTAGATTCAGTAGAATACCTCTGAAGCATCACAATTTGAATGGATTAACCCATCTGCATTTACACACTGAGAATAGACTTCTGAAGCAGCTAGGTTAGATTTCTTATGCAACAATGAAGATGCTATCTTTAAACTCCGTTTTAAGCTTTCAGTTCCACGTTTTAATCCTTGAACTTTCATCTCAGATTCAATGAAGTATAGCCCATCTAAATTCTTCTTCACTGCTTCCATCCCCTGCATACTTTCTGAAAGACAATGAGCTTTCTCTTTGATGAACTCAAGTAATTCTGCACATAACTGGGAGCTTTGAGTTAACAATGTCAGCCCTCGATGTTGTAGACAATCAACACGTGCTAACATTTCCTCATCCAGCTTGATGGTTAAAGCACTATTATCTTTCCTACTGTCCTTTAAGCGGTTAAATATGTTTATGTTCTCATGCCGAAGGGAATCAATTTCAAACCTGCAAGATTCTAATTCCTTTCTCAATCCCAATTCTACTCCAGTTAATCTTATTTGCTCCATCTGCAATTTTGCTACATGCTTATCAGAACTTTCGATTTCAATGTTATTCCCTAATTCATGAGTAAACCTTTCCTGCAATCCATTGATTGTTTTCTGCTGGTCACAGCAGGTCCTCGTTAACCTTGCTACTGTTTTATACAATTCATTACATTCCTTATCCTTCTCCCCAAAATTTCTCTTAAAGGATTCTCCATCTTCTTTAGCAGTTTTGTACTTATCTTGAAAGATGGAGAGATTCTGCATCAAAACTTGATTTTCCTCGTGTAATTTGTCCATCATTGTGGTCAGGTCCTTAACTTTTTGCTCTGAATTTGATATAAGGGTTTTATTCTCTGTATCTCTCACATTAATAAGAGAAACTTCTCTTTGTAGAGATACATTCTGTTCTGCTAGCTCTCGAACTCTTTCACGAAGCCTCTGTTCTTCCAACTGGTACTTTTCTAGCTTTATCGACCATTCGTTCGACCTTCTGTCAAGCTCATTCTCCAGCTCTGACTGCAATTCAGTCTTTTCCCTATCCAGTTTCTTCGTTTGAGAATCCAATATTTCCTTCGCCAATCTCAGCTCTTCCTTTGCAGAAGCCCTTTCAGTAAATTGAGTCTGTAGAAGACTTAAGACCTCAAGTGCTAAGCTCATTTTTTCCTCTGAAATATGTCTAATTGTCTGAATCAAACCCGAAATTCCTGCCCTCTGTTGAAGAAAGCTTTCCTGATCTCGTTCTTCTCTGAAAAGCATGACTCTCTCCTTTGCTGCCTTGATTCTCCTCTTGAGATCCCGATCCATATCCTCTTCGGCTTCAATGTCAATCTCACTGTGATTTATTAACTTCTCTCTATCTAAACTAGAGTTCCCCATATCATTTCTATTAATAGCTTCTGAAGGTTCATGCACTGAATAGAATTTCGGGGGAATTACATTCACATTGGAATCATAACGTTCACTTGAGGATTTATCGAGTATATCTCCTACGGTGATTGGCATACTATTGCGGAATCCCTTTGGACTTGTTTTAGGAATCCCGTGAGACTGGGAGAGTCTCTCAATAACATTCTTTGCTATGGTTCTAGGAGATTCATGCCCCAATCCATTTTCAGCATACTTTGCAGAAAATAAATGATGACTCGAACTTGGAAATTCTTGAGATAGATGACTCATTGGCTTTTCATCAATGACATATTTTGGTGAAGTGGGTGCTGTACTTTGACCTCGTGGGGGCCGCCTCCCACTACCATGTCCAAGGTAAATTCTGGAAGGAATACTGTTTTGGGGTTTGCTTGATTCATCCTGTTGCTCTCCATCATCAATATACCTATCCAAGACTTTGCTTGAGACATTACTAGAGGAAGTGGAAGAATTTCCTGAAGAATCACAATTTCGAGACGATGCAGCAGAACAAGGCCTCTCTGTTACAGCTCCATATTCATTATGAAGCATTTCACTTTGTTTTGGCCTACGATGTCTTCTTAATGGCGGCGTTTGACAGCTAGCAATGAAACATGCAGAATTAATCAATTTTAAGCATTAAATATTTAATCAAGAAGGAAAACATGACTTGAACAATGTAACACTAATTTATGGAGAGTACTAGACAACAAATTCCCATCATGTTCTTAAAAAAAATAACTGTTTTAAACCTTACCGGTTTGAACGTTCACATTGTTGATCTGAAGAGTCAATCAAGTTACTAAATGCAGATCTATTTTTATCTTTTAACCCAGAGGAAATCTTATGATTCCCACCATCAAGCAATGATGTTGAAGACATTGAGCGACTTCTTCTAAGACCAGTACCTGCATTCATTTCACCAATATCATGTTCGCTCTTTCATAACTTTGAAGAGAAACTCTTGCAAGTTGCAACTACATGCAACATTGCTCAACCCACCTTCGAATGGATGCTCTATGCAATCTTGTTTTTCTGTTTTAGACGGAGAAACTTCAGTACTTCCATTAATAGGTGCTGAAGATCTGAAAAAGAACAACTTCTTCATGTATGAATTCTAAACTGGATTTACTCTACGGACCCTTGTTGCTCTTGCGACCAAGCCTTACACAAATGAAAAGGATTTAGATTTTTTATGGGAACAAAGAACCACGCAAGCAAAGATCATACACAGAAGTAAAGATGTAAAGGATAAGTAGAATATTTAACCACGAAGAAAACAAAGTACTATATAAATGATTGAAAGAAAGAACTAAGGTAGTATCTTAAGTTGTTACATCCATAGATTTCCATAAAAAACTATCACACACAAAAGCTAATCAGATGTTCCAACGTTAGCTAAACAAATGCAAGAAATCCAAATCATGAAAGGCCAGCTTATCATGTATAGTTTATTCACCGAAAACCCAAAAAGAACCGCAACGAATTAGCCAACCACAATCAAGCTACAGACAAGATTTCTCAAGAATAATGAATATCAAAGAGATCTCATAATCAGCGCTCATTACCCACCTATCAATTTTCACGACCTTTGTTTGTTGATAGAAATTCGAGGGGAAAAAAGGTAATAACCTACAGAGCTCGGTCAAAAGGAAAAACAATGAGCCTTAAGGCGAAGCAAAGTTTTCTGCGGAAAAATGAACATCGAAAGATTATCCTGTCCCCACTAACACCAGTTTCGGGTATCATCTCAGCGCATTTAACGGAAACCTCACTCGATTCTTTCCTTCTCCTCAAACAGCGAAGTACAAACACATCCATCATCAATCCACTCCACAAATCTCACTCAATAACACAAAATCATCATCCGAAAACATTACGCTGGAAGCAAGATCATCAATCGTCATCAATTTCAAATGTAAAAAAAACAAGAGTCAGCGACTTACCAGAGTAAGATTCCGTTGAGAAATGAAATTCACACTGCTCAAAAACTCCAAATATTCGCAGTACAGAGGACTGAATCTCGCCGGAGAGAAAGGAATTCGACGGCGAAAAGCGGCCGGAGGAGGGGGTAGCGGCGGAGGAGGAGCGAGGGAAAGTGGGAAAAATAAAAATGTTCGTTAAAATTTGGGGTTTTGAAAAAGGGGAAAAGGGTAAATCCGTCAAATCAGAATAATTCAAAAGTTTCAGTTACGTTGATTGATGGATATAAGCACGCAGCAGGCGCGGGCGATTTTGTGGACTCATTCCATCTTTTCATTTATTTCATTACTTTTATTTTTTATTTTCTTTCCATTTTGCTTTTCCAACTTTAATGTCTGTTATCATTTTTTCTTTTTAATTCTAATTTTGCTCTCTTTTTTTTTTTTGGAGAACAATTTTGCTCCTTTTTTACGTCAATAAATATCGGTATCATATTTGTACCAGATCTTAACAAAATAAGTAAATATCAATTATAGTTTAATTTATAGAATATTTAGGATATATATTTCTATATGCTTAGAAAATATAATATTTATGTAAACAGCTGTAGGGGTATGATTTTTTATGGAGACTGGGGAGTAGAATTTTTTTTATGATAAGTAAAATTTCGAGAAAAAAAAAATTAGAAATCTCACAATTTTAGAAAAAATCAAATATAGGAAAAATTATTTCATTCACCTTGAACTGATAGTTTTTTATCAAGTTAAATATTTAATATTTTGTTATATATAAAGTTTTTTGAAAAATATTATAATTAAAATAAGAATTCTTTAATTTACTATTTACAACAATTTTTTAAGGAAAATTATACTTGATTTAGGCTTTCACATCATAATTATAAATGTAAGTAAATTTTAAAATATTTGCATATACAATTATTAATACTATATTATAATACTTATTAATATAGTATTATATATTATTAATACATTATGTATTATTAATATAGTATTATATCTTAAAAAAAGTAGTATTATAAAAAAAGTATTATTAATGCCCATAAGCAAAATAATTATTTTTTAAAAGTACTTATTTATAATTATTTCAACATTAGACTAATCTTCCAAAGTTTTCCTTTTTTAAGAAATAGGTTTGCTTATTTTATTTGGGTCTTCGAGTTTTTTTAAAAAGATAAATAATAAATAAATTTGGTCGAAAAGGCTTAGCTTTAAAATGTGTGTTAATTTATTGGTTTATATATATATATATATATATATATATCTGAGTCATATAATATAGTTTAATTGGTTAAAATATTATAAATAATTTACTAACACATTCCATTTCTATCCTTACCTAGTGATAGAGAACTCAATTTGTGGGGAGAAGGGAGACTAAAAAACCCTACATGGCACAACTATTCTCAAATAATATGAGAGTAAAATATCGATTTTTGGGCTCGAACTCGTGATCGTGGACTTAAATGGATCAACACCAGACAAGATTACCAACTTCGTCACTGACCCTCGGTTATATATGAATAGAATTGTGTAGGGGTGTACAAAAAAATCATCTGGACCATCCAACAAAGATTGAATTGGATTATAACTTTTTTGGGTTGGGTTGGGTTATGCTTTTATAGTTCTTGTTGGGTTTGGTTGGTTCTTGGGTTGAGCTCGCTCAACCCAACCCAACTCAACCAGAACTAAGAATATATTATATATATTATGGTAGATTTTTTTAGCATATTATACATATATATATATATATATATATATATATATATATATATATATATATATATATATATATATATTATATGTATATGTAAAATAAATTGATAAGATAAATTTTAGCGAATGAGTCAGTGGCCAAATGATTTAATTGTTTGGTTGTAAACTAGTAAAAAGTTAGATTGCAAAAAAATTCATTCAATGTAGACCATGTACACCCCTAGAATTGTGTTTTTGTTGGCCTATTCCTATATATTGATTCACTAAAATGTAAGAATTTATTTTCTCAAAAAAAAAGTAGAAATTATGACAACCTTAGATGTTATAAAAAATCATAGAACGTATTAAAATTTAAAGATTTTGAGTTTAATATGTTCTTTCGATGGAAAATTGAAAATGTAGGGCCATTTTTCACAAAAGGGCTTTCCTATTTTCCCATAATTTAAGAGAAGAATTCATTATGGTAGCATTTAATCGCCCAAATTAGAACCACCCGTTTGTTTGTCGGTTAGACTTAGCCTTGTAAAATTGTGTTCCAATTGGTCCTAATTTGTACCCATTTCCAGTGAGTGGAGAAGCTATCTTCTTTGCAATGTTGATAAAAACATCGCCTTCCTTATCTTAAATGGAAAAAAAACTGAACGTTGCTTTCAAGCTTTAAAATTTGAGATTTTGAGTTTAATACATAGTTTTTGGATTAACATTTATGAAAACAAATTTGAGGAGATCAATTAAGAAAGGGAGATTGAGAAAGAAGAAAAAGGAAGAGAAGTAATCTTCTTTAAATTAGGTATATGGGACTTAATTTGAAAGGTGGTATTTGATCAAATTAAAAGTTTAAGGGTGTAATTATTAAAAATACCATAGTTTAAGGGCGTGTTTGGGCCCCCAATTCGGTAAACGGGCGGGTGGGTTATTATAACCCAACACGTGTTTGGGTGGCCGTTTTAATCGCTTAACATGCGCCTCCGAAAGCAAAAACGCCGCCAATGGGCTATGCAAAATGAGAAAGGCTTGGAAGCGTTGATTATGAAGAGATTGCAGTTGATAATGGCAGTTAAGAAGCAAATACAATTTTTCGAGTATGTTTTAATTGATAAAAGAGAAGGATGAGAAAAATAAATCGTGGGCGTTTGTGGCCTGAAGCTTTTTACTGTGATTTTTTAAAAATAAAAATGCAAACAATTATTTATTTTTTACCGAATTAAAATATATATAGTTTCATAGAGTTGTAAAAATATGATCTTAATTATAGTATATCATCTTTGTTTCACATGGATTCACTTTTTCTTAGTACATATTGGAGGAAGAGACAAATATCGATTTTCGGGCTCAAACCTGTAAGGTTGGTGTTCAACTGGTTTAGAACCAAACAATGAAACTATTGCATCAATAACTTATTTATACATCGATTCACTTTTTAAATATTAATATTTTGTGTAAAAAGAAAAGATTTTGTAAAAAATAAAATAAAATAAAATTTTCGATGGAAAATTATTTTCATTAGGTCAATATTCACTTAAAAAATTAATTTATAATACATAACTATATATATCAATATATATATATATATACTTAAAAAATATATCAATATGTAAGATACACAGAAGAGAATATGAAAAAAAATCTAATAATAATGTTTTTTCCTTTTTTTTAATTATGTTCAATATTAACTATAAGTTTATTAAAAATATTTTATAAATTATTTGTTAACTTTTATAATTTAAATTTAAGTAACAAAAGAATTGCGAAAAAGTTTCATAACCCATCTTACAATAACCTGCACTCCAAACACCATTTATCATAACTCCTCTTATAATAACATGCACTCCAAACGCCGTTTATTATAATCCACTTTTTATCATAATCTTTCGTTTATCATAACTTTTTGTCTACAATTCTATAACCGGTGCCCCAAACACACCCTAGGTGATTTGTATAATTTTCCCTATATAATATTATTTTATTCATCCTTGGAGCTTTGCAGTTTGCACCTCTCAGCTTGAAAATCAAGTTTTAAGCGAATATATCGTATACAAAATTAAAGCAAAAAATTTATTAAAGAACATATATATTAATTAGTGTATATATATTATTAGTGGAAATCTTCAAACGATTGTTTCTAAATTTAATTATTTAAAGTTAATTATTTTCAAATAATTTTTTCGCTTACGACAATATCACGTCAAAAAGGGAACAACTATAATCTAAAAGATTGAAATAAAAAAAAAACTATGATTTATTTAATAAATCATTTCAATTTACAACTAGAAAGATGGAACCATGGACAGGCAATATAATTATAACCCCAACATTGGACCCAAAAAAAAAAAAGGAAAAAAAGACAATGGATTAGTTAATAATAATAAAAAAATAAGAAGAATAAGAAGGCCAGTTTGGATCTTTTACAGTTGTTTAGTTTTGCTATTAAAAGACAGTTGTACAATTATAATAATTAAAACCTTGCACTTCCCTCAATTATGGAAAGCATTGCCATAAGTCTAAAGAAAATGATGGATGGCATTGCCATTGTTTTATTGTGCTATTTTTAAAATTTTAAGTTTCTGAAAGAGGGTGGAAAATATTTTAATTAGCATTATAAAGAAATTTAATATGGTAATAAATAGGAACATAATCTTTTTCTTCGGATTAATTTTAGGAAATCTTATTTTACTAACGTATACATTTTTCTCTCTGTTTATGTCTAGAAAAATTAGAAAAGAAAACTAAAAGATGTAGAATTTTGAAACGGTACAAATGGCAAGAAAATTCATCCCCAAAGTGGACTTTGACTCAATAATATAGGTTATACATATGGTTGACCCATAAAGATGGATCAACGAAACACACATTTCAATTGCTCAAAAACTCTAAACTATATGGGGAGCAATAACAATTGATCAAGAAGTCGATCAACTTTCCCATGAAAGAAAGGCAAAAGAAAGGAGAGTTAGGGCTTGTTTGTTTGTCATTTTTAAAGAGGATTTAGTTGGAGCAATAACAAATAATAAAACCATTGCATCACTGACTCATTCAATAAAAGAAAGAAAGATTGATAGGCTACACTAAGTATTTTCAAATGAAATAAAGTAAACATGTATTCTGAACCAAAAGGAAAAAAGAGAATAGGGATTTAAACTCTCCACCCATTTACATTAAAAAATAAATAGATTAATTAAAAGCTGGTTCAAAAACAAGCATTTTTTTATAAAAAAAAAATCTTTATTAATTAAGATAATTATTCGTGCCAAGATTTCATGAATTGAATTTGTTGGGAGATAATTTAAAAAGTTGAGAATTTAATGCTTCAAAATCTTTACATTATTATATAAATATTTCAATGTTGACCCGTAAGCAAAAAGTTCAATTATTGTCACTAAAAAAAGTTTGATTATTTGAATTTTGAAGACAACGGTCTATTTTTAGGTCTTCTATTAATTCTCAAACTAAATTTTTTTTAACAAATGATGAGCAAAAATGTTAATTTACACATGTGCAAACGTACAATTGCATCACCCAAAGTCATGTGAACTATCAACAAGTCCACTTAAATTCACAAAACTAAAAAATGAACCGATCTAAATTCATGAGACTAATCAAATCTAGAAAATAATTATAAATAGAGAATTATCCTTCATAGCATATTTTTGGCTCTTCATTATAATTGTAGTACATTTTTTGAAATAATTCATTCATAGTACATTATGCAAAAAATTCCTATTCTACCATCATTAGATTTCTATCAGTTCAACTGATAGACTTCAATCGATTTTGAGTGATTGAACCGTGCAAATTATAGACTTCAATCGTTTTTGTGCCCTAAATGAATAAGCTTGAAAATTGTGTTATACATGAAATTATTATTATTATTATTTTAATATACATGCAAAATCCCCTTATAAATGAATAAGTCTGAACCAATCTCTGCTTCTAAATTCTAATATGGTATCAGAGCTCTATGTGGGTTATTGGTCCCCAAATTCCGATCCAACCCAAAATGCTTTGAATTCAAAAAAGCGGGGGTGGGCCCCACCCAAGAGGGCATAAGCTTAGCGTGTATTTGATCCCAAAAATTCGGATCCACCGCAAGCCAAAACGGGTATTTTGAAATTTGGCCGCCATCTTGAGGGGGCATGTTAGAGATACTCACTTTGTGGTGCAATTATTCTATATTGGAAAGATGAGGAGAGTCTTCAACACATTTATAAAGGATGAGTTACTCCCCTCATTGTCAATTGGTTTTGAGGTGGAACCCCATATTCTCTAATAGTGGCTAATTTAAGAGAAACATTGAACTTGACTATAAGTTCTTTAAGTACTAAATTAATTCAATCTCGATTCTAAACGACTTATTTCTAACTAAAACAGTAGTAAATCATTGAGTCTAGAATAGGTGTAGGCAAGTTTTTCTCTCTAATACTTTTAGCCGTGAAACTTCCACTGTATTCGGGATATCTACGCCCGCTCCTAAGTCAGACACTGGGACATCGAAAGAATGGAGACACAGGATGTGTCTACAAATTAATGTCACTGGTGATTTTTAAAACTGGGAGCTTGAGCATGGCTCAGGCCTTTGACCATCGCACCACCCGTTAGGGACTGAATCTAAACGGTGTTACAATAATTATTCAGCCAAGCAGTAGCAGAATTGAGGATGCAAAGCTCACCAGCAAGGAGATGTTGGGCCATTAGCCTTCTCTGTGCCAACTTTTTGCACAAACAGGGAGAATCAACAGGCCACAGTTCCTACATGCCCAATACAATAACTTATCATTTCACATTAGTATCTCAATCTACAACATAAAACATTGCAAGAATATGAGCAACATTTGAGAAAGGAAAAAAAAAAGCCTGTATCTTTAATGTGCGGTTAAAATTGATAGTTTTCGAAATTAATGAATAAGCTCACAGAGTCATTTGAGGCACGGGTTTGGCATCTTAAATATTGGTTTTAGGTTGAAGTGAAGGATTCGTGAAGTTTGAGTTAAAAAATAATAGTACAAGTTAAAAAAAACTTGTCCCCATGTTGATTCACACATATGTAATTGGTTTTGCATTTACCAGTTCGTTTTTACCATTTGAAAGATTGTAAAAAAAAATTTGAAATAAGGTAACCACGCCAGTCCCTAGGCCAAGCACCCGAGACATCGAAAGAGTAATGTCATGGGGAAGACTCGAACTCGGGACTTTGAAGAGAGTATACCCTCAAAACCCAAGTCTTCAACCACTGTGTCACCCCTTGGAGACGAAAGATTGTAAAATAGTTATTTTACAAAATTGATACGAGTTGCATATGAGTGCTTTCTCCTCCTTTTATAAGCTTCTCATCTGTAAGAGTTAGGGTAAGAGAGTGTGAGGCTCTCTTATTGAGCTTTGTTTTAGTATCAATAGAATTCCCTATACTTCAAAAGTAAATGCAGGATTTATCTGGAACTACTATAAACTGTCTTCTTCTTCTTTACTTCTTGGTGATTTGCTATTCACATGATTTTTATTGTGAATCTTGCAAATCCATTGTGCATACAACAGAACTAAGTGTGGCTTGAATTTATAGGGTAGTTGTTCTGGTTACTTAGATGAATTACTTTGGCATTAAGCAATTAATTTATTTACTTTTTTATAACTAAGAATCGAAGCTTCGCTGCACTACATGCCCGAGGGCATCTGCGCCCGTCCCAAAATCTAGATCCAAGAGCCAACAAGAGATTTTTAAATTAAGCTCACTCGTGGGTTTCGAATCTAAACCTCCAAAAAGACATATCTTGGTGACCCCAAACTTCTATCAACAAAGCTGTCCCTTCGGGGTTAAGGGATGAAATTTATAAAAGAACTTTCAGTTGAACAAGTTGAAGTTAAAGCCCAAGTACCTCAATAGATGTCTTATAATCTTCAACTAATTGTTTGAATTGAGAGAGCAAAATCTGGTGTGCTTCAACCTCTCTGTTGAAATTCTTCAATGGAGTTCGAGCCAGCCGACCATCACCATTAGCAGCTTCAGTACACAAGTCATTTAACTCTGTATGTTCAACAAGGACCAAAAAAGAGATATTAAACACGAGCCAAGCCACACCGATGCAGAAATGATAACTGAGAAAGAGGGAGATACAAACCCCGAGGACTAGTGCAAGACAAAATACGAGCAAATGCACGAAGTGATTGGGGAAGACCTTTCCCTTTCCCAGTGGCAGACCTAACTTCCCTGATGGGACATATAAGAGTTACCCAAGTTATATTAGCTAGTGTCATGATACTCTAATTATTATACATATATGCATGTTTGGGAAAAAATGGTTGCTAAAACACATTTTGAGTGTAGTTTCTATCCGGTCCCTAGATTTCATTTCAATACAGTTTCACTTTAGTCCTTGTGTACCTTTCATTGCGTAACTAATGGTTATGTTATCTCAATGACTAAAATAGAGCATTATTGAAATGTCAAAAGTAAAAGTGTTCGATTTTGAAATATGAGGACAAAATAAAAACTACACCCAGAACCTAAGAACTAAATAAATATTTTTCTTAGAAAAAGAAAAAAGAAAGAATACAAGAACATACAAAATGAGAGCCTAAAAAATAGAAGGGAAGCAAACTAAAGAAAATGTCTCTAATAAAGTAAAATAAGACATAAGTTGAACCTAGTAAGGACCTGTCCTCAAAGAACTCGGGGAATAGCACACACTCCAACCTGCCACACAAATCTTTATTTCTCATGAAAAGGGGGATGAATAAGGAACCCCTCGATTATCTTTGCAATCCCGACATCTAGCCGAACTAAAATTGAACTTCTCGAAGAAATCGATCCAAACAACATATGCAAACTCACAAGTTACACAAAGGATTGAAATAATAATAATAATTGTTTACTTCTCAGAGTCACGCAAAACACGCGACTATTTTTTGAATGGATAAAACAAAAAATTGGAGAATGTAAAACCATTTAGATCAATCTAGTAGTCGTAAATGTAATAGCATTATTCAATGCGACTATTTTTTTATAAGATACTAACCTTATAGTAAAAGAATTCCCAGGGGAGTAATCCCCATTAACGTATTTAGTAGTTGGGGTGCAACTTTTTTGCCAAAGTTCCAACTTCATTCTCACCAAAGGATCGTCTTCAACTGTTCTAACCTGGACCTGTACCTGGGTATGCCATGTTTCAAATCAAGCTCATAAGGACACATCAAATCCAGCAATCTCTCAAACCATTATTCAAAAGAAGATGTCTGGGTTTGTTGTTTCTAAAATGACGAGGATCATCAAACTACGACCACATTAAATCATAAAACCAAATCTTAATTGATTGACATAATGGATTAACAATAATTCTTATTATTTTTTAAATAGCTATAATATTATTGGGTTCGATACATGGTGGTAACCTACCTAGTTAATTTCCTATAGGTTTATTTGACACCCAAATATTTTAGGGTAAGACAGCATGTTTCGTGAGAATAGTCAAAATGCGCATATAGCCTAGACACTCACACACTCACAGATATAAAACACAAATCATACTATAATTGCATCAGTAGCTTCCTTCTATCAAAATTGTCATACAAACCTGATCGTGGATGTTGTATGGAAGTGCAAACCCAAAGTCCAACATCAACGTAGCATTTGAATATTTTCCATATCTTATTAGCACCTATACATTAGCGTTAGTGAATTGCAGGGTAACAATGTTAAAAATGTTTTGTCTTGCAGTTCCATAAAATAGTAGCGTAAAAGGAACCGGTAAAGCATGTCCGTCATGTATCATGTATGAGTCATATAGAACCAAAAACAATATGCAGACAATGAATTGGCACTTAGAGCTCAAACCAAAACTTTCAACAAGAGAAATCTGTAGACCCATGTTTCCAACTTCTCCCATGCACGTCATTTTTAACTAACAATGATAAGCTAGTACATGTCAAAGATTCAGAAAATATTAAAATTCTTCTTAAAACTTCATATCAAATAAGCATACAACCATAGCTTAACAATTAAGATAAGGATATATGTAGGTTCTAGACACCCAAGATTCAGAGAAAATAAAAATATGTTTAAACTTCATATCCTATAAGCATATAACATAACTTAACAATTGATATAAGTAGGATATTGAAAAAAAATCAAGTAAAACTTCCTACAACAGATGAATCCATCAGGCTGCTGCAAGAAGACACCAAAACAAAATGCACAAAAAGGATACCATCAGGTTAAAGAAAATAGTACAGAAAAATTATGAACAATATAAAGGATAACTGATGGGAAGTTCACTAATTTGATGAAGCAAAACTGAAGGTACTACTTGACCTTTCAGCTTCAGATAATGAGTGAACAAAGAAATCACTCCACCCGAAACTTGTATATTTAGTTGAAGTTGAAAACAAAAATGAAAACTTACATGTTCACCAGGGGCATAATCACGATCAGCAATGACCTAAAAATTCAGAAGCATGAAAGTCAAAAAGGAATTTAGTTGGAAAAAAGAACTTTGACAATAAGTAACCAATAAAAAAATGATTTGTTGGTTTGAAGACAGAGATAACTACAAAGCAAGAACATAAAGCTAAGGCGCAAGAATACTGAGCTGACTAAGAGTTCAAGAAAATTTCACGATGGACCGAAAAAGTGAACTTCCACAAATGGAGTAAATCTCAAGTTACAATTTTTTTTATCTCCATGAAAATAGGATTTACAATTTTATAGAAAGAGAGGAAGAGGAGACCTCGGAGAGCTGTTTGTCATCATCATTCAGGACAATTGCTTCAGAAGCACCATCATGGTTTACAAAATCTGCAAATGGAATCTGTCAAAAATATTAAATTATACAGACACAACAAAAGTAGAGTTCCTTTTTGTACTAAGGAATTTGCTTGAGCTCATCAAGAATATATGCAACCAAATAATAACTTTGGATGCACTATATAGAATAGAAAAGAAATGTCACTTCATTTAACAAATGAATACCAGAGAGACACCCCTTGTGCTTCTCCATGCTCTAGAAGTAACTGTCAAAATCAATAGTAAAGCTGTGAAAATTCATAACAAAAACTTTCAAGAAATGCATACTAAGAGTACCTGACATGTTTAGCTACACTAATCGGGGCCATTATGAAGGGAACCCATCACTAAATATACCTTCCTTCTCAACAGAATTTACCTACCAAGAGCATAAGCATGCATGAAATCGTCGTAATTGATGCTATCAATAATTTTAGGGAAGGTTTCCAGAGCCTGAAATAACATTGGGAGTAAACATATTATATTTAGCAAACATGGTCTAATAAAATTTTCTTTTGTATGTAATTTAAAAATATATGTCGGTTGATATAATTAAAATCCGACCCATTAATTTAAGATTTTTGGTTAATTGGTAATTTAACACGTTTTGACAAGGTATCAAAGTAGGAGGTCCTGAGTTTAAGTCCCTCCCGAGTCGTTTTCCTCTCCAATTAAAAATGAATTCCACTTGTAGGACATTTTTCAAATTTCTAAGCCCACAAGTGAGGAAGAGTGTTGGTTGATATAATTAAATTTACTCCAATCCATCGGGTTGATTGGTGATTTAACACGTTTCAACAACATCCAACCCTCATTTGTTTTCAACATGTCATATAATATTGAAATACCAAATATAGGATGCCATTTGACAAGTTTGTATCTTAAAATCCACCAGCAAAGTTCATGTCACAAAATAAATAACTTTTTTTTTATCAAAATGATACGATATACATATTTTATCAGGATAGATTATAAAGTCGATCAAGTTCAAAGTTGATTATAATTGGAATAGGAAGCGAGCTTCAAATATACAATACCAATAGAAATCAGCATTGCAACCTGACTTACAAATGTCAAGCCATAAAATAATTATTTAGCTGAAGCAAAGCACTTACTTGCATGATTGCCAAAAATTCCCTTTCAATTTGTGATCTTTGATTAAGTGATTCCTCATACAAAGAGCTTTTACGAATCATCTCCAACTCACTTTCATTCCAAAATATCTACAAGGACTCAAAAAAGGTACAGTTAGAGTAACTAAGTCGTTCATTATGAGCATTTTCAATTGAAAATCAAACATCATAAAACCGAAAGATTAGAAACATCACTGGCTGATTACTAAAATAGAAACAAGTCAAAATGAGAAAGAACAACTAAGCACATAAAGACTAAATTCATTTAAGAACAACTAAGCAAAAGTCACTTTCCCACAACATCCACAGAATAACCGAGAAAAATTTATCCAGAAAATTTATAAGTTTATAACCTTGCCATATCTCGAGCAAATGCTGGATTACTGATAGAATTTATTCCAAAAGTCACTCACTTTTAGAATAAAATAGCATTTGGCTCAATATATATATATATATATATATATATATATATATATATATATATTGCTCATATTTACCCAAGCGGAGTTAACATGTAATCATATTCATTCTATCAACCACCCGCAACATGAAATTGTTTCTATGCATAAAAGAAAAGAACAGAATACTAACCGTGTTATGCATTTCGCACGTTCGAGGAAGTCGGATAATGTAAGGAGCCCATTTAGAATCCTATAAAGAAAATACAAGTTGGTATATTAAAATTTAGAATCTCAATTGATTTTCAGATTCGAGCTAATAGCAAAGTTGAATGCAAACGTAGCTTTCCTCTTTAAAATTAACACACATCCTCCCTAATCCTTACCGGACCCAATTTCTGTTCAAGAAGAATTACAAGAGCAAGCTTAGCAACATTTCCAATCTTATCACTTAACAAATCCCTAACAGGTGAAGGAAGAATATCAGGTGAAATTTGCTGCAAGGAAAAATGAAAGACACATCAATCATCTAAATTTAAAATACTTTCTATGAGTATTATGGAATCCATCATGAAATTGTTTACACCATACCACATCGAAAGGAACCTTCAAAATGCAATCTCCAGCTCGTATAGCTTCAGAAGCAAACAAAAACCTGAACTCAGCAAAAGAAAGAGCCTGGATTAAATGGTTTATACCTCATATGAAAGCAATTGCTAAAATCTAAGAAGCCAATTTATTAGATAATATGAACATTCATCTCAAAACCAAGAGTAGTAGGTCCAACTATCTTATAAATACTTGGAGAAGTCTCAATTTTTCCAACGTGGGATAACAATGGGATTCGTGGGATCCTAATATGCCAAAAAATGGTGCTACTTTTAGTTTCACCAATGTTGAATCAGATCCTAAATTTATTTTATTGGACTAAATACCCATTTGGACTTAATCGACTTTGATATCATATTAAGATAGGTGGGCATCCTTCTCAATAATGTTTGAAAAGCTATCCCCTTTTCCAACGTGGAACAATAGTTTTTTTTTTTTTTTTGAAACCAAGAAATTGGAGCTTCACTCCGCTATAACCAGGTAACCACGCATGTCCTAAGCTAGGTACTGGTAGATATCGAAAGTATGGAGATACATGAAGTGTCTACAAATTAATATCTTTTTTCTTGGAGAAAAACCTACAAATTAATATCACAGATGAGTTTCGACCAACGTGGAACAATAGTGGGATCCTAACGCAGTTGAATACCTGCCGATGGCGGATTTGCCAATAGAAAGCACTGATGAGATCTTCGCAATTGCTTTTTGCTCCAACCAGGGTAAAAATACATCATCCTCCTCAAGTTGAGAAGAGGCTGAGAAGTAGCCATTGAAGTGGAAAGCATAATAAGTAGAAATTGTTGGAGATGCTCGGCATCGGCATAGACTGGCGAATCGAGTTCCCAACAGCATTTATGAGCTCGGCGCTCTGTATTAGTACAAATTCTCACAGATTTACAATGGTATCATGTATGAACTTTACAAATTTCATCAAAACGAAGCTCGTAATTAAGGATGCTTGAAATGTATTACCTCATAATACCTCGCACATTCAAAAGCAGTTTTGCTCCGACGAAGATCGCAAATTGTTATGAAAAACAATGCGTTTATCTGGAACCAAAAACCAAAATACTACAGTCTTTAATTCAATATGAGTTTTTTTTTTTTTTTTTTTTTTGGGGTTCAATTCGGTTTTTCAAGAATCGTACTTGACTCTTATTATTTGATTCCCAAAAAAATTTTAAATTCTTTTTTTTTTTTTTTTGAAATACAAATATTCCCATTCTCCTATTTAAAAGAAATTTAGACAGAAGTGGGTAAAAAGTAGTAACTTAATGGCATTGATGTAAAAGTTAAAATAAATTTGCCAAAGTCAACATAGGTTTATGAATAATTAAGGTCGAAAAGTCATTTAGGTACACAACCTAAATATTGATGTTAGTTTTTTAACCAAAAATTAGAAAAGGAAAAGAAAAGAAAGATGAAACATGTCCATGCATATGTAAGCATCAATATTAATGTCATGATAAGATATAATCTAAATTTTTCTCTCTAGATCCTGGTTGAATTTTTTTATTTTTGGGTTTTTGGAATTTAAACCTACAACTACTAATTTGAACACATGATTTTCATTACTTTGATGATATTTTATTATATTTTTAAAATTCAAATCAAAATTTAAAAGCTAAAAAAATAACTTTGAAATGTTTGTTTGATTATGTAAAAAAAAAACTTGTTTAATTTATGATACTTGTTAGAATTTACCTACTTTCTTTTGCGAAAATAAAAGCATTTAAATAAATACAAATTTAAATTTCAAAAATTAAAAATTAGAAAAAATCAAACAAACCCGACCTAAGATGTTTTTATTTCTCATTCACATATATTGTTGAATGTAAGAATAATTTTTAGATGCATTGCCTTGGAGGGTAGGCCTTTTAATCTTTCTTTCTTTTTCTTTTTTTTTTTGATAAATTAAACTTTAATTTTTTTTGTATAGTATATAAGATTTCTTGTTGAATTATTTCAAATTAGGGTTAAGTTTTAAATTAGTGAAGAAATTAGGGTTTCGTAGTCAAATACTGGTTTATATGATCGAACTCGTGAGCATGTATTGAATTGAAATACCATCTATTAATAAAATCATTATGCTACCAACTCTTTCTATAAATTTGGCATATTTATATTAAATCATGAGTTAACTGATAATTAAACACGGAAATGAACTATGCAAATTCTGCAAGGAGAGACCCCACTATCCTAGGATCCTCGTACAAAAGACATCCGAAAGATTTTAATACTCTTTTAATATAGGATTTTCTAAGATTCCTATTGTGAGAAAATCACTTTTTTACCTTCCATTTGCCCGTGTTTTTTGCAGCAATTTTGTTTATTAATACCATTTTTAATTTTTTAATTAAAATAAAATTGTAAATTCATATACTAATAAACATTACGTTATTTAAATGGTATAATATAACGCAATTCATTTTCAACTGAAATTTGAGGTGAATTTAGCCAAATAAAAAACCAAACTTCGACTGATGATGTTACGAAACCAGCCGAAGTTGGTTCAATCAGTTGGGTCGGGTTCTCGGTTTCCCAACAAGCACCCCTAGACAAGAGCATACCCTAGCCACCTTTTGTGCTTCCCCATGCTCTAGAAGAAGTAATTGTAAAATTCAATAATTTGTTCATAGTTGTTTAGTCACTTGAGACACAGTAGCACACTTGAGAAACATACTCTTCTGCACAGAGCATGGAATTCTTTACAATTTGCAATTATGAAATAAAACAAAAGAGAACATATAAATATTCCCCCTTTGTACCACAAAATATCACCTACCAAACATCTATGTTAAAACTAACAGAATGGGCCCTACCCTACTCTAGTCTAAAATCAATCTCCTCCTGCATGGTAAAAGTTCCTAACTTGTCTTCTTCCCAAAACCTACCTCCTCTTCCATGAAACTCTGGAGTCATTCTCTGCACAATATCTAAAAGACCTTGAACAATCTTCCCCATTGTCCCGAAATCTCTCCCCATCAGAATCGTCGTATGGATGCTTAAAAGAATGGACCGGTTCATGTCTCTCATTAAACCGTCTTTCCTCATCATCTTGTTCACCCCCACTATTATACCCTCCCGAACGTACTGGACCATCAAAAGGTTCATCGCTCTCAATCCTCCTACGAGGATCGTCGAAACTTCTGTTTCTAAGTGATCTTTCATTCTGATTCCTAATAGACCTTATAGGGCCATGGTCGGGAGCAGGGCCCACTTCCCTCATATCATCAGATGGAGAATGGAAACGGAATCCTTGTCTTCGGCCTACCATATGCCCACGCATTGGACGCTGATCGGGAGATCTCATCCTGTCTGTTCTATAACTTGGGGGTCTTCGATGTGTCATGTCGGGACGTCCATAAAACCTATCAGATCTTTTCGAAGAGAACCATTGGCTAGGAGAACGAGCTCGGGATCTTACGGGAGATTTAGAATCAACTCTCGGAAAAGCTTTTCTTTGGAATGAGAAGTTCCTTCTTTCCCGAAAGAAAGGTCTGTCCATCTCATATGGAGGTTGAGGTCGCGCATACATTGGATCCACTGCATCATCAGCAAAATTCCTAGGGAACTTTTCGCCATGTTGTCGATTAAAAGAACCGCCTTCATCCATGCATCTATTGGGACTAAAATCTCTAGGCATTCTGTTAACCATTTTACCATCATGTCTTCTTCCAGGCGACTTCCTTCTTGATGGTCCATGGAAAAAATAAGGTCCCTCGTCGTCTCGAAATTGTCTACCGCGATGGTTAGCACCCCCAAATGGGCCATCAGGTATAGTTCTGTACTGGTTTTGATCAAGACCAGGAACATGGTAATCTATCTGTTGGTCACTGTATGTTTCAGGAGAAAAGTTGGGACCAAAATCCCATTCCCCAGATCGGTTGTCCAACCTATTACTACTTCTCCCTCTTCTATGATTAAAGTTCATCCATGGTGACTGATCTTGGTATCTGTCTACTGAAAATTTCTTGGTAACATCGCAGCCGTATGCTTCATCTCTGAAAATAAGATAAGAGCAGTTAAAACAGGTTTAAGAAGAAAAATCGATGGAGGACAAAGAAATCGAGTAACTGATGATCACCTTTCTTGAGGTTGCATATTTGCTCCTTCCAGTGCCATGCCGGGTACAAACTCTCTATCGGTACGAGATAAAACTGACCTGATAAAACCAGATTTCGATTTACAAGGACTCGAATCAGCAGATGCTCGATTAAGACTAATTATCCGGCTGTTTTTAATACAACTACTAATATCACTATTTACAGATGCCTTGGCATTAGGCAAAGTTGAATCCTTATCCTTGACTACATCTACAGCAATAGCATTCTCCACCTCACTCTGAGAAATTGTCGGAACCAATTCCTGAATTCCGTCCATGGTTCTATCAGCAGTGTCCTGACCCTCTAAGTTGTCATTTTCATTGTATTGAGACAGTTGGCTTCTTCCTGCGACATTCCCGGGCCTTTTTACATCCTCATTAGTAGTATTCTCTACAGCATGTAATTCTTCCACATAAAGATCTTCATTTTCTTGTTCAGAAGATTTACTTTTAGTTCTAGTATGAACATCGACTTCACTTCTAATATCGAGATTTTCTGGTTTTGTGTTCTGTTCCATATGGCCTAAAGTGAAACGCTCATGCTCATGCAAGTCAATAGAATTGATCTTCTTATTATCACAATCAGCATGATCATCAAAAGTCTCAATTTCTCTTTTTTCATACATATGAACCTCTACTTCAGTTTCCTGCTTTGTTTCCCGAACCTCACCATCTTCATAATCTTCTTCTATATTATCATCATCGTCAACAGACTCGGCTATATCCCAGTTGCTATCTGAGTCATATTCGAAAAGATTAGGATCTTCATCAAGCATAGACTTTGGATAAGATGAATTGAGACTCAAATTAAGATGGTCTTTTGATGGAATGCATGCATTAATAGAGTCGCCTCTAGGTTCACTATCTAAAAGGGTTTGTTCTCCACATGGATTGTCACTTTCAACCATTTCCGATGAGCATACATTTGTCTCAACTACCGTATTCGTCTGAGTGGCTGATATCAGCTCTACAGGTGCATCACTAGTACAACCCTCCCATGACTCTATTGAGGTATTTAGATCCCAATTTTCTCTCTTTGAATGCAAAAGAGAACCATCATAATCAGACCCTAACTTACCTTCGTTGTTTAAAGACAAGTCCAGTAACACAGGTTCCAAAGAATTCTGCTTTAGGAAACTCAAATCACTCTTTTCAGGAACCAATTTCGAATCCATATGTTCCTTCAAACCTACTGGGACTTCAGATCCTCCAACTTTTACATCAGTTTCTTCCTCTTTGTTGCCAGCAAGATGGTCAGGGTTGATGCCAGTTGATGATAACTCCAGCCCCCCACGAATCTCTGGTGATGCATCAGCAGAGTGTTTTTCAGTAACCAAGGGCTTATCTTCACATTTAACATAACCATCAAAACAAGCATGCCCTCCCAACCTGAGTTCGGGTTCCTGAAACTTTACTCCTGATATTCCAGTTTCACTCTGAACCATATCCACATAACATGAATCAGTATCAGATTTGCCTTTATTCTCTTCAGAAACAAGATCCTGGTTCTTGTCTGACAGCCCAGAACTTCCGACTGCACTAGAACTTGAAACTATTGTCACAGATAGACTCGGCCGTTCACTCGTTAAATTTTCATCGATATGAAACAAAGTTGCATCTTTAGGTGGGGATGGCTGTTCAGTCTTCATTAAATTTCCATCAGAATGAAGTAAAGATACATCTTTAGATGGAGGTGGTGAAGACTGCGCGACTGGAAATCTCCTTTTCTTGATAGGAAGACTTGCACCATAATCACTAGCTGACAACCCAATACGCTTAAAACCCACCTGCCAAGTGCCAATAGAACATTTAGCGAAAACAAGTACAACCATATAAGAAGAAACTTGCTAGATCCTCAAATCCAGAAAAACAGCAAAGAAAAATATTAAGCACCTCTTCACTTTCTGGTACGGCCATCATTGTTCTAACACCACAGAGGCTTTAATTAAGTTTCTTGGTCGTTTATCCCTTTAATCCCACACCAAAAATTCTCACTAACTTCAGTTCTCAGGAGTCACTTTCAATTTCTGCATCGTATGGATCACTAATATATTAGTAATCTTCAAAAAGATAGCATACAACAGAGATTGTGTCGAAATAATCAAGTAATCTGCAAGTGAAAACGAAAGAAATTAGCAACGCAGCGCGTTTCCATAGAGAAAATATCATAAAACCAGCACCCAAATCTTAAATCCAGCATGCCCATCCAAGCATATGAAGCTTCTGATTCAAACTTTAACCCGAAAAGTTTACAAGATCCACGCTTCAAGATTGGATCAGAGAAATCCCAGCACAATTAACTCAATATCAAACTCCATGAGTGAAATTATGGGCATAATGCCATTAAATCTCAGAGCAATCTCATACTTCCCCAATCTCCCTAATCACAGCTCTAATATCCACAAAAAACTTCTCCATCAAGCTCATTAAAGAACAAAACACGCCAGATTCCAAAAGAACAGCACAACAAAATTATGATAAAATTAAAAGGAAAAAAAAAAGAAAAAAAAAGAAGCAGAACCCATCATCTACGCAAACATATGCCACATCTAACCGACAAGCAAATCATCAGAATCACTCGATAAAAAATTCAATTGAATTTCTACAACACATTCCAGAATTTGAACAACTGTTCCTCAAACTTCCACAAAACTCCCATCTGCCTCGAAAGAAAATACTCGAGATTCACAAATAAACCTGTCTTACTCAGACGATTCAACAAGATAACTATCCTAAAAGCAGAGATGCGAACAATACCGAAACTCAGATCTAATACGCGCTTGAACAATCGAATCAAGCCAGAAACACGAGAAATTCAGATCAAAGACGACGGCATTGACCCAAATCGACGACGGCGAGAGATTATTACACGAAATCGGCAACAGAGATGGAGATTTAACCTTTGGGCGATGAAGAATTCTGCGTGGAAGATGAAGATTCGGTTCCACGAAAACTTTATAGAGAAGGATCCACGAAAATTAGGGCTATGATTATTTTCCTCTTTTCCTTTTTCTTTTTCTTTTATTTTTATTTTTATTACTTTTCCTTTTCCTTTTCCTAATTAGGTTTAGATTTTCTTTTCTGATTTCGACAATAATATTTTGTTGACGAATTAAAATTGGAAAATTAAAATTTGGTCACTATAAATCTTTTTTTTTTTTTTTTGAAAACATCAACATAAATCATTTTAGTTTTTATATCGTCAACTCTCCTGATAAAACCTAACATTTAAAAAAGAAAATGAAATACTCTAATTTTTAACTCCTACTCTATTTCTAATTTTTAACTTTGAAATAGAGTATAAGAGTTTTTTTTTTCATTCTAAAAAAAAAGAGTTTTTTTTTTTTTGAAACAATAAGAGAAAATTATTATATATTAGAGGAGCTTTTTTTTTTGAGAAATTATATTAGAGGAGGTAAATATTAAAATTTATTTATTTAAAAAAATATATATATATATATATATCTATATTATAATTTTTTTATATATTAAAAATCCATTAAAATTTAAGTAATTAACGGTCCTTCATATATTACTTTAAAATTTTAGTTTTCATATCAAATAAATAATAAAAGAGTGACTTTTTCTAAAAGAAATAAAGAGATGATTAAATCCATGTATCTGTAATTTAATGTGTCTATAATTTAATTTAATAGGTTGTAACACTCTTGGATGAATAGTTAATACTCGTCATAAATGTTTATGAGATTTCACTAAATCAATTAGACTAACTACAATTGGATCGAAATTTTACAGTTGTATGAACTAATTTCGTGATTTTTTTTTTTAAATCAAATTAATTTATGATTTAAGTAACTTTTAGAATATAATAATCTTGTGACCGTGTGGTCCTTTGAAGTTTTAAGTTTGAATTCATTGTGGATAATAATTTTTCAGACAGCCTCAAATTTTATCTCTCCTTAGAGATGTTGATGGGGGAGGGTGAAGTCGAAGAATGGCTTCCTTGTCCTTGTTTCCGCCACCAAAATTGATCTCTGCCCTGCAAAATTCACCATTTTTTTATAAAGACCAAGACGGGAATTTCCCATGGAGAATTTTACATGTTCAATTTTTATTTTCCTTTTTTATATTTTTTTAATAATAATCTCAAATAATCAATTTTTTTTTTTTAAATGCCTATCAAGTTTCTTAATTATTGAGGAAACATATTCTTTTAAATAAAATACATTCTGGGTTGTTGGCCCCATTTAGATAAGAACTATTTTTCTTTCCTATCCACGGCCCCGTTCCCAGCCCGTTAGAGGTGCGAAATTCTAAATTTCTTTGTCACACAAAAAAATTGATGATAATAATGTGATCGAGAGAGAGAGAAAGTCTTATTAAAATAAATAATCTTGACTTAGTATTCCCACAAAGATTGTGAAAGTTTGTCCATAGCGTGGAAAGAATATGAACGATAATAATTCCTTTGCTTAATTTTGTAACTTTTTTTTTAACTTGGAACTATATTATTATTAACACGTTTAAAATATATATATATATATATATATATATTTTTTTTTCTTTTTTGAGTACACGTTTAAAAAAATATTAAAATTAGTTTTGGACTTTCAAGTTTGTGACAAAAGATTTTTTTTTATAATAATTTTGTGACTAAGGTTTAATATTCCATTTGGATGTGTATCCAGACATTTTTTTAAAATCAAAAGTCTTAAATTTTAATACACTTAAAGAAATTTTAAATTTGTAACTTATCCAAATGACCACCCTCAATTATTGTAATCTCAAAAAAAAAAAAAAAAAGTTATGGTTTTGTTTTCAATCTCCCTCAATTTCATTATCCAAAAAAAAAAAAACTTCTATCAATTTAACTTTAACTTTTAATTTGAAATTTTAAAAAATAATAACAATAATTTTTAGTTCAATAATAATTAGCATGGATATTTTAACTCATAAGTATTTTATGATGAGTATAACTTATAATTGTTGAACTATTGTTTTTTTTACCAAAAAAAAGAAAGAAACAAAATGTATATAGTTCAATAATTGTAAGGTTAGATAATTGGCTTTGAAAGAAACATATTTGAGGACAGATTCAGATGACTTAGTCGACTGATTCAAAGAGAGATTTTTATCCTAAAGTGAGAGATGTGATCTAAAAATGGAATTTGAGGAAACTTAGTGGAATATTGGGCCTATTGGTCGACTGAATCTTGAGAATTGGGAAGTGATGTTCAATTTAATTCATTGGTGTTACTACTTAACATAATTAATTTCTAGAAGGAAGTTTCTATTTAATTATAAAATAATATTGAATTAATTTTTAACTATTCAAAATAATTCATCCATATAATTCTTTAAATTAAATCCTCTTTAAAATGTAGTAAATGTTTTAATTTTTTTTTTTGAAAGAAAATGTTGCCATTGACCTATGGGTCGAAAATCGCATCTTGCCATATTGTCTTCAATTTGACAAAATATTCTTCTACCGAAACGGATCCTTAGACGGTGGTATATATTATAAACAAATAGAAACCACTAATTTAAAAACCACAAAAAAAGAAAGATAAGGCCCAACAAAGGGTTGATTTTATCTTGGAAGTCACAAATTCCCCATCCATGGCGTCCATCCCATCTTCCTCTCTACAATTCCCAAACACCCTCACACTCCCTTCCAATCCAAAGCCCCACAAATGCAAGCCCCCCACATTCACAACCAGATCGTCGCCAGATCCAGAATCCACACCCCAATCCGACGGCGGCGGCGATTTCGAGGACCGGCTGGCCAAGATCCGGCTCAGGTACCGAAGCGGGACCGGGAAGAAGGCGGAGGACCGGAAGGCTCGGAAGTCGAAGAAAGGATCCGCCGCCGCCGCGGCCTCCTCCTCGGTGTACCTGCCGCCGCTGCCGCTGAGGGAGGCCGTTTCCGGCGGGCTCAGGGTCGAGCTCGGGTTCACCCCGTACAGCGAGCGGGTGAATGGCTGGATCGCCATGGTTGGGATTTCGGCGCTGCTTTTGGTGGAGCTGGCCACCGGAAAAGGCGTCATTCACTATCACACGCCGGGGACTGTTCTCATTCAGCTTTATTTTGTGGCGGCGGTGGCGGCTCTGTTCATCAAATACGAAAAGGAGAAGCTTAGTGTTTGGCCCTCTGATGATGATATTAACAATTAGAATTTTATTTAACCCTTTTTTTTAAAAAAAATTACTTATGAATTTGGGAGATGTGCATTGTTGAGAGTAATATAATGCTTGTTTATTAAGTCATAAATTTCATTTCTATGATTGGAAGATAATTTCCAAGTGTTGATTTTATTTCATTGGTGGAAGGTAATCCAATTCCATCTAATAATTTAATCTATAGAGATACAACTTAATAAATTAGGGTAGGGATAATTTGTTATTGATATATAAATGAGATGCTTTATTTATTTATTTATTCAATATTTGGGATTTGAATGAGACTAGGGTAATACTCATAAAGTATTGATTGAATAATAATAAAGGAGTTACAAATTTTCAATAAAAGTGCTTTAAATTGTAAATTTACAGCATATTATTTTGTTCCCAGCGAACTACTTTTACTTGTACATTTAATCAAATACAAAAGATTACTCATTGACACATATAAAGATTAAATTTCTAAATTAATTATTAAGTTATAAATGAGGTCACATTGTTGAAATGAATGCTCGGTTATTTGTGATTAAATTATAAATGTGATCTTTATCATTAAGAAGAAAGTTACAATCCAAATGTTATTATTATGAAAGTTAAAATTTTGTTTTTATGGTTAGACAAATTTTAAAAAGCTTTCTTGATCAATTATTGATAAATTAAGCATGTGGCAAGTAATTGTTTGTATAGAATAAGATGAACTTTTTTGTCAACAAAAGTAGATAGAAATGAAGTTGTCAATTTTCAAAGATATTATAAGCTTCTGATGGTTATGGTCATGTTCACTAATTAAAGTGTGATTTAAAGAACACTCCATATTAGAGATCCGTCGTTGGGAAAGAAATTGCTTCTTATGGTATTTAAGTAATAATGATTTGCAATGGTAATACAAATCTTTGTGGAAACTCCTCAACATTTATATGGATTGTTAGACTCTGACCATTGTTACAAGAACCAAACTGAGATAGTGATCGAACGGATTCGAGTACTAGAAGACTTCCAAGAGAAATAAGGGCTTGTAAATCATGGTAGAGCATGAAGAACATTTTAAATCACAGGTCATTAACCGAAGCAGACGATCAAGTAATTTTTAGAGACAAATTAGTTAATTTTGGACATAGGTAGGAAGACTAGACATTAATCCTATATAGTACAGGGAAAGAGGTAAATAAAGTTTAAAAATTAAAATAGAATTAACATCAAAGTAGAAAACCAAAAACATATTTAAACATAAAATTGAGTTGAAAATTGAAAAATTACCACAATTTATCTTAAAATTTAGTATATATATATATAAGCCATTCAATTAATATCCCCATTATTATGATTTCTATAGCAAACCAAACCAAACCAACCCGAATTACTTCAAACTTGTTAACATGAAAACGAATTTTATTTTTCTTAAAAATTACAAAACAAGACAAAACAAACTAAATTAACTGGGTCGGATCGGTTCCTCGGGTTTAATAATAACCCCAAACCATGTGGGGATGTAAAATGATGGGCTATTCGTTGGTGGTCAGATGGGCATGATTTACTTCTTCTTGGGAAGTCTTTGAGTTAGGCTGATCCGATATTACATGATTCACTTTAATTTCATTATTGAACAATTGGAAGAATCTGTTGGCCAAACTAAGCCTTGCAGCTGGTGAAACCCCATGCTTACCCACAATGGATTCCAATACTGATTCAGAAAGTAGCTTGTTCTCTATTCTCGCTGTCCCTTCTTCTGGAATGGATCCATCTTTTGAGAAGCTAATCTGCAACATATCACACACACACACACACAAAAATCATCTGTTAATCTTTTGGATGATACCAAATTACAAATATATCCCCCATGGTTTCAAAATACTAGATTTTAGTCTAAATTGCCCGACCAATGTAATTTTAATTTAGAGAACCATATTTACAAATATTTTAAGATGACTACTTCAATATAAAAATAAACAAATTTTTTTTTTTTTTTTTTTTTGAAATAATGTAACCACGCTCGTCCCTAAACTGAGCACCGAAGATATCGAAGGAGTAATGTCTCGAATTCAAGACCTTGAGAGAAGTATATGAACACAATTTGTGTGAGAACTACTTTACCATTTGTGTGAGAACTACTTTACCATACCAGAATAACAAATTCCATGATTTAGGTTAGCGGGACACTTCTATTGGTAAATATTATTTATTATCTTCTAATTTTTTTTTTTTTTTTGAGATCTAAAAAATGTTAAACTATGAATTTGATTGACATATACAGTAAAACATTATTCATGAATTTAACCTTTAACCGCTTTTAAGCATATACTAAAATAAATAAATAAATAAATAACCGCTTTTAAGTATTATTAATTATCTCCTTAAAAAAATATATTATTAATTATCAAAGAGCTAGCTAACCAAAAAAACAAAAATAAAAGAATTAGCTAACTAAAAAACAAAAAATGAAAGAATTAGCTAACTAAACTTGTCGCTCACAGAAATTTAGCAATTAGTTTCCGAGAAAGTATAAGAAATTACGGGTAGGCAGTTTATTCTTTTGTTTGTATTTCTGAGTATAAATTGGGTAGGCAGTCTGTTCTTCCCAATATCATGCATTAGTCGTTTAATAAACTCGATAGTGCTGATGTATATGATTAAAGTAATCCCTCAATTCTCATTAATTAACATTTATCAATTTGATATACCGTAGCATTTAGCCATTAAAATTAGTAAAATCACTTAATCCGTTGCGATTAAAATTAGACAACTTAACTTAAAATCAATCAAAAATTGAATCAGATGTATATATATTTAAAAATGTTTAAATAATTTAACATGATTATTCCTTAATCCAGCTCAATTTAGAATCTTGGGGTTTTCCTTCTATTGAAATTTAGAATTATTTCCACGATTATCTTAGTCAACATCTAGTTATGTCAAAATTGAATATAATTAAATATCTAGAGTAAAAATGTTTGATCTCCGAACATAAAAGGCTAACTATGAAAATCCTAAAAATTATAAAAGTTTCCTTTTTCTTTCTAAAGTGATCACTTATTGTTAGTTAGGTTAGAAAAGGATGCATTGATGATATAATTAATGAAACATTAAATTCAGTGTAAAAAGCTAACTAACCGATAAAGTGTTTGGAGGCAAATGAGTGAAAAGAATGGATGAGCCAGGAGGGAAGGTTTCGTTCTTGAAAACATCAATGAATTTTCTAATGGCTTCGGCTCCTTCTTCAGTATATATTCCCATGGATTTCCAAGCTGCAGCACAGTTCTCTGCAACTTTTTCAGCATATTGTTGACCCGTAAGTGGCAATATCAAAGTCACATTTGTGAACTTCTCGAATGGCCCTGAAGAATTCAATATCACACATTAATTTCGGTAATTTCACTATTGTTTTCAAGGCCAATTCTAACATATTATTCAAGTTGAAGACTTACAAAAATAGTTTCATGAAAGGAAAAAAAACATATATGCATTGCTGAAAATACTTGACAGCTCTGTTGATGAAGATAAAATACAGAGTATTGCTTTCAAAACAAGAGTACAGAATTCTGAAGTTCTATAAATCAAATTATCTGTTAGTTAATATCTCATGTACTGGAAATTAAAATAGTGAAATTACATGAGAAAAGGTCCACACATTAATTGCAGTGCTTCAATAATGTTTTCAAGGCCAGTTCTAAGTTTCTAACATATTCATGTTTGAAGGCCTTCAAAAATTGTTTCATCAAATGAAAAACATTAATAGATAACTGGAAATACTTGAAAATTCTACTGGATACTAATGAAATTAAAAGAACAGAGTATTACTTTCAACTCAACACTACAGAATTTTGAAGATCTGTAAATCAAATTATCTATTCGTTAATCACTCGTGTACTTGAAATTCAAACAATGAAATTACATAAGAAAATATCCAAACTGATTGTACTCTCCTCGAACCAATTCAATCAAATTTGGCCAATCTATTGTCGAATTGATTGATCTTACAAATCGAAACTCACGTGTACAGATTTTGATATATACGTCCAATTAACAAAATCAAAAGTCTGGAAACTAAACAATTAAGTTCAACAGAGCACCAATATTCGTTCAATTAAATCAAGCATTCATCTAATTTCTTCAACAACAGATTGTGATTATATCGAAACAAAAACACGGATCGTGATGAATCAAAAGAGAAATCAGTTACTCACCAGTGACGATTTCTCTGAAGAACTCAACGGAATCCATCAAATCCGCGGCACTCTTTCCGCTCCACTTACTGGCGAGCAACGGCACAGCGTCCTCCTCCAAATAAACGCCGATCGCAGTAAATTTCACAGAGTTTCCTCCGATCTCCACCGCCCTAACTCCTGTACAGTTCTCCACAAATACATTCTAATAAGGAAAAACTAAACGGAAAAAAGAATAGGTAAAAACAAGCACTACGTTCAATCAGAGCGCGGCGGAGGAATCTAACCAGCGCCGCCGAGGAGTAGAGTCTTGGCGGAGGCCGGAGGCTTTATTTCCGCCGGAAACTTCACGTTCTCGACCTTAATTTCACCGAGATCCGCCACCGGCGCCATTGGATTCCTCTTTTTTCAGTCTCTCAATATCACGATTTCTGAGTGAATTGGGTCTGAATGGAGTGTACTTGTATAACATGGGCGCTTTTATGTGTATTTATAGGGTTGAGGAGTCATCACGTGAGGAAAACGTGGATCAATCTCAGCCGCACTTTTTTTCATATAAAGGGCTTGATGGGGTTAGGTAGAAATGGTGGTCTCAAAAGGTCAACAGTAATTGGTTAAAATGTCATTTCCTCTTTCTATTTTGATGGTTTTTTTGGGTAAATGGTATGGATATATTTTTTTTTACAAAAGTGATTAACTTTTAAAATATTTATATGCATATTATTAATATTGTATTATAAATATTCATTAATTTTATATTATATATTAATATAATATTATTAATACTAATAATTTTAATTGCTAAAATTTTTGTAAGTAATGATTATATTTTACTAATTTTGCAAGTTTTATATATATATATATATATTTTATTCCAACCATAGTTAGTTTGGAAGATTTTAACTTGTAGCTCTCAAAATTAGTTTTATTACATTTGAAGGGTGAAACTAATCTACTCTCATAAAACTTAAATTTGGTAAAAGATTTCTGAATATTTTTTAGTATTATTTTTATATAAAATTACTGTAGAATCAACTTTATGATTGGTTAAGAAATGAATACAAGCCAAGATTAAAATTGTATTTTAACTTAATGGTTAAATGTTGAACCTACAAATTTTACGTTGATGACAAATATTTCTTGATTAAGCCTTAATTTAAAAAAAAAAAAAAAAAATCAGAAATCAGAGTTTCGCTCCTCCATACATGGAGCACCACTGACCCGTCCCTGAATGATAGTACTAGGCTATTTGTCTCAAATTGTATTTGTATACTTTGTTTTTTTCTTACCGACAGAGATGCACTATCTTCTACTTTTAGGTGGGTTAGGGGTTCACTTTTAAATTATCCAATTAACATATTCGTGAATATTTTCACTATTTTCTCCCCTAATAGAAATAGAGGTTTTATTTAACCTATTGCTTTTATTGATCTATTTTTTTTTTAAATTGCTGATCTAAAAAAAACATAGTTTTAAAATAAAAATACATCGACTAAATAGTATGCTGATATAATTTTTAATTTTTTTTTTAAATATTGTAGTCAGTAAATTCTAGCAACTTTTTTTTAAAAAATTAGATAACAAAATATTTCAATTTTTGTAGGTAGTAAATTCTAATAAATTTTTAAAATTATTTTGTACATAATAAAATATTTCAATCTTTATTGTTTATAACCAATATATATGTATATATTATTATTATTAAGGTTCTCAATTTCATGCTTTGTTATTAGATTGAACACTCATATTTGAGATCGAAAAAACTGAATCATTCTTAATAATAAGAGAAAACTATTATATATTAGAGTAGATTTTTTTTTGAGAAATTATATTAGAGAAGGTAAATATTAAAATTTTATTTATTAAAATATATATAGATTATAATTTTATATTAAAAATCCATTAAAATCGAAGTAGTTAACAGTCCTTGATATATTACCTTAAAACTTTAGTTTCCATATTAAATAAATAATAAAAAGAGTGACATTTTCTAAAAAAAAATAAAAAGTGATGATTAATTATTGATGTGTCTGTAATCTAATGTGTCTATAATTTAGATGAATAGTTAATAGTCGTCCTAAATGTTTATTAGATTTTACTAAATCGATTAGACTAATTACAATTGGATCGAAATTTTACAGTTGTATGAATTAATTTCGTGATTTTTTTTTAAAAAAATTTTGAAAGCAAATTAATTTGTAATTTAAGTAACTTTTAGAATATAATAATATTGTGATCATGTGGTCCTTTGAGGTTTTAGGTTCGGATTCTTGTGCCCGCCTTCCCTACCCCTGTCCCAGCCACCAAAATTGATTCATGTGCCGCGAAATTTACCATTTTTTCATAGAGTTTGGGGCAAGGATTCCCCCTTAGAGAATTTTAGCCGTTCAATATTTTTTTTCCTTTTTTATATTTTTTTGAATAATAATCTCAAATAATCAATTTTTTTTAGAAAATACCTATCAAGTTTCTTAATTATTAAGGAAATATACTCTTTTAAATAAAATACATTCTTCGTCCTTGGCCTCGTTTAGATAAGAGTGATTTTTCTTTCCCGTCCACGACCCCGTTACCACCCTGTTTAAGGCGCGAAATTCTAAATTTCTCTGTCACACAAAAAAAATTAATGATAATAATTTGGTCGACAAAAAGAAAAAGTTGATTGAAATAAATAATCTTGACCTAGAGTATTCCCACGAGATTGTGAAAGTTTGTCCATAGCGTGGAAAGAATACGAACCATAATAATACCTTTGGGTGTGTTTGGGGCACCGATTATATGATCGTAGACGAAAGGTTATAATAAACGGAGGTTAATGATAAACCGTAGGTTATAACAAACCGTGTCTGAGGTGGAGGTTATTATAAGAAGAGATAAGATAAACGGTGTTTGGGGTGCATGTTATTGTAAGAAGAGTTATGAAATTTTTTTAATACTTAAATATAAATTAAAATAGTTAACAAATAATTAATAATATTTTTTTTAATAAACTTATAATTTATATTGAACATAATAAAAAATGAAAAAAATGATTTTTTTTAATATTCTATTTCACTTATATATTGATGTAGTTATGTATTAGAAATTAATTTTTTAAGTTAATATTGATGTCAGGAAAACAAATTTCAACTTTAAGTTTTGTTTTCTTCATTCTTCACAAAATCTTTTCTTTTTTTAGATTCTTTTTCCAAAATATTAATATTCAAGTAGTGAATCAATTTGAAATAAACAAATATACTAATTATAAAAAAGGGTATACTATTATATAAAAGAAAAATACAAAATTATATACTATTAATTAAAACCAATACATGAGTTATTAATTCAAACAAATCACCTTACTAAAAAAAAAAAGTATATCAAACAATCACCGGTTAATTTTGTTAAAAAACATCACACACATATATATAAAAGAAAATTTTAAAATATAAAATTTAGATAATCTGACACGTAGGTTTAGATATTAGGTAACTATTATTTATAATAGACCGTGGGACAAACACATGTTGAATTATTATAACCAATCTGACTATTTACATAAACGGAAGCGCAAACATACCCTTACTTAATTTTGTAACTTCTATTTTTTTTTAAAAAAAAAACTTTGAACTGTATTATTATTAACACGTTTAAAAAATATTAAAATTAGTTTTGGACTTTTAATTTTATGACAAAAGCTTCTTTTTTTAATAATAATTTTGTGACTAAAGGTTTAATATTCCTTTTGGATGTGTATCCAGACATTCTTTTAAATAAAAAGTCTTAAATTTTAATACACAATTAAGAAATTTCAATATCAAATCTGTAACTATACCAAAAAATAGTTATGGTTTTGTTTTCAATCTCCCTCAATTTCATTATTAAAAAAAAAAAAAAAAAAAAAAAAAAAAAAAAAAAAAAAAAACCTCCCTCAATTTAAATTTAACTTTTAATTTTAAAATTTTAAAAATAATAAAAATAATTTTTAGTACAATAATAATTAGCATGGATATTTTAACTCATAACTATTTTTATCATAAGCATATACTTATAATTGTTGAACTATTGTTTTCTTACCAAAAAAAAGAAACAAACAAAATATATATAGTTCAATAATTATAATGTTAGATAATTGACTTCTTATATTTAAGATAGTCACCGCTTATTTTGAAGTTACTTTGATTTTTGTTGTTTATATTATTACGTATGAAATCAATTTTAAAATAATTTCATTAAAGCACATTAATGTTATTGAGATGTTTGTTGCAAAGAAAAAATAATAATGAAAATTCACTGATATAAAATTTAATTAACATGTATTATTTTTTATAGGGTCAAAAGCTTAAATCTCACAATTATATATATGACAAAATTAGTTTAATAATTTAATATGTAGTGGCCAGGAAAATGTTTTAAATTTCAAATTTGTTGTGTTTAAGGGCAATTTAATTTTTTAAAGAAAAGAGTCAATTTAATTTTAAATAAATAGCTAGATTAATATATTTCCTAATAATATTGGAGAGTAGTAGTTTTTTTTGTAGTTGTGAATCAACCAAACAAATCACTCCAAATAATCCGACCATATTTTGACGGAGTGTTTGTTTTGGGTAGTTAGATGAGCATTTACAATTTCTTTATAAAAAAATAACATTCAAACCAGCAATAACAACTACTTAAAATTAATTTTATATTTCTTTTTTGGAAAAAAATTGAGAGCCAAACAAATTAACTTGCAACTCATCAGCAAAATTCACATTCAAATAAACAATTACTACAATATTATTTATAATTACTCAAAATAAATTTTTATCCATATAATATTTATTTATTAAAAGAAAATAAATATTTTTACAATACTATTTTTTTTTAAAAAAAGTAAATTAACCCACAAGACAACATTTTCACTTGAATTTTAATTGGAAAAAGAAAAAACGAGGAGAAAATAAATTTTTTAACCATAATTTTGATAGAGAAGCTTTGATTTGACAATGAAACAGAAAACTGAAACATATTTTAATACGAAGGATATATGATAAAAACATGAGTGCTTTTAGTAACTGACGTAGACATTGAATTCAAGCAAAGTCTGGACACCATCAGTTTCACGTTGGTTGGTTCCTGGAAGAGTCTTCACATTGGCATACCCCTTGGCGTTTACATATCTTCCAGTGCCTCCCATGATGGCCAAATGCGATTCCGACACCGCCGTACGATGGACTCCGAAGAAGCTTAGGCTGTCTACGTAATGTCCATTCTGAAACATGGTAGTAAATGCCATTGTTTGGCTGTTTCCATCTTCCGAGCTCACAACATAGAATCCTTGTGCCTTCCCAATCAACCCAGAGTTGAGCTCGTGTCCTTCCGTGACCTCGTCGTCAATCACCGTCATAGTGCCAAACATGAGCTGTTGTATCGATACACCCGATGGGAGTTGTCCTGCGTTAACAGATAAGCCAGGCACGCCATTGAAGTTGTTCCCACCACCATTGTTTTGCAACAATGGTGATGATGCTCCACCCAGGCCGATCAGAAAGGGGAGATTGTTGTTGCTAATCAGGCCGCTGTTCCCATTACTCTGTGGGACACCGTTGCCAACGGATAAAACTGCTCCATTGGGTTTGGCAAAAGGAAGCTGCCCATTGACGGCTGGATTGTTAACTGCTCCGGTGATGGCACGAGCCGAGGGGTTCGTACCACCGAGGATGTCGTGCATGAAGAAGGTTAAGGTATGACCGCCTTCAATCCCACCTGAACTAGGTAGTGCTGCTGAAGGTGTAGTAGCTCCTTGCCCCAGATTGCCAACCGGTGTCCCACTCGAACTAGGTACACTTGCTAAAGGTGCTGTAAGTCCTTGCCCCAAATTGCCAACCGCTGTCCCGACAACGTTGGATGCTATCGAACTACCCACCGGGACTTGTGGCTGCTCATCAACAAGTCTAGCTGAGTTAGCAGATAAACACAAGAAGCAGAGAAGAAGAACATTCCATGAGAAAGGGATAACTTTGTAAGATTCCATGAGAGGAAGGCTGAAAGAAGAGCTAATAGATCTTTTGTTTTTGGTACTCTTGATGATGGTTTTGAGGGTAATTTGTGTGAGCTTTATATAAAAGGAAAGGCTTCAAGGAAATGGGAGTGGTTGGAAATGGAGTTGGTTGAATAACTCTATGATCCATGGTGTATTGGTTTAAGTTTTAATAATTTGGCTTACCAAAAACAGTTTGAAAATTAAAGATTGGTGAAGAGGATTGGCTTTGGCTTCGGCTTTGGCTTTGGCTCAATTAAAGATTGAGAAGCTAATCTACATCATATCACACACACACACACACAAAAATCATCTATTCATCTTTTAGATGATACTAAATTACAAATATATCCCCGATGGTTTCTAATTTTTTTTTTTTTTGAGTACATGAGGACAAATACCAATTCTCATGTTTTCAAGGGCAGTACTTACATCTAACATCCTTAAAATGTGGCTTAGAGGGTAAATTATTTTTAAACCATTTTACCCCTAAGCAACATCAACAATTACAAATATATATTAAGAAAAAAAACCTAATCCCCCATATAAAATCACTCAAATATGGTACATTTATTAAACATTTAATATTCTTGATTGATTTTATAAAAAAAACATTAATTTTCTTCTAAAAATAACTATGAAAAGAAAAAAAAAACAATCACATAAGAAAAATTGAATGTGCGCAAGTGGGTATTAATTCAATAATTTTAATAGTTTTTTTTAATAAATTTTATTTAAGTGATAATAAATGTTTAGAAATGAAAGGTTAGAAGATCAAAAGTTTTTTTTTATTTAATAAATTTTTACTTTTTAGTAGTTATAACTCATTATGAAATACTTTTATGAGTTTTAGAATTGAATGTGTGCAAGTGGGTATTAATTTTGACATAAAATACCTAAATTCAATAATTTTAGTAGTTTTTTTAATAAATTTTATTTAAATGATAATAAATATTTAGAAATGAATGGTTAGAAGATAAAAGGTTTTTTTAATTATTTAATAGAGTTTTACTTTTTAGTAGTTATAATTATAACTCATTATGAAATAATTTTATGAATTTTAGAATTGAAAATGTTTTTTTTCTTTTCTTTGAAAATGAATTGAAAAGGTTTTCAAACTAACAAATTCTACTGTAAAAAGAACTTTTCTCATCATTCAATCTATCTCATCTTTTAAAGTTTTTTAAAATTCTCTAATCTTCACTATTTCATAGTTTTTCAAAAGCCCTCCTATTGTCAAAACATTTTAAGATGTTGGTGTTATATTTGAGTTCAAAGAATCTGTTTCTCGAAAAAATATCTTAAATCTAATGCTCTTCAAAATCTCTTCCAATGTGTGTTTAGTAACTTTCAATTAGTTCATTGACATTAAGTTACAATATGTGTTTTGTAAGTTTTATCTTTCATACCATTATATATTGAATTTTTTTCAACTTCTTTTTTACAAACTTTTGAGTTTTCTTCATGTATATGCTCAAATTTGATCTTCTTCTATTCATTGTCCTTCTTTCTCTATAATGTTTGTTTGACTACTTAATCTCACTCTCATCTTAACTTTTATTTTGTGCATTGTTAAACTCATCATTTGTTACTTGATTTTATGTTCAGGGTTCTTTTCAATTTAAGAACAAACTTGAAGATGCACAAGATGAACCTTGAAGATAATATAATTGGAGGTGACTCGACATTTCGATCAAATTATAAGAAGTCTTGATGATTTTAGAATGTCTCAAAGGGTTGGAGTGTTTGGTGGATCATCATTGTATTCATTATTGTAGAGTTCGACAAATTTGATGTGATTATTTCATCTTTAATTCACGTGTAGACTTAAAGGAAGTCAAGATAATATGGTCATGGTATTCGAGGGACACTCAAATATTCGTTATCTCAACTTTTCAATCATGAGCAGAATAATCGAGCAATCTTTATTAAAATTGAAATTAAATTTGAAACCACTAATAAAAAGTTGAAGAAAATGAAATACCAATTGAGGAAAATCGTCCTAACTGATTGCCACCTATTAAAAATTCTAGAGAATTCTATTTTGTCTTCTTGTACAGCTGCACCTCTTTATTATTCTCATTTGTAACAACCTAATTGCCCCCTTTTCTATTTTTCCTATTTAAGCAATGTACAGGGCTATTAGAATTGGTGAGAAAAGCAACCAGGAATACAAAACAAGAAATAGAAACTTTCTTTCGAAGTCTTTCTTCTCTGGTTTAAGAAAGGGCATTATCAACTTGGTATCAGACGTCTAGTTCGATGATGGCCAGCTCCTCTGAAACGTCTTCCGCTCCTACCATCACCACCCCTGCTGGCAATCCGTCTCCGACCATATCTGTTCCGGCGATCGGCAACACTACAACCTTCGTCAGCCCACCCTTAAATCAGCTTCTTACTCAAATCGCGACCATCAAAATGGATCGGGGAAATTTTCTCCTCTGGAAAAATCTTGCCCTACCCATCATTCGGAGCTATCGGTTGTTTGACTACCTTATCGGAGACAAACCCTGCCCGACCAAATTTCTTCCCTCATCGTTCTCTCTGGAAGATTCGAGCTCTATTCTAGCTTCGTCTCCACTGGTTGTTAACCCAGAATACGAATTTTTGGTGGCTGTGGATCAATTACTGCTTGGATGGTTGTATAACTCCATGACAGTTGAAGTGGCGACTCAGGTGATGGGATATCATACCTCTGCTGATCTTTGGCAAGCTGTTCAACAGCTATTTGGGGTTCAATCGAAAGCTGAAGCAGCTTATTTGAAGCAACTATTTCAGCAAACCAGGAAGGGTTCGATGACCATGACCGAATACTTACGTGTCATGAAAAATCATTCTGATAACCTTGCACTCACCGACACCCAGTCTCGGTCAGTGACCTAATTACCCAAGTTCTTCAAGGCCTTGATGAGGAATACAATCCGGTGGATGTCGTTATTCATGGGAATCCTACCACTCCATAGGCCGATGTTTATGCCATGCTCTTGGGTTTTGAAAAGCGATTGGAATTTCAATTGACTCACAAGTCTAATGTCCTGGTAAATCAATCCTCCTCTGGCTCTTCTTCTCCTTTTGCTAACTATGTTGATCGTAGGGGAAATAATGGTGGTTCACATTTTCGTTCTAATTCCTCGATCAATGGGAGTGGACGAGGGGGTGGTCAACGTGGTGGTTCTTCTAATCGATGAGGTGCTTGAGGTCGCGGTGGTGGTCGATGGACCAATGCTCAATCTGTTAACTCTGTTCCCGTTTCTCCTCATGAGCCGACTCCATCTCCTGGTCCCCCTGTTTGTCAACTGTGCAATCGCACATGCCACATATCTGCAGTATGTTAGTACCGATTTGATTAGTTTACAGGGCCTCAAAAAACTCAGCATCGCTCTGCTCGTTCCGTCCTCCTCTTCTTCTAGTCAGCAAAACTCTGCTTATGCTGCTCACCACTACTCCGGTGGAACTGCCACCTCCGAGACTATCCTTGATCCTCATTGGTATGCTGATACGGGGGCCACCAGTCATGTGACCTCTAACACTTCCACCATGGATCATCGAGCTGACTATATAGGCACATAATCTTTGTTTATTGCTGATGGTAAAGCTCTCTCGATCTCTCATATTGGTCATATTACTTTGCCTATATCTACTGGTTGTCTACATCTGAAAAATGTCTTATGTGTTCCATCTATTGCCAAGAATTTGTTAAGTATTTCTAAGCTTGTTCAGGACAATCGTGTTGTTGTTGAATTTCGTTATGACTCTTGTTTGATTAAGGATAATTATTTTGGACATGTTCTGCTGCGGGGAACGCTTCGTGATGGTCTTTATCAACTACCGAGAGTAATGAAAGCGGTGGATGGCTGTGCAGCTTTGCCTTCTGTTTCATTTCAATTCAATAACAAAGATCATGTTGTTTCTTTGAGTAAAGAGTCAGTTAATCTTGCTGTGTCAAAAAATGTTTGGTATAAGCGATTAGGTCATCCGTCGTCTAAAGTACTTGATGCTATGTTAAAAGAGTATGAGCTACCTTTTATGAATGAGAAGTTGCATTTTTGTGATGATTGTCAGTTTGGGAAAGCTAGATCTCTCCCTTATTCTAATTAAAAGAGTATGCTATGTTAAAATGTTTGGCCAGCACCTGTTTTGTCTCTTGAAGGCTATCGATATTATGTTATTTTTGTGGATGATCACACTCGGTTTACGTGGATTTTTCCTCTCTGGTTGAAAAGTGACACGATTACGGCTTTTAAGCAATTTTGTAATATGGTTGTTGTTCAATTTGATAGTAAGCTCAAGAGCATTCAATCAGATGGAGGAGGAGAGTTTCTTCTTGTTCATTCTCTATGCAAACACAGTGATATTGTTGTACGTATCTCTTGCCCTTATACGTCTCCACAAAATGGACGAGCAGAGAAGAAGCATAGACATATCACTGAGACGGGTCTCACTCTCCTAGCTCAAGGATCCCTGCCTCTTACATTTTGGTGGTATGCTTTTCTTACTGCTACATTTCTTATTAATAACATGCCAACTCCTATCTTGCAGCACAAGTCTCCAAGTATGGTTTTAACTAAAGTCAAAGTATCTCTTGCTCATCTGTGTGTTTTTGGCTGTGTTTGTTTCCCCTGCACTCGAGAATATCAGGATCACAAATTTGGGCCTCACTCAGTTAAGTGTGTTTATCTGGGACCAAGTCTAGCTCATAAAGGGCATATATGCTACAGTCCTACTGGGCGAATTTTCATATCCAAGAATGTAATATTTAATGAGGAAGACTTTCCTTTTGCCAATCCTTCATCTGTTTCGTTGTCCACTACTTCTACTGAGAATTTGGCACCAAATATATCCACCTGGTTTCCAGCCCCTCCTCAGTTACTTAATCCCTCTCCATGTCCATCAACCTCGTCCATCTTAGTGACCCCATCTCCAACCCTTCCTATTTTATCTTCTTTGGCTCCACCACCACACCTTATGCCTGAGTCCAAATCCTTACCACAAACTGACATCCCTCCAATTCATCCTGTGCAAGCTCCATCCTTGGTTACCAATGCCCATCCCATGGTTACACGAGGTAAACTTGGGATTGTGAAACCCAAGCTTTGGACCATGGCTGCTCAGATTGATTGGTCCACTACCGAACCCTCTCGAATAGATGTTGCTCTCTGATCTCCCCCATGGAAACGAGCTATGGTAGAGGAGTTCTCGGCTCTTCAACGAAATCGTACATGGTCTTTAGTGCCACCAGATTCTAATCTTAATGTTGTGGGATGCAAATGGATTTTTCGTCTCAAACGAAATCCCGATGGTTCAATATTGAAGCATAAGGCTCGCCTCGTTGCTAAGGGATATTCTCAAAATTTTGGGGTTGACTACTTTGACACATTTAGCCCAGTTGTCAAGTCCTCCACCATTCACATTATTCTTCATATCGTTGTCTCTAACAATTGGCCCATTCAACAGCTGGATTTTAATAATGCCTTTCTTAATGGGTCTCTTAAAGAAGATATGTATATGTCACAACCACCTGGGTTCGAATATGCTCAACATCCTCAGTTTATTTGTAAATTATCTAAAGCTATTTACGGGCTAAAGCAAGCTCCGAGAGCTTGGAATGATGAATTGAAAAAGCTGTTGCTATCCTGGGGTTTTCAAAATACTAAATCTGATGCCTTTTTGTTTGTATTTCGGTAAGGAAAAATTCTTTTGCTTTTCCTGTTATACGTTGATGATGTTATACTAACTGGGAACGATAGCTTGGCTCTTTCTCAATTAGTCGCACGTCTTGATACCTTCTTCTCTTTGAAAGATCTTGGGCCGCTAAGCTATTTCTTAGGCATGAGCATTATTCGTAATGCCTCGGGTATCATCATGTCTCAAGAAGGTTACATTCATGATCTTCTTGCCCGCCTCAATATGGCTGACTGCAAATCTGTTCCTACTCCAGCAATTCAAGGTGCTTTATTGTCTCCTTCTCTTGGCACTCCTCTTCAGGATCTGTTTCAGTATATGAGTATTATTGGGGCTCTTCAATACCTGATCAACACTAGACCGGATATTGCATACATTGTAAACCGGTTAAGTCAGTATCTTCAACAACCCATGGATATTCATTGGACAGCAGTTAAAAGTGTCCTTCGCTATCTTAAGGGAACGTCTACCGTTGGTCTTCACATCAAACCCAGTTCTGGTTTGGACATTCATGCTTATTCGGATGTTGATTGGGGTGCAAATTCTAAGGATAGAAAATCTATAGCAGCCTACTGTGTGTTTTTAGGTGACACTCTTGTTTCTTGGTCTTCGAAAAAGCAAGCTGTTGTTGCACGCTCAAGTATGAAGTCTGAATATCGGGCACTTGCTCACATTTCAGCTGAGGTCACATGGATTAGACAGTTATTGAGTGAGATTGGGACTCGTCTGTACTCTACTTCTACCATTTGGTGTGATAATCTAGGTGCTCGTGCTCTTGCTTCTAATCCAGTTTATCATGCTCGCACTAAGCATATTGAGATTGACATTCACTATGTGCGGGATCAAGTTTTACAAGGGAATTTGATTGTCGAGTATATCCCTACTCATGAGCAACCAACTGATTGTTTAAAGAAGCCTTTAAGTCATGCTCAGTTTCAGTTCCTCTGCTCCAAGCTCGGCTTAGCTTCCTCCCCATCTCGCTTGCGGGGGAATGTTGAAGAAAATGAATTACCAATTGAGGAAAATCGTCCCAACTGATTGCCACCTATTAAAAATTCTAGAGAATTCTATTTTGTCTTCTTGTACAGCTGCACCTCTGTATTATTCTCATTTATAACAACCTAATTGCCCATTTTCTATTTTTCCTATTTAAGCAATGCACATGGCTATTAGAATTGGTGAGAAAAACAATCAGGAATACAAAACAAGAAATAGAAACTTTCTTTCGAAGTTTTTCTTCTCTGGTTTAAGAAAGGGCATTCTCAACTAAAGATATCTTCTAATCATATTTCCACTAAATATGCAAGTTTTAAAAAAATATGTAAGTTTAGAATTATTTTTTTACTATTTTTTTCTTTTTCAAATCTTAAATTTACAAAAGATGCCATTATTTATATTTAATTTATGCAATTAAAAAATTGTAGGTAAATTTTCTTGGTAAAATTTCAATGTTGTTTAAATATGATTATTTATTAGAAAAATATAATATATAAATAATATTGATTATAACCAAATGGGATTGTAGCTTGATGGCCAACCTATTGAATTTTTGTTAATTTGATGTTGGTGGTTTCGAGATCGAATCTTAGTTGGTACATTCAAAAAAAAAAAAATATTGATTATAAAAGCTCTTTCATATTCTCACATGTAAGGTGTGTTACTCTATTTTGTCTTAATAATATGTTTTTCTCTTCAAAAAATAGTATAAGATAAAAAAAAAAAAAAAAGTTGGAATACGAAATGTTTCACCTCTTTTTTTTTTTAACTTAAAATTTAAACTTTATGAATTTATCTTTAATTCTTTCAAAAGAATTTCAATTTTGATCTCCTACCACTTCTCAATTCAACAATTTTAATTAATCATTGAGTTTCTTTTTATATAGTTTTATTCTTATATCAAGCTTACTTTTCTGTTTTCATTCATTATTTGCCTATGTTACAATATTACTTTTTTGTACTTTAAAATGATACTTAGAAAATTTGCAAACAAAGAAATTTACAATATATATAAATACATATATATGTTTTGACTTAATTTCATAAGTATTATTTCTTATAAATTGTATTTACTTTCTTTTATAATATGAATAATCATAATTCTTATAACAATTTTTATATATACTAAGATATTTTTCAAAATTTTTTTTTGTAGAATATTTATATATTTGTTTATCCTTTTTAAAATCTCAATCAACCATATTAATTTATCATTTTTTACCATATCACATTTTATCATATTTTAGTTATATTTTATCATCTTAAATGGTGTTTAAGTTAGACAACCAAATTTTGATTAGTTTTATTTGAATGATAATTTCAAAATATATTTATAATATTTTGAATATGTGTCCATTATATCATTCATAAAAAAAAATGATAATAATTATAGGATTTTTTTTAGTTTTGTGAAAAATAAAATAAATTGAGTGCAGAATACTTTTTAAATAATAATAAAAAATTATGTGATTAGTAATTTTCCTTTTGCTCCATATAAAAATTTTGCATTTAATTTAATAAAAGTTCTAAAAGTAACTATTATAATTATCTAAAAATAATTATTATTATAATAATTAATGTTAAAAAATTTGACAATTTTTTTTAAATAACTAAAAAATTGGAATGTTAAAAGTTTTAATGAACTTTGTAACTACCACTACAATAATTTATGTTATGAAATATCAAAACAATTATATCATTTATTAAAAAATAATCATTGGATTATTTATTTTTTTTATTTATTTTGAGTTTTTAGAGAAAAAACAATATATGTTTGAATGTAAAGTACTTTTAAATAAAAAAAATTATAAAAATGATGATCTTCCTTTTACCCGTATAAAAATTTTGACATTTAATTTAATAAAATTTTTAAATAAATTATTATAATAATTAATGTTAAAAAAATTGAAAGTTTTTTTAAAAGTTTTAAATGATTTTATAACTATCACTATAAAATTTCATTTTTAATTTACTATAATAGGATAAAATTTTATTCATTTTAGAATAAAAAAAAAGAATTGAGAACTCTCGATTTCTACTCTAAACATGAGTTTTTTTGCTCAAACACTTAATTACACACACACACATATATATATATATATATATATATATATATATATATATATATATATATATATATATATATATATATATATATATTTTACTCAAATAATTCAAAGTTCTTCGCTCTATCTTTAAATCATCTTAAAATGTTGGTATCTTATTTAAATTATAAGAAATACATGCATTGAAATAATATCTTTTATATAATTTTTGTGGAGTTAGTAATAATGTATTTGACAAATTATCAAGACAAAAAAATAGGCTGTAAGAGCTTACTATTTTTTTTGTTACTATTTTTCGTGTACTTTTATTATTGGTCTTTTTTTTACTAAGTATTTGGTAGAATATTTATTATTATTACTAGCAATAATAATAATAATAAGATGTTACAAATAATAATATTATTTGCCGGTGCCCATTTTTTTAAATATTTATATTATTTATGAGTTATATATGTTCTTTTTACCAAAATGAGGTGAACTCTAATGATATTATTGTATATCACCTACACCTACGGATATACAACACTATTAATTTAGTAAATTTAATGTTTTGTTTAATTTTTTTCATGTATTTAAAAATAGTGATTTTTTTTTCCATGAACATTGTTATTTTAATAAATAAAAATTATATAATATGATATTTACACGTGGGTTCGCACGTTAATATTTTCTAATAATATTCAAGTTGAAAACTTACAAAAATAGTTTCATGAAAGGAAAAAACTTATATGCATTGCTGAAAGAACTTGAAAGTTCTGTTGATGAAGTTAATAACAGAGCAGCTTTCAAAACAATTTTCTGAATTCTGAAGTTATATAAATCAAATTATCTATTTTTTTTTTTTTGAAAAATCAAATTATCTGTTTGTTAATCTCTCATGTACTGGAAATTAAAATAGTGAAATTACATGAGAAAAGATCCACACATTAATTGCAGTTCTTCAATATTGTTTTTGTTACGAATGGAGATTTTATTTTTATTTTTTTAATTTAAAAAATCTATTCAATTTTTTTTTCTCTTAACCTCTTACAAAAAAAAAAATTACAGGGAAGTGAAAGTCAATAAATTACATTTTATTTTATTTTATTATTCCAACCAATTAACACACCAAACAAATGTCATTAAATTATACTATTTTAATTCTTATGATTAAGGAATCAAGAGGAAATCCAAGGGTTATTGGTTTCATAGAATTGAGTGGCCACAAAAATTGACATTAATGTCAAAGAGAAATTTACCCATTTAAACCAATATTTAACCTTAAACAATCAACTTGCAAAAACAATATTTAAGATTAAAACTACTAAAAACCTCCCCCTTGAAGTCTCACAATTTAAATTTCAAACCGATAAAATGTGGAAAAATAAATAGATTTTTAAAATAAAAAAAAAAAAAAAAAATCTTGATTCGTAACAGTTTTCAAGGCCAGTTCTAAGTTTCTAACATATTCAAGTTTGAAGGCCTTCAAAAATTGTTTCATCAAATGAAAAACATTAATAGATAACTGGAAATACTTGAAAATTCTACTGAATACTGAAAACATTAATAGATGGTGGTCTCAAAAGGTCAACAGTAACTTGGTTAAAATGTCATTTCCTCTCTCTATTTTGATGGTTGTTTTTGGGTAAATGGTAATGGATATATTTTTTTTCTTACAAAAGTGAGTAAGTTTTAAAATATTTATATGCATATTTATTAATATTGTATTATAAATATTTATTAATTTTATATTATGTATTAATATACTAATCATTTTTATTGCTAAAAATTTTGTAAGTGACTATATTTGTAATAAATGATTATATTTTAATAATTTTGCAAGTTTTTTTTTTTATATATATTTTATTTCAACCATAGTTAGTTTGGAAGATTCTAACTTGCAGTTCTTAAAATTTGAAGTTTTATTACATTTGAGGGGCCAATTAATCTACTCTCATAAAACTTAAATTTGGTAAAAGATTTCTTATTATTTTTATTTAAAATTATTATAGAATCAACTTTATGATTTGTTAAGAAATGAATATAAGCCAAGATCAAAATGATATTTTAACCTAATAATTAAATGTTTAAATTAGCCAATTAACAAATTCGTGAATAATTTCACTATTTTCTCCGCTAATAGAAATAGAGGTTTTATTTTTTTTTAGTACAAGTTAGGAAGGATGTTATAAATACTGGTTTAAGGGATCGAAGTCATGAAATGAAAATTGATTAATACCAAACCAGATAACCAATCGAACCATTAATTTAAAAAATAATTGATAAATCTAAAAAAAACCCATAGTTTTAAAATAAAATACATACTAAATAGTATGCTAATATAATTTTTAAATATATTTTTTTTAAAAAAATGGTTGTGGTGAGTAAATTCTAGCAACTTTAAAAAAAAAAAATTAGACAACAAAATATTTCAATTTTTGTAGGTAGTAAATTGTACATAATAAAATATTTCGATCTTTATTGTTTATAACCAATTTTACTTGATTGAAACTTTATGATTTTCTCGATTTGTATCTTAAGAATTTAGATGAAATTAATTATAACGAGTAATATATCAAAATAAGTATCGAAAGAGTCAATTGGGTAAGCATTGATTTTATTGTTGGGAGTAATTCAATTCAACTCCTTCAAAAGGCCAATAAGTTTATTTTTTAATTATTATTATAATTATTATTATTAATGTTCTCAATTTCATGCTTTGTTATTCCAGTTTCACACACAAAAATTGAACTCTCATATTTGAGATCGAAAAAACTGAACATTTGTAACATAAAAGATCTAACTTAACCCATCGATTTTGTCGATTGCATCCACATCCCTAAAGCTATGGATTAACATGCATCTTTCATGTAAAATTGGTATGAATTAAGCTGTCAGCCTTATTGAAAGAGAGATTAGTTACTTTAGGCATGCATACATACAAACATTGAGCAACTCTAAATACTACACTTCAAAGTTTTGTCTAATTTCTAAAGAGCGTAAATTCGATCAACTTCGGAATTTGAATAGTCGGAGTGATGCCACGAGTTCGAGGCACTCCGTCTAGCACTCTTTTCCTTCTTCCTAATCGATCGAGTTCTCTTCGATTTCACAACATAGTAAGTCATGGTACCAAGAACACCTGCCATAATCACACCTCCAATCACAGTGATCACAATGGCAGCCGATTCATATTTCCGACCAACCACGATGTATGATGACGCCATGAATGCAACCGAAGTACAAACAGAAGCCAGCCACATAAGTTTGTTAATGATCACCACGACTCGTCTTTCTGCTTTCGTCTCACCTCTAACTAATGTAATCTGCACCACCACGACAGCTAACGACGTGAACAACGCAATTGCGTTGAAGATGAAGAAGATTTTGAAAGAACTATAGCCCACAACAACAGCAGTTCCTTGCTCGGTGTCGCCACCAGGCACAGTAAAGATGGCTGCAAAAGCAACTGTTGCAAAGAGAACAGCAACCACTGTAACTGAATTGGTTGCGTTGTTGATTCCCTCCCTGTGCAGCTTTCTGAGCTCTTTAGAGATATTATGTACATTTTTGTTTGTTTTTCTGGTCTGTTCAAGTTGGGTATGAACATCCTTCTTAATTTGAGTCACTGTGTTCCGCAATTCGTCTCTTGGTTGGTTTAGTTCATTGGCTCTTACTGCACCGTAACGAGAAAGACAATCCTTAATCTCGGATGATTCTTCTGAAAGAGGAAGCTCCACAGCTATGTCAAAAGCAGTTTTGTGGTCTCTGGATAATGCATTCACATTAGTATCTGGGAGGAGCAACAGCTCTTGCACTATCTGCAAAGTTTTAAGAGACGGATGAGAACTTAGAGTCCAATAATATGAACACCGGATACATAGTAAAGGGTAAAAAGGTCATTTTTCATTAGAGCATTCTTCGAGCATGAAACTATAATTCATAGTAAGGGGCATTCACGTTGTGATCAACGTTTCAACGCTCAAAACACAGTAATTTCTCATTTCTAAGGCCTTGTTTTGAAAATTCTTTGGTTTAAAATATAATTATTTTTTTATCATGTACATCTTTTAACATAGCCAAATTCCAAAAAACTATTTTTTTTAGATTTTGAGAGCATTTGGAAAAGGTAAATACAAAATAAAGCAACTCATAAGTGGAAGTATTGTTTCTAGCCTTAATTTTCAAAACCTAAAGGTAAAAACTAAAAAAAAAACAAACAGGGCCTTGATTTCAATGTCAGTATTCCAACCAACTAAACATTACACTTACGCGAAATCAAGGCCCTGTTTGTTGTTCCAAACCTATAAGAACGGCACACTCATTTGAATATATTGACAAACACAAGATTGGTGGTTCAAGTCCCTCGACTCCCTATTGAAGTAAAAGAAAAGTACACACTCAATATACAGTCTTATTCCCAACCATTTTAATTCCAAACAACCGATTTCATAGCATATTTTTTTATATCTGTTACACTTAACTATTTTCGCATGAGAATCGCTTAACTTACTGCGTTCATGAAATTGAACTTATGGTTAAAACTTTTCGAAATATACATATTTGTCCCTTAAAAGATTAGTATGAGAGTTTCAAAAGATGTCCAAGTTATCAGAAACTAAGAAGATAAACAAGCCAACATCCACAAAGATGATCCAGTTAAATTACCTCCACCCGCTTTTTCCTCGTAGCAACGTGCAGCGCGGTGTTACCAAATTTATCAGGAAGCATTACAATGGCAGGATCTGCATCAAGAAGCAACTTCACCACATCGCAGCTTTGTCCTTTGACAGCCATGTGCAGTGCAGTTTGACCCTTCTTGTCGTTTCTTCTTGCTAACTGTTGATCTTTGCTGAGCAATAGTCTTACAATTTCTGTATGGCCAGGGCGCACAGCAAAATGCAATGCATTTTTACCATTAGATCTACTGATCTCTAGCAGGCTACGATCTTTGTTAAGCAATTCCTCGACTATGGCTGTATGGCCTCGTGCTGCTGCAGTAATGAGTGGAGTCGCACCCGACGGTCCAATTGTTTTGCTTAGAGAAGGTTCATGATCAAGAAGCTCCTTGACAATAGCTGCAAAATTTTTGTAAGAAACAAAAAATCCTCATTAATCATGTGAAATAGTTACATGTAGATTCTATTGAGACTAGTTTTTTTTTATATCCAGAGTTTTCAGACAAACGTTGCATCTAGACTTTTCTCACAGGACATACCTTCTAACCCTGCAACATTTGGATATCAAGAAAATCCGTATAAAATTATTTCTTAATTAAGTGACTAACATTGATTGAACTCATTACTTCTTAATTACTTATAACACTCTTGAAGACTAGGTCACTTTATAATAGTTTACCAGATATTTGGGTTGGGGATTTGAACTCATAATCTATTAATCATGGATAGACACTTGAGCTACGACCCTTGTTGGCTCCTATCGAACCTCATTAGGAAAAGCATCACCATTGATTAATAAGATTGGGGAGGCAATAAGTTACGATGGCTACAATTCAAATTAACTTAATATCATTATTTTCCCCCAAATCTTCCAATTGGAGAAGATGAGCTCTCAGGAATTCATCACAAAACAGAAGAACAAGTCGAGATTATTACCATGGTGTCCTTGACTAGCAGCGATATGCAGCGGATCAAAAGCCGACCTGTTCTTCGTTATGAGAGTCTCTTTATTAGAGTACTTCAACAGCTCCTTAACGACCTCTAAATGTCCTCTTTCAGCGGCAGTGAACAGAGCCGTTTCCCCCAATTCGTTCACCTCGTTGACTACCAAGGATCGAACCTCAGCAACCTCCGAATCGAAATCGGCGCCGCTGAGAGTTCGCACCATCTGTGAATTAATTCCATCGAGAATCTGCTTCACCGCGGGCAGATCTCCCCGCTGCGCCGCCAGATGAAGCTCGGTATCGTTATGCCGTCCGGTTACTTGCTTCACGTACTTCTTCTTCCCCGCTTGGTCCATCCTCTTCCCCGAATTGGAAAGAACCAGAGCCGGAGCCGTTGCAGTCGCCGACGGTGACTGCGACGGCGAGGGTTCCGCAAGAGGATTTTGAATCGATGATATACTTAATAAATTCCTCTTCTCTAAACCTCCATCTCCATCCACTAACACTGCAAATCCAAAGACATCAAATAAAATCACTCCTCTACTCCCGAAATTCATACACAGAACAGATTTCAAATCAAACAACGAATACGAAATCACAAAAATCAAACAAAAAAATTCCAAAATAACAGATTATGAACTTCACCTGGAGCTGAAGAACTGGCCATTTTCAAACGAAGATGAGCCAACTTGAGAGCTTTAATGGCGGATTAGAGAGCTCAGATTATGGATTCAGATGGCGTCTGATAAAAAGAATGGAAAGGAAAAAGGAGTGCGGAGGAAAGCGCTTGGAAATTAAGGTGAATAAATCCTTTTTTTTTTCTTTTTTCTTTTTTCGTTTGTTTTTCATGAAATAAAATAAAATAAAATAAAATAAAATAAAGGCCCATTTCTTTCAACTTCATTGTAGCAACCCCACTACAGTGGTTGCCGCGAAAATCTTCACCGGTTGCAGTTAGTGGTGTTATCGTCATCATTTCTTTGGCTACTTTTTGGCTCAATTGTACCCATAATATAATCATAATCTACACAAATTATATAGTATACAGAATATTATATTAATATGTAATATCGTATTAATAATTTAAATTATATCATATAATGAATATTTATTGTACCATATATTTGACTATGTATACAAATATTTTCAAAATTTGTTTAGATGTGCAATCATTTTATAAAATTAAACTACCGAGTATAATTTCCTTTTTTTTCTTTATTTTGAAAGATTAGTATTTTTATGAAAAATAATTCTTTTTTAGCATTGATTTAGAATTTAATTTTTATATTGAAAAGTTAAATATTGTTATTAGAAATTGATCAAATTAGTACAATTTACAAAATACTTAAAGGCAATTTCTTTAAAAAAAATTAATAACTATAATCATAGATAGTATTGAGTATTGTTTCATACTTTTTAATAATAATGGAATTAATCATATGTATTAGTGTTAAAAAGATAAAATATTTTAAAATTTATCTAAATTTAATTTTTATATGGTTTTGGGAAATTGCGATCAATAATCCAATTTCATAAACTAATGGTAGATTTAGGCAAATTTTGAAAATATTTGTATCCATAGTTAAATATATGGTATAATTAATATTCATCATACTGTATAATTTAAGATATTGATACAATATTTTGTATTATTAATATAATATTATATGTTATTAGTATAGTATTGTATATTAATACAATACGTATAATTTGTGTAAGGTATAACTATGATTGGTGATTTTTTTTTTGCCTATTATTATTATAAATATTTTTTCAATTTGACCTACCCCTAAAATTACCCTTATATTTTTTTCACATACTTCTATTTTTTTAAAAAAATTGATTTGCATTTAAAATAAAATAATCACTTTTTAATATATTAAAATTTAAAATTAATCTAATGATAATTTTTATTTAATATTATTTTAAGAATTAAAATTAAACGTTATAAAACTTTGAGTTATAATAGTGTTTGAAGCATAAATAACATAAAATGTTACCGATTAGTTGCACAATTATTTCGCTATTTGATTGTAAAACAATTTAATACTAGAATCAAATATTCAATCTTGCGAATGGGTATTTCTTCCACCGTGGAGTTGAAATTGATTAACACTAGATAAGATAACGAATTGCGCCACTAACCTCGATAAAAAAAAGTATGTAAAGTAATTTGCCTTAAATATAACTATTTATATATTAAATTTGTAAACTGTTTTCTTGTATAAATTTTGTACGTATCTTTTTCTCTTTTTTTTTTGTCTTTTGAAATGAATTTTGTACGTATCTTGTCCAATGGAATATAATTATACAGGCCATTATTTGATGTGATATAAAAATATTAATGGGTCATAGTGTGTAGATTTTATATTTTTTTCCCTTGGATGCTATCTTGTACAGGATCTATATATATATATATATATATATATATATATATATATATATATATATATATATATATATATATATATATCTGGACTTTGAATATTAAAAAATGTGTTAAATTTAAGTGTTTGTATTGAATTATATTTATATTAATATCGACTTTGCTTGTTTGATATTTTCCACCAGTTTTTATTTGTTGATTGTTTTTTTTTAATTCACTAGTAATTGAGATATAGAAACTCGAATTTATAAGGTTATACAATATATTGATAGAATTATAGTTTTTTTTCACTTATTTATTTATAGTCAATATCACATAAAAGAACAAAATCGGCTAGTGGTGCATGGATTATTTGGTTTAGTGTTAATTCATTTTCACACCACAGTTACGTATTTGATCTGTGAAATCTATATTTGTAATTATTCAAAAAAAAATTACATACAAGAAAAAAAAGAGTTGTTTAGTTTGTATGAAGGGTTTTCCAACCATTTTTTTAATTGACGTGCAACTACTCAAAACCAAATATTGATATCTCCAAATATTAATCCTCCTTTTTGTTTTATTACTATTTTTTTTAGAGTGTGTTTGGCCCAATTTATGTAAACGGTCGTATTGGTTATAATAACCCAACCGATGTTTGCCCCACCGTTTATTATAAATGGTGGTTACCTAACCTTCCGTGTCTGTTTATTTAAACCTACGTACCCGTTTATCTAAACCTTACATATATTATTTTTTGTTGCATAATCAATCCCTCAAACATCGTTTATCATAATATACGTTATAATAACTTGTCCTTTAAACACCATTCATAATAATCCACAATTTATCATAGTTTTCCATCTATCATAACCAAATCGATGCTCGAAACACATCCACTAAAAAGAATGAAAAGCGGGTGGGGGTTCATTAGAAAATTTATCCATGAAGCAACCAGGAAAATACACTTGCACGTTGGAATGTGGATTGTGGTTTGACCATATGAGACAACTTAAAGCATGTGGTTTGACCATTCATGGAGTCAAAAAACATTCACTCCAAAACATGTATACAACTTTCTAGATTATTTAATGTTTTTTTTATGAGAATAGATTATTTAATGTTTGATCTTATATAAACTTCAAATACAATTAATATACCGTCAAATTCAATATTGAATATTTTGATTATTGCATGCGTTAACGGAGAGGGAACGTTCCGCCGTTCGATTTATTATTATTTTGTAAATATTCTTGAAAGTACCATTTTTTTTAGAGAATTTACTCTAACCCATTCTACCTTTTATTATAACTTCTAAAATAATTTATCTATAATACATAATTTTCTATCGATGATTAGTGATAGAATGATTGTGATATAACTCAATTGATAGAATTCCACTAAAAAAAAGATTAAATTTTATGAGTGATAGAATTCAATTTAAATTTTGTGTTACAAATGAATTAGTTTTGATTTTGTGCTATAGGTGAAAATATTTTACCTTTTTATATTACACATGCAAAATTCCCCTTTTTTACTATTATTTTCTAAAACCAACCTACTTTTACAATTTGTCTATTCAATATTTATGATAGTAGGCCTTGTTTGGTTTGTCATTTGGAATTGAGGAGTTTGGATTGGAATTTAGAAATTTAGAAACCATTGTTTGATAAATGTAAAAATGTGGGATTTGAGTCTGATGCATTTAATTCCGAGATTTTGAACGATTTGAAAACTCTGTTTCTCGTAATTCTTCTTCTCTCTCCTATAAAATAAAAATACAGCGCATATTTCATCGAAATTCCAAAAACTTTCATGAAAGGAACCAATCAAATAAACCCTAGTTTTCTTCTAAAAAAAAAAAAAAACCCTAGTTCAATATATATATATATACATATATATATATACACTAAATTTATCTATTTATTTTTTAAAAAAATCTATTTAAAGTTAATTGATTTTTTTAATGTTTATTTTCTAATTTATTAGGTATATATTTTATTTATAATATAAATAAAAATATGAAAGTGATTTTAAAAGGTGAAAATATATTTTTTTAAATATACCTTTTTTTATACCGTTTGAAAAAAAAATTGTTGAAAAATAGATAATGGTAAATTATCTTATTTTTTATGTTCTTTTTTTTTATATGATTCGATATTTATATAAAAAAAATGTTATTTCATGATTCTTGTATTTTCAACATTCTTAGGACATCAAATATTTTTCATTTTATTAAACAATCTAAACTTATTTAAAAATATGATATCATCTTTTATTTATTAAAAAAAAGTTTTGATAATTCAAAGTAAAAATAGACTATAATCAAAATATAACATTATTTGAAATATTTTATTAGCATTATGTTCCAAAATATCAATCCAACAAACCAAACATCGTAATCAAATTTCGAAATTTGATTACAATATAGGATTTCGTGGAATTTGGATCCCAACTTGAAAACCAAACAAGACTATAAGGTGTTTGTTTGCCATAGAATTTGATTACGATCCTAAAATTCCAAAAATTCCAGATTTCGGGGAATTTGGATCCCAACCCGAAAACCAAACAAGGCCTTAGGGTTTTTGTTTGCCATAATTAAGGAAGATTTAGATAGAAGATTTACTAACTCATACTCGAAAACCTACATCACAACTAATTTTTACTAACTCTTCATTTTTACTTTTAAAAATAATTTCTCATTTCTAATAATTAATTTTTAATCATTGATTTCTAACTACTCAATCATTTCAAATTAATAAAAAAAAACTCATTTTTAATCATTTCATTTTATTTCATTTTTTAATAACTCAAAATAACTATTTATTTTAAATCTACATCCAATCAAGGTTTTAACTCTAATTCATCTACACAAAAATCATATCTAGACAAATTTTTTGTTACAACTCTCAAATTTTAATTATTTTAAATAACTCCTCAAACTAAATCTTCCTTAGGCAAACAAATATCCCCTTACTCAATGGATCATATTTAATGTCCCGTTGTGCTAGCTCTTGTTAGCCCTACATATCATTAATTTTAATTTCCTGCATGAAAATAACTCATTTAATTATTTTACCAAATATCATATCATTAATTTTATATATAAAAAAAATGAAAACATCATCAATGAGTATTATGAAAAGAGAGATGGCCAAATTAGAAAAGAGAGCTGAACATCCAATTTATGATTCCAAAGAAAAAGAGTTTATGAATATTAAAAGTTAACTCATAAATTAGCTACACATTCGAAAGATGAATTCGTACGTAAAGAATATGTATAAAAAAAAATAAGGGAATCAAAACTCATCTCATTTCGGCCCCATGGTGGTAGAAAAGTGCAGAGAAGACTCGCAACTGGTTAATTTGATCAGCAAAGAAGTAAGGTCATACGCCCGAAAAGGCATTCGCGTTCGACAATAAATCAACACTCATGAAGATGAATGGCTACTAAGAAGAAACACAAACTACGATACAATTCTACTAGCCGATCAATAATTAAGGCAAAGGGAAAAATAAAAGTTACATTGTCATCCGCCCAATGTTGAAGACATCTGTGTCTACACACAATAACCGATTGTCGAGAAGCTCGTTACGACAACATAATTGATACGTGAGACACAAGATGTAGGTTTGGATTGCAAAATATAGCCGAAAGAGAGAGTAGTTACACATCTTGCGTCACCAAAGGCAATCTGCTGCAAAAGCCAGAGTCGAAGATTTTGCACAAAAAATTATCAAAAGGTCATGAACCAAATGATCCTCGCCAATGCCGATTACAATCAACGCCTAAGGTGGAGAAACAAAAATTTAGGTTCGGGTTTTTGTTTTATTTTGGAACTTTTATTCAACAAAACCATGCTACTTTTGAATCATATAATTTACTTTTAGAGGCGGTTTGTTTGATATTTTTTGCTAGGAGTTAACTTTAAGATTTATTAATTCTTCTTTGAAAACTTAAGATTTTAGTAACTCTTTTAGCCATTCATTTTTTATCATTCATTTATAGCTACTCAATTATTTATAACCACTCAATTTTAACATTCATTTCAAATCAATCAAAATATCTTACTTTTAACTACTCATTTTTAATAATTTCTTTTTTAACTACTAAAAATAACTACTCATTTAAAATTTACATCCAAACAAAGTTTTATCTATAACTCTTCTACACAAAAATTACATCCAAACGAATTTTTGGCACAACTCTCAATTTTTAACTACTCAATATAACTCTTTAACCTAAAAATGTCAAACAAACACCCCCCTTATAGGGGTAGCTTCAATTAAATATTTGATTGTTCAAGGAAAATCACTTTTTTTAGATTTAGATTAACAAATTGAAGTAGGAAATTCAAGCCAAAGACTTCTTCATCATTGAATGAAAGACAGATACACCAACCAACTACTCTTTGTTGGCTGTTCAAGGAACATCACTTTAACAGTTATTCCAAAATTATTCTAATTCCACATAATATTTGAATAATTCTTTTTTTTTTTTTTTATATATGCAAGGGTGTCTAAGCCAGCTTGTACCCACTACAACTAATTTCACAAGGAGATACCGCCTCACTCTAATTCAAAAGGAGCAAAGCTTATTTCCCGTACTTTAAATGCCAAGAAATTAATTCTTAAGCATGTGTCGGCAAACCCATAACATTTAAGTATCCCAAGGCAGGTAAATTCTCCACTCATTCACTTAATTCACTCCACATGAACAAGAATTCCCACCCGAATGAATCAAACAAACAAAACGATTGAACATTTATTTAAAATTTCAAATGGTGGGTGGAAAAAAAGCTAACGAAATGCAAAGATCCGAACAGCAGAAAATTCACGAATACTAACTGTCAAAATATATAATTATCAACGAAAATAAAACATCTTGGTTTGGTAAAAAAAACCTCAAGAGTATCCACCAAATAAGATTATCAAGAATATGAGACAAAACTTGGTCTGCGGTTGTTGCATAAGAAATGACTAAGAAATACTACTACACCTTAATAGCATACTTCCTCAATGGATAGTACATCTCTTTCTTCTTCTCTCGCTCAGTTTTCAAAGAAGCCTGCATCAGAAATTGGATTCACTCAACAAACTAGTCGAAACCAAACTGAAGATCAACAATAACTACCAAACAGCTAACGGCATTACACACTTGCATCAATCAAAGAGAAAAGAAGGAAATGAGACGAAAAGTGTTAGTATATATCTCGATTATCAAGACTCGCCCACTGCTCTTTGACATCGCCAATTCATGAGTATCACAGAATTGAAAACAAAAAAACAAACCCAAGTGACATTTTTTGAACACGTGAGTGTGAAGCCAGCTTACCCACTTCTAACTATTTTCACGAGGCACTCCCAATGGACAATCGCCTAAGAAATATGTACGGAATTCATTTCTAAATATGTGGCTGAGCATGCATGGATTGAACATCAGCAACTTTTATCTCTTTTATTCAAAAGAAGAGTAACCACACCCGTTCCTAAGTCATGAGTCATGTACAAGGAGACATCAAAGGGAGAAATGTTACAGGTGAGTATTCTCACCTGAAACCTTGAAAGGAGCACAATTTTAAAATCCAAGTCTTCAACCACTGTACCACCCCTTGAAAACTATGAGCCACTTATATTATTGAACTGATTTATATATAAATTCTCCCCATTCAAGTGCATTCGATGAATTAAAACAGAATTCACATAAATAAGACCCATTTGATTTTTTTATTTGGGCTTGTCTTATCATTTCTCAATAATAAATTTATTGGAATTCTTAGCAAAATTCAGATAATAAGTTAATGAACAGTCTTTTATTAGTTCTCACTTGGCTTGTTTTGTTAAAACAGATAAAACAGAACAAAACTCATAAAAATTCAGTAGTAATAATAGATGAGCCTAAAAAATTCTAAATATCTTTTTTTGAAACAAGGGTAACCACACCCAATGTTTTAAAAAGCCGTGCATTAAGGCACAATGGGCCTCTAAGGCCTGAGGCGCAAGGCTCACCATAAGGCACGAGCTTTATTACATAAGGCGCACTATATAAAAAACACAATTTTTTTTATATATATGTGTGTATACACAGTTCCATAAATGAAGTTTTAACCAAGAATAATATACAAAACATACATTATATTTAGATTAACCTTCATTTCATCCATGAAATGAAGTTTAACTAAGAATATATACAAAACATACATAAGATTCAACTATTAACCTTTCATTTAAGCAATGTTGTCTTTGTGAGTTGAAGAATTAAGTTAATTAAGGTATTGAAATGTCTTGAATTAGTTATCTTGCGCTTTGAATGATCTAGTATGGGGATCTCACAAAGGATAAAGGTGAAAACCTGAAAAAATATAAAGAAAATAAAAAAGCCCCCAAGGCGCATGCCTTTTGGGGCTTCACATAAGGCGCCAAAAGGCGCGCGCCTTATTAAGCACACCTGGCATTGCCCAGGCGAGGCACAAGAGGTGCGCCTTGGGCCTAGGCGCTCGCCTAAGAGGGCTTTTTAAAACACTGACCACACCCATCCCTAGGCATGGCACCGGGGACATTGAAGTAGTATTGTCACAAGTGAGTTTCGAACCTAAGACCTTGAGGGAGGCATGTTCTAAATAATAATATTTCAAATACTAACTCTAAATACTTCGGATACTAATTTCAACCGTACATATCAAGGCATTCTCTCTCCATGGAAATATTCGATATCATTTGCATCCAAAGTAAAATTCAAACATGATTAAAAACGGCTAATTAAAACTATTTCCAAGAGAATATCTCAACAAGTATCGTACACAAGGATCATAACACACACATATGAACCCAGAAAATAATGAACTTAAAAGGAAAGAATCAAAGAAGGAACAAGTTACCTGGTGCTTAGTGAGCCTTCTACGAATGGCCCGGGTCTTCTTCGGGCGGAGATCGAGAGGCAAAAGCTTCTTCTTCTGGTAAGCTTCCCTCAACGCCGCCTTCTGCTTCTGAGAAATTACCGTCAAAACTCGAGCGACCGACAATTTCACAACCTTGCTGCAAAATCAGCAAAACAGAACAACAGATTCAACAAAAACAACGAGATGCATTGCGGAAAAAAGAAAAATGGACGAAAAGAAAAAGAAATACATCTTGGATAGCTTGTTTGGAGCACCGCCGGTGACTTTGGCAACTCGAAGGAGAGAAAGCTCCGCCTTGAGATCCTTGAGCTGCGTCAACAGATCCGCCTTCGATTTCTGCCTCAACTCGTGAACCTTGATCCTCGCTGCAAACCAGAAACATCAAATTCAATAACAAAACAAGAGAGGTAAAGCCTGAATCGAGAAGTAATCATTTTTTTTTTTTGATAACGATGAGATTAGGTTATGGATTGACCCATTTCTTCTTGCGTGCTCTTCGAAACCCTAGAACGAGAAGCTGGAACTTGGTGGAAGAGCTGCTACTGAGAAGTCTAGGGTTTACGGGACGTTAAAAAGGTTATGGCTTTATATTCTCGGTTTTGGATTGCCGAATTTTATCTTTTGGGCCTGAAAATAACGGTGGGTTTAGCCCATTTAATTATTCCGGCCCTCTTTGTCTAGTTTTTATTGTTATAATTTTTTTTCAATATCATTTAGATTTTCATACGTAGAAAATAAGATATTTTTATCAAATCTAAGGTTTTATGACTAAGCTAGACGATAAGAGATTTCAACAATGTAAATGAAGATATTTATAATATCATTTAAATTTTGATCATAATAGAAAATAAGATATTTTTACCAAATTTCATTGATTTTATTTGACATTTTATATTCTAATTAAAATAATAAATTGAATTTTCAATCCTATAAATAATTATCTACATTTTTCTTACAAGAATACTTACTCTTTGCTTGGATTTACTTTTGTTTTTTTTTTATAATAAGTTATCTTATTTTTGTTGAAAAATAAAATTTAAAAATGATAAAAATATCATTTGAGTTTAAAGGTAAGTTCATAGATGTATGCTAATAAATATATTTAACATATTTATATTTATAATTATAATAATTATATAACTCTTATAAATTTTTAATTCAAGAGTAATTGGTCTATTAATAGATAAATTGAGAAAAAACTAAATAGCATCGATTTTTAAAAATTAGAGATAAAATTTAAATTTAATGCGATAAATTTTATTAATTTTTCTTAAAATAATAGCATCTATTTTTTTTACGCTAAAAAGAAAATATTAAATATTTTTTAACATACATGTAAATTTAATAAATTTATCTTACGTGAAAAAATGGTCATAAAATTTAATATTATATTGAAATTATTATTTGATGATTTAAATTTAGTGTAAAAATGTAGGAAAAATGTAGGATATAATATATATATATATATATATATATATATATATATATAATTTATTGCACTCAATTGTTCCCAAGGGGCAGCCGAGCAGTTGAGTCAAAGGACTCCAAGACATGCTTCTTTTGGGAGATCCTTGATTCGAGCCGCCGGAAAGCCTTAATTCTAGTTGTTTTCTATAAGTGATAGGACTCAACTACTGATAGATTGAGTTTACCCTCATTAATTTCTGTTATCGATAGAATTCAAGTAGTGACAAAACTCAATTTAAATGTTTTTTGCTACAAATGAATTAGTTTTGATTTTATGCTCTAGAAGAAAATATTTTTATCTTTTTTATTATACCTACAAAATCTTATAATAAATAACATTTTTTTTTTAATTTGAGAGGGGGGACTCCAACATTAACATTCCAATCATAAATGTTTGGATAAGATATTTTTGTTGAAAAATAACTTCTTTAAAGTAGAATCATAAACTTTCATATATTTTAATTTTAGTTTTTTAAATGAAACAATGAATATATTTTGGTAACAATTTACATGTTGACTAATTAAGCTTTTTTTTTTTTTTGTACTTAAAAAAGCTAGCAATGGTATATACATCGTTGAATTAAAAAAAATATAGAATTTTTTAATTGTGAGTATGAATATGAATAGATGCTTACATTTTCATTTAGGTTAAGTGAATATGTAAATATGTCTAATAGTGCTCTACTTTTTTTTTTTTTCTTTTCATCATGATAAGTGACCCAAAAGTAAATATGTATAATATCATATTTATAATAAATTTTAACTACTTAATGTTAAAAATTCAAATTTGATGGAAGTTTAAGATGTTGAGATTTAAAAGTAATTTAACCGATAAAATTAACGATCCTCAATCTAAGTTAAACTAGAAGAAAGAATAATATAAATGTTTGATTCATGATTTGTGACTATTCAAAACTGTTTACAATGCACTTCAAATATTTTCATGAAATAAACTATTTAACTCTATCATATTTAGTTCGTAAGAAAATTATTTCATGGATTGAAAACATTTTCCAAGGTTCCAACTTTGATGATGATATATAAGCTTTCATTACACACCAGAAATTCATAAACAAACAGATAAATCAAACATATTTCAACTGATAAAACTTTGATATAAATATCAATCTGTCACACTTGACAACAAATAACTCTGGTTCCACTCATGAATAAAAGAATACATCCTCTTCAAACACTTAAACTGGATCAAAACTGGTTCCTATACACAAATATATGGCTCTCTTTTTCTTTAAAAAAAATGAAAAGAAAAGAAACAAATCTCTTTGCTTTTGTATGCTAATGTTTATCCATGACAACTATATATCAGGACCATTCAAAAAAATTCCTTGCTATTAAACTCAGCAACAAGCTCATTGATCAACAATCTCTCTACTTCTCTACAAATAGAATCAATCTCATCTCCAAGTTCCATCCAACCAATCTCCTTTCCAAACTGCTTATCTACCAAATCTTTGTTCACTTCCCTTTCTTGGCTATCCAGCAGGTTCCATAGTTCTTCCTCGACCGTTTCCTGGTCACGAGAAGGCCTAAATCTTTTCGATACCGGCTTTGCCCATTCTGGCACGCCAACGAATGGCTGAAAGAGTTCTACCAACCCAGAATTTATTCTGTCAAAGAGAAGCTTTCTTTCTGATCTCCTCCAAGAATCTTGTTCCCCAAACTTCTTCTCTAAGGTCTCGAACAACGAGGGGCGAATCACGTGACGTTCCTGACCTTGCCACGAAGCACAACCCTTCTCCAGGTTTCTACAATGCAAGCCTGCCTCGCTTAAGACATCAACAAGGTATGAAAAATCCCTACTATCATTGAACTTGAAAGTCCTCAGTAAATCATCAATTCCATCGTAACTGCATCTAGATCCTTCACCACCATCATCGCTTGATACGAACAAATCATGTTCTGAGTTTGCTCCCTGGGAGTCCGACATAAGAAGTTCAAGTTGCATCATCAAATCTACAACCAGGATAGGTTAGATCTTAGATGTCAATCGAGAGAGCTCGTTAGACGGCATGAACTTGAAAGTGAGAATATAGTCACAAGATAGCTCACCTCTACCATTAATGCCTGAGGATTCACAACTGAATAATGTTTCTTCTCTAAAAAGTGGTTCAAGGACTGAAACTGGGCTAGGTTGAAAAGCCTCTTCCAAATTCACAATAGAATCTAGCTCTTTGCTAGGGCAGTGTTCAAAGGCAACCCCTTCCTGAAATTAATTCATAGGATACACAAACTTGATGAGGATATAGAAGTTTAGGTACAAAGCACATATCAGAAAATATATATATACGAATAACATAAATAAATGTGAACAAGACAAGACCAAGCAATTAGAAAATTTGTTTTTTTAGACAAGAAACTATTCATATAATGATATGAAATGACAAAAGAGAAGACAAAAAGAGAGGACAAAACAGAGGAAGAAATTCAAATCTCCCTAAGCCAAGTGGGAAAGCAAAAAGCACTTCAGGTCAGAAAAACATGTATTTAAATGATAGTTGTTACACGTGGGGCTTTGAAAGATTTCAAATTGCTATTAATCATTGAATGAGGTAGTCCCCTAGGGTGGAGCACTGGTTGAGTGCCTCGGCCTTAGGAGTATGCTCCACTCAAGGTCTCAGGTTCGAGGTGATTGCGTGGTTAATTTCACAGGAGACCCTCAATTTCACTTATGTCCTATGTTATATTGCAGTTCCATAGTTTAGGGACGAGCTAGTGGTGCCTCAAGTTTATAGAAGCAAAATTCCAAGTTCCCAGTTCATCAATAAAAAAATAGAATGAAGTATACCATCCACAAAGGTATAACATAAATCTAGGTTTTGAAATTTTCTGGTTAATTGCCAACAAGATAGGAGCATAATTCAACTGGTATAAATGATGTATCCTCGACTGAGTGGTTAGAGGTTTTAACTTCTACCCCACATATTGTCGAAAAACTTCCATTTATTACAGCAGAAGTAAAAACCATAGAGGAAAGTTAATCCATCTTTTTGCAAACATTAAGAAACAAAGACAGCTTTGTCCTCTATATACCATCTTTGAAAGACATACAAAAAGTTCATCCTTGTGGTGAGAGAAAAACAACTAATTATTTTATTTATCTAGTATCATAATTTTGTATGTCCACCCTCACTTGGAGGAATGCATAATTTAGTAAAAAATCACACTCGGACTACCTGAAAGTAAAATTTACCAAATTTAGTAAATTCAAATTTGATTAGCCTAATGGATTAAAGAATCCAATACTGCGTGGGAAGAGAGTATGATCCTAACTAATCTGCATTCATGTAAATTTTGGAATAACTTAATGAGGGAAATTTCGAACCTGTTGAATAGAAGCTCGTGTGGCTCGACAAGAGTTGGTAGATGAATCACCGTCAGTCTCTGAAAGGATGCAGGAAAATGAATCAGGTTCTTGGTTATCAACAGTAGGGACCTCCAAATAAACAGTTTTACATCTAATACAGTCGAACCCGTACCTGAAAAATTATCACCTTGATAATCACTCTTCAATGAACGCTCTATGGCCGGATTTTCATGATTTACGGGATGCTGATCACAAAGGCCTTTCTTCTCAACTCTGGTCTTCAGATCATCCCCAACCATGCAGTCATCACTGCCAACATGATCGCTTTCTGAATCGGGGCAAGGGAAAATCTTGGAGTTTAATTTCAAGGTAGGTTCTGAAGTATGCTTTTTATTGGAACTTCTGTTCAGTGGCTTGCATTGTAGCCAAGTACCATGACCTTCAGGCTTTAAGAACCAAGTATTTCTGAGGGCCTCGTATCTGCTCCTGGTTATAGATCTTGCAGTCACCGTAGAAGCACGATTAAATTGCAATCTATGGGGGTTTTTACTGAATTGATCTAGCCTTTTATCCTTGCAGCTCAAACACAAGGGACTTCCAGAATGCAAATGCTCCTTGTTCGAACAAACATGGTTCTGGAAATCATGCTTAACAGGCTTACAATTAAAATCACTGGCCAAAGTTGCATATTGAGGTAGTATAGGCATTTCATTCATTTTCCTACTTTGAGTAGATAGCATCAAGTTTTCAATCTTCCTTTGTTCTTCTATGACTTTTTCCCTGGGTTCTCTGGCCTTGCATGAACCAGCTGATAAGTAGCAGGAATGCTTGTACTCATCCTTCCAATTAGATAAACCTTGAGGAGTTCTTTCGTACACGGTTTCTTTTCTATGCACATCATCATATATGGATTCTGATTTTGATGTCTTCAAAGGCAAATTGACATAATCGGGCCTTGATTTTCTCCTGCTTCCATCCAGAATATTTGAAACTTCAGATGGTTGCTTGATCGGGTGCAGTGCATACTCCATAGCCCTTCCTTTTTCTTCAGCAATATGCTTCCCATTTAGCAAACTATGAAAATTTCTGCACTTATCATTAACGAAATGGGAGCCTTTCAAAGAAGTTGGTGAAGAAGAAGAAGAGCACAATTTATCTCTCCTATCCAACAAAGGTCTCGAAGACTTCGAAAGATCTAGATCCACAGACAAGTGTGCCTGTCCTTGTTTACTTTTCTTAAATTTAGTCCCGGAATCATTGCTTCCTTCTGTCAAAGTATAACGTGACTTTGACACACTCAATCCATTTTCGACATGGTTGGGTATGTAATTCATTTCTCTTGTAGGTCTTGGAAAGATGTCCTTAAAATCTATAACCTCTGGCAAGTCTTGAAAATCCTTTGAAGTCTGTATCACCTTATCTGTTGAAAAGTGTTTTCCATTCATGAAATGGTGTCTAGTAAGTGGCATATATGCTGCTGATAAAGCAGAATCAGCCTTCTTCCGATCCGATAACTTGTCGCAACGAATAAGTTTATCTTCAACTTCGAGAGAACTAAAGAATTCTGATGGCTCTTCAATTGTCATCCTAAATGGATGACATCTAGAGGGGGTTTTCTTCTTTGAGATTCCAATGGAAGCAACCCTTTGCAAATAACCCTCAGAAAGAACTCTATAATGCCTTGGAGCATGGTGCTGAGATTGCTGCTCATCAAAACCCATCAATGCTTCAAGAACACTAGCTGTACACTGTCGAGGTTCCATATCGGAGAAACTATACCGACAAAACTTTATGGTATATTGAAAATAAAATTATTACCTGCAAAAATCCATTTAGAAATATTTCAGGTAAAGGAAAAAGAAAGAAATATAGCGAGAGATAGACATTCAACAACCAATTGTCCTTTTTTGGAACATAAAGCTGATTACAGATTATTAACTACCAAAGTGAATCATATAAACGTATCAATTACAAAAGCAGAATATTGAAAAACTTACTTTGTCTTCCCGTGATATCTCTGTTCCTCAATCGCTCGGCTTCCTGAATACGGTAACAGGACATTTTAATAAGCTTTAGAAGTGATCAATAATAAGAGGCATAAAGCAAAAGAAACACATGTACTTGTGAGAGACAGAACAAATATAGCACAATCAACAGAATAAAAGTATCAAGGAGCCTATTTCACAAAGAACTACAAACCCTTTTATGAAAACAAAAAGAAATCAGTAGCCTAGCCTCCCAACCTACATAATTACATATAGCCTATTTTTAGTCCATAAATGAAAATAATTCCATTTTTCTACAAAAGCCAACCTAAAAAAAAAGCTTCTAACAGATAATATAAAAACTGGTATTAAGAACAAACTAAAAAACAGCAGATTCATCCCATCCAAGATGTCTGAATCAATCCCATAAATGATAAGAAATGGAACATTCAAATAAATAAATCATTTCCAAGACCTTTTTCTGGTCAGCAATCATTGAAGTAAAAAAAAGGAAAACAAATATAAAGTAATTCATAGATGAAGGCATCAACATGCTGTCATAATATCAGATTTAAGGTTAGAATGACAATTTCAAAACATAACCCACAAATTCCAAGCGACAACAACAAAACAAAATCATTAAAACGCCATAAGAACCATAGCCCACTCGATTAATAAACGGTAAAAAAAAAAAACAAAAACCCAGAAACGCAATCATCGATTAAGAGTTCAAAATAGTAACAAAAACAGAGAAAACAAACAAACCCAGAAATCAAATCCCAAGATGAACAAGAAACTCAAACCTTCTTTCAAAACCTTCCCCAGCAAAACGCCGATCTAAGGTTTTCCCGTAAATCCCCAAAACAGAACCTCCATGATTCGTAACAAAAACAACTACAAAAACCCTCCGGATCATTCTAAAATCCAATCGAAACCCATTTCCCAAATTTTCTGACGAACACACCGACCAAGTGGGATTCAGGTCAAACACAAGATTTGAAAACGTTTGGTTATATATACTGCAAAAAAACACAAATAAAGGTCAAGAATGGAAAATTTGGAAGATGGGTAATGGATCTTAATCGTTGCTAAACGACGATACTGAAAGTAGAGAAAATGAAAGAGGCGCATTGGAGAAGGGAAATGGGTCTGAGAAAATAACAGTGAAATGAAATGGGAGATTTGATGCATTTGATTTGGGTATTTTTCTAACCCTTTTCCCATTGTCGTATCTAGAAAATTACGCGCCAACTTACGCAAGTAATGTTTGTCAGCAAATGCACAATTGTCGCCCACATTATTTTTTTGGCATATACTTTTAATTAAGTAGATTTCTTCATTTTTCTTTCAATTTTTATTTCATTCTTTGTTAATTTATATTAGTTTTTCGTCTATATATATAAAGTTCTTTTTTATCATATTAAATTTTTATGTTTGTTAACTTAAGGCTACAAATTCAATACAAAACATAATGTAAAGAGGAACGATGAAAAAAAAAACACGCTAAATTTAAAATTGTTCGAGAACTGGATATACATTGATCATCAAATTTCGAAGAAATATCTAATTCACAATGACACAACTAACAACTCAAACGATGGGTATAAACGAGGAAGTCAGTGTTGTTCTCACCACACTCACCAAAAATTTTAAGAGTTCGTTTGGTTTGAGGTAGTCATGATCTTCTATTGTCTAAACTCTTAGATGTTCAGAATTACATATGTTGGACATTCCTATATCACTATGTTTGTTTTATAAATTTTTTTATAAATACTTGATAATATTGAAACAGTCCGTTTCCTTTGCATGAATAGTACATGAAATAACTTAAATTTACTTAATGTTTCAAGAATGTTCTTATCATATTTATATATTCTTTTAATATAATTTTTTATTTAAATAACATTCTTTGAACTTAATTATGTATTTACCAAATATAGTTTCGTGTCTTCTTACCTATGCTATTTTTTAATTAATTAATTCATAATTATTTAAGATTTTTTAACTTTCATTCATGTTTAAAAAAAATGTATTTTTTAACTCTAAAAAAAACTCTATTTTTGATCACATAATCATTTTTTTTTTTAATGTTCGGTAAGTTTTGATAATATATAAATATAATATCTAAGTAGGTTTAACCAAATATTAATTAACATCTATGGTAGATAAAATATATGTGTAACGTAGAAAACTAGTGAGAGACAAAAATGTCTTTAATGATTCAAATGTCATAGATGATGTGATGCATTATGAACATCTTAAAATGTCAGATATCTCACATTCCTACAAAATAAATTCGGTCATTAAGATGTATATAGTACCTCAAAACAAACTACTTCTAAAGAGCTTTATATTTTATATAATCACTTGTAATGTTGAGCTAAAGATAACTCAAACTCTACCAAGATTAAAACATTTAACCCTAAGATAAACAAATATGTGATTTACAAATTTAACACATGCCCATTTAAAAAATATACAAGATAGTTTCTCAATTGATTTTAATATTGAATTGCAAACTATTTAACATAAACTAATTTTGCTAATATAATAAAAAAAGTCAAGTTAGAGTATTTCATCTCCAATTATTGTATTATTAAAAAAATGTGAACTAAAATTATTCTTTAAAAAAATTAACAAATATTTCTTCAAAAATAAAATAAAATAAAATAACAAATATAATCATTGAATTTTTTTTTTTTTTTTTGAAGGAAAAATATCATTCATCACGAAACTAAACCGATACAATCTTTCTCCACAGCGGATCCAATAACAGGGGGGAGATTCCCCCTCCAAAAGGAAGACCTACCCTCATTAGAGAGAATTGGGGCCACCCACCTAAAGGAAATAGGAAAACATTGTTTTGCTAACAAGTCAGCCACAATGTTACACTGCCTATTACAATGATTTATACTAACAATGCCTAAAGAAGCAACGAAATGCTTAATATCAACAATAATATTGTTGAACTCAGAAAAATCATGAGGGTCATCTTTAATGGCATTGATTATCACTGAAGCATCAGACTCCACCAAAATAGGGGGAAGAAAAGGGTCATTCATCTCTAACAAATGTGAGAGCCCATCTCGCAAAGCAATACCCTCCAAAACCTTGACCGTTTGATACTTGAAATTTGCACTCCAACCAGTTAGCTTCACTTGCCCCATCCAATCCCGTACCACCCAGCCAATGCCTCATTTGCTGGAGTTATGCTTGACACACGCATCAACATTTAACTTCCACATACCACGAGGAGGAGCCTCCCATTTGAAATCAGCCACAACCTTAAAATTAGGCTGCTTACTCTTACCTGCACCACATAAATGATAGGAAATAATAACTTTCTCAATTAAAACTTGAAGATTATGAAACTCTAAAGAAATTTTATCGTTTAAGCATTGGTTTCTGAAGCTCCATAAGCCCCAAATTATAATAACACATTTAAACCACTCCTCCTTTGGAATTCTAGCACAAAGACCATTCCAAAAATCAATCCCCTTCTCCACTTTCCTAAAAAAAAAATTAAAGTCCGTGAACCACGGAAAAATAAGCTTCCAAGCGCGAATCGAAACCTTGCAGTCCTTGAGAATGTGCAAATTAGACTCCCTATTTCTTTTACAAAGAGGGCAATAAGCATTGATATCCACCCCCCTCAAACAAATATTACTTCTAGTTGGAATAACATTTGAAATCACACTCCAAGCCCCTAATTTAATTTTAGGAGGTAACTCAACCTGCCAGAAGCCTTTCCAACTACTAGCAGTGGCTTTAACGTCAGAAGGAGATTCCTCTTCTGCATTAGCCAACTTGAACCCGAGGTGGTAAGCCTTTTTGACAGAAAAAATTCCTTTGGGACAACCATTCCAAATAACCTCATCATTAGTGCCCATCTTACTCAAAGGGGTATTGATAATAATACTAGCATCTTCACCACAAAAAATATTGAAAATCAACACTTTATTCCAATTCCCAATTTCAGTCATCAAATCAGCAACGCATTTGTCCTTCCAATCTCTATGCACCCCATCGACAAAAGGATTTCCTTCTCTATTCAACCAAGGATCTCTGCCAATCATAATTCTTCTTCCGTTGCCCACTTTCCATCTATAGCCTTTTTGAAATAGCTCTCTACCCCAGACAATACTTCTCCAAGCCAGAGACGGACTACTACCTAAGGGGGCTGACAAGAAATCACCATTTAAGAAATACTTCCCCCTCAACACTTTACTAAGAAGACAATCTGGATACTTTATAATTCTCCAGCTATGCTTGGCCAGCAGGGCTTGATTAAAGATGTTAAGATTCCTGAACCCCAACCCACCAGCTTCCTTGCTTTTTCCCAACTTATTCCAACTAGCCCAATGCATCTTTTTTTTGTTTAATTCTTCACCCCACCAAAACCTAGAACAGAGCTTTTGCAAATCCTCATTGAAGGCATTGGTTAACCGAAAGCAACTCATAATATAGGTGGGGATCGCCTGACCAACAGCTTTTATCATCACCTCTTTCCCCCCTCTAGACAACATTTTACCTTTCCAACCTTGAAGGAACTTTTCTAACCTTCCTTTAATAGATTGGAAAAGAACCTTTTTGGATTTGCTGTTTTGAGAAGGCATACCCAGATGAATACCCAGATTCTCATTAATTTTCACCCCCAATAAATTACTCATCAAACCTCTATCCCTCAACCCAACATTTCCACTAAAAAGAATGGCAGATTTATGAAAATTAACCGTTTGACCGGAAGCCTTTTCATAGCAATCAAGAATATCTTTAATTTTAAGACAATCCTCTTCTTTAGCCCTGAAAAAGAGCAAACTATCGTCAGCAAAAAATAGATGAGAAATAGACGGGCAATGATTATTAATCTTAAAGCTCTTAAACGAGTTTAAATCCTCTTCTTTTTTAAGAAGCGCTGATAAACCCTCCGCACAGATAAGAAACAGATAAGGAGAGAGAGGATCTCCCTGCCTTAGCCCTCTTTGAGGGATGATCTCTTCATACGGGGAACCATTAATCAAAACAGAGTATCTAACAGAAGAGATACAACGATTAACTCTTTCAATCCATGCATGACTAAACCCCAGCTTACCCATCATCCCGAGCACAAAGTTCCATTCAACACGATCATAGGCCTTACTCATATCCAGCTTTAAAGCAGCCCATCCAAGCTTTCCTGATTTCCTTTTATTAATAGAATGGATACACTCAAATCCTATGACTACATTATCAGAAATAAGCCTTCCTGGGACAAATGCAGCTTGATTTGGAGAAATAATTTTATCTAGAACCCCCTTCAACCTATTCGTCATGGCCTTAGCAATAACCTTGTACACTGTGTTGCAGAGACTGATTGGGAGAAACTCTTCCATTTTGCTTGGCATTGACACCTTTGGAATTAAAGTAATAAGAGTATTATTCAGACCATCCAAAGGTTTACCATCATTCAGAACTCCCAAGAAAACATTAACTACCTCTTCACCCACTATATCCCAATAATTTTGAAAAAATAAACCATTAGTTCCATCGGGGCCAAGCGCTTTAGAGGGATTCAGATTTTTAAGAGCAATTTCAATGTCAGCTCTAGAGAAAGGCCTATCTAAAGTTTGAGAGTCCAAAACTGAGAGCCTTTTCTCCACACCCTCTAAGATCCTATTATTAGCCAAATCATTTTTTTCCTGAGCAGTGAAAATATTACTGAAGTAGGAATTAGCAATATAACCAAACTCAATCTCATTATAATGCCATCTCCCATGATCATCTTTTAGCTTCTCAATTCTGTTCCTCTTCCTCCTTTGAGAGGCTTTCATATGAAACCATTTAGTGTTTCTATCCCCCAACTTAAGCCAATCCTCTCTAGCACGTTGCTTCCAAAAAATCTCCTCCTCCTCTAAGAGCTTTTCAATATCATTTTCGATGTCCATAATTTTATTAGATCTAGATCCATTCCCTTTTGACATCAAAATAGCAAGATACTTTTCTTTATCCTCAATAGCCCTTCTAATCAAACCCTTTAATCTTCGTTTATTCCATCCCGCCATTTCCTTAAGACAACCCTTAATACATCTTAGCAGATTTGAAGCATGAGAACCTCTAGCCCCCCCCCACCCACCAGTTATCTTTAAGCACAACCTTACAATCATTAAAATGAATCCAACTATCTTCAAATCTTAGCATTTTATTGGCATAATTAGACATTAAATTAGGCTCTTTAAGCCATCTAAAATCCGCCACAATCGGTCTATGATCCGAAGAATGAAAATTTAAATGATCAATAAGAATCTTACCAGCTTTAGAAATAAACAAAGGGTTAGCAAAATACCTGTCAAGCCAAATTCTAGTAGCCGATGCAGAATTTTTCTTTTTAATCCAAGTGAAAAAGTCATTGGAGAAGCCCAGGTCAATGAGCGAGCACTCATTTACCACTTCTCGAAAATTAGCCATACCTGATCTACATCTACCAGAATCATTAACTTGCTCGTCAGAAGAGAGAATTTCATTGAAATCCCCTCCAAGAATCCACGGCAAAGTAGACACACCTGCCAGTCTCCGCAAAAGATTCCATGAGTCCCTTCTCTTGCTTTCAACAGGGTTCCCATAGAATCCCGTAAATCTCCACCACTCGAACTGGTCCTTGATTAAGACATCAATGTGACCTTGAGAGAACGAATTAACACAAACATCGCACGAAGAGTTCCAGAAAAGCATTAAGCCCCCACTAAGCCCAATACTTGGAACACAAAAACAACAGTCAAATTTCAAACTAGCTTTTAAATCATCCACCGCCTTAACACCGCACTTCGTTTCGCAAACAAATACAATTTGAGGACTAAAATTGAGCACTTCATGGCGAAGGGCCCTTAATGCTCGAGAGTTTTTCAACCCCCGAGCATTCCAACATAAGGTTTTCATTGCATCCGGCGAGACTGTTCAACAATCTCCGCCGATATCCCATTGATGTTATCAATGCAAATGAACTTTCCACGTTTCCCATTCTCGACTCTTTCAACATTATCAAGCTCATGTTTCTTCCCACTTACATTTTCTTCCCCATCCATTGAGTCTCTAGCTTGAAGCTCAAGTCCTCTCTCTCTCAATCGAGCTCGGCGCTTCCAATTTAATAACGACGTCTTTCCACTAGCTTCCCCATTAGTTTCATTGTCCTCCTCTTTATCTAATTCTTCCATTTTTTCCAAACAATTTTCCAGATTTTGTATTTTAATTTTTTGTCCTGCCTCCATTTTTTTTTAATCTCCTTCCCGAGAGTTTTTTGTTGTGGCCATTAACTTATCTCTTTCATATCCTTCATCATCAACAGTAAGGTGCTCATTTTGTATACTAGGCTTCTCTGGACACAAATTCTTTAAGCATTGAAGATTAGTCTCAACCAAATTTGGATTATCTTTTTCTTTAATAATAATCCCCTTATTTGGCCTATCAATAAGCCCAACCTTCTTTTTTTTAATACCATCATTGCATACTTCAAAATTGACTTCAAAAGACCCAAATAAAAGCTCATTTAATGCACTGTCTATAACTTTTCCTTTCCCTTTATCAATTGATCTGAGCCGTTGATCTTCTGCCACATGTCCCTGCTCAATCTCTGTTGAATCAGTCGTTAAAGCCTTAGCAACAGTTTCTTCTTCAACCTTTTTCGTACAAGAGATCTCCCCAAATCCTGTGAAAATATTCTGGCTTTTCAGAATGTCTTGGCGCAACTGCCCGTTTCCCAAAGAATTTTCCAGCGACCCGTTAGCTTCAACCCTCCGATCAAAAGCCGTCGGAATCCTCCCATCGATCACAATTTCTTCTCGAAATCCAACTTCGACCTCTTCTGCAGCTCTCTCCTCAAAACCTCTATAATCACCCCTTCTTCCTCTTCCCCTGGCTCTTCCTCTTCCCATATTCCTTTGAACTGGTTGTCTCTCTCCTCTGAAAAAACTTGTTGGCTCTCTCAACTCTTCACAAAATGGGAGAAGATTTCCTTCTCCGATAATCACATACACACACTCGTTGGTCGAATTCCCCACTCTTCCGCACCCACGACAAAATATTGGCAATTTTTCATAAGAGATACGAACCCACTTTTCATTAGCCATCGCACCGCTCTTAAGCTTTAACGCTCTTCTCAACGGACGCCTAATATCTATTGAAACTTTCACCCTTAAAAATTTTCCTCTATTCCTGTGATCTCTCTCACTGTCCCAAGTGATGAAAACCCCAACCATATTTCCCAACCCTTTCGCATTGTTCTCGGTATGACATGCCAGCGGAACATCATGAAGACGAACCCAGAAATCAGCATAGCGGAATTCAAGCTCAGAAACCCGCCTATCTCCAGTCAAAAGCTCAAACAGTAAAACAACCTCATCAAATATCCATGGACTTGCATCGAGAACCCTCTTTTTAATTATTTTATTTGAAAAGGTACAAATGAAAGTATTGGCTCCCACATATTCGAGTAATACCTTTTGTTCAGCATTCCAAATTTTTGGGATAAGCTTTTTGAAAACATCAGTGCTGACCTGTTTTTCCGAATGGATTCTACAAGCCATTACTCCTTCAAGTTCTCTCTCATACGCAGAAATGTCATTGTCTTCAAGTTCAAACACTCCTTGTGCTTCTTGTTCCCCAATCTCCAAATTTGCCATCATCTGCTCGAATTGGAAAACTTCCATTGAAAAGCCCTCTCAGAAAAACCTTATACAAACACCAAAAACTTATCTTAAAAAACAGAAGCGAGTCTCCAAGGACGGCTTCTCAAGAAGCCCCTCCAACACTAGAAAAAAAACTAGTCTTCACACAGTTTCCGAAGAAACTCCACACACGCTCAATGGTGTTCCCTAGAGAGAAAACCAGAGCCCCTCACACCCAAATTTAGAAAAAAAAAACTAGTCTTCACTTCCAAATAAAGTTTACAATCTATAATCATTGAAATTAATCAGTATGATTACAACCGTTCTTATAATATTGAAAAGAGCACATCTGTGGTAGTTTTCCTTTATTTTTTTATTCTCTTTTTAATTTCCGAAGTGTTAGTTTATTTTTCTTTCAAACGTAATAGTTTATTTTATTGTTTTTTAAGAATCTTATAGTGAATTGGTTTTAAAGATAGATTGAATTTTTTTTAGATGATTAGAAATTAGTTTTAAACTTTATTTAAAAAATATATATTAAATTTAAATATCTAAAATAAAATAATCAAAATTGAATTAATAGAAAGATCAATACAACAATTTCTTTTTTGTTGAAACAACATCAATATAAAAATTTAATCTTATAACTGAATGTATCAGTGACACAATAATTTTATTATTTTTTTTTAAAGACAAAATTTCATTAAACAAATCAAAACCACATTACAAATACCACAAACGGGAACATCCCCCAAGAACTAACATTGGTCCCGAACCACAGTTTGGCTGGTGACCAGCTAAAGAACCTTGAACCGATAATAAATAACCCTTGAACAGAGACCGGACTAGATCGAACCATGGTCTTAATTAAGATGGAATTCCAGAATTCCATTAAAGACCGCTTAACCATCGTCAAAACCATTAAGGTTGACTTTCGATGAACTTTGGGGGATACTCCTTGGAGCATAAGGACAACTGAGGTGCATGACCCCTCCAAAGTGAAAAAAGGGAGACTCGACCCTATCAAGGAGCAAACCTTACCCTTGCCCGAAGAACCCGAACACTGCTTAAGGATTCCTTCATCCACCAGCTCAACTGAGGGGCGAACCAACAAAAGACTCGACTTAACCAAATAAATCCAACTCTGGCCAATCGAACCGGTTCGGGTCAAATAATGGTCCAGACGAATCTGCATGAACCGGGTCTGGTCCGTCTTCGAATGAGGGCCAGATGTCTCCGCCTCGAGCCCAGAGCTCACCAGCTGGTCTACAGCTACTAATGCTGCCATCTGTCTCATCTTTCCACATCCCCCCAGGTTGACGTTGCTCTCTACGACGTTCCTTATGTCATTTTCCGGCATCGACGAAGAAGCAACTACGATTTCCTCCTCCTTCTTCACTGTAGCTTCCCTTTTGGCCCATCTTCGAAGAAGAAATCTTCTTCGCAACTGAGAGTAAAAATCGTCGACCATAGGAATGACACAAATCTGCTCCTTCAGTTTTTGATTTGGTCCTCTTTCTAGCTGGACTGTCATCTTCCCCCTATCAAAAGGTGTACTTCTCAACCCCAATCCCTTTTTCATCCTTCGTTTCACTCCATAACCTCTCTCAAGAACCAACATCTTCATTTCCATGGATGCAACTCTGTGGATCTTCCTCCTAGAAAGACGTTTCATCAGCCACTCCCAAAAACCCAATCGATCTCCACTACCCCTCTCAAACAGCTCCTTCTGAGCTCCATTAGTGCAGCTCACCATTGAGCCCAAGGAACGCCCTCTCCCAACTCCCAATCGGGAGTGAAGAAGAACCCAAAAACGCACATAAATGTGCCCACATTCGCTCGCCGAACGATCTCCGGGGAGATCCTCTCTGAGCCCTCCGATAGAGCGTCTCTCTCTAAACGTTAGAGAGAGAGACAACTTCATTTCTCCTTTTTCAAATATAAAGTTCAATAATTTTATTATTTGATTAGAGTTCGAACCCAAAAATTAATATTTATCCTTCAATATATACTAAAAAAACCTTGTACTCAGAAAGGAAAAAAAAACCCTTATAATTCGATGTTTCCACTCCTCATTATTGCACGCGCTGGTGGCCTGGGGCTGCTTCGTTATTGTGGCTAAAAACGAGGACTGGAAATTAAAATAAATATTTCTTATAATTAATAGTTGGACATGATATGACCAATCATGCATGAACTTTTGACCTAAATTAGGGCTGGATTATTTTTATTTTTATTTTCTTATTTTTATTAAATAAATACTTTATTCTTGTCATTATTAGGGCAGCACCTAAAACAATCTTTATATTGTCTTATTCTTTTATTTTAAAAACAGAGACAATGTTGTCTTATTAATGAATGGGGATGAAAATTTTAAAATTTATTAGAATATTATTAAAAAAAACAAATAAATTAAAGAAATAATGAATTCAAACAATAAAAAAAAATAGGGTAAAATATAAATTTGGTCCGTATGATTTGAAAAAAGTTAGAGTTTAGTTTCTATATCTTGTTTAAGGTAAATATGATATATTTATTTTTAAAAGATGTCTAAAAATTTAATATAAAATATACTTGTTAATTTTTAAATTTAAATTTTATCATCTCATACTTCAAATTAATTAATATGAAAACAAAAATAAAGATAGACGAAGATTAAATCAAATAATCCAACAAACAAATTAAAAAATAAGTTAATTTTTTTAGCTGAAAGAAAAGTAAACTCAAACACAAAATGAGGAAATTTAAAAATGTTTGTACAAAAGTGTTGAAGAGAATTCTATTTATAGTTCTTGAGAAAATAAGGATTACAAAATATTTGAAATTAATTAAATATAAAATTTTTAATTTAAAAATAATAACTTTAAAGATAGGTTTTTTTTTTAATACAACTTTAAAGATAGGCTACCTAAAGTGAGAATGTGAGGAGTTTTTTTCATAATTATTGTTAATTTTATTATATTTTTTAGAAATAGTATTAATAAGTGTTAAATATTTTTAAATTATATATTATAGATTAAAAATAAAAAGAAAAAAATGTCGTAACCTATGACCTAAACTATCTTTTAAAGTATAATGAAGTATTGTCCTCGTGTTGCACCCCTTTAGAAAAAAGATTTCAAAAAAAAAAAAGAAGTATAATGAAGTATTATTATAAGATTTTTTTTTTGAGAAAATGAAAATAAGTTAATTATAAGGATATAAATATTTTTATTAGCTTTTCTTTGGGACAATATATTTTTCATGAATTCAACAAAAAAAAAATAGAGAGATTTGAACTCATTATCTTTTGGTTCATTTCATGTAAGTATTATGTTTGTTTACTTAATTAATTAATATTATTTTTACTATTATTTATATAACTATGAGGTGAGAGATCAAGTCGTCAAATCTTTAATCTTTTAATTCATGATATATATTCACGTCATTGACCTATTGTCGCTTAGGTAGTTAATTTTGTATTTTTGAGATTATGATTTTTGTTTTCAATACATATCGGGGGAGGGGGACAATATCGATTCTCTGGCTCGAACCTGCGACATTGATGCTGAACTGATTTACATCCAAACAATAAAATCATTGCAATACTAATCCATTCAATAGAGATTACAACAATTTGTTTAACTAAAAAACATGAAAATAAATCTATATATTGTTAAATTTATTAATATATTATAGTATAATTTAAGTTTACTAATTATAATTAAAATAATTATTTATATAATTTGAGAATTAAAATGGTAAAGGATTTTGTATTATTACAACCTTTAATTTTAATAAAAATTTAATTTCTTGTCGACAATTGATAATTTACATTTAGCTGTGAGTTTAATTTAAACTTTTTAGAGTATGGATTAACTTTTTTAACTTTTTATTCCAAAATTTCTTGAACTTGGATTTAATATATTGATTTGGCATACGTGATTTGGTTGTAAATTCAACAAAAATACCAACATCTTGAAATGATTTGAAGATTGAAAGAAATTTTGAGAAAAGTAATTATTAGATTCAAATGTTGGGAAAAAATGGTAAAAGAAAACTTCAAACCTAATTCTATATATTGATTCCATAATATACATGCCTTATTTATTCAATAAAATATCAACATCTTGAGATGGGTTGAAATTTGAAGAGCTAATAATGAATTGAGTGATAAAGAATAAAGAAAATATGTAGGTTAAAATGTTGGAAAAAATGATAAAGAAAGCTCCAAACTAAATTTAATACATTGATTCAATACATGTCTCTCTTGCAAATTGAATAAAACACCATCATGTTTAGTTGATAACATCTTGAGTTGATATATGAAGATAGAAGAGAGTTTTTGAGAACTACAAATTGAGTGAAAAACAAAAGATGAGATGCAAATTTTGTAGGAAAAATAATGAAGAAAACTTATTTTTATAGTAGAAATTGGTAGATAAAAAACCTTTTAAATTCTAAAATTTATCAAATTTAATTAATCCATCATTAATTAGGTGAACCTTTTCATTGATCAATTATGTTAAGGTGAGAATATGAAAAGGTCAAATAATTAATGTTAGTTAGAAAGTATAATATTTTTAAGAATCTTTTAAACCCTTCACATTTTTTCTAAGAGTAAAACCATAAACCTTTGTGGGAATGTTGGATTGTTATTTAATGACAATAAATATATTTAAAAATAATTAAAACCTTCAAATGACATGTTTAATTACATTGTGAGTATTTAATTACTATTTTTTACAATTTTTTTTTTGATATTTTTTACAACATTTCGTGGTTTGTTTGAAAAACTCAAAGAAAATAATGGCTTTTATGTGTAAATATATATTGTGGTTTAGGGGCAAAATCGTCAAAAAATGATTTTTTCTCTAAGCCACACTTTAAAGTATTAAGATAAGATATTAAAATTAAGATTTTGTAAACAAAGTATTAGGGTTTGACTGATTTAGTAGAGGAATATTTATTTTATTATTTTAGTTCATTTGGCTACTAGAGAAAGTTGTCTGTATAATTTTATTAAAGCACGCAACCATCTATTAATATAATACATTATGATAGTCAATCTTGAAGAAATCAATTTTTTAGATCAGATGTTGGATTTTATGTGATCCTTTTAGATAGATTTTGTGTGAATTTATGGCTAATTTGAAAATAATAGAAAATATTTTAAGATGATATCTGATATAATATTTTTTAAAACGCAAATATTGTTTATGAATGATAATATGGTGGATTGAATAAAAGAGGTTGATTGAAAGTAGTATGGAAGTTTTATGGTTTGTGTATTTTAATCCACTGTTACATTATTTTTAATATTTTTTATTTAGAGATTCTGAAGTACAAAACAATAAATTAAGGTCCCATTCATAACCATCCATTTTTAGTTTTTAGTTTTTTTTATAATTTTTTTGAAAACAGGTTTGTTTCATAATTAATTTTAATTTTTGTTTTTACAATATTAAAAAAATTCTAAAAACTAAAAGAAGTAACGGGTGCCACATATTCGAAGGCTTGCCTTCTTGATCATAATGAGGCAAGTTTTTCTCCTTTTAAAAATAGATTTTTGTTTTTATTTTTTAAAAAATATGAAAAAATGATGAATAAATAGTAAAAAAACTAAAAGAAATAAAACAAAATATGATGTTTAAAAATAAAAAAACAGTTATTGAACATATTTTTTTATTTTTAATTTTTAAAAATATAAAACTAAAATCAATTATCAAATACATACCATTTTATTTTTTAAAACAAAAAATCAAAAATTAAAAATTAAAAACAAAAAATCAAAAACAAAATAATTCTCAAACTGAATCAAATACATGCAAATTGCACACACACAAAAAAAACAAATATCTCCGGGATTCATCATTCCAATAAGGATATGCTTTTTTTTTTTTTTTTTTTTTTTTTCTAGTTTCTTAATTAAATATTCTCTAGCTAAATAGATCTATCTTTATTGGGACTAGAGACTATAAACTACAACAATATAAATTAATTTAATTTTTTAAAAAAATGTTCATAAAATCCTATAAATCATTCATTCAAGTTTCATATTCTTTCCTCTCCACAATCAAAATACATATCATCCAAATATACAATAGTTAATAGATTTCACAATTTTTTTAAAACTTAACTTTTGGGTTGAGAATTGAAATTATGATATAGTAATTTCCTACAATATATTTTAGTTAATCCGAAAATTTATTCATAACTCAAAACTAAAACAAATTTTGTAAAAGATAAAATTTGTTATTTACACTATTTAGGCATCCTAGTTTCTTTACCCAATTTATAAAAAGTGTATTTCAAATTTCTAAAAGATAAAATTTGGAAGATGCTCTTTAAATGGAATCATAAGAACTTTTCAGGTAAGGAAGTCCTAATTAAAGTTGTTCTACAAGCTATGTCCATATACTCTATGAATTGCTTTAGAATTCCTAAATCTATCAATCAGGACTGTCATAGGATTATATCAAGATTTTGGTAGGGGATGATGATACAAAAAATCGTATTCACTAAGTTAAATGGAAGAGGACCTGCACCCCAAAGAGAAATGGGGATCTTGGATTTCGTGATTTAGAATTGTTCAATAAAACTCTTTTGGCAAAACAAGGTTGACGCTTGATTACAACTCAATATTCTCTTTTGACAAAAGTTCTAAAAGCAAACTATTATCCAGGTAGCTCCTTTCTTGAAGTGGCTAAGAATAATAATAGCTCATTTACTTGGAAAAACATTTTTTGGGGTCGGAAACTTTTATCAAAAGGTTTGTGGTGGAGAATTGGTGATGGAAAACGAGTGCATGTTCTATCTGACAATTGGCTCTATAAATCCCCTTCACTGAAACCAACCACCTCTATTGGAATTAACAAAGATATGAAGGTTTGTAACCTTTTAATGGAGGATGGAATGAGGAAAAATTAGACAACTCTTTTGCCAGGATGATGTAAACCAAATTCTTCGCCTACGAAGACAAAAATTTGTGGGGGAAGATAAGATCCTTTGGCACTATGAGAAAAATGACGTCTTTATAGTGAAATCAACCCATTGGCTTGGGATCTAGTTGAGGGGAGAGCCTTCTTCGTCAAATGATGACATCTCGAGAAGTTGGTGGAACTTCTTATGGAATGCAAAAATTCCAAACAAGGTAAAGTTTTTCATTTTGGCACCTTTTTAATAATTTTGTTCATGTGCTGGTAAATCTTTTTAAAAGAGGAATAAAAGAAGATGCATTTTGTAAGCGTTGCCACATTGAGGAGGAAACTCCCTTTCATGACTTATGGAATTGCAAGCGAGCAAATGAGTCTTGGAAGCCTTCCCCTTTTTTTCATCTAGGTTTCCCCAACCATACGATGGATGTCGAGGATTTTCTTTTGTGGTTTTTTAAAATTTTGGACTCTTTGCAAATGGAAGAGTTTTTGATGATGTGTTGGAGAATTTGGAACGTCAGAAATCTGGAGCTCCATAAAAAATTTAAAGGTTTTTATAGGCAGAATAGTCAAGGACATCTCAATGATTGAGATTATTGTTTGCAGTATATCAAGGACTTTAGAGTTGCAAACCAATTAACGAAGTTGAGCATGGAAAGACAGAGGACTCCAAGAAGATGGAAGGCGCCTTTACAACATAATTACAGATTAAATGTAGATGCGGCCACCAATGTTAATGAGAATCAAAGTGGGATATGTATCATTACTAGAAATTGGAAGGGCGAAGTTATGTTTGTTGTTTCAAAACCAATATTACGTGTTGTGGATGCGGAGTTGTGGAAGGTATGACTATTCATGAAGGAGTGGAGATTTCTTTAACATTGAGTTTCAAAAGAGTTGAGGTTGAATCTGATGCCTTAACAGGTGATACATTTACTTCAAAATCAAGCAAATGATCTAAGGTTAAAGAAACTCTAAGGTTAGCACACAACTTTGAACACATTGATTTTAGATGGATTGGACGAGATGCTAACAGGTTAGCTCATAATCTGGCGCGGTTTGCAGCTGTCGAGCTCGATGAATATCAATGGATGGAAGAGTTACCAGATGTTTGTAGAAATTGTTATTTAGATGAATTAGAGAAGAATCTGCCCATCTGTCCAGAGATTCGAATTTGATATAATTGTTATTTTCATTTCTTTCTCCAAAAAAAAAAAAATCAAATTTTGTAAAAATGAGGTTTCATTTGATAATAATTTTGAAGTCTCATATTTTCATGTCTTGTTATCTACATTATATATAATGTAGATAACAAGACAAGTGATAAGTTCCAAGTAATTATATTTATTGGATCCAAATTTTCAATATCTGGATTGAATATTGTGTTGAATTATGCGAATTATGCCTTATTTAATCTATGCCATGAATTTCCAAAATAATAGTTAAATGGTTTTAATTTTAGATTTTTAGTGTGAATTTAGAATAAAATAAAATAGAAAAAAAAGATATTGAAAAAAAAAATGAAAGTGGCGTCTGCCACTTTAAAATGAAAAGGAAATAGGAATCTTCAATTGGGCTTAAGCCCAATACATATGGAGTACACAATTCTCACCTATTTTTATTTCTTATATATATGTGTGCAAGTTTGCAATTTGGGAGGGGAGGTATGTAGCAGCCGTAGGGAGAACAGCCGCAAGGAGATTAGGTGGGCAGCCGTTGGAGCCATGAACGAGAGTTTGGAGAGGAAGCAGCCGCACAGAGTGTTTCTTTCTTTAATTTAGTTTGATTTCCATTCTTTTTATACTATTTTTATTTCTTTTTTCTAGTTAGGTTTTACTTCCAATTCAAGGTTAGTTTTATTTCAATTATAATTTTGTGAGGCTTGGGACTTAATTGATATTTTCTTACAATTCAAACATTATTTGTTTCTTATTTTAATTCTTGATTTATTCTTAGTAAATTGAATTGACAACTTAATTTATTATTGATTGATCTATGCTAAACATGATTTTGTGAGAAGTAATTGTTTCAAATGATTGATAATTGTAGCAAGGGGTTGGCTCATGTGTGTGTGATTGTGGCTTTTCCAAATTACATAGCTTGCATGATAGGTCCTAGGGAAACAAATAAACGAAATTAATTAATTTTGTAGTCGTCTCGGTTAGTTAATTTTGGTTTAGTCGTTCTCATAAATTTTAATGCTATTATTCAGTTGATATGGAACGCTATCGTGCCCAATTAATTGAATAGTAAGGTTTGAGTTTGATGCTGGGTCTGAGTCAATAAAATAGGAGAACAATTATCTATTGTGGCATTTTCCAAGTAGGTAGATTAATTCTTTGAACCTAAGAAAATTAAATAATTTTTGTAGCCTATGATCAAAACTATAGTTGGATTAAACTAAACCCTTGAATTGGAATTTTTCGTAAATTGTTTATTTTATTTATTTTTATTTTTTACGTAGAGTTTCATTCAAATACTCAAAACCCCCTTTTAATTTATTTTTAAACATTGAGAAATTAATTCATAGCTCCTTTGGGATTCGACCTGGTTCCACTATTTCTACAAGTTAGAGTTAGTAAATCAGTATTTATTTTGGTGGGCTTCGACAACCCAACCAAATTTGGCGCCGTTGCCGGGGAGCTTAATTTAGTTTCTCATCGTTTTATTTCTATTTCTATTTTTACTTTTAGTTTCTTTTTTATTTTTATTTTAAAAAATTGAAAAAAAAAATTTATGGCTGGAAATTTCCAACAATATTGGACTAGAGATTATGAAGTTGTTCTTCAGGATAATGGTATAAGAGATCTTAAAAGTAAAATTTCAAGTTTAACTACTTTGGTTCATCAAATAGCTGTAGGGCAACAAAATTTAAGACAATGCAACACTATTGGTGGATTTCATAGTCATTATCAAAGGAGCTACGACCCCTATTATGATAATTATAATCATGGTTGGAGGGATCACCAAAATTTCGGCTATGGAAATCCAGAAGAACAACAAAGTCAATACTTCAAGGACTTCACTAAACCATTTCTCCAATAGAAACCCAGACTTTGAGCTCAGGTATGTCTTTAGATGATATGTTTATGACTTTAGCTAACAATACTCTTCAATTTCAACAGAGTGTTTCTCAATTTCAACAAGATACTCATCAGTTTCAACACGAAACCAGAGCTAGCATGGAGAGTTTGAGCAGCCAAATTGCTGAATTAACCAATTCAGTTAGAAAATTGGAGAGACTACAAGAGCAACAATTTGTTGATACCATTGAGGTAGAAAGTTCTGAGGTAATATTTTCTTATAGTGAAGATGAATTGGACAATTTCAAGCCATATCAAAATCAGTTATGTGAGATAGAAGAAAATGAGCCTACAAACGAAGAGGAAATTTCGATTATAGAATATGAGGCCGAAAAGCCTAACTCTATTTTATTTTTAGAAAATCTTCGAAAAATTGATCTTTCTTTTCTTTATTCTTATCAACCTGATGAGTCTTATTTTTTGCCATTTGATTTCAATAATTCTTATTTCAAAAATAACAAAAATATTTATCTGTCTGGTGCCTTTGAGAAGCAAGAAAGTCTACTAGATTTAGTAGGCTACATCGATTCAAGCAAAAAGGGACCGAAGAAAGTTGAAGAATCTTATGTACCTTGATATGTGTTCAAGTCGTCGAGCACAACGACGTTAAATGATTGCGCTTTTGGGAGGCAACCCAATATTTTTTCTACTCTTTATTTTCATTATTTTAGTCTTTATTTCTAGTTTTTTGTTTTTAGTTTATTTTATTTTATTTTATTTTATTTTTATTTTTTTTTGGTATTCTCTCATTTTTCTTTTCGTGTAGGGCATTCATTTTCAATAAGTATGACCACCGACTCTCTCAACACCAAAAACTATCTAGTTCAAGTTGTTCACAAATTCAGGAAATTCACTTTCCTAATCTTTTTTATTTTTTTGTGAGCATTGTGCTTAATTTTTTTATACATTGGGGACAATGTATAGTTTAGGTGTGGGGGAGGTTGAGATTATATTTAGCATGCTTTAATTCATACATGTTGATTTTTTCTTTTGAAACCTTGATTCTTTTTTTAATATCTTTGAATATCATGTAAGTAAGGAATGCATCATTATTTTGAATTTTGTGACATGATAGAGATGAGCATGATTAGAGTTTTTCTTAAATTTATATGATGGTGTCTCATTGATTTGTTGATTGAAAATGTGCAAGACTTGATGCAATTTACCCATTCTAGTGAGAATTTGAGCCTATGAGCAACTCATTATATCTTGCTCAATTTATTTCTTGTTGAGTGATATCAAACTTAGTGTGCTTATTCTAGAAATTGCTTGTGAATGCATTTTGAGACCATTATCTTTGTATTGATGCTTTAATATGATAAGGGCAATTAGGATTAACCACTTTTTGGCTTTTAAAACTCCCACCTTTGAATTTTTCCCATTAGTTAACCACTTTGAGCCTATTTTCCTTTTCTTTCTTAATAATAGCACATCATATTTAGCCTTAGACCATCTCATTTGTTAGCCTCAACCGTTGCACCTTTATCAAGACAAGAGGAAAATGTTGTATGGTAGTTAATGGTTGAAAAGAAAATTAAATAAATTGAAAAAAAAAGGCAAAAAGTACAAAATTAAAAAAAAAATCCTTAAAATAAAAATAGTTAAAAAAAAAATACAAATATTGAGGAGAGAATTTTGCCAACAAAATTATGTTATTATGGTTTCTCCAAGGTTCTTAGTGCAAGAAAGAAGTGTGGGAATGCACTTATGTCTTTGATAGTGTATTTTTTGCTTCTTATGTAACATTGCTATCATGCAATATTAACTCTTGGTCTTGATTATGAAACACCTAAATTTTCCTCATATCCTACCCTTACCTAAGCCTCATTACAACCCTTGTGAAGTCCCTTTGATTTTTGCATTCAATTCATTTATATTGGTGTAGATTTGATTCATTTGCAAGCCTATGGTAATAACATGCTATGATTTGATTTTGAGAGAAAAGAAATACCCTAAATATTTTGAGAGTAATGAGTGAAACCATGTGAGGGTGTTAAGTCTTGTTGCATTTTATTTTGGTAAATTGATAGATGGTTGAGTTTTTATACAAAATATATCCTACGAATGCTCATTCTTTTGATTGTGATTGAAATTCAACTTTGATGTGTGATTGGCTTTATTGATATTCTTTGATATTAAGATAAATGAAAAGGGAGTAGAAAAAAAAAAGGTTGATATGTTGAGTAAAGGCATACTTGAGGACAAGCATGAATTAGGTGTGGGGGAATTTGATAAGTTCCAAGTAATTATATTTATTGGATCCAAATTTTCAATATCTGGATTGAATATTGTGTTGAATTATGCGAATTATGCCTTATTTAATCTATGCGATGAATTTCCAAAATAATAGTTAAATGGTTTTAATTTTAGATTTTTAGTGTTAATTTAGAATAAAATAAAATAGAAAAAAAAGATATTGAAAAAAAAATGAAAGTGGCGTCTGCCACTTTAAAATGAAAAGGAAATAGGAATCTTCAATTGGGCTTAAGCCCAATACATTTGGAGAACACAATTCTCACCTATTTTTATTTCTTATATATATGTGTGCAAGTTTGCAATTTGGGAGGGGAGGTATGTAGCAGCCGTACGGAGAACAGCCGCAAGGAGATTAGGTGGGCAGCCGTTGGAGCTGCGGAACGAGAGTTTGGAGAGGAAGCAGCCGCACAGTGTTTCTTTCTTTAATTTAGTTTGATTTCCATTCTTTTTATACTATTTTTATTTCTTTTTTCTAGTTAGGTTTTACTTCCAATTCAAGGTTAGTTTTATTTCAATTATAATTTTGTGAGGCTTGGGACTTAATTGATATTTTCTTACAATTCAAACATTATTTGTTTCTTATTTTAATTCTTGATTTATTCTTAGTAAATTGAATTGACAACTTAATTTATTATTGATTGATCTATGCTAAACATGATTTTGTGAGAAGTAATTGTTTCAAATGATTGATATTATAGCAAGGGGTTGGCTCATGTGTGTGTGATTGTGGCTTTTCCAAATTACATAGCTTGCATGATAGGTCCTAGGGAAACAAATAAACGAAATTAATTAATTTTGTAGTCGTCTCGGTTAGTTAATTTTGGTTTAGTCGTTCTCATAAATTTTAATGCTATTATTCAGTTGATATGGAACGCTATCGTGCCCAATTAATTGAATAGTAAGGTTTGAGTTTGATGCTGGGTCTGAGTCAATAAAATAGGAGAACAATTATCTATTGTGACATTTTCCAAGTAGGTAGACTAATTCTTTGAACCTAAGAAAATTAAATAATTTTTGTAGCCTATGATCAAAACTATAGTTGGATTAAACTAAACCCTTGAATTGGAATTTTTCGTAAATTGTTTATTTTATTTATTTTTATTTTTTACGTAGAGTTTCATTCAAATACTCAAAACCCCCTTTTAATTTATTTTTAAACATTGAGAAATTAATTCATAGCTCCTTTGGGATTCGACCTGGTTCCACTATTTCTACAAGTTAGAGTTAGTAAATCAGTATTTATTTTGGTGGGCTTCGACAACCCAACCAACAAGAAAATATGAGACTTCAAAATTATTATCAAATGAAACCTCATTTTTACAAAATGTGACAAGTTAGTATCTAAAAATACAGGTATACCTACATTTTTAGATACTAACTTATCACATTAGTGAAATAAAACTTAATTTTAAAAAACAAAAAACAAACTCAATCAAACCTAAAAACAAATAAGATAGAAGCTACTCTACTAAATTGACACAGGAACACAAGCTAAAAGCTACTCTTCAAAAGAATAGTAAAAGTAAAATAGATGTCAAATGAGCAATACTTCTCTATAAAAAAAATTCCCAGGCACCCCTTTCTTCTTTATTTTTTTTTTTAAAAAATTTCCACCTCTCTGTCAACTTTCCTACTTTAAGATTTTCATACCATTTTTTAAAAACCTTTTCTATTTAGTCATTTTCTGAATTTAAATTACTTCAAACTTTTTTTTGTTAAACCAAACTTTTTAAAAGATTTTAAATAACAGTTCTTAAAATTTGTATATACTAGATTTTTTTAATATTAAAGCAAGAATGTATGTCATGATACTGAATTTTTTTTTATCAATTTAATTGCAATGTTCTAATTTTTTTTTTTATATAATTTTCGAAAAATTTCAAAATGATAAGAAACTTTAACTATAAAAAATAAGCATGGTATATATAAAAAAAGTTACAAGTAATCTAAATTAAGGAAATGACTAATTAAAAAAAATTAAAAAAGAGAAAAATGAAAATGAAAAAGGTGAAAAGATGGTATGGAATGGAAATACTAATGTAAAAAAAGTAAATAAATAGGTGGAAAAAAAAAATTTAAAAAGAAAAAAAAAAAGCGATGTGGCCCTCTTAAAAGTACCACGTGACAATTTGCCGACTTTCCTGCATAACTTTTGATAGGGAAATATTGCTATTATTAAATAAATTAAGTTAAAATACCATTTTAATCCTTTGTCAAAAATTTGAAAGTAGTTCAAAGTATAATTAAAATTTTGATGAGTTACTAAGAAAATAAGAATAAACCAGTTGAGTGGTGCAATGATCTAATTGTTTGGTTGTAAACCGTTCAACACCAACCTCACAGGTACGATCGAGAAAAAAAAAAAAAAACAGTCACTTTAACTTTCATTTTATCCGTTTTAAATTAGTTCTGCAACTTTATGAGCCAGCCAACCCATTTGCAAACCCTAAAAAAAAATCTCTCAAATTAAACCCCACATTAAATTAAAAAATATTTAACAAAATACGTCGCAATTTAATTCGTAAATCACCAAAACGACAACAATTGGGCGTTGAGGGATCACATGGGAAGTTGGCGGCTTGCAACTGGCGGAGTCCTCATCAATTAATTTCTATACATTTTTAAGAAAAAAAAATCATTGAATTTTAAATTTAGTCCTCATCAATTTTTTATTTTTTTATTTTTATTATATATTGGGGAAGGAGGACAAATGCTGCTTCTCGGACGAATCGATGACGTTGGTGTTAAATTGATTTACAACCAGACCCATTCGGTATTTAGTCTTTATCAATTAGTTTATGTAGATTTTAAATTTATGATTAGATAAAAAATCTATGAATAAGCTTGAAATGGCGTTTTCGTTTGATTTTTCCGGTGAATGGGAACCGACCCAAATTGGAAAATGGGATGGATGAAGAGAATCGGAGAGAAAACAATTTTGATTTTTTTACGTTTGAGCTTTGCAATTTGAGGAAATTGAAAGAATGAGAATCATGGGTAAAACTTAGAAGATGAAAGCAAAATTAAGGTGAGAGAGAAAAGGAGAGATGAAAAGTATAAAAATGAATATTTGGATTTTTTATTCTTATTTTCTTCGCAATTCATTAAAATTTTAACCATAATTTATCATTTTTTAAAAAAATTTAAAGATCATTTTTAAGATTTTGAAAAAGTTAGAAAGACTAAAATTGGACTACTCTAGAGATTAAAATTTGAACAAATGAGATAGTTGAGGTGCCAAAATAATACTTTAACTCATAAAATAGTCTCCATTTGATAATTATTTTGTTTTATGTTTCTAGTTTTTCATTTTTTGTTTTTGGTTTTTTATGTTAACAAATAAAAGTCGTATATATTTAATAACTCATTTTAATTTTATGTTTTTAAAATGAAAAACCAAAAAACATGTCCGTTTTTTATTTTCAAATATCACATTTTGTTTGGATTTTTTTTTTTAGTTTTTTACTATTTATTCTTGTTCTTTTCATACTTTTTTAAAAACAAAAACAAAAACTTGTTTTTAAGGATCCGTTTGATAACCATTTTGATTTTCGTTTTTTATTTATGAAATTTAAGCCTACAACAACTAGCTTACTATACTTTTTTTCTTATTTGGATATTTACATCCTACCTATATTTTAATAAACAAAACAAAAATTTGTAAACAAAAAAAAAAGTAGCTTCCAAAAATTTGTTTATGTTTTTGAAATTTGGTTAGTATTCTCCTACTATTTTAAGGAAAGATGGATATCCAAAAAGAAAGGAAGAATACATTGTAGGAAAGATGGAGCACGTGGTAGGAAATTTGAATAGAAATAACCTTAAATTTCATAAACAAAATGATTATCAAACAGGACCTAAAAGTTACTTTTTTTAGTTTTTAAAATTTCTTTAATATTTTAAAGATATATTAAAATTGATTATCAAACTAATCTGTCTTTTAAAAAAGTAAAAAAAAAAAAATACTAATAATTATCAAACGAGACCTTAATTAAAAAGTTAAATACCTTGCACCTTCAAGAAGAAATGGGCTCGGTTAAAAAGGGTCCACAAAAGACGAAATGAATTGGTTAAGAACAAGCACATTGACCACAAGTCTCACGTTGTGTAGTGGAACAAACTAGAGCAATAAAACTAGACCCGTGACTTGAAACAAAGCCATAAACATCGCCTTCACTTACACAGAAAAAGTTCACGATTTGAACAACAAAACCCCAAGTAGTCCCCCACATGAACATATGCTTTCCTTGATTGCTCAATTCAAAACATTTGACTGCAATAACAACAGGACAAAAAGGAATAAAATAAAATAAAATAAAACAAATACAAAAACCCTCCTCCCCAAGTAAGTAGCATGACATATTAAACTTCAAGATAAGCAACATCCAGCATCCAATGGCTATTTTCCAATGAATATCTTCAAGTAAATGTATGCCGACATGGCACGATACGATTGGTTAAGGAAAGAACACAACTATATTTAATGCAACTAGTTGGGGACCATGAAGTACTACTTCCCTATGGTTTCAACTTTCAATTAATGGGGACCTCAAACATATTCTCTCTATGGCCTTTGTTTGGTTGCGATGATAGAATCGAAGTACGAATCAGAACTCGGAGGTAAGATCGTTTTCGCGCGGGCTTAGTTTTTCGGGTCCCCTTTGGTGGAATCCGAGATCATCCTTTGGATCATTTGGCTTGTCTCTTCCTCAGACATTCTGTCTTTGTTGCTTTGAGATTGTGCATATGCCTCAAAGAATTCCTTGTTTTCCTTTTCTAACTCGGTCCACACTGCATAGGAAGAAGCTTGTATATTGGACTTAGGGGAAAAAACACTGTTCACAATAATGTTAATTATTGGGCCCAAAATTGTATGGAAATCACAATAATGATAGTTTTATTTATAAGAAAAAAACGCTAAAAAAGATAAAAAAATATATATATTCAATCTAATTTTGCCCCTACTCCCTATGACCATCTGCCCCTACAATCATACCTCAAAACGTTCCATTTAATCAATCACCTACTAAGCTTACAAAACTTTGCAATTATGCCCATTTAAGTATTGCAAAATGAATACATCACATCACCCTTGAAGTAGTACAAAGATTTTTTAAAACCAAACTCTGAACTCTATAAAATCAAAAGGTTATAATATCAAACCCTTAAAAAACGTGGTTATCAAATAACATTTAGTTATCGTTTATTTTTTATATTAGTGAGTGTCCAGATAAACTTGCACACACCTCTATTATTCTTATAGAACATACTTCTTAACTTTACAATATTTGGATGTCAAGAAAATATACTTTGTCATCTTGATTTAAGAAAACAAAAAATACGTAAAGAATTTGGTCTTGATTGTGACAATCTAATAGTTCAAGAGTTTGATTGAAAAAGCAATTATAGTTCTTACATGATTTTTGTACATTTTGGCAAGCTTAGGGAATGGATTGATCAAATTAATGACTAAAATGGTGTCGACCATTTCATCTAGTACAATTTAAGAAATTTTTGGAAACCAGTACAATTTAAGAAATTATAAGTTGTAACTCAAGTTCTCGACAAAATTATTGAAGTCTGAAGCACATACTTGCTTGGTGACTCTTACTGAGCTAATTGAGTGAGATCATGCATAACTGATAATAGACAAAACACTGTGTTTTAGTTTACCCTAGGTTTGTAAGGTGTGATCTTGATGTCAAAACTCAATTGACTTTTTCTATGATATCCAGGAGTATTCGGAATAACTTACGCGCACCACGTCTATTCTCATGAGACAACTGTCTAACCCTACAACACATTTAGCTGTGAAGAAAACTCGTAGGACATCAATTCCTAAATAGGTGACCATCATAAGTTCGTCTTAATTCACAGCCACATCTATAAGCAGCGGTAATAGAACCACAAAGAAAGGGTTTACCTGTTGACGTGATAACAGGTGTAATATTTGCATGCTTGGAAAGAGCATCCATGCACTCTTCTTTTGTCATGTGGAAGATCAGACACTTCTCAATCAGGTGCTGCACCTACAAGCCAATAAAAAAAAAATGATATTAATGCAAATAGAATGGATTTAAATCATAATATTGGAAACACAATCAGTACCATATGTATGTATGAAGCAGAAGAATCTGCCATGTTCTATAATCACAAATTCTCTAATATCTGATATAGAGAGCAAGAGAGGCGATTGTTGTAAGAGATCAACTCATAGGGGAATGAGGGCAGGTACAAGAATGGTATTATAATGGTGTAGTCCTTAAATAAGTGCAGTGAGGAAGTAGGTGGGGCCTGCAGTCCCACGTGAGGGATTGGTGATCATTGGTTGTGAAGAGATTCGAGCAGATTTGTGAATGAGATTTCTTGTCTTTCTCTATGTGCACTCAGAGACTCGAATCCACGTGAGTGTGGGTCCGGACTCCTCCAAGCATACAACACTTGTAAACCTCTAGCAACAACGTCCATTTTCAAGCCCTTCATTCAACGTCCATTTTCTCAAGTTTGTGATATCCCTCCTTTCGTGGCTGGCTCCAATTGGTTGTTGTTCCTGCCATATCACCAAGCTACCGTTCAAACCCAGCTTATGTTTAGTGACTGACTTACACATACCTCAACTAATTACTACGGGTGTACATGGTTCGGGTTAGGTAGGGTTGAATGAATTTTTTGGACCAACCCAACTTTTTGGGTTGGTCAATTCGCTAACCCGTCCAACCCTATGCATAAGCGCAATCCAACCCAAGATTTTCGGGTTGGGTTGGGTTGGGTTCTCGGGTTATATTACTCTTATTTTTCTCTCTAAAATTTAGTTCATAGGTTCATAAATATGTTAAAAAAGATTGACGATACTATACTTTAATCTATTACCAATCTTATTAGTGTTATAATCTTTTTTTTAGAAGCTAAAACTTTTCCTTATTAATTTATCTTACGTACACACATAATATATAATATGCTAAAAATATATCATAATATATATATATAATATATTCTTAGTTCGGGTTGGGTTGCGTTGAGCTCACTCAACCCAAGAACCAACTCAATCCAACAAAAACTATAAAATCATAACCCAACCCACGGTTTGGGTTAGATAGTCCGAGTTGCTCGGGTTGCCGATTTTTTTGTACAGCCCTAGGTGACACATAGCTCAACTAATTTCACAGAGGTTGCACATATTTCAATTAATTTCATCGGACGACTGTCAAACCCTACTACATTTGTTTGTTCAGTAAAGTCGTAAGAAATTAATTCTTAGGTAGATGGACTGTTATGAGTTTGAATTTATTCCCTCTTAGTTCTCCCAAGATCATTTTGACCACAAAACCAACTCAAACGGGAAGTGATTGTTTCCAGTAAAATGATGAAGGAAAATTTTGCTTGGCAATATTCATCCTAGGGGGCTCAATAGGCTAAAAAAATGTAAGCATGTGCAAATCTTTCTAATACATTCAAAATTAGAAAAATCATTTGGACGCTATATGTGTCTTGAATTCTAATTTTTCTTTGAGCACACCAAGTTTGTGTTATCTTTTTTCTTTCCCTATGAATATGTAGCTAACTTTCTTTAGATTTGAAAATCAAACAACTTATCAAAATGGTGATCAGTACTCTTATTTATGGTAAGAGCATTGTGCATGAAAATATAACACCATCCGTACTTGATCATGAACCAATGCCATCACTCTGAAAGGTAAACCATAAGTCCTGTCATAGAAAAACCACGAAAAGAAATCAGATAACTTAAACGCAAAGCTCTTGGTGTTATTTAGATAAAAATGAATAAGAGAAGTAATAAATCATCAATGATTAGGAAGAAATTTCCCTGTTTCAAAAAGAAGGGAAGAAATTTACCCGTTTCTTCAGCTTAACGTTTTCTCAAATCAGGTTAATCACACATTATTAGAAATACAAACAACGTGTAATCCCACCTTGGTTTAATAAGAATCAGATCATAGGTTATAAGAGAGCACAAACATCTCCATAGATACGAGACTTTTCGGTGAAACAAAAAAACAAAGTCACGAGGGCTCAAACATCTCCATAGGTATGAGGCGTTTCAGTGAAACAAAAAACTAAGTCATGAGGGCTTAGGCTAAAAGTGGACAATATCATCATACGAATGTAGAGATTTCTCGGGAGTTTGTCGTCCCTTAACACATACATTGTCCTACCGCTTTCGAAACCTTGGTTAAAGAAAAGGCAAACGAAAATCCAAATGAATAGTAACCCCACCTGAGTCCGTAAATCCTTCCTCGAGAAATTACAAAAACGAGAGATTGTCAGCACTCAAAGGCTCATGTGAACAGGAATATGCAGCAAACGATGTTCCAACATCAAGAACCCACTTGACTAAAAAAACATATTGTTTTGGATTTTTTTGAATTTCCACTTTTGGCTTAATTATAGTTACAGTACATAGAAAGAACTTACACGATTATACTCAACAGTTGCAATGTTAACTCACTAATTAACCTGATCCTAATTGTTGCATGACTATTTTTCAAGTTTCAGACACTCAATTATAAGAACGAGCAAAAAAAGGAAAATTGAGCAAAAACTCTTGTAGTTCTATGTATCACATACACCTTTAGAGAAAACAAAAAAAAATGCAAGAAATCGAGGACTAGCCAAATCAGAGTTTTATGATTCCAGAGCAATCCAATTAGGTCGTTTTCGAGAATCTAAGATGCCTCCATTACAGAAATAGCGGAAAATGTCTTTGAAAGCTTCATTTCCCAACAATATGAATGTAAAAGTATCGAAGCTAATCGGTAAAAGAAGGATCTATGATTTCAGTTTGCAAACATATATTTGTTTGAAAGAGAGAACGATACCATTGTGGTGGCAGGGTGTCACGGTCCTACTTACCCATGCGGCATCATGATAATCCATTCGAAACTATGAGTGTATAGTTGATGGAGGTTGCACCCAGTTGTGCCATTCACCCGATTAGAGCAAGTGACACACGATCCTTTCGCAAGGTCAACAAAGTAAGACCGTGACAAATAGCGTATAATCGCCGCTTGGATTAGGGGTATCCATACATTCCCCAAAAATCGATCACATCGACCAAATGGATTGAATTAGGACCTTGGTTTTTAAGTATGTGTCGTCGAGGAAAGTAGTTAACCGAAGATTTCTTTTTATAAAATATTGATATTTTCTTATAATTAAATATATTTTCTTATTAAATTATCACAAAATTAACTTAAATTTAAATGTATTTTCAAATATTACGATGCTCATTTTTTAAAAATCAATGTCAAAATTTCATTATAAAATTGTATGATGAATAATTTTTTTAATTTAAAAAGTAATATGAATAAACCAATTTTAACTTACCGAATCGACCGACTTAACCAACCGATCGATTTCGATTTCATTTTTTAGAAAATCGATTAGGTCAGTTCGGTGTGAATTTTCACTAAAAATCGACATCAACCAAATGATGGACACCCCTAGTTAAGAGAAATGATAAATTATTTTTTACTTGTTAAAAAGAATGGAGAATTGCCGTTAAAAAAATAGTTTGAATTTGTTTCATTTTTTTAAAATAAATTACAAGAGATCATAGTTTGTTTGGATATGGATTTGAAATAAGTAGTTATTTTGAGTTAAGTTGTTTTGAATAATTAGAAGTGAATGATTATAAATAAGTTTTTAGATATAAGAAGTGATGAGATATTTTGAGTAGTTACAATAATTGGCTTGAATGTATTTTTTTGACCGAATGGATGAGTGGTGCAATGATTTCATTGTTAGGTTGTAAACCAATTCAACACCAGCATCACAGGGTTCTAGCTCGAAAATCGGTATTTGTCCTCCCTAAAATCGAACATGGAATGAATCGGACTTTAATGAGTCAGTGCTGCGATTGATTATCTGGTTTGGTGTTAATCCATTTCACGGTCACGATTCGATCGGTGGAATCGATATTTGTAATCCCCTCAACAACTTGTACTAAAAAAGAAATGAACAAGATTTTCTGAAAATAAACACCGCAATTATTAATGGGCCCATAAATTAAGTCTCATTTTATATGATTCGACAAAAGAAAAGAATCTTATCAGCATGAAGTGGCACAGAGTACCAACAAGACGAGATATTTTTTTTTTTTGAAACATACCGACAAGACGATATATAAACGCGTAATTAATACACATTTCACTAAGATATTAAGTATTATTGATGAGCACTAGTGTTTTAAAAAAAAAAAAAAACTAATGAACTTCAGTAATTAGGAGGGTTAAAGCTTAAACTTATTTACAATTAATCGATAAAAAGTAAAGAGTAATACTCATGTCTTCACTAGTAAAACATCCAAATCTTCTTTATATTGATAGTCACGAATTTTATTTTCTTTTCTTAAATTTAGAAAAATGTAAGTAAAAGAAAAAGTAGCTAAATTCAAAGAGTAATGCTGTTGAGATCTCAATTGTACTATATTGAAAAAGTGGGGAGTCCAACATCAATATAAAAGACATATGGGTTACTCCCCTTATTGCCAATTGATTTTGAGATGGAACTCCGTGCCACATATACATTAAGGATACTCCCATCCTTAGTCATAACGAGGGAAGTATTACTCAAATTCAAATATCAATGTGCTTTAAGCCCCACCCCCAAATTTTATCTGATTGAAGAATATCATAATTTTATCCACTTTTGGACTAAAATACCCTCGACTTTGTTCAAAACTTATTTTTCGAGACTATTCAAAACTCTAATCTTTGACTTATATACTTGGTTTTCTTTCTAGTTCCTTTCTAGCCAAACCCATATATAATGAGGAATATTTGTGAGTTTAAAATATAAAATGTTAATGTTGGAATTTCTATTAAAGAATGCATGTATTAATTGTAGAATAGAATATTTCTCTCAATTGTATTTCATATTTGTAATGTTTTTATATATGTAAGAGATCTTTCTCCTATACAAGAAGACCTAGAATGCACATTTTGAATATAGCAATATATATTATTTGCTCTCAAAACTAAGATGTATGATGACCAAAATCTCTAATTTATTCTTAAATCCTAGCTGCCACCCTCTTTACAACCGGAACTCTAGCCGCTGCAATTAAATGGGGCAACCTACTTCCGGTCTTTATTTGTTCGTGGGTGCAATCAGCTAGTGATTGTTTGATATCTTTCTTTCTTTGGGTTGAATAAATTTTATGGCTTGAATTTGTGTGGATTGGAGCTTCATCAACATCTTTCTTGTTTGTTGATCACTTAGTTCTTGTCATTCTTTGAGTTGAAATTTTATTTTGAATCAACTTGAGTTGGATAGTTGAAACTACATATAGTTGGTGATTTGTTTTGGTTGTGAGTTCCTTTCCCTGAGGTTTGCTCATCTTATGTATGTTCAGTTTTGCAAAAAAAAATTTCTGAAACAAAATCATGAGATCTTTGGGTGTTAAAAAGGAGAACTTGTTATTTATTTTTCCTGTGGAAATTTTCTCCTATAACTAGAACCAGTTTTGGGCAATATTTCTTGAAAACGATGGGCTTCGTCCTTTTGTGGGTTTATTATAATTCAAAATTTCTTCAACTCCTCCAATTGTGGTTGAATATTGAATTTTTAAATATTGAAAATTAGTTCAGAATTCTGAGTCAAGATCCAGTTTACGCATATTGATTATTCTAGATTTGAAGAAATCAAGTTAAATTGCCTGAATCAAAATCTAGTTATGGTTCAAATTTAGCTCAATATAAGGTATATTGATTCTAGTAAAAGGGTTTTTGTTCAATGGAGTAAATTCTTCAACTCCGTAATTTACTATCGACTAATTTACCTTCTAATAATTTATTTGTACCTTTGGAACATACAAATATTTATCATAAGACCATTTCTTGCTATAATTATCTCCCTGGATTAAAGATTATGGAGCTTTATGGCAAGTATCTCTCATCTATTTCATTCATATTCTCCTTTACATTCTAATGAAAAAATTTGAATTGCATGTGACAGGTTTTCTTCCATTGCATAAAAAGGAACTATTAAATTGACTGAAAAAAAAATATCATCACAGCCTGTCCTCCATGTTCCAAAATTAGCCTACAACCTTTTATTCGTAAGTAAGCTTTCTAAAGATTCTAATTGTCGAGTCACATTCTTTGAATCTCATTGTATTTTTCAGAATCAGGAATTAAAGAGGATGATTGGGAGTGCAAAAATGCTTGATGGCCTCTATTGATGAAGGTTCTTTTAACAATAAAATAACTCAGGGTCTGAGTATTATTAGTTCTTTCCCTGGTAAAGAACAAATTATGCTTTGGCATCGTTGGTTAGGGCATCCTAATTTTCTTATCTCAAGTATGCATTTCCAAATTTATTCAAAGGAATCAATTGTTCCCCATTTGATTGCGAAAGTTGCATTTTAGCAAAAATCATAGTTACACATATTTACCAAAATCTTACAAAGCTTCCAAACCTTTTATCTAATAGTTTGGGGTGCCTCTAAAATTAGAACTTATATAGTGGAAAACGATGTTTTGTTACTTTCATTCACGACCATACTCGTCTTTCTAGGGGTGTATTTGATGGAAAAAAAATCGAGGAGAAAGATATTTTTCAAATCTTTTATATTATGATTGAAACCTAATTTCAAACAAATTCTTGGGTAATTTTATAAAAGAAAAATGTATTATTCATCAGTCTACATGTCGAGATACTCCGCAACAGAATGAGATTTCTGATGGTAGGGGTGCAAGAAAAATCCAAAAATCGATAGAACCGATGGATCGGTTCAGTTCTTTGTGCTCATATTGGATCAATTGGTATACATTTTAAAAAAACTGAAAAAATTGGTTCGGCTCGATTTTGTTTTAATCATTTGGAAACCAAGCGGTGTTTTTCTCTTCTTCTTCCTCTTTCCCATTCAATTTTGCCTTGAAAAGAAATGTAACCATAGTTGTATGTGAATCACATGAGACGAAGAGTGGAAAAATAAAGAAAATCGTGGAGTTGGGGAGAATTGGAGACAAATTTTAGGAATTTCCTTTTTTTTTTCCCCTCAAAACAACATCTTTTTGGAGATCTTTGGGATTTTGATTTTCAAAAGAGGGATGCTGATGTCTCTTCCTTATTAACGAATTTTAAATGGTGAATATGTTGGGGAGGATTTCATTGCACGCTTTAGGTACCCTTCAATTACCTCCAATCTCCCTTTATTTTTTAGGTCTTTTTTTTGGTGCACTATATTTTTCAACATTTTTTGCTACAAAGCACAAACATTCTCTTTATTTCCATTGGCTTTATCCTCAAAACCTCACTTTTTTCTCTTAACATGTTCATCTCTTTTGTTAGATGAGTCATGTCATCCAAAACCCTTATTGATTTATTTATTTAAACTCATGTCAAAAGATTTTGATAATAATTAATTTAGAACTTAGATTATTTGCTACCACTCCACTATTTTTTAATCTTCTGTTTTGAATTTGTGACCAGGTAGGGAAGGAGGTGTTGATGCACACATCAGCCAATTTTGGATTATTTAGGTCATCCCATTTAGCCTTAACTTCCATTTGTTTTTTTGTTAATCTTTTATTTATGTTTCTAAACACCAAAGATATATTGTTTCTTGCTTTTAGGTCAGAACTACTTATGAATGCTTTGCTGAAGGTTTAAGTATATGTGTTTACAAAGTATTTATGAGAATTTTGTTTTTGATATATTAAAAAAATTTGGACATTGGATCGGATCCAAAACCGAACCGAACCAATGGATCTATACTATGTTGGACATTGGATCCGGATCAATATTTTAAAAACAGAAGATATCGGTTCAGTTGTCGGTTTGGTATAAAACCGATAAAAACCGAACCAAAATCACCACTAACTGAAGGAAAAAATAGGCATTTACTTGAAATTGCCCGTGCTATAATGTTTTCCATGCATGTTCCAAAATATTATGAAGTAAAACAATTCTTACAACTACTTACCTCATAAATAGGATGTCTAGTAAGGTCTTGAGCTTTAAAACTCTCATTGATTGTTTTAAAAATATTTTTCCAACATCCTCTAATTTACTCTCAAATTTTTTGGATGTACTACTTATGTTCACATCCCTAGCTATTTTCGCTTAAACCTTGATCCTAGAGCTATTAAATGAATTTTTTGGGTTACTTTTCTAATAAAAGAGGTTATAAATGTTTTGATCCTCAAACAAAAAAAATGTTTGTCAGCATGGATGTGTCTTTCTTGAAAGTCAACTTTATTTTACCAAAAACTCTCTTCAAGGGGAGAAACCAATAATAGAAGAGAAATTTTGGGATATTTCAAATCCACTCCCTAGTCTTAAGTGATGAAACTTCTCAGTCAGGCGGAGAAATATTACAGGATGATCCTATCGATCAAGTTCTTGAGTTACAGTTTTATACTCGAAGAAAATTCAATAAAAGGAACCAAGACCGGATAGTTGATCTTGCACAAATACAATCTGAGACTCTAACGAATGAAACTAAAAACTTGGTAATCCTTCTAGCATCCCTATTTTGTCAATTGATAATCTTTCTACTTCTTCTACTTCTTCAACTATTCAAAACACTTTGTCTGTTGTATGTGATCTTGTTGTTCCCATAACCATTAGGAAAGGTACTAGAAGTTGTACAAAATATTCTATTGCAAGTTACATGTCATATCAAAACTTATCTAATACTCATAGGGCCTTCACTTCTAGGATTAATATTAATGATTTATTTATTCCAAGGAATATACATGAGGCATTAGGAGATAAAAATTGAAAAGTAGCAGTTATGTAAGAGATAAATGCTCTAAAACAAAATGGGACTTGGGAAATTGTGGAATTGTCAAGAGATTAGAAGCCAGTGGGTTGTAAATGGATGTTTACTATTTAATGTAATGCAGATGGCTCCTATTGAGAGATATAAGGTTAGGTTGGTTGCTAAATTTTTTACCTAGATTTATGAGATTGACTACCATGAAACGTTTGCTCCTGTTGCTAAAATTAACTCTATTAGAGTTCTCCTGTCAGTTGCAACCAATTTAGATTGGACACTTTACCAACTTTGTGTGAAAAATGCCTTTCTAAATGGCAATCTCGAGGAGGAGGTTTATATGGACTTGCCACCAGGTCTTGAGAAAGAACTTGAATATAGTAGAATTTGCAAATTGAAGAAATCTCTAGACGGTTCCAAAAGCTTGGTTTAAGCGATTTGGAAAAGTTTTGTCTAGCTATGGATTTCTTTGGAGTCAAGCGGATCATGATTTCTTTGGAGTCAAGCAGATCATGATATATTTTATAAATATTGTGAGAATAAGAAATCTTAATTTTGATTTTCTATGTAGATGATATATTATATTCACAGGTGATGATGAAATTTGTCTAGCTGATCTAAAGAAAAATCTTGCACGTGAATTTCAAATCAAAGATCACCTGGGACCGTTTAAAATACCTTTTGGAAATGGAATTTGCAAGATCGAAGAAGGGTATCTTTGTTAATAAGAGAAAATATGTTATTGACTTACTTGAAGAAACTAGATTACTTGGATGCAAAGTTACTAAAACTCCTAATGAACCTAATTTGAAGTTGAAAGTAGCAAAGGCTAAAGAAATAAAAGATAAAGCACGATACCAACGAATTGTTGGAAGATTAATTTATATATCTCATACACGTCCTAATATTGCATATGGTGTGAGCATGGTAAGTCAATTTTGGCATGTGTCTGGACAACTCATTTTGAAGCTGCTTATAGAATTTTGAGGTACCTAAAAAAGACTCTTGGAAAAGGCATATTAATTTAAAAGGAAAATCAGTAGAATAATTTCCAAGTAGAAGTTTATATTGATGCAGATTGGGCAGGAAATAAAACAGATAGAAGGTCCACATCTGGTTATTGTTCCTTTGTTGGAGGAAACCTTGTTACTTGGAGAAGTTAAAAACAAAATGTGGTAGCTAGAAATAGTGTTGAAGCAGAGTTTAGAGCTTTAGCCCATGGAATTTGTGAAAGTTTATAGATAAAGAGAATACTTGAAGAATTGAAGATTCCTTCGAAGACACCTATACTTGTTTATTGTGACAATAAAGCTGTAGTTCAGTATGAATTACTCATAATCCAGTTCTACATGATCGAATAAAACATATCGAGATTGATAAGCATTTTTTCAAGGAAAAGATTGATGTCGGTACAATATGAATTCCTTATCTTCCCACGTCAGAGCAAACTGTTGATATTAACTAAAGGACTTCCAAAGAGGCAGTTCGACTGATTGATTGACAAGCTGGCTATGGAAGATATCTTTAAATCAGCTTGAAGGGGATTGTTGGAATTTCTATTAAGGAATGTATGCATTAATTGTAAAATAGAATATTTAGTAGAATATTTTTTCTTAATTGTATTCCTTATCAATTCTATTCCATATTGATTGTATTCCAGATGTGTAATTCTTGCATATAAGAAGACCTAGAAATGCACATATTGAATATAACAAATATACATTATTTGCTATCAAAACTAAGAGTAACAAAATTTTATATGACGAAAGGAATATGCAATTAAGAACTCAAAAAGAAAAGGAAGAGTTTTTTTAAAATAAAAAAAATTGAATACTTAAAAAAAACAAAAACAAAATTAATGGTACCATTTTTTTTTTTAATATATAATTTAAGGTGAAAATTTTGAATTTATAACTTGTTGATAGCGAAATTAGAGCTGCTTCGCGATCAATGGTAAAATTGTGATTTTATTAAGGATATATAATGTGCCTATTCATCCCTTAAACGTGAAATTTTGTTAAAGTTATGCATAGTGTATTTGATTGGAAGAAGAATTTGTTGGGTGTGATCTAGTGGAATCTTGTTAGAGGTTCAAATGGCGGGAAATCTCCTCTCCGACAACTAAAAAAAAATACAAAACAACCTAAATGTCAAAGATGGGGTCTACGACAATGCTCGAAGACTATGGAATTTGAGAAAAAGAAGAGAGAAATTTGTATAAAACCTTGAAATTAGTTTGAACTGCCAACATGCAGACGTGAAGGGTCGTGACAGGCGGTAGCTATCATATTAATTATTCCATAATTATTTCATTTTTGGTTTTCTATTTTTGTATTTTAAAAATTAAAAATATATTTATTTGATAACAAATTTTGTTTTTCCTTTAAAAAAAACTTTTAAAAATTAGTTTTTGTTTTTATTTTCTAGAAAAATGCTACAAAAGTAATAAAACACGTGTCAAACATGTATGATTTTTATTTTTTAAAACTAAAACGGAAAATTGTAGTACCTAGACCACATTCGAAAAGTATTTGCAAATATAGGCGCCCAAGTTTTTTTTTGCAAAGTTTTTTTTTTATTAAAATTCGTAAGTATTAATTTTCCATTAATACTGTTTTGCCCTTTATCACATTTAATACTGAATTTTCGAATTAAAACACTCATTTAAAACATAATTCTCATCCTTTCAAAACATACCATGTTTAATTGTCAACCATTTTAATGCAAAAGATTTTAATTTGTTTTCTTTCTTTTCCTTTTTCGTTTCACTTTTCCCTCCATTCTCCATTCCTCCATTTTCATTTCTTCAGTTTCATTCATTCTCTCTTTTCACATTGCGACCACCACGTAAAAAACATAAATTTTCGTCGACCATAAAGCTACGATCAGACAGTATATCATACGAGTTCAGTCATCTTCTCTCATTAATCTCCGTTTTCACAATATTTGTACTACGTTTTTGTTCCTTATCCATCACCATTAGCAGGTTACTGTTCATTTTCAGTATAGTCGTGATTCGATATGTCCTAGATTGTTCTGTATGGTATGTTTTATTCCTATTTATGTCATTTTTGTACATTTAATTCATTTATATTCCAGTCTTTAGAATGTCAAAAATCATGTTTAGAAATGCAATAAAATCATATGTAGAACAGTAGTATCTTCGTACTTTCCAATCCATATTGTGTTATAATTGATTGTATACACATCTACAAAACTATATAATTGAGTATATACCGTATGTTCACACGTCCTCAATTTCTATATATTAGAAGAAATTGTATAATTGAGTATATATCGTATGTTCATACTATGTTTTTAGGTTAGTTATACTTTACATCTTTTCCTTATAGGTTCATCAATCATTCCATTTGAAATTGCACACAGTGTTCTTTACAATGTCAATATTTCTGTTTAGAAATGTATTAAAATCATATGTAGAATAGTATTATCTACGTACTAAAATGTCCAAGTCCTGGTATACTTAAGTATTATCTACTGTAGTTTTCTATTTACCGTTATATTACTGTATAAACTATACAAAACTGTATATGTTTCATTATTTCATTCTATATATTGTATAACTTACATGGTACATTTATGGCTTATTATTCATTCTATTCATGTCTAATACATTTTTCGTACTCATATTATTATTCATTACATTTCCATTCTGCAATACGGTATTATTTATACATGTATATTATATGACTTATAATATAGAACAATATTGTTTGGACATTTTGATAATACTATACAACTTTTCCTTATAGGTTCAACAAGTATTTCAATCTGTATTGCACATAATGGTCAGTAGAATGAAAATGAGATGCACCATAATCATGAAGTAGCTGAAGAGCGTCGCATGAATATTGAGGAACGCATTCACTCAATGATGATTTTACATTACAGTCTTTTTTTATGTCGAACGCTTTCAGTTTCAATTTTGTAACCCATGAGATCTTTTTTATTTACTATTGATCTCACTTTGAATACTAATTTTGTGTGAAGTTGTTCTAACAGTACGGGTCTCTATCAATTAACAAATATTTCCCAATGTTTTACTATACGGTATTGTACATTCAAAAGTTTGCACATTCAAAATTACTTGTTCGCTGTCTCAAACATATTAAATCACACTATAAGTATCCATATCAGCAAATTAAACACTTTTAAAATAAATACAAAGTTTTAAAATACAGTATGGTACATTATATATTATGGTTGTACAATATATTCCAAGTTATTTCAATATTGTGTTGTTATCAAACGTGTTCTGGTTTCAATCAAGGAAATTAAACGTTCAACAACTCATACGGTTTATTTATAAATAAAACTACCAGAATCAAATAACATGTACATTACTAACTATACTGTATGTAAATCACACTAGTACGTCTAACAATGTATTGTCGTGTCATGTAATTAATGCACCATAAATTGGCGGTTTCTGGTTTGGAATGTGAGACGAATTTCCTTTTTTAAAATTTTCCTTTCCAAATGAAAACCAATAATTTGATCGTTATTTTTCGAAATTTATAAGGTATTAAAAAAGGAAGAAATGAAACGTCTCTAATAAATGTGATTTCGGAGGATATGCTTTTCCACAATTAATGCTCTAAATTTGGGCTTTGTGGTTTGGAATGTGGGATGATTTTCCTTTTTTGAAATTTTCCTTCCAAAATTAAAAAATCACCAATATGAGGGTATGATTGTAATTCGTTATTTTTGGATTTTATAATGTATTAAAACAAAATCTACTTTTTCTAATATTTTTGTAGATACTTATATTTGCAAATATTTTTTAAATAGAGTCTATTTATGAAAAAAGCCCAACTAAAAACTAAAATTGAAAAACCAAAAAAATAAAAATAAAAATCAACGGGACCTTAATTTTCTGCTTACATGAATCTTATGCAAACACACTTGTCTTTATTATGGAAGGGTATGTAGGTTTATGTACATTCAACCGTACCGGCAACCGGGGGAAAAGCTCACCACTTATGATTTGGAAGAGAAAAATACTATATATTTTTCGAGATTCATAAGAAGTTAAAGGTATATCTAATGAGATTATCAAGCACATTAAAAAATCAAATTCACATGGAGGGTATACTGATCATTTATAGTATACTAGAATTTTAACACGGCGTTACACGTGATAATTTTTTAAATAATAGATTATATATATATATATAATTATAAATTGTTTCCTATATTTTTGCACTAAATTTAAATAATCAAATAATAATTTCAATATAATATTGAGTTTTATAATTATTTTTTCATGTTAATTAAATTTATTAAAATTCACATTTATGTTAAAAAATAGTTAATATTTTATTCTGAGCTTAACAAATAATAAGTGTTATTATTTTTTTTTTAAAAAAAACTTAATAAAATTTATTGCATTAAAATTAAATTTTATCTCTAATTTTTAAAACTCTTTACTCTTTAGTTTTTTCTCAATTTATCTATTAATAGACCAATTATTATTGAACTATAAAATTTATAAGAGTTATATCATTATTATAATTATAAATATAAATAAGCTAAATATATTTATTAGTGTATCTATGAACTTACCTTTAACCTCAAGATGATTTTTTCATTCTTAAAAAAAAATCCACATCTCCAAGTCTGAATAATTAAGCAACAAAAGATCTTTACAAAAATTATTGCAAAAAAGAAAAGTTGGATGAAAGTTAGTAAATAATAAAAAATAATAATAAGATAACTAAATTTTTTATTATAAAAACAAAAAGAAACCAAGAAAGATAATCATATATATATATATATATATATATATATATAAAGTAATAGTAGAAAATCATTGTTACCAAACTTTTGAAATTTTTGTACTTTAGCCTTAGTCTTCAAACATTTTTTTGAAGATCTTCAAGTCTTTTTTTGAAAGACAATAATTATGAAAGAAAAGCCCCTACAAAAATTATTGCAACAAAAGAAAAAGTTAAGGTAAGTAATCCAACCAAAATAAGATAAATTATTATTATAAAAAAAATTCAAGCAAACCGAAACTGTTCTTGTAAACAAAATGTAGAGAAATATTTATAGAATTGGAAAATTCAATTATTATTTTAATTAGAATATAAAATGTCAAATAAAATTTAAGAGATTTGGTAAAAATATTTTATTTTTTGGTTATAAAGATGATGAAAATTTAAATGATGTTGAAAATATCTTGATTGTTGAAATCTCTTATCTTCTAACTTAGTCATAAAATCTATGAGATTTGATAAAAATATTTTATCTTCTATGGATGTAAATCTAAATGATATTGTAAATATCTTCTACATTATTTGCATTTTTTTAATATTCTAATAGATGACATATTTGTAATTTAGAGTATGATTTAAGGAGTAAAATTGTCAAAAAATGATTTTTCCATTAAGCCACGTATTTATTTAATTAGTTAATTCCAGATTTTTTAAAATACAAATTGGAAGAAGGAGATGACAAACCCTACATAAAACATGCTACTTCTCCCGATTAAATGAGAGTCCACTCACCCATTCGGTGTTAATTCCAGATTTTTAGATTTAGACAATAATATAAATCTAATAGAAGTATAGATATTTGATGGTTAGTCCCCCACATGAATGTATGCTTCCCTTGATTGCTCAATGCAAACCATTGACTGCAATAACAATGAGACAAAGAAAAAGATAAAAAACACCTACCTATGCAGCATGAAGCATTAAACTTCAAGATAAGAAACATCCAGCATCCAATGGCTATTTTCCAATTAATATCTTCAAGTAAATGTATATTGACATGGCGCGATACGATTGGTTAAGGAAAGAACAAAACTATATTTAATGCAACTAGGAGAGAATACTGTAGATTGGGGACCATGAAGTATTACTTCCCTATGGTTTCAACTTTCAATTAATGGGGACCTCAAACATATTCTCTCTATGGCATTTGTTTGGTTGCGATGATAGAAATCGAAGTACGAACCAGAACTCGGAGGTCAGATCGTTTTCGTGGCGGGCTTAGTTTTCCGGGTCCCCTTTGGTGGAATCCGAGATCATCCTTCGGATCATTTGGCTTGTCTCTTCCTCAGACATTCTGTCTTTGTTGCTTTGAGATTGTGCATATGCCTCAAAGAATTCTTTGTTTTCCTTTTTTAATTCGGTCCACACTGCAATATAGGGAAGAAGCTTGCAATTATTCCCTTTATGTTTTGCAAAATAAATACAGGAACCTTGAAGTAGTATCAAGATTAAAAAAAAAAAAAATCAAACTCCAAATTATAAAATTATTACAATTTCAACTATAAAATCAAAAGGTTATAATATTAACACTTAACAAAAGTGGTTATCCCTCTCAAAAAAAAAACAAAACAAAAGTGGTTGTCAAATGGATGTTTGTTTGGATTCCACATTGGAAAAAGTAGAATCCTCGTAACAATATATAAGAAAAGTTGAATACTTTTTTCATCATCAATTAGTTTTGAGAGATAGATGCTCACATTATCTAATAATGTTAAGTTGTCATCTCAATCGAAGAAAGCAAAAAATATGAAAAGAATTTGGCCTTGATGGTGACAATCTTATAGTAACAATGGGAGATGGAATTCATGACCTTATGGTTCATAGATATACATTAATCTTATTGAGTTATTACTCTTATGGGCAAAAGTTATAGTTCATAAATGATTTGAACATTTTGCCAAGCTTAGGAGATATAGTTTGATCGAATTAATGATTAAAGGGTGTCATCCATTTCATCCAGTACAACTTAAGAAATTATAAGTTGCAACTAAAGTTTTCTATAAAATCATTGAAGTCTTGTTAACACTGCAAATGTCAAAGAAACTTGCTTGGTGACTCCTCCTACAGGCGCTAATTGAATTAGATCGTGCATGACTGATATAATAGACAAAACACAATGCTTTTATTTTACCCTATGTTTGAAACGCGTGATCTTGATGTCAAAACTCAATTGACCTTTTGGAATACCATGTATTTCAACTATTTTCACGTGACAACTGTCTGACCTTACAACATTTAATTGTAAAAAAAATTCAAAGGATATCAATTTTTAGGCAGACATCACTATCACTACTACAAAAATAGGTTTATATGACACTTATGCCAAATAAAATTTAAGAGGGAGAAGCATTTAAAGTGTCATAAATAAAAACACGCGTTTTATGACACTTTATTAGAATCATCTCGCAATAATCACAAAAAAGTGTCATAAATTAAAAAGACGCGTTTTGTGACGCTTTTGTAGAATCATAAATTTTTTAAATTAAATTAGAAAAATAAATATAATTTTGATATTTCTAAACATTATATATATATATAATTATTTATTGAGATTAATTTTATATATTTTGTTACAATTATCTTTTTAACCATTTATAAATTATAATTTTTATAATATTTAATTTCCTAATTTTTTTTATATGTATATATATATATATTATGAAATAGATTTTTTGGTGGTAAGATCTAAAAAAAATGACAACATTTTTGCTAAGGAAGGATGAGTTCTGCCGTCGACTGCATAGACGACACTGCCACCGTCGCCTGCTCCCCACCGACAACCCATGTAACGCTCCACATTTTCAGAGAAACCCTCTAAGTACCGTTATTCTCTTTTCCAGGATTTTCGGTGTAACTCTATTTAGTTCTGGCTTTAGGGGTACTTTGGTGATTTTACCCCTAATGGCCTCTTTATGAGATTATTAATTAGTTTTGGATTAATTTTGTGATTACAGGTATTTTTAGGGGCATTTGTAGAAATTGGTTTAAAGAAAACGAAAATAGATAAACCCATTTAAGTTATATTAAAAGACAAATGAAAAAAGAAAAAAAAAAAGAAAAGATTTCCATTTAAGCCATTTAAATTAGAATGAAAAGGGTGAGATTTGGTTTTAAAGAAAAGGGAAAGAATAAGCCCATTTAAGTTAGATTAAAAGAAAAATAAAATAAAGTGATAATAATAAAAATAGAAAAGGGAAAGAATAAGCCCATTTAAATTTCTTCGTCGTGCTCGTGACTGTTCTTTTGGGTTCGGGTGGATGTTTATTGTTATGCCCCAGCTTTTGTAAAAAAAAAAAATGTATATGAAAAATATAAATGAGTACATAGAATTTGAATAAAAGAAAGAAAGAAGAAAAAAAGAAAAAAAAACAAAACAAAAGGGGATTTTGTTTAAATAAAAGAAAGAAAAAGAACATTACAAGAAAAAAGGTCTTAGGCCACATTTTATTAACGTTGGGAAAGAAAACGTCGCTTAAGCCGGGCTTAGGCAACGTTTTTAAAAAACGTCGCCTAAAATATAGCTTAGGCAACGTTTTTTTGAAAACGTCGCCTAAGCCAAATCCTATGCAAACAACCCCCCTTGGTCGTCGCTCCCGTCCACCCGCAAGGACCCGTCGCACGCAACCCTTCGTCACCCCTGTTCTCCGCGACCCAACCTCCGCGCTCGAGCCCAGCCCGTCACGCACACCCTGCAGCCGCCGAACACAAAAGTCATTATGTAACGTCTGCATTTTTAGTGGAATTCTCATGGTACATTTATTCCTCTTCCCACGATTTTCGGTATAATTTTGGTTAGTTTTAGTCTTAGGAATATTTTGGTAATTTAACCCCTAGGGTCCACCTTTAAAGAAGTCTATTCCACAAAACGTGGAAGAGACTTCTTTAAAGGTTAGTTTTGGTTTAAAAGAAAAGAAATGAAATGAGGGATTGTGGTTGAGTTTTTTTAATGAAGGAACAAAAGGAAAAGTAAAAGAGGAAAATTAGATAGGTAGTATTTTCTGTGTTTAATTTAAAAGAAATGAAATTTAAAAAGGGAATTTTTTTTTTAATTAAAAGCTTTATTTTAAAAGAAAGATGAAGTTTAAAGGAAAAGAGGCCATTTTAAGTGATTTTAAAATATATATATATATAAAAAAGGGTATTTATAAAAAAACAAAAGAAAGAAAAAAAAAGAAAAAATAAACCCACCTTCTTCTTTCTTCTTCTTCTTTCCTCACCCTCAAACCCTAGCCAATTCACCCACCATCCCTGCTTTGCACGCCGCCGACTGCCGCCAAACCCCGCCGTTCACCGCCTACGACCAGCCGTCGAACCCTTCCCCCCAGCCTTGAGCATCGCGTGAGCCCGCACGCAGTAGCAGGCGTTGCGTCGAACAGCCGCTGAGCTCAGTCCCGTGCCCGCACCGTCGCCATCCTCTGCCGCGTGGACTTCGTCGCATACCTATTCTGGTCGAGTAGCACGCTCAGCCGCCAGTCATACCCAGCTGCACGTGTTGCAGCCCCCACAACGCTAGTCTCCACGAGCGCAACGCGAGTTGTTGCAGCAGCACCCTATGCGTGCTGATTCCGACCCGTTTGGGTAGTGGGTAAGTTGTTTTTAGAGCCTGATTGAGATTTTTTATTTTTGTGTTGGATTGTTTAGTATTGGGTTGCTGTATTTAATGGGTAAAATATATTTAGGTTGTGATGATTATTGGTCTTCGAAAGGTGTTTTCTATTTTTCGCAACCAGCGTTGTATATTACCGGTTTTGAACAGCCATGTTGATTTTGGGTAATGGGTAAACTTCTTAGTTGATTTCGAAGCTAAATGCTTGCTTTTTTGTTCTACTATTCGTTATGGGTTGATGGTTTGACTTGAATATTTGTTTGAATTGAGTTTTAAGAATCGTTCCTCTTGGTTTCAAAGCGTGCATTGTTTGGTATTGTGGGCTCGTGTTCGCCAAGTGTTTGGACAACGGTGTGGATTAAGTCTTGGGTAAGTTCTTCAAAGAGGTCTAGTTGGATTAAAGTTGGTTGGTGTTGTTAGTCATTGTTGATTGGGTAATTTTCTAATTCAAGGTTAATTGTTAGGTTGTATCAGCTGGTTTTGGTTGATCGTTTTTCTGCAGCTCTGGGATCATTATTACTGTTCTATTTTCGGGTAAGGATTCTCTACTTAGGTTGTGTGGACCCTGCATAGGGCGAAACTTATTATGCTGCTATATGTGTAAGAATTCTTCTATAGCCTCATGATTAATCATCCATATCATTTGGGTAATTTTCGTTACCAACAAACCTTGTTGGTTAATTGTACTATTTCCTCGAGGGCTGATTAATTGATTATACTTAGGTTGATTCATGGTGTTGTATTTTTCTGTTGGGGTTTGTGGAGCTTGTTCTGTATTTCGTTGCAGGTAAGAATTTTCTACCCGGGTTGTGTACACCCTGCACGGGGCGAAACTTATTATGCTGCTATATGTGTATTACTGTCAGATATGGATTGTTGGTTCTGGATCGTTGTTGCTAGTTTGTTGATGTGGTTGTATGATGTATACTTGTTCGACTATTTTTGCATGCTTTGTGCCTCGGGATTATGGGGTCCTGGGGTGCCATCTTATGTCTTGTTTAAATGTTAATTTTGTTCCATGTGTTTCGTACTACGGGATTATGGGGTCCCAAAGTGCTCTCTTGTATGTAATATTGGAGAGATTAAAGTCTTTTGCCGAAAGGGTGTAGGCATTGAGATCATTATTGAATTTTTCTCTCCTGTAGGAGTGCGATCATTTAAATTTGAAAGCTTAATATTGTAGATTATTTATCAGGTTATTGAAAGCTTAAGGCAAATGAAGGCAAATCCTTGAATCACAATGTTAGAATTTAAAAAGCAAAAGAAGGAAACACAGTCAATATTTCTTGAAGATATATATGACTAATCCATATTTTATAGGTTCCTTACTCGATTCAATCTATAACACCCATAGTTCTTGTTCTTTACTGAATCTTCTTTTTAAATTTTTAAAGGACAAATGGTATAAGGATGCTATCAACTTGGCAAAATTTCATACAAATTCTCACAACTAGTTCAAACATGTGAGTGTATTATTTTCTCCCCCATTCGTGTCTATCTTTTATGATACATTACTATACTTTCTTTCTAACTATCATTATTGTATCTTATTATCCATTTTTTCCAGGGTACAAAAGGCTTATTTATTACTTTTACTTATTGTATCTTCTGTTTGTTAACATTTCGTGATTTCCAAGCTTGTGAGTAATTTTGATTATTATGTTTATAGCTATAATTTTAAAGAGTTGTTTCTCAGTACCTAAACTTCTTGTAGTAGTTATCTTTGCAATTGTTGCATTTTAATTATTGCAAAATGGTGGTGTTGCATTTTTTGGTTTTTTATTTTTAGTCTTTAACTTTGTACATAAGTGAACTTTGTAATTATTGTGATTTGGTTTTGTGAGTCTTCCAATGTTGTGACTTTTTGCAGGGGGACAAGTGAAAGTGGAGAGGTTCGAAGTGATTTTCTATTTTTTTTTAAGCTTAATTGTTTGACATAAGACTTGACTTTTTATTCTAAGTTATTACAAGTTATGCGCGGTGCACACTAATGTATGGATTTTAACTTGATGTGATGTTGCATTTTCTTTCCATTTTGTGGAGTTTTTTCTTCATTTAGCTCTGATAACTGTTAACTCTTAAGTGTGGTGATATTATTTTTCTCTTATAGTTTTTATTTATTTATTTAAAGCCTCACTAATGTCTTTCTTTGTGTATCTATGTGTTTTGTTAAACTTTTATTAATTATATGTTTCCCTTGTTTACTTGTAGATTGGAAGTACTACCCTCTTTTGATTCTTCTTTATTGTGAAGGTTCGTTTCTTCCCTACATTTTTAAAATTTTAACCTTTTTTTATAAGTATTATTTGCTTATTGATTCTAACTAGCCTTAAGTAGGTTGTAGAGCTTAAGTTGCAAAAGAGGTAAATTTCAAAATAGTGTTCTTCGAATTTTCGAATTGGTATTTCTTCTATTAAGGAATTTACTCATTTTGTTCAAAGTTCAAACTTCTATTCTTCCAATAAATTGCATACTTTACATTTGTGGGACTGCTTGTCTGTCAACTTAGCTTTGAAAAGTATGAAAATCTAACTATTTTATGTCAAATTGATGATTGTTTGTTCTTGGTGTACAATTTTCTCATGTCCTATCATTGGCCTTGGATGTTTGTTTTTCCCAGGTACCGATACATTCTCATAATCAATGTATGTATTAAAATTTCTAATTTATTTGCATGCTTTCATTATAATGTTGTGGATACTTCTCAACAATCTTGCAGGAAGTTGTCGAGTTTGTCAAGCAGAAAAATGAGAGGTTTAGTCTTCATTTCCAGTAACTTACTTTTTATGCAATATTTACATGTTTCCTATGCTTTTAAAAAAAACTTCTTTGGTTTATATGTAATGTAGATGGTTGAAGTTCTTTTCTTATTAATAAGAAAGCTCATATATTATTATTTTTTCTTTTTGCTAAATCTCACATGTTATTGTTAAGTAATATGTAATATATGGATGTTGTTTGAAACTCAATTTTTCTTAGGTTTTGCACAAACTCACTCAAAGGATGAAGCAGTGAAGAAACACATTTTAAGAATCATCATTTGCTTGTACTTTTTGTTGTAAAAAACTTTGTAAAAATTTATCACAAGTGTGATATTATTGTCCTTTTGTTATTTTGTTCAAGTGGAAATGCATACAAACATTTTAAGTATATATGAAATTTTATTTCTTGACAAGTCTTTTACCTGTGAATTTATTTTGTTGAAGAATATTATGTATGCATAATAAGAGGTAAGAGCAAACAAAAATAAGGTTGCAAATAGACAAAAGAAGCGTCATGGTAATGAATATTTGTCATCAATTGAAGATATATGATTGAAATAAAGAGTCATATTTGATTATTTAGTGATTAAAAATAAGTGTCAATAAATTATATTTATTGATAATGTTTAGATGTCGTTGATAATGCATTAATGACTCAATTTATATGTCATCTATTGCTCGTTGATGACAAAAAAATAGTGTCATGAAATAAGAACTAATGATTATAGAAAAGTATCATTTATTGCATTTTATTGACACTTACTAAAAAGTGTCATCTAAACACAATAGATGATGTGCGATACAACGATTGCAAAAAGGTATCATCTATTGCATTTCAATGACACTTATTAAGAAGTGTCAACTAATAAGAATAGATGATGTGCAATACAATGATTGCAAAAAAGTATCATATAAAGTGTTTGTAATACTTTTCTGTAATCATCATATCCCTATTTTGTAGTAGTGTATGGATTGAACTTGAACTCGAAAAATCTTAGTTCTTCAAGGTCCTCTTAACCACTAAGAACCTAAACCCGATTAAACGTATCATTTTTTTTTCACATCCTCAAAACCACATCTATTAGTGGGTAATAGAAGCCAAAAAGAAAGAAAGGGTTTACCAGTTGACGTGATAATAGGTGTAATATTTGCATGCTTGAAAACTCTTCTTTTGTCATGTGGAAGATCAGACACTTCTCGATCAGGTGCTGCACCTACAGCAAAAACATTCACCAACACCACCACCAGGAATATGTTAATGCAAATAGGATGAATTTAAATCATAATATGGAAAAATTAACCAAAATCAAGTACCATATGTATGTATGAAGCAGAAGAATCTGCCATGTTCTATAATCACAAATTCTGTGATATCCAAAAAATGAGATATCTGATATAGAGAGCAAGATAGTTGATGCTGCCAAGTGATCAACTCATAGGGGAATAAGGGCAGCTACAACAATAGTACTATAATGGTGTAGTCCTTAAATAAAGTTCAGTGACGAAGTAGGTTGGGCCGATTGGCGATCTAAGAAACATGGACATAGACACAAAATATGGATACGACACGCATGAACACGTAGACACGCCATTATTTAAAAGTGTAGGACATGTTATTTATTATTATTTTTTATGATATACTATTAAAGATCAAATCCAAAATATTTTAGTTAGTTATAAGTTCACACTTAACAATCTCATAATATTTTAATTTTTATCTCTTTTTCTTTCTCTCTATTCTATTTTCTCTCTTTCTTTCCTTTTTCTATTTTAGTCCATCTATCTTCGACAGATGTCCTCTGGCCTTCATCAACACTACCTATTGTCATATTATGTCATCGACCATTTGAAACAAATAAGTCTTAAATGAGGTGTCTATGGTGTGTCCGTGAAGTATATTCAAATTTAGAATATATAATAAAGGACACGAAATTTTGAGTGTCTGACACGTGTCGAAAGAATGTCCAGAAGTATCAGTGTCGAACACGTTTGTCGAAATAGAAGCATCCATGCATGATCATTGGTTGGGAGAGATTAGAGTAGATTTGTGAATGAAATTTCTTTTGTCTTTCTCTATGTGTCATCAGAGAATCCAATCCACGTGAGTGTGGGTCCGGACCAAATGAGGAATTCTCCAAGCACACAACACTTGTAACCTCTTGCAACAAGGTGAAACAATGTGCATCCAATGTAGTACTTTTGGCTAAACATTGCCAAGACTGGCACGGTGATTAAAGTTTGGGCTTTGAAATTTACTTGTGTCTTTAATTTGTAGATACTTTTATATCTCCATTCCTTCACTATCTTCTGATGTCTGACCTAACAACGAACTTGGTTATCCTAAAATAGTTTGTGTGATAACACTTTTATCATGTGGCTGGTTCCAATTGGTTGCTATTCCTGCCACATAGGCCAAGGCTACTGTTCAAACTAAAATTACGTTTAGTAACTCCTCCAGATTGTGCATAATTCTAAGTACATGTAAACCCATGGATGCATGTCCTATCCAGATTCACGATGAAACAAAGGTAAGGTTTTCAAATGGATGTACTTTAATCATCCTAGATGAGGAAGCATAATACGCTCAACTCGGTCAAACCACTCCCTAGTCCTACGAATTTAAATGAGAAGTGTTTTTTTTATATCTGTGACTGCCCAGATCAATTTATGTACATTTTGATTAATTTTACCCAAATTACCCAAGAACTATCTGACCTTACTATATGTGTTTGTGAATGAAAGTCGTAAACAATTAATTCTTAGGTAGAGGATTGTTGAACCTGTTCTTAGTTTTTCAAAAAACAAAAATTGACCATCAAACTTTAAAAATTAAATTTAAATAACAAAAATAATAAACACAATTAACAATCACCGAAACTTTTCGCTTTGGAATTGGAGAGACAATGCCCACAACAATTTTTCTAAAAACACTTTCCTTTATTTCTCAATTACTTTATCTATAACTCTTGACACAACTTTTCCTCTCTTCGCTCTCTTTCTCTCAACAATTGTCTCTAAAATTCACAATGAATAAGCACTGTATTTATAATTCATTACAAACTTGGCCTCTAAATTCTTATAAAAAATGTTTCTCACTAATTTCTAAATTAAGGATCCACTAATTCCTTAATTAGCTCTTAAAGGGCCTGTTTGGAGGAGGGATTAAGTTAATTCGGATTAAATTAATCCCCAAAATTATGTTTGGTGGACAGTTTAGCAGGAAGTGAAATCCGGATTAACTTTAGTCGGATGTGAAAAGTCAAAACTGTTCAAAATCCGAACTAATTCCCGACTTTTCTCTCGGATTTGTTCTCTCTCATGCTTTTTTTTTTCTTTTCGATTTAGTTCTCTCCTTCTTTTTCAATCGTTCGTATCTTCTTCCTCTTGCTTCTAATTATTGTTAGATTTTGCGAATTAGATTCGTGTGTTGATTTCATGTTTAATGAGTTTCGTTTTGAGTCAGATCTCATCGATTTTGGAGGATTGAAGGGATAATAGTTAGGATTTGAGAGGTTTTCGTTGGTAAAAATGATATACAATTTGGGTTTCATACATAATCAGCATCAACCGAGAAATAGTTGAGAGGTTAGAAGTGGAGTGTATGGAGAACAAATTGAAACTTATTTTATCATCAATTTTGGAAAAATTAGCCCCAAACAAGAGAGAAATATAGAAAGGGGAAAAGAAAGAAAGTTAAATGGGTTTGGAAGAAGAAGGTATTGAACGTCAAATAACGATGGAGAATTTATTTCTCACGAGTAATTTTCGATTAGCCTTATGCATGGGTTTTGAAGAAGAGTTTTTTTTTTTTTTTTTAAGATACCCCCCACTGAAAAAAAAAATTTAATTTCAAAGGTTATTTTTAAGCCTTTTGTCAAAGTCGAAAGTTTAAAGATTAAAATGGAACAAAAATGATAGTTGAGAGAACCGAACCAAAATGGTATTTTAAATTATTTTATTATTCTCAGGCTCGAACTTGCAACGGTAATGTTGAACTAGTTTAAAATCAAATAATGAAATCATTGCGTCACTGTCTCATTTGGTATTTAACTTGTTTGATCTTATTTAGTACTCTATTTCAAATTAGGCAAATTTTTAAAATGATAACAAATACGATCATCCCCGTTGCTAAATGAAAATTGAACTTTCTGTTAGTATTGTATTTCAAAATGAATGAAATGTATTTTTGTTATTTTTTTGTTGCCTATAATTTTAATTGTAATGATAATAAACCTACCTGGTAATAATTTAGATAAAATAAAGAATTTGTTATTAAATATATGATTTGATAACAATATTTAAAAAAACATATATCAATTTTATTGTAAAAGATCTAATTTGATAATAATTTTAAATATTTTCTTTAAAAAAAACTTAAATATTTATTTTTTTGAGAACTTAAATATTTAAATTTATCATTATAGAATTTGGTTTCAATAGTTAATTAATTACCATTTAACTCCAACTATAAATCTTAACCACTATAAAAAAAAATTAAATTATTATATTATAATTTAGGGTGTGCTAAAAAAATATTAAATTTATACCAATCTTATAATTAAGTAATTAAATTAAAATAATTTTGATTTAGGGGTTTAGGGTTTAAATTAAAATCAAGAATTTGTTTTTGAAACATATGATTTTGGAAAACAAATTGAATAGTAGACATTTAAAAAATAATAAATAAAAACTCAACATAAGTTAATTCATGCACCAAACATCCGTCAATTAACTTAATCTAGCTTAATTTAATATGTCCACCAAACATAGATTAAGTTAGTCCCTCAGCTTAACTTAATACTCATATTAACTTAATACCAACTAATTTAATCTTAATCCCTGCACCAAACATGTCAAAATTGATTATACATTTATTCCTTATTTGTCTACTTACTTATTTCCTCAACTAACCATTATTCCAAATATATTTAAGGTTAAACATAAACCAACTCATTTTTAAATGAGAAGTGATTGTTTCCTATAAAATGATGAAAGGAACATTTTTGCAGTATTCATCTTAGGGGGTCTCAATAGGCTAAAATAAATGCAAGCAGATGCAGATCTTCCTAATACATCCAATATTAGAAAATTCATTTCGGCCATTTCTCCTAGTTCTTGAATTCTCATTTTTCTTTCTTTGAGCATACAAGGTTTGTGTTTTCTTTAAATTTGAAAATGAAATAACTTATCGAAATGGTGACACGTGGATTGAAATCTAAAGTAAGATTTTCTAAGGTGAGAGCATTGTGCATGATAATAAATAAGAGAAGTAATAATCCATCAATGATCATGAAGCAATTGCCCTGTTCAAAAAGGATAATTAGGGAAGAAATTTACCTTTTTCTTCAATGTTACCGTTAAAACAATGGCCATTTTTTACCTCCATTATCCATTTTTTTTACCATTTTACCTCTTCAGCTTAACATTTGTCTTACAGCTTTCTAAAATCATGGTTACAGAAACAGGCAAACGAAAATCCAAATGAACAGTACCCCCACACGGGTGGTCCGTGTCAACAGAAGTAAGCAACAAACAATGTTCCAATATCAGGAAGAACTCACTTGCTACAATTAGAAATCATATCATTTTGACATTTTTTTTTTTAATTTGTGTGGCATTCCAAGCCTCTTTATAGTTACAATACATAGAAAGAACTTGCATGATTTTTTTTTTAAATCGGAAAATTGAAGCTTTGCTCCAATATACTCGTAGATACCACGCTCGTCCCTAGGTTAGGCATCGGAAGACATCGAAGAAATGGAGACACGAAAGGTGTTTACAAATTAATGTCACATATGAGTCTCAAACCCAAGACCTTGAGAGGAGCACACCTTCAAAATTCAAGACTTCAACCTCTCTGTCATGATCCTTTGGGGACAAGAGAACTTGCATGATTGTAAGCTAACCTTACCCTAATTGTTCCTTTTATCTTGTGCTGAAGGTTGACCAACCGTGATTCAAATTTCAATAACTCATAAAGAGTTTTCATACCATATTAGATACTATGAGATTCTACCTCAAAACTATTGGTAGTGAGAAGTGTAGTTTATATCTCTTAAAAAGATGTCGAAGATTTCTCATCTTTTTAATATGGGACAAAATTAGTATCTCCAATACGTCCTTCATAATGGTACCATACAGAGAATATCATCTTGGATTCAATCCAAACTTGTGGACCTTTTAACTTACTCACTTGGTGTCCAATTCACCTGCTTAGGCTTTCACGTGCTTGGTTCATATTAGAATTTAGGGGACCAATACTTATATAAAGTTCTAATACACTATATTAGATAATATGAGGTTCCACCTGTAACAGCCCAGTTTCCTATTCCAGTTTTCGAGGTGCCTTCGGGTCAAGATTCGGTTGTTTGGTTGGGTTTTAGAGCCGTTTGGCCCCTTGGGGGTATTTTGGTCTTTTGGCTCTCCGGGCAGGATTTGTGGTTTTCTGGGCTTCGAGGTAGCTCCTGGCTTTGTCGTGGCTTGTTTGTTGGTGGCTGCGAGTCCCGTGGTGTTTGGGCTAGTCGGTTGGATGCTCGGTTGTGGTTCGGGCTTTGGCATAGTGTTGGTTTGTTGAGTGTTTCCTTTGGGATTCGAGCCCGAGCCCTTAGTGTTGCTTTGGGAGTTGGATTTAAGTGAGTTTGATTGATTGGAAAAGATTGCTTCGGTCGGGTCTCGAAGGAGGAAGCCAGGAAATGAGATTTTGAGGTTTTAAAGTGGATAAGGATGGAAAAATGAGATAAAAATCCCATTTTTCCCTTTTTTCCCATTTTCCCTTTTTATCTCCCTTTTTCTTTTATTTTTTCCCCAAATTCATTTTTTTCAATTCTCTCTCTCTCTCTCTCTCTCTCTCTCTCTCTCTCTCTCTCTCTCTCTCTCTCTCTCTCTCTCTCTCTCTCTCTCTCTCTCTCTCTCTCTCCTTCTCTCTCTCTCTCTCTCTCTCTCTCTCCCCGAGCAGCCCTTGGCTCGCCCAAGCCCAGCCAGCCCAGCCTGCCCTGCTGGCCCGCAGCCGAGCCAGCCCGTGCCGTCTTGTGTCGCCCTCGCCCAGCCCGAGCCCCAGCTGCCAGGTCGCGCCCTCTCCAACCCAGCTCGCCCGAGCGTCGCGCGCCCTCGCCCAGCGTCGCCCAGCCCACGCGCCCAGCTGCGCATTGTGTCGAGCCACGCACAGTGTCGCGTCGCGTCGCCCGAGCCTCGCCCAGCTCGATCGCGCGTCCCAGCGCCAGATCGCGCGCCCCCGCGTCGTGTCGCTCGCGCCATATGCCAGGCCGTCCTATCTTGCGAGCGAAATGCGCCGCCAGCGCCAGCCGAACAACGCGCCGCGCCCGCCGCCCAGTGTCGCCCAGCGCCCCTCCGTAGCGCGCTCGCGCCAGCGCCGCCGTGCAGTGCGCCCAGCGCAATACGCTTAGCCGGCCAATTCTGCTGCCTAGCCCGTGCAAATGGGCTGTTCGCGTGTCGGTAGCGCCTCGTGAGTTGCTCTGCGGTGAGCCCTATTTATTTTAGTGTATTTAGGGCTATTTTATGATTATTGATGTTTTTTCTTGGCTCGTTATAGGTTGATCGGGTTCGATCGCAGTAATTTTATTATGTGTTGTTGCCTTCCGACCAGGTAAGGATTTCTTACCGGAGTTGTGTGGGCCCTGCGATATTTTCATGATATGCCTTGCTTGTTTCTCGATTGTTATGAGCATGATAATAATAGAGCAAGCATTTTTGCTAGCATGCTAGGTTTGTTCTCGCCAAAGATGCTTGTGATTCCCGCTAACCTCGTAGTATCATGCTAGGTAGTGTGATTGATGTCGGTCTTTGCTTGCAGCCAGAATCATTGCTTTTTCTCTGTACTCTTAGATAGAGTTGTAGGGTTTGTCATCATCCGAGGTCGAGCGGACATAACGCACTTTGTCCCGATGAGCTCGTGCCGGGAGTAAAGTGTGCAAAGCATAACGTATCTTGCTACCCCCGAGGCCCGTTAGGTTGTGGAATTAGCTACCCACTTCGGCATAGCCTAGTTTGTAGCCTACTAGAGCGGAACCCCGCCATCGGTGTAAGCACCGCCTGGCGGTTCTTAGCTTCGTGTCGGTGGACCATGTTGCATGATGAGCGTCGAGGGCCTCGCGCCATCGCGTGATCGATGACACCGCTCCGAGCCATAGGCATGTGCACTGGCCCGCGTAGTTTGCCCTTAGGCCCCGCATTTACGCCGGTTGCAGAGGAGCATGCGGTGTGCGCGCACACGCGCGTTAGTTGCCGGTTCGGAGAGCTCCCGGGCTAATGTCGTGAGTACACCATTTCTTCCGTTAGAGAGCGACTTGGGTACTCTCCGTAAGTCAGATTAGTGCAAGGGCAAGGAGGCCCTTGAGGACATTCTTGGGATCAGTGTATTCCCCCCGAGTGACAGATACCTCGGTGATGTCCAGGATTGGTCAGTGTATCCAATCCCAGTTAGGCCGGAAGTAAGAGACTTCCGATGACTCCAGATCTTGTTTTATGAGCTCGTTGAGCCATGATCTGTGTTGGTGGTTGTTTGCTTGCATGTTTTGGTACTAGATGACTGATTATATCGTATTGTACCCCGGTTGGGGATTCTTACTGAGTAATTCGTTACTCACCCTTATTTCTGTGGTTTTTCCACAGGTAACCATGGTGCGAGACAGGATGGCTGGAGGAGGAGCTGTGATCATGGAAAACCCGTTGTCAACTCTGAGTTTTATGTTTATGTTTAAAATGTTCTCTAAATGCATGTAGTTGGGCACGGAGCCCTAGGGTGTTTTCTGAATGTATTTCCGGATTCTAGCATTGTTGTAAAGTTTGTATGTTTTAAATAAATCTCTGATCAGAGTAAGCTTTGTAAATGTATTTGTCTTGGAATAGGTGCTTGGAAACAGGGATAGGTTTCAGGAAATTATGTTTGATTTTAAATGGATGTTTTATGTTTTAGTTTTTACTTAGAATCCGAACACCGTCTTGCAAATTTTCAGTAGATTTGTAATGCATGCATTGAGGTAACGGCCTAGTTAGAACCCCATTCGGGTCGGGGCGTTACAAGTTGGTATCAGAGCTCAGAGTCATAGATTTTGTAGACTGACCTTTGTTGTAGGTCGTTTTTCCATGATCATCAGCACTCCGACAGTCATCAGGTATGCCTAAGTTTACTTTTTAAAGAAAGGGGTAAGAATTTACAATACTTTTCATCTAGTGTATGCCTTGTGTAGAGTTGTGGAGCGGAGACGAGCAGGTTCTGACTCGTTGTTGGTTTGGGCTTAGAGAGCCATCATGCCAACTTTCCCGCAGTGCGAGCATGATTTAGCAGCTTGTTGAGGTATCCAGATAGATGCGGATGCCCCGGCCATTTGTGGCCCAGTTGCTGCTTTTCCCCTAGTGAGAGGGTGGAGGTGCTTTGTGCAGATCGCCAGTATGTTGATCGCACCCAGAGGAGCAGGTCGTTTGGCATGTTCGACCGAGGTGTTGGACCGATCGTGTTGATGTTGAGGCCGCGTCCAGGGTCGTTTAGACCCGTTGGCCAGAGTTGGCCCTGGCAGTTGAGTTGCCTAGAGAAGGGGGTAGAGGCTAGCAGCGCCTCAGAGTGAGACTCCTTGAGCAGAGTGTGCTCCAGCCATGAGAGATTGGATGGCAGGTCTTTAGCTATCAGAGAGCGGAGACCCAGGCGCAGTTTGTAGCGCGTAGTGAGGAGTCCCGGGCACGGATAGCCCAGCTGACAGAGTTTGTTTCAGCATTTTCCCCCAGTAGCTCTTGTAGCCCCGGAGGTTCCCGGGAGGGCATGATCAGCAGGTTTATTCAGATGAGTTTGTTGGCGTTGATGGAGCCGCCTAGTATGGAAAATGGATGCATGTAGAGCTCGATGTTTTAGAAAGTCCTGCTGCTAGTAGTAAAGCAGTTGGCCAGGTTTGAGTTTAGCATCCGTGTGTTGGGATGCCCTGCTGTTCAGAGGCCGAGGTGTGTCGTTCTGTCTTTGTTTGGTACAAGCAGATTGGTGGTGGAAGTCCTTTGTGAGAGGTGCAACAGCGAGTCTCCACGATCGCCGATTGATTGGCAAGTTGCCGTGTTAGTGGCTTGAGGCAGATGTAGAGACATCTTTGCCCCCTTGCAAGCCTGCTGTTGTTTAACAGCCCAGTATCCTCAGATGTTTGGTAGAGTTGAGCACTCTTCCTTGGTGAGCTCCTAGAGTGGAGCTAGCTGCTGTATGTTGAGAGATCCGGCAAGAGTTTTGTTGAGCATCATGTGGAGATGCTAGTGTAGGCCGTGAGCCTTCGGTTTGATGAGATGCCATAGGCATGGTTGTTGAGTTGAGCCCTTGTATGCCTAGCCAGAGTTCGTGTCACTTGAGGTAGTGACCTTGTTGGCCCCATCTGTAGTAAGATGTGGATTTGGTAGTAGTAGCACTTGAGGTGTGTTGGTTGGTGTGCCACTTTGGCACTAAGTCTGGTTCAGGCTTGAGTTTGGCTTGGGCATAGCAGATGGTTCTATGTCGTTCGGAGTTCAGGGCACTCTTTTAGCCTTGGGTCCGTTTATGGCAGTTGCACCTGTTTAGGTCGTGCCAGAGGGCTAGTTCAGTGGTAGTCGAAGGACTACAAGCGAAAGGATGCTCGAGAGGAGCCGGAGCCTCTTCCCAGTGTTTCTGGAGGTTGAGTAAGTCAGCAGGTTGCCGGTTGGCAAGTGTTGGTGCGCATGAGTCTCGCGCTAGTGTTAAGGCCAAGAGTTTCTTTGTGGTTGGTAGTGTGGTCAACTACCTTCGAGGGCCTTATCTGAGGAGAGTTGAGCATCGTAGATGCGAGTTTGGTCCAGCAGAGGGACCCTGAGTTGGATGCTCATGAGATGAGCTGGATGCCTATGAGGCGAGTTGGATGCCATGAGGCGAGTTGGATGCTTTTGAGGTGAGATGAGCTGATGCCTTGCGAGAGGATTTGGATGCCTTATGGGTAAGCACCCTTGGTAGAGGCTTGGTATAAAGTGAGTTCGGTGTGGCATGGTTATGCCTTGGTAGAGCAAGGTTGCCTCAGCTTTTAGCATCGTGTGGAGAAGGAACTTTTGGTGTTCCTTCGGTTGGAGTTCGATTGGAGGCCCGAACAAGCGCGATGGTAGCAAAGCCGCAGCTGATTTCGATCGCCTTGGCTAAGAGAGTTGTTCGGATCCTTTCCTTGGGTAGGAGCCTTGTTGAGGCTGATGTTTGAGTAGGAGGACGACGCATTCGGTAGCGTTTCGGGTCCTCTTGGTTCCCAAGGAGTTGGAGTTGGCCAGTATGGTTGAGATGCTGGAGAGAGTTGTGCCTGTTCAGGCAGTTGGTTGTTAGCTCGTTCGTCGACCCTGTGTGTCGAGGGTGATCGGAGGATCCCTAGGTTGTGGAGAGCCTCTCCAGAGCTCAGTCAGGCCCAGCTAGTGAGTTTCAGTTGGCTAGCTGGAGGCGTGTAGTTTGTAGCCTCGGTTGAGTTGCTAGCATTCTTGGTAGACTAGCAAGCCAGTGGTTGTTTGGAGTAGAGTTCCGATTTGTTTCGGTGCGGTGGCAAGTTGATGCTTGGTGTTGACCAAGGTGTGGTTTGGAGCTGCTAGAGATTAGCTTTGCTCGTGGGGCGAGTGGTTCGTGCCCTGTTGGTGGCTTTCCTGTTTCCAGGATGTTGAGTTGCCCCGTTTGGCATTTGGAGGTTCAGTCTGAGATGGACCCCTGTTGTTGCCCAGTGAGGTTTAGATGTTGTTGCTCTAGTGGAGCAAGACAGTGAGCGTATGTGGAGCTCTCTGTCCTTCGGTTGTCTGCTTGTAAGAGCCGTTTCCTTCTGGGAGTTGTCAGATTCCTCCCGTAGCCATGAGTTGATGGTAGTGGTGCTAGCTAGAAGGAAAGGTTTGTTGGCTGCTTGGAAGCAGTTGTTTGTCCAGTTAGGTGGACTCTTGGATGGTGTTCTAGAGGCTGCAGTAAGGATTGTTTTGCCTCTTGTGAGTGTTGGGCCAAGGTTTGGTCCTCTTGTTGTTTCGAGAGCTAGTTCGGTTTCATTTGGCGCGTTGCTCGAGGTCTTTTCCTAGTCAGGAAGTTTTGGAAGTTGACCCCTCCCTCGGCAGTTGAGCAAGTGCTGTTGGTTTCGGATTGGTGATCCGATTGGTTGAGTTTTCCCTTGGTTGTTGCTTCCAAGAGAGTTGGTTGTTGTCGCTTTGGGTTTGAGCTAGTCAGCGAGCGTGTGTGAGTTCGCTGCCCTTCAGAGTTTGCTTGCTGGGAAAGTCGTTTCCCGTTTGGCAGGAGTCAGCTTAGCTCCTGAGTTGTTTGGTGGATCAGAGTAGCGCAGTGGTCAGCCCAGCGAGAGGGCCCCTGCTTTGTGTTGTTGGCAAGCAAGAGTTGTTTGTTCCCGCAAGGGCGGTGGCCAGCCAGTAAGAGTTGTTTCTGGCAAGTTGTTGGTTCTTTGGGGATTGAAGATTTCCCTTTCCCCCTAGTCTCTGTGGTGGTTGAGTTGGTCCCTGGATGTCAGCCTCGAGTGTTAGCTTCTGAGGTAGTCTTGCGGATTCGTGTGGCTCTGGATCCGTAAGCTTTGAGGTTGTTGATGTCCGTTTTCCTCGTGAGGTTTCGGGAGTGGAGCTTCTGGTTGAAAGTTGAGTAGCCAGTTGGATTTTTTTTGGAAGTTGAGTAGTAGCTTGGAGGCGAGCGTTGCTCGTTATAGCTTGGGTTGAGTTCTGCTGAGCAAGCCCTTCTCAGGCTTTGCTCATTGTTGTTGTGCGTTCGTAGTTGGCGTAGCAGAGCCTTGTTTGAGTGAGTCGGCACGGAGGTGCAGTGGCTTTGGTTGGTAAAGCCGTTGAGCTGTTTTCCTCAAGGTGTTGTGCCGCAGAGTGCTGCGTGATGGTTTAGTCCTTGCAGCCCGAGTTTTCCTTGAGAGGAATTTTGGTGGTTTTCTGGCCTGGCAGTTTATTCTTTGGCCAGTTGCTGGTTAGTTTGCTTTCGGCCGTTGAGGAGCTCTAGTTTGTTGGTTTGGCCGAGTGGAGCCTGTGCCTGGCCCTTGTTTTTTAGAGGCGGTCGTAGCTGAAGTTTCAGCTGGTGTGAGTGTTGTTGGCCGTTTGGTTTTCTAGAACCTGGGAGGTTCAGTTGTTTGGCCAGTTTGTTGTTGGGTTGAGGCTGTTTGTTAACAGCTGTGAGCTTCCAGAGGAGTTCGCCAGTGCGTGGCGTTGAGTTTCAGAGTTTGCTGAGAGTAGCACCGTTTTAGAGTTGGTGCGAGTTGAGGACGTGGTTTGCCGTCTATTCCCTTTGGAGTTCAGTGTATGCCCAGTCTGGATGGCATTGTGGCCTTGATTTTTTGGAGAACCCAAGAGGGTTTGGTTCTCGAAGAGGGCTAGTGTTGTTGGCCGAGAAGTTCGGCCATTTGGATCGGTGGAGTTTTCTGGAGTCATTTCGTCTTAGGACTTTCGAGGACGAAAGTCTTAAAAGGAGGAGTATTGTAATGCACCTCAGATTTCCTATTCCAGTTTTCGAGGTGCCTTCGGGTCAAGATTCGGTTGTTTGGTTGGGTTTTAGAGCCGTTTGGCCCCTTGGGGGTATTTTGGTCTTTTGGCTCTCCGGGCAGGATTTGTGGTTTTCTGGGCTTCGAGGTAGCTCCTGGCTTTGTTGTGGCTTGTTTGTTGGTGGCTGCGAGTCCCGTGGTGTTTGGGCTAGTCGGTTGGATGCTCGGTTGTGGTTCGGGCTTTGGCATAGTGTTGGTTTGTTGAGTGTTTCCTTTGGGATTCGAGCCCGAGCCCTTAGTGTTGCTTTGCGAGTTGGATTTAAGTGAGTTTGATTGATTGGAAAAGATTGCTTCGGTCGGGTCTCGAAGGAGGAAGCCGGGAAATGGGATTTTGAGGTTTTAAAGTGGATAAGGATGGAAAAATGAGATAAAAATCCCATTTTTCTCTTTTTTTCCCATTTTCCCTTTTTATTTCCCTTTTTCTTTTATTTTTTCCCCAAATTCATTTTTTTCAATTTTTTCTCTCTCTCTCTCGCTCTCTCTCTCTCTCTCTCTCTCTCTCTTTCTCTCTCTCCCCGACCTAGCCTCCCCCTTGCCCGAGCAGCCCTTGGCTCGCCAATCCAACCCGGCCGAGAGCCGCCCCGCCCGTACCATTGGCCGTGCGTCGTCGCCTCGCCCGAGCCCGAGCCCGCCTGTGCCCAGTCGCGCCTCGCCGGCCTGGCTCGCCGCGCGGCGGCGCGCGCGCTCGCCCGTGCCGCCCGACCCGCGCGCCCTCGCCCTGCCCTGGTCCGTGTCGCCCAGCTGCGCATTGTGCCGAGCCGCGCACAGTGCCGCGTCGCGTTGCCAGAGCCTCGCCCAGCTCAATCGCGCGTCCCAACGCCAGATCGCGCGCCCCCGCGTCGTGTCGCTCTCGCCCGCGCGCCGTCCCCTGTGTCGAGCCGCGCCGCGCGCCAGCGCCAGCGCCCAGCGTCGCCCCAGCGTCTGTCCGCGCGCAGCCCAGTGCCTAGCGCCGAGCCAGCGCGCCCAGCCAGCCCATTTGGCTGCCCAGCCCGTGCAGCCGGCTCGTTCGCGTGTCAGCCGCGCCTCGTGAGTTGCTCCCGAGTAGAGCCCTATTTATTTTAGTGTATTTAGGGCTATTTTATGATTATTGATGTTTTTTCTTGGCTCGTTATAGGTTGCTCGGGTTCGATCGCAGTAATTTTATTATGTGTTGTTGCCTTCCGACCAGGTAAGGATTTCTTACCGGAGTTGTGTGGGCCCTGCGATATTTTCATGATATGCCTTGCTTGTTTGCAAACTGTTATGAGCATGATAATAATAGAGCAGCTTTGATTGATTTTTGCTAGCATGCTAGGTTTGTTCTGCCAGCATGCTTGTGATTCCTGCTTAAGCTCGTAGTATCATGCTAGGTAGTGTGACTGATGTCGGTCTTTGCTTGCTAGCCAGGAATCATTGCTTTTTCCCTCTGTACTCTTAGATAGAGTTGTAGGGTTTGTCATCATCCAGAGGCTGAGTGGACATAACGTACTTTGTCCCAGTAGCTCAGGTCGGGAGTAAAGTGTGCGAAGCATAACGTATCTTGCTACCTCCCCCCCCCCCCGACCAGCCAGTTGTGGAATTAGCTACCCACTTCGGCATAGCCTAGTTTGTAGCCTGCTAGAGCGGAACCCTGCCATCGGTGTAAGCCTGCGCCTGGCGGTTCTTAGCTTCAGTCGGTGGATCATCTTTGCCTGAGATGGCGTCGAGGGCCTCGCGCTACTGTGATCAGTGACACCGCTTCCGAGTCATAGGCATGTGCACTGGCCCGGGTAGTTTGCCCTTAGGCCCCGCATTTACGCCGGTTGTAGAGGAGCATGCGGTGTGCGCGCGCACACGCGTTAGTTCTGCCGGTTCGGAGAGCTCCCGGGCTAATGTCGTGAGTACACCATTTCTTCCGTTAGAGAGCGACTCGGGTACTCTCCCGTAAGTCAGTTAGTGCAAGGGCAAGGAGGCCCTCGAGGACATTCTAGGGATCAGTGTATTCCCCGAGTGACGAGATACCTCGGTGATGTCCAGGATTGGTCGATGTATCCAATCGATTAAGCGGAAGTAAGAGACTTCCGATGACTCCAGATCTTGTTTTATGAGCTCGTTGAGCCATGATCTGTGTTGGTAGCTGTTTGCTTGCATGTTTTGGTACTAGATGACTGATTATATTGTATTGTACCCCGGTTGGGGATTCTTACTGAGTAATTCGTTACTCACCCTTATTTTCTGTGGTTTTTCCACAGGTATCCATGGTGCGAGACAGGATGGCTGGAGAAGAAGCTGTGATCATGGAAAACCCGTTGTTCAACTCTGAGTCTTATGTTTATGTTATGATTTAAAGTTCTCTGAATGCATGTAGTTGGGCACGGAGCCCTAGGGTGTTTTCTGAATGTATTTCCGGATTCTAGCATTGTTGTAAAGTTTGTATGATTTAAATAAATCTCTGATCAGAGTAAGTTTTGTAAATGTATTTGTCTTGGAACAGGTGCTTGGAAACAGGGACAGGTTTCAGGAATTAATGTTGATTTTTAAATGGATGTTTTATGTTTTAGTTTTTACTTAGAATCCGAACACCGTCTTGTAAAATTTCTGTAGATTTGTAATGCATGCATTGAGGTAACGGCTTAGTTGGAACCCCATTCGGGTCGGGTCGTTACTGTTGGTATCAGAGCTCAGAGTCATAGATTATGTAGACTGACCTTTGTTGTAGGTCGTTTTTCCATGATCATCAGCACTTCGACATTCATCAGGTACGCCTAAGTTTACTTTTTAAAGAAAGGGGTAAGAATTTACAATACTTTTCATCTAGTGTATGCCTTGTGTAGAGTTGTGGAGCGGAGACGAGCAGGTTCTGACTCGTTGTTGGTTTGGGATTAGAGAGCCATCATGTCAACTTTCCCGCAGTGCGAGCAGTTTGTTTAGCAGCTTGTTGAGGTATCCAGATAGATGCGGATGCCCTGGGACGTCGTCCCCGAGGGAGGTAGAGCTTAGACTCCCATTGGCCATTTGTGGCCCAGTTGCTGCTTTTCCCCTAGTGAGAGGGTGGAGGTGCTTTGTGCAGATCGCCCGATATGTTGATCGCACCTGAGGAGGAGCGGACGCTTGGCATGTTCGACCGAGGAGTTTGACTGATCGTGTTGATGTTGAGGCCGCGTCCAGGGTCGTTTGGACCCGTTGGCCAGAGTTGGCTCTGGCAGTTGAGTTGCCTAGTGGAGGGGGTAGAGGCTAGCAGCGCCTCAGAGTGAGACTCCTTGAGCAGAGTGTGCTCCAACCATGAGAGATTTGATGGCAGGTCTTTAGCTATCAGAGAGCGGAGGCCCAGGCGCAGTTTGTAGCGCGTAGTGAGGAGTCTCGGGCACAGATAGCCTAGCTGACAGAGTTTGTTTCAGCATTTCCCCCCAGTAGCTCTTGTAGCCCCGGAGGTTCCCGGGAGGGCATGATCAGCAGGTTTATGCCGATGAGGATGCTTGTGGAGCAGGTCCCCGTGTGGACTAGCCTGGGTAGCTCAAGTGTTGATCTTGAGCCTTAGCAGATTGTTGATTGCCCAGTGAGTAGCTGCAGAGTTGGCAGCCTTCGAGGAGATTGTTGAGGCATCTTTGTGCTCCTATAAAGTGTTGTTTGTTTGATGAAGTCCTGCTTGCTAGTAGTAAAGCGATTGGCGAGTTTGAGTTTAGCATCCGTGTGTGGGATGCCCTGCTGTTCAGAGGTCGAGGTGTGCCGTTCTGTCTTTATTTGAGTGCAATGATTGGTGGTGGAAGTCCCTTGTGAGAGGTGGACTAGCATAGTCTCCACCAGTCGTCCGATTTATTGGCAAGTTGCCGTGTTAGTGGCTTGAGGCAGATGTAGAGACATTTTTGCCCCCTTGCGAGCTTGTTGTTGTTTAGCAGCCCAGTTTCCTCAGATGTTTGGTAGAGTTGAGCACTCTTCCTTGGTGAGCTCCTAGAGTGGAGCTAGCTGCTGGTTGTTGAGATCCGGCCAGAGCTTTGTTGAGCATCATGAGGAGATGCTAGTGTAGGCCGAGAGCCTTCGGTTTGATGAGTTGCCATAGGCATGGCTGTTTGAGTTGAGCCCTTGTATGCCTAGCCAGAGTTGTTGTCACTTGAGGTAGTGACCTTGTTGGCCCCATCTGTAGTATAATGTGGATTTGGTGGTAGTAGCACTTGAGGTGCATTGGTTGGTGTGCCACTTTGGCACTAAGTCTGGTTCAGGCTTGAGTTGGCTTGGGCATAGCAGATGGTTCTATGCCGTTCGGAGTTCAGCGCACTCCTTTAGCCTTGGATCTGCATTTATGGCGGTTGCACTGTTTTTAGTCGTGCGTGCGAGGAGGGCTAGTTCAGTGGTAGTCGATGGACTACAAGCGAAAGGATGCTCGAGAGGAGCCGGAGCCTCTTCCTAGTGTTTTTGGAGGTTGAGTAAGTCAGCAGGTTGCCAGTTGGCAAGTGTTGGTGCGCGTGAGTCTCGCGCTAGCTTTAAGGCCAAGAGTTTCTTTGTGGTTGGTAGTGTGGTCAACTACCTTCGAGGGCCTTATCTGAGGAGAGTGGAGCATCGTAGATGCGAGTTTGGTCCAGCAGAGGGACCCTGAGTTGGATGCTCATGAGATGAGCTGGATGCCTATGAGGCGAGTTGGATGCCATGAGGCGAGTTGGATGCTTTTGAGGCGAGATGAGCTGATGCCTTGCGAGAGGATTTGGATGCCTTATGGGTAAGCACCCTTGGTAGAGACTTGGTATAAAGTAAGTTCGGTGTGGCATGGTTATGCCTTGGTAAAGCAAGGTTGCCTCAGCTTTTAGCATCGTGTGGAGTTGGAACTTTTGGTGTTCCTTCGGTTGGAGTTCAGTTGGAAACTGAACAAGTGCGGTGGAAGCAAAGCCGCGCAGTTTCGGATCGCCTTGGCTAAGAGAGTTGTTTGGTTCCTTTCCTTGGGTAGAAGCCTTGTTGTGGCTGATGTTTGAGTAGGAGGACGATGCATTCGGTAGCGTTTCGGGTCCTCTTGGTTCCCAAGGATTTGGAGTTGGCCAGCATGGTTGAGATGCTGGAGTGAGTTGTGCCTGTTCAGGCAGTTGGCTATTAGCTCGTTCGTCGACCGTGTGTGTCGAGGGTGATCGGAGGATCCCTAGGTTGAGGAGAGCCTCTCTAGAGCTCAGTCAGGCCCAGCTAGTGAGTTTCAGTTGGCAAGTTGGAGGCGTGTAGTTTGTAGCCTCGGTTGAGTTGCTAGCAGTCTTGGTAGACTAGCAAGCTAGTGTTTGTTTGGAGTAGAGTCTGGATTGGTTCCGGTGCGGTGGCTAGTTGATGCTTAGTGTTGACCAAGGTGTGGTTTGGAGCTGCTAGAGATTAGCTTTGCTCGTGGGGCGAGTGGTTCGTGCCCTGTTGGTGGCTTTCCTGTTTCCAGGATGATGAGTTGCCCCGTTTGCCATTTGGAGGTTCAGTCTGAGATGGACCCCTGTTGTTGCCCCGTGAGATTTAGATGTCGTTGCTCTTGTGGAGCAAGACAGTGAGCGTATGTGGAGCTCTCTGTCCTTTGGTTGTCTGCTTGTAGAGTCGTTTCCTTCTGGGAGTTGTCAGATTTCTCCCGTAGCCATGAGTTGATGGTAGAGGTGCTAGCTAGAAGGAAAAGTTTGTTGGCTGCTTGAAGCAGTGGTTTGTCCATTAAGTGGACTCTTGGGGATGGTGTTCTAGAGGCTGCAGTAAGGATTGTTTTGCCTCTTGTGAGTGTTGGGCCAAGGTTTGGTCCTCTTGTTGTTTCGAGAGCTAGTTCGGTTCTAGCTGGAGGGCGTTGCCCTGAGGTCTTTTTCCTAGTAGGGAAGTTTTGGGAGTTGACCCCTCCCTCGGCAGTTGAGCAAGTGCTGTTGGTTTCGGATTGGTGATCCGATTGGTTGAGTTTTCCCTTGGTTGTTGCTTCCAAGAGAGAGTTGGTTGTTGTTGCCTTGGGTTTGAGCAAGTCAGCGAGCGTGTGTGAGTTCGCTGCCCTTCAGAGTTTGCTTGCTGGGAAAGTCGTTTCCCGTTTGGCAGGAGTCAGCTTAGCTTCTGAGTTGTGTGGTGGTTGAGTTGTTCCCTGGATGTCAGCCTCAAGTGTTAGCTTCTGAGGTAGTCTTGCAGATTCGTGTGGCTCAGGATCCGTAAGCTTTGAGGTTGTTGATTTCCGTTTTCCTCGTGAGGTTTCGGGAGTGGAGCTTCTGGTTGAGAGTTGAGTAGTAGCTTGGAGGCGAGCGTTGCTCGTTATAGCTTGGTTTGTGTTCTGCTGAGCAAGCCCTTCTCGGGCTTTTCTCCTTGTTGTGCGCTCGCAGTTGGTGTAGCGGAGCCTTGTTTGAGTGAGTTGGCACAAAGGTGCCGTGGCTATGGTTGGTAAAGCCGTTGAGCTGTTCTCCTCAAGGTGTTGTGTTGCTAGTTGCTGCGTGATGGATTAGTCCTTGCAGCCCGAGTTTTCCTTGAGAGGAATTTTGGTGGTTTCCTGGCCTGGCAGTATTTTTTTTCTTTGGCCAGTTGCTAGTAGGTTTGCATGGAAAAGTTTGCTTTTACCGTAGTTGAGAGGTCTTTGTTTGTTGGCCGTTTGGTTTTCGTAACACAGGAGGTTCGATTGTTTGCTTGATTTGTTGTTGGGTTGAGAAATTTGTTTGTTAGCAGCCGTGAGCTTCCAGAGGAGTTCGCCAGTGCGTGGCATTGAGTTTCAGAGCTTGTGGCCCGTCCTCGAGTTTGCTGAGAGTAGCACCGTTTTAGAGTTGGTGCGAGTTGAGGACGTGGTTTGCCGTCTTTTTCCTTTGGAGTTCAGCGTATGCCCAGTCTAGATGGCATTGTGGCCTTGAGTTTTTGAGAACCCAAGAGGGTTTGGTTCTCGAAGAGGGCTAGTGTTGTTGGCCGAGAGTTCGGGTTATTTGGATCGGTGGAGTTTTCTGGAGAGTGTTTCGTCTTAGGACTTTCGAGGACGAAAGTCTTAAAAGGAAGGAGTATTGTAACAGCCAGATTTCCTATTCAGTTTTGAGGTGCCTTGGTCAAGATTCAGATTGTTTGGTTGGGTTTTAGAGCCGTTTGGCCCCTTGGGGGTATTTTGGTCTTTTGGCTCTCCGGGCAGGATTTGTGGTTTTCAGGGATTCGAGGTAGCTCCTGGCTTTGTCGTGGCTTGTTTGTTGGTGGCTGCGAGTCCCGTGGTGTTTGGGCTAGTCGGTTTGATGCTCGGATGTGGTTTGGGCTTTGGTAAAGTGTTGGTTTGTTATGTGTTTCCTTTGGGATTCGAGCCCGAGCCCTTAGTGTTGCTTTGGGTGTTGGATTTAAGTGAGTTTGGTTTATTGGAAAAGATTGCTTCGGTCGGGTCTCGAAGGAGGAAGCCGGGAAATGGGATTTTGAGGTTTTAAGTGGATAAGGATGGATAAATGAGATTAAAATCCCATTTATTTCCTTTTTTTCCCATTTTCCTTTTTATTTCCCATTTTTCTTTTCTTTTTCCCCAAAATTCATTTTTTCATTTTCTCTCTCTCTCTCTCTCTCTCTCTCTCGCTCTCCGACCTAGCCCCTCCTAGCCGACCCAGCCCCCTTGGCTAGCCCATTGGCCGTCGGCCACTGGCTCGCCTAAGCCCACCCCAGCAAGCCAGCGCCCGGCCCGAAACGAGCTGACCGTCGCGTGCGTCGTCGCCCTCGCCAGCCCAGCTCGCCCGAGCGTCGCGCGCCCTCGCCCTGCCCTGGTCCGTGTTGCCCAGCTGCGCACTGTGTCGATCCCCGCACAGTGCCGCGTCGTGTCGCCCGAGCCTCGCCCAGCTCGATCGCGCGTCCCAGCGCCAGATCGCGAGCCCCCGCGTCGTGTCGCTCACGCCCGCGCGCCGTCCCCTGTGCCGAGCCGTGCCGCGCGCCCAGCGTCGCCACAGCGCCTGTCCGCGTATGACCAGCGCCCACACCTCGAGGCCGAAGCCAGCCAGCGCCCGGCCCCACCCGCCTTAGGTCGCCCGGCCCGTCTGGCCGGCTCGTTCGCGTGCCAGCCGTGCCTCGTGAGTTGCTCCCGAGCCGAGCCCTGTTTATTTTAGTGTATTTAGGGCTATTTAATGATTATTGATGTTTTTGCTTGGCTCGTTATAGGTTGCTCGGGTTCGATCGCAGTAATTTTATTGTGTGTTGTTGCCTTCCGACCAGGTAAGGATTTCTTACCGGAGTTGTGTGGGCCCTGCGATATTTTCATGATATGCCTTGCTTGTTTGCTGACTGTTATGAGCATGATAATAATAGAGCAGCTTTGATTGATTTCTGCTAGCATGCTAGGTTTTTTCTGCCAGCATGCTTGTGATTCCTGCTTAAGCTCGTAGTATCATGCTAGGTAGTGTGATTGATGTCGGTCTTTGCTTGCTAGCCAGGAATCATTGCTTTTTCCCTATGTACTCTTAGATAGAGTTGTAGGGTTTGTCATCATCCGAGGTCGAGCGGACATAACGTACTTTGTCCCGATGAGCTCGTGTCGGGAGTAAAGTGTCGAAGCATAACGTATCTTGCTACCCCGACCCGGTAGGTTGTAGGAATTAGCTACCCACTTCGGCATAGCCTAGTTTGTAGCCCGCTAGAGCGGAACCTCCGCCATCGGTGTAAGCTCGCCTGGCCGCTCTCTTAGCCAGTCGGTGGATCATGCCGCACGCATGAGATGGCCGAGGGCCTTGCGCTCTTTGTGATCGGTGACACCGCTCCGAGTCATAGGCATGTGCACCTGGCCCGCGTAGTTTGCCCTTAGGCCCCCGCATTTACGCCGGTTGCAGAGGAGCATGCGGTGTGCGGGCACACGCGTTAGTTGCCGGTTCGGAGAGCTTCCCCGGGCTAATGTCGTGAGTACACTATTCCTTCCGTTAGAACCTGACTTCGGGTACTCTCCCGTAAGTCCATATTAGTGCAAGGGCAAGGTGGCCATTGAGGACATTCTAGGGATCAGTGTATTCCCCCCCGAGTGACAGATACCTCGGTGATGTCCAGGATTGGTCAGTGTATCCAATCCCAGTTAGGCTGGAAGTAAGAGACTTCCGATGACTTCAGATCTTGTTTTATGAGCTCGTTGAGCCATGATCTGTGTTGGTAGCTGTTTGCTTGCATGCTTTGGTACTAGATGACTGATTATATCGTATTGTACCCCGGTTGGGGATTCTTACTGAGTAATTCGTTACTCACCCTTATTTTCTGTGGTTTTTCCACAGGTATCCATGGTGCGAGATAGAATGGCTGGAGAAGGAGCTGTGATCATGGAAAACCCGTTGTTCAACTCTGAGTCTTATGTTTATGTTATGATTTAAAGTTCTCTGAATGCATGTAGTTGGGGACGGAGCCCTAGGGTGTTTTCTGAATGTATTTCCGGATTCTAGCATTGTTGTAAAGTTTGTATGATTTAAATAAATCTCTGATCAGAGTAAGTTTTGTAAATGTATTTGTCTTGGAACAGGTGCTTGGAAACAGGGACAGGTTTCAGGAATTAATGTTGATTTTTAAATGGATGTTTTATGTTTTAGTTTTTACTCAGAATCCGAACACCGTCTTGCAAATTTTCTGTAGATTTGTTATGCATGCATTGAGGTAACGGCCTAGTTAGAACCCCATTCGGGTCGGGTCGTTACACTAACTCTACTTATATATACTTACTACATCAATTATTGAGTTCGTGTTTTGGCACACAATCTCTCGCATGTACATCATGATGTAGTAGCCGCATTCCACTACCCCAGGTTGTTTTGGACACTAATTTAAAGAAACATCATAAAACATTGATAAGATAGTAAAAATATTTCATAGCTGATGACACATACTTATTGAATAAGTTACCTTGATAGGTTTCCAAACAGGCTTCTTCTTTTTTAATTGCTTGAACGATCTGCAATTTTAGAAATGATACTAGATTTATAAACATAAACTTATTCATGATAATATTAAGAATATAAAAAAGTTAACGTACATTCCAATCACGCTAATGATATCTTGGTCAAGTCGATTTTTCAGTGGATCCATCCAAAATACAGTGCCACTTGAATTGTCAATAAGTATTAAAGTCCAATGATTCTTAATACAAGATTGAAATATTACATGCAAGTTATATTATGTAATGAGACATATAAAGAATTCATATAAGACATACCCAGAATTGTACTGAAATATTAAAACTTGAGTAGAGTCCAATTGTTCAAGTCTTGTAGCCAGCATCTTTGCTCGTGACTCACAGTCACTAAAAATAGAGATGGATCCAGAGTCGAAAAAATTATATACTCTCGCGAAAGTGGGGTTAGCTATTTTAGCATGGAGACGTCTTTAACATGTAATAGATTATAATTAGTCATCAAATAATATATTATACAAACCAAACAAATTTCAAAACATTAAACTAGTTCTTACATCATATAAGCATCGATGCAAGAAGTGCCTATTGGTCGCATTTGACAAAAATCTTGTAACATCTCAATCCAAATATTACACTTTAGGTGCTTACCAAACACTTCTATGGATGCATTGATTTGAATGGAAGACTTGATATATTTTAATTCTCGCAACAAGCAACGAAGAATAATAGGACCCTCAACGGATGTCTCTGAGGTTACCAATGACTCTATTCGATGATTTGCCTCCTAATTCAATCACAAAATAAAGATACATTATCAATAAACATATTTGACACATACCTTATAGTATATTAGTCACATTACCTTTTCATTATCTATTAACACTAGATGTCTTGGCCACAACAAATGAGAACCAATCTCTTGAGATAGTAGGTTATTTCCTTCCTTTGATGGTAATGGAACCATACAATCACCATCTGTAATGACCCGACCTGGAATACGGTCCTAAACCTAGGTCCTCACTCAGCATGCAAGTTAAATATTTCAACAAGCGGTTTAGTGCTCATATTTAAAACATTTTCAAAACATTTGGAAACGAGGAACACTTAAAACATAACCAACAATTTTCATAAGCAAATCCAATCAAGGTAAAATAAGCCTGGCCAGTATTTATAAAAGAACATTCAAAACAGTTTAAACAACTTTAACATCATTCCCCTAGGACTCATGTCCATCTACATGCTGAATAAATAAATGCAAGCAATAAACAACAGAGTGTCGGTAGCTTCCCATGATCAAACAGCTCCCTCCGCTAGCCATCCTGGTGTTGTCCCAAGTTACCTGGTGGAAAAACCACAGAAATAAGGGTGAGTATAAACATACTCAGTAAGAATCCCCAACCGGGGTACAATACGATACATCAGTCATCTAGCACCCTAGTATACATGCAAATAAAACAATGACTTAGAGCAAAACGGTTGAATTAGGCTATGAGCTACTTCTAGAGCGAGCCTATTCAAGGGCTTTCATCTACTGCCTATCCTAGGTTCTACACTTGGATGCCCTTCGGGCCTTACACAACCTAGGACTCGGTGATGCCCGGTGGGGCCTTACACACCTAGGATGCCTATCGGGGCCTTACACCTCCGAGAATCGGTGATGCCCGGTGGGGTCTTACACACCTAGGATGCCCATCGGGGTCTTACACCTCCAACTCGGTGATGCCCATCGGGACTTACACACCTAGGATGCTCATCGTGGTCTTACACCTCCAACTCGGTTGATGCCCGTCGGGGACTTACACACCTAGGATGCCCATCAGGTCTTACACCTCCAACTCGGTGATGCCCATCGGGGACTTACACACCTAGGATGCCCATCGTGGTCTTACACCTCCAACTCGGTGATGCCCATCGGGTCTTACACACCTAGGATGCCCATCGAGTCTTACACCTCCAACTCGGTGATGCCCATCTGAGACTTACACACCTAGGATGCCCATCGGGTCTTACACCTCCAACTCAGTGATGCCCATCGGGGACTTACACACCTAGGATGCCCATCAGGGTCTTACACCTCCAACTCAGTGATGCCCATCGGGGACTTACACACCTAGGATGCCCATCGGGGTCTTACACCTCCAACTCGGTGATGCCCATCGGGACTTACACACCTAGGATGCCCATCAGGGTCTTACACCTCCAACTCAGTGATGCCCATCGGGGTCTTACACACCTAGGATGCCCATCTGGGTCTTACACCTCCAACTCAGTGATGCCCATCTGGGACTTACACACCTAGGATGCCCATCTGGGTCTTACACCTCCAACTCGGTGATGCCCATCGAGGGACTTACACACCTAGGATGCCCATCGGGGTCTTACACCTCCAACTCGGTGATGCCCATCGGGACTTACACACCTAGGATGCCCATCGGTCTTACACCTCCAACTCGGTGATGCCCATCGGGGACTTACACACCTAGGATGCCCATCAGGGTCTTACACCTCCGAATGTCCATCGGGGTCTTACCCGAGCGGGACCTAAACTAGTTACCCCTACAGTCTTCTACTCTATACATCACCTGCCTATGCCTGGCACGGAACTAACAGGATAAAATAGAACAAGGTATGCCAAGATAATTAAACCCCTTGCATGGAACTAACAGAATATATCAAAGCACAAGAGCAACACGATATGGAAGCAAGAGAAAACATGTAACCTACCCACTGGAAATTTCATACAATCACAGGACATGGCATCTTTGGAAGAACAAACCTAGCATGGCACTAACATGAACAACAAGCAACATGCTAGCAAGATTTCAAACACAAGTTGTTCAATAGCTAACATACTCATAACAACAACCAAGCATACAAGGCACAATCATGATAGCATCGCGAGGTCCACACAACCACGGTAAGAAATCCCACTGAAACGAGTAGAAATAACTTTCACAATCAAATAGTGACCCTCGAGCTTTAAAGCGAAACCGAGCAACCTAAGAATTTTAAAAGCATCCTAAATAAATATACAGCAGCTGCCAAAGACTTAAAAATCTAAAAGGGATAGGTTCGGGAATTACCAACCGAGAAAGGCACGGGGTCTCGCAAAGAAGAAGCGATTTTTGGCGCCGCTAGTGCTGGGTGGGGCGCTGTCGCCGGCGCTTAACGGTATTCTTGGCGTGCTGGCGCGTGTGCAGGACGCGCGCCAGTCTTTGGCTTCGCGCGGATCGCGACAGTATATTGCGCAGCGCGTGTGGGGCGGACGCGACGAAGCGCACGGCACGCAGACGCGACGGTGGCGGCTGGCGCGAAGCGTAAGGGCGACAAGCGGCAGCGCGCTGCGCGGCGTCGGGCGACCGATCTGGTCGGTGGCAGCGCGCGGGCGACCCGATCGATGGTCGGTCTGTGCGCGTCTGAAGCGGCAGCTGGTGCGGAGCGGCTGAAATTTGTCTCGTGCGCGCTGGCTGGGCGGTTGGGCTTCTGGTGCGCTGGCTTGTCTGGTGCGCTGGGGTGGACAATTTGAAAATTTGCTCAGTGCGCTGAGGTCTGTCTGTGGTACTGGTGCTGGTGCGCTGGGTGAGCAGGGCTGAGCGGGGGTGCGGCTAGGGCGGCTAGGGTTTCTTGGTGAGGTCGGCTAGGAGAGAGAGAGAGAGAGAGAGAGAGAGAGAGATTGCAAAACAAGGGGAAAAGGGATTTTCTTGATTTTCTTTCCTTTTTCCCTAATTAAATAGGTCTAAAATCCCTTCCCAAAGCTTCCTCTTTCCAAACCCGGCCGAAGCAACCTTATTTTAAAAATAAAACTCTCTTTCCCTACGAACTCCCCAAGACCATTTAGGGCAAGGGCTCAAAACTCAATGGAAGCACCAAAATTACAATTAATTTTGCCATTTTCTAAAACACCTCCAAACTTCCAAACAACTTGCCCAAACCTCTCGGGTCTTGCAACCAACAACCATTAAGCTTCGACAAAGGCAGGAATGGCCCTGAAATCTTGAAAATCCTCAAAACCCTGACCGGGGGCAAAAAGACCAAAATACCCCTAAGGGTTAAAATAGCTCTAACGGCCCATCCGAACATCCGAATAATGACCCGAAATCACCTGGGTAACCGAAATAGAAAACTGGGCCGTTACGCCATCTACCACCACATCGATCGAAACATTAATATTTTCATCGTTTTCATTGTAGTTGAATATTGTCCCAGCAGCAACAACATTTCTTTTCGAACCAAAAGCTAACCGACAAGAAGTTCCATCCTATTTGAAATTTTCATTCATTTAATAATAAGTTAATCGTTCTTATCATGGAATTTTCAAAATATGGTACTAAAATGTTCACCTTATATTTATCTGACATCTTGGTGTTGAGGAACTTATCATGCACTGGTGTTCTAATCTGAATAAAAGTTATACAAAAATTAATTAATATATCATTAGAGAGTAAGAACTATAAAAATAGTAGAATCATGCATCACCTCTTTTTGTTGGTTACTGCTTTAACATTTGCATTTTTCATGTCTTTCTTTTCATCTACTTCGGATGTACACCTTTTTGGCTTATGTGTTGAAGCATTTTCATCAATTTTATCTTCATTAACTGTATTAAGGTCAGCTTGTCTTCTTTTATGTAGTTCATCCTCCAATTCTAGTATGTATGCAGTCATGCGTGCTTTTTCTTTATCAACACATCTTTGGTTGTCTTTCTTGACATTTGAAGTCTGACCTGGAGTGTGAAAATATGTACTAGGTGTTACAAACTTACCCACACCACGTACTTTGCCTGGGGGATCTTTGGAACCTAATGCTTGTGATAGAATGTCATTCGGCATGTACATGTTTCCATCATCGACAATTTGAGTAGTCATTAACTCATCCTAAATTAAAATGTACAAATATTAGTCATTAGGTTTTAAATCAAAGAATAAATTATACATAGACATACGTACTATATGATTCGCCACTTCTTGAGTTTGTTTGTCTGGTATTTTTCCATCACGGTCCATACGAGCCCTTACCCATAAATTGCATCGACGTTCATGTTTTGTAGTTGTCTTATGTAACAATGTTACAAAAGAAAATAATGAATATATATGTATATATATTACACAACATAACTTATACAATAAAGAAGTTAAAAAAAATCTTACCATTTCTTCAGCAAGGTTGGCATACCCCTTGCGTGACAGTCGATGGTTATACACGTGTTTTTCTCTATTTTTTCTTCGTTTTTCACTGACAACCTTATCATAAGTATAAATATGAAATATAATTTTTATCACTAATGTTCCCCAATAATTGTGTTGAATGTGAGAATAGATACACTTACTTTGAACTCTTCTTGCAGACGTGATTTCACAAATTCTGTCCAATGGTCTTGCTCAATGTGAGAATACATCTTTGGTGGATTTTTTAACTTTTCTCTATCTTCCTTCATCGGCTGTATAAATGTTTTGTTCAACCTATACTTAAATTGTCTAAATGCCACACCAGCAGACTTTAAGACATTTTTCTTCGATCGAGGGTCCACAACATAAGCATTCTACAAAGATTAATAATAGAGTTACATTAATGTCATTATATGATATTATACCACAAATTAATATTATTACCTGTACCAACTCAAATATTTTATTTTTCGTCTAAATTGGAACATCGTGCCAATCGTTTATTGTGATTGGAACATGAACCCGTGCACACGTTCCAATAAAACTTTGCATTGTTGTTGCATTAATTTCAATAGGTTGGCCTAGGTCATTATAATGCACCACCTTTCTTTGACCCTCGCTACTAATACGAGTAATTTCGTGCATACCGCTAGGCCCTCGTGTACTAGATGTTGGTATGCATTCTTCCTCGCTAGGTGGTAAAGTCTCATCCATCGAATTATCTGAATCTTCATTCATAGTGTCATCAACTAGATCGTCTAAAATATCATCCATCTATTGTAGATAGAATTTGCAATAATAAACAATTAGTTCTAAAATCATAGAAGATAAATCATCAATGTATCATGTGCAATTATAAATAACGAGTATGAAATTGAAGATAACCAATGCTTAAGTAAATTGTTCAAGTATTAAAGCAGAAGTTTCAACTACATTGGTTCTAAATCCAATGATACATCAAATACATTGTCTTGAAAACATGACTCATGATAAAGAAAAGAAGAGAAATAAACAACTCTTTCAGAATAGCCTCCCCATAAGATTACGAGTACCTACAAAAAATACAAAAAACCTATATTACAAAAGATATAAAAATCACAACAAATGAAATAATTTAGAATCAGAATCGTACTTCATTACTGATTATCAGTAACTCATGTCCCATCACAATCATTCCTAGCATAAGAAGTTTCACCGTCGTCTATATCGAATGCCTGATTCCATCTAGTAGCTGATGGATAGTGTAATGAAATATCCCCGAGTTCATCATCATAACATGCTTCAGCAAAGTCCCTTTGTGATGGTGTGACAACTATTGACCACCGTGGATCACATGGATCTTCAATATAAAAAACTTGTTTCGCTTGTGTTGCTAGTATAAACGAATCTGAAACATTTCCAATACGGTGGAGGTCAACTAAAGTAAAACCAAGATCGTCTATGCGCACACCATTGTGATTTTCAACCCAATCACATTTGATTAGTGGAACCTTAAATATGTTATAATTAACTTCTCATATCTCTTGAATAACTCCATAAAAAGACATGTCTAAAATTACTGGATTCTTGTCCTTAGCACTAGAAACTTGCATTGTTGATGCAACAAGCGTCACCCCACTATTTTGGACAACTCTATTTTTGTCTCGAGATTTTGTGTTGTAACTATATCCATTACTCTTAAAAGCATCATATTTCACTACCATTGGGTTCGGGCCATGTGTTATCCATCTTATCGTACTCAAAATATTTTTTCCCTCATGTATTTCTCTCATCACCTATCATACAACTTAAGTAAATAAGATACGAAGACTATATATTTAGAATGTATAACTAATATATCACAAAAAAGAATACCTCATCACGTATCCAAGTAGGAAAATGTCTATTATGTTCCTCAAATAACCATTTGTCATTCTTTGATCGTCTAGGATTTGCATTCTTCAAATAATCCATATATTGTGTATAGTACATACACAATTATTAGAGGCAAATGTAACAAATGTGAAAATAGTCAATTAAAATGTCACTTACTCTCGATATGGTTGGACCACATCTGTGTTATTTAAAATATAAAGATGTGCCTCTTTCAACTGTTGTACATTCGGGCGTACTGATGAAGCAGCTGATAATGGTTTATCGATTAGATTTTCTTCATGTGAATGAAACATACCTAGTCCAATAGGGTCTAAATCAATTAAAAACTCACTACAAAATTCAACTGCCTCTTCACATATGTAAGCCTCTGCAATGCTCCCTTCCGGACGATTTCTATTATGGACATAACTTTTCAACACCTTCATATACCTCTCAAATGGATACATCCATCGTAGATAAATGGGACCACATAGTTTGACTTCTCTCACTAGGTGAACGGTAAGATGCACCATAATTGTGAAAAAAGAGGGTAGAAAGTACTTTTCAAGTAGACATAATGTCACAACTACATCGTCCTGTAACTTATTCAAATCTGATATTCGCATACTCTTGGAACATATAGCATTGAAAAAGAAGCATAATCTACTAATAGCATGTCTCGCATTCTAAGGTAGAATTGAGCGTAGCGCAATAGGGAGCAATTGTTGCATAAGAACATGGCAATCGTGAGATTTCAAATTAGTTAACTTTAAGTTGGGTAATGATACCAAATTTCTAATGTTTGAAGAGTATCCTTCGGGTACCTTTATGTCAGCTAACGATTTGCAAAAACGATGTTTCTCTGCCTTTGATAATGTATAACATGCCGGGGGCATATATGTTCTACCACCCTTTGATGTAGGTGCTAATTCAGGCCTTATTTTCAATTTAACCAAGTCGCGTCTGGTCTTAACCTCATCCTTACTCTTTCCTGGAATATCAAGCAATGTTCCAATGATATTCATGCATATATTCTTTTCTATGTGCATTACGTCTAGACAATGTCTTATATGCAAATGTTTCCAGATAGCCAAATCAACCAAAAATTAAATCCATAAATTTAGCATGATACATTAATCAATATGGAAAATATACACATAAATTTTGCCAAAACATATCACTTGATTCATGCAATATAGAACAAATAAAAATTGAAATCCAATTTACCAGTAACATAAATGATAAATGTACAAATTTGAAAAAAATCCAACAGGGTCAAAATAGTTTGCACTCAATATCCTGCCAAATATACAAATATCTATTTATTATTTTAATAAATCATTAACGAAAATCCAGCCAAATAATCAAAACTATATTTGCAAAATTTTTGGATTTCTATATCTTAAATATAAAACAAATAAAAATTAAATCTAATTCATCCAACCAAATGGAAAATATGCAGATTTAAATTTATTTGTTTTAATATATTAAAAAACGACCAATCTAAATTCAGAATCTCAAAACCACAAAACCAAATCATGTTTAATAACAAATAAGCATTTGGCCAAAAAGATAATCTTAATATGTCTTTATATCACTCAACTATTCTATGAAAATAAATCAAATTCATAAATATGCCAAAAATATCATAGCTTAAAATGATCCAGCCAAAAGCACATATAAAATATTACCACAACATGATAACATGCTTTTATATCACAGAAATATTGTGTGCTAAAATATATCCGAGAAAGACCATGATATCAAAACTTACAATGACCAAAAATTAAATTTATTGATTTTACCAAACATATAACATGATCAAATAAATCTAAAAATAAAATCACACATTAGATTTTCCATTCTGTGATTTTATTTATTTCTTAATTCGGATTAGTTTGTCATCTTCAAAATTCTGTCAAAACAAGAAACTTGCAGAATTTTACTTAGCACCCAAATTCACAATAGAAATTTGACCATAAATTTAGATTCAAAATTTCAAACTTTAAATTGTATATGAAAAATTCATATAATTTAACTTTCTACTGATTCACATGTTGTTATTGTTAAAAATAACACAAAATCAAAAAATAACCGAGAACCCCATTAATGACTTCCAAAAACAAGGCAGAGGCCTAAATAGGCTCTGATACCAAATATTATATATTTTCTAACACAAAAATTAAAATGTGATTAATAAATTTAATCACCTGCAGCGGAAATGTAATTAAAAATAAAGCTTACCTCCCGCCATTATTTTTGGTAATTGATGAATGCCAATTTGACCTGGAACTGCAATGAACACATCCGCCGCAGAGTTCTTGGTTCTTCTACCCCACACTCTTCCTAACTCAAGTGTGGTTTTTCTTAAGGGAAGACATAGGGGACCAACAACTAATGAGAAGAAATACAGAGTTCTTCCCCTTTCTTTATGGTTACTCATGTGATTAAAGATATTTTATATTATATTATATGGTTGAAAAGTAGAAAAATATTTTATGTGATATTTAAAAGATTAAATAAAAGATTTGATGTGACGTTGTAGGAGAAATTGGGGAGAGGTCGATGTCCTAAAAACAAACATGAACTTGGGAAATCTCAACTTCTTCCCCTTTCTTTCTTCTCCTCAACACCAAATCTCAAATAAGCCGAGAGGATCTAGACTAAATAATTACATTATTTTCTATTTTCTTGGGAAATTGACTTTTGGTGGATACAAAAATAAGTTTTAAATTGGGGATTTTTTATATATAACAAAAAAAAGAAAATAATATGAATAGTATAATTTTAAAACAATATTTCCCATAAATATAACTTTCGGGTAAAGGTTAATTATTAAACTCGGAATTATGGGTGGGTGTGTAATCGGGAGGCCATCATGAAAGAGTTCTGCAAAGTAAGGAGCCTCAACGATATTAAGAGTCGGTTGCACTAATAGACCACATAGAAAAATTTACCATAGATATAGTCAAAGATTTAAAAAATAACAACCATAATTTAACTGAATGGGTTAGTGGCGTAATGATTTTATTGTTTAGTTGTTTACGAGCTCGTAGGTTCAAGCCTGAGAATTGTTATTTGTCTCCTCTCCTAATATGTACTCAAAAAAAAAAACAACCATATTTTAAATATTAATAATAAATTAATAAATAGAAAAGTCAATACAAATATCTCCTACCACTTCTTAAAAGTGTTTGTCAGGGTGTGTTAGGGAGAATAACCCATAAATTTCTCCCACCACTTTCCGGAACGGTTATTTTCGCATCCTCATTTTGACTACATATTTATAGCATTGATTTGATTTCCTTTCTTTTTTTAATGAGTTTTTTTTTAATTTAAATTTTATATAAACAAAAGTAACTTAATAATACCAAATAAATACGTAAGGTATTTTCTTACAAAAAAATTCCAACTTATATTTGGCAATAAGAACAAGTGCATTGTTAATGTTGTTGGTTGTATTTTTAGTGTTGGATTAGAGTATTGTAAGTATTTGTTCCGAATGTATTGGTTTTTACATGGTATTATATGTTGTTACTAAGTATTTTGAAAATAGTATGTTGTTATTGGTACTTTAAGTTGTTGTTTGTGTATTGTTAATGTTTGTAAATAGTATTGTTTTGTTATTGGTAATATGTATTTTGTTGTTGATTCATGTTATTATATATTGTTATACCGGTATTCCAAGAATCATTATGCTGTTATTATATATTTATAGTGTTGTCATGTGTATTGTTATTGTTTGTTTTTATATATTATTATTATTGTTCTATGGTGTTATACATGTGTTTGAGCAAATACGTTAATCTATTATAGATATAGTTTTTAAAAAGTTTTTTGCAATACTATCCAAATATGATTAAAATAAATTGGTTGCTTACATACATATGTCTGATAACATAAAGATGCACAGCATATACATGGGTGTTAAGTGAGTATTAATCTCAAGTAGGAAATCAAGAAATAAATATACAAAACCATTTCGGAAAAAAAAATAACAAAGGAGAAGAAGAATCAAAGCAAAAAGATAACAAAAAATTAGTTGCAAGCTGTGGGGTTCGAACCCACGCGCACTTTAGTGCAGAAGATCTTAAGTCTTCCCCCTTAACCACTCGGGCAAACTTGCTATTTGCTAAATAATCGGGATAAGTTATTACTTGAACGATATAAATTTAATGGATTCATGTTTGTTTTGGGGAAGTTAAGTGGAAGTGGAAGAATTGAATGATTCCAAAGTTATGTTTGATTAAGTGCTTTAGGGCTTGTTGGAGGTGCTGAGCTTTCTTGGGATTGCTCGCTGGCTGACTATGACGGAAAATATTGATTGAATAAGTTTGTTTGTAAGAGTGGTTACAATAAAATCTTGTTTACTTAAAGTTATTTGTAGAAAGGGTTGAAAAAAATTGTTTTGAGAAATGATTTGTTGAAAAACTTTTTTTATAAAATTGTTTGAAGTAAGGCTTGAGAGAAATTTTTATACCATAAACAAACATGAGGTAAATTTTAACTAAATTTTATCTCATATTTCTTCAATCAACCTCCTCTTATTCATGCATGTCCTAGTATATATATATATATATATATATATATATATATATATATATATATATATATATATATATATATATATATATATATATATATATGAGTTTACCAAAATTTTAAAAACATCGTGTTTAGTTTAGTGTGATTTCTTTTAATTTTAGAGCATAAATATTGAATAACGTATTTTTGTTTTAACTTGTTGGTTACTAATTGATATCTCAAATGTGATATCAATTAGTAACCAAAAACATGGAATAAAGATTTAAAATTCAAAAACATGTTTTTTTTTATTTTAACAACAATATTTAGATAGAAAAGATTCAAATTTATGACGTCTACTTTTAAAAAAAAAAAGATCAATTGTCATTGAGATAAGTCCAATTCAAAAAAAAAACTTTTAGTTGTAAAAGGAAGAAAAAAAAAGGTGAAAAAGTTAAATTATCACCGAAGGTCAGATCCATGCCCCTTGAGCCAAACATGCTTTCACAAAAAAGCAATACTTGGATCCTCACTAGTAAAGATTGAAGTCAACTTATCTACATTATAATGACACATTATAAATGCGTTCATGTTTAGAAAAATTAGTAAATATAGTCACGTTATAAATGAGATGGTCCCTTTAAGAGCTTGTAATTCTTCCAAACGCTTTTCAAAGCTCATCAGCTGATTTTGGAGATTTCCTAATTTTGAATCACCACCACTATGGGTTTGTATTCCTCATCCAGACTAGAGATAACATAGCATACTTCCTTTTCGACTTTGTTGTAGCAGTCTCTTCAGGTAGTCCTTTTGATCAGAGAGTGCCACAAATCCTTGGCATTGTTACAGTAGGTCACCTTGGGTGGCTACCTCCGGAGTCATGGAGTTGTTTAAAGAGGAAAAGGCTTAATTTATAGCCAAGGGAAAAAGGCAAAGCCATAAATACAAAGTACAATCATTTAAGAAGAGAAAGGATTATTCACAACTTCCAACTACTCCAACTGTAGTTTTATCACATTTTGGGCATTTTTAGATTTGGTTTCTTCAATACTCTTAAGCGTTATCATTTAAATGCCATTTTCTTAATTGTATAATTTTATCACATTTTGGGCATTTTTAGATTGTTTTGATATTCTTCTTGTGGATGATCTCACTCCAATCTTATCAAGAGAGATTCTGAGAGGAGGAGTAGAAAGAAGAGAGAAATTGGATTTGAAAGACTTTAGTTTTTCCTTCTCAAACCCAAGGAGTTCTTCTCCCTTTAATACAGAAGGAAAAAGAAACCTAACAGATAAGATTAAATTAAATGAATGAATGACTTGATAGGAAAGCCTACTGCACAGCCGAATACCAAGCACACATAATAAGGCAGCATGGTACAAAAGAATAAGCAAAAGAAATATCTCGGAGCAGAAGTCATGTCATAACTGCCCCCTTCAAACGCGGCATGACTGAAAGCAGGCCGAGTTTGTCTCGGAGGAACCGAAACCGAGAAACGGCTAACGGTTTGGTGAAGCAATCGGCGATCTGTTCGTGAGAAGGAACATATCGAATCTAAAGCTGACGACGCAGAACAAGATCACGTATAAAATGAACATCAATGGCAATGTGCTTAGTTCGGGATTGAACAATTGGATTGTTGGCAAGGGCAGCAGCACTAATGTTGTCACACCAAGTGATAGGGGAGGCGGCAAGCGAAATGCGTAATTCAGACAACAGAGAGCAAATCCATTGAATTTCACAAGCAACCAGGGCTAATGCTCGATATTCTGACTCCGCGCTAGACCGAGCTACAACTTGTTGCTTTTTAGATGACCACGCAATCATGGTAGACCCGAGGAAGACACAATACCCTCCAACAGATTTTCGATCAAGAGGGCAAGCAGCCCAGTCCGCATCAGAATACCCGGTTACAATCATCGTACTCGCAGGTTGGATCGCCAGACCAACAGAGAGAGTACCCTGAATATAGCGAAGAAGACGTTTCATGGCTTGCCAATGCTGATTAGTGGGTTGTTGAGCAAATTGACTAAGTCGATTAATGGAAAATGACAAATCAGGTCGAGTGAGAAGAAGGTATTGCAATGAACCAAGAGTACTGCGATATACAGATGGTTCTGCAAATAAATCATTGGAGTCAGTGATGCACGATAAGGTAGAAGCAACCATAGGCGTGGAAGCAGGTTTAAGATTGGTCAGACTTAGTCGAGTAAGAAGGTCATGAGCATAGGACTCTTGAGACATAGTGAATCCAGTGGGATATCTAGAGACTTGAATTCCCAAAAAATAATGAATGGGCCCAAGATCCCGCATAGTGAACGTGCGATGAAGCCGAGAGATGATATCATTAATCATTGTGACATCGGATCCTGTTACTAATATATCACCCACATAAACAAGAAGAATAAGTAACTGATGTCCCTTTCAAAAGTAGAAGAGAGAGGTGTCGGACTTGCTCTGAGTGAATTGCCAACCAGTGAGAGTGACACGGAGGCGATCATACCAAGCTCGTGGCACCTGCTTGAGTCCATAAATGGCCTTGGAGAGCTTGCAAACATGATCAGGTTTAGTTGCATCAATGTAACCCTGGGGTTGAGGCATAAACACATCCTCGTGAAGATGCCCATTAAGAAAAGCATTGCTGACATCTAACTGGCGAACTAACCAATCCCACGTGGCTGCTAAAGTGAGAACAAGTCGGATGGAAGTTGGTTTAACCACCGGGCTATAAGTTTCATGGAAGTCAATACCCGGGGTTTGAGAAAAACCTTTGGCCACAAGGCGAGCCTTGTACCTGTCAACTGAACCATTGGCAAGGCGTTTGATCTTGAAGATCCATTTGTTTCCAACCAGATGTTGATTGGGTTTGGGGGGAACCAAGATCCAAGTGTCATTACGCTTAAGAGCAGCAAATTTCGCATCCATAGCCTGAAGCCAATGAGGATTAGTCATGGCATCTGAGAATTTGGTTGGTTCAATAACATCCCAGTTAGGAATGTTTTTATGTTCCGAAAGACATCCAAAGAAGTGTTTAGGCTTGGAGACACCAGTTTTCCCTCGAGTTACCATAGGATGAGTATTATGAGGAGGGATGATTTCTGAGGACTCAAGGGGGGAAGGGAGCGTTTCATCACATTGAGGGGTTGAGAACGAAGGGGTCTGGGCGGTGGTTTGGGAGGTACAAGGAGGGGTGGGCACCGAAGAGTTGGGCGAAAGGGAATGATTTGAGGTAAGGGGTGCCATCGATGTTGAAGTAAGAGATGGAGTGGGCAAAATGGGAACCGGTTGAGGTATGGGATTGATCATAGGTAACCAAGATAATATCTCAGCAGTGGTCGATGTTGTAGAGTTACTCATGAACCCCTGCTCAAACGGAAAGGTTGTTTCATCAAAACAGACATGGCGAGAGACATAGACCCGACCAGAAGAATTGAGGCACCAATAGCCACGGTGATTGTTGCTATAGCCAATAAAGACACATTTGGAAGTGTGAAAATCAAATTTTTGGGATTGATATGGGCGAAGGCAAGGGTAACAAGCAGATCCAAACACCCTAAGAGTGTGATAGTCCGGGTCAATCTTGTTGAGAATAGTGTAGGGAACATGTCTCTGAATAGTGAGAGAAGGCATTCGGTTAATGAGGTGCACAGTAGTGTGAAATGCCTCCCACCAGAACGTAAGAGGCAATTTAGCATGCGCAAGAAGGGCCAAACCAGTCTCTACCACATGCCTGTGTTTTCGTTCGACCCGACCATTCTGAACTGAGGTGTATGGACACGCAAGTTGAATGTGGATGCCAACCTCTGAAGCAAACTGAATAAGCGGTCAAAATTCACCCCCTTCATCACATCTCACCGTTTTGATCGACCGATCATAAGCATTTTCAACCAACAATTTGAACTGCTTGAATATGCCCACTGCCTCGCTTTTCAACTTTAACGGGTAAATCCCATTGTACCTCGAATGATCATCAAGAAAGCTGATATAATATCGTGCTCCATTGGTCGACACAACAGAAGCTGGTCCCCATAGGTCAGTATGAATAAGATCTAAACAGTTGGCAGCTCTAGATTGAGACAAAGGAAAAGGTAAACGATGAGATTTGCCAAATTGACAGGCCTCACAAAAAGATAACTTTTCATTCACATCAATTGTAGTCTTACAAGCATTCAACATTTGATTCAAGATTCCGGGAGAGGGGTGGCCTAGTCTATTATGCCACACATTCTTAGTACATGCTAATACAAAATGACTGCCTGGAGAAATTAAGAACTTAAAGTTTGACTGATTGCTCACAGCAGCAACAAAAAAAAACTGTTTTCTTGTTTCTTGGTTACTTGTAGACTGATCTGCCGAACTTGAGGCCAACATTTGAGAGCTCGGTAGCTGATACAACCCATCTTTAAGGCTTCCTTCAAGAAGTACCTTCTTCGTGACTTTGTCCTTTACAACACAAAAAGATTCATGAAATTCCACAATAACGGAATTATCCATGGTAAGCTTAGAGATGCTGATCAAATTTTTACGAATAAGAGGGACATAAAGAAGATCTTTTAATATCAGATTTCGTAAATTAGATTGAAGCGTAGAGCTACCAATAGATTCAATAGATAAACGATCACCATTACCAACGATGATTTTGTCCAAACCTGTGTAGTTAGACCGCAGCGAGAGATTGTTCAGCTCAGAGGTAAGGTGGCTACTTGCTCCACTGTCAAGATACCAGTCATTATCTTGAAGGTGTTCAGGTGTAGCAATCATGGCTGAGGTACTCCTGTAATTCTGAGAGTTCTGATTTCGGTTTGAAGACCCAGATCTGTTTGAGCCACCAGAGGAAGACGAATTTCCAGATGAGTTAGGAAGCTGAAGGTTGTCATATCCCCTCTCCTCTCTGTAATAGCAGGTCGCAAGCACATGTCCTGTTTTACCACACAGTTGACAAATGGGTTTGTTTCCACCATTCCATTTTCCTCGACCACGACCTCGACCTCCTCTGTGAGAATTCTGAGCTCTATTGTGTTGAGTCGAAGTGTTCTGGTTGACGTTCCTGTCACCATTTGACGCAAAGTTGGCAGAGGGTTGGTTAATGGATATGGAAGGTTTAAGAGATTGAAGATATTCTTGCCGAGTTTCAAATGTGAGCAATTGATTCTGTACAGCACCCCATGTTATTTCTTTGTTCTGAATTACAACCACAAGAGGAGTGTATTCCTCATCCAAACCAGCAAGCACATAAGAGATTATATCATTTTTGTCAATAGGGGATCCAGCTAAGAACAAGTTATCAGCAAAACCTTTCATCAGATTGAGATAGTCTGTCATTTTCAAGTTGCCTTTTCGTGTCTGTTGGAGCATCCTCCGAAGATAATCACGTTGAGATGATGCTCGAACTCCATAAAGGTCATGAAGAGCTGACCATAGTTCAAGCGCAGATTCACAGTTTATTACTTAGGTAACAATCTCCACAGTCATAGAGTTGTAAAACCAGCCTAAGAGAAGTTGATCTGCCTGAACCCAGATGTCATATTCAGGGTTGTGCATAATCAATCCTTCGGGTTCTTCTTCCGAGGGCAGTATAGTGATCGTTTGTTCGGGACATAGGTTTGATCCATCTAGGTGACCCATTAATTTGAAATACCTGAGAATGGGAAGAGTTATATTCTGCCACAGGAGAAAGTTGTTCCTATCGAGCTTGATAGAGGTGGTTTGATTTAAGATGGTTGCAAAGGTTGGACTCCCTACAGGCACTCCTCCAGAGAGAATAGGAACAGCACCTGGAGGTCTCTGCGTATACGCGGAGTTGGGCACATTTGGGAGTGTCGAACTAGCAGCAGGTGGGGGAGTCACCACAGATTCAGGCTGCCCAGAGAGCTTTGTTCGTGAGGAAGCAGATTGGTCGGCGCTGGCCATTGAGAGCTCTGATACCAAGAGAGATTCTGAGAGGAGGAGTAGAAAGAAGAGAGAAATTGGATTTGAAAGACTTTAGTTTTTCCTTCTCAAACCCAGGGAGTTCTTCTCCCTTTAATACACAAGGAAAAAGAAACCTAACAGATAAGATTAAATTAAATGAATGAATGACTTGATAGGAAAGCCTACTGCACAGCCGAATACCAAGCACACATAATAAGGCAGCATGGTACAAAAGAATAAGCAAAAGAAATATCTCGGAGCAGAAGTCATGTCATAACTTATCAGCTCTCAAAACTATATCCAAGAGTTCAATAGTTGTTTTGCTTTTTGGCAGAGCAACTATTGAACTCTGAGGTTCAACTATCCATAAACTTGTCTTAGAATTTATCATACCATTGTTGTAAATGAACTTACCATTAAGCAGTCTGATAGAACCCAAAAACTGAATTGAAATATAGAAATATAAAAGATAAAAGGAAATACAAACTAATTAAGTAATTAATAGGTATTTGGAATCTCTCTTTCTTGAGAATAGCCTCTCAAGTTCAAAAAGACTTCACCATATAATTTTCTATCCTTTTCCATACACCCTCCCTCTAATGTCTATGACAAACTCTGAGGGGGTGTTTGTTGTTTGCCCATTTTAAAGAAAATTTAAAACGAGTATTATCGACTACTCATTTCTAACTATTCAAAATTACTTCTTATTTTCAACCATTCATTTCTAACTACTTAAAATAACTCCTCATTTCTAACCACTTATTTCTAATCATTCATTTCTAACTATTCATTTCTAACCACTCATTTCTAATTATTAATTTCTAACTACTCAAAATAACTCATTTTTAACGGGTCATTTCTAATCATTCATTTAACTACTCAAAATAATTGTTCATTCATTCAAAATAATTGTTCAGTCATCTAACTCTTCTACAATAAAACCACATCCAAACGAGTTTTTGGCTGTAACTTCTCCATAAAAATGTACATCTAAACAAGTTCTTACAAAAACCTCAATTTTCTAACTATTTAAAATAACTCTTCATCCAAAACCCTATTCAAACACCTCCTCAAGCATTTACTGATATATCCCTAATGTAAATCCAGTTATTGTCCTTGCAACATGGTAATCAATCATCTAAAATGGAAAATACTTCCCAAAGTAAAACAAACTCAATTATGTAATCTGTGAAGTAAAGTCCATCAGTTCATCCCTTTATTCCAAACACATGGCTACAAATATTGACCAAAGAACCCAATCCAAATGTCATCGATTGTCACTTCTTGGCCATCTTACCTCCATTTTTCTGTAGAATACATGCTCTAAACTACATTTTAGCACATGTTTTTTCAAGATAGCTCTCCTTGTAAAGTTTAGCCTGATAGAAAAGGAGATAATAACCATTAAGCTACTTATTTACTTGTTTTAACGTCAAAAACCAGTACATGTGAGCAAAGCAAGTGTCTTATGTTGTTTTAGTTATTGGCTTCGTTAGTTATCGTACGACTTTCGATGAACTAGAGGCCGTCTTTTACACGAGCCTCGTACAAGCTTTCGGAGGAGTTCAAATTTGTCCCAACTTGTCAAGTTGTTGTCTTAAATTTTTCCAGCCTTATTTCAGAACTTTAATGACAACAAGCATCTAGTGTGAAACCTCTGGCTATGTGCTCATTGTATGTTCTTGATGATTGATACAGCATGGCGTTGATGGGAAAGCATAATACTACACATTTGAGTTTGTAGCTCAAGCTTCAAACTACACTCGACATGCTCTAAGCACAATGGTTGTTGCCAATGGTATGAAAATCTCTAATTTTATTTTACGCTTGAACTTCTTTTTTCAAGTTAATCTTGTTCCATCAATCCCTGAATTTTAGGCCTGCCCATTGTGACAGTTTATGCGCGTTTGATAATTATTTTGTTTTTAATTTTTAGTTTTTAGTTTTTGGAATTAAAACTTACAACAATTATTTCACCGTATATTTTTTCTTACCTGGATATCTACAACGTCTAAACTTTGACAAAGAAAATTAGCTTCTAAAAGTTTATTTTGGTTTTTAAAATTTGATTAGCATTCACGTACTTTCTTAAGAAAAGATGAAATATATCGTAGGAAATTTAAGTAAAATAAGTTTAAATTTCAAAAAAAAAAAAAAAAAACCAAATGATTATTGAACGAGACAAAAATTATTTCCAAGAACCATAATCAATTAACCTTTTAAATTAATGGATTAACCATGAGACAACTTCATTTTTTAACCATTAAAATTTGTCCTATAGTCTGTCCTTGCAGTCAAATAAGGTCCTTAGAATCATAAAATGTTGAAATGGAAATAAGGTTTAACTCAAGTGTAGCCATCTATCAAAAAATTAATTTTCTACAAATTATCTTGACAACGGTAGTCCAGGATTCGACCCTTCTTGGCCTTGTCATTCCTCTACAACTTGATCACATTACCTACTTTGTCTTGACTTCTTTTAAGAGTGAAGGCTATCAAACCAACCAAATGTAATAGGGTTATCAATAAGAGCATAACTCAATTGGCATAAAATGTGTATTTATAACCAAGAGGGTATAGGTTCTAGTACTCCATCCTCCATTGTTATTGAACTAAAAAAATAGTAGTAATAAGATTAAATAGTTGTCCCATAAGAATAGTCGAGGTGTGCATAAACTGACCCGGATACTCACCAATATAAAAAAGAAATAACTTCATTTTAAAAATCAATTCTCTAAAGCTCTTAGATTCCTAACAAAGCTATTTTCTTACCTCTTCAATGCCAATAAATGATATCCTTAATTATTCAATGGGAGGAAAATTGTACACATTGACAACAGGAGCAAATGAGAGGAGGTGGGAGAAAGTGAAAGATCAATTGGGCACAGTTGTTGATTCCTTCACAATTTCAAACGTTTGATCTGAAGTTGTTTGTTTAGAACTAAACGTTAGAATTTTATCCACAACTTTCTTGTGCTTTAATTCGTTGGATTGAGAAGTGACTGCAGAGGGATTGCAACAGTATTGTCGGATGTATATATGTAAGAAAATGCAATAGGAATAAAGGGTGTGTTTGGGCTCCCGTTTATGTAAACGGCCGGGTTGGTTATAATAATCCAACCGATGTTTGCCCCACCGTTTATTATAAACGGTGGTTACCTAAACTTGCGTACCCGTTTATCTAAACCTTACATATATTACTTTTTGTTACATAATCAGCCCCTCAAACACCGTTTATCATAATTCATGTTATAATAACTTGTCCCTCAAACACCATTTATAATAACTCACTGTTTATCATAACCTTCCATCTATTATAATCAAACCGGTGCTCCAAACACACCCAAAAGGTTTCATTCTAGTAGTGTATTCTTAGTTTTACATTGCTTTGACTCGAAACAATTAGATTAGAATCTTAGCATCTAACCTATTTTCCTCCTATATCTGTGAGTTTCTTGGTCTTTTTATGCGCATATCGACTATAAATCGTATGATGTTATTGATAAGTGGTCAATATTCCAATCGTATGATGTTATCTCCATTTTTTTTGGACTCGATAATTTGAAATATCGCTCTTCTAAATTCAGAGAGGCACCACTAGCTTATTTTTATATCAAAGCATTGGAATACATTATAGGATCGTAAATAAAATTAGAGGTTGCTGAAAAAATTAATACCCACGACCACCTTGAATTTGTGATTTCAAGGGGAGCACAACTTGAACTCAACCATTAATTTGTCTAAAATCATTTTTTTTATTTTTCTGTTGATGAAATCTTTCAAAAGCAGCTTTGTAAAAGATAGATTATAACTCTAACACAATTGGAATATTGACTTCTCTCTATTTCATATCATATTTGTGAAAAAAAATGTTAGATCTTTTTTTATAACTAAAAGTGGAAGCTTTGTTCAACTATATATAATGTACATCGGCATCCATTTCAAGGGAAAATATTGATTAATCTAACAATATTTCTCTAATTTTTTTTTCAAATAATATCTTTCAAGTATTTACTGTCTGCAACTGTAGTAAGTTAAATCTATGATGAAGAATTCATTTACTGTCTACAAAAGATATTAACTAAAAGTGGAAGCTTTGTTCAACTTGATGAACATCGGCATCCATTATCAAGGAAAAATATGAAATCTCGAAAGGAAACAGAGCTTGTATGATCAGAAGGGTAAGAAACAAGAATTTGCTTTCTAACTGGAAAATTGAAGTCTCAAAAGGAAATAAAACGTTGAGATAAAACTTGTCATGATCAGAGAAAGTCTTGGATGAGATTTAGGTTGAAGAATTACTTCAAAGAGTTAGAAATTGACATTTTAGTAAAAACAAAATTTGATGTGAAACTAAAATGAATAATTATTTTGAATAATTAAAAAAATGATTAAAATTAAACGAGCAAATATGACATTATTTGTAGTTAAAATGACCGGCAATCTTGAGTAGTCGATAAATCTTCAATTTAAATTCTCCCTAAATATATGAGTTCAAATTCTTTGGATGTTTTGTAGTCGGCTCAAATAAATGCATACTTTTAAACATTCAGGCACAATACCTATTTAGTTCAACAAGCGTTGCAGCAGCTTAGTGAAAAAACAACGTACTAATTTGCTAGAGAAAATAGAGGTCTCAATAAATCAAAATTGTCATCAAAGAAAGAGATTGTTCTCAAACAAAAACAAATGCAAACATCTTAGATAATTCCGATCTTGTTTGCAACATCCAAAGCATCGTAATCAGGAGTCAGCCTTACATACGCCTTCTTCGTTCCATCAGGCCTGCAATTTTCATATCAAGCTCGTTATCGAGGTGAAGTAGATCGAGAACAAAACCATGACACACATGTTACATTGGGTGATCATCATCATCATAGTGCTTAAATTTATTGATAAGTTAGACACATAAAATTAGACTGTAAGAATTCGGTGCTGAATTTGACTAGATATAGGATTATTAAGATGAAGTGCAGCCCCACAACATTTTTTGTTTTTGGATGAGAAACAATGTCTAAACCTACAATATTGGGTTGAAATTAATTCCCAAGGTAGTGATGAACTCATAATCTCCTAGTTCTCTAAAGTTCCCCAGATCATTATGGCCCAACTCATGATAGTTTGAAATTTGATCATTTTAGTTGAAGATAATAGTTAAAGAGTGAGATAACATATTGAAACAGCCTAACTCAGTAATCTACGAAGGTACCATACAAATGCTTGATTAAGCTTACCTGATCAATGTGTTCACTTTCTTGGTCTGGATGTCATACATCTTCTTCACAGCATCCTTGATCTTTTTCTTATCGGCACGAATGTCCACAATGAAAACCAAAGTATTGTTGTCCTCGATCTTCTTCATTGCTGACTCGGTAGTCAAAGGATATTTAAGAATCTGATACTGGTCCAACTTGTTCCTGGGTGTAGCACTAATACGTGGATACTTGGGGTTTCTTTCCTTCTTCAATGTCTTCGGGCGATGAAATGTGACAGATGTCCTGATCTTCTTTGCTTTCTTCTTGAATGTTGGACCTGATTTAACTGCCTTTGCAGTTTTTAAGGCTTGAGCCTTAGGGTCAGCCTTCTTGGTGATGTCAGCTGAGGAAAAAAGAAAGAGTATCAAGCCTGATCAATTTTAATCACTTACAACTAACTAATTATTCAAGTTCTTAGGTGGGTGTTCTTGAATTCATATGATAACCAAAATTTTTATCAGTGCAACCATGGTCTCCTTTTATATTAGAAAAAATCCAATGCAATTAGATTATGCCAAATTCTACCATTCACTCGTATTTCGTATTCATAAGTTATGAACAAATATAATTACATAGTTGAAAAAAATCCTGCTTCCAGACCATTGATTTTTTAGAAGGGCAGGCAAAATTGAAACACTTAATGAAGAAGATAACTAATTTTTTAAATCAAACTTACTGCAGCAAGTTACAGTCATAGATCCATTCAAAAACGTCCTAACATTATCAAATACCTTAGTCCATATAGCACAATTTCTCACATGTCATAGCTATCTTCTACAAACTCCATTAGCCTTGGTAAGTTATATACCATAGTAAAAAAAATGAAATTCAAAACTACAATGAACATTTTAGATTTCTAATCCTACACAAGCTGTTAGGCAGTAATTGGCTTGCCAGACCATAAAAAATTCTTGTTATTTTGTTCTTGCAATTACATGATATATCTACTTCATGAAATTCTAAATTATATATCGTTTAAACATAACCAAACCATGACTGCTTAACGAGTATCCCGAATCAATATCGAAGAGCAATCATTAGAAATGAAACACCACGCAAATGAATAATAAGTTGTTATGCACAATTTTACAAAGAGAGTAATTGATAAACATACCTTTTGGAGCCATTGCAGAAAACTCTACCTAATCGCTACCCCAACCTGTTGATGATGATGATGAAAAAGACAGAATCAATGAATGTAGAAAAACTCAACCAACTACGAAGAGAAAAACGAACGAAAACTCAGATTTGCATACAAATCGAACTAACGGCAACGAATGTAAAACCTAGAACCGTACGAAAATTTTTCAGCCATTGATTCTTTAGAGAGGAAGGTGAAGCTTCCTTACCCTTTACGAACAGCTGCTACTGGGAAGGCTAGGGTTCAGCAGGGTGGAAGACGAAGCGGTTTATATATTAGGGTTTGTAGAATTATATTTATACTTGCGGAAATTAATTAGGATTGAATCTCTTTTTTGCCCTCCAATGTAATAATATTGCATCTAGCTTCTAAACTTTTAATGGGCCTTTGGGCCGTCAGTATGGCCCAATATCCTTTAACCCGGCGGCCCATGCGTCGGCCTCTTTTCACTCGTTTGCTCTGGTCTTCCTTTATTCAATCAAAGATATAAGGGCGTTTGACAAGAGTAAGCTAAATAAAGAAAAAAATTACAAAACTGTTTATCTTTTCAAAATTTAACAAATCTGCTTCCGTATTTCAATGAAGAAAACATCAATATAGGTAAGAAGACATAAATGCCCTCTTACAGCCATGCCTTCTTAAATAAGCTTTTTTAAAGAAAAATACTTCACATTTTTTCAACTTCCCTCTAAAAAATCTCATAAAATCATGGGTTTGATAATATTTTCATTTTATTTTAAAATTTTCAATTATTTAAAAATTTTAATCATATATTAATATTAAATACACATTTCAAATAAATAAGGATTTACAGATTGATGATGTTTTTGTGATAATGATGTGTTATATATAAGTATTATATTTTTTAAGTATAAATACCGAATTAGTATACACTTCACAATTAAGATATTGTATTCATGAGTATTAATAATACAATATTAATTAATAAATACAAATTTCAAATGAATAAAAATTTATGGATATTATTTTGGAAACTTTCAAGATTAATTCAAAAAATAATTATTAATATGACCATTTTTTAAAAAAAAAATAACAATCATAGTTATATGTATTAATATTAATATGGTATTACTAATACATAATTATGTAATAATACACAATAGTATAATACTATATTAATGAGTATTAATAATACAATATTAATAAATAAATACTGTTTTAAATAAATAAAGATTTATGAATATTATTTTGGGAAACTTATGAGATTTGTCAAATTTAGAAAATAATTACAAACATTACCATTTAAAAAAAATAGCAATCATAGTCATATGTATTGATATTAATACGGTATTAATAATACATAATTATGTAATAATACACAATAGTATAATACTATATTAATAAGTATTAATAAATAAATACATGTTTTAAATAAATAAAGATTTATGAATATTATTTTTGAAAACTTATGAGATCAGTCAAATTTAGAATATAATTACAAACATTACCATTTAAAAAATATAGCAATTATAGTCATATGTATTAATATTAATACGGTATTAATAATAAATAATTATGTAATAGTACGCAATAGTATAATACTATACTGATGAGTATTAATAATACAATATTAATAAATAAATACAGGTTTTAAATAAATAACGATTTATGAATATTATTTTGGGAAACTTATGAGATTTGTCAAATTTAGAAAATAATTACAAAATTTACCATTTTTTTATAAAAAAAAATAGCAATCATAGTCATATGTATTAATATTACTACGGTATTAATAATACATAATTATGTAATAATACACAATAGTATAATACTATATTAATGAGTATTAATAATACAATATTAATAAATAAATACATATTTTAAATAAATAAAGATTTATGAATATTATTTTGGGAAACTTATGAGATCAGTCAAATTTAGAAAATAATTACAAACATGATCACTTTTTTAAAAAAAATAGCAATCACAGTCGTATGTATTAATACTAATACGGTATTCATAATACATAATTATGTAATAATACACAATAGTATAATACTATATTAATGAGTATTAATAAAACAATATTAATAAATAAATGCAGATTTTAAATAAATAAAGCTTTATGAATATTATTTTGGGAAACTTATGAGATCAGTCAAATTTAGAAAATAATTACAAACATGATCATCTTTTTAAAAAAAAATAGCAATCATAGTCATATGTATTAATAATACATAATTATATAATAATACAAAATAGTATAATACTATATTAATGAGTATTAACAATATAATATTAATAAATAAATATAGGTTTTAAATAAATAGAGATTTATGAATATTATTTTGAGAAACTTATGTGAATAATTAAATTTAGAAAATAATTATGAACATGACCACTTTTTAAAAAAAAAATAGCAATCATAGTCATATGAATTAATACTGATATGATATAAATAATAAATAATTATGTAATAATACATAACAGTATAATACAATATTAATAAATAAATACATGCTTTAAATAAATAATTTTTTTTACAGATTCATCAAATTTATAAAATAATTATAAATATAATCACTTAAAAACATAGCAATCATAATATTAATAATAATATGATATTAATAATACGTAATTCTATAATAATAGATAATATTGAATTAATAATTACAAATATGGTCACTCATAAAAAACGAGAATTTAAAAGAATAAACAAATCAACAAAAGTCATGAAATTTTAAAAGAATCAATCAAAGGTAATTAATTTTTGTTTAAAAGAAATTGTTGGATAAAATAAAAAAACCAAGTTAGTAAATTGCCACGTAGCTAACATATGTCATTCAATGAAAAGCAAACTCAATTAAAAAAGAAAAAAAAAGTAACACACGTAAGTGGCTGGGCGACTAGATGGTAGACGGAAAGACACAAAAAGAAAGCGTGAAAAAGAAGGGTATACTTGGTATTATAAAAAATATTATCAATTAATTTTTAAACAAAAAAAATAGATTTACAAATACTTTCACATATGACTACATTTGTAATTATTTTCTTAATAGTGACTCTCTATCACAATTTCTCAAGATATAATAGTATGAATTGTCTAGTTTTTATAAAATTATTTAAATAATGTCTAATTTATTTTAGATTTTAAATAAATGTCTAAATAAAAAATAGGGAGGAAAGAAAATAATTTTCTCTTCAATATACCCATTCAATTTTTTTATAATAATAAAATCGACTACATATAAGTTATAACTCTGACCCTTGATTTAAGGAATAAATTACCTTTTAAAAAATAATAGATTTTTCCAACCAAATCTAAATATATTTGTATAGGTTAAATTCCTATTTTGGTCTCTAGACTATGAGAGAAGTTCCACTATAGTCCTTAGACTTTCAGAAGTCCAAAATTGGTCCATGGACTATCAATAAAGCTTAAAAATAGTCCTATTGTTAGAGAAATGTTAACTTGCCGTTAAAATTTATTAAAATAATAATAGTATATTCTTTTTGTCTCTCCTCAAACTATTACTTTCTTTCTCCTTTTAACATTCTCAGAACTAGGGGTGTTCATACATTATCCAAAAATCGATACGATCGACCGATTTAGGGTCGGTCGGTCGGTCGGTTTTCCACTTTAGGCGGTCGGTGTCGGTTAATTCGATAGATAAACCGAAAGTCGGTCGATCGGTTAATTAATTTTAAAAAACACCAACCCACCGACCGAGTTTTTAATGCATAACAAAATTTTTACAAAAGCCGGCAAGAATACCCAGCCCATTTAGTCATTTACATTTGTAAGCCCATTTGACATTTTTTATTTTGTAGAAATGACACTTACTTGCAAAATAATATTATAGATTTCTCGCCATATATATATAATAATAATAATAATAATTAGGCTGGTAATTATTTTTAAAACGAAAATTTTATTAAAAAATCATTTTTTTTAATTAAAAAAATAAATTAACTGACTTAACCGACCGCCTTCACAGACCATGGAAATTTCAAAAAAAAAAAAATCTGTTACATTTTTTAGCTAACCGACATGTCGGTTTCGGTATCAATTTTTGCCATTAACCGACACCGACCGACGAACAGCCCTACTCAAAACTCCATCTTTTCTTGGATTCATCTCTTTTTCATGTCTTCTTTAAACTTCTTCTTTTCCATTTTGTTTTTCACCTTTCACAAATTTGTAAATTATAAATAAAAGTACAAATGGCTAATTTTACCTAATTAATTTCATTTCCTCACAAACGTGTGAAATTGAACAAATCCCAGTTTAATAAAATTAAGAATCAGACCCGACTACGAGATATGAGTTCGATGAGATGGTTGTCGTTGACCAGAGAGGGAAATATGTTGGAGTCTCAAAGAAAGCAAATAGATAGGAGAAAAAGTCAAAAGATACAACAATTTGAAAACTCCTTTTGAATTTAAACAAAATTACAACTTCTTAGGAGATTTTGAGAGAAAACCCTCGATTAAATTAGAAACTAATTTGCAAAAAGAGGAACAGCCGTGGGTTAAACAGGTGATCTAGGTGCAGGGGAAGCCATGGAAAAGGTTGAAGAAGGGGGTGTTTAGATTTTGGTGTTGAAAATTGGAGAGGAGAGGAGAGAAAGTTGAAGAGAAAGAAGGAGTAGAGTGATTTGATGATATGAAATAATTGTTTGAAGATTGATGTTTGTGAGAGGAGTTGTAGTAAAAGTCTTTATTTTATATTGATTTTTTTACTATGTAATGATTGTAGATTTTGGATTGATCGATGAATATAATATATTTTATTATATATTATGTGGTTGAAAATTAGAGAAAGTTTGATGTGATATTTGATAAGATTAAGTAAAAAATATTTTATATTATATCATATGCTTGAAAATTAAAAAAAATGTTTGATGTGATATTTAAAAGATTAAATAAAAGATTTGATGTGATATTAGAGTTGAAGTTGAGAAGAGGTTAATGTCCTAAAAACTAACATGGGTCGAAGTTTGTCTTTTCTCTCCTCCTCTCAACACCAAATTCTAAATACTCCCTAAGAGAGAGAAGAAGGCCATGGGAAGGGGAAGACAAAAATGGGGAAAAATGGTAAGAAAGATATGAAAAATATTTCCAAAAATCAAAATGTGTTGGAATTAAGCACTTTCAATTTCATATTTTACAAGACAACATTGAAATCACTAGTGAGTAGAGACAAGAAAAGTGGGAGAGATGAAGGAGTTCTAAGAAAGTTAAAAGAAGAATCTATGAATCTTTGATTATAAGAATGTTATGGTGAATATATAGAACACCACCACAAACACCAAGTAATTTTTTTTATCACAGATTTTTATTTTCAAGTATATGTTTATACTAATTTAGGTTTACAAACGTTTTAGTTTATATAGTTCAATTTTATTTTTTTTTAAGTAAATTTTTTATTTGAAGGAGTACTCACAATCAATTTTTTTTTATCCTACATTTGTTTTTAATATATGTTTATGTGCTGACATATGATTATGAAGTTCAATTTCTTTTTTTAAGTAAACTTTTTATTTTTGAAGGTGTATACTTGCAAACTTTTTTTTAATCGTAGATTTTTATGTTTATACTAATTTAGGCTTTCATACTAGCATATAAAAGATTATGAAGTTTACTTTTTAATTTTATTTTTGTCAATTAATTTACAATCAAACAATAAAATCATTGTGTCACTAACTTAATGTACATTCATTTAAAATCTAAAACATACTAAGGACATGTTTGGTGAGTCAAACTGGGTTGGGAAGGGAAGGGATATATCCCTTCCCAACGTTTGGCCCTCTGGATTATTTTAACCCACCCAATCCGGCGCGTGGAACCCACGCGCCACACTTGACTTTTTTTTTTTAATTACTGCGATTTTCTTATGTTATTTTGCATTTTAGTTTTTTTTTTGTTAAATACCTTTTGTTTTATACTTATATTTTAATTCTAATTTTTTTTGGAAAGTATTTAATTCCAATTTTTTTATATTTGTACTTTTCTATATATATTTTTTTAATCATTACATAAATATTTTATTTTGGAGCCCGAGAATCGATATTTGTCCCCTTCCCCCAATATGTACTAAAACAAATGGTCATTTGAATTTGAACCTTCTTTTATATTTATTTCTTTATTTAAGTTTTATTTGTTTGAAATCATTTCTTTATTTAAGTTAAGAATCGCATATGTTTAACCAACTCATCCATTTAACTTATTTGATCACATATACATATTAAATTTAATTTATTTGTATCTATTTATTTTTAACATGTCATGTTTTTTTAAATTATCATTAAAATAATATTTGTAGATATTTATATATTAATATTTTTATAAATATTAGTTGACAGTTTTTTTTAATTGTTAAATTTAATCATTTAAATTGCTTTACTTTTTTTTTTATTTCACTCATAAATGAAATGAAATAAAGCTTCAAATCTCATTTTTATTTAAAAGACATATTCGTAAAATATATCAAAATTAAAAAAAAAACGTTTACGTTATTTTAAAAATAAAATTAAATACATATTTGAATAATTTATTTAGATTGAGATATAATAATTTTAGATTAAATTAATATATAATTATTTTTCCCATATATTTGTATAAAAGATATACACATATATTTTTTATTTGATTTATTTATAAAAGTATATTTATATAATTAAATTAATTAAGTTTTGATTTATTTAATATATATATATAATTTATTTACATCAAATTATTTTGATTATTATTTTTTTAAATATGAAGTCTGACTATTTAAATTATTTATTTGATAGTGTTTATGATCTACTAAATTTTAAATAGTAAATTAAATGAATAAATTTTCAAATATATTTAATCAATAAATATAAATTATATATTTAATTATTATTATATTAAAAAACTACTAAATATCTACTTTTATAAATAAATCAAATAAAAAAATTACATCTCTTCCCTTCCCATCTCATCCCACCGAACACTCATTTATTATCTCTTATCTTTATATCTCTTCTCACCAAACATAAACTTACTCCCACTTCCCGTCTCTTCCCAACTCATCCCTTCCCAACTCACCCTATCCAAACATGCCCTAAACAATTTTTTTTTTGTTAACCATTTTTTATAACGTAAATGAAAAGGCCATTTCCGAAGAATGGGATCTTTTCATCTTCCACACCTTAGTTCCCGTTTCTTCTTCCACCTTCCGTAGAAAATTATTGAAAATTCTACACCTCTAGACCGAAAATTTATATTATAAGAACAGAAATAAAACGAAAAAAGAGAAAATTTGGCAAAGTTGATAATCAATTGAATAATATAAATCTCATTTCTTTGATAGATCTTACAAAATTTGAATGGTTAATAATCATTCATCAAAAACCCTTTCGTTTGTTTTCAAAAAAAAAAAAAAAAGATCCTTTCGTTTATTTTTTTTAGTAAACAATATTCACGATTAATCATTCTTCAACTCTTCAATCAAATATCACATTAAATTTTATTAAACTTTGCATCAAAATTATCACTCAACCACTATTAACTACAATTTCCAAACAAGTAATTGACTACTCCGCTGGATAACCAAACTCGGAAGTGATAAAAAAAAGTAGAAAAAAATAAAATAAAGTGAAAACAAGGAGAAGTTAATGAAAAGAAAAACAAAATACAAGAAGTAACTAACAGCGTTAAATAAATCAAAATTTTAAAAATGAGGTCCAATGAAATGATGTCGTGTGACTAGCTCGACATCAAAAAATAAGTGATGCCCAGATTCACGGTCGTACTTTTTGATCCGTGTGGCGCCATGATAATCTCGCTTATCATGGCTAGCCTTGGGGAAACTCTCGCCCCAAACTCACTTTGCCCATACTTTGTGGCTCATCGGAGTGACAAGTGAGGTTCTTCAGACCTCAACCAAGCTTCATAGAATATGCAACGGAATTACTCTTGGTCATGCAACTCGGCCCATGGGAGTTGGCTATGAGATGGCGTGTCGCCACTCGATATATGGCCCAACCTCTATCCCATGGACAAGGGCGCAATGTTGGCACACCCGTGCCATCCGACACTATCCTCAGATTTCTAATCTCGAAGGAAGCCTCTCAAGACACTCGTCTTGCAAGCGCTCGCCCACACCATGACACACTCATGTGCTACGAGGTAGCTCACTTAGGTCACAGGGCACAGGTGTGGTGGAGAGCTGACACCATGCCTCCCCCTATAGTACATTATGAGTCATTTCCTATTTTCCACCCTTGCATGTCTTTTTGGCGAGGGATCATACGCCAGTGTGGAGAGTCCGCCGTTTGTCACCAAACTTGGCAAGCTTACATCTTGGCTTCATATGGACATAACTCCAGAGTCACTCGTCAAAACTACATCTCGAGCCTTGACATCGTCGGTACGACCCGGGGCCTTTGTGCCCCCACTAAGCCCTGACACTGACACTGTCAACATTAACGTGGCTTGCTTCTTAATGGCTCCAATTGGCTTGGTGTGTTGGATGATGCACCATCTTCCATGGTCGCATCATGACTTTTCATGAACGTGGATTGTCAGATCATATTCTATGACTCTAACATTCTTCCCCACCTAAACTAGTCATTGTGCTCGAGGACACCTAGCTAGCATCCAAACTTTCCTCATACTTTATTTGAGAAATATTTAGGTCATGTCCGAATATGATTAAAAAATTAATGCACACTTATATGGCTCTATATGAGCTATATAAACTTTTTTTAATTTAAATTTTTAAATTTTTAAATTTAAAATAAAATAGAATAGAATAGAATAGAATAGAATGTGATTTATATTGAACTTATATGAATATTATTTTCTGCATGACATTATTTAAATATTCCTCATTTTATTTGGTTGGTTTTCAATGGGTTGAATCTTACTTTAATTTCGGACCAATTAAATGATTAGACCATAAAATCTCGAGTAATTTATTTTAAGCTATGACGGATCCATTATTTGTTAATTTCCAAAAATGTGTTGTATCCTACTTTAATTCCAGACCAAGTAAATGATTTGACCTTAAAATCTTAGAGTAATTATTTCAAGTTGTGATGGCCAGTTAATTTCCAACTTATCCCTGTAGTTTTATAGATTTGATATTTGAAAGTATTCGTGATTTATTTTGCAATGTTAACTCACCTTATCTCTTGTTCTTAACATTTTAATATATAATATATAGAATTCAAAAAGATTTTTTTTAAGATTTCAAAAAAAAAAAAAAGATTTTTTTTAATATATATGTTTATATTTAAAAGGGGTACATGTATATTATATATATATATATATATATAAATTTGATGGTTATACGTGGCAATTTTCTATTGTCTATTGTTATATTATAATTTTAAAAATATTTGATCGATGGGATAATTTTGCTCTTTTTCATAGATATTTTACTTTCATTAATAGAAAACTATTGGTCTTTTCAAAAAAAATAAAAAATAGAAAACTATTGGTAACAGATTATATTAGTTGAAAAGTGTATGTGAGACTGATTGGTCTTTTTACTAGACATGCCTCAATTTTATACTATGCAATTATTTCTTCTAAAAATTGTTATTCATGAAATTTGTTGTTGTTGTTGTTGTTTTTTTAAAATGTATGAGAAAAAAAAATTGATTACGCCAACTAAATAATTAATAGTCATAGATTGAACAACTTTATATTCCTTCATTATGCTAGATATTTTTATCAAGGGAAATCTAATCATTTATAGCCCTTACTAACAATATTAGTCGATTCAAACACATTAATAAAAGTTAGTTTCAACTCAAGAATACAATCAAAATAAGAAGGTTGATCCCAATAGATCAAAGTTAAATATCCATGTCAACAAAAGTAGTAAAGAACGATTAAATTTTAAAAAGATTTTTTTAAAAAAATTGTATCTTATTAGATAATAGGAAATTTCATTTTAAAATCAAAGGGTTTTTGCATGTATATTACAAAATGGATAAAATATTACATGAATAGCACATTAATGAAAATATTTGCACATATAGCAAAAATTGTAAATTTATAGACTTCATATTAATAGATTCTATCGATAAAGGGTGATAGAATCAATTACTAATAAATAAAGTAAATTGATAGACTTCCATAAGATTCTATCAAGAGTCTATCAATAAGAACCGATAGAATCAACCACTGATAAAATTGATAGACTTCTATCACTAGAGAATGATATATTCTATCAAAGTCTTCTATAAAAAACGTAAATAATTTTTTTTTAAAAAATGGCAGAATTTACTATAAAAGAATTATTTTTAAAAATGTGCTATAATTGTAAACTGTGCTAAAAAAATTGTTATACAAATCAAATTCCCTAAAATCAAATTGATGGTGAGAAAAACAATTCATATTCCTTATAAAAATGTTAAAAATACATCACGTTTGTAAATATGAAACAAGGTAAATATCTTAGTACTTGTAGCGTTTGAAAAGTTGAAAGAGATAAAAGAGAAAACTCCCTTTAATAAAAATTGTATTAAGCATGAGAAATACGGGTAGAAGTACAATTGTGAAAGGTATTACAATCTAAAAACACAATACTATATATATAGGCAGCGAACATAATGTAAACCTAATGAACCAAATAGCCCATAAGCCTTAACTCAATATTAGAAAATAACTTGTAATCTCAAAAAATATATATATATACATTAGAAAATAACTAACATTAAATACTCAAGTGATATGCTAATAATATATACTAATTTAATTACTCTAATAAAAACCGACGATACCGAATGGGTCAGTGACGCAATGGTTTTATTGTTTGGTTGTAAACCAGTGCAACAATAGTGTTACAAGTTCGAGCTCGAGAATCGGTATTTGTCCCCTTGCCCCAATATGTACTTAAAAAAAAACCGACGATTAATATATTGTTTTCAATATCGAATGTAATGACAAGCTATGTGACAAAAATTTGTTAGTTTATATATACATTAAGTTATGTAGTTTTGTTGATTTGAAGGTTGATCTTGATCCTCAGTTTAGGTTGTTTTGATGATATTTAATTTGCTCTTCTTAAAAAAGTCATATACATCTGAGACATCGAATGAGTAATGTCACAGCTGAATCTCAAATCTAGCCTCAAAGTCCAAGTTTTCAACCACTGTGCCACCCTTTGAGAACAATTTCAAGTATAATATTAATTATTAAAGAGAAGTTTATATGCGTAGATAATTTTATCAACAAATATATTTTTATTTAGAAATAAAACAGAGTAGAGTATAAAAGATAAACTGCACTGATAAAAAATACATTTTCCAATTCCAGCCCAGATTAACCAACTAGAAAATTTCCCCTTCCTAGCTCCATTTTCCGCCCCGTTAGGAGCCGGTCTCCGCCGGACTTGGACATATCTCATTATAACTGTACCCCTCATAATAACCAATCTTATGATTTAAGAATGTATTTTTAAAAAACATTTTTCATTGATCAAAATTTAAATAACAAAAATAAAAAAATCAATGAAATAATGAGCCGCCTATAAAGATAGTTGGGTAAAAGGCAAACATTTGGGGAAAAAGTGAAATAAATCAATTTCTCAGTTGCCACCATTATTGTTCTGTGTAAAATCCAAAGCCAAAAACATTTAACACCACGCAACTCACAATTCTGAATCTGGACGCTTTTTCGTCCCCATTACATAAAAAACCTTATTCCCAAATCCCAACACGCAAAATTTTGTTTTTTAATTAATAATTAAAAATTGACAACTCACCTTAAACTTCATATCGGAAAGCTAGGATGTTGTGTCAACAAGAACTATATCAACAAGTCACCGAACTGAAAACTGTATATCGGAAAGCTAGGAGTTTATGTCATCCAAATATACCATAATTAAACTAATTTAGGTCGGGATTACAAATACCGATTCCAAAGATCGAAACGTGATGCTGATGTTGAACTGGTTTACAACCAAACAATGAAACCATTGCGCACTGACCCATTCGGTTTGGTGACCACAAACTCAATAAAGAGAAATTACTTTTAAATAGATAAGATGTGAATACCTATTTGGAGATCGAGCCACTAACAGTAGAATTGAATGGTTCTAAACAACAACAGAATTGAATTTGAATTATATTCAATTAATCATTTCAACACTCTATTTCAAAAAAAAAAAAAAACAATTCAACTCTTCATCAATTTCATACTTTAAAAAACAACATCCTGATTAAATTAATCTTGAAAAAAGGAATATTTATGTCATGACAAATATATATAAATATTGGGGTGAATTAATATAAATAATATTTAATTTTATTTAGTCTTATAAAAATGAAAATTAAGAAAAATAGAATTTGATATTTATTGAACAACAAGTTATATCAATATTACCGAGGGTTAATGGCGCAATTGGTTACCTTGTTTGTTGGTGTTAATTTATTTCAACTCTACTGTAATATTGACCTAATGTAAATATTTATTTTTGAACAAATTTAGAAATTAGTCATATCTATAAAATAATTATATAATACAAAAAAAATCACAAATTAATAAATATAATCACTCATTTGAATACGGATGCACCAACTTTAATATTTATTAATTATTTTGGGGAAAGAGTATTTTAAAAATTGTTAATTATTTTGTGAAAAACTCCATTGAAAAGCCCAGAATATTAAATCATCAGCAATTCTCTGCTAGACAGATGATAGACAGTGAGAGGTTTTCTTCTCCGACGAACTTTCACGAATCACAATTAACCATTTCAGCAATGATTCACAAAATTTTCTCGGGAAAATAACTCAATTCCGTCGAGAAAATTTCTTCCATTCTGCCACCACCTCCAATGGCGGAGCACTAGGTTTTCCAGTCTTGCTGATTTGAGATTCAGCGCATGGAGATTACATACGCATCGCCTAGCGCCACCAGCCTTGCTTCCTCTTATTCTGCGATGACCCGACCGGTCAAGGTCATTCCCTTGCAGCATCCTACTGCGACGGCGGAGTCCTCGCCGGCCGGTGGTTCTCACGGCGTCGCTCTTGTGAAGACATGGACGGCGAAGGTTAAGCGGATGACTTGGATTCACTGGATGGAGCTTCTGCTACCTTGCTCGCGTTGGATTAGAACGTATCAATGGCGGGAGTATTTGCAGAGCGATCTCTTGTCCGGGATTACTATTGGCATCATGCTCGTTCCACAGGTACGATTCTGTTCACTCTTCAAGTTTGATTCATAAATAAGTACCGCTTGTTTGATTGTTTTGCCATTTTACTTTCGTTGAGTATTGGATATGCTGTTTTTTTTATATCATTCGGATCAGCTTATGTGCATCTCGGCTATTATTATGAGACATATCACCCGATGAAACCTGCAGTAAATTAATTCATAGACTATGACCAGAATTAAAGATATAAACCTAAAGCCATTTTGGCCTCTAGACTACCTATGTTGGTTGTATTGGATATGCTGTTTATGGCAGAAAAAACCAAAAAAAAAAAAAAAAAGCATGATGTTTTGAGATCAAGGGTTTCTTGGAGAATTTAACGAGTCTAAGCTTAGTTTTGTTAGAGTCTAAATGTGTGATTGTGTATAATGTATTGTGTAATACTGTGTAATAGATCTAGGCCCGTTAGGCCCGCTAGGCCCATTGTAACGCTTATATAAAGAGGTTGCCTCTCAATAATAGAATACATTGTTTTGAATCATATTGATAACATGGTATCAGAGCCATCAGGGCAGAAATAGGGTTTGGAAAAAAAAAAGGAGGAGAAAATTCCACCGCCGCGCCACGAGTCACCGCGGTACCATCCGAAAGCCCGGTCGCCGATCTATCCGATCGCGACTCGCCCGAGCAACGACGGGAGCCGCGACGCGCCGCCGACGAGCCTCCGCCAACCGCCGGCTTCCGTCGCGCGCGAGGCGCGTGGCGGCACCCGATCAAGTCGGGTCTTCTCGGGTTTTGTGCGCGCCGACGTGTTCTACACGTGTGTGAGGTTCGCTTTCGCATTTTACGCACGCGAGTGCCTCGGGTGTGCCATTTTTCGCTATTCTTGTTGGTGCTGCTTTTTTTCCAATTTCCAGATTCATTTTCGTTTGATTTGTGAAATAATTGAGTTATCTCGCTGTCCGCTGACACTAATCGGGAAATATGAGTGATACTAAGCATACAAGTGTGATTTCTCATATGATGGAGATCACAAAACGCAAACCGAATGGGACAAATTATCTCGACCGCATCGAACGATTGAAACCACCGCTTGAGTAATGAGCTAGAAGGACACATGGATAGTGATCCGCCTCATGCACGAAGTTGAAAACGGAAATGGGAACGCGTTGATGCTCGCTTGTATAATCGGATTACTAACTCAATGAATGATGAGATTGTCGATCCGATTAGTCATTGCACTACTGATGAAAGAACTCATGACGTATGTGGAATTTCTGTGACTCGGGAAGGAGCAGTAACAAGGACGTATGATGTTTGCTCGCCCTATTTCCACATCGACCGAATGGTGAACCATTTGTTGACCTATTACACAAGGCACAAGCGTAATAGTGCCGAGTTAAATTCTCTCATGCCGTTGGTGTGCATATATCGCATTCAAAGAGACCCAGAGGAAAAGATGGGGTTATCGGTTTCTTGCGTGGGCTTGGTTTGGAGTATGAGAATGTGAGGTCTCAAATCTCGCCAGAACCGAACTACCATATTTGGATGATGTGTTTTTACGCGCGCCAGCGAGCAGTTCATTTAATTGAACAATCGAATAGCGCCTTGCTTGGGAGGAGTGTGGTTCGTGGTGGGAGGAACGTTAGTTTTTCTGCATCGAAGTCTGGGAATGACCGACGTCAGGATATTCCTAGTGACAACCGACGTCCGGATACTCGAATGACTCCGCCATTACCGCGTAAACCCGGTCATTTAAAGAGAGATTGCGAAAGTTGCAATATGACAATCGAGGCTTCGTAAGGCCCACCTTGTGTCCGGTGAGAAAGTACACGTTGACGAGTGTGCTGCGCTCCGAGTTCCCACAGCTCCATCACAGCCATCATCCTCAGCACTTTCGCCTGCTGCAACCCTGGCTGAAACAGGTAACAACCATTGTCTTCTTTCATCGTCCACAAAGTGGGTCATTGACTCCGGGGCGACTGCTCATATGACAGGTAACGAACAGTTGTTCTCTACATCATTGTCATTTGTTCCTTTTCCTACGGTTACCTTAGCTGATGGATCCTTGTCTCCCGTAAAGGGAGCTGGGTCTATTACTCTTACCCCTACCTTGTCGCTATCTTCCGTGTTGTGTCTGCCTACGTTTTCATATAATCTGATTTCGGTTAGTCAATTGGCTCGTGACTTACATTGCTTTGTTTTCTTCTTTCCTGACTACTGCTTGTTTCAGGATCATTTGACGAAGAAGATTATTGGTAGGGGGCATGCAGCTGGGGGTCTCTATATCCTGGATCAGCAGCCAGCCCAGGTTGTGGCATGTGCGGGTTCTGCGTCTCTTTTTGAAGTCCATTGTCGGATGGGTCATCCCTGTTTGTCTATTTTGAAGAAGTTATTTCCGAATTGATCATGTGTCTTCCTCGATTGCGAGTCATGTCGATTTGCAAAGTTTCACCGATTGAGTTCTAGTCCTAGGGTTAATAAACGAAAGCACCGCTCCTTTTGAATTGGTCCACTCGATGTTTGGGGTCCGAGTCTGTTATGTCTAAAACGGGATTTCGCTATTTTGTCACGTTTGTTGATGACTTTTCCCGATTTACTTGGGTCTATTTAATGAAAAATCGTCTTTGAATTGTTTTCTCACTTTTGTACCTTTAATGCCGAGATTCGTAATCAATTTAAAGCTTCCATCCAAATTTTACGACCGATAATGGGGCGAATATTTTTGGGCACCCTTCGTTCCTATCTTAGTGAGAAGGGTATTATTCATCAATCGTCGCGGTGCGGACACACCATCCCGCAACGGTGTGGCCGAGCGTAAGAACAGGCATTTGCTGGAAACAGCTCGTGCCCTGTCATTTCAGATGAATGTTCCAAAACATTTTTGGGTTGATGCTGTGTCTTCAGCCTGTTTTCTCATTAATCGAATGCCGTCGTCGATTTTGGGTAATCAAATTCCATTCCGTGTTTTGTATCCCTCCACGGAGATGTTCCACCTTCCCCCGAAATTTTTCTGGTGTACGGCCTTTGTTCGCGATGTTTGTCCTCAAAGGACCAAGTTGGATCCTAAGTCTTTGAAATGTATCTTCCTCGGGTATTCTCGCGTCCAGAAGGGTTATCGTTGTTTTTGCCCGAGCACGGTCGTTATGTCGTCTCTTCCGATGTTACCTTTTTAGGATACTCCGCTTGATCCTGTGTCTAGTCCCCATTGTGGAGGATGATTTGTTGGTTTATGAGGTCGTGTCCTCGTCCGATGGTTCCACCCCCTCCTCCTAGTCCGCCTCTTACTCAGTATACACCCGCGATCGCGACCCTCGGCACTGTCCCATGCCTGCAGATTCTTCGTCATCCGACTTGCAAGCTAGTAATGATCTAGACTTGCCCATTGCTCTTCGCAAAGGTAAACGGTCTTGCACGTATCCTATCTCCACATATGTGTCATACCATCGCTTATCCCCTACTTCGTTTTCCTTTCGACTTCCCTTGATTCTCGTCTCTGTCCCTAAAAGTACTCGTGAAGCCTTGTCCCATTCGAGTTGGCACCAGCGATGGTAGAGGAGGTGGTCGCTTTGGATGCGAATGGTACTTGGGAACCGGTAGCTCGCCCGGAAGGAAAACAGATGATTGGTTGTAAGTGGGTGTTTCTTTGTCAAAATGAATTTCGACGGTCCGTGGCTCGCCTCAAAGCACGCTTGGTTGCTAAGGGTATGCTCAGACATATGGGATTGATTACAGTGAGACCTTCTCTCCTGTTGCCAAGATGACGTCCGTTCGCCTATTTATTTCTCTCGCAACAATGAATGATTGGCCATTATTTCAGTTCGATATTAAGAATGCATTTTTGCATGGTGATCTTCTTGAGGAGGTCTATATGGAGCAACCACCTGGGTTTGTTGCTCGTGGGGAGAATGCCAAAGTGTGTCGTCTTCAAATCTCTGTATGGCTTGAAACAAAGCCCGCGAGCGTGGTTTGGTAGGTTCACCAAGTTCTTCTTGCTAGATTTGGAATGCAGAAATGCTCTTCAGATCATTCTGTCTTCTTCCGTCGGTCTGACCATGGGATTGTGTTACTTGTGGTATATGTCAACGATATTGTGATTACCGGGAGTGATAGTTCAGTGGATGGCCTCACTAAAGGTTTTCCTTCATAGCCATTTCAAAGACTAAAGATCTTGGAAATTTGAAATATTTCTTGGGTATTGAGGTCATGAGAAGTAAGAAAGGGATCTTTTGTCCCAATGAAAGTATGTTCTCGACCCACTCGATCAAGTAGGAAAGTTAGGTGTGAAAACTGTGTAGTACCCCGATGGTGCCAAACCAACAATTCGTCAAGGACGGTGTTTTTTCCGATCCAGAAAGGTACTGAGGAAGCTAGTTGGGAAGTGAACTACTTGTGATCCACGAGGCGAGATATTTCGTGATTCTCGTGAGTATCGTGAGTCGATTTATGTCATCTCCTCTGATTGAACATTGGAGAGTGTGGAACAGATCCCGAGTTATCTCAAGTTTGCTCTCGGAGAGGCGTCTTGTCATCGAAACCATGGACATTCCAATATTGAATGTTTTTCGAGATCGATCGGGGAGTTCTAAAGAAGACAGGAGATCAACCTCGGGATACTGTGTGTTTATGGGAGGTAATTTGGTTTCATGGAAGAGTAAGAAGCAAAATGTGGTGTCGCGTTCTAGTGCTGAGTCGGAATACAGAGCTATGTCCCAAGGAACGTGTGAGATAGTATGGCTGGTTCAACTGCTGAATGAAGTTGGAATCAAAACTGCAACACCTGCTAAACTATGGTGTGACAATCAAGCAGCAATTCATATTGCCTCTAATCCGGTATTCCACGAGAGAACTAAACATATTGAAATAGACTGCCACTTTATCCGAGAGAAGATACAACAAGGGTTGGTTTCGACGAGTTATGTGAAGACTGGAGAACAGTTGGGTGATATCTTCACCAAAGCATTGAATGGAGCTCGGATAGACTATCTTTGTAACAAGCTGGGCATGATAGATATATTTGCTCCAGCTTGAGGGGGAGTGTTAGAGTCTAAATGTGTGATTGTGTATAATGTATTGTGTAATACTGTGTAATAGATCTAGGCCCGCTAGGCCCAGTGTAACGCTTATATAAAGAGGTTGCCTCTCAATAATAGAATACACTGTTTTGAATCATATTGATAACAAGTTTTATTTGTTTATTTTTTTGAATTCTGACATTTGGGTAGAAAGTTTGAACTCATAACCTATTGGTCATAAAACATAGATCGTGCTATTGCTAGTTGAACTATGTTATTGTTGAAGATTAAGTTAATTACATCTTTCACAATATCTGACTGTTAGTTGGGCTCCTGACTGCTTGTTCCGATTTACCAGGCAATGTCTTATGCAAAGTTAGCAGGGCTTCGACCAATATATGGACTCTGTAAGCAAGTAATTCCTAATTGCAATAAAATGTCCTCTTGATGATGGATTTTCCTTCCTTGCACTTTGCTTATGATTTTATGCTCATAAATCTGAAAGCCTACCTGTTTTAAATTCCCTATTTTCATCTAATTATGTAATATTTTTGCGAGGCAGATTCTGGTTTTCTTCCTTTGTTCGTCTATGCATTTTTTGGTTCTTCCCGTCAGCTTGCAGTTGGTCCAGTAGCATTGGTTTCTCTCCTGGTTTCTAATGTATTGGGTGAAATTGTCAATTCATCCGAGGAACTATATACTGAACTTGCGATATTATTGGCACTCATGGTTGGAATATTGGAATGTGTGATGGGTCTCTTGAGGTAGGTGTTCTTTTTCATTTGAGGATATATTTATTTTATAACTCATACAAAGTTATCATTTCATAACCATACCTCAATTTTTAGAGGCAATCTTGATGGTTGAAACATACTGATATTATGTAACTAAGCATCTATTACTGAACATTGAACTAAATAATTGTTTTTAAAATCCTGTTTATTGACTGTTAGTACCTTAACCAATACCAATCTAATGACAAAATCCTATTGCAGATTTGAGTATGAAGGAAAATAGTCATCTACGATCTCTTTTCTTAATCATAAACTCTATATATTGCTTTATATCAGGCTTGGATGGCTCATTCGGTTTATCAGCCACTCTGTTATCTCTGGCTTTACTACCGCTTCTGCCATTGTGATTGGATTATCTCAGGTGAAATACTTTTTGGGGTACAATGTATCAAGAAGTAGCAAAATTGTGCCTATAATTGAGAGCATAATAGCTGGAGCAGATGGGGTACGTGTCCTAGACTCCTAAGCACTGTTTTAAATATCCTTGTGACATAGTAAACTAGGTTTTGATTTAGTACTCCGTTCATCTTGTTATCAGTAATCCAACTACGACTGATTTAGTACTCACGTTGTTGGTATAACTTCCCCAGGTTGCCTAATCCAAATGACTTGTTGACTCTCTCCATAGCTTCCCTACGATGCACTTTAAATTATTCTACATCAACTCCTATTTTGGCAATTAATTTAAAGTTTTAATCTTGAATTTACAATCTCCCTTTGCTTGTTTAACCTTTCTAGTGATATATTTGGCTGGGAACATCAACTTATAGAATAAAACAAATGAGGGAAATTAAGTTGATAAAGTATATTTGCATGATTTTTTAAAAAAGTGTTATGAAAAACAGTAATCAACAACCGATTGAAGAATAAAGAAACACGAGAGAAGAAGAAGAAACACGACACATAGATTTATGTGGTTCACTATCGTTGTGTTAAGTCAGTCCACGGGTAGAGAGGGAGAACAATTGTATTAAGGAGAGGCGAATTACAGATACAAAATTACATAGTGAATGTCATAATACTGCTAGAGTTTGATTCGAGTTTATATATGCACTCTCATTAAACCCTATTATAGAATGCGTAATTATTATATATATATATATTAAAAAAAAACATAATGCTGATATGGGTAAATGCGCGCGGAACGCATTGCTGAAATGCGGGATGCGTTTCTGCAATGCAGAGCGCATTGCTGTAGCGCGCTTCAGAGTCACGTAACGGGATGCGCTAAGCGAAAGGAAATGCGTTCATGCATGCGAGATGCGGAATGCATTTTCGCAACGGGGGCATTGCCCCCGCACCCCCACTTACTAACCGGGCAGCGAGACTCCCGACTAACTAATCGTAGGTCATTCAACGTTCAAGGCATAACTTAACAAAAAGGATTTGCACTTCATTCAGTTTTCTTTATCTTACCATCTAATGTAGATATTTGTTTATAGTTCTTATGGGCACCTTTCATTATGGGATCAGTTATCCTTGCGGTACTTCAAATCATGAAGCATTTGGTATGAAATCTTATCTACTTATCAAGAATATTAAACTATTACTAGATTCTTTTTATGATTGTAGCATTCATAATCAGGGAAAAACGAGGAAGCATTTACGGTTTCTCAGAGTTGCTGGTCCCCTTACAGCTATTGTTATGGGTACAACATTGGTGAAAGTATTGAATCTGCCTTCCATTTCTTTGGTAAGCATTGATAATAAAAAAATGTAGCATTCTTTATAGGTAGTTAATTACTCTATTCAGATTCAACCCAGTTTCATGTTAGTGATCTTTATAATTTAAACCTCTTTGTGGTTCTTTTTGCACGGCTGTCTTTTTGTCTACCCGTCTTGTTTTCTTTTTTAATGTTTCTCAATAGTAAAACATGGTTGAGGATTTCTTTAAACCAAGATCACCTTTAATTTCTTTGCGATGCTCCATAAACTAAAATTTAGCAATCATGTTTGTTGATTATGAACAAGGCATAAATGAAGACCTTGGTAGTTTAAGCGAAAGACTTCATGCGTACTTTTGATTCCATACTAACTATATTAAAATATGGAATGTATTTGATTTATTAACATTATTCATACCTTTGGGCTCTTTATCTTGCCACAAGAACATATAACTGTTAGCCACATATTTGTTAGTCATATAGTTTTTCCCCCTTTATTTTTCAAGGGATTAGAAAGTTGATATGAATATGTTTATAATGAATAAGAAATTCTTATCAATGAGTAGTACTGGTTTAGGTTGGTGACATTCCCCAAGGCCTTCCGAAATTTTCTGTTCCTAAAAGATTCGAGCATGTGAAGTCGTTGATTCCAACTGCCTTTCTGATCACAGGAGTAGCTATACTGGTAGGAAAAGTCGTTCATATCTCTCTAGGTTTGTTCCTTACGTGACAATCATGCTTAGTGCTTAGTGGTGTTTTTTGGTCATTATTTTTTGTACTTAGGAATCTGTTGGGATTGCGAAAGCATTAGCAGCCAAGAACGGGTATGAGTTAGATTCAAATCAGGAGGTATGCGCTTTTGTCCTTTGAAAATGATTATAGAAGTTTTGTACCTCTTGAAACTAACTACTACTCCTTGAGAAGAAGTGAATTCTAGTTTATATTCTATTCTTTTATTGAACAGTTATTTGGTCTTGGAGTATCCAATGTCGTTGGCTCATTCTTTTCAGCATATCCCACAACAGGCAAACTATCTTTAAAATGTTATCTTATTCAGTTGCTAGTCATTGACTTATTAGGAATCTATAATTTGATATTTCCGTGTTTAGTGAATCATCAATACAATTACTTTTTTTTCATTGTTTCTGTAGGTTCTTTCTCAAGATCAGCGGTGAGCCACGAAAGTGGAGCAAAAACTGGCTTATCTCAGATTGTTACGGGATTAATTATGGGCGGCGCCCTTCTTTTCTTGACTCCATTGTTTGAGCACATACCTCAGGTTTATCTTCATTCTCCACATTATAAAAGACATTAACACAACCAGGGATAGCTTGTACTTGGATCATATAATTGTTTGTTCCGTTGCATTCCCTTTTCCTCTTACAAAATGGCCCAAAAACTAATGCTGCAATCATTGCTTAGTACGTGGAATAGGAGCTAAGAAAATTTAAATGAGATTATTTTTGTACTGAGTTCTTTTTTATTTTTAGGGCTCTGACTTTTAGGTTAAAATTGACTTTAACATTTAAACTATGTCCTATTTCTTTTATATCCCATTTTGGAATTGGACTGGACATAATTTACGGATTGATGTTTCTAAGAAGCAATTTGAGATTCCAAATCTATTTGTACTATAAACTCGTTTCTTTCTAAAACCACCATTTCATTTTTAATGCTAACTGTGCTAATTTGTTCTTTATCATCATAGTGTGCTTTGGCTGCCATTGTGATATCTGCTGTAATAACTTTGGTAAGCGCTGCTGATCTAGTAAATTCTTTTTCTTAGTTAATCTTCTGATCATTGTAGGAAATGATGACTATTAAGTATTTAATTCTTATCTAATAAATGAGCTATTTCATGAATAGAGTACAGGATCATGGCCGTTCATGTCTAATACTACAAATATGTTAAGTAATGTTTGTTATTTGCTAATATGTTGTTGAAGTTGATAAACTTTGCTAGGAACACACTATTATTGTTATTAATTTGATCATCATCTGCCAACAAGAGCAACGCTCAGCAACATTAGTGTATATCCAATGACCAAGGGGTCATGGGTTTGAATCCCCCCACTCCCAAAATTGTTGTAATCTCCAAAAAAATTTGATCATCATCTGTTAGTTCTTTAGTATAATTTGACTGAGAACATCTGTATAAAATTTCATATTTGTTGATTGCAAAAAGATTATCTCTCCTGGTAGATTTAAATGGGAGATTCAAGGATGAGTCGACAAACTAAATTATCATTTGATGCTCTGGTGGAAATTGTCATGGTGATACGATAGTAAAGGAAACACATTTCCCTGCTTGTTTCAATGAGATTATTTGTTATGTGAACCTTTTTTTTTTCTTGTAAGGTTGTCATGCAACAACTATTAGTCAACTTACTTTGCATGTTTATTGTTTTAGGTGGATTACGATGAGGCTATTTTTTTGTGGCGAATAGATAAGAAAGATTTTCTTCTTTGGGTGATTACTGCCATTGCTACATTGTTCCTTGGTATTGAGATTGGTGTCTTACTTGGGGTACGTTTTTAAATCTGATCTGATACAGTAGTTTTATTTATATATATATATTTTGATTACTTGGAATTGAAGCTTCAACTTACTACATATTTGGAACACTTGCGTCCGTCTTAAGATTTGGATCCGGAAAACAATTGGAGGCGTTTGTTTGAAGGAATTAACAAACTATTAGGATTAGGAATGAGCTTTTACAACTTCTCTTTGTACAATCACATCCAAGCGAACTATATTAATCACTGAAAATAATCGCTCAGTTTTAGTCACTCAAAATAATTGCTCAGTTTTAGTCACTTAAAATAATCATTCATTTGAGTCATTTCTAACCACTCAAAATAATTATTTATTTCTAACCACTCAAAGTAATTATTCATTTCTAACCACTCATTTCTAATTATTCATGTCTAATCATTCATTTATAACCACTTATTTTTAACCTCTCAAAATAAATCCTCATTTCTGACCACATCCAAAGAAGCTATTGTCTTGCAATTCATCTACAAAAACCATCATCCAATACAAATAATCTCATCCAAACGAGTTATTACTAAAACTCAAATTTCTAATTACTCAAAATAACTCCTCATTTATAATCACTCTACAATTTCACATCCAAACACCTAGGGATTGTACAATTAAACTCACTCGTGAATTTCAATCTCATTGTGTGTTCAATGGAAGCTGTTTTATCTTAGCTTTCATCTTGAACAAATTCATGAGTTTGACCTTTTCAAAGTTCAGAAGTAGGATACATCTTGGATTATATTGATAAGAAAACCAATTTACAAAAAATGAGAGTACAAGCCATGAGAATGGTAGAGCCATCGTCCAGACAACATAAAATAAATAACAATAAAATTATTACACGTTATATTACACATAGGAGTCTCAACTATTGGAAAGTAAAAATAAAGGACAATTATTCAATAAAACTATAGGAATGAACCCGAAGACGGTAAGGGAATTGCTTCCTAATATCCATCCAAGATATCTCAACCTGAATAAACTCATATTAAGAAACTTGCTTACCATAACAGTGACCTCGCTCGCAAAGAGATGAATTTATGAGAATTTCATTCTATTACTTTATGGTATAACAAGAACAGTAGTTTAGTGACCTCAATGTATACCTAATGACCAAAAGGTCTTGGGTTCGAGTCCCTCACCCCCACTTGTTGTAATCTCAAAAAAAATACTTTATGGCAGTTAGAGGACCGGACACAAAGAAACCTCAAAAGTCTCTTGATTCCACACTTATAGAAAAAAGAGCACTCCTATAATAAGTGGTTTAAGACTTTTAAGTTTGTTTGTTTAACGTCTCGGTTAATATTTTTTCTATTTCCTAAGAATACACGAGAAACAAGTGGTTTAATGTGAATTTCAATTGTAGGTGGGTGTGTCACTGGTCTTTGTCATTCACGAATCTGCAAATCCACATATAGGTAAGTGGTTCAGTTTCGAATGCTCATGTGTGATACTTCGCATGCCATGTGCCATATTTAAGTCTTACCTCTATTGAAAATTAGCGTTGTATGATTGATTTGTATTACTTGTCAAGAAGAGGGACGGTGAATTTCCATCTCATATTTCTAGTTCTAGTTGAATCTAGGTTAAAATAACATTTTGGTCTCTATACTTTGAGCTTTGTTCCATTTTGGTCCCTAGGCTTTCGAAAGTTCAATTTTAGTCTCTAGACTATCAAATTTGTTCTATTTTGGTCTCTAAACTTTTAAATGTCCAATTTTTTTTTTTAAATGTCCAATTTTAGTCCTTTAGATGATAAATTTGAAGTTAATATTTATTGAAATTGGCTTAATAATGTTAATAATTTTATTAAAAGTAAAGAAAATATGTGAACATATTTCTAAAATTTATAGAGAAATATTATAATTTTTTTAAGAATCATTAACAAATAATTTCCCATAAGGACTAATTTTGATTATTTTTGAAAATCTAAGGACTAAAATTGGACGTTTGAACGTTCCTAGATCAAAATAGAACAAAATTGAAATTTTAGGGACCAAAATGGAACAAAGTTCAAAGTCTAGTGACCAAAATGGTATTTTAACGATGAATCTATTATTTTTTTTGCTATTACATGGGCTCATTTTGTATGCCTTTTAAAGACTATAATTTTACCACTTTGTATGCTCATAGGAGTAGTTTCTATCTAGATAGGACCTTTTTGTAACTATTCATTCAACAATAAAAGTTTTCGTTTTCTATCCCAAAAAAAGCTGAATTTCCATCTTAGTACATCTAAAAGTCTGTAGTCATTATGCCTTCAATTTTCAAACCAATCAAAACTTGTCATTTGAGGGGAACTTCTATACTTCTTGATTCATTACTTGTCCCTATCTCAACATTACTCTGATTGGTGATGCTCTTTTTAAAAAAAATTACTTCATACTCATTTCTTTGCCCTCCGCCTATATATTTATTCACTTTTATTCTGTTCAAAGAGGCATATTCTTCTGCGAATGAACTAAACAGAAAAAAAAATCTATGGGCCATTGTGGACATGATCCCTAGAAGGACAAAAGCTTGTAAATGATCAATAAAAAGAAATTATCATTGTTTAACGTTAATATTCTGAAGGATCCGGTGGGAGCAGAGAATTGGAATAGGAACCATATTGAAGATTTGAAAGAATAAGAAAACATAGTAAAATACCCCAAGTAATTAAAGGAACTTGGAAACCTTCCTTAGTGCAAGCTCAAGCACAAACAACTAAATAATTGCTCAAATTTGTTCCAACTCAGCTCTAATTGTAACCAATTTCCTTTAACAAACTTACTTGCAAAGGACTAATATACGTTTAATACAATGCTTCTTCGTATTTCAATGTTAATTTTTTTTTTATTTGTTCCTTTTATAGCTGTATTGGGGCGTCTTCCTGGCACCACTGTGTATAGAAACGTTCAACAGTATCCTGAGGCATATACTTACAATGGAATTGTGATTGTTCGGATTGATGCACCAATTTATTTTGCTAATACGAGTTACATCAAAGACAGGTTTTTCCTTCTACTCATGGTCTCTTATTATTAGTTTGCTGTACTTTATCCTCTCAATCACATTGAAAAAAGAACGTGTTTCCTTTTCTCAATTAAACAAATACGATTAAAAGGATTTCTTTTACATAGGTTACGTGAATATGAAATTGAAGTGGATCGATCTACTGGTCGTGGACCGGATGTTGAAAGAGTCTATTTCGTGATTATTGAGATGGCACGTAAGTTTATCCATCCTTCTAGTTTTGTAAAGTTTATAAAATACATATAATTGAAATGAACATCCTTTCTTTTATGATGAATTCTGTCTTATTCTTCCACTCATAACCTTTTTAGTCTAAGTGGGCATCAAATAACCTTTTTTATCTAACAATGATCTCTAATAGTCATACACACACTTGGTGGAATATGTAAGACTATGTTAAGGGGAGGAAGGCTATTGGCCAAAAGCACTCCCCACTAAAATCATCATGAAAGTGATGCTTAAGTGCTTTTGAAGTTGAACTTGAAATATATTGTGAGAAAATACTTACATATTGCTTTTGGCACTAAGTGCTTGTTGAGTAAGTAAATAAAAACACTTACAAGTTTCAAGAGTGTAGAACCAAACATCAAACAATTTAACATTAAGTTTGCTAAAGCCATTCTGGGTTGGCCTAGTGGTCAAGAGGGTACTACTTATTAGGGAATTAAGAAGTTATAAGTTCAATTCATAGTAGTCACCTAGTTGGAAATTGCTTTCCTACGTGTTTCTTTGACAATCAAATATTATAGGGTCAAGTGGTTGTTCTATGAAAATTGCCGAGATACGCATAAGTTAGCTTGGACACTCATAGATATCAAAAAGGGAAAAATTAGCTTGCTAAATTGCTTAGAATCAACCTAATTTTGCTAAAATCCACTCTCAAACATACCATAAGCTTTTTACCAATGTGTTCTCTACCTTCGCAGCTGTTACTTATATCGATTCGAGTGCTGTCCAGACACTAAAAGATTTATATCAAGAGTACAAACTCCGTGATATTCAGGTATTAATAAGCTATAACTTCATTACCCATACGACAAATAATCACCGACGACTTCTTCACAACCATTTGATTTATGCATAGATTGCCATTTCCAATCCGAATCGAGATGTTCTACTTACATTTTCAAGATCTGGCGTGGTTGAGCTAATTGGCAAGGAGTGGTTTTTTGTGAGAGTTCATGATGCAGTTCAAGTTTGTCTTCAGCATGTGGAGAGCTTAAAGGAAACAACCAAGAGAGAAGATTCTTCACCAAAAAATGCATCAAGTTTTCTCGAAAGGTTAGTAAAGTCTAGACGCGAGGATTTATCAGTGAGCCAATTGGAGTCGGGCTTCCATAAGCTTCCAAGTTCTAACGAAATCGACCCTCAAATGGAACCATTACTCTCTCAAAATCCTTGAAAATGATTTGGCCAGCATGTAAAGGATGTCAATTATTTTATAAATCTGTGCATATGTGCTTTATTGCCTCAATTGTATCTGTAAATCGATTTGTTGTGATATTGAGAAATGCAGTGTATTTTATATTAGTATCCATATAAATTGAGGCTTGATGATAAATTCATTGTCATGTTTGTCATGAACGATCAAGGGCTGATAATACAAGTGCAAATGCAACTGGGGATTGCATTGAAGGTATATCTTTTTTAAGTTCCAACTCGGGAGTGAGGGATTTCAAAATTATGATCTATGGATGAAGGGCACATACTTTATACATAATTCAACTGTGTCATTATTTTTTTAGTACAACAATTTTTAGGGGGTTGGAGATCCAACTTGCAACTTGATGGTTAATGATATATGTCAATTACCGCTAGACTAAGCCTACTCTGACAGTTGCCAACCGAATTATACTCTTCGTGTTCTTTTTATTCCATCCTTAGAGTTTGAAAATGAAATTCCCTCTTTTCCAAATCTCATTTTCATCCTTACAAAGCATCTGAATACCTTTTCCAATACTTTTCAATTTTGTAAAACTTTATTGGAAATGATCAGTCAAGCAATGCTTTAAGACTTCTTTCTTAATGTACGTGCATTTTTTTTTTATTAAAGACAACAGATCTACAATATACCTCGAGTCTAAACATAACTATTATGAAGTGATTTAATGGTCAAATAGGTCTTAGAAAATTAAGAGCTCATTTGATAACCATTTTGATTTTAGTTTGTATGTTTTCTCTGCATTGTAGATAAATATATACATATTTGTAGAAACTAAATCAAAATTTAGAAACTAAAAAAGGTAGCTTCCATAAGTTTGTTTTTATTTTTGAAATTTGGTTAGAATTCACATACTTTCTTAAAGGAAATTTAGATACATTGTACGAAATATGGAGCACATCATAGGAAATATGAGTAAAAATAAGTTTGAATTTCAAAAACAAAAAACAAAACATAAAATGGTTATCAAACGAGAGTAAGTAATAAGATTAATTCATGAGATTTATCCTACTTAAGAATTCATTTAAAAAATTTTTTAACATTCAAGTATTATAAGATCATAGGCGTGTCATGTGGCAATAATTCTAAGTGCCTACAAATTGGAATCTAAACCCACTTAATAAGTACGAAGTAAATCTTTCAACCCAAAGTTTTAAAATATTTGCTTTCTTGAAATATCTCTCGAGCCCATATTTAGGTAGTTTTTAGGTTAATGAGTTATATTGAGTAGTTAAAAATTGAGAGTTGTGCCAAAAACTCCTTTGGACGTAGTTTTTGGGTAGATGAGTTGTAGTCAAAATCTTGTTTTGATGTAGATTTAAAATGAGTAGTTATTTTTAGTAGTTAAAAAAAGATTAAAAATAAGTGGTTAAAAATAAGTTATTTTGATTGATTGAAAAATAAGGATTAAAAATGAGTAGTTATAAATGAATGATTATAAATGAAAGTTATTTTCAAAGGTAAAATTGAGGAAAATTTGGTAAAAATTCGTTTGGATGTAAATTTTTGAGAAGAAATTAATAAATCTTCATCCTAACTCCAAACTAAAAACGTCAAAAGCCCCTTGGGGTGTTATCGATTTTTATCAACAAATACTTTTGTTATTTTCAAACATGGCTAGTCTTCAAAATATACAAAGAAGCGTTTTATTGAATTATTCATTATTTTTTTAAGGACTATTGATAAAGAAATAGTCAAATGATCCAATTCTGATAAATTCAAATGGCTCCACGAAGCCAAAAATCAGCTTTTTTTTTAAGGTTCAATTCCCCATAGAATTAATTATGTATAAACGTTGGAGGACTGTCGCACACCAACAAAAAGCCCAACAAATTTAACGAAAAACATAATTAATATTGGTGAATTTATTTTAAAAAAATAAAAATAAAAAGTCCAATAAAAGGATATTATTGTGACCACAAAAAATTAATCTTTTAATAAGTTGAAAATATGATGCATTGAGATGTATTTATATCGGTATCATTCATATATACATATGGTTATTCAACTAAGTTTATAAATATACTTTTCTAAACAAAGTTGATACGTATACTTAATTCTACTAAAATGTAAGTTTTAATATCTTAGCCTCAAATTGTTTATTATTAGCATGTTATTAAAGTGCAATTCAAACTTTGTTAATTACTCATATTAAATCTATCATCCATAACATATTGTTTGCTTTTCATTATAGTTATAACACATTTTAAAAAACAATTTTATCCATAGCATATTTTTTAAAAATAATTTCATTTATAGCACATTTTGTCCAAAATTGCTATTCTAACATCATCAGACTTCTATCTGTTCAGCTGATAGACTTTAGACTTCTATCAGTTTAACCGATTAGACATTTATTAATTCAATTGATAGATTTCAATCGATTTTGAGTGATTAAATAATGGAAATTGATAGATTTCAATCATTTTTGTGCCACAAATGAATAAGTTTGGGAATTGTGCTATGCATTAAATTATTTTGTTTTTTTAATAGACATGCAAAATCTTCTTATAATATAATACTTTGAGAATTTATCCTCCATAGCATATTTTTTGCTCTTCATTACAATTGTAGCCCAAAAATTCATATTTAGACTTCTATCAATTCAACCGATGGATTTTAGATTTCTATCTCTTTAACTCATAGACTTTAGACTCCCATCAGTTGAACTGATAGACTTCGATCACTTTTGTGCCACAAATGAATAAGTTTGTGAATTGTACTATACGTAGAATTATTTTGTTTTTTTTAAATATACATGCAAAAACCCCTAATATAAATAACACTATTTATGTGATTTTTTAAGATAAAGCACTGTTTATATGTTAGAAAGCTTTAACTTGACATTAAATGACCTGTATCATCGATTAAGAGGTTGCATATTTAAATTTTCAATTTTAAATATTAGACTAAAATAAATGGTAGTACATACAAAAAAACATTAAACTGTATTGAAAAGAATTAAACTACTTCTACATTTGAATTGAATCAAATCCAACAAAATATCTTTTCCTAATTTTCATGATCACAAATCATGTTGTAGTTAAGATCCACAAAATAAAGAAATAAAGTTTAAGAAAATGAGATGTCACTATCCATCCCTCTTTATTTTTAATTTTTAATATGAAAAAAAGAGAAAAAAAGAGAAACCCACTTTTCACTTTTTCTTTACTTCTTTTTCCTCTCCCTTTAAATTTTAAAATGTTTTATTTTAAAAACAATCCAACACATATTAGCAACTTGGTTGAACCCACAAACCCAAAAAAGCAAGGCCATAATGCCACTAAAAAAGTGCACATGATAACTAAGAAAAAGAGACCAAAAACAGAGAAAATGGTCTGTCATTTAAGTTCAATGATGTCTCTCTCTCTCTCTATCTCTCTGCTAACCTCACCGCTGGTTTCACCGAATATTTCCACGTGTCTGTGCCTTACAAGTTCATTGGATTTCATATCACAATTTTGAAAGTGATTTTCTAATTTTCTTTTTTCCTGGCTCACAAATATCCCTTTGAATCAACGAATCTTGTTTTCTTGAAAATGATTTTGTTTTAGAACTGAAAAATGGAATCATAGATCTCGGGTGGTGCTCAATACATTTAAGTTATGTTTGATTTAATTTATTGGAGTAAAAAAAGTAATATGATTATATAATTGACATATATATTTTTTTATTAAGAGATTATAATATTAAATGTTTTTATCTTTAAATATTATAAAAGGTGAGAATTTAAATCTTTTTTGTAATATTCAAATTTAGAAATGAACTATAAAACAAAAGGTTATATTATAGTTTAAACATAGAAATTGATAGATAACTTATTAAAATGTTTTTTTGATTGGTTTTTCAAAATAAAAAAAAAAAGCCTTTTGACTGAATTAATATGGTTAAAAAAAGAGTGAATTATTATAGTTAAGATGACGAGTTATGATCTAACTCCCCCATTGTTATAATTGATAATCTAAATATATAATGAATTATTATAACTCTTTTTGTTTATGATTAAGGAATTTGAAGTTTTGCTTATCTAAATTTACACTATCAATTTCGTATCACGATGATATATATATATATATATATATATATATATATATCATTGAACTGAAAATAAATATGAAAATTACATGAAAAATTAATTTCTACAAAGATCTCAAGAAATCACGTGCTCAAAACATAAGAGCTCGATTACTATGCCACTCCAAAAAAAAGATAAATTATTATAACTAAATCTAACTAAAACAAAAGTATAAAAACAAAGTCAGTGTAGTTACATTAAAAAAAAAACGCACCACATATTCATAGGACACAATAAATATAATTTTGTAACTGAGACAAGATTTTAACAAATGGAGAAAAAAACACACAAAACTTATTTAAAAAAAGATACAAATTTTTTAAAAGGTTTTTTTATAAAAATATTTAAAGTAAATGTAGTAATAGGAGAAGTAAGAAAACGAAATGCAACTGGCGAGTTATGTACGCAAATGTCGAAACGCAACGACTGCAATTGACCGTTTAAAAAGGGCAAAACAGGGAAATCATAATAATAACAATAAAAACAAATAATAATTATTATAATTAATAATTTCTTTTTTTTTTGGTGATACTTTGGGTGAGTCAAACATTTTCGAGCGTCTCCGCCATATTTGACTCAGTCTCTCACCCACCTGCAACAACCATTTTTTTTTTTCGAAAAAACAAAACTGAAAACGAAGAACACTTTCTCGAAGAAGAAGAAGTGAAAAGGGAGATTCTTAAACCCTAGATACAGCATCAAATTCTTCGTATAGTTCTTCGGTTTCAGGAAAATTTCCTCTAAATTTGGCAGATCTGTGGCTAAATTTAGGGGAATTAGGGTTTTTGTTTGCTCCGTGTTGGGATTAGGGTTTCTTCTCCAAGATGATGATCTCTCGAGGGTTGTTTGGGTGGTCTCCGCCTCATATACAACCCTTGACTCCCGTCTCCGAAGTATCGGAGCCGCCGGAATCTCCTTCTCCGTATCTTGACCTCGGCAACGACCCTACCGGCGAGCGGATTGAGGAGCAGGAGGAGATCGAGGAGCCTGAGGAGATGGAGCCGCCTCCGGCTGCGGTGCCATTTTCGCGGCTGTTTGCGTGTGCCGACCGCCTTGATTGGACCCTCATGGTTGTTGGATCCATTGCCGCTGCTGCACATGGTACTGCTTTGGTCGTTTATCTCCATTACTTCGCTAAGATTGTTCATGTGCTCAGGATTCCTAACCATCAGCAGCAGTATGACAGATTTAAGGAGGTCAGTTGCTGATTTTCGATAACTTTTTTCTGGGGATTCATTGAGGGAATTGTTAAAATTAAAGTTTGAAGTGCCGGAACTGGACTTATTTTGAGCTATTTTTCTTGGTCGAGCTGGTTAAGAATATTGGGTCTGGAGTGATTCTCTTTTTTCTTGATTGGGTTTATTTTTGGTAGTCAGACTAAGAGAATCTTTCATTTTGATGTTTTATTCTTTTACTAGAAATAATAGTTTGCTTTTTATAGAGATGTCATTTCCTTTTCTAGTCACTTGTGTAACTATTTGGGGGGTCTGAATATTCTAAGTGAATATTGCTAGCAAGCTTAATTCTCGATGTAGCTGAAGCCTGAAAGTTAGTTTTCTTCATTATCATTTTTAGTGGCGTGAAAATTCATTCCAAACTCATTTTGTTTAAATTCGAAACCGGATGTTCATTCAAGAAATAAAAGAGAGAAAGATTACAAGGGGCATCCAAAAGCCAAGTTCATGGACTCCAACCAAGTAAAATATGACCTAATGGTAATTACAAAATTTGTAGAGATGCCTCAATCATTTTCAAGGCATGTTAGGTGTCTAATGTGTACTGTAATTTTCATATTCCGTTCCATCATCACCAATCAATTGATCGAGGTATATCTATCTACCTTCTAGATTTGAAGTATAAATGATGAATTTCTACAACCCTTCATTCTTAGGTGCTCAACTTTATATGATAGCTTGGCGTATGTGGCCTGTGTTTATTATTTTGTTCTGGAAATTTCTAGTCTGGTATTACATACTTAAGAGCAGAAATTCTCTAACTCTACTTGCCAAAGGGGGCTTAGCCTAGCGGTAATTGACACGTATGTTTGAATCCCCCAATCCTGATTGTTAATTGTTATTGTTAAAAGATTAATTGTGGTTGTGCTAAAAAAATCTTTAACTCTAATTCTACATGCACAGAAAATGACTGTCAGAATTAGTGAGAAATGCTAATTTTTTTGTTTCTATTTCATTTATTTGCAGCTTGTTTTCAGAGTTGTTTATATTGCTATTGGTGTTTTCGTTGCTGGTTGGATTGGTAAGATCTAAAATTATTGGATGTTAGCTTTATCTTAAATTCTTTGTTCATATTTAAGTTGTTTCATTGGCAATCAACTAACTTGGCTGTGTGATAGAGGTTTCATGCTGGATTCTGACTGGTGAAAGGCAGACTGCTGTCATTAGATCCAGATATGTTCAAGTGTTACTTAATCAGGATATGAGCTTCTTTGATACATATGGAAACAATGGGGATATTGTGAGCCAAGTACTGAGTGACGTGTTGCTCATTCAGTCTGCTCTTAGTGAAAAAGTATGTCCAGGACTCCCGTTGGAGCTTGAGTATAATAATTGTGTTATTTATTTCCTCTTGTTTGTATTCAATGGGATTTTTATGACCATCCTTGTTATGTAGGTTGGAAACTACATACACAACATGGCTACATTTTTCAGTGGCCTTGTCATTGGATTTATTAACTGCTGGCAGATTGCTCTCATAACTTTAGCCACCGGTCCCTTCATAGTTGCTGCTGGAGGAATATCAAATATATTTCTTCACAGGCTTGCTGAAAATATTCAAGATGCATATGCTGAAGCTGCTAGCATTGCAGAGCAGGTGCATTATTTTTTCTTTCCTTCTTTCTTTCCGGGAATATGGTCCCTACTCCCACAAGATCAGGAGACTTAGGTTTTTTGCACTTCTAAATTTCTAATATTGATCTTCTGTCTTCCTAGTTATAAATAAATGTTAATGCACCTGGGATTCTATCTTTTGTTTATTAATTTAGTGGATCCATAACACTGCAAAGTCATAGGTGCAGGTCTGCCATTTATGATATGGATGTAACGCACTTGAAAATATTTTGAGCATAAGTTTATTGATCCACCCCTTGCAGATTGAGAACAGTTTTAGCTGCGTACCTGTGTTGTTTGTAATTTTTTAATTGGGGGTGTTCCTTATTCCTGGGTTTCTCTTTGTATTTGTTCCTTCTAGTATATTTAGTAACAATTACATGGCAGGGTCCTTTCTATACCATATATCAAAGGATTGAGGGGTTAGTTAGAGGCCAAGAGAGGGCCGTTTGCAATCAAGAAGAATGGTTTTGGTCTTATTGAGAGGATGGGAGGGAAGAACATGAGAGTGCTAGGAAGAAAGGGATGTAGAAAAGGGGGAAAGTGGGGTGGGTGGGGGCATAGTGGGAGTGTGATGGAGAGGAGACTTGGGGAGGTTTGAGGGGGAAAGAGAGGAGTTGGGAAAAAGGGTGTTAAAAGATAGAAACACCAAAGTTTTGGTTAGCAAAGATAGTTGCAGGTCCATCTCCATAATTTTTTTCTCTATATCTCTCCCACCTGAAACCCTAAAACCTAATCCCCTATTTTTCTTCCTCCTTTGAGTGAGGCTCCTTCATTGCCGGGAGGGGGGAGGTAGCCCCATTGCGATCTCTTTCTTGATTGGTGGGTCTCGTCTATCACACGTGTCCTTTCATTATTGCAAACTCCATCCTCCTTGCTCACCCTCGCATGCTTTCTTCCTTGTGCATTTCTCTTCACCTGCATTCAACCTCTCACTTGTTTCCTTGCTCGTCTCTCCACCCAAACACTATCCATGTGCATCCTTACACCTCCACCTAAGCGCTCCATCTTGGTCTTCCTCTGCGTGGCTCAAGAAATAGAGCGTTGCCGCGATCTACATCTCCTCAGACGTCTCACTTACTTAGTTCATGACCTATCTTCGACTTCTGATGCATTTGCCCACATTGGCGTATTTTTCTCGACTCATCGACGCCACTTTATCCCAACACCAAAACAGATCTGGCACCAGTTTATCTTTCAACACTCGGTGTCCATCTTCCACATCTTCTTTGACTATTGCTCATCCGATGTTAAATCTATGTTTCTTCGTTTTGCTGATATCAAATTAAGGACTCTTTCCCCAAGAAATAAGGATGACGCAAACTCATGAAGTTGGTCCATTCGTTCATCTTCATCGGTTCGCTATCGTTTTCGATAACGATAGCTTTACTCCTCTTGTATGTAGCGATCCTATCTTTGTTGCAATTAGCATATTTCTCGTGAAGATCAGGCAACGTAATCGTGTTTTGTTGCTATGGTAGGGAAAAAAATCACGAATACTTGCCTCTTCGTTGACATATCATTTATTTTAATTGATGGGTTTCTCATCACCACTGCCCTTCGTATTAAGAATTATTCTCAACTATCCTCTTCTTCGACATCATCCACCCACAAGATCGATCGAAGGCCATCACTACATTTTTAATTTACTCATTGTTTTTTAAGATACCACTGTACTTGTTTATGATCGGATAATCTTTAGTATAATGATCTTTATATTTGTTGAAATTCAAATTCTCTAAATTCTTCTTTCAATATTGAACCCAACAATGAGTTTAAATAGAGGTCAAGAGATGACCTAATTATAAAAGGAAAATACAATATCTAATAAAATCATAAAAAGAATAGATAATTAAAAAAAATGAAAATACAATTATACTAAAAATAACATAAACCAACAATATTTGGCCTCAATCCCAATTTTTTTTTAATGTTTCTATAGGCTTTGTAACATTTTCACCAATCAATGAAAATGTTTTCGTTTCCTATCCCAAAAAATAAAGCTGACCGAAGTTTGAATGGGGAGGGTGGGAATATATATTATTAGATAAAGAACATATGGAAGAATGTGGGGAGGGAGAATAAAGATGACTATCCATATCTTCTTGTGGTATAGATAAAAAATGGAAAACCAGATTATTCCATGATTTTCTGTTAAACAAAGGCTACACACTTACTAGAGCCAAAAAATTCTATACAATTGGAATAGATTACGTTAAATAACTTTTTACGAAGCTTTTGGCCATATAGGAACTGAATAGGGGATGGCAAAGGAGCTTTATGAAGTATTGAGATACTATACATGTTTGGGGACTGAAATGACGCCACGCCAATAATCTTTCTTATTTGTTGATGTATGTATGTTGAAATTAAATGACGATTTTAAAAGTTCATTTTGTGTTCTGTGGAACTGTGATCCTTTTTCTTCTTGTAAATATAAAATATTGAGTAGAATTTGGAAAAGGCGTGGTTTCCATTGTTTTAAAAAGAGTATTAAACTCATATTATGCAGGCAGTCTCTTATGCCAGGACGCTGTATGCATTCACGAATGAAACATTAGCCAAGTATTCTTATGCAACATCGTTGCAAGCAACTCTGAGATATGGTATATTGATAAGCCTTGTGCAAGGTCTTGGTCTTGGATTCACATATGGGCTTGCAATATGTTCCTGTGCTTTGCAACTTTGGGTTGGAAGGTTCTTGGTCACACATCAGAAAGCTCATGGAGGAGAGATTGTAGCAGCACTATTTGCTATAATTTTAAGTGGCCTGTAAGTGTGTTTTTCAATTTGTTTTTTCAAACTTGAAATTCTCGTCTCTCCCTCCACTTCTTCTTATGTATTGTTTTTCTGTAGAGGGTTAAACCAAGCTGCTACAAATTTTTATTCATTTGACCAAGGACGAATAGCTGCTTATAGACTTTTTGAAATGATAAGTCGGTCATCATCTGGAAGTAATCAAGATGGAGTCGCCCCATCTTCCATTCAAGGGAATATTGAATTTCGGAATGTATATTTCAGCTATCTATCTCGCCCTGAAATTCCTATCTTGAGTGGATTTTACCTTACTGTGCCTGCGAAAAAAGCTGTGGCACTTGTTGGGAGAAACGGATCTGGAAAAAGTAGTATAATCCCACTCATGGAGCGGTTTTATGATCCCACATTAGGTACAAAATTTCTGTTCTTGCTTCTCTTGGTTCCTTACAGTCTTTTCCTTGGTAATGGAAGTGAAAGTCGAGATATTTTTTAGCACCTTAAACTATCTTTCTTTTTCTTTTTTCTGCAGGAGAGGTTCTTTTGGATGGAGAAAATATTAAAAACCTGAAATTGGAGTGGTTAAGAAGTCAGATAGGATTAGTGACACAAGAACCTGCCTTGCTAAGTTTGAGTATACGAGATAATATTGCATATGGGCGAAATGCTACTCTTGACCAAATTGAAGAAGCTGCTAAAATAGCTCATGCACATACGTTTATTAGCTCCCTTGAGAAAGGATACGACACACAGGTAAACCTGAAGCCATGAAGATATGGTTACAAGTTCTTTCAATTATTATCCTATGACTGTCCATTAGTGGTTGGCGCAGTAGTCGAAGACTTGGGTTTTTTAAGGTATGCTCCCTTTAAGGTCCCAGGTTTGAGACTCACTCGTGACATTAATTTTTAGACACCTCTCGTGTCTTCATTCCTTCGATGTCTTCCGGTGCCTGACATAGGGATGGACGTGGATACCCCGGGTATAGTGGAGTGAAGCTACAATTTCCCGGTTTCAAAAAAAAAAAAAAATTATTGTCCTATGATTACAACTTCCCCCTATTTTAAAATTTTTTTTGTATTGTTTTTAAATTTCTATCAGGTAGGTAGAGCTGGAATTGAGCTGTTGGAGGAGCAGAAAATAAAACTCTCAATTGCTAGAGCAGTGCTTTTAAATCCATCTATTCTGCTGCTTGATGAAGTAACTGGTGGTCTTGATTTTGAGGCTGAAAAAGCTGTGCAAGCTGCTCTTGATCTTCTCATGCTGGGACGTTCAACAATAATTATAGCTCGACGGCTTAGCTTAATACGGAATGCAGACTACATTGCTGTGATGGAGGAGGGCCAACTTGTTGAAATGGGCACACATGATGAATTGTTGAGCCTTGATGGCCTTTACACAGAACTTCTCAAGTGTGAAGAGGCTGCAAAGCTTCCCAGAAGGTATAAGAGTTCAGCATTATAAATTTTCCATGTGGCATAGATTCTTGCAGGAGATTTTTTTCTTCTTAACAACTGCAACAAAATTTCTTTATCGATGGCTCAATTGGAAAATATTACCCACTAGAATGTAATCATCCTGGGTTTAAATCCCCCTCCTCACCTCATATACATTGGAAAATATTTTTGAGCTGGGTTACCCAGAATTTCATCTACACGAGCAAGATTGTTTATTTTGATTTAAGCCAAGCTTACATTGAGAAGAAATGAAAGAATGCAAAAGTGCAAACAAAATAAACCTAAAAACCTTCTCAAGATAATTGTTAATAGTAAGTGTAATTCCAATGTCTTAGAATACCAATTGGAGGTCATTTTTTTGAAACTCTTTGGCGGGTTGAATTTCATGACCTCCCTTTTTATACTCCTAGTTTCATCTTTGAATGATGGTTATGTTTCTCATCTGGAAAAAGAAAATTGAAAGTCATATTGCTGTGTATGTCTCTTGATAGTTGAAATTCCTGGTTATTTCTACTGACTTGCTTCTAAAATATGATTTCATTCAGGATGCCAGTCAGAAACTACAAGGATACTTCACCTTTCCAAATCGAAAAAGATTCTTCTGCAAGTCACAGTGTCCAAGAACCATCATCCCCTAAAATGATGAAATCACCTTCTCTTCAAAGAGTTCCTGGTGTTTTTCGGTCGACAGATGGTGTTTATAATAATTCTCATGAATCGCCTAAAGTTCCAAGCCCCCCTCCTGAAAAGATGTTGGAAAATGGTCAGCTCTTGGATTCTTCTGTCGACAAGGAACCATCAATCAGACGGCAGGATAGTTTCGAAATGAGACTCCCAGAGTTACCGAAGATTGATGTTCAATCGGCACAGCGTCAGACATCAAATGGCTCAGACCCTGAGTCGCCTGTTTCGCCTCTCCTGACATCTGATCCCAAAAGTGAACGTTCTCATTCACAGACTTTCAGTAGACTGCACAGTCCATCAGATGACTTTCGAACAAAAGCGAAGGACGAAAAGGATACTAAACATAAAAAGTCACCTTCCTTTTGGAGGCTTGCTGAGCTTAGCTTTGCAGAGTGGCTTTATGCCGTCTTAGGAAGTCTTGGTGCTGCGATCTTTGGATCTTTCAATCCTCTTCTGGCTTATGTAATTGCTCTGGTAGTAACAGCATATTACGAAAGGGATGCCGGCCGTACCATACGGCATGAAGTAGACAAATGGTGCTTGATCATTGCATGCATGGGCTTTGTCACAGTTATTGCCAATTTTCTTCAACATTTTTACTTTGGAATAATGGGGGAGAAAATGACCGAGCGAGTTAGGAGAATGATGTTTTCAGGTGAGTTTTTATTTTATAATTCCCATATAGTTTTTCTTACTTGGAATATATTTGTTTATGCATTTCAATTAACGTTGATTTAAGTCATTTTTATATTTTTTTGTCCCCAAAAAATAACAGCAATGCTTCGGAATGAAGTTGGATGGTTTGATGAAGAAGAAAACAGTGCAGATACTTTATCCATGCGTTTGGCAAATGATGCTACATTCGTACGAGCTACTTTTAGCAACCGACTTTCCATATTTATTCAAGATAGTGCTGCTGTTATTGTTGCACTTCTTGTTGGGATGTTGCTTCAATGGCGTTTGGCACTCATGGCGTTGGCAACGTTGCCAGTGTTAACTATTTCTGCCTTTGCACAGGTGAAATTTTCACTTTCTGCCTCAAATTTTTGTTTTCCAAATTATTTTCCAAAGTAAATGCTAGCTTATGGTAGCCAGTAATTTTAGTGAACTTCATGGACGTGTGTTTTATCTGCCAGTGCCACCCATCTGCACTATAAAAAGGGAAAGGACAGTCCCGAAGGGGTGGCGTAGTGGTTGAAGACTTGGGCTTTGAAGGTATGCTTCCTTCAAGGTCCCAGGTTCGAAACTCACTTGTGACATTACTTCTTCGATGTCTATGTTGTCTGGCCTAGGGACATGCATGGTTACCCTTGTTTCAAAAAAATAAAAAGGGAAAGGACAAAGGAAGAAAGGGGAAATAGAATCATTTTCTGTTTTTTTAGCACATGGGGACCCGCTAGATATCCCTTTAAAGATTACAGTTTAACTTACTTTTGTCTCACTGGAAATAATTCTGGTAATTTTGTTTTTTCTAAAGAATTTTCTACAATTATTTTTTTTTTTTTAAAATCCACATATCTCATCTTCGCGCTGTTATGTCTGTAAATATCATAAACTAAAAGTATATTATTAATGTGAAAGTTACATGAATGTATGAGAGTTTTCGAACAAGATTAAAAAAATGTAAATTTTAATAAATGCACCTTTGTTGTGACTTATGATGGTTTTTTAAGAAAATGGTTCTACTATACCAGTGTCTCTTAGATATATATTTTGGCATGGTCTTTAGTTTTCTTTCTTATTGGCTTTGTGGTCATTAAGGTAAATTAAGAAAACCTTCATAATTATAGGTTACCGTAGGACCCTATGCGTCAACTAAATAAGAATTATTGTGGATTTGGTGTTTCTCTTCCTGGTTTCAAGATGTACAATAACTCAACAAAATAAAAATAATTTACGTTTTCAATATAAGATAACATTTTCTTTTATTTTTGGAATATTGCAGAAGTTATGGCTTGCTGGGTTTTCAAGGGGTATCCAGGAGATGCACCGGAAAGCGTCCTTGGTTCTCGAAGATGCAGTTAGGAACATATACACCGTAGTAGCATTCTGTGCTGGAAACAAGGTTATGGAACTCTACAGATCGCAACTTAAGAAAATTTTTAAGCAGAGCTTTCTTCATGGAATGGCAATTGGTTTTGCATTTGGCTTTTCACAGTTTTTGCTTTTTGCCTGTAATGCCCTTCTTCTTTGGTACACTGCATTTGCTGTCAAACAAAGGTATATGGATCTGCCTACTGCTCTTAAAGTGTATATGGTGTTCTCTTTTGCAACATTTGCTTTGGTGGAACCTTTTGGGTTGGCTCCATATATACTTAAACGTCGCAAATCACTCATTTCAGTATTTGAAATCATAGATCGTGTACCTAAGATTGACCCAGATGATAACTCTGCATTGAAGCCTCCTAACGTCTATGGAAGCATTGAGCTGAAAAACGTAGATTTCTGTTATCCTACTCGTCCCGAAGTTTTGGTATTGAGCAATTTCAGTCTGAAAGTCAATGGTGGGCAGACTGTGGCTGTGGTGGGGGTTTCTGGGTCAGGAAAGAGCACGATAATATCGCTGATTGAGAGATTCTATGATCCCGTTGCCGGTCAAGTTTTGTTGGATGGTCGAGATTTGAAAAACTATAACTTGAGATGGTTGAGGAATCATTTAGGTCTTGTTCAGCAGGAACCTATAATCTTTTCAACAACCATAAGAGAAAACATTATATATGCAAGGCATAATGCTAGTGAAGCTGAAATGAAAGAGGCTGCTAGAATAGCAAATGCTCACCATTTCATTAGCAGCCTGCCTCATGGTTATGACACACATGTAGGAATGAGGGGTGTTGATCTAACCCCAGGGCAGAAACAGCGAATTGCAATTGCTCGGGTAGTATTGAAGAATGCACCTATTCTTTTGTTGGACGAGGCAAGTTCCTCAATCGAATCCGAATCAAGTCGGGTTGTGCAAGAGGCTCTTGACACTTTAATCATGGGAAACAAAACAACCATTCTGATTGCCCACAGAGCTGCAATGATGAGGCACGTCGACAATATTGTGGTACTAAATGGGGGGCGAATAGTGGAGGAGGGTTCTCACGATTCCTTAGTCGCCAAGAGCGGCCTATATGTACGTTTGATGCAGCCGCATTTCGGTAAGGGCTTGCGACAGCATAGGCTTATTTAAGATATGGAATCTGACTGCTCAAACACGTTACATTTTGGTTTTCCTTCATTAGCTCCGTCTGCCCTATTTGAGTTTCTGATAAAGAGAATTCCTCGGAGAGATTTTGTAGCTCATTGTCCATAACTAGGGGTCTCGGGCCAGGAAGAACTTGGAAAGATGATCTTGGCTGAATTCGAGCACGTTGTGGAAGCAGCATGAGTAGTTTCTTTGTTCAGACGTAGGGGTAGGGGGCACAGAAGTAGGAGCTTTATGGAGTTCGACTCGAGAGGGGCCTTTCTTCGCAGGGGGCCAGATCCATATTCTTTAGGAGGCAAGCATCAATTCCATTGGGTTTGTCTCTAAATGGTATATTGATTTGTTTATTGATGATTAGAATAGTGTGTGGGTTCAAATTCTAGGTGTGGTTTTTCATTTTCTAAATTTAATTTTTCACTTCAAAGACTCGAATATTTTTAAGAATCTTGGCAAGCTAAATAGGAAGAATACGTTTGTAATCTTTGTAAATACGTCGTTACCATTAATCAATAGTTAATTCATTTTTGCTTGTGTTTTAACCCAACAAATTCATTTCCTCATTCTATTTTCATAGTATTTTGTTGATTAGCAGGAATTGTACTGGAAAATTTCTGGTACTATTGAAATATTCTACTCTGTTCATACTATATATATGTATATGATATGCATATAATTTTCCCTATTTACCACCTCGGTACCGACCTAAAGCTGCCCGAAGGTGAGGGAACCCACATTTGTACGTGGCTGGTCCTCAAGATCATAAGTGAACGAACAGTCACGAACAATTGTGTGGTCCTTCACCATCGGATGACTTTAGGTTCGAATCGGGGCATATATATGTGTGTATATACTCACCTTGTGGAGTACACACGTGAAATAGTTCATGTATGTATACTGTCTAGAGCTACAAGGACTAAATGAATTAAACATAATTGCATAGTTGCATTATTTGCTTGGAAATTGCCTGTCCGATGGATCGCATAGTGTTGATGATGAACAATTATACGTTTCTAATTCATTTTCAAATTTCTGCATATAGAAAATTTACAGTTCAGGTTAAAAACAAATAGAGCTTATGGTTTATGTATAGGCTTTGGAACCTACTGTCCCCGATAAGCGAAGTACAGCCAAGCTAGTAACTTACCTCTATATGCTTTTATTCACCATTTCGTCTTTATGAACACTTTTTTAATGTTCATTGATCTTGCATCAATTTTAAAAGATATTGATGTGATCTGCAATAGATGAAAACATTGTATTTTTTTTGTTTTTTGAGAATCAAATTGTATTTATTTTCTCCCACATTGTTTTGCTTCTATCTAATTCAAACATGGTTGTTAAAAAAAAAACAAACAAACATAGATTTTATTTCTAGTAAAAGTGTGTTTGGATTTATTAAAAAATAGTGGAATAAAGGATGGAAAAATTAATGATGGTTGAAGGAGTTAACTAGTCCATTGAGAATTCATGTTGGTAATAGTTTTGATGATAATTAACTACTTGATTGATAAGTTTGATGGAGAGTTTGATGTAGAATATATTGGAAGGTTTGATGAGTGGTTAATAATTCACTACCAAATACAAATAAGGGGTTCCAACAAGAGTGATCACACTTCAGCATTATTGAATCTATAGAATCTAATACTTGCTTTCCCAATTGTGTTGTTTTTTGTTAATTAAATCTACATCTCAGCTGTGGACAGAAAGGTGATTTATTTTCAACAAATCAACCATTTTTAGCTCTTGAAAATATATACCTTACAAGGAGATAGGTATACCAACTATATACAATACAACAATATTCAATAGTGCTACATATTAAATGAAAATGGAATATTTTATAGAGAAACTGAGATGAGATTCACAGCCTTCAGAAACAGCTCAGATATCCAACACCCTGAATGAGTCTGCTACCACTTTAAGCATATCTCTATACCTTCTCCACCTTCTGTCATTTGCCCCAACTACCAATGTATAGTACCTACCTGCACATTTAAAAAATGCCTGTTTTAACACTTGCAACTTACCATGTTCAGCTCGAACTCGAGATATTTAACGCGAATCAAATCATATTCAATACAGAAAGTATAGGTTAGGCATGAGTTAGTTTAAGATGGCAGAATGCAACTTAATTGAATGAGTTTGGTTAACTTCCTTTGAATTTAAAGGAATAGATCATACTTAAGTACGGTTGTAACAAGTTTGACTCATTTCAATTACAGTAGTTTGACTAAAGTAAGCATAGTTGAGCAGCAATTGACACGTATCTTCGACGAAGATATCAGAGGTTCAAATCTTAAGCTCTAAATACTATTGAACTAAAAATACACTTACGATGGTTTGGATTTTTTTCCCCTCCAAATATTTCTCTTTCTCGATTGAATAGTTCAACTATCATGGAGTGCCCTAGTATCAAGAAAGTCTTGGAGAACTAAGAGGTGAGGGATTCAATTCATGGTGACCACCTACCTAAGATGAATTAATTAGCTACGAGTTTCATTGATATCAAAATGTTGTAGGATTAGGTAGTATGTTTCATAAGAATAGTTGAAAGTGGGCATAAGCTGCACGAACACTCATGAAATGGAAAAAAAAAACCTAAATAGATCAATTTAGAATGGTCTTATTACTTCTTTTGGGTAATGAAGTATCCAACTTGGGATTTAGAGCTCTAATAAATCAATAAAATTGGAAGGGTCCAAATTCTAATGGTACAGGATATATGAGCTTACCATTTGCGATAGCTATGGTTGCAAAGGAGGTGCGGGAGAATGCTCTAGAACTAAGTTTATACTCAAAAGTATAATAATTTTTCCCATCAATCGTTCGCTGAAACAGGTAAATAAAAGATCAACCAAACATCCACAAACAGACCTTAAGACAATACTATACAGCAAAATGGATTTGAGAGGCAAAGAAAATGCAAACCTCCTTCATGTCATATATAGTAGTTTGTTGATTCGGTGCAGCATATCGATGTTTTACCAAAAAGTTCACAACCTGCTCGAGCCGAGTTAAATTATTCAGGCATCTTTTCAGAGAATCAAATTTTGATTGAAGATTCTTTTACCTCATCCAATGAACCTTCTTCATGGATATCCTTTTTCTCTGTCGGTATGAACTTCACTCTAACATTCTGTAGTTGCAGGTATCGATCCTTGAATGCAGAATCGTGGGCTCTAAAGTCAAATTCCTAGACAGGGAACATTAAGAAATTGTTTGTTTTAGTGTATTCTTTTGTTTAGTACAAACACATGTCATGTCTCTACTAGTTGAAATTTCCTCACCCTCCAATCAGAGGGGTAGTAATAGGAATACCCATCTGTAGAGTCTACAAATGCTCGATAATTTTTCGGCACTTCTGCACATACAAATCAAAATATTAATTTAGAATCCAACGTTAAATTGTTGGAGAGAAGTGAAATGCATACCTTCAGCAAAGAGGGGACTTGCAGAGAGTAAACTTGTAGCTAGAGCTCCAGCTCCTAATAGAAGTGGCCTTCTATTGCAATGGCCTAAATGTTAATATATCAACATCAACAACGATATCCAGGCTTAATAAAACAGGGACAGAAACACCTAAAGAAAAGAAGAAAAGTTCCAAGTAGAGCTTAATCAAAATTGAACAATCCCACTATACAAACCTTAGTAAGTGAAGCCATCGTTTTGCTTGGTAACTTGACCACTTCTCACAAAGTTGATGTTCAACCATACATTTTTTTTTTCTTTCTCAAATATATGTGAGAGTCGAGACCAGCTTACTCACACCTTGACTAACTTCACAAAATAAACACTTGATCCTACTACATTTGATTGCCAAACAAGCTCACATATTTTTAAATCCTAGTTGGTTGCAACCATAGTTTGAACTCATTCCGCCCAAGTCTCTTTGGTTTAGACATTTTTACAAACACCTAGCATGCAAGCTAAAAAGCTAATCATGAATTGCCATAGCTTAGAAGTAATTGACATGTGCACACGACCAAAAGGTTAGAAGTTCGAATCTCACACTCCCAATGTGGTTTTACTCAAAAAAAAAAAAAGAAAAGAAAAGGAATTCACACAGATCTCTATACTTAAATACAAAGAGTAAACATTCCCATCACACAAGTAACAAAACCAAAAGGAAAAACCACATTATGACAGTAATTCAGAAGCTGCAAAACTTAAAAAGCTAATAGAAATATCACAATAAAAGTAATTTGCATTACAAAAAAACAGCTCTAAGCATTTGAATCAACCATAGAATATAGTATTAGAAAATCTTACTTTCGTCACGGGAAGTTCTCTCAGTTGAGCAATTGATGATACTGCACGAAGAAAACGAACAAGAAGCTGGCAATGGCTCATTGAAAGGAAGCAATTTCAGCTGGGAATTCAAAAGGAAAAATCAGATACAAGAAATTGGGTTCTGTTCTGTTCTGTTCTGTAAGATTAAGAAATCAAATTACGAACCTTCAAGTTAGATGCTGTGGTCGGAAGCCAAGTCAGGCATGAGGTTGAAACCGCCATTTTTGAACCACCGAAGAAGCTCTCATAAAATGGAAAAGTGGAAACTTGGAAAGAATGCTATCTCATCGAGTTGGGTTTTTGTGGTCATTTTGAAGACTCTTCTTTCTGTTGTGAATATCTTTTTTGGAAACTTTATAAATATTCAAACCATATAATTGTACTATTTTTTGTATAAAAAATGTTTTATTTTGTCAGATATTTTTTTTTTGTAAAAAATAATTGGAAAAATAATGAGAATAAGGAATGTGGATAAATAGAAATTGAAAAATTGTCTAGATCAAGGAGCCATAAGTAGAGATGTCTGTTTTCCCCGGGGAATCTCCGATTCCCTGATCCCCGCCCCGATTACTTTTTTTTTTGTTTGTTAATATTTATTCTATACCTTACCTCTTTTATTTCAAATAAAAATATATTTTTTGATGAAATTATCCATACAAAGTATTTTTCTTTAATAATTAACATTATAGTTGAAATTTATAAATATTTTCTAAGAAAATCTAATTATTTAAAAGTATTGTCCAAAAAAATATATAAAAAATGTAAATTTTTTTTTGCAAAAATCCCCACGGGGACCCGATCCCCGAAAAAAAAAATCGGAGATTTTTACGGGGATGAAGATTAAATTAAGTGGCTTGGACGGGGATAGGGAAGCCATTCTCCGGTCCCGCCACGCCCCGTGGACATCTCTAGCCATAAGAGTCGCTAAGTATTTTTGAAATACTTATAGCCACATATTTTTATTTTTTTTTAAAAAAATTGACTTTAATTAATGGACATAAAAATACTAAAATAGGGGAAAAAATGCAAAAAAGTAAAAATATATGGTTTTAAGGACTAGATAAGTATTTACAAAATATTTACCCACTCTTACCTAAATATTACCCTAGATTAAGTATGATGTTTGTAATAATAATCAATCACCTCTTAAACTTTGATATCGAATGGATCAGTGGCTTAATAGTTTCATTGTCTGGTTGTAAATCAGTTCAACACCAAGGTTCAATCTCGAGAATCGATATTTGTTCTTTCTCCCCGAATATGTACTAAAAAAAAACCTTTTTTTTTTCTGTTTAATTAATATAAAAATGAAGTTAAAATACAATTTTGGTGTGTAAATTTTTATCTTTGTTGAATTCATAGACTTCCAATCCTACGCATTCATGCTTGTTTCACTTTATATTCTCAAATTTCAAATGTTTAAATTGTGATTTTAATAAAGACTTAAAAATGTAATCTCTGAACCATAAAGAAAAGAAAAAAAAAGAAAGAACTATACTTGACATAAAATTAAAAATAGGAATAAAAAGCTGATATCTGTGTGGATCCTAAATCTTGTGGGGTACCAATTGAAGAGCAGCTAAGTTGGATGAGCGCCACACACGTGGCAGTTCGGTATGGAAGCGGTTATTTTGCTGGTGTTATAAAAAGGGCAACTGAAAGCATTAAGTTAAAAAAAGAAAAGAAAAGGAAAATGGGAATTCATAAATTCATAGTGGGAACACCGAGCGATGCGAGCGAACCAGAGGCGATTAAGGCCGCCTTCGCCGAATTCTTCTCTATGATCATATTTGTTTTCGCGGGACAAGGATCCGCTTTGGCTTTCAGTAACTTTAACTTCTCTACACTGTATTTTAACTCCCAATGTTCTAATGTACACTGAGTTTTTTTCATTTTAATTTGGCAGATAAGTTAACGGACGGCGGATCTGCCACGGCGGCGGGGTTGATGGTGCCCGCCGTGGCTCACGCATTTGCCTTAACTGTGGCGGTGTCCGTCGGAGCCAACATCTCGGGCGGCCACGTGAATCCGGCGGTCACGTTTGGCGCACTCATGGGTGGAAACATATCGTTGTTCAGAAGTTTAGTGTATTGGATCGCTCAATTGCTTGGCTCTGTTGCTGCCTGCTTCCTTCTTAAGTTTGCAACTGCTGGACTGGTAACATACCTCTTTCTCTTTTTTCTCTTTTTTCTTTTTTTTTTAGTACGTATCAGGAGATCGAACCTGTGACGCACTTTCGTCTTTAGTTTTAAGATTCTTCACTCCTAACAAATATTGTCACTTAAAAAAAACAATGAGTAATGTTACATCTTTTCTTATAATACTAGTATTAACGAGTATTTATAATATAGTATTAAAACGTATCAAATAATTTAAAATTTACCTACGTTTGTATTTATTTTGTAAGAAGAATTTATCCAATACAATTTCTATGTACCATAATCTACGGTGTGCGAATTTGTATCTTAGTATATGGACTTTGAAAGTTTAGTCCCTAAACCATTTTCCCCTTGTGGGTGGTAACAAAAATTGCAGGTAACACCAGCATTTGCCCTATCTTCAGGAGTTTCTACATGGAATGCAGTTATATTTGAGGCAGTGATGACTTTTGGATTGGTGTATACAGTTTATGCAACAGCAATTGATCCAAAGAGGGAAAATTTGGGGATTATTGCTCCAATTGCTATTGGTTTGATTGTTGGAGCCAACATTTTGGTTGGTGGTGCTTTTGATGGAGCCTCCATGAACCCTGCTGTCTCCTTTGGCCCGGCTGTGGTCAGCTGGTCATGGACCCATCACTGGGTCTACTGGCTTGGTCCCATGGCTGGTGCGGCCATTGCAGCCATTGTTTATGACACCATCTTTATCTCTGACTCCATTCATGATCCTCTTACTCAGTATAATGATTTCTAGGACCATTGCCCTTAGATGTGGGACAGAGTGCCCTTGAGAGTTTGAGCTGCAGTTTTGTTTTTTGCCTTCTAAATTCTGCTTGTCAAATCAGGAATGATGTTTTTCTTTTTAACAGAGTAGATTCCTTTTCCTTGTGTTGTATGGGTTGATTCCCCCATTGAAAGTTTTGATTAACAAAGAATCAGTGAGAGATTATATGGATAGCTTATTTTATTTTGAAGTGAATCTTTGTTAATTAAATGGTGGTCACCTACCGTTGATTCCCCCATAGAATCTTGGAGATTTAAGAGGTGATAAGTTCAATCTATGGTGGTCACCTACCTAAAAATTAATTTATTATGAGTCTTCTTAACATTTAAATATTGTAAGGTTAAATGATATGTCTTATAACAATAGTCAAAGTGTGAGCAAGCTGGCATGGACAGTCAGTCACTTATATATAAAAAAAATGGTAGGAACTGACGATAAATATTGACTTTGTCTAATGATCAGATCATCTTTTGATATTAAACTTGATGTGATGGATGTGAGTGTCTTCGTTTGTTATTACTTTCTTTTCCATGGATGGAAATTCTATCTGAGTATGATTGTATCAACTGGATTTGTTCAAATCTCTAAATAATAATAATAATTTATGGTTCAAACTCAAGCTTTTGGATCCCAATTCCCAAATACTTGAATTTTGCAAAGTTCTTTGGTTATCTAAAGAGAGTTTTAAGTAGGATTAGTTTTAGACCAAATTGTTCACGACCATTGAATGGTGTATATTTTATTGAGCTTAAGAAGTACAAACATGCTGTAACAGAATTAGAGTGTGCTAAAGTGAGTATTCTCGATCAAGATTCAAGAGGTCGTAGGTTTGAATTTCCATAACTCTGAAAATTGAATGTTATTGCAAACTCGACTAAGATTCTATCTCCTTGGAACTCAGGATATAATGATAAAAATATATCTAAGGATATAATGGTACAATGTACAAATGGGATCATGTTTATGCAAGGTCGTCAATAACGATAAGATTTTGGTAGCTAAAAAATCATGTGAGAATGTTTTTGTCAAGATTGTTCTATTGAAATACAAATAAAGTTGTCTTACGTTAGTTATATAAGAGAAAGATCATGAATATATAAGTGATCGTAGTCATTTCTGTTGGTACAGAATCTTTTTGGTAAAATCAAAAACAAAATTATAAAAATGTATACTTCAAATAGATAATATTCATACGGATGTAGAGATTCTAGTTGAGTTGTCATCCTTATTCATGTTTTGCATCATCTTGAAAAACTCTTCTGATTGAAGTTGGCATGGATAATGGATTCACATAAACAGGCTCATTATAGACTCAAATTATACACCGCCTTAAATCAAACTAATTTTAGCAAAAAAATGCGACATAAATAACGCTAGGGTGAAGTTTGTCCATATGAGTAGAGTAGATAGATAATATGAGTTTTCCAAAGGAAGTTCTAAAAAGAGTAATTTTCTCTCAAATAAAATTCCTCAAACAATGAGAAAATTGATGTGATCTTGGGCTTTCTGTTTGTCAGGAGAATTTACCAATATTCTTCCTTAAAAATTTATATTCACACCAATTTTTATTAATATTTCCTCTTTTTATTTTTTTTAAAAATTATATTTTTAATAATTTATTTCTAACTATTCATTTCAAATCAATCAAAATAATTTAATTTTAATTACTAATTTTTAATTATTACTCTTTAAACTACTCAAAATAACTATTCATTTTAATCTATATTCAAATAATTTTTTGATCTAACTCTACGTAAAAATCACACCCAATCAAACTTTTGTTACCATTCTCAATTTTTAAGTATTATAATAATTTCTCAATATCCTCCTTAAATATGACAAACAAACAGCCCCAGTGGAGAAAACGACATGTCGACTGTGGCTTCACTGCATCGTTAAAAAAAATGAAGAGAGCCGACTCGACAAATCGACGTTCAGAGTTTGAGGAAAATCAGGTGAGCGCAAAATTGTGAGACGAAGAACGAAGAACGAAGAACGAAGAGAATTCAATTCAACTTCTCAATTGGTTTAGGGTTTAGGGTTAGGGTTTTGGAGAAATGGAAGTGAAGAATCTTCTCAAGGACAAGAAATTCTGGTTCGCCTCCTTTCTCATTACTTGGGCCGCATCTCTTCAGGTGCACGAAATTCCCTGTTTTAGGGTTTTTTTTTCACATTTCCAATCGTACTATCTGTTTCTGATTTGGATTCTGGTCTCGATTTGAGCTTTGATGTTGAATTTGGGGAACCATTTCTGGTACAGGGGCACATGATGTGGTTGCAGAAGCAGGATTCTTTCAGGCAGAAATTTGGAACTTCCAATCAACAAAAATGATTCTGAGAAATGAGGCTCAGTTTCCATATCATTCCCCCAGTAAGTTCCATTGCCTGCTGTTAATTTCTCATAACCAAAGTCTTTTTTTGGCTGTAAAATTTATAACATAAAGCTTTAATGGAAATGCAATAGCCTCTGGTCTTTTTGATCTATATGAATGAGTATATTTGGTGGTCTTTCTTTAGTGGCTTTATTAATTTGGCTGTTTTAGTCCGGAAGGGGCAGTCTCCTTGGTAGAGGCTTTGGATCTCCACAGTGTATTAGATAGTATGAAAATCCGTCCCAAAATCAATCGGTGATAAGAGGAATGTCCACGCATATCTTATAAATTCCTGGCAACTTTTCCAAATTTTCAATATGCAATCCTCAACATGCCCCCTCAAGAGATAAGATGCTGTCTTTTTTGGATTCACCAGTCTTGATTCAGATCCCATCTTTATTTTTATTGGATTGATTATTTGTTTGGATTTCATACACTTTGATACCATATTAAATAGTGTGGAGTATCTATCTCAAAACTAATTAGTGATGAGAGGAGTACTGACCCATCTATCTTATAGAGGTTAGTAGGAGGTCTCTCCACCTTTTCAACGTGGGATCCTCGACACTTTAGAGGTTTCAGGTTCAAAATCTATGAGTAAGTTTAATTGTAAAATTTTTTGTTGTCTCTCGAGTATGAGTCTTCAGATGGGTGCAAGTACCCTCGGAGATGTAGTGGAGCGAAGTTATGATTCTCGGTTACGAAAAAAAGGGGTATTTTATGAAACAAACGGTCTGAATTTGATGGCAGTTTTTGAATGATCCTCAATGCTGCCTTGTCTGGATGATCAGCAATTTAGTTTTTTTGTGTACCCTTGTCAATTGCTGCGTCTGTTGGCAGATCATAAGCTCCGTTTAGCTACTTGGGTCCATTATTCTTTTAGCAGCTGAAAAAACCAGAATTCATTCACATCTTCCAATGAATGTTTCTGTGTGTTGAAATAGAAGAGCCCATAATTGCCATTATAATGTGTGAGAAACTAATGGCAGGGTAAAGATACCAATTCATTAGCTTCTTTCAAACTGCTTCTAATTCAGCTTTGCTTATACCTGACTTGCATAGTTATTTCAGCTGATTCTTAGGACAACATGTAGAAGCTCAAAGAGTTTTTGTGTCTTCTGTTTTATGCAAAATGTTTACTGATTTCTGCTTCACACTGTTCCTGACTATGGAACAAACTTCATGTCCTTGTTTTAGTTACTAATTTCCTACGGGTTTTGTTACATCCAAATGCAAATGTTGGAGGATCAAGTGGTATGTTCACCATCGCAGATAAAAAAAAAAAAAAAGGATCCTTATTAATATAGTTGGCATATGAGTGGAATTTAGCTCAAATACATCACAGATTATGAAGGAAGAATCTGGTCACTTGACCACGTTGGTTCTAATTAACAAATAGTTTCTTTGATTGAAAAAACAAATATCTTATTTTTGGATTGACAATACTTGTAGGGAAGATGTTGAGAGCTCAATATTGAAAAGATGAAAAACCAAATCCTCACAATATTTGTAAAAGATAAATTGAGCCTCATATTTATCGACTAGAGTTAATGAGCCCAAATTAGTATTCATCTAAAAATTGAGATTATGAATCTAAAAGAGAGACTATTTTGGAGAGAAAATAGATTATATTAAGAAAAAAGATGTAACATTAAGAAAAGAGTAAAGTTGCATGCATTAACATGACCTAAATATTAATGTCTACATATGTGGTTCAATGTTCTTCCTATTCCCGCTTACATCTTCTAAAAAATTGCATGACATTCAACTCGAAACTTTTAAACGTACAAAGATGAAATCCAAACCAAAGCTTAATTCAAAACTTTTATCAGAAAAAGAAAAAGGAATCAATTGGGCTAATGGAACCATGACTTGTTGATGTTTACAAATGAAATTCCAATGTTAAATCAATTGTTTCTGATCTCCTTTGAAGGACTGAGAATAATTCAAGTAGTGGAATTGGTAAGTGTTGTTGAGGCATCATTAGCTTTGATGTGTTGATGGTTTGTGGTAGTTGGTAATTCAAGATCATTTCCCACTTTCATTGGAACCTCATCTTTGCTCTTGCCCCATAGAACCAAGTAAAGCCCTATAATTATCACACCTGCTCCAATAATCCTACAAATTTCAAAATTTTCAGCTGCTTTTCTTAGTTGCCTACTAATATTTAACTGATGTTCTCAAAAAAGAAACTAAAATTTAACTGATGAATTCTTGTTCTACAAAGGATATAGTTCCAAATTAACACTTATTTAAAAGTTGCATGTTCAATTCTTCATGTGAATTTAGAAAGGAGAACCCTCTCGCTAATTTAGCGGGGTGCAGGGCTCAATATACTGAGTTACAAAAATGGTTACAATATCATTTTGGTCTATGAGATTTTTCTATTTTGATTTTTGAATTTTCAAAAAAGTTTAATTTGATTTCATGTTTGTAGTTAATTTAAATAAAATTTTGTTCAATAATAATGAAAAAAATGTGTAAATATTTATTAAATTTATAGAGAGAAAGTTAATAGAGTATTTTTTAAAAGAAAAGTTAACCAAAAAAAAATCTAGGCCAATTTCAAGCTACATTTGAATGTTAAGCAAATGTCAAAAGTATATGAACTAATTAATATATGATTTTTTAACCTAATACTTTTATGAAATAATTTGGTGGTCAATGTTGAAGAAGCCATTAATATTTGTAAAAGTCGAGGACTAAAATAAATTTTCTAATAAATTTCTTTCGCTGATCAAATCTTGTAACAAAAACATGGTGATTTTAGGACGTCATAAGAAGGAAGAAACTCAATTAGTTAAGTCATTATATAGATGTTCTATCCCTCGAGGTGAAGTACCTTCCTAAGGGCAATCTTTCGGCGAATACGAATGAACTAATAACAGCAACTATGACCATGCTAAGAGGATTGAAAGCAGTTACAAATACAGGTCCTTTTAACTTCACCACCACTCCTTGGATATAATAATTAATTCCAGAAGATATTATTCCCTGCAAAAGTGACACAAATGACCTTCAAATTTAGTTTGAAATGAGGAAATTGTACAAGGAATTATTTTTGTTGTTGAAAAGTGAAGAACTTACACCATAGAGGGCAGCCAAGAGTATGAAATCTGCATGTAAGGCCCATGCAGCTGGATTGTTCCATTCAAATGCCAAGGCTAAAATAGTACTTTCCACAGCACCAGCCAAGCATATGAAAGTTGTTAGTGTAAGCTCAGCTGGGTATGATCTTATTGTATCTGCCTGTAACAATCAATGAAACACTACTTTCAATAATAAGTTTTTTTTTTCTCTCCATTACGACAAATAATATAATTTAGTTTTTGTTAAAATATTACTTTAGTCCTTGTATTTTAAAATTTTTATGATTTTAATTCATGATCTTTCAAATATCTAGATTTATTTTATATACTTCAAAAATCCTTAAACTTGTTTTTTACAATAAATTTGTTAATATTAATCAAAATTCATTCAATAACATTAATAACTAAAGAAAAATGTAAATATATTTCTAAAATTTATCGAAGAAGGGAGTAGCGTTTCTTAAGAAAAATGAACAAAAATTATAAAATTAGACATTTAAAATATAAGGATCAAAATAAAATAATATTTTAATCTTAAATCTATTTCAATTTAATCTAACATGATTCAACTCGAATAAACATGAAATCATGTGTGTTATGTTTAACTCTCTGTAAAATTATTTTCTCTTGAATTAATATTAATTTTTACTTATCAATTTAATCTAACATGATTCAAACCGAATTGATATTAAATCTGTCTCAATTTATTAACTTAAATTTTTAGATTGTTCGATGCCTTTTCTTTTTTAATTTAAGAACATTTAAAACTTGAACTTGTGACCAACTAATTACTATTTGATACATGTTGTCATTAGAATATAACACTCTTTTTGGTGTTGGTCGATGATTTAACATGATTCAACGATAACAATGGATGAATAAAAGGATATTTACCAGCAGAATGGTGAAGGCAGAGGAGCAGATACTTGAAATGGTAATAGCAATGGCAGCCTTAATGGGTTGTTGGTTGTTTGCAAGGATTGAATTAGGGATTATGTTGTTTTCTTTGGTCCATGGCAGATTCAACATGGGCCCTTTTAGAACACTCATCATCATTGCTCCTCCCACTGTAACTAAAGTGCCTAAAATCTTTGCCTGGCTTCTTAATCTTCTAATATTCACCTTTTCCATTCTTAAAACAAAAAAAAAAAACATGTATAATTAATTAATCATCATATTTTTGAAAAAAAACAATGGATTTTTTAATTATATTTGAGTGTAGTACCTGCAAATCCAAGCCATTAGAAATGCAAAGGCAGGTAGAATATTGCACATGGCTGTTGCAAATGTTGCAGTTGTGTATTTAGTACCAGAGTATATCAAACTCTGGGCTATTACAGGCCTGTGACAGAGAGAAATATGAAAAGTTAGTTTTTCTTTTTGAATCTAACCACAATAATTATAAAATAGAATAATTATTTTTTAATCGCCCTTGTAACAATATGAATGATTGCCAATAGAGCAGTAGTTCAAGCGGTATCAATGTACACCTGATGACCTAGAGATCTTAGGTTCGAGTCTCCTCCATCCCAATTGTTGTAATCTCAAAAAAAAAAAAAAAAAAAAAAAAAAAACAATATGGATGATTATTTTTAAGGTTAAGAGTACTTCGTTTTTTTTTAGGACAGGTTAAGAGTACTTTCTCTTTATAACCAGAAAAATCAGTATTATCCAAAAGTGTTTGAAGAACTCTGACAACCTAAAATAACCTGAACCAATCCAAACAAATCTAATTTAACCAATTGGATTGGGTCAAAAACATTTTTAGTTTGGGTTGATTTTAAATTAATGAAATTTTTTAGATTGAGTTGGGTCAAAGGTTGACCTAAAATTAATCTCGAGCCAACTTGATTAACCTGAATTGACTATAAGTTTATTTTTTATTTTTTATTTCTTACCTATAGCATACATATTTATTTTATTATTATTTTTAGAATTTTTATTTTTCAATATTCTTTAAAATATTTTTTTTATCATGATAAAAATATATAGTCAAATATTTCATCTATTATCTATTTGCTTTATGAAATTTGAATGATATCATCGAAGTCGAATTACGTCATCTATTTTTTTTGTTTAAATTTTTTATTTGTTTTATGAAAGTAAAATATATTTGTTGTTATGTTCTATAGTTGAGATCTTTCTATTTGAACCATGGATGTATAATTAGTGGTTAGTGACTTTTGATTGGATATTTTGCATATTTAATATTTATATTCATTTTATTACATTAATATGATAATGATCGAAGATTTTATTTTGTTTACATATAATATATGGCTAATTTGATGAAAGATATTTATATTTGCAATATATTAATGAATTCAATGATTCAACTCCACCCAACTTAAAAATATAAAGGTTGAGGTTGGATTCTCTTTTTAAATGGGTCGGATTGAGTTGGAAAAGTGACCAACCCGAATGTTTAGGATGGTCCAAATATTTTCTTCAACCTAACCCAATCCACGTACACTCCTAAATATTCATACGTAGATAATCATTCGACTTAATAATTAGTTCTCTTGCATGTAATAGAATGCTAGTCCCTAAACTTCGACCCAAGAAACTATAATTTTTTACAATTAAGCTCATTTGTAAATTTCGAATGTGAAACTTTTCAAAGTAGAGAACCCAAGCCTTGGTTATATCAAGGAGAGACTGCCTCTTTTGAGAACAAGTTTAATGGTATTTTAAACGAAACTTCAACGATTTCCATTTAAAACTTAATCAATGTATTTTTTAAAGCACAGCAGTACAGTTATATAATTAACGGTTATGGGAGTTATAGATAGCCACAAAGTGAGTATATAATTCACCTCATATTTATAGGGAATATGTTAATGACCAAACGATTTTTGGTTCAAGTCTCTCAACCCTTAATGTATTAAAAACGAAGATAATCAAGTACTTACTCGAGTAAGGCAAGTAGAAGAATCTTAAAGAAGACACGGAGAGTCATCTTTGGCCTTATTTTCCTGCTATTGAAATTGGGTTAATGATGATGATGAAAAGCTTAAGCCTCATTTGATAATTATTTAATTTTTTATTTTTTGTTTTCAAAATTTAAGTTTATTTTTACTCAAATTTCTTACAATGTATCAATTTTTCTTTAAGAAAATGGACGCTGTCCAAATTTCAAAAATCAAAACAAGCCTTTTGAGGCTATTTCTAAATTTTGGTTTGGTTTCTAAAAATATAAGTAAGAAACAGATATCCTAGCGAGAAAAAATATATCATAGGATAATTGTTGTAAATTTAAATTTAAAAAATAAAAAAACTAAGAACTAAATAATTATCAAAGGAGGCTTTAAGAGGGTTTAATTAATTAATTAATTAATTAATATATACCTGTCTAAGACAAAAGCAAAGGGAGCAACAACAAGGGCACCAATAGAGTAGCGATAAACAAGGGTGACAAGTTGGTTCATTCCTTGGTTCAAAGCAGCCTTTGAGATTATAGACATTCCTGCTGAACCAAATCTTAGAGCCATTGCTCCTAAATATGGCTTTGCCTTTTCAAATATTTTCCCCTTTTCCTCCATTTTTATTATTCTTTTTTTCTCTTTCTATCTCTAAAACTGTGTTTGTAAAAATTGAATACATTCACACCCAATGCAGCATCCTTTTATAATGGATTTATAACCTAATCTTTGGCTTAACTGATGTGTCAACATCAAACATTTTCATGAAAAAAAAAACATGGGAAATGATCATCATTAATGTCCTTTTCTTCCTTTTCTTTTTTTTGAGAAACTCAAACATAACAAATAAGAGAAAAATTGTCATTCTTGCGAATAAACTCTCTTTTGGTACCATTTGACGTTATAAATTTATTATTATTATTATTATTTTAATATTGTTTAAACTAAATTTTTGTGTTATCAAATAGTGTCACATATGCTATTAAGTAGGGTTTGATATTTATGATATACTGTTTTAATTATAAATATAGTCACTTTTAAAAACAAATAGCAACCATATTCATTGATATTAATAATATATTCTATTAATTCTACATAATATTAATAAGTATTTATAATACAATATTAATGATTACAGATACAAATTTTTAAAAATTTACCTATATTTATAATTATTTTGTAAGAATAGTATATCCACCATTTTTTTTTAATTCTATGTGACTATGAGTGAAAGGATTTGAACTCATGCCATTTAAATCTTTGAGTATATATTGATGCTTTTAATTTAAGATACGTGCCAATTAAACTCATCAACACATCTATTTTTAGTTTATTATCATTTTTTGTTGAGAACTTTGAGTTGATTATTTTTTTAATTTAATTTGATTTTTTTTTAATTTCTGAGAAAGAGTTGATTATGAATTAAAACAAACGAGAGATAAATAAAAATGAAATTGGGGAACAATATAAAAAAAGTTGAGTTATAATATTATTTTCATCCTGATATTTAAACTTTAAAATGTTTAATTTCAATTTATGTATTCAAAGAAAAATGTTCAAACTTAGTGTCGGTGGTAATTTATTTGTTATTTTTCCTTCAAAATTTTAAATTGCATTCACATTTGGTCCTTTCTTACATTAAAAAATTGATATTATCGTATTAATTTTTATTATAAATAATTTCAAATTTATTATAAGAACTTAAATTTTTTTTTTTAAAGTACAGAGATTAAAGTTGAGGATCAAAGTAAAATAAACTTCAAAATAATATACGAACCAAACTAGTATTTTAATTGTAAGAAAGTTATCATAATTTGTATATATTGTTGTTATTCTTTTTCTTTTTTTCGAGTTCAATAATAATAAATGGAGAAGATTTGTATTCATGACTACTTAATTATGTGTATACGATTATGTGGATTGAGCTATTATACATAAATATGTAATATTTTAATTTTTAATTTAATAATTTTTTAATAAAAGATTTGAACTCAAATCTATGTATTATTAATCATATATTATGTGATTAGAATTATACTTTTATTGACTATTTAATATTTAATTAATACACTAGTTTTGTTTAAATAATTTTCAAATTTTAAATAAAATGTAAATTAAATAATAATATCACACCAACAAGAGCATAGCTCTTTAGTAGTTTATGTATGTTTTATCCAAAAAAAAAAAGTAGTTTATGTATGTATCTCTTAATCCCCTAATAGGGTGTTTGCTTGCCATATTTAAGGAGGATTTACGTGAAGAATTTATAAACTCCTCTTGGATAACTTTCATTCAAACAAGGTTTTGCTAACTTTTTTTCTTTTTTACTTTTAAAAATAACTCCTTATTTCTAACGATTCATTTATATTCATTCATTTATAACTATTCAATTATTTTTAACCACTCATTTCTAAAAATTTATTTCAAACTAATTAAAATAACTTTTTTTAACCACTCATTTGTAATCATTTCTTTTTTAACTACTTAGAGTAACTACTCATTTTAAATTCACATCTAAACTAACTTTTGACTCTATCTCCTCTACACAAAAACCATACTCAAACGATTTTTTTGCCACACAACTCTCAATTTTAACTACTAAAAAATAACTCCCCCAAAACTCTTCAAATTAAATCCTCCTTAAATATAGTAAACAAACACCCCTAAATGTTTTGAATTAATGAAAATGATAATAATATAGTGAGAGGCAAAATTATTTACTTACTCCCTTCTAATCGAAAAGTTAAATCTTAATTCTCTACATTTGTTTTAGTAAAAGTAATTTGATTCTCTCCATTTTGAGAATCTTCCAATTTTGTAGTCAACAGAATAATTAAGATGACACTTTTTTTTTAACGGAATTAAGATACACTAGAAGGAAGAAAATCTTACATGCCAAATATGTATATCAATATCATATCCTATATATTGTTTGAAATATAGAAATTTTCGCTAAAAAAGAATGGTCATCTAAGGCTCATTTGATAACACAGTTAACTTTGTAACGTGCCTTGCACACGGGAGATTTTTTCTGCTCAGATTATATTTTTATTTATTAAAATATTTATAAATAATATATATATATATATAAATTTTAAATGAGTAAGTAAAATATTTATTATCTACTTTATTTAAAAATCTCATACAACGTACTTCAAGATAAAAATAAAAGTGAAATAAAAAAAAATATACATATCATAATTTTTAAAGAAAATTATGAAATAAATTAAACTTCTTTAAGAAATAAGTTTTCGTCATGCTAAAATTTTACTTTGTACACAATATTTTTTTTCATTCATTTATTATTTTAGTTTAATCTACGAACATCGAAGCCATCTTTAAAAAAAAACCTCGAAACCATCACCTCTCTAAAATCTTAAAAATCATATTTGTGCTTTCTTATTTTATCTTATATTTTATAAATAATAAAAAATAAAGAAAATATTGAAAAAAAGATTAAAAGAACTCATAAAATCTATTATCTACCTCTTCTACGAATTTTGATGAAACATAAGTTTTTTAAATATTAATTTAAAACATAATATTATATTAAATCTATTGTTCTCTACAATAATAATAATGGTGTATATATTTATATTTAAATTTAAAAATATATAATTAGTAAAATTGATAAAATTTAAGTAGCTTCGTATGTCAAAATATGAGTAGTACTTCAATGACATCATGTATCACAGAATAAGCAACAAATTACATGTTAAGTCATATTTATTATAATAACAAATAATAATAATAATAATATGAAAAAATAATAATTATAAAAAATTACCTTTCATTAATGGAAGAATGTGATAAACACTTCTTCAAAATTTTAAATACTCCATAAATTTAAAAGAAAATTATAAATTAAAGTTGAAGCATAAAATAAATAGAATTTCACAAAGAAAACACAATAAAAATAAAAATAAATGAAGAAGAAGAAAATGTTCTGTACAACGAATTAAATACAAATTGAAAATATTGTTCTTTAACTTCGACGACAACGACTTCCACGAACACATCTCAGTGCACTAATGCTAAGACTCTCAACCCGAACAAAATCTGTACATCTGTGCAACATCAAAAGAATTATTAGTAATTTGAATTTTGAAAAACAATAAATTTGTGGTATTTATAGAAAAAGTTGGAACCCAAGATATTCTTTAAATTTGAAAAAAAAAACTCAATATCTTCATTTGATTTTATACTTATTTAGTTTGAAGATACTACATTTTAATAATTAATAATGATAATAATAATAATAAGTCACATTTTAAGTAGTAAAGATAAAGATAAAGAATATTACGCAGATTCTCTTATCTTCTAACTTAATTTATGAGATTTGCTAAAAATATATTATCTTCTAGATGATGAAAATCTAAATATCTAAATAATCTAAATAATATTATAAATATATTTGCATTTTTTTTAATATTTGAATAGAAGATTATGACATGTTTGTAATTTAGGGTGTGACTTAAGGGTAAAATCGTCCAAAAATGATTTTACTCTTAAGCCACACTTTAAAGTAATATGATTTTCGAGACCTTTTAAAGGGTTCAAACCTCCAATGGAAGTAATTCTAAATTTTCATTTAGAGAATTTTCTACCATGCCACTACCTTAAATTGTATTAGATGAACACGCTTTTATAACAATAAAAACAAGACTTGAAAAACACATTCAAATAAACCAGAAACAGAATTGTGGGAGTTTCTCATTTTTTAGCTAAATATTAGAAACGTTTCTGTAAATTTTGGAAACGAAAAATGAGAACAGCTATCAAACAAGTCTGTTTCTAAAAAAAAGAAGAAGAAATAGAAATAAGAAATAGAAAATCAGAACATTATCAAACGAACCCTTAGGATTTACAAATAGATGTATATAGTATTAAATTTAAACAATAGTATTAAATTTAAATTGATAACCTCTACGTTGTTCTGTCATACATGAAGGTCCATTAAAACTATGCGTGACCACATAATTACTTAAAAAAATCGAGATAGTTATGTCTTTGCATATAATATATGATTTTTTTTTTCAATCTAACTTTCTAATTGATAAATATATGAATAGTTAACTTTTAAAATATTTAATTTGTGGGTAATTTCAAACTATCAAAACTATTTTTTTAGATTTTTCTTAAAGCATAAAAATTAAATTGGATTATATATGTATAAACGCTATATATATATACCCTTTTCAAAATGTGCCTGCTTGTAATTAATTAGAATCATTTAGAATTCGTTTAATAATCTTTGGTTTTTTGTTTCTAATTTTTCATTTTAGATTTTTTGTTTTAAAAATAAAAACCGTATATATTTAATAATTAATTTTAGTTTTATGTTTTAAAAAAAAAAAAATGCTTAATAACTGTTTTTTATTTTCTAACGATACATTTTATTTTGATTTTTTTAGTTTAGTTTTTTGCTATAATTAATATCACGATAAGGCTTTAGAATTAAAACACGTAATCGTTGCAATGATGTGATAACTAGTCAAGCTAGCCATCTAATGGTAGGTTGTTACACTTTCTTAAGTATGCTTGCGTGTAATTAACTAAAATCATTTATATCTTTAAAAAAAATTAAAATATCATTTACAATTTCATTTCATTATTAGAGGGTTGACGCTATAATTTATTTCAGTAGCATTTTTAAATGTTGTTTTTTTTTTATTAGCATTACTTATTAATAAATGGTTTCTTGAAATCATTTCAAAAAAAAAAAAAAAATTCTTGAAATACTTTCTAATTAAAGTATTTTTAAAATTATTTTAAATAAAAATTTATTTATATCTTATATTTCTGTTAAATGTTTTAAGTAACAATTTTTTTTTGTTGCTTTATATTCAAAAGTGATTCTATTCATTGTTAATATTCAATATGTTAAGCCTTTAAATTAAAATACTTTATTCACATTTTTTTAACCCAGTCTAGCTAGCCCCCTTTTTCAAATTCTAAAAAAAAAAAAAAAAACCTTAGCTAGCCATTATATAGTGTAGGATCCTACATAGACTTTTTCAACGTGTGCTTGCTTCGCTTGTAATTAATTACAATCATTATATTTTCGATTCATGGTTGAAGGTATTTTCGTTATAATTAATAATACATAAAAACACTTGTTCGAGACTAGATTAATGGTATAATAATTTTATTATTTAGTTGTAAATCGGTTCAACACTAGAAAATTTTACATTTTAATTATGTATTATTATTATATGTCACAAAAATTTATTTCATAAACAAAAATATTAAATATATAAAAAAATTTGTGATACTTAATAATGCTACACGATTAAAATGCTAGACGGAAATATTCATGTACATTCATTACATGAAAAGTTCTAATCTTATAAATATTTGATTCAATTATTTAAAAGGAATTTTCTCCATATATTTCATATGCATTAAAACACTAAATTTTTTAGAATGGCGTGTACATAAACACCAACGGTACAGATGTTTATTTATTGGAATTTTTTTTTTCGAGATCACAATCATTTAGGGGTGAGATTTGAACATACAACTTCTTGATCATTAGGAGTACAATCATATCATTAATCTACAACTTTTGTTGGCTATTTTTTCAATTAAAAAAAAACCTCACAATATTGAGTAAAAAGATTAAATCATGTGACAGAATGAGTTGATGTCGCGATTGGTTACCTGATTTGATATTAATTAATAATTATTTTATTTTAAATTTGAAGATTTTAAAAAATACTTCAACTTTCATTATTTTTATTAACTAATTGAATCATCCATTTCTCTTTATTAAAATCAATAACTTGTGATTGAATGTCGTGTTGGAAATTGCAAGTTTTAATCATTCTTAAATAATTTAGATGTAGTTTATTTTTAGAGCTTGTTTGCTGTTAGGGTGGAAAAGAAGGGAAATGATGGGAAGGGAAGCAAGAAAAATGGAAATGAGAGTATGTTAATATTTAGTGGAAAGAAAAATGAATTGATGTGATAATAAGTTGGTGCTTTGTAAGACGACATGGGAATGGATCTTTTTTTAAAAAAAAAAAAGATGATAGATATTTTTAATATAATAATCATACAATTTTATTTTTAAGATTTATTTTGATTTTTTATTATTTTAATAAGATTTAAAATTTAGATTATCAAAATTACCAAATAAATGGAATAAAACCATTCAAATAATTAAATTTGATAATTATTATGAAAAAAATGAAAATATTAAATCAAAATAAATGGATCAACATAACTTTTATAATAAAAATTAAGTTTAGAAACTCAAATCAATGTAGATTATAATTGAAAAAAAAAAGAAGCAAGTTTAATTATTTTGAATAATTATATACAATAGATTATATAAATATATCATTTTTTTTACAAAAATATATGAGTTTAGAAAAGTTTGATGAATAATAAAATCAATATTTATTAATATATATTTTTATGCAACAAATTTTAAATTTATACATTATCGATAAAAAAAACAAATGCATAAAAAATTATAAATATTTTTTAAAGAACATAATATATCTAAAAAAATGATAATTATTTTATTTTAAAATAAAATAATATGCATAAGTAACATATAATATAATTAAATTAAATTAAGTTAAATGGATTAGTTGGTAAAAAAATATTTTAATTCTTTATTTGAGAGAAAGTTCAAAATCCTAATTTTAACCATTAAATTTTGATAACACTATAAAAAAAATAAAATTAAAATAAAGAAAAAACATTTATTTAAATTTTAAAAAAATATAACTAGAATTGGAAGAAAAAACTAAATTTAAATGATAATACCAAAAACGTATAAGGAAAGTGAAAAAAAAAATAAGAAAAAAAAATACAAGCGAAACATATTTTCGAATGGGATAACTGAGTCCATGGAGCCCACGCGCCAATTTGGGCCAAATTATTTATCTTTGTGGGTCAAACGCCGAGAAAGAACTTTTCCCTTTCCTTCCAAACAGCCCAAACAAGCCCTTAGTATAACAAGAAATAATTTTTTTTTTTTGAGATAGAAATTAAAGGATTTAAACCATATACCTCGTGATTACTAGTATTTTCATATATGTTTTAGCAATTGCTTCGGTTAACATAGTTTAAATGTTGTTGATAATAAAAGAATATAGAGTCTTTTGCATGTCTACACCCGTTTGAGAAAACTAATTACAAGAATGACTATCTTTTATATATATATATATATATATATATATATATATATATATATATAAAGAAAAACCATCTAGCTACTAAAAGTTAGTAAATTAAAATATAAATATAAAAAGACACAAATATCCCTAAATAATACTTTCATTTGATTATTGTTTTTTTTTTTTTTTTTTTTTTTGAAAATATGCTCTTAACTTGAGGATTTGGCGCTTGATATTTTTTTGAAATGAAAATATAAAAGATAACATTCAAATCTCATAAAATGATTCTATAAAATATTCAAATTTTGTAGCAATTCGTATTTTGATACGATCTTCCAGGTATGAAATTCTAATAGTTTCCTACAACAGTTGACAGATTTTGCAAATTTAATCTTAAGGGCATATTAGTAAATTTACCACTATGGCCTATTTTGTAATAAACTGAAGTTGATGGTTGTTTTTGTGATTTCAAGACTCCGACAACATTCCTTACTGTAACCAAGCATCACATCGATTGCGAAACACCGCCCTGCTCAACTACACGATCTCGTGCCCAGATCTAAAATACATCACGTCATACAGTCGAGCAGCCTGCACAACCTCCTCCACGTGCCGATAAATCCCTGCGCAGCACCCGCAACCAGATTTATGTTATGTACCTAGGTTGTTTGTGTAGCATGTTGGTGATATATCTGCACTTTATAAGCACTTGTTCTATAATAATTATCAGGGGAAAATCTATTATATTGGGTGTGTGGACCCTACGCATGTTTCACATTGACGGTTTCTGATGCACAAATGTATGTGTTTTCTTGAGCATGTTTAGGTAGCTTTTTTAGTCCTTTGATAATCTGATTGCCTGAGTACTAGCATGTTTATCAATCTCATTTTATTTGTGTTTAGGATGACTGATGTGTTTCCTATTGAGCATGTTTACGTGATTTGCTAGGAATGAGCATGTAGTATTCTTAGTTTACAGTTAGGTTGTCATCATTTAAAGGTGACTGAGGGGATGTGATGTAACATGCCACCCTTTCAAGTTGGAGATGTGAGGTATCATGCCACCCCCAACAGTTATAGATTCAAGGTATTATGGAATAGTCTTTAGCTTTAGGTGATTGGTGTAAACAGGTTGACTCAATCGAGACCGAGGCACACCATTCCATGTTTATACGCATGCAAATCTAAACCAAGGAAGACTGTGTAGGCCTACACCTCTCTGGTTTGCAGCAGCATGTTGTGTATGTATGCACGTACTAAATGTCTGGAGGAGGGCTCCCTCGAGCTAGGGTCGTTAGCAAATTATTCCTAATTTGTCTAGAGTAGTTCATTTGGGGTGTCCACTAAGTGTTTAGATTGGGGTAGCGTCACTGATCGTTAGTACGAGAGGTCGAGTGCTTTAATAAAATAGTTATGTTGATAACTCAGGATATGGTTAGTTGTATTGCATGTAGAGCTAAGATGCTAGTCGTCAAATTTAGAGGAATAGAAATAAGTTCTATTGTATTATTCGATAAAAATAATGTTACAATGCTCCTTCTTAAATAGGGTAAATCTTACTCCTCAAATAAGGTAAGTTTACAATAAGGAACGAATCACAAAAGAATAAAATTAAGTATGGAAATAATACAAGTATGGAATATAATAAAATCAAATAATTCAACATTCCCCATCAAGTTAGTGCAAAGATGTATGTCATAGTCAGCTTGTCAATAAGTCTGTCAAATTGTAACTTGGGAAGCCCTTTAGTCAAAATATCAGTTGTTTACTCTGTTGTAGGTAAGTATGGAATGCAAATTACTCTAGTATCAATTTTTTCCTTGATATAATGCTTGTCAATTTCAATATGCTTGGTTATGTCGTGAAGGACTGGGTTATGAGCAATGGAAATAGCAGCTTTATTGTCACAATAAACCAGAAAAGGTGTTACTTGCATGATAGTTAGTTCCTCTAGAAGTCTTTTTATCCATATACCTTCACAGATGTCATGGGATAAAGCTCTGAATTCAGCTTCAACACTACTTCTAGCTACGACACTTTGTTTTTTACTTCTCCAAGTAACAAGATTTCCTCCAACAAATGAGCAATAACCTGATGTAGATCTTCTATCTGTAGTGTTTCATGCCCAGTCAGCGTTAGTATAAATTTCAATATTGAAATTTTCATGTTTCTAAAACAGTATGCCTTTTCCTAGAGTTCCTTTTAAGTATCTTAAGATTTTATAAGCAGCCTCAAAATGAGTAGGGCATGGAGCATGCATAAATTGACTTACCATACTAACTGCAAAAGTAATGTATGGTCTCGTGTAAGATAGATAAATAAGTCTTCCCACAAGTCTTTGATAACGCTCCTTATCTTTCACCTCTGCCTCAGTTGCTGCTTGTAGTTTTATATTTGATTCAATAGGGGTCTCCACTGTTCTACACCCCTTTAATTCTTTCTCTTTAAGTATATCAAGGATATATTTTTTCTGATTAACAAGAATACCTTGTTTAGACCTGACAAATTCCATTCCTAGGAAGTATTTCAATGTTCCTAGATCTTTAATTTGAAACTCACAAGCTAGTTTCTCTTACAATTTGTTGCTCCAAACTTCATCACTACCTGTAAGGATTATATCATCCACATATACTATTAGAACAAAAATCTTATTATTACCGATATGATTGTAGAAGATAGTATGATTTGCTTGACTTTGAGAGAATCCATAACTCTTAACTGCTTTCTCAAATCGTTCAAACCACGCCCTTAGAGATTGTTTAAGACCATATAATGCCTTTTTTAATTTGCAAATTTTGTTCACTCCAAGTTTCACTTCTAATCCAGGTGGCAGATCCATAAAAACTTCTTCTTGAAGATCACCATTGAGAAAAGCATTTTTCATATCTAGTTGAAATAGTGGCCATTCAGAGTTAGCAGTAACAGACAGAAGAACTCGAATTGAGTTGATTTTTGTATCAGGGGAAAACATCTGTTGGTAGTCAATACCGTAGGTTTGAGTAAAGCATTTAGCAACAAGTCTGGCTTTATATCTTTCAATACTACCGTCTGCATTGCATTTTACGATGAATACCCATTTACATCCAACTGTTTTCTTGTCCAGTGGTCTTTCTACCATTTCCCATGTACAATTTTGTATGAGTGCATTCATCTCCTCCATAACTGCTAAATTCCAGTTCAAATCATTTTGGGCTTCCTCTATATTCCTTGGAATAAATAGGTCATTTATCCTTGTGGTGAATGCTCTATGGTTATCAAACAACCTATGATATGATAAATAATTGGCAATAGGGTATTTCGTACAATTACGAACTCCCTTCCTTTGAGCAATGAGATTATCGACATCAAGGTTAGAAGAAAAGGGATTACCTGACTGTTCAGTATCATTTGTCATGGGTTCAAATTGATGCAGTGACAAGTCCACTATTTGATCCGTACTATTTTGAATAGGCGCTCTTCTAGTATAAACTTGAAGCTCAGGAACGTGATCGGGAAGATCACTCAATAGTATTTCACTACAAGAATTGAGGCTTTCTGCCATGAAAATTTCCATCGTGAAAGGTGCTATTTTCCGTCGCGAATTCCTACCCCTAACACAGATTGAGATTTGTGCAATTGTGTTAGGGCGACGCACAGATGGGATTCGAGGTACATGTTATATGCCAACTAGTAAACGGGGAAAAAGTTGATCGTCCTCAAATTCAAGTAGAGTACTATATAGGGAGTTGCAATCTAAGATTTAAGCTGACTTAAAAGCTCAGATGAACATAATAGTGGACATGCAAGTTGACATGGAAGCTAAAAAATCTAAGATGCAAGCTGACTTGGATGCCTAAAAATCTGAGATGCAAGCTGACTTTGATGCTAAAAAATCTAAGATGCAAGCTAATTTGGATGCTCAAAAAGCTGAGATGGAGACTCAAAAAGTTAGGATGGAAGGTCACCAAGCTAAGATGGAAGCGCAGATGGCCGAGTTTTTTAAAAAGATGAATGCCGACAGTAACACATCAAAGTAGGTACATTTGAATTTTTTTTATAGTGTCAATCTTCTTTAAGCTTAATTACAATGTTTCAAGATATGTTCGTAAAATAGCGTAATTTATTTGATTGTGGTTATCCTGCAGTAAAGATAGCTATAATCCATGTTTTATTTATATTATAACAGGTTTAATTATTTGGGAATAGTTTAGAATACGTCGTTATGCTGTCGAAATGTATATAGAATTTAAAGATTCCAAATTTTTAAATTTTTCGTTCTAGATTTGTAACTTCTAAATTAAAATACTTATAGTTGTTTTGTTTGATTCAGGTAGCTATCTACAATCACGATCATGAGAGGCGGTCCAGTTGTTTTGTTCAATCATGAAAGGCGGTCCAGTAGATTCACATTTAGTTATTTTCTTTGTATGGATATTTGAACTTTATGTTTAATTATGTTTTAAGTAACATTTGTACACACTTTTATGTTGAATTTATTTCTATTGAATTAGAAACATTTCGTATTTAAACTTTTATGTTGATGTCTAATGTTATTAAAATTATTTCTTATTGAAGTATTTTCTTAAAGAATGAATACCTACATAAAATAAAAAATAAAAAAAAATTTAAGCACTAAGGCTACGGAATGTTCCGTCACTGTAAAGACCTATCGTGACGGAACCAATGTCTGTCACGGTAGAGACTTACCGCGACGGAACATGCGTACGTCACGGTAGATACTTACTGCGACGAAACATACGTCTGTCACGGTAGATACCTATTGTAACGGAACACATTCTGTCGACGTAGGAACCTACCGCGACGGACGATGTTTGAGACGCGATAGGTTTCAACGGCAACATAATGATTCCTCGACGGAACGGAGGACTTTCACCGACGGATAACATTTTTCCGTCGCGATAGGATACCGCGACGCGTTTTCCACGACGGAAGTGGCGACATAAGTTTTTCCGTCGCGGTAGAAATTCGTGACGGAAAATAGCACCTTTCACGACGGAAATTTGCGTCGCAGAAAGCCTCAATTCTTGTAGTGTGGAATATAATAAAATCAAATAATTCAACACTAGTTGATGTGTTACTATGTGTATTGTATCCCCGATTGGAGGTTTTTACTGAGTATTTTGTGCTCACTTTTATTTATGTTGTTTTCCACCATGTAACTTGAGACAAAATCGCGATGACAAGTTGGAGGAGTTGAGTGGAACATGGGAGTCTGCTGAGTGAGGATTTATCATTATGCATATCGTTATTGTTCAACATGTTAACTATGTGGGTTTTCTTCCATATATTTATTATTGTAACTACTTTAATAACTCTCTGGCCAGAGGATTAATTTGTTGTTTTAAGTAATTTATGTTGAAAAGTTTTTTTTTTTTTTTATCATCTATGAAGACATATGAATCTCAATCGTTTTTTGTAATTACTGTATTTGAACCATGGATGTGGAATAAAAACCTAGTCTAGGACTATTTAGAAAGTTAAGTTCTTACAACTTCCCCTTAAAACTGATAAATACTAAATTTAAAAAATCTAGGATTTTAATTTATTTTGAGGGAAGAATAAACGAAAACTATTGATATTGTATTTATCAATACACTAAACTAACACTATCGTTATTATGGTGTATTAACAATCCAAACAATATTGTGTTTAATACGTGTTAAATACAATAAACTAAAATGACATTAATACATTGTATTTACCTTCCAAGCAATACAATATTTAATATTGGGTAAATACATTAAAATAACATTTACGTTAATACATTGTATTTACAATTTGAACAATATTGTATTCATTACATGAAAAATACATTAAACCAATAAATTATAAATATAGTTTCCCAACAAATCAACCAACGAATTTTCAAGCAAAAATATAGAGATACAATACACGATAGGAAGAATGAGCTGAAGTAAAAAAAAATTGAATGGTTCGTTACAAATGTATGGGAAGGATATTATTTAACAAAAGAAATTAATTTTAAAAGATAATTGCATCAAATAAAATTTATATATATTCAAATTATGAGACAAATTTGGTATGGTTATAGAACAATTAACCAAAGAAAATTATACCAAATGGCATTGTAGTTGATGGCCAACCAGTTGAATTTTAATTTAGTTTGATGAAAGTTAGCTATTGAAAGAAGTGGGTGACAATTATGGAAGAAGATTAGGAATGATTTGATATAATTTATGACTTAATTTTAAAATATAATTAAATAAAATCTTAGTTTAGATAAAAATTTACTATATTTTTTTATACTATAAATTTGAGTTTGAAATAAATTGGTATTTATAAAAAAAAATTATATTTAATTAAATTAAAAAATGTAGTTTTGTTAATTAAAAAATTGTTACCTAGATAGCTAATAAGTTTCAAAATTAGGTTATCTAATACACTTTTTTTTAATTAATAATTTTATTGTAAAATATAAATAAATTACATTAAATCTAGATTTAGATAAAACTAAATATTTTTTTTGATATTATAAATTTGAACATTAGCTGTTTATATTCATTATGTATAAATGGTATATATAATAAATATATTAATTATCGAGGATCAGTGGCGTAGTTGGTTATTGTTAATCTATTTCGAATAGTGTGACCATTTATTTTTGGGATTTTATTTGTCTATATATTCCTAAATGGAAAATATTTTTCTGCACAACTCAGTTTCGTCTCAAATTATTTCAATCTCACTTCTTCTCTGTCGTTAATTTTGATGCAGGTAATAATTTCAAAAAAAGTTATCCAATACAATTTTTCGAGAAGATATCACATGTGCATATGTTACTTTTATAACCCAATTGACAATGTTTTGTAAGGAAATTCCATCCTCAACCCGTGTAGAATGGTTTTTTGCTTGGGAAAACATAGTATTTATCTAGTTTTGACAAATTATTGAAGAAAATGTCTAAAAATGAAAGAAATAGAATGAATGTCTAATTTTAATTAGAGGAAAGAAAGATAAAATATTCATACTATTTATGCTCTTATCACTTGATCAATATTTTAAGAATTAAAAATAATAATAAAAAAGATCACTCCACCATTTTAGCATTGAGAACCGAATTCCCCCCATTATTTTTGTAATCTTTTTAAAATTTAATAATATAATATTCTCCCACCATTTTAGGATTAAGTTGTTTTCTCCAATAGCACAACAGACATTCTCCATTTCTCTGTTCCACTTCATTTCATAGTGAACAACCTGCATCACCATTTCCATCACCATTCCCATATTTCTTTTCATTAACAATGTGTAATTTTACACACTTTTTTTTATGTGTTTCATCCTCAATCCCCAAGTCTACAACAAATCCCATAAATCATGAGAGTGTTTCTGATTCTCACCACCAATTCTCATATTATGGTTGTTTCTGTCTTTTATGCAGGTATTGGAAGCAACCGTTAAAATTGTCAATGAAGGTCACATCTGTTACGATCGTTTTTAATGGCAATTGGGATGAGGAAGATATTTACTCGAACTACAGCACCGTCATGGTTGATATCACACACAACATCCCCTATCCCTATTGATATCTATCGAGGGGAATCTAGGGTTGGACGAAAATGAGAAAGTCATAAGCATATCACTATATAAAGATGGGGTACACAAAGAAAAGTCGAGGATACTGAAGGATGACCGAGACGTCTAATGGATGTACATCGAGTTCGCTGGTGGTATGCACAATGACGGTTGTATCTTGATGGCATCATCCAAACACGTATCGAAATGTACATCCAGAATTTAGTAGATGGTTCATTGTGTTAAGAGCAGGTGCAATGTTACCAAACAATGATGAATTGAAAAAGATCTTATGAAACATAGCAGCTGCACGAAGCTTCCAATACAAGACGTACACATTCTGTACATCATGTATCATGTACATATGTACAATATAGGGTTAGACAACACATAAACTTCGAGTGCATCACATATACATTTTACGTGTGTGAATAATGACATATACAACAGATATAAAGGTGTACCTTATGCAGCTCCTCCTCTGGTACCGGTCAAGGTTTTCGTACATCAGCATTTGCTTTCCCTTTTCCTTTCACATTCCACTTTTCATACAGAATGTACAATATCATAAGATAATCAACCAATATCATAATGCATAAGATCAAGTTGGCGTGCGAGCAAAAATGGAGGTGGAATGCACTTCGGGGCCAACTAGGAGGGATAAAGGAAATGAAATCCTTTTTTTATTGCTCGACTGCCAAATAAATTTTAGGTGGAATGCATTAATGGTAGCAGCGGCTGCAGGTACTTCTTCCTTACTGATTTCAATTATTAATGAGGATGTATCCATGAAGTACAGACGATGTCCAATATATTATATTCATTTTGTTTTTAAAAAATAAAGCATTAAATATGGTTTAAATATGGATTTTCTGTTTTGATTATCAAATTTTCAAATTAGTAGCATTAACAATTTTGATTTTTTTTTTGAGTTTGAATTAATTACAATCTCTCTCATGTTACTTAAGAAAAAATCTTAATATAAATATTTTTAAATTAAAAGAAAAATCAAGATAGGGGTATTTTGGACTAATTTACATAAAAATAATTAAATTAAAATTTAATAAATGAAATTTTAGACATGGATTTTAAAATTTACTCATTTAGACATTTTCCCAATTAATTTCCTAAAATTAGACATTTGCCTAATTTACCAAGCTCAATTGTTGAAAATGCAATTAATGGGCTTTTATAACAAAACTATTGATAATTCAGAACTTTGTAGAACAAGATTAATTTTGGTATATTAATTTATTAAGAAATTCATCCAATTTGTGATTAATATTGGAAAGAAAACGAAGAGTTAGTCAGTTAAAATATAATTTTAATGACATTTTATATAATCTAAAAATTAGAAGGGTGCGTTTGATTTTGGAGGAGATGAGGTGTTGGATTCCAAGACATTATTTCTTTCAAGATGTTGTTTTCATCTCTTCTCTTTCTTATATTTTGTTAACATTTTTTCATCTTTTTATTTATTTATTTATTTATTTATGTTTGATATATTTGTAATTAGAATATCATTATTTAAATATATTACGATAGATGAATATAGTTATAGTAATTCTATTATTATTATTATATCAAATATTTATTTAAATTAAATTGAAGTTTGAAAATTAAAATTAACATATAAATATATATTAACTATTCATATATGACAATGAATTTTAATATTTTTTTATTTATAAAAAAAATTAATATTTTTCTCTTTTTTTGTTTAATCATTTTAAATAACAAAAAAAGTTTATGAAACTTCAATTTTTTAGAGATACGTTATAAATATCACGTTTACAAATTTCAATAAAAAAATTATTGTCAAATCATTGATATAAAATCATGTGTTTACTTGAATAAAAAAAACATGGGTTTTCTTTTAATATTAACGACACGTACTTGAATTTATCATTGAAATAAAAATTAAATTTAAATAATTTATAACATTAAATTTTTATTTGTAATTTATCATAAACTTAAAATTATTTGACTTATTTTTGTTCGTTATAAAAATAAAATTCGAATTTTTTACTCTCGCACAAAAATAATTTTTTCCACCTAAACTACACTTTAAATAGTAGTATGAGTGGGTAGGAAAGATGTAAATTAACTTAAATAATTTTTTGAGTTTTTCTTGTATATGCAAAAAATCTTCTAAAAAAAAACTTTATACACAAAAAAATAACTATAAGTTTAATATTTGTATGAATTAATATATGGATTTAGATGTATTTTACATTTAAAAAAAAATCAATAACAATAAATTCTAAATTTTGTAGGACACTATCTTACTTCCATGTTATAAAGAGTATCAAAATATTAGTGAGATCATTTTTATTTACCAAAAATAACCAATTACAAAATCTATGGGTACTTATGATTTCTTAGAAGTATCAATCACTATTAAGATAAATACTTATATCGAATGGAACTGTGGTATAATGGTTTTATTGTTTGGTTGTAAACTAGTTCAATACCAGCGTCACATGTTCTATTCCGAAAATTAGTATTTGTCCCCCTCCCCTAATATGTATTCAAAAAAAATTTAAGATACATACTTATAATGTTTGATTTAACATTACATATTAATAGGTATATTTTATTCGTAATTATTTGATTTTCAATAAATATGAATGTGAATGTATAACATTTATAAGAAAAGCGTTTATTTTTTGATAAAATAAAAATTGATATCAAGATTTAACTATAATGACTAGTTTAACCAAATGATTATATATATATATATATATATATTAATTCATTATTTTAAATAGAATTTTGTTTTTTTAATTTTTTTTTATTATTTATACAAATCTTGAAAAATAATAAAGTTATGTACAACATATAAATATTGTAGATTAGTCCAATTTCATTTTTATTATGTGAAATTTTTGCTCATTATTTTTTTATTCAAGAATATTTATGTGCGAATTCAAAATTTTGATCTCATGATTATTAGGTCGTATATGATGTTAATTATACTGTGTTTCTTTTGAATATGAATATTAATATTATCAATTCTAAAAAAAAAATTAATATTATCAAATGTGGTATGATATTGATTATTTTATACTAACATTTTTTTTATGATATTGATTATATTTTCATATTTATATTAATAGCTGAAAATTTGAGAATAATTTTATTATTGAGCAAAATATATAGATATATATATAATTAGTTAACAAAAATTATATAAGATACTCTAATTTATGATCCCCTCTCTCAAATAAAATTTTTCTAAGGTGAATATTTTATCTCATTTCTTCTCATTCCATCTCATCTCAAGCCAAACAGCTCCTAAATAAATAATCTAAAGAGGAATATTTACATCTTGCCCGGGCATGATGTATAATTTGATGCCCACCCGTGTGGCTTGATATGAACCACAATTTATTTGATTTTAAATTCAAAAGATAAAATAAATAAAATAAATAAAAATAGATTGTGGCTCATATTAGAGCACATAGGTGGACATTATTGTATACATAATACCCGGGCATGATGTAAATATTTCTCTAATCTAAAAAAAACTATAAATATACGGATTATCTACTTTCGAATGTTGTTAAATAAATTTTTAAAAAATAAAATAAAATAAAAGACAACTCAATAGAGATGTCCGTTTTCCCCGTAGGGACCCGCCCCTGGCCGGAGACGGGGGAAAAAATTTCTGTGGGTTAATCGGGGCCAGGGACGTGGAATATATTCCCCGTCGCCGATTCCTCGATCCCCGCCCCAAATACTTTTTTTTTTTGTTTTTTAATATTTTTTCTATACTTTACCTCTTTTATTTCAAATATATTTTTTGATGAAATTATTTATGTATATAAATATTTTTCTTTAATAATTAACATTATAGTTGAAATTTATAAATATTTTCTAAAAAATCGAATTATTTAAAAGTATTGTCCAAAAAAATATATAAAAAATGTAAAAAAAAAAATGCAAAAATCCTTGCGGGGACAAGATCCCTGCCGGTGCCCTGCCAGGGAATCCCATTCCCGATCCCCGAAAAAAAAAATCGAAAATTTTTTGGGGACGGGAATTAAATTAAGTGGCGGGGACGGAGACGAAAAAGTTATTCCTTAGCCCCACCCCGTGGACATCTCTACAACTCATAGTGATAATTGATGTTGGGATAACTTAAAAAGTATATGTTTGGCCCGTTCAAAAAACAAAAAAAAAGTACACGTTTGGCCGACATTAATATTTGGCGTACCAAAATTATTAGTAAATTAAAGAGACTGAATTTTCTCAAAAAAAAAAAAAATTAAGAGAATGATTAATGACAGAGTTTTTTTAAGAAACAATACCATAGTGCCGTGTGTAAAATATACAAATTGAGAATAGATAAACCAACGAGAGCGTAACTAAACTAACATGAGTTCAAAAAAAAAAAAACTAACATAAATTATGAATTATTGTTTAAAAATTTATGTGTTTGAACTCTCTCCTCTTAATTATTATTAAACTTAATATTATTGCTAGAAGGGATAATAATAACTCAAAATCGACAAAACCAAATCAATCATCCAATTTTTCATATAATATTATGTAGTGCAAAATTCATATCTATACTCTAAATCAACGATAGTAAATGATAGATATAAACCAAATTGAGCAAATAGAGAAGAAATCAAACCAAATAAAGAAGGAGAAGAAGAAACTAACACACCCGTTAAAGTGGTTTAGACTAGCTTACTACACTGTTCAAAATGTGAGACGATACTCTCTCACAATTGTCGTTGAAGAAGATGAAGCTTCAAGGTGGGCACAAATGGTGGCTAGGTTTCTCTCAACCCTAAAACATACCCATAAGGAGCTTTATATAGATAGTTCAATAGTATGCACCCACATGGTTAAAAACCCTAACCATTAACTAACCCACGGTTAAAACTAACCTCACAAAAGGGTTAAGCTAATTATAATTGATGTGAACTTCATATTTAACAAATTACCCTCTTGAAGTACATATCACCAAAGGCATATGTATATCAAAACTCCAGGCAAAACTGGATCAAAACTTTACTCGACACGAGCAAATCCGAACGGTCTTCAAGATAGAACTACAACAGGACAGTGAACCCAATCCACCAACAGCAACCAAAACCTGTTTTTATAAGAACATCTTCGAAAACAGACAATCATAAAATAAATGTTGCCAAATATGGAATAAAATAGAAATGAGGTATCCCCTCTCAGAACGACATAAGTAGCATGAACTAGAGTCAATATATCCGGAATGAATCAACTCTTCAGAAACAAATGCATTCAGAATCAGAATGACCTTCAAATAACAATAGTCTTAATAAAAAATTTGAATGCTCTGAACACTACAACAAAATATGTCTAATCCATGTAACTACTAAAACAAACTTACAAACGGTGTTATAAAAAAGAATGGCAAGAAACATAAGCACAAACAAATACTCCAGAACAAAAAACCTTTTCCATGTTGGCTTTTTGGAAAATTATCTCTAATTAATTCATTCATTAATGTTTTGATGATAACAAACTTGAATTTTTTGTATTGATATTTTTTGAGTTTTTAAGTGTTTATTATGTAGAGCTTAGAGAGACAATTCCAACGCATTTTGAATCGTGCAAATCAGAGTTAAAATGAAGATGATATGGACAAATGAAGATTTGAAGAAAAATCGCCTATGAAAAAAAATTGGAATTTCATTTTCAAATTGTTCCCTTTTAAACCTAAAATCATTTCATCTTCTCCAATCCCAACCATATACTTCATTTTTCCTACATCCAATGGCCTTCATTCATCACATCTTCATCAAATCCCGTCCGTCAATCATTTTTTCATAAATCCAACGGACACCTTTCATCTTCTCCTTATTAAATCCATAGCCTCCATAAAAAATAAAATAAAATGGGATGTAGCTTATATTGTTCCACATGTATGGGCATTATTATTTAGATCATGCCCAGACATGACCTAAATATTTCTCTATTTTTATTTTATATTATGTAGTTGAAATTTAAAAAAAAGATTTGATGTGATATAATGAAGAGATTAGATAAATGATATTTTATTTTATATTATATTGTTGAAAATTAGAAAATTGTTTTATGTAACATTTAATCAGATTAAATAAAAAATTTAATGTAATGTTAGAGAACAGGCTGAAGAGGAGTTGAGGAGAGATTAATGTATTGGAAAATCGCAACTTTTTTCCGTTACTCTACTCTACTCTACTCAAACCCCAAAATCCAATCAACCCAATGATGAATGTCCCTTTTTTATAACTTTCCTAAATAAACTTATGGTTGATACATCTTCGATTTCTGATTTTAATATAACATATTGGAATTATTTGTTGCTAAAAGAGAAATTGATCAACACTGAGAAAAAGACTTACTTCCCCAAATTTGTAAAATCTCTTTTCTTATATACATTTACATTTCATAAAATCCTTCCATTTCGTGAGTTTCCAAGTCATTTTTAGGAAAACTAAAGAATACTATGTATTATCTGACCTTCCAAGTGAGCTCAAGAATACTATGACATAACTGGGCCTTATGATCGATATTGCCCAAAGTTAAATTTCAAATATTTCAAAAGGGTTGTTGAAGTGTTGGCGTTGAACCAGACTACTCCACCTCATAAATGAAAAGGGAAAATTTGCACTTCTACAAATTTGAGGACATTCATATCCGTTCCAAGGCTTAAACTCAAGAGACGATAAAAAATTTTACCATTAAACCAAATTTCAAAAATCTTCAAAAGAGCATAGACCCTAAATTCTCTAAGTACGTTTGAGCCTCGTTTATGTAAATGATCGAGTTGGTTATAATAACCTAATGCACAAGTTTAGATAACCACCGTTTATTATAATCGATGGTTATCTAAACTGTATGTCCGTTTATCTAAACCTTACATATATTATTTTCTTCAAACACCGTTTATCATATAACTCCTGTTATAATAATCTGTCTCTCAAACACGGTTTATAATAATCCTCCGCTTACCATAATCCACCATTTTGGTGCCCCAAACACATCCTAAGGAATATTTGTTTACCAAATTTAAGGAGAATTCAATTTGAGGAGAATATTTAAGAGATAGATTAAAAATTAAAAATTGAAAGTTATAACCAAAAAACTCATTTTAGACATAGTTTTTTAGTAGAAACGTGGAAATCAAAATCTTGTTGCAATGTAAATTTTAAAATGAGTAATTAAAAATAGAATTATTAATGTTGAAATATTTTGATTAATTTGAAACGAAAGATTAGAAAATAGTTAAAAATGATTTATTTATATATGAATGATTAGAAATGAGAAATTATTTTTAAAAGTAAAAAATATAAGTCAATAAAAACTCTAGATGTAAATTTTTGAGGAGTTAGTAAATCCTCTATCTAAATCCTTCTTAAATATGGCAAACAAGCACCCCCGCTACCAAGGAAGCCACCCTTTGGAGACAACACGATATATATTTAAACCAGTATACACAATCTATTGATGGCAGGAAGAAGATTGAGTGATAGGGTCCAAGAAAACTGCAATCAATTCTAAAGCTTGAAAACTACAACAATTTCTGTTTCAGTATGGAGCAAACAAATAGAACTCAGAGATTAAAAAAAAAAAGCCTCAACAGTAACCAAGTCTACATGAGGAAAGCAGGTCGTTTCGTGTATCCTCCACACCAAAACGTCAACTTAAACAACAAAACAGGACTCTACTGCTTACCCATAATGTTCAAAAGTGCATAAAATACCCAAGAAAAGAAAAAGATCTAACAACATTGCTTAGTAGAAGAAACCAAGCACTTTACCACCAACGTTCTTTCTTCTGGCTTCTTCATGGTCCATGATTCCAGCAGATGTTGTCAAAACAATGAATCCAAACTGTAAACATACAAATATATGTATATAAACAAACAAATCTTAAGCATAATACGGATTTAAGCAGTCTGCGAGTAGAAATGAAGAGTACCTGTCTTGAGGGTAGCAACCTTGCAGTCCAACCCTCGATCTCCTTGACACCGACATCGAATCGTGGACTGATGACACCACATTTGTTGAGTCTCCCATTCAGTTCAACAACAATTTTTCCTGACCTATGATCGTCAACATACTCGAACTCACCAATGTATCCTAAAACAATGAAATTTTGATCAAGATAAAATCATACAAAGTTTAAGGTGCAGAGAAAACAGAATGGAGTAAATTTCTGAACAATTACCATGCTTCTGCATAACATTAAGGAACTTGATGATAACTTTGGAAGATGGTCTTATCATGACCTGGCGCTTTCCACGTTTCTCAGCATTATACATGCTTTTAAGAGCATCATTTAGAACACTCACCCGCACCATTGTTACTGAAAATAATTAAATCCCCAAAGTTCAATACACGAAAGCTGAAAAATAAGAAGAATGACTACTAAATCACTTAATCATCCTTGACAAACTATCTGCCTCTCTTATACCCGTATGACACAAATGATTTCTATATAATAACTCTGCGATTCCCCTCATATCTGTGAGTTACGGGAGGGGTCATCCGACCCTCTACAACATTTGGATGTAAATGACACAATATAGATCAATTTCCTAACTAAGTGACGTGAGAAGATCACCATGAAGGAGGTGTTTGGGCCACCGGGAATCATTCCCCCCATAATCACGTTTTCCAAAAATCACTTTTTTCATTCTTCCCTTAATTACTTTTTATTCTCTCTCCAACAACTTTTCATACATCACATCACTATTTTTTACTCACATCATATTCATTATTTTTATTTTTCTCATAATCATTATCTTTATTTTAAATACAAATAATCATTCTCTCCATAACCATTACCTTCACCCCAAACACAAATAACCATTCCCCCAATAATCATTCTCCTCCCTATTCTCCTCCTCATTACCATTCCCCCCTTAACCATTACCATTACCCTTGCCCCAAACACACCCGAATTGATGTCATTACTTTTGGTTGATTCTCATAATTTTTATTTTGAAACTAGGAAATTGGAGCTTTGCTCCACTATCCTCGGGGTAACCACACCCATTCCTATGTTCCTATGCTTGGCACTGGGAGAAATAGGTAATTCTAGAACAAAGACCTGAAGGGAACACACATTCAAAGCCGAAGCCTACGACCACTGCGCTGAAGAGTGTTTTAAAAGGCGCATCTAGGCTCAAGTCCCACCTCTAGCACCTCGTTAATAAGGTGCGTGCCTTATGGTGCACCTCGTGGGATTCTTTTGTTTCCTTTGCGTTTTTTGTGTATCCCCATAATAGGTCATTCGAAGCGCGTGAAAATTGATAGTTGGATATTAATATTATGTATGTTTTTATATATTACTCTTGGTTAAAACTTTATTTTATGTCCATGAAAAGTATTTTTATTGTACACACACACACATATATATATATATGTAAGTTTTTTGTATTTTTTTATGTATAAGTAAAAAAGCCAGCACCTTTTGGTGCGCCTTGCACCTCAGGCTCCAAAGGGCCGTTGCGCCTTGTGCTTTTTAAAACAAGGGGCCTGGGTGACCGTTAATTCTCATAATTATATAGTCATAATTAAATAAACAAAAAAAATGATTAATCAACAAGGACGCAGCCCGTTGACCAGTAAAGAAAGAAGAAATGCGAGTTGACTAGTGTCTGTCTATAACCCAAAAACAAAATAAAAACAGGGGATATATGTTCCTTTCATTCTTACAAACAAACAGAATCCATGCTTCAATCATAAAACAACATCATTGGCGCCTTTCATACTCTCTACCTAATAAATCACGAAAAACGAAAGATTTATCTAGTCCAATACCCTATCGATTAACACGATAAATGTTTTTTTTTTTTTAAAAAAAGACCTTGCAGATCAATTTTAGCGCATAAAGAAATACAAAGAGTCGCAATAAAAACCCTAAATACTTACAGCAATTGCAGAGGCGAATTCGAGAAGTTTGATGAACAGGGGCGGGAACTAGAGCTTTTTTCCAGGGTTCTAGCGAAGAGAAGACAGAAACTGGAAACCCTAGCCTATTTATAGTACGTTTAATAAAATGGATTTGGTTTTCGGCTTTTCTTCGAACCGGGTTTCATCACTTGGGCTGAGCGTAAAAGTGTACTCTCTCAATTATGGGCCAAGGCCCATTCATTTTTATTCATTTTCTTTTTTGAAGATACATGTTTTTGTTTTTGTTTTTGTTTATTGCTTTTTTATAGAAATTTTGGAGATACATGTTGATTGCATATTATTATTTTATTCATCTTGTTCTTTATTTTCTCTTTAATTTTCTTTTCCCTAATTTAGTTTGAATATCTGTGTTTTTTTTTTATTATTTCTCTTTGTTACTCTTATTTTTTGCTTGAATATCTGTATTTGATTTATAAATATTCACATTTTTATTTTTATTGTATGGTTATATTACGATCTTTTCATTTTTTTTTTCAAAGTTTCCCTCTTTATTTCAAACCTAATGAAACTACTAATATATTGTTTTAGGGGCATTTGCATGTGAGGTTCTCGAAAAGGTAGAAAAAAATATAAAAAGCAACAAGATAATAATAAAAAAGAGGCTCGTTATATTTCTCAAAAAAAAAAAAGGCTCGTTATGATAAATCACCAAAAAACTAGTCCAGAAGTGATAGAATAGGTCGAGCTCTATTTCTATTTTATTATGTAAATTATAAATTTGGTATTTGGAATTTATTTCAATGATTTTAAAATTTATAATTATAATTTAATTTATATAATTTTAATAAATTTAGAATTTAGTACAAAGAATTTAAAAATGGGCTTTTACATATATATTATAAAATTGCTAAAATATTATATGAATAGTCCAATAATGAAAATATTTGTACATATACCAAAAAAAAAATGTAAGTTGAGATTCTATCAATAGACTGATACTAATAAATAAATAAAGTAAATTGATAGATTTTCATTAGAATCTATCAATAAAGGCGGATAGAATCAATTACTGATAAAATTGATAGACTTCCATCCCTAGAAATTCTATCAAAATCATCAATAAAAAATGGTAAATATATATTTTAAAAAAAACAACCAAAATTTTCTATAGATGAATTATTATTTTAAAAAAATTTATAATTGTAAAGTATGGTAAAAAATTGCTACAAAATAGTTCAAAATAGTTCGATAAAAATCTACAAAATAATAATTGTTCAAAATAATTATTATGCGGTAATTGTAAACTATAATTTAATCAAAATAGTTTGATAAAAATCTACAAAATAATAATTGTTCAGAATCATTAATAAATTAAGTATGTAATATATATATTTTTTAATGTACAAGAAAGTAAATATTCATATATATGATTTTTTTTTTTATTAAGCAACTCACATACATAAATAACTAATTTTCTATATAATACTATTTTAAGTTTGTACGGACTAAATAAAGTATAGTTTCTAAAATTATAAATATTGAATTCTAAATTTCTAATTTATTAGATTTTGTTTTTATGTTTAAAAAAAGAAGGATCGTAAATCTAAATAAATTTGAATATTTACATCCATAGTCAAATATATTGTATAATTAATACGTATTGCACAGATATAATTTATGGTATTAATATAGTATTTAGTATTATTAATATAATTTTAAATATTATTAGTATAATATTGTATATTAATACAATATTATGTATTATTTATACCTTATAATTTTTATAAAGTATGATTATGATTGGTTTTTGTTTTTTTTTTTTTCTTAATATTTGTAAATAGTTTTCCAATTTCACTTGTTCTTACAAAAAAGAATAATAATAAAATCCCACCCCAAATGTAAAAAATGAAAAAGGAAAACAAGTCGGCAATCATGAATCGAACCGAGGTCCAGGGGGACCGCTTCCACATTTATTATTATTTTATAATAATTATTAAATGTAAAATCAGAGATTATTTAATATATTTTTATAATATTAGCGTAGAATCTGTTTGCAGAGCCGTCAGTTTCCATCGTCTTCCTCTCTTTTCTCTATCTTCTTTATCAACTCTTCTCTGTGAGAAAAACCCTAAATTTCCCCATTTCTCGTTTTTCTTTCGCTTTCTCGCCTCATAGATTCATCTGCAAAATGGTGAGTTCTTCTCATTTTCATCGATTCCTCTTTTGTCTGTATTTGTTTATGTTTTTCTATTCGATCTGTGGAGTTCTTTTGTTTGTTTTTGAAATGAAATCCTTGTTAATCACTGCGCACTGATTGTTCGTTGTTCATTTTGGTCTGCTTTTTATGGTTGATTTGATTGATTATGTTGTCAGGCTAGTGCTTGTTCTTTGTTCTTGTATTTGTTTGTATTGAGTGACGTACAGTTTTAAGCGAGTGGGGCATTTGTTGTATTCTTGTACATTTATTGCAATTTTCACTTGGACCTTCTGAATGTGCTCTGTTTTTTAATTATTGTCGTTTGTTTCAAGATTATGCAATGCTAAGCTTGGACTGCTACTAGTAAAAGAGAAGGGATATACGTATGGGTCCTTTCTTTTGTCTTATTTCCATTTTTCCATCTTTATCCATGGATATAATTAGTTCTTGAGTTATTTTGCCTTGCATTACTTGAAAGAGTGATGATTCATAAAAAAGGAAATCATATAATTTGGAAAGCTAGGAATTCTTTTTTGTAACCGTGATCTTACCACGTTGATAACACAATGGCATAGTTATTTGTAATGTATCGATAGGACTTGTAACTTATCATTTCATCAATGAAGGTTTTGTTTCCTATAAAAAAAAAAAAAAGAAAGCTAGGAATTCTTGATGATGAGATTTGAAGGGTTTATTAGGATGTTTGATGGTAAAGGAAAACATCAATTTATCGACCAAAGTAGAGGGTTATTATCGCATTTTGGTACATTTCTTTTCTATGGTCATTGTCAAAATTCCTTAATGAATTTGTTTGATTCAGATAAAGGGAAGGGTAGAAAGTTGGAGAACTTAAGCCTATAAGTGTACCTTGTGTGTATCCTCTTCAAAATTATCTCTAAAGGTGTTAGTAGGAAGAGTAAAACAGGTGCATCAAACTGTTGTGAGTACTGTTAAGGTGTACGTGTTTCTTTCTGGCTGCCCTGGCCAAAGGAACCTTTATATTATCCTTTCAGTTCTTTTATTTCTTCAAGATCATGTTTTTGAGATGGATGAAATTTCAGAATTTGAAAGTCTGTCTCTAAATCTTTTTCTCTCGAAGGTCTTGGAGTAGGGAATATTGAATCCAATAATATGTTGCTCTTATGCTTTATCTCTAATTAGCTTTGGAGTTTTTTAAGAGAATGGTTTGTTATTTAAGACTGATTTGGCTTTCTTACTCTCATGCTAGCAATATTTTTAGAACTCCTTGATTATACATTTTTAGGGTTTGTCTAATGGTCAAAATTGTCTTCGAGCACTAAGAGGAAATGAATTCAATCTGAAGTGGTCACCTATCTAGGATTTGATATCCTACATATTTCATGTCAACTAAATGTAGTAAGGACTTAAAGTTAGAAGGTTGTCTAGTGAAATTAGTTGAGATGCAGGTAAGTTAGCCTAGGCATTCACTGGTATTAGAAAAAAAAACGAATCTAAGTTTCTCTCTCTCATGCTAACAATATTTCTAGAAGTTCTTTTTAATAGCATAGTCAAATGTAAGTTTCTCTCCCTCTTCTCTCCTATCTTACCTTTTGTCTCTCTGTAGCAAGTTGGAGATGATTCTTTTTCCCACACCCGGTACCTAGCAGTAATGAGTTTTATAGTACATTTATAAATCAATTTACCACAGGCAAATGCAGCATCGGGGATGGCTGTACATGATGATTGCAAGCTTAGGTTTCTGGATTTGAAGGCAAAAAGAACCTACCGTTTTGTAGTTTTCAAGATTGAGGAAAAACAGAAGCAGGTCGTGGTGGAAAAGCTTGGCGAGCCCTCTCAAAGTTATGAGGATTTTGCTGCCAGCCTTCCTGCTGATGAATGCCGATATGCGGTCTATGATTTCGATTTTGTGACCGAAGAGAATTGCCAAAAGAGCAGGATTATATTCATTGCATGGTAAACGTCTTACATACCCTTTACACTCATTTCTAACAATTCCTCACTCATTCTATGAACTTGCATTCTAACCTCATCGTTTATCGATTGCGACTTATGAAGGTCTCTGGATACAGCAAGGGTGAGAAGCAAGATGATTTATGCAAGTTCCAAGGATAGGTTCAAGAGGGAGTTGGATGGCATTCAAGTGGGAGTTACAAGCAACTGATCCTACTGAGATGGGGCTTGATGTTATCAGAAGTCGGTCCGGCGGAGTGTAGGATTTGGCTGGCGAGTTATTGCAATGTGGAGCTGGTGTCGATATTGTGAAATGTTCATCGATTGTGAGCTGGAAACTTGCTTTTATACTATGATGTTGGCTTGTTCTTAGAAGTTTTACCTGAGAGTTTTAAGGATGACTGTTCTTTGGCTTTGGTGGATTTTGTTGGATATTTTTGTATGACTGTGGGGTATGCTGCCGAATACGGAAAGCAGGTAAATATGGATCAATGCCAATCTGAGTATATACGAGTTTGGTTTTATGAAGAGAACCGATTGGAATAATTTGCTATGATTTTTTACTTTCTTAGGTTTTATTTTTTCTATTCAGATTTATTTTGGGGGTTTGTTTGTTGAATTTATGGAAAATTTAAAATGAGAATTTACTCTTCAAGAAATCATATTCAAATAAGTCTTTGTAACTGCTCAAAATAATTTTTCATTTTTATTACTAAAAATAATTCCTCTTTTTTAACCACTTATCTTTAATCATTTATTTTTAATTTGTTCAAATAATTTATTTTTAATCACTAATTTTAAATAATTCTTTTTTAGCTATTCAAAACAATTACTCATTTTAAATTAATATCCAAATAAGCTATTTTTCTAACTCATATATAAAAAGAATCGCATAAAAAAAAATTCAATTTCTAATTATTTAAAATAACTTTTCATCCAAACACTCATCTGTCATATTTTGAACTATGCTTACTTTTTATGGTAGTTTTAAAGTTTACAATCGTGTGTGATGGTTAATAACTTACCAATTGATCTTTAAACATTTCAGTTTTTTGTCTTTTTTTTTTAATTAATAGGTATTTGCTTAAAAAATTGTGATAAAATTGAAACATCTGTCTTATCCTATGCAAAAATCCATTTATGCATAGTAGGTTCATCATAGGTCAAATGGAATTTAAAATCTTAGAGCTGTCTAGTAGTTCTATAAAAAAGTTAATTTTTTTGTTGCTAAATGTTACGGCCTAAATGGAATCACATCAGCAACAGGGGACACAGCGGAAGTAAGGGTTTCAATGACGGGTAAGGCGGTCAAGCTACAGAAGAAAATAAGATTCTTTCTTTTCAAGTTTAAGAGGCGATGAGTTTAATCCGTGGTGATAAGCTACCTAAAAATTAATTTTCTATAGATTGCTTTGACAACCAATTGTTATAAAGTCGGGCACTTCCCATATCAGTAGTCGGGCGTAACTACATGCAAGCGCTGGTATGGATTTGGCACCTATTAGGTATTAGATCCTTAAACATTTTTAACTTCAAGGACTAAAAAAATTTGAAAAATTGTTCAAGAACTTACTGGACTCGTTACAAACAATTTTCCTAAAACAATATTCTATTTGAACCCTTAACTAGGATATAAGAGGCTATGGGATTCAAAAGCCTTGACCATTATTCGATACTAGCATTCAATTGTCAATATTAGAAACTAGACTTTTTAAGAAACTTTGATTCATGGTAGCCACCTATTTATTAATTAATTTTCCATAAATTATGTATAATGATCAATAAGTTTTGTTGACATTTAAATGGTGTATGATACTCCATGTGCCTTGGAATTAGATTTTTATTTTTTTTTAATAGGGGTTTAATTTTTGGGGGAAAAAAAGTGTTTGTGAGTGGAAGTATAAATGCATATATATATATATATATATATATACTATGGTTGAAAGTCGAGAAAGCATAATTGCTAATTTCGCAGTGTAATTATCTTTGGCATTCCAAAAGGCATAATTGCAAATTTGAAGTCGTATTTGATTACTTTTATGAAATTGTTGACGTAACTCTCAGCATGAAGATGAACTACTAATACAGATTCTAAAAGCAAAAAAGATATCTGCAAAACTTGGATACAATTCAATCAAATCTCACTCTGCTGCTCAGCATTTGTGCCTTCCCTTCAGTTTCACAAATCATAATCAACTCAATTTCCTGAATTTGAGATTGGAAAGGCTATACTTCCCTTGGTTAAACTGAAAACAGAAAAAAAGAAAAATTACAAAACCATTGAAAATATATAGAACTACATGGAATGTCCAAATGCAGATATGCATGTCCTTGTCTGGAGAATAGGGAAGAATGCAAAAGAACACCAACATTAATTAACAAGTTGGCTATGTTTAAATTTGAAGGACAAAATCACATAAGGAAAACAATGTTTAGAGTGAGGGGAAAATGTTAAGGCTGGAAGATTGGATCCTGGTGTACTGACTTAAACTCTTATTTTTGTTTGATAACCAGAAATGAGAGCTTCGTCCCACTAAGGAACTATATATTTAGCAGTACCCATACCCATCTTAAGGCCCTATTTAGAAGTATCCATACCCATCCCAAGACCCGGACCAAGATGACAACAGAGAATTTTTTACAATTGAGATCACTCATGGATATCAAATCTGAAACCACCAAACTAGCATAAGCATATTTTGGAGACTTCAAGCTCCACTTAAACTCTATTCTTTTTTTTCTTTTTTTCTTTTTTTTTTGAATTAAGATAACCACGCCCGTCCCAAGGCCAGGCACCGGAGACATCGAAGAAGTACTATCACAGCTGAGTCTCGAACCTGAGACCTTGAGGGGAGCATACCCTCAAAACCCAAGTCTCCAACCACTGCGCCACCCCTTAGGGACCACTTAAACTCTGTTCTTATTCTCAAACTTTCTGTAATTTCTCAGTTTCCAGAGGAATTCTTTCGTCCATGGAGGAATTGGCAGTGCTCAAGGTCATTAAGCCGCCAGAAAATGAACAATAGTCATAAGCTAACATAATTTTTTTTTTTTAAACAATAGTCATAAGCCAGGCACCGGGAGACATCAAAAGACTAATGTCGTAGCTGAGTCTCGAACCTGGGACCTTGAGAGGAGAATACACTCAAAGCCCAAGTCTTCAACCATTGTGGCACTCCTTGGGGACATAAGCTAACATAAATATAGCTGAATTGGTTTAGATATAAACTCTCGATAATGTTACTTGCATGCTTCATCTAAATAAAGGTGTGTTTGGGCCACCAAGAATAAGGTGAAGAATGGGAATGTTGATGATTTTCCGTGTTTGGTCCCCATGAATAATTCCCCCCATAATCACGTTTTCCAAAAATCACATTTTTTTCATTCTCCTCCTAACTACTTTTATTCTCACTCCAACAACTTTTTATACATCACATCACTATTTTTCATTCTCATCCCTCATTATTTTATTTTTCTCATAATCATTCCCTTCACCCTAAACACAAATAATCATTCCTTTCACCCCCAAACACAAATAATAATTCCCCCCATAATCATTTCCTTTCTTATTCTCCCCTGATTCTCATTCCCCCATAATCATTATAATTCTCTGATAGAATCTACCACACTTTTCTATTAAAATAAGATAAACCTCTCGAGAGAATCTCTCAAAGAGCCGCAATACAATAATGATAATTCGATCGATAAAAGAGTAACCTAGTCCGCCTATTTATAGCCTTCCTAGGATTTAACCTAACTTTGTAAATAACTCTATTTAGGCCCATAGGCCCATTACAAACTAAATGCTCATAATAAAATATATTAAAATAGTAATTAGCTCATTCTTCACTTCTTGCTTCGCCTCGAATATACTTTTAATGACGCCGGGATCGTATCAATACTTCCCCCCCACAGAGCCACCTTGTCCTCAAGGTGAAAGTCCAAAATTGCACTTCCAAATCGGTAGCGGACTCCCAAGTCGCATCCTGCAGTGCGGAGCCTTCCCATTGAACCAAAACTTGACGCGATCGGCCGCGTGTAAATTCTCTGGACGCCCAACACACGCCTTGGGCGAACCACCATGCCTGAGATCATCTCCCACCAAGGGACGGTGCGGACATGACAAGAACCGACGAGTCTCCCGCTTTACGCAGAGCCCGACACGTGAAAAACCGGGTGGATCTTAAGCTGCCGCGGTAGTTCCAAACGATAAGCAACGGGGCGTACTCGAGCCAAAGACACGGTAGGGCCCAATAAACCTCGGCGCCCGGCTCGGTGTTGAAATTTAGCCAAAGAAGATTGGCGGTATGGTCGAAAGCTTGATATACACCGGATCATCAATATTAAATGTACATCCCTACGTTTTGCGTTTGCGCGATCCGCCATAGATTGTTGCGCTCGCAACAAGCTAGCCTTTAATGTGGTCAAGATCGATCACGATCCTTCATCAATGAATCCACGACGCCACCGGGCTAACTCGTGATCATAACCCAACAGGTAGGTAGGGGGGTGCGCCATAAATAATCTCGAAAGGTGTCATACCCGTGGATGAGTGGAAAGAAGTGTTAAAAAGTGTACTCGCCGGGACAACCATTGGTACCACGCCTTAGGATGATGCATCACAAAACACCTCAAATAGGATTCCAGACAACGATTCACCACCTCAGTCTGCCCATCAGTCTGTGGATGGTAAGTGGTGCTCCGACACAGTTTAGTGCCCGTAGCCTTGAACATCTCTTCCCAAAGCAAACTCGTAAAGACCTTATCGCGGTCGGATACAATACTTTTTGGAATTCCGTGCAACCGAACAATCTCCTTGATAAACACCTTTGACACCGACAAGGAAGAAAACGGGTGTCGAAGAGGTATGAAATGAGAATATTTGGACAAACGGTCAACCACCACCAGTATAGTGTCATAACCCTCGGATCGCGGTAAACCTTCCACAAAGTCCATCGAAATATCTTCCCAGACCTGTGCAGGGATCGGCAAAGGCTGTAGCAACCCCGCAGGAGATAAGGATAAGTGTTTAGCTTGAACACAGATAGAGCATTCGGCCACAAAGGAACGCACACGAGCCTTCATTCCTTGCCAATACACCTCCTTAGCCAAGCGCTGATAAGTTTTAAGGACTCCGAAATGTCCCCCAATAGCACCACTATGGAATTCAAGCAAAAGTAGAGGAATCGTTGGGGATGTCGGAGGCAAAACAAGTCGACCCTGATAAAGCAACACATCACCAACTACTGAGTATCCCGGAGGGGCCCTTACAGTGGTCACTAACTTATAAATTTCCATCGACTTATCATCCTTTAACTTTTTTGCGTAAATACGGCGGTGTTAATACCCGCCACCACACTCAGCATGCCAAGCTCGCATTTCTCGGGCATTCGTGACAAGGCATCTGCAGCTCTATTTTCAAGGCCCTTCTTATATTCGATGCTGAAATCATAACCCATTAATTTCGCAATCCATCGCTGATAGTCGCCATCCACTACACGCTGCTCAAGAAGAAATTTCAGACTCTTACAGTCGATCGAACAACAAAGTGATGCCCTAACAGATAGGCCCGCCGGTATTTGACCGCGAAAAACGATTGCCATCAATTCACGTTCATACACCGGTTTCACCCGATGAGTAATTGGCAATGCCCCGCTAAAATATGCTATCGGTGACCTGTTGCATCGAAGCGCTCCCACCCCGATGCCCGAAGCATCGGTTTCGACCACAAATACTTGGTCAAAATCTGGCAATCGCAGGACCGAAACACTACTCATAGCATGTTTGATCATTTGAAAATCGTATCTTGGCGGTTGGTCCCCACTCAAACTTCCCCTTCTTTAATAGTTGGGTCAATGGAAAAGCCACGGAACCGTAGTTAGCCACAAAACGTCGATAGTATCCGGTTAACCCCAGAATCCTCGGAGGTCCCGAATATTTCGAGGATGGGCCACTCAATCATCATTTGTGATCTTTGCCGGCCGGCGAGACGCCTTCCACAGATATAAAGTGCCCTAAGTACTCAATACGTTGCAACCCAAATTGGCACTTCTTCGCATTTGCGACGAAAGCATGTGCCTGCAGCACCTCAAAAACACAAGCCAATGTTCCTGAATAGTCATGCTGTAAATCAAAATATCATCAAAAAATACCAGCACGAACTTACGCAGATACGACCGCAAAATCTCATTCATCACAGACTAGAACGTAGCCAGAGCATTCCGCAACCCAAAGGGCATGACTACAAACTCGTAATGTCCTTCATGCGTTGAAAAAGTTGTCTTGTATACGTCGGTCGGTTTGACACGAATTTGGTGATATCCGGCCTTTAGATCAATTTTCGAGAAAGCGAAGCGCCATGAAGCTCATCCAACAATTCATCCACCGGTGATGTCGGTATTTATCGGTGATCGTAGCTTGATTTAATGCGGTAATCGACACGTAAACGCCAACTTCCATCATTCTTTTCACTAACAACACGGGGCTAGAGAAAGAACTCGTGCTAGGGCGAATTACCGGCTAACAACATTTCCCGTACTAGTTTTTCTATCTCGTTTTTACGATATTGTAGGTACCGATATGGCGGACATTCACCGAGTTCGCCCCCGCAATCAGTTCAATCGCATGATCACGCTTTTCGTTCGGGAGGTAAATCGCCAAAGATTGAAAAACCGGTGAAAAGATTTAATTAAAGAGTGAAGCTCTCTGGGTACTACTGCGATAAATTTGGGAGCATCTTGGTTGGTTCACAATCTGTGTTGTCACCTCACACATGTTCAACTCAACCAAGTAATCCTTGGTCCTCGGGGCGTAAGGATTTCATCATGGATTTCAAGGATACTTGAGCCTTGACCAACCGGGGTCCCCTTGCATTCTGCTGCGGGACCCCAACACAAACCGCATCTTGGGGGGAACCGAAATTGAATTCTATCCTTCCCAATGTTTCTAGCCATGCCACCCCAAAATCACATCTGCGCTACCTAAAGGTAAGGGTAGGAATTCATGTACCACTTTCAATTCAAAGAAGGTGTAGAACCACATTTTTACAAATTCCGCCGTTCGCACAGATTCGCCGGTTCCCAACATGATGCCATAATCATTTGAGGGCTCTATCGGTAACTTTAACTTCTCCACAATGACGTCGGAAATAAAGTTATGGGTGGCCCCACAATCTATCAGAACTACCACTTCTAACCCCGAATAAATCCGGTGACTTTCAAAGTCTACAGCGAGCTCAGCCCGCCAATGAGTTTAAGGACAACGCCGCTAAATCCCTTGTACGCCGCGCGTATCCACAAAAGTTTCATCCTCCAGGTGCCTCATCATTTTCGGGACGAATCCTCGTGGTCATAGGTGTCGCGTACTACCAATATCTCCAAAGATTGAAGTTCTTTCTTTTTGCATCGGTGCGGGCACAAATCTCTCGTCGCATAGCGGAAACACAACCCCTTATCCTTCCCGACACGGATTTCACCATGCATGTCAAACGCTTATACGGGCGTAGTGGTCGTTGTCTCGTTTGTAATCTGGTTTAGGCGTTGAGAAACGTAGTCGTTCTCATAGTTGCAACACCCGTTCCCTTCGTACTAACAAGTCCCAATCCCCCACTTGTTCTGTTCACTAGTCCCGGGCTCACCCCTTTTCCTAGTGCTCAGAAAGCCAGATCATCCTCAATTACTTGTGCCATAAACTTTTTATCTTGTATTCCCACGAATTCATAATTTTCTCATTTCACTCCTTATTTCTTCTTTTAAACCGCTCTCCCATTTCCCTTCTAACGCACTTGGCACTAATATCGCGCATTCCCTTAGCATATTTCTCAAGCGATCGCACGATATTCTTTAACGGTGCCCTCTTGTCGCAAACTCATCGACTTAGCGCACTGTTGTCATTTATGTTGGGTTGGAATCGGTGTAACAGGAGCTCACGAAATTCTTCCCAAGAACTGATCGGTGATCGATCTTCCTCAGATCGCAACCATTCCGGGGCCTCACCCTCCATACACAAAGCGCGTCGACTCGTTCTGCCCAATTAATCGGTTAACCCAAAAATACCGTTCCACTCGACACAACCAACCTTAGGATCCTCATCGGTAAGACCTTAAAAAGCGGCATCTCGAGCTTAGTAACCTCTGTCAAATCTGGACTGCTCGCTCTCCTATGTTCGGTCCTCCTGTTCATATCGGTCCTCCCACTCTCTCCGATCTTCCCGGTCTCCTCTCGACATCGCCATCCCACCCCGTTCGTTCCAACCGGTAAATGACGCTATTGGTGCATCATAACCCATGCGCGCACCCTCCTCTCCTCCGGTGACTCGTGGACCCGGCCGTTACTCCCATCACCAAACTCCGGTATCTCTCTCTCGGCCCCGCTCAAATGGTCGGACCGACCGACCCGAACAACCCGACCCGACCAGTCCCCCTTGACCACCGCCGTGCCCCCCGACGCGCTGGCTCGCTGCCGGCGCCACACCCGACCCGCATGCCGCCCGACACCGCCCGAGCCCGAGCTGCTCGCCGTGGTGCTGCCGGCGCCAACCACGCCCGGCCATCGCTCGCCCCGAACACACACGACCCCTGCGCCCCCGGCAGCGCGCCGCCGCGCTGCGCCCCAACCCGCGTGACCCCCCGCGCCCATTCCGCTCGCGCTCCAGCCCGCGCGCCCGCCTACGACCAGGTCGTCGCCCTCTATTCGCGCCCCGCTCCTTCCGCCCGTCGCCACGCGCGACTGCGCCCCCGGTCTGTCCCCATCGGCACCGCCAGCGCCTCGCGCGCCGGCCCCAGCACCGCCGAGCGACCCTCATTGCCGAGTCCACCCCCTTCCTTTGTCCGCACCGCTTGCCTCGGTTTACGGCGTTCGGTGTTCGTTCTAGCAACTTTTGTAAATTTAGGTTAATTTGACCTATCTCACTATTCATCGCTGCCAGTTGAACCTCGAATTCCTGTTGCTTCTTCACCATCTCGGCACCACTCGATTCGCACTCTTGAACCCTAGTCTCCATCTTGGTAGTTACCATTCCCGGATCGGTAAATGGCTCTGATACCAAAATGATAGAATCTACCACACTTTTCTATTAAAATAAGATAAACCTCTCGAGAGAATCTCTCAAAGAGCCGCAATACAATAATGATAATTCGATCGATAAAAGAGTAACCTAGTCCGCCTATTTATAGCCTTCCTAGGATTTAACCTAACTTTGTAAATAACTCTATTTAGGCCCATAGGCCCATTACAAACTAAATGCTCATAATAAAATATATTAAAATAGTAATTAGTTCATTCTTCACTTCTTGCTTCGCCTCGAATATACTTTTAATGACGCCGGGATCGTATCATTCTCCTTCCCCCAAACATATCCTAAGTAATAATAACAATACTAGTAACAGATAGCCATGAAACACAACATACTCAAGTTAGACCTGAAAGCTACTACAGTGAAGTTACCAAAGCTCACCAGTCACGAAGAAAGGAATACTTTACAGCGCCACGAGAAAACTTCCAATTTTGGGATTTCACTTTTCAATACTTGTACGTATTTCTCCAATGTGTCTGCCTGTTCATTTATTATATCACTAGAAACAGTATCATTTGCAAGGTTAACAGCCGCCATTTGTGAAACTTGAAAATTCTCCGCAGTTCGTTGGAGCTTCCTTGCAGTTTCTTCCTCCCCCATCATCATAAGTGAAACCAATAGAGATTTAAGCTCAGTCCTAGCCCCAGCAGTTAGAGACATGCTCTTTAGATGCTCTACAAGAGCCAACTCCTCACCAGGACTACAAGTGTAAAATAATGATGTTATTTCGTGAGCAACTAGATACCACAGTTTAAAAGAAAAATTATCAGTTGCTTGCTGTACCTTCCCGGACGGATTTTTCCTCTACTTTTCTGACGTCTTGCGTCTCTTGATTTCCTACCTGCAGTTGTGCTCATGGAAACAGCTGAACTCCTCCTACTCCTGTTCATAAAAAATAACTCATGTTCATAAATTGAGGCAAGCACTGGAAACTAATATATATATCCATGTTCTTATACAGAAGGATGATCTAGCCAAATAGAAGTTATAGCATCTTCTCCAAGTTTACTTATAATAGATATGCTAGCAGACTGATATTTGATCTTCATGTATTCATATATTAAGAGTTTGAAAAACTAAGGCTTGAGAGGGAAAGTTGAACAAAAAGAAAGAGGTTTTTTTAAAAAAAAAATGAAAGAACAAGCGACTTTCGGACAGATCATTGTCCTAGTCCTAGTCCTAGATCATCCAATTATCAGAAACTCACAAATTTTGATCTCGCCATATCAAAGACAACTATACATACAATATTAGCAGGATTGGTAAAGATCTGTTAAAGAGTTTGAGAAATTGATTCGCATAGCCTCTAGTAAAATTTCCATGCAAATTCCGATGCTAAAGGCTATTTCATATTTACAGATTCAAAGTTAAGACTAATAGTTATGTTCATCTTCAAACTTAACAACAGGTGATAAAACATGAGCAACAATGACGCAAATAACTTCCAAATACAGGTGGATTAGGACCTCGAAAGGGAGTAATTATATTAGAGAAGCACAAAAGAAGCTAAGCAAAATCCATTAAATTAAATTGTGTCAAGGGTTTACACGATTGCTGTCGACCGATTCAACAACTTTCTCATTTTCCATATTCTTATGTTTGTTTGTTTTGTTTGTGTGCTCAAACAAACACTTTTTTAGATGATCATCTAAGTCTACAACCTTTATTAACGGTCACATTCATTCGAGGCTTTTACAAACCTTACATGTTTCCTATCTTCCACTAGTTGTAGAGCCAAACAAGAGTACCTTAATTCAGTTATAGAAAACGTAGAGACGGACTTTGTAAATGTCAAAAGAAACGTGATATAATAAAGAAGCTAAGAATGCATACCCAAATGAGTAAGCACTCATTCCACTCAAATTACTGCTAGCTTCTGATGCAGTATCATCATCAACATTATTCATTGAACTTTCCTCTGCCTTGATTTTAGCAGCAAGAAGTAATCTTCTCTGTCGAACAGCTAAATATCGTGTTAAATACTTCCCTACTTTCTCTAATCCTTCCTCATATTCACCGATAAGCATGCTTGCACATTCCGCAGATGCATTCTGCACTTCGAAAACTAAATCTATTCTCTGATGCATAAATGCAATTCTCAAAGCCTCTTCCCAGTCCCTAGCACTAATTAAGAAAGCCACCCCACGGTTAGTATCCCCACAGTACTCCAGGGAAATTTTAGCAGCTTCACCTGGTTTACCAAGAGCTTGAAGCTCTTCACAGAGTTCATGAGCCAATTGCAATATCTCATCTTCTCTCATTTTAAGCAACCCGGCCACTATAAACACCTGACTCCAGTTACCACTAGCACGATATGACTTCAAAGCCTTTTCCAAATTGGAACAGCAGAGATAAGTTTCAGCAGCATCCTCAAAACTTTTCTCTTCACTAAGATAATCACCCCAGGCCTCAAGGACTAATTTTCTCTTAGTATTATCTGTAATCAACTGAAGTCCCAAAGAGAATAACTGAGGTCTTTCCTTAATTAGGTTCAGACAATCAGAAAAATGACCATCTCCAGCTGAAACAACATGTTTTAAAGCTTTCTCAAATCTTGACAATCTTAAATCAATATTGTAGCACATTAAGAGGAATGGCATCTTCTCAAGTCCTTGAAGATAAGGGATGAATTCTTTTGGATCCCGCTGTGAGTTTATTGCCACAATAGCAGCAAGTTTTAAATCATAAAGGCCTAAGGCGGTCTCAAAAACAGCATCAGGATCAGACAACCATAAGAGATGTTTCAGAGCTTCTTCAGCAGATGGATAAGATGTTCGCCTTGGGTCGTCAGAATTTAACAGTTCAATTTCACGTATAACTTTTATTCTCTCCAAAGCTTCTTCAAGTGCTGGTGGATCACTACGTGCAAGGGTGGTCAAAATGCATAGCTCTCTTGCTGGACTTTCCACCATATGCTCCTGAATAGCCCTCCTGATGGCAAACAGGACCAAGGAAACCTTGTCTTTTACATAAGAATCTTTAGATTCTGTCAGTGCTTCAACTTTATTGGCATCGGTGCATGAACGGGAAATAGAGTTTTTATACAGTGTCTCTGTGACATTTTCATTCTTTATGGCACAAACAAATTCGGTGATGTAGTTAAAATTATTAACTTGCTTCACAAATTCTACAGCTGACTGGATAAATGCTGGTAAACCATAGTAATCAACAATAACATTGAAGTCTATCCTATGGCGCCTTACCATAAGAAGAGCATCTCTGAAGCGCCCTTGGATCAATGCATTAACGATAGATGCGAGTACCAACTTTCTTGGATATATGCACTCTAGATTTCCTCGAGTTGTTTGTATTATAACAGTAGCAGCATCACCATGCAAAACTCCGACAATTTTGGCACTTCTTTCCCATATATGGATAAAGTTTTTACTTTCACCTTCTCTACGTTGATTGCTAGCTTGGAAAAAGTTGTATTTCTCTTCTATTTTTTCATCCAGTACATCCAAAATGTCAAGAATACAAAGCATATCCTGTTTAGTTGCTAAAACCAAATGCGTGGTAATCTGGTCCCCCAAATTTGAGTAAGAAGAGAAACCACTACAGTTATTGCAGACTACCATCCCATTCAAATGAAGCCTCCCAACATCATCAAGTCCAAAAAGAAGGGGCTTTAGTAACCCATTATTATCCACCAAAGCCACACTCATCCAAGGACAAGATGATGAAAAACTCTTATCCTCCTGTTTCAAAAATTCACTAGAAAGGCCCGACCTAGATACGTACTTAAGAACCTCCCCACCATTAAGCTGGACAAACGCAGTACAATTCTCAGCAGGAATAGAAGCTACACAGATGACTGTTCCTTCAATAAATTTTCGATTAGAAATCCTTGCATGCCAACCAGAACATACGGGTAAACCTTGAACATGATCCTTAGAACATTCAAGATCAATTTCCAATAAACAAAATCCAAGAGGCACTTCATTCAGGGAGCCTCGAGAGACATAATTACAATCATCAAACCCATAATGAGAAACAACAAGAAGTTTATGCAAGTCCAACCAGACAAGATGTCGAAAGGAGCCAAATGTTGAATTGGTAGTTGAAGCCTCAACATAAAATTCTTTTCCTTCTAGTTCTTCCCAGACATCAGCTGCGGGAAGCTCTACTGTGCATAAAAAGCCATCAGATAAAAATGCAGCCAAACAGTACTTAGAATTCTTAGAGTAAAATGCCATATCACGAACAGCACTTGAAAATTTCAAGCTGAATAAATACAGAGGAGGTGGCATGAGTGATAAAGAAAGAGGGGTCACAAGTATCTTTGCATCATCGATGACCAGTGCCATTGAGTGCTCCATGACAGCTGAAATCCATATAAAGTTGTACATTGTAATTTGTCCATTAACAGTCCAACAAAATAACTGAAGAGGCCTTGTCGGGTCCCATACATACCTAACCTCATCCTGCTTTGAGTACCGAATTTCATGCTTCATGTACCAATGATTATTGCTGAAAAACCAGATCTTTACACAATCATGCTTTTCACCTCTGACAATAGCCGCAAGAAGATCTGAACTGCAATTCCACTTTAGAAGCTCAACTTTTGCACCAATTTGATCGTTAATACGAAAAGAACTTCTTTCTAATCCATTCCTTTCATAAAATACTACCGCAGGACATTCAGTTTCACTTTTCTTATCATAAACAGCAGCAATTTTTGCTCCACTGGGCATCCATTCCAAAACTCCTCCTACGAAGTTTTTTGATTCAGATGAAGCATGCAAGGAACCTCCATCTCGCTCCCATATCTTGAGCTTCTTGAGTGTAGTATTAGAATTTTCTACATCACTCAGTGTCACAAAGTATTTCCCATCACCTCGCCAAGAAATGGAACTCTCACAATCATTCTTCTCTGAAAAGTTTGGTTCACCTGAAGACGCAGTCCAATCATTATATTCACATATATTAGAAAATATAAAAAAAATTCTGATGTAACCCTAACCATGGATGATCATAGAGATGACTCGATAACAACAAGGAAAACCTTGCAGCCAACATCCAGTAATAAGCAATTAAATTCCTATTTTAAAAGTCACCAACCATCATGGAATGACCCGAGTGGTCAAAGGGGGTCTTGGGGTGCTTAAGGAGATGGGTTCAAACCATGGTGGCCACCTATGAATTAATTTCCTACGGGTTTCATTAACATTCAACTATTGTAGGGTCAGACGGTATGTCTCGTGACATTAGTTGAGGTGCGCACAAGCTGGTCCAGACAGTCACGGATATTAAAAAAAAAAAAAGTCACCAGTTAAACAAAGTTCATCAACTCTTTTGGACATAGCAAGTAGCCTAAAGAAAAGTTGAAAGAAAAGGCCATAAATCTAAGTATTGAAGGGTCACTGATATCTAAAAGATTATGGGTTCAATTCTATGATGACCACCTACCTAATAATTAATTATCTATAGGTTTCATTGATAACCAAATATTGTAGCGTAAAATTTGTTCCATGAGAATAGTTCCCATAAGCTGGCTGAGACACTTCAAGAGTATCCATCATGGAGTAGTATAGTGGTCAAGAGTGTCATATAAATTAAGAGGTGATGAATTCAATTAATGGTGGCCACCAACTTAGGAACTAATTTCGTACACAATAATCGAGGTGCACGTAAGCTAACCCAAATACTTACGGATATATATACACATATATAATATAAAAAATAAAAACAATAACTCCTTCAATTAAGCATGAAAGAAGTCCTTACGTACGTCAACACACCTTCAGGAAAATCCTCGAGAGTATTCTCAAACATCAAATCCCAATCATGAGTCATCACTAAAATCTGCCCAAGCCCAGAAATTATGCATAACAAATCCCCATCAGGACTAGGTGAGATACGTTTCACACCACCCTCCACTCTGCCAACAACTTCACTCCCATTGCCATCCACGGAAAACAGCAAAAGAAGTCCATTTCGAGTTCCCAAAATCAGGGCTTCTTTCTCCATCAAATAATCAAAGGACGTAACGTAGTCCCCCGTCTCCACATCAACAGGATGAACTTCAGCAGTTAACATGGCTAAGCTCTTCATTCTTTCATTCTAGTAACAGAAAAACGCAAATAACAAGAACAATTAGTACATTATACCATCAAAACGCCATTAACATTGAACCAAGAAAAAGAAATAAAGCAACATGATCACAAGGGTGTAAGTAGAATGAGAATGGTTACGGGGAGAATAATACTCTTAACCATGTTTGTGCTACCGACAAACAATTATTTCTTACATGATCAATATTCATTCTTCATAATCTCGTTCTCTTCCTAACCAACTTTCATTCTCCTCGTAATCACATTCTCTTCCTTTTTGGAAATCGAAAAATTAGAGTTTCGCTCTATTATACTGCTAATCACACCAATCCCTGGACAAATTAATTTTACATGTGGGTCTCAAGAGAACACACTTTCAAAGTCCAAGCGGGAACAATTTCATTCGCTTCCCAGCCAAAGTTATCCCATAATCTCATTATTTCTCCCCGACAATTACATTCCACATGTTTTCAGTATATTACTTTCATTCCAAACACAAATAATCATTTTTGTTTTTGAGTATTTTCTAATATTTTGATTCTCAAAACACCTCCCAAAGTCGCAATGCATATGAAATTGAAAATGGAAAGGGATAGAGAGAGAACTGACATGGAAGGAAGTAAGGTGAGTCGCGTAGATGAAATTGGCGGAGGAAAGAAAGAAGAGGCGATTCCGCTCAATGTCGAAGGCGGAGAACTGTATGAGTTCTTCATCGCTCTGTAATTGGAGCTTCAGAGAGCTCTCGGAGCACAGCTTCAAGTTGTTCATCTCCGAACACCAAAACCTCCTCCAATCTTCACACGCGCAGAGGTTGGAGGGTTTTGTAGGGTTTTGAAGTTTTGAAGAAGATGCTTTTTACGGTGGCGTTGTATCAACGGCGCCGATTGGCGGCGGGTTATACATACACACACATATATATATATATATAACCTAGTTTCTTTCCGATCAAGTGACTCAGCTTTCACACTCTTTTTTTCTTTTTTCTTTTTTTCTTTTATTATTTCTTCTTCTTTAAAAAAAATGTTAAAAAATAATGAAGCAAGGGAGTGTTTGATTGAGATATTTAAATAGGATTTAACTTAAAAAGTTATATTGACAAGTTATATGTAGTAGTTAAAAATTGAGAGTTATAGCCAAAAACTCGTTTATATGCAATTTTTGTATAGAACAATTAGAGTCAAAACCTTGTTCGGACATATATTTAAAATGAGTAGTTATTTTTAATAACTAAAAAATAAATTATTAAAAATGAACTGTTAAAAATGAGTTATTTCGATTGATTTGAAAGGAATGATTAAAAATAAGTGGTTAAAATTGATTAAATAGTTATAAAAAATGACTTGTTAGAAATAAGAGTTATTTTTAAAAATAAAAATGAAGAGGAGTTAGTAAAAACTCATTTGGATGTAAGTTTTTAGGAGGAGTTGATAAATTGTAAAACAAAATCTTACCTAAATATGTCAAACAAACGGTCCTTAAAATGAGTAGTGTTTTATTTATAATGCTAGAGGTAAAAGTGATCTGCATCACTATGCACCTAATGACCAAGAAGTTAATATGGGCAAATAAACACCTTCGGAAGTAAGTTTACCTCCCCCTTCAAAAATATGTATCATAATAGCTTAAAATAAATAAGTAATAATCTAGTAACGTCACACAGTAACCAATTAGTTACAAGTTTAAATTTCAATTGTGTTTGAATTAAAAAATATATATCATGAAATTAGGAAGTTTATGAATAATATTACTTAGTTTAAAGAAAAGGAATAATATTAGTTCAACTCTTTTACTGAATGGGTCAGTGGCGCAATAATTTTATTATTCAATTGTAAACCAATTCAACACTAGTGTCACAGGTTCGATCCCGAGAATCGATATTCATCCCTCTCCCCCAATATATACTAAAAAAAAAGTTCAACTCCCTTCATTTTTAAGCCAAATTAAGAATTGAATTAATGCAATCGTTTTGACAAAAAAAGAAAATAAACCAATATTTAATAAAAGATAAAATTGTTGGTTGAGTTTTTTTTTTTTCCTTTCTTTTTTATAATTAGTTTCCAATTTTTGTTTTTGTGTTTTATACCTGGTTATTTTACTTTCAATGCCCATTTTGGTTTTTTAAGAGGATAATGATAGCAAAGTTATCGCTCCTAAAAAAGTCCTAGGTTTAAAGCTGACTCTTAAAAGTTTTTGTTGAACTCAAAAAAGTATACATATGTTAAGAGGATAATAATAACAAGGTTAAAATGCCGATTTTATTTTACAGTTTGAGTCCTAAGAAGATATATCGAATGGATCAGTGGCGCAATAGTTTCATTATTTGGTTGTAAACCAATTTAGCACCAGTGTTAGAGGTTCAATTTCGAGAAGCAGTATCTATCTTCCTCCTCCAATATGTACTAAAAAAAAGCACGTAAGAAGATGCCATTGTTCTATTTTAGTTAATATGTGTTCAAATATTTAATTTTAATGTTTGCAATTCGATTAAAGCTCAAATTGGGAATAGATTTCTTGTTAATTTTTAATTTTAAAATATGTTTCATAGAATTCTGTCTTCTATTAAAATTATTATTATTATTTAACCAATTTCAATTAAATTCTGTCTTCATAGAATCCTTTGACATGACTGAGATTTCAAAGGAGATTCCCCAAATATAGAAGTCCATGAAATTCCATCTTACTAAGTAAAGGAAGTAATATAAGAAGACATTTCTCTAATGCCATTGCAATTACAATTAACTTCAAACTTATCATAAACTATACTAGATCAAAATTAGATTTTAAAATGTATAAAATCTTAAAATAGGAGATCAAAATAATTTTTAAAAAATTAATTTCTTCATGTGTATTATAATCAACACATTTCAACATTTTCTTAATAAGTATATGGAGGAAACTTAAATATTTGACTTTTGGTCAAAGATGTATACATCAACCCTAGGTTCGAATTTACCCAGTCAAATTTGATGTAACCTTTTTTTTTTTAACAAAGAATGCTTATTATTATTGTTATTTTTGAGATATATATCATTTTCATTTGTATAAAGAGATCAGAAATTGAAATCTCATGTAGGTTTGTTTGTCAAATTTAAAGAGAATTTAAATTGAGCATTTGTAATTACTCCTCAAGAACCATCTATCCAAACGAATTATTATAACCACTCAAAATAACTCCTCATTTCTAATTATTCAAAAAAACTTTTCATTTCTATTTATTTAAAATAACTTTTCATTTCAAACCACATATTTCTAATCATTCATTTCTAATTATTTAAAATAACTCATTTTTAACCATTCGTTTCTAACTATTCTTTTAAACTACTCAAAATGACTCACCAATTCAAATCAACATCCAAATAAGCTATAATCACTAATTCCTCTATAAAAAAAAAAATTAAAAACCAGTTTTTAACTATAACTCCTCCATAAAAAATTATATTTATACGAACTATTACAAAAATCTCAATTTTAAATTACTCAAAATAACTCTTTAAATAACTCCTCATCCAAACACCACCTTCCTAAAATAATTCTCAGAGTTGAATAAACTTTTTGCCATGACAACGTACCAATAAACAAACCACCGTTTGTTCTTCTCGCATCAAATTGTCTGTCCAAAACCAACTGACAATCCCAAAATTGCTTTCAAAAGTCTAGCTATACAAGCACAAACTTCTGTTCGATCCTCTCATAAACAAACAAAATAAGCTCGTAAATAGTAAGAAAACCAGCCAATATAAAGAACCTTCATCGAATACGTTCTATTTCATATTAACCACGTCAAATTTCAACCTAAAACTGGTTACTACTTACATTTGAAAGGGCTGTTGATTCTAACAAGCGGGTATGATTGGAGAACAAGATGAAACAATGTCAGCTACCAAAAAGACATGGGAACAAACCTGACGTTTGACGATAAACCATCACGAAACCGCCAAACAATGGAAGCGAGCAACTGGCTGAGAAACCTGATGACACCTTCAACAAATCCAGTTCCAATAAGGTTTCAATGACTTCACAGACAAGAACCTTTTTTCACCAAATCTTTCTCACTGTGTTTTTCTAATTCCGAGCCGCAATTAGCTCTCTACCACTCAACCAAAACTGGCGAAACGACTTTGTCTAGCGCGAAGAAACTGTATGAGTAAACTATCTGTACACATTGAGGCTTCTCCCATATAGCTAAAAACTTATCCTAATTTTCCTGTAAGTTTACTGATCCTACCAAGATGGTACAATTCTATTGCAAAGAAGGGTCATCGAGTTCGATTCCCCTTTCCTTTACTGCCTGCAGAACAGCACTCGTATCTCCTCGAGTTTTACATCTGTTGTAGTATGATTTCCACAGCTGAACAGAAAACGGGTATACCGATAAAGCCCGCTTGTGAAACCTCTCAGTTATGGCTTCAAGACCTTTAACATTGACCAGAATGTTAGCAGCTTCTACCAATATGAACTCTGGTGGTATCGGAACAGCACAGAAGATTGCACTAATCAAATTTGAGCAGGCCCAGAAAATAAGGCTGGTCGAGGTAACTTGCGAAGAGTAGTTGTCATTGCATAATTGCTTGCAGACTGAAAGTAGTAACTGATAATTTGAAGGCAGCATCTCTAAGATAGTTTCCACAAAATCCACCAATTCCTTGGGTTTGCTAAATTTTGAGGGTAAAAGGGATGGCCCAAACCAGACTTCAAGAATACAGTTCACTAGAGAAGGGTCCGGAGAAAGTGGAGACAACATGTTACTGACGAGAAGTTGAACTCTTGGCTTCTTGATATCGTTAATGAACTTTCTGGATAATGGCTCGGGGACAGGGAAAGCGCGTACATCATTGAGATAGCCCTCTAAAAGGCTCCTTATTCCACCCATAGAAGCAGCCTCATTCAGCAAGGATTCATCAGCAAGCAAAAACGTAGCATACTCTTTCATGCAATATTTAAAAGTCCCAGAGCTAGCAGCCCTCAGCGCATTGTCCAAGGTCAAACGTGCTTCTAATAGGTCTTTCAGCAGCAACTTATGAACAGAAAGGTTAAGATAACAAAACACCACATCCACCTCGCTGGGACTGTAATCGAATGAATGTACAATTGATCCTGAAGAATAATCTAGCAAGTGTGAGGAGCTGCACTCAATATTATCGAGTGTTCTAGTTTTAGAAAAGTCCATTTTTGAACTATGGTCAAACCGGCGTCCCATTAGTTCTTTGGCATATTTGATTCTCCCATTCTGAAGTAAATATTCAGCATATTGATTCCAGATGCACTCGACCCCAGGTACTTCTTTCGGCCAGTTCCTAATCACTTCTTCAAATGCTGCAACGGTTTCATCCCCAAAATCATGTTTCTTTGCCCGCACTTTAAGCAGATGAAGTTCTATGCAAGATGGATAGCGCTTAACATACTCATCCAGTGAGTTCCTACTGAATCCTATGTCTTCAAATGCCATCGAACACCTTATATGATTGACAGCAAACATTTGAATAGATTTTTGGTAGCGATCACATTCAAGTGATTCATTGTTCAAGCATGAATCAACAAAATATACTGCTTTCTTGACCACCCTAGAAGCCCTCTGCTTCTCAATATCTGCCAATCGAATGGTGGGCCATTCAATCTCCTCCAGTTCTTTCTCACATTCGAGCTGCTGCACTACAGCATGAGGCAGTTTCCTGTAAATAACTAAATACACAACACAAACCCAGAAAACACATTTGTCAGATATATTTAAGTATGTGAGCATATCAGAATGCGTAAAAGAACAAAGCTCATCAGAATCCAATGCAACTTGAAGAAGTCCAAAAATCCTCTGAATAGCCTTCTCGACCTTCCCAGACATGCACAAACAATTTGCCATCTGTAAAATCAGGTCCAAGACATGGGCACTAGCATATTTCCCATCCAAGTTAGGAGTAACTATATTGTTGCAGAGTGCAGAAAGTGCAGCATCATAGGCAGCCATTCGAGCATCAAGATTCATGCGGCTGTTAATATACATGAGCCAGAGTTCATAAGATTGCCCATTGTGTTTGACCTGAAGAACAAGAGCAAAGGGTTTCCACACAATGCTTGATTATGCGAGTGAGGAAATTAAGTGACGGACAGAAGAGCCTACCAGTTCAAGTATGGAGGAAGAGACGAGTCTGCATTTAATTATAAAGGTGATCCAAACACAAGGAGAACGTTTTCTTAAAAGGAAAAGAACTAAATAAAATCCAAATGCCATAATTCAATTGGAATCGAAGGTTTTCACAGATAATTTGTCATTGATGCATGACATATGTCACAGCTGCATTACAATCATGTTCAATTTAATTAAATCATTGCATATCCTATAGACCCTTTGTGTAAAGTAGATACTGCCTCCTATCCCAATCTCTAGAACAGTTTATACTTCTAATTTCTACTTCCTAGATATTTTTTCATTAACATGTGCAATATATATAGCCTTATAGTATAGCGACCCAGCCCCAAAGAAGTTCTAGTAAGGGTCAGTTTCTTTCTCCCTTTTCAGCGATGATAGTTTTTTTTTGTTACTTCAAACATTGACTGTTTCACAGGTGCAAGAAATTAGAGATGCATGACAATTGATTTCGATGTTTTGGATCACCGTAAATCATCCATTCCTCTACTTTGAACTAACAGATTTTAACTTTAAAAAATTGTATAATAGTATATCACCCAGAAGCGAATGCACATGTTATGTTTTAATCCTCATGTTATAAAGTCGATAATAACCATAATAACTAAGGCTCGCTTTGATTGAGAGTTTCAGTATCACTAAAATACTAGGCAGTGTTAACCAAATTTTGATTTTTTTGTTAAATCAAAAAGAAAAATTGACATCAGAGAATCTTGTGATAAGGTTGGGCCTAGGGCTCGGTTGGGCCATTACTTGGAGAATAAGTTAGTATTTTGTTATAAATAGGGTGGGTTAGGTTAGGGTTTAGGCATCCAATTGTTAAATGAGTTATTGAGTGATTTATTGTAGGGCTCAAAAGATTCTCTTGAGAAGGTTCCAAGTTCCTATCAAAACTTGGTTTATCTTTATTCTTTTATCTTTTGATATAATCTAGATCTTGGATCATATCATCTTGTTACATCTCTCTACCATATTTATTTTAATACGTGGATTCAATCAATATCTTTCAAGACGTTTTTAACTTTTTTGCAGTACTGTTCCTACTTCGAGATTTTATTCTATGGTAGAGCAGGAAGCATACCGCATAAGAGAACATGTCATCCTTCCCTCCTGTTGTAGCATAGCTATAGAATACAAGAAGATAAATGATCCAGAGAGCTTTAGATTTTGGATTATTCTCTACAGCACGTGATAATATAGGAAGAGCCTGCAAATCCGAAAGTTTCCAAATGAATTGCAACATAGTTCACCCAAGCAAGAACCAACAAAAGAATGAATAACAAAAGAAGATACCTTTTTCATGCCCTCCCGATTGTTCATTTCCTGGTTAATAATAATTAGAGCCGTCTCCAGAGCTTGGTTCTCATCAGCCTGATTCAGCTGACTCTACTTTGTATGAAGTTGGCACAAATGAGATCATGGGTCAAACAACAGAAAGATAGTCAATGATCTGTATTCAGTAATCAATGACAGAAAACTTTGTAGTCGTCGCATGAAAAGTCGTACAAGTGAGAAAATGGACCAACCAACAGAAGATGCACAAGGATCAGTATTGAGATAATATATAACAGAGTCATTCAAAGAGCATAATGATAAGTTTACAAATATCTAAAAGAGGTAATTCTAAATTGCTAATGTAAAAATAGAAAAGAGGAAAAAAGATGTGTAACACCAAGCACCGGCATAAGAAAATAAACTGCAATATCTTCTTCATGCAATAACTACTATGCAAAAGGAGAAAAAAGATGACGTCACTCGGTTGAAAATACTCATGCTAGATGCCGCAATTTGAGCTAAGTAAAAGTGACCATGGTTCCCAAAATCAGATAGTTAAGATATAATGGCATACTTTAAACTACACTAAGACTAAGAAAAGAGTTACCATAATTCAGACAAAATTCTATAAGAAATGAAGTTTCATTGAAGAAAGTGTCATGGATGAAGTACTGTAGTCACTAGACACATCATTCCAAGAAAGTCGAATGAGATATTTGTAACCTAAAACAGCAGATGTGCATAAGTAGTTATGCATGGAGGAGGGAGAAGAGAGAGAGAGAGTCAAATATGAATCGGTTACTAATATAGTCAGCATGTGCCACATCAAAAGAAAAAAAGCTCAACCGCAGATTAAGCCAAGAGCATATATAAGGACTAAGGAGTAATAAGCAAACCAATATAGTGCTTCCACTCTGAAAATATGACGACTGTCTATTCCAACTTCCCTTTGCCTCTATACGAGCATCAAGTAATAATAGCCCATCAGCAGAAGCATCCTTTTGGAGCAAACTCGGTAACGTCAAAGAAACACTAAAAAAGTTTTGCCAGCATTGACTACTTTTCCGAACTAAAAGAGTGTCATATGAATGTGAATCAGCTTTAAGAATATCAAAGCCAACCAGGTAAGTTGGAGGAGTCATGAGATCTTCATACTTGAAGACTTTTGTTTCATCCGAAGAAAACGATAGTCCATTGGTTGAATCTGCAAAAGATGAAGATGAAAAGCTACAAAATGTGAACAATCCTATTAAGAGAACATCAGAATTATCATACCAGAATAGTTGCTCTGGCGAGACTGACACAGCCTCCTATTGGCAAAAGTGGAGTCCATGTGTTGCCAAGGACATTCATCATTGTTGCATTTTCCACGGAGTGCATACATGCAAAGTGGCCAAGATGGATCAATTGCAAGATCATCAATATAAGAGCCTTCACTCTGAAACATATGTCTGAAAGTATCATGTACATTGTTCTTTTTTAATTTTGTCAGGTGGATTCGATCTACTTCTAGCGAATCACCTTCTTTGGAGAAACCAAGATTAGTTAGACTCCCTCGGGTTCTAGCGAGCAAGACTTCTATGCTAACGCAGGATATGGCTTTTATGTGTTGCAAAACACTGTTCAAAGTCAGAGGTAGAAAACCAAAAGAAGGTTTGGAGCAAGGACCTTTATTGAATGGTTCACTGCCATCAGAATCTGTAGAATCACGAGTTTCTAATGGAAAGTTCTCGAAATGATAACGATTATGGATATCATCTGGGGTCTTGGTTCTGACTGTGCCTGCATAAGGAACTAAGTTTAGAAAATGAATAAAAGTTTTCCCCAAGAGATGGTTGATTGGCAAAGGTTGCAGTTCAAAGATCACCCATTCAAGTCTCCTAAGAAGTTACTTTGGCTCCACATCTCAAGAGATATGTAATTAAAGAAACACAAAAATAAATTATTTTAGTACTTTCCAAATCTATTGATCCAAAAAAAAAGGCAAGCAAACTTATCCACTTCTCCACATACTGTGACTGTTTCAATAACCACATCACATGCTATACAAAATCATACATGATACACATACACCTATAAGATATTAAGATGCACGTATAAATGTCACCCTTAACTTATTTCACAAAATCAAATCTCCACCTAATCTATATGACTTTCAGGTGAAACCCATGATAACAAAAATGCTAAGCCAACTCCACAAAATCCTTCAGTATTCTTCTTAGTTTCACCATTTTACTCTCCTTACAAAATAAAGTTAATAAAACACATACAACACAAAAAGAAGGCAAAAAGACTGCACATCACAATCTTTTTTTTCATGTGAGCCCACATCTTATAGTTAATTTTTTTTTTATAAAGTGTGTGGCCTAGTTTGCACGCGCATTAACTAATCCGATAGGACAACTGTCTGATTCTACGTCCCCAAGGGGTGGCGCAGTGGTTGAAGACTCGGGTTTTGAGGGTATGCTCCCTTGAAGACTCGAGTTCGAGTCTTCCCTATGACAATAGTCCTTCGATATCTCCGATGTCTGGCCTAGGAACGGGCGTGATTACCCTATTTTAAAAAAAAACTGTCTGATTCTACATTTAGTTACCAAGCTCCTAGAATATTAAATCCTTGGTAGGTGGCCACCTTGGCTTGAACTTTATTCCTTTTAAACCTTTTACTATTTCACCACTAGGTCTGATGATAGTTAGCATGTAATTATTGTAATACAAAATGAAATGAGATGTAATACCCGGATAGTTAAAATCGAACCCAACCCCAATTTTAACTAAGCATATTTCCCCATATTTTTCACTTCATAGACAACATCTAAAGCAGCCTTCATGAAAAGGTCTGTGGTGATACTGATGATCAATTTTAGGTAGAATGATGTTCACCTAAAATAACATGAAGAAAATGGGAACAATAGAAAAGGGAGTCCTTAAAAGAAAATAATAGGTTATTAGAAGTCAGCACAAACTGTGTTCTTTTTTATTTGCCAATTTGCTAGGACCTTTTGGGATCTTACCTTGTATGTTTTCAACTGGTGCACGGCCCTCCCAAAAGACATGACATCCTTACTAACTCTCACTCTCCACCCTTTCAAAGGCAAAACCAAGTTCTTATGAGATAGCTTGGTTTGAGCTTTCTTTTGGGCCACTTGGAATGAATATAACAGACAGATTTTCCAAAATAAGGAATCTACTTTTCCCATTTTGTTTAAGAGAATTGAGCTTATGGTTGTATCTAGGTTAAAAAGGTCTTCACTTTTTGTTAATGATAGCTATTCTACCCTCTTGCTAATTGTCTTATAAAAAAAAAATCAGCACAAACCAAAAGAACCTTATCAACAGAAATATAAATTTGACAGCTGGAATGTGCAATTGCAATCCACTTCAAACACGCCTATATAATGTGAAAAGGCAGAAACCTCATTCCGAAAAATAAAGTAATGTTACCTCCAAAACCAAACTGCTGATCTCTCTTTCCTGATAGTACAGCACTCTCGGTCTTGTCAATGTCACTTCTAACTGTTTTTCCTAATGTAGGTTCTGTATTATTTTGCTGAGTTTTGTCATCTTTGTCATCTTTTTCACCCCTCTGTTCCACTGAAGTCTGAATGGTATGGCATGGATTACAAGTCTTTGACAAAGTTCTTGTTCCTAGACGTGCAAATAGCTCAGACCTTAATTTTGCTTCAAGATGCAAAGGATCCTCGGTGTTATCCTCATAGTGGTTTTTCTTTGACATATTACAAGCCTCCATTTGATCAACAAAGTGCTTCTTTCCCATATAGTACTCATCGTATGAATCAATCATTTCATGGTCAGGAGGATATGACTCTTCATCTCCGTCCACTGAAACGTTTGGATCAATGGATGGGAAGCAAATTCTATCTGCAGTATTCTGGCCCTTAAAAGGCACTGGATTCAATGTATTACCACACAAGTCAGAGCAGGATCTAGGCTCAGACCCCAAATTTTCTCCATTTCCATACAGGTTTGTAACATTGATGGGACTAGCATTTTCATGTTGCATATTTAAATCATTCCGTAGTTGAGTAAGACTATTATTTTCATAATGCTTCTGATACAAAGGAGAAGCTCTATTTGCATTTCCAGACATACTATTTGAGTGTTCAACGCCAATTTTCATGTCTTCTTGCTGTCTTGAGGAACTAACTAAACCAGGATTATTCATGCAAAAAGAGTGAAAATGAGCTGAAAATAGTTCTCTCTTGTGATAAAGATCCAGACATCTAGAGTTAGCCTCAATCAAAGCCCTTTGAGCTCTTGAATAAATTTTGAAAGCATTTCTTTCTTCAATTTCACATTGGCGCCGAAAAACTTGTGCTTCTTCCAGATCCTTGTCCAGAGACTCCTCCATTTCAAACAGTGATTGGAGATCAGAATTGTTGAAGCCCAAGCAACTGGAAGAATTACTGTCAATCAACGACTGCAATAGAAGTAAATTAAGAGGAATTTCATGTAACTAGAATAAGAGGGGGGAAATTTTACAGTTGGGCTTGAAGACAAACCTTCAAGAAATTATTGAATGAGTCTGGAATCTTGACATTGGATGCTGATTGAGGACGTGTTCCTTCTAAAAACATTGCAGTAGAAGGACATGGTTGAAGGCCAGCATTTTGACTGTGAAACTCAATATTATCCTGTTGATACAAATATTTAAACTATGCTTCACGTAGGAAAACTATGTATTATAACAAAAAGGGACATAATTTGGTAGATAAGTTCATTCACGTAAGAAAAAAAAATTATTATCTCCTAAATATTAGTCTATGACAAGGTATCCTGATCATCCAATGTCAATAACAAAGATGTAGTTCAAGTAATTTTCACGATGAATTTCACAATCTTAGGAGATTCCACAAAGAGCATGGTCAAACATAAAACTACGGAAATGAATTAAAGGTTTTATGGAGCAACTTCAGGATTTTCTGGGAAGTATAATGGGTTTAGGTAGTCGATAAAAATACATCAACGAGAGAAGCTATCATGCTACATGTACAATTATTGACTTACAAAATGAGTTTGGACATTGGATGCCATGTTTGGGAGAACTGAAGCTTGATCTAAGACAGCAATAGGGTGAGGGTCCACCTGCTTACTAATCCGATCTGATTGATTTCCATTAGCAACAATGTCAGTACCTGCAAAGCATTATACTAACAAGTAAGGCACCTCATAGAACAAAGAGGTCGAGCTAAACTGTAAGATCTAAATTTTTTAATTTGGTATGAACAAAATATTCACCATCATGGACTATGCCAAGGTCATTTCCAGGTGCTGGTGATTCTACATACTTGATATCTCCCTCCCTCTGCTTCAACATACTGAACTCTTCTCTATTCATAGCATTCCCTTTATGATTACAAGTGACATTAATGTTCTGTATCTCTCCTCCAGGCTCTTGTGGCCGAAAAACAGATTGTACAGCATTGGTTGAATGTAAAAGTTGTTGCCCACTCAAACTCGGCTTGGTAGTAGAATAAGACCCACCTGTTTTCATGCGCTTTGCATCTGATTCCTTAGGCCTCGATGGATGAAACTGAGAGATTGTAGCATTTCCTTTCCTGCCCAAATCAGATTTTGAATTCGTGGCAACATAATCTTGGTTTGCAACTGAAATGGTCTCCTTACACTGTTGGGCAGACTTGAGCTTCAGTTTGCTTTCCCAACTGGCTATCTGTTCCCGCAAATCCTGCAGCTTACTATCATTTAAATTCATTCCTTGATTCTGTCCACGCCCTTGGCTCGGTAGGTTACCACTGAAAGCTCTAATTCTAGATCCTTTTTCAGCCAATGAGGGCCCAGCAGCACCCTTGGAATTTGCTCCATGAGTCTTCGTCTTTGAAGTGATAAATGATTGGCTCAACGATCGCTTGTTTGCCACTTTGTTCCTTGCCATACTGCTTAACTTATTGGATTTATCAAGAAATGAAGTTGGAGGTTTAAAATCCCCAACAAAATTACTATGAGATTTTAAAGTTCTCTCTTTACTGCGTTCCTCCAAGTCACTGCCACTATCATCTGAGAAGCTTATCACAAAATTCGAATTGGCATCTCTAGAAGCAACCCAAGTAGTAGCATTTTGTACAACTTTATCATTATCACATTTCTTCTGAGAATTAGTTTGTATGGATGTTCCTGTGAAAACATCAGCAGAAGTTGAAAATATATTTCCAGAAACAGCCATCATCTTTGTTAGTGGCAGATCTTTAACTGTACATCATTAAATTATATGTGTGTGCGCACGCACGCGAGTGAGTGTCCGACCCAACTTACGAACACCTCGACTATTCTTAACAGACAACCACCTGACCTACAACATTTGGTTATAAAAGAAACTCATAGGAAATTACTTCCTAAGCAGATAGTTATCACGAATTCAATTCATAACTTTTTAGACCATTAAACCAACCTATGATGGTCTAGATCAACATGGGTTGCCCTATGAAAACAAAACCACCCAAAAAACTAGTGCACTTCCAAATTCATTTAAATAGCACAATTTGAGAACACCTTAAAAAATCTAGAGTAACAGGAAAATTTCAAGCATTGAAACTATTGGTTGATATAATTAAATTCGCCCAAATCCATTAGCTTAGGCTTTTGGATTGATTGGTGGTTTAACATAATTCAACATGGTATAAGAGCAGGAGGTCATGAGTTCGAATCCCTGCCAAGTCGTTTCCTCCCCAATTAAAATTAAATTCCACTTGTAGGGCATTTCTCAAATTTCAAACCCCACACACTGCATTCAGGGTCCAGTGTCTGTGATTTCGTAGTACGCCTAAACTCTGCATTCAATGTAACTTTTCTTTTTATATGTGTGACTGTCTAGACCAGCTTGCATACACCTCGACTATTATCATGGGACACATTATCTGACAACATTTGGATGTCAAGAAAACCCGTAAAAAATTAATTACTACACAGATGGTCACCATGAATTGAGCTCATCACCCCTTAGTTCTCTAAGACCCTCTTGATCACTATTGCAGGCATGCCCAAAACTTCATAAATAAAAAATCATTTTTAGATGCCGTTGCAGATTTCAAAGTGAAAGGGGTGTGTTAATGAACTTATACACAATGTACAAAACAAAGAGCCAGTGTCACCTCCATTAGCGCATAATTACTCACCAGCATGGATCCCTGCTTTACAATTAGTCTTAGGAGGAGGAAAGGATGGTGTCGGTGACGTGACCGAAGCAGGCACAGCAGAACCAACAGGAAGAACCTGAGAAGTAAAATTTCATCATAAGCCGTGCAAAACTACAGATAAGAAAACGATATTGTAACAACAAAAGAAAATCCAGAGAATCATGGGGAATCAGAAAACATAGTTCAGATACCAAACAACCCGAAGTGTTTCTCGCTTGTAATCATAATCAGAACACAAATAAAACTCAAACCAGGAGAGAAAATGTATGCTCAAGACAAACCTAAAACGTTTAAACACTACCATGTAGAACAACCGTTGAGCTTCGAGGCACTACAGATTCTCTCGATTCTTACCTCGAGAACAAACACGACTAAGAATCAAGATAAACACAGAACTAGAACTCCAATCAGTAGAATAGCGTATCAAGCTAGAAGAAACCTCCATTAGGGACGGCAAGAAAATCATAACGAATGTACGATCATTCTCGGCATCGAAGAGTATCGAAAGAAGCAGATGATTGAGAAAAACAAATGAGAATATAAGAAGAAGAGGAAGAAGAATAGTACGTCGTGTGTTTGTGTGTCGTTGTCGGAGGAAGATACTTCCCCTTCTTCTCTGGAATCAGAGGCTTTGGTTCTGCTAGGGTTTGAATTTGACGCCATGGCTGTGACGGTGAGCTCTTCGGCGTTGCTTTTCTCCATCTTCCCGCTCAGAAATGGAGATTGGGGAAGTTTGAGGAAGAAGGTGGGTTGTTTGGCTACGCGTATAGAGATTTGGCAGAGCGGACTGGAGGTGGAGGCAGCCATTGCTGTTCTCCTGATATGACGTCTTTGCCCTTGGTTTGACTTATAATTACATTAGTGCCACTCTAACGTGGCTGTTCCACCCCTGGTTGGAGAAAATAAATCAATTTAGTTTTGGGAAATTGTAGTAATTAGACAACATTCCGAAAGTATTTGCAAATATATGCTCTTAAGATTTTTTTGCAAAATTAATTTTTCTATAAAAATTAGTAATTATTAATTTTTCATTAATACCATTTTGCCCTTCCTCACATTTAATACTCAATTTTTGAATTAAATCTCTCATTTTTCATACTTCTCATCCTTTTAAAACATACCATATTCAATTGTCAACTCATTTAATGCAAAAAGATTTTAATTCTTTTTCTCATTTATTTCTTATCTTTCTTTCTATTCCTTTTTTTATTTCATTTTTCTTCCTTCATTCTCCATTCTCCATTCTTTCATTCCTTCATTTCCGTTTCTTCAGTTCCATCATTCTCTTTTTTCACATTTCGGCCACCACATAAATTGTCGTCGACCAAAAAGCTCCGATCATACGGTATAATCATACGACTTCAGTCATCTTCTCTCAATAATCTCCATTTTTCACAGTATTTGTATTACATTTTTGTTTCATATTCATTACCATTATCAGGTTACTGTTCATTCAAGTATAATCGTGATTCGATATGTCTCAGATGGTTCCGTATTGTATGTTTTATTCTTATTATGTCATTTCTGTACATTTAATTAATTTATATTTCAATCTTTAGAATGTCAAAAACCATGTTTAGTATGTAGAACAGTAGTAACTTCGTACTTTCCAGTCCATATTGTGGTATAATTGATTATATACACATCTACAAAACTGTATAATTAAGTATATACCGTATGTTCACACATCCTCAATTTCTATATAGTCGAAGAAATTGTATAATTAAGTATATACCGTATGTTCAAACTATGTTTTTAGGTTAGTTATATTGTACATCTTCTTTTTATAGATTCATCAATCATTCTATTTAAAATTGCACACAGTATTATTTACAATGTCAATATTCATCTTTAAAAATGTATTAAAATCATATGTAGAATAGTATTATCTACGTACTAAAATCTTCAAGTCTTGGTATACTTGATTATTATCTATTATAGTTTTCCATGTACTGTTATATTACTGTATAAACTATACAAAACTCTATATGTTTCATTATTTCATTCTACATACTGTATAGCTTACACGGTACAATTATGGTTTATTATTCATTATATATTCATGCTTAATACATTTTTCTTACTCATATTACTATTCATTACATTTCCATTTCGCAATATTGTATTGTTTATACATGTATATTATATGATTTATAATATAGAACAATATTGTTTGGACATTTTTGTAATACTATACAACTTTTCCTTATAGGTTCAACAAACATCACAATCTGAATTGCACATAGTGGTTAGTATGATGAAAATGAGATATACCATAATCATGAAGTAGCTGAAGAGCGTCGCATAAATATTAAGGAACGCATTCACCCAATGATGGTTTTACATTACGGTCTTTTTTATGCCGAACACTTTCAATTCCAATTTTGTAACCCGTAAAACCTTTTTTTTATTTACTATTGATCTCACTTTGAATAATAATTTTGTGTGAAGTTGTTCTAACAATACGAGTCTCTATCAATTCACAAATATTACGTATATTATTTCCCAATGTTTTACTATACAATATTGTACATTCAAAAATACATGTTAGCTGTCGCAAACATATTAAATCACATTACAAGTATCTATATCAACAAATTAAACACTTTTAAAAAACATAAAGTTTTGAAATATAGTATGACACATGATGTATTATGGTTGTACCGTGTATATCAAGTTATTTCAATACTGTGTGGTTATCAAACGCGTTCTGATTTCAATCAACAAAATTGAACGTTCAGCCGCTCATATGGTCTATTTATGAATAAAACTACTAGAATCAAATAACTTGTACATTACTAACTGTGATGTATGTAAATCACAACTGTACCTCTAACAATGTATTGTTGCTACTTTCGTCCTGCAATTAATGCCCCATAAATTGACGGTTCCTAGCTTAAAATGCGAGACAAATTTCCTTTTTTAAACTTTCGTCCTACATATGATGGTACAATCTTCTTATATCTTAGTAATGTACCGTATAAAATTTATAACTTAAGAACTATGTTGTTTTGGTTGTTGTGTTACTTGTTCATTTAGTATTTTAAATTCTAACATGTTTATGTATCCACAAAACTGACTAAAAAAATTAACCATCATAAAGAAATAGGCTAGACGTTGACATTTTTTTTTAATGGACGATATAAAATAAGTCATTTTCAATACCGTATAGTTATGATAAGTGTTATAACCCATTAAACAAAATTGTTTGTTCAAACGCATATGTATGCAAAAAGCAATATTATGCCTAGTTTTCTTTTTTACAGGTTTTTCGGACCACAAATTTGCAATAAATGCCTCAGATTTTTGCAATAAATACCCCAAAAATTTGCAAGAAATATCCCAAATTTTCATAATAAATGCCCTTAATTTTTGCAATAAATGCTCCCAATTTTCGTAATAATGGGTATGAAATTAGGGAGTTTTTCAAATACGAAAATAATTAAAAGTCTTAATAAGAGGGGTATTGTTGTAAATGACAATTTAATGAATTAATAATATAATTAACAAAATCCTACTTTTGCTAATATTTTTCATTTAACCTAAATTTGCAAATACTTTTCAAATTTGGTCTATTTATGAAAAAAAAACCCTTTAGTTTTAGGGTTGTTTAAAGAGATTAAGGAGATGAAGGGGATAAGAGAAATGAGAATTAGGGGGTGATTGAATTTTGGACTTCAAAAGAGGTGAGGAGAGAAAGTGATTTGTGGATATAAAATATTTTTTGGAGATTGGTGTTTTTTAGAGGGATTGTTGTCGATGTATTTATTTTATATTAATTTTTTTATAATGTAATAATAGTATATTTTGGATTGATAAATATATTTTATTTATATTGTATGGTTGAAAATTAAAAAGTTGTGATGTGACATTAGATATGATTAAATAAAATATATTTGAGTGTTTAGTTTAGATTAGGATTAATGTTGATTAATATGATCATTAGTGATAAGAGTATGAGCCCATTGGGCCTTAGGTTAGGGTTTTGGGTAGTCTATATATAAAATGTGATAGAGTTGTATTAAGGTGTGGCACAATGTGTCTCCATCTTCTACCTCTCAATAATATTTCTCTCAACTTTTCAATGGCTTCTCAACTCTTTTATGGCTTTGCTATGTTTTTGCTGCTGCTCAAATTCGCTCATGGTATCAGAGCCCATTGAAGGGCTTGCTCTTCTTCTTCTCGATCTTGGTAAATTTTTTATTATTTCTTTCTCATCTCAAATCTTTCACTTCCTCAAATTTTCTTCTCAACCCCCATAGCTCATAAAATCCCTTCTTCATCCCGAGAAATTGTGTTCTCCCCTTCTCCTCTTTCTTCTAGTCCCTTATCTTCTTCTTCTTTCTCATAAACAAAAAAAAAAAAAAAATCAAGATTATGAAACTCTTCTTCTCATCCTTCAAGGATTCTTTTCCAAAACTCTTCTAATCTCCAAAATCCTTCAAGGATATTTGTCTTCGCCATCAAAACCTCTTAAACCTCTCAAATTTTCTTCTCAAACTCCTTCTCCCTTAAAATCCTTCAAGTATTTTTCTCTATAAGTCTCCAAATCTCTGTTTTCTTTCCCACTTTCTCCTCTCAAAATCTCCCAAAACTTTTCATCTTACTTCCTCTTCTTTGAAATCTCACTCTCAAAACTTAGAAAACTTAAATCTCCTCTTCAATCCTACAATATTCTTATTCACCATTTCTCTCAAATCTCCCATTCTTTTCTCCTATTTTACCTTTCCTCCTTCCCATCCCACTGTTTTGTCTCTTAAAATAATAATAATAATAATAATAATAACTGAGCCTCTGTCCCTCATCTGTGTCCATTTCTTTTTTATTTTCTTTTAATTAATTAATTTATTTTATTTTTCTTTTTTCATTTATTATTTTTCTTTTCTAGTTAAATGTCTCCTACAACATCATTGCCATCTCCTCTTCACTCTCATCCATATCTATCGTACTTTTTCTATTCCTCTTCATTCCTTCTGTTTTTCTCCTTTTATCTTCTTGTTCCTTTTTGCATAGCAATGCACCTTAGTTAATGCGGCTTCGTCAACGTCTATGATGGAGTCTTGGCTCTCAACTTGAAGACTCCACGATCAATAGAGCTCATCATTAGAATAAAATTTTGTGTTTTTGTCAATACTTATGTTCTTTGTTTACACATTTCGATGTAATCTTGTTTGCTTTTAATACACACTCTTTTCAAGCTTCACAAGTCTACCGACGTGTTTGCTTGCGGGGGGATGTTAGAGTGTTTAGTTTAGATTAGGATTAATGTTGATTAATATGATCATTAGTCATAAGAGTATGAGCCCATTGGGCCTTAGGTTAGGGTTTTGTATTAGGGTGTGGCACAATGTGCCTCCATCTTCTACCTCTCAATAGTATTTCTCTCAACTCTTCAATGGCTTCTCAACTCTTTTATCGCTTTTCTATGTTTCTTGCTGCTGCTCAAATCCGCTCAATATTATATATTTTAAAATTAGAAAAAATTTGATATGACATTTAATAATATTAGATAAATATTTAATGTGATGTTGAATGAGGGATTGGAGAGGAGTTTGAGAAAATGTTTATGTACTAAAAACAAATGGGGAGTTGAGATTTTCCAACTCCTTATCCTTCCTCTCCTCTCCTTGGTACCAAATCTCAAATAGCTATTTATAAAAATAATGATTATTTGTGTGTTGGGATGAATAATTAAGATGAGAATAAAAATATAATTTTGAGAAGATGAGAGAGGATTGTTTGTATTTGGATCACAAGATTCATTCTCTCCATAATTTTGTTTTTTTAATTATTTTTTATTTATAAGAACTTTTTTATTCTCTCATAACTATTTTGTATTTTTATCATTTGTTTTTCTTAAATACAAAACCATTATGAATTGAACACATTAGCTTAAGTACCTTCAAATCTTTTTTAACAATTGAGTCATTCCACGATAGTTGTTTATATATTTATATAGTATTGATTGATTTTATTTTTTTTTATAAAGGAAAGAGAAGAATAATACAACCTGAAAATTTAATCCAACCCAACCATAAAAATATAGAGTTTATCATGTTGTTCTAATGCATAGAGATGAACAAATTAAAAATTGATAGACTCAGAAATTTGAACTCGTCCAAAAAAGTGTTGACCCAATTCAACCCGAACTATGTACTAAGTATGAGGTTTTATATTATATGTAGTTGGAAATTCATAGATCATACATCATGCTCACAAATGACTGCATAAAATTATAGACTTTGCCCCAAGATTGTTATAATTCAAAATCAACCAATATTGAATATTATTGAATAATGATCTGTATCATACATTTTGTCTGACTGAAAGACGTGGTCAATTTATTCCCGCAAGATTTGATTGAATTCAAATTTGTATTTAATATAAATAGCCGAGTACAAATTGTTGGCAAATCATTTAAAATCTCACAAATATTCCAAATGTAATTGAGGGCGGATGTAAAATAAAAATAGAAGAACTAACATAGCTAGCTAAGTGGTCGAATGAGTTAGTGCCGTAATGATTTAATTATTTTATTATAATTTAGGTCAACACAGACGTTATAAGCTCAATTTCGATAATCAATATTTCTCTCCTTCTCTAAATATGTACTAAAAAAATCATAACTTAGTGGTAAAAAAATAAAACAAAAAACAAAAAAATTGTGAGTTCAACATACTTTAAAGAGAAAATTTGCAACTTTTATTTTTATAGCATTTTTTATTTGTCCATAATTTTTACCCTAATTTATTTATAAAGATCTTGTAAAATATTTTATAATAAAATTATTTTTTAAAGTGTATAATTTTTGTGATACCTAATGGTGCCACGTCTATTTATAGTTAGTTTTTTTTCAATTTATTGTACCTACCACTCTCTTCTATTCAAACCCACAATCATTTAGTAGATTTTAAACATTCAAGTGTTTTTTTTTTTTGAGTACATAGATGGTTTAAAATGTTTATTACAGTAATTTATTACCAGAAAAGATTGTGAAAATTCAGCAGGGTAATTTCAATCATCTGTCACTGTTCTGTCATCTGTGTTAGCCAAATCGTCAGAGCTTTGCGACGGAGCAACGTGCTCCGACGGCATTCAGAACCTCAGAGAGCAGTTCCATCCGATTCCCGGCGTAAGCGCCGCCGTCCCACTTCCTGGCCGTCAGATCCTCCGCCAATTTCACCGCGGCCGCCGCAGTCTCCACCGCGCCGTCGTGCGCCGAATCAACGATCCCCAATTCCATAGCCTTATCCGCAGTGAGCTTCGGCGCTTTCAAAACGACCTCCCGTCGAGCCGCCGCCGATCCGATCTTGCTCTTGATCAGAATCGCAAACCACGGCGGAATCACCCGGCCGATGTCGACTTCGCTCATGTACAGAAATCCGCGATCTCTCCTCATGATGATGTAATCGTGACACATCGCGAAACAGAAGCCGGCGGCCGACGCGTGGCCGGAAACCGCCGCGACCGTCGGCATCGGAAGGGCGATGAGATCGGATACGACGGATTGCAGCTTGCTGTTCATGAGAATCATTTGATCGATGGGAGTGGCGGCGAAATCGATGTCGTAGCCATTGGAGAAGAATTTACCTTCGGCGGTGGTGATTAAGGCGAAACCGGAGGAATTTCCGGCGGCGGCGGCGGATTCAGCCTCGGAGCGGACTTGGCGAAGAGAGGATTGAATGGAATCTATGAGATTGGGATTGAATCTGTGCTCGCCGGGACCGGTTAGGGTTAGGACAAAGATATTCCCTCTTCTCTGTAGCGAACACATTTTTTCTTTGAACCCTAACGGAGTTTCGCCGCTGGAACGGACTTTTCTGTAAATGGTGTGTGGTGTCTTTGTATACAGAATGTTTGGACTTTTGAGGGTTTCGAGTGTCTTAAATGAAATGTGACCATTATTAAAATATAGCTAAATAATAAAAAATACCATTAACTAATGGATTCCCAAGATTAAATCCGTGACCGTGTAATAAGAATGAAATTAACACATAATCAATCGTGCCACCGTCCCTTCAGTATTTAAATATATCCTTAAATTTTAAGTAAATCATATTATCTTAAAGCGTGCCTTAGACGATTTTACCCTTTAAGTTATACCCTAAATTACAAACATGTCATTTATTAGAATATATAAAAAAATAAATGCAAATAATGTAGAAGATATTTACAATATTATTAGATTTTCATCCGTAGAAGATAAAATATTTTTATCAAATCTCATAGATTTTATGACTAAACTAAGAGATTTCAAAAGATATAAAATATAAAAAAAATAATAAATGCAAATAACCCAGAGGATATTTAAAATATCATTTAGTTTCATCCGTAGAGATAAGATATTTTTATCAAATTCATAGATTTTATGACTAAGCAATAAGAGATTTCAACAATCAAATAAAATATTTACAATATCATTTAAATTTTCATATGTAGAAAATAAAATATTTTACCAAATTTCATAGATTTTATTTGACATTTTATATTCTAATTAAAATAATAAATTAAATTTCCAATCATGTAAATAGTTATCTACATTTGTTTACGAGAACACTTTCTCTTTGCTTGGATGCTTGGATTTACTTTTGTTTTTTTTTATAATAAGTTATCTAATTTTTGTTGAATTATTTATCTTAACTTTCATCTAATTTTCTTTTGTTGGAATAATTTTTGTAGGGATCTTTTTTCATAATTGTTGCCTTTGACTTGGAGATCTAGAAAAAATAAAGTGTGAAGAATTATAAGATTATCATCTGAGGTTAGTGCATGAATAAATTCTTCAGTTTCAAAAGTTGGGTAATAATTTCCTACTATATATATATAGTTCCCTATATTTTGTTTACAAATATATTTAAAACTTTCTTTTTGTTTGATGTTACCTTACTTGGTTTCTTTTTGTTTTTTTGTTTTATAATACAAAATTTAGTTATTTTATTTTTGTTTGATTATTTACTTAACTTTCATATAATTTTTCTTTTGTTGCAATAGTTTTTGTAAGGATATTTTGTTGCTTAATTGTTGACTTGGAGATGTGGAAGAATTCATAAATTAAAAATATAAAGGTAACATTTTCTTTTAAAATATTTTTGTTAATACCAAGTATTATTGTAATGTTTTTTCTAAGACTAAGAGTTGTTGACACAATGCTTAAATTAAAATAATGGACATAGTTTTACAAAAGCAATTGACTTAGGGGGTATTTGGTTGCAAGGTAAAATTTTTCAAATGGTGGTATGGTATGATAAAATTTTTGCAAGATAATATAAATACACTATATCGATTTTTGGGATATTAATATGACATATGGATACACTGGAAGTCAATGTTTGGGTACAAGTATAATAACAGTTATATTGAAAAACAATATTTGAGGTGCAGGTATAATATAAATTGAGGGAAAGAATATTCGGTGTAATTTATTTTACTCAAATATAAGTTTACGAACTTAAAAAAACAAAATAATAATAATAATAATTCCTAAGTTTTATCAAAATTGATTTTTTCTTGATGTAATTATCAAAATTGATTTTATAATATTAATCATTTTAATACAAGAAATGATAAAATACAGATGTATTTCTAAAATTCATAGTTCTAAACTAATAAAAATATTTATTAAAAGAAAAATTACAAAAAAGAGTTGAAGTATATAAATTAGAATTGGACAAAATCTATTTAAATTATAGGAATGAAATTTGTAATTAATTTAATTTATCTTTTTGTAATATATTAATGATAAATATATTAAAATTTTAAAATAATTAATTACATACAGTATTTATAGCTCAGTTGATTATAACATTTGTTTTGTAAAATTGATTTTGAGTTTAAATCTCAATTAGAGTCATTTTAATTTTTTTCTTGAGAAAAAAATAATTAGAAAAAAAAACTGAAAAAAAAGAAAGTAATCATAAAAAAAAAGCAAGAAATAAATTGGGTGTATTTTTTTTTAAGTATAAGTTAAGAGCAGGAGATTACAAATACCGATCCCTGATAACCAATTGCGACACCGACCATTCGATAAATTGGGTGTATTAGTGAAGGAAAACTGAAGAAAGTATTAAAAATAAAATAATCCGATTATAGCAGCATCAAAGAGACGGACAAAACGGATGTTGGAAATGGTACAGTAATTACCGGCGATTTACGAAAATTGATGGTCCAAACGCCCACTTGGTCGGAAGGTATAAACCATACCGGCCTAAGCCGGTTGGCCAAACGGCAAAAAACTTCATTTATTTGATTGGATTAATTAGTCAAAATTTTATTTAAAAAGTTGGTTAAAGTTGTTTATTTCTTATGTAGAAAAATAGTTGGTATTAAGTAAACAATAACTGCATAATTAATAAACCTTCAAGAAAACTACATAATTAATAATGATTAAAAAAAGTAGATGTACCAAAAAAAAACTACATAATTAATAGTTTTCTTTTAAATAAACATAATTAATAGTTTAACCGATCCTAAAAAAAAAAAGAAAAAAAGTTCAACCCGATCATATAATTTGAATTTTCACACTTGCTTTTTTTTTCAATGTGGGTAGAGTGAGTTTTTTTTTTTTTTTTTTTTTTAAATCAGGATAATAAATTTATTAAGTAAACAATAACTACACAATGTGTTAATTTTAATTTTAATGGTAAAAAAGCATCATTGAGAAACCCAGTAGCCAAATGTTTTTTGTCAAAAATAAAACCCCAAAAGTTTAGTCTTCACTCAAATAAAAAGTAACAGTTTAATTCTTCAACTTCAATTATTATCAAATTCAAAAAAAATTCAATTTTTTTTTTTTATTAAATCGGTATACTAAAATTAGAGAGTAATTAAGAAATTTAAAATTCTAATTATTCACCGTAAATATTTTAGATTAAAAAATATACGTACTAAAAAATAATAATAATAAAAAAATACAAATGGATGATATTTTTTTACAATTAAGTTTATAATTATTACTTTCATATATAAATCCATTAAAAAAAATTACTTTCATATATAAACTTAATTATTTAACCATAAAAGATTTAAAAAAAAAATAAAAATAAAAAAATATATATATATATATATATATATATTTAACCATAAAAAATCAAGTCATGTTTGTAAAACTAAATTAAAATTTTTAAAAACTATTATTTTTGCAAGTCGTTATCTTTTTTTTTTTTCTTTATTCAAAAAGAAAATCTGATTAAAAAAAATTATGAGAAAACAAGTTTCATTATTTTTTGGAAACAATAGAATGATTCTAGGGCAGGCCTCATATGTGTCCAAAATAAATTTATAAACGGAATCGTTGGTTTGTTGGACCTAATTGGAGAATGTTTTTTTTTTTTTTTTTTTTTTTGAAAATTAGAATGGTTAGGTTATTATATTATTTTTTTAAAGTAGAAGTTGGGGAGAGGATTACAAATACCAATTCCATCAAACCTTGACAGTGAAATTGAAATGGATTAACACAAAACCAGATAATTAATCGTGTCATCCACCCATTCACCAGTTATTATATTGTATTAGTATTGAGGTATTTAAATGAACATGCATCAAGAGGCCAATAAAATTAGCAATCTAGTAAAATATCATCAAAAAAAGGTTGGTAGCCTATTGGTTTGATTGATTGATTGTTATGTAATTTGACCGTACTTATGTATCCAATCTTAAAATTCGATATTCGATATTCGATTTTCTTCTTATTGATATAAGTGATATCCTCTATATAAAATTCGTGTTTCATTTTCATTTGAATTTAAAAAAAAAAAAAAAAGGTATCATTTCCATACCTATAACTTATTTTTTATCCGCATTATTCAATGTAGGCAAAGTAAGGCATCATTATCCAAACTATATACTTTTCTTTCTTTCTTTCTTTCTTTTTTTAATTTCCAAACTAGTACCGTAACTTATTTTTCCTCATTATTCAATGTAGGCGACGTTTAGCTTTTCTTTTTTAATGCCTCCCAAGTTTGACCCTCAAACTAGTTTGACAATCTTTTCTTGAACCAATAGTTTGACATTTTATTTTAATTACAAGTAATTAATCCAAATTAACACGACAACCGTTAATATACTCTCATTTATATGACTTACTAATTAAGATGTCATTTTTTTAATATATATATTACCATAATTACCAACTAAGATGTTAAAAGTTTATAAAAAAAAAGAAAAAAAAGAAAAGAAATTCTTTACCTTAAATATTATTGAATTAAAAAGAAAATTAATATAACACGAGTTCTTTTATTTATCAATAACCAAGTCATATGTGGATTTTTTAAAAGGTGTAAGTTATACATGAGATTGAACGATGAAACTAATGATACATTACAATATTAATTATCTACACGTGTTACTATTACAAAAAAAAAAACAAGACTTTAAATTATGGGATGAGTTGTTTTAAGCTCTAAAACAATATTTATGTAGCAATTACTATGGTATAACTTCATCTCTAAGGCTCCGTTTAATAATCATTTTGCTTTTCATTTTTCGTTTATGAAATTTAAGCCTACAACAACTACCTTATTATACATTTTTCCTTATTTGGATATCTACATCTTATATATATTTTAATAAACAAAACCAAAATTTGAAAACAAAAAAAGTAAGCTTGTTTTTAGTTTTAAAATTTGGTTAGTATTTACCTACTTTCTTAAGAAAATATGGATATATTATAGAAAAGATGAAGCACATGGTAGAAAATTTGAGTAGAAATAAGTTTAAATTTCAAAAACAAAAAACAAAAAATCAAATGGTTATAGCATAAGATGTGGTTTTATGTAATAACTCAATCGACATTAATATGATTAATTAAGGGTATACAACAATCTTACCAATCCAAACTACCAATCCCAAACGGTAAAAAGTAGAATTAGATTATAAACTTATTTTGCTTAAATTGGTTAAATTTTAATTTATTTAACTCAATTTCACATTATATATGTGTGACAAAAATTTTGTATTAAAATCTCTACGCATATCTGTGGATTATATGAATTAAATTGAACAAATATATGAAGCTATAAATGAGTTGTTGAATGAACTAGTAGTACCTTAATTTTATGAGAGCGAACTTCCGATTCATAGTTATAAAAGTAGAAGAGGGGTCGAGTAAGTAAATTAAGCAACCCATAAATTTAGATTAATAATAATAATAAAAAAAATAGATAGGTACACCCATTTCTTATTCGCTACGTATATTTGTGATTATGAGTGAGGCTTTCAAAATGAAATAGAGATAAATAGAATCCGACAATCTAACCCAATTCGAAACTACGTGAACTAAATTAATCAAATATATGAAACTATAAATGAGTTGTTGTCTAGAGATGAATTAGTAGTACTTCGATTATAGGAGAACGAACCTCCGATTCATAGTTATAAAGCAGTAGAAGATGGGTCAAGTTAGTAAATTAACCAACCCATAAATTTAGATTAGTAATAGTAATAAAAAAAAAGCCACGTACACCCATTTCTAATTCTCTTCGACTCCAAAGGAGGTGTTTTGACTAGGTTTTGGACGATGGGTTAACTTGAAGAGTTATAAATTGATTTTTTTGTAATAACTCGTTTAAATATAGATTTTTATGAGAGAGTTGTACCAAAAAACTCATTTAGGTGTAGTTTTATAATTTTAGGGGGTGCTTGTTTGATATATTAAGGTAGGATTTAGCTTTAAGGAGTTATATTGAGTATTTAAAAATTGAGAGTTGTATAAACTCATTTGGATGTAGTTTTTGTTTAAATGAGTTACATTCAAAACCTTGTTTGGATGTAGATTTAAAATGAATAATTATTTTTAGTAGTTAAAAAAGAAATTATTAAAAAATAAATAGTTAAAAATGAGTTATTTTGATTGATTTAAAAGGAATAATTAAAAAGGATTGAGTAGTTATAAATGAGTGATTAAAAATGAATGAATAGAAATGAGAGTTATTTTCAAAAATAAAATTGAGGAGAGTTGGTAAAACTTGTTTGGATATAAATTTTTGAAGAAGAGTTAATAAATCCTAGCTAAATATGCCCAACAAACAGCCCCTAAGTCATCCAAATGTGAGTTGACGATGTTGCTTAAGCCTTTTATCTAAGACTTTCCAAACGTTTCGAAGTCCTCTATCGATAAGGCAGCAGCTTAACCAAGCTGCTCCATCTCTATGTGCTCTTTGATCTATTTTCTTTCAAGCTTTGGGAGCCATTTTTCTGTATGTGAATTCGGTTTTATGTGGTTGTTGATAGTCAGTTATTTTGAGTAATTATAAACGATCAGTTTTTTTTTTGAAGAAAGAAACGATAAAAAACAAACAAACCAACAAACATCCCTATTGCTATTTATTATTACTATTTTTTTAAAAAAGAAATTGTTGCAATTTTTTTAAAGGTAAAATAAAACCCTATTACAATTTTTTTAAAGGTAATCTTAACAATACATATAGAGAATGTTGATCGAATCTCATAGGTTTTAAAAGAGTTTACATAGTCGAATATCATAAAACCCTAGTACAAAATATAGGTCAGACATGAAAACTTAAAGCCAAATAGCATCTAAAGGCATATCTCAACAGGAACTAGTGGGGGGCATTTGTTTAATGCTTGCTTTGAATTGGCTATGATTGATTCTTGCTCTTCTTTAGTAATTGGGTGTTTTTGGTTTGTAATTTGTAGCTGAAAATGAAGATATTTTTGTTGTCATACTTGAATTCTCTCTCTGTTTTCTTTGTATGCTCATTATTAGTCCAGCCAATGTTTGAGAGCAAAAACTTTTGAGGGTTTTGATTTACATGCCTACCTCTTTATGATATTTGCTATTTTAGATTGTATTTGTAATTTGCAACACAGTTTTACCATTAGTCCCCAAGGGGACCGTCTCCTTGGTAGAGGCTTAGGTCTTCAAGTTATGCTGTATTTGTCATCCTTTATTCGGAATTTACAACTGAATTTAATCGTAAAATCTTTTATTGTCTCTCAATTCTGAAATTTGGGACGATGTGGTCACTCCTGTATAGTTTTATTGTCTCCCAATTCTGATTCTTGTTTATAAGAAAAAAAATAACAAAAACAATTTTACCAATAATCACTCCTCACTGAGTTAAATGTTTTTTGAGTCCCTACTTTTCCAAATGGGAGTGTGCAGCAAGATGTTCTAATTTCAAGATATTTTTATAGTGGTGCACTGGGATTAATTTTTATAAGTTCTGTTGGATACTAATTTAGATCTTGTTTGATATTTTTTTTTTTTTAGTTTTTAAAAATTTTAGTCTACAACAACTATTCCAGTCATTATTTTTTCTTACTTTAAATTTGAAAACTAAAATAAGTAACTTTTAAAAACTTGTTTTAGTTTTTGAAATTTGGTTAAGATTTAAATGCTTTCTTAAAGTAAGATGAAATCCTTTTTAGAGAATTGGAGTGAAAAAAGAACTTAAATTCTAAGGCCACGTTTGATATCCCTTTGATTTTTTTTATTTTGTTTTTTGAAATTTAAGCTTGTTTTCTCTCAAATCCTCTTGAAAAGATTTCATCTTTCTTCGGAAGTATTTGAATCCTAACCAAATTCCAAAATTTAAAATAAGTTTTTGGAAGCAAACTTTTTTTAGTTTTTAGATTTTGTTTAGTTTTAAAAACGTCGATATCAAAGAAAGAAAAACTATATGTTATAGTAATTGTTGTAGGCTTAATTTTTGAAAACAAAAATCAAATAGTTATGGCTCCGTTTGATAACCATTTGGTTTTTTGTTTTTTGTTTATGAAATTTAAGCTTATTTCTACTCAAATTTCCTACCATGTGCTCCATCTTTCATACAATATATCTATCTTTCCGTAAGAAAGTAAGTGAATACTAACCAAATTTCAAAAACAATCTTTTGGAAGCTACTTTTTTTTGTTTCCAAATTTTGGTTTTGTTTATTAAAATATAGGTAAGATGTAGATATCCAAATAAGGAAAAAAGTATAGTATAAAGTAGTTGTTGTAGACTTAAATTTCATAAACAGAAAACGAAAAACAAAATGATTATCAAACGGGGTCTTAGTTATTCATTACATTTTTTTTTCCTTACTGCAGGATGAGAAAGAACTTCTTGCTGACAATTGTTGTCCTATACCCTAAAGCCATGTGCTTCAAGCAAAGAAGATAATTACTTTTTTGCATTGTCAAAATATCAGAAGTTGGGTTTTGTGCAGCCTGCCTTTCGTTTACACGAGGTGACTATTGGGTCTTTTTTTTGTTCTACTTTTGTGTGTTCGAGTGTGAAATTTATTTTTGTAACTTGTAACTTGGTTGTACATTTTCATTACATCAATGAAAAATTTATGTTTTCTGTAAAAAATTGTTTCTGTACCTTGTATACTGTGACCTCATGAAGCTCTATGATTTTAACCAACTATTTTATTTATTTATTCATTTCTTTCGTTACTGCAAACGTGTGGTTTTGTGTAAATCTGTAACATCTCTCCACCTGAAAACTATAGTCTGTCCCTTTAGTCTCAACTCTTAAGCACTATAATGTAGGTATATATATCAGCACTTTCAGAGAATGATGAGCAACCAAATTTACAAAGGGCTGTTGCTTCGGGTTGTCCCGCCTCTTTACACTTGATTGGGAAGGTAAGAGAATATACTCCATGCAGTTTATTGGCATTAAGAAAATGGCAATCAACAAACGTAAAACGAAGAATAAACGTGAGAGAAGAAGAACAAACACACAAAAGTTCACTAACGTACTGTTAACTAGTCCACGGGCAGAGAGGGAGAACAAGAGTTAAAGAATGAACGTCATAATACAACTAGGGTTTAATTTAAGTTTATATATACACTCACATTAAACCCTATTACAGAATGCATGAGCATTAAAGACAGTTAGACTCCTGACTACTAATCGTAGGTTATTGGTGCGTTCAAGACATATCTCAACAATTGGCCTGCTATGCTAATGTCTGCTCGACTAAAACTTCCAAAGATGGTTTTTGGTCATGGGTTCTTGACGAAGGTTTTTGTTCGGCCTCCTAATGTTGTTACAGACAAAGTAATTTAGTTGGCTACGATAATAGTCGAACTCTAATGATGCAGAAGAGAGTTAATATTTTATTAAGAGAAGTCTGATGAAACTAGTCACCGTTGCTTTTATATATAATGTTAATATGGAATATGGATAGATCTTGTGAATTGTTAAGGGTCTTGATTGTCTTGTAAATCTTACTAAATCTCTTTGAATTGGTCAATATTCTTGCCCCTCCTTGTTATATACTTCCAACAATTTGGTTACGTCAACATTCATGGATTACTCCTTCGATGTCTCTGGTGCCTGGCCGAACGGGCGTGGTTACCTTATTTCAAAAAAAAAAAAAAACAGATTCATGGATTCTTTGTCTTCTTGCTTCGTTCATATTCATAATGAAGCTTAAACCAGAAAATATTTGCTAAGGCACAAATACTTCACTGTTATCTGCTTTTTGTGATCTTCATTCTTAATGTCTAAAACTTAAACTATTACCAAATGTTTCTTATTTATGCCTTCACAGAGTTTTTTTTTTGGTTCAAGCTTCTTTCTGAATATGGTGCATTTTGGTTCCTAAACTATTTCCGGTTCATGGAAATGTGAATTATATAAAAACTGTAGTTTTATGGAAAACGGTGAATATTCATTTTAAAGCAAACCTTGAGATCAGAATAATGTTTGTAGGTGGGATTTTCATTTTGTAAGTCTCTGATGTAAAATGTTTCAAAAAAAAGTTTCTGATGTTTTATTTTAGGGAATTTATCATTTATAGCATATTTTTGGCTCTTCATTACAATTGTAGTACATTTTTTAAAATATTTCATTCATAGCACATTTTACTCAAAATTCATATTCTAACATTATTAGACTTCTATCAATTCAATTGATAGACTTTAGATTTCTATCAATTCAACTGATAGACTTTAGATTTCGCTATCACTTCAACTGATAGACGTAGACTTGTATCTGTTTAACTTCCAAGTTCAACTAATTGACTTCTATCAGTTCAACTGATAGACTTCAATCGATTTTGAGTGATCGAACAATACAAATTGATAGATTTCAATCATTTATGTGCTACAAATGAATAAGTTTGAGAATTGTACTATACATGAAATTATTTTATATTTTTTTAATATACTTGCAAAATCCCCTTTATTTTAAGGAAAAAAATAGTTTCTGATGTAAAGAGTCATTTTCTTCTTACTTTTTAGTCATCCACCTCTCTTGTAGCTAAACCATGTCATATCTTCTAAAATTCCCTAACTAGTAACTACTCTCTGGTTCATGGTAAAATGTAACATGTTGGGAAAGTTGAAGGTTTTCTTACTAGAGCACATATTCACAACCCCCATTAGTTTCACGAATATGTCTTCTTTTTTTTTTTTAATAATTTTTTTCCTGTTCAAAAAGTTGATTTCAAGCCACAAAACCTCTCAGTTCTTATTTTATTTCATGCAGAAACTCTTTTTGTTTTAACTTTATAGGATGGCATGAAGATGGGCAAGTCGTTAGGCAATACTCTTGTTCCTTCGAGAGGTAGAATTTGGCGGTGACGGAGACTACGTCCCTTCAAGATAGTTTTTCTTTGTGTTCATCTAAATCTTAAATCAGATATCAATTTCATTTTTATTGGATCGAATGTGTATTTAGGTTTAATTGACTCTAATATATACATATTAGATAGTATGAGATTCTATCTCAAATGTACTTGGCAACGAAAGGGTAACCCAACTTTCTTATGTAAGTCATGAGGTCTCTTCTTTTTTTCAATGTGAGATTCTCAACAAATCCTAGTCTATTTTATTGGTCTGCCTTATAGGTTGTGAAAGCTCGGAATCATTACGAAGAGCTCTCCCTTTCGTCGGCTCTTGTGAGGCTGTGTTGGAAATTGGCAATGCTGGAAATTCCTTCATGGATGAGCGAGCGCCATGGTCTCTATTCAAACAAGGCGGCGTCTCTTCAGACGCTGCTGCAAAGGTTACAATTCAATGATTTTTTTGTTCATGATCTCGAATATGAATTTATAATTACTTCACCTCCCATCCCCAGCAGCTGAGAAGCAATCCTCTGAATTCTATATGGCTCAATTTTCATGACAGGACCTTGTCCCTATACTCGAAGCAATGCGAATCATAGCCATTGCACTATCCCCAGTAACACCACGCTTAAGCTGGAGAATATACGCACAGCTTGGCTTCTCGGAAGACCAGTTTGAAGCTGCAACATGGGTCTTTTACTCTCTTAATACTTGTGTTTGTTCTTTTTTGTGTGTTTTGTTATGAAAACGGCAATCGACAATCGTAAAATGAAGAATAAAGAAAATGGATAACTATAAACGTGAGAAAAGAAGAAAGAAACAACACGAAGTTTACGTGGTTCACTAACGTAGTGTTAGCTAGTCCTCGGGTAGAGGAGAAGAGCAACTGTATTGAGAGACAGAAATTTACAGATACAGAGATTATGTCCTCGGGTACCCTCATTAAATCCTATTACAAAATGCGTAGGCATTAAACAGAATGCGGTGTTAAAAACCGGATGCTCTGCGAGTGTGGTTAGAGGATGCAGAATGTGGACTGCAACATGGAATGCACTAGTGACTAATAATGTGGTCTTTTTGGATGTAGAATGAGACTGAGTGGGGAGGGTTGAAAGGTGGTCAGGTTATGGCTCCCCAAACCAGTCTCACCGTTTATTATGTTCCCGGGGGTACCCTAAAAAAAGGAACATTTCCTCTCCCTAGACATTAGCCATTTCGGGTTAAGAAGATGTGAAAGCGCCTCTATCTCTATAAGAACGGTGCGTTCCAAGGTGTGAAGTGAGAGAGAAAAGTGGGAGAGAAGGGGTTTTGAATAAGACGACCTTTTCATTTTTTTTTATTTTTTTTTTCATATTCAATATTGAAAAGTAATAAGAATTAGAGGTGTTAGGCTTTTTATCATCCTGGCGTCGAGCTATTTTTCCGCAGGACCTCCCCTATAGTATCGTCACCGCAGTAGAGTTTAACCACCAAGTTTGGGATGGATTGGTGTGGTTCCTCTACGCCTAGGACACCAGAATATCGAACCATGAACGAAGAAAGGCATGAGAGAAAAGCATATTGGCTAGTGATTGTGAGGCCCCAATTCTTGACTGGAGGGGACACTAAAGGCCTCTGCCCTTCCATCCCTTGGATAGATAGAGAGGGAGGGCAAAACTTTTTTTGGTTTTTTCATGTTGTCAAAGAGTTGAACAATGGTTTTTTCGTGTTGTCAAGGAGTTGAACAATGAAAATAGATGGCGAGTGCTTAATCCAATTGATCTGGTCATGTAGGAACAAGGTTCGAGTCTACCGGTCTGTTAGGATGCCTCAGCTGCATACATCACTGCCCTTCCACTTGACACCTATCTAATGATAAACTGCTCATCTCGCCGTGACCTTCTCTTGAATTCTCTAAACTTCTGTCGCTCCATCCCCGCTGGGTTACCTAAACCTGATGCGTGCCCATTTATTTAAACCTTACATATATTCTTTTTTGTTACATAACCAGCCTCTCAAATACCGTTTATCATAACTACTGTTATAATAAACTGTCTCTCAAACACCGTTTATAATAATCCACCGCTTATCATAACCCTTCGTCTATCATAACCAATTCGATCTCCAAACACACCTTACAGATAGCCATGTTTTGCCCTTTGAAAGTTGGATGGAATTTTTAAATTACTGTAGCAGATCCGTTTATTTCCATTTTTTTTATTAGTTATTCCCTATAAAAACAAGATTAATCTAAAAAAAACCTTGATCAAATATTAAATTAAGAGATTTACAGGTTTAAAATCTCTATCTCCAAATATTAAATTTTTTTAAAAAAATCTTTTCGAGGACTCAATTAGAACAAAATTAAAGATGCTTTTTTTGCCGATATAAGCAATTTAGCTACACTAGCATATGTCCAATGACCAGAAATCTTATATTCGAGTTCTCCCATTCCAATTGTTGTAATCTTAAAATTAAAAGATAATTTTTTAGAATAATCTTCACTTTATAAGCAATTAGGATAAGTAATTAACAAACTAAAGTTGTAGCTCAGCTACCGTTGAACTAAAATAAAAAGATTGAATCAGATTCCAACTAATCCTCGGATGTTACCTTTTTAAACCATAAAATTAGTTATACTTATCTACAAAAGTTTAATTTTCACTATTATTATTTGATTTATGGACAAATATTAGAGGATTTTGCATATATAACAAAAAGGTCAAATATTTCCATTTATAGCATAAAATAAAAATAATTCGCAAAAAATTCAAATTGAATTCTATCACAATTGAGTTCTATTAGTGATAGAATTCAATAAATGATAGACTCATTCTATCACTGCTTGAGTTTTCTATAAACGATAAAAATTAAATTGAATTATATCACTAGTTGAGTTATAGAAATGAATGTATTATAGATTAATTATTTTAAAAATTCTGCTGCAAATATAATATAAGTGGTGGAATATGCTCAGGATATTATGTTGTAAAATTTGTATATTAGTTACATTATACATATTTCTATCTTAAAAAAAGATGAGAATATTAAAACAAAATTTAATCGACAAATTCATATATTTTGTAACTAGACTCCCTTAAAAAAAAACTAGACTTAATAGTTTCGTTGTTTCACAGGTAAGATTGATTTTTAGTATGATTTTGTTTAAAATAAAGAAAGGAGAATAATTTTTTTTTTTTTTTTTTAGTGAAATGACAATTGAGGTTACACTTTTTTTTGTTCAACAAAATAGGAAAAAATGAAGATTCAAACTTATAATCTTAGGGTGCGTTTGGAGCGCCGGTTTAGTTATTATAGATGGAAGGTTACGATAAACTGTGGGTTATAATAAACAGTAGGTTATTATAAATGGTGTTTGAGAGACAAGTTATTATATAAGAGATTATAATAAACGGTGTTTGAGGGGCTGATTATGTAACAAAAAGTAATATATGTAAGATGTAAATAAATGAGCACGTAAGTTTAGATAAACTGGCATGCAGGTTTAGGTAACCACCCTTTATAATAAACAGTGGGGCAAACATCGGTTGAGTTATTATAACCAACTCGGCCGTTTACATAAATGGGGCCCAAACACATCCTTAGGGAAAATGTACTCGATAAGTTATTTTTAAAAATAATTATAGATTTAGATAATATTTACATCTATAATCATTAATAACCTATTATAAATACTCATTAATATAACAATACCAATATCTATCATTTCTAATTTTAAAAAAATAACCATATTTCAATTACCTTATACTAATTTTACAAGTTATCTTAATTATTAAGTTATATAAGATTGTATTAATTCTCTTTTGAGTCTACATTTTATGTATGATGATTTATTTTTTTTTTGGAAAATAATGATACTTATTTTTTCTCTTTTTTGGAAAAGTATTTTGTATATAATCATATATTTTCTTTTTTGAAGATTCAAACATGTAATCTCATCATCACAATATATATATATATATATTTTTTTGAGATTACGAGAATTGTGAAGGAAAGGACTCAAATATGACCTTTGATCAATGAGCAGACACTAATGTCGTTGAACAACTGCTCATTGGCACAATATATATAATACTAATGCTCAATTTTTGTTTTGTCTTAATTTTTTTTACTAAATTCTAATATGAAATAAACTAGCATTGTTAATATATAAGAGTGCGTTTGGGGCACCGGTTTGGTTATTATAGACGGAAGGTTATGATAAACGGTGAGTTATGATAAACGGTAGGTTATTATAAATGGTGTTTGAGGGGCAAATTATTATAACATGGGTTATGATAAACGATGTTTGGGGGCTGGTTATGTAACAAAAAGTAATACATGTAAGGTATAGATAAACGAGCACGTAGGTTTAGATAAACTGACACGCAGGTTTAGGTAACCACCGTTTATAATAAACGGTGGGGCAAACACCGGTTGGGTTATTATAACCAATTCGGCCGTTAACATAAACGGGGGCCCAAACACACCCTAAAGAATTTTGTTTAAGGGGTAATTTTATTTTTTGACCATTTAAGAGGTGTTATAATTATATCTCTCACTATCTTTTAATTGAAATAAAATATGAATATTAACTAAAGACATCAATTTTTTTTAGTCATTTTACAAAGCCCATCTTAATTTTGATGATTAAATCTATGAGTATGGTATCGAATTTAATTTGTATCGAGCCAAGTCACCAACCCTTGCAATCGGTTCTTTTCAAAAAAGAAAAAAGAAAAAAGAAAAAAGAATCGGTCGTCGTTCCGTTTTTATTATTTTATTATTTTTTTTCATTTTCAGACGTTGCCTGGTCAGCCCTAGCGCTCGTTTTCATTCCTTTGGAACTCTCTAGAATCTTTTTTCCCATCACAATTTCCCTATAAATTCTCCTCTTCCCCTAACTTTTTTATTCGTTCAAAACATTTTGCCCTAATCACCAGACACCAATTTTCTTCTCTTTCTTCTTCGTTTTCTTTTTCGATTCTTTGTTCCCGTTCTTGTTGAAGGATTGTAATGGCGGGTAAAGGTGAAGGTCCGGCGATCGGAATCGATCTTGGAACGACCTACTCTTGCGTCGGCGTCTGGCAACACGATCGAGTCGAGATCATCGCCAACGACCAAGGAAACCGTACGACGCCGTCCTATGTTGCTTTCACCGACTCCGAGCGTTTGATCGGTGATGCGGCTAAGAATCAGGTCGCCATGAACCCTATCAACACCGTTTTTGGTATGTCTTCTTTCTTTCTTTCTTTGTATTTCGAGATCTAGATCTTGGATGTTGTTTATTCAGAAATTATGTTAGGGCCGAGCTCTTGTTCTCCTTTTGTCCATTCTTTGATGAGTTGCATGTTTTCGAAGAGGTTTGAATCGAGGTTTTTGAAAAGCGTTCTTTCTTGATCATGTTAATCCTGCTTTTCGAGGGTTTTGAAATGTACATTGATTATGTTGCTTGTGCTTTTAGAATTGTATCTGCAATTGTCGATCAGGCTGTTTCTTTAGAGTTGGATCAGTATCTAGGTCGTGTTCTCCTTTTGTCGATTCTTTGATGAGTTGGTATATTTAAAAATGTTTCTTAACTATGCTGCTCGTGCCTTCTGAGGTTCTTGAAATATATATACATTGATTATGTTGCTTGTGCTTTAAGAATTGTATCTGCAGTAGTTGAGAAGCTTTAATGTTGTGATATCATATGTACCTTTATTATGGATATTGAAGTTAGCTTGGCGGTTTTTTCGTATTATTGATCTAGTTGTTTTATGTTAATTTTTGTTCTGCTTTTCGTAGATGTGTTCTAGTTGTCAATTTTTCTATTTATGTTTAACAGATGCTAAGCGTTTAATCGGTCGAAGATTAAGTGATTCATCCGTCCAGAGTGATGTTAAGCACTGGCCATTCAAAGTTACTGCTGGCCCTGGTGATAAGCCCATGATTGTTGTAAACTACAAGGGTGAGGAGAAGGAGTTTTCTGCCGAAGAAATATCTTCCATGGTACTCATCAAGATGAAGGAGATTGCCGAGGCTTATCTGGGAACCAAGGTGAAGAACGCTGTTGTCACTGTCCCAGCTTACTTCAACGATTCACAAAGGCAGGCCACCAAAGACGCTGGAGTCATTTCTGGTCTAAATGTGATGCGTATCATCAATGAGCCAACTGCTGCCGCTATTGCTTATGGTCTGGACAAAAAGTCCAGCAGCACTGGCGAAAAGAATGTTCTAATTTTTGATTTGGGTGGTGGTACTTTTGATGTTTCGTTGCTCACCATTGAGGAAGGTATCTTTGAGGTGAAGGCAACGGCAGGAGATACTCATCTTGGTGGTGAGGATTTTGATAACAGATTGGTTAACCATTTTGTGCAAGAATTTAAGAGAAAGAACAAGAAAGACATAAGTGGAAATCCCAGAGCTCTTAGGAGGTTGAGAACTGCTTGTGAGAGGGCGAAGAGGACTCTTTCGTCCACTGCTCAAACCACAATTGAGATCGACTCTCTTTATGAGGGAATTGACTTTTATACAACCATCACCCGTGCTAGATTTGAGGAACTCAACATGGACCTGTTCAGGAAGTGTATGGAACCCGTCGAGAAGTGTCTGAGGGATGCCAAGATGGACAAAAGCACTGTCCATGACGTTGTTCTTGTGGGTGGCTCCACTAGGATCCCCAAGGTGCAGCAATTGTTGCAGGACTTCTTCAATGGCAAAGAACTTTGCAAAAGTATTAACCCAGATGAAGCTGTTGCCTATGGAGCTGCAGTTCAGGCTGCCATCCTTAGCGGCGAAGGCAACGAGAAGGTTCAGGATCTGTTGCTTCTGGATGTCACCCCTCTCTCACTTGGACTTGAAACAGCTGGTGGTGTGATGACTGTCCTAATTCAGAGGAATACAACCATCCCCACCAAGAAGGAACAAGTTTTCTCAACTTACTCCGACAACCAGCCTGGTGTCTTGATCCAAGTCTATGAAGGTGAGAGGGCGAGGACACGCGACAACAACTTGCTAGGGAAATTCGAGCTCTCCGGCATCCCCCCTGCACCAAGAGGTGTTCCCCAGATCACTGTCTGCTTTGACATCGATGCCAATGGTATTCTCAACGTTTCTGCTGAGGATAAAACTACTGGGCAGAAGAACAAGATCACAATTACTAATGACAAGGGACGATTGTCGAAGGAAGAAATTGAGAAGATGGTTGAAGAGGCTGAGAAATACAAGGCGGACGATGAGGAGCACAAGAAGAAGGTGGAAGCTAAAAATGCATTGGAAAACTATGCGTACAACATGAGAAACACTATTAGGGACGAGAAGTTCAGCTCGAAATTGGACCCAGCAGACAAGAAGAAGATCGAGGATGCCATTGAACAGGCAGTTCAATGGCTAGACAACAACCAACTTGCGGAGGCTGACGAGTTTGAAGACAAAATGAAGGAACTTGAGAGTATTTGCAACCCAATTGTTGCAAAAATGTACCAGGCTGCTGGTGGAGGACCGGGCATGGGCGGTGGCGATATGGATGAGGACGATGTTCCCCCTCCTACCAAGGGAAGTGCTGCCGGCCCCAAAATTGAGGAAGTTGATTAAATTTTCTTTCTCTAGATCGTTTTTCTTTTCTGTTTAATTGTCAGTTGGAGGCATTTCTGTTCTTTCTTTGTTTTTTACATCCAGGAATCTTACATTTTGTGGGGTGTCTTCAGCCCCGAGTGAATCGTATGAATTTATCAATGAATTTTAAGGGAAATTTTGGTTTTGGGATTTATATATTATCTTGGATTCATATATTTGAGAGAACAAGGTGAAGTATTCTCCATTGAATTTGTAGGCAATCAAATCTGTAAGTAAATAATTATTGTGACCTTAAATTTCAAAAACTAAATATTATGGTGTTATGAAAAGGGGGTTTAAGAAACGTTTTTGTTGACTTCTTTGAGGACCAGTTTGATGCTACAATGGACCTCTTATTCAACTCTTTTTGTTACTAAGTGGGAGGAGCTGAAGGGGTGGTTCAGGCTATGGCTCCTCCAAAACAAGCCGTTACTAGGATCGAATAAGCCACTGTTTGTTAATGGTCAAAGGTGCATCATAGATACCCTCGTAAAAGGCCTTCGAAATTAAACATGTAATTTCCAATTATCATACCCAATAACTTAAATATTTTTTAAAGAGTAGTTGTAAATACTCATTTTTAATAGCTCATAATTTCTTTCAAACAAACACTCCTTAGTGAAAATTGTGCTTTTACTCTTTGGAGTTTTTTTTTATTTTTCTTTTTTCTATCGAACTAGTGAAATTGATCAGTTTAATTCATTAATTTTATTTTTTAAAAAATGCAATAACCATCGGAGGAGTTGAAGCATTTGAGAGAGGTGATTTTAGTGGAGTCTGATGCTTTAAATGTGGTAAAGCTATGGTCGATGATTCTTCATATATCTTTGAATTCAACAATTTAGTTATTGATATTGGACATTTTTTTTTTGGCATCGAGCAAGTTTCTTTTTGTAATAGGCTTTGTACTCAGGCATGAAGGTTTCAGATGTTGGTTTTTGTTGGATGGCTTCTTGCTTTGATGTTGAGGCTAAGTCTTTTTTTAAGAAGAATCTCCTACCTAATATTGGTTCTGCTTGGTAGAATGATTGTAATGACATGAAGTGTTAATTTAAATGAAGTGATGTTTTTTTGTTTAAAAAATGCAATAATCGAAAGGCTCATTCCATTGATGATGTTGAAAGAGATATTTCTTTTTTCAAAAAAAAAAGAAGGAGAAATTTCACTAATTAGAGATTTTATTTGGGAAATTTTCAAATTTTAATATGGAAAGTAGTTTACAATTTTACCCCCTCCTAGATTTCATATAATTTTTTTTTAATCAATTTTAAATAGATTATTTGTAACTACCTTTTTTAATCTAGCAAAAATCTAAACCAATCTAACTTATTCAAAAAACGTTAGTCAAATATAATTAAATTAATAATTATAAAATACCATGAAATCGAGATTTTGAAAATTTAAAAAATTTAAACATAATTTAGAAATTTTGTTCAACGTTCACAAATATAGCTATACATTAAAAAATGGTTGAGAATAGTACTTGAGCTTGAGTTTTATGAGCGCCTTAAATATCTGTTTTTGAAGAAGATGGAAAATTCATTTTGATTCTTTATTCCCATTGAACAACCCCTCGAAAACCTTCCACCCATGTATTTGCGATTAATGAAGTGTCGCGTTGAAAAATTCGGGTCGCAAGAGAAATGCATGCATTGCTCTGATTCACGAGAGTTTGAAAGGGATCGACATTGGAGCCACGTTTGTGAAGATATAAACGTTTCTGATATTAAGGTTTTAAATCATTTTTTGTGCTCCCACATTTTTTTTCAGTATAAGCTTCCAAATCTTTCGGCTCTGGTTTTTAAAGATATTAACATATAAAATTGAATTCCTACTTTTTTGGGATTTTTTTTTTCATATGTTAGACATAGTTGACACGTATTTTATACCTATATTTTATTTCGCATATGTTAGACATTAGTTGGACGTATTCGGTACATCTTTTATGTTAGTTACTATTGACACCTATTATGTACAAAGTATTGACGCATATTCTAAATACATTAGTGTTGTCGCTTGTGTATATTCTGTGAATAACGTTGTTTCTTTGTTTTTTTGTTTTGTTTTGTTTTGTTTTTGCATAAGTTAGACATTGTTAGCACATATAAATAGGCAATTGACCTATTTATATGTTTTGTGAATAATGTTATTTCCTTGAATTTTTTTTTTAGTTTGTGCATATTTTCAACACGGTTGACACAAACTTCTCTTCAAAGGTAAGATCAGAATTGAGTTCAAGTCGCTCAAAATTAAGCACATGTGACAGATCTGAAATTATGCACCGCATATGTAGACCCTACAACTTATTAGTATGTGTTATGTTTGTACATACATTGTACATCATGATTTAAGAATATGCGACAGATTAGTCACGTAATGCATGAAACATAGAAAGTTTGCCTAGTCATCCTTTGTGACCACTTAGTTTTTGTAATTTTACCTAGTACATTTTGTTTAGAGGTTTACAACATTGGTTTTGGACTAATGGATTGCCTACATATGTATATGTAAGACTGATACCTCATTTATAATATGTGTTTATCCGTTCTTGTTGTGTTATAACTATTAATCTTATTTGGAATGTGTATATAAGTAAAAATTGGTTCATTAGAATACTGACACTGCTTCCATTTTCTGAAATTATGCACCGCATATGTAGTCCCTACAATTTATTAGTATGTGCTATGTTTGTACATCCACTGTACATCGTGATCAACAATTTTGATTTAACGTGATATTTAGTCTTTTATTTTTATTTTTCTGGTGATTGTGATTTTCATTTTTTGTAGTAACCTCCCTAAATCTTAGAGATCTATTTATAATTAAATATTATTATTATTTTAATTTTGAAATATTATAAAATAACAAATAGTTATTTATGCTTAAATTTAGGAAAATGAAATATTATAAAATAAAATTGGTTGGTTATGCTTAGATTTAGGGGAAATTTGATTTCCTTTATTTATTTATTTATTTATTTTTAAACTTTCGTTAAACACCTAAATAAAAAAGAAATAAAATGATAGTTTGGAAAAATAAATTTTCATCTTTTCTACTGATTTTTTTTTAGTCATCGATTTAAAGTCCACAACAAAGTAGCCATGCCTCTATTTATTCTCTAAATTTAGCCATTTTTTATTATTTCCCATTTTATTTCCCAATAATTTTTAATATATATTTGGAAACATATTTAAATTGTTTCTAAAGTATCATTTAAGTTGTATATAAAAACAACAATAATCTAAAAATGTATTTCTATTTATCAACTAATATTAAGTTGAATTTTCACTATCATGAACATATTTTAAATTTGCAAAAATGATATAAATTTTATAGCATGAAATACTATATTTATCCAAACTCTTACCTTTCATGATAAACATTTACATATTCACTTGATCCATAAAAAAAGAAAAAAGAGAGAGTCCAATAATTGATTGTGGACTAACCAATTGGTTTGATAAGTTTGGTTCAAATATTTTCATTTTGTTTACTTTTAGTCAACTTAAAACATAAAGAATAATCACAATCAATTTATCTTTCCAAAAGATATTTGTAGAGTCTAATTCAATAGATTTGATTTCTAGAAAGTGTTATATAAGATAATCAAAAAATTGAGAAGAGGCCAATAATTGATTGTTCAATTTTACTCAATTTTAGAGCAATTTTGTGAATGCTAACTTTAGTTACCCAAATGAAAGAGCCTTTCACACAAATGAACAATTATATGAATGCTTATGAAGCTGCTCGAATAATGGAGAGAGGATTTTATATGTTCTAAAGATAGATGAGAAATGTGATTCAACTACTTCCTAATTTCTTGTAACGGATGGAACCTTGCTTGTGCCGAGGAGAATTAACAAAAGGTCGTGTCGAAGATGTCCGGGAAAACCAATCACGGCGACGTACTCAATCAACCGATAAGCTAGTAGCATTACGTTGCTGAAAGAGTGAGACTCTTCCTCCTCTCCGACATTAGAGAGATAACTCAACCCTATATGCAGGAAGATGGAAAGATTATATTTTTTTCTTCTGCCATATAACATTCAATACAACCAAACAAATTAAACAAAACCAACACATATCAATTCAATTTGATAAGGTTGGACCACAACAATTTATAATATTCTAATCTGGACCTCCATATCCATAAAATCCCATACTTTGAAGTACTTGTATATCCATAGATTTATAAGTAAGCTGTACCGAATACAAGCCACATCCAAAATGGAGGTAAGTGTTCTTTTCCTCTTAAGAAAAACAAAAATTCTGATTTCACTTATTCTAAATAAAGAAAACGAGATAATAAAGAACACACCATATATATAAGAGCTTGATCAACAATCTCCTATCAAACTTCCATTCATACAACTAACTCGCTTCTCTTGAAAATTATTCACTCCAGCCATCCAAGCCCATTTCCGACATGCTTATACCGAGGTTACATGCTTAGTTTTTTCTCGGGACTTCGAGTCTGGTTCGGAAATCGTCCTCCATGAGAGGAAGTCCATCCCTCAACTTAATCTTCGGCTCCCATCCAAGAAGCTCCTTCGCTTTTGTGATGTCGGGCTTCCTTTGGCGAGGGTCATCAGGTGTGTTCTCCACCATGATGATCTCTACTCCAGGATTGATGAGCTGCACAGTTGACATTTACAATCAAAGTTGAGATCTCTGAATCTTGTCATTGAAAAAATGTAATTTAAGAACTTCGAGTTGCTTAACTTACCTCTTTTACATTCTCGGCTAGTTCGAGCATTGTAAATTCACCTGAATCGCACAAAGGGTGTTTAGGGTTAGTCTGAATTGTAAAGGAGAAAATTATCTAGCAGAAAATCGAATGAAGACCTGGATTTCCAATGTTGATCGGTCCTGCGTTGTCGCCCTCCATTAGCCGAATGAGGCCATCAACCTTGATTCATCAGTTTAAAATTAGGACATCAATCAAGACATAAAAGGATGATAATTGGTACAGATGTTTGAATCTATACATGAATGAACCCGAACCCCAACCGAACCAAGATTTCCTTACCATGTCTGACACATAACAGAAACTTCTTGTTTGTGTTCCGGGTGCTTGAACTGTCAAAGGCTCGCTACTGCACAATGTAAAGGTAACAGTAGCTTCGTGTTTAGCTTGGCTAAAGAAATCAGACAAGTATTGAAGATGAAGGATAACGCTACTAAGGAAAAAAGATTGGGTGAGGACTAGCTTACCGGATCGCTTGTGCAATGAAGTTGCTAACAACACGACCGTCGTCTATATTCATTCGCGGTCCATAAGTGTTAAAAATCCTTGCAATCCTTATCTCTGCAATTGTAAAGGTTCATTTCAAGACAGTAAGCAATTGTACAGAAAATGGAGTCCTGATTGTAATACAACATGTGATCCATAAAACTCACCGATCCCGTGTTGCCTGTGGTAATCAAACATCAGAGTCTCTGCCACTCGCTTGCCCTCATCATAGCAACTTCTCACTCCTGCAAAAGTTTACACACACATCAATATTCAATAATGCAGCTAACTGAGCCATTAACTGTTCATATCACACGGTTACTTAACATATACGAGACTGCTCTTTGAATTTGCATCAATTAAATTTCATTATAAAGAAGATGTTAGTTGCCTTTTTTTAATTAAATTACCAATTGGGTTGACATTTCCCCAGTAGCTTTCATCTTGAGGGTGAACGAGAGGATCTCCGTAAACCTCGGACGTGGATGTAAGCAAAATCCTATACAACAAGCTCAATCAATAACATGAAAGAAAACTAATTATGAACTGAGAGATAGAAATAGAATGGAAATCTCGAAAACCTTGCTCCGACACGCTTGGCAAGTCCCAACATGTTCAGTGTGCCGATCACGTTCGTCTTTATAGTCTGTCAAAACACCAACCAGAAGGTTAGATAACCAAAAATTCACATTTAGGCTGATGCTCCATTCCCACAACTCTAACAACGAATACCGTCAAGAAGATAATATATATATATATATATATATATATATATATATATATATATATTTTTTTTTTTGAGATTAAGGAAGATAGTATTATCTTCAACCGAAAACATGTAAGAACTGTATACAAACCTTTACAGGGTTATACTTGTAGAAGATTGGAGACGCCGGGCAAGCAAGATGGTATATTTGGTCAACTTCAATCAACAATGGTTCGGTGACATCTGAGTTACAAAATTGAGGGATGGTAGTATTCAGGGAAACAAAAAGAGAAATTAAGAGACCTTTCGAGTAACATTAAAGAAGGAATACCGTGTCGGATCAACTCGAATCTGGGGTGGCCAAACCATTTTTTCAAGTTATCCTTCGATCCGGTGAAGTAATTATCAGCAACAATAACCTAAGAAACAAAAAACACAAAAAACAGAAGTCAAAGCCACCAACACGACACATGTATGGTAGAGATTATGATCTGGGCTCTTCTAGATTGACTGGTTGAATCATGTCAAATCACCGAGCAACCCAAAAACTTAAGTTGATGAGTTGGAGTAAATTTAATTATATCAACCAACATTCCCTTCACTTGTGGACTTGGAAACTTGAAAATGCTCATCAAATAGAAATCAACATTAATTGGGTATGAAATGACCGGACAAGTGTATACTCTGATAGGATGTTAAATCACCAATCAACCCAAAAGTTTAAGCTAATGAGATAGGGAAAATTTAATTATGTCAACCAATACGAACAATCCAATTTGCTACATAGAATATACAAAAATGTTCAGTCAATAATTGAAAAATAAAGACTGCAGCTCTAAAGTACTGAAGAAACTACCTCATTCTTCTCATTTTCCATCAATTTGTCCACCAGGTGTGAGCCAATGAACCCAGCTCCTCCAGTCACCAAAATTCTCATATTTGCCTGAGTAAGATCAAAATTGGTCAAGGAGAAGAAAAGAAAATGACAATCCACAAGTTTAGAAACCAAAAGGCCTTTTGATAAGATTCAAGTTTACATCGATCCAAAATCTCCATCTGGGATTAATGCATCATTTTCTTAACACTCACAACCCTCCCCATAGTAGTTTAATAAACATCTCTTCTCCATTTCTTTTGAAATAAGAAGCAATTTCATTGATCAATGAAACAAAATAGAAGTATATTTTTCTTTATTTCAGTCAAAGATATCCCAAATTCGATCTTGCTAATATGAACTTTAGATCCAATTAATTAACAATTATGAAAGAAGTGTAAAACAAAACCCAACATTTCAAAACAAGAACAACTCCTCCCATCATTAATTTGTCAGATTCCAACTCGATAACAAGACAGATCGAAAAATACATAAAATACTGTACATTCATTACCAAGCAAATGAGTAAAACTAAAACACAAAGCAGGTAAAAAGAACAAACATGAAGACTCACCCTAAATCCATTTTGCCTCATTATAAACTCTCTAAACATAATACCAAACACAGATCACAAAAATGGTCACATTAAGGGGAAAAAGAATGATACCTGAAAAAACTTGGCACTTCTCAAAGGAGATGGAGTGGGTGGTGGCTTTGTGGAAATATTAGAATTTCCATTGGAACCCTCTTTAGCCATTACTCTCAGATCTTTACCTCAAATCCTAAATCATCAACAACAACACAACCAAACATCACTAAAGAATTCCAAAAACAGAACCAAAATGCTTCAAACTTCACTTCAGAAAAAGAAAAACCAAAAGCTCCAACAGATAAAGAGACATGAAATTGATGCAATGAAGCAAAGTCAAACCAAAAAAATAAAAAAAGAACCCAACCCTTCAAAGCAATTTCACCAAATTCTAAGCTTTGAATCTGCTGAATGAAAATATTAGCAGCTACATACACCCTTTTATATAGCTATAAATGAATTGGGGCATTCAAAAAATCAACATAATAATTGAATAATAAGAATCATTAGACCAAACTACAACGACCGAAGAAAAAACTTCAAAAACACGAAAAGTGGAAAGCTTTTGTGCAACGAAAGTGAACCCACCAAACAATTTCAGATCTAAATCTAAAAAATCTCACAGAACTTCAAAATATATAATTTGAAGAGTGATTAAGACTTGCAATCAACTAAATAAACTCAAATCATAAATAGTTTTTATTTTACCTAATTCAGAATGTGGGGGCTTTAATTTCCTCTGGTTTCGGCTTGGAATTTAAGGTATCTTGGCAGGAATTTGCATAGAAACCGAAGAATGTGTTGAGATTTTATCGATGGTAACCAAAAATTGCGGGACCCTAAATCGAGAGAAGTGTTGCGTTTCCACGGAGATTAGCTGTCATATTTTATGATATCGTAGATTACACCTCTTAATCCTTCTCATTTTAAATTGTATTTTTGTTAACCAAAAGGTTAGTTTGGAATTAATTAAAAAAAAATACTTTAATTCTTTATTATTTATTTTTATATTTGTATCACTTTACCCTTGTTTTTTTTATACCTATAAAATCATTGAAGGTTAATTCAAACATAGCTTCTTTTTTTTAATGAAAGCTTACTTTAAATTTTCAAATTTAATGTTATGGAGCTAGAAGAACTTAGAAGTTTATAAAAATCACAAAGCTACTAATGATTACATTTTTTTTCTTTAGAGTTTGAAATTAAATTCAAACATTTGGATAGTTAACGTAGTTAAATAATTAAAGCTAGAAATCAATATCAGTAAATAAAAAAAATGATAAATTATCATTCAACTTTAAAGAAGTGAATAAATCTCTAACAAAATCTATCAATAGACTAAGCTTTCGTCGAGAATTCTTTTTATGTACCTTAAAACTCATTTGGGTGCCTATCATTGAGGTTTGCGTGGGTTGCTCATAAACGTACTTATCAAACTCATTGTGTATCTCAAGTCAGGTCTACTACAAATCATTCCATACATCAAGTTACCTAGTAGGTTTAAATAAGGAATGTCCTTCATACTTTCAACTTCAGAATATTATGAAGGAGACTGACTTTTGGAGGGTTTGAAGTGCATAATCATGGGCGTATTCACAACTTTTCCCTTTCCTAAATTGAACTTATTCGCAAGTTTACTAAATTGAACTTAAGTAATTGAATATCTCTTAATTTCCATCACGAAAATCCTTTTAACATATCTTAAATCTTTTATTTTAAATTTGATGTTTAGATATTATTACTTAAATATTTTTATTTGTGTAACACAATTGGATGATATCACTATAACATCCACATACAATAAAAGCAAGACAAAAACACATGTAGAAATAGTTTTTCTATAAACACAAGAATCATAGGAGTTTCAAATCCTTTGAAATAATGAAATTATCTAAACATATGTTCCTTTGAGGATTGATTAAACCATAAATGGATTTTTGTAAATGGCAAACTAGATGCTATTCATTAGGTTTCACATATCCTATGGGTTGTTTCATATATGTATCTTCATCTAATGTTTCATATAACATGGTCTTAGTGACATTCATTTGCTATAGCTCTAAATTATATTGAAAGAATGCTTTATGTTTAACTGCAGAAGAGAAAACTCCATTATAATATTCCCCTTCTAATTGTGTAAAACTTTTACAACAAGTTATTTTGCTTTATGTTTTGGTTCACTCAAGTCTTTTATACCTGGTTTGACCTTGGAAATCCATTTCCAATCCACAACTCTCTTATTCTCATACTTTGGAACTAGTTCCCATATTTTATTCTTATGTAATGATGCAATTTTTTAAATTCATATCTTTAATCCACAAATTAGATTCTGCATAATTTATTACTGCTTTATAAGAGATGAGTTCAAATAAGGATTCATTGTGATACTTAAGGGCATATCCTACAAGGTTTGCCTCATCAAACCAAGATGTTGGCCCAATGATTCTCATTTCTCTATTCCTAGCGGACATGCAGATAAGATTCGAAGGACTTGCTTGAAAATCCATTTCAACTTTACAATCACAAGTTTGAGTTTGAAAATCGATATTTAACTCTCATATTATTTGAGAATAGTTGTGCTTGAACCCTCTTCTCCCAATTTGTACTAAAAAAAATTGTTTTTGAATAATCATGATCTTGTTAAAATATGATATTTTGTGTTAATTTACAAGTTCAACTACATGACTTTATCTAAATCATCTCGTTAGTCTTTTTTTTATAAAGTACAATAAAGATATTGAGAGACTTGAATTACAGATCGTAATTGTTAATACATTTAGATAACAATTGTGCTACGCTCACTTTGGTATCATCTATTTAGCCTCTAACCTCTCAAACTTTCAACTTTAGATCTCACCAAGTGTATCGTTTTAAACTCAAAATCAAGTGAATTTTAGGTAGTTTTGAGGAATAGATATGTGCATCCAATACTTTATTCTCATAAGGTACAAAATTTAGGGATAAAATAGATATGAATTAAGAAGCTAAATAAATACACATTCGAAAATTCTGACACCAAAATATAATTTGATCTTATTTTAAACTTGTGCACATAACTTTAATATTATCAAAATTAGTTTTCAATTTGTATTTTACAATAACAACGTAACATCAATATACAACTTAATGTTTCATTTGTGCGTGCTTCGTGGGTAAATTAAATTAAATTTTTAATATGGAGTTGTTTTTTTAAAGTACATATCTAGAGAGGTGGGACAAATACTGATTCTCGAGATCACGTTGGTATTAAACTGGCTTACAACCAAACATTGAAACTATTGTATCAGTGACCCATTTGATTTTAATACGGAGTTGAAACCATTGTATCAGTGACCCATTCGATTTTAATACGGAGTTGTGGTTAACATATAACATGCCCGACTGTTTCTTTGGAGTTTGTAGCTAGGACCATCGTTTTTTTTTCCTTTTTGTATTATGAACATGGGTCAAATTCTAATAAATATAAAGTAAAAAAAGTGAGATGAAATGTGTGGCACCAAAGATGCCACATGAGTGATGTCATGGTGGAGGTGCTACCCGGGGTGCACCAAAGAAGAGAAGAATTTGGGTGCATCCCGAGTAGCACCCCCACCATGACATCACTCATGTGACATCTTTGGTGCTACACATTACATCTCACTTTTTTTACTTTATATTTATTATAAAAAAAATTAAATGAAAAAAGAAGATGTGTGGCTTCAAATGAATGATATCATGGTGGAGGTGCTACCCGGGATGCACCTAAATTAATTAAATATAATGGGATAACAAATTGTCAGATATAATATTTAACATAATAAGTTATAAATTTTTATAATGAGATAACAAATCGTTAGATATTTGCATTATTTCATATTTTTCAGCTGTCTGGTTGGTCTAAATTTTTAAATAAAAAAATGAACAAGCAAATTAATCATATATTTTTTTAATATACAAAAAAATAAATTAATTAAAGGGACAACTAGAAAAATGTCTATTTTTTAGATAATAATTAAGCAAATATCTACAATTTTAAAGACTTTAAATGAATGTCTAAATCAAATTTTCTATAAATAATTAAATAATTAATTATATTGTAATTGACTATTGTGCCCTTATTAATATTTTTAATTTATGTGAATTATTAAAATTAATTTTAGATTCATTCCTAACCACCTATACAAATTTAAATATTTAAATAAAAGATCTAAATTTTCAACTAACCAAGAGAAGATTTAAATTTTCAACAATCCTTAATTAAAAAAAAAAATAATAATAAAAAAAAAAAAATATATATATATATATATATATATATATATTTATTGAGATTACAACAATTGGGGGTGGGAGAGATTCGAACACCTAAGACCTTAAGGTCATAAGATGTATATCGATGCCGCTTGAGCTAGACTCTATTGATCTTAATTAAAAAATATTTAAACTCTCACATTTTGTTCTTACTGTTATTTTATTTTGAAATCTGAAAAACAAAGCAAGAACAATGGTATACAAGTGTACACATCTTAATTTAATAAAGAACAAAGTAACATAGTACTTGTCATAACTTTTGTTGGAATGTACAATGGGGATGCATGTTAAACATGTTTACATGTGGGTGTGTATTCGTGGATAACATTGGTTCCACTCGAAACTCCGTAAAATTAGAAAGAATGTAGGTTGTAGGAGTACGCAACATTGGTTGATAGATTTGAGGAGTACACAAAATTAATAAAAAGAATGAGATCGTGTGTGATCTAAATGATGTGATAATACAATTTAGATATGAAGTAGTAGATTCAAATATTTGAGAAGAAAATATTTCGGAATATACATAAGAAAATATTTTTAAAAAAAGTTTGGAATTTTCATCCATACCTAATGAGCTGTGATATGTTTTAACTTCGACATGATTATCTTGTAATTTAAATACACCTCTCTTACCTCAGTCTCATTAAACACTGATATGTGTAACATCCATCCATGATTGTCAAACTCCCAATTGCAAGCCTCACAAACATAATGAGCAGATTAACATCCATCCATGATTGTCAAACGCCCAAATTGCAAGCCTCACAAACATAATGAGCTGATTAACATCCATCCATGATTGCCAAACTCCCAAATTGCAAGCCTCACAAACATAATGAGCAGATTAACATCCATCCATGATTGTCAAACTCCCAAATTGCAAGCCTCGCAAACATAATGAACAGATCAACTGCGATGTGCACCTGAACTATGAGAAGATTAAGCACGATGCGCTCTCCCAAATTCAATGATACTCCTCCTTGCCTCCACAAAAATCTTCTGAGCAACCTTTTTGTTGTAAGTTCTAGAATATTTATAACTTTTTCACTTTTTAAATAAATAAAAAAATCCTAAACTCATGGAAGTGCGGAAATTGCAAACGACATTTGAATTATATTATTTTTAATAAAATATATCAATTTTCTTTTATTAAATTAGATGATCTAAAAGATCTAAGGATATATTCAACAATAAAAAAGTAATATAGAGTAATTAAGAAAATATCACAATACCAAAATGTATTGCTTAATGTTTAAGCGGGGATCTAATAAGTAATTATTATTTATTTTTATTTTTTTAGTTCAATCTAATAAGCACTTAAAAATGTTTTACTATATATATCCACTTAAATCTAAAAGTTCAAAAGATCTTTTTTTTTTTTTTTTAATTTTATTTATATAGGTTGTCAGAGGAGTTATTTACTCCTTATTTAGTGGGTGGTGACCTTTTTCTTATATAAATTTAATATGTAACCTACATAAATAGGATGAGGGTATTATAGGGTTGTTTTTTTATCTCTCATCCCAGGATTAAAAATTAAACACTCATTTTAAGTCTAAATAATTTTAGATAATCTCTAAATATTTTTTTTCTAAAATAGCTATTTCTTACAATTTCCCTAAATTTAAATCTTCTTTTGGTTAGTTGAAAATTTAGATCTTTTATTTAAATATTTAAATTTGTATGGGTGGTTAGAAATGAATCTAAAATCAATTTTAATAATTCACATAAATTAAAAATATTAATAAGGGCACAATAGTCAATTACAATATAATTAATTATTTAATTATTTATAGAAAATCTGATTTAAACATTCATTTAAAGTCTTTAAAATTGTAGATATTTACTTAATTATTATCTAAAAAATATACATTTTCCTAGTTGTTCCATTAAACAATACATATAATGGAGGAAGTCTCAATAAATTTGGATCCCACTGGCCCAGTCCAATATCATACACAAAATGGGAAAGAACAAAAAGAAAAAAGATGGGGCATTCCGAGAATTGAACTCGGGACCTCTCGCACCCTAAGCGAGAATCATACCACTAGACCAAATGCCCGAATGTCTGCCATTATCGATCATTTAAATACATATTATATACAATAAATAAATTGAGATACTCACATGTTTTAATATAAATATAAAATTTAAAGTTTGAATTAAAGATTTTTAAATTCAGTTTGAATGATATTTTAAAGTAAAATTTTATAATTAAATGATAGAAAATGTCCTTCAACCACATAGGCGGTTTCGACTATATCTCTAAATTTTAGTTTTTTTTTTTTTAAATTTAAAAAATGTGGTCTTTAAAAAATATTATATTAAATGCTTTTACATTTTTAGGGTGGAAGTTGTCAAAACGTTGTTTAAATAAACTTATTTAATTTTGATTATTGATTAATTGATTTGTTTATCTAATTCGTGAAATTGTATATGCTTATATTTTACCAGTTTTACATCTTTCATTTTTTTTTGAAGGAATACGTCTTTCATTTGTTTGTACTCCATAGTTTCTTTTATTTTGATTTTATTTATTTTTCTAAATTAAAGGAGATTTATTTTTTAATTCAATAATATTTGAGATTTTTCTTTTTGATATTAATAATATTTGAGATTCAAACCCCTAATTAAGAGGTTACTTACCAAACCTGGTGATTTATGATTTTTTTTTGTTGAAAAAATAAATGATATCATTATTCCTTTTAGTAAGTAAGAGAGATTTTTAAATTTAATAACTAAAATATTTAGAATACTATTAAGCTATAATTAAATGGTAGTCAAATTTAGAAATTAATTACAAATATAATCACTTTTAAAAAAATTAACAATCATAATCATAAGTTTTGATAACAATACGGTTTTTTTTTTAGAAAATAATAATACGGTTTAATAATACATAATACTATATTAATAACATACTATATTAACGTGTGTTAATAATATTGTATTGAACCATATTTATGATTATGGATACAAATATTTTCAAAATTAACTATTATTCTATTAGAAAAGGTTATCTATTATAATTTCTTTAATTAAATTGATCTCACTCAATAAAATACATTACTTTTCAGGTAATAACCCCAGTAGTTTGTAGTTGATTCGAAAGAAATAGAATTTAAGTTTTCTTTTTGAAAGTTTGTGGCAATTTTGTAAATAGTTTGAGAATGGCTTCTTTTTGGTAAATTTGGCCATTGGCATTTAAGTTCATTTTAAAAGTTTCAGCCTAAGTTAATGTTCATTCATCTTCTCCACCAACGATCCTTCATGCCTAGCAGTTTTGTTCGTCGGAATCAAGCCTTCGTCGTCGATGTTTCGAGTTGGGTTTTGTTTGCTGCTCGTCGTGGGTGACCCAGGAAGTGCCGAGGAGTAGCGTCGGAGCCGACCGTGGACTCGTTTGCGCCACTGCGGGTTTGGTTCGTGAGACTCGTCGTCTAGCCGCCATGGGAGCTCGTCGTCGCTGTCGAGCATTTTCGTGGAATCCGAATGAGTTTTGTTCAATGTAGAAGAATAAAGGTCTCTGGTTTGGTTTTAGATCTAGCCAAATGTTGAAGTAGACTCATGTTTGGGTGTGAGTTTAAAACCATTTTAAGTTGGTATAAAGTTATTTAAGTTGAGAATAAGAGATGTTTGTTTGCAAGGTTAAGTTATTTAAGTTAGGGAGAAAGCATGCTTCGTTATGGGTCTAAGGATATTCAAGTTATGGATAGGTAGTGTTTGGTTTCTGGTTTATATTATATAAGTGATGGATTAAACTTGGTTGGCTGCTGGTTTAAACTTAGTTAATGTGTGGTTTATGCTTGTTTGGTTAGTGGTGTTTAAAGCCATCAAGTGGTGATTTAAGCTTGATTAGCTAGTGTTTTAAAATCATTTAAGTTGTGGATTAGAGGTGTTTGTTTGCTGGTTTATGGGCATTTAAAATGTGAATTAAAGTGTGTTTGGCATAGGTTTAGTGGTTGTTGGATTATAGTTTAATGGGTGTTTGGTCTTGGGTTAAATAGTGAGTTTGACCCATTGAATTTTTTGTTGACTCGATTTAACCCGAGCCATTTTCTGTTCTTCAAGTCTAGTTTGTGAGGTGCCTGTAGTCATCGGGACACGTTTTTTGAGGTTTTTTCCTATTTGATAAATTTCATGTTCTTGATCCGATTTTAATGGTCCGAGGTGCTAGTTTTGACCAGTTTGTTCGTTTCAAGGATCAGGGTAGTGATTGACTAATTGGGCTACCATGAGGTTCTTGGAACATTGTTTAGGGATTCAGCCATGGTAAGGGACCATTTACCCCATCTCGAGGCCTGTGGTTAATACATGTATTGGATTGTTTGTATTGATTTCCTTGTCATGATTGTGTAGCATGATTTATATGATTGTATGCATGTACTGATTGTATTGAGAGCATGCGGCATATCTATTGCCATTGATGATTTATCTTATGCATATTGTTTGATATTGCATGATGGCTCGCATGTTCCTTTGTTGTCAACTTGCTTGTGTTTGACACGTCTTGATGCCTCGATTAGGCATAATCAAGTCACTAGACGGAGAGAGGTACTCGTAGACCAGTGCAGACGATGATGTTCCGGGCTCACACTATAACTTGGGACGACACCCTTGAGTTAGGATTTCAGTGGATGGTCACCCGACTAGGCTCACGGCCATAACAACCGTCTATTAGTAATCTAGGGGGCCTTCTAGGTATGTGGTATGGGCTACGATACCCTAGGTGAGTTGTATCGAATCCACCTCTCATAGCGAGAAAATGGCATGTTAGAGAATAGGTAGCTCTGCTCGCCATATCATTCGGCCTAGAGTCAATTTCCAGATTTCCCTAGAGTTAGAGGACTCATGTGGACTATTGGTTTTAGGTTTCGATCTCTAAACCGCTCTACATGGTGCAGGTTGAATACGAGCTTCCTGATCTGTTACCTAAGAGCTAGGGTTGATCATTCTTGTTTGTTGATGCTTGGCGATTTGGTGCATGTCTGTACCCCGAGTTGGGGGATCCTTACTGAGTTGCAAAACTCACTATTTCCACTATGGAGTACCATAGGTACTATGAGATTGTATCGAGATGGGTGATCAGACGAGTTGGAGATGACTATGGGACCCGCTGCATTATTCTGTTTAGAGTCTTTTAAATTTCTTCTTTCTGCATGAATTATTTAAGGGCATGATAAATGTACCTGTTTTATCGAGCTTTTATGTTTTGACTATTGGGTATCCTATGACTATTTTAATAAATTTATGGTTTTTATAAGCTTGTTCTCGTGAGTTGTTTCAAAGATGTTTTGTTTTAAATTTACATGTCAAGGACGTCGAGTACTATTTTCATGCATTTAGAGTTGAAGACTTAGGTATAGACTGGGTCGGATTGTTACATTTCAACTTCAAAAAATATATTGAGTAGATTAGTCAAATCTATAAAATAATTATAAATACTAATTTAAAAAATAAATATATAATCATTGATATTAATGAGTATTATCGCATATTTTTTATAATTATTAATGAGTATATTTATAATACAATATTAAAACTCATTAACAATTAATACTTATAATATAATATTAAAAAATATTTAATTAATATTCATATTATTAATGAGTAAAATATTAAAACATATTAATGATTATAAATATAAATACTTTAAAAATTTGCATACATTTCTAATTATTTTGTGAGAAGAGTTCATCTAGTATATATTTTGAAAGGAGATCTATGATTGGATTTGAGAATTTGCGATCAACGGCAAATTCTACCTTTTGTTTTAGTTTTGCAACACAATTTTTAAAATAATTGAATGTATAACACATTAGACATCTATCAATAACTAATGATAGAACTCAATCAGTGATAGACATCTATCACTAATAAGTGATTTACATCCATCACTAATAAGTGATTGACATCTATCACTAATGAGTGATAGATTCAATTTGAATTTTTTGCTACAAATGAATTAGTTTTGATTTTGTGTTATAGATGCAAATATTTTGTCATTTTTTGCTATACATTCAAAATCCTCATTGGATTTTGGAATTTCTATGCTACATTAATCAAATTATTATTATAACCTTTCACATGTTCATAACTCGTTTATTTTCATTGATTTTCACCAAAGAAAATATGCATAAAAGGAAATAAGAAAAAACTATTTTCTTTCTTTTTTTTTTGAAGCAAAATAAACTATTTTCATAGAGTAGTATATATATATATATATATTTATTTATTTTTAAAACTCATGAAATAGTAGAGATACTGTTGAAATAAATCCTATAATTTAAGAACATTTTTATTTGTAGTTTAACCCTATAAAAGAAAAGAATAATAAAACACAAATATTATTATTTGAAGAGGGGAAGAACTACAACGACTTCTAAAAAAATATCTACCAAAAAAATTGATAAAGTGTTGATCGATTGTTTGATAGTAATAAACTCAACATGTTCAATCTAAAAAATCGATACTATAAACCTATCTCGTTTTAAAGTATTATGTTTCAAATCATAATTTATTATCTTTAATATCCAATATATTTTAGGTGTGAATATTTTTGTCTTGAATTCTCCAATATCTAAAGCCCGGTTTTACACATATAATCACTGGATTACTCTTTTTTTTTTTTGAAACACCAGATTACTAAATCGTGAATAAATTACAGATACTCCAAATATCTAATGGAGCAAAGTTTTGATTTTAAAACAACAAAAAACCAATCGTTTGTATTTTTTTTCTTTTGGAACTTTCTAGAACCTTTTCCCCTCCCAATTTCTACACAAATTCTCCTCTTCGCGTTCCCAATTCATTCTAAATCTCTAACCCTAATTTCCAGCGCCCCCAAATTTTCATTTGCGTGGCTTATCATTTAAGACAAATCCTTAATCTCAACATTGATATGAATGAGAAATAGTATTGAATTCATTATTCTCCCAAAATAATTATATATAGTTAATAGTTAAATTTTCAAGTATTTGTATTTATGGCTATTAATATTGTATTATAAATATTCATCAATATACTTTTTCTTCAAAAAAAAATATTCATCAATATATCATTATGTATTTCTTTTTTTTGAGACACCCTCAGCTCATTATGTATTACTAATATCAATATATAATTATTAATTTTTTAAATGGGGGCTTTTGCATGTATATTACAAAATAGATAAAATATTACATGAATAGTACAATAATAAAAATATTTGCACATATAACAAAAATTGTAAATTGATAGATTTCCATTAGATTCTATCAAGAGTCTATCAATAAGAACATATAGAATCAATCATTGATAAAATTGATATACTTTCATCACTAGAGAATGATAGATTCTATCAAAGTCTTCTATAAAAAAGGTAAATAATTTTTTTTTTAAAAATGACAGAATTTGCTATAAAAGAATTATTTTTAAAAATGTGCTATAATTGTAAACCGTTGTAAAAAAGTTGCTATACAGCGCAAATTCCCTTTTAAATGACTATATTTATAATTAATTTCTATATTTAATTAATTTTGCAAACTTAGCATTTTTTTTTTTGGTTTAAAAGACCTTATATTAAGCCAAAATAAGTAGTACATTAGTGGTTATCTTCTATCATATGTAATACGGTTACAAATGGGTTATGGATTAGATATTTTATTTCGAGTTAAAAAGAAATCAATATTAAATACTTTAGGGAATTTGTACTATATAACAGTTTGTAATTATATAAACTTTTTAAAAATAATTAGTTTATTAGCAAATTCTGCTGGGAAGTCTATCAATACATTTAGGTTATTTAGGTGTACATTGATACTACTTGAGCTACTGTTCTATTGGCTTTATTGACATAGAAGTCTTTTAATTTACATTATTTAATAGTAATTGATTCTATCAATTTCCATTGATTGAATCTATCGATATGCAAATCTATGAATTTACCTTTTTTGTTATATGTGCAAATATTTTCATTATTATATTATTTAGGGAATATTTTAATAATATACATGCAAAAAGCCTCAATATTTAATTTCGATTTGAAAAAACATAATATTAAGTATTTTATTTATATTCTTACCAATCCTTCACAGAATAAAGTATTGTACTGCTTTTTTTAGCGAGAATCATGCGAAATGTTGAAATGAGAAACCCATGAAAATAGAAGAAAAAGAAAATCAAAGTATTTATTTTAATCAGTAAATTAAAATGATGCATTTAACTCTGTTTCATCGATCTGAGTTTGAATCTCTCAATCTCTAATTATGGTTAAATTTAAAGAAAAATTAACTGATGGACCAATTATTAAGATAAGTTATAAAATTTTATAAGGGTCAGGAAATGTCTACATTAACTTATTAATTAGATGTTTACAATTTTATAGAGTTTAAATTTATATCTAATTGTTCCTCAAAAAAATAAATTTATATCTAATTTTCAATTTCTAAAAATTAGAAATTAATTAATTAAATTATAATTGAGTCTTATACCCCTATTATTAATAATACTATTTATATAGATTCAAAATATAACTACCTACCAAATCTAAAAACTAGATTCAATCTTAAATTTAAGAATCAAAATTACAACTTAAAATAATAGCAATATTTCAAATTTCAAATTTTAAAAATCTTTAAAAAAAATCAAAATATTTACTGGTTACTTTATCATAAAAAAAATCTACGAATTTAGATACGAATTATCTCTCTGTAATCAAAATTGAAACTCTAATTAGGGTCGCAATAGAAGCCCTAAAACAAGTTGTTTTGTTTTGTTTTGTTTTTTTTGAGATCGAACCCTAAAACAAGTTTGATGGTCATTAGTATTAAAAAAATTGATATTTCTTCATGTATCTAAAAAATCCTATAACCACATAGTAGTCTCTAATAAGGTTCATAAATTCAATAAATGAAACGCAGAACTCAATAAAATACTTGTAAAAATATACATTAGATTAGTCAAACGGGCAAGTAAATAATAAATTATACAAACCGGTCAACCATTTAGTAAACAATATCATCAAAGTCCTCATCTTCATCCTCTAAAACCATTCCTTCGCCACCATGATGAAAACAACTTCAAAAGGGAAACAAACCTTCAAATTATTTCAATTTGACCAATAACCAATTCAATTTCTTTCAAGAACTCTTGAAGAAGCTGGCTCATCTTCTTGCTAGAGGTGGTTGATCCGTAGAGGTTGAATTTGAGAAATCTTTTGAGTTAGCGTTTGATAACCATTTGGTTTATGAAATTTAAGTTTATTTCTACTCAAATTTCCTACCACTAGAATTTTAACACGGCGTTGCACGTGATAATTTTTTAAATAATAAAATATATATATATATATATATAAATGGTTTCCTAGCATTAAATTTAAATTATCAAATAATAATTTCAATATAATATTGAATTTTATAACCATTTTTTCACGTTAACTAAATTTATTAAAATTCACATTTATGTTAAAAAACAGTTAATATTTTATTTTGAGCTTAAAAAATAATAGATGTTATTATTTAAAAAAAACTCAATAAATTCTTTAGTTTTTTCTCAATCTATATATTAATAGATCAATTACTCTTGAATTATAAAATTTATCAGAGTTATATCATTATTATAAATATAAATAAGCTAAATATATTTATTAGTATAATTTACCTTTAACCTCAAATGATAATTTTATCATTCTTCAAAAAAAAAAATTCCACATCTCCAAGTCAACAATTAAGTAACAAAATATCCCTACAAAAATTATTGCAACAAAAAAGTTAAGGTAAATAATCCAACAAAATAAGATAACTAAATTTTTTATTATAAAACAAAAAAACAAAAAAAAAACCAAGAAAGGTAAACTCAAGCAAAACGAAATGTTCAAATGTGTTTGTTAACAAAATATAGAGAACTATATATATAGTAAGAAATCATTGTTATCCAACTTTTGAAATTGAAGAATTTATGAACTTGAACCTCGGATGATAATCTTATCATTCTTCACATATTTTTTTTCTTCTAGATCTCCAAGTCTTAACAATTATGCAAAAAAATATCCCCACACAAATTATTGCAACAAAAAAAAAATAGATGAAAGTTAAGGTAAATAATCCGAAAAAAAAGATAACTTATAAACAAACAAAAGTAAATCCAACAAACAGAAAGTGTTATGGTAAACAAAATGGAGAGAACTATTTATATGATTGGAAAATTCAATTTATTATTTTAATTAGAATATAAAATGTTAAATAAAATATATGAGATTTGATAAAAATATCTTATTTTTACGTTATAAAGATGATGAAAATTTAAATGATATTGTAAATATCTGATTGTTGAAATCTCTTATCTTCTAACTTAGTCATAAAATATTTGATAAAAATATCTTATCTTCTACGAAAGAAAATCTAAATAATATTGTAAATATTTTCTACGTTATTTGCATTTATTTATTTTTTATATTCTAATAGATGACATGTTTGTAATTTAAAGTATGACTTAAGGGTAAAATCGTCGAAAAATGATTTTCTCCTTAAGCCACACTTTAAGGTAGTATGATATGATGTGCTCCATCTTTCATATAATGTATCCATATTTCCTTAAGAAAGTAGGTGAATACTAACCAAATTTAAAAAACAAAAACAAGTTTTTGGAAGCTACTTTTTTTTGTTTTCAAATTTTGGTTTTGTTTATTAAAATATAGGTAAGATGTATATATCTAAATAAGGAAAAAGTATAGTAAAGTAGTTGTTGTAGGCTTAAATTTCATAAACAAAAAACGAAAATCAAACACGACCTAGATTTAAATGTTTTCTTTTCAAATGGAATCTCTTATTTTGAGAATTATATATTTTTGTAAGTATTATTTATTAATTTTTCAATCAAACTTAATGATTTTTTTTATTTAGATTAATTAAATATTCTTCTTATCACTTAAAAATCTCTGGTAAACCAAAATATTCGATTTCATTTTGGTCCTCAATTGTTAAAAACAAAACATTTATGATATTATAAAAAATATTTGAAATGTTTTTACGATTAAATTTTTGATAGAGTATGTTTTTTTATACAAATTTTGATATATATATTTATTAATTTTCACAAGTTTAAAAATATCTTTTATGTTTATGTTTTGAGTGATAATTTCTTTTTTTTTTTTGAGAATTTTTTAGTGATAATTTTGATACTAATGAATCGTTTAGTTATTTTATTTTATGACATTATCTCGGGTTGACATCTTTGATTTGATTGTTTTCTATCTTTTTATTTTAGTCTCATTTATCTTCCTTATATATTTTTCTAAACCAAAATGAACATTTACAGTTTACCTATTTTCTTTTTAATTTAAAATTTACAACAATTAGAGTATTATTCCTTTTAGTTACGTTCTTAGTATATATATTTTTTTGACATACGTTCTTAATATTTAAATGTTATGGTTAATGTAAAAAAAAAGTTATGGTTTCTCAAAAAAATAAAAATAAATAAATTTTATGTTTATAACCATTTTTTTAGAAACTTACAATATTTAAATTAACTACAGTATCTTCTCAAATAAAATAAAATAAAATAAATAACTATAGTATTATTCAAGGGAATTTATTTCCTAGTACATTCTACCTCTTATATTATACTAAAATTTTGGAAAGTGCTTTGCACGGCAGATTTTTTCTGGCATTGGAGATTATATTTTTATTTATTAAAATACTTATAAATAATATATATATATAAATTTTAAATGAGTAAGTAAAATATTTATTACCTATTTTATTTAAAAATCTCATACAACGTAGTTCAAGATAAAAGTGAAATAAAAAAATATACATATCATAATTTTTAAAGAAAATTATGAAATAAATTAAACTTCTTTAAGAAATAAGTTTTCGTCATGCTAAAATTTTACTTTGTACACAATATTTTTTTTTCATTCATTTATTATTTTAGTTTAATCTACGAACATCGAAGCCATCTTTTCAACAAAAAAAAACCTTGAAACCATCACCTCTCTAAAATCTTAAAAATCATATTTGTGCTTTCTTATTTCATCTTATATTTTATAAATAATAAAAAATAAAGAAAATATTGAAAATAAAGATTAAAAAAACTCATAAAATCTATTATCTACCTCTTCTACGAATTTTGATGAAACATAAGTTTTTTAAATATTAATTTAAAACATAATATTATATTAAATCTATTGTTCTCTATTCTAATAATAATAGTGTATAGATTTATTTTTAAATTTAAAAATATATAATTAGTAAAATTGATAAAATTTAAGTAGCTTCGTATGTCAAAATATGGGTAGTACTTTAATGAAGTCACATATCACAGAATAAGCAACAAATTACATGTTAAGTCATATTTATTATAATAACAAATAATAATAATAATAATATGAAAAAATAATAATTATAAAAAATTACCTTTCATTAACGGAAGAATGGGATAAACACTTCTTCAAAATTTTAAATACTCCATAAATTTAAAAGAAAATTATAAATTAAAGTTGAAGCATAAAATAAATAGAATTACACAAAGAAAACATAATAAAAATAAAAATAAATGAAGAAGAAGAAAATGTTATGTACAACGAATTAAATACCAATTGAAAAAATTGTTATTTACCTTCGACGACAACCGCTACCACGAACACAACCCAGGTCACCAATGCGAAGACTCCCAACATGAACAAAATCTGTACTACAACATCAAAAAGAATTATTAGTAATTTGAATTTTGAAGAACAACAAATTTATACTATTTATAGAAAACGTTGAAATCCTAGATCTTCTTTAAATTTGAAAAAAAGCTCAATATTTTCATTTGATTTTATACCTATTTAGTTTGAAGATACTAAATTTTAATAATTAATAATAATAATAATAAGTCACATTTTAAGTAGTAAAGATAAAGATAAAGATAAAGAATATTACGTAGATTCTCTTATCTTCTAACTTAATTTATGATATTTGCTAAAAATATATTATCTTCTAGATGATGATCTAAATATCTAAATAATCTAAATAATATTATAAATATATTTGCATTTTTTTTATATATTTGAATAGAAAATTATGGCATGTTTGTAATTTAGGGTGTGACTTAAGGTAAAATCGTCCAAAAATGATTTTACTCTTAAGCCATAACTTAAGGTAATATGATTTGCAGGACAATTTCTAAAATAATTCATGTATAGTATATATATTTTTTGTAAATGATAGGACTAATGAGTCTATCTGATTGAATTCTATGAGTGATAGAACTCAACCCCCGATAAATTTTGATTTTATGATATAAATAGAAATACTTTATCTTTTTTATTATATATGCAAAATCTCCATTATTCAAACTAGAAAATTAATCTCATAAAGTGAAAGACAAGATATCTTTCAACTTGCAATCTCATTTTTGAAATTTCTAATTCATCTTATAACTATTTAGTCTTTTTTTTCAATTTTATTTTAAAATGAGGAGATCTATTTTAAAACTTATAATAGTTACTGAGTTGTACAATATGCCATTATAACTACTTTTCTTTATGAGGAGATCCATTAGATTATAGTAATCATTTAATCAAATGTTATATGGCCTTTCTAAAATTAATAGCTTTCATTTCATTAGTTTTCAAGAGAGAAAAATAAGTAAAATAAATAAAATAATAATAAACTAATTTAAATAAAAGTAACCTTTTCAATTTATTAAGTGAAATTTTGTCTCATTATTTTTAACACTGCTATCACATGTTTAATGGTATTTAAAAAAGAAAAAAAAAACTACACATGTTTGATATTGAAAATCAATATTATATTATTTAAAAGTAGTATTCTCTAAATACTATTTGTGAGTTGTGACCCTCTCTTAATTTATATGAAAAAGATTAATATTTTTAAAAATAAATCTTACATATAGTCGGGGCCCATTTTTTAATTTAGAATTTAACCCTAAAAAGGGAAATAAGAATAAAGCCACTATTCTTCCTAAAAAAACAAAAATGTTATAATTTAAAAAGGGAAAGAAGCATCGAGAACAAATAAGAGAAGAAAAATTCAAAATAAACTTAATTATATATATATTTGAAATCACAAATTTAATTATAATTGACCAGTATGTTCTAACTTGAATAAAAAAATGTAAGATATCAAATTGCAATCCTAAATTATCGTCCTTCTTTGAAAAGGATGATTTTGTTGGTAAAAGCTTAAAACTTTGGAATTTAGTTTGAAGGTCCTATTTTCAAATTCATAATTGTGTTCAAGTTTAGATTTTAGAAGTGAGTGTTGTGCTCTAACTATGTTTTCTTTTTAAAACATCCTCTAAATATGTAATGAGAGAGGTCAATCATGATTTCTATTCAACTCTTTTTCTCAAAAAAAAAAAAAAAAACTAATAACGTGTTGAATTGATTAATTGTAATTAAATTTAACTTTATAAATACGAATTTAAAATTAAAGTATTTATTTATCAACAACGCTTTCTATATAAGTTTGTCGTTTTCTCCCAATTTCCATATTCATACGCTGGCAGGTCTAAACCACAAAATTTTAGCGTTCATATGTTTTTTCCTATGGAACTCTCTAGAACCTTTTTCCCTCACAATTTTCTATATAAATTCTCCTCTTACCTTCCTCTTCTTATACGTTCAAATTCTCTAACCCTAATTTCCAGCCCTCTATTTCATCGCTTTCTTCTCCATTTTTCTGTCTATTTTTCATCTTAGATTCTTCTTGCAATCGCGCTTCTATGGCCGGAAAAGGTGAAGGTCCGGCGATCGGAATCGATCTTGGAACGACCTACTCTTGCGTCGGCGTCTGGCAACATGATCGAGTTGAGATCATCGCCAACGACCAGGGAAACCGTACGACGCCGTCCTACGTTGCTTTCACCGACTCTGAGCGTTTGATCGGTGATGCGGCCAAGAATCAGGTCGCTATGAACCCTATCAACACCGTTTTTGGTATGTCTTCTTTCTTTCTTTCATTTTCTTTGAGATCTGGATCTTGGCTGTTGTTTATTCAGAAATTATGTTAGGATTGTTACCTTAGAGTTGAATTCAGTATCTAGGTCGTGTTCTCCTTTTGTTGAGTTGTATGTTCACCGAGAATTTTGAATTGATTTTTTATTATGTTGCTCGCGCTTTTCGAGGTTTTTGTAATATATATTGATCATGTTGCTTCTGTTTTAAGAATTTAGTCGATTAGCTGTGCTGTTGTGATATAATTTGTACCTTTATTGTGGATATTGAAGCTAGTTTAGTACTTGTTTCGCATCTATAGTCGTAAGCTGAGAATGAAGGAGATCTAGTTGTTGTATGTTAAGTTTCGTTCTGCTTTTCGTTGATCTGTTCTTGTTGCCAACCTTTTATCTTTATATGTTTAACAGATGCTAAGCGTTTAATCGGTCGAAGATTAAGTGATTCATCTGTCCAGAGTGATGTTAAGCACTGGCCATTCAAAGTTACTGCTGGCCCTGGTGATAAGCCCATGATTGTTGTAAACTACAAGGGTGAGGAGAAGGAGTTTTCTGCCGAAGAAATATCTTCCATGGTACTCATCAAGATGAAGGAGATTGCCGAGGCTTATCTGGGAACCAAGGTGAAGAACGCTGTTGTCACTGTCCCAGCTTACTTCAACGATTCACAAAGGCAGGCCACCAAAGACGCTGGAGTCATTTCTGGTCTAAATGTGATGCGTATCATCAATGAGCCAACTGCTGCCGCTATTGCTTATGGTCTGGACAAAAAGTCCAGCAGCACTGGCGAAAAGAATGTTCTAATTTTTGATTTGGGTGGTGGTACTTTTGATGTTTCGTTGCTCACAATCGAGGAAGGTATTTTTGAGGTGAAGGCAACTGCAGGAGACACTCATCTTGGTGGTGAAGATTTTGATAACAGATTGGTTAATCACTTCGTGCAAGAATTCAAGAGAAAGAATAAGAAAGACATAAGTGGAAATCCCAGAGCTCTTAGGAGGTTGAGAACTGCTTGTGAGAGGGCAAAGAGGACTCTTTCTTCCACAGCTCAAACCACAATCGAGATTGACTCTCTGTATGATGGAATCGACTTCTATACAACCATTACCCGTGCTAGATTTGAGGAACTCAACATGGACCTTTTCAGGAAGTGTATGGAACCAGTGGAGAAGTGTTTGAGAGATGCGAAGATGGACAAGAGCACTGTCCATGACGTTGTTCTTGTGGGTGGCTCCACTAGGATCCCCAAGGTGCAGCAATTGTTGCAGGACTTCTTCAATGGCAAAGAGCTTTGCAAAAGTATCAACCCGGATGAAGCTGTTGCCTATGGAGCTGCAGTTCAGGCTGCCATCCTTAGTGGCGAGGGCAACGAGAAGGTTCAGGATCTGTTGCTTCTGGATGTCACCCCTCTCTCACTTGGACTCGAAACAGCTGGTGGTGTGATGACTGTCCTCATTCAAAGGAACACAACCATTCCCACCAAGAAGGAACAAGTTTTCTCAACTTACTCCGACAACCAGCCTGGTGTTTTGATCCAAGTCTACGAAGGTGAGAGGACAAGAACACGTGACAACAACTTGCTAGGAAAATTCGAGCTCTCTGGCATCCCTCCTGCACCAAGAGGTGTTCCTCAGATCACCGTCTGCTTCGACATCGATGCCAATGGTATTCTCAATGTTTCTGCTGAGGATAAAACCACTGGACAGAAGAACAAGATCACGATTACCAATGACAAGGGGCGGTTGTCGAAGGAGGAGATCGAGAAGATGGTTGAAGAAGCTGAGAAGTACAAGGCAGACGACGAGGAGCACAAGAAGAAGGTTGAGGCTAAGAACTCTTTGGAAAACTATGCTTACAACATGAGGAACACCATAAGGGATGAGAAGTTCAGCTCGAAGTTGGACCCGGCAGACAAGAAGAAGATTGAGGATGCCATTGAACAGGCAATCCAGTGGCTAGACAGCAACCAACTTGGTGAGGCTGACGAGTTCGAAGACAAAATGAAGGAGCTTGAGAGTATCTGCAACCCGATTGTAGCAAAGATGTATCAGGCTGCTGGTGGTGCACCGGACATGGGCGGTGGAGCCATGGATGACGATGATGCACCCCCTCCATCCCGTGGAAGTGCTGCTGGTCCCAAGATTGAGGAAGTCGACTAAGTTATTTATAATTCTCTCTTTTCCTGTTTAATTTTTCCTTAAGACTGTTTTGTTTTTTAATGTACTCTTTTTGGCCCCCCGTTTTATTATAGTTCGTCTGAATTAATTTATCCTTTTGCCGGTCTTTTGAAATTCTTCATGATTTCGTGCACATTACACATTTTTGGGAAATGATTACATTATCGTGGATTACATGTAGGTGGGTTTTAGATGCTTGGGTTATTCGAAATATGACGCTTAATTTTGGAGCGTTGGACAACATTCATTTAGTTATCGAACTGGAAACTGCTCATATGTTAATTTGTACCAAGTTCGGGTGTGGGGGATCCAATCTCAGCTAAGTTTTTTCAATTGATCATGCAAACGTTCATCCAGCTGAATTGTTTTTCTTTGCATTGTTATCTAATACGTCATGTTTTGTTAGATTTAATATGGGGTGCTATTAATTTTTTATGAATTTCTATGGATGCCTTGACATTTAATAGTTAAAATGAGTCTATCTTGTTTTTCTTTTTTTGATAAAAAAAATGAATCTATCTTTGAGTATTCACTAGTAGTAGTATTTTCAAAAAATGAAGGTTAAAATATCAATTTAATATTTTAAATTGAAAAAATTATGTTTAAAAACATAATTGAAAAAATTAGAGAAGAGATGAGGAATAAGGCTGCCATTATTAAGAAGAAAAAACAAATCAGTAAAATATGTTTAAAAACATCCTCTTGACATAATTGAAAAAATTAAATTCTCAACCAATAGTAGCTTAAATAGAAAGATATTATTAGAAGAAATAAATAGACTATTTTTTACCCTAGCTTATTCGCTATTACTTCTTGTAACCTCTTCTACTAAATTTGGTTATTTCTGTTACTTGTAGTTAGTCTCTTCAGCTTGAGTTAGGCAAACAATTATTGATTTTCTTTTGCTATATAGTATGTAATACTCTTGTATGAGTATATATGAAAAATACACTCTTTGATTTGTAATATGGTATCCCAACATAAATTGTGTCTATTAACTAGAGTTTGAAGTCGTCCATGGCTGATCTAGAACCATGAATTCTGACGAACACATGAACATCGATGAAGGCGAAAATACCGATGATTCAATAGATCTAGATATGCAGCTCAAACCCTTGCTTCTTCATCATTCCTTCAACACGACTTCAGTTTTTGTTTCACAACCACTTACTGGCGCATCAAACTATGAATCTTGGAAGCGTGCAATGATAGCCTTCTCAGAAGTTACTTCTTTAGTGGATGTTTATTTCACGAAAATCAAAATGATTTGATTAACTTTCGCCCCTCCTCTAAGTGTTCTTGTGGTCTGTTGAAACCTTTGATCGATTATCTCAACGAAGAATATGTGATGATATTCCTAATGAGCTTGAATGATTCTTACTCAATGATCTGAATACAAATCTTGATAATGCAACTTATTCCCTCAATCAACAAAGTATTCTCTCTAATCATTCAAGAAGAAAAATAGAGGATTGCTGGTTCTAGTTCGTTCTCATCCATCTCAGATATGGGTGTTCAAATAACCCGACAACTTGAGTAACCTGAACCAACCCAACCCAATTTGACGGGTTGGATTGGATTAAATACATTTTTGGGTTGAATTGGGTTCAAAGTCTTGAAATTTTTATGGGTCGGGTTGGGTGTAGGGTTGACCTAAAATTAACCCAATCCAATCCGACCAACCCAAATTTATTATTTAGTTAAATTTTTTTTTTTACCTATAACATAATTATTATGCTATTTAATTATTTATATTATATGTATATTTAATTTTTTAATTATTATTGTTTGACTTTTTATTTTTTAATATTTTTTTAAGTCATTATAATCTATATATAGTAATAAAAATATATACAAAAATCATGTTATCTATTTTTGTTGGATTTAATTATCTATTTGTTTTAAAGAAGTCGAATTATGTTATTTATTTTTATTGTTTTAATTATTTATTTTATGTTTGTTGACTGAGAAATTTCGGCCAATCAGAAATTGCCACATCATAATCTAATTAAATATTGGGTCAATTAAAAATCAATAATTGTCCCAAAATTAATTGGATTCAAAGTCGGTTCGTTTGGAATTTAGTCCCATATTAAGTTGGACCTAATTCAATATATTGGGCCCGAAAATTCACAAAACTCAAGCCCAATGAAGATTCAAGGACGCATGAGGCTTCAAATCAATGGTCAAGCCTAAAAGGATCCATAAAGGCCCAAGACCAAGGCTTAGGCCCGGAAGCCCATGAAGCCCAAGTCCACAAGCACATGAGAACTCTATAAATAGATAGCTCTCCTTCATTTGCAAAAGACCTGAACCGGGACCCTGGCTTGAGAACTACAAAATGAAAACTAAGAAACTTCCAAACATCAAGTCAAGAGAATTCAGAGCATCCAATAGTCCATCCAGAAGCCTTCAAGATCAGTCAGCGAGTCAGAGAATTCAGAGATCAAGTTTCAGAATTCAGAACACTCAACGACAAAGGCTTCAACAAATCGATCATCTCCTCACCAGATCAACAAGTCAACGACCGTTCAAAGATCAACAAGTCAGAGACCGATCATCATAAAAAATCAACAAGTAAACGACCGATCAAAGATCAACAAGTCAGAGACCGATCATCATAGAAGATCAACAAGTCAACGACCGATAAAAAATTAACAAGTCAACGACCGATCAACAGATCAACAAGTCAAAGACCGATCCAACATCAACAAAGTCAACCTTGACAACAAGCTGCGAAACCCTCAAGACAAATCCAACATCGAGAACAAGCTACAAAGCCCTCGAAACAAGTCAACCTCAAGATCAAGCTGTAAAGCCTTTGAGATGAATCAGAATTTTTTTTCTATGATTGATTGGTATAAACATCAAAAACTTCGACACATCCAACCACGAGAACAAGCTATAAAGCCCTCGAGATATTTGTATATGAGAGAGAAAGAATCAGAAGAATAAATTAGAGATTGTACTCCTAGCACATATTTAAATTAATATACAAATACAAATTCTTAATTTACACGTGTCTTATTTCTGTTTATCTACGAAAATCTCTTGTGAGCAATGTTATATAGTTGGAATCTTCTATATATGAACCATGATGGTATGATTAATAGTGAGAGACTTTTGAATGAATATTTTGCATATTTAATATTTATATTAATTTCATTAACTAAATATGATAATGATTGGAGATTGTATTTTGTTTATGTATAAGGGTACGACTAATCTGATAAAAAAAAATTTATATTTGCAATGTATTGATGAACCCGATGACCTAACCCAACCCAACCCTTAGGATTGTGTTGGGTTGGAAAAATGACAAACCCAAAAATTTCTAGTTGGGTTGAAAACATTCTTCAACTAAATCCAACCCAACTCATGTACACCTCTAAATTCAATAACTCTATTGGCAATATAAACAAGGAAGAACAATGTTGGAGATGGTAAATGCTACAAAATCCATGTGCATCCCCTCTAGTTTTCGTTCAAGAAACGCATCTAGTCGATCAAATGAAAATGGTTTGCAAAGTTCTGTTAATGCTGTGATTCAACAACCGAATTTTCTGAACAATGAGCGGTACACTCAACTGGTCGATTTCATGAACTCTTATATGAAAGCATCTAAAATAGATTTGGTTAGTGCAATGGAAAACGTATCAGATATTTTCTCAGCCTCATCATCTTTTCATTTATCTCTGAATACATGGATTTGGGATTTTGGTGTAGCTAGACATATTTGTCACAATGAGTTTGTTTTTACCTACTTCATTTAGAGTAAAGGTTGATTCTGTTTGTGATATTAAAATTATAGATGAATTTATTCTTAAAGATGTATTGTATGTTCCATAATTCTTTTTTAATTTGGTGTCAGTAAGTTGCTTGCTGGGAAATAGTGCTATTTTCATGGAATTTGTTGGTGATTCATGTGTGATACAAGACAAAATATCATTGAAGAAGATTTGGCAAGGCTAGTATCTCGAATGGCTTATATGTTTTGGATCTACCTAGAAGTTTTCTTGTAGCTGCAGTACATGACAGAGTTGAAAATCCTTTCTCATTGGCCATAGGAGTTGAGACATGACATAAGAAACTAGGATACTTATCATCTAAATGTTTACTTAGTATGAGAAATGTATTGGACTTCAAGAATGATTCTTTTGATCATTGTAAAATTTGTCCCCTAGCAAAACAAAGGCGTTTGAGCTATCTTTTCAATAATAAAGTAGCAGCTTCTCCCTTAGATCTTATTCATTGTGACGTGTGCGGCCCGTCTAAGCATTCTACTTTATCTAGTTATAATTTTTTTTTGGTTAAAATACCATTTTGGTCCCTCGACTTTTAAATGTCCAATTTTAGTCTCTCAACTTTGTTGTTTGTTCAATTTTGGTCCCTCAACTTTCAAATGTCCAATTTTGGTCCCTCAACTTTGCTATTTGTCCAATTTTGATCCCTCAACTTTCAAATATTTTCAAATCTGGTCCTTAGACTATATAAAAAAGTTAAAAGAATTGTCTTTTAGTCAAATGAATTTTTTATCACTCCTAAATTATTTTCTCTCTCTTTCATCTTTCATAATTTCTCTCTCTAGAAATTTTACATCTCTTCAATCCACCTCACTTCCCCTCTTTTCTTTTCTTTTTTTCTTCTATATTTTCTTTCTTTTTCTTTTTGGTTTCTTGATAGACTATGAATTTTGGAAAACAAAAAGTGATAAATCAAAGTAGGCAAATTATTATTTAGAAAAATGATCTCATTTTAAATAATTTGATGAGATGGATTGAAGAGAGAATAAGAGAAAAAGAGAAGAAAAGAGGATTAGAGAGGTGGATTTAAGAGAGATAAAACTTTTAGAAGGAGAAATGATAAAAGATGGAAGAGAGAGAAAATAATTTAAGAGTGAGAAAAAATATATTTGATGAAAGGACCATTTTTGAACTTTTTTTATAGTCTAAAGACTAAATTTGGACATTTGAAAGTCGATGGACCAAAATTGGACAAACAACAAAGTCAAGGGACTAAAATTGAACATTTGAAAGTATAGGGACTAAAATGGAACAACCGTCAAAGTTGAGGGACCAAAATGGTATTTTAACCTTTTTTTTTTTTTTTAACTTTAGTTGATGACTGTTCAAGATATATGTGGGTATACTTAATGAGATATAAGTTGGATGTCTTAAGTTTCACGTTTCTTTAAACTTGTTAAAATTCAGGTCTAAGGTTATAAAAGTTTTCTGCTCAGATAATGCTCCAGAATTAAAATTCAATAAGTTTTTTTTTTGCCTCTATTGGTACGTTTTCTTGCGTTGAAAGCCCTCAATAAAACTCAGTAGTGGAAAGAAACCATCAACAACTCCTTAATGTAGCTAGAACTCTACTTTTTGTTCCTAAGTGCCGAAGAGTTATTAAAGGGATTGTGTATTGACAACTACTTATATAGTTAATAGAGTTTCAATGCCATTAGTAAAGGATGCAACTCCCTATTCTGTTTTAAATGGAGAACTAGTAGACTACTCCGACTTTCGAGCATTCAAGTGTCTTTGTTATGCCCCGATATTAAAGGCTCAACGGGGTAAATTCGAGCGTCGTGCTCATATTGTGTGTTTGTTGGTTACCCTGCAGACTACAAAGGATACAAATTATATAATCTTGATAAAAGACAGTTTTTGATATCGAGGAATGTCGTTTTCATAAAAACAGAATTCCCCTTTCACAAGAATGGATATCAGGACATGAATGACAGTGAAGATATTTTTTCAGATTTAGTCTTACCCAAACTTATTAATTTTCCCCATGATATCTATCCTATGATGTTAGATAAACAACATTCTCAAAGAGCAGTCCATTAATGAACAAAATAGAGTTGGTGTGTGTTGTAGAAAGTGATGACTCACAACCTCTTGTCAATAAGTTGTCCCTCGATGGTGCTAACAATGAAAGTGCATCAAATAATGGAGAAATTTTGGACCTAGTGAGCAGCCTTGTGATATACTTAATGGCTTACATGGTGATGAACCAATCGACACTAATAACCAGCCTGAGATTGAGCAAACAACCTCATTATCCCCTAGCTATCAGCAGCAGCAACCTGTGTTAAGAAGATCAAGAAGAGCACATAATCCTCCTTCCTTTTTAAAGGATTTACAATGCAATTTGCTTGATGGTATCATTGTTGAGTCTAAGGCACCTCATTCTTTGCATAAACATCTAAGCTACATGTAATTTTTTGTCAAACAACAACATTTTTTAGTGAATGTTTCGCTGTCATATGAGCCTACATATTTTCGTCAAGCCATTCGATTTTCACATTGGAAGACAACCATGGATGATGAAATAGCGGCATTAGAAAGAACGAAAACTCAGAGTATTGGCTCCCTTCCACAAGGCCACCATGTTATTAGATGCAGGTGGAATTACAAAGTTAAACATAATGTGGATGGTACAGTTGAAAGATATAAGACTCGGATGATTGCAAAAGGTTATAACCAACAAGAAGGGTTGATTACCTTGATACGTTCTCGCATGTACCTAAGATCGTTTTCATTAAAGTAGCTCTCTTTCCCGTGTGGATCCTATAATTGACATTTGACTCAGTTAGATGTTAACATTACTTTTTCTTAGTGGGGATCTATTCGAAGAAGTATACATGGATTTACCTGATGGTTATTACTTGAATCATCCAAAATCCCTATAAGCCCTTTTTGTTTGCAAACTGCATAAGTCGTTATATGAGCTCAAACAAGCGTCTCGATAATGGTTTTCTAATTTTTCCCAAGTTCTCTTATCAAATATATTTTTCCAATCCAAATCAGATTATTCTTTGTTTACAAAAGGACGAGGTGCTCAATTTGTTGCTTTATTAGTTTACGTTGATGACATTTTGGTTACCTGTCCTTGTGCTAGAGAAGTCGAGTCAGTATAAAGTGTGTTAAAGGCTCATTTCTTACTCAAAGACTTAGGAAATGCCAAGTATTTTTTAGGACTTGAATTTTCGCGGCCTGAGAAAGGAATTTATGTTTCCCAAAGAAAATATTGTCTTCAACTTTTAGAAGACTATGGTGTTCTTAATGCAAAGGTTGTCGCTCATCTCGATGATACCGAATTTGAAGTTGCCAATAGAATGTGGAACTTTATTGGATAAATCGGTTGCTACAGATTTTCGACGGATGATAGGGAGGCTGTTTTACTTGCAGATAACTAGGCCTGATGTTTCATATGTTGTACATAAGTCGTCTCAATAGTCCCCAAGGGGCAGCCCAGCGGTTGAGGCTAAGGTCTTCAAGACATGCTTCTTTGAGAGATCACTGGTTCGAGGCCACTGGAAAGTGCTTAAACTAGAATACCCTTCGAATTATCCCAGTGCCACAGTCTAGGGACGGGCCAGTGGTGCCCCGGGTATAGGGGAGCGAAGCTTGATCAATTTCCCGGTTATCAAAAAAAAAAAAGTCGTCTCAATATATTTCTCATCCGCGCTCTGATCACTTTGATGCAGCTATATCATTTTTATGTTACTTGAAAGGGACGACTGGACAAGGAATTTTATTAAAATCTTCTTGTTCATTCCAGCTAAAAGCTTTTTATTGATTCAGATTGGAGAGCTTGTCTTGACTCTCGCAGATTAGTTACAAGTTTTTGCATTTTCATGGGTGATTCTTTAGTCTCATGGAAACCCAAGAAACAAAGCTACCATGTCTCGTTCCTCCGCAGAAGTCGAATATAGAACTTTAGCCATTGTCACTAACGAACTTACTTTGCTACATTCATTATTATTAGCTGCTACTTCTTGTAACCTCTTCTACTAACTTTGGTTATTTTTGTGAACTGTAGTTAGTCTTTTCAGCTTGAGTTAGGTCAACCGTTATTGATCTTCTTTTGCTATATAGTCTGTGATACTCTTGGATGAGCATATATAAAAATACACTCTTTGATTCGTAATAGATATAAATCGATATATGTTTAAAAACATCCTTTTTTTATGCTCTGTTTTGTGTAGATATGAGAAAGAAGACTACCATTTTTATGCTCTGTTTTTTTGTGTTTAAAGCACATGCCTTAGGAGAAAGAAGGGAGTGAAGTGAGAAAGAAGATAACTAATTTTAATCATTTTTATTATTATTTTGATGCTATCTAGTCAATTTTTAACTATAATCAAGTTTATGATTGAATGCAAGGACTATTTTAAACCTTTTTAGAAAGTAGAAGGACAAAAATAAAACATTCAAAAGTTTAGGAACCAAAATAGAACAATAATATTAGTTGAGAGACTCAAATCAGACATTTGAAAGTTTAGAGATCAAAATGTGAAATGTGGCTTATTTTGAGCCTCACATCTGAATAGTCTGTATATTTATCTTCGGACTCCTATGACTCCTATGTAGCCAAGTTTTACCCAACTAAGAATCTAAAAAGGGTTGAAAGAAATTCATTTGTAGGCAGCAGGTTCAGTAAAAGGGTGGTCCATAAGCAAAGTATCCAATAAAGATGGTATGTTTCAAGGTATTAGGGTTTAGGCAATTAGTCTTTTATTATTCTTAATCCCTTCGTTCCATCAATGGGTCCTCCAACTACGCTTTTTTCCTTTTGAGAATATTATCCAAATATGTAATAAGGTTAAGTTTCAATCTCAGTTTATCAACTTAAGGGGATGTTTGTTTTAAGAGGAGGTGAGATGTTGAAACTCAACACTATGTTTAGTCCAAGGTGTTTTTCACCTCATCTCATCTTTTCTCTTCTTTTTTTTTTAATCTTTTTATTTATATATAGTTACTTATTTACTTATTTTATGTTTGATATATTTTTTTATAATAATATTATTATTCTGATATATCAATATATAATTATAATAATTATACTATTATTATATCAAATGTTTCTTTAAATATATTTGAATTTATAAATTACAATAAATAGATATATATTATCTCTTAATATATGACGTTAAATTTTCATATTTTTATTCATTTTTTAATCATCTTTAATAACAAAAAAAAGTTATAGAATTTCAATTGTTTAGAGATAGACTATAAATATCATATTTAAAAATTAACAATTAAAAGTTATGTGTTTATTTTTAATATTAACAATAAATATATCAATTTATTATTAAAATAAAAATTAAATTTAAATAATTTATACACATTGAATTTTTATTCGTAGTTTACAATAGATTTAAAAGTATGAACTTATTTTCAATAAACTTAAAAATATTAAACTTATTTTATTTGTTAAAAAAATGAGATTCAAATTTGTACAACTGCGCCACTTACCCACCGAGTTGTCTTTTAACTACAAAAAAACAATAAATAAATTTTTTTAGGGGTGTCTATGATTCAAGTATCAATGACTAATAAGATAAATATATTTAATTTATTATTACCTATTAATTAGTATATTTTATTGACAATTCTTTGAAGTAACTATGAATATGAATATGAATATATAAAAGGTATAAGAAAATAATTTTTTTTAAATAAAATAAAAATTGCTATCAAATGGTTTTATTTTTATTTTTTAATAAATAGAATCTTGGTATTTTTTAATTTTTTTTATTATTTAAGTCTAGCAAGTCTTTTAAAAAAAGTTATTAACGATGTACAAATAATTTAGATTAGTCAAACTTTATTTTGGTGATGTGAATTTTTTTTTTCTCATAATCTTTTTTAATTAAACAATATTTAAGTATGAAAGATTAAAATTTTTTAACCTCATGGGTATTATGTAGTACATAATATAATTGAAACTATATTTTTTTTTAATAAAAACATTAATATGATTAAGGGTGTTTAATATTAAATTTATATTACTTACATTTTATTTATGATAGTAGTTATATTTATATACTTATTATATAAATAGCTAAATATTTGAGAATAATTTTTTTAAAAAAAGAAAAAGAATAATTTTATTGTTAAAAAAAAATATAAGAATAGATTTTTAAAATTAAAAAAAAAACATATTTTAACATCTCATCTTCTCTCACTTCACCCCAAACAAGGTTTTTCTATCATCTCATCCCCTGCATCCCAAACAAGGTTTTTCTATTATCTCATGTCACTTGCAGCCAAACACCCCCTAGGTTCAATCTGACATCCAAATTGTTAAACTAAATTTTTTTTTTTTTTTATGTATATCAAAAAATAAAACTTAAACAAATTGCATGAATAGTAAAATTTTGATGAAAAAAATTGTTTATGCAAAAAAGGAAAAAAATATACGAAACCTTATCGAATAATCAAAATGTCCACATCTAAAATCAAGTAAGCTAATTGCCTTTGATCAATTCAACTCATGGTAAACAATCCATTCAGTTCATTTGAAAACACTAATTTGAATTGATTGAAGAAGAAAAAATAAATCTAGTTCAAATAAAATATTTTAGAAAATGCTATAAATAAAATCAATGGGATGAGAATTGCAATGGTAATTTGCCAAAAAAATAAAATAAAATAAAATAAATTAAGAATAATATATATAAGAAATCAGAAAAAAAAAGTAAAACGTGGCTATTATATTTCCATATTCACACTCTGTCAGGTCTAAACCACAAAATTTGAAGCGTTCGTATTTTTTTGGGGTTTGGAAGTCTCTAGAACCTTTTTCCCCTTACAATTTCTATAAATTCTCCTCTTCGCTTCCACTTTCGATTCGTTCAAAATCTCAAACCCTAATTTCTTGCCTCCAATTTCATCGCTTTCTTCTCCATTTTTCTTTCTTAGATTCTTCTTGCAATCGCCTTGAAGCGCTGCTATGGCCGGAAAAGGTGAAGGTCCGGCGATCGGAATCGATCTTGGAACGACCTACTCTTGCGTCGGCGTCTGGCAACATGATCGGGTTGAGATCATCGCCAACGACCAGGGAAACCGTACGACGCCGTCCTATGTTGCTTTCACCGACTCCGAGCGTTTGATCGGTGATGCGGCCAAGAATCAGGTCGCTATGAACCCTATCAACACCGTTTTTGGTATGTCTTCTTTCTTTCTTTCTACTTTGAGATCTAGATCTTGGCTGTTGTTTATTCAGAAACTGTGGTAGGGTTGTTTCTTTAGCGTTGAATCAGTATCTAGGTCGTGTTCTCCTTTCGTCGATTTTTTTATGACTTTATATAATTACTACGAGTTTCGAGGTTGATTATGTTGCTTCTGTTTTAAGAATTGTGTCTGCAATAGTTGATTAGATGTGATGTTGTGATATGATATGTACCTTTATTATGGACATTGTATGTAGTTTGGTAGTTGTTTCGTATATGTCGTTGTAAGCTGAGAGTGAAGAAGATCTAGTCATATGTTAATTTTCGTTCTGCCTTTTGTAGATCTGTTTTAGTTATCAATTTTTCTCTGTATGTTTAACAGATGCTAAGCGTTTAATTGGTCGAAGATTAAGTGATTCATCCGTCCAGAGTGATGTTAAGCACTGGCCATTCAAAGTTACTGCTGGCCCTGGTGATAAGCCCATGATTGTTGTAAACTACAAGGGCGAGGAGAAGGAGTTTTCTGCTGAAGAAATCTCTTCCATGGTACTCATCAAGATGAAGGAGATTGCCGAGGCGTATCTGGGAACCAAAGTGAAGAATGCCGTTGTCACTGTCCCAGCTTACTTCAACGATTCACAAAGGCAGGCCACCAAAGACGCTGGAGTCATTTCTGGTCTAAATGTGATGCGTATCATCAATGAGCCAACTGCTGCCGCTATTGCTTATGGTCTGGACAAAAAGTCCAGCAGCACTGGCGAAAAGAATGTTCTAATTTTTGATTTGGGTGGTGGTACATTTGATGTTTCGTTGCTCACCATTGAGGAAGGTATCTTTGAGGTGAAGGCAACGGCAGGAGATACTCATCTTGGTGGTGAGGATTTTGATAACAGATTGGTTAACCATTTTGTGCAAGAATTTAAGAGAAAGAACAAGAAAGACATAAGTGGAAATCCCAGAGCTCTTAGGAGGTTGAGAACTGCTTGTGAGAGGGCGAAGAGGACTCTTTCGTCCACTGCTCAAACCACAATTGAGATCGACTCTCTTTATGAGGGAATTGACTTTTATACAACCATCACCCGTGCTAGATTTGAGGAACTCAACATGGACCTGTTCAGGAAGTGTATGGAACCCGTCGAGAAGTGTCTGAGGGATGCCAAGATGGACAAAAGCACTGTCCATGACGTTGTTCTTGTGGGTGGCTCCACTAGGATCCCCAAGGTGCAGCAATTGTTGCAGGACTTCTTCAATGGCAAAGAGCTTTGCAAAAGTATTAACCCAGATGAAGCTGTTGCCTATGGAGCTGCTGTTCAGGCTGCCATCCTTAGCGGCGAAGGCAATGAGAAGGTTCAGGATCTGTTGCTTCTGGATGTCACCCCTCTCTCACTTGGACTTGAAACAGCTGGTGGTGTGATGACTGTCCTAATTCAGAGGAACACAACCATCCCCACCAAGAAGGAACAAGTTTTCTCAACTTACTCCGACAACCAGCCTGGTGTCTTGATCCAAGTCTATGAAGGTGAGAGGACAAGAACTCGTGACAACAACTTGCTAGGAAAATTTGAGCTCTCTGGCATCCCTCCTGCACCAAGAGGTGTTCCTCAGATCACCGTCTGCTTCGACATCGATGCCAATGGTATTCTCAATGTTTCTGCTGAGGATAAAACCACTGGGCAGAAAAATAAGATCACGATTACCAATGACAAGGGGCGGTTGTCCAAGGAGGAGATTGAGAAGATGGTCGAAGAAGCCGAGAAATACAAGGCAGACGACGAGGAGCACAAGAAGAAGGTTGAGGCTAAAAACTCCCTGGAAAACTATGCTTACAACATGAGAAACACTATTAGGGATGAAAAGTTCAGCTCGAAGTTGGACCCGGCAGACAAGAAGAAGATTGAGGATGCCATTGAACAGTCAATCCAGTGGCTAGACAGCAACCAACTTGGTGAGGCTGACGAGTTTGAAGACAAAATGAAGGAGCTTGAGAGTATCTGCAACCCAATTGTTGCGAAGATGTACCAGGCTGCTGGCGGTGCACCGGACATGGGTGGTGGAGCCATGGATGACGACGATGTTCCCCCTCCATCCCGTGGAAGTGCTGCCGGTCCCAAGATTGAGGAAGTCGACTAAATTTACATTATTTAGATTGTTTCTCTTTTTCCGCTTAATATTCTGCCTTTAAGACTGTTTTCTTTTTAAATGTACTCTTTTTTGTAAGAAACCTTCAATTGGGGGTTTTGGTCCCCCCTTATTATAGTTTGTCTAAATGAATTTATCCTTTCCCAGTCATTAGAAATGCTTCATGAATTCTTGCGCATTCTACGTATATTCTATTTGAAACTTAAAACACTTTTGGGAAATTTTTGTAATGATTAATGCAATGTTGTGATGAGGAGAATTTGGGTGCAGTTAGGCTACACTCTATTCATGAAGTCACACACACATTTTAATATTTTTTTATTTTAGTTGAGATGTGTAAGTGCCACATATATTAACTTGTGGAGTGCAGCTAAAACTGCGCCCAAATTCCTCTCGTTTACAAATGAATTGATTGTGTTACTTTTGGAGTGTTCTACAACGTTCACTTAGGTATCAAACTGGAACGCCGCCATATTTTGACGGATGCAGCACTTGGCTGAAATGCATTTAATGATTTTTTGTCTTTTAACAAAGATGAGTGTGGGGTTCAATTTCAGGTAAATTTAGTCGGCTGAGCTTCTGTTACCCTTATTCCATTGAGGTTTTCAGCTATTACTTTTGTTACTATTGCTTACAATAATGCCCTACTTATTTAAAAAGATGCATAACTATTATTGATCATGTACAAACATATGGCAACTCGCTATTTACAGATATAAAAGAAACAACTCACTAATTGATATAAAAAATGTATATCCGCTAGAGCTATAATGTGAAAATTATGACCATTTTTAACACTACCTTTTTTATGCATTCATGATACAGGGAACAAAAGAGCAAGAAGTCATGTAATAATCTCTATTTACTATAAAATTTAAGCTATAATTGCAAAAGATAAGCTTGAGTTTTCACCATAAGAGAGCATATAAATTAAGAATCCAAAAATGGTCGAAAACACGTTCTCTCCTCGAAATTTTTTTAATTTCTTTCAAACTAAATATTCCATAAAAAAAGCTTTGTCGAAAGAATTCCATTTGTAGGCAGTTCATAAGCAAAGTATCGAGTAAAGATAGCATGTTTCAAGCCTTCAAGGTATTAGGGTTTAGGTAATTAGTCTTTTATGTTTCTTAATCACTTTATCTGATCAATGGGTGTTATTTCACGTATCATTTCAATTGAAATGGGTAAATATAAGATTGATCTTTATACTTTAAATAAAATTAGAATTCATATGGAAACTAAAATTTAATCTCTTTAGAAATTCCCAATAAATTATTTTGGTTCAATTATTCACTTAACTCACAATTCCATCATTTACACATAAATAATTAATTTTTAGATATTAAATTTACTAACAATTAAGAATATCACAATTTTTTTAGATTTTATTAAGTCATTGAGACTAAATTCTAATTTTTTTTAAACTAGAAAATTAGAGCTTTGCTCTACTATATTCACAAGACTAAACTCTACTTTAAAACCATAAAAGATTAAATTCTAGTTTTTGAAACCTCATATGGACCAAACTTATAATTTACCCTAGAAAAAAACGGTCATATTATGTAATTCAAAATGGCAATTCCAAATTCTTTGAGTTGAAACGCACAAATATTAGAAAGAATCAAGAATTGAATTGATCATTGGCTCCAATAGTACATCATCTCACATCTCGATCTTCACAATAATTGTCCTTTGACATTATAACAAAGAAGATCAATGAAGCTGAGCCAAGAAATGAGAACGGAGAGGATATAAACCAAACTGCAACTCTTATTACATCACCTCTCTATGTCAATTCAGTTGCTCGCACTATATAAGCAGCAACATTTTCATTTCGGCGTCGAACCTGTGGAAGACGAGTTTTTTCTCATAAGATAGAGCATGAAAGAGTTGAATAGGTAGATAAGTTCAAATACAATTACCAAATATTCTGAATGACAAAATTTCAACTTCTTTACAAGTTAGCTGCATTTCTTCCTCTTTCGATGGGGAACAGGTAACTTGTCCTTATTTTCCTGCATAGGATCATCATTAGTTTCTCAGACTGAAGACATGACGGTTAACTATCCGATTAACTAACCGCGGTTTGAAGCATAAATTTCAGTCCGGCAATGAGCTCCAGGAAGTACTCATAAGCAGCCTTATGCGGCTCCTACGTTTGGAAACAGAATACCTTGCTTTAGAATGAAGAAACGATCGAACTACAAAGATAGCTTGTGAGAACAATCACCTCAATGCTTGGCGGCAAAGGCAGCCCTTCCACTACGGGAGCCTTCGGAATTCGAAGGTTTTGAGTACCTGTAGCATCATCTGTCAATGTAATGCTCCAAGAAGGTGGGTTTAATATGCCTAATGCCTCAAAATCAACCCCAGAATGAATCTCAATAGGACTAGAGTTTTTAGAAGAGACGGTATCAGCCAGAGCCTATAAAAGAGATCAGAAAACAAAATAATTAATGAAATCTGATATTGAAGACATTGTTTTGACTACTATTAGTAAGAAGTGAAAGATTAGTGGGCATATGCTAAAGCATATTAGCTCCAAAATCACAATTTCCAAAAGTAACTTTTACTTCTATGATAAGTCCCTCAAGGTTCCAGGTTCGAGACTCAGTTGTGACATTACTTTTTCGATGTCTCCCAGTACCTGGCCTAGGGATGGGCATGGTTACCCTTGTTTCAAAAAAAAAAAAATTGATAACTACTGACAGCTTCAGGCAGTTCAAGAATTTCTAAATGTCACGCTAATAAATTGTCATATTGGGTTCTCCAAGTCCTTGGTTAAATTGTTATTACGAGCAGAGCTCTAGCTATATCTTGTATATAACCTATCAACCATGAGGTTCGATCCTTCCATGTATGAAGAATCATTTTGAACTCAAACACAACTTTTCCGAAGGCATGGAAAAATTGGCACGGGCAATTTGTTTGACTTACCGTCTATTCGAATTGACATCTTGGGAATTAGATATTTTATGTCATAAAATTTCAAATCCAGCAATTTATGGGGTAAAGTGCTTTTGGAGTAGATTCTTGGATGAGGACGCTGAGCTACTAAACTTTTAAACATTTCTTTAATGACCTATGCTATTTTAGATCATAATAGCATTCATGGTGCTTACAGAGGCTTCACCTCCTAGACCAAACTGTTTTCGTTACTTAAATCTGTATGCAATCTATTTATCTCCCTATATCTACATCTCCACATTTATAAACAAAACATAGTATAATGCTCATTTAGATATGCATGTGCCATCATGTATGCAACATACATTAATGTAATGCATCGGGCTTTATGTTCTGAAGAATGTAATGCTTACTTACCATTAATGTCAAGTCTAAATCAACATCATGTCCTTCACAACCAAAATAGCAAACGTCTATCTGTAGAGCAAGACCAAGCAATTGAATTAGAAATGCTGGAGGAAGAATAAATTCGAAAATTGCTCTAAAAGATTTCACCCCTAACCGTATTCAGACAAGTATCCTACACGAATCTATTAATTTGATGTCAATGAACCTAAGATTCCAAATAGAGCAGAAATTTTATATAAATTCCTTTTGTTCATCTTTTCCGGCCTTGTACAATCAAATTCGAATTGTTCCCTCAGAGACAAGAATAACTCTACCTTCGGTTTATCTACAGCTTTAAACGTATGGAAGGATGGAATTTCAAAATCAGGATACTTCAAAGTAGCATATGCTCCCTCATTACTGTAGCTCTTCCGACCAAACTGCATAACATCCAGAAGGGAAGAATTTATCAGAATTTTTGGTACATACAGTGTTTTAAAAAGCGCAAGGCGCACTAAGGCGCAATGGCCCTCTAGAGCATGAGGCGCAAGGCGCACCAAAAGGCGAGGGCTTTTTTACTTAAGGCGCACTATATAAAAAAAACACAAAAAATTATATATATGTGGTTTATATGCCCAATAAATGGAGTTTCATAGCAATAAAAGGGTTCAAACATATATGATATATAAATAACTGAAGTTAAATTTCAATACATGATGCTTCAAGAATCAAAACAACCTAAAAGATGCAACCAAAACTACAAAAGTAAAAGCATAAGAATCTAAAGTCCTAAAGATCAAAATCCTCATCTTCATCATCACTAAATATCTCATCACCCTCGACCTCTACATCATTAGATTTATAAGCACTTGCATCTTCTTCTTCATCAGTGTCGGTATCCAAATCATGCAAAGCTAGTGGTATAGGTGCGGCCCGTGCGGGTCGTGCTCGTGATGGACATGGGACTCGAGATCGTGATATTGGTTGTGTGGATGATGAACATGGTGCTTTATCCTTGTTTTTAGACGTGGCTCTAGAATAATAAGCAGCTTCTTTTGAACCAGATGCTCTTGAAACATCACCCCATGTTAGTGCGTCATCGTCGTCGTTAAATACAAGATCTCTATCATCGTCAGTATCATCATCTAATCTTCCCACCAACCACTCGTTACTCTCATCAATATCTTTTAAAGAGATGGGGTCTGCAACATCTTTAATATTAAATCGACGTTTCAATGTTCTGTTGTATTTTATGAACACCAAATCATTGAGACGACGTTGATCAAGTCTATTCCTCCTTTTGCTATGAAGCTGCATAATTAAAGAAGAACCATGACAATTCAATATTTTAAACCTTAAACAAGTTACTCTAGGAGTGGTGAATTTAATTAATTATCTAACCTGTTCAAAAACACTCCAATTGCGCTCGCATCCAGAAAAACTACAGGTAAGACCTAAAACTCGTATTGCGAACTTTTGCAAGTTTGGACTTGATTTGCCAAAATCATCCCACCATTCCACTACGTAGATTAAGATTAAAAATGATGTTAATCACTTTCTAACCATAAAATACTTGTATTCAAGTTTAGAATTTACCTGGAGATCTTTTGTTTCTTTGTCTAATAGCAATCGAGGTTCCAAACGATTCTTCACTTCTCTTATATAGGCTGAGTTCTTGAAGAATTTTATCTTGCATTTCTATAGAAGGAGTCATTCTTTCCAAACAAGAATGAAACCCCTTTGCAATTTCAACGCTACTTTCAATCTTAGGATCTGAGTAATAAAATTCCGGGTTTAGAAAAATTCCAGCTACATGTAAGGGTCGATGCAACTGATGATCCCATCTCTTGTCAATGATGGCAAATACTACTTCGTATTTGTCTTTGTTACTGAAGCTCTTTTCTATGGTTTCCTTAGCCCTATCCATTGCTTCATAAATATACCCCATGGCGGCTTTTTCATTATCGATAAACAGAAGAACTTTAACCAGAGGACATGAGACTTTAAGAGAAAATGTGATAGTGTTCCAAAAGCTTGCCATCAAGATTGTTTGAACAACTCTTTTCCCTTGTTGTTCTTTACTCCATTTGCTATTTTTCCAATCTTCTGATGTAAACATTGTCCTCAAATTTAGTTTAACTCTACGCAAACTCGAAAACGTAATACAAGCTGTTGCAAAGCGAGTCTTGGCCGGTCTTATCAACTCTTGTCCATTAGTGTATTGCCTCATCATGTTCAATAATCCAGGACAACCGTAAATAAAATTGCTAACCTCTATTGCTCTTTTTAGTGTTCTTCGGATATTCGAGATCTTGAAGATATCCTCCAACATCAAATCCAAGCAATGAGCAGCGCATGGTGACCAAAACAAGTGCGATCGTTTTGCTTCTAATAATCTCCCTAATAGATAATAAACAAAGCACATGTTTATAAAATTGACAAATGTTAAATACATTAATCAACTTTCAAGAAGATAAGACATAAAAGTACATTAGTCAAATTCTTACCTGCCATCACATTTGCAGAGGCACTATCTGTAACAACTTGTATCACATACTCTTCTCCAATCTTTTCAACAAAATCATCTAACAATTGAAACATTTTCAACCCATCCTTTACATACGAAGATGCATCAATGGATTCAACGAACATTGTTCCTTTCGGACTATTAACTAAAAAGTTTAGCAAAGTCCTATTTCTTCGATCTGTCCATCCATCCGTCATGATGGTGCATCCAACTTTCTTCCATTCTTCCTTATGATTTTTCAACAAATCGTCTGTTATTTTCAACTCCTTTTTCAAGCATGGAACTCGTAGTTCATGATATGTAGGCGGCTTCAATCCAGGACCAAATTGGCCTATTGCTTCAATCATAGGTCCGAAACTACTACTATTACAAGCATTCAATGGAATTCCAGAATCATAAAACCATCTAGCAATTGTTTGGATGGTTTTCTCCCTCATTTCCTTGTTGTAAGCGGCATTTATTGTTGTTTGTTTTCCTTTTTCATCCTTTTGAATCGCAATTTTTGGATTTCGAGCAAAAAAAGAATCCATCGGACCCTTTTGTTTCGCCTTCTTTACAGCGGTTGAACTTGTTGATGACGTCGACGATCTCTTGTTTCCAGAAAAACAATAAATACTATCCTCATCTTCATCTTCTTCTTCAAGTGTATAATCACTTTCAGGAATGATCAAATTTCTTTGTTCTTTCAACTCCTTTCTATTTGACATATATGCTTGAAGTTCGTTCTTTACATGTTCTGGGCATTTTCTACATGCCGTTACATTTCTATGACACCCGACTAGGTGTTGTTTCATTCTATACACTCCTCCTTTTGTTACTTTATCACAAAAACTACATATGAAAGTATTTACGTCTTCGGGCTTTACCAAACGAGAATACTTCCAAGCTGGATCTTTTTTCTGACTTCGTTCCTCAGTCATAATAAAAAGTTGATTGACAATCTGATTATATAATATAAAATCAGCCAGCCATAAATCAACTAGCTTCTAAAACTCAATATTTATCTAACTATAGTCTATAAAGTGTGAGTTCATCACTATGAATATGATAGTGAATGAAAGTGAAAGAAATCAAAATCATCCCTGATTCCCTACCCTAGGCAGCTGATGGTTTGTCAAGGATGATTAAGTGGTTTTGTAGTCACTATTATGATTTTTCAGCATTCTTATCATTGTGAATGAAAAAAAGAAAAAGAAAAAAAAAATAACAGGAGAAGGAAAACGAAAAAAAAGAAGAAATAGAAATGGTGTGCATCACTGTGAATGAAGAAAAGGAATCGTACTTACTTTAACCACAGAGAATCGCAAGACAATAGAGAGGAAGACGAAGGAGCATGGCCACCGAGAATCTAAGATAAATCGTATGAAAGAAGGAGGAAGACGTTGAAAAGAAGGGGAAGAAGAGTGAAGAGGACTGTGTTTGAAAGAAGGAGAAATCGTATTTTTAGGGTTTTGTTTTTTGTTGTTTTAAGCTGTTCGATAGATGATTTTTTTTTAAAGAAAAAAAACGAGCGAAACGACGTCGTTTTGAGTTAAAATTAGAAAATAAAAAAAAATACAAAAGCGACTTAGTCGCGCGCCTTGCCGCGACCAACGCCTTTTGGAAAATCGCCAAAAGGCGCGCGCTTAAGTATCTTCGCCTCGCCTCGCCAAGACGAGGCGATGTGTGCTCGATTCTCGCCTGGGCGCGCCTTTTAAAACACTGGGTACATATATAGTGCAGGAGCTAGTTTTACTTAAAAAAAAAAAATTGCATGCGATATATCACAAAAAAATTGTTCTGTCATACAAATAAAAACATAAGCCCACAACTAAGAAATGCAAATATGTTGACTATGTTGTTGACATATGAGATGAAAGAGATGATGGGAAAAGAACTAGCTGTAAGGAACATACAGTTCTTTTTTTTGTAAGTAATATACAATTTGTATCATAAATGTATAGAGTTCTACAACAATTGGGGTGGGAGAATTCGAACTTATGACTTCTTGATCATGTGCATACACTTGTGTGGCTGAGCTATTGCTCTCGTTGGCTATATCATAAATTATAATTGATTCCAGTATCTTTGTTATTACATTATATCATATGCTTAAATCATTTTATCTCATGCTGTACTAAAAAAGTACCATAAAATATGATTTAACGACAAGACAATTGAAATCAAGAGAAAGCAAAAGAGTCCACCTGTGGGAAATCTGGAGCGCTAAATAGAGTATATAGTTTCCCTGATTCTCTGTTGTGATCTGTGCTATAACCCATAATCATATCATCAAAATCAATCTTACCATCCCTTGAATCTGGACCTTCATGTGATCTAATGATCAACTACAACATTTACAAGAAAAAAAAAATCATTAAGCATGTCAGCTTGATGCTGTAACTCCTCCAGTTGGTTCTCAAGCACAACTCATGAGGAACAAAGAGCGACTCTTTCCGACAAAGAAACGAAAAAGAAATTTTTTTAAACGAAGACGTGAACAAGAATTGGCAGACATATATTCCAGGATAAAAGTGGCCAGCATGGACCATAAATTCCATGTGACAAGTTCTACATAAACAAACATGTTCATTAAGCCACGGGTTTGAGAATAACCTTTAAATTAGATAGTTTTAAGAATGCTTCAGTCGAATCGGGACCCCATAATAAGCCTGCTCCTCTCGCTTGGTTTTTTCTTAAACCATCTACTTTAGAAGGATCTGACCACAATACATCTGCCAAAATTATATTTGGATCCTCATCTTTAGTTGGAACATCAACAAAAAACCTTTCGAGCTTAGATAAGTCTTGCAAGGATCCAGTCTCCAGCTCGTGTGTCTTCATTTCCTCGTAATTCTGCACATCAGGATTGCATGGCTTACGAAATAACCCTCCATGGGTTGTATATACTTTTCCAGCAATAATTGCAGCCAAAGGGAGTTCCTTAAATGTTCCCAAGCACCTGTTATATACATTTTCACCTTGCTCACCGTATTTTGTCCTTACTTCTTTCTCAAAACCATAAGATGATGTACAAATTCTGGTTTCATGATTTCCACGAAGTAGACATACTCTATCAGGCATCACGATCTGTTTTTTTAATGAGAAACCAAAGGCATCAAGTTCTATTTTGTGAGCCTCATCAATAAATGAGGCATAAAGGGGAGAAATAGATGTGCATTTTCCAGAAATAAAAAAATGCAATTTATGCTACCTTCACTAAATCCTAAACATCCAATTCCTGCTCACAGCACACCACTTTTCTTTCTGCACCACATTCAAGGGTGCAGTTTTGTGAAGATAGTAAAAGAAAATGCAGCGAACAAAGAGCCATATTAAAAAAGGTACATGCTCTTGTAAGGGCAATATACATTAGTAGTTATACTTTAAGTTATACTTCTAACTGAACTTTCTTCATGATAAATAAAAAATTCAAAAATACATTCATTCAAAAAGTTTAATGTTATGCATGCTTGTTTGCTTGTTTTGGCCTAATAAATTCAATAACAAGTAAAAAAATTTCATGTTACCTTCCACGCCAACAAGACCAAAAACACCTCCAGTCCCCATGCTCCTCTGTCCACATAATTACCATTAAAAACGTAATACTGGCTCTTAGATGGTAAGTTAGCAAGTTCGAAGAGATGAAGTAAGTCATGATAATGACCATGGATGTCCCCAACTATAACAACTTTTGAAACTTCTCCGTGGCAGTCAATTTCCACACAGTTTGGTTCCTTGTGAAGGATACTTGCAGCTACATCTAGTATTGCATCTACCACAGCAACTGGCATGACAAGTTGAAAGTCTGCAGGCGAGTAGTTTCTTGAAGTCTGTTCCAGTGTTTTCATCATCTCTACAACCCACTCTAAGGTTAAGGTACTATTTGGTGGCCAGCTAACACTGTGCTTAACATGTGACAGATCAAAATATGGATTCTCGAGCCTAGCTTCAGCCACTGCCCGTTCATCTTCAACCATTATAATTTGTGCATCTCCAAGCAGTACATCATCATTGCTGAAGTCAATCGGCTCGACCTCAAGACTTTCTGTTGTCCACACATCATTTGCTATTCCCTATTAATGTAATTTTCATTTTTTCCCATAAATATAGAATTTATTTTGAAAGATTATTCATAAGAAAATGTTTCTTCTTATAGGCCCTACCTGTTCAATAATATGGGAAGGTTCAGTCTCCACATCTTTAGCTCCATCAACAATCCCACATAGAAACTCTTTCAATCTCAATAGCTGTTGCATTTGCTGGTCGTCTAAGTCTTTACATGGCATCTCATTCAAAATGTCAAGAATATCCTTGCACTTACCTGCCTGCATAATATTCTTTCAATTCAGGAGTATTTCACAAAGATATATGTTACGGCGACAGGCCATGTAAGACTTACCATCCTGTTGATGTAAAAGCACATAGCACTAATCACATCATTTTTTGTCACCTGCAATACATTAAACATGCTTTGAATTCCACTTCCCATCTCTTTGTCCTAAGATAAAAATAGTTATCATTCCACCTAAGCACTTCCACTTACCCTTGAATCTCGGCCATTAATAACCCGATGAGAAATTTCCCTCAGCCTCATTAGAGAATATACTTGTTGGTCATCCAATTTAGAAAATGAGTACAAGTTTGTCGTGTCCACAATTTTCTGACATATAGTTTGAATTGTCTCCAATTTATCATCCATATCTACAAATTATGGCATTTATATGTGACACTATATTGTAGTAAGCCACTAAAATACTATGCAAAAGTATAATTTGTTGAGATATATAAAGCTTTGTAAAATCAGGCATGGCAGAGTACTTCTAAAATGAAATGGAAGAATCTTGTACAAATGGAAACGGAGACGAATGTAACAATGTGTCCAAAAATATTCAACCACTTAAAAGTGCTACAAAATCTTATTCTACTTTAAGTTATATACAATGCACTTGAAGTTTTTACAAGAGAAACAACTTAATTTTATCTGAAGAAATAAAACAATACGAATTTAAACAAGAAACTCAAGTAAAAAGATTAACGCTCTACTCTTTATTTTTAAAAAAACAGGATTAACACTCACTCAGTTGGCTTTCCCAAATAGCTATCTGCTCCATAAATTCTGGAGATTGCAATGATCTAAGTTCATTCCTTGATCATTTCCATTCCATGCCCTTGACTGACTAGATTTTCATTGAGGGCATTGAAGCTTCTGATTCTAAATCCCTGCTCAATCAAGGGAACTCAACCTATGGAATTTGTTGCACAAGTCTTGGTGAGCTATGTTATAAATGAGTGATTCAAAGGCAGTCTATTGGACATAACTTTCTTTTTAGTATGGGATTTTACTTGATTCAGCGAGTAATCAAGTTGGGAGTTAAAGATGGCTAACAGCAGAAATGTCTATTCACCAGATTCACATTGGTTTCTCTGGAAGCACCTCATGCAGGAGTCCCGGGTTTGTGATGATTATATATTGGTTATCATCAGTCATCTGAGTTCCGAAAATTAGTTTGAATGATTGTTGACTTGAATAAATGATTTTGTAAGAAGGTTGTATCAGGGTAATATAGGTGGCCAGACACCTTTGTATGTACCCGTTGAATTATGTTAAACCACCAATCAATCCAAAAGTCTAAGCTGATGGATTGAAGTAAATTTAATTATATCAACCAACACTCCCCCTCACTTGTGGGCTTTGAAATTTGAGAAATGCCCTACAAGTGGAATTTAATTTTAATTGGGGAAGAAACGACTTTGGCAGGGATTCGAACTCGTGACCTCCTGCTATGAAACCATGTTTTTTTTGGATAAGAAACAATTTCATTATAATTATGAAATTACATGGACAAAAAGGTCCCCAATAGGATTACAAAAGAGCTCTCCAATTATAAAAAAGGGAGTCATAGCTATATGAGTCAAAAGGGGGATAAAGTTTTGCTCCAGGAGACCACCGAATTAGTTATATGGTCCATTAATCTGATACGAACCCGAGGTCGTTGAAAGTTTACTCAAGGCGAACCAAGAAGTGACGGATCCCTTTTTATTGCTTTATTAAATATAATTTTGTTTTGTTATTTAAGTTGTATTGGGCTTTTGGGCCTCAATAGGGATTATTTACTAAATTAGGTTAAATCCTAGGTTTACTATAAATAAGATATGTTAGGCCTCTAGCAATTCATTCAAACAGTTGTCGTCTTTGTATTTGGCTCTTTGAGTGTTCCTCTCGAGAGATTATCGTAGTTTTAATAATATTTGTAGTAGATTCTATCATTTTGGTATCAGAGTCATTTGCCGATCCGGGAATGCTGAGTACTAAGATGGAGACCAGGATGCAAGAGTGTGAGGAAAACGGTGCCGAGATGCTAAAAAAACAGAAAGAGTTCGAGGTTCAGTTGGCAGCTATAGGGAGTCGGATGGACCAGGAATTTGGACAGATGAATCTCAACATACAGAAGCTTTTAGAACGCAAACCGGAACCGTCGAATCCCGAACCAACGGTCGCGGATAAAGGGAAGGGGGTTGCGGCAGAACCTGAAGGGGAGAGCGGGGCGCGGGCGTCGGCGGCGGAGGAGTTGAGCGGGGTGGTCGGCCCGTGGCTGGGGCCAAGTTGGGGCGTGTGGCGGCGGGTGCGCACTGAGGGCGTGGGCCAGGGCGGTGTGGGCCGGCGCGAGGAAGATCGGACACTGGGGTGCGCCGAACGGCCGGGCGGGCCGGCGCGCAGCGAGGGAGTGGGGCGCCGAGCGCAGCGCGGTGAACGGGTGGGTCGGCTCAGGCGAGTGGGGCGCGAGCCCTGGTGGGGTGAGCGGGTGTGGTCGGGGGGATGTGGCAGGGTGCGGGTGAGTGGGGCGCGGGCACGGCGCGCAGTGGGGTGAGTGGGGCGCGGGCGAGGCGGTGGTGAGCGGGCGCGGGGCGGGTCGAGGCGAGGCGACCAAGTGGTCTTTGGGCGGTCGGGCCGGGTGGTATGAGCGAGAGTCGGGTCGGCCGGGGGGTGGGACCGGAGGGAAAATTTTCGTGGCTTGACCGATGGGGACAATTATATGAGTTCGTAATTCGAGCGAAGGGAGATGGCCGGTTCGATGGCGGGGAATGTTTTTCGGAGAGGAGAGGAAGGTGCGCTCGAGCTATGAAAGGCCGATTGCGCATGACGGTTGGAGCAGCGGGAGGATTGGAGGGACGAGCAAGAACGTGGTGACCGAGGGGACCGGGGAGGCGGCGGATGGGATGGACCAAGCTGTTGATAGACGATTTACGGAAATTAGAAATGCCGGTGTTTAAAGGTCTTCTGCGATGAGGGCCGGATGGGTGGCTCTCGCGAGTGGAAAGGTACTTACGGGTAAATCGGTTGACGGGACATGAAAGGGTCGATCACGCGACCACGTGTATGGAAGGAGGCATTGGAATGGCTCTGATGATGAAGAGGATCGAGCTCAGATTGCTTCGTGGGAGGAGTTTCGAGAATTTCTATTGCATCGTTTCCAACCAACGATCAATGAGAATAAATATGCCAACTTGATGAGTGCGCAACAAGTGGGAGCGATCAAGGAGTATCGCCGGTTGTTTGAGAAATATGCAAAGGGTATGCGCGATATCGGTCACGAGTGCCTTGGAAGGGAAATGGGAGAGTGGTCTAAAGCGTAAATACGAAGTGAAATGAGAAAAGCGAGACCGATCGGAATCCGAGGATAAGAAATTCATGGCGCAGTAATTGAAGATGACACGGCTTTTGAAATCAAGCCAAAGGAGTTAGCACGACGTCAGCGGTTAAACCAAGCACAGGTTCGGTACTATGAGTACAAGAGTAGCGGGAAATACGAACCTAAAAACCATCACACACGCCTCGGTCTATTCCGGCCGATCAACACCGGTCGAACAACCCCACCCCCACCATCCCGTATAAGCGCTTAATGAGATAGTGAGATCCGCATTCGTAAAGACAAGGGGCTATGTTTTAGGTGTGACGAGAAGTTCGTGTCGGGGCACGGTGTAAGAAAAAGGGCGCAAGCTCGGAGATTCTTGTAAATGACGTGATGCAATAGAAAAATGGGAAAATGAAGAAAACGATGATTCCCAAGAATGTGCGTTCGAAGATGCATTTGTTGAGGAAATGGTGGATACACCGAATATGGCAGCCCTTTCATTGCACTCAATGGCAGGACTGAGCTCCCCAAAAACACTGAAGGTTACAGGCTCGATACGGGGACATGAAGTAGTAGTATTAATCGATAGTGGGGCTACGCATAACTTCATATCCGAGGACATGGTTGCTAAATTGAAATTACGGTAGAGAACCGTCGATGATTATGGCATTATGTTGGGAGTGCGGGACTCTGTGAGAAGCTGGCGGCATTTGTAAGAATGTGGAACTTCAGTTGGCCAAGATGAGAATAGTGAATGATTTCTTGCCCTTACCCTTGGGTAATGCGGATGTGATTTTGGGCGTTGTGTGGCTAACAACATTGGGAAACATTGAATTTGACTATCGCGCGCTTAAAATGAAATTCAAAAGCCGGGTCAAAGGCGAGTCGAAGTGCGAGGCGAGCCACGGTGGTCAAGGCCGAGTTTCATTGAAATCTATGATGAAATCCTTACGCCCCGAGGAGCAGGGCTCTGGTCGAGTGAATATGATTGAAACCCCGATACCGCCTCGCGTGAAGCGATCCGGAACTCTACCGACTTGTCTCGGTACCCGCAGAACTACACTCCGCGTGCCGTTTATACTCACCGGTTTTTAATCATTGTGGTCTTCCTCCACAGCGTAATTGCGACCATGCTATTGCGTTATTGCGTGCAAGGACTCAAAGTAAATGTACGTCCGTATAGGTACCCTGATGCACGGAAGAACGAGATTGAAAAATTAGTGGGAGAAATGTTATTGGCGGTATTATCCAGGCAAAGACGAGTCCGTTTTCATGTCCAGTTCTATTGGTTAAAAAGAAGGATGGGAGTTGGCGTTTCTGTGTCGACTATCGCGCCCTGAATCAAGCAACAATGCCCGATAAGTATCCGATACCGCTGGTTGATGAATTATTAGATGAGTTGCATGGGGCGACGGTGTTTTCAAAAATTGATCTTAAGGCGGGTTACCATCAAATACGTGTTAAGCCGGCCGATGTACACAAAACAGCTTTTAGAACTCATGAGGGCCACTACGAGTTTGTAGTCATGCCTTTCGGATTACGCAACACTCCGGCGACATTTCAATCAGTTATGAATGAGATTTTGCGTCCGTTCCTACGCTGGTTTGTGCTAGTATTTTTTTATGACATCTTGATATACAATGTGACCATCGATGAACATAAGGAGCACTTAGTCAGCGTTTTTGAAGTGTTACAAACACATGCCTTGGTGGCAAATGCCAAGAAATGTCAGTTTGGACTGCGCAAGATTGAGTATTTGGGGCATTTTATATCTGCTGAGGGAGTGGCTGCAGATCCGGAGAAAATTGCGGCCATGGTACGTTGGCCAAGCCCTAAAAACATTAAAGACTTACGGGGATTCCTCGGGCTAACAGGTTACTACCGTCGTTTTGTGGCGAATTATGGGTCGATGGTTTTTCCATTGACTCAACTGTTAAAAAAAGGAAGGTCTGAATGGGGCCCAACAACGGAAGAGTGTTTTCAGAGACTTAAGCATGTAATGAGTAGTGTGCCAGTATTGCGATTGCCAGACTTTGATAAGTTGTTTGTTGTGGAGACTGATGCTTCCGGTATTGGCGTGGGTGCAGTCTTGATGCAACAGGGGCAGCCGTTGGCCTATTTTAGTAAGGCCCTGATAGGGTTGGGTCTTAGTAGAAACAGGAATAATATAAGGGTATGTTAGCAATTACTTGGGGAGTAAGTTGCAATTACTTGGAGAGTAAGTTAGGGTATTTTATTATAAATAGAGAGGGTTAGCCTAGGTTTGAGGCATCCAAATATTGAATGATTAATTGAGCGATTTATTGTAGGGCTCAAGAGATTCTCTTGAGGGGAGGTTCCAAGTTCCTATCAAAACTTGGTTTATCTTGTAATTTGTTATCTTTTGATATAATCTAGATCCTGGATCATATCAATTGGTATCAGAGCCGTTCGATTCTTGGTTGTAGAGATGGATCGAGAACTTCTTCTTTTAATTCAAGAACAGTTGCAAAGTCTTAGAGAAGACCTAAAAAGATGTTTTAGAGAAATCAAAGAGGAAATTAAATTGGAAAAAACGACGGCCAGGGTTTCGACATCACCGCCGCCACCCCCGCCGCCTCCGCCACCACCTCCTTCGTTCTGCTGCGCCACCACCGTGATGTCACTATTGCCACCACGGCGCCGCCGCTACCTCATGCATTGTTGCCATCATCACCGTCACCTCTGCTTTGCCATCACCTCCGTCGCCACCACCACCACCATCATCGTTGCCATCGATGCACCACTACCACCACTTCGCCGCGCCGCCGCTGCCGCCCGTCATTGCCGCAATTGCCACCGCCGTTGCCATAAAAAAAAAAAAAAAAACTCGAATTGTTTTTTTCCGTAGTTGTGTTTACCAACACCTTGAGGACAAGGTGTATTTTTTAGGGGCCGGTAGTGATAGGGTTGGGTCTTAGTAGAAATAGGAATAATTAAGGGTATGTTAGCAATTACTTGGGGAGTAAGTTGCAATTACTTGGAGAGTAAGTTAGGGTATTTTATTATAAATAGAGAGGGTTAGCCTAGGTTTGAGGCATCCAAATATTGAATGATTAATTGAGTGATTTATTGTAGGACTCAAGAGATTCTCTTGAGAGGGGAGGTTCAAAGTTCCTATCAAAACTTGGTTTATCTTGTAATTTGTTATCTTTTGATATAATCTAGATCCTGGATCATATCAGGCCCTTCCTCTTACCCATCGCGTGAAGTCGGTTTATGAGCGCGAGCTGATGGCTATCGTGTTTGCAGTCCAGCGTTGGCGAGCTTACCTATTGGGACACCACTTTATTGTACGTATGGACCAGAAGAGCCTTAAATTCCTGCTAGAACAACGTGTAGTTGATGGAGAGTACCAGCGATGGATAGCGAAACTACTGAGTTATGATTTCCATATTGAATACAAGAAAGGCTTAGAAAACAGCGCGGCAGATGCCCTATCTTGTATGTCATCGACCGGGGAATTGAGCATGTTGAGTTGTGTGGCTGGAGTTAACACAGCAGTGTTCACTCAACAAGTGAGGGAAGATGAAAAGTTGTTTGCTATTTATACCGCTGTGGTTGCAGGAGAAGAGAGTCCGCCAGGTTACTCCATCATGGGTGATGTGCTATTATACCAGGGCCGGTTGGTGCTACCTCCGACTTCACCTACGATTCCTCTGTTACTCAATGAGTTCCACTGGGGAGCCATCGGGGGGCATTTCGGGGTCCTAAAGACGTACCAACGCCTAGCTAAAGAAGTGTATTGGCCTGGAATGAAGGCTCGCGTCCGCGCATTTGTGGCTGAATGCTCGATTTGTGTCCAAGCGAAACATCTATCGTTGTCGCCAGCTGGTCTTTTGCAACCGTTACCGATTCCGGACAGGATTTGGGAAGACATTTCGATGGATTTTGTCGAAGGACTTCCCCGTTCTGAAGGTTATGACACTATTTTTGTGGTGGTGGATCGGCTTTCTAAGTACGTTCACTTTATACCCCTTAGGCACCCATTTACTTCTCTTACAGTATCACAGGTCTTTATCAGAGAAGTGGTCCGTTTGCACGGAGTGCCTAAGAGTATCGTGTCGGACCGTGACAAGATATTCACTAGCCTCCTCTGGGAAGAGATATTCAAGGCTTCGGGACTCGAGCTACGTCGTAGTACTACCTACCACCCACAAACCGATGGCCAAACCGAGGTTGTGAATCGTTGTTTAGAATCGTACCTAAGATGCTTTGTGTTGACACACCAAGAAGGCACCGCACCGATGGTGGCTTGGGGTGAGTTCGGTTTCAATACGTCATTTCACTCGTCCATGGGGATGACTCCTTTTGAAATTGTTTATGGGCGTTCTCGCCGACCATTTTGGAGTTATGATTATGGGGCTAGTCCGGTGGCAATGATGGATTCTTTAATGATGGGCGTGATAGAATGTTGGAGAAGCTTAAGGCAAATTTGTTGCGCTCACAACGCAATTAATGACGGAGCGTGCTAACGCATAAGCGTCGGGATGTTCGATTTGATGTGGACGATTTGGTGTATGTTAAGCTCGACCCTACCGCCGATCTTCCTTGGCGAAATTTACACACCCCAAGTTAGCACCACGGTTCGGTTCATCGGGCCATACCGTGTGTTGGCTCGGGTGGGGGCGATGGCGTCACGGTTGGACTTTACAGACGGTGAGATTCACCCGCTTTTTCATGTTTCCGTGCTAAGCAAGGCGGTTGGTTCCTCTGGGCTCGTTTTCCCTACACCGGCTTTGGTGGGAGATGATCTAGGCGTGCTCGTTTGTCCCAAGGCTGTTTTGGGTTTACGAGAGTCCTCGCAGGAGGGAGGTTCGCGCCAAGTTTTGATACAATGGGAAGGATCCACTCCTGACGACGCTACTTGGGAGTCTGCTGCAGATCTAGAGCTCCAATTTCCGGACTTTCACCTTGAGGACAAGGTGGCTCTTTGGGGGGGAAGTATTGATACGAACCCGAGGTCGTTGAAAGTTTACTCAAGGCGAACCAAGAAGTGACGGATCCCTTTTTATTGCTTTATTAAATATAATTATGTTTTGTTATTTAAGTTGTATTGGGCTTTTGGGCCTTAATAGGGATTATTTACTAAATTAGGTTAAATCCTAGGTTTACTATAAATAGGATATGTTAGGCCTCTAGCAATTCATTCAAACAGTTGTCGTCTTTGTATTTGGCTCTTTGAGAGATCCTCTCGAGAGATTATCGTAGTTTTAATAATATTTGTAGTAGATTCTATCATAATCTATCAAAAGAATTAGCTTTGTCCTGGAAAATATGGTAGTTCCTCTCCTTCCAAATATGCCAACAAGAAGCCCTCATAAAATTTTCCCATAAGATCATCTTTTTCTTCTTAAAAGGATGGTCGGTAAGAACAATCTGCAGCAAAGTTGATGGCTTTTGCGGTAGAGGGAAGCTCCATTGAAATGCCGATCGAATTAGGTTCCAGAAGAAGGTCGCAAATGAGCAAGTAATCAGCATGTGAGATTGTGATTCAACATCTTTTTGGCAAAGGGAACACCAATGAGGAGAGATGTATAGGAGAGGCAGCCTTCTTTGTAGTTTGTCATGTGTGTTAATAGCTCCGATATAGCTCCCAAAGGTAGAATTTAACCTTTTTAGGGCACTTATCTTTCCAAATAGCTTCAAATATCTTAGGAGACTCTTGTGTGGTATGGCAAGTACAATCTCTAATCAAGGATTTAATAGAAAATCCTTCAGTCGGGTCTGGTTTCCATATACTTTGATCCTCTCCAGTGACAAGGTGAATTGTGCTAAGAATATCAATTAAGGCAGTTAACTCCAGAATCTCCTCTTTCAGATTTATTCTTCGAGCAATTATGTTAAACCACTAATCAATCCAAAAGCCTAAGCTAATGGATTGGGGTAAATTTAATTATATCAACCAACAGTACCTATTCAAAAAAATTTCCAAACACTAACAATAAATAATAGGTTCTCTCTTCTTTTGTGTGCATAGAAGAGGTATGGGAGCACTTAGATGGGTGGGAGAAAGATAAATCCACCAGTTTCTAATGTATAAACTATGAGATGATCAGGGAATTAAGTAGCACAGAGTTACTTAGCTCCCTTTACCGCAACAAATAGATTCTCCAAGAAAGAATGAGGTGCAAGGTCACAACAAGAAAGGTGAAACTAAAAATAGTCCATGAAAACTAGATGAGGTATGCTTTAGACTGACCTATCAGCTATCAGCATGTGCTATCAAGAGCCATGTTTCAAAAGGCTATTGAGGCTTACATCTTGAAGCTCTCCTCAAGGCGAGATTCTAACTTTTAGCCTCGAGTCTTACGCCATTGTTGGATCATAAGAGGCTTACGCCTTACACAAGAGAGGCTTACGCCTCGATGATAACGCACTGAGGCTTAGAATTCTTACGCCTCATAGAATAACTAGAAGAAGCATAAGCATTAATATTTTCCATTCATATAATATAAGAGTTTGAATCATAAGAATATAGATTTTCTCTCATGGATTTTTTTGTTAGAAAGACACAATTGTTTGAAAATTGTCATTTTGATAATTTGTTAGCTTATTTTTCTCTAGCATCTCTTTTTGGATTTTTTTGTTGTATTCACTATAGGTGCTTGGAGAATTCACTTATCTTTCATTCATCAATGAAATTGTTTTTTATTCCAAAAAAACTCAATCCTATTAGTGTTGGTGTTATGTTTTATGTATTTTTACGTAAGTATTATGTTTTACCACCTCGAGACTTACGCCTCGACTTTTCAAGAGAAAAAGCCTCGAGGCCGCCTTTTAGCCTTTTAAAACATTGATCAAGAGATATAATCCAGCATACCATAATGAACTACAACATTTTGGATGAAACCTACATTTAATGATTGTCAATGGCAGAATAAAACGGAAGACATGCTTAACTGGTCGAAGAATATTGAAAATCCCTTCAAATGTAGGAATTCCTGATAGCAAAATGGTTTGGTTGATGGCATACAGACTACTCAAAGAAGGTGCTTCTACAAGGTGGGAATATACAGGCCAATTGGAGAAGAGTTAGTAAGTAGCAGATATGTTCTATAAGTTAATCAAGGAAAGCATTCTCCCCCATCTAATACCCTTTCAAAACTCAAGGACACAATTGTACAAACTACAGAATGGATTTTTTCAAGTAAGGTCCTTTTCCTCTTTGGATAACATTTTAGTTCAATGACAATTAGGGGTGGGGGGCTCAAACCTGCAAGCTCTTGGTTAGTGGGTGATACAAGATGTCACTAAACTCTATTCCTTTTGGCTTTTCCTCTTTCGGATGATATAATTCAGTTCTGAAAAAAAAACAATAAAAGACACTTCTCTGCACTTTTTCTGTGTACCAATTAGGGTGCAAATGTTGAGACAGGTCAAAAAACAATTCTAAGAACAGGCTTATGAGTAAGTGGCAGATATTGTTTAATTGGACTTTACTTAAAAGTGATCTAACTTACAGGTTAACACATGACATACAGACTTACAGTGGAAAGTGAGGTAGAGAATATGAGTATCCCAAACATTCAAACCTCAAATGCGGCACTTATATCAAGTATTACGGTTATAAAGTGACAGAGTAATCGTGTCCATTTGTGGGAGTTGCAGGATCCATGCTCCCGAGGGTAAATGAGTTACATACACTGCCATTTCAATTGACTGAAGTGTATTTACAAATCATGCACACTTGAATTCATAATACTTACAAAAAGATGCAGGCATTCAGGTCTCCTTAACTTTATGTAATATATCTAAGCACTACAGTCAAGCATAATTACATCGCAAGAGTGCAGGACAGTAGCATAATAAAACCAGCCAGTTACGTAAATTTCGTAGCTAAGAAGATTACGATCAGTTCAAGTTTCAAATAATTCGATGCTTATAAACTTATGCACAAAGATAATAAAATAAGTTGAAGTTCAATGCTCCCCACTAAAGACCAGAAATACCTACCAGCGTGAACTCCTACATTACATTTACTTTGCAAAGGAAGAATGGGTGATACTGGCGGTGCGAGTGAAGCAGGATGTGCCTGGGGGAAAATGTTACTTGTAAGTCATGATTACAGCAGAAGAAGCTGATTGCAAAACGAAATAGAAAAACATGCCGATTCAGATTACCGGAAAAACAAATTAATCACAAATGCAACAAGTTTGTATCATAACTAAGTGAGAATAACTAAAACGTATATCCATAGAAAAAGGTAGGTATACACTCAACTCTAAAGATTCTAAAACCTACCGCTACAGAGCATCATAAATCTACAGAAACGATATAGATGTACTAAAATGGAAATCAGTGAGCTTCTAAGCATCACAGCAAACAAGAATTGAGCAAAACTCACGCATGGAGCATCACTCGAGCAACGTATCAAGCTCAGAAAGCATCTACGACTTCGTAAAACCATATCGAAAAGAGATGCAAGAAATTTAGAAATGGAAAGCGAAAAGAGTAGGAAGAAGAAGGTACATCTTCAGTGTCGTTGTCGGAGGATGACAGGTCGCCGCCGTCTGCGGTGTCGGAGGGATTGAGGCGGTTGGAATCGGAAGCGGCGGCGGCTGCGGCGGCTCCGGCTGTGAGCTCGTCGGCAAATTCCATCCTCCGCCGAACCGCAGTTGAAGGAGGAGGAGGAGGAGGTTGTTTGGAGACGAGAATACAGAATCGAGAACGCGGACCGAACCACGGCCGTCATTGTGTTGCGTTTGTGGTATTACATCAGTGCCCATGGTCCAACTTATAATTACATTTATGCCCTTCCCTGGCGTATTGATTTTTCCGGTCAAACTTATGATCCCTTGCTTTTTTAAGAGAAGCATGACTTTTTTTTTTTTACTTCTAATTTTTTAGTTTAAAATAAAATAAAACCCTACATAGATGTATATGAAGTGAAGCTTTAAATTATAGTGTGACCTAACAAAATAATTGAGGATTCAAAATTTATGGTCTCATAATTTATAGTAAAGACTTGGACAGCTGAATCATTATTTTGTTGACATAAATTTAAAATTTAAATGTACAGCCTTTAAATATATAATTCAATGACCTCATATATTATATATATAGATTGACATTATATATACATGCATTTTTTCGTGTTTTTTTCTTATAGACGAATTTCTTCTAAAAAAATTATTTTTATTACACATATAAAATCATTTTTTAATATGTTTATAACGAATAAATAATATTCTAAATTTGATTTTGTTTTTTAAATATATGAATTAAGATTGATTATTTGAAAGTTTAAAAACTAAAACAAAACAAATATCAAAATTTATGAACTAAAATTGAATATTTAAAAATTTAGGTCTTAAATTGATATTTTAACAAAAATGTTGTAGGATTCAAGCCAAATATTTAGTGACATAGTTGAAATGTACATAAACAATATTAATATTTTTAGTATAACAATATTTCGTAAACATTGAAATACTAAAAAAATTCGTAAGAACTTAATTTATAATTAAGTCATGAATTTGAAAATTTTGGCATCAAATTATTATTTTACTAGAATGATAATCAATATATTTTCCATTGTTACAAGGTATATTTAATTAGCAAGTTTGTCTATCATTGTGAGTTGTTGACCTATTATCCTGATGGGTATAGTGATTGCGATAAGGTTTTATTTCAGGCTAAAATAAAAATAGAAATCGTGCTTTTATGCACATTTATTGTGAAAAAGTGTACTACAAATATTATTTATTATGACTATGTCAGAGACCCAAATTAAATAGGAAATTAAATGTTTTTTTAAAAATAAATGTTGCACAATCTAAAAATTAAACATTTTTTAAGTTGCTTTATTTTTAATATGAGTAGATATTTAAATTTATGAACAAAATTATTGATGTTGTTTAGTTATTATTCAATTTTTCAAATTTATTAATTAAATTTTTTTTTTTTTTTTTAACTAACCTATGTAATTTTAAAAGTTTATAGTAGGCTATATATATTTGAAGCTAACCAAAATATAACTTGTTTAAAAAAACATGCATATAATTTATTGGCCAAAAGGTTATAGATTTAAATATATCAAGTAATTTTCCTCAAAAAAAAAAAAAATATATCAAGTAATTTAATTTAACTTTTATCCGTACTATATAGAAATTTCTACTAAGCTTTTAATTTTTGTTTTCAATTTTGTATAAGTAAACATTTTCTACCGAGGTGATTTTCTAATTTACCCGAAATCAACTTGCCACATAAATCTTAGACAATTTTATCTTTTTTAAATAATCCTAAATAATATAATTAGGGTACTAAGTAAATGTTATGAAATTTTTACTATACATAAAATAAAAATCTTAGAAGTCCATTAAAACTGTAAGGCAATTATATATAAAAATTAATCGTGAGTCTGCCATTTATATCAAAAGTACTTATAAAATTTAAGGAAATTTCACTACTCTTACTTTTATTTATACTATAATTTTAACACGGCGTTGCACGTGATAATTTTTTAAATAATAAATTGTATACATATAATTATAAATTATTTCTACATTTTTGCACTAAATTTAAATTATCAAATAATAATTTTAATACAATATTGAATTTTATAACCATTTTTTCACGTTAGTTAAATTTATTAAAATTCACATTTACGTTAAAAATAGTTAATATTTTATTTTGAGCTTAACAAATAATAGGTGTTATTATTTTTTTTTATAAAAAAACTTAATAAAATTTATTTCATTAAAATTAAATTTTATCTCTAATTTTTAAAAAGCAATGTTGTTTGTTTTTTTTTTTCAATTTACCTATTAATAGATCAATTACTCTTGAATTATAAAGTTATAAGAGTTATATCATAATTATAATTGTAAATATAAATAAGCTAAATATATTTATTAGTCATCTATGAACTTACCTTTAATCTCAAATGATAATTTTATCATTCTTCCAAATTTTTTTCCACATCTCCAAGTCAACAATTAAGCAACAAAATATCCCTCAAAAAATTATTGCAACAAAAAGAAAGTTAGATGAAAGTTAAGGTAAATAGTCTAACAAAAATAAGGTAACTAATTTTTTTATTATAAAACAAAAAAACAAAAAGAAACCAACCCCAAGAAAAGAAAAAGTTTCAAATGTATTTGTAAACAAAATATAAAGAACTATATATATATATAATATAATAATAGTAGAAATCATCGTTAGTAAGTTTTTGAAACTAAAGAATTCATGCACTTTAATCTCGAATGATAATTTTATCATTCTTCACACATTTTTTTTTACTGATCTTCAAGTCTTTTTTTGAAAGACAACAATTATGCAAAAAAAATCCCTACAAAAATTATTGAAAAGTTATATGAAAGTTAAGATAAATAATCCAACAAAAATAAATAACTTATTATATTAAAAAAAAACATAAATTCAAGCAAACAGAAAGTGATATGGTAAACAAAATGTGGACAACTATTTATAGAATTGGAAAATTCAATTTATTATTTTAATTAAAATATAAAATGTCAAATAAAACCTATGAGATTTGGTAAAAATATCTTATTTTTTAAGTAATACAGATGATAAAAATTTAAATGATAATGTAATATCTTCATTTGAATGTTGAAATCTCTTATCTTCTAACTTAGTCATAAAATCTATGAGATTTGATAAAAATGTCTTCAGATGAAAATCTAAATAATATTATAAATATATTCTATGTTATTTGCATTTTTTTTTATTCTAATAAATAGTATGTTTGTAATTTAGAGTATGACGTAAGGGTAAAATCGTCTAAAAATGATTTCTCTCTTAAGTCACACTTTAGGGTAGTATGATATGATATGATATGATTTCATAACTAATAAAATTAAAAAAATAATAAAGTCATAATTAATGTTGATCTAAGAGGATATGTTTGACGGAAAGGGTCGGCCTATTTTTTAAATTATTTAAATTTAGTGATAATTTAGTTCAATTAATATAATTACGAATTTATCTTAAAAATTAGTATTTAAATATCATTTAATTAATAAATAATAATAATAAAGTAGATTCTTGTTGATAAATATAACTTTTTTTAGTTTAAATTTTTCAAAAGGGGAGATCACAAAGGCTTAACATAAATAACATATACCACTGCTCTCAAATAAAATATAAATCAAACAAGCGAACATATTCTTAGATCAAGTACTGTGAAACATCGAAAGAGTAATGTCATAACTGAATCTCGAACCTGAACTTTGAAATGAGCATATTCTCATAGTCAAGTCTTTCAATTACTGTGACACTACTCGGGACTAAAAAGTTGTTTTTAAAATAAGAGACAAAGTTGGAAAGTTATATAGACCTAGCAATTTCAAATTATTTTCCAAAAGATGCGTGCTAACGGGTCTAAATTTCCCTTTTGCGCTAAATAGTGATTGATCTTTAACAAGTCCACAACTAAAAAAAAATTCCCCTTGTAATTTTCGCTTAAGAAGCTGAATATTCATAACAAACAACGCCATTTCAATGCAGGGTATTTTGGAAGTATCTTTTAGCTTTGAAATCATCACCTCAAAAAAAAAAAAAAAAAAATTCAAGACAATACAATTGAACTTAATCATCATTTAATTCCCCTAATTCTCCGTCGCACAATCCACACTATGTCAAGCAACGACGCCGCCGTTTACAGCAAAAAACTCGACATTTTCCTCATCGCCATCGGCTCCGCCGGCGCCGTCGTCACCATTTACCACTGCATCATGGCTTGCTGGTGCGACCGCCGCCGCCTCATCGCCGGCGACCAGTCTCCGGCCAACGAGCTACACTCCCTCCCGCCGTTCGACACGCCGCGGAGCACGGAGAATTCGGTGGTCCATCTGATTCCGGCTCACAAGTACGAGAAGCCGGCGGCGGCGGACGGCGGCGCCGGCAGTTGCGGCAGCGACGGCGACGGCACGTGCGCGATCTGTTTGAGCGAGTTCGAAGAGGGGGAGGAAATTAGGACGTTGCCGGAGTGTATGCATTCGTATCACGTGCCGTGTATCGACATGTGGCTTTACTCTCACTCGAGCTGTCCGACATGTCGTACTGATGCCACTCCGTCGTCGTTTCATGATAGGCTGCAGTTTGAGTCCCAGACCAGTTCTGGGATCATCGTGCACGTGCAAACCACGAGGGTATGAGGCTTTGTTTTTTAACCTTCTTATTCTATACGGAAAATACTTATATTATTTTCTACCACTGAACAACAGTAAATTTCTAGCTTAATTTTACTTAGTTTATAAACAAAAATATATCTTTCCTCTTCCACTGATCTCTTCTAGCTTTTTTTTAAGTTAAAGAAAACTTACCTACATTCCAATATATATAAGGACAATAATGTATTATAAAGATCTATAAAAAGAAATGATGATTTAAAATAATATAATAATACGTATGATATATTATTATTTCATTCTATTGAAAATTATATATAAGTTACCTACTAGAAACTAGAAAGTACGTAAATTTTGGTCGTTTTAAGTTTTAATAGTATTATCTAGAAAATTTGTTCCTCGAAAAAAAGCACAAAAATTAAGAAAATTGTCTCGTGAGAGTTGAATAACTTTTCCTCGGGGCAGAGCATGGTAGGAACTATCTTGTTATATATATTATAAAATTTTAAAAGAAATTAGATTATCGAAAATGCTCCACCGATGTTGTCCCTCCCTAATAATTTAAGTTCCGTTTGATAATCATTTATTTTTTAATTTTCTGTTTTTGTTTTTAACTTTTTTAAAAACACGTTTGTTTGATAATCAATTTTATTTTTTGTTTTTAAAAATTTTAAAATATTAAAAAAAAAATTTAACTAAAAAAATAGTTTTTAAAAACAAGTTTTTGTTTTTATTTTAAAAAAAGTGACAAAATCAAGAATAAAGAGTAAAAACTAAAAAGATCCAAATAAAATGTAAAATTTGAAAATAAAAAACAGTTATCTTTTTTGGTTTTTAATTTTTAACAACATAAAATTAAAATGAGTTATCAAATATATAGATTTTTATTTTTTAAAATAAAAAATAAAAAATTAATAATAAAAAAAACAAAAAAAACAAAATGGTTATAAAATGAAACTGTTGAGATTATGATTCGTCTGCAACTTTTAAAATTTTGGTTCAATTTCCTTTCCTCTTGTTCTTTAACTCGCATCCTTTTTTTACCTTTAGTTTCTTTCTTTCTTTTTTTTCTTCTAATATATTTTTCGTTTTTTTTTGTTTATTTTTTCTTTTTAATCAACACATTTTTTTCTTAGCTTTCTTATGAAACTACCCACTGCCAAGAGGGTGTTGGTTTATTTCCTTTCCTCTTATTCTTTAACTCGCATCCTTTTTACTTTTTGTTTCTTTCCTGTTTTTTTTCTTAAAATATAATTTCCGTTTTTTTTCTTGTATATTTTTTCTTTTTCATTAACACATTTTTTTCTTAGCTTTCTTTTGAAGCTACCCACCCCTATGATAATTTTTCAAGAATATAATAGGAGAACTTTTCGAGATAAATTTTTTGGAGAATTGGGCAAGAATATAATAGAACTTTTCAAGATAATGGTGGCTTTCTTTTGGAGAATTGGGCAAGAATATAATAGAAGAACTTTTCAAGGTAAATTTTTTTTGGACTACAACTATTTTTTATGAAATGTTATCAATGTGTTTATATGTTGGATAAAACATTTTTTCTTTTTAATTTACCGTTATGTTTCATTAGAGAGGTCTTTTGTTAATTTTATCTCGACTTTGGAGTTTTTATTATAGTTTCAATTATCAATTAAATTATCTTTAATCCAAAAGAAAGTTAATTTTTAATGTTATTAAATTAGTTTCAAGGTTATTTCTACGACGAAGAGATCATGAGTTCAAATGTGTAATATCTTATTTACAAGCTCTTTGCGTTTCTGTTTGCATTTGAGTTTCCCATTATTTTGCAACCATGTAATCGATTTTTTTTTTGAAAAATTTTGTCTCCAATTTAAGGATTGAAGGGTTGAAGTTAAACTTTAAAGTTGGATATATTTTTCTTGAATTTAAGAGTATTTTTTTTTCTTGTTAGATTATAATAATTTGATGGTGGGGATTCAAACTCATGATCTCTTGGTCATTGAGTGTATACTAATGATATTGAGCTATTACTCTTATTGATATCTATTCAAAGACCTAAAGACGTAAGATGGTTTTTTTTTTGTTTTTTTTTTTACCATTTTTAGTATTCATTCACTAGTAAGTTGGATTGGAATGTTAGGATTTTCATTTATTGTCTCACATTAAAAAAGTAGAGAGTCTTCCAAACATTTATAAGATAGGTGAACTACTTTGATGATACAATATTTTTATTAATACTCATGACTGTATTTACTCATTTTTTAATAAAAAAAAGCTCATAATTACAATTATTTTATAAATTAGACTAATCTTGCAATCTAAGTTTCCTAAAAAAATATTATGAAGTTTACTATTCGAGATTTAGAATGCGGCTTTTGAAGCCAATAGAACAATAGCTCAAGCGACATCAATGTATGCCTAATGACTTAGAAGTCTTAGGTTCAAGTCTCTCCTTCTTCAAATGTTGTAATTTCAAAAAAAAAAAAAAAAATGTGGCTTTTGAAGCTAGTTAAGTAATGTATATATTTGAGATTTTTTTTTTTTTTTTTGAGAATTACATATTTGAGATCTTACATAGCAGGTTAGTTTTGTTGTTATTATTATTATTTTATTTTATTTTTTGATCTTTGTGTAATATGTATATTGTTCAAGTTTTATGTTGGTGTGATTTATATTTGTTATGGATGATGTTAGTGCTTTATCTAGACTTTTGTACTTTCATGGAGGATAACAAATTGAACAATGCAAAGTGTGTTTATTCTTAGTGGAACTAAATATTCATCTTGAAAGAATTTTGAATATTAGCAAATATCACTTCGAACTATTTTACTGATAAATTTTACTCAACGTGTGTCAATGTCGGTGAATTAACTATATATATATAATGAATTTTAATGATATATATATATATTGAATTTTAATGTTGTTGCATCTATAAGAATAAGATTTTAAACATTTAAATTTGTGTGGAGTACATTTGTGTTATTTTAAAATCCATTATTTGATATGTATCTCCAAAAAAAAAAAAAAATTATGATTTAGCTCGGTAAAAAAAACCAATGATTTACTTTCAAAAATTAAAAATATGAAGTAGAAAATTTAAAGTTTAAGAATATATTCATATATAACAACTCAAGAAATTCACTTGAAAAAATAAATATCACTTACTTTCAAGTTATTATTCGTAGCACAGTCCAACCACCAACGGTTTTATCATTCACATTTTCAATAATACTCCGTTTGCATCTTTGAGTTAACGGAATTATTAGTGAAATAACAAAAAGCTAATCAGGACAATGACTAAATTAATTTTTGTTAAATCAATTTTATAATTCTAGCTTGCAATTGATCAAAGGATAAGCAAATTACTTACCAAATTTCAGATGAACAAAACAATAAGAAAAGGAGATTGGAGTACAGAATAAGCACACCCGAATTAAGTTGTTTGGGAACTAACCCTACGTCCATTGTACAAGAGATTATCTTCTCATTAACAAATTGTCAAGGATCATCAAGATTACAAGGTGTCTCAAATGGTTGGGCTATGTGAAATCGCCAATTACAATTTAAAAATATAATAAATTGATGATGAAGTTGTTAGCGACAACGAGCAACCACAAACCTCCACATTGATATAATATTGTTCATTTTAGAAATTTTATTTTTGGACATCTCCCAAAAGACCTAATATCTGTTGGGAATAAACACTATTCTAATATGGATCAATTATTCCCCTCTTGTGTTCCTGATGAAAAACAGCAAGCATAAAAATATGTGGTAGAAATATCAGCACAACTCAACGATTTTAACGTGGAAAAACCTCCTCAAGTCAAGGAGTAAAAAACCACGGACCGAAGTAAAAAACTCCACTATAAAAAATAATGAGCTACAACGAGTTCTCTCTAGCCACAACTAGAGGTGTACAACAGATAATAACTCGAGATAACTAATCTCGGCAACAAACGACACTAAACCAAAGAGAAACAAATAGAAAAGTCTCACAAATTGTGGAGCCGAATCGCCACTAGAATGTAGACGTAGAAGCCTCTAAAACCCGATCCCACCATTCAGATTGAAGACCCTCGTGTTATGAACACACTGTCAAAATTTTAGCTCGATCCAACGGTTGGTTACCTCGAAAACACCAAAATTCCAAACGTGGGCGAAATCCTTTTCTTTCTATCTTTCCTTTCTCTTTTCTCTGTCGTCTCTTTCTTTTCTGTGTGTTTTTACACAATGAAAAGCAAAAGTGAATAAATTCACTTTAAAAATACAAAACATCCCTAATGGGCTTTAACTTGTGGGCTTTGTCCACCAATTGAATAAAACCCAACAAATCTCCCCCTATTCAGTATGTGGAGGAACTCGTCATTCTAGCAGCGGAACGACAAAACTCAAGCTTCTCTCTTGGTAGATTCTTAGTCAACATATCTGACCCATTATGATCATTATGTATCTTCTCAAGCTCAAACAAGCCATCATTTAATACATCTCTCATCCAGTGATACCTCACATCTATATGTTTAGTTCTGGAAATGAAATGTAGAGTTCTTATCAAGATGAATAGCGCTCTGGTTATCACAAAATAGCACATATCGTTATTGCTTGAAGTCAAGTTCCTATATAAACTTCTTCATCTACAACATCTCTTTGCACGCTTCTGCTGCAACTATATATTCTGCTTCTGTAGTAGAAAGTGCAACGCACTTCTATAGTTTTGACTGCCAAGACATTGCACCACCTGCAAACGTCATCAAATAACCCGAAGTAGACCGTCAGTTATCTAAATCTCCTGCCATATCTGAATCAGTATAGCCTGTAAGTAAGGGTTTTCCACTTCCAAATGTAAGCTTCATACTGGAAGTGCCTCTCAAATATCTCATGATGCACTTGACTGCCTCCCAATGCTGTTTTCTTGGATTGGATATAAATTGACTAACTCCAACAGCATGAGCAATATCGGGTCTAGTACTCACCATGGCATACATCAAACTCCCAAATGCTGAAGCATACGTGACTTTCCTCATTTTTACCTTCTCTTTATCATTTGAAGGACTCTGTTTGCTGCTCAATTTGAAATGACTGGAGAGAGAGGAGCTAACAGCTTTAGCTTTATCCATGTTGAATCTTTCAAGCACTTTCTCTATATATTGCTCCAAATCCTTCATGGCAAAGGATTTGCTCAACTGTTTCTTCAAACTGTCAATTCTAGAAACATTCCTGCCAACAATCAAAATGTCATCAACATAAAGCAATAATATCACAAAATCATCATCAGAAAATTTTTGAGTAAAAACACAATGGTCAGAAGTAGTCTTTTTGTAGCCTTGCTCCCCCATAACTGACTCAAACTTCTTGTACCATTGTCTCAGTGCCTGTTTCAACCCATAAAGGTTTTTCTTCAACTTACACACAAGTTTCTCTTTGTCTTTCTCTTCAAAACCCTCAGGTTGTTCCATATAGATTTCTTTATCTAGGTCTCCATGAAAAAATGCAGTCTTAACATCCATATGCTCAACTTCTAAGTCAAGGCTAGCAGCCAAACCCATAACGACACGAATCGAAGACATCTTAACAACTGGAGCAAAAATCTCATCAAAGTCAATACCCTTCTTCTGAGTGAACCCTTTGACAACTAGTCTTGCTTTATAACACGGCTTTGAGGTGCTTTCTTCTTGTTTCACTCGATAAACCCACTTATTTTTCAGTGCGGTTTTTTCTTTAAACAATTTAACAAGCTCAAAAGTGTGATTCTCATGTAAAGATTTCATCTCATCTTTTATTGCATCAATCCACTCTCTTTTGTGCTCATCTTCTATAGCCTCTTTATAACTCTCAAGTTCTCCCCCGTCAGTCAATAACACATATTCATCAACAGAATATCTTGTTGACGGACGACGATTTCTGACAGACCTTCTGAGTGGAACATCTATAAGAACTTTAGTTTATGACAACGGTTCTGCAATATCATCATCTACCTCAACCTGTTCATGACCTTCTACCTCATCTAAATTATCAAACAGATCATTTTGTATTTCATTCTCAATCTGTGTAGAAGGTTGTGTCAAAGGAATTGTATCTAAATCAATTAGATCATCACTAATTTCTGACTCTGTTTCATAAGTTTTACTATGTCTTGTAAGGTTTGGTCTTCAAAAAAAGCAACATCTCGACTTCTAATAAGTTTTCTCTTCACTAGATCATATAACCTGTAGCCAAACTCATCTTGACCATAGCCAAGGAACACACATGATCTTGTGTTTGCATCAAGCTTTGATCTCTCATCTTTAGGAACATGAACGAAGGTTTTACAACAAAAAACACGAAGATGACTATATGATATGTATTTTTTTGACCAAATGCTGTTAGAGACTTCATTTCCCAAAAGAACGCATGGCGTGAGATTCAGAACATGTACAACTATATTCAATGCTTCACCCCAAAACGTTTTGGCTAACTGTGATTGTGAAAGCAAACATCTCACTCTTTCCACCAATGTCCTATTTATTCTCACAGCCAACCCATTTAGCTGAGGAGTCTTAGGAGGCGTCTTTTGATGTCGGATACCGTGATTTTTTCAATACTCATCAAAAGGTCCAATATACTCTCCTCCATTATCAGTCCTGATGCACTTCCACTTTTTACCAGTTTCTCTTTCAACAAGGGCATGAAACTGTTTAAACACTTGCACACCTGATCTTTAGACTTCACGGTATAAACCCATGTTTTCCTTGAGTGATCATCTATAAACGTCACAAAGTAGGACGCACCTCCAAGTGTTTTTGTTTTCATAGGACCACACACATCATAATATACTATGTCAAGTACTTCTGGTCTTCTTGAAGGTTGAGATGCTTTAAAAGAAACTCTCGTTTGCTTTCCCGCTAAACAATGCTCACATCTCTTCAATGACACATTCTTTATCCCAGAAAGATGATTTTTCTTGGCTAGAATCATCAAACCCTTTTTATTTGATATGATCGAGTCTTTTATGCGAGCTCAACATTTTGTTCCTTCATCCCCACCGCATTGATATCACAATCAGTAGTCTTTGCCTGCATAAAGTACAATGAAGAACACTTCTCCCCATTTGCTACCACCATTGAGCCTTTAGTAAGCTTCCATGTACCATTACAAAAGTTATTACAGAAACCTTCATCGTCTAGCTTACCTGTGGAGATTAAGTTCATGCGAATATCAGGGATGTGTTTCACATTTTTCAAAATCAAGATAGTACCATTCTTGGTCTCCAAATGCACATCTCCTATGCCAACTGCTTTTGCTAATCCATCATTACCCATCCTAACATTACCATAATCACCAGATGTGTAGGATGCAAAGAATTCTCTTCTGGATGTAGCATGAATCGAGCACCACTGTCAATCACCCAACTGCTCTGTTCTGTAGCAAGGTTTACACTATCACCGTCGAATACAACGAAGAATTCTTAGGTGGCTGCAGTAATTCGGTCTGCATCATCAGCAGTCACTTTTTCTTTACCTTTATCAGCTTTATTTTGCAATGCTTCTTTATATGACCTTTCAAGCCACAATGAAAACATTCAACATTAGAAAACTGGCAACTCTTGCTCTTACTTCTGTCTTTGCTTTTCGGACCTTTGCTCGTACTCCTCCCCTTTTTTTCAGTAATAAGAACATCAGACTGTGAAGAAGAACTCTGTGACTTTCTTCTCATCACTTCGTTACATACACTGCCTTTTACCAAGTCCATACTTAGTACACCATTTGGGGTTGAGTTCGATAAGGAAGTTCTAAAAGTCTCCCATGAATCTGGTAACAAACCAAGAAGCCATAACCCATGTATCTTCTCATCAAACTTGATACTCATTCCAGCTAACTGATTAATAATACCTTGGAATGTATTCAAGTGGTATAACATAGATGTTCCTTCTTGACACTTTAAAGCCATCATTTGTTTAATTAAATACAATTTACTATTACCAGTTTTCAGTGCATACAAAGACTCAAACTTGTTCCACATAGTCCGTGCATGATTTTCTTCACTAATATGATTTAGAATATTTTCTTCTACCCAAAGTCTAATCATGCCACATACTTTCCTATGACATATTTCTCATTCTTAATCGGTTTTATTAGCCGGCTTCTCTAGTGAAAATACGGGAAGATATAAATCATTGACATATAAAATATCTTCCATTTTTCTTTTCCAAACTTGATAATTTGATCCATTCAAAAGAACCATTATACCACCACTATGACTCTTTTCCATATTTAACACAAGGCCTCTAAATAAACTCAACCACGGAGCTCTGATACCACTTATTGGGAATAAACACTATTCTAATATGGATCAATTATTCCCCTGTTGTGTTCCTGATGAAAAAACAGCAAGCATAAATATGTGGTAGAAATATCAAGCACAACACAACGATTTTAACGTGGAAAAACCTCCTCAAGTCAAGGAGTAAAAAACCACGAACCGAAGTAAAAAACTCCACTATAAACAATAATGGGCTACAACGAGTTCTCTCTAGCCACAACTAGATGTATACAATAGATAATAACTCGAGATAACTAATCTCGGCAACAAACGACACTAAACCAAAGAGAAACAAATAGAAAAGTCTCACAAATTGTGGAATCGAATCGCTACTGGAATCTGGATGTAGAAGGCTCTAAAACCAGATCCCACCGTTCAGATTAAATACCCTCGTGTTATGAACACATTGTCAAAATTTCAGCTCGATCCAACGATTGGTTAACTCAAAAAGACCAAAATTCCAAACCTCGGAGAAATCATTTTCTTTCTATTTTTCCTTTCTCTTTTCCCTGCCGTCTCTTTCTTTTCTGTGTGTTTTTACATAGTGAAAAGCAAAAGTGAATAAATTCACTTTAAAAATACAAACAACCTTAATGGGCTTTAACTTGTGGGCTTTGTCCACCAATTGAATAAAACCCAACAATATCAATGGTGGTGTTGTTCCCTCCTTATATATACAAGATCTTTCTCTTATCTTAACGATGTGAGATAATTTGTTTGCTCAACCGTAGATATTATGATTTTTACCATTTTTTTCCATTATACTTCTCTCGATAGGACTGTAATGTTAAAAATTACATGTGAGTTAAAGATGAAGGGGGATTGGGCTACTGTTGTGCTATGTTTTTCTTTTTTTAACATCATTGTTGTTCAATGAGAGGTGAAATTGATGGAGAATATGATGTTTTTAATTTATTATTATTATTTTTTTGCAACCACTTTTTTTATAATTTAAAATATCAAAAAATTGTTGACTTTTCATGTTAATTATTTTTTAAATATAATCTTATTGAAGAACTCTAAACACAAAATATCTCAAAGAGTTTATTGAACTCAATCTGCACTTTTAATCAGAGAAGTTGATGACTTATATAGGCCTTACAAATAGATAAAAATAGAAAACAAACAATCCACATTTTACTGAGTGGTTAATGCCTAAATAAATGGTCAAACTCTACCTAATGTTCTAAATAATAGGATTTATTGACTAAACAAATTTGAATACTTCTATCAATCATAACAATTTCTCCGCTAAACTAAATGCAGTAATGCCTTCAGTTATTCTAGGTACTTCACACACACCTATTGACTCGCGTAACTTCAAGAACGTATCCAGCTTAAGTGGTTTTGTCATAATATCTGCAACATGTTCTTGAGTGACACAATGCTTCAGCTCAATCACTCTATCTCTAGTCAAATCACGCAAGAAATGAAACCTTACATCTATATGTTTACTACGACCATGCATTATTGGGTTCTTCGATAGCTTAATAGTGAAACTGTTATCACACAATATAGTGGTACACTTGTCTTGAGAATGACCAAGTTTCTCCAATATTCTTCTCATCCACACCCCTTGACAAGCACAAAAAGCAGCGGCCACAAATTCGGCTTCAGTAGTGGACAAAGTAATTACTGACTATTTTTTTGATAACCAGGACACAACTCCTTCACTAAGTAGAAACACATAACCAACGGTGCTTTTTCTGTCATATACATCTTCTGCATAATCATTGTCAGTATATGCCATCATTTCTTCGTTACCTTCTTTTCTATAAAATACTTCCAAAGTCCACAGTATCTTTCAAGATCTTAACACCTTTTTTGCAGCTTGCAAATGCAATTCAGTTGGACTTTCCATGAATCTGCTAATGAGAGACGCCACATACATCAAATATGGCCTTGTTGCAGTTAAATACATAAGACTTCCAATCAATTGTTTGTACATGGTAGCCTTGATTTTGGCTCCTTGTTCATCTTTTATTAGTCTATCTTAAGGAACAATAGGATTCTTCACACTATTACACTTCTCCATCCTAAACCTTTTCAGAACTTCTTGAGCATACTTTCTTTGACTAATATATGTGCCTTCAGAATTTTGTAAAACTTCCACACCAAGGAAATATTTCATTTTCCCCAAATCAGTCATTTCAAATTCAGGTTTCATAGAAGTCTTGAACTTAACAAACATACTCTCATCATTACCAATAAAAATGAGATCATCAACATATAAGCTAACAATCAAATTTTTACCTATGTCTTCTGTTTTTATGAATAACGTATATTCATTCCTACACCTTTCAAATCCTTCCTTGATAAAATATGATTCAATGTGACTGTACCATGCACGAGGGGCTTGTTTAAGACCATACAATGCCTTTTTCAATTTGTACACCTTATATTCTTCACCTTTCTTCTCATAACCTTGTGGTTGCTCAACAAATACTGCTTCATTTAACTCTCCATACAAGAAAGCACTTTTGACGTCAAGTTGATACACAATCCAACTACTTCGAGCTGCTAAAGCAATTATCATTCGAATTGTATCCCATCTAGCTACAGGTGCGAACACCTCAGTATAATCGATGCCATGTTGTTGTGCATATCCTTTTGCCACCAATCGAGCTTTATGCTTGTCAACCTCACCATTTTCATTGAATTTAGTTTTGAAAATCTACTTTACTCCAATTTTCTTCATTCTTTTTGGCAAATCTGTCAACTCCCAAGTTTCACTACAAGAAAAACAATTTTTTATGATGGAAATTTTCGTCGCAATAGAGTTGTCTTTCCGTCGCCAGCGCCGTCGGCACAGGTCTGTCGCCGTAGCTTATGCCGACGATGGTCTTCCGTCGTCGTTTACTTCCTACGATGAAGGAGATAAATTCCGTCGGCATAGATAGCCTACGGCGATAGAAGGTCATTCCTTCGGAAGAGGATATCTATTACGACGGAGGTGATGTCCGTCGGATTAGACACCCTACGGCGACGGAGCCCTCCGTTGGCAAAGATCTCCAGATGTTTTTTTTTAGAATAATGTCAACATTCGGAATAAATTTCCAAATGAACCCAAAAACAATTAATTCAATATCCAAAGTAAATTCATATATTCAACAAATTTAACAATGATAAAGTGTCCATATAACATAAAGAAAATATCCAAATTCATTAATGTTTACAAATTTAACCATGCTAAAGTTTCCAAAATAAGTTAATACATCCAAAATGTAACCCTAATAACATAATCGCATACTCGTCTTTATTCCAGCAACAAAATACGTGAAATAGTAAACAAAACATATGATTAGAATCTTAAACTTTTATAAGTGAACCTACAACTATAACTTGTAAGTTTTGCCTTAATACAACACAAATCTCAAAAACTCTATAAAAATTTTGGCAGCATAACGACGTATTTTAAATTTACCAAAAAATTGTAAACCTATGAAAACATTTATATATGAACAATTGTGGCTATCTTTGCTGCATGATAGCCACAATGCAATCAAATTCAGCTTATATTTGTATAAAATTGTAAGTATTAGAAAAGTACCTAGCTATTTAGACGAACTACTGACATCATTGAGCTTCTTCAACACCTCTGCTAGTTGTGCTTGCATATTAGATTGCACTTGGGTACATCCAAGTGTAATTAAATGGCCCAACAACCTTACATTTGTACGGCAAGTGAATGGCTAGGTGCACCATCACATAAAAAAAAGTTGGTGGAATTTTTTTTTCCAATTTGCAAAGAATAATGATTATATCATTTTGTAGTCGATCTAAATCGGTTATACGAAGGGTTTTAGAACATAGATTGGAAAAGAATGCACAAAACTCAACAATTGTAGTAGTTACATCCTTCGGTAAGAATTTTCGAAGGCCAATAGGAATAAGTCGTTGTAGCAAAATGTGACAATCATGTGTTTTCAAACCAAAGAATTTTCCTTCTTTAACACTGACACACCGTGAAATACTTGAGACAAATCCTTCAGGAAATTTAACTGATTTTATGAAGTTTAAGAATTCTACTCTTTCTTGACTTGTCAGAGTATAAGTGGCATGCGGCTTAACTAACTTGTCACCTATTTCCTGTACATGCAGCTCTTTTCTTATTTTTAGATCTTTTCAAGTCCCTTCGAGTGTTAATCGTGTCTTTAGTCTTTCCTTCTATATTCAATATGGTTCCAAGCAAGTTCTCACATACATTTTTTTCAATATGCATTACATCCAACTAATGTCGTAGTAATAGTTTGGACCAATATGGTAGCTCAAAGAAAATACACTTCTTCCTCCAATTATTTTCCATATTTTTTCTTTTCTTATCTTGCTTCGAAGGATGTTTACTCAGCACAGGGAAATTCATTGTATTTACTTGATGCAAAATCTCATCTCCGTCCCACATTTCTGGAGCTTCCCAAAATTCTGTCTTCCCATTAAATAATTTACTTTTGCACAAGTTGTGATTTAGTGGAAGAAATCGTCGATGGCCTATATAAGCGTGTTTGCCTCTAATGCCTACACATGGAGTTTGTTCCTTACAAATGGAGCACGCCTGATATCCTTTCGTACTCCATCCAGATAGATCACTATACGGTGAAAAATCATTAATTGTCCATAACAAAGCCGCATGAAGTTTAAAGTGTTCATCTTTGAACGAGTCGTACGTGCGAACACCACTAATCCATAACTCTTTCAATTCATCAATTAACTGCTGCAAATACACATCAATCTCTTTTCCAGGTGATTTGGGACTTGAAATTAGCAAAGACATGATGAAATTAGTTTCTTTCATGCATTTCCACAGTGGAAGATTGTATGGAACAAGTGTCACATGCCACACACTGTATGAAGTACTCATATTACCAAAAGGGTTGAATCCGTCTGAAGATAAGCCAAGCCGCACATTTCTTAAATCCAAAGAAAACTGAGGGAATTCTCGATCCAAATGTTTCCACCCTTCACCATCTGCTGGATGTCGTAAGACACCTGTCTCATCAACACGTTTTTCTTTATGCCATCTCATATCCAAAGCGTATTGTGACGAAGAGAACTATCGTTTGAGTCTTAGAATTAATGGAAACTGACGCAACACTTTATGTGCAATTTTCGTCCCTTTACCACTATTTAGCTCCTATCTAGACTCACCACAAATTGGACATTTATCGAGATCCTTAAACTCTTTTCTATATAGTATGCAATCATACTTGCAGGCGTGAATTGAATCATAAGTTAACCCCATATCACGCAATTTCCGTTTTGCTTCGTAGAATGTACTAAGTATACGAGCTTTAATTTGACTGAATGCTCCATGTAAGAACTTCAACAACTGATAAAATGATTTATCACTTCATTTGTTAGTGATCTTATATGTAACAGCCCAGTTTTCTATCCCAGTTTTCGAGGTGCCTTCGGGTCAAGTTTCGGTTGTTGGTTGGGTCGTTAGAGCGGTTTTGCCCCTTGGGGGTATTTTGGTCCTTTGGCTCTTCGGGCAGGATTTGTGGTTTTCAGGGCTTCGAGGTAGCTCCTGCCTTTGTCGTGGCTTGTTTGGGTTGGACTGCGAGTCCCGAGATGTTTGGGCTAGTCGTTTGGAAATTCGGTTGTGATTTGAGATTTTTGCAAAGTGATGGTTGGTTGTGTGCTTCCTTTGGGATTCGAGCCCGGGCCCTTGGTGTTGATTTGGGAGTTGGTTGAGTGAGATTTATTGATTGGAAAAGATTGCTTCGATCGGGTCTCGAAGGAGGAAGCCGGGAAATGGGATTTTGAGGTTTTAAGTGGATAAGGATGGAAAATGGAATTAAAATCCCATTTTTCCCTTTTATTTCCCATTTTCCTTTTTATTTCCCTTTTTTCTTTTATTTTTTTTTTCAAAATCAATTTTCTCTCTCTCTCTCTCTCTCTCTCTCTCTCTCTCTCTCTCTCTCTCTCTCTCTCTCTCTCTCTCTCTCTCTCTCTCTCTCTCTCTCTCTCTCTCTCTCTCCCCCACCTTGCCAGGCCCGGCCCAGCTCGCTTGAGCCCACTGCCCAGCGCAGCCCTAGCTCGCCACAGCGCCGAGCGGCCTCGCCCAATGAGCCCGCCACGCTGTGTCGCGCGCGACCAGATCCGCTGGAGTCGCCGATCGCTACTCGCCCGTTGCACTGAGTGGCCGTCGCGCGCACGAGATCTGCCGTCCGCTTGCCGCGCCCGTGCGCTGCGCCTCGCGTCTTGCGTCGCGCGTCGCCTAGCTCGTGTCGCCGAGCCGCTCGAAGTCGCGTCCTCAGAAGCGCGTCGTCGCGCCGCGCGCCCGCCCGCGCTTGCGCCGCCCCGTGCCGTGCCCAGCGCGCGCTTGGCCAGCGAGCGCAGCCCCAGTGTTCGTCGGTCAGCGCCCAGCGCTGTGCTGCGCCAGCCAAGTTTTGCCTAGCCGTGTGGCCGGCCCGTCCGAGTGTCAGCCGTGCCTCGTGAGTTGCTCCCGAGCTGAGCCCTGTTTGTTTTATATTATTTGGGCCTTTTGATTGTAATTATTGTTGTTTTTGTTAGGTTCTCGCTAGGTAGCTCGGGTTCGATCGCAGCTTAGGTTTCTTGTGTTTAGAGGTCTTAGGCGGTAAGGATTTCTTCAGGAGTTGTGTGGACCTGCGATATTATATGTGATTCTTGATTGTATGCTTGTTTGTGTTTATTGACATGTTTTCGATAAGTGCTCTATTCTGAATTCCCGACTGGCATGATTTCCTATGTTGTTTCTCATGTTAGTCCATGCTAGGTTGTTCCTTTCTGGCATGCTCGTATCTATTCCTTGCTTCGTAGTATCATGCTAGGCTCGTTGTATTCTCTTTGAGCACGTATTGGATTGTATTGGATTGTTTCTTTGATTGTTAAAGCGAGGTTAGAGTTGCGGTGTAGATAGCATCATCCGGCCCGATTCATAAAGTACCTTGCATCCATGGCGGGGACGTCGAGCAAGTCATTCCGTCCGGGACCCGTGAGGATTAGCTAACCCAAGCGGTAGGCCCTGCAATCTTGGGTGAGGGTGGCAGTTGTTAATGCCCCAACGGTCGGGATGATGACTTGGCATTGCCTCGTCTCCGGCAGCCGGCATGTCCTCAGCATGTTTGGCAGTAGCCCCTGATTGCCACTGTTAAGGCAAGGGCGGCTTCTGGTGTAAGCCTACCACGACCGTTCCTTGGCCCGGTGCGGTGGTTCAGGTGACATAGTTTACGTGTCGTGTCTCACACCCCTATGTCGGTGACACCGATCCAAAGATTTAGTTAGGCGTGGTGATGGACATGGGCGGCTTGCCTCTAGACCCCGACACCCCAATGGTGCGCAGAGCACTCGGTGCATGCTTACGCTCATTACAGCGCCGATGGAGAGCTCCTCGGGATTGTGAGCGGTGTACCTTTTCGTCGGATGAGAAGCGGTGATGCCGGGACTTGTTTCTCGTATAGGGCGACTTGTGTGATGTGTGGTGTGGTGATTTATTTCCGGACTAAGACCCTGAGTTGGCATCCGAGGCCCAAGTGTGGGCTAAGCTATGTGCTCTATTCTGTGTTTATATTCATAGCTTGCATATCTTTCTGCTAGATGACCATGTGTATCGTATTGTACCCCGGTTGGGGATTCTTACTGAGTAATTCGTTACTCACCCTTATTATGTGGTTTTCCATAGGTAACCATGGTGCGAGACATGATGGCTGGAGGAGGAGCTGTGATCATGGAACCCGTTGTTCAACTCTAAGTCTTATGTTTATGTTTATGATTTAAATGTCCTCTGAATGCATGTAGTTGGGCACGGAGCCTTAGGGTGTTTTCTGAATGTATTTCCGGATTCTAGCATTGTTGTAAAGTTTGTATGTTTTAAATAAATCTCTGATCAGAGTATGTTTTGGAAATGTATTTGTCTTGGAACAGGTGCTTGGAAACAGGGACGGAGTTTGAGAATTTATGTTGATTTTTAAATGGATGTTTTCATGTTTTAGTTTTTACTTTGAATCCAAACACCACCTTGCAAATTTTCTGTAGATTTGTATGCATGCATTGAGGTAATGGCCTATTTAGAACCCCATTCGGGTCGGGTCTTTACATTATAATACATCAATTTGACCAAAAAATCTAACGACGAAAAACTCGTACATCCAGGATATAATTCATCACATGCTTCATTTATTAAATTATCAAATAATGTTGATTGCTCCCGTTCTTCTTCATTAGTTGGATCATTTGTTTCAAAATTATGACCAAGTTCTTCATCTTCATCTTCATTTGATTCGATAATGGCACGATTGATATCATTCAACATTTCCATCATCTCATTGCCTTTGCTGTCATTAGTGGACTCGCCTATATTCATCCTATCAGCTTGTGCAAGCCTTATATCCACCGGTCTTATTCTTTGCCACTCTAACCTAGATAAATCTACCAGTTCACCATGGTACACCCAATGACTGTATGATGCTAACATTCCATTTATTAACCGATGGCGTTTTACCCATTCTATAGATTGCCATGAACCATTCATGCATTTATTACATGAGCATCTCACTTCACCCATACAGTTGACGTGATTCTTAGCCATTTCTAAAAATGATTTGACGCCTTTAACATATTCTATAGACAATCTGTCTCTATTCATAAACCAATCTTTGTTCATTTTTTGCCGTCCTAAAAATTCCAACATGAATAGTTTAAAATTCAATATAAATGATTGTTGCACCATAATGACGTATTTTGGATTTCACCAAAATATAACCTGTTATGTAATACATGTGAAACATAATTGTGGCTATCTTTGCTGCAAGATAGCCATACAACCACATTAACAAACAACTTAAAAACAAACTAGAATTTAAAGCTGTTGTGTTTTTTACTTTCTAGTTCTTTATATTTATCAAAGAGAAAAAGTTGAAAGAAATATCACATTTTAAAAAGAAAAGATAAAAATTTATATTCAATCTAATCCTAAAAATATAAAAGTACTAAAATAAACATAAACCAACAAAATCGAACATTAACATTAGTTGAAGTTATCAAAAGGATGGGTGTCATGTTGACTTGGTTGAATGATTGTAATCTAATTCAACTTTATAGTTACGATTTCGATCCTTAAAATCGGTATTTGACTCTTATTCATTTGAAAGTAGTAATATCTTATTTATATATGAAAGAAGTTTAGTAGGGATTGAAGACACTAACACAAATTTACAAAATAAATGATATTTTAACCTTTATTTGTTTAGCCGTTGCGTGTGAAAATCAATTAATAAAAATAAGAATAATTCATGTGTTATTCTTAAATTTGCAGACGGTCAATGATGTGGTTGCGGGAATGATATTTTTAGGACTTCTACTATACATATAAGAGACTTGTCCCGATCAAACCCAATCCAACTCAACTGCGTTGGTTTTGCTCAACACAAGGATGTTTGGAAATTACAAGTCTGTTGAAGAAATGTTAAAGCCCGATTCCAATGCCCCATGGGGGAATCGATTCGCTCTTTTGAATATTTATATTCCCAAAGTCACAGAGGCAGAGCTTTCAGTTCGTCAAAGACGCACAGAAAATGATCAAGAGAATGAGAAACTCTTCTAAATAGAATGATCTAGGAAAGAATCAAGAATGTGTCCAATAAGTGTTGTAGAGTTTAGTCATATTGTTTTCCAATGAAGAAAATGTGGGTTGACCAAATAATTGAGAGGATGAAATCAAATGAAGTCACATAATGCTCCTACAAACTCTCTTTCTTTCCTATTCTACCTATTTTCTCTTTCTTTATATCTCTCTACATCAAAACTTATATTTAGTTATGAATCTCAAGTCATTCAATTAGAGAAACAAAAAGATGAAGCAAACAAAGAAAATGCATCATATTACAGTTAAGAGCTATCTAATTGATTCAAAATTACATTTTACAATCTTTATAATCAATTGCCACATTAATTTGAAATTGCAAATATCTGCTTATAGGCAAAGAACATAAAAAAAAAATCAAACATGACTTAGAGCAGCAAACAATAGGTGATAATGTGGATCAATTAAAATCCACCATTTCAGCCACACCCCACCAATCAAAGCCCCAACCTCAACAAAATACCCATCACTCCATTCGTTCGAATCCGACTCCAAGGCACCAGTCTCAGCCAGAAGAGGAACCAAATAAGAAGAAACAACCAAAACCACAACCCCAAACATAGCCTTAGGAAAAGTTTTGCTAGGATTTTCAACCTCCCCTGCCATAGTACTAGCCTTATCCCAATAATTCAAATTCCAAACATACTATTGAAATAACCCCTCCAATTCACCTTACCATAATCCACAACAAGCCATTTCCTAGGCCTTATTCTAGAAAATGAATCAAATCAAAGAGAACAGTGAAGACTGAAGTGAAAAGCTAAGCTTGTTTTAAGCTTAAACTATATATTGAAGTGAAAAAACCAAATGATTATCAAACAAGATTTTACTAAGCAAAATGAAATGGGAAAGAAAAATGAATTGAAACAAAAATATTAGCAATATACAAAACTTCAGAAAAGCTTGTTCAATCAAAACAGTAAGAAAACTAAAGTGAATCAACACCATTTTCACAGCTAAAACAGAACAACACCTTCAAAATCTAAATGACAATGAAACCAGATTTTCTCAGCATCCAAACAAGTTCAAGAAACAAAAAGAAAATGCAACAATAGAGATTTACTTTTTACTTCAAACTTCCCTAAGCTTCATTCATCATAGATTTCTCAAGATCCAAAACTCAAAACAGATAAAAAAAGAAAAGAAAATGGGTTCAACAGTGGAATGCATTGATGATGAAACTGGCAAAAAGAAAGACAATGAAAACGAAAAAAAAAAAATCATTCCAGAAAATGAAAAAAAAAAAGATAAACGAAAAACTCAAATTCTAATAATCATAAGAAACAGAATACGATTGGCAAAATCTTGATAACAAACAAGAAGAACATTAAGGAGACAATGACTGCAACACAATTAGGGTTTAGAGAATGAATGATATTATCTCAATCCATAAAATCTCGGTGAAAATCTCAATCTATAAAATGTTACCTTGTGCGCGAATGGAAGGAGAACAATAAGGGCGGCGGCACGAACAGAAGAAGGGCGGCGACGACAATTGAGAGGAGAAGAGAGAAATTTAGGGAATTGAGTATTTTGAATGCAAAGAGGAAGGAGAAAACGTGTATTTTAAAGAAGCTACGGTGACGGAATAATGGCTCCGTCGCCATAAATAATTTTTTTTAATTTTTAAAATTACCCTATGCCGACGGAAAAATGACTCCGTCGGCATATATCTACCTACCTCGACAGATAATATTATTCCGTCGGAACAGGTGTAGTCAAAGGTGACGGAAGTAGTTTCCGTCGGCATAGACTATTTGCAGCGACAAACTTTTGTTCCGTCGGTATAACTTCCATCGCAAAAAACTATTTTTCTTGTAGTTTCATTTCTTTCGATCGCTTCTATCTCCAAGCCCATTGCATCTCTCCACTTGGACCTTTGAACAACTTCTTCAAAGGTAGTCAGATCTATAGTTGAGGTTAATAGAGAAAAATTTCCCCATTTGACTTTTTCTGAGAATTCTCCCCCACTCACATAATCTTCCATTCATAATGGTGCTCTTCTATTCCTCATTTCTGGTGAGTTTTCTTCAGATGTTGAAGAATTATCTATAGATGACTCACTTAAAGATAAGCTAACGTCCCATTCTTCTGTTTCTACCTCCTCTTCATATTCTTCTTCACTTTGATCATGGTCATTTTCTTCTTCATTACTATTTTCCCATTGGAGGATATCAAGTCTTGCTTCTTCATTACTTCTCCCCCAATCCCAACACTTATTTTCTTCAAAAATCACATCTCTGCTTACAATGATCTTCTTGGACACAAGATCATAGAGTCTATATGCTTTAAACTCTTCACTCATCCCCAATAGTACACATTGGAAACTTTTATCATCTAACTTTGCTCTCTTACTATCCGACACATGAACATGGCCAACGCATCCAAAAACTTGAAAATAAGCAATGTTGGGTTTTACACCATGACAAGCTTCTTCAGGAGTCATATCTTTCACTACTAAAGTAGGACTTCTATTGAGCACATGCACTGTCTAGTTTGCTGCTTCTGGCAAAACATTCTTTGGAACTTGCTTTTATGATAATATACTTCTAACCATGTTCATAATTGTTCTATTTTTGCGCTCAGCTACTCCATTTTGTTGAGAAGTGTAGGCTGTAGTGAGTTGCCTGCTAAAGTTGTAATGAGTTGCCTGCTAATACCATTAGTCTTACAAAAAGTGTTAAACTTATGAGAGGTGAACTCTCAGCCTCTATCAGTGCGTAGACAACGGATAAAATCTCGCGTCTCTTTTTTAACATGGTTTTTATAATTCTTGAAGATGGTATATGCTTCTGATTTTTCAGCAAGAAAATATATCCACGCCTTACGACTGTAGTCATCAATAAAACTTATAAAATACCTCTTGTTACCATTGGAAATAGACTTGATTGGTCCACAAATGTCAGCATGTACCAATTGGAGCCTTTGTGATGCTCTCCATAAACTCTTCTTTGGAATTGCATCCCTATGTTGCTTTCCCACCATGCAGTTAGTACATACTTTGGATGATGCCTTCAACTGTGGTTGCCCTTCCACAATTTGCTTACGTTGGAATGTTTTCAAACCTTTGAAGCCTAGGTGCCCATATCTACAGTGCCAAAGGTGAGTTTTATCTTCAAGAATTGTTTGGAAGCACGTAGGCATTTCTAGCATAACTTTTGCAACCAATATGAACATCCTATTTGTAGACATTGTTGTTTGCATAATAAGACATTTATTTGGATGGTAGATTTTGCATGTTCCATGTTGTATCAAAATAGATACACCTTTTTTTTGCAACTATCCAACACTCAATAAGTTATTTTTCAACTCAGGTATATAAAAAACATCAGTGATTACCTGAGTAACTTCAGCGATTTGCAATCTGATATTGCATTTTTCCAACACAGTCATCTTGAAATTATTACCAAGCTTCACAGATTGGCAAAATACCCCATCAAGATTTGAGAACCACTCTTTGTTTGCACATATATGATTGCTACACCCTGAATCAAGATACCAAACATTTTCACTCCTTGATTGATTAAGCTCCACATATGACATCAACAACATTTCTTCTTTTTCTTCAAGTTCAGCATAATTCGCTTCCTTCTCCCATTGAGGACATTTATATTGAAAATGTCCTAATTGATGGCATTTATAACACTCAATTGTAGCTTTGTTGAATGGTTGTCTCCTTCTTCCTTTGCCTCTTCCTTGATAGGTTCCACGAGTTCGATCACCGCCTCTTCCACCAATTCTATCATCGTAGGTCACTTTTAATGCTTGTTGATCGCCTCCATGCCCATTCATCCTTTGTTCATGTACCAGTAAGCTACACTGCAACTCATCAATAGTTAGTGTGTCTAAGTTATTAGACTCTTCAATTAAGCATACAACATGGTCAAACTTTGAGGTCGTTGATATCAAGAATTTTTCTATGATCAACACTTGCTTCATGCTTTCACCATGGATCTTCATCTTATTTACTATGGTGAGTGTCCGAGCAAAATATGAATCAACACTCTCGCCCTCTTTCATATGTAGAATCTCAAACTCTTTTCGAAGAGTTTGGAGTTGTGCTCTTTTGACTCTTGTGGAACCTTGGTATTTTTGCTTCATAGAATCCCATATATGCTTTGACGTGTCTCTATTAAGGATTGTTTCCATAATCGTTCGATCAATAGATTGAAATAAATAATTCTTTACCTTCAAGTCTTTTAATTTCTGATCTGCAATTGATTTTTGTTCTGCTTCAGTAATCTCCACTCCTTCTTTTGTCACAAGGATTCCATTCTCCACCAACATCCAATATTCCTTTGATCGAAGAAATTTTTCCATAAACATGGACCAATGATCATAATGGCCATCAAACTTAGGAATTGCTGGTTGAATGAAATTATTTTCAACTGCCATACTTGGATTCTCTTTTAGGTCACCTTTTTCTTCTTAAGAAACTGTTGTTTCTTTTCCCTCTCAATCAAGCCACTATGGCTCTGATACCAATTGTTGAAGTACTCTAAACACAAAATATCTCAAAGAGTTTATTGAACTCAATCTGCACCATTGATGGCTTATATAAGCCTTACAAATAGATAAAAATAGAAAACAAACAACCCACATTTTTTACTAAGTGGTTAATACCTAAATAAATGGTTAAACTCTACCTAATGTCTTAAATAATAGGATTTATTAATTAAACACATTTGAATACTTCTATCAATCCTAACAAATCCAGCATCATAATTACTATATCATCAATTTATTATATTTTAAAATTATTTTAGTCATTATCTTTCCATTATTTCACTAAGGGGGATTTGTTGTTTAGGACATCAACATCTCCTCAACCTCTCATCTAATATCACATCAAATCTTTTATTTAATCTTTTAAATTTCACATCAAATATTTTTTTTAATTTTCAACCAAATAATATAATATAAAATATATTATATTTATCAATCAATCCAAAATCTACCATCATTGCATTATAAAAAATCAATATCATATCAAAGTTTCACAAATTTTCAACCACACAATATAAAATAAAATATATTATATTTATCAATCAATCCAAAATCTACCATCATTACATTATAAAAAATCAATATAAAATAAATACTTTTAGAACATCTCCTCCCCAAAACATCAATCTCCAAACAACTACTCCACACCTTCAAATCACTCTATTTCTTCTTTCTCTTCAACTTTCTCTCCTCTCCTCTTTTCAACACCAAAATCCAAACACCTCCTAAGGGTTTCGTTAATTTAAGGATCAAAATGAAGTATTATTGAAATGTGAGGGACAAAACTGTGAAACTCCTACCAAAAGGGTAAAGATTAAAAAAAGTAGTTTTCCCTTTTATTTAATATAGAAAAAAAAATAGAAGAATTGTGTGCACCTCTCAAATTAGTCTATTTGTGTAGTCGATAATACATCCACATTGTCACATACAACATAGGTTATGATTTGCACATGAATAATGCATTATATATATATATACATATAAAATTTGGTTGGTAGACTACAATGTATCCTCATGGAACGTAATAGCCTAATAGGCAGCGTACCAACGACATACTCAGTGTCGTGCCAAAATTGAATTTATGATACTATTCATTTATTTGATATTTTTTACAATAGTGAACTAAGATTTTTTTTTTTTGAATACATATAAAATACGTATACATATGAATACATAAATTTCATTTTGTTTCTTGGTATGGGTAATCTTGGATGCAAAATAAGTCAATGTATTATCCTAAAAAATTTTATTTAAAAAACATGATATATGTATATAATGTAATAAATATCAGGATATAGTTAAAAAAAAGATCTTTTATACTTTTTAATTTTTATGAAAATAATAATGTTTCATGCATCTTCGATTTATCATTTCTCTCTTTCATTAATAAAATCATTACTCTATTTTTTTTTCAAATATATATGCATTACTTAGATGACACATTATCATTTTCACAATTAATGTGAAGCATGTACAAAATACTTTTTTTAAGAATTTGCAAGTTTTGTTCCATCTCCTCCAAAATGTTGATTTCCCCTCAAATCTCATATAGCTTGCACGCAGCCAACTCTACTCCCATTGGCTCCATAAAAATAAAAAAATAAAAAATAAAAAAATAAAAAAGATATATATATATATACACACTCCCACTCTCCGAGTGGTGCTGGCTCAATCCTATCGTATCTTTCTTTTATTTTCTAGACTTTAATTTGAGTTTTTATTCTGGCATAATTTATTGAAAAATTGTATCGAATATGCTATTTTTACAAAAATAATCTCAAATATAGGTAAAATTTAAAGTATTTGAATTTATAATAATTAATATTATATTATAAATAATCATTTATATAATATCATGTATAATTTATACATTATTATGTATTTAAAGTATTATTAATATCGGTCATTATAATTGCTAATCTTTTTAAAAGTTATCATACTTTCAATTATTTTATATATTTAACTAATCATGCAAGTTTTTCCACTTTATTTCAACTCTCTTTTTTTTCTCTAACAATAATTTATCAAATAATATCTATCTTATTAATGCATCTTTTTTTTTAAATTTTTTTTTACAAGTATATTAAGAACCTATCTTATTAATTTATCTTACCTATATATATATGCGTGAGTATGTATTCTTAATTTAGGTTGAGTTGGGTTAAATGAGCAAAAAAATTAGCTAACCTAATAACCAACTCAACCAAACTCCAAAAATTATAACCCAACCCAATCCTTACGGTTTGGGTTGGGTAGTTAGGGTTGCTTGATTTGTTCTTCTAAATATAAAATCCTTTAAGGTGTGTTTGGGGCAAGGGAAATGGTATTGATTAAGGAGGGAATGGTAATGAGGAGGAGAATAGGGAGAAGAATGATTATGGGGGTAATGATTATTTATGTTTGAGGTAAAGTAATGATTATGGGGAGAATAATTATTTTTGTTTGAGATAAATGTAATGACCATGGAAAAAATAAAAGAATGAATAGGATGTGAATAAAAATAGTGATGTGATGTATTTTCAGTTGTTGGAGAGAGAATAAAAAGTAGTTAGAGGGAGAATGAAAAAAAAATGATTTTTAGAAAGGGTGTTATTAGAATAATTATCAGAGAATTGGAAAATTAGTTCTGTAAATCTGTTAGTTTGTTACTTGTTTAGAGTTAGTTCTCATGTACAAATCTTGTATAAATAACCCTTATTCTAGCATTAATGAGAATCATTCTTTTGCCCATTTCATTTTTCTCTTCTAATATGGTATCAGAAGTTCTTTCATGCCTCTCTTAATCTCTTTTTTTCTCTCTTCTTTCCTCTTCTGTGTTGCTTTCATGGCCTCTCCAAATTCGGTTGCTGCTCAGATCCCGGCCGCGACTTCATCTTCTACATCCATCGTCGACCCTCCGACCACTGACATCCCGGCTCCGATTTCTCCCTCTCTGACTGAAGCATCACTCAATCCATTCTTCCTCCATCACAACGACAACTCCAACCTTGTCATCGTCTCTGAGTTGCTCACTGAAGGAAACTACATTTCTTGGAGTCGCTCGATGACACTGGCTCTCTCGATTCGAAAAAAACTTGGCATCGTTGGTGGCTCAATCTCAAAACCTACCGATTCGACGCTACAATCATGGACCAGGAACAACAACGTCGTTGTTGCTTGGATTCTCAATTCTATTGCCAAAGATATTTCATCTAGCATCTTGTTTACTGATGCTGCTCGCGCGATCTGGCTTGATCTGAAGGATCGATTTCAGAGGAAGAACGGACCACGTATCTTCCGATTGAAACGCGATTTGGCTACTCTGGTACAAGATCAACTCTCGGTTTCTACTTATTTCTCCAAACTTAAGAGTATTTGGGATGAATACACGACCTATTGGCCTGCCTGCACTTGCGGTTTATGCACCTGTGGAGGAAACAAAGCCATTGTTGATTTCGTTGAATATGAGTACCTGATCTACTTTCTCATGGGGCTTAATGAGACTTTTGGTCATGCTCGTTCTCAGATCCTTCTTATGGATCCTCTTCTTGCCATTAACAAAGCATTTGCTCTCATTGCTCAATAAGAGCAGCAGCGATCAATGCCAATTCTCCCTACTCCACCTGCGATTGCACTGGCTGCTGCCACATCATGCTGCTCTTCGAATGATCCGAAAATGCGGAAGGATCGCCCAATCTGCACTCACTGCGGCAAATTAGGTCACACAGTTGATCGATGCTACAAAATCCATGGTTTTCCACCAGGATATCAACCTCGCCGCTACTTCACATCTCAACCACCTCACTCGGCTTCCTCTGTCATCTCCGAGAGCTCTCCGAGTTATTCTTCAGACCCTACCCTCCTCAATAATGATATTGCCCAATGTCAGCATTTCTTAGCAATGTTGCAGTCTCGACTTGCTAATTCTGATCCGACTCCGCAACCTAATCTCTCACATATTGCTGGTATGACTACTCGATCTATATCTACCACTACTATCCTTACACATTGCTCTTGGATTCTTGACTCTAGAGCTTCAGCTCATATCTGCTGCGATAAATCTGCTTTCATGTCTACCACAGTGTCTCTACCTGATCATACCTGCATTAATGTTCAATATATAGGATCTGTTGTTGTGTATGGGAAACTAAGCCTTCATCATGTTCTATTTGTTCCCCAGTTCAACTATAACCTCATTTCCATCAGTGCATTGACTAGTTCTCAGTCATTACATGTGCTTTTTGCTAATAATGCTTGCCTGATTCAGGAAGTGTCCACTTCGCGGACAATTGGCAAGGGTAAGTTGAATGCTGGACTATATATACTTGATGATTCTGATGCAATAATTGCCTCCGTTTCTCAGTCTCCTGCTGATCTCTGACACGCGCGGCTTGGTCATCCGTCTATGCCGCGGTTACAACCTTTAAAATCTTTACTTCATTTAGATACAGTTTCTTTAAATTCTGATTCACTTTGTCATGTTTGTCCTCTTGCAAAATAGAGGCGTTTATCTTTTATTTCTAACAATAACATGTCATGTTTGGGGACCATTCTCTACACATTCTGTTTCTGGTTATAAATTCTTCTTAATATTGGTTGATGATTGCACTCGTTATACATGGGTCTACATGTTACGTACAAAGTCTGATGTCTTAACCATTGTACCTCAGTTTTTTAAACTGGTTAAGACTCAATATGGGAAACATATCAAAACATTTCGATCTGATAATGCTCCCGAACTTTCATTTCATGAGTTTTTTCTCCAACAGGGTGTCGCACACCAATTCTCGTGTGTAGCTCGTCCCGAGCAGAATTCGGTGGTAGAACGCAAGCACCAACATATTTTGAACGTTGCTCGTGCCTTGTATCACCAATCTCGGGTGCCTTTATCTTTCTAGAGTGACTGTGTACTAACAACAATTCATCTCATCAACCGCACACCTTCTTCAGTGCTCAACAATGCCACTTCTTATCGCATGCTTCATGGTACTGACGCTGACTATACTTCTTTAAGAGTTTTTGGATGTCTTTGCTATGTCTCAACATTGCCTGTACATCGGTCCAAATTTGATGTTTGTGCCGTCCGATCAGTCTTTGTGGGATACCCTCAAGGCATGAAAGCATACATGCTTTTTGACTTAGAACATCGTCAGTTCTTTTGCTCTCGTGATGTCGTCTTCCATGAAGGCATCTTTCCTTTTCACACCATGTCTATATCAAACACTCAACCTAAAATTTTTCCTGACCTTGTGCTACCACGACCTTAAATGCATCCTTTTGATGATGCTCTTTCTACACCTACTCAAACCCCACCACGACCAATTCCTATTCTTCCTGAACATATCGTTTCTAACACTGAACCCACAACTTCACCAACTCAACCCTTGATGCATAGTGATACACCTAGCATCTCTGAGATCCCTTCAGTTCCATCTAATATTCCCACTCGTCGCTCAAATCGCCCAACCAAAAGACCATCATACTTGCAATCTTATCATTGCAACTTGTTAGCAAACACCCCTATCCCTCCCTCATCAACCCGCTATCCAATTCAACACCATTTATCCTATGACAAATTGGCTCCCCACTATCGTTGTATGTCCCTCAGTACCTCTGCCTCCTTTGAACCGACCAATTACAACCAGGCCATTCCTCACCAGCACTGGCAACAGGCCATGGCTGCAGAATTAAAAGCCATGGAAGACAATGCTACTTGGAATGTAATTTCCTTGCCTCATAATCAGAGATCGGTTGGTTGCAAATGGGTGTACAAAGTGAAACACCGTTCTGACGGTTCCATTGAAAGGCATAAAGCACGTATAGTAGCAAAAGGGTTCACCCAACAAGAAGGTCTCGATTTCTTTGAAACTTTCTCCCCCGTGGCAAAGATTGTCACAGTAAGGGTACTACTTACCATTGCTGCCTCGTACCAATGGCCACTTATTCAGTTGGATGTGAATAATGCGTTCCTCCACGGTGACCTAAATGAACATGTTTTCATGGACCTTCCTCTCAGATATTCTCCCAAGCATATTTCTCCACGCCCTGATGAACGTCTAGTATGCCATTTGCGAAAGTCGATATATGGCTTGAAACAAGCTTCACGACAATGGTTCGCAAAATTCACCACTGCCTTAATCTCCAATGGGTTTCAACAATCGAAATCTGATTACTTTCTATTCTTGAAAATAACTGACAAGGCCTTCATTGCCCTCCTTGTGTATGTCGATGACATAATTATAACTGGGTCAAACCTTCAGATGATAAATGAATTGAAGGAAGTTTTAGATCGATCATTCCGGTTGAAAGACTTGAGCGACCTCAAATACTTTTTAGGCCTAGAACTGGCACTCAATCATTCTGGCATTAGCCTATCTCAACGACAATACACACTTACTCTTCTTGAAGAGTATGGCTTTTTAGGTGCCAAACCGGAGCCTGTACCCACGAATCCCTTGCCAAGCTGCAGCACAATGACAACACTGTTCTACACGACTCCTCTACTTATCGGCGATTAATTGGAAAATTGTTGTACTTAACAATTTCACGACCTGACATCACATATGCGGTTAATCGCCAAAGCCAATTCGTCTCAAAACCTTGCCAAGAGCATATGGCAGCAGGGTATCATCTTTCTACGATACCTCAAAGGCACTCTAGGACAAGGGATATTCATTAAGGCTTCTTCTTCATTCCAAATTCGTGCTTTCACTAACTCAGATTGGGCTTCATGTCCCGATACCCGCCGTTCAACGAATGGATTTTGTGTGTTCATCGGCGACACTTTGGTATCATGAAAATCAAAGAAGCAATCGATTTTATCAAGATCTTCAGCCGAAGCAGAGTATCGTGCATTGGCATTAGCTGCCTGCGAAATTGTTTGGCTACAATCATTAATGAAAGAGCTCCAATTACCTCACCTCTAGCCGATATTGTTTTGTGACAATCAGTCTGCTATTCACATAGCCACCAATCCTGTTTTTCACGAACGCACGAAACATATAGAATTAGATTGTCACTTTGTGCGCGATCGAGTCCAGGACAACACTTTGAAGCTTCTCCCCATTCGCACCTAACACTAGTTGGCAGATATGCTTACTAAACCTTTAAACCAGAATGCTCTGTTTCGGTTAATGTCCAAGATGGGCATTGACATTTGTATAGCCCACCTTGAGGGGGGAGTATTAGAATAATTATCAGAGAATTGGAAAATTAGTTCTGTAAATCTGTTAGTTTGTTATTTTGTTAGAGTTAGTTCTCATGTACAAATCTTGTATAAATAACCCTTATTCTGGCATTAATGAGAATCATTCTTTTGCCCATTTCATTTTTCTCTTCTAATAGGTGTTTATGGGGGGAATGATTCCTGGTGGCCCAAACACGAGAAATCATCCCCATTCTCATTCTCCCCTTTATTCTTGATGGCCCAAACACCCCTTAAGGTGATGGGAAAAAAATTAAGTTTGGTGGACTTATATGTCCAAAAGTGAATAATATCATATCAATTTGTAGGGATATGTAGCGATTGTTTTCCCTAACAAGTGGTACAATAGCAAAGGCTCGTGCCTTAGCAATGTGAGTGAAGGTGAACTTTGTATGGTTCGAATGTAATTGGTTTAATGAGAAGTCTCCCAATGTAGAACAAAAACAAACTAGACTTAAGGATTTGATGTATACTTTATTCGATAGCATTACAACCAAAGTCTCACACTACAAAGTTAAGGGTGATGACAAAAAATAAGGTCGTAAAGATTTGTATTTAAAGTAGACAATACCATCTCAATTTGGAGATGTATAGTAATTATTGTCCCTAACATATATAATTTAGCTATAGGAGGTGTTTGTTTGCTACGTTTAAAATAATCCTTAGGAATTATTTTAAACCCACATTTTGGTGGAGGGTTTAAAATACACCCCTCCACCAAAATGAGAGTTTAAAATAACACCTCCATTTCTTCTTCTTCTTCTTTTTCTTTCTTTAAATTTATTTTTCAACACCTTTATAATTAAATATGTTTGTTTTAAATTAGTAATATTTTCAAAATTAATTTTATTTTTTATTTAATTTTTTGAACTAGATATTTTTTTAAAAAAATTAAATAATTGAAAATTGTTTGATATCGTAAAAACATATTTTTTGGATTTAAAATTAACAATAATTTTATAATCAATTTCGTATTTTAAATTATATTTTGTTATTTAAAATTAATTATAATTTTATAATAAATTTTATTTTTTTGTTTAAAAATTTTAATTAATATTTATACATTTATTTACTATCATTAAGTTTAAACTAATTAATTAGAATTTTTTTTCCTTATTTAAATAGTACATATTTTCAAAATATGTTTTATAATTTGAAAACAACAATAATTTATATACATTTTTTTATTCAACTTTTTTTTTTAATTTGTATTCATGTAACATAATATGAATGATTCATCATTAATTCACTAATTATCATAAAATCAGTTATCTTATAAATTTTTTAGTAATTCTTTAAAATATAAAGTAAAATTCACAAACTAAATAAATTATTATAGCTAAAAATATGTATTTTTCTTGTTTTTTTTAATTCACCATTTTTGTTTTTAGTTATGCTTTGTAATTTTAAAGTAATCATATTTTTATAATTAATTTTAATTTTTTTTAAATATTCTTTATGTACCTAATATTTTTTTTCAACAAATTAATTTTAAAAAAATCGTTTATTTAATAAAGTATTTTTTAAATTTTAAAAATCAACTAAAATTTTATATTCAATTTCATTTTTCAAAAATAAAATTTTTAATTTACTATAGTTTTTTAATCAAATTTTTTTAAAAAATTTATTAGATTTTTTTGTAAACTTAAAATCATTAAGTTCAAGTTAATTAATTAGCATTTATTTTTCATCGCATAATATTTAAAAAACAACAAACTAGTTAATTTGTAAACTTTTTATGTGATTATTTAAAATAAATTCATATGATAAAAATATTATAGAGAATACCAAATTAAATAATATTAGTAAAAAAAAGTTACGAATATAAATATAATATTTGAGATTTGAAATAATAAACAATAAAAAAAAAAAGAATTTACCATCAGCAGCACATTCTACCTCTTGTATTATATTTGCAGCATAATTTTTAAAATAATTCATTTATAGCATATTTATTTTTATCACTCACCTAGTGATAGAACTCAATTTAGATTTCTATCACTATTAGAAAATTTAAGCAGTGATAGAATGAGTCTATCATTGATTGAATTCTATCACTAATAGAACTCAACAAGTGATAGAAGTCAATTTGAATTTTCTGCTACAAATGAAATTATTTTGGATTTTGTGCTATAGATGGAAATATTTTTGTCATTTTTTGTTATACATTTATTTTATGGGATTTTGTTCTTGTGGTATCTATCATGTTAGGTTAGGTATAAATACTCTATTGTTTTTGCTTGGATATAAATATCAAATAAATATGGTATTTTACGAGTAAGATATTTTTTTTGTATGTATATGTATTTATCTCACATATGAGCATTAATTCATAAACTTAATATTTATTTGTATTATTTAACAATATAATTTTCTAATTTCAAAAATTGTGATAATACAGTATTAAAAAAATCATAATTCTAAACTTTAGTACATTAATATTTAGATTAAAAGGCGTATGATTGATAAATACATATGAATTTAAAATGTCATATTAATTGAACTACTTGGCATGTGCATACGTAAGTTTTCCAAAATTGGTAGATAATTGGAAGTCGTAAACATTCCTTTAGAATTGTTGAGAGATTTAAAGAGTAAATAACTGTTTTGTAATTAAATAAAAATATTCGATAATCTCATTGGGGTAAGATGGTCCTTTCGAAAAAGATTATTTATTTAATATAAAATTGATAAATAGTTTTGCAAATACTTTTAAGTTTGAGGAGAATTGCAAATAGTTTCCTAAATATAGCTAGTCAGTACAATTTCCCAAAAAAAAAAATAGTGGGTTGGGCTTGGGCCATAGGATTGGAAACCCAAAGGCCCATAATGAAGTTTGTATTCCCAAAGGAAGAAAGAAATTGGGCAATAAATAGAAACATGAGAGCAAGTTCCATACGATTCTGGTCCCATGTGATTATCCCTCGAAGCCATAAACAATTGCTGCAATTTGGCCACCCTTTTGCCATTGGCCTCTGAATTTCCCATTTCTTCAGCTCCTTGTTTTTGCGAAGCAGCTCAATATGCACAGTACATACAGACATTAGTGGTTTTACACTTTGCGGTGGAATCTTTTGTCCTTTTCGAGAGCTGTGAAGTTTTCTACAATGTGAAATTTCCTTTTTTTCTACCTAAATTCATGCCATTCTTAGCTCAAGTGTGGTGGGTATGCTTAAAAGATTCTTGTAATCATGTTTCATGATTGAAGTTGTGTGTGATTTCTCAGAGAAACAAAAGGGGGAAGTGGGGTTTTTGTAATTTTAATGTTAGTGGGGGGTTCTGTTTCTGTCATTTTAGCTTTAAAAAGTTGGATTATCTTCAAGCTTTTCTCTGATTTTTTGATGATGTAGCACTGCCTTTCATGTTAGTTTTGGTCAAATTTCATCATATGTTTAGTTAATTGCTGCTTGAGCTGCTGAGAATCCTGAGAAGTGGGAAGGATTTTGAGGGCTACCTTTTTTAGAGCTTACCTGTAAGATTTCTCCTTCATTTTGTTTACTTTTCATGGAAGTATATTCAGTTTGAAGGGTTCATTGGTTTTGTTATGTTGAATTTGTGAAATGGGAAATTCTGTTTGAAGTACTTAGCCTAGAAGATGAAATCTCTAAGTAGTGTAGGACTTGGTTTGAGTGTGATCTTTGGTTGTCTTTTCTTAGCTCTTGTTGCTGAGCTTTATTACCTGTTATGGTGGAAGAAGAGATTCACTGATAGAGATGTTGAGAATGATTACTCAAGCCCAGCTAGAGAGCTATTTTACATGTTTTGTTGGAAAAGTTCATCTTCTTTAAGCCACACAGCTTTGAATCCTCAAGATCTAAGTTCATCAGTGAGATTCACAGACACAATGATCCATGGACCTGAAGGTCAGTTTAATTTGCACACAAACAATGATTTCTTGCTGAAACCCTTTGGAGAAGATGGCATAGAGACAGAGTTTATGAGGCTTCAAAGCCTATCAGGGCCAAGATTTCTCTTCACAATAGTGGAAGAAACCAAGGAAGATTTAGAGTCTGAAGATGGAAAGTCAAGAGTGGATAAGAATGGAAAAGAGACAAAAAGTAGAAGCTTGAGTGATTTGCTTCTTGCTGTGGATACTCCATATTTGACTCCTTTAGCTTCTCCAACATTTTTCACACCTCCTCTAACTCCTGCAGATTCTTATAAACCTCATGGATTCAATCCTCTCTTTGAATCAGCATCAGATGCAGAGTTTAACAAGATAAGATCATCTCCACCTCCAAAATTCAAGTTCCTACAGGCAGCAGAGGAGAAACTTAAGAGGAAACTAATGGAAGAAGCTGAGAAAAGTGTTTGTAATAATAACACCATTGAATCTGTTGATGATTCAAGAACTAATGCTTCCATGGATGAGGAGGAAAAATCTTATATTACAATTGTTGTTGACAGGAACCAAGATATGGAGCTGAATCATCATCATCATCAATGTACACAACAGTTTCATTCAAGCAGTTCTTCACAGGTACTTCCTTTGTCATCTTCACCATCAACCTTCAGTTCATCAATCACCAAGAAGCCAATCTAACCATTAGGATTGATTTTTACCTACATAAGTTGAAATGGGGTTTTTTTATTTTTTATTTTTAATCATTCAACATCTTCTTTGTTGGGTTTAATTTGTTGTTTTTGAAGTGTTTTAAGGATGGGAGTTTGTAGGCTAATCTCTGCTGCATTGCAATTACCTTTTTTAGATTATGTTTTGAAAATTTGAAGGACAACACTCTGAGAAATAATGTTTGGAAATGGAAGGTGGGCCTGATGCAAGTGGATGGATGGACTTGTGGGATATTTGTTTTATTCAATCTCCATGTCTACTAAGCTTGTCTGGAACCTATATAAGTCTTCTTGTGGCTGATGGTAGTACTGAAACTTGGGGTAAAAATAGCTCTGTAAAATGTTTTTTTTAAGCCAATGCTCTTCTGCTGTATCTTTCCTCCTCCACTCCACTCCCCTTCCCTCATTTTTCATGTTTTCATAAGCTATGAACTAATCCACACCACAAAATCATAAAAGAACACATCATTCAAAAATGTCTTCTGCTAAGTCCAAGTAAAAAACTTAAATTTAAAGTCTTGTTATCTATCTGAATTAGCCTTGAGACCTCTGAGTTGAAAACTTAGGGGGTGTTTTTACCTCGGTTTAAGGGTGAGTTATATTAACTCAACCCTTATTTGGACCACCGGTTTTAACTGCTAGTAGGTTAGCTCATAAGTCATAACCACTCATTCCAACTATAATTAACCTTCCAATCCTGTTATAATAATAACTCTCTAATATGCACTTCAAAAAAAGATTATCATAACTTTTGAATGCACGGTTATTATAACCTCATCGTTTATAATAACTCAATGCATTCTTAATGACTCAGCCATGAGAAAAACGATGTGGTGGGTCATGAATACAATGCAAATAAAAGATTCCAACACCTCAGTTACAATAAACCATTTAACTATTTTGGAGTGACCTTTTGACAAAAAAGACCTTGAGAAACTAAGAGGTGATGAGTTCAATCTTTAATAGTCACCTATCTCGGAATTCATTTCTTACGAGTTTCCTTGACACCTAAATGTTGTAGGGTCAAGCGGTATGTCTTGTTACATTAGTCAGAGCGTATAGCTGGCCTAGATAGTCACGAATATCAAAAAAAAAAAAAAAAAAGTTACAATTAAAAAGGTGTATACATCCATAACATAACATAAAACCACATGCCACCAAAGTTAAGGTATCAAAAGACTAGACTTTCCTTCCTCAACTTTAACAATAAGATGAATTGGAAAAGGGTTTTTAGAGTATTACCACTGAGAACAAAGAGACAAAGGTGGAGAGAGGTGGACAGGTTTTAGATGCTTTTGCCTTCTTTTTCTTTAAAACGACAAAGATTGGAAATTGCCCGTGAAAATGTATTGTCGGAATAAGGTTGGTGCCCCCACCTTGAAGAAGAATCATTACAGCCATTGCCTTTACCTGTGTTTTTCTATATTTTTAAACCTCATATATGTCCTTAGCTGAATCATGACCCTTCTACTTTTCTGCCACATGACTACTCATAATATTTTATTTGGTCCATCCATGCCCTTCATAAAATAAAAGTTTCAACAAATTTCTCACACTTTACTTCTTGGAGGGTAATAAGGTTACTTTTTTGTTTTTGACATTTGAAAGTGTCAGTGCAGCTTATGCGTTCTTTAATTATTGTCATAGAATAAACTGCATGACCTTCTTATATTTAGTTGTCATGAAAATACGTAGATAATTAATTACTAGATAGGTGATCATTAGAGATTGAACTATAACTTTAAATTTCAATTAGACTAATTTATGATGGTTAATAATGATAATGTTGTTTTGTAATTAATTGATATAATTTGTTGTCAAAGTAGTCTTACTTTAACCGTAATTGACATGTATTTTGACCATAGGTTCAAATCTCCCAACACTCAGAACATTTTTTGTACTCGAAACATTTGTTATTGGCGTCCATTGGTTCAACAGACAGACAGCAGTGAAATTACATTTTTAGATTGACTAATTTAAGAAGTTAAGGTTGGATAAGCCAACTCAGATACCCAATAAATTTATTTTTTTTTAAAAAAAATCAGACTCTTAATTGTTAAAGAGGAAAAAGATAGGAGAGGAATCGAATTGTACACTTTGGTATTACATTATTGCTTACAAAAATAAATGGATAGAATAGTATATGTGAGAATCATTTTGTTTTTAGTTTTTGGTTTTTGAAATTTAAGTTTATAATAACTATTTTATCATATGCTTTTCTTACTTGTATATCTACATCTTTCCTATATTTTTAAAAACTAAATCAAAATTTAGAAACAAAAAAAAGTAGCTTTTAAGTGATTATTTTTGTTTTTGAAATTTAATTAGTATTCACCTTCTTTTTTAAGAAATGATGGATACATGATAAAAAAGATGAAACATATTGTAGAAAATTTGAATAAAAATATATTTAAATTTCAAAAACTAAAAATGAAAAATCAAATGATTATCAAATGGGACAATAAAAATCAACCCTACTTAATTTTGAAAAATATAGGATGTCATGAAGTAATGTATTCGCTTATACAATCGGTTATTATTATAGCTAGATTTATTTTTTGACTAGAAGTTATTATAGCTAAAATTTATCTTCAATTTAGTTATATTCTTCAAAGGCGACCTCGTTAATAGAGACTTGATGTTTGTAAGGTATGCTCTATTGAAAATTTAATATTCGAATCTCTCAAATCATAAATATATTTAATTATAGATATCTCAGAGTTCAGGTTTTGACATGTGGGCATGGGTGCTCCGTAATGTAGTATGGAAAAATTTTGCTTTATGGGTGATAAAATAAATAAATTATTATAGCTAGAAATTTTGTTAAGTTCAACCACGAAATGAGGATTAAATCTATAACCTCTTAATTTATAGATATATATCAATATTATTCAGTTATTTCTCTCGTTAATATTCTTTTTTTTTTAGAAAATTTCTTCTAGTTGATTTTTTTTTAAATACTTTTTCGAAATTATGTTTCACTCCCTAAATTTTATATAAACTAACCAAACTAGTGGCGAGGCTGATACTTAAATTTTATTATCTTTGTTTTATGAAGATAATTGTACAAAATAGTTCAAAATATCTAATACAGACGTGTAGATGTGTACTTGTATTTTATTTCAAATTCTTAGCTTTTATGATGGTTCGAAATATATATATTTCTTTTTTATATTTTTTCTGAAATAAAATTTGCTTTATTGAATTAAAGCAATGAATGAATCATACTTTAGTAGACCAATGATGTAAAAGTAAAGGGGACCAAAATCGTTATCAAATCAAATAGACAGACTGATTGAACTTCAGCATGATTTTGTGCCATTCCTTTGAATAAAGTGAAATCCATAATCTTAACTCTTATGAATGTCGTTTTAGAGATCTTACAATGCCATTTTTAATAATTTATCTTTCATGTAGTTTTTCATTAGTTAAATTATGGAAAATTATACGTGGTGATTTTTTCTCATAAAATAATTACAAATATAGATAATTTTTAAAATATTTTCATCCATAATCATTATTATATTTTAATACTCTATTATAAATATCTGTTAATACTAATGACTATGGTTGTTAAATCTTTTTGAAAATTGACTACATTTAAAATTATTTTCTAAATTTGACTAATCTATTAAATTTCCTTTAATTTTTTATAATTCTTTTTATTCAATAAACAACTTCAAGTTGTTAAACTGTTTAAAGGTGCTTAAAAAATATAAAAGGTTGTTTTTATTTGAAAAGCATTTTTTTCGAAGCAATTACAAACCACACCCTTTGGGAACAATTACAAACACGCTCTATTGAACATAGAATTAGTAGGCTTCTACTTGCAGTTTCCCTTAACATTTATATTTATTTTCATTTTTATGTTTTTTGTTTTTCGGACACATGGAAACTAAAGTACAAAATCAGAAACATTATAAGATTCCAAGTACTATAAAAAGAAAAAAAAAAGGTATTTGAGATGTTTCTTTGTTGTCCCTTCAGTAGCCTCTTGCTCTGCTGATCCAGACAAGTTAAATGAAAAAACAAGTTTTACCAAAGGTAAAAAACTAGAATGTGTTCACACTATGCCCACTGCTCACAGGTTCATGTCAGCAAATCCAGAAGAATGAACAAATTATTACAGACAAATTTCTGTGGAAACATATATTTGTTTACTTTTAAAACATTAAAAAAAAAAAAACATAACATCAAAACCAGATTTTGCGTTTAAAACTTGAAATATTAAATTACAATCAGAAGAAGGAATGACAGACATTATAGAAAGTATACAAACAGGAGTAATGAAAAGCTCCATCTGAACTTGTGAACAACTAAGATCAACTCTATATTTCTTTGTGATAAGTTGGATAGACCAAGTGAAAGAATTAGATAGGTGGAAATAAATGGTACCCGATTCAGCAAAGCAGTGAAAATGAGTCGAACCATGTCCATTGAACGTTCTCCCGTTAGATACTCCAGGCAGAAGCATCTGCTATTCCCAGTTCGACAAACAGATGGTTGACGCCGGGTTCTTCCAAGAGGCTAAATGCAGTGAATCCGTAGTAGGTGTGATATATATCAGGAAATTCCCTCGGAAATTTACTGAAACCACCATACTATCGAGGAAAGCAAAGGCAAAAGTTTCAACCTCAGAATTTATATTTAATTGAATTTAGTTCAGAAGTAGGGGCACTAGGCATCACAGTCTTGATATTTCATTTATTCATTCTAGAACTGTGCTTTCATGATTTAGCCATGAGAAACTCTTGAATTTTGTTTTAAGAATGAAAGCAAACTGAAGGTAAAGAGCAGTGAATAGTGATAGTACCTTATACTGACACGTCAACAGAAATTCCTTCAAAGCCTTCTTATTAATGAAATCAAGGCCTCCTAAAATCTTCAAGGTAGATCCAATCCTACCACAAAATTAATTAGTCAAGATCTAAATCTCTCTTGGAAATTCAAGAGCTTTTAAAGCTTAATCTATGATGACCACCTACCTAAGAATTAATATTTTACAGATTTTTTTGACATCCAAATATCGTAGGGTCGAATAGTATCTCCTACGAGAATAGTTGAGATGCACATAAGTTCATCCAGACACTCACGGATATCAAAAGAAAAAAGTTAAATCCCATAGCGTCCCAGAATAATGGTTATACATCTAATTTTTACTTACCAAAATGCATAACAAGTGTCAGCAGGTTTGTTAGGTCGACCTTGAAATCCTCCATCAGCTGCCTGTTTCTACAATCCGGATAAAAGTATAATTTTTAGGTTAATCTTTTAAAAATAGTTGCAATCAAAGGAAGAAAACACTATTTTTCATAAATGTCTATTTTCGTGTAGAAGTCGAATTTCTAAACATATTACATCATTGGATTGAAAACTCTTTCAAGGTAGGATAATGAAAACGAACCTGCAAGCACCACTCCAGCAACAACGGGACGTTTATTATCGAAGAAGAGTCGTCTCTAGAGAGAATATCATCTTCAATGAAGCCCATTAAACGGAGAGATGCAATAGCACAATAAGTTCCACCGCCTGAGTCACTAAATCCAATCATCCGTAAATAACGATCAACTAAATGAAATGAACAACATTGGAAATATAATGGATCATAGACGTTATAATTTAGTGAGTACTATAAATAAAAGCAGACATGAATCAAAATTATTAATTAACGGTAATATTAATCTCACCATGAGATTCTAAACCAGGAGTTAGCCCAAAGCCACCATCATATGACTACAAGAAAGTCATCGCAAAAACATTAGAAGATTCGCCAACAAAAGCACAACTCAACTAGCACAAGTATGTGTCTATGGACCATGATTCATGGATTTGAATCCCTCACCCTAATTGTGAACTCAAAAAACGTTAAGATGATTCTTTATTTGCTATTGGAGAACAACGTAACGAACACACAAAAGTCAAGATTGTGGCATTCTTCAAACAAACCTGGCAGTTCAATATGTAGGTTTTAGCTTTTTGCCTGTCCATGCCGCTCCAATTCTCAAGCATATTACAGATGGCAGCTGAGTAATTTTGGTCCATGGCATCACAAATACACTTTACTAATATTCCCAAAGTTCATGATTAAGAGTAAGACTACAAAATACTTTCATTTACCAGCACAATAGACAAACCGAAGGTCAGCCTCTGCTCCAATGTAGATAGGCACAAAGCTGTTGGAATAAAAATTTGTGGCAAAAGAAGATCAGATTCAACGTTGTTACACAGATAGAAAATTGCAAAGAGTGTGCCAGCATTTTTATGATGAAGAATGGACATAAAACTAAGATAAAAACTAATTCTCACATAACAGCCAAAAATTTCCATAGGTATATAAACATTTAACTTCAGGTGGTTCACCGATATTCAAAGTAGTAGTGTCCATACACACCGTAATTTTCCACTTTCTTCCTTAAGTTAAATATTTACTCGTTTAAATAAAGAATAGGTTTGAGAGGTAGGTAACTGTTAGTAGATATAAATTTACTCCAATCCATCCACTTAAGCTTTGGGTTGATTAGTGACTTAAAACATATTTCAACAATAACAATAAGTGAAGAAACTCTGATTTCTTGCTTTATTCCATAATCACATACGTATAAATACACACCAAAAGGAAATCAAAACAAAAATAACAACTTTCCTATAGACTCTCACTTACCTAACAAACATAACAACTCTCCTATAGACTCTCACTTACCTAACAAACATAACAACTCTCCTATAGACTCTCACTTACTTAACAACCCACAAACCAGAATTAGATAAATATAATTTACAAGATTACAAATCTAACCCTAACTTTCAACACTCTCCCTCAAGCTGGATTGTATATATTATACAAACCTAGCTTGCTATTCAAGTCTTCGAAGTTGGGTCTTGGTAATGGTTTAGTGAGGATGTCTGCCACTTGTTGCTTGGTAGGAACGTAGGTAAGTTGCACCACTTGGCTGTTAACTTTCTCGGAAATGAAGTATCGGTCAATCTCAACGTGCTTCGTCCTGTCATGATGAACAAGATTTTTGGCAATACTTATGGCGGCCTGATTATCACACATCATTTGAATTGATGATGAGTACTCTTGACCTAACTCACTCAGAACCCTTCTAATATGATCCAGGATCTAGATTATATCAAAAGTAAAAGGATACAAGATAAGCCAAGTTTTGATAGGTCTTGGAACCTCCCCTCTCAAGAGAATCTCTTAAGCCCTACAATAAATCACTCAATAACTCACTCAATAACTCATTCAATAATTGGATGCCTCAAACCTAGGCTAACCCTCTCTATTAATAATAAAATACCCTAACTTACTCTCCAAGTAATTGCAACTTACTCCCCAAGTAATTGCTAACATACCCTTATATTATTCCTATTTCTACTAAGACCCAACCCTATCACTACTGGCCCTAAAAAATACACCTTGTCCTCAAGGTGTTGGTAAACATAACTACGGAAAAAAAAAAAAAACGAGCTTTTTTTTTTTTTTTTTTTGCGGCGGCGACGATGCGCAGAGGCAAATGGCAAAGAAGTGGTAGTGGTGCGTCGATGGCAACGATGATGGTGGTGGTGGTGGTGGTGGTGGCGACGGAGGTGATGGCAGCAGAGGTGACGGTGATGATGGCAACAGCGGCGGAGGTGGGGGCGGCGGAGGTAGCGACGGCCGTGGTGGCAATAGTGACATCAGCGGTGGTGGCAGCAGCAACGAAGAAGGTGGTGGCGAAGGGGGCGGTGGTGTCGAAACCCTAGCCGTCGTTTTTTCCAATTTAATTTCCTCTTTGATTTCTCTAAAACATCTTTTTAGGTCTTCTCTAAGACTTTGCAACTGTTCTTGAATTAAAAGAAGAAGTTCTCGATCCATCTCTACAACCAAGAATCGAACGGCTTTGATACCAATTGATATGATCCAGGATCTAGATTATATCAAAAGTAAAAGAATACAAGATAAGCCAAGTTTTGATAGGTCTTGGAACCTCCCCTCTCAAGAGAATCTCTTGAGCCCTACAATAAATCACTCAATAACTCACTCAATAACTCATTCAATAATTGGATGCCTCAAACCTAGGCTAACCCTCTCTATTTATAATAAAATACCCTAACTTACTCTCCAAGTAATTGCAACTTACTCCCCAAGTAATTGCTAACATACCCTTATATTATTCTTATTTCTACTAAGACCCAACCCTATCACCTTCTTATCCAGATGCCTTCACAGATTCCTTGAGACAGGGCTCGATATTCTGCTTCTGCACTACTTCTAGCAACCACGGATTGCTTCTTACTTCTCCAGGTAATAAGATTGCCCCAAACAAACGAACAATATCCGGAGGTCGATCTTCGATCCAGAGTATCCCCGCCCCAACTGCATCTGAGTATACCTCAATATTTTTCTTATCAGTCCTTTTGAATAGCAACCCCTTTCCAGGAGTCATCTTCAGGTATCTGAGAATTCGGTATACAGCTTCCATATGTTGGTCATTGGGACTATGCATAAACTGACTGACAACACTAACCGCAAATCCAATATCTGGTCGAGTATGGGAGAGATATATAAGACGTCCCACCAGCCTCTAGTATCTCCCCCTGTCTACGGGACTGCTTTCATGACTGTGTTCGAACTTTCCATGAGGATCCATGGGGGATGCTGCCGGTTTACATCCCAGCATGCCAGTCTTTGTAAGAAGATCTAACACATACTTTCTCTGGGACATAACTATGCCTGCCTTGGACCGTGCAACCTCCATACCTAGGAAATACCTAAGGTTCCCGAGATCTTTGACTTCAAATTCTTGAGCCAAAGCTTCTTTCAATTCCTGTAGTTCTAGCTCATCATTTCCGGACAAAATAATATCATCCACATACACTATCAATAGTGCCAAAGACGTTTCAGACCTCCTCTTAACAAACAGTGTGTGATCTGCCTGACACTGTGAATATCCAAGGCTTAGAATGAAGCTAGAAAACCTCACAAACCACGCACGGGGTGATTGTTTCAGTCCATACAGAGATTTTTTTAGTCGATATACCTTTGTTGGACTAAGATCATATTCATACCCAAGAGGGACTTCCATATAAACTTCTTCTTCCAGATCCCCATTCAAAAAAGCATTCTTTATATCCAGTTGTTGAAGTCCCCATCCGAGATTAGAGGCAAGAGACAAGATAATTCTTATTGTGTTGAGTTTAGCAACTGGTGCAAAAGTCTCTTGGTAATCAATTCCATATGACTGGGTAAATCCTCTGGCAACTAGCCTAGCTTTCAACCTCTCAATACTTCCATCGACATTATGCTTAATTGTGAATATCCATTTGCGCACTTCACGATTCGTTTCCCACTGGGCAATTCTGTCATTACCCACGTACCATTTTTCTCAAGCGCCTCAATTTCATCTTGTACCGCTTTCTTCCAGCCAGGATGCTTTAATGCTTCCACAATATTGGTTGGCACTTGTGTGGCGTCGAGACTAGACACAAATGCACGATAAGAATCACTCAAGTTATCATATGATACATGATTCCCAATAGGATGCATGGTACAACTCCTAACTCCTTTCCGTATTGCGATTGGTAGATCAAGATCATCAATCTCATCAAGCACCGCATTGCTAGGTTCGGTGATGGGTTGTTCAAAATTCGAACCGGTTCGGGATCAGGCAAAGCTTGATCTGTTTGGGCATCTGCCTGCTCAACTCGTTGTTTGCTTCTCCTTGCATAGACACGGAGTTGGTTATTGACAATTGGAGACATTAAAGGTGAGGCCAGAGAAGACTCAGGTTCAAGAATGAGGGGACTAGGTACGGTATCATCTGGAATAGTTTCAAGAACAGATAACCATGAGGACCATAATTGGTCATCACTCACCATCTCCCCGAGCAGCGGGCTTGGAGTAGTATGGAAGGTGTTCACAGAAGGTAAGATCCATGGTGACATAGACTCTTTTTGTCTCAGGGGAGTAACACTTGTACCCCTTTTGAGTAGGTGAGTACCCCAAGAATATGCATTTATGAGCCCGAGGATCAAGCTTGCCACGATTATGGGAATGTATATGGACGAAGGCACTACATCCAAATACTTTGAGCTGAGTCAAGAGACGGAGGACGAAGGTGAGGAAAAGACTTGAGAAATACTTGACGAGGACTAGAAAACTGAAGAACACGGGAAGGCATACGATTGATAAGATACGTAGCTGTGAGAAGTGCGTCGCCCCAAAAGAATTTGGGAACATGGGCAGAGAACATGAGACATCGAGTGATGTCAAGAAGGTGGCGGTTTTTCCGCTCAGCAACCCCATTTTGTTGGGGAGTGTCCACACAAGAGCTAATATGGAGGATGCCTTCGGTGGACAAGTAGTCTCCCAGACTAGAACTAAAGAACTCCTTTGCGTTATCCGTTTTTAAGACACGAATGCGAGTTTGGTATTGCGTTTTAATCATGGTATGGAATCGCTTGAAGAGGAACAAACTTGGACTTTTTCGGCATAAGAAAGATCCACGTAGTGCGTGTGTGATCATCAATGAAGGACACGACCAATCGTGCTCCAGAGATATTTTTTGTTTTAGAGGGGCCCCAAACATCACTGTGGATTAACGAAAATGGGCTGGAAGATTTATACCCTATACTTGGATAGGAGGTACGAGTATGTTTCGCAATTTGACAAATCTCACATGAAAAAGAATGAGGATTTTTATTATAGAAAATATTCGGGAACAATTTAGACAGATACGCAAAGTTGGGATGACCTAGACGATAATGTAACAATAGAATCTCATTATCGTTATTGAAGCTACTAGACATTTTATTCTTTGGAATGGAAAGATAGAAAGGATGACTTGTCTCCATTTGTCAATAAACCGTGATCATAGTTGAGGTGGTAGAGACCAGAACAAACTTCAAGATCGCCAATCATCCGCCCCGATTCCAAATCTCAAAAACGCATGAATTGGAATAGAATTTTAGCCACACAGTTTAAATCGCGAGTCAATTTGCTTATTGAAAGAAGATTACAATCCAAATCGGGCACATGAAGAACGGATGTAAGAGATAAGTTGGGATAGATACGGATAGAAACACATTCTCGATATTTTCGAGTGTGACCCATCCGCAATCTTGATGGATGCATTGGATGTATCGGCCCGATATTGTTAAAACAATGACTTATCTCTGTCATATGATCGGAGCTCTCGGTATCTATGATCCAGTACGAGTTCCTCCCTTATTCGCAGATTAGGGCGGTTGGTGCAACTTTACGAGCAACTAGACCACTTTCTGGATTGTGTCACCTATGAGTTTTTGGAGTGCATCCATCATTTCCTGCTAAAAGGACAAGATTCTCATGCGGCATTCTTATCAGCACGACATTGGCCACATATGCCCTATCATCACGATCATTTCGGTTTCGAGGTTTCCAATCATTTGGTTTCCCATGGATTTTCCAACAGTCTCCTTCACATGGCACTGGTTTTTTGCAATGGTCACACCAAGGCCTCCCTTGCCGGGACCTACTGTCTCCGTGGTTTCTGTTGAACTGAAATTTCTAGACACGAGTGCGAAGCATCGAGATTGGAACCGATTACGATTTGCCAATCATAATACTTTTCTCGCTTTCTCTCTCGGATTTTCGAGAAAGCTTCACGAAGAGACACCAAGGGCTTGACTCCCAAGATTCGCCCCCGAACTTCATCCAGACATCTATTCGGGCCAAAGAGAAACTTAAATGTTCTCTTCTCATTGCGTGATCTTGTTATATTGTGCCTTATCATCGGACACTTCGTGTATGTAGTTCAAATAGATCTAATTGTTGCCAATGGCGTGAGAGGTTGTTAAAATACTCGGTGATCGATTGGTCTCCTTGACGGAGATCATGGAGAGCAGACTCGATTGAAACAACTCGGAGGTGTTCTCCTTACTAGAGTAGGTTTCTTTGGTTGCTTCCCAAATACGATAGGTCAGGTCGTAGAGGAGGAAATTTTCCCCAATTTAGGTAGTCATGGAATTAATTAACCACGACATTACAAAGGTTATTGTCTATTTTCCACTGTTTGTATTAGGATCACCTTCTTTTGGTTGCTCATTTTCCTTGGATAGATAATCATCCTTACCCTTACAAGAAAGCGAACATGTGTACCACTTGTGACCATTGAACATAATTATGACCAGTAATACACATTGGTGACGAATCAAAACTTCCTAGTGTATAATCCTTAGATGAAGCCATAATAGGAAACTATTTGAAATACGCACACACAGACAAATAACTGAGCTAACCAAAGACAAATGAACAAAGCTAACCGTTAGAACAGATATGGGAAAAGGATTACCTCATTTGGAGCGAACGAAGATTGACGATCTTTAGAACAGATAGCGAACCTCGCTGGAGCGAACGCAGGGGAAGCGTGATGGATCTGATTTTGACGAGATTCGCAACGGCGGTGATTCAATTTACATAAAGCGAAGAGGCAAAGAAGCCAAGAGTCGGAGGTGGAGAGGCAGCGGAAATGATCTGAATTGCAGCGGCAATGATCTGATTGGGCCCTTGACCGAAGCAGAGGAGAACTCGATAGCGAACTAACGAGGTTTCGCGGAACTGATTGGCGAAGAAGCTTCGCGGGTTTGACGCGCACCAACGATGCTCGGAGTTGACGATTCAGGTTTGGAGATCCGGAGGCTCGCTGAGTCGGTGTGCTCGGCGAGGAAATTCCGAAGGACGTGGGAGGCTCGCTGATTCGATGTGCTTGGCGAGGAGATTCCGACGAATAGGAGAGAGAATTTAATCAGAGGAGAGAGTGAATCTTCTGCTCTGATACCATGAAGAAACTCGATTTCTTGCTTTATTCCATAATCACATACGTATAAATACACACCAAAAGGAAATCAAAACAAAAATAACAACTTTCCTATAGACTCTCACTTACCTAACAAACATAACAACTCTCCTATAGACTCTCACTTACCTAACAAACATAACAACTCTCCTATAGACTCTCACTTACTTAACAACCCACAAACCAGAATTAGATAAATATAATTTACAAGATTACAAATCTAACCCTAACTTTCAACAATAAGCAACCCAGTTGGCCACATAGATTGATCCTATGAAAATACATATTAAGGATCAATTTTAATTGATTTCATATCAATTAATAAATAAACATAAAGCTTTTACACAATACCTCCCATCAGATTGTTGAAGATTTCCCATTGAGATTGCGATTGATTCAGAGTCGATCTTGGAAAAGTCATAACCAATGACCTTCAGTATTGCAAGGGCACAGTATGTGCTTGCCAAGTGACTACCGTTATGAATTAAATCCTATAAGAAAAAATAGACTGTTATAAAAAAAAAAAAAGAATACAAGAGAACATACGGCTCTAATTTGCACTGTACTAACTTTATATGAGCCAACAGTGACAGCAGATATTAGATGCAACAAGAAAAAAAAATCATAAACACTAATATGCGATCTCTAGAGGTCCAACAAGAGGCTTTGTGGATTATGTGTTAATCATACCCCATCTTCACCAAGAGGAAACTGAGAAGTTCTCGATCCACAGAATCCATAAAATTCCCCTGCATCAAACCAAAAGGTATTTTACTAGGCACTTTATCCATATAAATTTTGCACTTTCTTACTCAGGAAGTTCATACCATTGGTTTTATCATCCTTCTTTGTAGGAAGTGCTTGAAAGGACAAGACCCAACTTGCAATGACGTCCTTGTTGACCTAAATGATTTCGAAGATCTAATGTTACTTTTTTTATAATAAGCTCCGGCATCTTAACACAATAGAGTGGTTGTGAAAATAATCAATGCATTGCAAAATTTCAGTCATTACAGAGATTATAGCTGAACAAAAGGTGCATAAGCGACACATATAGTTTATCTTACTTTATTTCAAATTGGAATCTAATAATATAATTCACCTATTGATGCTCGTTACTCCACTATTATGAGAAACAAAGTGGTGACAATCAAAATGAATTACTTCGTAATTTAGTTTCGAACACATGCTAATAATAAGCTCAGTAGGAAATTAGATTGCAAAGACTTATTTGTTTGTAACCCTTCCACTATTGTAGCACCGACTCTTAATGATGTACATGTTGATGTGTGTGAGTTAGGGAAAAAGGCAAAAATGGTCAAAACAAAAGCATGTGAATTTATTGAAAAAGAATCTTGTGAGAAAAAGAGTCACTCTATTACGAGGTGAATAAATAAGCGAAGCAAGCAAGCTACTTTCCCATCCCCTCTCCCTATCGGTCAAGTAGCTTAAGCACCTAACTCCTTAAGAGGTCCGTCCTATCCATATTTTAGTTTATGGCCTATAAAGAAAATTGAGAGAAAAGCCAATTATGTGAGCTTGTGTGAAAGTGCATGTGAGGTTAAATCTATTTTGTTTTCTAAGCAAAATATTTTTAGTCTCTTATATCAAGGAATGTGTTTTCTAACGGGTGAGCTCAAACCATGCCGCTCTAGTGTTTCTTTTGAGTTCATACAGGTGGCGAAAGAACTTATACATCTTGAACCAAAGATTCCGTTGAAAGCCAACAATCACAACAAACACAATGCAAACAAATTTATTGGGAGGCAAAACTCGAAATATACATCTAACTTCATGCATGGCAGCAAGCATAAAATGTTCAAACCAGGTGATTGGGTTTGGAGACACTTTTGGAAGGATTGATGTTCATTTGACAAGAAACCTTCATGGAATTCAAGAGGCAATTTACCAATGACATCTCTTGACTTCAAGTTTGCTCTACAAGGAGAGAATGATGTTTATTACATGTTCAATGCTGTTGATTTTCGCCCATTTGATGTAGGCGATCGTTTTGATTCGAGGACGAATCATCTTGAAGAAATGGAGAATGATATGAATCCTATAACGATTCATGAATAAAGGAAAGCTTCATAATAGAGTTGTATAAACTGCACCGAACATTATTTATGATGGCTCATGTTGCATTAAAGGTTGAAGCGAAGTTGCATTAAATGAACTCAAGTACATCTCAAAGTCCATTTAATGCAAGTCAAGCATCAATTAATGGAACAACCTTCAAGCTACTTCAAAGGAAGCTTCTTTTACATGTGAACGGTTACAAAACCTAGAAACATCGTTACAAAACTTTTAATTTTCGAATTTATGGCCATTTACATGTAATTTCAATGCTAAACTTTCATTTTTCTATTTTTAGGTTACTTTTGAATTAGTGGTTATTGTAGTATTCAAAACCTTGAGAGTTACAATATTTAAGTGACAATAGGTTACTTTTTAGGGGGTTTATTGGAGGCTATAAATAGCCAAGCTTATGTATTGTAAAAGGGGGAGAAGAATGTTTTGAAGTTTCAATGAAACAAAGTTTTTGAGCCTAAAGGCCATGAGCACTCTTTGCATATCTTGTGTTTAGATTTGCATGTTAGGATCATTCAAGTAGCGTTGATCAAACTACTTGTGGAGTGATTCGAATCTTGAGTTTAGAAATAAGTTTTCTCTACTCTTGATATTGATCATCAAACAATGCCTCAAAAGGATTTTGCTAGGCTTCACCAAAGCATGGAGCATACAACTATTCAATTTCAAAAGTGGGATTCACGAATGAAATCTGTGGAGAAACAACCAGCCTATATTTCTAAGGAGAGATCCAATCCATTGCACCACAAGGAATATTGGGAAGTAAAAGGAAGGGCACATGAAGGAAAATTCCAAGCTATCCAAGAGAGAAATCAAAGAGGAGTTAATAAAGTTGATTACAACTTGGGAACCCTGAAGCCAAAACTTCCTAAATTCTATGGAAGTCCAGGCCCAAAGGAGTACATTCAATGGGAAAGACAAGTCAATCATGTCTTTGATTGATATACTCTTGATGATGAGGAAAAGGTAAGTCTCGTTGTCTCTCATCTTAGAGATTATGGCATTATTTGGTGGGATAACTTATTTTCTAGGAGAAGGAAGCTAAGCCGTCAAATTAAATCATGAAATGTTCTTAAGCAATTAATGCGAGAGACTTTTGTTCCCAAGTTTTTTCCATAGCTTGCAAACTTTGAAACAAGAGAACAAAAGCGTGGAGACTTACTACATGGAGATGCAAAAGTTGCTTGAGGATCTAGAAGTATATGAGGACGACCAAGTTACAATGGGTCGATTCTTTAGAGGACTTAACAAGGAGATTTCCATTCAACTTGATCTTCAACCTTATGAGGATTTAGAAAGGATGGTGCACATAGAAATAAAGATTGAGAAGCATCTCCAAAGGAAGTCTACAAGGTACAGTAAACTTATACAAAACTCAAATATTCATTCATCTTTGGAAACAGTTAGTTTGTATACTAAAACTAAGCCTATTGTTGAGAAAAAAACATGGTTGACAACTATTGGCATGTTGTGTAACTCTTTGAAACCATTTTATGGTAAATAAACCAATTCTCGATGCATCTTGAAGCTCATTTCCCATAAATGATGATAAGCTTGTCTTGAATTGATATTTGACTTCATTGAATGCTTTTTAACTTCATTTAATGCAAGTCTATTTGAAGCTTGTCGTTGATCTTAAATAGCATTATAGGATTCATATCATTATATCTTATATGAAATTGTTTCCTTTTCAAAAAAATAAACGACACAAGATAATAGCAAGCATATTGTCAACATTGCAAGAGCACGGCAGATGATTAGTTCAAAACTCATTTCCCATTGGAGTAAAACATATTAAGAAGGAAAAATCCACAACTTAGGTCAAAATTTAGATACAAAAACTCTAACAGCAGCTTAAAAAACTCTTCAAAGCAACCATGATCTCTCAAATTAAAAATAAAAACATTCACATGTCATAATGATAACAACCAAAGGTTAGTCTAAGCTGAAACCAATTACCAAAGGTCAAATTTATAATCAGAAAGAAAACTTTACCAATTTCAAAACCCTAATCAGTCTAATCCGAGCAATTCACAGCCAGCATTGGAGATAAACAAAGGAATACACATTCAAATAGAAAAATCAACGGAAAAGAGGAAACCTAAACATTCAATTACAACAAAAACCTCAAATTCAAAGTGAATTGGACTAAAAAAAGCGCGATAGAAAGAGAAATTGAAAATTGTACCCACACGATCTATGGCACCAAGAAGGTCAAGGCCGGAGATGACGAAGTAAGCAAGAGTAAGATGATTAATCTCTTGAGTCTGATACTGACTGGGCAACAACTCATACATCATCTCCAAGAATGTCACATGACGATCTCTATCGAAACCAGAAGATGAACATGAGGATGAAGAAGAAGAAGTGGAAGATTGTTGTAAGAGATTGGACTCTGAATCCATGGCGACGCCTTTGAAGAGATGACTGCAAAGTCTCCTGGTTTCACTGCCTTGCCAAAGTGCCCAGTCTCTTGGCTCTTTCGCATTTTTATTTCGCCTTGATTTGCATTCTTCTCCTTCTTCTTCTTCTTTTTTTTTTTTTTTTCTTCTTCTTCTTTTTTTTTTTTTATTTTTTTTTATTTTAATTTCTCACAATACCATATTTTTGCATATGAGTTTATTTGTGTTTCTTTAAAAAAAACAAAGGGATTTTTTTTAATGTATAATTAAATAAACTAAAATAAATTCTACAATTAGCAATTTCTTAGAAAAAAAATCATGCCCAACAGAAAATTGGGGCTAAAATAGTAAAATCATTTGATTAATGAAACAAAGTATTCAATGAATGACAGACCGTCTTCAATGCTATAATTGTTTTCCTGCGGAGTGATTGATTCTGCATCTCCCCTTCCAGTTTGATGTTGAACTTCCACAATTGACACTACAGGTTCATTACCCTCCATGTTTTCTCGTTGAAGTTTTTCATCTTCAATTCTGCTCTCATCATCATTAGAACCTTCTTCTTTTTTATGCCATAGCACATTCTGTTTTGTCAGCCTCTGGATCGACAGGGGTGGCTCTTGCTCCTACCATGATACTCCTTATAACGTCACTCCATGCTTCCTCATATTCCTTATAACGTCGTTCTTGCTCTTTATTTATTTCTACTACAAGCTGTGATTCCTTAGCCTCTCTTGCTCTCGCTATCATAGTTAGTCGAAAATCTTCCTATGAGAGTTCTTCCTCACAGAAAAGATCCATCGTTGTTCCTTCATTAAGTACACCGACCTCTATATATGTCTTTTTTGCTCGTATACTGCTTGCTGAGCGTTTTTCTGTTAGGTTCATTAGAGATTGTGGATTTTCAGTATGGGGCCATTGGGGTTCTGAAATAATACCATTGTCCCTCAACCATTGTGTTCGTCTTAGACGCTCTTCTTCTTCTATGGTTGTGTCCTCTAGAAATTGCCCATGAGTATACACGAAGCTCCTAGGTTCATGACTCCTAGTGTCTTATGCATATCTCATTTTGTTGCGATCTCCTTGTGGATCGAAATGATGTTGATAGATGCTACTATGATCTCCCCAATATTGCGATAGATAGAGCTCATCTGAACAAAATGGTGTTATGTTGATCTTCTTTGCATAGCCTTGATGCTGAAATTCGTATGTTTGTTGTAGAATATTATAATACGTCCATTATTGATTCACAAAATGATTGAATGTCATTTGGTGTTTGTGCATGTGGTAAAGTTTTGCTTGTGGGACTTTGTTTCCCTATTGGTTGTATAGATCTGAATCTCGAGTTTCCTGAAATTCAAAAATTGCATTATTTAGTTAATAAAAACTACTCTTTCCTAAAGACATTAACTCTAAATAATCAATCCCCGACAACGACGCCAAAAACTTGACTATGCAATTCCAGTGCTAATATATTATACAGTAATTAATTCTAAGTCAACTTATGTTAAGTGTACTCGGAATCACTTACGCTCAAGTATACACGGTTGATAATTTCAGCAAGTAATGAGTATATAATTTTATTGATCCCACAGAGATTGATGTCTAGAGCGAATATTGTTTAAGTTACAATCGTGTAGAAAAATAAATAAGCATATGTTGTATGAGTTGTTGTGGTTTTATTTTGTAATTGAATAAGTAAATAAAATGCGGAAATCAAGTAAATATGATAATGAATGTAGTGAGTAATGCTAACTAATCAATCCTAGAAAATACTAAGCATGCGGACTAGCCAACGAGTATCTTGCTTTCCTAACAAATAAATACTTCTGCACTTAATGATTTATGGACGAACCAGCTTCTGTTGCGAACTTCATTCTTAGCACATGGCGACGCAAGTATTAGTAAGATTATTCCCAACACTTTAAATAGTGAACAAACGTTCGCACAACCTAATGTAGCATATTGGGTCAACATGTGGCTCCTCTTCAGACTTGCCACAAGGTACATGCATGGGTAGCTAATCGGCGCATATATATATATATATATATAAAAATTAACATGCAGTAGTTTAAAACTCAGTGACCTACGCTCTTAACATACTTCTACTCATAATTAGTAAACATAAGTTCTTATCACGCAACCATAGAAATGAACATCAAATAGAAGTTAAATCAGACGGTTTTATTGCATCTAAGAAACGTTTAAATCTACAAGCTACTTCTAATAAAAATAGTAAAATGGAATTAACACGGCTGAAGATGTGCAGTCCCCTTGTCATCAACTCCTACGACATCATCATTTTCTTTTCTCCGCAATAGGCTTCATGGCCAACCGACCAGCTCACCATTCTCGGCTCCCTGCCTTGGTATTTATAGAATTGAATTACTTGGCCGACAAGTCTAGGTGAGCTGTGCAATCTTCATAAATGAAGAATTCCTTTATTTCCATCGGGATTTGTTTGATTGACGCCGCCTTGATTATGTGATTGATTCTCCGATTATTTTCTTGTTGACGTGTTTTCCTTTTTGAGTTTTGCGTCTTTTTATGCTGTTTAGTCACCGTTCGCGATGTTGTTCTTTCTCTCGGTGTTGCTCATAAGTCCTGCCAATAGCATTGATTAGGCACAATTTACTCAAGATTTATGCTAAAAACGTGAATCTGTGCTTCCGATGCTATTTTATAAATGCATGTTGATTTTCTAAGTTATTTCATCACATTTCTTCTATTAATGCTTGTCTTTCCCTTTTAATTCTAAAATAATACAAACTAAGACAACCTAAAATATGCTCTATTTTAGAGCTATCAATAGTCATATTACATAAATTAATGATTATAAAAAAGTGTCAATATATAAGTTAGAATGACAATACTAACGTGTCGTTAATGCTTTTTCAATGACTATATATATTTTTCATTAATGGTTCAACCATGACTAAAATAAAATGTCATAAATAACTCAACCATGACTATGTATGTGTGTCACTATTGAATCAACTGTGACTATAATAAAATGTCATACAATGACACTTGTAAATTGTCGTTATTACTTCATCAATGACTCTGTATATATGTCATTAATGGTTCATCTATGACTATATTATAGTGTCATAATTGATCCTACCATGATACTCTTACTATAGTGTCATGGTTGAACCTTTCGTGACTGCAGATACACTAACTCTTGATTTTAGACATAGAAGGTGTTCATGACTATAAATTATAGTCATGGAATGTGCCTTTTCTAGTAGTGCACCTTTATTAGATTACACAACAATTAATCTCAAAATATCTATTTGTATATCATATTCTACACTTTACATTAATCGAGAATATTGAGTATCTAATTATTACTATTATTATTTTAAAGGACATCTTCATATCTTTTTATACACAATTTGAAAAAATTATTCATTTTCAAACTTAGCCAAAAGCTAATCTCTCATTTGCGAGATTTTCTTTTTAACGGGTAAAATGCCACAATTCATAATGGAAGCTATGCCTATCACACAATGTATTCAATGGAGCATAAGGTAAGAAAATGTGTATTCAAATTACATATGTGTAATTATTGTTCATGAAATGTCCCAACTTTTATCGTCCATTGACATACGTCTCAAATTGAACGAAAGCTCTAAATTTCTAATCTATATCTTTACAAATAAGGGGCTGACAAAGGCAAGAATATAGTGTTAACCAAAGACATAAACATACAGTTTATATATACAATGAATTTGTGAATGGAGTATATACAATTTATGTATAATGGGTTTGTGAATGGAGTCTATACATAGAATGGAGGTTGAGGTATTTCGGTCGTTCTTTTAGGTACCTAATAGAGATGATTTTAAGTTATGTTTTTATTAATTGACCTGTCATCTTCACCATTTGCAATTTTTATGGTGGTTAATGTCTCACACACACCTCAATACAACAATCATCATAATTCAAAATATAGCAATAGGTCAAATGACATCAGTGTGTCATCTAGGTATATTTTTACCTCCAAATGTTGTATCCTAAAAAAAAAAAAAAAAATAGAGGGGCACATCAAGTGAGTTGAATGCATTTGTTTTTAATATTAATTTTAATTAGTAGTTGATAACTCTCAATTAGAGAGTTATTTAGTCCTCTTTAGGATGTATTTATTGAAGAAACCACACATTATCATTACACTTTGATGCATAGAACCACCTTAAGACAAAGACTTAGTTACAAAACACAATGCATGTTAGAAATGAGGCAAGGATTGGAAAAACAGAAGAATTAAGTGTTTTTTGTGCTAAAAAGCTAAGGTTTACAATATTATCAATAACATTTCTAAAATCCCCATTTTCACTAAGTACTTTGTAACATCGCATGGCTTGGATATGCTAGAAGCATTGGATTCATGCCTAAATCAGAGGAGTACGATGAAAGAAAAGATGTGCCATTAGGAAGCAAGCCAATGTTGTAGCATTCGATCCAAGGAAGCAACTTCTACAAAAAGGCTGCCAGCTCTGCGCTTGCGTCAGAAAAGCTGAAAAAGGAAGATCTTGTCGGTTGGGGATCAAAAGCAAGGGCCATTTTGCCCTAGAATTTGGATCGCTGATCTTGGGCAAGTAAGGGAGTATATAAAGTTCATTTTGGAAGGAGGATTCATTCCTCATTTTTCCTTTTCTAGATTCAACCTTGATTTCAGAGCAGTTGGGAGAGGAGTCATCGTTGTTTGAAGCATCCATACAACATGTTTTCCGCATTTCTTCCCTCAGTGTTTTCTTCTTTTTATGTTATGTAGCTTTGATATTGTAACTTCATTTTTTTGGTTGTAGTTAATGTTTCCGCACAATATTGCTTAGTTTTTCTAGCTTAATAGTAGTTCGAAGTTTCCTTTCTCGTTCTCTTCTGTTGTTCATGTTTCGCACCTTCTTCTTACTATTCTAAGTGTTACTGTTCCATTGTTGTACTGTTCATATCTGGTTGCTCCGTTATTTGAAGTTTTGGTTGCATGATGATTACAACATTCAAGTACTCTGTTATTGTTTCTTTTACCATGGTCATGAGCTAAACTAATATAGGTAAGGGTTGAGAGACGAGTGTGTGAAGCATGTATCTCGAGTGAGCAGGGGGATGTTGGGCTAAGACATAATAGACATTTTAACTAAAAGCATAATCATCCATTCATGTTTGCTTGTCATTTCATCTCGAAAGAGAGAAGGATTAGAGATATACTATTGATGTCCATTAGTTTCAATGTTAGGAACTCCTACGTGTTAAAAGAGGTAGGCTAGAAATAGTCACCTCGCAGTACACATTTCATTGTTCAAAGCTTTGTGTTTAGATGCGACATCTCAAGCTTGAAGAGAATGAATGCATCTTGAAAGAGAGAATTAGATCACATGTTGTGTGCAATCCACTTTTCACCATAGTCTCACCTTGGATGCATGTTAATCACACTCAAAACCCCTTAACCTGAACTTATTCTCTTATTGAAGAATTTTCCCTGTTTTTACTTCTGTCAGCATTTCTATTTCAGTATCTTCTTATCGAACATTTATAGCATTGTGACAGTTTGCTAGTTCTGTGAAGTTGTTAGCATTGCATGTGTTACTATTTATTTTCCAATGTTTACCGCATTTGTTTCAAACATTGAAGAAGTTAATGTCTAAAATATTTTAGACATTCTTAATACATTCCTAACTTTTTTTTTTAATTTTTATTACAATCATTCTTTTAGACTTGTATATAATATGCTTTTGATGGACAAAAATTCAATATTTGAAAGAATTAAAATAAAATTTAAAAGGAATTTTTTCCAAACTTTATAAAAAAAAATAATTACAAATTTGTTCAAATAAGAAAATATTAACAAAAATAATTTTGAATTAAAAATTTAAAAAATCCATTTTAATGACAAAAGTCGAAAAAATCTATTATCTAAATAATATATTAAAAAATACAGTATTATCATTAAGATAATTTAGAATAAATATAATACTTTGTTCAAAAAAAAAGAAAAAAAAAAGAAAAAATATAATACATATTATATCTTGAATATGTTTTTAATATTTGCGCAGTTCGTTTTCTTGTCTGGTGTTAATCCATTTTAACTTCAGACTCTCATATTATTTAAAAGTAGTTTTACCTCTCTATGTATGGTTTGTTGGTTCCTCCTTCCCCATTATGTACTAAAAAAAAAATTGCATAATGATAGAAATAAAATATATTGATTATTGTTATTTCATAAATTGAACGTATTTTTTTATATTAATAATATATATATTTTTAGACAATTATTAATAGTATTTAATAGTGGCATTAATTAAAAAGAAATCGTGAATGATTTGTTTTAAAAAGATAATTATAAATATAAATAAAATAACTAATTGCAATCTCACTTTTTTATTTATGATTAATTAATGGGTATTGTTTGGATATGTTAAATTGGAAAAATATTTTTGTATTATGATTAATTAATGTAGATTTTTTTATATCTTATTTTAATAACATTTTAACCTCCCCTATTCTTTTTGTTTCAATAAAAAAAAAAACTTCCCATATTCTTTAAATTAGATTATTTTAAATATTTTTTCCATACTTAATCAACTAGATTTGTTTAAAAAGTAAAATATGGTTTATTAAATACGTACTTTTTCCTCAATTTATTGAAAAAAAATAAGAGAAATTGTGATAGATAATCACTCTTAAGAAAATAATTACAAATCTAGTCATATGTGAAAATATTTGTAGATCTATTTTTTGATTAAAAATTAATTAATAATATTTATTTATAATACCAAATATACCCTCCGTTTTCACACTTTTTTTACTTTCTTTCCTTCTACAATCTAGTAGCATGGCCACTTACGTGTGTTATTATTATTATTTTTTTAATTGAGTTTGCTTTTCATTAAATGGTATATGTTGGCTACGTGGCTACTTACTAACTTGATTTTTTATTTTCTCCAATAATTTTTTTTAAAATAAAAATTAATTACGCTTGATTAATTCTTTTAAAATTTGATGATTTTTATTGTTTTGTTTTTTCTTATTTTAAATTATCATTTTTTAAAAGTGGTCATATTTGTAATTTTTTTTTTGAGATTATATTGTAATTATTAATACAGTATTATATCTTATTATATAATTACATATTATTAATAACGTACTATTATTAATATTATGATTGTTAGTTTTTTTAAGAGACTATATTTATAATTATTTTATGAATTTGACTAATCTTATAAGTTTCCCAAAATAATATTCCTAAATCTTTATTTATTTAAAACCTATATTTATTTATTAATATAGTATTATACTATTATTACATAATTATGTATTATTAATACTGTATTATTATTATTAATACATATGACTATGATTGCTATTTAAAAAAAAAGTGGTCATATTTGAATTATTTTCTAAATTTGACTAATATCGTAAGTTTCCCAAAATAATATTTATAAATCTTTATTTATTTAAAACATGTATTTATTTATGAATTTTATTATTAATATAGTATTATACTATTGTGTATTATTACATAATTATGTATTATTAATATATATGACTATGATTACTATTTTTTTTAAAAAGTGGTCATATTTACAATTATTTTCTAAATTTGATTAATCTAGTATGTTTCCCAAAATAATATCCATAAATTTTTATTAATTTAAAATCTGTATTTATTAATTAATATTGTATTACTAATACTCATTAATACAATATTATCAATTAATATAGTATTACATTTTTTTTGAGAAGAAATATAGTATTACATATTATTAATACAAAATTATGTATTAATAATGTCATATTATTATTAATATCTATCACTATGATTGCTATTTAAAAAAAAAAACTGACCATCTTTATAATTATTTTGAACTTGGCTAATTTTGTTAAATAATATTAATAAATCTTTACATATTTAAAACGTGTATTTATATATTAATACATGATTACAGATTTTGTAAAATTATCATCACTTTTTTTCACACATTCTTTTTCTTTTAGACCAAAATAATGATGACTTTTAGCACTTTAATGTATTTGAATAACTAAATGAATTCATTTTTACTAATATTTTTACATTTAAAAAAAGAAATTTCATTTTGAAAATTGATTACATGTTCAAACACATTATTTCTCAAGTATTAATGTATTAAACTTTAGAATCGTGATCATTTCTTCTATATTGTATTTTTATAAAATTATTATTAAATAATAAAATTAATATAAAGTTTGATGAATTAATACTCATATATGAGATAAATACATATAAATATAAAAGATATTTTAATCTTGAAGTATGTACTAATTCGGTATTTATACCTTTAAAATATAATACTTATATATAACACATCAATACCACAAAAACACCATCAATTCGTAAATTCTTATTTATTTAAAATGTGTATTTAATATTAATACATTATTAAAAATTTTAAATAACTGTAAAAATAAAAATAAAAAAACCTAAAAATATTGTACTAAGCTTAAAAAATAAAATGAAAAAAATTATTAAACTCATGATTTTATAAGATGTTTTAGAGGGAAGTTGAAAAAATCAAAAGTTTTCTTTTAAAATGTTGATTTAAGAAGACATAGTTGCATGAAGACATTTATGTATTTTTACCTATATTACCTTTTTATTTATTGAAATGCGGAAATCATATTTGCTAAATTTTCAAAACCCGAACAGTTTTGCAATTAATTTCTTTATTTAGCTTATTGCCGTCAAAAGCCCAAAAAACAAATCTGCATTAGTTTTCCATCTTTGCCGACAATGGTTTCATTTATGAATCTTCTAAAAAATCTACATTTTTCCAACTAGTTCCAACTACTGTATTTTCTATCCAAATGGTATTATACGTATCAAAATTCTAAGTTTAAAAGATGAAAATAATACAAAAATTATTATAATACTCTATTATTGTGCACATAACATAAATACTAATATTATATTTTAATATACATTGAAGAAATATGTTGTATTTTGTTGGGATGTAAACAAAGTGTCCCACATTAGTTAGATGAGGGAAAAATCATAAGTATATAATTGATTACGACCATCTCTATTGATATAAGACTTTTTGGCGGATATCGAAAAACAAAATCATATGGATCTAAACCCAAAATAAACAATATTATATCAACGTGGAGATTCGGTAGGGTTATCATTCTTATCATATTTATATAATTATATCAAATTTGTAATGTTTATGAGTTTCTACATTTTATATCTAGTATTTATCACATTCTTATATATAATGTTAGTATACAATTATAATATAAACTATTTAGTTAGTATTTTGTAAATATTGTAATAAATGTACCAGAATGCATTAGTACGAGAATTATTATATATATCAAAACTTATTTTATTACTCTAAAAAAACACACACACACAGACCCACGCACGCATGCCGCACTTCAACATTGAAGATGAGTATGGGTCATAATAACTGCTTGCCAAAAATTCAATCAGATGAGAAATGGGCTCTTAAGAGGATAGCCACGCAAAAAAAAAACTCCAAACATAGGGCACGACACATGCGTGAAGAAGTAACACCAGCCGCTGCAGCAAGCTCGATGACCGAAAGGTAGTTGCAATTTTTTTTCATAAAAAGTTTCAGGCAGGTTCTGTATTTCGACATTATCTGATTAACCAACCATTGGATCAAGCCGAAATTTCTAAATGTTGTTCGCAACACAAAGAACATCAATTTGAACGGTGGAGATTGAGTTCAGAAGTTTTAAACATTCTAAAACCAGATTCAAGTACACAAGTAAAGAAAGATAGGGTGGCGCGATAGATTGAAAAAGTTGGGTGCCACAAAGTCCTTAAGGTACCTATGACACAAGCAAGTCCCATGCACCAAACGACATGCCTCAAAACCCTAGAGCTCATGAAACACTGAAGGCTCCCCAGCTCTAACTACGCAGTCTAGTTTCAAGACCCAAAAAATAATCTCAATCGCAACACGATACCGAGAAGTTGAAGCCTAAGCATGAGCATCCAGTAGTACAAGTTGGATAAGACTAAGTATGAGCTATCCAGTGCTACAGAATGGAAAAGGCTAAATGCAAGCTATCTACTATATAAGTTGGGTAAGTCTAAGCACGAGCATCCAGTAGTACAAGTTGGATAAGGCTAAATATGAGCTATCCAGTGCTATAGAATGGAAAAGGCTAAATGCAAGCTATCTACTATATAAGTTGGATAAGGCTAAGTGCGAGCTATTAGATAGCAAGAGTTGGATAAGGCTAAGTATGAGCTATCCAGTGCTACAGAATTGATAAGGCTAGTGCGAGCTATCCAATTCTACAAGTAAAATCAGGTCAAATGCGAGCTATCAAATAACAAGAGTTGGATAAGGCTAAGTATGAGTTATCCAGTGCTACAGAATTGATAAAGCTAGTGCAAGCTATCAAATAGTACATGAGCTATCCAAGATAAGGCTAGGTACGAGCTATCTAGGATAAGGTTAAGTACCAGCTATCTAGTGCTACAGATTGGAAAACAGTTTTACAAGATTATTAAATCTCAAAAGTGTCTCAATTATAGAAAACATTTTTAGGAGATTATTTATTTAATCCCAAAAATATAGAATCATGAAAAACGCTTTTAGGAGATTATTAAATCTCAAAAGTGTCCCATTTATAGAAAACATTTTTAGGAGATTATTCATTTAATCCCAAAAATGTAAAATTATGGTAAACACTCTTAGGAGATTATTAAATCTCAAAAGTGTCCAAATTATAGAAAATATTTTTAGGAGATTATTTATTTAATCCAAAAAATATAGAATCATGGAAAACGCTTTTAGGAGATTATTAAATCTCAAAAGTGTCCCATTTATAGAAAACATTTTTAGGAGATTATTCATTTAATCCCAAAAATGTAAAATTATGGAAAACAACTTTAGGAGATTATTAAATCTCAAAAGTGTCACAATTATAGAAAACATTTTTAGGAGATTATTCATTTAATCCAAAAAATGTAAAATTATGGAAAACACCTTTAGGAGATTATTAAATCTCAAAAGTGTCACAATTATAGAAAACATTTTTAGGAAATTATTCATTTAATCCCAAAAATGTAAAATTATGGAAAATATTTTAGGAAGTTATTAAATCTCAAAAGTGTCCCATTATAGAATTTTTTTTAGGAGATTATTCATTTAATCCAAAAAATGTAAAATTATAGAAAACACTTTTAAGGGATTATTAAATCTAAAAAATGTCCAAATTATGGAAAACCTAGATTAATGAACCTACTCTTGAAATTTAGACTAAATATTTTGTCAAAATTCAAGAGTGGGGGCAACTGTTATGGGTGAAATTCGTGGTCAAGATCGAATGAAACTCACCAACTCAATTACAAGAGACTAGACCCAAAAACGGGCTCGGCCAAAGAAAGGATATTTTCCTAAATTAGAAATATTCACCTAAAAGGATATTTCTATGATTATAATTTATTTTTTACCAAAAGTGGTCACCTAACCGCCTCCTATATATTTCTAAGCCAATTAGTCATGAGGTAAGCTAATTCTAAACCTAGAAACAATTCCTCTACACTTTTGGACCTCGACTGACTTAGACATCGGAGGCTATGTGGCTCACACCACACTGGTGTCCAGATAATTATTGTTTGTTTTGCAGGTATTCGTTCCAACGAAATACAAATTTACCGTTGATCCTGGAGACCAAATTTTGGCATCAACATATATATAGATATATATCATATGTTAATTAATCATAGGAGAATATAAATATATTTTAGTTAAGTATTAATAAATATGATATTAACAACAAATATAGTATTGTTTTCAAAAAAAAAAAAAAAAAAAAGTATTAACAATTCATATATGTACTAGGAAAATATTTCTTTCTTTTTCTATTAAAAAAAATAGTTTTCCTAATGTGAATAAATTAGTAATCATTTTCCTAAAGTGCATCATCACTCGAATATCTCAATCTAAAATACATGTATAAAAATAATATTTGAGCATAAATATAAAAGGGCCAGATGATGATACCATCTGTGTTATGGTATCAATCAAATAACACAGATGTAGAAGGGTTGGTGTGAATAAGAAAGAGGACCACGTTTTTTCCTTTTGACAACTTGCGTGTGAATAAGAAAAGGCAAAGTGGAGGATACAACGGTAATTAACTAAATATGAAAATATAATTTAAAATCTCAAATATATATATATCAATAAAACAAATTAGTTATATATAAAATCATTTATAATGAGAGGAAAATTTGAGTTGCATTTTTTTTTTCAGTTGGAGAACAATAAAATAAGATTAAAATTAAATCACATATAAAGACATTTATATCAAGAAATTGCTCTCTTAAATTTACTAACTAATTTTAATTACGTTGGTTCAATAGCCAAAAACATCTTAGAGGGCTGAATGACCGTAGAACTAATTTCTTTTTTTAAAAAAATGTTTATGGTTTAAATCTAACTATCAAAAGAAAGTTTTGATTATCTAAAAATTGATCAATTCAATTTATAATGATCATCATAATTTTTTAAGAGTTTCATTAATTTTCAAATATCATTGAGTTATGCAACATGAGAAGAAAAAAATAGTTAAAGTTGTGTAAATTGATCCGAATACTAACAAATAATAATAATAATTTAACCTATAATTTCACTTTACCTAATAATTAATTTTTACCAATTTCTTTAAGAATTAAATATTCTAGCATCTAAGTAGTTTATTACATACAAATATTTAAACTCTCTTCAACTGAAATGGATAATCATAGAATAAAAAAGAAAGAAAAGAATAAGACATTCATAAAATAATTTTTTTTTTCTAAACTCACATTTTGTTTCCCCATAATTAGACATAAGAAGCACGTGGGCATCACATCATCATTTATATGAATGATGGAACAAAAAGGAAAATTTTAAATACACACAAACGAAGTATTTATAAAATTACAAAAATATTTTAATTTCAAATATCTAATTTTATTTTTTATGTTTTCGATAAACTTAAAATTAATCCGTATAATAATTTTTAAATTTATTTTTAATCAAATTAATTTAATAATAAAATTGTAATACAAGAAATATATATTATATATATTAAAAGATACAAGTAAGATATATTTCTAATTAAAAAAAAAGTATGTATATCATAAAAACTATTTTAAAAAAATAAATCTATAACATTTGAGTATGAATACTGAAATTTATGATCTATAGATGGACACATTTATGTTAACTAAATTATTAATTATTCTTTTTTTTAAGAAAAGTATTATTCTTATATTTAGATTTTATTAAGAGTATTTGAATTATAATGGAATAATTAAAAATATATTGACATAGCTATTAAAGAGCATAGCTTAATCCATGAACTAAATATCAAAATCTATAGTTTGGAATCTTCAACCTTTTAATGAAAAAAAAAGTTATAATCTAACCATTTATAAATTACAAAAATAATGTTACACGTGGTGGTAATTGGTTCATAAATATGAAGGAGAGGGATGGATGTGTCAGCAAATGATATGAAATAATATCATAAATTAAAATAAAAAAGGAAAAAAGGAAAAGAAAAAAAGATGTGAAGAAATGGGAGCAAAAGCTGTAAAGAGCTATACGCTTTGCTTTCCCATCTTTTTCTATTTCGATTTATATATTTATAATTATGTTTTGGATTTTTTATTTTTGAATGTTAATTATGTTTTGGAATTGGTGGGATACATGAAAATGAGATAAATAAATATTCCGGCAAAGATGGATTAGATAGGGAGGGAATTAGATTCCCAAACGCATCCCAGCACCTTTTTTTGTCTTATCTTTTATCATTTATTTTAATTATTTTTGTAAAGCTGTTAAAGTTCATTCAAATTTCATCAATAAAAAGATAATTAAAGTTATTTTATCAGATCGAATATATCGTTGAATTTTCTAAAATTATATTAAAGGGAAATTGTAACCACGTTTGGTAAGTATTTGTAAATATAGACATCAATTTTTTTTTTTTGCAAACTTAATTTTACTAGAATTTTAACATGGGGTTGCACGTGATATTTTTTTAAATAATAAATTATATATATAATTATAATTATAAATTGTTTCATACATTTTTGCACTAAATTTAAATTATCAAATAATAATTTTAATTTAATATTGAATTTTATAACCATTTTTTCACGTTAGTTAAATTTATTAAAATTAACATTTTTGTTAAAAAACAGTTAATATTTTATTTTGAGTTTAAAAAATAATAGGTGTTATTATTAAAAAAAACTTAATAAAATTTATCGCATCAAAATTAAATTTTATTTCTGATTTTTAAAAATCGATACTCTTTAGTTTTTCTCAATTTATCTATTAATAGACCAATTACTCTTCAATTATAAAATTTATAAGAGTTATATCATTAGTATACATCTATGAACTTACCTTTAACCTTAAATGATAATTTCATCATTCTTAAAAAAAAAAAACATTCATATGAATAATTAAGCATCAAAAGATCTCTACAAATATTATTACAATAAAAGAAAAGTTACATGAAAGTTAAGGTAAATAATCCAACAAAAGTAAGATAACTTATTATAAAAAATAAATAAATAAAAGACAAAGAAAAGTAAATCCAAACAAACAGAAACTGTTTTTGTAAACAAAATATAGAGCACTATTTATAGAATTGGAAAATACAATTTATTATTTTAATTAGAATATAAAGTGTCAAATAAAATCTATGAGATTTGGTAAAATATCTTATTTTCTACGTTATAACGATGATGAAAATTTAAATGATAGTGTAAATATTTTCATTTGATGGTTGAAATCTTTTATCTTCTAACTTATCTATGAGATTTGTTAAAAATATTTTAACTTCTACTAATGAAAATCTAAACGATATTGTAAATATCTTTTACATTATTTGCATTTAATTTTTTTTTTATATTCCAATGACATGTTTGTAATTTAGAGTATGACTTAAGGGGTAAAATCGTCCAAAAATGATTTTTCCTTTAAGCCACACTTTAAGTAGTATGATATGATATGATATGATTTTTAAAATTCGAAATTAATGATTTTTTAGTAATACTATTTTGCCATTCTACCCATTTAATGCCTCATTTTCAAATTCAACCTCCATTTTTCAAACTTTCCATATTGATATTACATACCATTTTTAAATGTCAAATTAATGTTATGAGATTTTAGTAGATTCCTAAAATATTTTTTCCAAAACGATTTTTCTCTCTTCATCCTCAATCTCTCATTTTGCTGTTGTCTAGAATTTTCGTTGGATTTTTTTTATAAAAAAACTTTCCTTATTTCGACAAGATACAGTTCTGTCGAGACTGTATTGTTATGTAATGATTTAAAAAAAAAAACACGTATGATTTTTTGAAGATTTTTGAAGTGCACCAACGTCGTCATGATTTATGGCGACGCTCTTATGAAACCCTAATTTGCACGAACGTTGAAGATGAAAATAATACGATTTAACTATAATATTGTATTACTCCTAACATAAATAATAATATATTACAATGTACAATACATGAATACAATTTATTTATTATAATATTGAAATTGTATTGTTCGTGAATTCTTATACATCATATGTGTGTATTCATTTATATTAAAACTCTAAATGTGCATGGATGTAGACGATGTAATTAATATGTATTCATAAAATCATATTAATAATCTTATCAAAACAATACTGTATAGGTCAATTAGAGAAAGTATCAAAGCAGTAGCGTATTATATTTCAGAACAACACTGTGTATGTTTGTAATGTTAAATCTTATGAAATCCATTTACCCAATAGGGCGTTTTCTGAACTGTCCTATTATTTTAGTAAATACTGTATTACACTTCCATCAGTTCAATGATACCTCTCAAATAGAGCATATTTTAGTTGTAATTGTAGTTGTTAATAATACCTCATTTTGATACCCCGAACGTGAAATACAATACATAAATCTATTTAAATGTTGCTTAAAGAATAATAATACGCTTTGATAAATATAAAAAATCTGATAGTTTATTTCGATACACTTTCATGTGAACGTAAGACTCATATATCTATACAGTATATACAGTCTGGTACATTAATGCCTAATATTTCAATACCTTAAAATCAAATCCAAATGAAATAACGATTGTACATGACTTTACTATCGGTTGTTCACTATTGCACTCATATATGACTACCATTGTATGACTAGATATCCTTTTGCCCTATTTTTTCTACCATATTTGCAGACATGTATGACTAGACAGTAAGGTATACTCTTGCCGTATTTTTCATACAGTATTTTCAGAAATCCCAGTTGTTCATACTTCTCCTCTAGTCTTACTTCTATCAACCTAGTTCCCTTTTATTCATTCCATCGTGCTTTGGGTTTCACGTCCGATGATCTTTTTTTGTCACGATCTAAAGCACTAGATGAACTTGGTGTCTTAAATGTGAAAAAAATAATCTAGTTAGTAAATACAGTATAACATAAACAAAACATCCGTACATTACACAGAACCATACCATTTACACCATGATGAAAGAATACACTAATTCAACTAAATCAACAGAAGACTAAGAATTTTCAAACAATCACTAAACAACTATAAATCCAAATAGAATGAATAGTGGAACCTATAAAAAATTACAATATTATTGTACATGCAAATTAATACCGTACATGCAAGTTAATATCGTACATGCAAGTTAATACAGTAGAATACCCATCCTAACCATTATGCACTTCTGTTTTCGGGCCCTCAAACCAGAAATCGACAGTAGTAATAATCCCAAGAACTATAATAAAGTTTTGTTTAAAACCCTAACCAAAAATCGAAGAACCAAACGAATTAAACTAGATTATTAAACTCATACAATGTTGATTATTACAAAACCTCTTGAACACGAAATTCGATTATATTAAAAAACCAAAATACTATACAGATAAAAAATCGTCCATCAAAGGAAAAATCAAATATGTATGTCTTCTTTATATCTAATGTAGAAAAAAAAACTCTAAAACTAAACAAAACTATAAACTTACCATAAATTTTTTTTCTCTTCGTGCTTACACCGTGCTTACATCATAATTAGAAAAATAAGGAAAAATAAGGAGATTTTCAACACCATAAAACAACTATAGTAACATATCTTCCCAAAGCAAAGCTTCCATCTTTGATTTATTAGTGAAAATACGAGCATTCTTTCTGTTAGGATCTCACAAATGTCCCACATTAGAAAGTGAGAGAATCCACCATCTATATAAAAGAGATATGAGTTACTCCTCTCATTGCTAATTGGTTTTGAGGTAAAACCTCATATTTTCTAATATGAGCAGGATGATCTCCTCCATTTTCATAAATTATCTACTTCTAGGTTGGATGAAAAAAAAAAAGGTACTAACAGACAAAATACATTGGTTTACATACCTTTTTAACATTCCACTTCAAATTAGATTGAAATTTCTACCTAATCTAAACTTTTTCTTGATTACAATGTATCTTTGATAACTCTCTTTCCTTATTGTAATTGTATTTGAATCCTACATATATACCTTTTATAATTATTGATATATCTTTTTCAAAAAGAAATTTCTACATAATTATATCTCTTTAACTTCACACATACATACATGCTTTTTTTTAGCCCACACATACATACATGCTACACACACATCATCATATGGAGAAAAATATAAGTAATTTATATGAAGAATAATTGCAGCTTCTTCCTAAAAAAATTCCAATCACTTTATACTTTATTGACTTAGACTTCACTTTAAATATAAAAGAGAGAATTAATGGGTTCATATAAAAAAGTAAAAAAAGTATATACTAACTAGATGAATCATTAAATAAGGATTTTGCTTAATTTTGTGAGTATCAATAAAAATGCACGTCACACATATGCATATTATTCACCAATATGGGCAAAACATCGTTTTAAACTTTTATTCACTTCATAAATGTTAATATATTCTATTTCCAGATCATATTTTCACTAGTCATAAATCATTCAAACCTATATAAGTTATTTATTATAAATTGTATAATTATTTAGAGCTTATCACCCATTTTCTTTCCAAATAACTAATAGAAAAACATTAAAAGAAATACAGTACTTAGTTCATGGGAATGGACTGAAGTTGAAACTTTTTTGTCTTTAGAGAATGAGAAATTATACTTTTTTTACCTTTACTTTCCTGTCAACACACTTTTCAAGTTTAAAAATTCATAGGGTGTGTTTGGACCCCTTTTGTGTAAACGGTCTAGCTGGTTATAATAACCCAACCAATATTTGTCCCACCATTTATTATAAATGGTGATTACTTGAACTTACGTGTCCGTTTATCTAAACCTTACATATATTATTTTTTATTACATAACCAGCCCCTCAAACATTATTTATCATAATCTCTATTATAATAATTTACTCCTCAAATACTATTTATAATAACCGTGGTTTATCATAACTTTTTATCTATCATAGACAAATTGGTGTCTAAAACACACCTAGTTTGAATAAACACCTAAAATTTAAAGCTCAATAACAAAAAATACACTCATTATTCATTAACAAATTCTTAAGAAATTTAAGTTAAGGGGATAAAATTTTTTCTTTAAATTTACATAGACAACTACTTTATTTGGTATATTCCAACCTCTACAATTTGAATCAAGGGATGAGAAAGATATAATTTACTCTAGGGGTTGTAATGTAATGTAACATAGTAAGAACACAAAAAGAAAAGAAAAAGGAAAGAGATGAGATGAGATTGGTTTTAGTACAATGGCATGCAAAAATAATAAATAATACATATATTTTTATCACTTTTTTATAAAAAAAAATGAGGCTGAAAAAGACCAAAGAAACAAAGGTACATTAGATTGTGACACTACCACTCAAGACCATTGCACGATAAATCCACCTTTTTCTTTTATTATTATCCTTATTATTTAATTTACCTTCTTTCATCTATAGAACATTTTTAAAAAATGACAATTTTTTTTAAGGGAATGAGCTGATTAAAAATAAATTTAACTATAGTCGGTCACTTACTAAAACAATTATTTTTTCACCATTCTTAAAACCAAATATTTTAATATCTCATAATTTATTCCATAAAAATAGTTGAAATTAAAAAAAAAAAACTCACATAAATAATAATAAATTGAGAAACTTGCAATATTAATTAAATTCACAAAATAATTATAAATATAGTCTTTTTTTTAGTACATATTGGGGAACAAGGACATATAATACCGATTATCGGGATTGAACTTGTGATGTGTTGAACTAGTTTACAACCAAACACTAAAACTATTAGGCCACTGACCCATTCGATTAACAACTATAGTCATTAATACTAATAATAATATTGTATTATATAATACATAATATTGTATTAATAAAATATAATATTATATAAACAAATACTTATAATAAAAAATTAAAATGTATTAATGAATATAAATAACAATATTTTAAAATTTATCAATATCTGTAATTATTGCGTGAGAATAATTTATCCAATAAAATTTCCCTAATAAATGCATCTAAAAAGATTTTCTTTTTCCTTACTAGGGTTCCTTTTTTCTGTCCCCATGACCATGCATGACCAACCCAAACCCCCCCAATTACATTATTATATTCTGCCTGAGCAGCCACTGTGAAACTGCACTACCAAAAAGAAGCTTAAAGAAACTTAACCAAAATATTCTGTTTTTTTTTTTAAAGAAAAAAACATATTCTATCTACATCTATAGTTTCTTCTTCTCTCTTTCTTTCAAAAACCCTAGGCAACATACAATATAACTTCATTCCCATATATATATTTTCCATTCCTTTTTCCTTTCTTCTCTCCCACTCAACTCTATCATCATCCTCTTTTCTTTCCTTTCTCATCAACAAGTTTTGTTTTTTATTTTTTGGTCCCTTTAAAAGTAAAGAAATTTCTTGATTACCCTTGATCTCCATGGTTTTCTCTTCAGTTCCTATGTTTCTTGATCCACCCAATTGGCCTTCCCAGGTATGGTGTTTTCATTTTTGTTTCTCTCTATTTAGCTTCTTCAATACAAAAGCAACAAAAAATTTCTTCTTATACCTTTTTTATTCTCTTTCTTTTTCTTGAATATACCAAACATTTTGATTTGGGATTTTGCTTTTTGATCTTTTTAAATAGCAACAAAATCACCTTCAAGGAAATGGTTGTGAGACTAATAACACTCAACACGTTCCTATCCCACCACTGCCAGCTGCAGCTGGCGGTGGCGGTGGCGTTGATGGAGGTGGGGGTGGAGGACTTGGGTCGATAAGACCCGGTTCGATGACAGATCGAGCGAGGCAGGCAAAGGTACCGCAACCAGAACCCGGGCTAAAATGCCCTAGATGCGAATCAACCAACACGAAGTTTTGTTACTTCAACAACTACAGCCTCACACAGCCGCGGCACTTTTGCAAGACGTGCCGACGGTACTGGACACGAGGCGGGGCGATGAGGAGTGTGCCGGTCGGGGGAGGGTGTCGGCGGTCGAGCAGCAAGCGAAGCAGCAAAGGAGGGAGCAACAGGTCAAAATCTCCAGCTGGTTCAAGCACTTCAACAAGCACAGTTTCATCAAACAATTGCACAGCAGATATCATTAGCCATCAATTGGCTCCTCCTCCACCAACCCATTTCCCCTTTTTGGCTCCAAATTTAAACCATCTCAGTGATTTTGGCATCCCCAATTCACTCTCAGATTCATCAGTTTTATCAAGTGGAATTGCTGATCATCAACAATGGAAAATACCCTTTTTTGCAAATTTACATCAACAAAATGGGATGTATTCAAATTTCATGGCTGAAGATCATAATCATCAACCAGCTGATAATTTCTCAAATTACCAACGTTTGTCAAAGCCATTAATGAACAATGGATTCAGTGCTACAACTCATCAGTTGGAGAACACTACTAGTAATAGCACACAAGGGATTAACAATTTTTCAAGAAATTTTCTTGGAATTCAACCAAATTATGGTCAGTTTTGGAATTCAACCACTACAACAACTTCAACAACAGCTGGGAACATTGCATGGACAGATCAAATTTCAGATCATTTCAATTCAACTTCTTCCACTAGCCATCTCTTGTAATTTGGGGTTCTAATCTTTCCAATCTTAGAAACAACAACATTTTACCAAAAGGGTTTTTTTGTACTCTTTTTGCTGTGATTACAACAACATTTCAAGAGATGGAAGGGGAAGAAAGTGAATGGATTTCAGAATTAGGAACAAGAAAACTTTATGTGAAGTTTCAGGGAAAATATTATTATGGTAGGTTAATTAATTAGCTAGCTAGCTACTTTTGTTGTTTGGGGTTTTCATTGTATATCTATTTAGTTTTTTTTTTTTTGGGGTTTTAATTTAGGAACTTTGGTATATGTATTATGAAGTTTGATATCATCTGACTTTAAAAGAGAGCTAAGATTGTATAATTCCTTTGTGAAATCTAATGAATGATAATCTATGCTCTCTTTAGATGTATGTATGAATTTAATTTACGTAATTCTATTGTTCATTTTCATTATTATTGATCTTTTGGTCAACCCAAAAAATCATCTCCAAAAATAAAAAGTGTTATTGTGCCAACTTGAATATAGTTTATTTGGTTAATATTTTCGTAACATGCATTTAAGATTTTGAAGAAGTAGAAGTTGAAGTCGTTTTTATGGATGAATCCTTGAGCTTGAAGTGAAGGGTTATTAGATGAATGTGTAGGTGACCCTACATTTTGAGGATGTGGTACCAAATATTTTTTAAAAATGCTATCTCATAGAGTATATAAATTTTGTGGTCCTAATTATGCCACATCCCAATTAAGGTTTTATTTTTGAATATTCATGTGTTTGAAAATGATCTTGATTGGGTTTCATTCTTGAATATTCATTTTAGAAAAATCTGAAAAGTCCCATATGAAAGCTTAATCTTTTACTATTGTTTGTTTTTAATTGCAGGGTGTGATTTTCTTTTTCAGCTTCCTGGAAAGAAACTGCAGTTTGAATGCATCGAAATTTGTGCCACTTCTTCCTTTTCGATTCTCCCCTAAAATCTAAAATTTTCCTCTCAAGTTAAAATTAATAGTTCAAAAGTGTGATTACGATACTTAATAAAGTTCCGTGATTGATTAATTAATCACCATTTTTCTTCACATCCTAATAGTGATCATTTTTAATTCATGTAATGTCATTTTTTTGTCAATACAATTGTTAGGGTCGTCACAACCTAGAGACAGATTAGTAATGTTCTAGATATAATGGAAGTGAAACATCCAGAATCCAATCATATCTTAGATCGAATCAAGTGAGAAACTATTAATAAATAGAAAAAAGAAAGGGAAATTTGGTACTCAAGATGATGTAGAATGTTAGCATTTAGGATTTCTTTTGGTTCAAAAAGGGAGTAGAGCACACAATTCAAATTGGTCAAAAGTGGAAAAAAAAGGAGAAGCCCTTCTCTTGACTACTTAAGCTTTTTGTTGGGATTTTTATTTACCTCCTTGCTTTGCATTTTGATTATATATATATATATATATATATATATATATATATATATATATATATATATATATATATATATATATATATACGTGTGTGTGTGTATATTTAAACAAAAGTGAAATCAAAGTAAAAGGTAAGGCTGGTTGGAATTTTTGCATCATGTTTATGATGTCAGTATTTCCCATCATTTAGTTCTTATATAGATTTCACTCTTTTTTTAATGGAATCTTGGCTTTGGAATATTTCTTTTATTCCTCCTACACAAATTGAATATTTTACTCATCAAAATCCCTTCTTTTTAACTTGAGTCTTCCCTAGGAATTGAAACTTGAAATTTAAACTCCTGTTGGGATCAACAATAACATAATTTCCATCTAACATTACCCTACATTTAATTAACATAATGCAATCACAAATCAAAAGTAACCCATCAAAGATTTCCTTAAATTAGAACCTAATAAGTTCCTTACTACCTTCTAAACCCTCCATAACGTTTATTTGACATGTTTTTCTCGGACTTCCTTAAATTATACTATCTTACATACATTTCCAATCTTTCAAATAGTATTTGTTTCCTAAGAAGAAATATACATTTTTTTTAATCAAAGCTACCATTCGATTAGAAAAATCATTAAAATGTTTGATGAAAGTCGATGTGTTTGAATATCGTTCTTCCAAGTGGCTGCTATTTCATTTTAAGTCATTGCGACATTTGCTTAATCTATTTCTCTGAATTGAAAAGCGTTTTTCACTCTCCCTTTGTTGCAATTGCACTTTTTACGTATTGTTTTTTACACATCTATGTTGTATTTTCTGCATTTTCAACGAAAACTACAGGCACAAACTTGCCCCACAATTCTGGAAGATACCTATTAGAAGAAGGAAATGAAATGGGCAAAAGAATGTGTATTCATTGATGCCAGAATAATGGTTATTTATACAAGGTTTGTATATAAGAACTAAAACTAACTCTAACAAAATAACAAACTAACAGATTTACAGAACTAATTTTCCAATTCTCTAATAATTATTCTAATACTCCCCCCTCAAGGTGGGCTATACAAATTGTCAATGCCCATCTTGGACATCAACCGAAATAGAACATTCTGGTTCAAAGGTTTAGTGAGCATATCTGCCAACTGGTGTTGGCTACGAATGGGGAGAAGCTTCAAAGTGTTGTCCTGGACTCGATCGCGCACAAAATGACAATCTAATTCTATATGTTTCGTGCGTTCGTGAAAAACAGGATTGGTGGCTATGTGAATAGCAGACTGATTGTCACAGAACAATATCGGCTGAAGGTGAGGTAATTGGAGCTCTTTCATTAATGATTGTAGCCAAACAATTTTGCAGGCAGCTAATGCCAGTGCACGATACTCTGCTTCGGCTGAAGATCGTGATAAAGTCGATTGCTTCTTTGATTTCCATGAAACCAAAGTGTCGCCGATGAACACACAAAATCCAGTCGTTGAACGGCGAGTATCGGGACATGACGCCCAATCTGAGTCAGCGAAAGCACGAATTTGGAATGAGGAAGAGGCCTTAATGAATATCCCTTGTCCTTGAGTGCCTTTGAGGTATCGTAGAAGATGATACCCTGCTGCCATATGCTCTTGGCACGGTTTTGAGACAAATTGGCTCAGGCGATTAACCGCATATGTGATGTCAGGTCGTGAAATTGTTAAGTACAACAATTTTCCAATTAATCGCCGATAAGTAGAAGAGTCGTGTAGGACAGTGTTGTCATTGTGCTGTAGCTTGGCATAGGGATTCATTGGTACAGGCTCTGGTTTGGCACCTAAAAAACCATACTCTTCAAGAAGAGTAAGTGTGTATTGTCGTTGAGATAGGCTAATGCCATAATGATTGCGTGCCAGTTCTAGGCCTAAAAAGTATTTGAGATCGCCCAAGTCTTTCAACCGGAATGATCGATCAAGAACTTCCTTCAATTCATCTATCATCTGAAGGTTTGACCCGGTTATAATTATGTCATCGACATATACAAGGAGGGCAATGAAGGCCTTGTCAGTTATTTTCAAGAATAGAGAGTAATCAGACTTCGATTGTTGAAACCCGTTGGCGATTAAGGCAGTGGTGAATTTTGCGAACCATTGTCGTGAAGCTTGTTTCAAGCCATATATCGACTTTCGCAAATGGCATACTAGACGTTCACCAGGGCGTGGAGAAATATTCTTGGGAGAATATCCGAGAGGAAGGTCCATGAAAACTTGCTCATTTAGGTCACCGTGGAGGAACGTGTTATTCACGTCCAATTGAATAAGTGGCCATTGGTACGAGGCAGCCATGGTAAGTAGAACCCTGACTGTGACAATCTTTGCTACGGGGGAGAAAGTTTCTAAGAAGTCGAGACCTTCTTGTTGAGTGAATCCTTTTGCTACTAGGCGTGCTTTATGCCTTTCAATGGAACTGTCAGAACGGTGTTTCACTTTGTACACCCATTTGCAACCAACCGATCTCTGATTATGAGGCAAGGAAATTACATTCAAGTAGCATTGTCTTCCGTGGCCTTTATTTTCTGTGACCATGGCACATTGCAGTCTTTGGTGAGAAATGGCCTGGTTGTAATTGGTGGGTTCAAAGGAGGCAGAGATATTGAGGGACATACAACGATATTGGGGAGCCAATTTGTCATAGGATAAATGGTTTTGAATTGGATATCGGGTTGATGAGGGAGGGATAGGGGTGTTTGCTAACAAGTTGCAATGATAAGATTGCAAGTAGGATGGTCTTTTGGTTGGGCGTTTTGAGCGACGAGTGGGAATATTAGATGGAACTGAAGGGATCTCAGAGATGCTAGGTGTATCACTATGCATCAAGGGTTGAGTTGGTGAAGTTGTGGGTTCAGTGTGAGAAATGATATGTTGATCAGGAAGAATAGGAATTGGTCGAGGTGGGGTTTGAGTTGGTGTAGAAGGAGCATCATCAAAAGGATGCATATAAGGTTGTGGTAGCACAAGGTCAGGAAAAATTTCAGGTTGAGTGGTTGATATAGACATGGTTTGAAAAGGAAAGATGCCTTTATGGAAGACAACATCACGAGAGCAAAAGAACTGACGAGGTTCTAAATAAAAAAGTTTGTATGCTTTCATGCCACGAGGGTATCCCACAAAGATCGACGGACAAAGACGGGCATCAAATTTTGACCGATGTACAGGCAGTGTTGAGGCATAGCAAAGGCATCCAAAAACTCTTAAAGAAGTATAGTCAGCATCAGTACCATGAAGCATGCGATAAAGAGTGGCATTGTTGAGCACTGGAGAAGGTGTGCGGTTGATGAGATGAATTGCTGTTAGTATACAGTCACTCCAAAAAGATAAAGGCACCCGAGATTGGTGATACAAGGCACGAGCAACGTTCAAGATATGTTGGTGCTTGCGTTCTACCACCGAATTCTGCTCGGGACGAGCTACACATGAGAATTGGTGTGCGACACCCTGTTGGAGAAAAAACTCACGAAATGCAAGTTGGGGAGCGTTATCGGATCGAAATGCTTTGATCTGTTTCCCATATTGAGTCTTAACCAGCTTAAAAAACTGAGGTACAATGGTTAAGACATCAGACTTTGTACGTAACATGTAGACCCATGTGTAACGAGTGCAATCATCAACCAATGTTAAGAAGAATTTATAACCAGAAACAGAGTGTGTAGATAATGGTCCCCAAACATCAGCATGCACCAAATCAAAAGGATGAGGGGACATGTTATTGTTAGAAGTAAAGGATAAACGCCTCTGTTTTGCAAGAGGACAAACATGACAAAGTGAATCAGAATTTAAAGGAATTGTATCTAAATGAAGTAAAGATTTGAAAGGTTGTAACCGCAGCATAGACGGATGACCAAGCCGTGCGTGCCATAGGTCAGCAAGAGACTGAGAAATGGAGGCAATTATTGTATCAGAATCATCAAGTATGTATAGTCCAGCATTCAACTTACCCTTGCCAATCGTCCGCGAAGTGGATACTTCCTGAATCAGACAAGCATTATTAGCAAAAAGCACATGTAATGGCTGAGAACTAGTCAATGCACTTATGGATATGAGGTTATAGTTGAACTGGGGAACAAATAGAACATGATGAAGGCTTAGTTTCCCATACACAACAACAGACCCCATAAATTGAACATTGATGCGGGTATGATCAGGTAGAGACACTGTGGTATGAGCAGGATAAAGAGATGTGAAAGCAGATTTATCGCAGCAGATATGAGCTGACGCTCCAGAGTCATGAATCCAGGAGCGATGTGTAAGGATGGTAGTGGTAGATATAGATCGAGTAGACATACCAGCAATATGTGAGAGATTAGGTTGCGGAGTTGGATCAGAATTAGCAAGTCGAGACTGCAGCATTGCTAAGAAATGTTGACATTGGGCAATATCATTATTGAGAAGGGTAGGGTCTGAAGAATAACTCGGAGAGCTCTCGGAGATGATAGAGGAAGCCGAGTGAGGTGGTTGAGGTGTGAAGTGGCGGCGAGGTTGATATCCTGGTGGAAAACCATGGATTTTGTAGCATCGATCAACTGTGTGACCCAATTTTCCGCAGTGAGTGCAGATTGGGCGATCCTTCGGCATTTTCGGATCATTCGAAGAACGACCTGATGTGGCAGTAGCTAATGCAATCGCAGGTGGAATAGGGAGAATTGGCATTGACCGCTGCTGCTCTTCTTGAGCAATGAGAGCAAATGCTTTGTTGATGGCTGGAGGAGGATCCATAAGAAGGATCTGAGAACGAGCGTGGCCAAAAGTCTCATTAAGCCCCATGAGAAAGCAGATCAGGTACTCATATTCAACGAAATCAACAATGGCTTTGTTTCCTCCACTGGTGCATAAACTGCAAGTGCAGGCAGGCCGATAGGTCGTGTATTCATCCCAAATACTCTTAAGTTTGGAGAAATAAGTAGAAACCGAGAGTTGATCTTGTACCAGAGTAGCCAGATCGCGTTTCAATTGGAAAATTCGTGGTCCATTCTTCCTCTGAAATCGATCCTTCAGATCAAGCCAGATCGCGCGAGCAGAATCGGTAAACAAGATGCTAGATGAAATTTCTTTGGCAATGAGAATTGAGAATCCAAGCAACAACGGCGTTGTTGTTCCCGGTCCATGATTGTAGCGTCGAATCGGTAGGTTTTGCGATTGAGCCATCGCGAAGCCAAGTTTGTTTGAATCGAGAGCAAGTGTCATCGAGCGGCTCCAAGAAAGCGTAGTTTCGTTCGGTGAGCAACTTCGCAGAGGCGATGGCGAGGTTGGAGGTGTCATTGTGATGGAGGAAGAATCGACTGAGATATGCTTCAGTCAGAGAGGGAGGAATCGAAGCTGGAGTATCGGCGATGGGTGTAGAAGATGAAGTCGCAGCCGGGATCTGAGCAGCAATCGGATCTGGAGAGGCCATGAAAGCAGCAAGAAAGAGGAAAGTGATTAAGAAAAGCGTGAAAGAACTTCTGATACCATATTAGAAGAAGGAAATGAAATGGGCAAAAGAATGTGTATTCATTGATGCCAGAATAATGGTTATTTATACAAGGTTTGTATATAAGAACTAAAACTAACTCTAACAAAATAACAAACTAACAGATTTACAGAACTAATTTTCCAATTCTCTAATAATTATTCTAATAATACCATCATATCACCACATTTTGGTGAAGTATTTTTAAACATTTTCTTTTTGAAAATAAGTATTTTTAAACATTATGATGTCGCCACTATAACTTTAACTGATAATAATTCTTGTATATTTTGTGATTCGGTTTAGGTATGCCTCTCTCCATGTCTTTAATACAAGTATCCCTTTTTCACAAAAAAAAAAAAATCTTTTTCTTAAAAATGACCATCACTACCTTTGTTTTATTTTTTATTTATTTCCAAACCAAAAAAAATATAAAAGAAACTAAAATTATGGTGTTTCTAACTGGATACTTTTACTATATATATATATATATATATATATTTCTCTTGGAACCACTAACTTCGTAGCATTTTCTCGATATGAGAATTTCATCCAACTCTAATATTTTGCCAAAAAATCAACAAATAGGTGTGATAGGAATTATATCTCTATATTTAGTATTTAAGTATAGTTGAGGTATTATATAGATATTTTCTAGTATTTATTATATTCGAATATTTTCTAAGATTTTTTATTTGGTGTATTATACATAGTTGAAGGTAGACATTTTTTGCCATTATTTCTCTTTCTTTAACAAGATGTTTTGCTCGAGTTAATATTTTAATGAAAAATAGAGAAGAGAGTAGGGGGTATTTGTTTACCATATTTATGGAGGATTTAGTTTGAGAACTTATATTAAAGAGTTATTTTGAACAGGTAAAAATTGAGAGTAGTAGCAAAAAACTCGTTTAGATATGATTTTTGTATAGAGAAGTTAGAGTCAAAATCTTGCTTGGATATAGATTTAAAATGAATAGTTATTTTGAGTAGTTAAAAAATGAATGATTAAAAATTATTGGTTAATAATAAGTTGTTTTGATTTATTTGAAATGAATGATTAAAAAGGAATGGTTAGAAATGAGAAGTTATTTTTAAAAGTGAAAAGGAGGAAGAGTTAGTAAAAACTTGTTTAGATGTAGGTTTTCGAGAAGAAATTAGTAAATTCTTCATCTAAATCCTCATTAAATACGGCAAACAAACACCCCGGGTAAGGACGAAAGAAAAGAAAGAGCTCGGAATTCCAAGCTAAGGGTAAGAAGGGGGTGTTTTTAAGTAGTTTTGTGTGTGGTTTTGATGGGCACATGCATAGGCGTGTGAAAATGTTATCTCTATTTCTATGGCAGCTTTAGCTTTTATATATCTCTTTTAGCTTTATCCTCATTGGACAACAAAAATGAAAATTACATAGAGATTCCAATGTGTGATTCTTCTAGCTTATAAAGCCCCCACGTTCTTCCATATGTGCTCAATCATATGTAAAACTAACTGAGATTCTTCCCATTTTTAGAACTTTCTATTTTACAAAAAAGATTCATTTTTCTATGTTTATAATTTATTGAATTATTAATACTTATTACCCAAAGAGATGGTGACTTGATGGTTTCATTGATTAACGGTAATTCAGTTCAACATCATAGTTCTTATTTATTTGAGAACAATAATATCTATCTTTGTAATTTTTGTTGTCTCCTCTCCCAACTTATACTAAATCAAAGAACTATTAATATTTATCGAAAATAAATACTATGCAAAGCAGTAATACATGCATCGCCCTAAAAATTATAGAGAATTAAAGTTCTCCAATTCAAAATTGTTATAAAACATGAGTCATAATTCATGTATGTGCCAACTTAAGAGAGGTTTAAATTTTCTGTTTAATTTATTGAATTATTAATTAAAATCCTTCAAAATATTGAGATTTTTTATGAGTGAAAAAAAAGAAGTAATGGATGATCTCTTCTAACAAACTATAAATGTAGTCAAATTTGAAATTATTTGTATTAATAGTCATAAATATATAGTATTATTAATACTAATTAATACAATATTATGTATTATTAATACCATATTATTTTTATTATTTTTAGACAAATACCGTATTATTATTATCTATGACATTATTGTTATGTTTTTTTTAAAAAAAGTTATCATAGTTGTAATTATTTTTTGAATTTAACTAAACTTGTAAATTTTTCAAATTTTTTTTTTCAATTCATTTTTTCAATTCAAATACATAAAAAAACAGATTCAATGACATTAAATTGATAATCACAAAATTGATAAGATTCAATCAAGAAAATGAAATGAAATTGATTAAATTTAATAATCAAACTTAAATTGATATGATTTAGTTAAATTAAATATTCCATATTTTACTTTATATGAAATATCTTAAATGTTTTTACTATAACTAAAATAGGGATCCACAATTTAGAATTTGCTATCTAAACCAAAATTTCATTTCCTCAAAAAAAAAAAAAAAAAAAAACATATGTGGAAATTAAAGAGAATATAAATATTGAACACATTTTATTTGTCACATGATATTTATTATGAATTTAAAACAAAGGGTTAAGAAATTAAGCATGGTGTTTTTTACTCCAATGTTATATTCGATTCAATTATAAAGGAAAAGCAAATACTTTCTTGTTTTCAAAAAAAAGAAAAAGAAAAAGAAAAGCAAATTCTCTGTTGTTATTCATAATGCGATCAACTATCGAGTTATTGTCTTATCGCATATTCATGAATCTTACTAAATGGTATGTTTGATTTGAACTATGAGTCAAACTATTTGAACTAATGTTTGAGACCAATCACATACTCTCATAATTTGGTGAACTATATTAATCGAGCACTAATTTTTTCTTTGGTTTGTCATAATTATATAACTTTAATTGTGAGACTATTCAAATGAAGAGGTTTACAACTTTAGTAAAATTATTAGAATTTCTTTTGTGCTATGTGGAGCCAAAGGAGACAAACAATCTTTGACTAAGAAATGATGTCTTATTCATCATTGTGCTTATTTACCCTAAACTTTATCTATTTCACTCTATACTCTTCTATGAGTCTCACAATAATTACTAATTCCTGTTCTTTTGCGAGTCAAAAGATCAACAAATATTATAATGATTATATATTTTTCATAAGAATTCAATGCATAAGCCATATGTCAAAAAAAAAAAAAAAAAAGTTTGTGTCTGCAATAACCTACCATTAACTTTTAAAGAAGCGTGGAATGGTTCAACAACATCAATATAATCTATGAACTAAAATATCATGAGTTTTGCATCTTTCCATCTCTAATTGTTGTTAAATTCTAAGAAAACAAAACTTTTAAGGAGTTTTTGGAGAAATTATATTTTATATGCTACTATTTTTTTTTTTTTTGAAAAATTTATATGCTACTATTTTATATTTATATTTATTGTGTTCATTGTTGATTATATTATATTGGAATATTGTGTTCATATGGCCAGCCCTTGTGTCGGCTTTTAACCAGTAATGTTCATCTCAGATTCTCAAGGTATTGCATATTGAACTTAAAAAAGTATACATATTCACCTTTGGGTTCTTTAATTAATCGTTCAAAATCTCTACAAAAATCTATTGTGATGTGGATTTTATGAATTCGAGGAGGAATCAATTTCGATATGTGAAATAATTATTAAATTAAAAGACATTGAAATAAAAAGGAAGTAAAGAAATATATATAGCCTTATTATTTTTTTTGAGATAATATATGCTTAACTATTCTGTGATTATAAATAGATAAAGAAAGAGTTTAAATAGGATAGTAAAAATAAAAATATGATCATATAGTTTGCATTTTATCCCTTCATAACTTATCAAAGTGATTTAGAAGTGATTTAGATTTCTTTCACTGTGATTTTTTAGATAAAAATTTATATAATTAATTTATATTGAATTAATTGAAATGTGTAGAAGAAACGTATTTTGTTCCATATTTTCCATATGAATATAAGAGATATTTGCTACTGATTCCCTATATTATGTAATAAAATGATTTAAGATAGGACACTGTTGATTATTAATTCTGATTTAATTTTAGTATTTTAATATTGATGTGTTCCTAGTTTTTAAGTCTTAATGGCATCGTGCAATAGTGCATAATGAATCCTAAATTTTAGGGATTGGGAATATGCCATTTATTTAAGATTTTATTTTTGTCTATATATTGTCAAATGGAAAATCTATAATATGAAGATTAACTTTAGAAACTTCTTCTCTCCATTTTTTTTTTCTGTTTCCAAATACAATTTTCTTTCTTCTTCTTTTAAATTAATTTTCCAACAAGTGGTATCAGAGCCAAGTTCTTATGTTATCATGAACAATTCTACTCAATTGTTAGTTTCTATTCTTGATGGGAAGAATTATAATCGGTGGTTTTGTACAGATGAAAGTTTTGTTCGATTACCATGAGTTATGGGATATCGTGGAAAATGGAGTTTTTGCATTAGCTGAAAATGCAAATGATGTGCAACGAGTAGCGCATCGCGAACATAAGAAAAAGGACAAAAAGGCGTTGTATTTCATCCACCAAAGGATGAATGAGGAGACATTTGAGCAGATCAAAGAAGCAATGACCTAAAGTGAGGCCTGAACCATTTTTTCAACCTTTTATAAAGGTGATGACAAGATAAAGAGGGTGCGTCTTCAAACTCTAAGACACCAATATGATTTGTTGTAGATGGAAACTACATAAACTGTTGATGAGTATATCAATAGGATTCTTGCCCTGACAAACCAAATGAAGACCAATGGTGAAACACATTTAGAGCAGAAAAAGGTGGAGAAGATTTTGAGATCTTTAACTGTCAGATTTGAACATGTTGCTGCAATTGAAGAGGCCAATGACCTGTAAAAAATGACAGTAAGGTTATTGTCTGGTTTCCTAAAGGTGCATGAGCAGCGGATAATTGACACTAAAATTGAAAAACTAATTGAACAGGTTTTACAAGCACAAGCCTCAATTAAATTAATAGCTCAAGTTCACCAAGTAGAGGTCATGGACGTGATCGTAGCTATTCCAACAAAGGTCGTAGTGACAAGAATCATGAAGATGGTGACCAAAATAATACGGGTTCCAACAACAATCCAAATTCAAATTCCTATTGGCAAAGAGGACGTGGTCGTAGTGGATATAAAGGTAAATACAATAAATCAAATGTGGAATGTTATAATTGCCACAAGCTTGGCCATTATGCAAATGAGTGCAGATCAAAAGGTACTAATCAAATTGCCAATTGTGCTCAAGAAGAGGATTATGACGAAGAGAATCATGCATTATTAATGGTAGCCACATCAAATGAAATTCCAAACTACCAGACTTGGTATTTGGATACTGGTTGCACTAATCACATGAGTGGCCATAGAACTGTTTGCAGATTTTGATAAATCCTTTTGCACAGAAGTGAAATTTGGTGATGGAAGATTAGTTCCGGTGACTGAAAAAGGGCGAATTCTTATTGTAGGATCGGTATGACAACCCTAGAGGGGGGTGAATAGGGTTTCTTTAAACTTTATGAAACGTTTTCCTAATGTGGGCCCAATTAAACAAATGAATTAACTTTTTACTAAACATTCAATTTAACCAAGAATACCATATAAATTAAATAAGAAATTATCAAAGACCGATTTCAAGCACCCTATTTAATTATAATATAAAGATTGGTTAAGAATATGTAAGATAAAATTATAACAACCAAACAAAACATATAAGAGCAATTAATATAATATAACAATAAATTAATTGCAAAAATAAAAGAAGTTAAGGATAGAGAAATTGACACCGTGAATTTATAGTGGTTCGGCGCACCTACTCCACTCCCCAAGCTCCTCTTGGGTATTCCACTAAAACAATGAAGACTCTTTCCACGGCTTAGAGTCAAACCGTTACAACGTTCCTTTTGCGGGAGCAAGAACAAACCCGATCTTTTCCACGGCTCAAGATCAAACCGTTACAACCTCTCTTTTTATGGATCAAGAGAAAACCGTACAATGATTTGGAAATGTAAGATCAAGATGAACAAACTCTCTCCAAGAGTGGATTTACAAATTTAACTCTCACAAATCAAATCCTCACAATACAATAATTTCTCTCTCAAGAATAAGATGAAAATTGAAAGCTTGGAGAGAGCAACAATGAAGACTTCTTTATTTTGGAGGATTGAGAAATATGAAACTTGGTGTCTACATTTGGTGGAGAAGATGAAGCTTAAATAAACATGAAGAGGCAAAGTTACCGTTAGACACAAAACACAATAATATTATAATATTCAAAAAAGTTACCGTTAGACACAAAGCATAATAATATTATAATATTCAAAAAGTTACCATTAGACACAAGACATAATAATATTATAATATATTCAAAAGTTACCGTTAGACACAAGACATAATAATATTATAATATTAAAAAGTTACTGATTAGACACAAGACATAATAATATTATAATATTCAAAAAGTTACCGTTAGACACAAGGCATAATAATATTATAATATTCAAAAAGTTACATTTGGACAAACACATAAAAGTAGTATAACAATATATAACTTTATTTCCCTTTTAAAGAAAGTTACCGTTAGACACATCCTCAAATAATAATATAATAATGGATACCTTTGTTTTTCTTTTCTATTTTGCTTTTACCTTGACTTTTTATAACACAAAAGAAATCTCAAATGTCAAACATCCAAGGCTTCACATGTCGCTCTTGGATTGGCCAATTTTGCTACGTTATCATGTCGGGATTTACCATTCAAAATCTTTTAGGTCATAACTTTTTCATCTTAACTTTGATTTGAGTAATTCAAAATGCGTTTGAATTATTATTTCAAGTTCTACAAAATGTATACTTCAAAGCACTATATTTGTTGGTAAATAAATTTCAAGTTTGTTATCATCAAAACATTAATCAATTAATTAGTTAAAGTTAATTAATTTGAGATGGCCAAAAAGCCAACAATCTCCCCCTTTTTGATGATGACAAACTATACAAGAAAAATGAATTCAAAGTGGTGTATGATATATAATATTAACTAGATGCACAATCAACACACATACAAAATATCAATATACTTTCATTTTTCTTATCATCTCTCCCCCTTTTGGAATCAATCAAAAAGGAAAAATAAGAAAACTAATATAGAGATGATTTTAACTAAACATTTTCTCATTTTTAAATAATCACTAATTTCTCCCCCTTTTGAAATCAATGTAATACTCCCCCTTAATAAATGACAAAAGACATTTAAATAAATTAATCAATAAAATAAATATTTTCATGAAATTACTTCAAAGACAATAACAACTTTGCCTAAAAAGCTAAGCAATATGCATAAGAAGGGTAATCACCAAAAGAGGACTATAAGGTAAAACAACATCAAAATTATCGTATAAAGTAGTACTCGCCCTTAAAACAAATAATATTCTTCTAATTTTAAAAAATAAATACCGAGTAGATAAAACTATTTGAGTAAATTCAAGAATAATAATTTACACATATAAAAGTAAAATTTTGAACTTCAAACTATCACAAAATAAACCATTTATAAATTTTTCATTAAAAATCTCTTTCAAGAAAAAAATAATTTTGAATAAAATGCTTACGGGATTCAAGAATATAGATCAATTTCATAAAATACTCCCCCTATGAAAAAGAATTATACAACTCTCTTGAAACCTTTTTTTTTTTTTGGAACATTTTATTCAAATGAGACAAGCAATGTATAAAATTAAACTTTGATTAATAACATGTTTCATATAATGAGACAAAAGCCAAATAAATATTCAATATTTTCTAAGGCAACAAAAATTTATAGAGAGCAAATATCATCATAGCTCATGTTAAAAAAAAACAACAATAGTATTGTACTATAAGTATAATAAAGCTATTAGCACTTTCAATCAAAATAATAGCACATTTTAATAACTATCATAATATAAGATTTCTCAAGAATTATATGTTCAATCAACTAAAAATCACAATAATACCATAAATAGATATTCAATATTTTTCCATGGTATCAATAATTAAAATAATAAGGTATTAGAAATTTTGAATAAGTTTGGAAATAATTGGCCACAACATTTAAAGAATAAATAACCTAATTTATGGAAAATAAAGCAATAAAAAATATCTTCATTTTACCTAAAGACATTTAACCCAATAATCAATAAAAAGAATGAAATTAATTTCAAACATTTAAATCATTCATGAGATGTATTTTCCATAATAGATCCAACAAAAATACTTATCTCCAAAATTCAAAAATAAGTTACCAAACTAAGCAACTTTTCCTTTATTGGTTTCAAGCAAGCCAAAATTGTTGCTCCATTTGAATTAAATTCAAATTTGAAGTTCAAGCAATCAATTGCTTCTTGAAAGTTACACCTACAAAGAAAGTTCAATCAAAGGATTTTGGTACCCATCTTTTGGGTCCTTCATTGTTAGTAAATATAGATTTTGGAATCCATTTCATTTTAGGTCCAATACATTTAAAATTCAACTTTGGCAAATAACAAGTCTTGAATTTATGACCAATTTTTCCACAAGAATAACAAATAACATTTGACATGAATTTCTTTTTAACACAATGATTTTCACAAAGAAATTCTTTCTTGGAGTATTTTTCAATTTAAAGCAATTTGGTCTAATATGACCTTTAACTCCACAATAATGACATATTGGTATAAATTTAGATTTTGAATGCACATGTCTAGTATTTCTAAGCATACATTTTGATTTTTCATGGGACTCTCTATCTTTTTCAAGCTTATGATTACATTGTTTATTATGAGTACATTTAGATCTAACATGATATTGTTTAGGCACAAAAGTTGAATTCTCATAAATGTTTCTACCTTTTTCATGTTTTGACCTCAAATTAGAATTAACCAAATTTGACACATTGGGTAAACAATGAGTAGTTTTAATCATTCTAGTGTTAAAACTAGATAAACAATTTTCATTTTCATTGCAAAATCCTTTTTATCAATAAAGTGTTTGTTCATGTCAATAGTCTTATTAGTTTGAGAATTAGTAGCCAATTTCTCAAAAGATGTTTTTGCAATTTCAAGCTCTTTAGTAGCAAGCATTTTCTTTTCTTTAAGTATTTGCAAAAGATTATTATTTTCAAGACTATCACATTCAAGAAATTTAATTTTATCATTCAAAGAAAGCTTTTCTTTTTCTAAAGAAGTATTGCTATTTTCCAAAATAATAGTTTTATCTTTTAAACTAGCAATTTCAAATTTCAAATCCAACGAAAAAGATTCAATATTTCCATTCTTATTTCTCAATTCATTTAATTCCATTTTCAAATAACAAGATGTAGATTTGAGCTCATCATTTTCTTTCTCAAGAAATTTAATTCTATCATTCAATATGATTTTCTCATCACAACAACTATCAATATCATTATGCAACAATAAAGTATTAGCATCATTTTTCAAACAAACATTTTCATCTATCAAACATTTATTTTCAAGAGATAAAAATTTATACTTCTTTGATAATTTAGCATATTTAGATGCAAGTTTTTCTAAATCTTGTTGTATGCTTTCAAATGTATCAAATAACTCATCGTAAGAAAGAGGTTCTCGAGTTACCTCATCTTCGCCGCTTTCCTCATCGAAATCGTTAGTTGAATTAGCCATCAAGCATAAAGAAGCTTTATCACATTTATCTTTTTCAATTTCATGAATAAATTCTTGATTTTGAGAATTATAATTCTCTTTCACATCAAATAAATCATTAGAAATAGAAGGAGAATTTTCTACACTATACATGTTTTCAAGAAAACTCCAAACATCATATGCATATTCAAAATGTGAAATTATATCAAATATTTTTCTATTTAATGCACAATATATAATATTTAAAGCTTTAGCATTAAAAGTGAGCGACTCAATATTCAATTCCAATTTGGACAAATCATGCTCACAAACATATAAAATATTAAAATCCATACCAAGCATAAAAGTCTTTATTCTATTTTTCCAAACATTATAATTTAAACCATCAAAGAAAGGAGGTCTATCATTAGAATCACTTTCAAAATTTAAAGTTATCATAGCTCTTAGCAATTAAGCTTTTAAAATAATTTCTTCAAAATATTAATAAGATACTAAAAGTATCAAAATAATATTTAAAAATATTTTTATTCAAAGAGCAACCGCTCGATACCAATTGTAGGATCGGTATGACAACCCTAGAGGGGGGTGAATAGGGTTTCTTTAAACTTTATGAAACGTTTTCCTAATGTGGGCCCAATTAAACAAATGAATTAACTTTTTACTAAACATTCAATTTAACCAAGAATACCATATAAATTAAATAAGAAATTATCAAAGACCGATTTCAAGCACCTATTTAATTATAATATAAAGATTGGTTAAGAATATGTAAGATAAAATTATAACAACCAAACAAAACATATAAGAGCAATTAATATAATATAACAATAAATTAATTGCAAAAATAAAAGAAGTTAAGGATAGAGAAATTGACACCGTGAATTTATAGTGGTTTGGCGCACCTACTCCACTCCCCAAGCTCCTCTTGGGTATTCCACTAAAACAATGAAGACTCTTTCCACGGCTTAGAGTCAAACCGTTACAACGTTCTTTTTTGGGAGCAAGAACAAACCCGATCTTTTCCACGGCTCAAGATCAAACCGTTACAACCTCTCTTTTTATGGATCAAGAGAAAACCGTACAATGATTTGGAAATGTAAGATCAAGATGAACAAACTCTCTCCAAGAGTGGATTTACAAATTTAACTCTCACAAATCAAATCCTCACAATACAATAATTTCTCTCTCAAGAATAAGATGAAAATTGAAAGCTTGAGAGAGCAACAATGAAGACTTCTTTATTTTGGAGGATTGAGAAATATGAAACTTGGTGTCTACATTTGGTGGAGAAGATGAAGCTTAAATAAACATGAAGAGGCAAAGTTACCGTTAGACACAAAACACAATAATATTATAATATTCAAAAAAGTTACCGTTAGACACAAAGCATAATAATATTATAATATTCAAAAAGTTACCATTAGACACAAGACATAATAATATTATAATATATTCAAAAAGTTACCGTTAGACACAAGACATAATAATATTATAATATTAAAAAAGTTACCGTTAGACACAAGACATAATAATATTATAATATTCAAAAAGTTACCGTTAGACACAAGGCATAATAATATTATAATATTCAAAAAGTTACATTTGGACAAACACATAAAAGTAGTATAACAATATATAACTTTATTTCCCTTTTAAGAAAGTTACCGTTAGACACATCCTCAAATAATAATATAATAATGGATACCTTTGTTTTTCTTTTCTATTTTGCTTTTACCTTGACTTTTTATAACACAAAAAGAAATCTCAAATGTCAAACATCCAAGGCTTCACATGTCGCTCTTGGATTGGCCAATTTTTGCTACGTTATCATGTCGGGATTTACCATTCAAAATCTTTTAGGTCATAACTTTTTCATCTTAACTTTGATTTGAGTAATTCAAAATGCGTTTGAATTATTATTTCAAGTTCTACAAAATGTATACTTCAAAGCACTATATTTGTTGGTAAATAAATTTCAAGTTTGTTATCATCAAAACATTAATCAATTAATTAGTTAAAGTTAATTAATTTGAGATGGCCAAAAAGCCAACACTTATAACATTGAAGAATGGTGATCAAAGGTACATTTCAAATGTTTTGTACGTACCTAATATGAAAAGCAATTTGTTGAGTATGGGTCAGTTGGCCGAAAAAGGTTATGTGATGCACGTCTCTGGAAATAAAATTTCAATTTTTGATAAAGAAGGTAATATGATTCTTGAAACCTTTTTATCAAAAAATCGTATGTTTCCAGTAGATTTTAATATGGTTGATTTCAAGTGCTTGAATGTTATGGTTAAGAATGAATCATGGTTATGACATTTACGTTTTGGACATTTAAATTTTCAGAGTTTGGAAAATCTTTCCAAACATAATTTAGTGAAAGGTTTACCCAATATTCATCACCCTGATCAATTGTGTGAAGCTTGTATTTTTTGAAAGAATCACATAACAACTTTTGTTAAGCCGCCTTGACGTGCGAAATTTCCTTTGGAGTTGGTTCATACAGATGTTTATGGCCCAATGAACATATCATCAATTGGAGGGAACAACTATTTTCTGACATTTATCGATGATTTTTCAAGGAAAACTTGGATTTATTTGTTGAAGAGCAAAGATGAGATATTTTACTGATTAAAAATATTTAAAGCATTTGTGGAAAGATAGAGTGGCAAATTAATCAAGATGATGTGTGGTGATGGAGGAGGTGAGTGCAACTCCGTTGATTTCAAAAGTCACTGCGAAAAGCTTGGATTGCAACATAACATTAATGTTCCCTACACTCCCGAACACAATGGAGTGGCTAAGAGAAAGAATAGATCAATTATGGATATGGCTAGGAGCATGCTTAAAGCAAAAGGTATGCCAAATTATTTTTAGGCTGAAGCTGTATCATGTGCAGTTTATTTGTTGAATAGATCAGCTACCAGAAGTCTTCCCAACACAACTCCTATTGAGGCATTGAGTGGATTCAAACCCAATGTCCAACACTTGAAGATATTTGGATCAGTTGCTTATGCTCATGTACCTAAGGCAACAAGATCCAAGTTGGATGATAGGGCAGTGAAGACCATTTTCATTGGATATAAGCAAGGAGGGTACAAATTGTACAATCTAATGACAAGAAAGGTGATAGTAAGTTGTGATGTTACATTTGCAGAAGGTGAGGTATGAGATTGAAATACAATAGGTGACATAGACTCCACAAAACGTTACATTTATGTTTTGAATGAGGATGCATATGTAGAAGATAGAGTCAATGAAGAAACACCTGCAATTCAAGCAGAACTTGCAGCTCCAATTGCAACTACTATGGAAAAGCAAAGAAGAGAGAGACGTCAACCTCCACATCTTCAAGATTACGAGGTTAATGTTGACGATGAGGTTGATAATGATGGAGAATTAGTCCATTTTACTTTTTTTGCAGATTCAAAACTCAATGAAGATGTCATAAAAAATCCAAAATGGCAGTTGACTAATTTTACAAAAGGTCCAAAGGGACATAAATCAAAGTGTACGGATAAAATCAAAGTGAAATCAAATAGTGAAATTGGCAAACATAAAGCAAGGTTGGTGGCGAACATATTTAAACAAAGAGAAAGCTTTGATTATGAAGAATTTTTTTGTTACGTTTCCAGAATGGAAACTGTGAGATTATCTATTGATTTGGCTACACAAAAGCAAAGGAAAATTCTATGGAAGATTGCAGATATTTTTAAGTGATTAAAGATTGTGACCGTTTGAAGATCATTCCAAATCAGAATTAAGGGAGGATGTTGATTATTAATTTATGTGTTTATTAATTGTGATTTAATTTTAGTATTTTAATATTAATGTGTTACTAGTTTTTAGGCCTTAATGGAATCGGGCAATAGTGCATAGTGGATTCTAAATTTTAGGGACGGGGAATATGCGATTTATTTTTAGGATTTTATTTTTGTCTATATGTTGTCAAATGGAAAATCCATAATATGAAGATTAAGTTTAGCAAATTCTTATCTCCATTTTTTTTTCTCTGTTTCCAAATACAATTTTCTTGCTTCTTCTGTTAAATTAATTTTCCAACGAGCAATGTAGGATGAAACTTTTATCTATTTTAATACAACAATATTTGTATAGAGTTAAAAGTAAAAAACGAAAAAGAAAATAATTTGAATTTAAATATAACTAAAATCTAAGAAAGTTGATGGAGTGGAAGTGACATGGTTCGAATCTATTTTTTTAAACTTTTTTTTTAAGTATATAGTGGTTAAGAAACCACAAATCTTACTAAGAAGTATTATTACTCTTAAACAAATGAATGTTTAATATTAATTTTTAAAATTAAATGTATAATTACAATATTAAATTGAATTATCACGAAATAATGAAAGGTACTCATTTAGAGGTCGTTCACTTCGTGGTAATCCAGATGCCCATCTCACTCTCATGAGATGGACATCTGGATTACCACGTTTATTTGGAAGTAATCATAAATATCTCGGACATTCTGAGATGCTGGACATCCACCATTTGAGAGACATTTGGATGCCCTCCTGCAAGGGTTTTTAGGATTCCCATGTATAGGTATCCCGAATGACATTTTTACCCTTACTATTTTTTTAATTATATTTTATCAATTCATATCAATTTTTTCTCCATATTTTGTAAGTAGTTTGTAGTTTAAAATAAAACAATATGTTCTTTTTTAATATATGATTATTATGCATGTATTAACAATTAACCATATATAATTAATTTTATTCATATTTGTCAAATATAATTGTCTATTTTTTTATATTTAGTGAATTTTATCGCCTTTTCAATTAATGAATTTATTTTAGTTTTTTTATTAAATAAATTTATTTTAAAATATATTATATAAATTTTAATTATATATATTAATGTGTAAATTAAGTTACGGGAGCATTTAAGACATTTTCATAATGATTTTTCAGAGACACATGAAATTATTCATACAAAATAAATATGACTATCTAAAAATGTCGTACATCTGTCATTCGGATATTTATGATTCTCGATATCCAAGAATTCTAATTATCCAAGTTACCAAAAAGTAAACGGTTCATTAAGGTAAACTTTTGACCGAGTTTAAAAATGAATAATTTGTCCACAAGTTAAGTGTGGGGCTTTCGAATTGGTCACATCCCACCACATTTAGTCGAGTCTTTTTTTTTTTTTTTGAGAATACATTTAGTGGAGTCTTATAATTAAAGTAATGTTCACCAACTTTATTTATTGTAGTAAATGGCTATTTTTAGGAAAATAATTATAAATCTTAGTCATCTTTGGAAGTATTTGCAAATCTATTTTTTTGTTTTAAATTTAATTAATAAAATTTTTCATAAATACCTATTATACCCTTACTTTCCCGGTTTTCTTTCTTTCTTTCTTTCGCCACCTGTTGCGGTCAATTGCGTGTGTTACAATTTTTTTTCTTTTTTTTGCAAATGGCCTTTGCATTTTGATGGACGGTTATAGTGACCACATGGCAAATTGCTAAATCCTAAACATTTTATTATTATTTTTTCAGCATTTTTTCAACTTTTTATTATTTTTTTTCAGCAATTAATTACATTTATTTCATTCTTTCAGTACACTCATATTAATACTTATAAGTACAATATTATTTAGATACCCTAACATGATAGATACCACAAAAAGAGCAATAAACCATAAATATTATTTATTTAAAACTCGTATTTATTTATTAATATATGAATATTAATATTTTGCACTTCAATGTATTTGAATTCATTTTCATCAATTTTTTTTAGTTTTAAAAAAATTAAATTGTAATGAATGAATTCTAATTAAAAATGGAGGTAAATTTTAAAGGATTTATATTTACTTATTAATAACCGTATTAATCATTAATGCTACATTATAAATACTTATTAATATTCGTATGGATCACAAATACTGTATTTATAGATACTTGTTACTATCTGTATTAATTATTAATAGTGTATTATAAATACTTATTAATATCCATATTAATACCAATATTAATGACTAATACTATATTATAAATACTTATTAATGCCAGTATTAATAATTAATACTATATTATAAATACGTATTAATGTTCATATTAATCATTAAAACTGTATTATAAATATTTATTAATACATGTATTAATCATTAATACGTTAATACGTTTTAATAGTGTATTGTAATACTCATTAATACTATGTTACACGAAAATATTTGATAATATTCGTTAGTATAAATGAATATATTTTTTATTTTTTAAAAATGAATCGTATTTATAATTATTTTAATAGTGTATTATAATACTCACAAAATTATTGTTAAATAATATAAATAAATATAAAATTTGATGATTAATTCTTATATATGAGATAAATACATCTTAATTGTAAAGTATAGTACTAATTTGCTATTTATCCTCACGTAAAAAAAATATAGTATTTATGCAAAACAAGATAAATAACACAAAAATAACAAGAATGCATAAATCCTTATATGTTTGAAATTCTTATTTATTTATGGGAAATTGTAATATATGATCTATTCTTAACAATTATTGATATTATTGACTATGATTGTTATTTATTTATTTTTACCTAGAATTGTAAATATTTTTCCTATTTTTCCCGTTCCTAAAAAAACCTATTTAGTTATTTGAAAATTAGAAACTCGTATTTATTTATTAATACATGAAGTTTTTAAGTATATTGATAAAATCAAAACAACTACCTACAAATAAATAAATAAAAACCTGTATGAAATTTAAAAAGAAAAAAAAAACTCTTTAAAGCCCCACGATTTTGGGGAGATTTGTTATGGGCCGAGATATCTTCATAGGTAGTTGAAAAAATCCAGATTTATTTTAAAATGTTAATTTAAAGCGGGCTATTTGCGTCTTTTTCCTATAAATGAAAATTTTTATTTAAAAGTCGGTGATTACTTTTGCTATTGTTTATTAATATGACTATTGTTGTAAATATTTTTTATATTTAGCTTACTTCTGCTAGCCGCCCTTATTTATTTAACCTCCAACACTTCCTCTATCATTTATATTCATTCAACCGTTGAAATCATGCTTCGTTTCTTCCATTACTTAAAAAAATTATTTTATTTCATATTATTATGATAATTACCAAGTTATTTTTCTTTCAAATTGTTACATCTTTTTTGTAGGTTGGCTGTGTGAGTAACTATTAATTATATATTATACGAATTAAAGTTTTTTATTTCTTTAAAATACAACAAACGTCGAGGATGAAGTTTGAACTTCCTATTTTAAGATGTTAGGATTATTTATTTATTTACTTTTTTTGAGAAGATGTTAGGATTATTAATATAAGATTAGAATAGTTGGTAATGTAGTATGTTCATGTATAATTGTGTAAGGCTCATTATGACTCATTGGGTTAGAGTTGTGGTTTTTTTTTTTTGAGAACCTAGAGTTGTGGTTATCTATATATAGTTAGAGTGTGTTTAGAATATTGATTTGATTATGATAGATGGAGAGTTGTAATAAAAAGTGGGTTATGATAAATGATGTATATATTATAAACGGTGTTTGAAGGTTTATAATATGAATGATAATGAATAGAGGTTGGTTATTATGACAAAAGTTATTTTTTTTATTTATATTTCTTAAAAATAACTTGAAATTTCAAAACTTAAATTTGAAATTTAACAAAAATATTTTTCCAAAACTAGATTAGAATACGTTGATATGGTGCATCTTTTCAGAAACGGAAACTTAAATTTAGAAAATAATTTAATTATGATCACTTTTAAACAAAATAAATCTTTTTTTTTTTTGAAATCTCTCATACTTTCTTATAATACTATATTACCAGTACATAATATTCATAATATAGTATTGAAACGTGTTAGTAAATTTAGATGAAAATATTTTAAATTTTATTTATATTTGTGATTATTTCGTGATAAGAATAGTTACCATTTCTATGTTAGAAACTCGCATTGGTGGGGCCAGAGAAATTGGGTAAGTAGAAATCTTAGAAAAATAAGCCCAATACGATGGGCTGCAATGGGCTTCAAATACACGACTTGACAGAATGGGCTTGCCATAAGCTGCGAAGGTTAGTCATTTTGAAAATGGATAAACGTCTAAAATTTGGAAACATATTTAAAAAATGTCTAATTTATTTTAGACTTTAAATCAATGTCTAAATTTAAATTTTAAAATTAAATTATTAATCAAATAATTTTTTTTTATAATTATACCCCTCATTCATATACCATTTAAAAAAAAAATAAAACTAATTAAATACAATTTTTGTAATAATCATCCAAAAGATAATGAAATTTGAAAGTGAAAAAAATCTGTTTTTGTAACAACCCATATAAAAATAGTAAAATTTGAAAGTGGAAAGGTCAAAGAGATATTTTAACTTTAATTCAAAATTTAAATAAATATTTTCAAAAGTAAATTGTTAGATATTAAGTTTTAAAATTTTAAAAAATTGAATGTGTAATCATACATAATGTTGAATAAACCAATAATTGCAAAATTTGAAGTGGATTACACACCTGTTCACGCAAATCAATAATTAAAAAATTGATTTAGAGTACACACTTATACATGTCATGTATCGGTCTTTGTTTATAGTTATAAATACATTGTTGAAGTGAAGTACACATCTATACACACAAACCAATAATTAAGTACACACACATACACGTCATGTGTGGGTCTTTGTTTATGGTTATAAATACGTTGTTGAGGTGGAGGATGTACACATAAACCAATAATTAAAAAATTGAATTGGAGTACACACTTGTACACTACATCAAATTAATCCACTCCTTTCATGTTAACTAGGTCATGTGTTTAGTGAATTGGAAGGTTTGAGAAATGTTTATGTAATTATTGGAGTCATAATCCTATTGCTCTGTTACAATAAGTGAACTCTACTCCGGACATAGTTTTATCACAACAATTGAGAAGATAGAAGGGAGAGAAATATAAAGTTTAGGAATAAAAAAATTTTATTATTTAAATTTAGGTTTAGTTAAAATAAGTGAACTCCACTCCTGACATAATTTTATCACAACAATTGAGAAGATAGAAGGGAGAGAAATATAAAGTTTAGGAATAAGAAAATTTTATTATTTAAATTTAGGTTTAGTTAAAATAAGTGAACTCCACTCCTCACATAATTTTATCACAACAATTGAGAAGATAGAAGGGAGAGAAATATAAAGTTTAGGAATAAGAAAATTTTATTATTTAAATTTAGGTTTAGTTAACATAAGTGAACTCCACTCCTGACATAGTTTTACCATAACAATTGAGAAGATAGAAGGGAGAGAAATATAAAGTTTAGGAATAAGAAAATTATATTATTTAAATTTAGGTTTAGTTAAAGGACCATTTTAAAACTTAATTGATATTTGAAGGATTAAAATTAGATATTTGAATTAAAAGAAAGATCAAAATGTAACTAAAACCAGTAAATTACCATTATACCATTATGACTTGTATGATCCCTATTTACTACCGACTTTCACACCGTCCCGACAACAACACCCTTTTACTCGCCGGCACAGTCTTAACTTTAAATTTGGAATTCGAATGAGGCATGAAATCTGTATGAAGTGTCTTAGCCAACCATCTTGGGGATGGGCAATGAGTGAACAATTGTTTTTGTTATTAAATTTATCACGAGTGAAATTAGTGGAGCACAACGACCAAAATTGAAACACAAAGATTGATATCACTTTTTTTAAGATCCTCAAATTTAAAAGATTGTGTTTTATATTTAGAATTTATTTTGAATATAAAAAGATATTTTAAAATACAAAAATTTGTTAACCCCAATAACAATCCTCAAATTAAGATGGAAGATTGACCAAACATAACAATAATTATTTATTAATTATTAGAGATTTAAAATAAATATAGGAAAATTTGGGAGGAAAATATTATATCACTTCCCACAAAATTTTAAATTAAAAATTAAAAATATAGTAGACCAATAAATTTGGGAAATCTAGCATAGTATTTCCCTTTTCAAAAAGGGAAACAAGAGAAAATGGCTAGTCATTCGAGCTTTTTTTTTTCATGCTTTTCCGGAAGAAATTAATTAGGCATATGACTATTTTGTGGGAGCATTTAAATGTATGACTAAAATGAAATTCTACCGCAAGAGTATAAGAATATTTCTCCCTCAATTGTTTTTTAATTTTATTTTTTAATAAAAAAGATATTTAATTAAATCATCTCATCTATCTTAAATTCAAGGAATAAAATCATCTAAACAATTTTATTTTATATATAAAAAAAATCTTGAATGATATTTTATATAAAATTCAAAACATTCACAATACTTTGGAACCAAATTTGGATGTACAATGGGCTGCAAACTTAATTGGTAGCGTTTATCAACCCAAGTTTCGACGAAAGTGATGGTGCTCATAGTCAATTTCTTGTGTATAAACGAGGGATCGATATATGTATGTTTTGTTCAAAAAATTTAAGATCCCTTTCACATTTTCATCTGTACAATAGGTTTGGGAACGTAGTCTTGTATTTATCTGATGTGAGAATAAGTATATGTTTTGTTCAAGAAAATTAAAGATTTCTTCCCATTTCGTCCATTTTCAAAATTTGGAATTTAGAGCCCCTCACAAACCCAAACTCACTTTCAATAATGACACAACATCAACTTGGAGTAGTCATCGAATGGATATATCGAATTCAATATATCCATTCGATGACTACTCCATTCTACAAGTTATGAAAGACAATGCAAGTAGGGAGCGAAGAACTCTAAAAAAATTAGGCAAAGATTTAAAAAAAAAAAATCTTCTTCAAACTTTTTTTACTTGATTTTCTAAATGATTAATCAAAATATTTAATTATATTGGACAAAGATATTTCTATCCTAATTTAATTTCTTTTTAGTTACATTGGACAAAGATATTTCTATCCTAATTTAATTTAATTATATATAGATTCTCAATGAATAGTTACAAAATAAATAAATAAATAAATAAATAATCCAAAATTAAGTAGAGAATTTAAAATTTAAAATACTTTCGTTTCATGATTTTGTTTATTTAATTTATTCATTATTTAATTGTGAAATTTAATTATGTTTGACTAATATATTTTATTGCTATTTAGTATGCTTTTAAAATTTTCTAGGTAGTTACAAAAAAATCTATTTAAAAATGAAATAAAAAATTGAGATAAAATATTGGAAGGGTATAATTGTACATTATTTTTAATAATAAAATTTAATTAAATTATCTTTAACTATATTTTTAATTAATTTCTAAATTCTCGCAATTTCCATAGTTATCCCTTTCAAAAACGTTTTTAATTCATAAATAACAGATTTTTTTTTGAAAATGCATAAATAACAGATTTTAGTAATGAATTTAAACAGTAATTTTTTTGCAGTATCTTTTTGGGGTTAAATTTTCAGACTTAATAAGTTTTATTATTATTATTTTTTAATAGGTTGGTTAAAGGTATTTAACCTGCGACATTATTAATTTTATGAAGAATATAATATAGTTTAAGTGATGTAGATTTCAAAAAAAATAAAAAAAAATAAAAAAAAGAATAAAATGACCTCATGTATAACCTAGCGAATTCGAGAAAAAAATATTGAGCTTTGGGAATTGCATGGTATATATTTTATCTCATGGTTATTCTTTTACATCATTTTTCTTAAAAGTCATAAGAATAAAATAATAAAATGAATAAGAAAAAGAATAAAGTAATAAATGTAGCGAAAAAACATTATTATTAAAAAATCATACTCGTAAAACCCTACTTTCGGAAAATAATATAATTAAAAAAACCCCTACATATCGTTTCAAAAAAAAAAAAAAAACCCTACATCGTTATTGACTGTGTCAAATGTATGCAATATAATGATACGTGGTGCACTATCTTGTTGTTGTTGTTTATAATTAATTTAATTATTTCGTTGAACTAAGAAAAATATTATTTGCTTTTCTCTCCTTTTTATTCGGGTATTATTTTAAAACGTTGACATTCTTACTTGTGAGATGGCTTCTAGTTGTAGCCAGGAAACAACCATATGACAACCCATTATATTGATAAGAATGCCATGTCATTTCATACGCATTATAATCCATTAACAGAACTGTCCACATCCTACCTTAAAAATATATAATTATAATTAGTTTGAATAAAATTTAATGTTTAATTAAAATTTTGGTTCATAATATTTAAGGTTTGTTTGGAATCGGTTAAGTTATTGTAAACAAAAGTTATGATACAATAGAGGTTTCTTATAAACGATGATTATTAATAAACGAGATTTGAAGAGTAGATTATTATAATATGAGTTATAATAAATGGCGTTAAAATTATTGTTGTAGAAAAAAAAAATTTACCAAAGAATCGTCAATGAATAAGCAATGATACTGATTTCGACTAGGGGTGCAACACAAAATCGAAAACCAAACCGAATTGTGAATCGAATCAGTATTTTAGCATAGCTAAGCATATTGGTTTGTAATTTGAAAAAATTGAAAATATTGAATCGGTTCCAATTTTCGTTTTAAAAAACCAAAGCAAGAGCACAACTACTTTAAAATAATATGAGAGAAGTTGAAATGAATTAAAACCATATAAGATAACCATTGCACCAAAGATTTCTTAAAAGTGTTGAATATCAATCTCTTATAATAAATATTTTTTATCCTTCAAATGTCAATATATTTTTAAAATAAATTTATCAAACTTTACTTATTTTTATTTTATTTTTTAGTATTAATTGTCATTATCCATTTAAAACTAATTTTACAAAAAAAAAAAAAAAAATCCAATGCAACAATTGAACTTGTTAATGTTCAGATCCTTCTCATTTATATTTGATAAGGTGAACAAATGAACCACCGAAAACAAATCACTTTCATATTGAGATACATGATTTTTAAAGAATTAACAAAAATAAAAACATCGAATCCAAAACCTAACGCACCAATTGAAAAACGAACCAATGATTTTATACTTTATTGAACAGTTGATCAAATCCATTTTTTGAAAACACAAGATATTGGTTCGGCTGTCGGTTTGGTACAAAATTGACAAAAATCGAACCGAAATCACCCCTTGGTGCTGTTTGAATATGGGTTTTTGAGGGAGGAAGAAAAAATGGGTTGGATTTTGAGGGAGGAAGAGGAAGGAGGAAGGAGAAGGGGAACAACTCCTTTTTTCATCCTCTCTTTTTAACCTCTTTCTCCATCCTCCAACTTCTCTTTTAATCCTCTCATTCAAACTCCTCTTTTCAATCATTCTTTTAAATATTTTTTATAAATAAATATGGGTGATATATTATTATAATTTTTTTTATAAAATTTATAACTAAAAATAAATAAATAAATAAAAATAAATTTTTAATCCTTAAAAAAATATTTATAAATTATTAGTAATGTGTAGATTTAATTTTGTCAAGAAAATAAATTTACCATTTATATTTTATAAAAATATCTATAAATTATTAGTAATTTGTAGATTTAATTTTGTCAAGAAAATAAATTTACCATTTATATTATATAAAAATTATTTTTAATATTTTTATAAATAAATATGGGTGATATATTATTATAAAATTAATAAATAAAAATAATTGTACTAAAAATAATTAAATAAATAAAAATAACTTTTTAATCTTTAAAAAATATTTATGAATTATTAGCAATTTGTAGATTTAATTTTGTCAAGAAAATAAATTTACCATTTATATTATATAAAAATATTTATAAATTATTAGTAATTTGTAGATTTTATTTTCTCAAGAAAATAAATTTACCATTTATATTATATAAAATTATATAATTTAAAAAAAAATAAATCAATAAAATAAAAAGATTCTATAAAAACTTGTTTTAAAAAACAACTCATCTATATAATAAATATATCTCAATTTTCATATTGAATGTATTTAGAAAGTAATTCAAATTCTCAACTCACTGCACTTCCATGTCCGGCACCATCTTCATAACACCCCTGATTCTATTGAGTTTTTCCAAACAATCTTGCCCGATTTCTTCCAAACACTCTTTCAGACCCTTTGCCTCCTTGTTTGCACTCCCACATATTCGTCCTCCTTCTCCCCGGAAATACAAAGATCTTCATTTCTGTCTTGCTCTATTAAAGTTCATCAATGTCGCAGATTGCTTCGTTGGGTATGTCATTCTTTCACATTTGTACACATCTTATCATACTGTACTATTTATGGATATTTTCATATAACATTTAGTAGGTCGTAATCAGACAGTACATATTCTATGATTTGAAATAAATTAATAATCAAGCAGTACACTAGTAACATTTATATTATACTGTATACTCAACATACAGTAATGAAAATACTATATATCCGTATGTACTGTTTAGTTTTAAATATAAGTTAATAATGTATTTTCATATTAATCAGGTACAATCAGTATCCCTATCCGCATAGCACATTGGAATGAAAATGATATGTACCACGATTATCAGGTTACAAAAGTATATTTAGAGCCATGCACCCCTTATAGCCTATTCATGCTTACCATAATGAAAAAATTCGGAAATCAAGATTCGATAGAAATTCCACCAACCTATGTTAGTCTAGGACTTAGCCAAATGGCTTGTGTGTTGGTACTATAAATGGGTGCACTATCATAGTTGACCTTAGGCATTGCATCGCAATGTATCAAAATCATGTCCCACCAACCTCATCTACTGACATATTCCGTTATCCCGAAAGTAGATTTCATCACAACCTAGATTTGGGTAGGTTACCTCTTGATTTTAAAGTTCAAGTAGATAACATATTTTCTGGAAAAAAACAACTTCAAAATGTATTGGCTGCTATTGCCTTGAGAAACAACTATCAATTCCTAACAAAGAAATCCACTCCTAAATTCCTAGTGGTTGTTTGTGTTGACCCTACATGTAAATGGAAAGTTAGTGCGTCTCGTGGGGGGAGTATTAAGCGACACTTGGGTCGTTAAAAAGGTAATTGATAAGCATTTATGTTCCCTCAATGTTGTCATGAGCAACCAAAAACAAGCATCTGCCTCCTTAATAAAGGAAATGATTATTAATGAAGTCACATTCATGGGTCGGGAATATGAGAAACCTCACACCATCATGAAATATTTCCGCACTCATCATGACATCAACATTAGCTACCATAAAGCTTATCAGGCCAAACAGTCTATTATGAAGGAAATCTATGGAAACCCAGCCGAGTCATATGCATTGCTTCCTTCTTACTCCAAAGTATTGACGAAGAAAAATCCAGGTATATAAACAACCATTCATCATTACTTACTGGTATATCTTTTTTTTTGCACTTTTTTACCGGATCACGGTATGCAATCGTGATGATCAGATCGTGACATCCATTTCTATGTGTTCACCATCATTTATCAGTATACACGAGTTCGAAAGCTTCCATCCAGCTTTCTGACGATGGTTGTTTCCTGTTCAATTTCATAGCACTTGCTGCTTCAATTGATGGCTGGAAGTATTGTCGTCTGTGTATACGTATAGATGGTACTTTCATAAAAAGCAAATATGGTGGAACGTTGCTCGTTGCTACTACAAGTGATGGGAACAACCAGATATTTCCTTTGGCTTTAGCTGCTGTCGACTCCAAAAATGATGCATCATGGAAATTTTTCGTAAGACATATGAAGAACATTTTTGGAAATAGGGAAAATATTGTTGTCATATTCGATAGGCACATATCCATTAGCAACATAATGGAAGAAGTGTGGCCAGAAGCATTCCATGTGATGTGCATTTACCACTTGAGTGATAACATGATAAAGAAACACAAAAGCAAATGGGATAACGAAATATTTTTTAGTCTTGCTAAAACCTACAATATTTATGATTTTGAGTTCTACATGCGTCATCTTGAGAATGGATGTCCTGAAATACGTGAAGAATTACAAAATATTGGGTATGAAAGGTGGTCTCGCTCTTTTTGTCCACCCAAACGATATGAGGTAATGACAAATAATTCTTGTGAAAGCTTCAACAATGTAATACTGTATGCCCGTGAGCTTTCAATAATCTCGATGTTTGAAGTTATACGGATGTTGTTGCAAGGCTGGTTTAGTGTCAGACGACATGATGCATCGATGTTGACCACAAACTTGACAGAAGAGTGTGAGAAGCGGATGAAGCCGTATATAGACAACGACCATCTCATGCAGGTATACTATTCTGTTTATTCCATACAGTATAACATATACGACATATACGTTATTCTTGTTTGTATCTGTTTGTGTAGGTATATCCAATCGATTCTTTGCAGTATCAAGTTCTTTATAGAACCCAACAATATCATGTGAACCTCGGTAATAAAAGTTGTAGTTGTGGAGACTATGACCATATAGGGATCCCGTGTGCTCATGCATGTGCCGTATTACTTAAAACAAAGATTCCTACAATGCAATACGTTTCGCAACATTATTACGCAGATACATTAAGGAAAATATATGTCGGACGCATTCACCCTTTGGGGCCCCATGATCATTGGGATGTGCCACAACACATTCGAGATAAGAAGCTTCTACCGCCTGCTGTCAAACGCCCCGTTGGAGGACCGAAGAAAAAACGTATGCGATCAATATTAGAAGTTAAGAATCGGTTGAAATGTGGTCGGTGTGGTCAAACAGGTCACAACAGAAAAACATGCAGAAATCCCTTTACCCAATGACAATGACATAATTTTTTTGTTTTCCCCGAACTTTTTCCATTTCTTAGAACAATCTGTTTGTTACCATTTCATGTTCTAGAACTTATTTTCTATACAGTAGCACTTACACCATTATCATGGAAATAAAAATACATTTTCATCCACATCATTTACTATTTATGTAGTTCTCTATGTTATACTGACTACATATTACTTTTAGCATACTTGTTGGTCGAACGACTACGTGACTACACCGAACATAAACACAATAGTGTAGAAGTGTACATTAATAATACAGTACACACTATACGTATTACACATCTGTACATATATGATCATACCATACTGTTTAAGAATATTTTCAACCGTAGATAGTAATCGGACAAAATATATTATGTAATTTAAACTAAACTAATAAATAAATTGCACACTAGTAACCTTTTTATAATATCATATACTCACCATATGGTATAACATTAGGATATCTTACTACTGTTTTAACAATACAGTATAGTCAATCAGACATGAAGTAATCAATATCAAAGCAATCAGTAAATAGTACATTTTTAACAATACGGTATTTCGATTAGACATGAAGTAATCAAATTCAAAGCAATGGTCAGACAATACAATTTTAAAAATATGGTGTAGTCGATCATACATGAAGGAATGAATTTCTACGCACTTCTCACTGTCTCTAACACTTCAGCATCTTTCACCATCCAATTATTGAATCATTCTCTAACCATTCGTTTCTTGATCTGAATACATCATTTCATACAAACAGATAAAACGAAAAGAAATTTCTAACAAAGACGTTTATAGCAAAATCCCATACTGCAAATCATGTTCCAAAAAGTTGAAAAAACAAGTACAAAATGTTCAAATGTTAAGCAGAAAACAGAAATGGTGTGAAAGTCAGACTACACTAAGGGTTAAAGTTTGGCGGCTCAAAGAATTCCACATTCTCTTTTCCCTCTACTTTCTTCGTCTTCTTATCCTCGAAAGACCCGAATTTTGAAGTGAATGGTGATTTCATGATCCTGGATGGCTTCCTCTTCCTCCTAACTCGTTTTGCATGCTGGCTATATGAGAATATCCCTTGCCCTTTAAGCTGCACACATCAGATATGCAATAAACATACTGCAGAATATATACATTATAGGTAATAATATTACACAATTCAGAATATTACCGCATCAATATAAATGTTAGGGTTCCCAGTGACACAGAATTCACTAACCTTTACCGGAAAAACCTATAAGAAAACCCGTAGTCCAATTAAGTATTTAAGAGATCGTACGGTATAGGTGAAACAATATTACCTTGTTTCCAGAAAAGTTCCCACATTCTTCATGAGTCATGACCACATTGCTCCCTACACCACCACTTTTTCCAGTATCCTTTTTCGGTTCTTCAGTTACACCATCATCGTCTGCACCACATTCTTCAAACAAGTCATCATCTTCTGCATCACCCATATTACCAAACCCATCATCTTTTTCATCTTGTCCTTCATAATCTTTGTCTTCCCTATTAACCTCAACGATCTGTTCAACAATCCCCCTACCCTTCTCTTTCAAACAGTTAATCACATCAAAAAGGTTTTTCAACACAATACACATTTCGTCAAAGCTTTTTTGGGTCTCTCTCCCTACGTCGTCTATCTGTTTCTGAACCGTTTCGAAGGATGACTTCAAAAATTTAGTTAGTTCAAGAACATTCTTCTCGACATCATTTTCACTTGATGTACTAAATTTTCTTTTATCGTGTTCGGGTTGCACGTTAACTTCCAAATCCGTGGGAACTTCCCTCGGGCTATCACTCGAGACCTCCTTTGCATGATCAACTTCACTCGCTCCATCTGTCTTTTTGATTTCTCGATATGCACCATCTACCTCTTCTTTAAGCCATGAGTCATAATCCTTAGTTTGTCTATCATCATCTTCCGTACCCTACAGACAACACAATATTGTTACATAAGACGGTATGTTGTTAACCAGATGTATAGAAAATTAAGTCCTTTCAAACATGTTAAAGAACTTAGAACAACACTTACCCTGTATTCTTCACTAGTTTCCTTCACATTGTCTTTAGCTCCTAAGTCTATCGTACTCACCTTACCATCACCACACATGTTTATGTACTTGAACTAAAATTCAACAAAAACTCAACATTAGTTATGAAATACTGTTATTATTAAATAACATATACACTATTTTAACAACATACCATCTTGTTCTCGAAAACCATTTCCTGCAGATATTTCCACTTAGGTTGATTGTCTGAATGCCAATTTAACATCAACGGTAAAGTATTCCACTTATGACGAGCGATCATATTTCTGTCGTGAGATATTAAGGGGATGCATTCGTATGCCCAGATAAGAAGAGCATATGGGAATCCTCCAATACTAATGGTACTAGAATTTCGGTGTAAGATCGCATTCTTCATAAACTTTAGGGTCGGTTCAAAGGCTAACCTACCCAATTTTGTTTATCAAATTGGTCTTCATCCTCAAGCAGAAGTAAACGTTCATTGTCTACGTTCTATTTGAAGCTTTTTGCATCAATAAAACATTATAAGCAATACAGTTTGGCTATCCGGACCATATGTTTCTCCTGAATACTAGTTGAGTACTTAAACAAGTCCTTAAGATGAGTCCTAGAAATTGTTTTCTTGTTCGGGAAGTACTTAGACATGAATCTACTATCATCCACCTTAACTTTCTGGCCCCCAATTTAACCCCGTAAATTTTATCAAAATCACCTATACCAAATTTTACTACTCTACCTTCCATATTAAGCCATAACTCATCATTCTTCGTTGATTTGCACATACTTCTCATAATTGAGTTAAGTAATTGTGATTGGAACCTTTTAATGTCTAAGTCTAAAAAGTTCCCAAATATCCCTTTTTTGAACGCTTCCCTCTGTCCTCTATTAAGTCTGTTCTTAATTTTTTTTTATCGTATCGTACGTTGAGAAAACATTAATTTTTTGTTTCAAATTCCAATCACTTCGTGGCAGAAGTAGGGGGTTTTCCTGAAACATACAGTACTATCAGAACTCTACGTAAAAAAATACAACACAGTACATTCTACACTATTCAACCGAAACTGTACCATGTATATACTATTATGATTTTCCCGCGCTTTCCCCCCCACCACTCTTCTTATCTATAGACCATCCCATCTTCCCACTAAATTGCCTCATGCTCACCTCTTTGTCACATATCCTTGGCTGTATTCTAGAGAAACAACATATTTTAATATCTTAAACTGTAAACATTTTAAACTACAATCATACCGTATCGTCTGTATAGTAAAACACACACCTCGACAACCTTAACTTTTGATGCTGCAGTATCTTTATGCACTTTTCGATTTTTAGCCGTACAGAAGGCACTACCATCCTACAATACATGTACCCACACAGGGTAACTACACATGAACAAATGGAAACATTGTAATACAATTCATCATTACTCACCGCATCCTCCATAAGCTTCATTTTCCCCTTTTCCTCTATTGTCAATCGATGTTTTTTCACCTTATAATGATAAAAAAGAGTCTTAGTAAAAATCGCAGAATGCTTACTAAAGATTTAACTATGACTATACCTCAGCATCCACATTTTTATCCATTCTATCCTTCAACACTTTGTTGGAATTGTGCACATCATCCCGCAACACAGTACTTTTAACACTAGACCTTTCAGGATTGCCCAATGTGTTTTATTTCTCGACTTTTCCAATAAGTCCTCATTCTCTTTCTATATCATCCTTATTCTTGTTGCAATTGGTATGTTGTCCTCCTGCATGTACAAAATTAGCCATGAATCAAGTAAATAGCACATAGTATACAAGCCAAATCTATACACCTGATCACGATACCTCATCCGTCGTAGAAGATTCAACAACGTTATGTTTTTCAATAACAGGTTGATTATCTTGTTCTCCACTTTTATTACCCTCATACTGTTCCCCACCGCCCTTTGATATGTCCTCGCAAGCTACGCCACCTAGAACCTCGTCAAGTTCCTACAAGTACGAAAAATACTCCAACATAAATACAGTATGTAAACTAGTGTACATAAACTACAGAATGTAGATTACCTTAAAATCAAAACCATACGGAATCATGATTGTGCATGTATTTAGCACCCCCTCGTAATTTCCATCGACTAATCCTACCGCTTTATTATGAGTTTGCACAACTGTTTCCCCATACTTTAAATCCTGTCTACTTTCCAAATTTCCCCCAATTTGTCCCTCCATTGTGCTTTCTACACTGTCTATAGATTCACCTCCTTCGTCCTCTTTTGATTCACCCGATGAACTACTTGTCTAAAAAACAGATATATACTTACCATCAACCGTCAGGAGATGAAAAAAAACCACATACAGTACATAACATACGGCAACACCCAACCAAATATTACCTCGCCGATAGTAATGACCGTGTTTTCCTGCTTTCTTTAGGGAAGTAACTTATAGACGTGCCAAGTGTTCATTGGTTGCGTCTAATCTAGACCTTGTTGTTATTCCTCCCCCCTTATCTGCTTTACCCATTATATCCCCTGATTGTGGAAACACCCAACTAAACTATATCAGGATAACTTAAGATGGTGCATGCAAAATGAATCTAATGCCAATAAAGATAATCAACAATTGAAATAACCTATCGACCGTTTGTGGAACATGCAAATCATTTTGTATCGAAATTAAAATACACCCCTCAATAACCATTATCCATTCCCCTTCACAATACTAAATCCATGGTGTAGAACATACCAAAACTTCTGAATGTGTAAAACATACTAAACCCTAAAAAACCTATTGTTTCTGCCTATGCGAGACTTCTATCGGAAAATAGAACAAAAAATATGGAGAAGAATGAAAAAAAAAACCCCAAATCAAACCTTTTTCGTATCCTTTCTGTCCCTTTTTTTATCTTTCAAATTGATTATGCAGATTAAACCTCACTGAAACTTCCATATGTTCAAAGGAGAAATTATTTGAAAGATGGAAGGCGAGAGGTTTCTGAAGTGGAGACAAAAAAAAATTTGAAACGGCGGAAGGAAGGGATAAAATTGGCTGGCGCTCTTTACGGGGAGGTTGGTAAGGAAGTTTTTTTTAATTTTATTAAATGATTGCTATTTTGAAATTGGCAATTAATGACTGCAAAGGGGCATAATTGGAAACGTGTAAACCTAATAAAAAAGGTTTTATAAAAGGAAATTCACAATTGTAATTTGTATTTGTAAAAAGCTAGTATTGTAAATATTTTTTAGATTAGATTTATTTATAAAAAAAACCAATAATAAAATAATTGTATTAATAATTATAGTCATGAGTATTAATAATTGTACGGTATTATTAATATATTTATAAGTATTAACGATTTATATATTAATTTAACGTTGATAAATTATAGCTATTTATAAATAAAATTAATTAAAAAACATCAACCTTAAATATTAATATTGGTATTTATTAATTTAAGTTAATACATTTTATAAGCATCCTCATATGTAAAATTAATATTTAAGGTTAATATTTTTAAATTAATTTTATTTATAAATATCAATAATTTATAAATAAAATTAATATATAAACGGTTTTTTAAAAAAAATATACGTTCTATGAAAAAAGGTTAATTATTGTATTAATTAAAAAACATCAACCTTAAATATTAATTTTACAAAAAAAAAAACTTTAACCTCCCTTTCAAACAACCAAATTCAAACAAGGTTTTCAACAACCTCTCCTTCAAACATCTATATTCAAACAAGGTTTTCGTGCAACCTCTCTTTCAAACATTCATATTCAAACAAGGTTTTCCTGCAACTTCTCTTTCAAACATCCATATTTAAACAAGGTTTTCCTACAACCTCTTTTCTCTTCCTCTTCGTCTCCACTTCCCCCAAATCAAATAGTTGACGTCCCTTCTTTCATGGAGCGTAGGACGCATTGAGCCCACATGGGTCTAGCGCCTACTATGTTAACACCATCGATCCCATAGAGAATCGACTCTCACGTTATTTAAGGTCAAATAATATCACTACTTTATTAAAAGAAGACTCCCTTTTGAGTCAATAGTTAAATCTAAACTCAAACCAAAGATGATTGTCAACGATTAAATCTTAACGCTCAAGCAAAACGTAACGACAACGTACGTTACATAAAGTTTCAGCTGTTACATAAACTTACCACAAATCAAAATAACCAACCTGCCATAGGTTATAAGAATTTTCTTAATGGTTTTTAATAACTTAGATTAGTATATCCTATAATTCTAATTTTAGAACCTTGAATAAATAGTAAATTCCAATAGTTCTCATTTTATATTTGTCATTATTATTTCAAATAATCTCGTGTTATTTTTTTACAAAAAAAATAATATACTTATTCAATTTAGTGAACTCAAGCAGTTATAGAACTCCATTTAAATTTTCAGCTACAAATGAATTGGTTTTGATTTTGTGCTACACATAAAAATATTTTACCCTTTTTTGTTATACATGCAAAATCTCCTATTTTTAACCAAACATAAATAAACAGATAAATAGTTAAATGATGTTTTTGTTTACATAACATAGAAAGAAACTAATTTAATATGGACAAACGGTGAGTTTTGTAAGGAAATGCACATGTGAAAGAGATAAAATGAAGCAAATCCGCGTCAAGGAATATACAAAACATTTGAAATATTATTCCAAATAATGTATTACAAATTAAATTTATATTCATTTTGCTACCAACTTGGCTGCTTATTTTAAATTTTATACAAAAGCTTCCCTGTCTTTTTGGTCAAACGTACCACACGAAAGGGGGGAAAATCCATAATGCTGGTTCAACCTCAAAATTAGGAGTATTAAAAAAGTTGACCATTTGAATAATCCGAATTAATTCAATCTTATTTCATAAGTTCCGTTGGGTTAAAAATATTTTTGTATTAAGATTCAAATTAATGAAATTTTTATGAGTTGTATTGAGTGAAACGTTGGCATAAAATTACCACAAACTAATTCGACTAATTCAAATTGATTATTAAATTTTCAAATATATATTTTTACCTATATATGCGTAAATTTATTTTAGTTAATTATTATGTTTAGAATTTTTATTTTTAAATATTCTTTAAAATAATTTTAAGTTTTTAGAATGCTTGTATCATGATAAAATATATAGTCATCTATTTTTGTTGGTTTTGATCATCTATTTGCTTTGTTTTTTTTTGTGTGGATATTTTACCCTTTTGCTTTGTTAAAATCAAATGTATTTGTCGTTATGTTTTGTAGTTGAGATCTTCTATATAAACAATGAATATAAGATTAATGGTGAATGACTTTATTTCATTTCATTGCATGATATAATAATAGTTGGAGTTTATATTTTGTTTATGTACAATGTATGACTAATTTGATGAAAAATATTTATATTTACAACATATTGAATGAACTCGATGACCCAACTTGACCTAACCCGAAAATATAAGAGTTGAGTTGGGTTGGAAAAGTGACCATCCCGAATTTTCAGGTTGGTCCAAAAAATTTCCTCATCCCAACCTAGCCTAACCCATGGTACACCCCTACTCAAAATCAATTGGCCGTGAGGAGAGTAACCTTTATCTTTTATACAGATGTTGAAAACTCTTCATCTTTTCAATGTGGGACAAAGGCCAAAGTGAGTTCTCTAACATACCCCCTCAAGATGGTGCCATATAGGAAAGAACATCTAAATTAGATCTGAGTTTATGAACTGAAATATTTGCTTTGCCTTACTTGCTTGGGTTGAATCGAAATTTTCAAGATCATGCACCCACTTTAACTTATGCTCGCTTGGGTGGGATCCAAATCACCAACTTAAATTTTTTATCTGCTTGGGTCGGATTAGATTTGAGAAATCAATAATTCACATGAAGTTCTGATACTATATTAAATAATATGGATTTCACCTCAAAACCATTTGGTTGTAGTTATAATTAAAAAACTATAATAATTAGGTAAATAAGAATTTTGTAAAACTATTTGAAGATGTAGTAAAAACAAAAAGGATGTCTTCACAAATTGATTGAAGTTTAACTTTGCTTGATTGCTAAGATATTTTTGTCAAATACATTATTAAAGGTGAGTCTCAAACCCAAGACCTTGAGTGGAGCATACCCTCAAAAACAAAATCTTCAACCATTATGTCACCTCTTGAGGACAATACTAATTACACTTAATCAATATATTTCAATAATCTATTGAAAACATGATTAATGTCAATTATTTTGTTGAGCACATTATAAGCATTAACGTTGCTTTGTTGAAAAGTTGAATTACTGTAAACAATGTATTATAATAACCTACATAAAAGTTATTTAGCATGAAAAAATATAATAACTTAAATTTGAAATAGACTATTATAATAGAGATTATGATAATACGTGTTTGAGGTGATCTGATTATTACAGCATACAATTTCAATACAATATGAATTATTATAACAGGATCTTAGGGTTATTATTAGCTTGGGTTATAAGGTAATTCATCAATTATAATTATAATCAGTGGCGCTTCAAACACATTGAGCTATAATGCAATCTAATTCATCCTTAAGCGGGTGACCGAAATACCCCTATAAAAATCAATTCTTACTCCAAACCACCTCTTTTTGAGTTCATTATTAAATGAAGAATTTAGAGAATTTCAACAAGGTATCAGAGCCCATAGAGCCAAACGGATATCAGTTCAATAAGAATAAAAGTAAGATCTGATTTAAGATTGGTGAGCCCAAAATAGGTACTATCTTGAGGAGACATGTTGAGATCTCAATTGTTCCATATTGGAAAAGTGGGGAGTCCAACATCAATATAAAAGAGATATGAGTTACTCCCCTCATTGCCAATTGGTTTGGAGGTGGAACCGCATATTCTCTAATATAGTATCAACACCAGTATCATCATCTTAGAGAATTTGAATTTTCATCTTTGGACAGGTTCAATCGTACCTTCCAAATAAATCAAATATAATACACTATAAAATGCGCCCTTTCATTTTCAAGAACAACAAAAGTCAACAAAAAATGCTTCAACGATGATACCGTACCCACTCTTCTTTCTTAATTAATTTCCTAGAAATTGTAGGGTTTATGACTTAGTAAACGCCATTTTAAGGGTTTTTATTATAAAAGCTTCCCCCAATTAGCAATTTTATCTCATTTTGAAAGAGAAATAAAGAGTTTTTCTTTTTTTGGTTTTGTTAAGATATAAGAGAGATGGAAAATTCAAGTGGTTTAAGGGTTACTTGTCTAATATTGAGAATTCTAACTTTTGTGTTTCTTTTCATTTCCTTTTTCGTTCTTGTCACCACTTCCCAAACTGTTGAGTCATTTAAGCTTCATTTCAACAGCTTTCATACCTATAGGTAACTAATTAACTATTGCCTTATTATAAACTATTTTTGTCTATAAAATCTTTGTCTATTTCATTTGTTTATTATTTCTTGGTATTTTTTGGTAGGTATGTTCTTGCTACCATTATCATTGGAATCGTATTCAACATCTTGCAAATCGCGCTCTCACTCTTTAGCGTCGTTAAGAGTGGGAATAGCGCTATACTCTTCGAATTCTTTGGTGATAAGGTACGTCGCGGTTATCGATTAATTTGTGTTCAATTTATTCATGAATATAGTTTAGTGGATAAAACATTTATTTTTGTATTATGAAAATTCATTTATTTTGCCATATATTAACCTAGAGATTACATGTTTGAAACCCTCTATTTTTTAACTTGAAAATGGAGTTACAACTGTCCCCAAGATGTTGAAGCTTGAGCTCTAATGTTCGAAAACGGTAAATGCATTTAATTGGAAAAGAATTTGTTGTCTTCCGAGTCTACTAGGTCTTGGAATGGACTTAGATATATTCCAAGTATGTTGTCGAACCAACTATTAAGTTAAATAAGTGTCTTTAGCTCATGAGCGACTCCGATTTTATAGAAAATCGAAGTACGATTTATACGAAAACCTAAATAATGTGGAAATAATTTTGGTTTGGTGCAGTTTTTGTCATACCTTCTAGCAACAGGCACAGCAGCTGGATTTGGACTTTCAGTAGATTTGCAAACAACAGACCCAGATGGTTTTTTTAAAACATTCTTTCACAAAGCTTATGCAGCATCAGCTCTTCTTTTATTTGCATTCTTTTGTGCTGCAGCTGTCTCTATTCTCTCTTCATTTGCACTCTCTAAGAGACCTTAATTGGTTTCCCATGTAATTGATTTTTTTATTATTTTTTTAAAGCTTTTGTATCCAAAATAATTTGTTACTATGACTTGTTTTATCCCTTTGTTTATAATTATATCCAAAATCTAGAAAATAATTATGATCATGTATTGGAATGTTGAGAATTTGTTCTTATTGTTATTGGGCTTTGTTTGATAGGAATTAGTTGCCATTCTTTTTCTTTGATATCTTATTGGATTTATTTGATATGAATTATGTTGAAAAACTTGGGAGATTAATCAAATCTAGAAAATAATTGCAAATATGGCCAAATTAAAAAAGAATTAGCAAATATAGTCATTGAATATTAATAAAAATATTGTATTAATGAGTATTTATAATATATAATACCGTATTCAAGTGTATTAATGATTATGGATGGAAATACTTTGAAATTCATCTATATGTATAGTTATTTTATAAAAACTACTCATCAACTTCAATTTTTCAATTACGGTTCTTAAATAATATTTGTCAAATAGTTTTTTTCTACATCAATAAACGCAATTTTTTTTTTAATGTTTAATAACCTATGGATTGCAAGTAATTTAAATCTCTAATCTCCTCCACAATCAAAGAATGGGATCTTGTAAGCTAACTGATAACTTGGTCAACGAGTTATATGTTCACAATGACACAACGATTGTGGGAAGAGCAACACTACTTCTCATCGATTTCAAAAGAAAAGAAAAATTTGAAACAAGGGCCTTGACAATCTATTCCAGCAGAATGACTAAACCTAGTACATAATCAAACGGGTAAGAGAGTTGAGACATTGCATACGGATAATGGTCTTGAGTACCTCAATCGTAGATTTATAGAATTGTGCAAAGATAAGTGCATTAACAAACATCTCGTAGTCTCGGGTACACCACAACAAAATGACATTATAGAACGATACAATTGCACAATACTTGAAAATGTCAGATTTCTTTTGTCGACTTTTAGAATGCCAAAAGGATTTTGGGGAGATATCGTGAGCTTATCAGTTTATCTGATCAACACGTCTGTTAGCTTGGTTTTTTAGTACAAAACTCCACAAGAGTTGTGTACATCCAACTTCCAAGTTTAAAACATATATGCATTTTTGGATGTGCTGCATTTGCTCACACTAGAAAAGAAGGTGTGTATTAGGTATTCCAAAGGCATCAAAGGATATCGTTTGTGGTCATTGAAACTCAGTAACTCCAAGTGCTTTCTTAAAAGAAGATCAAATGCCATTCAAAGAAACTTTTGCAACATCTGCTGATCAAGCTATTAAGAATTTAGAGCCTACATCTTATAAAATTGAACTTGAAACTAATAATTCAATGCACCTGAATCAGTGCCCAATCTAGGTATGCTTTTAACTAGAATGATCATGATGATGAAATAGGCAACATGGAACCTAGAAAATACAAAAAAGCCTTGAGATCAACTAAACGTGATGACTGGATTAAAGCGGTGAATTCAGAGATAGATTTTATGGTAAAAAAATCACACATGAGATCTTATGAGGAAGCATAAAGATAAAAAAAAAAAAAAGAAGGTAGATCGTCGTTGGATCTTCAAAGTTAAACCAAGAGTGAGTGGTTTTTTTTTACTAATCTACGTTTTAGAGCTAGATGGGTGCTTCATTATTTGAAGGGAACAACTACTTTAGGACTTGTATACTTTTCATATAAGTGAGACTGCTAACATTATTGTGGGATCTGACCAACCGTTGAACACCGACCGACGTTAACCGGCATGTCAGTGGCTGTTGATTATTATTTATTATTTTATTTATTTATTAATTCTGATTTAAACGTATTATTTTAATATTAACGTGTTTTTAGTTTTTAGGTCTTAATGGGATCGTGCAATAGTGACAGGGTGGATCCTACATTTTAGGAAGTGGGAATGTACAATTTATTTTTAGGATTTTATTTTGCCTATATATTGTTAAATGGAAAATACATAATGGGAGATTGTAACGGCCCAGTTTTCTATCCCGGTTCTCGAGGAGCTTCCGGTTCAGATTCAGTGGTTCGGATGGGCCGTTAGAGCTGTTTTGACCCTTAGGGGTATTTTGGTCTTTTTGCTCCCCGGGCAGGATTTGTGGTTTTTCAGGGCTTCAAGGCAGCTCCTGCCTTGGTTGAGGCTTGTTTGTTGTGGACTGCGAGTCCCGAGATGTTTGGGCTATTCGTTTGGAAGTTCGGTTGTGATTTGGGTTTTGGGCAAAGTTATGGTTGTTTGGGTGTTTCCTTTGGGATTCGAGCCGGGCCCTCAGTGTTGATTTGGGAGGTTGGCTTAAATGAGATTTGTTGATTGGAAAGGTTGCTTCAGTCGGGTCTCGAAGGAGGAAGTCGGGAAATGGGATTTAAGGATTTTAAGGATTTTTGGAAAATTGGAAAATTTGGATAAAATGGTTTTGGATAAGGATAAAAAGAGAAAAAGGAAATTTGTTTTTTTATTTAAAAATCCCATTTTCCTTTATTTTTCCCATTTTTCCCCAAAATTCCATTTTTCCCCTTTCTCTCCTCCTCCAGCCCGACCCCAGCCCCTGCCCATGCCCGAACCAGCCCCTGGTCGCCCACCCACCTCGCCCACGCCCGAGCCAGCCCGAGCCCAGCCGCACAGTGCCGTGCCAGCGTCGCCCAAGTCTGCCCCAACTCGCCCAGCCTGCCCGCTCGCGTCGCACAGTGTTGCCCAGGCCGCCTGAGTCGCGTCGCACAACCCTCGCCCAGCCCCGCGTCGCCCTCGCCCTGTAGCTCGCCGTGCCGTGCTAGCCTGAGCCCCCCGAGCCATCGCGTCGCGTCGCCCCGCACGCGTGTCCTCAGAGCGCCTCGTGTCGCCGCGCGCCGCCGCGCTGTGTCCCTGTGCTTGCCGAGCGCTCGCGCCGCGCGCCGTCCCATGTCTTGAGCGCGCGCCGGCTCGCCGCCACACAGTCGCTCGCGCCCAGCGCCCAGCCTCTACGCCCCTGCCCTGCGCCCCAGCCAGCCCAGCCCCTGCGCTCAGCCTGCCCTGTTGTGTGCTGGTTGGCCCGAGCCTTGTGGCTTCTCGGATGGTATTTCCCGAGTCTTTTCTTCGTTGGGCCCGGATTTGTTGGCTGCTGGTTATTGATTTTATTGGGCTGTTTTATGTATTTGATTTGGGTGCTTTAATTGATGTTCAGGCTATTCGGGATCGTTTAGAGGCTCGAGGATCGTTCGTTGATTTATTATTATTATTGTTTTCCTGCTTGTTCCAGGTAAGGATTTCTTACCGTGGTTGTGTGGACCCTGCGATATATCTCGATATGCCTTGCTTGTTTGCTTGTTGTTATGAGCATGTTAGAGATAGAGCAGTTGATTGATTTCTTGCTAGCATGTTTGCCTGATTTTACATGTTAGTGCCATGCTAGGTTGTTTCGCACAAACATGCTTATGATTTCCGCTTAAGTTGTAGTATCATGCTAGGTAATGTGATTTATGTCGGTCATTGCTTGCTAGCCAGGAATCATTGATTTTGCTCTGTACTCTTAGATAGAGTTGTAGGGTTTGTCATCATCTAGAGGCTGAGCGGACATAACGTACTTTGTCCCTACTGATCGAGAGTAAAGTGTGCGCAACATAACGTATCTTGCTTCCCCCCCGGTCCCTAAGGTGGATTTAGCTCAGGTCGGGAGTAAAGTGTGCGCAACATAACGTATCTTGCTACCCCCTCGACCCGTCGGTTGTGGACTTAGCTACCCACTTCGGCAATAGCCTAGTTTGTAGCCTGCTAGAGCGGAACCCTGCCAACGGTGTAAGCCTACCTTGGCCGGTTCTTAGCTTCAGGTCGGTGGATCAGCCGCGCACATGATGAGCGCCGAGGGCCTCGCGCTACTGTGATCAGTGACACCGCTTCCGAGTCATAGGCATGTGCACCTGGCCCGCGTAGTTTGCCCTTAGGCCCCCGCATTTACGCCGGTTGCAGAGAACATGCGGTGTGCGCGCACACGCGTTAGTTGCCGGTTTGGAGAGCTCCCCCGGGCTAATGTCGTGAGTACACCATTCTTTCCGTTAGAGCCTGACTTCGGGTACTCTCCCGTAAGTCAAGATTAGTGCAAGGGCAATGAGGCCCTTGAGGACATTCTAGGGATCAGTGTATTCCCCCCGAGTGACAGATACCTCGGTGATGTCCCAGGATTGGTCAGTGTATCCAATCCCAGTTAGGCCGGAAGTAAGAGACTTCCGATGGCTCCAGATCTTGTTTTATGAGCTCGTTGAGCTATGATCTGTGTTGATAGCTGTTTGCTTGCATGTTGAGGTGCTAGATGACTGATGTATCATATTGTACCCCGGTTGGGGATTCTTACTGAGTATCTTTATACTCACCCTTATTTATCTTTCAGGTAGCTTGAGACAACACCAGGATGGCCAGCGGAGGGAGTTGATTGATCATGGGGAGCCGCCGGCACTCTGTCATTTATTATTGCATTGTTATTCAGCATGTAGATGGACAGAAGTCCTAGGGGAACATTGTTTAAAACGTTGTTTAAATTGTATTGTATATTTTTATAAATACTGGCCAGGATGTTTTACTTTTGTTGGTTTGTTTAAATGAAAACTGTTGGTTATGTTTTAAGGGTTCCCCCTTCTCATATGTTTTGAATGGTTTTTAAATATGAGCACTAAACCGCTTGTTATCATATTTAACTTGCATGCTGAGTGAGAACCCCGGTTTAGGGCCATGTTTTGGGTCGGGTTCGTCACAGAGATTGTGTTCAACAAGCTCTGCTCTATATTTTGTTTTCTCTGTTTCCAAATACAATTTTCCTTCTTCTGTTAAATTAATTTTCCTACAATTGGTATCAGAGCCATGTTCTTTTCTTATCATGAATAATTCTACCCAATTGTCAGTCCCTATTATTGATGGGAAGAATTATAATCGGTGGTCTGTACAAATGAAAGTTCTGTTCGATTACCATGAGTTATGGGAAATCGTGGAAAATAGAGTTTCTGCATTAGCTGAAAATGCAACTGATGTGCAACGAGTAGCGCATCGCGAACAGAAGAAAAAGGACAAAAAGGCATTGTATTTCATCCACCAAGGGATGAATGATGAGACATTTGAGCAGATTGAAGGGTTAATGACCTCAAGTGAGGCCTGGACCATTTTGTCAACCTCTTATAAAGGTGATGACAAGATCAAGAGGGTGCGTCTTCAAACTCTAAGACGCCAATATGAGTTGCTGTAGATGGAGACTACAGAAACTGTTGATGAGTATATCAATAGGATTCTTGCCATGGCAAACCAAATGAAAACCAATGGTGAAACACATTCAGAGCAGACAATGGTGGAGAAGATTTTGAGATCTTTAACTCCCAGATTTGAACATGTTGTTGCTGCAATTGAAGAGGCCAATGACCTGTCAAAAATGACTGTAAGGCTATTGTCTGGTTCCTTAAAGGCGCATGAGCAGCGGATGAATGACAGTAAAATTGAAAAACCAATTGAACAGGTTTTACAAGCACAAGCCTCAATTAATAGCTCAAGTCCACCAGGTAGAGGTCGTGGACATGGTCGTAGCTATTCCAACAAAGGTCGTGGTGGCCAGAATCATGGAGATGGTGACCAAAATAATACGGGTTCCAACAACAATCCAAATTCAAATTTCTATTGGCAAAGAGGACGTGGTCGCAGTGGATATAGAGGTAAATACAATAAATTAAATGTGGAATGTTATAATTGCCACAAGCTTGGCCATTATGAAAATGAGTGCAGATCAAAAGGTGATAATAATCAAATTGTCAATTGTGCTCAAGAAGAGGATTATGACGAAAAGGATCATGCATTATTAATGGTAGCCACATCAAATGAAATTCCAAACTACCAGACTTGGTATTTGGATACTGGTTGCACAAATCACATGAGTGGCCATAAAGAACTGTTTGCAGATTTTGATGAATCCTTTCGCACAGAAGTGAAATTTGGCGATGGAAGATTAGTTCCGGTAACTGGACAAAGGAGAATTCTTATAACATTGAAGAATGATGATCAAAGGTACATTTCAAATGTTTTCTACGTACCTGATATGAAAAGTAATTTGTTGAGTATGGGACAATTGGCCGAAAAAGGATATGTGATGCACGTCTCTGGAAATAAATTCTCAATTTTTGATAAAAAAGGTAATATGATTCTTGAAAACTTTTTATCAAAAAATCGTATGTTTCCAGTAGATTTTAATACGGGTAGTTTCAAGTGCTTGAATGCTATGGTGAAGAATGAATCATGGTTATGGCATTTACGTTTTGGACATTTAAATTTTCAAAGTTTGGAAAATCTTTCCAAACATAATTTAGTGAAAGGTTTACCCAATATTCATCACCCTGATCAATTGTGTGAAACTTGTATTTTTGGAAAGAAGCACGGGACAACTTTTGTTAAGTAGTCTTGGCGTGCAAAATTTCCTTTGGAGCTGGTTCATACAGATGTTTGTGGTCCAATGAACATATCATCAATTGGAGGGAACAAGTATTTTCTGACATTTATCGATGATTTTTCAAGGAAAACTTGGATTTATTTGTTGAAGAGCAAAGATGATGTATTTTACTGCTTAAAAATATTTAAAGCATTTGTGGAAAGACAGAGTGGCAAATTAATCAAGATGATGTGTAGTGATGGAGGAGGTGAGTGCAACTCCGTTGATTTCAAAAGTCACTGTGAAAAGCTTGGATTGCAACATAACATTAATGTTCCCTACACTCCCGAACACAATGGAGTGGCTAAGAGAAAGAATAGATCAATTATGGATATGGCTAGGAGCATGCTTAAAGCAAAAGGTATGCCAAATTATTTTTGGGCTGAAGCTGTATCATGTGCAGTTTATTTGTTGAATAGATCAGCTACCAGAAGTCTTCCCAACACAACTCCTACTGAGGCATGGAGTGGATTCAAACCCAATGTCCAACACTTGAAGATATTTGGATCAGTTGCTTATGCTCATGTACCTAAGGCAACAAGATCCAAGTTGGATGATAGGGCAGTGAAGACCATTTTCATTGGATATAAGCAAGGAGGGTACAAATTGTACAATCTAATGACAAAAAAGGTGATAGTAAGTCGTGATGTTACATTTGCAGAAGACGAGGTATGGGATTGGAATACAACAGGTGACATAGACTCAACAAAACGTTACATTTATGTTTTGAATGAGGATGCAGATGTAGAAGATAGAGTCAATGAGGAAACAACTACAGTTCAACTAGAAGTTGCAATTCCAATTGCAACTACTATGGAAAGGCAAAGAAGGGAGCGACGACAACCTCCACATCTTCAAGATTACGAGGTTAATGTTGATGATGAAGAATTAGTCCATTTTTCTTTTTTTGCAGATTCAGAACTCAATGCAATTGATGTGAAGTGTATGGATAAAATCAAAGTGAAATCAAATAGTGAAATTGGCAAACATAAAGCAATGTTGGTGGCGAAGGAATTTAAGCGAAGAGAAGGCTTTGATTATGAAGAAAGTTCTGTAGCTAGAATGGAAACTACATAAGAGCAATGGAAAATTCCATGGAAGATTGCAGATATTTTTAAGCCAATGAAGATTGATGTTTTCATCAAATTAAGAAATCTGCTCGGTTTTAAAATCAATCCAAATCAGAATTAAGAGAGGATGTTGATTATTATTTATTATTTTCTTTATTTATTAATTCTGATTTAAACGTATTATTTTAATATTAACGTGTTTTTAGTTTTTAGGTCTTAATGGGATCGTGCAATAGTGACAGGGTGGATCCTACATTTTAGGAAGTGGGAATGTGCAATTTATTTTTAGGATTTTATTTTGCCTATATATTGTTAAATGGAAAATCCATAATGGGAGATTGTGTTCAACAAGCTCTGCTCTATATTTTGTTTTCTCTGTTTCCAAATACAATTTTCCTTCTTCTGTTAAATTAATTTTCCTACAATGGCCAGCATCGTTTCTCTCCAAAAACCAGCTCTAGAGTTGGTTTTTGGAGAAAAGCGATGCTGGCCACTGACATGCAGGTTAACATCGGTCGGTGTTTGATGTCTAGAATGTGGTTGGAAACGTCGACCGATTAATCATAAAGTCGATCGGTCATTTTCGTCAGTTTTCAGTTTTTCTATGAACACCCTTATTGTGGGATATGTGGATTCAGATTATGTTGTTGACTTTCTATGTTTTTACCTTTTGTGGAACTTGTTTAGCTGGGAATCGACTATTTAAAACAAACGTTGCTTTCTCTTATATTAAAGCCGAGTCCATAGCCTTGGCAGAGTATGTGAAAGAGTCAGCTTGGCTTTAATTTGTGGTTTTACCTCTGCAATGTTATCCAAAAGGCTTTTGGTTAAAGTTCATTGATTCAGCCAAAGTGTTTTGGCATTATCCAAAAACTCAACTTATAATGGAAGATCTAAGCACAGTGACATACGATATCACTATGTATGTGAGGTATTCTATTGTTATGAGGGGGGGCATGGAAAGACTTTTTTCTTTTTAAAAATCGGGAAATCAGAGCTTCGCTCCCCTATACCCTAGCACCACTGGCTCGTCCCTAAATTATGGCACCGAGATACTTCGAAGGGTATTCTAGTTTAAGCGCTTTCCAGAGGTCTAGCATGGAAAGACTGTTAGGAAAAACCTTCCCTAATTACCGCAGGGATAAAAGAAAATAAGTGAGAAATTAAAAGTAAAACAATAAAAGAGAACACAAGATTTTACGTGTAAAAACTCTCAAATCGGTGAAAAAAATCACGGATAGAAAGAACTTCCACTATATGACAAATTGTTACAATCACATAGAATTCTCTCTCCCGACGTCAATTACATAAACTCTATCTTCAAAGTTTATACTACTATCACTCTTTGCCCTACTCTCCACAAGAGAATACAAAAGAAATTTAATTAAAGTCAGTACACCAAATTTAAAGTGCTTTTGACTGGAATGCTTTGAAACTAAAGTCAGTTGCTCTGCTTGGAGCAGCACACCACCTCCTTTTAGCTTTTCGATTCCTTAAATCTTTCTAATGTAGAAAATTTTCTGATATTGATGCCAAGATGATTTATGCAAATATTAATCTTTAGACTTAGTAGACTCCTAAAAAATTCGAATGATGTTAAGAAGATGGCTAATTTTGTCATGGTCAGCCTCAGAAAATAATAGGATATTATCGGCAAAAAGAAAATGTGATATGAAAACCATTGAGATTGCATCGCTCATAAGCTTCTCGTTCTTCGAATTATATATATATAATGCGATTATAGTCTTTATAAATAGTCGATAACAAGGATAAAATGAATGGGAATAACAGGTCTCTCTAACGAATATCCCTCGAAACTGGAATTTTACCATGAGACTCGAGCTTTCAAATTTTTGGTTGAGTTTTTAAGAGTATATGTAAAGTGTAGTTATGAAAATAAAAAAATTCGTAAAATTATGGTAGACTTGATCTACAAAAACAAAAAAATTTAAAATAAAATGATTATCAAATAATGCCAGTTTGATATTCTAATACAACCTAGCAATAATAATAATAAAGAATACAAAAAAGAATTTAATTAGAATCTGTACGTTAAATTTATAATGTTTTTAACTGTGATGCTTTAAAACTAAAAATACACTTCTTTTCGTTGTATTACATCTAATTCTTCTAATATTTTACCGAAAATTCAACAGATTTAAAATGACTTAATTACCACTCAATGAGGATGACTCGAAAGAGGCCGTAATGGTTGACTAAAGATGTTCACAGAGAGAGTTTGCCGCCATTTACGACCTACCATGTTAGGCATTTCCATTTGTTACATTTGTTTTTTTTATTTTTAATTCATTTTTCAAAGTAAACGACCCCACATGCACATGAATCATTATATTCTAGGAATTTCTCAAAATTCTTCCCTAATTTTAAAAAATTGGATGGTGTTGAAGTTTTGTGGGTATTTTGCTAGGGAGATTTTAGTCTTGATCCATTGAATTGTTTGTTTTTTATTTTTTATTTCAAAAGGTTAAGTATACACTAGAATGAAAGAACTTATATATTATCTCTTTATTTTCTACTGCTATGTTTGAGTAAATTATTACACATAGACAGTGCCAAAAATAACAAAAAGGTGAACAATCATTTTGTTCCTTTGATTTTCTCTTAAATAAACATTCAAGAGATTATATTATAACTAAACAAAAAAACAGATAATAGGGTTAAACAAGTGCAAAATTTTTGCACATGATAGATAATTTTGAGCATTTTCGGGTTAAGGGTATTAGTGTTTTTCCTTAAATAGAAAATATTGTTTTTTTAAGTAATAAATAGCAAATATTATTGTTGCTCATAACTTGGTGTCTTATTTTTTGTTTTATTATTATTTTCTGTTTTAGATTAATGATAGAATGTCTTTATTTAAAGAAAAAACAAACGTTTACTTGGAATTTTCAAAAGTCTATTGAAACATCAAATAAGATAAGAGGATTGAAGATTACATCAGATAAGATGAAAACGCATTACGCGTAACGTTGACTAAAACAACCAACGTGCCCAACTCGCACTTAAATTCCACAATTTCATTTCAAATACCTCGAATTCTTTAAATAATGATTGAGATAAATACATAGATAAAACCCACAATCGTTAATGCTATCTTTTTCAATTAGATTTTTTTTTATATAAATATATATGAAAAAAGAAAACATATAAAATATAAGGATCCACTATTGATTAGGAAATCTAGATTCTGTTTTATGTTGTTAGAAAATTTTGAGTTCTATAATTTAAGTTTTTTCTTTTTTTTTTGAGAAACCTATAATTTAAGTATTGAAAACTACGAAAACAAAATTTGTGGGAATATATATATATATATATATATATATATATATATATTGCTTCCTATAAGTGGAAAACATAATTTTAGTTCTTTCGTTTTAGTTAAAGTTTTTATTTGATCTCTATAATTTAAAATCAAATAATTTTATTTTAATATTTTTATAATATTTAATTTTAATGATAGTTTTGGTATAAATTTTACTTTTTAAAGAAGAATAAACATGAATAAAAACTCAAAAAAAAAAAAAAAACCGAAGAATTAAAACTGAATATTATTAAAATGTTATAGATAAAAAATGTTTGATTTTGCAATATAATTCTTAATACCAAAAGGGTTTGCTGCATAATGATTTCATTGGTTGATAGTAATCTAGTTCAGTATATTGCAAATCACTATTTATTTTTTATCTATTTGATAACAGGTTTGTACTCTCCTTCCGTCAATTTGTACTAAAAAAAATATAAGCCTAAATAAAAACTTCACCCAAAATTTTAAAAACTAAAAAACAAATTCCCCTTTATTGTAATGTTTTTATTATATACATATTTTGAATTTTATTTTATAAACTTATTATATTAAATTATATGTATAATAGAAAAGAACCAAACTACAACTTGCTTATTTTAAAAAAAGTCTTGAACTGGCGTAGAAGATACCATCTTGTAATTTGTTTCTTTGTGTTTGGTTTCACATGGTTATATATAGAAACAAAAGCTACTATTGGATTTGTACACAAAGTTGAAGATCAAAATTTTGAGATGGCAGCTTCAAAAGGTTCAAGAATTGCTTCACTTATTCTTAGAATTTTAACCTTCTGTTTGATCTTTATTTCTCTGCTAATCAATGCCACCAATTCTAAGACTGTGTTCGAAGGAACTGAGGCTGAATACAAAATTCGGTTTAAAGATATTATCTATGCTTATCGGTAAGTGTCTGTCATTTTTAAGTTCCATTTGATAACTATTTTGTTCTTAGTTTTTAATATTTAAGCCTGCAACTACTTTATTATATGTTTATTCTTGTTTTAATATCTATGTCTTTTCTATATTTTTAGAAACTAAACAAAAATTTAGAAATAAAAGTAGTTGTTTTTTTAAAATTTGGTTAACATGCACCTACTTTTTTGAAAAAAAATGGATCAAATTTGAGTAAAAATAAGCTTAAATTTCAAAATCTAAAAAAAAAAAAAAATTGTTATCGAAGGAACTAATTAACTTAGATTTTGTTTTGTGTATTATTATTTAATGATCATATTTAATTCATTTTTTTGAATTTAAATGAACAGTTATTTGATATCAGTAGCTGTTATTGGAGCTGCATTGAGCCTGCTTAAAATCGCTCTCGCCCTTCACCATGTCATTACCAAAAGCGATGGAACTCCGCTATTTGATGTGTTCAGTGACTCGGTGCGTTATTTGATAACTATTTGATTTTTGAAAATGTTTTCCTCGTAGTTTTTCTAACGTGATTCTATGCGTGCAGTTGTTATCGTACCTTCTATTGTCAGGCGCCTCAGCGGGATTAGGCTCTGGGATTGATTTGAAGCCTGTTTTTCACTTGCTTTTCGAAAAACTTTTCGATACGTTTTTGGACAAGGGTAATGCTGCAGCTGCTATTCTTCTCATTGCATTTGTTTGCTCTGCCATTGTCTCTATTCTCTCTGCATTGGCCCTCCGCAACAAGCCTTGAATCTATAATTTCTTCCTATCTCTATATGTTCGTTTTTTTTAATGTAGGAGTATCAATGTGAACATTGAGCATTTAAATTATGTTCTTGTTGGGGTATCATCTTTCTTTCAATATTTGAATTTGTAGTGAAATTATAGTTTTTGCAATTTAGCTAAATGAATGTAAGTAGTTACCTATCTCATAAATGCAATGATTGGGTCATCGAGGAGTAGTCCAATGGCTAAGCCTACGTACTCTGAAGTATGCTTTCTTGAGAGATCTCTAGTTTGAGCTGGGTGGAGAGCAGTTAAACTAAAATACCATCCGAACTTTCCCAATGCCACAGTTAAGGGATGGGCAATTGTGCCTTGGATATAGAGAAGCGAAGTTTCAATTTTTCAGTTTAAAAAAAAAATCTCATAAATGCTTGGAGGATCCTAACATGCCTGCGGATCAAGATGGTGTCTTCTTTTGGGTGTCATCAATCTTTAATTGAATTCCAATTTCATTTTATGGGATCAAAAATTCTAATATCATATTAAATGTCGTGGACATCCATCTCAAAATTAATTAACAATGAGAGAAGTAGTTCACCTAACTCAAAAGTTTGGAAGACTCTCTACTTTTTCAATGTATAATAATAGTGGGATCCTAACCCATGTTAGTTAAAATTATAAATTTGATTTGAATTAATAAACTACTAATTATTTCCTCATAAAGAAAAAAAAACTCATAATGTTTGCTATGGTTTATTTACTTGATCAATTAACTTCCTAATTATGAATAGTTTCAATATTATACTTGTGACGAGGACAAAAACTATACTATATTTAAAATTATGTACCCATTATTATTATTGAATTGAAACTCTACACTGTATCCATTATCAATCATGTGAAAGTTGAAAAATGAGGAAGTTGCGGCCATAATTTCATTTACAGCCCTTTTGCTTGAATACTCGAATGTCAGCTGGTTTAAATGCTTCTACTTGTATCATCCGTCGTCCCTCCATTTTGGGTAATTGTTATGAATTTATAATTATAGGGGGTGTTTGAGATTTGGTGTTGAGAAGAGTCAGAAGGGGAAGAGTTGAAATTTCATAACTCCACATTTATTTTTAGGACATCAAAGATCAAAGAGCATAAAGTAAACTAGAACATAACAGAGAAAAGAGACAAGAGAATGTTTTTCTATGTTTGTATTACTCCACTTAATGCTTGAGTTAATACATTGTGAGAGGAAGATGGCCTCACTAAATACAAGAAGAAGTAGCGATAGGTAGAGAGTAATGATGGATTGAGAAGACAATTAATCCTACCTACCAATATTAAGGCCACAAAATAATTGAGCAGTAAAAGTTATGGTACTGATTGTGTTGTAATAGCCTCCCTCAAACAAGGCACGGGAAGGCACTGAAGACCGAGTTTGGCACACAATACAAGAAATGGTTGAGGGCTTAACGATTTAGTAAGGCAATTAGCAAGTTAATCACTTGAGCGAATATGACGAACATCGATCTTGTTGGACAACAATTGGTCCCTAATGAAGTGAGCATCAAATTCGATATGCTTAGTACGTGCGTGAAACACTGGATTACATGTTAAAGAATTTACAGAGATATTGTCACTCCATGTAATCAAGACTTTAACAAGAGTTACTTGGAGACAAGCAAGTAGAGACTGCAGCCAAAGAAGTTCACACGAGACTTGAGAGAGAGCCATATACTCAGATTCAGTGCTTGATCTTGCAACCACTCCCTGCTTCTTAAATGACCAGGATATTAGAGAATTACCGAAAAACACACAATATCCACTAATAGACTTCCTATCATCTGGAGAACCAGCCCAATCGGCATAAGAAAAACCAAGAAGAGTCAGTGACAAGGCTGGTTGAATACGAATGCCAAAGTGTTTGGTGCCTTGAAGGTAACGCAACACCCATTTAAGAGCTTTCCAATGAGGAACTCGAGAGGCTTAATTAAACTGGCTGAGTTTATTAACAACAAAAGCATTGTCAGGCCGAGTATGTTTGAGATAATGCAACGAGCCGATGATATTTCTATACAAATGTGGATCATCTAGCAGATCACCATCAAAGTGAGACAATGATTTGCCAGAAAGCATGGGAGACGACACAGACTTGAGATGCATCAGGTTATGTTTGGCAAGAGCTTCTTGTATATAGGTAGTCTGAATCATAAGTAAACCAGCAACATCTGAGTGAATCTGAATGCCAAGAAAAAAAAAATAATGGTCCAAGGTCTTTGATTGCAAAAACAGTGTGAAGTTTCCCAATTATCTTATCAAGAAAAGATGAACTAGAACCAGTGAGCAACAAGTCATCAAAGTAAATGAGCAAAAATATAGTATCACGCTTGCTTTAAAGAGTAAATAAGGAGCTATCAACTGTAAATTTCTTAAATTGAAGGCTATGAAGATAGGATCGCAGCTCTTCATACCATGCCCGAAGGGCTTGTTTCAAGCCATAAAGAGACTTGTTTAGCTTACAGATGTGAGAGGGAAAACGAGGGTCAACATACCCTCGAGGTTGTGGGGTATAAACTTCTTCATGTAATGTGCCATGCAAGAAGGCATTTGAAACATCAAGCTGTTTGATAGGCCATTTCCAAGTCACTATTATAGTTAAAACCATGTGAATGGAGGCATGTTTAATAACAGGTAAGAAGGTCTGACCATAGTCAATTAATTGCAGGTGTTAGAAGGAAACCACGAGCCACAAGCCGAGCCTTATAACGTTCAATGTGTCCCTGAGAAGTTCTCTTGATTTTATACAGCCATTTGGTACTTACCAAATGCCGAGACATAGTTGCAGGCACCAAAGTCCAAGTATTTTTTTGCTGAAGAGTAGAAAATTCTTTGTTCATAACTTCTTGCCACTACATGATATCACAAGCATCTTTGTAGTGAACTGGCTCCACTTACGACCAATCAACATGCTATTTAAGTTGGGTGAGGCCGCCAAACAAAGGGTTGGATTTTTAAATGCCTAATTTAGCTCGAGTAGTCAAGGGGTGTTGATTTAAGACTGGTTCGAGAGAGGGAAAATGAGATAGAGGAGGGGTGTTGGTAGGGACAGAGAGCCATGTATCTGAGTTGGTACAAGGGGATGATATTAGAGATTGAATGGTGTGGGATGGTTCAGGGGATGTTGAAAGAGGTTTAGAGGTAGATATTGTTTGTGTATGAGGCCTAGGTGGTGAGTGCTCCATAGGAGGTGATAAAGAAACAGGGAGAATGGGAAGCCATGCTTGTGATTTTGGTGTAGAATTTGCAACATTGTCAGCTAGGGGATGGAACAATTCTTCATATGGGTACTGTTGCTCATTAAAAACAATATGTTTGGAAAAAAATAGCCTGCTAGATGAGTTTAAGCACTTGTATCCTTTGTAGGGGTTGCGGTAGCCAATAAAGAAACATTTTCAATGTGAAAATTCAACTTGTGAGATTGAAACGGTCTGGTGTAAGGGTAACAGGTAATGCCAAACACTCATAGAAAGTTATAATCTGGTGCCTTTATCTATTATAATTTAGAAAGGAGACTGATTCGACAACACTGGTGTAGAAAGTCTATTTATAAAATAAGTGGATGTATGAAAAGCCTCTCACCAATTGTTTCAAAAAAAAAAAAAAAAAAGCCTCTCACCAATAGTGAAGTGGCATGTGAGCTTGTGCAAGAAGTGAAAAACCTATTTCAACCACATGCCTATGTTTCCTCTCAATCCTGTCAAATCTACATCCTACTTCTTTGTTGTTTACAAAAAAGTATCATTTATTACATTTCAATGATACTTATTAAGAAATGTCAACTAATGAGAATAGATGATGTGTGATACAATGATTGCAAAAAAGTATCATCTAAAGTGTTTGTGATACTTTTCTGTAATTATCATATCTCAATTTTGTAGTAGTGATAGAAGTAGGTTTATTGGTTTTGAATTTGTAAACAAACCTTGTGCATGTATTTACCTATTTTAAAAACATGTTAGTAAGGGCCTGTTGGCCGGCCAGTATAGAGTGGATTGGTTTATACCACCATACCATTGTTTGGATTGTAGGTATGTCATTTGTCCAAGCATTTGTCAACTCACATGTATCAACATTTTTTAAGCCTGCGATAACTTAAATTTTATCTGCTTGCCTTTTTTTTTTCAAATATATATATATATAGACACCCCATTTTGTCAGTCTAACCTTTTTTAAGAAAAATACTTGCCTCTGATTTGGTGCCACATATTTTTTATTTTAACACTGTATTTTAAAAGAAGATAAAAAATTTGTGACACAAAATGGTGCCACATCACCTCTAGAGAGGGCTTGCCTCCTTAATCATAAGGAGGCAAGTATTGCTCCTTTTTTATTATTTTATATGTTTTTTTTAATGCTACATGGTTTTTTTATATGGTTTTATTTATACCGGCCTTTTCTTTTTGTTGTTATATTATTTTTTTTATATAAAACTTTTTCCTTTTGTTATGGTTCATTTTAAAAGAGAAAAATTGTAATTAATGGTATATTCTAACCAAAGAATTATAAATTTAAAAAGTAAAACTATTATAAATGTAATCAAATTTTAAAATATTTATAGTCATAGTCATTAATATTTTTAAATACTGTATTATTAATATTCATTAATATTATATGTTTTATTATTATTACAATATTATTATTAAAACCTATAACCATGATTATTAATTTTTTTTAAGAGTGATCGTTTTTGTAATTATTTTATAAATTTGATTAATGTGGTAAGTTTCCATTTAAAAATGGGATATTCTCGCCCAAACTACTATTCTTCCATTTTTCTTGTATTAAAATTAATGTTAAAAATACTTATTGGTCCTTATACTTTCAAATTTATTTTTACTTTTAATGATCGTTGAAATTTCAAATATCTGATTTTAATCTTTATACCTTGAAAGCAAAATTAATCAATTATCACAGATAATATTAATCTTATCAAAATACCATTTTTCTATATAATATTATAAATGTGTTTATATTAATATATTAAAATTATTAATATTATTAAACTAGTTTTGATAAATATCAACTTTAATGTTATCATAATGACCAATTTAATGATTTTTGTTTTAAAGTTAAAAGATTAAAATTGTACCTTTGACTAAAATAAAACCAAAGTCAAAGTAGAAGGATAAAAATGATATTTTAACTTAAAACTAATAAATAATCCTAAAACTAAGGGCACGTTTGGTACAAGTATCAGCAAACTCCAGCTTAAAATAATTCTCGTAATCAGCGTTTGTTTCAAGGATTAAAAAAATTTGTAAGTCGAGTTTATTTAAGGCGGATTTGAAAAAGTACTCTACTGTTCAAATCTGAGCTACTGTTCATATACCTTCCCCAAAACCAGGTTAGCTAAACTTTCTCTCTCATATACGCCTTCTCTTTTTTATTTTTCGTGGCTAAGAGTCTGATAATGGGAATTGTTATTTCCTCTATTTATGGGTTCTTTTTTCTTTATTCAACAGAAACAATGTCACCCCACATTTATATATTGGGCAAAAGGAAGAAAATGAACAAACCCATAAATAAAATCTCAAAAATTTCGCTAGAAAGTTATAATCTGCCCCCAATTTGTCGTCTCTCTCGCCTCCGTTCACCACTGTCTCTTCAAATGTACCGTGGAAAGGCGAATTGAAACAGATTCATGGAAGCAGCTAAAATTTAAATCAAATAGGATTAAAGAACTGTAGTAGAGAGTACAAAGAAATTAAATCAATTGTAATTTTTTTTATTAAACTGGAAGTTTACACGTTTGTTTTTTCACTTTTTTTTAGTACTACACGTATATAGAAGGGAGTGAGGTGTAACTTCCAACATTGAACAACTTGCAAAAAATATCTAAGAAACAACAACTATTTATTTGTTTATTTTTAATATTGATATAATTTTTTTTAACACACTATTGATGTAAATTAACTATGCTAAATACAATAAAATTTGCTTTAGTTTTATGTTTAGTTTTATGTTTTTTTTTATTTGGCAATATATATAGGACAAATTATAATTTGGATAAAATGAAAAAAAAAAACATTGCACAAATTTTAATTAGGATAAAATTAAAATTCCTATTAAGATACATTTATTTATTTCTCATATAAATTTAATGTAATAGTGTTATATGATCTAGTAATCTACAGAAATATCGAGTAGATGGTTTGACAGTTTCATTATTTGGTGGAAATCCAATTCAATAGTAAGGCTATGACGAGTTGAATTGCAAGAATTGGTATTTGATTCTCATTTTTCTTTGTAGGGTTTGTGGTCTTCCTTTCCCAACTTGTATTAAAATAAATATATATATATATAGAAAGAGAGAGAAATAACTATTTTATTAATAAGTTATGTTTAATAATTTTATTTAACAATAAATATATTTGAACCTATAATAATAACAAATAATAATAATGGTTTTAAATAATAATAATATATTTGAAATATCTGATAACAATTAAATAAAATTAATTTTATTTTATTAATAAACTATAGAATAGACTATCAAACTTAGTTTGATACTTAACTTAACTTAATACTCTCATTAAACAACCGTCAGTTTTACTTAATCCAATTTATCAAAGTCTTTATACCAAATACATATTAACTTAACACTCGACTTAACTTAACATCGCTTAACTTAATCTTAATTTCGACACCAAAAATGCCCTAAAACTAACCTTATTATAGGATTTGGTTTCGATAGTTAATTTTATTTTGAATTAAAATACAATTTAAAATTTCAACCATAAATTTTAACAACTATCAAAAATTAAATTTTTATATTATAAATTATGGTGTTAAATAAATTAAATTAATTTTTTTTTTAATTTTAAGCAACCTTGTAACTAAGTAATTAAATTAAAATGATTTTGATATAAATTAGATGTCTTTCTAAATTTGGTGAATGGATATAAAATTTGTTATATTGGTTTTAAATTTAATATAGATATTTAGTTAAAATTGAAATAAGTAATAAAATATATAAGGATCAAACATATTTTTTAAATGGATATCATATTGTTACTATTTCAAATGAATGTCATTTTGACATTTATTTATGGTTAAGGGAAAACAAATCAAAGAGTATACATTTAAAAAAAGCATGAAAAATGTTATAAAAAAAAACTCAGCTTAACTTAATCCTTGCACCAAACAACATTCAGCTTAACTTAATCCAGCTTAACTTAATTTGTCTACCAAACACAGATTAACTTAATACTCAACTTACCTTAATACCTAGCTTAACTTAATACCGACTAACTTAATCCTAATCCCTGCACGAAACACGCCCTAAATGTCTCATTGCTAAAGTTTAAGAAACTCAATTATGACTAAAAGGTTTATCATTTTTGCACGTCAACTTTCGGAGTTTAAGATTTTTCTATCCTCGAACTTTCAAAAGTCATTTACATTATTGCGTTTATTCTTTATATATATGGTCAATTTCTATTATAATAAATTTCATGTTTATCATAAAGATTTAATTTACAATTTTTTAAGTAAAAAAAAAATTGCACTAATTATTTTGCCCCAACGTATATTATACATGCACCCCAAACGTTGAGTTTTAGTATACCTCTTGTCATATCTGCACTCGAAACATTGATATTCAGTATACTATCTATTATATCTGCACCGGAAACACTGACTTACAGTAAACCATTTGTCATACCTGCACCCACCCCAAACACCGACTTTCTACTATTTTATATCACTTTGAAATTTTTTTTATCATAACAAAACACCCTACATAATCTTTACCGTGCAGTCAAACACCCCCTAAGAATCCTATTCTATGACCACTTTATAGATTTGGGTTAGATCATTCTTTAATAGTTCTGGACAAAGTGTGAATTTTTAATAAAATTTTCATTCAAAAACACATTTTTGTGTCTTTTTCCTTATTCCAAAATTGTCCTTCCATTTTTAATGACTTTATTTTTTGTTTCATCCTTAAAGTTTTATACTAAAAGAGATTTTTGGAAAAAGATACGATTCATTCCAAAAACATGCAAGATGCATGCGAAATTACATAAAGGCTTTCCAGTTTAAAGTAATGGAAGCAATATTGTAAGAGCAGATTTATAACACCAAGAAGCAAAGTTTATGATATGTTATCCCATAAGATATAAGAAAACTTGTTGGTGTGCTTGTCTTCAAAGAGCCTCGAATTTCTTTCTTTCCACACGTTCCACTAAGTAGCAGCAATAAAACGGGCAAGCAGAATCTGTCTTTGAGTTGTAAGATTAATGTCCAACATCTCCTTAATGAGGGAAGCTGCCGAGAGTCGAGGATCCTGTTGGGAGAAAATAAGAAGTCTGGCATAAAAATGCTTGGTGTACGCGCACTCCACAAATAGGTGGTCAGCCGATTCATTTTGGCATTTACACAGCATACTGATAAGACCCGTTTAAGAGTAGGATAAGGAATGATCAATCCTATTAGAAGTAGGATAAGGAATGACCAATCCTATTAGGAGTAGGATAAACATATTAGACTACAAATAAGAAAGGATAATAAAGTAAGGAGACATTGAGAAGTATTGAGATAGTGAATATTTAGGGCTTGAGAGTGGTCTCAAGATTAGGAGGGTCCAAGTAACTTTTAACACTTGGGTTGATTAGTATCTTTATTATCTTTATATTTTAATATATATTTGGATCTTATCAATTTGGTATCAGAGCATATTCCGATCAATGGATGGTGGTACGTTTCTCAATAGGGTGATTGAAAAATTAGGTGACGAAAGTTTTATCAAATCAATTACAAAAAAAGTAATAGAGGCATGTATGAAATCTTGGGATGAGACAAAGAAAGAGAGGGAAGCGACATGAGATTCGACATTCCAACCTCTACAAGAAAGTTTGAAAAAAATGAAGGAAGAATGGGAGGAATATTTAGCTGAAAACAAAAGGCAAGAAGCATTAGAGAAAGAAGAGGAAGACAAGAAATTGAATCACGAATCCATTTTCTTGGGTAAGAAAGATAAAAATGATCAGCAATATGAAAAATAAAATATTAAGGTGGAAGAATGTTTAATTAAGGATGATTTCAAGAGAGAGGAAGAGGAAAAAAGGCCAAGGAAAGAAATCGGTGTGGCTGAATATGAAGATAACAAGCCAGTATTAGTGGCAAAGTCCAAGAAAGAGAATGAGGTGAGGAAATCAAGCCAAGAAATCATCATGTTGAAAAAGAAGGAAAACAAAACATCAAATGGCCACTGCTGCCACCTATGATCACCCGCCATCATTGCCGGCGCCACCACCAATCATTGTTTATTTTCGTTCTTTTGTAATAAACACCTTGAGAACAAGGTGTATTTTGGGGGTCGGGTAATGATAAGACCCGTTTAGGAGTAGGATAAGAAATGGTCAATCCTATTAGGAGTAGGATAAGGAATGACCAATCATGTTAAGAGTAGGATAAACATATTAGACTATAAATAAGAAAGGATAGGAAAGTTAGGAGACATTGAGAAGTATTGAGATAGTGAGTATTTAGGGGTTGAGAGTGGTCTCAAGATTAGGAGGATCCAAGTAACTTTAACATTTGGTTTAATTAGTATCTTTATTATCCTTATATTTTAATATATATTTGGCTCTTATCACACACACCAGTTGGGGTGCAAGTTATGTTTGGGATGTCTCCTCTTGCATTATGTCGGCAGTATTAAGGCTAGAGTTGAACAACATCCACATAAATTTTTTTATGTTTTTGGGGATGATCGACTTCAGAACGTCATAGATAGGCGAGAGCCATTTTATTCCTGTTGGTTTTCACATAAATGTAAAAGCAATTTCAAAGAATTAATTGAAAATATATTGTTGGTTGTCGAAATCCAAGTAAGAATGTCCTCCGAGACAGAGCCAGTGAGAGGGGGCCACGATGCCACAATGACTTTCCAATGATCCAATTCACGATTAAGAAGAGGGCGAAAAGGCTTAAGATTCCAATCAGAATTAACCACATTCCAAGTCTCATATATTCATGATTTTCTATTATCTAATTAATGTGAATAATTTTGTTTGCATTCCTAACAATAATTTTTAAGTGACAAATTCATGCCGACTAAAATTACTTAAAAGCTAATTTTAAAAAACAATTATTTTATAAATTTTTCCTCCACTCTACGTTCGAATCCCAACTATGTTTTTCTTTGATTAAAATATCATTTTGGTCTCTAGACTATAAACTTTGTTATATTTTGATTCATCAACTTTCAACTTTCAAATGTCAAATTTTAATTCTTAGACGATGAGATTTATCCCATTTAAGGGGATTTTTTTACATATATATTTATATATTCAAAATCAAGCAATGTTATAAAGAGCCAATCGAGCTGTAGCTCAAACGACACCGGTGTACATCTAACGACTAAGAGGTCTTAGGTTCGAGTCTCCCCCACCCCTAATTGTTGTAATCTCAAAAAAAAAAAAAGCAATGTTATAAAGAAGTAAAAAAAAAAGAATTTAAAATCTAAAATAAAAACAGCTATGTACATATATAAACAATTTTGGTTACTCTACTTCTAATAAATATTTTTTCCATTTGTTGTCAAACATATTTGGGAGTTTATGAGAGGAATTTTATTGGGCTCCCTAATCTTGAATCGAATCTCAATTTCATTTTTATTGGACCGATACCCATTTAGACTTTATGAGCTCTGATACCATATTAGAGAATATGAGGATTCCACCTCAAAACCAATTGACGAGGGGAGTAACCCGATGTTGGACTCTCCCACTTTCCAATGTGGCGCATTTGTGAAATTCTAACAAATTCAACCCAAAAATCTAGGGTTGGGTTGTGCTTGTGCATAGGGATGGACGGGTTGACGAATTGACCAACCCGAAAAATTGGGATGATCCAAAAAAATCATTCAAGCCTATCCAATTCGGATCATGTACATCCCTACATACATATTTATATATTTTTATCAAATTTTATTACTTTTGTTGAATGAAAATACTTTTTATTTAAATATAAATGATAAAGCATTTTTTTGTAAATGATATCTCCAAAATGTTACCATTTTTTTGAACGGCACAAAATTTACCATTTATAATAAATAGTTTTTTGAGACAAATTTATAAATATTTTAAATGTCAAATTAGTTTTCATATTTAACTAAATCATATTTTATGACGTTATTTTATGAAAATTCATTATGGATAATAAATTATGTAGCACATTTTCTAAACTAATTCATCAATAGTATATAATTTTTTTAGGTTAAAATATCATTTTGATTCCTCAACTTTGAGTTTTGTTCCATTTTGGTCCCTAGACTTTCAAATTTCCAATTTTAGTCCCTTGACTTTATTGTTTGTCCAATTTTGGTCCCTTAACTTTACTGTTTGTCCAATTTTGATCCCTCGACTTTCAAATGTCCAAATTTAGTCCTTAGACTATAAAAAAAGTTCAAAAATAGTCCTTTCATAAAATATATTTTTTCTCGCTCTTAAATTATTTTCTCTCTCTTCCATCTTTCATCATTTCTCCTTCTAAAAGTTTTATCTCTCTTAAATCCATCTCTCTAATCCTCTTTTCTTCTCTTTTTCTCTTATTCTCTCTTCAATCCATCTCATCAAATTATTTAATATGAGATAATTTTTCTAAATAATAATTTTCCTACTTTGATTTGTCACTTTTTGTTTTCCAAAATTTATAGTCTATCATGGAACCAAAAAGAAAAAGAAAGAAAATAGAGAACAAAAAAAGAAAAGAAATGAAAAGAGGGGAAGTGAGGTGGATTGAAGAGAGGTAAAATTTCTAGAGAGAGAAATTATGAAAGATGAAAGAGAGAGAAAATAATTTAGGAGTGATAAAAAATTCATTTGACTAAAGGAAAATTTTTTAACTTTTTTTTATAGTCTAAGGACCAAATTTGAAAACATTTGAAAGTTGAGGGACCAAAATTGGACAAATAGCAAAGTTGAGGAATCAAAATTGGACATTTGAAAGTTGAGGGACCAAAATTGAACAAACAACAAAGTTGAGGGACTAAAATTGGACATTTGAAAGTTGAGGGACCAAAATGGAATAAACCCCAAAGTCAAGGGACCAAAATGGTATTTTAACCTTTTTTTTTTTATTATCGATAGAACTCAACCAGCGATAGAATAAGTGTGAAAAAACTCAACCTGTGATAGAACCACTACTAAAAAAAGCACACTCCATGACTATAATTTTTAGTCATGAACACCTTCCATGACTAAAATCAAGAGTCATTGTATCCGCTATCACAAAAAGGTTCAACCATGACACTATAGTAAAAGTGTCATGGTAATTATAGTCATATATGAACCATTGATGACACATATACAGAGTCATTGATAAAGTAATAACGACGATTTACAAGTGTCATTGTAGAACCAATTATGACATTTTATTATAGTCACGGTTGGTTCATTAATGACACACATATATAATCATAATTGAGCCAGTTATGACATTTTATTTTAGTCATGGTTGAACCATTAATGACACATATATATAGTCATTGAAGCTTATATATTGACACTTTTTATAGTCATCAATTTCTGTAATATGACTTTATTTATGTCAATTTATTAGTTTTCCTGACACTTTTTTATACCTATTTACAACCTGTTTTGTTTGTGTCTTTATCTGTCAAGAAAGATTTATAATGTACCGCCCACAAATCTTATTCAACAAATCTTATTTCATATATGACAAAATAATTTTTACATTACACTTGAACAAAAAAAAAAAAATCAATAAACTTAAATTTTTTAAAATGTCTACAAGTGGTTTAAAATCTAGAAACTTTACAATATAGCAAAAAAGCATGGTCTGCTATCCCTTGCGCAAAGTATAGGTGGATTGACAGTTTTCACGATAATTGTAGATGCAAGCGATTCCTCACCTTGAATGAACTACCTACACACCGTAGTAATAAAACTTTGAATTAGAAGTTGCACTAGAGAATATAAATATTTATTATATATTTATCATTCATATCAAATAGCAATTGTTCATTTATTCCAAAATCTAAACTTAAGTTAGAGATCCATGTGAACCTTGTATAAATAATATCTCGCAAGTAAATGATTCTTCTAAAGAAAAATCACTAAAAGAGATAAGACAGAAAGCGTGCACCATAATAGAGTTAAGACACTAACAACAAATCTCATTCTACTTTAAAATGTTTAAGACTAAGAAATGATACTAAAAAATAATATGAGATTATAAATTATAATCGGAAAAGCCTACATCAAAATGTAAAATGAAAAAAAAAAACAAAGATTGTAACCCAAGAAGAGATTGACTTGGATGCTTTAGAGTTAGCAATTTCCAGAAAATCCTAGTTCAATTGTCAATAGAAGGTATAAAAATTAGTTATAAAAAATGGAGATGAAAGTTCTAATCATACAACTTGATAAACATCCAAGTTCAGTTAGTTACAAGTCAATTTTCCTTGCTATTCCCTACTTGTTTTGTGATCCAGTAAAGCCTAATGGAGAGGGGGAGGTTAAGAGGAAATAAACTATTAGAAGAGGAAATGTGACAAGAAAAAAACACATTATCTCGAAAAGAAATATAAACATCAAGCAACAAACACCAATTATGAAAGGGAGCAAATTTAAATTAAAACAAGAAAAATACATCACAAGCCACAACTTTCATGAACATAGTGCTAAAAATTAAAACGAGAAAAAAAAGTATGCATACCATCAAGAATACTTTGGTAATCTTCATCACAAACTCTAACTCGAATTTCACAGATGTATCAAAATAGATCTTATCACAACTTTATGTCGATGCCACAAAAGATACAGACTCAATAAAAAGCGAGTAGATGAATTTATAGTACTTATAATTAAATAACTGTAAAAGACAAGTTCACACCATGTTCTTTTAAATGTCTATGGAATTATGATAAGCAAAGTCTTTGGTATGAAAACTCATTCCAAAACATGGGTCAAGTAGACTTGAGAGTCTACAATGTGTGTGTAATTTTAATTTTTGTTGATGCAAATTGGACCAAAAAAATCTGGAAGCAAGTAAACTTCATTCTGCTACGAAAAAAATAAAAACAAAAGTGGGAAATCTTCTATGCTCATTCTGAAAGAATTAAGAATTGGGAATCAGAAAAATGAGTTGCAGACACTTTGAACAACATGCAACTTCAAATATTAAAGTGTTGCTTTCTATTTCAACAATGAAGATTTGGAAGCAAACCCAATATCTTCAAATCAATTTTTTTTAAAAAAACGAAAAACTAAGATTAAAGAAAGGAAGCAATTGAGATTATGACAATCGGCATCACGCTAGACTATATATATAAAAAAGCAATCAGGACTAATAAACTTAATTCTCAAAAAAAAAAAAAAACCAGTAGCTATCAAATTTTTATCTATCTTAATAGGTAAATTTGACACCAACATATAAAGAAATCATTAAAAAAATATATATTTCTACTAATTAAAAAAAAAAAAGCAAAATCAAATTGTCTTCCACCAGAAACAAACAAATAAACCCAAAGAGAAAAAGAGGAGAAACCTTGGAAACCGGGATTGGAAAATGAGCAAGTGGTTTGAGTGACAATCCATTGGAGATCCCAAAAAAGGTCATCGTTTTGGAAGGTTTCCTTCGCCTGCGGCAGTCCTTCCTCTTAGAAGACTTGTTTAATGGCTCCAACGCAAAGATTATATATAAATGTCTATCAATATTTCTACAAAAAAAAAAAAAAAAAAAAACCAAATGAAGGGTGATTCTTGAAGTGCATTTCTTCAAGGATTCAATTCCTTGGTTGGGTTCGTGCAAAACCAACAAAGCAAAGGGTGAATATTCATTCTTCAATAGCGCAACACTGGTAACCAGACTAGAATCAACAAATAAGAGGTAAAAAGAATAGAAAATCATTGAATATATAGATCATATATAGAAAATATTTATGCATACCTATAACATTTACATAGTACCAACAAGAGTATAGCTTTATGATTCTTTAGAAAAGCCAAAAATCCCAATTGTCCAAGGTTCTTCCGCTAGAGGTTCAAAGCTTCGAGGAAGTGGTTGCCCACACTCATTGCATTTTTGTACATTTAACTAAAATTCTTTCAGAGAATTGCAATGATAAATGGTATGCTTTTCTAGTTTTCCCTATGATATATTATATAAATGAAATGGCCAAAAACATAAAAGAGCACAAATGAGAAACTCATAAATTGTATTTGAACAAGAATCATAGTAGGTTTTAAAAGAAGTCAAACAAGTGCCAAGCAAGAAAACCAAATATATTCCAGTGCATGGCACCTATATTACAGGTGAAAAAGAAAGTTGATATAAGATAAAAAGGCCAGATAAGTATAGATTGATATTAGATAGATTTCAATTTGAATTTTTTTTTATTACAAATGAATTAATTTTAATTATGTGTTACAGATGAAAATATTTTATCTTTTTTATTATACATGCAAAATCCACTATTTTGATTATAACCATTTTTTTTAAATGTTTTACAAAAAAATATGATATATTTAATAAATCTTTATCAATTTTTGGCGCATCTTAATTTTTCCTAAAATTTTGATATCTTTAGAATATATATATATATATATATATATTTTGCTATTCAAGAAAATCACCTTAATTTATTCGACATCTTTAAAATTTAGGAATCTATAGACATTAAAAAAAAAGTAATTTGAGTCCCCAACGAATGATGCAGTGGTTGAAAGCTTTGGCTTTATAAGGGTATGCTCCCTTCAAGATCTCAAGTTCAAACTCACCTAAGTATGTCGTGCACCTTTAAAGTTAACTTTAAGGAGATTCTATAAGATTCATTAATATAAGAATGTTAAATAAAGTAGCTTCCAAAAGCTTTTTTTTTTTTTTGAAATTTAATTAGTATTCACCCATTTCTTAAAGAAAGATGAATATATTGTGTAGTAAAGATGGAGCACATGATAGTAAATTTGAGTAGAAATAAGTTTAAATTTAATAAACCAAAAACAAAAAACTAAGGCCCCATTTGAAGCTTATGGTAAGATAGTTGTTGTAAACTTAAATTTCAAAAACAAAATGGTTATCAAACACGACCTATATATATGAAATTTTACTATTTATGCATAAATGATATGATTTTTTGTTATATTAGTCAATTAACTTATAATTTTATTATTGATACACGAATAATTAACTTTCAAATATTTAATTCACTAAGATTTTATACACAAAGGACTAAATTCTAATTTATAATTGCACAAAAACTAAATTTTATATTTCTTCAAATTATAGAGATTAAACTCTAATTTTTAAAATCATACGTTATTTAAAGTATAAGAACCAAATTTATATTTTACCGTGGAAATTTATTTCCAAAATGAACCGTCCTCAAATGTGAAGATTCACTACTACAAAATACTAATCTTCATAAGTCATATAATATAACTTTTCCTTTTGATATCAAATTATATTACTAAAGAACATTAAATTTTGTTTTGCAAGTGTCACAATTACCCTTTCTCTTTTTGCCCCGTATAATTTGCTTCATAATTCTTTATCTAATTTTTGGACTTTGTTTAAGTTTAGGCTCTAAGTTTTGATCTCTAGTTATTATCTTAATAATCCATTTATCAATACTTTTTAGTGATTATGAGGTTTCTTAATAGATTTTGACAAGGATCTTGTTCATCTAAGGTATGTTATTTCTATATGAATTGAGACATTATTTTAGAAATACATAATTATTGACAAGTTTAATATTGCCTTTTTTTATTGTTAACATGGCTTGAGTTTTTTATAGTTATGTGGTCATTTCATTTCTGTTGTTACTTGATTTAAGTATAATATAATTGTAAGTAAGTATTGATTTTTAATTTAGCAAGGTTGAGAAATTATAATTCTATTTTCATATTGTTGTTTAGATATTGATACAATGAACTCATATACCTAAATTGTGTTATTGTTTGATTTGCCTTTTGAACTATTTGTATCTTGACATGGATAGTTAACACCTCCAACATTGTATCAAGTAAGTCTAATTTCTTACTTCTAAAATAATGTCTTACTCATACTTTTGATGTATTTTGAATAGTGTTATGCGGCTATCCTACAGTTATGGTAGCTTAATAAAAATCGAGGTAATTTTTACAAGTTCGTAATTTTTATCTTGCGTAGGTAATTTGTTCATGGCAAGGATCGTTTGCGTGGACAGTTATCGTTCAAGTTTTCAATTACGACGACTTGCCAAAGTATTCGATGTTCATTCTAGGATTTATGAAACATTCATTGTAATTCTTTAATTTACTACTTTTATATATATATACTAATTTGTATAGAACTTGTTAAGATTTTATTTGTATTGTGATCAATGAAATCTATTTGATTTTTATGTGGATTGTGATATTATTTTTTAAATACTCAATTATTGACAAATTTAATTGTAATTAGCATGAATTAAATGATTAAATTAATAGAACATATTAAATTCTCAAATTTAAAAAACTGTCATAATATACCTTTTATGACAACTTTTAACTATCTTGAAATATAAATCATGACTATTATAATTGTCATGAAATCTAATTTATGACAACTTTAAACTACTATCAAGACTATCACAACAGTCATGTTATCCATTTTATGACAATTTTAAACTATCAAGAAATAGAAATCATGACAGTTTACAATTTAACTTTATTTGAAACAAATAACTCTATTTTATGACATTTTAAAACTGTCATGGTAACAAAAGTTAAAATTACAAAAATAACATAATTTATGACAATATAAAATGTCATAGAGATTATAAAACTTATTTTTCATTTATTCATGACAATTTTTAGCTGTAGTGAAAAAACATTCATGACAATTTTATAACTGTCATAATTATATTTTATGACATTGTTATTATGTCATAAAAAATTTACCATGACACGGGATACTATGACAACGAAGTTTTTAGACATAATTGTCATAGTAAGTCAATTATGACAATTCAAAATTGTCATAGAAAGTTGAAATTGTAGTAGTGATTACTAAAGAGTTGTCCTTTGACAAATATTTACGCATGGATAGTTACGAAAAAAAAAACCCAAAAAGAAGAGAACAAGTGCAAAGAATTTGCATGAGAGAAGATGGTTATTGAGCATTAACGTTGACTTAGAATTTTAAAACTCTAATAAAAAGAGGATAAAAAATTATGTTAGCATTCGCAAAAGGGCAACCCAGCAGATGAGACAAATGATTTTAAGGCATGTTTTTTTGAAAGATCTTTGATTTAAGCCTGTTAAAAAATGCCTAAATTAGAATACCATTGTATCCCGATACCACAACTTAGAGATGAGCCAATGATACCTCGGGTATAGGGGAGCGAAACTCCAATTTCTCGATTTTCATAAAAAAAAAATTGCGTCACAAAACATAGAGAAAAAAAAAACATTAAATTATATAATAGATATACTGAGTAAAGATCAGCCGGCCTAGAAAATACCCAAGCTTTGTGGGCTGTTTCTTTGTTAACTTCGCCTTAAAAAATATCACCCTTCATAGGTAAATAATTAATATAAATATATGGAAGAAGCTGTTGAATTTGTACAAATATTTGAAGAGCAAAATTTAAGAAAATGTCAGCCTCAAAAGGTTCGAGAATTGCTTCACTTATACTAAGAATTCTAACCTTAATTTTGACCATTATTTCTCTGGTAATTAATGCCATCAATTCTAAAACTCTCTTCGATGGAACAGAAGATGAATTCAAATTCCAGTTCAAAGATGTTTATTCCTATCGGTAAGTTTTTTATTTCTTTGAATTCAAATTTAATTACCTTTTTTTAATTTGAATTCTAATTTTTATTTTTTTAAATTTAAATGCACAGTTATTTGTTATCCGCGGCTGCTATAGGAGCGGTCTTGAGTCTGATTCAAATCACTCTAAACGTTTACCATGTCGTTACCAAAAGCAAGGGAACTCCACTTTTCGATTCGTTTAGTGACAAGGTGATTGTCAGCGTTATTTGATAACTATTTCATTTTTTAATATTAATTGAATCCATTTTTTCATGATTTTCGATATGATCTTTTGCAGTTGTTGTCGTGCCTATTGATATCGGGTGCCTCGGCCGGATTAGGCGCCGGGATTGATTTGAGAGCGATTTTTAAACAGTTGTTTGACAACTTCTTCAACTCATTTTTTGACAAGGGTAATATTGCAGCTGCCATTCTTCTTGGTGCATTTGGTTGCTCTGCCATTGTCTCTATTCTCTCTACATTAGCCCTTATAAAATAGGCTTGATTAATAATTTCTTCCCATCTCAAAAGCACTTCTCTTCAATATATTTTTTGTTTTTATATATTTCTAGCTGTCATTTATTTTAAATAAATGTAGGAGCAATTTGAACACTCAGGTTATAAAAATGGTGTAGATCTATGTCTTGTGTGGATGTTTTAATTAACTTTATTTGTGTATCTTCTTCTATGCTTGATTTTGAATTGAAATATAAGTTTTTAATATTTGTTCCTGTTTTGAATCTCTAATTTATTCAAACGCCCAGCTCAAACAAGAAATGCTAGAAGATAATCTCAGGTTAATTAATAAATTTTACCCGGAGGAAGTTAGAGTTGAACTCATAATTTGGTTATAAATTTATTTACATTATCAATTAACTTCTAAAATTTTGAATAATTTTGCATCCATTAGAAAAGGACTTCAATCTCCAAATCAATCGATGCAATACATTTATTATAAAGTAGCAAAAATTTCTCACAATTCCAACCAATCTTTTTAAGACGGTGGCTTTTAAGTTTATTATTTTTTAATTCGATTCGAATTATACCTAATACAAGATAATATGTGATCCTATTTCAAATTAATTGATAATGAGTGAAGCAACGAACATTTCTTATAAAGAGGGTGAAAATTACTAAAATTTTTAATATGGAACAAAAAACAAATCAGCATCTCCAACCCCATTAACAATACATCAGGTTCTTTCAAAATAATATTATGTTTGTAGCCATTAGTTTTTCTATATTAGTGTATTTGGATATAGAATTTTAAAAATGAGGGATAGGACGTGGTTATGAGAAGTTAGCAATAAAATAATCATTATAGGGTGGCTCAATTTGTCAAAGAGGGTCTTTGGAATACATAAGCTGATGAGTTCAATTCCCATGGTGACAACCTACCTAAAAATTAATTTTTTACGGGTTTTTTTGGCATCCATTATAAAAAATTAGAGTAATAAACTTAAATTTCAAAAACCAAATAACTATGTAGAGGATCTAAAGTTTTGATTGGTGGTGGTTTATTGAAGAATTGCATGTTAAGCCTTTAGTTATAATTCTCTAAACTTCATACCATTCTCTTCTACTTAAGCCCATAACTAACTAGTACTCACGAATTTCTATGTAAAGTTTTGGAACATCTTTCAGCTTGCAATTATGTCGATGTTTCAAGATTTTTTTTCAGAGAGGCATTGTCAACCACACTTCAATGAAACTTATATCGCTTTGATCCCCAAGTTTCACAAAGCTTCAAAAGTTAGCGATTTCCGGCCCATCAATCTTACCACAAGCCCTTATAAAATCCTTGCTAAAGTTATCTCGGAACGTCAACGATTGGTTCTAAGTAGTCTGCCTTTGTTAATGGGCGACAAATTACAGATATCGTTCCTATTGCCAATGAGATTGTGGATTATTGGCGTTGTTCTACAACCAAAGGTGTCATCATCAAGATTGATATTGAAAAAGATTTCGAAAAAATCAATTGGAATTTTATCCTTGCTATTTTTCGTATGAAAGGTTGCAACTCTACTAGGATTAGTTGGATGAAGGCTTGTATCTCTACAGCTTCTTATTCCATCCTTATTAACGGCAAACCTAGAGGTAAAATTTTGGCTAATCGTGGTATTCATCAAGGTGACACATTATGAAAAGATTTTTCTGGAAAGGCAATGACGGGCAAGGTGGAGCTCATCTAGTCCGCTGGGATATTGTTACTCTCCCTAAAAATTTAGGGGGAATAGGTATTAACAAGATTCATTGTATTAACTCTGCTCTCCTAAGCAAATGGATATGGAAATATTATTCTGATGAGGATTCCTTATGGATGCTTGTAATTAAAGAAAAATATTGTCGGAAGCAGATTAATAGCATCTCATCACATTGGAAGTTCAAAAGCTTTCGATTCCCCTAGGCTAAGCATCATCAAGCTTGTCCACATCATGAAAATAATCATTTGTTGAAGCCTAATCTTCTGTTTTGGAAGAATTCCATTGCTAAAAGGGTTAAAGTTTTTTTATGGGTTGTTTTCTACAGAGGGATAAATACTTCTGAGGTGTTATAGAGAAGGCAGCTTCTCAATTGTCTTCTCCCTTCTCGATGTGTATTGTGTCTTAATCATATTGAGACGTTGGATTGGTTACCAACTTCAGAGGTGCAATCTTATGGTAGATCTGGAAAGAAAGAAATGATGCATCTGCACCCCGGATTATAAGTGGAAGGTACTATGATTGCTTTAAACTGGCAATCTTTTTTGTAATTCTATTGAACTTCTTTTTTTTTCAATATAAGTTTCTTTTATCCAAAACAAAGATGGTTAAAACCATTAAAATTTGAATTTGATCATTAAATAAACAAGTGCAGTTTCCGTTCAAAAAAAAAAAAAAAACTTTTCTTACGAGTTACTCCTAAATTAACCTGCATTTACAATAAATTAAAATGCAAAGACCATATGATTTTCCACATGAATAGCTAACTTCTATGTTATGTTTTAAATTTGTTGTCCCCAACGTGTAATATCCTCCCATTTAGAGGGTTTATTTAAAATAGAATAAGGGTAAGTTGTGGTTATTTGGAGGAATAAAGGGCAAAATGGTCTTCTTCTAGGGGTATTTAAATGCATTTTCGGATCCCTAGGAGCATTGACACTGTTCACGCCGTCATCTCTCGAAGAGCGAACCTCGTCAGCGTCCATTTCGAGCTCGCCGGAGTTGTAGTTCCGGCGAGGTTGCGCTCGCCGCTGTGAGGGTGCGAGTCCGGGCGTTCACGCGCGTCGTGGGGCAGCTGAGTCACGGCAAAGCTCGAGCTCGCGAGTCCGAAGGGCGTGCGAAGGTGGTCCTCACCGTGAGCTGCTCACCGTCGCAGCGGGGAGGAGACCAGCGACAGCACGCGGGCTGTCGCGCGCGGGACGTCGTCGTCGAGGCGTGGTTGCGGGCTGCCGTGCAGGTCGTTCTCGTGGCGGATTCGCCGTCGCCGGAGTGTGGGTAAGTTCTCTCTCTCCCTTCTTTATTTCTCTAATTTGAATTTGGGTGAAAATGGTGGCCAAATGAAGAAGAAGGTGAGTGTTTGGAAGTTGGGTTGTGTTATTTAAGTTGGGATAAGGCTATTCTAATGAGGAATAGGGGCTGTTTGGTTCAGGTTCAAGTCATTTAAATGTGGATTTAGGCTTGTTTGGTTGTTGGTTTATGGCTAATCAAGTTAGGAGTAATAGTGTTTGTTTGGGTAAATTGCAAGTGTTGACCAGTTTGACCTTCAGGTTGACCAGAGTTGACCGAAGAGATTCCTCGTTCTTCGAGCTGAGTCCGGGAGGGCGCCGAGGCACGTTTTTCGAGGTTCTTCACTGATTGCTAAATTGACCTTCTAGATCCATTTTTAATGGTTTAAGGTGCTAGTTTTGACCGGTTTGCTTGTTTCAGGGCTCGGAGTTGCGTTTGACTTTTGAGGGCTTCTAGGTTATTCCAAAGTGTTGTTTGGGAGGTTCAGCCGAGGTAAGGGACCCGTTACCCCCTCTCGAGGCCCGTGGCTATTACATGTGCTGGATTGACTGTATTCGCTTACGTGTTTGATGTGACATAAACTATGTTGTTTGTGTTTGTATTGATTATACTGAGAGCATGCAATATATGATTGATATCATGTTAAGGCAAGCATGTAGATTATGTTGATGATATGGATATGCATAAACTATTGTATGTTGATTGACAGAGTCGGTCTTGCATGACAGTCCTTATGCCCCATTGGGGGCCTGCATGATGTTTGATGCACGGCTTGGTGCTTCGTTTGGACGCAAACGAGACACGGAGACCGGATAGAGGATACTAGTAAACGGACGTGCATGGTTTGTGGCCGGCACGTTCACGATGGGGGATTTGTGGTCCCTCGCCGTCGGGTTCCCGTGGATGGTTGGCCCACCAGGCTCACGGCCCTGCCGGCATTTTACTAGTAGCCTAGGGTGCTCTCCAGGTATGTGGTTGGGTTTGTGGCCCTTTGGTGAGCGTCTTTGGATCCACCTCACCGTGAGTATGAGACTGTGGGATTTGTGGTCCCTTAGCTACTGTGCTTCTCTACTTGCAGGATCCCTCGGCACTGGAGGCAGTATCCCGGTTGCCTTAGAGATTTGTGGTCTCTATTGGCCTTTAGGTCTTTGGTTTGTGGCCTCGCATCGCTCTGCGTGGCGTGGCGTGGATCTTGGATATGGTTCCTAACCATTTCGCCCAGGAGCTCGGGTTTTGTGGCCCCTTGATTATGTTGCTACCTTGCATGTTTGTGATGCTTTTGACTGGTACATGTCTTTACCCGAGGTGGGGAATCTCATCGAGTTTGCAAAAACTCACCCTTTCCATCGTGGAATTCCACAGTGCTGCGAGATAAATCTTGAGATGGAGGATCGGACGAGCTGGAGATGACCATGGGACCTACTGCATTATGTTTGAGTTGTCTTAGTTATTTATTCCGCACGGATTTTAGGGACATGCTACGGTTTAATTTTACCAGAACTTGTGTTATGTTTTCGAACTTATGGGTACCCACTGTTACTGTTTTATGATTCCTGGATTTTAGCTGGACTTTTTATAGATTTGACTTCAGTTTTGGTTTTAACTTTGCATGTCCTACTATATGTCGTTTTTCATGCATTTAGGGTTAGGGTTACTTGGGTTGGACCCCGGATGGGTCGGGTCTTTACATTTGGTATCAGAGCTCAGAGTCATAGATTCTGTAGACTAGCTTACATCGTAGGCTGTTGTTTGGTCCCCATGGTCTTCAGCTGCCGATCCCCATCAGGTATCTTAGTAGTGGATTAAGGATTTATAAGCATGTTTATTCTTCTAGCATTGTTTACCATGTTACTATATGTTGCTCTTCTCACCCCACATCTGTTAATGTTAGTAGTTCGACTTGGACTAAGTCGTTCGAGATTCTCATGCAGACTGTTGCTATGTCTGAGAGAGTCACCAGGAGCGCAGCCAAGGGTAGAGGTCGAGGTAGAGGCCGGCCTGCAGTAGGTCGAGGTACGTCTGCGCGTGCTAGAGGTGTGCCGATTCCAGAGGCAAGCCCTCATGTGGGGAGACGAGCTGGGCGTACTCCCGAGGTCAGGGTGGATGACTCATCTAGTGGTGTGCCGCATTTGGTAGGGTTCAGCCCAGAGATGCTAGCTGCTATGGAGAGCATGATGCGAGGTGTAGCCCAGGAGGTTCTTCGTGACTCTGGTCGGGGTTTCGATCAGGTGCCAGCAGCTCCACCTGCAGCCCCACCCACGGTTCCACCGGGGAACCTTCAGGCTGTAGCTGGGAGTAGTCAGGGTGTCTCTGAGAACACCACGATCATTAGGGACTTCAAGAAGTGGGAGCCGCAGCTTTTTGATGGGAAGTCAGTGTGCCCGATCGACGCGCAGTTGTGGTTATCTGCCATTGAGACTACCTTTCACCACATGGAGTGTCCCGAGCATCAGAAAGTTAGATGTGCGGTGTTTGCACTGAGGGACGAGGCCCAAGTCTGGTGGGAGTCCGAGATCGAGCTCCGTTCAGATGATGAGCCGCCGGTTACTTGGGTCGAGTTCAAGTTACTATTTCTCGAGATGTATTTTTCCACGGCCGAGAGGCGAAGACGCATCACCGAGTTCACCACCATCAAGCAGGGGGATGATGATGTGACGAAGTATGAGAGGAGGTTTAGTAGGCTTGCATTGTATGCAAAGGCCTTGATTACTTCAGAGGCTGTGAAGATTGACTATTTCATTGCTGGGCTTAACCCGGATATTCGAGGTGATGTGGATGCCCATAACCCAACCAGTTACAGAGCTTGTGTGCAGTTGGCTAAGAAAATTGATGACAAGTTTAGGGATGGTGCTTCGTCACTTAAAGTTTCGGAGGTCAAGGAAAAGGGTAAGAGGAAGTTCGAGGCGATCAGATCACCCGGTTTTGGAGGTCAGCAACAGAAATCCGGGTTTAACAGGTTCAGGGGCACGAGGACTGAGCAGCAAACCCAGAAATCAGGCAGCCAAGGAATGAGAGAGTGCAAGAGTTGTGGTAAGAGCCACTTGGGGCAGTGTGAGTCTGGGAAGAAGATCTGCTACAAGTGTCAAGGGAAGGTCACTATGCAAGGTTCTGTCCTCAAGGAGGGTCATCGTCTGGCGCGGGGCAGTTTGCACGTGCTAAGACCCCAGCAGCTAGGTTGGCCCAGCAGCAGGGCAAGGTCTATGCTACCACTCGCCAGGAGGCCGATGCTTCAACCGATGCAGTCACAGGTACCTTGTCGATCCTTGGACATTTTGCTTTTGTGTTGTTTGATTCTGGATCCATGCATTCTTTCATTTCTGCTTCTTTTGTGAGTGCTGCTTGTTTTAATTTGGAACCCCTAGGGTTCGAGCTGAGTGTCGCCACTCCAGGTGGGGTGAGCATGAAGGCTTGCAATAAGGTTAAAGCCTGCAAGCTATTAGTGTCTGGGGAGTCATTGGAGGTCACACTCATAGTCTTGCCTATGAGTGAGTTTGACGTGATCCTTGGGATGGAGTGGTTATCAGAAAATCACGCTGTGATTGATTGTTGGCGCAAGGAAGTAATTTTTAGCCGCCCTGGAAAGCCGAGCTTCAAGTTTAGAGGCAGAGAGGCAGGGGGAAGTCTACCGTTGGTTTCAGCCTTAAAGGTGAGGAAGTTGTTAGCGAAGGGGGCTTGGGCCTTCCTAGCCACAGTTTCGGTGGTAGCAAGCCCTAAGTCGGTCGTTGGTTCGGTTCCCATCGTTTGTGAGTTTGTTGATGTATTTCCAGAGGAGTTACCAGGATTGCCGCCACCCCGAGCTGTAGATTTTGCAATCGAGATTGAGCCTGGGATCGTTCCTATTTCTAAGACACCATATAGGATGGCCCCAGCCGAGTTAAAGGAGCTTAAAGTGCAGTTGCAAGAGTTGATTGATAGTGGGTTCATTCGCCCTAGTGTATCCCCGTGGGGAGCTCCAATATTGTTCGTTAAGAAGAAGGATGGATCTCTGAGGTTGTGTATTGACTACCGGGAGCTCAATAAGGTGACAGTAAAGAACAAGTACCCGTTGCCTAGGATCGACGATTTGTTCGATCAGCTTCAAGGGGTAGTGGTGTTTTCGAAGATCGACTTGCGGTCTGGGTATCACCAATTGAGAATCAGGGAGGAAGACATCCCTAAGACAGCTTTTAGGTCCCGTTACGGGCACTACGAATTTGTCGTGATGTCATTTGGATTGACGAATGCCCCTGCAGCTTTCATGGATTTGATGAATAGAATATTCAGAGACTTTCTGGACAAGTTCGTGATCGTGTTTATAGATGATATCCTTATCTACTCCAAGTCCGAGTCTGATCATAAGGAGCACCTGAGGAAAGTGCTGCTAGCACTTCGGGAGAATAGGCTGTATGCTAAGTTTTCTAAGTGTGAGTTTTGGTTAGATTCTCGTGGCCTTCAGGTCATGTGGTTTCCGTCGGGAATTTCGATGAGATCTGCTAAAATCGATGCGCGATGGCGGTTGGGTCAGCCGACATCGATGAGCGAGGTGAGGAGCTTCTTGGGTCTGGCTGGTTACTACAGGCGTTTTGTCGAGGGTTTCTCTAAGTTGGCAGGGCCGTTGACTCAGTTGACCAGGAAAGGGCAAGCTTTCATGTGGTCAGATGACTGCGAGGCATGTTTCGTCGAGTTGAAAAGGCGGTTGACTTCAGCGCCAATCTTGTCCGCATGTATGGGTCCGAGGGGTTCGTGGTTTCTGAGTGACGCTTCCAAGAGGGGTTTGGGTTGTGTTCTGATGCAAAAAGGAAAAGTGATAGCATATGCATCCCGACAGCTCAAGCCGTATGAGCAAAACTACCCAACGCACGATCTCGAGTTAGCAGCAGTGATTTTTGCGTTAAAGATTTGAAGGCACTACTTGTATGGAGTAAAGATACAGATTTTCACGGACCATAAGAGTTTGAAGTACTTCTTCACCCAGAAAGAGCTGAACATGAGACAGCGTAGATGGTTGGAACTGGTGAAGGACTATGACTGCGAGATCCTCTATCACCCAGGCAAGACTAATGTGGTTGCTGATGCTCTGAGTAGAAAAGTTTCCCATTCAGCAGCGTTGGTCGTGTCTCGGGCCCCCTTGCAACACCAGTTGGCCCGATCAGAAATATCATGGGTCAGGGGAATCACATCGAGGTTAGCACAACTGGTTGTCCAGCCGACTTTGAGGCAGAGGATTGTAGAGGGTCAGCAGGATGATCCGGGGCTGTTGGTTCTGTTTGCCAGAGCTCATGCCAGAGAGGGCGACGATTGGTCGATATCCTCTGATGGTGGTCTGCAGTTCAGACAAAGGTTGGTTGTGCCTGCTGAAGCCGAGCTCCGCGTTGGGTTGATGACGGAAGCGCATAGTTCCCCGCTTGCTTGGCACCCTGGGAGTACCAAGATGTACCAAGATCTGAAAAAGTCCTTCTGGTGGAGTAATATGAAAAGAGATATCGCCGAGTTCGTCAGCAAGTGTCTGACCTGTCAGCAAGTGAAGGCGCCGAGGCTGAAGCCTGCCGGCTTGTTGCAACCTTTGAGCATTCCAGAATGGAAATGGGACGACGTGTCTATGGATTATATCACAGGGCTCCCGAGGACACCGAGAGGCTTCACCGTGATATTGGTGGTGGTGGATAGGCTGACCAAGAGTGCTCATTTCATCCCAGGGATGTTAGATTATTCTGTTGAAAAGTGGGCACGTCTATACTTGGAGCAAATCGTGAGGTATCATGGGGTTCCTGTAAGTATAGTTACAGACAGGCATGCTCGTTTCACTTCGCGCTTTTGGAAGAGTCTCCAGGAAGGTCTTGGGACCACCTGTAAGTTCAAAGACTGACCTTCCACCCACGCATGCGGATGGCGATGGACAGAGAGAGAGTTAATCGATTTTGGAGGACATGCTGAGAGCTTGTGTATTAGACTTCCCAGGTAGTTGGGACAAATGGTTATATTTGATGGAGTTTGCATACAATAACAGTTATCAGTCCACTATTCAGATGGCACCTTTCGAGGCGTTGTATGGAAAGAAGTGCAGATCGCCTGTTCATTGGGATGAGGTTGGAGAAAGAAAGTTATTAGGGCCTGAGTTGTTGCAAATGACTAATGAAGCAACCCAGAAAATTCGTGCTAGAATGCTTACTGCGCAGAGTCGGCAGAAAAGTTATGCGGATGTTCGTCGCAGGGATCTTGAGTTTGAGGTTGGGAATCATGTATTTCTGAAAGTGGCACCAATGCAGGGAATCCTGAGATTTGGAAGGAAAGGGAAGTTGAGTCCGAGATTTGTCGGGCCTTTTGAGATCCTTGAGAGGATTGGTGCAGTAGCCTATCGTTTAGCTTTGCCCCCTTCTTTATCGGCAGTTCACGATGTGTTCCATGTTTCAATGCTTCGTCAGTATGTGCATGATCCATCGCATGTTCTTGACCATGAGCCCTTGGCACTTAAGGGAGATTTGTCGTATGAAGAGAAACCTGTTCAGATCTTGGACCGAGATCTTAAAGTTTTGAGGAAGCGTGAAATTGCTCTAGTTAAAGTGTTATGGAGGAACCAGAGGGTTGAGGAAGCAACCTGGGAGCGTGAGGATGTTATGCTCTCTCGTTTTCCAGAGTTGTTCGAGCCTTAATCCACCTTCGAGGACGAAGGTTTTCTAAGGGGGGAATGTTGTAATATCCTCCCATTTAGAGGGTTTATTTAAAATAGAATAAGGGTAAGTTGTGGTTATTTGGAGGAATAAAGGGCAAAATGGTCTTCTTCTAGGGGTATTTAAATGCATTTTCGGATCCCTAGGAGCATTGACACTGTTCACGCCGTCATCTCTCGAAGAGCGAACCTCGTCAGCGTCCATTTCGAGCTCGCCGGAGTTGTAGTTCCGGCGAGGTTGCGCTCGTCGCTGTGAGGGTGCGAGTCCGGGCGTTCACGCGCGTCGTGGGGCAGCTGAGTCGCGGCAAAGCTCGAGCTCGCGAGTCCGGCGGCGTCGCGAAGGTGGTCCGCACCGTGGAGCCGCCACCGCCGCAGCGGGGGGAGAGACCGGCCGACAAGACGCTGGCCGCGCGCGGGACGTCGTCATCGAGGCGTGGTTGCGGGCTGCCGTGCAGGTCGTTCTCGTGGCGGATTCGCCGTCGCCGGAGTGTGGGTAAGTTCTCTCTCTCCCTTCTTTATTTCTCTAATTTGAATTTGGGTGAAAATGGTGGCCAAATGAAGAAGAAGGTGAGTGTTTGGAAGTTGGGTTGTGTTATTTAAGTTGGGATAAGGCTATTCTAATGAGGAATAGGTGGCCGCATTTGGTTTGAGTTCAAGTCATTTAAATGTGGATTTAGGCTTGTTTGGTTGTTGGTTTATGGCTAATCAAGTTAGGAGTAATAGTGTTTGTTTGGGTAAATTGCAAGTGTTGACCAGTTTGACCTTCAGGTTGACCAGAGTTGACCGAAGAGATTCCTCGTTCTTCGAGCTGAGTCCGGGAGGGCACCGGGGCACGTTTTTCGAGGTTCTTCACTGATTGCTAAATTGACCTTCTAGATCCATTTTTAATGGTTTAAGGTGCTAGTTTTGACCGGTTTGCTTGTTTCAGGGCTCGGAGTTGCGTTTGACTTTTGAGGGCTTCTAGGTTATTCCAAAGTGTTGTTTGGGAGGTTCAGCCGAGGTAAGGGACCCGTTACCCCCTCTCGAGGCCCGTGGCTATTACATGTGCTGGATTGACTGTATTCGCTTACGTGTTTGATGTGACATAAACTATGTTGTTTGTGTTTGTATTGATTATACTAAGAGCATGCAATATATGATTGATATCATGTTAAGGCAAGCATGTAGATTATGTTGATGATATGGATATGCATAAACTATTGTATGTTGATTGACAGAGTCGGTCTTGCATGACAGTCCTTATGCCCCATTGGGGGCCTGCATGATGTTTGATGCACGGCTTGGTGCTTCGTTTGGACGCAAACGAGACACGGAGACCGGATAGAGGATACTAGTAAACGGACGTGCATGGTTTGTGGCCGGCACGTTCACGATGGGGGATTTGTGGTCCCTCGCCGTCGGGTTCCCGTGGATGGTTGGCCCACCAGGCTCACGGCCCTGTCGGCATTTTACTAGTAGCCTAGGGTGCTCTCCAGGTATGTGGTTGGGTTTGTGGCCCTTTGGTGAGCGTGCTGGATCCACCCTCACCGTGAGTATGAGACCTGTGGGATTTGTGGTCCCTTAGCTACCAGGCTTCTCTACTTGCAGGATCCCTCGGCCTGGAGCAGGTATCCCAGTTTGCCTTAGAGATTTGTGGTCTCTATTGGCCTTTAGGTCTTTGGTTTGTGGCCTCAGACCGCTCTGCGTGGCGTGGATCTTGGATATGGTTCCTAACCATTTCGCCCAGGAGCTCGGGTTTTGTGGCCCCTTGATTATGTTGCTACCTTGCATGTTTGTGATGCTTTTGACCTGGTACATGTCTTTACCCCGAGGTGGGGGAATCCTTACTGAGTTTGCAAAAACTCACCCTTTCCACTGTGGAATTCCACAGGTACTGCGAGATCGTACTGAGATGGAGGATCGGACGAGCTGGAGATGACCATGGGACCTACTGCATTATGTTTGAGTTGTCTTAGTTATTTATTCCGTACGGATTTTAGGGACATGCTACGGTTTAATTTTACCAGAACTTGTGTTATGTTTTCGAACTTATGGGTACCCACTGTTACTGTTTTATGATTCCTGGATTTTAGCTGGACTTTTTATAGATTTGACTTCAGTTTTGGTTTTAACTTTGCATGTCCTACTATATGTCGTTTTTCATGCATTTAGGGTTAGGGTTACTTGGGCTGGACCCCGGATGGGTCGGGTCTTTACACAACGAGTGGTGCTTGGACTTTGAGGGTATATTGCTCCCCTCAAGGTCCCTATTTTGAGACTCACCTGTGATATTACTTATTCGATATCTATGGTGCCAACCCTAGGTCATTTAATTAAGAGTATGGCATAGCCCGACTAGGGACCCAAGGGGGTCAAGTAAAACCATAACTGAGTCCAAGAAGGTCGAGCATAGTTCGACCAGATAAGCCTCTTAATACACATGGTACGTACATGGATAGTTGTTGCAGTTAACCCAAGTTAATATAGCGAGACTTACATTTTGGACGTGAATCCCTCAATGAGTTGAGAGGTAATGAGGGGAAGTGATTACTTACCACCTTTGAATAAAAGAGAAATAATTGCATGCATGTTGCAGCTACTATTGTGGCTAAATTTTACCCATTAGTTTTTTTAAAATTTTTAAATTAATCATTTAAAAATAAAAAATAAATGGCTAAAATTTAACCACAATAGTGGCTGCAATGCTCCCCAGGCAGCATACAATTATTTCTCTGAATAAAATGCTAGAAGGAAAAGAAAACAGGTAAATTATTCTGAAATCCCGAACTATAATACTATCTTCTCTTTTTGTCAAAATCTGACTTAAGTATCAGAGGTCATGTGACTCACATTGTACTGTTGTTCAATTTTTTATTATTTTGGGTGCAAATGTTTCTCAGTATATAACAAATTTAGTGTTGATTCAGATGATCAAATTTTAGGATCAACAATATATAAAGTATATTTTAACTTCCTCCAAATTATAAATAATAAATTTGTAATTTTACCAAAAAATTTCAACAAGCAACTGAAATTTCATAGTAGTAGTCTTTATTATACCGTGTTAATAGACAAAAGAGATGATAGAAAGAAAAAATTCTCTATTTTAATAAATTTTCTTTCTGCCCTATGAATTTTCTTTCTGTATACAGTGATAGAATGGAGGAAATTTTTTAGCTCTACCAATATCGTTAATAGAATTTTTCGAAAAAGGATACTTATATATAGGTGCATGGGGAGCATACACTATGAATATGGGTTACAAAAAGCTCTCCAATTTAAGACTATGGAGGAGACATTATAGTTCTTAAAGAGATTAGATTTACAGCACCCTAAACCCTAAAAATGTCGTTAATAGAATTTTGCACCACGTATTTTACAATAATGGGATTTCCCCCCTAAAAACTCACTTATGAATAGAAAAATAGTGTCGGAAGATATAATGTTGGGTATATTATTGGAAAAACTAGGGGAATGTCTACATTTGGTAAATAAATTAAGCAAATGTCTATTTTTTTTAGGATTAAAGTTTATGTCTATTTTCTATTTTTGAATTAAATTTATAAATTATAGAAAATATATTTTACCATTGTAACCCTATCATTATTTCTACTAATTATTAAAATTAATAACACCACTCTATCCACTTATCTAACAAACTCTAAGATTTTGTGACAATTTGAAACTAAAAATCTTTTGACAAAAAACTAGAATTGAAATTTTAGTTGAAATTTAATATATTTTTTTGTTGAAAAACAAATGAAAATTTTAATATTGAGTAAAAAAAATAATTTTGAATTTATTGGTTTTTGAATGAAACCATACATAACCAAATTGTAGTCGTAACTGTACGTTCTAGTACTTAACCTACTTGTGTATGAATGAATAGAAAGGCTAAATTTGAAAAAGAATAGGCTAGTACACACTTTTACATGTTTTGGCTACGTGATCCTTGCAATTAAAATCCCACGAATTTGTTGTTTGTTTTTTTCTGTAACAAAATAGGCGAATTCACCACATCTTCCAGAAGTTCGTTCGACTCCCAGCATAAAATAGCGCTAGTGTTCCTTTCGACTCCCGTACTAATTGCGTCTCTGTTGATCTCTAATCAATCAAGTTGTAGACGTCTCGCCTCCAAACGTACTGTTGTATACCCGCCATTATAATGAATACAATAATATTATACTGTTGCGTACCCCATCATAATGATGATTGCATTGAAAGTCCTACATAGTATGTATAGATTTAATGACGCTGTCTGGTTTTTTATCATACCTATGCCATGAAATAACAGTAAAACATAAGGTACTGCATGGTGCACAACGACTACCCACCACTATTAGGTACTGTTGAGTACATTCCTTTGAAATAGAAGATGTGTCTTCTGTTTTAAGCACATTTTATTCATGATTACGCACCACTATGCACCATTGACAGACTCTATCCCTTTACCTTTTGAAGAACTCCAACAATAGAGCCTCGGTACTTGACTTTGTAAAATTAGAAGACTAAAAAATTGATTGAATTGTCAAGGTTGAAGGTGCTTCAATGGCGGTTGTGGAGGTTGTAGAAGAGCTAAAGATGGTTGTTGTTGAATAAGAAGAAAAAATCGTCGTGGAGAGTGTGAAGGATGAAATTTTGAAGCCAATCGCCATGGAAAAAACTGTTCTTATAAGGAAGAAAGCAATCGTCTCTTATAACTGAAGAAGATTGAAAGAAAAGTTTTGATTGAGGTTAAATCCAAATTCGAAGAAGCCATTCTCGGTAACAATCTCTTCGAAAAAGACAAACCGAAGAACAAGGAGAAAGCTAAAGAGCAACTTAGTGAAGAACAAAAAAAAAATCAAATGAGGAGATGACCGAAGAAGAAAATCCATAAGAAAGATGAACAAAACCAGAAACAAACGAAGAGAAAAATGGCAATGATGAAAGTAATTTAAAAATGGGAATATTGTCACTCAAATGAGCGTATTCTCTTCCCTAAAATCATGGTGTATCTCCCTTAAATGAGGGAGTGAGTAATGTTTTTTAGGGAATTTGCGCTCTATAGCAACTTTTTTACCACAGTTTACAATTATAGCACATTTTTAAAAATAATTCTTTTATAGCAAATTCTGCCATTTTTTAAAAAAAATTTATTTACCTTTTTGATAGAAGACTTTGATAGAATCTATCATTCTCTAGTGATGGAAGTCTATCAATTTTATTAGTGATTGATTCTATCGATTCTTATTGATAGAATCTGATGGAAGTCTATCAATTTACTTTATTTATTAGTAATTGATTCTATCACCCTTTATCGATAGAATCTATCGATATAAAGTCTATCAATTTACAATTTTTGCTATATGTACAAATATTTTCATTATTGTGCTATTCATGTAATATTTTATCCATTTTGTAATATACATGCAAAAACCCCTTTTTTATTGAAATTATTAAAAAAAACAAAAGAAAACGATGTTGAGGTATAATGGGAACAAATTTAATCTCTCCCCTGCAAATATGAAATTAGACATTTACCTAAAATAAAGAATAGAATAGTAATTTACCTAAATAATTTCCAAAATTTAGACAATTTGTATGATTTCCCTATATTATTTTTATATTAAGGGTGTTATGATCCTCATTCTAGATCAAACTTTTAGAAAGATCTTTTGGTGTTATTTTGTATATTTAATGTATTATTTATATTTATGTACTCCCCTATTTAATATTGTGTACACTCAAATCACCAAATAAAATAACGAGCATAAAATTAGACGGGCTAATCTATTTTTATTGGAAAAATTTAGTCATGCCTATCCTAAAATCTTACCAACTCATAGGAAATTTTACTGACAAATGCCCACAAAAATTAATCGGAACAAATTTTTTGAGGACCATACCCTAGTTTTTTTTTCCAAGTGAAGTCAGACTCCATTGCTACTATAATCCTCATTCTAGAACCTTCTAGAATAGAGATGTCCATTTTCTCATGGAGCCACGGCTCGGCGGGAGACTTACTTTTAATTGTTGGCTTTTTGGCCCTTACTTAAATTAATTAATTTTAATTAATTAATATTTTGATGATAACAAACTCAAATTTTGTTTAATGATATTTTTTTAGTTTAAAAATTTTCAGTATGTAGAAATTAGAGAGACGATTACAGCGCATTTTGAATTGTGCAAATCGGAGTTAAAATGAAGAAGATATGGACAAATGAAGATTTGAAGAAAAATCGCCTATAAAAAAACGGGATTTTCTTTTTCAGATTGTTTCTTTTTTAACAAAAAATCTTCCTATCTTATATTCATTCAATCCTAGCCATATACTACGTTTGTCCTAAATCTAATGGCCACCATTTCATCATAACTTCATCCAATCTAGTCCGTCAATCATTTTACCCTAAATCTAACAAACACCTTTCATCTTCTCTCCATTAAATACATTGCTTCAAGAACTAAATTTACACAACAACATTATCATTCTCAAAACTTCAAAAAGTTTCATTTACTTCACATGTTTTTGAATCGGCGCATTGCAAAATTTTGTGAAGAAGTTGTTAACGCCAAACTAGCGAATCTTTCCTACGGGAGGTACTTTGTGAGAGTTATTTTTATTCTATATTTGAGATTTGTATTAAGGTGTGGGTAACACCTTGGGTTGTGAGAAAACGTAATTGGTTTAATCCTAACCCAGTAAAAGGATTTGAGTTTCTCTTTAGCCTTAAAAAAGAGGGTAGTAGTGGTTTAATTCTAAATGAAAAGGATTTAGGTTTCTCTTTAGTCTAGGAAAAAGAGGGTAGTGTAGGTTTGGTTCTCACCCGGAAGAGAATCTTCTAGTAAAATTCAAGGAGAAGCATTGGGGAGTGGAGTAGGATTTCCGAACCACTATAAAATTCGGTGTCTTTTTCTCTTCCCTTAACTTTTACTTTTTCCGATTTCAATTGTTACATATTATAATTGTTTGTTGGGTGATTTTAGATTAACAAAGTTTAGAGCTTAAAAGTATATTTTTAAATAACTAAAAAGTGGGCGAACCCTATTCACCCCCTCTAGTGTTGCATTTCGATCCTACATTAATGGGGCGGGGAATCCCGATTAGGTTGAGAATGGGAAGTGAAGGTAGATGAAAAATTCCCGTGAGACTGGGAACTTATACCTGAAGTTTTGGAAATGTTCATTTAGATGAAAATTTCAGGAATTCTCACCCGATTCCCACCAAATTTTTACAATCAATTTTGCGTGAATAGTGAATTGAAATGAGAAGCGGGGGAAATTATTCTCTAAAGTTATCCTATCCTGTTATCAACCCCACCTGTAGAAGAATAATGCTGGAAGGAGATTATAAATACCGAACTCATGACTCTGGAATAGAAATCACTACTACAAAACTGGGGTATGATGATTCTAAAAAAGTATCACAAATGCTTTAGATGATACTTTTTTGCAATCATTGTATCGCACACCATCTATTCTCTTAAGATGACACTTCTAAAAAGTGTCATTAAAAATCTTTAAATGATATTTTTCTACAATCATTATATCGGACATCATATATACTTTTAAGATGACACTTCTTATAAAGTGTCATTAAAAATCTTTAAATGATACTTTTTTACAATTATCGTATCGCACATAATCAATGACACTTCTGGATAAGTGTCATTGATTATTTTTTAATGACATTATTTTATTATCACCAATGAATAACATATGACTTTTAAAATACATCATCAGTGCATTATTGATGACACATTAACATAATCACAAAATACTCAAACATGACTCTTTATTTTAGCTGCATCTCTCTCATTGCTGACAAATATATTTTCAATTCATACCTTCCATTACACATACGACTATTAAATTAATGGTCTTCAAACTTAAAAAAAAAACATCAAAGGCCGCTTCTATATATAAATATTAATCTTGATAAAAGTTTTACATATAAACATATATAATACAATAAAACTTGGGAGAAATTTACATAATAACTAATGTTGTCTATATTCTTGCCTCAATTCAAAAGAAAATATGGACACAAGTATAGTTGACTTTTGAATAGAAGAGAATTTTCTTCAATTTCCCATCGTTCATCATGAAGCTGAAGACGAAAAAAAAATTGAAATATAAATATCCCTAGTTAAAGTAAGGAGAACTAAAAATATATGAATATTGATCTACTCATCTATAAGATCATGACAAATACTTTAAAAGATAACATAATGTATCACATCTAACAAATACTAAAGAAAATGCAACAATTAAAATGATAAGAACACTATTAAGCTAGTAAAAGCAAATAACAAGATTCGCATAATCAAATATACCCAACACAAGTCATGTAAGAGATCAAATTACCTCAAGTTCAACATTAGAAGATTGCCACGAGTTGGCACCCAAACAAATTCCTAAAAAACGCAAAGACAAATCAAATAAGAACCTTTTTAAGAGATTTTAATCGTACCTTAATAAAAATACAAAGCAAACAAAGATTGTCCCCAAGGGGAGACACTGTGGTTGAAGACTTAGGTTTTGAAGGTGTGATCCCTTCAAGATCTCAGATTCCCGTAACCTTATCTCAGTGATGTGAGAAAATACGAGAAGAATGAAATTTAAAAAAAAACAAAAAAAACAAACAAATGAAAATCTCATTAAGATCTAATCTCTTACCTTCACGATGTTGAACCAAAACATTGAATAGAGTTGCAACTTCTCTACCTTTCCAATCATGTAGGTTCAATTGGTACCTAGCAAATTCTAATAGTACAAACCAATTACCAGCTATCAATCTCAAGTTTACTACTCTATCTTCCTAAAGACTCTCTCAAATTGATAAAAACATAATTTAGCAAAAGAGGCATAAATATAATTCAACCAAGAGATACTTGATTGAGGAAGGTGATTATAATTAAAAAAATATATGATATAAAGAAAGGCGTAAAAAAAGAAGTAAAACTCTACCTCCATGACCATTATCCACTCGGAAGAATTGGTACCACCGATACCATTTTGCTCACTATAAAAAGAAATTAGTTAAATATTTAGTTCACAAGATTTGGAGAGATGTACTTGCAAAAATAAACTCAATAAACAATAGTTATATCGTACTCTTCCTAATATGTTAGCCACACATATTTCCCAAGTTTCCAAAAATAGACCCAACCTACAACTTATTGCAAATAAAGAAATATTTTTTAAAAAATCAATAACCCTTTGGAACATCAAAATTACCTCCAAGATGCACATACATTTCTTTTTCATTCTCAAGATCCCTACAAATATTAGATTGCCAAGATTTCTTTCAACTAACAATTTGCGAAACAAGAATAATTAATTGAAATTTGATTATTAGGGCCAACTGCCTTCAATCAGTTCAAAGTAGTTTATTCCATTAAGGCCTTATCGCTATAATAAATTTATCAAGCCAGTCCTATATGAAAAAATTTAACGCAGAGCAAACAGACCTTGTATAGTATCCATATTGGTAACAAATTGTGTCTCATCTAATAAAAACTAGAGAAAATAAGTAATATTTGTAATTAATACTATAAATATATATCACAAAGCTTCAATGAGTAATGTAAAATTAAATATATTTTTATAAGTATCGACACATTAAACAAAAAAATAACCCTTAGCCTCCTTTAATCCTTCAATTTCACATAACAACAAGAAATTAAATATGAAGAAAATGGATGTTATGCATGAAAAAAGTGAAAAATGATACTAACCCAAGTTCATTGGGATCTATAAACTCCAAAAAATTAATTTGGTCCAATAAGACAGATCTCCAAAAACTAGACAAAAAAAAAAACTCAAATCTAAATGTCTCTAGCCATAGTACAAACAAATAAATAATTTTAACCTAACAAACAAAATATTAATGTTACCTCCAAGTAACATGTAATTTTACCTCGGAGTACTTAATCCCCTATTGTCAGCTTCTAAGATATTGAAGATATCAATGGTGTCACCCTATTCCAACTCATAGCCACCCGAATGACCAGTCTTCATCCATATCGTCCTGATCATAACAAATGCACTATCTTCCACCATATTCAGCAATTCATATCAACATAATTAAATTTCAATAATCCTAAAAAGTACACTATTTAAGTAATAATGTAATAAACACCACCAAGATAAGATGAAAAGTTACTCATAAGAAAATTACTCAAGAAAGCAAAGAAAAATGCAATTTTTTTAAAGAATCAATCACTCTGTTACATTGATACTCAACCAAGTGAATCATGCGTACTCTCCTTAACTCATATTACTTTTAATGAATAATAGATAATCATTATATTTGAAGATATCAATAAACCACATAAAAATTCAAGAATTACAAGCCCTTGTCGGTTAACTCGAAAGGCATGCATGAACTCCAATGACCTGCAATCCTAGCGAATAATATCAAGAATCATCCAAGAAAATGGTTAACATTGCATCATCATAAAGATAATCCTTAAACAACCATGATAAGAAGGGATTATAAAAAGAGTAAGAAATATAAATACTCGTTATAATTCTTGGTTCTAAGTAAGACTTCAACATTGCACCACTATCACCGAAAATAAATGTTAAGTAGTGAAATGAAGTACTTTCATGACAATTATGAAAATTTTCAAGGGATTGGATAATAAATGAAAATGAGAGAAGGATGAGGAATGAGAAAATTATAAAATTTGAAGAACTAAAAACCTCTACCGATATATGTACACTCGTAGATAAATAAATTAATCTAACTTCGTGTTTATAAAATTGTGTTCATGATAATCAAAGCTTTGATTATAAAATTATGAAAATTTGTTTGGTAAATTAATTTTCATAAATTATGAAAATTATGTAATGGAAATCCAAGCTTCATAATTTTACCAATAAAACTAATCAAAGCTTTCAAATCCACTAGCATTTCAAGCAACAAACAAATTCCTTGATTTTTCTTTTCCAGCCAAGGTTTCTTCTTCCTTTTCATAAAATTTATTTTCTTCCTTTTTTATTTTTTAGACACACAAAAGTAGCCCCCACTTTAATGATGGACAAAGAAAGTTGATCACAAAGTAGAAGAAACCAAAAAAACAATTAAACACAAAACACAAAGTGAGTTAGAGAATATTTGAGGGTTTATAAGAATAAGACATGGAGGAAGCATATATTGATATGGAGAATCATGCTCGACATGCCCAAAAATATAACACAAAACACCTAAACGAATCAGTCTCGAACATGCCCAAAAACCAAAAACACCAAGAACACTTTAATTTCATAAAAATAGGCACCAAATTACCCAAACCCGAACTCGAACATGGCTGTCCAGCAAAGCGAGGCTTGAAATTGAAACAAAACCGAGCCCTATCAAGAAGAACACTTCAAAATCAACATAATAACAAGACCCAAACAACAACCAAACCTGAAACAACCTTCAATTAGACATGAGATCGAGGTTGCGAACTTACCCAAGTGATAGATCACGACAACACGACACGAACAAGGCGCAACAGACGTGCGAGGCGGCTAAACCACGAGCACGACGTTGAACCGCAGCTGTTGGCGAGCGAGGGGGGGTTGTTCGGCGGTTGCTCGCGAGGATGGGAAAAGGTGTGTTGCGGAGGCGTCGGGGAGGTGGGATCGCGAGCGTGGGCTCGATCTGTGTAGGGGTGTAGCGGCGTGGGCTGGTCGGAGTCGTCAACAACGGCGTCGGTTGGTCGGAGTTGTCAACGGCGGTAGCGGCTGCTTGAGGGTGAAGGGGCTAGGGTTTGTGGTGAGGGAAAGAGAAGAAAGAAGAAGGAAAAAAGAAAGAGAGAAAGAGAGAAAATGGGTTTAATTGGTTTTTTTTTTCTTTTTCTTTCCTTTAAAACTAAAGCCCCCATTTATTTTTATAATTTTTTAATATCCCATGGGCATTTTCAAATAATCCATAAAACCCAATTGTTTATTTTTCTTTTAAACTTAAATAAAAGTAAATCCTCCCCTTTTTCTTTTTTTCTTTTTTTTTTTTAAAAAAACTTGGGGCATTACATAATCTTTTTATGAAAATTGTAAAATTGTCATAATTTAATATGAAATATTTTTTAAAAATTAATTTTTCTATGACAATTGTCATAGACTAAGTTTTGTCACAAAATTAATTTTTTTTAATAAAGTCAGGAGACCACAAAATCAATTTCATAATATATATATATATATAACAAAATTAGGGAGTTAATTATTATAAAAAATATAATTTAGAAATGGTTGAAAAGATAATTGTAACAAAATATATAAGGTTAATCTCAATATATATATATATTGTTTTAAAATATCAAAATTATACTTAAGTTAGTTTAAAAAATTTATGATTCTACAAAAGATAATTGTTACATTTTAGGGTTTTTTTTTATATTATTATTAAACTTCCCTAAATGGTTTTCATTTTCATTTAATTTAAATGGGTTGTTTTCTCCTTCAAATTCTTTAAAGAAAAAAACCATTTATAATTTTTTTCTCTTTATTTAACAAAACAAATATATAAGAAAAATATATAATATTTAAAAATATCAAAATTATACTTATTTTTCTAAATTTAATATGACTGAATTTCATAAATTTATAATTCTAAAAAAGTGTCATAAAACGCGCATTTTTTATTTATGACACTTTGTTGTGATGATAATTTTATTTTAATTACTGATTACTAGATGATTCTAATAAAGTGCCATAAAACGCGTGTTTTAATTTATGACACTTTAATTGTTTCTCCTTCTTAAATTTTGTTTGTTATAAGTGTCATCTAATGACCTTTTTCTAGTAGTGAATGGATTAACAATAAACAACAAGCAATCACGCCACTTATCCATTCGATAAAAAGAAAAACGCTTTTAAAAATAATCTAAATGTGTGTGATCTATTTCAAATTCATAGAAAAGAAGAAAAACGCTTATAAAAAACTAGATCATACATATTTAAATTATTTTCATTTGATTAGAATACCGTTGTTTCAAAAAAAAATAAAGAGCGATTAGAATCTAAAAATTTATAGTTAATTATTAGATTATACAAAATTACACTAAAACAATGTTTGGTTGACATATATCCATAGTTTCGTGGATAGAGATTATATTCTTAATGGAATTAAGTGAGGTACAAGTTAATTTGACGTTTGTTTTATATTGGTATAATATTATTAAATGTTGAATTATAATGACACGCTTTATATATATACTTCTTTCTTTCTTTCTTTTTTGAGAAAACACGCTTTATAATTTAACCATTTTATTCAGAAAATTAATGTCTCAAAACTATAGTCAATTTGAAATATTATAGAATATAGATTTTCCACAGATAGTTATCCACATAATTCCCTCGTTTTATCATTAAAAAATGAAAGCAAGAATTGGCCCATAAAATACCAAGTCTTGTAGACTGTTTTATTTTATTTTATTTTGCTCAACAAAGAAAAAAAGTTCACCTTATTATATTTATATGGAAGCAAAAGGTGTGGATAATTTGTAGAGAGAAAAATTGAAAGGAAAAGATGGGAGATTCAAAAGGTTCAAGAATTGCTTCACTTATATTGAGAATTTTAACCTTCATTTTGATATTAATTTCTCTGCTAATCAATGCTACTAATTCTAAAAGTGTGGTCATATTTGATGGGACTAAGGAAAAATTCAAGTATAGTGATGTCTATGCCAATCGGTAAGTATTTATTATTATTATTTTTTTTTTGAAAACTGGAAAATCGAAACTTCACTCCCCTATATTCGAGACATGACTAATCCGTCCCTAGACTGTGGTACTAAAATACTTCGAAGGGTATTCTAGTTTAAACGCTTTCCACCGATCTCGAATCATGAATATTTTAAGAAAGCATGTCTTGAAATCTTTAGTCTCAACAGCTGGGCTGCCCTCAACTACAATATTAATTATTTAATTTAAAGTTAGCTTTTCATTAAATCTTTTGGTAAACTGGTTTAAAAAAAAATAAATAAAATAAATAAAAATAAAATAAAACTTTTGGTAAACCATTTATAATTATGCCATTTAATTTGACAGTTATTTGGTATCGGTGGCTACGATTGGAGCTGGTATGAGTCTGATTCAAATTATTCGCACTATTTACCAAATCGTTGCTAAACGCGATGGAACTCCCATACTTGATTTGTTCACCGACAAGGTATTTTTATTTTTATTTTTTTATTTATTTATTTTTTTTGAGTTAAAGCATTTTTAAATATTCAATTATAGTTTTGCTTTTAATAAGTTTTAAAATTAGTTTTTAGAAGTTCGATTGAAATTTATTGAATAATATCTCATAAATAAAATTAATAGGACATTTTTCATGTATAACAAAAAAAATCAAAAAATTACCTAAATCATATAATTTAAGAAAAAATCATTTATAACATAAAAATGGATGAGCCCCGGAGCTATAAAATTACTAAAAAATCAAGTCAACTGATTGTTTTTTATCTATTTAATTAATGTTATGATTTCACATTGAAGAATATGAAAATCTCACAATAATATATAAGAAAGGTAAATTATTATTCTAATTATTCATTGATTTTGAGATGGATATTTATATTATCTAATTGATAAAAATTTTCTCATATTCTATCTTGGAGTGTCAAATATTTTATTATTTTTTATTTTTTTTTTCTAACATCTAACAGAAATGATGGATTATGAAAAACTTCGTAATCAGAGGAGAAGGGGATGAGAATGGTGGTTGGAATCGATTGATGAAAATAAAATGAATTATGTTTTCTTTTTAGTTTAAAAGAAAATGAAACTAAAAGACCAAAAAATTAGAAGCGCAGCTGCCAACCTAGCAGCATTAGTACATATATGAGAATATAAACAAACCCGTTCTAATCTAAATAGTTTGATGGACCTTAAATATTATTCACTATTAAATATTCATTAGTATCAGTAAATTGTAGTATTATAAATTGTAATTATTTTCAAGATTTGATTAGTTTTGAATGTTCTTCATGTTTTTATGCGATCCTATGTAGTTATTATCGTACCTTTTATTATCGGGCGCGTCGGCGGGATTAGGCGCGGGGATTGATTTGAAGGCCACATTTAAAGGACTATTTGGCAACATGTTGAACTCATATTTTGACAAGGGCAATGCCGCAGCTGCTATTCTTCTCCTTGCATTTATTTGTTCTGCAATTCTCTCTATTCTTTCCTCATTGGCTCTCATAAGAAAGCCCTAGATTATTGTTATTCATTTCTCATATGTTTTTAAATATTTTTACCATTTTAGTGCCTATTTATATTATTCACTTTTTTATTTCTATAACAAATTGTAAGAATGCAAGAATGATGGTTTGTACCCTTCTTAGTAAATGCCTTAATATCTGTTAAATTATGTTTGCATTTGTCTTAATTATCCACTATTGAATTTATGTATATCCTCTTCAATATGTTGAAAATATAGTTCTATGTGATTTAGCTTAATGAATATCTACTTTAGTCAACTTAATTATGTCTCAATCAACAAATACCAAAGATAAATTTCATTATAGTTTACTAATTTAAAAAAAAAAAAAAACAAATTAAGAATGACAAGACATTGTTGAGGAGTCTATAAAATCCATTTATAAATTCCAATCTAAAGTTAAATATTTGTAGCATTTAACAATGGATTGAGTCGAACGACAGTGAACCAAATAATTCAATTTCTATCTTTTAATTTTCTTATTTGACATGAATTTGGGGGATTTCCGAGAATAAAAATAAAGTGACCAAAACCATAAAAGTAAAGGATAGAGATTAAACCTTGGGCACCAAATCGAGGTAAACACACATAACAATGATATTTTTATCATGCATGACCTAATCAAATAAATTATCCAACAATTTCTACCTAATCGACCTTAACGGAAAAGTCGTTAAATTAAGCCCCTAAGCAACTTTAGGTCCTCTAATTCACAATTAACTCAATTAGCTGGGCACGATACTGTTCCATAAGTCGAGTTGAATAGTCTAATTAGTCCTAATTAGTTCCATACTAACGTAACTAACCGTTTTAAGTTCTATGGATTGATTAAGATAAATTAACTAAACTAGGTATGGAGTCGTGCACTCCTAATTTAACTAATTCATTCTCTTGATTCTTAGATCCTAACATGCAATCTACATAAATGAAGAGGAAAACTCTACTTCTATGCAAACACGCGACATCCCTATTGTTAACTAAATCTAACGGTCACACATTCGATTGAAAGTAATAGGTTTTTATCTATCAACAAAAGAACATATGATATGAATATGAATAAGAATCTGAAGATAGAATATGCTGAGAAATTCAGAAAAATTATAAAGATCTCAAGAAAATAACATTGTATAATGTTTACAACTCGAAACAGTGTCGAGAGTCTAGTCAATCATCAAAATAATGAAGTCTAAACACCAAAATCTAATGATATGAGAGAAAACTAGAGGAAGAGACTAAAAAGTAGATAAAAGGCACTTAAAGTCCGAGCTCTCTAGCTCCCAATTACCTAAATATAAGAAAACTACCATTTTTGTAATGCTTTCGCGCACGGCTCGTGTGTGTAATGCAACACCTGACATGTACATGTCTAAGAAACACACACACACACACAGAAAATAAAAAGAGGGGAGGGGAATCGATCACGTAGAGGAGAAGGGGGCCAGCTTGGGCAAGAAAGTGGTGATGGAGAACGACGTCGTTTTTGGTTATCAGAGGAGGAGGATTGTCTCAACGGACGCGTTTTGGAGATGAGATTGAAATGAGGAAGATACGAGAAGATGAAGGGGAGGACGCGATTGAGCTCTGGGTTTTAGCAAAGGGGCGAAGCATTGTTCGATAGTATTGACGGGGGCTATGTGTTGAGCTACCGCGTTTGAAATGCAAAACATATCGGAGGTGGTGGGTAACCTTTATTTATCTTTTCTTAAGAATAAAGGGGGGGGGGGGGGAGGGGGAATCCATTGATATGTGTATGTTTTAGGCTTATCGAGGCTGATAAATCATGAAAAATTGAGAACTAGCATAGAAGTATTGTGTAAGGATAGTCAGATACACATGGGAAAGGTGAGGTTTCTGATTCGGGTTTGAGGGAGGGCTAAAATTGGGTTGTAGTTATGAGTTGGTGAGCATTCAGGCCACCGTTCGAATTCTAGATCACCTAAATATTTGTAAATGTATAATGGGTGTAAAGCCTATTAAGTAGCTTAGTATAAAAAAAAACAAGAACACAGAACATTTTCCACAGTAACAAACAGAGAGTAAATCACAAGAGAGAAGATGAAGAAAGGAAAATGTAAACGATAAATTGTATTCTAAAAATTATAAAAAACAATACATGGAGGAAACCCTATCTTTAATTTGTATGTGTGGAGTAGGGGAAAAGACGTGAAAATAAAATAAAAATGGGCCTAAACAGAATGGCCAAGAAAACTCAAAATAATGCCCAACTGATAATTCTAATACTTAGTGTGAAAATCAACTTTAAGATGATTATTTATCTTGTGTGCAGGTAATATTGAAGTGTTGGATCTCAGGCAACAACGGTGGGAGTCTTCTCAACAATAGGTGATGAGTTCTTGTAGGAATCCTTACTGTGAGTGTTCTTCTTGGGATCTTTACCGTATGAGATGGGTGAAAAAAACAAGCTGAATGGTTTACTTTGATTGATTTTTATTTATGAGTTGAGTTGTGGGTTGGGCAAACCCTAGTAAACTGAGATGTGGGGTGGGTTGCCCATGTTTGAAAATGAGTTGTGGTGGACGTATGACTAGTGTTGATTATATTGGTAGGAAACTAGAAATATGTTAATCAATTGTTTCGAAATTGCGAAGTGGGTGGGTGGGACACTATGTATGAACTTAAAAACTTAGCGTGAGGGTGGAATATATGCTGGAAAAGAAAAACTAGAGTGGTTAACAAGTTGGTTAGTTTTCATATGACATTAAACTAAGATAGGTTATTGAACTTATCGATGTAGGAACGTTAGCACTGTTGTAAATAATAGCAATAAAATATAATAACTTTAATGATAAAAGATTAAATCGAGATAAAATTTAAATAAAACAGAACGTAATTAATAAATAAAATAAAATAACCAATAAGAAAGCTGAGGCCTGTAGTCAGTTTCCTTGAAGTTGATTCATCATCTCCTCCTAGCGTGCTTAGAGAATGAATTGATGACAACCTCCCAGGATACGACAGCTTCGTCTTTAATCCGTAGCACAAGGATCGAAGACAGACGAACTCAAAAACCGTGAAAAACTCTATCACCAGAGAAGATTTAGAAACAAAAGTTTTGTTTTGTTTTTGTTGTGTTTTAGAATGAAGAAGATGCATGGTTTGTATAGCCGAAAAAACCATGAAACTTTTTGAAATAATAATGGGAGGAAAGTGTAACGTTTTTCGGTTTCAAAATATTAATGGGAGGAAAGTTTCACAATATTGATGGGTGGAAAGTGTAACGTTTACAGTTTCAAAAGAAAAACTGTAACGTTTACAGTTTCAAAAGAAATTTAAGTTTACATTTTTCCAACAATCCCACACATGAATGAAAATTTAAATTTCAACACTAACTTGAAATGGTGATAGAATCTTCGTTAGATATCTGCATAGGATAGGGTGACTTGAGCCTTGAACCTTCTCTTGTGAAAGTATATTTACTTTACTAACTGACCAGTAGACGTGATGTCCTTGAACTGTTCTGCCGTTTGTGTAAATAATGATATACCCTACACAAATATCGCACTAACATGGTTTGTTTGGTTCTCATGGTTATGTCCATTATGGTCATGAACATCTCCTGGTTCTACGAGATTTTTAGACAACTATGCCCCAATAGTTTCCTTCGAAGCGACCCCACTTCTCTCTCACATAGGTGATTTATGTTGTTCAGTTCACTGTTACACACATACAATCATTAAAAGCGTATCTAGATTAATGTGGTTTATCCTTACACACATGTAATCTTTGTAGCTTAACCTTTTTCACGTTTTTATCACTGTTTACATCATAGGAATGGACTGGGAGTAAACTCCCACAGTGACAACGACAAGGTCCATGTAAGTAGGTTTTCCCATTGAACCCAAATTTTGGGATCTCCAGTCAACTAGGTTAGGCTTTCCTTTACATAACGCCTTTTAATCTCATGGGCTTTAGTCTCATTCCTTTTGATGTTTTATCAACTTGATCTCTATTCAAAGATTTAGTAAGCGGATCCACAATGTTATCTTTTGATCTCACAAAATCAGTAGAGATAACTCTAGATGAGATCAATTGTCTAATAGTATTGTGTTGATGACGCATGTGTCTCGACTTGTCGTTATACATCATGTTTCGTGCTCTTCCAATCGTTGCTTGATTATCACAATATATACATATTGTAGGCACAGGTTTAGGCCATTCTGGAATATCCTCAAAAAAATTTTGAAGCCATTCAGCTTCCTCTCCAGCTTTATCCAAAGCTACAAACTCAGATTCCATGGTCGATCTGGTTATGATTGTTTGCCTCGAGGATTTCCAAGACACAGCTCCACCTCCCAAGGTGAACACATATCCACTTGTGCCTTTGGAATCTTGGATGTCAGAAATCCAACTAGCATCTGAGAATCCTTCTAAAACAGCAGGATCTCTAGAATAGTGCAATCTATAATCCCGAGTATATCGCAAATATTTTAGTACTCTTATGATCACTTTCCAGTGATCATTTCCAGGATTACTAGTAAATCTGCTTAAACTACTCATAGTGAAAGCAATATCAAGACGTGTGCAACTCATAAGGTACATTAGACTGCCTATGACTCTTTCCTATTCAACTTGTTCAACACCTTCACCTTTGTTTTTAGTCAAGTGTTGACTCAGATCAATTGGTGTTTCGGCCTCATCGGAATCATCTTTGTTGAATTTCTCAAGAATCTTATCAACATAATGTGGTTGTGTTAATATAAGATCATCAGATAAAAGTTTGATTTGGATACCCAAAATCACATCTTCTCGTCCCATATCTTTCATGTCAAATCTTGAGTTTAACATATCTTTGGTACATTTTACCATTTCGTCGGTACTACCAACTATGAGTATGTCATCAACATATAAACACATGATTACATAACCATTTTTTGTAGTCTTTACATTTACACATTTGTCACATTCGTTGATATTAAAACCATTTGTCAACATGACATTGTCAAACTTTTCATGCCACTGTTTAGGTGCTTGCTTAAGTCCATACAAGGACTTCACCAGTTTACAGACTTTCTTTTCTTGTCCTGGAGCTACAAAACCATCAGGTTGTTCCATGTATATTTCTTCATCCAGTTCTCCATAAAGAAAAGTTGTCTTAACATCCATTTGATGTACTTCTAGATTTCGCATAGCGGCAATAGCAAGTATCATTCTTATGGACGTTATTCTACTTACAGGAGAAAATGTGTCAAGGTAATCAAAACCTTCCTTCTATTTATAACCTTTTATAACCAATCTAGCTTTGTACTTATCAATTGTTCCATCGGTTTTCATTTTTTGTTTGAAAATCCATTTAGAATTTAGTGGTTTAATTCCTGGAGGAAGATCTACTAAATCCCACGTATGGTTTTGCATGATGAAATCAATTTCACTTTTAATGGCATCTTTCCACAAAGAGTGTTCCTTTGAACGTATCGCTTCACTGTAAGTTTGAGGTTTAGACTCTAGCATGTAGGTTAGAAAATTAGAACCAAAAGATTTTTCTACCCTTGCCCGTTTGCTCCATCTAGGCTCTTCCTCCTCTTCAACCTCAGGCTCATCGTCTTGACTATTTTCTGCAATAGTCTTTGATGCCTGGTTCGAAGAACTCGGCCTAGTTTTCCTTGTATTGCAAGGGAACATTGCTTCAAAGAATGTAGCATTCTTTGACTCTATTATCGTGTTCTTGTGTATATCAGGAATTTTTTAATGATGCACAAGGAATCGATATGCATTACTATTCTTAGCATAACCAATAAAAATACAGTCCACTATTTTAGGACCTATTTTTACCTGCTTTGGTAAATGAGTTTTTACCTTTGCGAGACACCCCCACACTTTGAGGTAATTGTAAGAAGGTTTTCTTCCCTTCCACAACTCATACGGTGTTTTTTTTCATCCTTGCGGGAAACCTTATTTAAAAGGTAATTGGCTGATAGAACAGCTTCCCCCCACATGTTCTGTGATAACCTAGAGCTTACAAACATTGCATTCATCAACTCTTTTAGAGTTCGATTTTTATGTTATGCTACTCCATTCGATTGGGGAGAGTATGGTGGTGTCACTTCATGGACAATTCCATGTTGTGCACAGAATTCACCAAATGGTTTGACATATTCACCACCACGATCACTTCTAACCGTCTTAATCTTTTTATTAAGTTGGTTTTCAACTTCTTGCTGAAAGAGAGTAAATTTCTCTACAACTTCGTTTTTTCCTTTAAGCAAATATACATAGCAATATTTTGTACTATCGTCTATAAAGGTAATAAAATATTTATTTCCTCTTTTAGTTGTTACAAATTTTAAATCACATACATCACTATGTATTAGATCAAGTGGTTTTGTATTTCATTGAACTGTTTGGAACGAACATCTTGTTTGTTTTGCCTCAACACATATTTCACATTTATGTTTATGATCAATGCAAAATGAAGGAATGTGATCTAAGTTAATTAATCTACGTATTGTATTATAATTAACATGTCTAAGCCTACCATGTCATAAGTTAAAATACTCAAGCATATAAACAGAAGTAGAAGCTTTCTCATTAATAAATAAAGCTTTGGCTTTGAATTTTACAGAGATAGTATTGAGTTTCCACATGCCATTCAATACATATCCCCTTCCCACACACATTCCCCCTTTAGACAAAACAACTTTCTGAGCCTCAAAGACCATTCTAAATCCATTCTAAATTCATGTACATACAATACACTCTGAAGCTTCAATTCCTTTCCAGAAGTCATCTTCAGAATCACAGTTCGAGATCCTTTGATCTTTAAAGTTACAGAATTTCCCATATAGAGCTTCTCTCCATTTTCACAAGGACTTAAATCAGAAAAAGAGTCCTTGTTGCAACAGACATGTCTTGTGGCACCAGTATCTAGCCACCATTCTCTTGGATTTGAGTCAATCATGTTAACTTCAGAAATCACAGCAACGAGGTCCATATCAGATGCTTCCTCCACAATATTAGCCTCATTTTTCTAGACTTTCTTCTGAAGTCTACAGTCAGAAGATTTGTGCCCCATCCTGTTGCAGTTGAAGCACTTTCCTTGAAACTTCTGTTTCTTGAAAACACCGTCTTTTGGTCCCATCTTCAGCCCAGTATGAGGTTGTTTCCTTTGGAGTCCCTCTTTGTCTCCACCACATTTGCCTTGGCAACATAAGCATCTTTGTTGAGCTTTTTCGAATTACCTCGATTATCTTCTTCAATTCGAAGTCTAACAATTAGATCTTCCACTGTCATTTCCTTCTTCTTATGCTTAAGGTAGTTTTTAAAGTCATTCCAGTCAGAGGGTAGCTTTTCAATAAAAGCAGCCACCTGAAAAGATTCACTTATAATCATTCCTTCCGCAAGAATACCAAGAATGATCAACTAAAAATCTTACACTTGATTCACAATAAGTTTGGAATCAACCAGAGCATAATTCAAGAATTTGGCAACTAAGAATTTCTTAGTTCCAGCATCTTCTGTTTTATACTTGTGGTCCAGAGATTCCCACAATTCTTTAGCCGTCTTCTTGACACAATACACTTCATAAAGTGCATCAGTAAAACCATTCAAAATCAGGTTTCGGCAAAGAAACTCAGAGTGCCTCCAAGCATCAACAATAGTTTGAGCAACAGCCAAATCTATCTCACCCTCCATAACAGTAGGAGGTTCTTCTGTCAAATATTTGGCCAGATTCAACATGGTCAAATAAAACAAAAATTTTTGTTGCCCCGTTTTGAAATTTTGTCTAGTGAATTTTGCTGGTTTTTTGTGGTGGCTTGCAGAGGAAGTCCTAGTACAGTTAGACTCGTAACCTGTCTAGTGATAACAGCATCAAACCGGACGAGTTAGCATCACTGCTAGTCATTTTCTTTTCCTGTCTGAAAACAGAATAAAGAAACGTAATCAGAAAGAGGATTGTAAAAACTATTGAAACAGAATTACAACCTTATCATCCCGTAATTGATAATCTGTTAAACGTCTGGAATTTAGTCACAATTAAATCTAGAAACAGATATCAAACATTATTCTGTTAAACGTCAGGAATTTTAGCAAAGCTAAAGAACCAGAACAGAATATCAAATATATATCAATTTATTTATTTGCTAAAATAAGAGTAAGCTAAAATCAATTGATTAAAAATTTCATGCACATAATATCAATTTATTTGCTAAATTGAAATTTAAACGATTTATAAATAAACTCTAACACAATTCTGTAAAATTAATTTTAAATTAAATTTATTAGTTTACGTACAAGTTTTATTTTAGAAATTAATATCAAATATGATTTGAAATTTAAATCAATAAACCTTTAATCAAAACGAATGCTAAAAACAAAATCAACTTCAAGATTATTGTTAATAATATCAATCGAATATAATAACTTTAATGATAAAATATTAAATCGAGATAAAATTTAAATCAATCAGAACGTAATTAATAAAATAAAATAAAATAACCAATAAGAAGGTTGAGGCCTGTAGTCAGTTTTTCTTTGAAGTTAATTCACCGTCTCCTCCCAGCGTGCTTAGAGAATGAATTGATGACAACCTTCCAGGATACAACAGCTTCATCTTTAATCCGTAGCACAAGGATCGAAGACAGACAAACTCAAAAACCGTGAAGAACTCTATCACCAGAGAAGATTTAGAAACAAAAGTTTTGTTTTGTTTTTGTTGTGTTTTTGAATGAAGAAGATGCATGGTTTTTATAGCCGAAAAAACCATGAAACATTTCGAAATAATAATGGAAGGAAAGTGTAACGTTTTTTGGTTTCAAAATATTAATGGGAGGAAGGTTTCACAATATTGATGGGTGGAAATTGTAACGTTTACAGTTTAAAAAGAAAAACTGTAACGTTTACAGTTTCAAAAGAAATTTAAGTTTACATTTTTCCAACAAGCACTTAGTTGGAAAGTAATTAATGTGAAAGTATGTTAGATCTGCATTATGGTGTTGGGTGGACCAACCACCTCGAGGATTTGAAAGGTGTGATTTGAATTTTTCACATTAAGTGAGCATGAGGGAGCATAGGAATTGCTTGAAAAGGGTGTGAACCACTACTACAAAAAAGACTATAGTTGACACTAGCAGTTTTTAAATACTTGACGTTTTTATGATAAAACGTCAAGTAAACTTGTCTTGTAAATGAAAAAATGTCAACTAATGTGTATACATATTTTTCAGCAATAAAAAACGTCAACAAACGTAAAAAAGCGCTCAAGTTTTACATTTTAATGTAAATATATATTTTATTTTATTATTTTATAAAGAAAAAACCTAATTATTCACCCTTGCAAAAGAACTTCCATTTTTTTCCGAAGCAAACTTAGGTCGCCCTTCTCAAAAAAAGCTTAGGTCACCCCCAAGAAAATGTTCGATCGCAATTCGTGAATTTCGGAAGTTGTAACGAAATCTGATCATCCGGCTCGTTTAAGCGAAGGAGTATCACAAACAAAATATCAATGGGTCCTCATAATCTACCTATGAAGGTTTGATAATCCCTCTATCATATTTTTATTGCAATTTTTTTCATCTATCGTTCCAATCTCATGTTCGATATTTTAATTGGAGAATTTAGGGCATACAAATCGAAGTTTCCTGCAATTGGATGGATTGTTTCTTTGAGGATTTCATCCTGTTTATTGTGAGTTGAGTTATTATTTCAGTAAAAATGTTTTTTCTTTAATTAAAGAATACCATACAAAACGAAAAAAGGAATCTGAGAGATAGAAACTGGATTGTATTTTAATTTGAGTTTTTGCCATTTTTTTTATATAAATCTCTTCCTTTCATTATAGCTAGGGTTGTGGAATTTTGGATGCTTATTTATTTGGTAGGCGGTGGGTTTAGATTATTGGCATGTGCATTCTGTGCAAGGTTGTTTTTCTTTTTTTCTTTTTTTTGAAATTTCACGATTAATGAGTTGTGACTTTTAAGTAAGCAAATATTTTTCTTGAGATTGAAGGGGATGTGCTTACTGTTAATGTAGGTCGGTTTGCCATTTTTTTTTGTTAACTGGTACACAAAAGCAAGAAAATGGAACCAAAGAAAGTGTTTGATTTCATTCTTAGCCATTAATGGTTGTCTAAAGTGAGATTGATTTGGTTTGATTTGAATTGTTTATGCCCTATTTCATAACTATTTTGTTTTTTGTTTTTAGTTTTTAAAATATAATCTTATTTTTACTCATATTTTCTACCATGTGTTCGATCTTTCCAACAATGTATCTAAATTTCCTTAGTACCTGAATGCTAACCAAATTTCAAAAACAAAAACAAACTTTTGGAAGATGCTAACCAAATTTCAAAAACAAAAACAAACTTTTGGAAGATAGGGGTTTTTGTTTCTAGATTTTGATTTGATTTCTATAAATATAGATAAGATGTAGATATCCATGTAGAAAAAAACATATTACTTTCTTTACAAGGCCAAGTCAATGAGAAGTAGTGGCAGCCTTGTACGGAAAAGAACTAACTGTCCAGGCTCAGGCAAGTGAGTTCAAGAATCAACCAAACAAAAGTCATCCACTTCGATTTAATGGTCGCCAATTTGTTGTAGGTCTTCTATTGCCAGGTTTGGTATTAACCAATGTTCTCAAGAAGTTTAATTTCTATATTTTTGTCAATTGGTTATATTTATCTTAATGGTTTGGTCTTTCAAGGAAGACAAAACCATTAAGCTGCTTATTGACAATTCAGATGCTGAAAATGATGAAGAAGAGGAAAAAACAAACTACATTGAGAGGCAAATTGTGGAGAAAAATGAAGACAGCTCAAAAAGATGTTCAAGGAACAACTCAAAGTTAGCCAGAAGAAGAACATGGATGACAACATTAAAATTGTTGATGGGGGAAAGGTGAGAACTGCTTTACAACCACTGTCAGAAAACAGAATCATGGATAAATTGAAGTGAATTTAATTTTTTTAGTTTTTATTATTTTCTACTGGGTTTGAGAGATAAAATGGTGCATAGTCACTTAATTGTAACAATTTTCATGGCTTTTTATGTCTCTAGCAGTTATTGCATGCGTGTTTATTTGAAGAACATCCCCGAGAGTTGGGTTTGTGACTCTTGTGAAGACATTGCTTCAATACTTGCTGATGAATTAAGGTGTTTGTGACTCTTATCCTTATCTAGGTAATAGTACATTAAGGTGTTTTATTTTGGTAAAATGGCTTCGTGGAATCGTGATATTTCTATTAACAACCAAGTGAACTAACCAGTACAAATGGAATGACTGGAATTACAACTTTACTAATATTCAATATTCTTTATTGTCTTTAATTTTTTCTATTCACCTTCTTCCCCTTGTGTCTTTCTCTCGTGGACTACAATACATGAACTCGAAATTAACCTTTGTTTGCATTTTTCTATTTTTTAAAGCCTTTGTTTGGGCTTACTGATAAACTGGTTTCTCTATCTTTTTTTTTTTTTTTTCTTTCTTAAAAATCTCAACTCTATGCTTTGCAGGCTCATAATTGCAACTACTGTGTCAGGACTTTGCTAAAACATATACAAACCTTCTAATCTCCGGTATGTGTTTTTATATTTCGTTTCAAGTTTTTCAGTAAGGCGTGTTTGTTTTGGTTCTTGAATATCGATGGAATAAAACTCTAGTTTTTTAGACCATGAAAATTAAACTCTAAATTTTACCAACCATTTGGACTAAACTTATATTTTACTCTAATTTTTATGTAAAAAGTTCTATGATATTGTCAAGTCCACAATCGCATTGCAAGTTTTGTGATTTTAATGTAATTAATTTCATTATTTCATTTTCATTCCTTTTTTTTACTAATTCTTTTGTCTCCTTCAACATACTTAAAAACAAACTTGTTTATGTTTCTAGAAATTACATGACTTCTCCATATTAGTGTTTTTGGTCTCATTCACGCTTTCTCCATTTATGCTTCTAAAAATTAGGTTGTTGAATAACCAAAGCAGCCCCTTTATTTCTCCTTCAACATTCGTCATTGAGGTATGTACACTTTTTTTTTTCTTTTTGATTTGATTTTTTTTTAAAAAATAAACTTCAAAATATGGGATATCTTTTGTGAAAAGAGATTACCGTGTGGTATATGTAAAGATGATTTGTTGACTTTTAACTAATCTTTATAACTCATTCCTATTAATTAATGTTAACAGATTGATACAAGAGACTCATACACATAAGATGAGATTGATCAAGTGAGTGTGGAATAGGCTAAATGTCAAGTACCCTATATGTGAGCTGGATGAAATGTGTGTGGAATGTGGTATTTTGTTCGTTCTTGAATATATTTAGGAACACTACAAACTTTGTAAAACATTTCATATTCTTTATTGTGTATATAGTTAGTCATGGAAATAGTTGAGCTACATTTGGGAATGAGTATTTTTTGTGTATATTTAGAAAGACAACTTTGGAAAATGTTTCAAAGATGAGAATGTGGTTTCACACATTAGTATGTAAAATATTAGTACTAAAAATATATATTAAGTTTATGCTAATTTTCTAAAAATGTTTTGTAATTTATAATTGGAATTATGTCCAGCAATATATCATTTGACAGGATGAACAAGAAATCTAGATAAATTCAAAATGTCAACCAATATTTTTGTTGATGTGTAAAGAACATCAATCCATGTCCATTTACTTGACGTTCTGAAACAACTATTGACATTAAAAAAACGTCAATAAACCTCTCAGTTGACGTTCTATAAACGTCAACCAAACCATCACATGACACTTCTAATGTGTCAATCACATATGGTCTTGACATTTTGAACATGTCAATTATATCATTGGACGACGCTTTAGGAAGCGTCAACTATAGTGACTTTAGTTGACAGTCGATTCGTTGACGCTTTCAAGAACGTCAATTATACTATATAGTTGACGTTCTATGCGTGTCAACTAACTCGATTTTTGGAGTAGTGAACCCAACGTGGAAAACTAAAATGGTTGTTTTAAGAAGAACCCCAAATGCGAAGGCGGGATTTAGAGTAGGGATATTTGATGACTCTCAAATAGAGTCAGAATTCTTGCTATTCTAAGATCATTGTTTGTAGTTATTATTTAAAACTCAATGCGAAAACGATAAATATAATGAGAAAAAGGTGTAAATAGCTAATGTTTACGCAATAGATGAATAAATTAGAAGAAATGAAATTAAGTGCAGAAAATAGCAGAATTAGCACACTTAGCGCATATTTAGCAAAGTTTATGTGGATAAACTGTTTTTGTAGGAATTTGTGATGCACAGCTGAGAAGCAAGACGCGCGATTGCAAGCATAGAAACATTTGGAGAAACGCCAAGGCACCGTAAAAAAGAAGAAGGAAAGAATCAAATGAAAAGCAAGATGCTGACTAACAAGACACATTAGAGAGACAAATTGCGGAAATCACGAGATTCTTCCCTTAACCATACAAACATAATTGGTGAATTCATGCAAGGAAAGAGATCGCGTCGATTGATCTGTGCTTATTTTTGAAGATTCAAAAGATGATTATAAAAGAAGACCCTTTGTAATAGAATAGGGAGAGAGAGAGGGCAGAGGAGAATTTTAGAACCAAGTTTATATTGTTTTCTTTGTTTCTTGTCAAAACTCATTTCAATTTAGTAATAATATTATTTCAGCATATTTTCCATGTCATTATCTATATTTCTTGTTTGTACGAGGAACTAATTTCGTTAAGGCAATGCAAGGAAAATGTGGTTAGTTCTAGCATGTGTTAAGAAGGAATATGTGGGGTGTAAATAGAGCATGTTAATTTTTTTTTTTTTTGAAAACTGGGAAATCGGAGCTTTGCTCCCCTATACCCGAGGCACCAGTGGCCCGTCTCTAAACTGTGGCACCGGGATACTTCGAAGGGTATTCTATTTTAAGCGCTTTCCAGCGATCTCGAACCAGGGATCTCTCAAGGAAGCATGCCTGAAGTGAAAATAAAACATGCTAACTAGGAGAAAATTATCAACAGTAAGTGACAACCGTCCATCCACACGCACTAATAGGTTGTTAATCGGAAGAGGAAATAACCTAAGTCTAATTTGCATGTTCAGTAGGTTAGTATTAAGTCTTTAATACTTTAAATAAGAGTTTAGCGATAAACGCGTAACTACTGCATACGTAGTGTTGGCTTGACAGTACATCAAGTTGCAGCGGGAGTCGGGTTTGATGCGAACGAAAGCGAAAGTGGAAGTTTGTGAGGCGTAGTATGATAGTTACCCCTTACCACATGTTTCTTTGAAAACACATTGTTATTACTTTCCATGAGTATCCTAGTTTAGCCTTATTCTCTCTCAATCTGTTTTACAACTGTTTTATTTTACTTACACTATTCAACCAATCAATCACACCGACTATTCATCTTACTTTTGTTCAATACTAAACATCACTTTAGATAAATCGCAGTCCTTGTGGAGATCGATAATTTACTTATTGCTTATTGCAGACCGCGTATACTTGCGCGATTGCGAACTATTTGCACACGAGAAAATTAGGAGTCAGCAGACCAATATTCCTTATGGATTTCTAGTGGTTACATATGAGTTTATTAAAGACCTTAACGTCATAGGTCAAAAGGGTGGTGTGTGGGAAAGAGGGTGTGGAGGAACTTACGAGGTTGTTCATCATGGTCAATAGGGTTGAAAGAGAGCTCAGGCGTGGCTATTAAGCTAAGAAAGCGTTGGGAGACTCTGTAATAAGTTTGGGGACCCTAGGTTAGGATGGTTTGCAAGTTGCTCCATAACAGAAGTGAGTGTTTGAGGTATGAGTTAGGGTGAAGCTAATGTAAAGTTTGGTTGTTTTAAGATGAGTCTCAACATTTGTAATTTTTTTTTATTAGTAGTTGATTGTATTCTACCTCATTGGTGTCGTACATCTTTTATTGCTATTTTCACAGGTACAACTAGATTGACGGGTTGGGTAGGTTGATGGGTGGGCTATACAACTGTCATTCGGAATTTGATTTAGGGAAACTTGATTACAGAATGTATGTTTAGTTTAATATTCTAAATTAGTACTTTTGGTGGAACTGTCTTTGTATTTGAATTATTTTTTGCAGGGAGTTGTAACTGGGACCAAACTTCAATAGGATTTTGGGCGATACTTTTTATACACCCATTGAATAATGTAGGGTGTTACATCATGGCTAACCCTAGACAGCTGTGCAATATTTTTGTTCGCTATATCTTTTTGTTCCGGAGTCTCATTGACCTCTGGTTTGTTGCGTTGGAATCGTATTTCGATATAGTTTCTTTTAATATTCTACTTGATCAATTTCTTAAAAAATATGAATTTATTAAATATAAAAACCTCTTTTTTTAAAAAAAAATAAAAACCTCTAAACTATCAAGAAAACAATCAAGGAATTGTTTCCCACATCATCATACACCATTGGCCAATTAATAATTATTTGTATATACTTCTAAAAAAATCTTATAAGCATAGTTTATATTGGGCACTCTTTTTTCTTTTTTTTAATTTAACGGTTGAAAATTCAAATTCATAATCTCTTAATTAAACAAATAATATTATATCTGAACTATATTTCTTGTGGACAGTTTTTCTATGTACCTGTATATATTCTTATAAAAATAAATATGCTGTATCATGCTTATGAAAAATATTATTTAAAGTTTCTCAAAATGAAGAAAAGAAAGATTATTTACGGTATATTCGACCCTAACTAAAAGACTATACATTCCAACTAGAGCACTAGCTCAAGCGATATCAAAGTACATCTAATGACCTGACTATACATTCTAACCAGAACACTAGCTCAAGCGACATCAATGTACATCTAATGACCTAGAAGTCTTAGGTTCGAGTCTCCTCCACCCCCGATTATGGTAATCTCAAAAAAAAAAAAAACTAAAAGACCATCCATTATTATTTTTAGTCAAGTAATAGTAAAAAATGAGGAAGTTTACCATGGTGACATTTTTTACTACAGCTTGTATAGATGCTTTTAGTTTTTCTTGCATTTTGCAATTCTATCTAAAAGTGGTGTTAATAGCCTGTGAATTTTGAGCAATTGAAATAGATAGCCATAAATTAAAAATAATTAAAAAGGGTTTAAAAAATTCCAAGGTCTAGACTTTCAATATAATTGATCGAAATTCCATGCTATTCTCTTTTATGCAAAGTTCATGAAAGTTCAAATATAATTGGTGTGTGATTTGCCAAAGTGACAGGGAGTCCATCAATAATTTATTTTTGGATTGCAAACGTTCTACCTCATTAAAGCTCAAATTCCTATTGATGGATAAAGAATTTCAGATATGCCAGTTTCATTAAATCGATTATGGAATTGTCGAATAAATCCCAGAAAATTGTCATTATTCAAAATATTTTGGCGCTATGTGTTGGTGGTTGTGGGCTGAACGTAATGCTCGTGTCTTTAATAGAAGAAATCATCAACTTTTTTTAAGCATTATGACATTGTTATTATTGCTCTAAATTGGAAATCTTTCTTGTAATTCCTCTCTCTTGGGTATGTTTCTTACATACACACCTAATGAAATCGTATCTTTTTCCACAAAAAAAAAAATGAAAGTTCAAATGAAACGTAGGATCTAAACCTCAATGAAAATAATTAGAATTGAAAATTTAAATCCAAGGTAACTTGTATCTGCTTCGTAGATCTCATTCTACCTTCGTCATCCCTTCTAGAGGAAAAGTCAGAAGTTTTTATAGGAGAAGACCAGACAACCAACATGCTGGAAGAAAGCCGGATCACTTGACCTCAACCATTCTCCTAATAATTAATTATTTTTAAATAGGATTTCCTCTCACTTAAATGAACTAGGCTAATCTCATTATTCATCAAAATATCAATCTTCTCATTATAAGTATTATTGGATTAGATTAATTTTAATGTGAATTATAAAGTTTTTATTTTAAAAACTAATCACATTATCTGAGCATGCACAAAGTGACCTCATAAACTTCGCTCTAATGACTCCCCAATCGCATTCTTAGATATAGATGTTCTGTAAACCGTCAACTTATGTACCTCTATCTGTCAACAAAACGTTTCTTAGGCAAGGATCCTTCGAGATTGTCATTGAGTCAAAATACTCTTTAATTAATCTAATTCACCAAAGATGTCAAATGAATGATTAATCCTATTAATTCTAATTCATTTTTATGGATTATTGGCTCTACCTGTTTTTAAACAATTTTAAAAGATTATTTTTACATTTAAAACAGATTTTAAATGAATATTTTGGGTCATACCCACGGAGAGAAGTGAAGTTTGAACCCATGACCTCTTAGTTATGAGAATATATTGATGTTACTTATTGGAAAATTTTAATAGACTAAACAATGATATACTAAAAGAAATTAATCTAATGTAGTTAAATAAATTGTTCTACATGGGAAAGAAAGGAGAAAAATTTATGGATTTAAAAGAGATGACAATAACGTTCATGATGTAAGGTATTTTGAGTGTTAACGAAAACAAATCAACTACAGGTTTAATAAGGATGAAAACCGCATCCATTGATATGAAAATCTTTGCCACTTTCAGTATCAATAGTAGATTTCTGTTCCAAGTAATTTACCAAAAGAAAAAAAAAAAAAAAAAAAAAAACTCTACAAACTTTTTTTATGAATAGAAAAATAGCAATCATCATAATTAAAATGTGTGCCATACACTTCCAATGACTAAAATCTTTTTATTATCCAATATCAATAGTCGATTGTATCGCTAGTATCTTTCAGGAAGAAAATAGAGTTTTGAAACGGTGTCTATGAATTTGAAATTGATTATATATTTGAAATTGATTATATATTCGAAGTTTTTTTTTCTTTTCTTTTTTTAAATTTGAAAACCGTACTGGATATATTTATCTCAATCAATTAATATCTTTTAATATTGGATTATAAATACTCATTAATACTAATATTATGTATTATAAATACTTATTAATATAAATTTTATATATTATAAATACTCAATAATACCAGTAATGGTAAGAAAATATGTGATGTTATTCATTGATACCAATAATTATATTTGCTATTCTTTTATTAAATAAGAATATTTATAATTATTTTCTAAATTTAATTAGTGTCGTAAGTTTTTTTTTATTATTATTTTACAACTTTTAGAATAAGAGATTGAAATCTACAGCAATGTTCTTGTTCGTACATAAGCAAAGTTTCGTAAATAGAGATAATCTTTACGGAATAGAGTGAACCACAAGGTAATTTGACCTTAGTTTTATATTGGTATAATATTATTAAATGTTCAATTATAATGACACGCTTTATAATTTAATCACTAATGGATTGTCTCAAAACTATAATCCATTTGAAATATTATAGAATAGAGATTTTCCACTGATATTTATGCATATATTTCCCAAGTTTGTCATTAAAAAAATGAAAGAAAGAATTGGCCCACAAGATACCAAGTCTTGTAGACTGTTTCTATTTATTTTATTTTATTATTATTATTATTTTTTTTTTGCTAAACAAAGAAAAAAAATCTTCACTTTATTATATTTATATGGAACCAAAAGGTGTTGGATAATTTGTAGAGAGAAAAATTGAAAGGAAAAGATGGGAGATTCAAAAGGTTCAAGAATTGCTTCACTTATATTGAGAATTTTAACCTTCATTTTGATATTAATTTCTCTGCTAATCAATGCTACTAATACTAAGATTTTGGTCAAATTGGATGAGACTAAGGTAAAATTCACGTATAAAGATGTCTATGCCTATCGGTAAGTGTTTATTATTGTCTATGGTTTCTTTTTATTTATTTATTTTTAAAATATGGTTTCTATTTAATTTTAAGCTAGCTTTTGATTTAATCTTTTGTTATGTCATTTAAATTTACAGTTATGTAGTATCGGTTGCTGTTATTGGAGCTGCTTTGACTCTGATTCAAATTGTTCGAACCATTTACTATGTTGTTTCTAAAAGTGATGGAACTCCCATACTTGATTTGTTTAGCGATAAGGTGATTACAATCTTATTTAATTTTAATCTTTTATTTTTATATATTTGATTTAATTTCTTTTTAATTCAATAATATTCGGATGATTTTGAATAGGTAACTTAATAGAGCTATTGAAGTTTGCTTTATTTATTTTTTTCTTTTTGGGCAATTTTAGTCTTTTTTTAAAATAAATCTTAAATTAGCCATAAAATATCAAATTTATTAAATTTTTGTTAGATAATCATAGTAATTGCCTACAATAAATTTTTTTTAAGAAAAACTACTTACAATTAGTTCGCAATTATTAAAATTATAATAATTAAAATAGAATGAAACTTAAATTAAATGTTTTAGCAAAAATAATAGTAAAGTTGTACTTACGTCATGTATGACCTAATAATGAAGAAGTTATATATTCTAAATCTCATTTTCAAATAGAGAATTTACCATCAGCAACACATTTTATGTCTTATATTATATTTGTAGCACAATTTCTAAAATAATTCATCTATAGCAAATAATTCTCTATCACTAAACTCAACCAATAATAAAACTCTAACACTAATTGAATTTTATGGATGATAAAATTTTAATTGAATTTCTGCTAGAAAATGAATTAATTTTGATTTTGTGCTATAGATGGAAATATTTTGCTCTTTTTTATTATACATCCAAAACACCCTTTCAAATATTAATGAACAAAAAAAGAAAAGCAAGATGTTGAGCTTATTCATTTTTAATAGTTTATTTGTTTAGACTAAAAGATTTTGTTTGGTTTCTTGATTTAAAATAAATAGGAACAAAATCATAATCGTAATATATATTTTTCCTTCAAATATGATTGGACTTAATATAAGTTGATTTTGTTTTGGTTACCTCTTTTGCTTTGTCTTCCTAATATTGGATTAACTGAATTATGTGTGGTTGGACTATGAAAAATAACAAAAAAGGCATAAAAAAGAAAAAGAAAAAAGAGAGAGGACAAAGGCTTTGCATAGTTTGACTTTACATTCAATTTGTTTGGATAAATTATTTTGTTTGAAATATTTAATACATAATTGGAGAAAGGAATTTTTTTATTCATGGACAACTTGAAGAAAGGAAAGAAGACAAAAAATGAGGAAGAAAAAAAACCACTCTCAACTTGGGAAAAGATATGAAGATTTTTTTTTTTTTAAATTGTTGACTGTTCAAATAAGCCATTCACACAAAATAATCATTTAACCTAACCATCATTTGATTTTTGAAGAAATTGGTTAAAAAAAAATTAATTCTTTTTAAAAAGTGGATATCATAAATTGAATTAACTCTTATTTCTTCATGACTCACTTAACTATGGCCAACTTATGTGTTAGTCTATAACCATTCATCTCGATTAAGATTTTCTTCCAACCATATTATAATAACAAGTACCTCGCCCAAGCCAATAGGTTATTATAACTTTCATTTTTATACCATAAGTATAACCCTGTATTATAATAACCCATCATTAATAATATAGTCAACTTTGGTTTCAAATGCATACATAGGGGATTAATAAAACAAAACCTTATTTATGACATTAATTACTACCCTTTTATGCGTTTGAACCGAGAGTTTACAAAATTGATGTTTGAAAACCCCTAATATTTTAGCTAGCTTTATTTTGATTTTTGTACAATTTTCAAATCTACACTTAATTTATCAAACAAAAAACTCAATTCACCCCACATCAGTCATCATGTTTTGTTTATAATTAGTTATAAACAAAAAAGTTGATGACATGTTGACTATTTTGATTGGTTCTAATTTAATTTAACTTTTCAATTACAAGTTTAATCTTAAAAATCAAAATTTAGCTCTCATCTTATTTCAGGTAAGATTATTTGTGTTTGTGCTCCCCTCCCTAATTTAAACTTAAAAAAACACAAAGATTAATGTTTTAATGTGGACAATCGTATGTAGATATTGTCGTACCTTCTATTATCGGGCGCCTCGGCAGGCTTAGGCGCAGGGATTGATTTGAAGGCCACATTTAAAGAAACATTATTTGGAAACTTTTTCAACTCATTCTTCGACAAGGGTAATGCTGCAGCTGCTATTCTTCTCCTTGCGTTTATTTGTGCTGCCATTCTCTCTATTCTCTCTTCATTGGCCCTCATCAGAAAACCCTAGATTATTATTATTAATTTCTCATGTGTTTTTTTAAATATTTTAGTGCCTATATTCACTTATTTCTTTCTATAACAGAATGTAAGAGTGATGGTTTGAACCTTTGTAGTAAATGTCTTGATATTATTCGTCGCTTTATTCATTTTGTATTTATGTATCTCTTCAATATGTTGGACAATATAGGTTTTAAGTATTTGATTTAGCTTAATGAATATCTATGGTCTAGTTTGATAACCATTTGATTTTTTGTTTTTGAATTTTGAAATTTAAGCTTATTTTTACTCTTTTTTTTACCATGTGTATCATCTTTCCTACATCATATCTATTTTTCCTTTAAAAAAATATGTGAATCAAAACCAAATTTTAAAAATAAAAACAAGCTTTTGGAATCTACCCTTTTTGTTTCTAAATTTTATTTTTCTACAAATATAGGTAAGATGTAGATATCTATGTAAAAGAAAACATATGGTACGGTGGTTGTTGTAATCTTAAATTTCAAATTTCCAAAATCAAAAAATCAAAAACTAAAAATAAAGTGTTATCAAAAGGGACCTAGTTTATTCAAATTATTCGTTTTCTAGAGGAAAAGTCAGAAGTTTTCATAGAGAAAACCAAAATTTGACCTCATAACATTGTAAGTATTTGATCTTCAAATTCAAAAAAACGGACGGAGAGCAAATGACTAAAACTTTGAAATTTTGGGACCTCACGATTTTAACTGAATGCTTCTAATTTTGATTTTTTCCCTTTAAAAACGTGTTTTACTCTAAAATTTAAGAAAGATGTTATGAAAGCGGCAATTAACAATCAATCTAAAATACAAGAAATATGCAAAGAGAAGAATACAGAATTATGTGTTTTATTAATAGTGTGTTAGCTACATCCATGTGCAGAGAAGAGAATGTTTTATTAATTAGGAGACGAAAATATACAGAATGTTGATTGTGAGAGCTAAGGTTTAATTCGAGTTTATATAGCGCACTCTTATTGAACTCCATTATAGATAAGTTCCAATTACATAAGGGTTTTGCATGCTGATTGGCAACAAGATCCTCGACTATGTAATCATAGCTATCAAACAGTTTAAGACATATCTCAATTTTTTTTTTTTTGAAAAATATACGTTATGATATAGATGAGAAATAGAGTCTTGGTTACAAAAACGCTCTCCAGTTAAGAGCGATGGCAGCTACAGCATAATTACAAGAAAGGGGCGATTTAAAACACCATGAAGCCAAATGAATGATCACACTATCGAAAAATGTATTATGTTGTATATTCTTATGAGATTCCTCAAAGATACAAGCATTGCGTTCGCGCCATGCACACCATAAAGTTGCAGCGATAATATTACTCTTGACCACATTGCATTGAGAAGTGGGCTTGATATCAATCATAGATAGCAAAAAATATGTAACATTGGCGTTAATATTCGTTGGTTGGAAGTTGGAAGGGAGCCGATTCCACAAATTTCTCATAAAAGGGCAGTGAAGGAAAATATGCTCAATATCTTCAGAGGCAGCCTTACAAAGAACACAACAGTTTGGGCTAAGGAACATAAGCGGAGATCTTTGTTGCATAGTATCAAAAGTGTTTAAACCACGGTTGAGCAATATCCATAGGAAAACTTTAACATTTTTGGGAGGCCCAAGAGACCAAAAGGAGGGAGAAAAAGATGGGATACTATTAGCATTAATTTCTGATTGTAAAGTCGCTTTCAAGGATTTCGCCGAGCAAACACCTTTTGAATCCATCATCCATTCTAAAACATCATTCGCGTCCGAAAGAGGCTGACGCCAAATAGCAGAGGTCTCAGCCCACCAAGACCTTTCTCTATCAAGTAGAGCTCGACGAGGACAAAAGTCCCAAAGCTGTTCGATATGCCTCTAGACACCATTTACACAAAGATCCCTATAGACAGTCATGGAAAACAATCGAGGATATTGGAAGCAAAGGGGTCTATCGTTCACCCACTTATCCATCCAAAAACGGGAAGAATTTCCATTCATGATTTTCCAGCGATAGTGGCCCAGGATGAACTCAGTATATTTAACAATGGAAAACCAAGGAGACATGTAGCTACAAGAATTAGTTTTGTTAGGGAGAGATCCCAAAGTCGAAGTCGAGTATTTGCCTTCAATCAGCTGTTTCCAAAGAGTGTTCTTCTCAGTGAGAAACCTCTAAATCCACTTACCAAGGAGAGCCATATTATGAAGATGCATCCTGTCCACACCCAAACCACCTTTCTCTTTAGGAAGGGTCACAAAGTTCCAACGGATTATATGGGAGCCACATTTTCCATCAATTCCTTTACATAGAAAGTTTCTTAAGCGTTTCTCAATAACCTGATAAATGGATGTAGGGGACTTGAAAACCAAGATAAATATAAGTTGGTAAATGACTAAGAAACGACTGAATTAAGGTTACATGACCACCTCGCGATAAATATTTATATTGCCATTTCGCAAGCTTTTTCTCGATATTTTCCACCACCGGAGTCCTAAAAGACATGTTTTGCGGATTTCCCCCAAGAGGCATACCAAGATATATTAAAGGAAGATCAACAGGTTGGCACTTCCAGATAGCAGCCAAATAATGCAAATAGTATGGATCAATGTTGACTCCCGCAAAGGATGATTTGGCTGCATTAATGGTTAGGCCAGAAGATGCTTCGAAAGAACGAATAATTTTCGATAAATTTGCAATCTTATCAGGCTCGACCATAGAAAAAAGAAAGATATCATCAGCAAAAAGCAAATGCGAGATTTTGACTTCCCGAATCACACAACCCTGAATTAATCCCTTTGCTTGAGCATCCATGAGAAGCCTGGAGAGATAGTCCATAGCTATGACAAATAAGAAGGGGGATAAGGGATCATCCTGTCGAATGCCTCTAGTAGATTTTATCCTACCCCGAGGTTTTCCATTGACAATGATGGAGAGATTGACAGTTGATATACAAGCATACATCCATTTTCTCCAAACAAGGTTGAAAGAATTGTTTCTAAGAATGGTGATGATAAAATCCCAATTAATCTTATCAAAAGCTTTTTCTAAATCGAGTTTGATAATCACCCCCTTGTTTTTTAGAGCCATCAGAAATCCACGACTTCATTAGCCAAGAGGATTACATCAGAAATTTGGCGACCATGGATAAAAGCGCATTGAAATTTTGAAATAGTATAGGGCAAGACCAGCTTTAATCTTTCTGTCAGGACCTTGGAAAGGATTTTGTACACACTTGTAGTAAGACTGATAGGTCTGTAGTCTGCAGCTTTCAATGGTTTAACACATTTAGGGATCAAAGCCACATATGTTTCATTGAGAGCCTGATTCACAATGCCACTGTGATGGAAATCTTGAAACAGTTGCATAAAGGTACTATTAAAAGTGTTCCAATTTTTTCTGAAAATTTCAATGGTGAAACCATCTGGACTTGGGGCCTTGTTGCAACCCAAAATAGTGATGTTGTTGTGAATCTCTTGTTCAGAGAAAGGCATGACTAATGACTCAACCTGTCCAATAGATATGAGGTTCCAATCGATATTTGTAATCAGCCATTGCTCGCCATTGTCCAGTAGATATGAGTTTAAGACATATCTCAATAAAAGAAACTTGAATGAGAGAGAATTTCTACTCAATTTATTTAAGAAATTGAAAAAAAGCACACTTTATTTTCATAAGTGATCTTATTTTGTCTACATTTTAAAATCTCATTAACTAAAATGTTAGGAATATAATTCCTAAATTTTAATAATTTAAAGTATTTAAATATTATTACTATTTAGAACCTCTCTAAATTTTTTTTCATTTTTTTAGTTTAGTTGCAACTCAAGTAGCAAAATGTTGCCTCCACAATGTATTTTGTGCGATGTATTCAGTGGTGTGTGACATGTGACATGACCGACGTCCGTGAATTTTCATTGTGGGTGTTGCTCTGTGACTTGTGTAGTACAGTTTTGCGTAGGTCTATGATTGTGTTGTCGCTGTGGGTCATTTTTTGATTCACGAAATGTGCTGCGGTTGGTTCGGCGATGTGGCTCGTGTGCACGGCTATTTGGCGTGTGGTAATTCGTATTTTGTTCAGCTTTTAGTGTGATTATGTGCAACAGTTTTTGGGTTGTGTTAGACGGTGTGTGATGTATCGCGTGTATCATTCGTTTGACTGGTGTGTGTGTTTGTTAAGGTGTAGTATAATGAAGTTTATTTCTTGATCAGTCAAATTTGTGCTTCTATGCAAGTTGAGATATATACATATGTGTGGTTAAAATCAATTTGATTTAGGGAAACTTGATTACAGAATGTATGTTTAGTTTAATATTCTAAATTAGTACTTTTGGTGGAACTGTCTTTGTATTTGAATTATTTTTTGCAGGGAGTTGTAACTGGGACCAAACTTCAATAGGATTTTGGGCGATACTTTTTATACACCCATTGAATAATGTAGGGTGTTACATCATGGCTAACCCTAGACAGCTGTGCAATATTTTTGTTCGCTATATCTTTTTGTTCCGGAATCTCATTGACCTCTGGTTTGTTGCGTTGGAATCGTATTTCGATATAGTTTCTTTTAATATTCTACTTGATCAATTTCTTTAAAAATATGAATTTATTAAATATAAAAACCTCTTTTTTAAAAAATAAATAAAAACCTCTAAACTATCAAGAAAACAATCAAGGAATTGTTTCCCACATCATCATACACCATTGGCCAATTAATAATTATTTGTATATACTTCTAAAAAAATCTTATAAGCATAGTTTATATTGGGCACTCTTTTTTCTTTTTTTTAATTTAACGGTTGAAAATTCAAATTCATAATCTCTTAATTAAACAAATAATATTATATCTGAACTATATTTCTTGTGGACAGTTTTTCTATGTACCTGTATATATTCTTATAAAAATAAATATGCTGTATCATGCTTATGAAAAATATTATTTAAAGTTTCTCAAAATGAAGAAAAGAAAGATTATTTACGGTATATTCGACCCTAACTAAAAGACTATACATTCCAACTAGAGCACTAGCTCAAGCGATATCAAAGTACATCTAATGACCTGACTATACATTCTAACCAGAAGACTAGTTCAAGCGACATCAATGTACATCTAATGACCTAGAAGTCTTAGGTTCGAGTCTCCTCCACCCCCAATTATGGTAATCTCAAAAAAAAAAAAAAAACTAAAAGACTATCCATTATTATTTTTAGTCAAGTAATAGTAAAAAATGAGGAAGTTTACCATGGTGACATTTTTTACTACAGCTTGTATAGATGCTTTTAGTTTTTCTTGCATTTTGCAATTCTATCTAAAAGTGGTGTTAATAGCCTGTGAATTTTGAGCAATTGAAATAGATAGCCATAAATTAAAAATAATTAAAAAGGGTTTAAAAAATTCCAAGGTCTAGACTTTCAATATAATTGATCGAAATTCCATGCTATTCTCTTTTATGCAAAGTTCATGAAAGTTCAAATATAATTGGTGTGTGATTTGCCAAAGTGACAGGGAGTCCATCAATAATTTATTTTTGGATTGCAAACGTTCTACCTCATTAAAGCTCAAATTCCTATTGATGGATAAAGAATTTCAGATATGCCAGTTTCATTAAATCGATTATGGAATTGTCGAATAAATCCCAGAAAATTGTCATTATTCAAAATATTTTGGCGCTATGTGTTGGTGGTTGTGGGCTGAACGTAATGCTCGTGTCTTTAATAGAAGAAATCATCAACTTTTTTTAAGCATTATGACATTGTTATTATTGCTCTAAATTGGAAATCTTTCTTGTAATTCCTCTCTCTTGGGTATGTTTCTTACATACACACCTAATGAAATCGTATCTTTTTCCACAAAAAAAAAAATGAAAGTTCAAATGAAACGTAGGATCTAAATCTCAATGAAAATAATTAGAATTGAAAATTTAAATCCAAGGTAACTTGTATCTGCTTCGTAGATCTCATTCTACCTTCGTCATCCCTTCTAGAGGAAAAGTCAGAAGTTTTTATAGGAGAAGACCAGACAACCAACATGCTGGAAGAAAGCCGGATCACTTGACCTCAACCATTCTCCTAATAATTAATTATTTTTAAATAGGATTTCCTCTCACTTAAATGAACTAGGCTAATCTCATTATTCATCAAAATATCAATCTTCTCATTATAAGTATTATTGGATTAGATTAATTTTAATGTGAATTATAAAGTTTTTATTTTAAAACTAATCACATTATCTGAGCATGCACAAAGTGACCTCATAAACTTCGCTCTAATGACTCCCCAATCGCATTCTTAGATATAGATGTTCTGTAAACCGTCAACTTATGTACCTCTATCTGTCAACAAAACGTTTCTTAGGCAAGGATCCTTCGAGATTGTCATTGAGTCAAAATACTCTTTAATTAATCTAATTCACCAAAGATGTCAAATGAATGATTAATCCTATTAATTCTAATTCATTTTTATGGATTATTGGCTCTACCTGTTTTTAAACAATTTAAAAAGATTATTTTTACATTTAAAACAGATTTTAAATGAATATTTTGGGTCATACCCACGGAGAGAAGTGAAGTTTGAACCCATGACCTCTTAGTTATGAGAATATATTGATGTTACTTATTGGAAAATTTTAATAGACTAAACAATGATATACTAAAAGAAATTAATCTAATGTAGTTAAATAAATTGTTCTACATGGGAAAGAAAGGAGAAAAATTTATGGATTTAAAAGAGATGACAATAACGTTCATGATGTAAGGTATTTTGAGTGTTAACGAAAACAAATCAACTACAGGTTTAAAAAGGATGAAAACCGCATCCATTGATATGAAAATCTTTGCCACTTTCAGTATCAATAGTAGATTTCTGTTCCAAGTAATTTACCAAAAGAAAAAAAAAAGAACAAAAAAACTCTACAAACTTTTTTTTTTTTCGAAAAAGATACGATTGCATTCAAAAGCATGCAAGGAGCATGCGAGAGCTACAGAAAAGCATTCCAATTTAGAGCAATGGAAGCAATGTTATAGTCTTTAAACATGGGAGATTTGGAACACCATGAAGCCAGATTAACTTTAATGGATTCCCAAATAAAGTCAGGTGACTTATTGATGTAGTTAGATTCAAAAAGTCTTGCATTTCTTTCCTTCCAAATGTTCCACCAAGTAGCAAAGACATAATGTGAGCCATCAATATCTCCTTTTGAGAGCCAAGATTGGCATCCAAGTTAGCTTTGATGAAAGCAGCCACCGAAATAGAAGGAGCCTGTTGGCATTGGGAAGGAAGTTTCAGCAGAATTTTTTTAATGTAGCAGCAGCTGGAGAATAAGTGCTCTATTGTTTCATTATCCCTGTTACATAGACCACACCAACTCGGACTCAAAAAATGGTTAGGCCTCCTTCTTTGCATAGTGTCAGCAGTGTTAAGCCCTTTGTTATAGAGTGTCCAAATAAACACCTTAATATTTTTAGGGATCACAGATTTCGAAGAAAATATTTGAAAGGGGGCTTTCAATTAGGCCATGTTGATCTGCAGCAATCATATGTTTTAGAGAGTTTACCGTGAAACTTTTGTTGCTCGCCGGGCTCCACAATATGTGGTCCTCGCCTGTATTGGTCAAAGGCGGAGGCCATAAAGCTGTAAGCTCGTTCCACCTATCAATTTCACGATCCATAAGAGGCAGAAAAGGCCTAAAGTCCCATTTAGATGTGTCCAAATTCCGAAGCTTCAAAGAACCGAGAGAGATTTATTGGTAGCCAAAGAGAAAAACCTGTTTTGCGCCAAGAAAAGGGGGCCATGATCCGTCCATGAATGATACCAGAAAAGGGTATTGCTGCCGTTGTTGACTTTCCATCTAATGTTAGAGGACATGATGTCCTTCATAGCTTTAATGTGGAACCATGGCGAGCGGGCACTCTGTGTGACATGCATTGATGGGATTTCTCAGAAAGCGGGGGAATACTTGGAAAGAATCACTTTCCTCCACAGTGAATCCACATCGGTGAAAAAACGCCAGAACCATTTACCGAGCAAAGCCTGATTATGCACATAAATATTTTGAATGCCTAAGCCACCTTTCTCTTTAGGGAGAGTCACCACATTCCATCTGATTAAATTTGATCCCCTGTTTTTGTCAATACCTTTCCATAAGAACTTTCGCATTAAACGTTCAATGGCCTTACAAACAGAGATAGGAGCTTTGAAAACAGATAAAAGATATGTGGGCAAATTTCCAAGAACCGATTGAATCAATGTGAGCCTACCCCCTTTGGATAGATAGGCATATTGCCAGCCGTCAAATTTTTTGTGAATCTTTTCGATTGTGGCTTCCCAAAAGGATAACTTTTTGGGGTTACCACCCAGAGGCATACCGAGGTAGGAGATAGGCAGTGGAGAAGACTTACAACCCCATAAGCTTGCTAGGGCATCGGAACAGCTAGTGCTAATGTTTATACCAGACAACACTGATTTGCTGACGTTTATCTTCAAACCAGATGATGCTTCGAAAGTACGAATGATTTGGAGCAAATTCTTCATTTTCTCGTCATCGGCCTTTGAGAAAAGAAGAATGTCATCGGCGAATAATAAGTGAGACACATGACATCCTTGAAGATGACATCCCTCAATAAGCCCTTTTTCATGCGCATCAGTCAACAACCTAGAAAGGTAATCCATGGCAATGACAAAAAGAAAAGGGGATAGAGGATCACCTTGACGAACACCCCTACGAGTCTTGATTTTACCTCTAGGCCGACCATTAACAATGATAGAAAGGCTAACGGAAGATATACAAGCTTTAATCCAGTTGATCCATTGCTTATTGAAGCCTTTGAGTTTGAGCATCACCAGGATAAACTTCCAGTTAATCTTGTCAAACGCTTTTTCAATATCGAGCTTTAGAATAATAGCCTTTTGATTATAACATCTCCAGTAATCAACAACTTCATTGGCTATAAGTATAGCATCAGTGATTTGTCTACCACTTACAAAAGCACATTGATTGTGAGCAATCGTGAGGGGAAGAACAGTTTTGAGTCTCTCAGCCAACACTTTGGAAAGAATTTTATAGATGCTAGTGGTTAGACTAATTGGTCTGAACTCTGAGACCTTGGAAGGCTTAATCACCTTCGGGATCAAAGCAACATAAGTTTCATTAATAGCGCGGTTGACTATTCCTGTTTGGAAAAAATCGTAGAACAACTTCATTATGCAAGGCTTGAAATTGTACCAAAACTTTTTAAAAATCTCAATAGTGAAACCATCGGGCCCCGGTGCCTTGTTGTTGCCAATAGATTTAATGCCACTATAAACCTCTTCTTCAGAAAAAGGAAGTGTAAGCTGGTTTGCTTGGATAATGGACAAAGGTTGCCACTCAAGATTTGAAACAACTTGATTTTCCCCATTGTTTCCTCAGTATATGTCTTTGAAGAAATTTAGGAATTCAGATTCAATCTCCTTGTCGATACTGACTCATGCCATTTTGATCCACAATCTCGGATATAAAATTGTATCTCCTTGAGCTATGCATGATTTGTGAAAAACGAGGTGTTTTCGTCACCTTCAAACAACAGCTTTTTCTTGCTTCTCTGTTTCCATTTTTCGGTCTCGTTTATGGAAATGGAGCAGATATCGACTTTGAGAGAAATTCTTTTGTCATTGTCGATTTGGTCTAAAGCGCTTGATTCTTCCTTTCTATCAATATTGTTTATCTCTTCCATTATGGCTTTTTTAGCCATCAAGTTGGGTTGGTAGTAGACTTTATTCCATTGTTTGCATTTAGTAGCCATCACCTTTAGCTTTCGAATAAGGGCATAACCAATGTGACCTTCTAAGTCTGTTTCAATCCACCAATTTCTGAAAGCCTCTTCAAAATTTTTGTGAGATAACCACGCATTTTCAAATCTAAATGGGCACGGACCCCATTTGAGATTTAGGGATTCCAACAAGATGGGGTAATGGTCAGATGTCGCTCTAGATTTTCGGGAACAATGATGTAAATGAAATTTGTTTAGCCAACCCTCAGAATAGAGGAATCTGTCCAAACGAGACAAAGTAGGAGCAGCGCGCAAATTAGACCAAGTAAAGAGCCCGTTGTTAACAGGGGGATCAATCAACTCAGCTTTGTTAATAAAATTGTTGAACCTCCGCATATTACTACGAGGCGGTCTAGAGGACGTTGTTTCAGATTGCCATCGATAAACATTAAAATCCCCACCGATCAACCAAATAGGAGAGCATAAGCCACAAAGATAAAAAGCTCTCTCCGAGAAAAATTGTCTACGCCTCCCTCTTTCTTCGCCCATATATTCCTGTAATCCACCGGTTGAAACCGTCGTCGCAGAGAAAAACGGATAGACAGAGTGTAAGATCCCAGAATAACCTCGCAGGCTGAGGTAGAAAGCCCGTCCCACAAAATAAGAATGCCTCCCGAGCGCGATGTGCCTTCCAAAGAGGCCCACCCAACACTAATGGAGCTCCAAATAGATTTAATGAAACGGCATCAAAGTTGATCCTTTAATTTGGTTTTGATCAAAAAATAATAATGTCGGGGTTGATGCTAGTAATTTCCTGCTTGACAACCGCTCTTTTAGAGGAAGAGCACAATCCTCTAATATTCCAGGAAAGGATTTTCATTTGCTACTATTGTTCCCCTGTGTGCTAGAATCACGGATCGGAATGAGGGGATCGACTTGATCGATGTTTCTGCTTGATCTTCTAAAAATGTCATCGATAGACATCACAACATAATTGTTTTTTATCAGCCATTCTTCCAGTTGATTTCTAAACCCCGCTCTTCCATGTTGTTGATGACCTTGGTTCTCTTCTTCATTAGTGTTATGTAATCCTCTCAAACTGTTTTCAATAATTTCCTCCTGTGTTTCACGGATGCCAGATTGACTATCGGAAGTTGAGGGGGAAGATCGGTCCGGGCTAGAAACCAATATCTCAAGATTGTGGTTCCAATCGATCGGGGTAAGTTCACCCAAATCCACAACCAGTTCGTGTTCATCAGATATAGCCTGCATAGTACCAATGGAAAGAGGGGTGTATTGAAGTGTACCTGGAGATAGCGCATTTGGAATGTTCTTTGCACCAACATCGCCCAAAAACTCGTAACTCATCCTTTGTGATGGCGGTTGGGGGAGTTTTGTGATGAGGGGATTCTTGTCGGCCAGAGACTGCGACACTATCATTGGCAAAACTAGAAGGATTTGTTGAGTTTTCCTCTACAAGTTCATGAATCGGGGATTGGACATTCTTTTCTTGGTGGAATATAGATGGCCCAGTATCGAACGACCCATTCGGCTCTGGAATGGTGTTTAATTTTTTACCAATGTTGCCCGGTGGCCCATTTGGGCTAAAGACCATGGATTGATCTTGAAAGGTAAAGGAGACCACTTTTCTCTAGCCCACCTCTCTACATTCGGAACTACTTCTTTTCCCTTTTCCTTTGCTGACAATATGTCCATCCCTTTTTGTACTCTTTCGTGAAATTGGCTGCTCATTTTGGTGTGACTCTTCCATCGAAGAGGTTTGTGCGAAAAGGGCTACTGAGGAAAAGGGTATGCTATATGTCCTTTGATGTGATAACGCGTCGAGAACTAGGATTGTGAATATCGAAACTTGCAATGCTTTCATGCGGTGAAAGTTCCATGAACTTTCGGATTCCGACCAATAATCCACCGGCCGGAAGCTGGAGCAACTGTTTGAATAACATATTCTCCTCCTTCGTCATCTTTTATGCCAATATTAATAGGGACAAAACCTCTATAGTTTCCAGAGACTTTTAAGTGTGCTTCTGTAAGATCCATTTTTGAAGATGTTGTATTTCCCACTTCCATTAGGCCACCGCAAATGTTACCAATAGTTTTGAAAGTTTTGTGATTCCACAAATGCAAAGGAATCCCCCGAAATCTCAGCCAACCTCCATAACTTGGAAGCATAGTAGGAACGGCATGGAGAAGCGGATCCCATTTTTCGAACATCAAATGAATGGAATCAATAGTCACCCATCCTTTGTTGTAACATAGCAATCTGGCATATTCAGTGGTTCTGAGAGCGAGTAAAGCCTTGTCGGCTTGGAAAGGATTTATGGCCATAACTTCGTCACTGGAGTTTCGAAGTGTTTCTCTAATTTTGGGCCAGTCGTCATGGAAAAATCGCCTGGTTATGACAATGGTTTTGTTCCAGTCGAAAGAAACTTCTAGAGTTCTTAATTTTGAGATCGTTATCTTGTAAATCCCCAAAGTAACAAAGCTCCTAAAATTCATCCATCTTCGTCCTACAACGAACGTTCAACTAATGTTTCTACGCGAGTCTAAGAACAATTAAATGCATACCTAACAGTGCACACTGATAATGATTATTTGACAGTGTAGCGTTATTGTTCGGTGTCCTTGTGAAACCCAAAGGAGATAAAGCTAAAAATCCATCCCCTCCAAAGAAGCACGTTTGACTACATCCACTGGCGTGTTTGAGTTCTGTCCTCTTCCACACCATATGAGGCACTACATCCACTAGCCTGTCCGAGTTTTGTCCTCTTATACACCATAAGAGGCGAGTCGTCTTCCTTCCAAAGAAGCACGTCTAACTACATCCACCGGCGTATTTGAGTTCCATCCTCTTCCACTTCATAGCAACATAAGAGGCGACTATGGTAAGTAATGTAGCTTCGATTAAATTGATGAGCTGAGTCACTATGTATACATCCAGCTTATAAATTCATTACCATTACTATACATCCAGTGTCGTCTTGGCACAATGAGATGTCGGATAACTTAGAGCTACCATCAATGGCAAGTACTACCGTGATTAAATCAATGAGTAGAGTCATTGTTGTGCCATATGCCATTTTGATGGAGGTAGTCTTGTAATGGGAGTCTATATCTCTCTCATCCCAAACTTTATTAAATACAATCTTGAGAGTGATGTCTCTTCCAAGGATGTGTGTTAGTGTTATCTTTAATTACACCTGTTGAAACTCTTTGGACAGTGAAAATGAGGTCTTGCGATTTAATTTGAGATGTGTGGTTTGTTGTTTCTGCAAAAAGTGAGTTGCCAAAGTTGCACGGTTACAAAAATTAAGGAGATAAAATCTTCACTATGAGAATTACAGAGTTGTAGGGTTACAAAAGTTGCAGAGTTAATGAAGTTTTTACTGTTGTCTAGTAGAATCATAACGTGCTTTATACGGTTGTTTTTATTATAAAAGAATCTAATATATTTTAAATGTCTAGATATTTGTAAATTTAAAGAGGTGAGATATTGATGGAAGCAGATATTATGGTGATGAGATAAACCTTGATTTAAGAAGATGTGGAAATATTTAAATTAACAAATAAATCAATTAACTAAAAGAAATAAACTGTTCAATGGACATTTTCGAGATTAATGTTTTCTCTCTCCTCCCTCTTTTAAGAAAAATTCATGAATTTAAATGGAAAAATGGATAGACATTTGATATTTTATTTTCTAAAACGTAAACAAATCTTACTATTTTCCCAAAGAAAGAGAAAAAAAAAACGAATGCTTGTCTAAATTAGACTTTTACGGAACCCAAGCCCAAATTTTGAGCCTAATATTTCATCATATAGTCCGCATTATAACAATCAATTTCATCGATTTTGAGTAACATTTTTCTTTTATCTCAAAAAGAAAAAGAGTAACATTTTTCTATTTAAATGTTTAAATATTGTATTTTTTACAATAACTCAAATTATAAATAGTTGTAATTAACATTTAGGGAATTTGCACATATAGCAAGTTTTTTAGCAGAGTTTACAATTATAGCAACTTTTTAAAAATAATTTTATTATAGCAAATTCTGCCTATTTTTAAAAAAATCTTTATTTTCCCTTTTTTATTGAAGACTTTGATAGAATCTATCATTCTCTAGTGATGGAAGTCTATCAATTTTATCAATAATTGATTCTATCAGTCCTTATTGATAGAATCTAGTGGAAATATATCAATTTACTTTATTTATTAGTAATTAATTCTATCAACTGCTATTGATAGAATCTATCAATATGGAAGTCAATCAATTTACATTTTTAGCTATATGTGCAAATATTTTCATTATTGTGCTATTCATGTAATATTTTAGCCCTTTTATAATATACGTGCGAAAGCCACTAACATTTATTTGTACAATTTAACCATTATAATTTTTTATTTCCGAAAAAAAAGAACCTATTATAATTTGGATTAAGTGTTTAAAGTCTTTAGATATTGTTGAACTAAAAAACAGGTTGCCAATGAAGAAGACTTCTAGAAGGGGTATGCGCCATGAGAATCTCGACTTTGTTGAGGCCAAGACCACTAGCCTTGTGGTGGGAACAATCTGCCTACGTTAGTTCGTTTCATTCTTAATAATTAAGAGTTGTTGGATTTTAGTGATTCACATTTGTATTACGAAATTTTATGTATTTAATCTATTAGGTTAAATATTGTTACCCAGCAGTAGTTTTGTGTTCTTTGTGAATTAGATGTTTTATGACCTAATTTGTAACACCCTATTTAAGTATTTTTATGTGTGAGTTTTCTTTAAGAGAGACATTAGAGATTGAGAGCATTCGTTGATGTGTTACGGTTTGGATATTGTTCTTTCTTCTCCTCCATTATGTTTATGTGAGTTAAGAAAATTGACTTTTTGAATAACGGATGTAAAGATACTTCCGAACCACTATATATCTTGTCTTCTCTTCCATTTACTCAATTATGTTTGATCTTTTTTATTAATTTTTTATTGGATATATTTGTGTTTTGAAATTAAATTGCTAACTTGTGTTTGAATGAAGTTTTGGATAAAAAGCTAGTTTTAAAAAGTTATTTTGATTAATTAAAAGTTGAGTGTTGTGACCAAAAAATTCGATTGAATTTATTTCTTTTTGTAGAAAATTTGGAGACAATAATCTGTTTTGATGTGGATTTAAAATGAATAGTTATTTTTAGTAGTTAAAAAAATAATTAGAAATGAGTAATAAAAAAATAGTTATTTAAATAACTACTACAAAAATAGGATTAGATGACACTTATGAAAAACAAAATTCAAGAGGAAGAGGCAATTAAAGTGTCATGAAATAAATCACGCGTTTTATGACACTTTATTAGAATCATCTTATAATTATTAATTTAAATAAAATTACCATTACAAAGAAGTGTCATAAATTAAAAAGACGCTTATGATACTTTTATAAAATCATAAATTTATAAAACTAATTTTCAGTCATATTTTAATTTAGAAAATAAGTATTATTTTGATATTTTTAAATGTTATATATTTTTTTTTGTTCTTTGTCAAAAAATTCCATCCCTCGGGAATTTGTTTTTCCCTGTGGTAGCCGCTCGAAAATTTCTGCAAATCACACTTGCAATTCGCAATTTTATTTTCAATTTAGCTTGTAACAAACTACCTAAACATGACTTGAACGAAAATGATATATTCAATTTATTAAAATGTATTCAACTAGAGAAACCATAAACTTATAATTAATTTAAGGGTTAAAATTAAAGTTTTTAAAATATGAGGTTCTAAATAAAATAAAAAGGAAATATATGAGCCAACTAAATAACATGGGTCAAATTCTTAGTGATAAAAGATTGGAGGGCTATTTTGCAATTAAGTACAACTTAAGCTCTAGAATTCTTTTCCAATTGTGTCGACAATTTCCCCATGAACGATCCTTCCCCCTTCGCACACGTCGCCGACCCACCTCGCCCAACCGTCGATCCCGCCGCCACGCTGCAATACTCTGCAACCTCCAGCTGGCCACGGCTCCTCCGGTCGCAACTGTCAACGCCGACGAAAAACCCACGCCAAAGAAGCAGCCCCAACCCCTAGTTTTTCTTCGTTTCTATTTGTTATGGGGTCGTGGAGCTATTGTGTGCAGGTATTGGGTAAGGAGTTTGTTTTCGTTTTTGTTTTATTGTGGATTAATCGTTTCGGTTTGATTTATTAATCGTTGATTTAAATTCAATATCAAGATCTGGCTAAGTAGAAACTACACCCTTCAATTAGAGAGTACAAAAATCCACAAACAAACACAACCCCACAACCTCATTCTTTCCCATCTCAATTTCTCTCAAATTTCAAACTTGAATGATCCAATTACCATCTCCCCCACTCTCTTTATACTCCCAATTTCACAACTAATCCAGCCCCACTTCAAATTCACCAAATGCTATAAATTTTTTCATTAAAAAAATAACATAAAATGAATCATAACAAATTATGAATTTGTAAAAAAAAGTTGGGTTGGTTTGGAATTGTGTTGACTAGGGTGTGGATCTACACACACACTACCAAAAATTGAACAAAATTTCAGGTAGGACAGCGGTAGAGTAAAGTGTATCATAAATTAGAATACAAAAATTAAAGTTGTAAGGCCCCGAATTTATGAGGTGAGGTTTGAAAAAAAAAGATAAAAGAAAATATAGTAATAATAATGATAATGGGAAGTAAAAAAAAGGGGATTTTAGTTCTTTTGTTTTTATTAAACTTAAAAGAAAATTGGTGGGATTCTATGGATTAAGTTGAAAAAGTTATTATTATTAAAATAGATATAAATTTTTTAAAGGAGAGTTGTTTTAAAAAGCAAAAAAAATAAGAAAAGGAAAAAGGAAAAAAAAAACCATCCCTCTTTCTTCCTTCTTCTTCTTCCTCCATCCCCACCCAAACCCTAGTCGCCGCCCCAAGCTCCGTCGCCTGCCCACTCAACTTGCCGCCGCTGCCCATCGAACCAGACACCACCGGCCACCCCAGCACGCACGCGACCGTCGCCCCTCTCCTGCTCTCACCACCCCACGCGTGAAACCCACTGCTGTCGCACCTCCCTCGCTCAGATCCACCCACGCACGCATGACCTCAACCTACCATCATTCACCCGACGCCTGCCTCGTCATATCTCACACGCGCCTGTTCGCCGCCTTGCGCCGATAGCCGCAACCCAGCCACAACCTTCAGCCGGCGCCGCCGTGTCTTCACCTAGTTGCAGCAGACGTGGAACCCGACGCTGCCCAGCTCATAGCAGCCCTACGCAGGTTTCATTCGTGTTGCTCATGAGCCATGCATTGCCGCCCACCCCAATCACCATCGTTTTGTTCCAGCAGCCTCATGTGCTGGCACCGTGTTGATTCCAGATCTCGGTAAGGATTTGGGTTCCATTGTTAGTTGTTGTTAAGTAATCGCTTGTGTTTGGTTGTGTTGATCGTTGGGTTTTGCATGGGTGTTTTGTGAAGCATTGTTCCTGTAGGAACTTAAGACTTGTGTTGTAAGTTTGGGATTGATTTTTGTTTTTCACCAAGCATTGGACAACCTGGTGGATTTCAGTTTTGGGTAAGTTTCTAACTCGATCTCGTGGTTAATCGATAAGCTTTTTGGGTATCGCTTCTAATTAATGGTTATTGATAGGTTGTTGTGGTTCGAGTTCTCGTTTGTTGGATTGTTTAGCATGTTGTTGTTCTTATGGTCATTCTATGGTTCTCTTGGTGTGTGTGTGTGTGTGTGAGCTTGTGATGATGTGTTTACTTTGTGCACACTATTGATCCTTCATATTGATTTACTTTGTGTACACTATTAATCCTTCAATTTTTTTTTAAAAAAAATTTCCTCCACATATATCGCTTCAATTTTTTTTTAATTTGCTCCTCTACATATATTGCTTCAGTAATGGAGGCATCTCCCCCTTGATCGTGCATTGATTGATGATTGATGGTAATCTTTTGTAACTTAGCTTCAGCTTGTTAACTTAGCGTCTTTAATGATTCTTGTTTGTGGACATCCTTCTCTTATAAAATTAACTTCATGTATCTTTGAGGTTGGTTTAAACGTTTTCATTTTTTTTTCTACACTAACTAAATGTATGTGTGTTATAACAGTTCACTCCATATTTTCTTTTCATTTTGTAGTGTTGTTTTCTTTATTTAGCTCTGGTAACTTTTAACTCTTGAGTACATTGATATTGTTTTCCTCTAACAATTATTTTTTAAAAAAGCCTCACTAATGTCTTTCTTTTCTTATCTTTCTGTTTTTTTTAAACCTTTACTAATTATATGTTTCCTTGTCTACTTGCAGCATTGGAAGTACTAAACTCTTCTGATTCTTCTTAATTCGGAAGGTTTGTTTCTTCCATTCCTCAATCAGTTGATTCTAATCCGTGTGTTAATTTATTTTCATGTTACCTTTACCAATTGCTTAGTCCTTTGTTTTATTTTAAAGTTCCTTCTAATTGATTTTTGTGTTGGTTGAAACTGTAGCTCAATTTGGCGTAATTTTTCTTCTTTTTGCTACTATGAGGTTGTTTTCAGCAAGTAAGGTTAGTCATGTACAACTTGTGTGTGAGTTTGATTTTATGCTTGAGATATGTCATACTATGACTATGAGTTGTCATCTTTTTTCTATCATTGAGGTTAGTTATGCATACTGGAAACTTCAATTCTATACTTTAGTTTTTTTAACCTGAGGCTGAATAATTTATGCAATTTAATTAACTCGGTTGAGTATCATATTAATTAACTCGCGCTTTGCTTTAAATTTTTTCATATAGGTATGGCTCGATAAATTTACTATAGCGATAACACCTTAGTAGAATAAACTATTTTGAACTGATTGAAGGCAGTTGACCCTAATAATCAAGTTTCAATTAATTATTCTTGTATCGCAAATTGTTAGTTAAAAGAAATCTTGGCAATCTAATATTTGCAGGCATCGTGAGAATGGAAAGGAAATGTATGTGCATCTTGGAGGTAATTTTGATGTTCCAAAGGGTTATTGATTTTTTAAAAAAGATTTCTTTATTTGCAATAAGTTGTACGTTGAATCTATTTTTGGAAACTTGGGAAATATGCGTGGCTAACATATTAAGAAGAGTACGATATAGCTATTGTTTATTAAGTTTATTTTTACAAGTACATCTCTTCAAATCTTGTGAACTAAATATTTAACTAATTTCTTTTTATAGTGAGCAAAATGGTATCAGTGGTACCAATTCTTTCGAGTGGATAATGATCATGGAGGTAGAGTTTTACTTTTGTTTTTACGCTTGTCTTTATATCATGTTTTTTTAATTATAATCACCTTCCCCAATCAAGTATCTCTTGGTTGAATTATATTTATGTCACTTTTGTTAAATTATGTTTTTATCAATTTGAGAGAGTATTTAGGAAGATAGAGTAGTAAACTTGGGATTGATAGTTGGTGATTGGTTTGCACTATTAGAATTTGCTAGGTACCAATTACACCTACATGATTGGAAAGGTAGAGAAGTTATTGTAACTCTATTCAATGTTTTGGTTCAACATCGTGAAGGTAAGAGATTAGATCTTAATGAGATTTCCATTTGTTTTTTTTTTTTTTTAATTTCATTCTTCTCGTATTTTCTCACACCACTAAGATAAGGATATGAGAATCTGGGATCTTGAAGGGAGTACACCTTCAAAGCTTAATTCACTACCATTTATATTTTTTCTTCATTTCTCTTAGAAATTGTTGCCACTCCTATAGTGACAATTTGAAGACTTTCCTTTCGTTTGATTTGCATTTTTATTAAGGTACGTTTAAAATCTCTTAAAAAGTTTCTTATTTGATTTGTCTTTGCGTTTTTTAGGAATCATTTGGGTACCAACTCATGGCAATCTTCTAAAGTTGAACTTGAGGTAATTTGATCTCTTACATGACTTATGTTTGGGTATATTTGATTATGCGAATCTTGTTATTTGCTTTTACTAGCTCAATAGTGTTCTTATCAATTTTAATTGTTGCATTTTCTTTAGTATTTGTTAAATATTATACATTATGTTATCTTTTAAAGTATTTTTTATGATCTTATAGAAGAGTGGATCGATATTCATATATTTTTTGTTCTCCCTACTTTGAATAGGGATATGTATATTTCAATTTTTTTTTCATCTTCAGCTTCATGATGAACGATGGGAAATTGAAGAAAGTTTTCTTCCATTCAAAAGTCAACTATACTTGTATCCATATTTTCTTTTGAATTGAGGCAAGAATAGAGGCAACATAATTTATTATGTAAATTTCTCCCAAGTTTTATTGTATTATATGTAAAATTTTTATCAAGATTAATATTTATATATAGAAGTGCCTTTGATGTTTGTCTTTTTTACTGACTCAAGTTTGAAGACCATTAATTTAATTGTTGTATGTGTAATGGAAGGTATGAATTGAAAATATATTTGTCAGCAATGAGAAAGATACAACTAAAATAAAGAGTCATGTTTGAGTATTTTGTGATTATGTTAATGTGTCATCAATAATGCACTGATGATGTATTTTAAATGTCATATGTTATTCATTAGTGATAATAAAGTAATGTCATTAAAAAATAATCAATGACACTTATCCAGAAGTGTCATTGATTATGTGCGATACGATGATTGTAAAAAGGTATCATCTAAAGATTTTTATTGACATTTTATAAGAAGTGTCATCTTAAAAGCTTATATGATGTGAAATATAATGATTGTAGAAAAGTATCATTTAAAGAATTTTAATGACACTTCTTAGAAGTGTCATCTTAAGAGAATAATGATTTGCAATACAATGATTGCAAAAAAATATCATCTAAAGCATTTGTGATACTTTTTTAGAATCATCATACCCCAGTTTTGTAGTAGTGTTTTGAAAAGTTATAAATAAGTGATTAGAAATGAGTGATTAGAAATGAGAAGTTATTTGTAGAGTAAAAATAAAGATTTATTTTGAGTAATTACAATCACTTGTATAGATGTAATTTTTTAAAGAATAGTTAATAAATACTCATTATAAATCCTCTATAAATACAACAAACAAACACCCCCATTAAAGGACACGAGGCTAAGCAATTTGCTAGTGGTTGTTTTTTAATCATCAACCCCAAACACTTTTCTATAATTAGCATGTTGTTTCATGGGGGTGTTTGCTTATCATATTTAAGGAGAATTTAGATTGAGGATTTACTAACTCCTCCTTTAAAAACTACATTCAAACGAGTTTTTTTATAACTATTCAAAATAATTTTTCAATTTTACAATTCAAAATAACTGTTATTTTCTAACCACTCATTTCTAATCATTCATTTATAACTATTCAAAATAAATCATCATTTCTAAACTACTCATTTTTAATCATTCATTTTTTACTCTTTAAAATAATTCATTTTTAATTATTTATTTTAATCATTCTTTTTTTAACTGTTCATTTTAAATCTACATCCAAACAAGTTTTTAACTCTATTTTGAGTGATTAGATTAGGAATTATTTTGAGTGATTAGCAATATTTGACGTTGTAGTAATAGCTTGTTTGATTCAACCTCAGTCAAACTCGGACTCGGCGTCGGTCCAGAGTTATTGCAAATAACCAGTGAGGCAATTCAAGAAATCAAGGTGAGTGTAAAGTATTTGACCACGTTTAGATGTATGTAAATTACTTTATATTCTCAATTGCAACTTCTAATTCAAAGCTTTATTAATACATAGTGTAGATACTTTGTTCAAAGTGAGGATTGCTTGCATCTACAATTATCGTGCAACTTGTCAATCCACGTATACTTAGCACCAAGGATATCAGACCATGCTTCTTTAATGTTATATTATAAACTTTCTAGTTTTCAAAACCCCTTGTAAACATTTTAAGAATTATATATTTATTGATATTGAATTTTTTTTTTTGTTCAAGTGTAATGTACAAATTATTTAGTTATATATGAAATAATATTTGTTGAAGAAGATTTGTGGACTCCATATTATTAAATTTTTCTTGACAGGTAAAGACACAAACAAAACAGGTTGTAAATAGACATAAAAAAGTGTTATGAAAACTAATAAATTGACATAAATAAATAGCCATATTACATAAATTGATGACTATAAACAAGTGTCAATATATAAGCTATAATTACAATATTAACGTGTCGTTAATACTTTTTCAATGACTATATGTATGTATCATTAATGGTTGAACCATAACTAAAGTAAAATGTCATAAATAGCTCAATTATGACTATGTATATGTGTATTAACCGTGACTATAATTAAATGTCATAACTGGTTTTACGATGACACTTGTAAATTGTCATTATTACTTCATCAATGATTCTGTGTATGTGTCATTAATGGTTCATCTTAAATTATAATATAATGTCATAATTGATTCTATCATGACATTTTTACTATAATGTCATGGTTGAACCTTTCATGACAGTGGATATAATGACTCTTGATTTTAGTCATGGAAGATGTTCATGACTATAAATTATAGTCTGCATTTTCTAATAGTGACTCCCCAAAAAAACAATATTTAAACGATCGAAATAAATAATAATAAATTATAGTCTGCATTTTTACTATAAAATCTTGTTTCTAATAGTGACTACAACTTTCAATTTCAAACTACTCAACTGACTCCTCAACCAAAATCTCATCTAGCACGTACAGAAATTTGTGATGAATTTCAATTTCAAGTAAAGTTATTCCAATTTTAACGATCGAAAAAAATAATAATAAATATCACAAAAAAAATTATTTTCAATTTTTCTCCTATTGACAAAATATTTTATGTGTTTTAATTTTATAATAAGTATCACAAAACAAATTATCTTCAATTTTTCTCCTATTGACAAAATATTTTATGCGTTTTAATTTTATAATAAGTATCACAAAACAAATTATCTTCAATTTTTCTCCTATTGACAAAAGATTTTATCCGTTTTAATTTTATATGAATTTATTCTATTTTAATATTTTTTATTATTTTGAAAAAATATAAGTACGATAAATAATTATTTATTCCCAATTTTGCTTTTGTTGACAAAATTTTCTATTAATATCACTGATTAAAACTTACTGGTGTCACTAATTAAAATTTATTAGTGGTATTTATTGACTTCTATCAATGTCATTGATTATTATAAATATGATAAATATAAGATAATTTCAGTTCACCGATTCACTTCAATCGATATTATAGATTGAAGTCATTAAATTTAAGGGTATTTTTGTATTTTATATGGCGGTCCCTCTTTCATTCCCACCTCTTATATTTTGACATTTGTAGACGGTTTGTTTTTGTTTGTTTGTTTTTTTGTATTATTCTTCCAAATCCAATTTTTATTGTTATATATTCTCTTTCTTAAAAACATTTTTTGGCATATTTTCTCCTGTTTTAAACTTCCTCCCCAATTTTGGCACATTTTTTGGCATTTTTTGGCAATTTTTTGGCATATTGTTATATATTTATTGTTTTTTTGTATTATTCTTCCAAATCCAATTTTTATTGTTATATAAATAAGTGATTAGAAATGGGTGATTAGAAATGAGAAGTTATTTGTAGAGTAAAAATAAAGATTTATTTTGAGTAATTACAATCACTTGTATAGACGTAATTTTTTAAAGAATAGTTAATAAATACTCATTATAAATCCTCTATAAATACAACAAACAAACACCCCATTAAAGGACACGGGGCTAAGCGATTTTCTAGTGGTTGTTTTTTAATCATCAACCCCAAACACTTTTCTATAATTAGCATGTTCTTTCTTGGGATGTTTGCTTATCATATTTAAGGAGAATTTAGATTGAGGATTTACTAACTCCTCCTTTAAAAATTACATTCAAACGAGTTTTTTTTATAACTATTCAAAATAATTCTTCAATTTTACTATTCAAAATAACTGTTATTTTCTAACCACTCATTTTTAATCATTCATTTATAACTATTCAAAATAAATCATCATTTCTAAACTACTCATTTTTAATAAATAAATCATCATTTCTAAACTACTCATTTTTAATCATTCATTTTTTACTCTTTAAAATATTTCATTTTTAATTATTCATTTTAATCATTCTTTTTTTAATTGTTCAAACTAACTGTTCATTTTAAATCTACATCTAAACAAGTTTTTAACTCTATTTTGAGTGATTAGATTAGGAATTATTTTGAGTGATTAGCAATATTTGACGTATAGTAATAGCTTGTTTGATTCAACCTCAGTCAAACTTGGACTCGGCGTCGGTCCAGAGTTATTGCAAATAACCAGTGAGGCAATTCAAGAAATCAAGGTGAGTGTAAAGTATTTGACCACGTTTAGATGTATGTAAATTACTTTATATTCTCAATTGCAACTTCTAATTCAAAGTTTTATTAATACATAGTGTAGATACTTTGTTCAAAGTGAGGATTGCTTGCATCTACAATTATCGTGCAACTTGTCAATCTACGTATACTTCGCACCAAGGATATCAGACCATGTTTCTTTAATGTTATATTATAAACTTTCTAGTTTTCAAAACCCCTTGTAAACATTTTAAGAATTATATATTTATTGATATTGATTTTTTTTTTGTTCGAAGTGTAATGTACAAATTATTTAGTTATATATGAAATAATATTTGTTGAAGAAGATTTGTGGACTCCATATTATTAAATTTTTCTTGACAGGTAAAGACACAAACAAAACAGGTTGTAAATAGACATAAAAAAGTGTTATGACAACTAATAAATTGACATAAATAAATAGTCATATTACATAAATTGATGACTATAAACAAGTGTCAATATATAAGTTATAATTACAATATTAACGTAGTTAATACTTTTTCAATGATTATATGTATGTATCATTAATGGTTCAACCATAACTCAAATAAAATGTCATAAATAGCTCAATTATGACTATGTATATGTGTATCAACCGTGACTATAATAAAATGTCATAATTGGTTTTACGATGACACTTGTAAATTGTCATTATTACTTCATCAATGACTCTGTGTATGTGTCATTAATGGTTCATCTTAGACTATAATATAGTGTCATAATTGATTCTATCATGACATTTTTACTATAATGTCATGGTTGAACCTTTCATGACAGTGGATACAATGACTCTTGATTTTAGTCATGGAAGATGTTCATGACTATAAATTATAGTCCGCTTTTTCTAATAGTGACTCAAAAAAACAATATTTAAACGAGTATTTGACTACAAGTTTCAATTTCAAACTACTCAACTAACTCCTCAACCAAAATCTCATCCAACACGTACAAAAATTTGTGATGAATTTCAATTTTAAGTAAATTTATTCCAATTTTAACGATCGAAAAAAATAATAATAAATATCACAAAAAATTTATTTTCAATTTTTCTCCTATTGACAAAATATTTTATGCGTTTTAATTTTATAATAAGTATCACAAAACAAATTATCTTCAATTTTTCTCCTATTGACAAAATATTTTATCCGTTTTAATTTTATATGAATTTATTCTATTTTCATAATTTTTATTATTTTGAAAAAATATAAGTACGATAAATAATTATTTATTCCCAATTTTGCTTTTATTGACAAAATTTTCTATTAATATCACTGATAAAAACTTACTGGTGTCACTAATTAAAATTTATTAGTGGTATTTATTGACTTCCATCAATGTCATTGATTATTATAAATATGATAAATATAAGATAATTTCAGTTCACCGATTCACTTCAATCGATATTATAGATTGAAGTCATTAAATTTAAGGGTATTTTTGTATTTTATTATGGCGGTCCCTCTTTCATTCCCACCTCTTATATTTTGACATTTGTAGACGGTTTTTTTTGTTTGTTTGTTTTTTTTGTATTATTCTTCCAAATCCAATTTTTATTGTTATATATTTTCTTTCTTAAAAACATTTTTTGGCATATTTTCTCCTGTTTTAAACTTCCTCCCCAATTTTGGCACATTTTTTGGCATTTTTTGGCAATTTTTTGGCATATTGTTATATATTTATTGTTTTTTTGTATTATTCTTCCAAATCCAATTTTTATTGTTATATAAATAAGTGATTAGAAATGGGTGATTAGAAATGAGAAGTTATTTGTAGAGTAAAAATAAAGATTTATTTTGAGTAATTACAATCACTTGTATAGACGTAATTTTTTAAAGAATAGTTAATAAATACTCATTATAAATCCTCTATAAATACAACAAACAAACACCCCATTAAAGGACACGGGGCTAAGCGATTTTCTAGTGGTTGTTTTTTAATCATCAACCCCAAACACTTTTCTATAATTAGCATGTTCTTTCTTGGGATGTTTGCTTATCATATTTAAGGAGAATTTAGATTGAGGATTTACTAACTCCTCCTTTAAAAATTACATTCAAACGAGTTTTTTTTATAACTATTCAAAATAATTCTTCAATTTTACTATTCAAAATAACTGTTATTTTCTAACCACTCATTTTTAATCATTCATTTATAACTATTCAAAATAAATCATCATTTCTAAACTACTCATTTTTAATAAATAAATCATCATTTCTAAACTACTCATTTTTAATCATTCATTTTTTACTCTTTAAAATATTTCATTTTTAATTATTCATTTTAATCATTCTTTTTTTAATTGTTCAAACTAACTGTTCATTTTAAATCTACATCTAAACAAGTTTTTAACTCTATTTTGAGTGATTAGATTAGGAATTATTTTGAGTGATTAGCAATATTTGACGTATAGTAATAGCTTGTTTGATTCAACCTCAGTCAAACTTGGACTCTGGCGTCGGTCGAGTTATTGCAAATAACCAGTGAGGCAATTCAAGAAATCAAGGTGAGTGTAAAGTATTTGACCACGTTTAGATGTATGTAAATTACTTTATATTCTCAATTGCAACTTCTAATTCAAAGTTTTATTAATACATAGTGTAGATACTTTGTTCAAAGTGAGGATTGCTTGCATCTACAATTATCGTGCAACTTGTCAATCTACGTATACTTCGCACCAAGGATATCAGACCATGTTTCTTTAATGTTATATTATAAACTTTCTAGTTTTCAAAACCCCTTGTAAACATTTTAAGAATTATATATTTATTGATATTGATTTTTTTTTTGTTCGAAGTGTAATGTACAAATTATTTAGTTATATATGAAATAATATTTGTTGAAGAAGATTTGTGGACTCCATATTATTAAATTTTTCTTGATGGTAAAGACACAAACAAAACAGGTTGTAAATAGACATAAAAAAGTGTTATGACAACTAATAAATTGACATAAATAAATAGTCATATTACATAAATTGATGACTATAAACAAGTGTCAATATATAAGCTATAATTACAATATTAACGTGTAGTTAATACTTTTTCAATGATTATATGTATGTATCATTAATGGTTCAACCATAACTCAAATAAAATGTCATAAATAGCTCAATTATGACTATGTATATGTGTATCAACCGTGACTATAATAAAATGTCATAATTGGTTTTACGATGACACTTGTAAATTGTCATTATTACTTCATCAATGACTCGTATGTATGTGTCATTAATGGTTCATCTTAGACTATAATATAGTGTCATAATTGATTCTATCATGACATTTTTACTATAATGTCATGGTTGAACCTTTCATGACAGTGGATACAATGACTCTTGATTTTAGTCATGGAAGATGTTCATGACTATAAATTATAGTCTGCTTTTTCTAATAGTGACTCCCCAAAAAAACAATATTTAAACGAGTATTTGACTACAAGTTTCAATTTCAAACTACTCAACTAACTCCTCAACCAAAATCTCATCCAACACGTACAAAAATTTGTGATGAATTTCAATTTTAAGTAAATTTATTCCAATTTTAACGATCGAAAAAAATAATAATAAATATCACAAAAAAATTTATTTTCAATTTTTCTCCTATTGACAAAATATTTTATGCGTTTTAATTTTATAATAAGTATCACAAAACAAATTATCTTCAATTTTTCTCCTATTGACAAAATATTTTATCCGTTTTAATTTTATATGAATTTATTCTATTTTCATAATTTTTATTATTTTGAAAAAATATAAGTACGATAAATAATTATTTATTCCCAATTTTGCTTTTATTGACAAAATTTTCTATTAATATCACTGATAAAAACTTACTGGTGTCACTAATTAAAATTTATTAGTGGTATTTATTGACTTCCATCAATGTCATTGATTATTATAAATATGATAAATATAAGATAATTTCAGTTCACCGATTCACTTCAATCGATATTATAGATTGAAGTCATTAAATTTAAGGGTATTTTTGTATTTTATTATGGCGGTCCCTCTTTCATTCCCACCTCTTATATTTTGACATTTGTAGACGGTTTGTTTTTGTTTGTTTGTTTTTTGTATTATTCTTCCAAATCCAATTTTTATTGTTATATATTTTCTTTCTTAAAAACATTTTTGGCATATTTTCTCCTGTTTTAAACTTCCTCCCCAATTTTGGCACATTTTTGGCATTTTTGGCAATTTTTGGCATATTGTTATATATTTATTGTTTTTTTGTATTATTCTTCCAAATCCAATTTTTATTGTTATATAAATAAGTGATTAGAAATGGGTGATTAGAAATGAGAAGTTATTTGTAGAGTAAAAATAAAGATTTATTTTGAGTAATTACAATCACTTGTATAGACGTAATTTTTTAAAGAATAGTTAATAAATACTCATTATAAATCCTCTATAAATACAACAAACAAACACCCCATTAAAGGACACGGGGCTAAGCGATTTTCTAGTGGTTGTTTTTTAATCATCAACCCCAAACACTTTTCTATAATTAGCATGTTCTTTCTTGGGATGTTTGCTTATCATATTTAAGGAGAATTTAGATTGAGGATTTACTAACTCCTCCTTTAAAAATTACATTCAAACGAGTTTTTTTTATAACTATTCAAAATAATTCTTCAATTTTACTATTCAAAATAACTGTTATTTTCTAACCACTCATTTTTAATCATTCATTTATAACTATTCAAAATAAATCATCATTTCTAAACTACTCATTTTTAATAAATAAATCATCATTTCTAAACTACTCATTTTTAATCATTCATTTTTTACTCTTTAAAATATTTCATTTTTAATTATTCATTTTAATCATTCTTTTTTAATTGTTCAAACTAATCATTTCATTTTAAATCTACATCTAAACAAGTTTTTAACTCTATTTTGAGTGATTAGATTAGGAATTATTTTGAGTGATTAGCAATATTTGACGTATAGTAATAGCTTGTTTGATTCAACCTCAGTCAAACTTGGACTGGCGTCGGTCCGAGTTATTGCAAATAACCAAAGTGAGGCAATTCAAGAAATCAAGGTGAGTGTAAAGTATTTGACCACGTTTAGATGTATGTAAATTACTTTATATTCTCAATTGCAACTTCTAATTCAAAGTTTTATTAATACATAGTGTAGATACTTTGTTCAAAGTGAGGATTGCTTGCATCTACAATTATCGTGCAACTTGTCAATCTACGTATACTTCGCACCAAGGATATCAGACCATGTTTCTTTAATGTTATATTATAAACTTTCTAGTTTTCAAAACCCCTTGTAAACATTTTAAGAATTATATATTTATTGATATTGATTTTTTTTTTGTTCGAAGTGTAATGTACAAATTATTTAGTTATATATGAAATAATATTTGTTGAAGAAGATTTGTGGACTCCATATTATTAAATTTTTCTTGACAGGTAAAGACACAAACAAAACAGGTTGTAAATAGACATAAAAAAGTGTTATGACAACTAATAAATTGACATAAATAAATAGTCATATTACATAAATTGATGACTATAAACAAGTGTCAATATATAAGTTATAATTACAATATTAACGTGTAGTTAATACTTTTTCAATGATTATATGTATGTATCATTAATGGTTCAACCATAACTCAAATAAAATGTCATAAATAGCTCAATTATGACTATGTATATGTGTATCAACCGTGACTATAATAAAATGTCATAATTGGTTTTACGATGACACTTGTAAATTGTCATTATTACTTCATCAATGACTACGTGTATGTGTCATTAATGGTTCATCTTAGACTATAATATAGTGTCATAATTGATTCTATCATGACATTTTTACTATAATGTCATGGTTGAACCTTTCATGACAGTGGATACAATGACTCTTGATTTTAGTCATGGAAGATGTTCATGACTATAAATTATAGTCTGCTTTTTCTAATAGTGACTCCCAAAAAACAATATTTAAACGAGTATTTGACTACAAGTTTCAATTTCAAACTACTCAACTAACTCCTCAACCAAAATCTCATCCAACACGTACAAAAATTTGTGATGAATTTCAATTTTAAGTAAATTTATTCCAATTTTAACGATCGAAAAAAATAATAATAAATATCACAAAAAAATTTATTTTCAATTTTTCTCCTATTGACAAAAAATATTTTATGCGTTTTAATTTTATAATAAGTATCACAAAACAAATTATCTTCAATTTTTCTCCTATTGACAAAATATTTTATCCGTTTTAATTTTATATGAATTTATTCTATTTTCATAATTTTTATTATTTTGAAAAAATATAAGTACGATAAATAATTATTTATTCCCAATTTTGCTTTTATTGACAAAATTTTCTATTAATATCACTGATAAAAACTTACTGGTGTCACTAATTAAAATTTATTAGTGGTATTTATTGACTTCCATCAATGTCATTGATTATTATAAATATGATAAATATAAGATAATTTCAGTTCACCGATTCACTTCAATCGATATTATAGATTGAAGTCATTAAATTTAAGGGTATTTTTGTATTTTATTATGGCGGTCCCTCTTTCATTCCCACCTCTTATATTTTGACATTTGTAGACGGTTTGTTTTTGTTTGTTTGTTTTTTTGTATTATTCTTCCAAATCCAATTTTTATTGTTATATATTTTCTTTCTTAAAAACATTTTTTGGCATATTTTCTCCTGTTTTAAACTTCCTCCCCAATTTTGGCACATTTTTTGGCATTTTTTGGCAATTTTTTGGCATATTGTTATATATTTATTGTTTTTTTGTATTATTCTTCCAAATCCAATTTTTATTGTTATATAAATAAGTGATTAGAAATGGGTGATTAGAAATGAGAAGTTATTTGTAGAGTAAAAATAAAGATTTATTTTGAGTAATTACAATCACTTGTATAGACGTAATTTTTTAAAGAATAGTTAATAAATACTCATTATAAATCCTCTATAAATACAACAAACAAACACCCCATTAAAGGACACGGGGCTAAGCGATTTTCTAGTGGTTGTTTTTTAATCATCAACCCCAAACACTTTTCTATAATTAGCATGTTCTTTCTTGGGATGTTTGCTTATCATATTTAAGGAGAATTTAGATTGAGGATTTACTAACTCCTCCTTTAAAAATTACATTCAAACGCAGTTTTTTTATAACTATTCAAAATAATTCTTCAATTTTACTATTCAAAATAACTGTTATTTTCTAACCACTCATTTTTAATCATTCATTTATAACTATTCAAAATAAATCATCATTTCTAAACTACTCATTTTTAATAAATAAATCATCATTTCTAAACTACTCATTTTTAATCATTCATTTTTTACTCTTTAAAATATTTCATTTTTAATTATTCATTTTAATCATTCTTTTTTAATTGTTCAAACTAATCTATTTCATTTTAAATCTACATCTAAACAAGTTTTTAACTCTATTTTGAGTGATTAGATTAGGAATTATTTTGAGTGATTAGCAATATTTGACGTTGTAGTAATAGCTTGTTTGATTCAACCTCAGTCAAACTTGGACTCGGCGTCGGTCCAGAGTTATTGCAAATAACCAGTGAGGCAATTCAAGAAATCAAGGTGAGTGTAAAGTATTTGACCACGTTTAGATGTATGTAAATTACTTTATATTCTCAATTGCAACTTCTAATTCAAAGCTTTATTAATACATAGTGTAGATACTTTGTTCAAAGTGAGGATTGCTTGCATCTACAATTATCGTGCAACTTGTCAATCTACGTATACTTCGCACCAAGGATATCAGACCATGTTTCTTTAATGTTATATTATAAACTTTCTAGTTTTCAAAACCCCTTGTAAACATTTTAAGAATTATATATTTATTGATATTGATTTTTTTTTGTTCGAAGTGTAATGTACAAATTATTTAGTTATATATGAAATAATATTTGTTGAAGAAGATTTGTGGACTCCATATTATTAAATTTTTCTTGATGTAAAGACACAAACAAAACAAAGCAGGTTGTAAATAGACATAAAAAAGTGTTATGACAACTAATAAATTGACATAAATAAATAGTCATATTACATAAATTGATGACTATAAACAAGTGTCAATATATAAGTTATAATTACAATATTAACGTGTAGTTAATACTTTTTCAATGATTATATGTATGTATCATTAATGGTTCAACCATAACTCAAATAAAATGTCATAAATAGCTCAATTATGACTATGTATATGTGTATCAACCGTGACTATAATAAAATGTCATAATTGGTTTTACGATGACACTTGTAAATTGTCATTATTACTTCATCAATGACTCTGTGTATGTGTCATTAATGGTTCATCTTAGACTATAATATAGTGTCATAATTGATTCTATCATGACATTTTTACTATAATGTCATGGTTGAACCTTTCATGACAGTGGATACAATGACTCTTGATTTTAGTCATGGAAGATGTTCATGACTATAAATTATAGTCTGCTTTTTCTAATAGTGACTCCCCAAAAAAACAATATTTAAACGAGTATTTGACTACAAGTTTCAATTTCAAACTACTCAACTAACTCCTCAACCAAAATCTCATCCAACACGTACAAAAATTTGTGATGAATTTCAATTTTAAGTAAATTTATTCCAATTTTAACGATCGAAAAAAATAATAATAAATATCACAAAAAAATTTATTTTCAATTTTTCTCCTATTGACAAAATATTTTATGCGTTTTAATTTTATAATAAGTATCACAAAACAAATTATCTTCAATTTTTCTCCTATTGACAAAATATTTTATCCGTTTTAATTTTATATGAATTTATTCTATTTTCATAATTTTTATTATTTTGAAAAAATATAAGTACGATAAATAATTATTTATTCCCAATTTTGCTTTTATTGACAAAATTTTCTATTAATATCACTGATAAAAACTTACTAGTGTCACTAATTAAAATTTATTAGTGGTATTTATTGACTTCCATCAATGTCATTGATTATTATAAATATGATAAATATAAGATAATTTCAGTTCACCGATTCACTTTAATAGATATTATAGATTGAAGTCATTAAATTTAAGGGTATTTTTGTAATTTATTATGGCGGTCCCTCTTTCATTCCCACCTCTTATATTTTGACATTTGTAGACGGTTTGTTTTTGTTTGTTTGTTTTTTTGTATTATTCTTCCAAATCCAATTTTTATTGTTATATATTTTCTTTCTTAAAAACATTTTTTGGCATATTTTCTCCTGTTTTAAACTTCCTCCCCAATGTATCAAAATATGCCATTGACTTTACGTATTTAAAAAAAAAAAAAAAAAAATTTCGCTACAAGTGTTCTAAAATAAAATAAATAACTATATAAATTATAAATAAATAAAGACTTCCTTAAGAAGTGATTTTCCTTTTTCAAAAAGAGACTTGCTTAAGAAGTCGTTAGGGCCACACGGAATTAGGTGGGCATTTCAATTCTTGTTTCTCAACACCCTCAAAAGGGTGAGTCAATGAAACTTACTTTTAATTGTATTGATTTTAGGTATCATTCAAAATCACACCTAGGTACAACTGTGGGTGAGTGATGCAATTAATTATTGCTGGAGATACTCACTATGCTCACCATGTGGCAATTGTCCCACATTGGAAAGGTGAGGAGTCTTCAACACATTTATAAGGGATATGGGTTACTCTCCTTATTACCAATTGTTTTTGAGGCGGAACCTCATATTCTCTAATATGGTATCAGAGCTCCATGTGGGTTAATTGTCCCCCCAAAGTCTGATCCTACCCAAAATGCTTTGAATTAAAAAAGGCGGGTGTTCTTTTAGTAGTATTCTATTTCAACTCCATAGTCAATTTGAATCTCATATTATTTTAGAGTAGTTGTGTCATCTATAAAGTTTGTTGGTTACCTTCACTATTTATACAAAAAAAAAAAAATCTTTCAACTCCATAGTCAAGAATTCGAAAACCGATATTTGAATCTCATATTATTTTAGAATTGTTGTGTCATTCAAAATCACACCCACGTACAACCGAGGGTGAGTGATGCAATTAATTATTGTTAGAGATATTCACTATGTGATGTGGCAATTGTCCCACATTGGAAAGGTGAAGAGTCTTCAACATATTTATAAGGGATATGAGTTACTCTCTTAATTATCAATTGGTTTTGAGATGGAACCTCATATTCTCTAATATGGTATCAGAGCTCCATGTGGATTAATGGTCCCCCCAAAGTCCGATCTTACACAAAATGCCCTGAATTCAAAAAAGTGGGTGGGGGTATTTCGGTTCATAAATTAGGATCCATTTCAAGATGACATTTTTTGATATGGCCGCCATCTTGAGGGGGCATGTTGGGGATACTCACTATGCTCACCATGTGCCAATTGTCCCACATTGGAAAGGTGAGGAGTCTTCAACACATTTATAAGGGATATGGGTTACTCTCCTTATTACCAATTGGTTTTGAGGCGGAACCTCATATTCTCTAATATGGTATCAGAGCTCCATGTGGATTAATGGTCCCCCCAAAGTCCGATCTTACACAAAATGCCCTGAATTCAAAAAAGTGGGTGGGGGTATTTCGGTTCATAAATTAGGATCCATTTCAAGATGACATTTTTTGATATGGCCGCCATCTTGAGGGGGCATGTTGGGGATACTCACTATGCTCACCATGTGCCAATTGTCCCACATTGGAAAGGTGAGGACAACACATTTATAAGAGATATGGATTACTCCCCTCATTACCAATTGGTTTTGAGGCGGAACCTCATATTCTCTAATAATTATCTTATTTAATATTATTCTATTTCAACTCCACAGTCAAGAATTCGAAAACCGATATTTGAATCTCATATTATTTTAGAATAGTTGTGCCATCTATAAAGTTTGTTGGTTACCTTCATCTAATTTATACAAAAGAAAATAAATAAAATCACACGTACGTAAAATCAAACTTTTGTAAATTATCTAATTAATGGTTAACTTTGGTGCTTACCGCATCATGTTTCGGCCTAGTTTCTGAAGTCTTGGGTAATTCGACTGTTATATTTATATTTTTAAAATTAAGTTTATGATAATGTTCGGGGGATTTCATATCTATTGCAATAAAATAAAATAAATAAATAATCGTGGTAGAAAATCCAATTTCAAAAACTAATTGCAAATCTAGGTAAATTTTAAAAATATTTGTATGGAGAGTCAAATATATTGCATAATTAATATTCATCATACAATATAATTTATTGTATTAATGCAGTATTTTGTATTATTAATACAATATTATTATATGTTATTATTACAACATTATATATTAGTATAATGTTATGTATTAATTATACCGTATAACTTATGTATGGTATAATTATGATTGTTAAAATTTTGTTTTGTCGTAAATATTTTTCCAATTTATCCTACTCCTAAAAATACCCAAAAAAAACATAAGAAACAAACGAAAAATCTATATATAGCTGATAGCCCAATTTTCTGAAAATAAATATTTAATTTTTTAAAAATCATTAAATTGTTCGTGCTTCAATAGCCTTTTTTTTATTTATTAATGATAGTCTTTCATATTTCGATTGATTGAAAACAAATTGAGTAAAATTGATTGAAACCAATTGATTTTGAAATGGAACTCCAATATAACAAAGATATGAGTTACTCCTTTCATTGCCAATTGATTTTGAAATGGAACTCCAATCGTCGTGATTCTTCCTCTTCTCTTTAAAAATTTGAATAATGCTTTCTTTTTTTTAGACATATGTAAAGTATTTCTCTCACAAAATATAGGGACTAATAGGGTAATATTAATTGATATATCTTTTCTCAATTAGTTATTACTTTCAAGAAGTTGTAAAATTAAAGAGCATTTTGACAATAAAAAAATAATTCCTTCAAATAGCTACATAAACTGTGGAAAAAATCAATCTCGAACAACATAAACAAAAGAAGCTATCTATGACTATATAACACATACGTTTAAGACATATGTAAACTTTATAGTATAGTTTTCAATAAGTTTAGGGACTAACAACTTTACATTAGTTGATATTTTATTTTGATGTAATTGAAATGTAAATCCTTGTGGAATTAAGTTTCATCCCAATAATTCAAGAAACAGAGAGGCAAAAACCATGGTGGGATCTCCAAGAACAATACTGACAATGATCTTCACAAAAACCTTAATGGTTCTCCAAAACTTGTTCCCACTTTTTCCATTTCCATTTGCTCGAGCTTCAATTTCCTTCAAATTCACATTCTGCAAAGCCAATGATTTATCGATGCTTTTATGAACAGAGTGTTTGGATTTGTTGATAATGTCCTTTTCTTGTTCCATTGTTCCATAATCATTTGTGTGACACAAGCCACATGAACATGGTACTTCCTACACTTGGACATGTAAGACCATCCATTGCTGTGGTCACCTTTTTTGATGCTTGTCTTGTTGCACCACAAGCACTTGTCTTTCACTTTCTTGTGGAGTTTGAATTCCAACTCTTCTTCCTTGTCTCCGATTCGATACTTTCGTTTGAGATTTCTGCAGCACGGGTGGAGGTCCAAGTCCTCCTTCTCGCAGTGGTACACGAAGCCGTTGATTGGCTTTCGGCACGCGTCGCATTGCAATTTGCAATCCGGGTGGCAGGCTTTTGGTGGGGTTGTGAGGAACTTGAAGGTGGAATTGGGGAAGAATTCATGGGAGGTTGGGGAGCGTTGTGGGAACATACAGTGCTCGTGAAGGTCGAAATTGCATTTTTCGCATCGGTATCGAGGGCCGAAGCCTATTTCCTTGCAGCCGTCGCAGGTGTAGGGCTTGAGGTAGTGTTTAAGCTCTAGTGAATGCTTGTGGCTTTTTGTAGGAAACAGCTTTGCTGTTTGTGTGTTGGTGTTTTTGTGAGAAAACATTTTTGGATGCAGGGGAAGTCGAAAACAGAGGAGGTTTTAAAGGGCAGATGAGTTTGCTACTTATGGGTCTTTACTTCTATTTATAGCGATCAAATTTGAGGGCTTTTTTTTTTCCTTTTCGAAAAAAAAGTTTTTGAGGTTTTTTTAATTTGAGTTTTTATAAGTATTGAAAATAATTCTTCATTTTTACTATTAAAAACAACTCTCATTTCTAACCACTAATTTCTAATTGTTCATTTATAACAATTCAAAATAACTCTTCATTTCTAACTGTTCATTTCTAACTAATAATTCATTTTAACAACTCATTTTTTTATCATTCTTTTTTAACTACTCAAAATAACTATTTATTTTAAATCTGCATTTAGACAAGTTATTGTCTCTTACTCCTTACAAAAAAAAAATCATATCCCAACGAATTTTTGGATACAAACTCTCGATTTCTAACTATTTAAAATAACTGCTCAAACTAACTTCTCATCTAAATATAAGCTTAATCCGTATGGCTTCAAGAAAATTAGAGACTAAATTCTAAGAAAAAGTTAGAGTTAAATCTTAAAACCATATAAATTTTAGTTTTTGTAAAACTCTAATTTTTAAAATCGTGAAAATTTAAGTATCTACTTGATAACCATTTGATTTTTGGTTTTTAGTTTTATTTTTAACTTTTTAAAAATGGGTTTGTTTGATTAACAATTTTGATTTTTGTTTTCAAAATATTAAAAGAATTCTAAAAACTATGGCCCCGTTTGAAAAACCACAAAACATGTTTGATAACTGTTTTTTGTTTTCAAATATCACATTTTGTTTGGGTTTTTTAGTTTTTTACTATTTATTCTTGTTCTTTTCATATTTTTTTTTTAAAACAAAAACTTGTTTTTAAAAGCTACTTTTTTTTAGTTTTTAGAATTTCTTTAATATTTTTAAAATTTTAAAGACAAAAACCAAAATTGGTTATCAAACAAACATGTTTTTATGAAAGTAAAAAAAATGAAATAATTAACAAATGCGGCCTAAAAAAGTAGTTTTTAAAAACTAATTTCTTTTCTTCTAGAATAATGTTAGAAAAGTGATAAAACATGCTACAAATAAAGTTTGAATCTACAAATTTGAGGTTTACTAGATCAATAATTTTCTAAAATAATTTTATTTTGCTTTATTAAATATTAAAACAATAAATTTTTTTATTTTTTTAAAAACCAAAAACCGTTATTAAACACATCTTTAGTTTTTAAATAACAAAAAAAAAGTTATCAAATATGTATATTTTTTATTTTTTAAAATCAAAAAACTAAAAACTAAACATCAAAAATAAAAAACAAAATGATTATGAAAGGGGTCTAAACACCAACTTTTTTTTCCAAATTAGAAGAACTAAACCTATATTTTATGCTAACTTTTACCATTACCATTGGTTAACGTGAGTCCATAAAATAAAAACTAACACAAGTAATTACCATTACCATTAGTTAAAGTGAGTCCATAAAAAAGAAAAAATAACACAAGTAAATAATATATTTGACATTTTTAAAAAATAAAATAAAACCGAAGAATATCCACCAAAATACACATTTATAAAACTTAGAGCTTCTAAACCTATAGTCCAATATCTCAAAAAAAATTATAATAAAACAAAAAAAATTGTCCAATTACAAGCTTTGTGAACCCAAACTTGAAACTTCGTTAGAGCTTTTCTTGGAAGTTCAATTGAATTGTGTTACCGAATTCCTCCACAAGTTTAGAGCTTTTCTACCAAATACACGCTTTATTTATTTTTGTTTGTTTTTAAAAGACCAAGATCCAATCAATCTTTCACTTTTTAATTTTCACAAATGATTTTAATTATAAAATTACAAAAGTAATATTTGAATTATTATTAATAATACTTGGATTCTTATTAGTAATCAATTCATCCTTTCAATTGTGATTTAATCAATTGATTTGTAATCTCTTTGAGCTTCTCTGTTATTTATATATATATATATATATATATAAAAAGGTATCTTTTTTGGAAATTTACATAGGTATTAAGCTGTCTAACAAAGCTTGAGACTTTTCAAAAAAAAAAAAAAAAAGAAGCTTGAAAAATTGCTATGTTTGAAATATTTAGGAAGTAGGCTTAAGGAAAAGGATTGTGAGGACCCCAAACCACAAAGTTGTTGTCGCCTATGCTCAAAGACATAATATGAACCCAAGACATATTTATCAAATTTTATGACCACACATTTTTTTTTTCTTTATTCATAAATTTTTAAATTTGAAAATGTATGACCATAAAAGTGAATAAGTATGGTTTGGATATAGACTTGCCCAAATTGCAAATTAGTTAAGAGTCATAAAATTTGAGTGAAAGTTAAAATAAATTCCAAATCCAAATGCTTAAATCCAAGACAAATTGGGAATAAGTATAGGCTCATATTTGGTAAGAGTTGGGAGTAGTTGCGATTGGGGTTTCTTTCTTCAGGTGGTGTGGGTTTTGCTCGAATGAAATTATGAAGAGAATGAACAATGATTATAAGTCAATTAGAGCAATAATTTAGTGACATTCAATGTATACCTAAAAGGTTATGAATTTGGATTTTGTCAAAAACAACACTGAACTTTTTGTTATATAAAAGACAAAATAGTGCATTTTCTTTGTATTTTCCAACACAATCAGAATCATATTTAATGAGAAATGGTGGAATGGTTTCATTATTCGGTTGTAAATTAGTTGAACACCAGCGTCACATGTTCGATTCCAAAAATCGATATTTGTCCTCCTTGGCGGATATGTACTCTAAAAAAAAAATCATCCCATAAAAATTAGAATAAAATAGAAGTGGGAAAAAATCCGTTGACTTGGTAGTTTGTCATCTGCTTTTTTTTTTTGCGTCCATCCTAATACTAGGTATATGTTCACACGAGATTTCCGGAGAAATTTGGTTTCGTGGAGTTGAACTTCAGTTTGAGATGAGTTTGCGAAAGTGGTTCGATCTCTATGTTTGATCCTCTGATTCGTTCTCTCTGAATGAATATTCTTGGTATGCAGAGCAATTTGAAGAACAAAATATGTGTTCTTCGTATACAACTGCTCGTTTATGGAACTATTTGTCTTTCGAAGTAATGTTTGTCTTCGAAACGACGTTTGATCTTTAGAACCGTGGAGAGACCTCAACAAATGTGAATTCTCTCTCTAGTTCCAAAAATTTTCCACCCCTTGAAATGAAGAGAACTCCTCTATTTATAGAGTTCTCATGCATCGTGGGCTTGGCCTTTTGGGCTTGAAATTCATGGTTCGGTTTACTTGGTTTTGTTTTATTTTGGCCAAATTCAAGATAAACCAATTTATTTATTTAAATTAATTTTGAGAAATATTGTCCCAAAATTTAATTTAATTTCGCCATTAAATTTGAGATAACGACGTGGCAGCTTGTAATTGACCGAAATTTCTCAGTCAACAAATGCCCCCTTTTCGAGGTTTATGCACAAGTATGTGTGGATGAATCTCGAAAACTATAGTTTCAAGTCGAAGCACGAGCTTGTTTATTCTTGTTTCAGACTTCAATTCTATGAATTGTCAGTTTAACCGAAGTGTATGAGTTTAGGTCATAATTTTGATTGTTTCGACGTATTTCTTTCCATGCCAATCAATCAAATTCTGAAATTTGGTCAAAATTATGATTTTCTTTTATTCGGCTTGAAAAAGATTGAAATATAAGTAGAATTTATGTACTACTTAATTTTGTATCGGCTTTATGACAACGTCAAAGTCTCAATCCAATTTTATATTTGAATGAGTGACTTTTGGAACATGCTTATATTATGAATAAAATTTAAATTCTATATTATGGATAGAATTAATTTTATTAAATTGAAATTGGAGTGAAAGATTTGAGTTACAAACAAAATTTTGGGAAAAATTTAGTTGCTCCCACGATTTTGAATTAGCAAAAATTTCACTTTAATTTGAAAATTCTAGACCACACAACTTGAAACTTTAGAAGTTGAATGAATACTAAAATTTGCCTTAAAATGCATGAATGCAAGCTCATTTGAACCTTGAATATTTTACTTTGCTAAAGTGGGAGTGAAACAACCACATTTCCCTTGAATGTGATGGAGCTAGCTTAAAATTTGAATCTGCAAATTTTGGAGTCGAAAACTATTTTAACTTGTTTCTCGAAGCTTTGAAATTTACCAATATCAACTATATTCAACTTTAGATTTTGAAGCAAAATTTTGAATCGACTTGGATTTAAGATTTGAACCAACATCATTGATTGCACTTGCTTCAACTTTAAACTTTCCTGCAGTCGAACGGGTCTTTTGGATTAAAAAGTTGAACTTGAAATGAATCCAATGGTTTTAATAAGGACATGGAATCAACATCCCTTTTCTTAGTTGCATTAAAATTTTAAGTAGATAAAGAAATTCCACCTAAAAGAATATCAATTCCAGCAACCTCTTTTTTTTTTCTTTTTTTTTTTTCCAATTTCAATTTTAAATGGAATTCAAATTTTACTTGCAAACTTAGAAGTAAAATTTAGACTTCGATTTTACTTCACTCTTGGATTAACCCCATCTTCAACACGGAGTTGTCTTGGATATAAATTTGAATTGAATTAAATTCAAGATTTATTGGACTAAATCTTTATTTAAAGTCCGATCAATTTGAATCTAAATTACAAATAGATTTGGGCTAAATCTCATATTATAATCCAATATAATTTGAATTTGAGCAAAGATATTCAGTTATTGATTTCATTAAAATTTCATCAATATCTTTTTTTTGTTTGCACGTAAGATTTTTTTTATACTTGAAAATTTCTCCCAAGTGAAATCCAATACAGAATGCCAAAATTGAATTTATTTTTTTTTTAATTTTAAATAATTCAATCCATGAATCAAGACAATATCCATGTCTCATGATTTAAATCCATAATATATGTCAAGGATTTAATCTCGAATGAATTTCCAGCTATGATTTGATTTGAAATCGAACTAAGATCTCCCTCTATAAATTGACGTTAAGTTATGCATTCAATTCCACCTTTTTCTTTTATGCCTTCACAAACATGTTTTCTTTCAGCCGCTATTCCTTTATTCATACCTCTATGTCCACACTTTTTTTTTTTTTTTTAAAGTGCAATTCCATCTAAGTGTTTGGCCTTGCCATCAATTGAAGATGCAAGATGAATATTCCTTATGCTTTTTTGTTTACTCGCATCTTTTCTGCCTGTCTTTTCTACCATATACATTTTCTATTTTCCATCTTCTGATATTTGTGACTGCACCAATATTGTAGAAATCTCTATATTCTTTTTTCGACTTCTCATCCTAAAGTCATTTGCAAATATATATATATATATATATATATATATATATATATATATATATATATATATATTAAATTAGCATCTCTTTTGTGGGAGTGATGAATTTATTTGTCTGTCCTTTCCTTCTTTTCTTTTTCATGATGTGGTCGTATTGTAGCAACCTCATGATTTTTTTTAACCGATTAATGCATCAATTTTTTTATGCGTTTGCAACAAGATCCAATTCTTTTATCTCATCAAAGAGTTTGATACTTGTCGCCTCCTAAGATAGCTGGGTTCTGTTTATCTCAATTGCTCGACTACTGGTTTGAATGACTTCTTATTTATTTGTTGCCTTCCTCCTTTTTTGCAGGCTCAATTTCATCTTCTTCACCTTAACTTCAATAGTCAATCCTATGACACATCTTTCCATATCTTCCCGACATTGGCCACACCGAATCTTGCCGACAGACTTCACGTCGAATCTTGCCGTCAGCTGCCATGCCAAATATTACCGTCAGCCACCACACTGAATCTTGTTGTTAGCCGTCACGCTGGATCTTGCGGACATGTCGTCATGCCAATTCATGTTGTCTTTTGCCTCCATGCCGACTCATGCCACCATGCCGTCTCTTGCCGCCATGCCGACTAAAGCCACCAATGCCGTCTTTTACCGTCATGCCGACTCATGCCGACATGTCATCTCTTGCCGCCACGCTGCCTCTTGTCGCTATGTCGACTCTTGCCGCCATGCAGTTTCTTTTCTCTTTCCACCATGCCATCGCTTGTTGTAGTGCTGCTCATGTCGATTCATGCCGCCTCTTGCCGGCTCATGCCACCATGTCGACTCTTACTGCCATACCGATTCATGTCGACTCTTGCTGTCATGCCTACTCTTATCGCCATGCCGACTCATGCAGACTTATGCTGCCATGTCGACTCATGCAGACTCATGCCGCCATGCAGACTCATGCTGACTCATGCCGCCATGCTGATTCATGCCGACTCTTGCCACCATGCCGACTTTTGCCGCCATGCCGACCCATGCCGACCCATGCCGCCATGCTGACACATGCTGCCATGCCGACTCTTGCCGCCATGCCGACTCGTGCAGCTCATGCCGACTCATGCAGACTCTTATCGCCATGCCGACTCATGTCGACTCTTGCTGCCATGGCTACTCTTGTCGCCATGTCGACTCATGCTGACTCGTGCCACCATGCCGTCTCATGCAGACTCATGCCGCCATGCCGACTCATGCTGCCATGCCGACTCATGCCGCCATGCAGACTCATGTGACTTTTGCCGTCGTGCTGATTCATGCCGCCATGCCGAATCATGTCGACTCTTACTGCCATGCCTACTCTTGTCGCCATGTCGACTCATGCTGACTCTTGCCACCATGCCGTCCCATGCGGACTCATGTTGCCATGCCTACTCATGCCGACTCATGCCGACTCTTGCAGCCAACACAACGGTGGTCACTGTTCCTTATAAAAGAGGCTTGAGGCTGACAAGTTTTCATTAAGACTCTTCTCATCTCTTAAAGATGCTATAAATGACCCTATGCGATAAGAGACCTTCTATTAGACCCTTGATGATGCTAAAAGAGACCTTTGTCGCAATTGACACTATAAGAGACTCTTATCCCGTATGAACTTGAAGGCGAAGTCATTCATGCCATCTGTCAGCACTTGGATACGAAGAAACATCGTCTAAAGACGGGGGTAGCAACTTTATCTCTTTTTGAACTTCTCTCACTCCTTTAGCAACTTTTTTTTTTACTCTTTTTCCTTGGCATCATTTTTTGTTGAGCTTCTATCAGGATGAAAAGTTTTTTTTTTATTAAGGAGACTGGACTGAAATTTTTTTTTAAGCTGCCTATGTACCATTTTATAATGAAAGGATCAAGTCATAACGTAGTTCAATTACATAGCCTAGGATGATAATCTTTTTTTTTTTTAAATTGTGACTGAACTTAAAATTTGTTAAGCTGCCTACGTACCCTTTTATAAGGAAGAGATCAAGTCATAACGTAGTTCAATACATAGCTTGTAGTTTATACTCATACGCCCAGGAGTGTTACACCATTAAACATAGAACTTCTTAAGAAACTTTCTGTTGATCGGGCCAATTTTTAGTCCGTTTTTATCCACAATCTTGTAAGCTCCGTTAGTGTAGACTTCTTGAACAACATAGGGTCCGTCCCATTTAGGTGTGAACTTATTTCCTGTATGTCGTGTCGTGATGATAGGTCTTCTAACAACGAGTACAAGATCCCCAACTTGAAACGAACGAGGCTTGATATTTTTTTTGAAAGCTTTGCTCATTCGTGCTTGGTAGCATTGTAATGCTTGCTGCGTTTCAAGTCTTCTTTCATCCAATGCTTCTAATTCTTGAAGGCGGAGTGTTGCACTTTCTTCAACTCTTGTACGGCCATTCGAAGTGATGGAATTTCTCTCTCCAATGGAAGTACGGCTTCTACTCCATAGACCAAAGAATATGGTGTGACTCCGGTAGGTGTGCGATGCGTAGTCCGATAGGCCCACAATGCTTCACCGATTCTTTCCTATCAATCCCTCTTTGCCTTGGAGACTATCTTCTTCAATAGGTTGCACAGGGTCTTGTTAAACGCCTCGGCCAACCCATTTGCTGCTGCGTTGTATATAGATGACTTGTGTTGTTTGAAATGGAATTTTTCACATAACTTATCTATCAAGCTATTGGAGAATTGTCTTCCATTATCTGTTACAATGCGATGAGAAATGTTGTAACGGTAGATTATATGCGTTCGGATGAAATTTGCAACATTTTCTTTCTTTGCTTCCAGCAAAGAAATCGCTTCAGCCCACCTTGAAAAGTAGTCGGTCGCAGCCAAAATGTAAGAGTGACCTGCTGATGACTTTGGAGTTATAGGGCCTACAAGATCAAGTCCCCAAGCCTCAAATGGCCATGAAGCAACGGTTGGATGAAGAGGCTCTGACGGTTGGTGTATAAAATTCGCATGGACTTGACAAGCTTCACATTTCTTTGCGTACTCCATCAAATCTTGGACCATAGTAGGCCAATAGTAACCCATTCTTTTTAGCTGAAAATGATGCTTTGTACCGGACTAATGAGCCCCAAAATTCCTGAGTGTGCTTCCTCTAGTGTTGTATCTGACTCAGGTTTTCTCAAGCATCGAAGAAGGAGTCCTTCGTAGGAGCGACGATAAAGAGTCTCTTTGTAATAGATAAATCGAGCAGATCTTCTTCGTACATCTGCCTTGCGTCGAGGCTCTGTAGGGAGCTTCCCATGTTGAAGGTAGTCAATGATGGGTTGGCTCCAGTCTTCCTCTTCAATCACATAAACAGATATTGTATTAGTCTCATAATGTCCATTTTCGGGTGGTGGTATGACCCATTTTTGACAGAGTGTAATACTCATATTTTCCTCATCAGAGATTGTCAACGCAGTAGCCAAATTAGCCAATGCATCAGCCCTATTATTTCTCGACCTTGGGACATGCTCTATGATGAAGCTATCGAACCTCTCTAATAATTTTCTAGCATATGTAAAGTATGGTTTCAAGTCTTCATGCTTTGTATCATATTGGAGTAGGACTTGGCTTATCACTAATTTCGAATCGCCGAATATATCTATATACTTTATGCCGATATCGATGGCCATTTGAAGACCGATTATCAAGGCCTGATACTCTGCTACATTATTCGAGCATAGTTCTCCGAGTGTGAAGCTATAAGGCAACAAATGCTTTTCGGGTGAAATAAAGACAACACCTGCACCTGCACCACTTTTTCGTGTTGCCCCATCAAAATACATTGTCCACGGGTTTACGACTTCAACAGTGAATACTTCTTCATCAGGGAAGTCTTCACACAACTTTCAGTCTGAGGGAATGGGGTGGTCTGCTAAGAAGTCTGCCAATGCCTTTCCTTTCATAACTTTTTGTGGGACGTAAACAATGTCGTATTGTTGAAGAAGGACCGCCCATTTAGCCAGACGTCCTGAAATTATCGGTCGGGACAAAATATATTTGATCGGGTCTGCTTTTGCAACTAAACGTACGGTGAACGCCTGCATGTAATGCCTCAGCTTATCGATGGAGAAGAAAAGAGCCAAACACATCTTCTCAATGGGAGAGTAGTTTAGTTCTACTCCTGTGAGAGTCCGACTTAGGTAATATAGTGCTCGCTCTTTTCCATCTTCTCCTTCCTGGGCAAATAATGCCCCCAATGATCGTTCTTGTGCGGTGATGTACAAAAGCAATGGTTTTCCAGCTATAGGGGCGCCCAAGACAGGAGGGTTAAGCAAATATTTCTTTATGCTTTCGAAGGCATTTTGACATGCCTCATCCCACTCAAAGATTTCTCCTTTCTTCATCAATCTTTGAAAATGATGACATCTACCCGCTAGGTTTGAAATGAACCTTCTTATGTAAGCTAGGCGCCCTTGAAGACTTCTTAGCTCGTGTAAATTCTTTGGCGGCTGCATTTTTTGGACTGATCTATCTCAATTCCTCTATGTCTCACGATGAACCCTAGAAATTTTCCCGAAGTAACTCCAAATGCACATTTGAGAGGGTTCATCTTCAATTGATACTTTCTTAGCCGATCGAAGACTACCTTAAGCTCTTCTAGGTGACCTTGTCGCTTTACAGACTTAACCACGAGATCGTCAACATAACATTCAACACGATTGTGTAGCATATCGTCGAAAATATTCTGCATTGCTCGTTGATAGGTTGCACCAGCATTCTTCAGTCTGAACGGCATGACCTTGTAACAATATATTCCCTTTGGAGTTCGAAAGGCAATCATTTCTTCATCTTCAAAAGCCATTCTTATCTGATTGTAGCCTGATGATCCATCCATGAAAGATAAAGCTTCATGTCCAGTAGTGGCATCAACCATGATTTCAGTAATAGGCAATGGAAAATCATCTTTCGGGCATGTATTGTTCAGATCGCGAAAATCAACACAGACACGAAGTTGTCCATTCTTCTTTCTCACTGGAACAATGTTGGCGATCCATGTTGGGTATTTTACTTCACGGATAAATCCAGCGTCAATCAACTTATTTACTTTGACCTCTATTTGGGGGATAAGTTCTGGTCTAAATCGCCGTTGAGTTTGCTTGATCGGTCGAGATCCAGGTTTAATAGCTAGATGATGGACTGCAACTTTTGGATCAAGTCCCGACATTTCCTTGTATGACCAGGCAAAGATGTCCTTGTATATAGTATGTAGATGTAGATACTCGGTCTCTTCCTCGGGCGTAAGTAACGTGCTTATGAAAGTTGGGTGTGGCTCCTCATTCGTACCAAGATTTATTTCTTTAAGATCGTCTACTGTCGACTCAATGCAATCTTCTATTGGAAGTGAAGCTTCATCAACATCCTCTTCATCCATCTCAACCTCTGTATCTTCTACAATAGTGATGTGATGACATGAAAACTCGTTTTCCTCTTGCTCTATATTCTCTTCCCTTGGGTTGGTGAAGATAACATTATGTCGCTTTACTCTCAGCGAACCTTCTGTTTCAACTGTGACAAACATTTTTCTCTTCATACGGGATGGAACAACACTGCATATGTCTTCATCGCTTCTTATCTTACTCGATGACTCGTTTTTGACAATTTCTCTAAGGCTTTCATGAGAGATTCGGTCAAAAATAGACGAGGTATTCCTTTCAATATTTGTCGTGCTTATGCTTAATCTTTGAAAAGTCGACGGTCAGGTTTTATCAGTAGTTGGACTTGTATTTTCTATTTTCCTTTTCGGCTTACTTAACCTTTGAAAGGCGGATGGTCGTGCTCCACCTGAAGTCGAGGATGTTCTCGCCTCTCCCATGGCTTTATTCAATCTTTCAAAAATAGGTAATTGTGTCTCATTGGTGGTAGCAGGCATTTTATTCTCTTTTCTTCTTTATGTACCTAACCTTTGAAACGCTGGAACACGAGATGTTGATGGTCCAATGCGTTTAAAGGCAGGTACCCTATGACCAACATTCTTATTTTCCTTTGATTCTTCAACCTCTTCAATGGTTATGTGGTTGGCATCTTCCACCTTTGCCTTCTCTCTTCTTGTTATGCGAACTGGTTCAGGTGACTTATATCTGAGTCCTTTTCTTGACGTCGGTAGAGCGTAACCTTTCTTCAACAACTTCTTTTGCGTCGAAGAAAGCTCGGCTTGGTCATCAAATATACTTAAGCGTTTGAACTCGGTATGTGTCGTGAAATCATACCCTGCTTTAGCTAGCAGTCTGTACGCATTGGGGTCAAATCCATCCTTTGTCCGCTTCTCAGGCAAAGCCACATTCTTCTCATCTCCTTCGCTCCTCTGACTCCATTGCTTTTTCATCTTTGTCAAAGGAGTGGTGAAACTTTCCCTCAATACTTCAATATCACCTACTTTCAAATTTTTAGAACATTCGGTGAAAGGTGCTTCACCCTTTTTTCGTCGGGATATAGGGACATAGCGTAAGATAGGTGAAGTTGGAAGTTTCTCATCTTTTAGAGCCTTAGGAGCTACTAGACTCGTTGAAGCCTCTATCTTTACTGGGCATGACTTTTCTTTTCTCACTACCCATTTCTTTTTTATGTCGGCCTCTGGTTTTAGCTTAGCTTTTTCACTCTCTTTTATCGCAAGGACCTCCTGTGGCACTGTTTTCTCCACAGTCTCGTTCTTTGCATAGAATTTTGCATCGGCGAAATGAGACTCGGCCTCCAAGAACGGATTTGTGTCAGCTTCTACTTTCTTGACCCCGTCTTGGTAAAACTTAAAGCATTGATGCAACGAGGAAGTAACAACTCGGTTTTCATGAATCTAGGGTCGTCCCAATAGTAGTCGATATGTTGTCTTACAATCTATAACATGGAACAAAGCATCTGCACTCAGCTCGCCAATGATGACCTCAAGCCGTATCATGCCAATCGCCCGTTGTCCGCCTTGGTTGAAGCCTTGGATTAATAACTTGCTGTCAGAAAGCTCTTCCATGGAGATGCCTAGTTGCTTCAAGGTTACCTTTGGCATTATGTTGACAGCCGACCCATTATCAATGAGGATTCGTCCAACTCTTTGCTCTCGTATATAGCCCGAGACGTACAAAGGGCGGTTGTGAGGCTTTGATCCCAACAACAGATCATCGTCCGTGAAACTTATGGACATGCACGTCGAACCGTGTGGCCCAATTGCAGGTATTTTAACGTCTTCGCTACTTGAGTCTAACAATGCCTCAATAAGAGAGCTTTTGTCTGCTTGAGGGAGTGATATCAAATCCTCTATGTTAAAGGAAGACGTAGCTTTAGGCTCAATGACAGCTTTTGAAGAGCTCGCTGAGTCATCACTTGTTCAAACTGCATGACATGTATCAATGTCTATCACTTCATCTTTTCCTTCAAGAAAAAATTCCTTCGGGATGAAATCAGCCAACGTTATAGCATGATGTGCTCGTAGAAAATCCTCGTTCTCCTCTATAATGGGCTTAGATTTCCTTACACATCTTTTGCCTCGTTTCTTAGGCAATCTCTTCCTCTTCGACTCTTGAAATCTGCGTGACTCTTTCTGAGCATAAGTTTGTTTTTGTTTCCTGCGACGGGTTACAACAGTCCAACCTTCATTCTCATCTACGGTTGGCTCTAAAATACATCTTTCTTGGATGGGAGCTTGTCGATTTTCCGCCTGAAGGTTGTGGTCCGAGGATCTCTTTTGACATTGAACAAAAACTGGCTCAAGGGAGCCGAATTGAATCAAGTATCGAGACCAACACAGTGTTGCACCCTTGAGCGGTTGTAACGGCCCAGAAATTTCATCCCGGTCTTCCCGGGAGGCCCAGGGGCATTTTGGTAATTTTGGGTCGGGCCGACAGGGCCGGTTTCGAAATTATAAATTGCCGGAGAAATCATGAGTCGATTTGAATGGGATCGGGAATTTTGGTGAAGACATTTGGGCTTGGGAAAGAGTAAAAATAAATAAGGAATTAAATAGCACGTCGAGTGAGATTCGAGCTAGGGACGTGTCGCGTGCTAGGCAGGGGGCGCTGCCAGCCCAGCCACTGGGCGTGTTTGTTAAACTATGCGCGCGATCTGGTATATATGCCGTGCACAGTGGGATTTTTATATAAAAGCAGAATTTCGCCCGATTCCTTCCCCATTTCTCTTCTTCTTCTTCGCGACTCTTCTCCGACCGACCATCGACCTCTCCCTCGTCGACCGGTCATTTCCGAGCTCTTCTTCTTCTCGATTCGAAGCCCATTCTTTCCCCGAGCGCGCAGTACTTCTTCTTCTTCTTCTTCTTCTCCTTCAAAATTCGAGTTCTTCACCTGTTTGGGCTTCGCCATTTCCGCCGAGTCGAGGTAATTTGAAGTATGGGTTTTGTGCAGCTAGTGTAGGGGAGTTCGCCATCAAAGAATCGCTCGTCGAATCCCCGTGGATCGCTCGAATTCGGGTTTTCTTCTTGCCCCTGTTTCGCGCAGAAACAGAGCCTGCCGCCGAGCCGCGCCGCGCATCGCCTCGCTCCCGCGCGCACGCCTCGCCCAGCTCCGTGTCACGCCGCTCGCGCCTCTGCATCGCTCGCGCGCCCGCGTCTGCGCCCAACGCCCTGTTCGTCCGCGCGCAGCTCGCGCCCCAGCGCGCGCACCTAGCACGCCCATTTCTGCACCCACGCGCCCACTCCTGCGCCCCAGCGCGCCAGCCCAACCCGTTCTTGCCCGTTCGTCTGCAATCGGCCCGTTAAATGCGCGTGCTCGTCGCGCTCGTAAGTTTTCTCCGAGTGAGCCTTGTTTGTTTTATTATATTTAGGCCTATTGTGTGATTTTTGTTGTGATTGATAGGTTCTCGATAGCTAGTTCGGGTTCGTTCGCCGCTTAGGATTTCGTGTCAAATTGTCCCCGGCCAAGGTAAGGATTTCTTACCAGAGTTGTGTGAACCCTGCGATATTATATGTGATTGCTGATTGATTGCTTGTTTGTGTTTATTGACATGTATAGCTAGGTACTCAATTCTGAATTCCCGATTAGCATGTTGTTCCTGATTAATTCTCATGTTAATCCATGCTAGGTTGTTCCCTTCTAGCATGCTCGTATCTGCTCCTTGCTTCATAGTATCATGCTAGGCTCGTTGTATTCTTATTGAGCACGTATTGGATTTTATGGAATTGTTTGCTGTTTGCTAGGACAGGTTAGAATTGCAGGTAGATAGCATCATCCGGGCCTGATGCATAAAGGACCTTGCATCCATGGCAGGGACGTCGAGCAAGTCATTCCGTTCCCTGGACCCCGTGAGGGATTAGCTAACCCAAGCGGTAGGCCCCGCAATCTTGGGTGAGGGTGGCGATTGTTAATACCCCAACGGTCGGGATGATGACTTGGCATTGCCTCGCGTCCCGGCGATCGGCACGTCCTCGGCGTGTTCGGCCGTAGCCCACGATTGCCACTGTTAAGGCGGGGGACGACTTCTCGGTGTAAGCCTACCACGACCGTTCCTTGGCCCCGGTGCGGTGGTTCAGGTGACATAGTTTACGTGTCCAGTCTCACACCCTATGTCGTGACACCGATCCAAAGATTTAGTTAAGCGTGGTGGACTGGACATGGGCAGCTTGCCTCTAGACCGGCACCCCCATGGTCTCCGCAGAGCACGCGGTGCATGCTTACGCTCATTACTGGCGCCGACCGGAGAGCTCCTCGGGATTGTGAGCAGTGTACCTTTCGTCCACGATGAGCGAGGTTGAGGCCGGGACTTGTTTCTCGTATATAGGCGACTTATGTATTGGGTGTGTGGTGATATTATTCCGGACTAAGACCCTAAATTGGCATCCGAGGCCCAAGTGTGGGCTAAGCTATGTGCTCTATTCTGTGTTTATATTCATAGCTTGCATACGCTCATCGAGATGACCATGTATATCGTATTGTACCCCGGTTGGGGATTCTTACTGAGTAATTCGTTACTCACCCTTACTGTGGTTTTTCCACAGGTAACCAAGTTGCGAGACAGGATGGCTGAAGGAGAAGCTGTGATCATGGGGCTCAATCATCAAACTCTGATTTTGTGTTATGACTCTTTATGTTTTATTTTCCCCTGAATGCATGTAGCCGGGCACGGAGCCCTAGGATGTTTTTTGAATATTTTGTGGATTCCAGCATTATTGTATCTAGACATGTTTTGAATGATTTTAAGAAATCTCTGATCGGAGTATACTTTGGGAATGTATTTATCTTGGAACAGGTGCTTGGAAACAGGGGCGAGTTCGTGGAAATTGTCTAGTTTTTAAAGGGGTTATTTTGAATGTTTTGTTTTAATTGGAATCCGAAATCATGTCTGTTTAAATGTCCTTTACTTTGAATGCATGCATTGGGGTAAGGGCCCATTTAGTGCCCCATTCGTGTCGGTCCCTTACAGTTGGTATCAGAGCTCAGAGTCATAGATTCTGTAGATTGACCTTTTTATTGTAGGTCGTTTTTCCATGATCACTAGCACTCCGACAGTCATCAGGTACGCCTAAGTTTACTATTTGTTGTAGAAAATTGGTTAAGAATTTACAATACCTGTCATCTAGTGTTTGCCTTGTGTAGTGTTGTTTAGCGGAGACGAGCAGGTTCTGACTCGTTATTGGTTTGGGTTTAGAGCGCCATCATGCCAACTTCCCGCAGTGTGTGATGTATGTTGTGGCTTGTTGTGGTATCCAGGTAGGTTCGGATGCCCTGGGACATCGTTCCAGAGGGAGGTAGAGATTGGACTCCCATAGGCCAACTGTGGCCCAATTGATGGTTTTCCCCTAGTGAGAGGGTGGAGGTGCTTTGCCTTGGAATGCCACTCCAAGAGAGAAGTTAATGTGGTTGTCTTTGATGTGGATGTTGGTGGAGCAGGTCCCCGTGTGGACTAGCCTGGGTAGCTCAAGTGTTGATCTTGAGCCTTGATAGATTAATTGGTTGCCTAGAGAGTGGTTGCAAAGTTGGTAGCCTTCAAGAAGGTTGATGAGGCATCTTGTGCTTCTTTAAAGTGTTGTTGTTTGCAGCCAGTAAGCCGAAACCCTGTAGTTAAGGGTGCAGCAAGCAGTGTTCTCTATGGACTGGATCCGTTGGTGGTTTCCTCAGTTGTTTGGTAAAAAATGAACACTCTTCTTTTGGTAAGCCCTAGAGTAGGGCTAGCTGCTGCATGTTGAGAGAGCCGACCAGAGTTTGTTGAGCATCAGGTGGAGATGCAAGAGTAGGCTGTGAGCCTTCAGCTTGATGAGATGCCTTAGGCATGGTTGTTGGAGTTGAGCCCTTGGATGCCGAGCCAGAATTCGTGTCACTTGAGGTTGTGACCTTGTTGGCCCCGTTGTAGTAAGATATGGATTTGGTAGTAGTGGCACTTGAGGTGCATTGGTTGGTGTGCCGCTTTGGCACTAGATCAGGTTCAGGTCTGAGTTTGGCGTGGGCATAGCAGATGGTTCTATGTCGTTCGAAGTTCAGCGTACTCCTTTAGCCTTGGATCCGTTTATGGTAATTGCACCTGTGTAGGTCGTGCAAAAGGGCTAGTTCAGTGGTAATCAAAGGACTTCAAGCGAAAGGATGTTCGAGAGGAGCCGGAGCCTTTTCCCAGTGTTACTGGAGATTGAGTAAGTCAAGCAGGTTGTCGGTTGGTAAGTGTTAGTGCGCATGCATCTCACGCTAGTGTTAAGGCCAAGAGATCTTTGTGGTTGGTAGTGCGGTCAACTACCTTCGAGTGCCTAAATCTCCGGAGAGTTGAGCATCGTAGAAGTAAGTTGGGTCCAGCTGAGGGACTATGAGTTGGATGCCTATGAGGGGAGTAGGATGCCTTGTGTGAGGAGTTGGATGCCTTATGGGTAAGCACCCTTGGTAGAGGCTTGGCATAAAGTAAGTTTGGTTTGGCCTGGTTATGCTTTGGTAGAGCAAGGTTGCCACAGCTTCGAGCATCGTGCGGAGATGGAACTTTGGGTGTTCCGTTGATTGGTTGTATCTCTGCTAGGAGCTAGTGTTGCTTTTGGGAGAAAAAACATTTGTTAATCTTGGATCTCTAAATGAAGGTTGGGAGTTGTGCACACAAGTGTCTTTTGTGTGGTTCGTTCTGTGGCGAGAGTTTCAGATCCATGTAGGGTTTGCTTTGGGGATCTGGTGCTCAGTTCTTGGAAAAGTTGGACTCCAGGTGGATGTTGTAAGGCTTTAGTGAGGTGGTAAGGATACCATGCTCGTGGTATCAGGTTGTTGCTTAGGTAAGATTTGTTAAGTGGACCTAAGCTTGGTTGGCGGATCTTCTTGTTGATCGTCATGACTGAGAGAGTTGTTCGGATCCTTCCTTGGGTAGGAGTTATGTTGTGGTTGAGGTCTGAGTAGGAGGATGACGCATTCGGTAGCGTTTCGGGTCCTCTTGGTTCCCAAGGAGTTGGAGTTGGCCAGCATGGTTGTGTTGCTGGAAAATGGAGTTGTTGTTTGTTCAGGCAGTTGGCTGTTAGTCCGTTAGTTAGCAGTGGGTGTTGAGGGTTGTGGAGAACCTCTCTAGAGCTCAATCAGGCCCAGATAGTGAGTTTCAGTTGGCAAGTTGAAGCCGTGTAGTTTGTAGCCTCGGGTGAATTGCTGGCAGTCTTGGTAGCCTAGCAAGTTAAATTTGTTTGGAGTAGAGTCCGGATTGGTTCTGGTATGGTGACAAGTTGATGCTTGGTGTTGACCAAGGTGTGGATTGAAATTTCTTAAAGTCAGTTTGTTCGTGGGGCGAATGGTTCGTGCCCTGTTGGTTGTCTTCCTGTTTCCAGGAAAGTTGAGAGTTGCCCCGTTGGTATTTGGAGGTTCAGTTCGTGGTGGACCCCTGTTGCTACCCCGTGAGATTTTGATCTTGTTGCTTCAGTAGAGCAAGACAGTGAGTGTATGTTGAGCTCTCTGTCCCTCGGTTGTCTGCTCGTAGGAGCCGTTTCTTTCTGGGTTTGGCAGTTTGCTGCCGTCGGTTTGTTAAGGATTTTTCTGCCATAGCCTCGCCCCTCACTCGTCTGACGAGGAAGGGTGTCGAGTTTATTTGGAACAGTAAGTGTGATGAGAGCTTTGCGAGCTCAAGCGCTTTGCCTCAAGACACCGGTGTTGGCGATCCCGGAGGGACAAAGCGGTTTCGTGATTTACAGCGATGCTTCCAAATTCGGGTTAGGTTGTGTGTTGATGCAGCACGGGAAGGTCATTTCTTATGCTTCCCGTCAGCTGAAGCCATATGAGCAGAACTATCCGACTCATGTTATGGAGTTGGCAGCAGTGGTGTTTGCACTGAAGATTTGGAGGCATTACCTGTATGGTGAGCGGATTCAGACTTTTACCGATCACCAGAGCCTCAAGTATCTGTTTACTCAGAAGGGGCTGAATATGAGGCAGAGGAGATGGTTAGAGTTGGTAAAAGATTATGACTGCGAGATTTGTACCATCCGGGCAAAGCAAATGTTGTAGCTGATGCTTTGAGTAGGAAGACGTCGCACTCCGCGGCGTTGTTGAGTTCGGCCAGCATTGCGGCGGGAGTTCGAGAGTGGGCTGAGGTTGCAGTGTTGTTGGGTGAGGTTACTGCGAGAGTAGCTCAGTTGTTAATTCAGCCATCGATTAGACAGCGGATTATTGATAGTCAGCTGAGTGACCCCGCACATAAGAAATTGGGTGACAGAGTTAGTGCTGATGGAGATTTTGATTTCGTATATTCACCAGACAGTGGGCTGACGTACAGAGGCCGTTTGTGTGTTCCGGATGTTGCAGGATTGCGAGCGAGTTGCTCTCGAGGCCCCTGATTCTTCGTTTGATTGGCACCCCGGGGGTACCAAGATGTATCAGGATCTTAAGCAGACATTCTGGTAGATGGGTATAAAAAGAGATGTTGCGGAATTTGTCAATCGATGTCTCACTTGTCAGCAAGTGAAGGCACCCAGGCAGAGACCAGCCGGTTTGTTGCAGCCGCTGAGTATACCTCAGTGGAAATGAGAAGAGATCTCCATGGACTTTATTGCTGGTTTGCCGAGGACTCCGAGGAAGTTCTCTCAGATTTGGGTGATAGTCGACCGATTGGCTAAGAGCGCACACTTCATTCCCGGTAGAGACACTTATACCGTGGAACAGTGAGCGCAGTTGTTTTTGGAACAGATTGTTCGCTATCACGGTGTGCCTGTGAGGATTGTGTCTGACCGTGATTCGAGGGCTTGTGTGTTGGATTTCCCGGGCAGTTGGGACCAGTACCTGTATATGATGGAGTTTGCATATAACAACAGTTATCAGTCGACGATTCCGATGGCTCCATTCGAGGCTTTGTATGGTAAGCGTTGCCGATCTCCTGTGTTCTGGGAAGAGGTTGGTGATAGGCAGGTTTTGGGTCCCGAGTTGCTGTAGTTGACCAATGGTGCCGTGCTGAAGATTAGAGCTCGTATGTTGACAGCTCAGAGCAGACAGAAGAGTTATGCCGATGTTCGGCGTCGGGATTTGGAGTTTGAGGTTGGCCAACATGTATTCCTAAAGGTCGCACCGATGCGAGGTGTTTTGAGGTTTGGCAAGCGTGGAAAGCTGGTCCGTTTGAGATTCTGGAGAGGATCGGCAAGGTTGCTTATCGATTAGCCTTGCCACTGCCATTGTCAGCGGTTCACAGTGTTTTCCATGTTTCGATGTTGAGACAAGATGCGTCTGCGGACACATCGCACATTGTCGATTTTGAGCCTTTGCAGTTGAATGAGGATTTGAGCTTCGAGGAGAACCAGTGGGGATCCTTGCCCTTGACACCAAGACATTGCGTGATCGTGAGATTCGTTTGGTAAAGATTCAGTGGAGGAGTCGGAGTTCAGAGGAAGCCACTTGGGAGCGGGAGGATGAGATGAGATTGCAGCATCCCGAGCTGTTCCAATCTTAAGTGACTTTCGAGGACGAAAGTCTTATAAGGGGGGATATTGTAACGGCCCGGAAATTTTATCCCGGTCTTCCCGGGAGGCCCAGGGGCATTTTGGTAATTTTGAGTCGGGCCGACAGGGCCGGTTTCGAAATTATAAATTGCCGGAGAAATCATGAGTCGATTTGAATGGGATCGGGAATTTTGGTGAAGACATTTGGGCTTGGGAAAGAGTAAAAATAAATAAGGAATTAAATAGCGCGTCGAGTGAGATTCGAGCCAGGGACGTGTCGCATGCTAGGCAGGGGGCGCTGCCAGCCGAGCCACTGGGCGTGTTTGGTAAACTATGCGCGCGATCTGGTATATATGCCGTGCGCAGTGGGATTTTTATATAAAAGCAGAATTTCGCCCGATTCCTTCCCCATTTCTCTTCTTCTTCTTCGCGACTCTTCTCCGACCGACCAGCGACCTCTCCCTCGTCGACCGGTCATTTCCGAGCTCTTCTTCTCCAGTTCGAAGCCCATTCTTTCCCCCGAGCAGCAGGTACTTCTTCTTCTTCTTCTTCTCCTTCAAAATTCGAGTTCTTCACCCCTGTTTCGGGCTTCGCCATTTCCGGCCGAGTCGAGGTAATTTGAAGTATGGGTTTTGTGCAGCTAGTGTAGGGGAGTTCGCCATCAAAGAATCGCTCGTCGAATCCCCGTGGATCGCTCGAATTCGGGTTTTCTCCTTGCCCCTGTTTCGCGCAGAAATAGAGCCTGCCGCCGAGCCACGCCGCGCATCGCCTCGCGCCCGCGCGCACGCCTCGCCTAGCTCCGTGTCACGCCGCTCGCCCGCGCGCGCCCTCGCGCCACTGCATTGCTCGCGCGCCCGCGTCTGCGCCCAACGCCCTGTTCGTCCGCGCGCAGCTCGCGCCCTAGCGCTCGTCCGCGCCCCAGCGCTCCCAGCATGCCCATTTCTGCACCCACGCGCCCACTCCTGCGCCCAGCGTGGCGCCAGCCCACCGAATTCTTTGCCGCCGTCTGTCGTGCAATCGCCCGTTAAATGCGTTAAATCGCGCCTCGTGAGTTGCTCCCGAGCTGAGCCTTGTTTGTTTTATTATATTTAGGCCTATTGTGTGATTTTTGTTGTGATTGATAGGTTCTCGATAGCTAGTTCGGGTTCGTTCGCCGCTTAGGATTTCGTGTCAAATTGTCCCCGGCCAAGGTAAGGATTTCTTACCGAGTTGTGTGGACCTCGCGATATTATATGTGATTCTTGATTGATTGCTTGTTTGTGTTTATTGACATGTATAGCTAGGTACTCAATTCTCGAATTCCCGATTAGCATGTTGTTCTGATTAATTCTCATGTTAATCCATGCTAGGTTGTTCCCTTCTAGCATGCTCGTGATCTCGCTCCTTGCTTCATAGTATCATGCTAGGCTCGTTGTATTCTTATTGAGCACGTATTGGATTTTATGGAATTGTTTGTCGCTTGCTAGGGCGAGTTAGAATTGCGGTAGTTAGCATCATCCGGGCCCGATGCATAAAGTACCTTGCATCCATGGCGGGGACGTCGAGCAAGTCATTCCGCCCCTGGACCCCGTGAGGATTAGCTAACAAGCGGTAGGCCCCGCAATCTTGGGTGAGGGTGGCGGTTGTTAATGCCCCAACGGTCGGGATGATGACTTGGCATTGCCTCGCCCCGGCGATCGGCACGTCCTCGGCGTGTTCGGCCGTAGCCCCGATTGCCACTGTTAAGGCGCGGGACGACTTCTGGTGTAAGCCTACCACGACCGTTCCTTGGCCCCAAGTGTGGTGGTTGGTGACATAGTTTACGTGTCCAGTCTCACACACCTATGTCGGTGGTGACGAGATCCAAAGATTTAGTTAAGCGTGGTGGACTGGACATGGGCGACTTGCCTCTAGACTGGCACCCCCATGGTTGCTGATGAGCGCGCGGTGCATGCTTACGCTCATACTGACGCCAGGCAGAGCTCCTCGGGATTGTGAGCCGTGTATCTTTTCGTCGACGATGAAGCCGAGGCCGGGACTTGTTTCTCGTATATAGGCGACTTATGTATTGGACTGTGTGGTGATATTATTCCGGACTAAGACCCTAAATTGGCATCCGAGGCCCAAGTGTGGGCTAAGCTAAGCTATGTGCTCTAATCTGTGTTTATATTCATAGCTTGCATACGCTCATCGAGATGACCATGTATATCGTATTGTACCCCGGTTGGGGATTCTTACTTGAGTAATTCGTTACTCACCCCTTCGTGGTTTTTCCACGGGTAACCAAGTTGCGAGACATGATGGTGAAGGAGGAGCTGTGATCATGGGGCTCAATCATCAAACTCGATTTTGTGTTATGACTCTTTATGTTTTATTTTCCCTAAATGCATGTAGCAGGCACGAGAGCCCTAGGATGTTTTCTCGAATATTTTGTGGATTCCAAAGCATTATTGTATCTAGACATGTTTTGAATGATTTTAAGAAATCTCTGATCGGAGTATACTTTGGGAATGTATTTATCTTGGAACAGGTGCTTGGAAACAGGGACAGGTTCTAGGGAAATTGTCTAGTTTTTAAAGGGGTTATTTTGAATGTTTTGTTTTAATTGGAATCTGAAATCATGTCTGTTTAAATGTCCTTTACTTTGAATGCATGCATTGGGGTAAGGGCCCATTTAGTGCCCCATTCGGGTCGGTCCCTTACAACGGTTGTATTTTAGGCTGAAGAACCACAACGACACGATTTGCTTGAGCTACTTCCTCTAAGTCCAGCTCAATTTTCTTTTCTCTAGCCAATCTCAGAATCAACTCTTTCAGAACGAAGCATTTCTCGATGGGATGGTTGACAACGCGATGGTATTTACAGTAGTTAGGATCATTTACCTTGCCTAACTCCTCGGGACGCTTGCATTCGGGCACTGGATGAGTTTTGCTTCCAGCAGTTGCTCTAACATGTCAGAAACATCGAAGTCTGGGAATGGATAGACTTTTTCTTGTCTTTCCTGAAGCGTTAGGCGACGTCGTTGCTCTACAACTGGTCGTTTCTCAGCTTTTGTTTCCTTTGCTTTTGAGGAAAACTTTAATGGAGTTGCACCGATGGTCATTGACTCCTTTTGCCACATTTTTTGTAACTTTTTCTGTGGGCTTGAAATCCTTCTTTTCCTTACGAGTTTCTAAGACCAGAGAATCTTTGTTTCCCTTTGCGTCAATGCTTAGCTCCATATCATGAGCTCGGGTGGCCAGCTCCTCAAAGGTGCGAGGCTTGATTCCCTTCAGGATGTATAAAAGTCCCCAATGCATGCCATGGATACAAATGTCGATTGCGGACGTTTCAGTGAGGCAGTCTTTGCAGTCCAGACTTAGAGCTCGCCAACAGTTAATATAGTCGACGACAGGCTCGCCCTTCCGCTGCTTCGCATTTGTTAATTCTATCATGCTGACAGTCCGTCTCGTGCTATAGAACTGCTTAAGGAACTCTCTCTCCAACTCTTCCCAGCTATCTATCGTTTCAGCTTCAAGATCAGTATACCAGTCGAATGCATTCCCCTTAAACGTTCGGAAAAACTGCCTGACGAGAAGGTCTCCTCGAGTTCCAGCGGTTTCACAAGTTTCTACGAAATGAGCAACATGTTGTTTGGGGTTGCCTTTTCCATCAAACTGCTGGAACTTAGGCGGTTGGTATCCTGCATGCATTCTTAAGTTGTCTATTCTCTTTTGTGTATGGCTTGGAATACAAAAGAGAACTTTGAACTTGCCCACCACCTTGAGCTTTAATAGTGTTCGTGATCAGGTCATGTAGTTGTTGAACAGACAAGGAAGCGACAGAGGTTGAGTGTAGTTGTGGTTGTGCTTCAAAGAGAGGGTTCTTTCCTTTATCATTGACTCTCTCATGTAGACTTTGGCTTGATTCAGCTGTCTCTCGGTTCTGCATTTGATTTTTGAGGTAAGCGATCTCTAAGTCTCTTTCCTCAATTGTTTTCATCATCTGCTCGAGCTTTCTTTCAAACTCTTCCATTCGATCATCGCCTCCATCACCAGCCATCATAACAGACATCACATCAGGATTAGACGTCTCCTTTGGTTGATCAACGCTAGGACTGACTTGGTCAAACAATGGGTTATCTTTGACGACGATTTCATCAGAGGCCCCCTCTAGTAGTCCTGCAATTCTTTTTGCGATCGCATCTGGTGTTACTTGAGGTTCATTGCTCTCGACAGACTTGGAACGACTACGCGTGATAGGTCTAGTGTAGTTTCTTGGAGCCAGCACCTTCGAGGTAGTGTTTCTTCCATTGATTATGCCTTCTGGAGCAGCGGTCTTTGATGTGGCTTTTCCAGACATGGTGGCTTGATTTATGTGAGAGATTGAGATGAGAGGTAGAGAGGTCCCACTGGGCGTGCCAATTTGTTCACACGAGATTTCTGGAGAAATTTGGTTTCGTGGAGTTGAACTTCAGTTTGAGATGAGTTTGCGAAAGTGGTTCGATCTCTATGCTTGATCCTCTAATTCGTTCTCTCTGAATGGATATTCTTGGTATGAAGAGCAATTTTAAGAACAAAATATGTGTTCTTCGTATACAACTGCTCGTTTATGGAACTATTTGTCTTTCGAAGTAATTTTTGTCTTCGAAACGACGTTTGATCTTTAGAACCGTGGAGAGACCTCAACAAATGTGAATTCCCTCTCTAGTTCCAAAAATTTTCCACCCCTTGAAATGAAGAGAGCTCCTCTATTTATAGAACCGTGGAGAGACCTCAATAATATTTTGTCTATTTATAGAGTTCTCATGCATCGTGGGCTTAGGCCCTAATGGGCTTTTGGGCCTGGCCCATGGGCTTGGCCTTTTGGGCTTGAAATTCATGGTTCGGTTTACTTGGTTTGGTTTTATTTTGGCCAAATTCAAGATAAACCAATTTATTTATTTAAATTAATTTTGAGAAATATTGTCCCAAAATTTAATTTAATTTCACCATTAAATTTGAGATAACGACGTGGCAGCTTGTAATTGACCGAAATTTCTCAGTCAACAGTATGAAATACATTATTGTTCCAATTGTAAATACAATTTATTAACGTCAATGATGCATTTACCAAATATTAAAGACAAAATATTGCTTGAATGATTTATATTAACTTTTGTGTTATTTAATGTATTTACCTGGTATTCAATACATTATTTCTCGAATTGTATATATCTATATACATTGAAAAGATCTCAAATTGTATATAGTGTATTAACGTGGTGTTAGTTTAATATATTTATTAACTATTAAATACTATATTGCTTCGATTGTAAATAGTCAATATTAGTTGAGCTTACTAACCAGGGATTAAAATACAGTATTACCAAATGAATTAATGACGCAATGATTTCATTATTTAGTTGTTATCCCATTCAACACCAACGTCATAGTTTCGATCCTCATAATTGTTATTTGTCTCCCATCCTTTCATATGTACTAAAAAAATTTTGATGGGAGTTGAGTGTTTTATGAAATCCAGTTGATGAGATCAGAGTGTTTTTAAAGATAAATCATTTCCTTTATTATTATTGTTAGTTATTACTTTCAAAAAACAAAGTAATAGAATTAAAGAACATTTCATATAAAAAGAAACAAAAAAAAAAGAGTAGTAATCCTTTTCTCGAAATAACTCCTTTTATAAAGTAAAAAATAGGTACATAAACAAATGATAGAAACTGCCAAAAAATCAATCTCGAACAATACAAATAAAAGTAACTATATAACACATATTTCAATGGAATATATAATCCTTACACACTATGAAATAGCCTAACAATGGATTCTAAAAACACCATGAATAAAGACAAATTTTGATGTAATTGAAATGAAAATCCTTGTGGAGAGCCAAGTTTCATCCCAGCAATTCAAGAAACAGAGTGGCAAAAACCATGGTGGGATCTCCAAGAACAATGCTAACAATGGTCTTCAAAAGAACCTTAAGGGTTCTCCAAAACTTGTTCCCACTTTTTCCATAACTCTCTGCTCGAACTTGAATTTCCTTCAAATTCACAATCTCCAGAGCCAATGATTGATCAGCACAGCTTCTATGAACAGAGTGTTTGGTTTTGTTGTTGACACTGTCCCCTTGAAATGCTTTCCATTGTTCCATAACCATTTGTGTGACACATCCCACATGAACATGGTACATCCTGCACTCGGATATGTAACACCATCCATTGTTTTGGCCATCTCTTTTGATGCTCCTCTTGTTGCACCAAAAGCATTTGTCTTTCACTTTCTTGTCGAGATTGAATATCAACTCTCCTTCCTCGTGTTTCATCACGTATCTTCGTTTGAGGTTTCTGCAGCACGGGTGGAGGTCCAAGTCCTGCTCCTCGCAGTGGTACACGAAGCCGTTGATTGGCTTTCGACACGCGTCGCATAGCACTTTGCAGTCCTTGCAGCAGCCTTTTGGTGGGGTTGTCAGGAATTCGAAGGTGGAATTGGGGAAGAATTCGTGGCAAGTTGGGGAGAGTTGTGGGAACATACAGTGCTCGTGAAGATCGAAATTGCATTTTTCGCATCGGTAGCGAGGGCCGAAGCCTTTTTCCTTGCAGCCGTCGCAGGTGTAGGGCTTGACATAGTGTTTAAGCTCTAGGGAATGCTTGTGGCTTTTTGTAGGGAAAAACTTTGCTGTTTCTTCTGTGTTGGTGTTTTGGCGAGAAGCCATTTTTGGAGGCAGGGGAAAAGGAAAACAGAGGAGATTTGAGAAGAAATTTAAATGGCAGTTGGGTTTGTTAATTGGTATCTCATTCTTAGCTTTGTATTTATAGATATGAAAAAAATGGGAAGTAATAAATTAAAGAAAATTTCCTATCTCTTTCCGCAAATGAAAACTTTGAAACTTACTCCTTAATCTTAGTTTCGAGCTTTCGTTGGAAGTCCAATTGACTTCCGTTACTGAATTCCTTCACAAGTCTAGAGCTTTTCTTCCAAGTACGCGCTTTATTTATTATTATTATTTTTTCAAAAATTAATGAAAACGTAAGAAATAAATCAAACATATGCCCAAACTTGTATTTTTTTACTAAAATTTGAAGTTTTAAATAAGTATCCATAAAACACATAAAAATACTTATATTAAATATGCACACTACATGTAATGATTTATGTCAATTTCTTTTGTATTTAGTATTTGAGATATGTACTTCATAGTTTTGAATAACACCAATTAACCCAAATCGTCATAAAAATCACCAATTATACTACGAACAAACTATTAATATTCATAACAAATAGAAACAATACTATTTTTCTAAAAACGACTTGTTACAACATATAAATGCTCTTTATCAACTGAACAAATAATTTGGTTACCCTTTAAATACATGGAACAAAGAATGATAATAAGTTTTTATTTCGTATTCCTGGCAAAAACTCAAGGTACGTCCCAAATCACAATGAAGAAAACCAATAATATATCGAACAAACAAACAATACCCAAACTATAACATGCCTCGTCAAGAAATCAATAATGAAGGTGAAGCAAAATTGAGTAAATGGAGCAATGAGATGCGAATCATGAGAAGCCAAACAAAAAGGAAGAATCAAAAGGGAAACAAATACATAATCACAATCAGATCACTGGAAGAGTAAACCACGATAAATTCGAGATTCTTTCCAAAAAGTCATCGAAGAATCATTGAAGATCCGAACAAAGAGGAAGATTACCGCCCAAGCTAAAACCAAAATTCTTGTCTCGAGTCATCGATTCAAAGCCCTAGTGGGAGGAAATAAAGGGAGGCTATTAGGAAGAAGAAAGGGAGCAAAGATTTTGGTGTTGATTGTGCACAGAGTTAAGGAAACGAAGTGTTGCAACCACGAAGTCTATTGATCCAGCTGCCGATTAGTAGTTTTTACTTATTGTTTTTCTTAGTAGAACTCTATTGTTACTCTAGTTTTTCTAAACCAGTTTTGCAAGTTAATAATATGTCATTTGTCATGACTTTATCTTCTCTATTTATTGTTATGACATTTTTCTGCGTTATGAACTAATTTACGTTAGGTGACATTAAGGAAAAATGAGATTGTTAACACACGTGCTAGGAAAAATTAGGAAGGTGTGATCAAAGCATGTTATATTAGGGTTTCATTAAAATAGTAAGTATTGACCGACCATCCACACAAACTAATATGCTATTAATTTAGAAAAAAAAAACCTAAGGCTACTTTGCATGTTCGATAGGTTACTATAACGTCTCCAATGCTTTTTAAAAAGAGTTTAGAAATAAACGCTTTACTACTGCATGCAGTGCACTTATTTAATTTCAACGCTAACTTGCAACGGGAGTTGGAGTTAGTGTAAATGAATGCGGAAGCGGCCATTAGAATAGAAAAGTATGGTGATGATTCCTTATCAAATAGCCTTCCTAATACGCGAATACATCCCATGAGTACCTTAGTTGTGGCTTTCATTTTTAATAAGTTTTATGCATTTCTACCTCTTTGCTTAATTGCGAAGATTCTTGAACCTGTTTATTTTTTCGCACGATTCTAAATTACAATTGATTAGTAACCCACAGTCCCTGAGGAAGAACAATATAAATATATTTATCACTTATTACAGACTGCGTATACTTATGCATTGTGGATGCATGCGTATGATAATTCGAGGACCACAAACTCAATCACCAACTGAACACATTTTTCCAAAAAAAAAGAGTGACTACTACGAGAATCAGCGATTACCTACTATTTCTAGCACAAGTTCCAAGGTGATTTGAGCACTTTTAGAGCCCAATTTTTTATGCTATCAATAGAATACCTTCAACTACGAGCTTGGGGATGAAGATTGATGCACGACACGAATTTCCAAAGGAGCGTTAGGGAAGAAATGTTAGATAAAGGAAATGAGGAAAAAAGAGCAATTGAAAATTCTAGGGCTTCAAGAGGTTTGAAGCAGAAAATCTAGAAATATGTAATTACAAAAATGCCACTAGGGCTTTAACGAATAAAATGTCCTTTTTTTTGAAAAGCGTGAAATTGGAGTTTCACTCCCCTATACTTGGGGCACCACTGGCCCGTAGCGCTTTCCAACGGCCTCGAACCAGTGATCTCAAGGAAGCATGTCTTGAAATCCTTAGTCTGAACCGCTGGGCTGCCCGTAGGACAAGACCTCTATGGTCCCTGAAAGGCCAATCTAATAAATTAAAACCCCTTCGAGAGTCCTGGGGAAACAAAATATGTACCTATTTACAGAAGATGAAAGTATAAGTTGTTACACGTTTGAATGTTTTTTTTCTTCTTAAGGAGTTAGAGACAATAGTTTGTTTGGATTTTAGTTAGTGTTGTGGCATAAGGCAAAGGCCAAATAGTTTTTTTTAAGAGATGTTATGGTTAAGATCATTGAGCCTACTTTGAATTTAAGCGATATTATCTATGATTATATTTGAATATTTCAAGTTGTGTATGAATGATTACGTGAATATCCTTTAGAGTGAATCCTTATTGGATATATTTTGATATACTCACCCTTTATTATTTAGCATATTTTAGGTGTTGGAGGACGTCTGGTGATTGGCTCATGGGCACTGTCTTAGTCATTTTATTTCACACTAGACTTAGGACAACCGTAAATGTTTTCCACCTTCAATTAATTCAAAATATATTTTATATTAATGATAATATGGTCAAGAAAATTAAATGTAATTAATGAATTTTTGAGTTAATTTTGGGGATTTAACTTCATTTAATTTTATTTCGGTGTATTCAATGCATGTGTGGTAATTACCCTTAAAGTTTAGCTAAATTTCTTTTGGGTCTTACAGTTATATTTATGAATGTTAAGAACAAAATTTTAAAATTACATACAAATTTTTAATATTTTAAAATCTATGATTTCAGGATATGGCTACTTGATTTTATAATTATTTATTTAATTATGTTTTAACATTTTTTTGAGAATAATTTAGTTTGCTTTAGATTTTTCTAGATTAAAAAAAAGTAGTTACAAATGATCTATTTAAAATAGATTTAATGAAAAAAAACTCACAGAGAATAAAGTCTGAAAATGTTTAATCATTTTCGTAATTAAAAACTAAATGGGAAATCATACCAATTGTGTAAATTTTGGAAACTATTTAGGTAAATATCTACTCTATTCTTTACTTTAGATAAATGTCTAATTTCATATTTGGAGGGGAGAGAGATTAAATTCGTTCCCATTATACCCTACCATAATTTTATTTTCTTTGTTTTTTAAAAAAAAATTCAATAAAAAAAAAAATCCCTCCCTCATTTAAGGGATACACCATGATTTTAGGGAAAAGAATATGTTCATTTGACAAACAATCCCATTTTTAAATCAGTTTTATCATTGCCATTTTTCTCACGTTTGTTTTCTGGTTTTTTTCATTGTTATCTTCTCATTTGATTTTTTCTCTGTTTTTCACTAAATTGCTCTATTTTTTTCTCCTTGTTCTTCAGTTCGTCTTTTTTTAAGAGATTGTTACTGAGAATGGTTTCTTCGAATTTGGATTTAAGCTCAATCAAAGTTTTTCTTTCAATCTCCTTCAGATTTAAGACATGGTTGCTTTTTCCATGGCGATTGGCTTCAAAATTTCATCCTTCACATTTTTCACGGCGATTTTTTCTTCTTCTTCAACAACAACCATCTTTAGCTCTTCTGCAACCTCCACAACCGTCATTAAAGCACCTTCAACCTTGACAATTCAATCAATTTTTTTCTTCTTCCGATTTTACAAAGTCAAGTACCGAGGCACTACTGATTTATATTTTGGAGTTATTTGAAGGATGAAGGGACAAGGTCTGTCAATGGTACATAGTGGTACGTAATCATGATTAAAAGGTGGTTATAACAGAAGACACATATTCTATTTTAAAAGCATGTACTCAATATCTAATAGTGGTGTGTAGCCGTTTGTGCACCATGCAGTACCTTACATTTTACTGTTATTTTGTGGCATAGGTATAACCCAAAACCAGACAGCGTCATTAAATCTATACATACATTTTCAATGCAATCATCATTAGGATGGGTGTACGCAACAATATAATATTATTGTATTCATTATAATGGCGGGTACACAACAGTACGTTCGAAGGTGAAGCTCCTACAACGTGAGTGCAAACGATTGCATGTCACGACAACATTGATCGGAGAAGAGAGTCGCAATTGGTATGGGAGTTGAAAGGACCACTAGGGCTATTTTGTGCTGGGAGTCGAACGAACTTCTGGAAGATGTTGTGAATTTGCCTATTTTGTTACAAAAAACAAAAAATTCGTGGGACTTTAATTGCAAAGATCACGAAACCAAAGAATGTAAAGGTGTGTACTAGCTTATTATTTCAATTTTAGCATTTCTATTCATACACAAGTATGTTAAGTACTAGAACGTACAGTTACACAACAATTTGGTTGTGTATGGTTTCATTCAAAAACCAATAAATTCAAATTTATTGTGTTTACTTTATATTAAAATTTTCATTTATTTTTCAACAAATAAATTTCAACTACAATTTCAATTCTAGTTTTTTGTCAAAAGATTTTATTTTCAAATTATCACAATCTTAGAGTTTGTTAGATAAGTTGTTAGAGTATTGTTATTAATTTTAATAATTAATAGAAATAAGGATAGGGTTACAATGGTAAAATATATTTTCTATAATTAATAAATTTAATTCAAAAATAGAAAATAGACATAAACTTTAATCCTAAAAAAAAGTAGACATTTAGTTAATTTGTTTATTAAAGATAGTCATTTCCTTTCCCTAGTTGCCCATATTAAAAATGAACTAACTACACACTTCTGAAGGTTATACCTAAAACCACAAGAGCCCAATAGTTGAGTCTCCTGCAGAGAATTTTGGAAAACTCGATAAGAGCGCTCTTCCCAACTATTAGGAGTGTTTGGATGAGATTTTTATTGAGGAGTTAGTTTGAAGAGTTATTAATAATCATTTGGATGTGGTTTTAATTACATGAGTGAGACACAATAACTTTTTTATATGTGGATTTAAAATAAGTAGTTATTTTTAGTAGTTAAAAAAAATAATTAGAAACGAGTGATTAAAAATGAATTATTTTCAGAAGTGAGAAATGAATTATTTTCAGAAGTGAGAAATGAATGATTAGAAATTAGTAGTTTAGAAATGAGGAGTTATTTTGAGTATTAAAAAATGAATGAGTGGTTAGAAATAAGGAATTATTTTGAGTAGTTGCAAAAAATTCATTTGGATATAGTTTTTCAATGAATTAGTAAATCTTCGATCTAAATTCTCCTTAAATATGACAAACAAACACCCCCTTAACTCTCCCAAGATGACTTCAACCTCAACGTCACTTGAATGGATGGAGGGTTTTTTTTTTTTTTTTTTATCAAACCAATAATAATTAAGAATAAAGAGATTGGAACCATGACCTTTAAATTTATGCAGTAAAAATAATAATAAAAATTAAATAATACAATGCATCATTTTCTTCGTCTGTCTCACTTCCCTCCCTCTCAAGAACTCCACTGCGAAAGAAAAAAATAGAACAAAACAGAGCCTGAGATAACTACTGTCAATCTGAGACTAAAATCGCCAAACCAAAAACATTTTCCCCCTTCCAAAATTTGATCTTTACGGCTCCAAAAATCAAAATAAAAAACAAATCAAAATAGAAACTCAATCCAAATCCAAGACTATGCTTAATTAATGAAACCCATTTCAAAACTCTAAAAAACAAATTTAAAATCTGAAAAACTCAAAGTCAAGAAAAAACCTAATTAAAATATTGAAGAAAAAAATGGACTCACAAACTCAAAAAGACCTGCCATTATCATTTAGCAATGTTAACCTATGATAAGGGAACTCCAAATGGATTTGTTAAAATAAGGTGAAGGATTGACGATTTTAGTCTTAGATAGATACAATTACTACGTCAAGACAGTAGCTATCTCACTATTTGTCATTTTTTTTGCTATGCAGTTCTTGAGAGGGAGGGACCAAAATGGAACAAAAACGATAGTTCAAGGACTTAAATTAGACTTTTGAAAGTTTAAGTACCAAAATGGAACAACCATAATAGTTTAGAGACCAAAATAGTATTTTACTCATAATTCATTTATAAAGCCAAATACATACATAAACAAATGATAAAAACTGTTGAAAAATAAATCTCTTTTTTAGTACATATTGGTGGAGGGAAGAAAAATAGGGATTCTCAAAATTAAACTTATGCTAGTGTTGAACTGGTTTAAACCAAACAGAGAAACCATTGCATCATTGACTTATTTGGTGAAAAATCAATACCGAACCATACAAATAAAAATATCCTTAAACATCTCTAAAGTAACTATATAACAATTATTTCAATGGAATGTATAATCCAAAAACACCCTATGAAATAGTCTAACAATGAATTCTAAAAACACCATGAATAAAGACGAATTTTGATGTAATTGAAACGGAAATCCTTGTGGAGCCAAGTTTCATCCAAATAATTCAAGAAACAGAGGAATAAAAGCCGTGGTGGGATTTCCAACAACAATACCAACAATGGTCCTCAAAAAAATCTTAATGGTTTTGCAATACTCGTTCCCACTTTTTCCTCTGCCCTTTGCTCGAGCTTGAATTTCCTTCAAATTCAAATTCTGCAAAGCCAATGATTCATCAGAATTGCTTTTATGAACAGAGTGTTTGGTTTTGTTGGCAGTGCCCCCTTTGGATGTTTTCCATTCTTCCATAATCACAAGCCACATGAACATGATGCATCCTGCTCTCGGATATGTAACACCATCCACTGTTGTGGTCATCTCTTTTTATGCTTTTCTTGTTGCACCAAAAGCATTTGTCTTTCACTTCCTTGTGGAGTTTGAATTCCAACTCTCCTTCTTCGTCTTCTTCTCGCAGTGGTACTCAAAGCCGTTGATCGGCATCCGACATGCGTCGCACAGCACGTTGCAGCCCTTGCAGCAGACTTTTGGTGGGGTATTGAAGAACTCGAAGGTGAAATTGGGGAAGAATTCGTGGGAGGTTGGGGAGAGTTGTGGGAACATACAGTGCTCGTGAAGGTCGAAATTGCATTTTTCGCATCGGTATCGAGGGCCGAAGCCTATTTCCTTGCAGCCGTCGCAGGTGTAGGGCTTGAGGTAGTGTTTAAGCTCTAGTGAATGCTTGTGGCTTTTTGTAGGAAACAGCTTTGCAGTTTGTGTGTTGGTGTTTTGGTGAGAAGCCATTTTTGGATGCAGAGGAGATTTTAGAAGGAATTTTACTGGCAGTTGGGTTTTTAATGGGAGGTTATCAATTGTAGACAGTTTCCTATCTCTTTCTCAAATGAAGTTTCTGAGTTGTGGGATTTTACGCGTTCAACTGTTCTTTATTTTCATTTTCATTTCTTACAAACAGGGAAAATTGAAGCTCTTCAATATGCTTACGACTCAATTCCAGTACACATTTACGGTTTAGTTTATCCACGGTTTCCAATTTGAGATCTTCCAAACATGTTTTAGAATTGGAGTACAAAAGAAAAATCATGTCATTTAGACTCTGATTACATATGAGAATGACCAACAAAATTATAGTGATTAAATTCTAAGTTCTAATAGCCCAGCGATTTCTAATTCTCCTAAATAAAACTATATTCAATTAAGTTTTTATAATTACTCAAAATAACTCTTCATTTTTAGTACAAAAACACTCACATTAGATGTTGGACTCTCTTATTTTTCAATGTGGGACAATGATGCGTGTTTTTAGCTCACCATTCTTGAATGAGATCTCAAAATATGAGGTTACATCTCAAAATCAATTGGCAATAAAAGGAGTAATCGGTATGTCTTTTATATTGATGTTGGACTCTCCGGGTTATTTGTTTGACATATTTAGGTAGGAGTTAGCATTAGGGGGCTGTGTGTTTGACACATTTAGGTAGTTTTTGGGATTAAAGAGTTATATTGAGAAGTTATGGGGAGGAGTTAAAAATTGAAAATTGTGCCAAAAACTCGTTGGGGTGTAGTTTTTGTATAGAGGAGTTAAAGTCAAAACCTTGTTTGCATGTAAATTTAAAAAATAAGTAGTTATTTTTAGTAGTTAAAAATGAAATGATTAAAAATGAATAGTTGAAAATGAGTTATTTTGATTGATTTGAAAGGAATGATTAAAAATAAGTGGTTAGAAATGATTGAGCAGTTATAAATGAATGATTAAAAATGAATAGTTAGAAATGAGAGTTATTTTTAAAAGTAAAAATAAAGAGGAGTTAATAAAAACTCGTTTGGATGCAGGTTTTTAAGGAGAAGTTAATAAATCTTAGAATCAACTCCTACCTAAATATGTCAAACAAATAGCCTCTAGGAGTTATCAACTTCTCCTAAAAAACCTACATCCAAACGAGTTTTTATTAACTCCTCCTCATTTTTATTTTTAAAAATAACTCTCATGTCTAACCATTCATTTTTAATCATTTATTTATAACTACCCAATCATTTCTACCCACTTATTTTTAATCATTCCTTTCAAATCAATTAAAATAACTCATTTTTAACCATTCATTTTTAATCATTTTTTTAACTACTAAAAATAACTATGCATTTTTAACTCTACATCCAAACAAGGTTTTGACTCTAACTCCTCTACACAAAAACTACATCCAAACGATTTTTTGACACAATTCTCAATTTTTAACTACTCAATATAACTTTTTAACCCAAAAACTACCTAAATATGTCAAACAAACAACCCCTCCTACTTTGCAATACGAGACATTTGTGAGATCTTAACAATTATCCTAATGAGTTCATATAAAAGAAAAAATAGTACAAATAAAAAATATATCAAAGACGAAGACCAAACATATTCCCGAAATAACATATAATTTATTTTTACTATTTTTGGCATCACATACGAAGTACTTTTGGTACTCGTATTTTTTTTACTAAAATTTGAAGTTTGCACCTCTCTTGCTTGTGTGTTTCTGTTTTCGAGCAAGGATTTTTTTTTTTTTGAAATTATAATAATTGGGGGTGGAAGAGACTCGAACCTAAGACTTTGGTGTACATTGATGTCGCTTTAGCTACTGCTCTATTGACTTCGATAAGGATTCTTAATTAATAGGAAGTCACAAATTAAGTTATGAAAAATCCTAACTCATAAGGAATACAAAATTACCTCCAAGGTAACAATATTAAACTCATGTTAAAAGGCAAAATGCATAAAATTCCTTAATACAAATGTGAGTCACAAAATTCCAAGTTAACAAGATTTCCGTTATTAAAGAGTCTATCACTAAAAAAAGCTCCTCATCAATGATTCACTTTTGTTATAATTTTTTTTTTTTAAGGATGTCATAAAATAGGAGAGTCTCTAGTGTTAAACAATGTTTATTACTAAAACCATAGGCATGAGCTCTACATGCTTGATTTTAGCAAACATTCAACAAGGATTATTCAAGCTATTCAATATGCATAAACTAAGGCATTTCAACACTCTTCAAAGTTTCTTCCTAGGCTATTTGACTAAGGAAATCACACAAAACCAAGTTAAGACACTACCACAGTTTAAGGCATAGATGACGGGCTATCTAAAAATATTTCAAAAACACGAATGTTAAATGACGAGCATTTTTTTTAAAGGTGGACATATGATATCAGATACTTTTAATGACGGGCATCAAAAGATACCCGGCAATGCCCGTTATCTTTTTATGTTCGTCATTAAAAGTGTCTGTCATTTTAAAATGATCGATATCTATAGTCTAATTTTCTATTTACTCGTTTTATTTTTCATTTCCCTCCACTTTTTTTTGTCTCAAACTTCTCACTAATTAGACTAAAAACCTTAAAACCTTGTAATGCCTCTTTTTACTCCTTTGGGGGTGTTTGGTTACACGATAAAGATTTTAGAGGATCAGTGTTTGGAGTGCAGGTATAGTGAAGGATATAGTGAAAGCCGATATTTGGAGTGCAGATGTAAAAGATGATGTATTGGAAATGAGTGTTTGGAATTCAGGTATAACAGAGATGTACTAAAAATCAATGTTTGACATACAATTATGATACAAGTTTGGGCATAATGCAATTTATTTTACTTTAAAAACATCATAAATTAATCTTTATAATAAACATGAAATTAATTATAATTGAAATTGATGCACTAATGTTAAACAAGAAAGAATAAAATGTGAATATATTTCTTAATAAAAAGTTAATAATAGAGTAGTACTTTTTTGTTTATCACCGACATTCGCTTAGTTTAGAAACTAACACGAGATTAGGTTTTATATTTGAGTAATGAACTATGAATAGTCCAACTTTAATTATAAATCTTTATTCTAAGAGAGAAAATTAGAATCCACTCATATGATATTTGAAACTATAGTAAATGTTTTTTTTTTAATATATGTGATTGTCTAAGCTAGCTAACACACACTTCGATTAGGTGACCATTATGGGTTGAAGTGATCATCTTTAACACTTTAAAATCTTTTTTGACCACTAGGAGAGTGTTTGGCTACGAGGTAAAGATTTTGCAGGATGGTATGATATGATAAAGATTTTCTAGAGTGATATAAAATATGGTAAATAGATGTTTGGGGTATTTGTATAATATATGGATATACTGGAAGTCAATGTTTGTGGAGTACTTGTATCATAATGGGTGTACTGAAAAATAGTATTTAGGGTGCAGATATGATATAAGTTGCGGAAGAGTATATGATGAAATTTTATTATATTTAAATATAAAATTTAAGTGTATGACTTTAAAAAGAAGCATAAAATTCGATGTTGTCCTTGGGTTTGGTTTTAAATGACTGGCTTTGGATTATGTCGAGATTGATTTTTTGTTATATTTTTCTAGGTCGTTTCAGCTTATTTGGTTGGTATGTTGGCTGCTTCTCAGGGATAAAATCCCCTTGTTTGTTATGTATTATTGTTAGCAAGTAAGGATTTCTTACCGGAGTTGTGTGGACCCTGCGCCTATCTTTACTGATTGTGTCTCTGCTTGTGTGTTACTGTTTTCCAACATGTTAGGTAGGAACCTATTGAGTTGATGACTTGTTTATGTGTGCTAGCATGTTTTAGTTCCATGAATGTTGTTTAGTTTTTGTGTCTTTTGACTACTGTTTATCGTTGTTGGTTGGTATCTATTAGGGAACTAAGCATGTAGAAATTCTTAGAAATATATACCTTGTAGATAGGTTGTCATCATCTAGAGACTCTAAGAGGACGTGAAGTAACATGCCACCTTCTCAGGCCTGGGGATGTGATGTATCATGCCGCCCTCGGTTTAGCCTAGTTTCGAGCCTGCTAGAGCGGGTTACTGATCATGGTGTAAGCTTGCCATGAGAGTTATCTTAGCTTCAGGTGTTGGGCGTGAATAGGCTGCCATAGTAGGGTGCCGAAGGCCTCCCACCAACTATGGATCAGTGGACACCAATTCCGAGTCTTGTTAGGCATGTGGACCTGGACCAATGTAGTCTGTGTAGGCCTGCATTTACTTAGTTTCAATAGCATGCGGTGTATGCGTACACACGCTAGATACCGGGAGGAAGGCTCCCTCAGGCTAGTGTTCAGTACACCTTTCCTTGTAATTGTCTAGAGTTGAACATCTGGATCGTCTCCTAAGTGTTCAGATCAGTGCGATGAGCTGATTGTTAAGTCGGGAGTCAGCGAACTCTCGATATTGAGAGTTATGTTGATAACTCAAGTTTGGATTGTAAGTTGATCAGTTGCATGTACTGCTAGGATGCCAGATGATGTGATGACTCGTGTATTGTACCCCGATTGAGGATTTTTACTGAGTACCCTCGTACTCACCCTTATTTTGTGGTTTTTCCACTAGATAACTTAGGACAGCACCGGGACAGCTAAAGAAGAAGCTAGTGAACATGGGAGTCCGCTGCTTTTATTCCGTTTATTCTTTTATTCGTTATTTGTTTCAGTATGTTGGTTAGGGACAGAGTCCATTAGTTTTCATTATTTGAACTGTTTTTAATAATTCTCTGGCCAGAGGCTCGAATAAATTGTTTTGTTTTCGGTTGAACATTTTATGATTTTAAATAACGAAGCTTTTCTCGTTTCAACTGTTTTCTGTTATAATTGTATTGAAATCATGCGTGCTGAGTAAAAATCGGGTTTAGGAATGTTTTAGAAGTCGGGTTCTTACGCTTAATGCCTTTCCTAAAGAAAGATTTTCGATAAGGATTCTTAATTAATAGGAAGTCACAAATTAGGTTACTAAAAATCCTAACTCATAAGGAATACAAAATTACCTCCAAGGTAACAAAATTAAACTCATGTTAATAGGCCTAAATGCATAAAATTCCTCAATACAAATGTGAGTCACAAAATTCCAAGTTAACAAGATTTCCGTTATTAAAGAGTCTATCACTAAAAAAAGCTCCTCATCAATGATCCACTTTTGTTATAATTTTTTTTTTAAGGATGTCATAAAATAGGAGAGTCTTTAGTGTTAAACAATGTTTATTACTAAAACAGTAAGCATGAGCTCTACATGCTTGGTTTAAGCAAACATTCAACAAGGATTATTCAAGCTATTCAATATGCATCAACTAAGGCATTTTAGTATTTTAAAAGAGTTAGAAATTTGAAAAGATGATTTACGTCTATGTAAATAAAAAGATCGAGATGATGATTAGATTAAATTAAAATGATAAACGAATGAAAAAAAAATTGTGTACAAAGTAAAATTTTAGCATAAATATTATGATATATATTAAAATATATATTATTATTTATAAATATTTTAATAAATAAAAATATAATTTCACATACCACACTTTGACAAAAAAAAAATCACATGCAAAACACGTTAAAAAATTCTACTATTCCAAAAAAAGTTTAATAAATAGATAAATAAATCATAGAAAAGAAAAAAAAAAGAAAAAGAAAAGAAGAGCAAGTTCAACCGTAAGCTTGTGAAAAAAAAAAATACATTATTAAAATAAAAATATCTAAATGTGTGGTGCTCAATGTTAGATATTTTCTAATACAAAAAATTAAAATGTGATTAATAAAAAATCAATCACTTGCAGCAGAAGCTAAAGTTAAATAAAACTATACCTCCAGCTATTGTTTTGGTAACCGAGACATGAAGGCCAATGTTGTAAGGGACCGACCCGAATGGGGCACTAAATGGGCCCTTACCCCAATGCATGCATTCAAAGTAAAGGATATTTAAAACAGACATGATTTCGGATTCCAATTAAAACAAAACATTCAAAATAATCCCTTTAAAAACTAGACATTTTCCCTGAAACCTGTCCCTGTTTCCAAGCACCTGTTCCAAGATAAATACATTTCCAAAGTTTACTCTGATCAGAGATTTACTAAAAGCCATTCAAAACTGTTCGGATACAACATCTTTGGAATCCACAAATATTTACAAACATCCTAGGGCTCGTGACCTGGCTACATGCATTCGGGGAAAACAAAAACACGAGAGTCATAATACAAAAATCGAGTTGGAAGCTGGGCCCCATGATCACAGCTCCTCCTTCAGCATCCGGTCGCGCTCGCGATTACTGTGGAAAACCACATAATAAGGGTGAGTAACGAATTACTCGGTAAGAATCCCCAACCGGGTACATCACGATAAACATGGTCATCTCGATGAGCGTATGCAAGCCATGAATATAAACACGTAGAAATGAGCACATAGCTTAGCCCACACTTTGGGCCTCGGATGCCAACTAAGGGTCTTAGTCCGGAAATAAATCATCACACGATCGCCTATACGAGAAACAAGTCCCGGCCTCACCGCATCATCGTCGACGAAAGGTACATCGGCTCACAATCCCGAGGAGCTCTCTCGATCGGCGCCGTAATGAGCGTAAGCATGCATGCGCGTGCTCTGCAGACTACTATGGGGTTGCGAGTGCGAAGGCAAGCTGCCCATATCCGATCACCACGCCTAACTAAATCTTTGGATCGGTGTCAGCGACATAGGGGTGTGAGACACGGACACGTAAACTATGTCGGCTGAACCACCGCTTTGGGGCCAAGAAACGGTCGTGGTAGGCTTACACCAGAAGCCGCCCTTGCCTTAACAGTGGCAATCGGGGCACCGCCAAACATGCCGAGGACATGCGGCTGCGGGGGCGAGGCAATGCCAAGTCATCATCCCGACCGTTGGGGCATTTAACGATCGCCACCCTCACCCAAGATTGCGGGGCCTACCGCTCGGGTTAGCAAATCCCTCACGGGGTCCAGGGGCGGAATGACTTGCTCGACGCCCCCGCCATGGATGCAAGGTTCTTTATGCATCGGGCCGGATGATGCTATCTACCGCAATTCTAACTTTGTCTAGCAAAGCGACAAACAATTCCATAAAATCCAATACGTGCTCAATAAGAATACAACGAGCCTAGCATGATACTACGAAGCAAAGGGCAGATACGAGCATGCGAGAAAGGAACAACCTAGCATGGATTAACATGAGAATTAACCAAGAAATCATGCTAACCAGGGAATTCATTGAAGCACCTAGCTACACATGTCAATAATCACAAACAAGCAATCAATCAACAATCACATATAATATAATATCGGGGTCCACACAACCCCGGTAAGAAATCCTTACCTTGGTGGGGATGGTTTGGCACGAAAACCTAAGTCGCGAACAATCTCGATCTAGCTACGGGAACCTATCAATCAACACAAAAATCACACAATAGGCCTAAATACAATAAAATAAATGAGGCTCGGCTCGGGAGCAACTCACGAGGCACGCATTTAACGCATTTAAGCGGGCGATTGCACGAACGGGAGGCAGCAGCGGGGCTTGATGGGCGCGCGAGGCGCAGAAATGGGCGGCTGGCGTCTTTGGCGCGCCACGCTGGGGGCGATCGCGCGCGGACGACGAACGCGGGGCGGCGAGGCGCGCGCGGTATTGGCGCTGGCGATGCGACGCGACGCGTAGGCTGGCGAGGACGCGCGCGAGGGCGAGGCGATCGCGGCGCGGCGGCGCGGCGAGCGCTCGCTTGCTGCTGGCGGCAGGCGAGCAGGGCTCTGTTTTCCGCGCGAACAGGGGCGAACAAAAGACACAAATCCAAGCGATCCACGGGATTCGACGCTCGATTCCTTGAAGAAGAACTCCCTACACTAGCCGCACAAAACCCATACTTCAAATCGCCTCAACTCGGCCGATGAGCGGAAAGCGAAACTAGGGAGAAGAAATGGATTCGGAGGAGAAGAAAAAAGAGAAGAGAAGAGAAAGGAAAGCTTACTGGGAGGGAGACGAGCGGCGAGGAGCTCCGCGAGTCGAGGTCGGCGTGGGGAAGAAGGATTCGCGAGAAAACCCGATCGGTCGGGGTGATCGCGAGGAAGAAGAAGAAGAAATGTGGGGCGAAGTCGGGCGAGTGCCTTTTAAAAAAGCAAAGCAGGGGACGAGCGAGGTTTAAATAAAAGAACGCGCGTTTAGATTAACAAACGCGCGCGGTGGCTCATTGGTTGTGCCTCCGCCTAGCATGCGACACGGCCCTGGTTCGATTCTGCTCGACGCGCTATTTAATTCCTTATTTATTTTTGCTCCTTCCCAAGCCCAAACGCCTTCACCAAAAATCCCGATCCCATTCAAATTGACTCGTAATTATTTCGGCAAATTTTAAATTTCAAAACCAGCCCGACCCAAAATTACCAAAATGCCCCTGGGCCTCCCGAGAAGCCGGGATGAATTTTCAGGGCCGTTACAATACTCCCCCTTACAAGACTTTCGTCCTCGAAAGTCACTTAAGATTGAAACGGCTCGGGATAATGCAATCTCATCTCATCCTCCCGCTCCCAAGTGGCTTCCTCACGAACTCGACTCCTCCTTTGAACCTTTACGAGCGGATTTCACGGTTACGCTGTGATGTCTTTGTCTCAAAGGCAAGAATTCCCACGGCTTTTCCTCGAAGCTCAAATCCTCATTCATTGCAAAGGCTCAAAATCCACAATGTGCGACGGGTTAAGACGCATCTTGCCTCAAACATCGATACATGAAATACACGTGTGTCACTGCGACAATGGCGGAGGCAAGGCTAATCGATAAGCAACGACCGATCCTCTCCGAGATTTCAAGCGGACCAACAAAGCGGGGCTCGGCTTCCCACGCTTGCCAAACCTCAAAACTCCTCGCATTGGTGCGACCTTGAGAATACATGCCGACCAACCTCAAACTCCAAATCCGTCGTCGAACATCGGCATAACTCTCTTACATGCGCGCTGCGAAATTTTGTCAACATACGGGCTCTAATCTTCACTGACAGCATCATTGGTCAATTGCGCAACTTCGGGACCCAAAACACGCCTATCACCAACCTCTTCCCGAACACGGGGAGATCGGCAGCGCTTGCCATACAAAGCCTCGAATGGAGCCATCCAGATCGTCGATCGATAATCGTTGTTATATGCAAACTCCATCGAATCTGAATCTGGTCCCAAGCGCGGGAAATCCAACACACAGGCCCTCAACATATCTTCGAGAATCTGGTTCACCCTCTCCGATCGACCATCGATGCGAGGGTGAAAAAGCGTCTTTTGGCGCACTCGGTGCCTAAACCCATACGGGCGCTCTCCGAAGCGAGAAGTGAACCTCGAATCACGGTCGATACGATCCTCACGGGCACACCGTGATAGCGAATGATCTCGCTCTAAAAAGCAGTGCGCCCTTTGTTTCCACGGTATAAGTGTCTCTACCGGGAATGAAGTGTGCGCTCTTAGTCAAACGGTCAACTATCACCCGGATCGAGTGAACTTCCTCGGAGTCCTCGGCAAACCGAAATGAAGTCCATGGAGATTTCTTCCCATTTCCATCGAGGCACACTCGTGGTTTGCAACAATCGGTGGTGGTCTGCTGCAGGTGCCTTCACTTGGCGACAAGTGAGACATCGGACCGACGAACTCCGCAACACCTCTTTTCATACCCATCCACCGGAATGTTCGCTTAAGATCACGATACATCTTGGTACCCCGGGGTGCCAAAGCAACGAGAAGCGTGGGCCTCGAGAGCAACTCGCTCGCAAACCCGGCAACATCCGGAACACACATCCGCCTCGTACATCAGCCCCCATGCGGTGAATATACAAAATCAAAGTCGCCGTCAACAACGACTCTGTCAACCAACCTCTTAAGTGCGAGGTCTCTCGGTGACTATCAATAATCCGCCGCCTAATCGATGGTGGGATCATCCAAGTGAGCTACTCTGGCGATAACCTCACCAACAAATATCGCAATCTCGGCCCGCTCGAACTCTCTCAATCTGGGTGGGAACTCGGCGATCTGACGAGTGCGGCGTCTTTCTACTTAATGCATCGGCTACAGCGTTGGCTTTACCGGATGGTACAGAATCTCGCAATCATAATCTTTCACTAGCTCTAACCATCTCCTCTCGCCTCATGTTCAACTCTTTCAGGTAAGCAGATACTTGAGGCTCGGTGATCGGTAAACATCGAATCGCTCACCGTAAAGATAATGCCTCCAAATCTTGATTGCAAACACCTTCTTTGCCAACTCCATATCATGAGTCGGATAGTTCTGCTCATATGGCTTTAGCTGACGGGAAGCATAAGCAATGACCTTCCCGTGCTGCATCAACACACAACCCAACCCGAACTTGGAAGCATCGCTGTAAACCACGAAACCACCTGTCCCCTCGGGATCGCCAACACATGAAGTGAAGTCAAGCTGCGCTTGAGCACGGCAAAGCTCTCATCACACCTACCGAGTCCCAAACGAACTCGACACCCTTCCTCGTCGGACGAGTGAGGGGCGAGGCTATGGCGGAAAAGTCCTTAACAAACCGGACGGTAGTAACTTTCGCCAAACCTAGGAAGCTGCGTATCTCGGTAGCTGAAGTCGGCCTGGCCCAAGAACTCACGGCCTCAATCTTTGCAGGATCCACAGCTATACCATCTCTCGAGACTATATGACCTAAGAAGGCCACTTGTTCCAACCAGAACTCACATTTGGAAAATTTCGCATAAAGTGGTTTTCCTCAAGGTCATCAACACTTTCCTCAAATGCTCTGCATGATCCTTTACAGTCCTTGAATAGATCGAATATCGTCAATGAACACAATGATGAATTTGTCCAAAAATGCTTTGAACACCCTATCCATCATGTCCATGAACGCTCTTTGGTGCATTCGTCAATCCAAGCGACATGACCCCAAACTCGTAGTGCCCATATCTAGACACGAACGCTGTCTTAGGAATGTCGGCGTCCCCTAATCCGCAATGGTGATACCCGGATCTCAAATCTATCTTGGAGAACACGGAAGCTCCACGAAGGCGATCGAACAAATCATCGATCGGGGCAGCGGATATTTATTCTTCACGATCACCTTATTAAGCTCACGATAGTCAATGCATAGGCGCATCGAACCATCCTTTTTCTTCACAAACAACAACTTTGGCGCTCCCCACGGGGACACACTCGGACGGATGAATCCTCGATCTAACATCTCCTGCGGTGAACCTTGATTCCTTTAGCTCGGTGGCGCCATACGATCACGGAGCCTTCGAGATAGGGAGGGTCACGGCTCGAGCTCAATTGTGAAGTCAACCTCTCTCTTGGGGCAACCCGGTAATTCCTCGAGGAACACGTCGGCAAACTCCCGCACAACCGGCACTTGATCAACGATCGGTGAGGGGCGGCTCTCTCGGACAATTTGGCTAGGTAGCCCCAAGCTCCACGAGCTAGCAATCGACGGGCTTTCACGGTGACACCATCGGCGGGCAAACTCCACCTGGGCTCCACGAAACTTGAAGTCGGGCCGACCCGCGGCTTTGAACACCACTTCCTTCCGGTGGCGATCAATCAATGCGTGGTTAGCGGCTAACCACTCCATACCAAGGATCACGTCGAAACCACTCATGGGTAGAACTATGGCGTAGCCACCAAAGAACTCTCCGGATATCTCGATCCGGCCATCCTTAATCTTATCTTTAGCTAACATATTAACTCCCGAAGGAGTAGCAATGAGATAATTCAAAACCTAGAGGCTCTAATCTCAACTTAGCATGCTCAAGCAAAACAAAGCAGATACAAATGAGTGCGTAGGAACCGAGTCAAACAAGACAAATGCACAATGATCCAAAACAAGAAAGCGTGCACATCGCGCTGCGGCATCTGCGACGCTCGGCCTCTGACGGTTCAGTAGCGAACACTCGGCCCTGCTCGCTGCACCGCCGGTGAATCGCCATAGCTGGGTGATCACAAGAACGGATCATATGCCCCTCCTTTCCACATCGGGAACACCGCTGAGCCGGTCGACAAGCTCGAAGTGGGCTCTTCCACAAGTGACACATGTAGGAGTGCGCCTAGACCGCCGCCTGTGGCGAGGTGAGGCGGGCGGAATCTCTACGCGATCCCGGTCGAGGCGGCCCTTGGCGGCGCCGGCGCCTCCTCGAACTCAAACCTCCTCTTACGTCCCCTACTGACTTGGACAGACGCTGCACTGCAGCGGCGCCGGCCCGCTCAACAGGATACTCCGTTATAAATAGTGGCCAGCTGAACCGCTTTAGCATAAGTGATAGGGGCCAGGGCTCTGACATCCTGAGACACACCCTGCCTCAGACCAGAAATGAACTTTCGAATTTTCAACTCAGGGGTCGCTATCAGCTGCGGAGCAAAATAGCCATACTCCGAAAACTTCCTTTCGTATTCCTCAATAGAATCAGAACCCTGCTGCAGATTCTGGAAAAGCGCTACCATCTTCTCTTGAGCCTCATCGCTAATATATTTGACCCTGAACTCCGACTTAAAGAACTCCCAGGTGGCAGGTGGAGACCCAGCTGGTCTCTCACTCAAGGTGGACTCCCACCACCATCTAGCTACGCCCCCTAACGCATGGGCTGCACACCTCGGCCTCTGCACATCGGGGCACACCATAATTAAGAAGGTGTACTCCAAATGGGCAATCCATCTGGCTGCTGATAAAGCGTCACCTGTGGCGTCAAACTTATCAGGGTTCCACTTTACGAAGTCCTTCAACCATTTACCAAGTTCATCGGCACCATACGCCACTTACGCCTCAAAGGCTGCTGGCTCTGCGGTGGCTGGGAAGTCTTCTTGCGCGCCTGTTGAAACAAACGAATCATTTGCTCGATCCGAGCTCGGGACTCTTCCCATTTGTCTTTGCCAATAAAGCACGGTCTCGCCCCTCGGCCACTCAACGAGTCAACCACCATAGACCTCATGGAATTAGCAAATTCCGCTCCGGGAAGCGATCTCACGGCGCCGCGATCGCCTCAATGCCTACTCGGCCTCAGCGGGGAGCCTGGGGCGGAATGCTATCCGTCTCGGCTTGGGGCGATGTCCACTGCGGTGTCGAATCCGATCGACACCTCGGCCTCTTCTCGGGCGTCCTCTTAAGCGCGGGTAAGCGGCATCTTTGGCGATCTACACCCAAACCAATAACGAGTCGAGAACATGCTCGTCTCCGCTCCACAATACTACACAAGGCATACACTAGATGGCGGGTATTGTAAATTCTTAACCCTTTTTAAACAACAAGAAGTAAACTTAGGCGCACTGATGATGGTGTGAGTGCTAGTGATCATGGGAAAACGACCTACAACAACAGTCATACTACGAGAATTTATGACTCGAGCTCACGATACCAAGCTGTATGAGGACCGAGGCCGAATGGGGCACTAAATGGGCCCTTACCCCAATGCATGCATTCAAAGTAAAGGATATTTAAAGCAGACATGATTTTGGATTCCAATTAAAACAAAACATTCAAAATAATCCCTTTAAAAACTAGACATTTTCCCACAGAAACTGTCCCTGTTTCCAAGCACTGTTCCAAGATAAATACATTTCCAAAGTTTACTCGATCGAGATTTACTAAAAGCCATTCAAAACTGTTCGGATACAACATCTTTGGAATCCACAAATATTTACAAACATCCTAGGGCTCGTGTGACCTGGCTACATGCATTCGGGGAAAACAAAAACACACGAGAGTCATAATACAAAAATCGAGTTGGAAGGCTGGGCCCCATGATCACGGCTCCTCGCCGGGCATCCGGTCGCTCGCGATTACGTGGAAAACCACATAATAAGGGTGAGTAACGAATTACTCGGTAAGAATCCCAACAGGTACAATACGATAAACATGGTCATCTCGATGAGCGTATGCAAGCCATGAATATAAACACAGAAATGAGCACATAGCTTAGCCCCCTGCGGGGCCTCGGATGCCAACTAAGGGTCTTAGTCCGGAAATAAATCATCACCACGATGCGCCTATACGAGAAACAAGTCCGGCCTCGGCTGCATCTCATCGTCGACGAAAGGTGCGGCTCACAATCCCGAGAGCTCTCGATCGGCGTTTGTAATGGCGTAAGCATGCACCGCGTGCTCACTGCGAACTATGGGGTTTGCAGTGTCGAAGGCAAAGCTGCCCATATCCGGTCACCACGCCTAACTAAATCTTTGGATCGGTGTCAGCGACATAGGGGTGTGAGACACGGACACGTAAACTATGTCGGCTGAACCACCGCTTTGGGGCCAAGAAAGCGGTCGTGGTAGGCTTACACCGAGAAGCCGCCCTTGCCTTAACGGTGGCAATCGGGGGCTCTTGCCAAACATGCCGAGGACATGCCACCGCGGGGGCGAGGCAATGCCAAGTCATCATCCCGACCGTTGGGGCATTTAACGATCCGCCACCCTCACCCAAGATTGCGGGGCCTACCGCTCGGGTTAGCAAATCCCTCACGGGGTCGGGGCGGAATGACTTGCTCGGCGTCCCCGCCATGGATGCAAGGTTCTTTATGCATCGGGCCCGGATGATGCTATCTACGCAATTCTAACTTTGTCTAGCAAGCAACAAACAATTCCATAAAATCCAATACGTGCTCAATAAGAATACAACGAGCCTAGCATGATACTACGAAGCAAGGAGCAGATACGAGCATGCGAGAAAGGAACAACCTAGCATGGATTAACATGAGAATTAACCAAGAAATCATGCTAAGCAGGGAATTCAGATTGAAGCACCTAGCTACACATGTCAATAATCACAAACAAGCAATCAATCAACAATCACATATAATATCGCAGGTCCACACAACCCGGTAAGAAATCCTTACCTTGGTGGGGATGGTTTGGCACGAAAACCTAAAGTCGCGAACAATCTCGATCTAGCTCACGGGAACCTATCAATCAACACAAAAATCACACAATAGGCCTAAATACAATAAAATAAATGAGGCTCGGCTCGGGAGCAACTCACGAGGCACGCAGCGAACGCATGCGAAGCGGGCGATTGCACGAGCGAAGCGGCAGCGGGGGCTTGATGGGCGCGCTGGGCGCAGAAATGGGCGAGCTGGGCGTCTTTGGCGCGCTGCTGGGAAGCGTGATCGCCGCGCGACGAACGCGGGCGGCGAGGCGGGCGCGGTAGGGCTGGCGTCGGCGACGCGACGCGTAGCCTGGCGAGGACGCGCGCGAGGGCGAGGCGTCTGCGGCGCGGCTCGTGAGCGCTCGCGCTGCGCGGCGGCGCGGCGAGCAGGGCTCTGTTTTCGCGCGCGAGCAGGCGAACAAAAGACACAAATCCAAGCGATCCACGGGGATTCGACGCTCGATTCCTTGAAGAAGAACTCCCTACACTAGCCGCACAAAACCCATACTTCAAATCGCCTCAACTCGGCCGATGAGCGGAAACGAAACTAGGGAGAAGAAATGGATTCGGAGGAGAAGGAAAAGAGAAGAGAAGAGAAAGGAAAAGCTTACTGGGAGGGAGACGAGCGGCGAGGAGCTCCGGCGAGTCGAGGTCGGCGTGGGGAAGAAGGATTCGCGAGAAAAACCGATCGGTCGGGGTGATCGCGAGGAAGAAAAGAAGAAGAAATGTGGGGCGAAGTCGGGAAAGTGCCTTTTAAAGCAAAAGCAGGGACGAGCGAGTTTAAATAAAAGAACGCGCGTTTAGATTAACAAACGCGCGCGGTGGCTCTATTGGTGTGCCCTCCGCCTAGCATCGCGACACTACCTGGTTCGATTTCCGCTCGACGCGCTATTTAATTCCTTATTTATTTTGCTCCTTCCCAAGCCCAAGCGCCTTCACCAAAAATCCCGATCCCATTCAAATTGACTCGTAATTATTCTGGCAAATTTTAAATTTCAAAACCGGCCCGACCCAAAATTACCAAAATGCCCCTGGGCCTCCCGAGAAGGCCGGGATGAATTTTCCGGGCCGTTACAAATGTATACCTCAAACTGCAACATGAACAAAACAACGAACACATCGGTCGCAGAGTTCTTGGTTCTTCTACACTCTCACTCTTCCTAACTCAAATGGTGTGGTTTTTCTTAAGGGAAGAGTAGGCATAGGGGACCAACAACTGACTGAGAAGAAATACAGAGTTCTGTAATTCTTTGTAATCTCCATGTGTGATTAATTTTATGTATGTTTCACTACCAGTTATTTTTCCATTAAAAATAACGACAAATGAAAAAAATATCAAGGAGTGGATAATGGGTGTTGGTTACAAAAGCTGGGGAGTAACCCATATCATGGACCACAAAAATAGGGGGAAAAATTAATAAATGAAAAATAATTATTTAATTTAAAATTTCCAACATTCTCCCACTTGGTCCATGAACACCTCACCAATGTAATAATGAAAAACAAAACACATGGATTATGGTGACAAGTCCTCTTAATGCGAGTATTATCTTCCATATATCACAATGCATTGTGTTTCTCAAGACAAACCACATACTTAAATGAATAAAACCCTATGTTTATTCTAGGTCCATACTAAAGTAATATTTTCTCAATAATAAATATGTACGTGCACAACTGAATGAGAAAATATAAATTAAATAAGAGTTTCAATAAAATAATGATTACATGATCCCTGAAATTCTTTAGTAGCATGCATTTAATTAAGGGATCAGTAATCATCAACTCAGTGTTAATATGTTAAATGACCACTTTCTTATATTTAGCACATTCTAAAAATAATGCATGAGTTGTCACATTACATTCTAAATGGCTTACAAATAGAGTCAATGACTCTAAGCCCAAAAGTGAAACTCTTCAACCATACACCATGTGAGATAGCTTCAAACATAATACAAACTCAACCTCCATGGTAAGTTCGTCTAAACATGAGCATATAATCTTTTGATCCTTGAAAGAATCTTATAAATTTATTTGTAGCTCTCTAGAGGTCAACACCTAGGTTACTCTAAAAACTTAATAACATCTCAATATCCAATGTTGATGAAATGTTCTTCATCTGTTCCCATTCGAGCTCATTTTTAGGACAAGACATAAAACTAAATTTAATGTCTCCCACTGATCTTCTGGTATATATATTAATCCATAATCTTCTCTTCGAAACCAAATGAAGAGATGACATCATGGAATATCAAAATACCATTGGTCGACAAATTATGGTTTTTATAGGACTTGTTCTTCAATACGCATTTGAACTTAAAGCGCATTGTTAACTATAATGAACAGTCCAACACTTCAAGTGGTACACTGAGCATCTTAATCATCTTTCTCAGAATCAACATCCTGAGATTGATCGTTCCCACTAATCAAGTGATTCTCAAGAAATTTTACATTTCTTGATTCTACAAACCTAATCCTCCACCCCAGATGAAGAACAATTATTCCCTTCCAAATTTATAAGGGATTTGAGCTCGGGAACAACACATCTTATTTCAGAGAAACACCTAGATTGAATTGCTACAATGACTTAATTATGCTCATTTTACTAACTTTGAAGCTAATATGAAGTATGTTATAACAATGTAGAATCATGAACATGTTCTACCAATGTAGAAGCATGAAAAATATGAATCTAATGACATAAAACTTACCTGTGGACTAAAGTTTTAATTCAATTTATATTCATATAAGCATATTGAAATTAGAAAAATATAATTTAATATTTTATCCTAATTAATTTGAAGTATGTCCTACCAATGTAGAATCATAAATAATATGAATCTAGTAATATAAAACTTGCATATGAGCGAAATTTTTAATTCAACTAGATTCATTTAAACTTAATGATAAAACTATTAAATTATGTTCCTTTTTCTAATCTCTATGGGTAAATTAGAAAATATAATTTAATATTTTATCCTAATTATATGAAGTATATTCTACTGAAGTAGAATAATGAAAAATGAATTTAGTGACATAAAACTTGCATGTGGGATAAAGTTTTAATTCAATTAAATTCATTTAACCATAATGATAAACCTATAAAATTATATTCCCTTTTCTAATCCCTATGGGTAAATTAGAAAATATAATTTAATATTTTATCAAGTATATTAAATGAATTATTATTCTACTAAGGTAGAATAATGAAAAAATATGAATCTAAAGACATAAAACTTGTCTGTGGGCTAAAGTTTTAATTCAATTAGATTCATTTTAAACTTAATGATAAAACTATTAAATTATGTTCTTTTTCTAATTCCTCTGAGTAAATTAGAAAAATATAATTTAATATTTTATCCTAATTAATTAGATTAAACATGATAAAATTTACAATATTACATAGATTAATCACAATTAATGTTTATTACCCAAATGTGACCATAGTAAACTTTATTATAATATTAATTAGATTAAAGATGTTGTGGCTACTCTTTAATTAAATTAAATTATATGGATCACTTAAACAACAATCGCACATAAATGATTTAAAGAATCAATCTAGTTAATAAAATAATCAACTAGCTTAATGATTCGACATAAATATGTATCTACAAAAGGTTGATGTCAATTCCTAATCGTAGCAACTTTATTTTTAAATTTATTGAATTTAAACAAGCTACATATATATGTCATTGCACCCCATATCAAATACATATTTTGAACCACATCAACTATGTTTAATAAATTAATTATACAACATAGTGGTTCACCAAACATTTAAACATCTAAAAGGGGTGAGATCAATTCTTTATTGTAGCAACTTTATTTTTAAATTTCTTAAAAAAAGATCATATCTTTAGTTTTTTACAGTATTGCAAAATTATTTTTGTCAAAACTTCCAAAAAAACTCAAATCACAAGACAGAACACAATAGATTTGTTTTTTTTTTAATAATAAGTAATCAAAATCTAGATAGCCAAATCAGCCAAAAATTAAATTAATAAATTTGACATATCATTAATGCATTATATCACAAACAAATAAAAGCAGATCCAATTTACCAACAAGGTAAATATACAAATCGGAGGTTATTTGTTTTAATATACATATATGGCTACACACCAATCTAACAGGATTTCAAGATTAATATTCCCAATAAAAATAAAAACGATAAATTTGGCCAAAACCATATGGATATACAGCGATGTAAAATATTGGATTTATTATTTTAATAAATCATTAACCAAAATCCATCAAGCCACACAATCAAAACCATCCAATAAACATCCATTAAGTACAGATTTATTACGCAATTTTTAATTAAATTGAATCTCATGGCTGCTCAAATTATAAAATACAATTTCAAATTGCAAATCTCAATTGAATTTTACACTCAAATTATAAAATACAATTTCAAATTGCAAATCTCAATTGAATTTTACAGTAGTCACCGCATAATCACCACAGCTCAAAATGGCCAAAACTTCACAATTTTACCCAAATTTATGAGCTGAAATCTAGAACAAGATGGGTGGCTGAATTTATCGATTCTAATTTCAAATCTCAAATTTTCTGAAGTTTCAACTGCTCAAATGAAATTTTACAGTAAAAACAAAATCTCAAATTTTACTGCATATGGAAGGCCAAAAAAATTAAGCCAATTTTCGAGTATATAATTTATACTCTAAATAAAAAAATAATTATTCATATAATATGGTCAATGAACTAGACCCGATATCACAGAATATCAAAACATCACAAAACCGTTCAGCAACACATAATCGTTATGAAATTAATGTTCAGTAAGATATTGGGACATAGCTAAAATTAATATAAATCACAGAACTATTCTGTGCAAATAAATCAAATTCATAAACACAATATATCATCATATAAAACAAATAAAGATCAAATCAATTTACCAATAACTATATGGTAAATATAATATTTATTTGTTTGACCAAATGATATATATCATTCCATCCTATAGATATCACAAAAAAAATTGTGTCAAATAATATCAGGATCGTAATTAAACATAAAAAATGGATAATCAATACTTAATTTGTTTTCTCAAAAAAAAAAAACTTAATCTGTAAATTTAATTTCCTTTATGCAATTAATTATTTTTATTAATGAGTCATCTTCAATCTTCAGTTATTTTACGCAACATATTAAAACATGCCACATAAAACACAAAAATTCACATTTGTCCATAACTTTTTATTCTCAATTCCAAATTTTACCATATTTATATGGAATTTTTTGTAAAATATTCATTAAGTTATTGTTAAAAATAACACAAAATAAAAAAATAGCTAAGAACTCCATTAATAGAGTACGAAAACAAGGCAGAGGCCAAATTTGGCTCTGATACCAAATGTTAGATATTTTCTAACACAAAAAATTAAAATGTATTTAATAAAAAATCAATCACCTGCTGCGGAAGCTAAAGTTAAATAAAACGTATACCTCCTGCCATTGTTTTGGTAACTGAGACATGAAGGCCAATGTATACCTCAAACTGCAACATGAGCACATCAACACATCGGCCGCAGAGCTCTTGGTTCTTCTACACCTTCACTCTTCCTAACTCAAATGATGTGGTTTTTTTAAGGAAGAATAGGCATAGGGACCAACAACTAACTGAGAAGAAATACAGAGTTCTATAATTCTCTGTAATCTCTCTGTGTGATTAATTTCCTGTATGTTTCACTACCAGTTATTTCACATCAATGAGTGGTTAGTGGGTGTTGGTTACAAAAGGTGAGGAGTAACGCATATCATGGACCACAAAAATAGGAGAAAAATTAATAAATGAAAAATAATTATTTAATTTATAATTTCCAACACTCAAAGGCATATGAAATATATTTATATAATAATAATGAAAAAGAGAGAGAAGATTTTTTTTTTTTTTTTTTTTTGAAGAAGAGAAGAATTTGCTTTAAGATGGAAAATGGAAAAAGGAAAACCCTCCTCATTTTTTCACATTACACTTAAAAAGAGAGAGAGAAAAAAACAAGCTAGAGAGAGAAAGCTTGGAAAAGGAGGCTGACAATGGATGTTTTGGAAAGAAATTCCGAGATTGTGATTGGTAAGCTTCCATAAACTCTTTTCAACAACAAAATCATAGGAATGTAGAGATTTAACCATTACAATTTTGTATTTCATGACCAACTTGTTTTGGCTTGATTTTGAATGAAACCATAGAAACAAAAATATAGAAAATGCGGATAATTTCTAGATCATTAACAAAGTGGATAAAAATCGTTGGTATTGATGGAACTTTGTTGTGAGATTTAATCAGAATAAAAATAGGTGAAATGAGAAAATGTAATTAATGGTTGGACCTAATCTTTAGTTGGCAAGAAGAAACAGGGGAGAGAGGACAAAGAAAGTAAATAGTTTTCTTTGTTTAAATGAGGGAGTGACTTTGAAGGTTTATGAAGTTTAATTTGGAGATTAAATTTTTTGGAATTCTAAGAAATGAAATACAAAGAATATAGTGAGAGATTCATAAAAATTAATTATGGGTAGTTTGAAGTCTGAAACCTATGAGAAATTTTTTTTAAAATAGAATAAAATTTAATTAAATAAAAGTTAAGGTGATTGAAAAGTTGTTGATAATTGGTTAAATTATTATTAATTCAGATCAAATGAAGATTGGTATGGCTTATAACTCATATTTCTATTGCCAATAGTATAGTGAGTGCTTATCTCATAAAGCATTACAATTATTAAATTAATATTGTGATCTTTTCATGAAGTATAACATTATGAATGGTTTGAATGATGGTTGTGAGATTTTGAATGAGGTTGTTGTGACTATTTATACCTAATGGTTTATAACTAAAGCTATGGTTTAGAAATACTTGGGGGCTGTTTGTTTGACATATTTAGATAATTTTTGGGTTAAGAATTTATATTGAGTAGTTAAAAATTAAGAGTTGTGTTAAAAACTCGTTTGGATGTAATTTTTGTATGTAGAGGAGTTAGAGTCAAAATCTTGTTTAATGTAAATTTAAAAATGAGTAGTTATTTGTAGTAGTTAAAAAAGAAATTATTAAAAATGGATGGTTAAAAATGAGTTATTTTGATTGATTTGAAAAGAATGATTAAAAATAAGTGGTTAGAAATGATTGAGTAGTTATAAATGAATGATTAAAAATAAATGGTTAGAAATGAGAATTATTTTTAAAAGTAAAAATGAGAATGAGTTAATAAAAATTCGTTCGGATGTAGGTTTTTAAGGAGAAGTTAATAACTCCTAAAAATAACTTCTGCCTAAATATGCCAAACAAACAACCCCTCGAGGAATTTATTATGGGAAAAAAAAAAGGAAAGAACACATGACATAAGTTTCCATAAATTTTCTTTTGGGTTTAGTTGAAATTGTTATAGAGATATTGAATGTAAAATTGACTAAAACTTAGTGATTTATGAATGTTTTAAGTTACTAGAGAAATCTTTCAAACTTATGGAATGTCAAATTAGAGTGTCTTCGCAAAGAAATCGAGAAGTAGCATGCTTTAAGTTTTAAGAATTTCCTAACTGCTAGGTCCTTATACTAATATGATAGATATTGTTCTGCTGTGTGTATAGAGACTACTCTATGCTAGTATGACATAGATTGTTTTATTGTACATATTGAGACTACTCTATGCCAGTATGAAAGAGATTGCTCTATTGTGGGTATTGTGACTACTTTACACCAATATAGTATGACAAAGATTCCATTTGATACAACTCTATACTAGTATGATAGAGATTTCTCTGATGTATATATTAAGACTATTCTACATAGGTACGAGATATATTTATTTTGATACAAGTAAAAGTGTCGAATTTTTCTAGCATCAAAGGTTAAATTTTGTTTCATTAGAAATATCATTATTATAGACTAGATTGTTGTTCATTCATACATGTATTAAATAGCTTCCAAATCATTATGTTGCAAAAAGTTTCTACTCAATTGCTTAAATGAAACTATTTCCTTCTACGTTATTTTCCTAATTAGCATTACTACTCATTGAGCTTATTAGCTCACTCCTTTCTTCCTAAAATCTTTCACCATCTAGTGACTGGGTTTCTCACAAGCTTGTCGAAGTCGTCTTTGCCACCAGACCTCCATAGAATGCATGTCATTTTGTATGCATATAAAGTTATAAATTTCTTATATTGAGATTGTTAGCTCGTTTGCAAGATTTATCATTACTTAGGGATTCCTATAAAAAAAAAAAATCATTACTTAGGGATTTATAAAAGTTGTGGATTTTAAATTAAATGTCTATCTACGGATAGATTAATTTGTAATTTATCCATTTTTCAAAAGAAACTCTATAGAAAGTTTTTAAAGATATTTTGGTTCAATAAAACTACCTATTCACTTGTTGTTTTAAATATAAAATAAATGTTCTCTTGCAAGATTTTTTTACAATGGGTTTCATAGCTTAGTTGAGACCTTTTATCGACATGTATATATTAACCTAGGTTAGTGGGCTAACATAGGTCGGGGTGTGTCACCGACTGTTCGAAATTGTTCATGTGAGAAGGGTTCAAGAGTTCATTGACATAGAAGTTGAAGTAGGTTGAATACAAAAGCTCAACACACAAATAAACGGCAGCGCTAATGAGAACAATATAAACCTCCAAGTATTGAAAGTTTTCCATGATATTCAGGCACGAGATTCCAAACATAAATTTGAAATAGATTGGGGTTAGAGACGCAATGCAGAAGAGCACTCCATACACGCCAAACACCAACTAGAAGAAACAACGTTCCTACAAGAACATGACCTTTAAAAGATCCCTATCTTTTTCTTAATCTTCTTTAATTCTCATCTACTGCTTTCTCCCCAAGAAAATAAAAGGTTGCTCTAGAATTTTTGAGATTCTAATAATATTTGAGAATCTAAAAGACGGGAGCCACGTGCACTCTAATTTTGTTTTTAAGTACGAAACATAATTTTTAACGATGGACACAAAAGATGACATGCAAACCTGTCATCAAAGAGGTTCAATGATAGTCATTTTTGTTCGTCACCAAAGAGGAAAGATGACGGGTTGTGCGCCTTCGTAAAAGGTGTCCACCATCTTTTCCCTTTGATGACAAAGAGAAATGATGGCGACTTTTGCTTGCCATCTTTTCTCCATTTTCTACCAGTGAGAGGATAGACAAAAACTCATCTCTATGATGTTACGATCTCACATTGAAAAGAGTACAAATCTTATAGTAATATATAAAAAAGGTGAATTACTCCTCTGGTCATTAATTGTTTGAGGTAAATATCCACTATATCTAATATATGATGGCGAGTAAAAGAACCTTCGAAACTCAAGATCAACAACAATTGAGAACTTCTTTGGCAAATTTCTCATATTATTTTAGGGGGTGATTGGATTTTGGTGTTGAAAAGAGGAGAGGAGAGAAAGATGAAGAGAAAGAGGAAATAGAGTGATTTGGAGATTTGAAGTAATTGTTTGGAGATTGATGTTTTGGAGAGGAGATGTTGTAAAAATATTTATTTTATATTGATTTTTTATAATGTAATGATTGTAAATTTAGCATAAATATAATATATTTTATTTTATATTGAGTGGATGAAAATTAGAGAAAGTTTGATGTGAAATTTGATAAAATTAGATAAAAGATATTTTATATGATTAAAAATTAAAAAAAAAAAGTTTGATGTGACATTTAAAAGATTAAATAAAAGATTTGAGGTGATATTAGATGAGAGGTTGATGAGAAGTTGGGGAGAGATTGTTGTCCTAAAAACAAACATGGAATTGAAATTTCTCTTCCTCTCCTCTCCTCACCACCTGATAAGTTATCAATAATTCTATATATTGAATCTAATTTCCCTACACTTAAGTTGAATATTGTGGTTAATTATGAAATTTATGCCTTATTTAAATTATGAGTTGAATTACCAAAATAGTAGTGAAATATGATTAATTTTAGATTTTAGTTTGAATTTGGAAAAAAGTGAAAAAGGAAAAAATATTGAAAATTAAAAAGATAAAAAAAAAAAAAAATGAAAGCTGCCACTTGCAAAGTTAAAAAAATGAAAAAAAATATAATTGTGATTTGGGCTGAATTGAGCCCAAATGCTGCCAAGGGTTTCAATTTAAAAAAAAAAAAAATTATATATATGTGTTTGTATTGGCAGGAGACGGGACTCATGAAGCAAACAGCCACAAGAAGATTAAGAGGGAAGCAGTTTAGTTGCTGAGCAGTAGAAAAAAGATTTCAACATTTTATTAGTTCGTCCTTTTATAACTTTTATTTTAGTTAACTTTTAATTTCTGATTGAAGATTAGTTTTATTTCAATTGTAATTTTGTGAAGCTTTCAACCTAATAGATATTTTTTTAGTTCCTGGATTATTTATTTCTTGTTCTTATTTTTATGATTGATTGTTAGTAAATTGAATTAACAACTTAATTTATTATCGATTGATCTATGCTATAGATAATTTTGTAATAAGTAATTGTTTCGAATGATTGTAAATTGTAGTAAGGGGCTGGCTCACGTGTGAGTGATTGTGGTTTTTCCAAATTACATACCTTGCATGAAAGGCTAGGGAAACAAATAAACAAAATTAATTAATATTGTAGTCGTCTCGGTTAGTTAATTTTGGTTTAGCCGTTCTCATAAATTTTAATGCTATTATTTAATTGATATGGAACGCTATCGTGCGATTTGGTTTTGATGCTGGGTCGGAGTCAATAAAATAGGAGAACAATTATCTATTGTGGCTTTTCCAAGTAGGTAGACTAGTTCTTTGAACTTAAGAAAATTAAGTATTTTTTTTTGTAGCCTAAGACCAAAATTGCAGCTGGATTAAACTAACCTCTGTATCAGAAACTAAAAGTTAACTAAAATAAAAGTTATAAAAAAAAATAAATGAAAGAAATTGAAGCCGAACTTATAAAATTTTGAAATCTTTTTATTTGGTCGGGTTGTCGAAGCCCGCCAAAATAAAAATTGATTTACTACCACGAAATCCCAAACACTCCCTTAGACAATTGGGCTTGAATTACATAGTGAGTACTCTTCCATTTCAAGGGGTTTCTTAATTTTTTACTCTCTAAGGGCTGAGAAAGAATTCACCAACTATTAGAAGACGTACTCTCTCCGGGACTTCAACCTCAATATATAATGCCACTTGGATAGATTGAGTTTTTTTTTTCAAACCAACAATAATTAGGAAGAAGGGAAATTGGAAACATGTCCTTTCAATTTATGGACAGATTAATGCTGTCTGAGCTATTATTTTCTGTAGGCAGACTGAGGTTTATATATGAATCAAATTAAATAAAAAATGCATGTAAATCCCCTAATTAAAAGAAATTGTAATTAGTTAAACCATGACACTAATGGTAGAATCAATTATGACACTATATTATAGTCATAGATAAACCATTAATGACACATATGTGGAGTAATTAATAAAGTAATATCGACAATTTACAAGTGTCATCATAAAACCAGTTATGATATTTTATTATAGTCACAATTGATCCATTAATGACACATATACATAATCATTGTTGAGTTATTTATGACATTTTATTTTAGTCATGGTTGAACCATTAATGACACACATATATAGTCATTGAAGAAATATTAACGACATATTAATATTGTCATTATAGCTTATATATTGACATTTTTTTATAGTCATCAATTTCTCTAATATGACTATTTATTTTTGTCATTAGTTTTCATGACAATTTTTTATGCTATTTACAACCTGTTTTGTTTGTCTTTACCTGTCAAGAAAGATTTATAATATTGGAGCCCACAAATCTTATTCAACAAATATTATTTCATATGTGACTAAATAATTTGTACATTACTCTTGAACAAAAAAAAAACAATACCAATAAATTTATAATTCTTAAAATGTCTACAAGGGGTTTGAAAAATAGAAAGTTTACAATATAACAAAGAAAGATGGTATGCAATCCCTTTTGTAAAGTATATGTGGATTGAAAAGTTGCCAGATAACTGTAGATGTAAGCGATTCTCACCTTGAACAAAGTACCTGCACAATGTAGTAATAAAGTTTTGAATTAGAAGTTGGAATAGAAACATAAAGTAACTTACATACATCTAAACATGGTCAAATACTTTACACTCACAGACTTTAATTGAATGTCAGATACTTAACACTCATAAAAGTAACTCACATATATCTAATAAATCAAAACGCCAGTGGATGAGACACATAAGGTATAAAACAATTAACAAGTTCATAAGGAATTTTTGCCTTTTGGGGCTGAAATAGTACAAGGAATAATGAAGTCAACTTTAATTTCAAAGGGAGAATTTGAATGGTTGAAGTAAATAGCAAGATTATGTTGGAGCATGGGGTTCGAAAGCATTAAAATAAACTAATTAGCGACTAAAAACTATATAAAATATTTCAAGTACCATAATTCTATATAAAAAAATGAAATTTTTACACTAGTACGAGACATTATTATCTTCCCTTAAAGCTTGAAGGATTTGGCATTATCTTTAAAGAACCTTCTCACTTAACTCCAAACAAGTAGCACGCTTCTAACAAACAATAGTGACCGATTCACTACCCTGAAGTAAGGAAATCAATATTAAAAAATAAACTGCAAACTAAGTTTAGATGCACCAAGTTTGTATCAACCAATATAAGAAATCAAATTCTCCCTCAAAACCTTCTCAATAGCCAAATAGAAAATAGACAAAAAATAAATGAACCGAGCGGAAGTAAAAAAGAAAAGATAAATATCGAAGCACAAACCTAAGCAACAAATATAATTTCCTAAGTAGACAACTAACTTGTATAAACATTAAAATTACGAAATACCTTTGTAGTTTCATCTTTCCCGGTGTGTCTGGCTCACAAAGTTTACCCTGCAAGTCAAACAATATCTAGATTATTAACCACCATATGTTTTTACTATACTCGGCACAAAAAAAAGATGGGTAGTTGTAACTCCTGCAAGTACGGGTAATCATAGGATCCCCTTGTAGAATATTTCTAGATGCAAGAGCTTAACTTTACCCTAGGAAGTTCTATTATTAATACAGAAAATTTAGCAGAATACAAACAATTCACACCTGAGATCTCCACCTCATATGGTATAGAACTTCATTTGCATAGAACCAATGCATTTGCATTTGCAAGTACGGGTTATAACCAATGCATTTGCATAGAACTTCATCCGAACTTCTGGAATCCTCTTAACCAAAGTCATAGTTGTTCTTGTAAAGAATATCCAATATTTATTTCTTTTTATTGAAGAGATATTGGCTACCAAACTTACATACAAGAGATTCTTGATTTCATTCACTAACTTTCTTTAATAAAGAGTATAGAAATCAAAATTTCAAGATTCTACTAAATTAATAAGTGATAAGTATATGGTATCAATAATAGCTTGAGTGAAGTCCACTAATCAATAAGACATAACAGAAGTAGAGGATTTCATCTTTGCAGGTATCAATACAGAGAAAAAGGGTTACCTGTAAGAGAAAAAGGTATCAATATTATATGTTTCTTCCTTGTCAAGTGAAAATAGTTACCTGCCAGAGAAAAAGAGAAAAACATTCATAATGCACATGTTGATCAGATTTTGGTAAATAAATTTCTATGGCAAGAAAAGTTTCCATTAGCCTTTGCAGGTTTGCGAATTCTTTCCACTTTTCCTCAAGTGAACTTTCATATGCATTTTGGAGTCTGAACATGGTTACACTATGAAACTTAAATTTCTTCAAGACTCCACTTGAAAACCATAAAGTTATATTTTGTGCAAAATAAAAAATGCATAACTCAAGATAGTGATGCGGATAAAAAGAATTTCTGGAAACAAGATCAATTCTCTAAGAAACTCTATAAATCTAAGATTTGATGGAGAGTAATATAAAGGGCAAAGAAGGAATGCAAGAAAAATTGCAAATTCAGAAGAGTTGACCAAATTATCTAATTAATAAAATATATCAACCATAATTATCATTCTTAAAATTAGTTGTTAATGAACTCAAAACATACTTGGGGTCTTAGTGTGTTCAGAGTTAAATAGGATGGGGTGGTAAAAGCATGAGGAAACCAACATTGAGACATGGTGTAAGAGACCGACCCGAATGGGGCACTAAATGGGCCCTTATCCCAATGCATGCATTCAAAGTAAAGGACATTTAAACAGACATGATTTCGGATTCCAATTAAAACAAAAACATCCAAAATAACCCCTTTAAAAACTAGACAATTTCCCTGGAATCTGTCCCTGTTTCCAAGCACCTGTTCCAAGATAAATACATTTCCAAAGTCTACTCTGATCAGAGATTTACTAAAAACCATTCAAAACACATTCGGATACAAAATCTTTGGAATCCACAAATATTTACAAAACATCCTAGGGCTCGTGTCCGCCACACATGCATTCGGGGGAAAACAAAACACAAAGAGTCATAATACAAAAATCGAGTTGGAAGACTGGGCCCCATGATCACAGCTCCTCCTTCACCATCTGTCTCGCAACTTGGTTACTGTGGAAAAACCACGATGAGGGTGAGTAACGAATTACTCAAGTAAGAATCCCCAACCGGGTACAATACGATATACATGGTCATCTCGATGAGCGTATGCAAGCTATGAATATAAACACAGAATAGAGCACATAGCTTAGCCCACACTTGGGCCTCGGATGCGGCTTAGGGTCTTAGTCTGGAATAATATCACCACACAGTCCAATATATAAGTCGCCCTATACGAGAAACAAGTCCCGGCCTTAGCCTGTCTCTCTGTCGACGAAAGGTACACGGCTCACAATCCCGAGGAGCTCTCGGTCGTATTTGTAATGAGCGTAAGCATGCGCGCGTGCTACTGCAGAACTATGGGGTGCGGGTCTAGAGGCAAAGCTGCCCATGTCCGATCACCACGCCTAACTAAATCTTTGGATCGGTGTCACCGACATAGGGTGTGAGACACGGACACGTAAACTATGTCGGCTGAACCACCGCTTTGGGGCCAAGGAGCGGTCGTGGTAGGCTTACACCAGAAGCCGTCCTTGCCTTAACGGTGGCAATCGGGGCTACGGCCGAACACGGCGAGGGCGTGCCGACTGCCGGGGACGAGGCAATGCCAAGTCATCATCCCGACCGTTGGGGCATTAACAACTGCCACCCTCACCCAAGATTGCAGGGCCTACCGCTTGGGTTATCTAATCCCTCACGGGGTCCAGGGACGGAATGACTTGCTCGACGTCCCTGCCATGGATGCAAGGTACTTTATGCATCAGGCCCGGATGATGCTATCTACCTGCAACTCTAACCTGCCCTAGCAATCAGCAAACAAATCCATAAAATCCAATACGTGCTCAATAAGAATACAACGACCCTAGCATGATACTACGAAGCAAGGAACAGATACGAGCATGCTAGAAAGGAACAACCTAGCATGGATTTACATGAGAATTAATCAGGAACAACATGCTAATCGGGAATTCAGAATTGAGTACCTAGCTATACATGTCAATAAACACAAACAAGCAATCAATCAACAATCACATATAATATCGCAGGGTCCACACAACTTCGGTAAGAAATCCTTACCTTGGTCGGGGACGATTTGACACGAAAACCTAAACGGCGAACGAACCCGAACTAGCTATCGGGAACCTATCAATCACAACAAAAATCACACAATAGGCCTAAATATAATAAAACAAACAAGGCTCAGCTCGGAAGCAACTCACGAGGCGCGACGAACGCACGAACGAGCCGATTGCAGACGCAAACGGCAAGAACTGGCATTTGGCGCGGCGGGCGCTTGAAGCGCGCGCGCGCGAGCGATGCAGAGGCGCGAGGGCGATGCAGGGGCGACACGGAGAGGCTCGGCTGGGGCGCTCGCGCCGGCACGACTCGGCGAGCAGGGCCTCGAGTGACGCGTTGCGGAGCTGGGCGAGGACGCACGCGCGCAGCGGGACGAGCAGCGGCGAGGCTCGGCTTGGCTGCTTCGCTGCCGCGCGCGAGCGAGCTCGGCGACAGGGGCCCTGTTTCAGCGCGCGAACAGGGGCGAAGGAGAAGCTCGAATTCGAGCGATCCGAGAGGTTTCGACTGGCTATTTGTTGATGGCGAACTCCCCTACTCTAGCTGCACAAAACCCATACCTCAAATTACCTCGACTCGGCCGGAAATGGCGAAGCCCGAAACAGGGGAGAAAAGCTCGAATTTTGGAAGAGAAGAAGAAGAGAAGATGTACCTGCTGCTCGGGGGAGATCGACTTCGAATTTGGGAGAGGAACTCGGTCGAAAATGGAGCTGGAGGGAGGAAAAATCGCGAAGGAAAACGTTGTCGGTCGGAAGAGGATTTCGCGAAGGAAGAAGAAGAAATGGGGAAGAAGCTCGGGCGATTTTGGCTTTTAAATCCGAAGGCACGAAACAAGGGATATGTATTAGATCGCGCGTTTAGAATAACCAACGCTCCCAGTGGCTCGGCTGGCAGCGCCCCCTGCCTAGCACGCGACACATCCTTGGCTCGAATCTCACTCGACGCGCTATTTAATTCCCTATTTATTTTTACCTTTTCCCAAGCCCAAATGTCTTCACCAAAATTCCCGATCCCATTCAAATAGACTCATAATTTTTCCGGCAATTAAAAATTACATAACCGGCCCTGTCGGCCCGACCCAAAATTACCAAAATGCCCCTGGGCCGTTACACATGGTGTAGTATGTTTTTATAGCAAAATCAATATCATTTTGTGGCAAAGAAGAGAAATAGCTCAATGACATTAGTGTACACCCAATGAACAAGAGTTCGTGTATTCAAATCTCTCACCCCCAATTATTGTAGATCTAAAAAAAATATATAATGTTTGTGAATACCACATCAACCCACATTAACATTTGTTGTGGCCTTCCACAACTTTAATTTTCCTTCAACCTTCAAGATCTATGACTATTCCAGAGTTTTGAAACCAACGAAATTATAATCAAAGTCACGATCATATGTGATCTCACTATCCAAACGAGTAGCATACTTCAAATAAGAACAACAAAATGAAGAGAATTACATTAAATGAGCAGTAGGTTACACATTAAACACTTGTCTATTGAATTTCTAAAGCATTAAAATAAATTAATTAGAGACTAAAAACTTGATCAACAAAAATACACCATCATCATCCAAGGCAATGTATAAACTTGAATATGAGGGCTTCCAGCTATTCAAGAAATCCCTACTAGTATTTTCTTAAATTTTTCAAAAGCTATACAATTTAAAGGTCATGATCCATCAACAAATCCGCATATGAATTTCATTGTGAAGATATTGATGATCTGAGATTCTAAGGCACATAATATTCAAGAAAAATAAATAAAACACACCTTCATGATTACTTCATATACATCATCAGCTATGAGAGAAGCCTTATGTTTTGATGTATCACTCAAATATTTAGAATTAGTTATGCTCAATTTGATAACTAAATTTTTTTTAAATTAAGTCTATAATCATTATTTGTACCTATGAGTTTTGTTTTGTTATCCGCTACTAATTGATGTTTTAAAAAAAACAACACGTGTTAACTAAAAGCAAGCAAGGACTTTGCATTTTCCATCACTTGAATTCAAAATGCAACCAAATTCCTTTGTCACACATCCCTACACATTTCATTAGTAACAAATCTTAGCTCAGTATGTAGTAGTTTAGCAGACATGGATAAACAAAAAAAATTCAACTTAAGAATACGAATGAGCATGACCAATGAAAACCATTTCATTGATTAAATGAAAGAGTTACAAAAGAGAGAGGTTGTCAATTGAGCCAATTACAAAGTTATTGATTAATTTGTCATAAATGAAAATACACAATGTTCAAGAGTCAACATATCAATTGATCACAAAAGACAAACTCAAGGAAAAGTACAATTCGTGTATGCAAGGAAACTAAAATTTCTCTATTCTAATTTCCCTACAAGTGTTTTTGTTCCTTTGCTTCACTCGTGTGAAGGGTTAGATTGGAAGTGTAATAATCATTGGTATATTTATAGTTTGAATCATTTACGGAACATCAAAAGTTTCTTAAATAATGCTTACACATATTAAGCTAAGGGTTGAACTTTTAATAAAAAACAACATGAGCAATATCAATTTTTCTATGTTTCTCAAACCCATGGATACCAGTCCAACTTTAACATGAGCATGACCAACAGAAAGTGTGCATAATACCATTGTGTACCCAATTCACAATCACAACTAATTAACCTTCAATTAAGTATTCAAAGAAGGAATCAATGCTCGTACCTAGACCTGCCACTTGTGAGATAAGTAATGAAGAGTAAGTTTCTTAGGATACCAATTTTTATCCGATAACAAACAGTACACCAAAAATGCGGATAAAATACTTTTTTTGGATAGGAAACAATTTCATTATAAATATGAAATTAGTGGCAAATTCCGGTTACAAAAGGGATCTTCGATTGTTCAATAGAGAATGAGAATAAAATACTTGCCCTATAAATACCAATGAGACTTGAATAAAAAAAATATGAACCTAAACCTGAATCATACCATCACCTAGAATTCCCTTTCCCATTCACAATGGAATAAATGACTAATATTTTGTTTTGGGTTTCTTGCCTCTAATTGCAAAATCCTCATGAGGACAGTAGCCTCCAACCTCTAATTGCAAAATTCACATAATAAAAGAAAATCAAGATTAAACACCGCCATATATTGTTTAAAGACAAAGAAGAAGAAGTGCCTAATCTCTAATTAACTCAGAAGTATTTTCCACCATGACCCACAATAACTATTCTCTCAAAATTCAAAAGAAGCAAGATAAATCAAATCAGAAGGATACTAAAAAAGAATTCAAGCGTACATTCTAAAAAATGTGAAGCAATAAAAGGCAAGTATTGAAATCACCACCATTGAGCGAGGAAAAATTATCAAGAAAACAAAAAGAGAAGAAGTGTTAGTTGAATTGATGAACAAATATTTCAGGAATCGTAATCTTATCTCAGTGGCGTGAGAAAATACGAGAGGAATCGACAAACCCTAAGAGAAACCTTTTCACAATCGACAGGTTGGAAACGAGGGCGAGGATGCGGCAGCGGAGGTTTGGCCCGAAATTGGCAAGCCCTTGCGGAAGGTGATAAAACCTAAGGTGAAATCACACGAAATTTCTTATGACTCTAAAATATAGTCACAAGTGTTCAAAAATAAAGACATTTCCGTATTTTTCTTTAACACGCTTTTTTCTTCTTTAATGACACTTGTTTTCATTTCCTTTTACAAAATCATTTATTAGAAGTGTCATGGTAGCCCTCTTTTTTAGTAGTGATGCTATTAAAAAAAGGCTTTTTTTTGCCAACAACAAGAGCAGTAGTTGAGAATGGTTACGAGAAAACAAAACAATAATGGAGTACTTATATGGCGTCAAGAATAAAAGAGGCGAGAAGGGTGGTGGGATCTCCAATAACAATACTAAGAATGGTCTCGATGATGAACTTTAGGACTCTCCAATACTTTTCATTCTTCCTCGATCCGCCGCCATATTTTCGACGATGAATTTTTCTGGACTTTAACCTCACAGCCAAAGGTTGGCTTGCTACAATATTAGACTTGTTGTTGTTGTTCTTGTTGTTCCATTCGTCCAAGGGCATTTGAGTAACACAAGCGACGTGAACATTGTACTTCCCGCACACCGACACGTACGACCACCCGTTGTTTTTCTCTCTATCTTCGAGGCTCTTCTTACCGCACCACATGCACTTTGCTTTCAATTCCTTGCGGAGATTGAACATCACGTCTTCCATTTGGTAACTTGTTTCCAAGTTTCTACAGCATGGGTGGAGATTCATCTCGTCTTCTTTACAGAATAATAAGAACCCATTCATGTCCTTTCTGCAAGCCACACACCTACTTAATTTGCATTTGTTGGGTTTTTATTCACATTGTGAAGGCCTATTAGGATTAAGTGTTTTAAATTGCATTTTGTCACTTTGGTAGATTGAACACACAAGAAAAAGGAGAGCTGGAAATCAGCAGCAAGAGAGAGAAACAACTTAGAGAGAGAAAGTAAATAGAGAGGAAAAGAGGTTTCTGCCCAGCTTCGGTATTGTGGCGTTTTCAAGCGATTTCACCGTTGGATCGAGCTGAAATTTGGACAGCGTGTTCTTAACACGAGGGTCTTCAATATGAACGGTGCAGATCGGGTTTCGATGTTTCTACAGCCAGATTCCAGTGGTGATTCGGTTCCACATTTTTGTGAGATCTTTCTATTTATCTCTCTTGATTTGTGTTGTTTGTTGCCGAGATTAGTTTATCTTGAGTTGTTATGTGTTGTATACCTCTAGTTGTAACTAGAGAGAACTTTTTGTAGCCCATTATCGATTATAGTGGAGATTCGACTTCGGTCCGTGGTTTTTTACTCCTCGCCTTGAGGAGGTTTTTCCACGTTAAAATCGTTGTGTTGTGCTTGATATTTCTACCACATACTTTATGTTTTCTGTTTTTCATTAGGAACACAAGAGGGGGAATAATTGATCCATATTAGAATAGTGTTTATTCCCAACAGCATTTGGGGTGGCATGGTTTTGATGGGGTTAGGATGAAACGAAACTCCGAATCTGGGAAGAACTCGTGCGTAACAGGTTTGATTGGATCGAACAAGCAAGCTTCGTGAAATTCAAAACTGCATTTATAGCATCGGTATTGAATACCGAATCCTGATTCCTTGGAGCCATCGCAGGTGTATGGTTTCTCGTACTTCTCCGGGTTTAGGTGGTGCTTCCGATTGCCTTGGCCCCTGCAAATAGTCTCCATAGCCATTTTAAACAAACAATGAAAGAAGCTTACGCTAGTATGACTAGTTGCTCTGCTATTCACCTTTAAATTTCTTGGTGCATGGTAAGACTAGTTTTGCTATACTATTCACCTTAAGATTAATCAGTGCATAGTAAGACTAGTTTTGCCCTACTATTCACCTTAAGACTATTCGGTGTGCATAGTAAGACTAGTTTTGCCCTACTTTTTACCTTAAGATATCTTGGTGTATAGTAAGACTAGATTCTCTCTACTATTCACCCTTAACGTTACTCGGTGTATAGTTATATTAGATTTTCTCTGCTACGCGCGTTAAGATTACTCTACGCTAGAGTGGTTAGTTTGGGGTACATGTTTAAAGATGAGTTTAATGTAGTCTTGCATGTAATTATGTTATATCGTGTGTGTTACACATTTGTTAGTACAGACATATTAAAGAGACTTATTTGTAATTTGTGCTTCGTAAATTTTTCTTTTCTCGTAAAGATTTTGTTTTCTCTTTGGGACGTGGAGTCAATTCATTTCTATGGTGAACTAGTTATTTACATAATTATTTATTTATTTATTTATTACTAACCCTCACAAAGCCGATTAGCTCACCTTACCTTTCCTTCCTTAAATGTTTCACCAGGTAGCGGTCGAGTTCAAGAGTTTGCTGGAGCGATATCTACCACTAGCCTTAATAGATTGAATATCATTTTGTATGTACGTAGTCATTAATGTCTCTTTTGCAATTAAGGTGGCCTAGCACATACCATATGCCATAAAACTATTTTGGGTTTTTCTTTTGTTTGTAACATTAAGCCTATAAGATCACCTGATAGCTTGTTTTAGATTTCTGAAATTATGGTTGGAGTTTGAATATGTTGATTTAGGCGTGGATGTATCCTTTCTAGGTTCACCTTGTCATTATTTTAGGGGAAACTCTGTCCTTTTTTTTTTTAATGATTTATACATGATAAAGTTCCTCTAACCAGTTGTCCGATTTTCTTTAAACAAATATCAAAAAAGAAAAGAAAATGTTTTCTAGAAATTAAAAGAAATAAAACTTAGTTTAGTTGGGAGTTATGGTCGACACGTCACATTCTAGGTTTGTTTAGCGAATCCATTGCGGGTCGTGACAATGTAGGTTTTCGAGGAGTAGTTAGTAAATCTCCGATCCAAATCCTCCTTAAATATGGCCAAAAAAACACCCCTTAAGAATTGTTGAACATTATATGCCCCGTTTGATAACTATCTGTATTTTGTTTCTAATTTTTTATATTGAAGTCTATAATTATTACTCCAACAAATTTTTTCATTTCTTTGATATCTACATTTTACTTATTTTTTAAAAAAAATCAAGCCAAAATTTGAAAGTTAAAAGAAATAGTTTTTGTTAAATTGAGAGAAGTAGTGGCTCAAAAAAGCTCCCCTTTCCATTGTATTTTAACAATATCTATATATAGTTCACAAAATAACAAACCCTAGAAAATATTAACAATATTAAAATATACTAAATCTTGGAAATAGATAAAATCTAGGAATTAGAAATATAATTCCTAACACTCCTCTTAAGTTGGAGGATGTAAATTACAAATGCGCAACTTGTCAAGTAAAAATCTAAATTGTTGTTTCTCAAGAGTTTTTCTAAAAATATCAGCCAACTAGTATCCGGTTAGAACAAATTGAGTACCAAGATTTCCAGATATCCATTCATCACGAATAAAATGACAATCTAACTCAATATGCTTAGTTTGATCATGAAAAACAGGTTTCTTTGCAAAATGAAGAGCAGATTGACTATCAAAAAAAAATTTCATCGACTGAGGATGCAAAACACCAAGAGAAACTAATAATGATTTCAACCATTTAAACTCAAAAGTAGCAACAACCATTGCACGATACTCAGTTTCAGCAAACAAACGAGATACAATCGTTTGTTTTTTAGTTTTCCATGAAATAGGAGAAGCACCAAGAAAAACAACATAGCCAGATATCGAACGACGAGTCAATGGACAAGCCGCCCAATCACTATCACTAAAGACGGTCAAACTTAACTCACTAATAGATCGCAGCAGAATCCTTGACTTGGAGCACCTTTCAAGTAGCACAATACCCTTAGAGCCGCATCCCAATGTTGAACTTGTGGATTACTCAAGAATTGTGTAAGTGTATGAACTGAATAACAAAGCTCCGGACGAGTTACAGATAAATAAACAGGACGTCCAACTAAACGACGATATTGGTGTGGGTGCGCATAAGGCTCCCCCTCGACCCGAGCTAGCCGATAACTCTGCTCCATAGGTGTGTTAATAGGCTTACTACCTACCTAACATGCCAGTTTTAGTCAAGATATCCAAAGCGTACTTGCCTTGACAAAGAAATATACCTTCCTGACTTCGAGCTACCTCAACTCCTAAAAAATACTTCAAAACTCCCAAATCTTTCATGTTGAAACATGAGCTCAAATAATCATTTAATCTTAGAAATGCACCAGTGATGATCCGACAGTAATCAAATCATCAATATACACAAGCACATGGAGGGATTCATTACTCTGAATATAACTAAATAATGAATAATCAGCACAAGACTGCGTGAAACCATATTATCTCAAAGCATTAGATAACTTAGCAAACCACTGTCGAGGTACCTGTTTCAAACCATACAAAGACTTATGTAGTCTGCAAACCTTTCTAGGAGTAGAAGCATTATATCTTGGAGGGAGCTGCATATACATTTCCTCTTCTAAATCACTATGAAGAAATGCATTATGAACATCCATTTGATGCAACTCCCAATTCAAACCTACTGCACCAGCAAGAAAAAGACGAACAGTCCCTATTTTGGCAACAGGAGCAAACGTCTTATTATAATCAATACCTGCAGCTTGACGATTGCCAAAAGCAACTAAACGCCTTTTAAGGCATTCGATTTCACCTAATGATGTATACTTGATCTTATACACCCAACCACTACCAATGACTTTCTTACTTGAAGGCAAGTCCCTTAAAGTTCATGTACAACTGTGTTCAAGAGCATCAATCTCAGCCTACATTGCCTTACGCCAACCTTGATGTTTTACAGCTTTCTGAAAAGAAGTTGGTTCTTTTTCTTTCGAAATTGCAGTTAGAAAACATCGATGTGTCTCATAGAAATTTTTTTATAATCAACATAATAAGCTATATTAAAAGGCTTACCCGAGGAACTAGATCGAAATGAGGAAGCGGCGAATGTATTAAAGTTTGTATCTTGTTTCACGGCTGTATTTGTAACAAAATTACGAAGTTTAATAGAAGGAAATTTTGTACGATGTCCTCGACCTAGTACCTCAGCACCACTAGATTGGACGCCATCACTAGATCCCATATCAACACAATTATGATCCATATCACTATTTTCAACAGCTCCTATAATAGGTTTCACTTCGGTAAAACAATCATTAACATATTCATAATTTTTATCATCCCATAATGTAGTTTGAGAAAAATATATTCTTCATTGTAATCATGTACGGTCAGGAAGAGACTCAATAAATGGAAATTTGTCTTCGAAAATTGCACATCACGACTTATGAAAAACTCATAATTTTCTAGATCATAAAGGCGCCATCCTTTTTTTCCAAAGGGATATCTAACAAAGATACACCTCCTAGACTTTGAGTCAAACTTATCTCTCACCTGGGGTCTATTTGCAACATAACACAAACACCCAAAAACACGTAAACCATCATAAGAAAGAGGATGACCAAATAAGCACTCATGAGGTGTTTTTCCATCCAACATAGGGGTGGGAGTTCTATTTATAAGATGCACGACAGTAAGAACACATTCACCCCAAAAATACTTGGGCAATTTTGCCTGAAAACGTAGGGCATGAGCAATATTAAGGATATGTCTATGCTTACGCTTAACTCTACCATTCTATTGTGCAGTATTAACACAAGAAGTTTGATGAAAAATCCATTTTTTCGCAAAACATGACTTTAAACTAAAAAATTCTTGCCATTATCACTTCGAATAACTTTAACTTTTTTATCAAATTGAGTTTCGACCATAGCATAAAAATCTTGAATTAATTTTGCAGCTTCAAACTTTCCAATCATCAAATACGCCCAAGTAGCACGAGAATAATCATCAACAATAGTGAGAAACAAATGTGCACCACAACTAGACAAAACATGATTTGGACCCCAAATATCGCAGTGAACTAAATCAAATACACCAGATGCTATACTCATACTTAAAGGAAAAGAATTACGAGGTTGTTTTCCCATAAAATAGATTTGACAGTCATTGGCACGACTCATACCACTAGAGGTCATTTAGTTATAGAAGATACTACGTTCATTGACGGATGACCCAAACGTCTATGCCATAACATACCTCTATCTATAACTCCCACTGCATTTGCCAATAAATTACGAGCTTGAGCCGACCTAAAGAAATAGACTCCATAACACTGAACCCACGCTCCAATCAAGTTTCTTAAATTGTGGTCCTATATAAAACATAGCTTGTTTGTGAAAAAAATAATGTGTTGTTGTTGTTCTAATAGTTGAGACACAAACAACAAATTACAAGTTAGAGTAGGAACATATAGCGCATTCTCCAAAATTAAACTATCACTCAACACAATTTTTCCTTCTTTGGTTGCCTTAATACTCTTTCCATTAAGGCAACTCAACTGGTGAAGATCTGTCACGCAAACCAAAAAATAGTAAAATATTACCAGGCATGTGGTTCGATGTGCCAGTATCAATAATCCACTCATTAAAATTAGTCGTGTCACACAATATTTTTGTTGAGGAGGTGGAGGGTTGTACACGTTTAATTGCATTAAGAATTTGTGCCCACTAATCATTATTTAGAGTTGGCGAACTTGCTCTATCTATTTTCTCAATATCAAGTCCACTAAAACGCGAACTGCTTACAGAACAGCCAAACTTACTCATTATAAAAATAATATATTTAAAACAATCTCCGCACCTATCGTTATTTAGTCAATTGGAATTTACATCAATTGCAATTCGAAATGCATATAAGCTCCGATTCACGACACATTGATAATACCCACAAATGATGAATTTTTAAATTCACACAAATTCACGATTTCATATAACATACCCACGATTGAATCACAAAAAAATCTTCATTAATTCACACCACCAAACTAATACGTAATGGATGGCCTGCACAATTAAAATTCAATTCATATGAATTTAATTTTAAATTTGACTTCACCTCCACAAACAGCAAATTGAATTTACTTAAAATTATCCCAAAATTAAATTCACCGTTTGGAGAAATCATTCACCACAAACGAAAATTGATCCACCGCTTGTAAATATCTAATATGGTATGGATATCTTTGTATATTCTGTAGATTCAATTCAACCCACCACCGTTATGAATTGAAGTTTTGAGAACTGATTATTGTGATAGCTTCTTTGTGATTTGTCTGGGTAATTTTAATTTGTTGATATTGTCGTTTTCTAGGTTTTGCCTCCTCTGAATACTCTACTTTCTTTATTTGTGGTCATTTGAATATGACGCCGATATTTGTCATTGATAAATTTGATGGAAAAGGAGACTTTAATTTATGGAAGAGGAAGATGAAAACCATGTTAGTGCAACAAAAAGTTGCAAAAGGCTTAGATAATCCTCCTAAGTAGCCTACTACAATGATAGTTGATGAGCAATTAGAGCAATGTAAAATTGCCAATAACCCAATTATCCTGCATTTAGCTTGTTAAAAGATGAAAATTCAAATTTTCTAATTCTTTATTTAATAATGAACCCAACAATGGGTTTAAATAGGGTACATGAGACGACCTAATTATAAAAGAAAAATTTAATATGTAATCATAAAAAGGAAGAAAGATAACCTAATCATAAAAGGAAAATATTTTAACTAGTTATAAAGGGAAAAGATAGAAAATAATATTTAATCTAATACTAAATGGAATAAATAATTAAAATGATGAAAATAAAATTTTACTAAAATTAAAATAAACTAACACTCCCCTCAAGCTAGATTGTATATGGAATACAAGCCAAGCTTGGAGTTAAAATTATCAGAGTTGGTCATTGTGATGATATGCGCCAATTGTGATGATTGTTGTCAGGACCGATTGGATGAGTGCTGTCAGTGCCAATTGGATGAATGTTGCCAGGGCGAATTTGGAAATACTGGACAGGGCAAATTTAGGAACATTGGACAGGGCCAATTTGGGAATACTGGACACAGCCAATTTAGGAATACTAGTCAGGGCCAATTTGAAAATACAGGTCAGAGCCAATTGGGGAATACTGGTCAGGGCCAATTCGGGAATTCGAAGCAGTAGGAAAGGAGATGGTAGGGCCGATTGGGAAAGGAGATGGCAGGGCGACTGGGAAAGAGAGATGCCATGGCCCGACTGGGAAAGCAACTGGGAAAGAGAGATGCCATGGCTGACTGGGAAAAGGTGATGTCCGAGCCAGCTGGGAATAAGAGATGCCACAGTCGGCTGGGAATAGGAGATGTTAGGGCCACTTGGGTAAAAGAGAAGATGTGAGAAAAAAAAATTTCTTTTGAAGAATATTGTAGATTTTTTTTTCTTTTTAAAAGAGGGTAGAATATTGGTAATGAGATTTTGGATTTTCTAGAGTTTAATAAAATGAGAATATTGAGGTTTGAAGGAAGAAATTCTTAAAGGATTTTGAAGGGGGAAAGAAGATTGGAGTTTGTTTTTTTTCTAAAAGAGGAACAAGAGGAAGATGATGAAGAAGAGAGTGAAGGAGGACTAGAGAAAAAGTTTACCTAGATCGAAAGAAAAAATTTGAGGCTCTGATACCATGTTAAAAGATGGAAATTCAAATTCTCTAATTCTTCATTTAATAATGAACCTAACAATGAGTTTTAATAGAGTGCAGGAGATGACCAAATTATAAAAGGAACGTTTAATATCTAATCATAAATAGGAAAAGATAACCAAATCATAAAAGAAAAATATTCTAACTAGTTAAAAAAGAAAAAAGATAAAAAATAATATTTAATCTAATCCTAAAAGGAATAAATAATTAAAAAGATGAAAATACAATTTTACTAAAATTAAAATAAACCAATATAGCTGACAATGTCTTAAGAAGGGTTAGTAATATAGACGATGTAGCCTCTTCGTTGTCCAAACTCGAAGAATTCTATATGTCTAAATCTCTAACCAACAAGATATATCTGGAATAGTTGCTATAGGGAATCAGAATGGATCCGTCTAAGGGTTTGGAGGAAAATATTGATGCTTTCAACAAAATTTGTGGCAACCTGGCCAATTGTGAGATGAAGCTCGATTCTGCGAGTCAAGCTATCATTCTCCTAAATTCGCTACTCGAGAAATACAACGAGCTTAAATTAGTCATTAAGTACGGCAAAGAAACTTTGACCCTAGACATTGCTTTGGATTCTTTGAGATCTAGGATTTGGAGAGGAAAATTGAAAAGAAGGATTCTGAGAACTTATTTGCGAAGATTAAGTCTTCAAAAGGCCAAGGCAGTTCAACAAGTGAATCCAGCTTTAAATTTGATAAGGGAAACAACCATTAGAGCAAAAGAGAGTTTCTTGCAATTACTGCCAATAGGATGGTTATACTAAGTATGAATGTCCTATTATGAAGAGGAAAGGTAAGTTACCGTTAGAATAGTTGATAATAATTCAGCTAATTTCCTCGAAGATTCTGATCCGAGCGAGGTGTTTTTGATAAAAACTTTGGACCCTTTTGATAATTTGTAGATCATGGACTCTGGTTGTTCTTTCCACATGTCCCCTTTCGAGCACAATTTCGAAATTTTGAAAATTCTAAAAAATGGCAAAGTTCTGTTGGCAAATAACCTTAAGCGTGTGATTAAGGGAGTAGGTTCTGTTCGGTTTAGCATAGATGACGGTTCCGTCAAGGTGCTAACAGATGTGAAATTTGTTTCAGGTCTTCAACGAAACTTATCTCGTTAAATGTTTTGGATGTTGGTTTTTATAACTAGTCATCTTGACATGGCTTACTCACTGTGAGTAAAAATGAGAAAACTTAGTTGTATGGAAAGCTCACCAATGGTTTATACATTTGCAAGGCAAAGCTTTTCAGCGCGAGATTGATGTAGTATCTGATGATTTTGAGACACCATTTGAAAATTTGTCAGGTTCTTCACCAGAAGCTAATTGTGTTATTCAGAAGCAGTTGAGTTCTGATGTTGTGTCTTCTGATATATGTTTGTTTGTTGATTCTTCTTATGCATCTGAAAATCCGTTTGTTGAGCCTTCAGTGCTTGTCAATGACATTGAATGTTCAAATCCTATCTTAGTTGCTCTTGAACACGAGGATTCTTCTATTGGTTTAGAGTGCAACGTTCAGTTTTTGGATAGAGAGTTGGCTCATTTGTTGGATTTTTCATGTATAATGTTTGTTGAGGCATGTAATTTGTTTACTCATTATCTGCTATTGCTGGTTTGTGATTAAGTTCGATTTTGTATACTCTCATTTTGATGCAGATTCGTTTGTTTTCAGTTACATACATGAAGAGGGGATAGATGATCTTGATGTGTTCTTGATGTTCTTTCTCTGTTTGTGTTCTTGTATGTATCCTATCTGTTGGGCTTTTATTGCATTGATCAGTTTTTTGTTTCAGTGTTTTGAGCACTTTGTCTCTTGCATGATTGTTTACTCGTTTGCAAGAAATATGTTTCAGTGTTTTTTAGCGAGACTTCTAGTGCAAGTTGCATCATCTAATTTTTGGCCATTTGTAGATAATTTTTTGGTTGCATCTAGTTGTTTTGTTGTGGATTTTACAGATCTTTTGACTTTTTGCAGTATGCAGATTTCTATATTTTTTATGGTCTTATAGATGAGTGGATCGATATTCATATATTTTTTGTTCTCCCTACTTTGAATAGGGATATTTATATTTCAATTTTTTTTTCGTCTTCAGCTTCATGATGAACGATGGGAAATTGAAGAAAGTTTTCTTCCATTCAAAAGTCAACTATACTTGTATCCATATTTTCTTTTGAATTGAGGCAAGAATAGAGGCAACATAATTTATTATGTAAATTTCTCCCAAGTTTTATTGTATTATATGTAAAAAGTTTATCAAGATTAATATTTATATATAGAAGTGCCTTTGATGTTTGTCTTTTTTATTGACTCAAGTTTGAAGACCATTAATTTAATTGTTGTATGTGTAATGGAAGGTATGAATTGAAAATATATTTGTCAGAGAGAGATACAACTAAAATAAAGAGTCATGTTTGAGTATTTTGTGATTATGTTAATGTGTCATCAATAATGCATTGATGATGTATTTTAAATGTCATATGTTATTCATTGGTGATAATAAAGTAATGTCATTAAAAAATAATCAATGACACTTATCCAGAAGTGTCATTGATTATGTGCGATACGATGATTGTAAAAAGGTATCATCTAAAGATTTTTATTGACACTTTATAAGAAGTGTCATCTTAAAAGCTTATACGATGTGCGATATAATGATTGCAGAAAAGTATCATTTAAAGAGTTTTAATTACACTTCTTAGAAGTGTCATCTTAAGAGAATAGATGATGTGTGATACAATGATTGCAAAAAAGTATCATTCAAATCATTTGTGATACTTTTTTAGAATCATCATACCCTAGTTTTGTAGTAGTGTTTGAAAAGTTATAAATAAGTGATTAGAAATGGGTGATTAGAAATGAGAAGTTATTTGTAGAGTAAAAATAAAGATTTATTTTGAGTAATTACAATCACTTGTATAGACGTAATTTTTTAAAGAATAGTTAATAAATACTCATTATAAATCCTCTATAAATACAACAAACAAACACCCCATTAAGGACACGAGGCTAAGCGATTTGCTAGTGGTTGTTTTTTAATCATCAACCCCAAACACTTTTCTATAATCAGCATGTTCTTTCTTGGGATGTTTGCTTATCATATTTAAGGAGAATTTAGATTGAGGATTTACTAACTCCTCCTTTAAAAATTACATTCAAACGAGTTTTTTTTATAACTATTCAAAATAATTCTTCAATTTTACTATTCAAAATAACTGTTATTTTCTAACCACTCATTTTTAATCATTCATTTATAACTATTCAAAATAAATCATCATTTCTAAACTACTCATTTTTAATAAATAAATCATCATTTCTAAACTACTCATTTTTAATCATTCATTTTTTACTCTTTAAAATAATTCATTTTTAATTATTCATTTCAATCATTCTTTTTTTAATTGTTCAAACTAACTGTTCATTTTAAATCTACATCCAAACAAGTTTTTAACTCTATTTTGAGTGATTAGATTAGGAATTATTTTGAGTGATTAGCAATATTTGACGTTGTAGTAATAGCTTGTTTGATTCAACCTCCGTCAAACTTGGACTCGGCGTCGGTCCAGAGTTATTGCAAATAACCAGTGAGGCAATTCAAGAAATCAAGGTGAGTGTAAAGTATTTGACCACGTTTAGATGTATGTAAATTACTTTATATTCTCAATTGCAACTTCTAATTCAAAGCTTTATTAATACATAGTGTAGATACTTTGTTCAAAGTGAGGATTGCTTGCATCTACAATTATCGTGCAACTTGTCAATCCACGTATACTTCGCACCAAGGATATCAGACCATGTTTCTTTAATGTTATATTATAAACTTTCTAGTTTTCAAAACTCCTTGTAAACATTTTAAGAATTATATATTTATTGATATTGATTTTTTTTTGTTCGAAGTGTAATGTACAAATTATTTAGTTATATATGAAATAATATTTGTTGAAGAAGATTTGTGGACTCCATATTATTAAATTTTTCTTGACAGGTAAAGACACAAACAAAACAGGTTGTAAATAGACATAAAAAAGTGTTATGACAACTAATAAATTGACATAAATAAATAGCCATATTACATAAATTGATGACTATAAACAAGTGTCAATATATAAGCTATAATTACAATATTAACGTGTAGTTAATACTTTTTCAATGATTATATGTATGTATCATTAATGGTTCAACCATAACTAAAATAAAATGTCATAAATAGCTCAATTATGACTATGTATATGTGTATCAACCGTGACTATAATAAAATGTCATAATTGGTTTTACGATGACACTTGTAAATTGTCATTATTACTTCATCAATGACTCTGTGTATGTGTCATTAATGGTTCATCTTAGACTATAATATAGTGTCATAATTGATTCTATCATGACATTTTTACTATAATGTCATGGTTGAACCTTTCATGACAGTGGATACAATGACTCTTGCTTTTAGTCATGGAAGATGTTCATGACTATAAATTATAGTCCGCTTTTTCTAATAGTGACTCCCCAAAAAAACAATATTTAAACGAGTATTTGACTACAACTTTCAATTTCAAACTACTCAACTAACTCCTCAACCAAAATCTCATCCAACACGTACAAAAATTTGTGATGAATTTCAATTTTAAGTAAAGTTATTCCAATTTTAACGATCGAAAAAAATAATAATAAATATCACAAAAAAATTTATTTTCAATTTTTCTCCTATTGACAAAATATTTTATGCGTTTTAATTTTATAATAAGTATCACAAAACAAATTATCTTCAATTTTTCTCCTATTGACAAAATATTTTATCCGTTTTAATTTTATATGAATTTATTCTATTTTAATAATTTTTATTATTTTGAAAAAATATAAGTCCGATAAATAATTATTTATTCCCAATTTTGCTTTTATTGACAAAATTTTCTATTAATATCACTGATAAAAACTTACTAGTGTCACTAATTAAAATTTATTAGTGGTATTTATTGACTTCCATCAATGTCATTGATTATTATAATATGATAAATATAAGATAATTTCAGTTCACCGATTCACTTCAATCGATATTATAGATTGAAGTCATTAAATTTAAGGGTATTTTTGTAATTTATTATGGATGTCCCTCTTTCATTCCCACCTCTTATATTTTGACATTTGTAGACGGTTTGTTTTTGTTTGTTTGTTTTTTTGTATTATTCTTCCAAATCCAATTTTTATTGTTATATATTTTCTTTCTTAAAAACATTTTTTGGCATATTTTCTCCTGTTTTAAACTTCCTCCCCAATGTATCAAAATATGCCATTGACTTTACGTATTTAAAAAAAAAAGAAAAAATTTCGCTACAAGTGTTCTAAAATAAAATAAATAACTATATAAATTATAAATAAATAAAGACTTCCTTAAGAAGTGATTTTCCTTTTTCAAAAAGAGACTTGCTTAAGAAGTCGTTAGGGCCACACGGAATTAGGTGGGCATTTCAATTCTTGTTTCTCAACACCCTCAAAAGGGTGAGTCAATGAAACTTACTTTTAATTGTATTGATTTTAGCTATCATTCAAAATCACACCTAGGTACAACTGTGGGTGAGTGATGCAATTAATTATTGCTGGAGATACTCACTATGCTCACCATGTGGCAATTGTCCCACATTGGAAAGGTGAGGAGTCTTCAACACATTTATAAGGGATATGGGTTACTCTCCTTATTACCAATTGGTTTTGAGGCGGAACCTCATATTCTCTAATATGGTATCAGAGCTCCATGTGGGTTAATTGTCCCTCCAAAGTCTGATCCTACCCAAAATGCTTTGAATTAAAAAAGGCGGGTGTTCTTTTAGTAGTATTCTATTTCAACTCCATAGTCAATTTGAATCTCATATTATTTTAGAATAGTTGTGTCATCTATAAAGTTTGTTGGTTACCTTCACCTAATTTATACAAAAAAAAATAAAATAAAATCACACGTACGTAAAATCAAACTTTTGTAAATTATCTAATTAATGATTAACTAGTATTCTATTTCAACTCCATAGTCAATTTGAATCTCATATTATTTTAGAATAGTTGTGTCATCTATAAAGTTTGTTGGTTACCTTCACCTAATTTATACAAAAAAAAAAATAAAATAAAATCACACGTACGTAAAATCAAACTTTTGTAAATTATCTAATTAATGATTAACTTTGGTGCTTACCGCATCATGTTTCGGCCTAGTTTCGGAAGTCTTGGGTAATTCGACTGTTATATTTATATTTTTAAAATTAAGTTTATGATAATGTTCGGGGGATTTCATATCTATTGCAAAATAAATAAATAAATAAATAATCGTGGTAGAAAATCCAATTTCAAAAACTAATTGCAAATCTAGGTAAATTTTAAAAATATTTGTATGGAGAGTCAAATATATTGCATAATTAATATTCATCATACAATATAATTTATTGTATTAATGCAGTATTTTGTATTATTAATACAATATTATTATATGTTATTATTACAGCATTATATATTAGTATAATGTTATGTATTAATTATACCGTATAACTTATGTATGGTATAATTATGATTGTTAAAATTTTGTTTTGTCGTAAATATTTTTCCAATTTATCCTACTCCTAAAAATACCCAAAAAAAACATAAGAAACAAACGAAAAATCTATATATAGCTGATAGCCCAATTTTCTGAAAATAAATATTTAATTTTTTAAAAATCATTAAATTGTTCGTGCTTCAATAGCCTTTTTTTTTATTTATTAATGATAGTCTTTCATATTTCGATTGATTGAAAACAAATTGAGTAAAATTGATTGAAACCAATTGATTTTGAAATGGAACTCCAATATAACAAAGATATGAGTTACTCCTTTCATTGCCAATTGATTTTGAAATGGAACTCCAATCGTCGTGATTCTTCCTCTTCTCTTTAAAAATTTGAATAATGCTTTCTTTTTTTTAGACATATGTAAAGTATTTCTCTCACAAAATATAGGGACTAATAGGGTAATATTAATTGATATATCTTTTTCTCAATTAGTTATTACTTTCAAGAAGTTGTAAAATTAAAGAGCATTTTGACAATAAAAAAATAATTCCTTCAAATAGCTACATAAACTGTGGAAAAAATCAATCTCGAACAACATAAACAAAAGAAGCTATCTATGACTATATAACACATACGTTTAAGACATATGTAAACTTTATAGTATAGTTTTCAATAAGTTTAGGGACTAACAACTTTACATTAGTTGATATTTTATTTTGATGTAATTGAAATGTAAATCCTTGTGGAATTAAGTTTCATCCCAATAATTCAAGAAACAGAGAGGCAAAAACCATGGTGGGATCTCCAAGAACAATACTGACAATGATCTTCACAAAAACCTTAATGGTTCTCCAAAACTTGTTCCCACTTTTTCCATTTCCATTTGCTCGAGCTTCAATTTCCTTCAAATTCACATTCTGCAAAGCCAATGATTTATCGATGCTTTTATGAACAGAGTGTTTGGATTTGTTGATAATGTCCCTTTTCTTGTTCCATTGTTCCATAATCATTTGTGTGACACAAGCCACATGAACATGGTACTTCCTACACTTGGACATGTAAGACCATCCATTGCTGTGGTCACCTTTTTTGATGCTTGTCTTGTTGCACCACAAGCACTTGTCTTTCACTTTCTTGTGGAGTTTGAATTCCAACTCTTCTTCCTTGTCTCCGATTCGATACTTTCGTTTGAGATTTCTGCAGCACGGGTGGAGGTCCAAGTCCTCCTTCTCGCAGTGGTACACGAAGCCGTTGATTGGCTTTCGGCACGCGTCGCATTGCAATTTGCAATCCGGGTGGCAGGCTTTTGGTGGGGTTGTGAGGAACTTGAAGGTGGAATTGGGGAAGAATTCATGGGAGGTTGGGGAGCGTTGTGGGAACATACAGTGCTCGTGAAGGTCGAAATTGCATTTTTCGCATCGGTATCGAGGGCCGAAGCCTATTTCCTTGCAGCCGTCGCAGGTGTAGGGCTTGAGGTAGTGTTTAAGCTCTAGTGAATGCTTGTGGCTTTTTGTAGGAAACAGCTTTGCTGTTTGTGTGTTGGTGTTTTTGTGAGAAAACATTTTTGGATGCAGGGGAAGTCGAAAACAGAGGAGGTTTTAAAGGGCAGATGAGTTTGCTACTTATGGGTCTTTACTTCTATTTATAGCGATCAAATTTGAGGGCTTTTTTTTTTCCTTTTCGAAAAAAAAGTTTTTGAGGTTTTTTTAATTTGAGTTTTTATAAGTATTCAAAATAATTCTTCATTTTTACTATTAAAAACAACTCTCATTTCTAACCACTAATTTCTAATTGTTCATTTATAACAATTCAAAATAACTCTTCATTTCTAACCGTTCATTTTTTAATAATTCATTTCTAACTAATAATTCATTTTAACAACTCATTTTTTTATCATTCTTTTTTAACTACTCAAAATAACTATTTATTTTAAATATGCATTCAGACAAGTTATTGTCTCTTACTCCTTACAAAAAAAAATCATATCCCAACGAATTTTTGGATACAAACTCTCGATTTCTAACTATTTAAAATAACTGCTCAAACTAACTTATCATCTAAATATAAGCTTAATCCGTATGGCTTCAAGAAAATTAGAGACTAAATTCTAAGAAAAAGTTAGAGTTAAATCTTAAAACCATATAAATTTTAGTTTTTGTAAAACTCTAATTTTTAAAATCGTGAAAATTTAAGTATCTACTTGATAACCATTTGGTTTTTGGTTTTTGGTTTTCAGTTTTTATTTTTAACTTGTTAAAAACGGGTTTGTTTGATTAACAATTTTGATTTTTGTTTTCAAAATTTTAAAAACATTTTCAAAATATTAAAAGAATTCTAAAAACTAAGGCCCCGTTTGACAACTATTTTTTTTTCTAGTTTTTCATTTTTTTTTGTTATAAAAAAATAAAATCGCATATGTTTGATAACTTATTTTAGTTTTATGTTTTTAAAAATGAAAAACCAAAAAGCATGTTTGATAACTGTTTTTTATTGACTACTAGAAAAAACACATTTCATGACTATAATTTATAGTCATGAATACCTTCCATGACTAAAATCAAGAGTCATTGTATCCGCTGTCACGGTAGGTTCAACTATGACACTAAAGTAAAAGTGTCATAGTAGAATCAATTATGACACAATATTATAGTCATAGATGAACCATTAATGACACTATATTATAGTCATAGATGAACCATTAATGACACATGTATAGAGTCATTGATGAAATAATAACGACAATTTACAAGTGTCATCGTACAACTAGTTATGACATTTTATTATAGTCACGATTGATCCATTAATGACACGTATATATAGTCATGATTGAACTATTTATGACATTTTATTTTAGTCAAGGTTGAATCATTAATGACACATATATATAGTCATTGAAGGAGTATTAACGACATGTTAATATTGTCATTATAGCTTATATATTGACACTTTTTTATAGTCATCAATTTATGTAATATGACTATTTATTTATGTCAATTTATTAGTTTTCATGACAATTTTTTATGCCTATTTACAACCTGTTTTGTTTGCGTCTTTACCCTGTCAAGAAAGATTTATAATATGCATCTCACAAATCTTATTCAACAAGCATTATTTCATATATGACTAAATAATTTGTACATTACACTTGAACAAAAAAAAACAAAATCAATATCAATAAATTTATAATTCTTAAAATGTCTACAAGAGGTTTAAAAACTAGAATGTTTACAATATAACAAATAAGCATGGTCTGCTATCCCTTGTGCACGTATACGAGGATTGAAAATTTGCACGATAACTGTAGATGCAAGCGATTTCTCACTTTAAACAAAGTACCTACACACTGTATTAATAAAGATTTGAATTAGAAGCTGCACAAGAGAATATAAATACTCATAATATAAACATCACGAGTCACAACTTTCATGGCAGGGCCAATTTGTAGTAGTGGTGCAACACCCTTACCATGGATTTACCTGCACCTGTAACTCTAGTACTTACTATAAGCAAAATAGCACCATGATTTACTTAACTTTTTACAACAAAAAAAAGTATAGCAATTTGAGAAAAACCTCTTAAGTTAGATTTACAAATCCAACAAAATTCTAATATATTATCACCTAAACAACTTGTCAAGAATTCAAAATGGATCATGCACGCAAAACACTATTTATCTAATTCCAGACCGTGACACAAAAATCCCGTGTAGCCTACATGGACGTTCAAAGCGCTTTACCGTTGCTCAATAGAAGGTTCCTAAAAAAACATATATTCAGCGTAGAACAACATTAATGTCGAACCTACAATGTATTGATTAATATCAACTTCTATTAGGTGTTCATACTTCTTCCACACCATACACTAGACACCCCACCTGGAAAACTCAAATTACAAAACTTGAACATATATCAATGTCCACAATGACCAACTCCAGCAAACACTTCTTTCTTCAACCTGTTCTACTTTAAAAATGCACAATTAATTCATGTACCACACATTTAGTTCATAATAACATAACACAACATCAATAAAACACATTAAGTTATGCACTTATATAGGAAACAACACATAATCAATTACTTTCCTTTGGACCCTCCCACTAGTTGCACAAAAACCAGCTTCACTACCAGGTTAGAAACATATATACACCTTCTCTAAACCATAACCTTTTAAAAAAATCCAACAGTAAACACATTTGGAGGCTTATCTCAAGAATAGGACAACTCACTTTTACAAACCATCAAAGTGATAGAAAATATATTACACCTTTTAAGCCACCCTACATTCACAAAAAAATAAACCAAACTCTTCTTAGTAGCTTAACCTTACCATTGCACACTTTCACCATAAGCATTTCCTATTCCACTACTACCAACTGCACCATCCAAAACTCTCTAATATCATCTTTTATATTATTTTTTTTTAATGAAAAACAAGCTTTTAAGAAAAACACATTCTTTTACCTTTAATTGTGTGTTTGGATCAACACAATCAAAATAAAATTCACAATCGTTGTCTGAATTAAGAACAAGGCAATACATCTACAGACAATTTTTTTTTCCATAACTTTCATCCCTTGCATTAGAAATAAATGAGCCACAATAACCCAAAAAAAAAAAAAAAGAGGAGAAAGAGTTGAAAATATCCCACACCCATGATTCAAAATATACATTAAAGAACAAAATAAGAAAAACTTTACCTTCGGTGATCAAAATTGAACTCGAGCAAAGCTCCTCACAAGTGGCTGAGCAAGAACCCTAAGAAACAACCAGGGAAAAGGATCAACAGTGAGGGATTGAGACAAAGGTGCTAAAAGAGAGATATAGGATCAAAGATCAAATACAACCCATTCTACGATAAATAGATCATTTGTTAGAGCTCGACTAAATTCTCTATTTTGAGACTTATCTTGCGTTGTATTAATCAAGGAAGTAGAGGACTAAAGATTAGGCAGTTTCCAAACCCATTAGGTTTTCTTTTTTACTGCTACTATTGGGGTCTTATTACTCATTGGCATTAGCATAACACACAATCCAAATATAGCCATCGAATGGAATTGGTCGGGCAGCAACAAAGTTGGGTTGTCGATAAATCTTCTTCAATATTGTCCATGCCATGTACATCCTAAAACATCGACATCCACAAGCAAAAAATCTCCCAAAATTTTCGATATACAGGTTCTTTCTATATTAAAGGTAGATAACAAAACAAAGAAACTCATAGATAAAAACAAATGCACAAGGATAATTTTAAAAATCCAAAAGTTAAATGATTATCAAACGGGACATTAGTTTTCTACCGGATCATGTTTCCACAGTTGCTGAAACTAAATAAAACCACAACCACCACAAAAAGACCAAAAACAAATCAACCAAACTAATGTTCTACAAGCACACTTCTACATTAATAATTCAATAAAATACACACCCACTACCAAAGGCTCAACATCAAACTGCCATCTCCATATCAACAAAACAATAATAAAATAGAACATAACTTGATATCCTAATAAGTTACAACCGATTTCTTGTAGCCAAAATCAAAGTAAAAACATTCCTATACACATTAAAATAGTTATTAAAGCACAATACAGATTTTTGGAGCATGATAAATTTCCTAATACAAATATAAATTGAATATCCAGTAAGGTTACCAACTACCTTTAATCAAACAACCTCAATCGTAAGTTTGTTTCTTGTTAAAAAACAATAGAACCATGATTATGCCCTATAATTGGTAGAAATGTTATGAGCTAAATAACTATGACATAAGGAATAAGAAACTATGACTTGGAAGATTTGCATAGAAAAAAAGCTTTAGGATCAATAAACCAACACAAAGAGAGTTGAAAAAAATGTAAAAGTTCCTAAAATGATAAACTCTTTAGCATTCACTCTTATGTCTTGAAAAAAAATCTTGCAAGTTGCAAGTATGATGGGTTGAACATAAAAGGCCTTCGAGCACCGAAGGTTATGAGTTATGTCAGGATCATAACATGCCTCTTCAAGATGGTGCCTCTTTGAATATGCTCGCTATAGTAAGTTGTGAGGCGCAAGGACGTCAGGTCGCCCCTTGCCATAGGTGAGCACCTGAGGTTGCCTCTTGATCATTGGGGAATACATTACACTCTTCTACGATTTCTCACATAATTTACCTTTTTTGTACTCTCTTTCATTTATAAGTGAAATTTTTTTGTTTCCTACTATTTAAAAAGTTCAATCTATGGTGGAAACTCATAACAATAGGTTGAAGGATCAAAACATGGCTATATCAACTAAAGAATTCATGACAACTTGTCATTTTCTCGCCTGCATATTGTGAGTCATTATCAACATTTACTGATTTTTCAAATTTAACTTACAGAATTTGCAATCAGAGTTAACAAAAATGACTCCTACCCATGCATTAAAGTAAATTCAGATTCAGATTAGTTGTAAGGGACCGACCCGAATGGGGCACTAAATGGGCACTTATCCCAATGCATGCATTCAAAGTAAAGGAAATTTAAACAGACATGATTTCGGATTCCAATTAAAGCAAAAACATTCAAAATAACCCCTTTAAAAACTAGACAATTTCCCTGGAACCTGTCCCTGTTTCCAAGCACCTGTTCCAAGATAAATACATTTCCAAAGTTTACTCTGATCAGGGATTTACTAAAAGTCATTCAAAACCTGTTCAGATACAAAATGTTGGAATCCACAAATATTTACAAAACATCCTAGGGATCCGTGCCCGGCTACATGCATTCAGGGGAAAACAAAACACACGAGAGTCATAATACAAAAATCAGAGTTGGAAGACTGGGCCCCATGATCACAGCTCCTCCTTCAGCCATCTTGTCTCGCAACTTGGTTACCTGTTGAAAAACCACAATAATAAGGGTGAGTAACGAATTACTCAGTAAGAATCCCCAACCGGGGTACAATACGATATACATGGTCATCTCGATGAGCGTATGCAAGCTATGAATATAAACACAGAATAGAGCACATAGCTTAGCCCACACTTGGGCCTCGGATGCCAGCTTAGGGTCTTAGTCCGGAATAATATCATCACACAGTCCAATACATAAGTCGCCCTATACGAGAAACAAGTCTCGGCCTCGGCGCTTCATTGTCGACGAAAGGTACACTGGCTCACAATCCCGAGGAGCGCTCCGGTCGGCGCTGTAATGAGCGTAAGCATGCACCGCGTGCTACTGCAGACCATGGGGGGTGCCGGGTCTAGAGGCAAGCTGCCCATGTTGAGTCACCATGCCTAACTAAATCTTTGGATCGGTGTCACTGACATAGGGGTGTGAGACACGGACACGTAAACTATGTCGGCTGAACCACCGCACAGGGCCAAGGAACGGTCGTGGTAGGCTTACACCAGAAGCCGTCCTTGCCTTAACGGTGGCAATCGGGGGCTACCGCCAAACATGCCGAGGACATGCGGCCGCCGCGGGGGCGAGGCAATGCCAAGTCATCATCCCGATTGTTGGGGCATTAACAAGCGCCACCCTCACCCAAGATTGCGGGGCCTACCGCTTGGGTTAGCTAATCCTCACGGGGTCCGAGGGGCGGAATGACTTGCTCGGCGTCCACGCCATGGATGCAAGGTTCTTTATGCATCGAGGCCGGATGATGCTATCTACCGCAATTCTAACTCGCCTAGCAAACAAGCGACAAACAATTCCATAAAATCCAATACGTGCTCAATAAGAATACAACGAGCCTAGCATGATACTACGAAGCAAGGAACAGATACGAGCATGCTAGAGAGGAACAACCTAGCATGAATTAACATGAGAATTAAACCAGGAAAATCATGCTAATCGGGAATTCAGAATAAAATACCTAGCTATACATGTCAATAAACACAAACAAGCAATCAATCAGCAATCACATATAATATCGCAGAGTCCACACAACTCCGGTAAGAAATCCTTACCTTGGTCGGGGACGAATACACGGAAACCTAGGCTGCGAACGAACCCAAACTAGCTACCGGGAACCTAACAAGCACAACACAATTACACACGATATCTAAATTAAATAAAATAAAAAATAAAAAAATAAAATAATTCGGCTCGGCTCTCACTCGGCTCGGCTCGGCTTGGCCGCTCGGCTCGGCTCGGCAGTAGGACACGCGACACGGCGCTGGGGCGCGGCTTGGCGACACGGCTCGGCGGCACTGCGCAGCGACAGAGCACGAAACATGGGCGAAGGTGACAACCCAAAATCGAACGATCCATGGGGATTCGACGAGCGATTCTTTGATGGAGAACTCCCCTACACTAGCTGCACACAAACCACCCAGAAAATCACTTCACCACGGCCGTGAAACGAAGCCCGGAAGAAGGGGGCTCGGAACGAAGAAGAGAAGAAGAAAGGAAGGAAAACTTACCTTCAGCCCGGGAAAGGATTGACCTCAGAGCTGGGGAAGACAACCATGATCGATTCGGAGCTGGAGAAGGAAGAAATCGTCGGAAATCGCCGGTCGGTCGAAGGAGAAACGAAGGAGAATTCGCGAGGAAGAAGAAGCTTCGGGTGAGCTCTGCTTTTATACCAACAGCCGCCGCCGAAAACAAGCATAAAGGGATCTTTGGCGCGTTTAAAAGCACGAAGACGCCCGATGGCTTGGAGCGGCGCCTACGCCTAGCACGCGACACGTCCCTGGTTCGAATTTCACTCGACGCGCTATTTAATTCCTCATTTAATTTTACTGGCCCTGTTGGCCCGACCCAAAATTACCAAAATGCCCCTAGGCCTCCCGGGAAGACCGGGATGAAATTTCCGGGCCGTTACAATACTCCCCCCTTATAAGACTTTCGTCCTCGAAAGTCACTTAAGATTGGAACAGCTCGGGATACTGCAATCTCATCTCATCCTCTCGCTCCCAAGTGACTCCCCTCCACTGAACCTTTACCAGCCGGATTTCACGATTACGCAGTGTCTTTGTCTCAAAAGCAAGAATCCCCACTGGCTTTTCCTCAAAGCTCAAATCAGGGGTCCGGCACATACTGCCTCAACATCGATACATGAAATACACTGTGCACCGCTGACAATGACGGAGGTAGAGCCAACCGATAAGCGACTCTGCCAATCCTCTCCAGAATCTCAAATGGACCAACAAAACGGGGACGCAGCTTTCCACGCTTGCCAAACCTCAAAACACCTCGCATCGGTGCGACCTTTAGGAATACGTGTTGACCAACCTCAAACTCCAAATCCGGCGCCGAACATCGGCATAACTCTTCATGCGCTCGCTTCCGTTTGTCAACATACGAGCTCTAATCTTACGCACGGCACCATTGGTCAACTCTGACCTTCGGGACCCAAAACACGCCTATCACCAACCTCTTCCCCGAACACGGGAGATCGGCAGCGCTTACCATACAAAGCCTCGAATGGAGCCATCGAATCGTCGATCGATAAGCGTTGTTATATGCAAACTCCATCGATCTGAATCTGGTCCCAATCGCGCGGAAATCCAACACACAAGCCCTCAACATGTCTTGAGAATCTGGTTCACCCTCTCGATCGTCCATCGATGCGAGGGTGAAAAGTCATCTTTGAAAGCGCACTCGGTGCCTAAACCCTTCTGCAGCGCTCTCGAAGCGAAGTGAACCTCGAATCACGGTCGATACGATCCTCACAGGCACACCGTGATAGCGAATGATTCGCTCCAAAAACAAGCGCGCCTTTGTTCCACGGTATAAGTTTTCTCACCGGGAATGAAGTGTGCGCTTTTAGTCAATCGATCGACTATCACCCAAATCTGAGAGAACTTCCTCGGAGTCCTCGGTAAGCCAGAAATAAAGTCCATGGAGATCTCTTCCCACTTCCATCGAGGTACACTCGGCGTTTTGCAACAAAGCCTGGGTGGTCTCGCTTGGGTGCCTTCACTTGCTCACAAGTGAGACATCGACCGACAAACTCCGCAACATCTCTTTTCATACCCATCCATCGAATGTCCGCTTAAGATCTCGATACATCTTGGTACCCCGGGGTGCCAAGCAAACGGAGAAGCGTGGGCCTCGAGAGCAACTCGCTCGCAATCCGCAACATCCGAACACACAACTGGCCTCCTCTGTCGTCGGCCCATGCTCGTGAATATACAAAGTCAAAATCTCCATCAAGACTAACTCTGTCAAATATATCTTTTAAGTGCGGGTCACTCGGTGACTATCAACAATCCATTTGTCTAATCGATGGTGGGATCATCAATTGAGCCACTCTAGCGATAACCTCACCCAACAACACTTTCGCAATCTCGGCCCGCTCGAACTCTCTCTCGTGTCTGTGGGAGCTCAACAACACCGCCGCGAGTGCGACGTCTTCCTACTCGAGCATCGGCTACAACATTGGCTTTACGGATGGTACAGAATCTCGCAGTCATAATCTTTCACTAACTCTAACCATCTCCTCCGCCTCATATTGGCTCCTACGAGTAAGCAGATACTTGAGGCTCGGTGATCGGTAAACATCTGGATCCGCTCACCGTGCATGTAATGCCTCCAAATTTCGGTGCAAACACCACTACGCCAATTTCATATCATGAGTCGGATAGTTTTGCTCATATGGCTTTAGGTGACGGGAAGCATAAGCAATGACCTTCCCGTCTTTGCATCAACACACAACCCAACCCGAACTTGGAAGCATCATTTGTAAACCACGAAACCACTGTCCCCTCGGGGATTGCCAACAGTCTTTGAAGTCAAAGCTGCGCTTGAGCACGGCAAAGCTCTCATCACACCTACCGTCCCAAACAAACTCGACACCCTTCCTTGTCGGGACGAGTGAGGCGAGGCTATGGCGGAAAAGTCCTTAACAAACCGAGCGGTAGTAACTTTGCCAAACCCAGAAAGAAAGCAGCTCCTACGAGCAAACCACCAAGAAAAAGAGAGAGCTCCACTTACACTCACCTGTCTTGCTCCACTAAAGCGGAAGATCAAAATCTTACGGGGTAGCAACAGGGTCCACCACGAACCGAACTTCCAAATACCAGCGGGGCAACTCTCAACTTTTCCGGAAGCGGGAAGACAACCAACGAGGAGCGAACCATTCGCCCCACGAGCAAACCGACTTCTAGCAATTTCAATCCACACCTTGGTCAACACCAAGCATCAACTTGTCACCATACAGAACCAATCCGGACTCCACTCCAAACAAATACCCGACTTGCTAGGCTACCAAGATCGACACAACTCACCCAAGGCTACAAACTACACGGCGGCTCGACTTGCCAACTTGCAACTCACTACTTGGCTTTGGTGAGCTCTAGAGAGGCTCTCCACAACCTAGGGTTCTCCGACAACCCTCGACACCCACCGCCAACTAACGGACTAACAACCAGCTGCTGAACAAACAACAACTCCATTTTCCGGCAACACAACCATCTTTGGCCAACTCCAACTCCTTGGGAACCAAGAGGACCAAACGCTACGAATGCGTCATCCTCCTACGAGATATCAACCACAACATAACTTCTACCCAAGGAAGGATCCGAACAACTCTCTCCGTCATGACGATCAACAAGAAGATCCGCCAACCAAGCTTAGGTCCACTTAACAAATCTTACCTAAGCAACATCCACGATACCACGAGCATGGTATCCTTACCCTCCTCACTAAAGCCTTACAACCTCCACAGAGTCCAAATTTTTTTCCAAGAAGCGAGCACCGGATCCCCAAAGCAAATCCTACATGGATCCGAACTCTCGCCCTGAGAACGAACCACACAAACACACTTGTGTGCACAACTCCCAACCTTCATTTAGCGATCCAAGACTAACAAATGCTTTTCCCAAAAGCCACACTAGCTCTGGCGAGAGATACAACCAATCAACGGAACACCCAAAGTTCCATCTCCACACGATGCTCGAAGCTGTGGCAACCTTGCTCTACCAAAGCATAACCATGCCAAACCAAACTTACTTTATACCAAGCCTCTACCAAGGGTGCTTACCCATAAGACATCCAACTCCTCTCACAAGGCATCCTACTCACCTCATAAGCATCCAACTCATGGTCCCTCAACCTGGACCCAACTTGCTTCTCCGATGCTCACCTCTCCGAGATTTAGGCACTCGAAGGTAGTTGACCGCACTACCAACCACAAAGATCTCTTGGCCTTAACACTAGCGTGAGATGCACGCGCACTAACACTTACCAACCGTCAACCTGCTTGACTTGCTCAACCTCCAGTAACACTGGGAAAAGACTCCGGCTCCTCTCGAACATCCTTTCGCTTGAAATCTTTCGATTACCACTGAACTAGCCCTTTTGCACGACCTACACAGGTGCAACTACCACAAACGGATCCAAGGCTAAAGGAGTGCGCTAAACTTCGGACGGCATAGAACCATCTGTTATGCCCATGCCAAACTCAGGCCTGAACCAGATTTAGTGTCAAAGCGGCACACCAACCAATGCACCTCAAGTGCCACTACTACCAAACCCACATCTTACTACAACGGGGCCAACAAGGTCACAACCTCAAGTGACACGAACTCTGGCTCGGCATACAAGGGCTCAACTCCAACAACCATGCCTAAGGCATCTCATAAAGCTGAAGGCTCACAGCCTACTCTTGCATCTCCACATGATGCTCAACAAACTCTGGCTGGCTCTCTCGACATGCAGCAACTAACCCTACTCTAGGGCTTACCAAAAGAAGAGTGTTCACTTCTATCAAACCACTGAGGAAACCACCAACGGATCCAGTCTGTAGAGAACACCGCTGCTTTGCACCCTTAACTCTGGGGTTAAAACACTTTGCTGCAAACAACAACACTTCACAGAAGCACTCAGATGCCTCATCAACCTCCTCGAAGGCTACAAACTTTGCAACCACTCTCTGGGCAACCAAATAATCTATCAAGGCTCAAGATCAACACTTGAGCTACCCAGGCTAGTCCACACGGGGACTGCTCCACAAACATCCACATCAAGACAACCACGGCTAACTCCTCTCTTGGAGTGGCATTCCAAGGCAAAGCACCTCCACCATCTCACTAGGGAAAACCATCAATCTGGGCCACAGTTGGCCTATGGGAGTCCAATCTCTACCTCCCTGCGGAGCGATGTCCTAGGGCATCCGAATCTATCTGGATACCACAACAAGCCACAACATACATCACACACTGCGGGAAGTTGGCATGATGGCGCTCTATACCCAAACCAATAACGAGTCAGAACCTGCTCGTCTCCGCTCCACAACACTACACAAGGCATACACTAGATGGACAGTATTGTAAATTCTTAACCCTTTTTCTACAACAAATAGTAAACTTAGGCGTACTGATGGTGTCAGTCTTTGGTGATCATGGGAAAACGACCTACAACAAAAGGTCAATCTACGAGAATTTATGGTGAGCTCGATACCAAGCCGTAAGGGACAGGACCCGAATGGGGCACTAAATGGGCCCTTATCCCAATGCATGCATTCAAAGTAAAGGACATTTAAACAGACATGATTTCGGATTCCATTTAAAGCAAAAACATTCAAAATAACCCCTTTAAAAACTAGACAATTTCCACTGGAACTGTCCCCTGTTTCCAAGCACTGTTCCAAGATAAATACATTTCCAAAGTTTACTCACGATCGGAGAGATTTACTAAAAGTCATTCAAAACACATTCGGATACAAAATCTTTGGAATCCACAAATATTTACAAAACATCCTAGGGCTCCGTGCCCGACTACATGCATTCAGGGGAAAACAAAACACACGAGAGTCATATTACAAAAATCAGAGTTGGAAGACTGGGCCCCATTATCACAGCTCCTCTTTCAGCCATCCTGTCTCGCAACTTGGTTACCTGTGGAAAAACCACAATAATAAGGGTGAGTAACGAATTACTCAGTAAGAATCCCCAATCGGGGTACAATACGATATACATGGTCATCTCGATGAGCGTATGCAAGCTATGAATATAAACACAGAATAGAGCACATAGCTTAGCCCACACTTGGGCCTCGGATGCCAGCTTAGGGTCTTAGTCCGGAATAATATCATCACACAGTCCAATACATAAGTCGCCCTATACGAGAAACAAGTCCCGGCCTCACTGTCTCATCGTCGACGAAAGGTACTTTGGCTCACAATCCCGAGGAGCGCTGTCGTGGCGCCGTAATGAGCGTAAGCATGCATGCCGCGTGCTCACTGCAGACCATGAAGTGCCGGGTCTAGAGGCAAGTTGCCCATGTCCGATCACCACGCCTAACTAAATCTTTGGATCGGTGTCAGCGACATAGGGTGTGAGACACGGACACGTAAACTATGTCGGCTGAACCACCACACACGGGGCCAAGGGCGGTCGTGGTAGGCTTACACCAGGAAGCCGTCCTTGCCTTAACGGTGGCAATCGGGGGCTCTTGCCAAACATGCCGAGGACATGCTGCATTTGCCGGGGGCGAGGCAATGCCAAGTCATCATCCCGACCGTTGGGGCATTAACAATCGCCACCCTCACCCAAGATTGCGGGGCCTACCGCAGGTTAGCTAATCCCTCACGGGGTCCAGGGGCGGAATGACTTGCTCGACGTCCCCGCCATGGATGCAAGGTTCTTTATGCATCGGGCCGGATGATGCTATCTACCGCAATTCTAACTTTGCCCTAGCAAGCGAGCAAACAATTCCATAAAATCCAATACGTGCTCAATAAGAATACAACGAGCCTAGCATGATACTACGAAGCAAGGAGCAGATACGAGCATGCTAGAGAGGAACAACCTAGCATGAATTAACATGAGAATTAAACCGGAAAATCATGCTAATCGGGAATTCAGAATAGAATACCTAGCTATACATGTCAATAAACACAAACAAGCAATCAATCAGCAATCACATATAATATCGCGAGGTCCACACAACTCGGTAAGAAATCCTTACCTTGGTAGGGGACGAATACACGGAAACCTAGGCTGCGAACGAACCCGAACTAGCTACTGGGAACCTAACAAGCACAACACAATTACACACGATATCTAAATTAAATAAAATAAAAAATAAAAAAATAAAATAATTCGGCTCGGCTTGGCTCGGCTCGGCTCGGCAGGAAGACACGCGACACGGCGCTGGGTCGCGGCTTGGCGACACGCGGCGGCGGCGACGCTGCAAGCAATGACAGAGCACGAAAAGCGAGGCGAAGGTGACAACCCAAAATCGAGCGATCCACGGGGATTCGACGAGCGATTCTTTGATGGAGAACTCCCTACACTAGCCGCACACAAACCACCCGGAAAATCACTTCACCACGGCCGTGAAACGAAGCCCGGAAGAAGGGGGCTCGGAACGAAGAAGAGAAGAAGAAAGGAAGGAAAACTTACCTTCAGCCAGGGAAAGGATTGACCTCAGAGCTAAGGAAGACAACCATGATCGATTCGGAGCTGGAGAATTAAGAAATCACCGGAAATCGCCGGTCGGTCGAAGGAGAAACGAAGGAGAATTCGCGAGGAAGAAGAAGCAGGCGAGCTCGCTTTATACCAACCGCCGCGCGCCGAAAACAAGCATAAAGGGATCTTTGCGCGTTTAGAAGCACGAAGACTTGATGGCTCGACCGCGCCCCCTGCCTAGCACGCGACACGTCCCTGGTTTGAATCTCACTCGACGCGCTATTTAATTCCACATTTAATTTTGCCGAGGAAATAATTGAGCAGCAACTTTCTATGTCTGTAAGGGACCGACCCGAATGGGGCACTAAATGGGCCCTTATCCCAATGCATGCATTCAAAGTAAAGGACATTTAAACAGACATGATTTCGGATTCCAATTAAAACAAAAACATTCAAAATAACTCCTTTAAAAACTAGACAACTTCCCTGGAACCTGTCCCTGTTTCCAAGCACCTGTTCCAAGATAAATACATTTCCAAAGTTTACTCTGATCAGAGATTTACTAAAAGCCATTCAAAACTGTTCGGATACAAAATCTTTGGAATCCACAAATATTTACAAACATCCTAGGCTCCGTGCCCAACTACATGCATTCAGGGAAAACAAAACACACGAGTCGGCCCCATGATCACGGCTCCTCCTTGCATCCTGTCACAGTCGCACCACGATTACCGTGGAAAACCACGAGAATAAGGGTGAGTAACGAATTACTCAGTAAGAATCCCCAACCGGGGTACAATACGATATACATGGTCATCTCGATGAGCGTATGCAAGCTATGAATATAAACACAGAATAGAGCACATAGCTTAGCCCATACTTGGGCCTCGGATGCCAACTAGGGTCTTAGTCCGGAAATAATATCACCCCACAGTCTAATCTATAAATCGCCCTATACGAGAAACAAGTCCCGGCCTCAGCCTGTCTACTGTCGACGAAAGGTACACTGGCTCACAATCCCGAGGAGCTCTCTAGTCGGCGCTGTAATGAGCGTAAGCATGCACGCGCGTGCTCACGCATACTATGGGGGTTGCGGGTCCGAGGCAAGCTGCCCATATCCAGTCACCACGCCTAACTAAATCTTTGGATTGGTGTCACTGACATAGGGGTGTGAGACCTGGACACGTAAACTATGTCAGCCTGAACCACCGCACCTGGGGCCAAGGAACGGTCGTGGTAGGCTTACACCAAGAAGCCGTCCTTGCCTTAAGAGGTGGCAATCAGGGGCTACTGCCAAACATGCTGAGGACATGCCGGCTGCCGGGGATGAGGCAATGCCAAGTCATCATCCCGACTGTTGGGGCATTTAACAGTCTGCCACCCTCACCCAAGATTGCAGGGCCTACCGCTTGGGTTAGCTAATCCCTCACGGGGTCCAGGGACGAAATGACTTGCTCGACGTCCCTGCCATGGATGCAAGGTTCTTTATGTATCAGACCCGGATGATGCTATCTACCTGCAATTCTAACCTGCCCTAGCACACAGCAAACAATTCCATAAAATCCAATACGCGCTCAATAAGAATACAACGAGCCTAGCATGATACTACGAAGCAAGGAACAGATACGAGCATGCTAGAGAGGAACAACCTAGCATGGATTAACATGAGAATTAAACCAGAAAAATCATGCTAATCGGGAATTCAGAATAGAATACCTAGCTATACATGTCAATAAACACAAACAAGCAATCAATCAGCAATCACATATAATATCGCAGGGTCCACACAACTCCGGTAAGAAATCCTTACCTTGGTCGGGGACCAATTTACGGAAACCTAGGCTGCGAACGAACCCGATCTAGCTGACGAGAACCTAACAAGCACAACACAATTACACACAATATCTAAATAAAATAAAATAAAATAAAATAAAATAATTCGGCTCGGCTCTCACTCGGCACGGCTTGGCTCGGCTTGGCGGCTCGGCTCGGCAACAGGACACGCGACACGGCGCTGAGGCGCGGCTTGGCGACACGGCTCTGCGGCACGGCTCGGCGACAGCGCGCGGACGGACAGCTGGCATTGGGCGCCTGCGCGCGAGCGATGCAGAGGTGCGAGGGCGCGCGCGCGGTGTGCGGCGAGACTCGGCGGCACTGCGCAGCAACAGAGCACGAAAAAGGGGCGAAGGAGACAACCCAAAATTGAACGATCCACGGGGATTCGACGAGCGATTCTTTGTTGGAGAACTTCCCTACACTAGCTGCACACAAACCACCCAGAAAATCACTTCACCATGGCCGTGAAACGAAGCCCGGAAGAAGGGGCTCGGAACGAAGAAGAGAAGAAGAAGGAAGGAAAAATTTACCTTGGCCCGTAAAAGGATCGACCTCGAGTGGGGAAGACAACCACGATCGATTCGAGTGGAGAAGGCGTAAATCGCCGGAAATCGCCGATCGGTCGAAGGAGAAACGAAGGAGAAATCGCGAGGAAGAAGAAGCTTCGGGCGAGCTCTGTTTTTATATGAAAATCCCTCTGCGCACGGCATACATACCAAATCGCGCGCGTAGATTAACAAACACGCCCAGTGGCTCGGCTGGCAGCGCCCCTTGCCTAGCACGCGACACGTCCCTGGTTCAAATCTCACTCGACGCGCTATTTAATTCCTCATTTAATTTTACTCATTCCCAAGCCCAAATGCCTTCACCAAAAATCCCGATCCTCCCGACCCAAAATTACCAAAATGCCCCTGGGCTTCCCGGGAAGACCGGGATGAAATTTCCGGGCCGTTACAATACTCCCCCCTTATAATACTTTCGTCCTCGAAAGTCACTTAAGATTGAAATAGCTCGGGATACTGCAATCTCATCTCATCCTCCCGCTCCCAAGTGGCTTCCTTTGAACTCTGACTCCTCCACTGAACCTTTACCAGCCGGTCCCAAGTGGCTTCCTTTGAACTCTGACTCCTCCACTGAACCTTTACCAGCCGGATTTCACGATTACGCAGTGTCTTTGTCTCAAAAGCAAGAATCCCCACTGGTTTTTCCTCGAAGCTCAACTCCTCATTCAGCTGCAAAGGCTCAAAATCCACAATGTGCGATGGGTCCGGCACATACTGCCTCAACATCGATACATGAAATACATTGTGCACTGCCGACAATGACGGAGGCAAGGCTAATCTATAAGCAACCTTGCCGATCCTCTCCAGAATCTCAAATGGGCCAACAAAACGGGGACTCAGCTTTCCACGCTTGCCAAACCTCAAAACACCTCGCATCGGTGCGACCTTCAAGAAAACATGTTGACCAACCTCAAACTCCAAATCCCGACGCGAACATCGGCATAACTCTTCATGCGCTCGCTCTTTGTCAACATACGGGCTCTAATCTTCAGACGGCACCATTGGTCAAGCTGCAGCAACTCGGGACCCAAAACACGCCTATCACCAACCTCTTCCCGAAACACGGGAGATCGGCAAGCGCTTGCCATACAAAGCCTCGAATGGAGCCATCGAATCGATCGATAATCGTTGTTGTTATATGCAAACTCCATCGAGATCTGAATCATGGTCCCAATCGCCCGTAAAATCCAACACACAAGCCCTCAACATATCTTCGAGAATCTGGTTCACCCTCTCGATCGTCCATCGATGCGAGGGTGAAAAGTTAGGCCAAGCCGCACTCGTGCCTAAACCATACGGGGCGCTCTCTAGAAGCGAGAAGTGAACCTTGAATCACGGTCGATCACGATCCTCACAGGCACACCGTGATAGCGAATGATCTGCTCCAAAAACAATCTGCGCGCCTTTGTTTCCACGGTATAAGTGTCTCTACAGGGAATGAAGTGTGCGCTCTTAGTCAATCGATCGACTATCACCCAAATCGATGAGAACTTCCTCGGAGTCCTCGGCAAGCGAAATAAAGTCCATGGAGATCTCTTCCCATTTCCACCGAGGTACACTCGTGGCCTATTTGGTCTCTGCACGGGTGCCTTCACTTGGCGACAAGTGAGACATCGGTGACAAACTCCGCAACATCTCTTTTCATACCCATCCACCAGAATGTCGCTTAAGATCACGATACATCTTGGTACCCGGGGTGCCAAGCAAACGGAGAATGTGGGCCTCTCGAGAGCAACTCGCTCGCAATCTCGCAACATCGGAACACACAACCGGCCTCAGACGCCACCACACGTCTCGAGTGAATATAAAAAGTCAAAATCTCCATCAAGCACTAACTCTGTCAAATAATCTTTTAAGTCCGGGTCACTCGGTGACTATCAACAATCCATTGTCTAGTCGATGGTGGATCATCCAGCCCGAGCCACTCTGGCAAGTAACCTCACCCAACAACATCTGCAATCTCGGCCCGCTCGAACTCTCTCTCCGTAATCTGGTGGGAGCTCAACAACACCGCGAGTGCGGCGTCTTCCTACTCGGGGCATCGGCTACAACATTGGCTTTACCGGATGGTACAGAATCTCGCGATCATAATCTTTCACTAACTCTAACCATCTCTCTCGCCTCATATTCGGCTCATACGAGTAAGCAGATACTTGAGGCTCGGTGATCGGTAAACATCTGGATCCGCTCACCATACGGGTAATGCCTCCAAATCTTCAATGCAAACACCATCTGCTTTGCCAATTCCATATCATGAGTTGGATAGTTACGCTCATATGGCTTGGTGACGGAAGCATAAGCAATGACCTTCCCGTCTTTGCATCAACACACAACCCAACCCGAACTTGGAAGCATCGGCTGTAAACCACGAAACCACTGTTTCCTTCGGGACTACCAACACTGGTGTTGAAGTCAAAGCTGCGCTTGAGGCACAGCAAACCTCTCATCACACCTACCGCCCCAAAAAACTCGACACCCTTCCTCGTTAGGCGAGTGAGGCGAGGCTATGGCGGAAAAGTCCTTAACAAACCGACGGTAGTAACCTGCCAAACCTAGGAAGCTGCGTATCTCGGTAACTGAAGTCGGCCTGGCCCACGAACTCACGGCCTCTATCTTTGCGGGATCCACTGGCTATACCATCTCTCGAGACTATATGACCTAAGAAGGCCACTTGTTCCAACGAACTCACATTTGGAAAATTTCGCATAAAGTGGTTTTCCTCAAGGTACATCAACACTTTCCTCAAATGCTCTGCATGATCCTCCCTGGTCCTTGAATAGATCAGAATATCGTCAATGAACACGATGACGAAGCTGTCCAAAAATGCTTTGAACACCCTATCCATCATGTCCATGAACGCTGCTGGTGCATTCGTCAATCCAAACGACATGACCCCAAACTCGTAGTGCCCATATCTAGACACGAACATTTGTCTTAGGAATGTCGGCGTCCCTAATCCGCATGGCCCGATGATACCAGGATCTCAAATCTATCTTGGAGAACACGAAGCTCCCTGAAGTTGATCGAATAAATCATCGATACGGGGCATGAGATACTTATTCACTTGTCACCTTATTAAGCTCACGATAGTCAATGCATAGGCGCATCGAACCATCCTTTTTCTTCACAAACAACACTGGCGCTCCCCACGGGGACACACTCGGACGGATGAATCCTCTATCTAACATTTCCTGCAGCTGAACCTTCAGTTCCTTTAGCTCGGTTGGCGCCATACGATACGGAGCCTTCGAGATAGGGAGGGTCCCTGGCTCGAGCTCAATTGTGAAGTCAACCTCTCTCTTCGGGGACAACCCCGGTAATTCCTCAGGGAACACGTCAGCAAACTCCAAGACAACCCGGCGGTTGATCAATAGTCGGTGAGGGCGGCTCTCCGGACAATTTGGCTAGGTAGCCCCAAGCTCCATGAGCTAGCAAACGACGGGCCTTCACAGCTGACACCATTGGCGGGCAAACTCCACCCTAGACTCCATGAAACTTGAAGCTGGGCCGACCCGGCGGCCTGAACACTACTTCCTTCCAGTGGCAGTCAATCAATGCGTGGTTAGCGGCTAACCACTCCATACCAAGAATCACATCGAAACCACTCATGGGTAGAACTATGAGCGTAGCTACCAGCAATTCCCTGGATATCTCGATCCGGCCATCCTTAATCTTATCTTTTACTAACATATTAACTCCCGAAGGAGTTGCAACAGATAATTCGAAACCTAGAGGCTCTAATCTCAACCTAGCATGCTCAGCAAACAAAACAGATACAAACGAGTGCGTAGAACCAGAGTCAAACAAGACAAATGCACATTGATCCAAAACAAGAAGCGTACCTGCCACTGCGACATCTACACGCTCAGCCTCCTGACGGTTCGTAGCGAACACCCGGCCCTGCTGCTGCTGCACCGGCTGAACTGCCATAGCTGGCTGATCACAAGAACGGATCATATGCCCCTCCTTTCCACATCGGAAACATCGCCTGAGCCCGGTCTGACACGCTTCGAAGTGGACTCTTCCACAAGTGACACAGGCGGGAATCGCCACGACGCCTGCTTTGCGCGAGGTGGAGGCGGGTCGGAATCTCTACGCGATCCGGTTCTAGGCGCCTTGGCGGCGCATTTGTCCGCCTCCTCTCGAACTCAAACCTCCTCTTACGCCCCATTCTGACTTGGACAGATGTTTGCACCGAGCGGCGCCGATCCGCTCAACAGATACTTTCCATTGTAAATAGTGGCGGTGAGCGGCTTTAGCATAAGTGGTAGGGGCACGTGCCGGACATCCGAGACACACCCTGCCTCAGACCAGAAATGAACTTCCGAATTTTCAACTCAGGGGTCGCTATTAGCTGCGGAGCAAAATAACCATACTCCGAAAACTTCCTCTCGTACTCCTCTATAGAATCGAACCTGCTGCAGATTCGGAAAAGCGCTACCATCTTTTCTTGAGCCTCATCACTAATGTACTTGGCTTTAAATTCTGTCTTGAAGAACTCCCAGTGTAGCGGTGGAGACCCACCTGGTCTCTCACTCAAGGTGGACTCCACCACCATCTAGCTACGCCCCTAACACATGGGTTTTGCACACCTCGGCCTCTGCACATCGGGGCACACCATAATCGGGAAGATGTACTCCAAATGGGCAATCCATCTAGGCTCTTTGCTAAAGCATCACCGTGGCGTCAAACTTATGAGCGTTCCACTTTACGAAGTCCTTCAACCATTTACCAAGCTCATCGGCACCTTCGCCATACGCCTCAAAGGCTGCTGGCTCTGCGGAGTGGGAGTCTTCTTTGCGCCTCTTTGAAACAAACGGGTCATTTGCTCGATCCGAGCTCGGGACTCTTCCCATTGCAGCGCCAACAAAGCACGGGTCTCGGCCCTCGGCCACTCAACAGTCGACCACCATAGACCTCATAGAATTAGCAAATTCTCGCTCGGGAGAGCGATCTCATGGCGCATGATCGCCTCAATGCCTACTCTGGGCTCAACAGGGGGCTACAGCGGAATGCTATCGGTCTCTCGGCTTGGGGCGATGTCCCTGCGGTGTCGAGATCCGATCCGGACACCTCGGCCTCCTCTCGGGCGTCCTCTTCTGCGCGGGTAAGCGGCATCTTTGGCGATCTACACCCAAACCAATAACGAGTCGAGAACTCGCTCGTCTCCGCTCCACAATACTACACAAGGCATACACTAGATGACAGGTATTGTAAATTCTTAACCCTTTTTCTCAACAATAATTTGTAAACTTAGGCATACCTGATGACTGTCGAAGTGCTAGTGATCATGGGAAAACGACCTACAACAACAGTCATACTACGAATTTATGACTCTAAGCTCGATACCAACTGTAAGGGACCGACCGAATGGGGCACTAAATGGGCCCTTATCCCAATGCATGCATTCAAAGTAAAGGACATTTAAGCAGACATGATTTTGATTAAAATTAAAAAAACATTCAAAATAACTCCTTTAAAAACTAGACAATTTCCACGGAACTGCCCCCTGTTTCCAAGCACTGTTCCAAGATAAATACATTTCCAAAGTTTACTCGATCGAGAGATTTACTAAAAGCCATTCAAAAACTGTTCGGATACAAAATCTTTGGAATCCACAAATATTTACAAACATCCTAGGGCTCGTGCCCGACTACATGCATTCAAGGAAAACAAAACACACGAGAGTCATAATACAAAAATCGAGTTGGAAGCTGGGCCCCATGATCACAGCTCCTCCTTGGGCATCTGTCGCGCACCATGATTACCCGTGGAAAACCACAGAATAAGGGTGAGTAACGAATTACTCGATAAGAATCCCCAACCGGGGTACAATACGATATACATGGTCATCTCGATGAGCGTATGCAAGCTATGAATATAAACACAGAATAGAGCACATAGCTTAGCCCATACTTGGGCCTCGGATGCCAACTAGGGTCTTAGTCCGGAAATAATATCACCCAGTCTAATATATAAATCGCCCTATACGAGAAACAAGTCCGGCCTCGGCTGTCTCTCATCGGCCGACGAAAGGTACACTCGCTCACAATCCCGAGGAGCTCTCGATCGGTATTTGTAATGAGCGTAAGCATGCACCGAGTGCTACTGCAGACTATGGGGGTTGCCGGTCCGAGGCAAGTCGCCCATATCCGATCACCACGCCTAACTAAATCTTTGGATCGGTGTCACACGACATAGGGGTGAGAGACACGGACACGTAAATTATGTCGGCCCTAAACCACCGCTTTGCAGGGCAAGGAACGGTCGTGGTAGGCTTACACCGAAGCCGTCCTTGCCTTAACAGTGGCAATCGGGGCTACCGCCAAACATGTTGAGGACATGCCTACGTTTGTCGGGGACGAGGCAATGCCAAGTCATCATCCCGACCGTTGGGGCATTTAACGATCTGCCACCCTCACCCAAGATTGCGGGGCCTACCGGCAGGTTAGCTAATCCCTCACGGGGTCGAGGGACGGAATGACTTGCTCGGCGTCCTTGCCATGGATGCAAGGTTCTTTATGCATCGGGCCGGATGATGCTATCTACCGCAATTCTAACTCGCCTACTAGTACGACAAACAATTCCATAAAATCCAATACGAGCTCAATAAGAATACAACGAGCCTAGCATGATACTACGAAGCAAGGAACAGATACGAGCATGCTAGAGAGGAACAACCTAGCATGGATTAACATGAGAATTAAACCAGGAAAATCATGCTAATCGGGAATTCATAATAGAATACCTAGCTATACATGTCAATAAACACAAACAAGCAATCAATCAGCAATCACATATAATATCGCAGGGTCCACACAACTCTGGTAAGAAATCCTTACCTTGGTCGGGGACGAATTTACGGAAACCTAGGCTGCGAACGAACCCGAACTAGCTACTGGGAACCTAACAAGCACAACACAATTACACACAATATCTAAATAAAATAAAATAAAATAATTCGGCTCGGCTCTCACTCGGCTCGGCTCGGCTTGGCTCGGCTTGGCGGCTCGGCTTGGCAGCAGGACACGCGACACGGCGCTGGGGCGCGGCTTGGCGACACGGCTCGGCGGCACGGCTCGGCGACAGCGCACCGACACGTGGCATTGGCCGCCGCGCGCGAGCGATGCAGAGGTGCGAGGGCGCGCGCGCGGTGTGCGGCGAGACTCGGCGGCACTGCGCAGCAACAGAGCACGAAACAGGGGCGAAGGAGACAACCCAAAATCGAACGATCCACGGGGATTCGACGAGCAATTCTTCGTTGGAGAACTTCCCTACACTAGCTGCACACAAACCACCCAGAAAATCACTTCACCATGGCCGTGAAACGAAGCCCGGAAGAAGGGGCTCGGAACGAAGAAGAGAAGAAGAAGGGAAGGAAAATTTACCTTCGGCCCGGAAAAGGATCAACCTCAGAGCTGGGGAAGACAACCACGATCGATTCGGAGCCTGGAAGGCAGAAATCGCGGAAATCGCCAGTCGGTCGAAGGAGAAACGAAGGAGAAATCGTGAGGAAGAAGAAGCTTCGGGCGAGCTCTGTTTTTATATGAAAATCCCTCTGCGCACGGCATATATACCAAATCGCGCGCGTAGATTAACAAACACGCCCAGTGGCTCGGCTGGCAGCGCCTCTTGCCTAGCACGCGACAAGTCCCTGGTTCGAATCTCACTCGACGCGCTATTTAATTCCTCATTTAGACGCGCTATTTAATTCCTCATTTAATTTTACTCATTCCCAAGCCCAAATGCCTTCACCAAAAATCCCGATCCTATTCAAATTGACTCATAATTATTCCGGAAAGTTTCAATTTCAAAACCGGCCCTGTCGGCCCGACCCAAAATTACCAAAATGCCCCTGGGCCTCCCGGGAAGACCGGGATGAAATTCGGCCCTGTCGGCCCGACCCAAAATTACCAAAATGCCCCTGGGCCACTCGGGAAGACCGGGATGAAATTTCCGGGCCGTTACAATGTCCTTCGTGATGCAGCACAAAGGACATAAACATCTCTAGGAATATATCACAGACAACTCTATAGAGAAAAATCCACCATACCCATTGCAATGAAAAAGCTCTAATCCGGACAATAAATTTTGACTAGCCACTTCATTGATCATGCAAGTTGAAGTAATTTTTGTATCACTGATTATTGGAATTTCAATGTTCTTTGATAAATATCCATCGGTTTAGGTGGCTTGTGTAGTACCAATTAAAAAATATCGAAGATAGCAAGCAAAGCAACGAGATACACAAATCATGCCATATATGAGAAAGATTGTGTTCGTATAGCTATACATACACAGCAGGCAGAATACTTTCAAATGATTAACTGAAAAAACCTGGATATTATTGTTCTAAAAACAAAAGAACCTGGATATTGGTCTAATCCATTCTAAAGATACCCTCCTTCAAAATGCACTGCTTTTCTTTACAAGAAACAATTTCATTGAATTTATGAAATTAATGGGTATACTCCAAACATTACAAGAATAACTTCCCATTGGAAATAAGATAAAGATAAATTTAAGTCTGAATAGCTCCAAAATCATATTACCGTGGGTCATTAGGGACATGTATAATTAAGAAAAAGAAAATTCATACACATTAGCAAAAATGGTACATAACAATAATGGAAAGAAAGAATAGGATAAAAATGCTAATAAATTAAGCCATGTACAAGAAAACCAGAATGGAACTAAGAAGCACCATTAGTCCTTAACTATTCTATCCCTCTTCTTAGTAATTAAACTCAAAGATACCTTAATTAAACTCATACCTAACCAATGAAACCTAATAACATAACCAAAACAAATCTCAATAAGATTGGGGAAAGAATCATAAACAACAACATCAATTAGATTCATAAACCTAAACCCCACAATAAAAGAAAATCTCATAAGATTAAGTGTAAATTACCTTCATGAGCGCCATCAAATCGCTTGAGTTCAACATTCCCGTGTGGGAACGAACAACTCATTTACTTTCTCTCTTTCTCACACCCATTTCCCATGACTTCACAACAAATCAATCTAAAAAAAACAAACATGGTCCCACCCAATCACCGAGCCACGACGAGCCACGTTGCCATCTTAGCCATCCCATTCGGAACCCTCGCAACCCCACTTATGAGCCTCACACGCCACCTCTCTGACGTGGCTCGACACGTCACCTTCTCATTTCTCAGCAGCACCCAAATCCAACGACTCGGTCTTCTCCGAATCTGAGGGCGATAGAATAAAGTGACGCGACATTGGCGACGGCTCGCTAGAGGCCTACGTGGCCGGCGGAGGGAGCCCGTTGTTGGAGGCGGTGGACGTGTTCTTGAAGGGGGCTGCAGAGAGGTTTAATAAAGGGTTGGAAGCGGCGGCGGAGGTCGGAGAGGAAGTTGGGTGTTTGGTTGGGAAAGTTGCCGCTCACGCTCTCTTCTTCGCGAAGGGTTTAGGAAGAAACCATTTTTTCACTTTAAGCTACAGAATGAATATTTTGAAAAAGTCTTGCCCAACTCGTACACAAAAACTTAATGTTTTTTTCATGACTCTAAAACATAATCATTAATTGAAAAAAAAATTGAAAACACGCCTTTGGACCTATTATGACTCTTTTGGTTTCTCTTTCTTGTAAAATGGAAAAAAAAAAGTGTCATCGAAGGTAAGATTTGTAGTAGTGATTCTTGTTCTTTTCATACTTTTTTTAAAACAAAAACTTGTTTTTTAAAAGCTACTTTTTTTAGTTTTTAGAATTTCTTTAATATTTTTAAAATTTTAAAGACAAAAATCAAAATTGGTTATCAAACAAACACGTTTTTATAAAGTAAAAAAAAATGAAATGATTAATAAATGCGGCCTAAAAAAGTAGTTTTTAAAAACTAATTTCTTTTATTCTAGAATAATGTTAGAAAAGTGATAAAACATACTACAAATAAAGTTTGAATCTGCAAATTTGAGGTTTACTAGATCAATAATTTTCTAAAATAATTTTATTTTGTTTTATTAAATATTAAAACAATAAATTTTTATTTTTTTAAAAACCAAAACCCGTTATTAAACACATCTTTAGTTTTTAAATAACAAAAAAAAAAGTTATCAAATATGCATATTTTTTATTTTTTAAAATAAAAAAACTAAAAACTAAACATCAAAAATAAAAAACAAAATGATTATGAAAGGGGTCTAAAACACCAACTTTTTTTCCAAATTAGAAGAACTAAACCTATATTTTATGCTAACTTTTACCATTACCATTGGTTAACGTGAGTCCATAAAATAAAAACTAACACAAGTAATTACCATTACCATTAGTTAAAGTGAGTCCATAAAAAAGAAAAAATAACACAAGTAAATAATATATTTGACATTTTTAAAAAATAAAATAAAACCGAAGAATATCCACCAAAATACACATTTTTAAAACTTAGAGCTTCTTAAACCTATAGTCCAATATCTCAAAAAAAATTATAATAAAACAAAAAAAATTGTCCAATTACAAGCTTTGTGAACCCAAACTTGAAACTTCGTTAGAGCTTTTCTTGGAAGTTCAATTGAATTGTGTTACCGAATTCCTCCACAAGTTTAGAGCTTTTCTACCAAATACACGCTTTATTTATTTTTGTTTGTTTTTAAAAGACCAAGATCCAATCAATCTTTCACTTTTTAATTTTCACAAATGATTTTAATTATTATAAAATTACAAAAGTAATATTTGAATTCTTATTAATAATAGGTTAAAATACCATTTTGGTCCCTCAACTTAGGGGTTTGTTCCATTTTGGTCCCTAGACTTTCAAATGTTCATTTTTAGTCCCTTGACTTTGTAGTTTGTTCAATTTTGGTCCATTGACTTTGCTATTTGTCCAATTTTGGTCCCTCAACTTTCAAATGTCCAAATTTAGTCCCTAGACTCTCAAAAAAGTTCAAAAATGGTTATTTCGTCAAATAAATTTTTTTCTCACTCCTAAATTTTTTTCTCTCTCTCTCTCTCTCATCTTTCATCATTTCTTCTTCTAAAAATTTTATCTCTCTTAAATCCACCTCTCTAATCTTCTTCTCTTCTTTTTTTTTCTCTTATTCTCTCCTCAATCCATCTCATCAAATTATTTAACATGAGATAATTTTTTTAAATAATAATTTTACTACTTTGATTTGTCACTTTTTGTTTTCTAAAATTCATAGTCTACCATGGAACAAAAAAGAAAAAGAAAGAAAATAAAGAAGAAAAAAAGAAAAGAAAAGAGGGGAAGAGAGGTAGATTGAAGAGAGGTAAAATTTATAGAGAGAGAAATTATGAAAGATGAAAGAGAGAGAAAATAATTTAGGAGTGATAAAAAATTCATTTGACCAAAGGACAATTTTTGAACTTTTTTTATAGTCTAAGGACCAAATTTGAAAACATTTGAAAGTTGAGGGACCAAAATTGGACGAATAGCAAAGTTGAGGGGCCAAAATTGGACATTTGAAAGTTGAGGGACCAAAATTGGACAAACAACAAAGTTGAGAGACTAAAATTGGACATTTGAAAGTCGAGGGACCAAAATGGAACAAACCCCAAAGTTGAAGAACCAAAATGGTATTTTAACCTTAATAATACTTGGATTCTTATTAGTAATCAATTCATCATTTCAATTGCGATTTAAACAACACCCATTTGTCAAATAACCTTATAAAGATCAAAATCAAGGCTAAAACAAAAATGAAGAAAACTTACATAGGTATTAAGCTGTCTAACAAAGCTTGAAACTTTTCAAAAAAAAAAAAACAAAGCTTGAAAAATTGCTATGTTTAAAATATTTAGGAAGTAGGCTTAAGGAAAAGGATTGTGAGGACCCCAAACCACAAAGTTGTCGCCTATGCTCCAAGACATAATATGAACCCAAGCCATATTTATCAAATTTTATGACCACACATTTTTTTTTCTTTATTCATATATTTTTAAATTTAAAAATGTATGACCATAAATGTGAATAAGTATGGTTTGGATATAGACTTGCCCAAATTGCAAATTAGTTAAGAGTCATAAAATTTGAGTGAAAGTTAAAATAAATTCCAAATCCAAATGCTTAAATCCAAGACAAATTGGGAATAAGTGAATAAGTATAGGCTCATATTTGGGAAGAGTTGGACTCTTTAGAGTGGTTGCAATGGGGTTTCTTTCTTCAGGTGGTGTGGGTTTTGCTCGAATGAGGTTATGAAGAGAATGAACAATGATTATAAGTCAATTAGAGCAATAATTTAGTGACATTTAATGTATACCTAAAAGGTTATGAATTTGGATTTTGTCAAAAACAACACTGAACTTTTTGTTATATAAAAGACAAAATAGTGCATTTTCTTTGTATTTTCCAACACAATCAGAATCATATTTAATGAGAAATGGCGGAATGGTTTCATTATTCGGTTGTAAATTAGTTTAACACCAGCGTCACATGTTCGATTCCAAAAATCGATATTTGTCCTCGTTCACGGATATGTACTCTAAAAAAAAATCATCCCATAAAAAATAAAATAAAATAGAAGTGGGAAAAAATCCGTTGACTCGTGTTTCTGAACTCCATCCCAAGTCTACGGCTTTTCTTTCAAGTACACGCTTTATTTATTTTGGTTTGTTTGTTCAAAAGACAAAGATTCAATCTTTCAGTTTTATTTTTACATCAATAATTTCAACTATAAATATAATAATTAGAATGCCACATTCGGCCAACAAAACAAGAATTATAACGGGTCGGCGTTGTCAGTAATCATGAACCAAAAATGGCTGAACTAAAAAAAAACAAAATCCTCATTATTTATTTGAAGTGAAGCCAACGTAGATATATCGTACTACCTTAGTCGCTTGAGAAAATTATTTTTCGACGATTTTACTAGTCATACTCTAAATTACAAATATGTCATTTATTGGAATATTAAAAAAAATTAAATGTAAATAATGTATAAAATATTTAAAATATCATTTAGATTGTCATCCGTAGAAGATAAAATATTTTTATCAAATCTTTTTTATGTCTAAGTTAGAAAATAAGATATTTCAACAATCAAATGAAAATATTTTCAATATCATTTAAATTTTTGATATCTTTACCAAATCTCATAGATTTTATTTGAGATTTGAGAAGAAATTTAAATGGCAGTTGGGATTGTTAATTGGTATCTCATTCTTAGCTTTGTATTTATAGATATGAAAAAAATGGGAAGTAATAAATTAAAGAAAATTTCCTATCTCTTTCCTCAAATGAAAACTTTGAAACTTAGTCCTTAATCTTAGTTTAGAGCTTTCGTTGGAAGTCCAATTGACTTCTGTTACTGAATTCCTTCACAAGTCTAGAGCTTTTCTTTCAAGTACGCGCTTTATTTATTATATTATTTTTTCAAAAATTAATGAAAACGTAAGAAATAAATCAAACATATGCCCAAACTTTGAGTCATCAAGAAATATGAATTTTAGGAACAAAATTTTCAAATTACGTACAAATTTTTAATATTTCAAAATCTCTCATTTCACACCATGGTTATTTGATTTTAGAATTATTTATTTAATTATATTTGATTAAGGGAATTTATTCACCATAACATATTTTTTGTAATTCATTATAATTATAGCACATTTTTAAAAATAATTTCATCCATAACACATTTTGCCCAAAATTTCTATTCTAACATTATCAGACTTCTATCAGTTCAACTGACAGACTTTAGACTTCTATCAGTTCAATTGATAGACTTCTATCGCTTAAACTAATAGACTTCTATCAGTTCAACCGATAGACTTTATACTTATATCAGTTCAACTGATAGACTTCAATCGCTTTTGATTGATTGAACAATGCAAATTGATAGACTTCAATCATTTTTGTGCCACAAATAAATAAGTTTGCGAATTGTGCTATACATGGATAATTATTTTGTTTTTTTTTAATATACATGCAATCCTCTTATAATAATACTTTGGAAATTTATCCTCCATAGCATATTTTTTGCTCTTCATTACAATTGTAGCCCATTTTTTAAAATAATTTCATTCATAGTACATTTTGTTGGGAATAAACACTATTTTAATATGGATCAATTATTCCCCTCTTGTGTTCGTAATGAAAAACAACAAGCATAAATATGTGGTAGAAATATCATGCACAACATAACGATTTTAACGTGGAAAAACCTCCTCAAGGCGAGGAGTAAAAAACCACGGACCAAAGTCAAAATCTCCACTATAATCAATAATGGGTTACAACGAATTCTCCCTAGTCACAACTAGAGGTATACAACAGATAATAACTCAAGAAAACTAATCTCGGCAACAAACGACACTAAACCAAAGAGAAACAAATAGAAAAGTCTCACAAATTGTGGAACCGAATCGCCACTGGAATCTGAATGTAGAAGACTCTAAGCCATGATCCCACCGTTCAGATTGAAGACCCTCGTGTTATAAACACACTGTCGAATTTTCAGCTCGATCCAACGGTTGGTTACCTCGAAAACGCCGAAACTCCAAACCTGTGCGAAATGCTTTTTCTTTCTATTTTTCACTCTCTTTCTCTACCGTCTCTTCTGTTTATCACGGTAGAAACAAAATGTGAAAATTTCACATTTAAATTCACAGCCCTAATGGACTGAATTGTGGGCCTTCCACATAATGAATTAAAAGACCCAACAAATCTCCCCCTATTCATTATGTGGAGGAACTCGCCATTCCAGCAGCGGAACGACAAAACTCAAGCTTCTCTCTTGGTAGATTCTTAGTCAACATATCTAATCTATTATAATCAGTATATATCTTCTCAAGCTCAAACAAGCCATCACTTAATGCATCTCTCATCCAGTGATACTTCACATTTATATGTTTAGTTCTGGAATGAAATGTAGAGTTCTTACCAAGATGAGTAGCGCTCTGGTTATCACAGAATATCACATATCGTTGTTGCTTGAAGCCAAGTTCCTGTATAAACTGCTTCATCCACAACATCTCTTTGCATGCTTCTGCTGCAGCTGAATATTCTGCTTCTGTAGTAGAAAGTGCAATGCACTTCTGTAGTCTTGACTGCCAAGACACTGCACCACCTGCAAACTTCATCAAATAACCCGAAGTAGACCGTCGGTTATCTAAATCTCCTACCATATCTGAATCAGTATAGCCTGTAAGCAAGGGTTTTCCACTTCTAAATGTAAGCTTCAAACTGGAAGTGCCTCTCAAATATCTCATGATGCACTTGACTGCCTCCCAATGTTGTTTTCCTGGATTGGACATAAATCGACTAACAACTCTAACAGCATGAGCAATATCAGGTATAGTACTCACCATGCCATACATCAAACTCCCAACTGCTAAAGCATACGAGACTTTCCTCATTTCTACCTTCTCTTTATCATTAGAAGGACTCTGTTTGCTGCTCAATTTGAAATGACTGGAGAGAGGGGTGCTAACAACTTTAGCTTTATTCATGTTGAATCTTTCAAGCACTTTCTCTATATATTGCTCCTGTGACATATACAACTTCTTGAATGCTCTGTCTCGAACTATTCGAATTCCAAGAATCTTTTTCACTGACCCCAAATCCTTTATGGCAAAGGATTTGCTCAACTGTTTCTTCAAACTGTCAATTCTAGAAACATTCCTGCCAACAATCAAAATGTCATCAACATAAAGCAATAATATCACAAAATCATCATCAGAAAATTTTTGAGTAAAAACACAATGTTCAGAAGTAGTCTTTTTGTAGCCTTGCTCCCCCATAACTGAGTCAAACTTCTTGTACCATTGCTTCGGTGCCTGTTTCAACCCATAAAGGCTTTTCTTCAACTTGCGCACAAGTTTCTCTTTGCCTTTCTCTTCAAAACCCTCAGGTTGTTCTATATAGATTTCTTTATCTAGGTCTTCATGAAGAAATGCAGTCTTAAAATCCATCTGCTCAACTTCTAAGTCAAGGCTAGCAGCCAAACCCATAACAATACGAATCGAAGACATCTTAACAACTGGAGCAAAAATCTCATTAAAGTCAATACCCTTCTTCTGACTGAACCCTTTGACAACTAGTCTCGCTTTATAACGTGGCTTTGAGGTGTTTTCTTCTTGTTTCACTTGATATACCCACTTATGTTTTAGTGCGGTTTTCCTTTAGGCAATTTAACAAGCTCAAAAGTGTGGTTCTCATGTAAAGATTTCATCTCATCTTTCATTGCGTCAATCCACTCTCTTTTGTGCTCATCTTCTATAGCCTCTTTATAATTCTCAGGTTCTCCCCCGTCAGTCAATAACACATATTCATCAGCAGAATATCTTGTTGACAGATGACGATATCTAATAGACCTTATGAGTGGAACATCTATAAGAACTTTAGCTTCTGACAACTGTTCCTGAATATCATCATCTACCTCAACATGTTCATGACCTTCTACCTCATCTGAATCAACAAACTAATCATTCTGCATTTCATTCTCAATATGTGTAGAAGGTTGTGCCAAAGGAACTGTTTCTAAGTCAATCAGATCATCACTAATCTCTGACTCAGTTTTATTAGTTTTATCGATGTCTTGTAAGGTTTGGTCTTCAACAAACACAACATCTCGACTTCTAATAAGCTTTTTCTTCACTGGATCATACAACTTGTAGCCAAACTCATCTTGACCATAGCCAAGGAACACACATGGTCTTATCTTTGCATCAAGTTTCGCTCTCTCATCTTTAGGCATGAAGGAAAGCTTTACAACCAAAGACACGAAGATGACTATAAGATATATCTTTCTTTGACCAAATTCTATTAGAGACTTCATTTCTCAAAGGAACGCATGGTGTGAGATTCAGAACATGTACAATTGTATTCAATGTTTCACCCCAAAACGTTTTGGCTAACTGTGACTATGAAAGAAAACATCTCACTCTTTCCACCAATGTCCTATTCATTCTCTCAGCCAACCCATTTAGCTGAGGAGTCTTAGGAGGGGTCTTTTGATGTCGAATACCATGATTTCTGCAATACTCATCAAAAGGTCCAATATACTCTCCTTCATTATCGGTCCTGATGCACTTCAACTTTTTACCAGTTTCTCTTTCAACAAGGGCATGAAACTGTTTAAACACTTGCAACACCTGATCTTTAGACTTCAAGGTATAAACCCATATTTTCCTAGAGTGATCATCTATAAACGTCACAAAGTAGGACGCACCTCCAAGTCTTTTTGTTTTCATCGAACCACACACATCAGAATATACTATGTCAAGTACTTCTGATCTTCTTGAAGGTTGGGATGCTTTAAAAGAAACTCTTGTTTTCTTTCCCGCTAAATAATGCTCACATTTCTTCAAGGACACATTCTTTACCCCAGAAAGATGATTTTTCTTGGCTAGAATCATCAAACCCTTTTCGTTGATATGACTGAGTCTTTTATGCCAAAGTTCAACACTATGTTCACTGTCCACTGCATTGATATCACAATCAGTAGTCTTTGCCTGCATAAAGTACAATGAAGAACACTTCTCCCCCTTTGCTACCACCATTGAGCCTTTAGTAAGCTTCCATGTACCATTACAGAAGGTATTACAGAAACCTTCATCGTCTAGCTTACCTGTGGAGATTAAGTTCATGCGGATATCAGGGATGTGTTTCACATTTTTCAAAAATCAAGATAGTACCATTCTTGGTCTCCAAATGCACATCTCCTATGCCAACTGCTTTTGCTAATCCATCATTACCCATCCTAACATTACCATAATCACCAGATGTGTAGGATGCAAAGAATTCTCTTCTAGATGTAGCATGAATCGAGGCACCACTGTCAATCACCCAACTGCTCTGTTTTGTAGCAAGGTTTACACTATCACCGTCGAATACAAAGAAGAATTCTTCGGTGGCTGTAGTAATTCGGTCTGCATCATCATCAGTCACTTTTTCTTTACCTTTATCAGCTTTATTTTCTCTCTTCAGTTTTCTGCAATGCTTCTTTATATGACATTTCAAGCCATAATGAAAACATTCAACATTAGAAAGCCGACCACTCTTGCTCTTGCTTTTGTCTCTGCTTTTCGAACCTTTGCTCGTACTCCTCCCCTTTCTTTCAGTAATAAGAACATCAGACTGTGAAGAAGAACCCTATGACTTTCTTCTCATCTCTTCGTTACATACACTGCTTTTTACCAAGTCCATACTTAGTACACCATTTGGGGATGAGTTCAATAAGGAAGTTCTAAAAGTCTCCCATGAATCTGGTAACGAACCAAGAAGCCATAACCCATGTATCTTCTCATCAAACTTGATACTCATTCCAACTAATTGATTAATAATACCTTGGAATGTATTCAAATGGTCTAACATAGACGTTTCTTCTTGATACTTTTAAGCCATCATTTGCTTAATTAAATACAATTTACTATTACTAGTTTTCGGGACATACAAAGACTCAAGCTTGTTCCACATAGTACGTGTATGATTTTCTTCACCAATATGATTTAGAATATTTTCTTCTACCCAAAGTCTAATCATGCCACATACTTTCCTATGACATGTTTTCCATTCGAAATCGGTTTTATCAGCCGGCTTCTCTAGTGAAAATACGGGAAGATATAGATCATTGACATAAAAAATATCTTCCATTTTTATTTTCCAAATTTGATAATTTGATCCATTCAAAAGAACCATTCTACCACCACTATGACTCTTTTCCATATTTAACACAAGGCCTCTAAATAAACTCAACCACGGAGCTTTGATACCACTTGTTGGGAATAAACACTATTTTAATATGGATCAATTTTTCCCCTCTTGTGTTCCCAATGAAAAACAACAAGCATTAATATGTGGTAGAAATATCATGCACAACACAACGATTTTAACGTGGAAAAACCTCCTCAAGGCGAGGAGTAAAAAACCACGGACCGAAGTCAAAATCTCCACTATAATCAATAATGGGTAACAACGAATTCTCCCTAGTCACAACTAGAGGTATACAACAGATAATAACTCGAGAAAACTAATCTCGACAACAAACGACACTAAACCAAAGAGAAACAAATAGAAACGTCTCACATATTTTGGAACTGAATCGCCACTGGAATCTGAATTTAGAAGGCTCTAAACCATGATCCCACCATTCAGATTGAAGACCCTCGTGTTATAAACACACTGTCAAATTTTTAGCTCGATCCAACGGTTGGTTACCTCGAAAACACCAAAACGCCAAACCTATGCGAAATTCTTTTTCTTTCTATATTTCACTCTCTTTCTCTACCGTCTCTTCTGTTTCTCACGGTAGAAACAAAATGTGAAAATTTCACATTTAAATTCACAGCCCTAATGGGCTGAATTGTGGGCCTTCCACATAATGAATTAAAAGACCCAACACATTTTGCCCAAAATTCCTATTTAGACTTCTATCAATTCAACTGATAGATTTTAGACTTCTATCAGTTCAACTAATAGACTTTATACTTCTATCAGTTCAATTGATAGACTTCTATCAGTCAACTAATAGGCTTCTATCAGTTAAACGGATAGATTTTAGACTTTTATCAGTTCAACTGATAGACTTCAATCACTTTTGTGTCACAAATGAATAAATTTGGGAATAGTACTATACATTGAATTTTTTTTATATATACATGAAAAAACCCCATTTGATTAATATATTTTTTTAAAATAATTTAGTTTATTTTAAACTTTTTTAGATTAAAAAAATAGTTACAAATGATCTATTTAAAATAGATTTAATTAAAAAACTTTCATATTTGAAAGAATATAATAGTAAACTACTTCTTATAATAAAGATTAATTAAAATTTAAAAATAAAAAGACACAAATTTTAAATCTAAAAATGTTTATTCATTTCCTTAATTAATTTCTAAATTGTAGTCATTACCTCAATATTAAAAATTAACTAATTATACATTTCTTAAGGTTATATTTTGGTTTTTCTTGGCGGAGAAAAGTTGGTTAAATTTAATAAAATTTGAGTCAAAGTTAAGAAAATTATAAATCTAAATGGTTATACCCAAAACCACAAGTACTGAATAGAAATTTAGAAAACTCGATAATAGATAGCGCTCTTCCCAACTATTAGGAGGTGTTCGAATGAGGTTTAGTCATTTCCTTAAGAGAAAAATGTGTCTCCTTAGCTAAGGAAGCAAACCCTCCTTAAAAGGGGTATGTGGCACCATTTGGTGCCACAAATATTTTATGGGTTGAATTATTCTTTTTCCCAAATTGTTTTCCAACTCCTTGAGTGAAATGAGCAACTTTAATGCCTTGACCTTGTCTAGACTCCTCTTGAACCAGTTTGTTAGTCAATTCATTCAAACTCCACTTTATGGGTTGAATTATTCATTCAACTTTAATACTGAGGAGGTAAACTAGTAAGGATAAATTGGACGAGAAATGCATCATCCATAATCAATACCAAATTCTTAAGTTTGGCATTAATGTTGATCATTTCAATTACATGAGCATTCATTGAGCGATAACCATCAAACTTCATGGTTACAAGTCTGTCATAAGTTTCCAAATAAGAACATGACTTAGTCTATTAGATCGATCCCAATCATTATGAAGCTTGTTTTCCTTAGGAGTACTTTCGTTAGTGAGTGGAGTTGGCTTCTGTTTAAGGAGAGCCGTGTCCAATTCAAGTAATCCCAATGAAAACTCAACTTGCTCTTTCAATTCTGAGTAGTTGGTTCCATTGAGTTTTATAATAGACGTAGCCATTGAATTAAGAGTTGTTGGTATGTTAACTGCAAATATAGATTTAAGGATTTAGGCTTAAAAAATGTAATATTTTAGTATATAAACAACATAATTATAGGTTCTCCTATGGGTAGTCACCTAAAATTATATACATCTATACCATCTTTGATTATTGTGTCTTAATGAACATATCTATTGAACAATTTACTTTATTATTGCTTAAATATATGATTAATTCGTCTGTGGACGAATGTTGATTCATGTATTTGATCAATATGCATTTTTCACATAAAGATAATGTTTATAAGAAAACCAAAGTTGAAATTTATGGAATAAACTTGTTGTTTGTAACATCAATAAGTCATAACAATAATCTAATAATAATTATCTTGATTAATTATGTGATCTCAAAATAATAATAATAATAATAATAATAATAATAATAATAATAATAATATCATTAGAGAACACTAAACCATAAACATTAACAATTAAGTTTTTTTAAAAAAAAACAAAATCCAAAATTGATAATAATAATAAAGAAATCTTAAACATAAAAAGATAATATATGATCCAACTATATGGTATTTAGCCCTTTACGAATCATATGTCTTTATAAGTTTTCAAATTTCTTTTAGTCTTCATAATATTATAAATTTTAAATTACACATAATCATAAACAAACCTTGGAGCCAAAATTGCATAATTCAAATGCATTTTCCCAAAGTAAAATTGCGGAATTATAAAACATACATTTAGGCCATAACAGTTGGATCGAGATTTACTACAAAACGAAGTTTGTGATTAATCTATATATGTTGGTTTGATTCAATTTTTATAAAATAATATTATGAATAATCATGCATTCTAAACATCGCTCTAATACCACATGTTAGATATTTTATGCATAACATGAATCCTAAGATCTTGAATAACATGATTATTACGAAATGTAATTGAATCTAATTATGATTAAAATATACCTCCAGACATTGTGATTCAAGAACCTTTTGATTCAACACAATGAATGAGTGTTGATATTGAAGCTCTCACAATTGCTTGAATAGAAGAATTTGGTTTCTCCCTCCTTGCCTATAAGCTTGAATGTCTTTTTCAAGCTTTCTTAATGCTTCTTTCTCTTTCACTTTCACACCTTCGAGATGGACAAATGTGTTCCTATTTATCGGTAGAGGGAGGACCAATGTATGTCTTCATTTAAATATAAGGTTTAACTTTCCATCAAAGTTAACTTAAAAGAAACATAAACTTCATTTAAGTGAAACTCAATTCTCATAAATTTTAGAGAAGTGAAACTCACATTCCATGAACATTTCTCATAAACTTGAGAGAAATATAACTCACATCTCACAAACATTTCTTAACATACCAATTGGAAAATGTAAGTGATTTTCTAAATAGACCATATTAATGGAGAATACAAGTTTCATTCTCAATGAAGAATGAAACGTTTGATATTTTCCAACATTTTATAGGCTAGCGATTACGTACAATAATCAATATGTTTTAAGTTTTATAAAATCATACTGACTAAATTCTAATTTTTTAAAGTATAGTGACTATTGACTGAGAAATTTCGGCCAGTCATAGATCGCCACGTCATTATCCCAAATTTAATGACGAAAATTAAATTAAATTTTGAGAAAATATTTTCCAAAATTGATTTGAACCAAAAGTTGGGTTTTCTTGAATTTGGGTCAAAATTAAACCAAACCGAAGTTCGTTTAGTGAACCGAACCAAAAAGTCCAAATCTAAAAGACCAGGCCCAAACCCATCGAGGCCCAAGCCCATGGTCCATAAGAGCTCTATAAATAGAAGAGCTCTCCTTCATTTGAAGGGGTCAGAAATTTGAAGCTCTAGAGAGAATTCCACCAAATCGAAGACTCTCCAAATTTCCAAGGATCAAACAGCCTTTGAAATCCACTTCAAAGGCAACCAAATACGAAGAACGCTCATCCTGTTCTTCATTCAGAGAGAAAGAATCAGAGGATCAACATATGGATCGAACCACTTTCGCACAAACTCATCTAAAATTCAAGTTCAACTCCACGAATCGAAATTTCTCTGGAAATCTCGTGTGAACAAATTGGCACGCCCAGTGGGACCTCTCTACCTCTCATCTCAATCTCTCACATAAATCAAGCCACCATGTCTGGAAAAGCCACATCAAAGACCGCTGCTCCAGAAGGCATAATCAAAGGAAGAAACACTACCTCGAAGGTGCTTGCTCCAAGAAATTACACTGGACTTATCACGCGTAGTTGTTCCAAGTCCGTCGAGAGCAATGAACCTCTAGTAACACCAGATGCGATCGAAAAAAGAATCGAAGGACTACTAGAAGGGACCTCTGATGAAATCGTCGTCAAAGATAACCCATTGTTTGACCAAGTCAGTCCTAGCGTTGATCAACCAAAGGAGACATCTAATCCTGATGTGATGTCTGTTATGATGGCTGGTGATGGAGACGATGATCGAATGGCAGAGTTTGAAAGAAAGCTCGAGCAGATGATGAAAACAATTGAGGAAATTGAGGAAAGAGACTTAGAGATCGCTTACCTAAAAAATCAAATGCAGAACCGAGAGACGGCTGAATAAAGGAAAGAACCCTCTCTTTGAGGCACAACTACAACCGCACTCAACCTCAGTCACTTCTTTATCTGTCCAACAGCTACACGACCTGATCACGAACACTATTAGAGCTCAAGGTGGTGGGCCAGTTCAAAGTTCTCTTTTGTACTCCAAGCCATACATAAAGAGAATAGACAACTTAAGAATTACTGCAGGATACCAACCGCTTAAGTTCCAGCAGTTCGATGGAAAATGCAACCCCAAACAGCATGTTGCTCATTTCGTAGAGACTTGTGAAACCGCTGGAACTCGAGGAGACCTTCTCGTCAGGCAGTTTGTCCGAACGTTAAAGGGGAATGCGTTCGACCGGTATACTGATCTTGAAGCTGAAACGATAGATAGCTGGGAAGAGTTGGAGAGAGAGTTCCTTAACCGGTTCAATAGCACGAGACGGAATGTTAGCATGATAGAATTAACAAATGCGAAGCAGTGGAAGGGCGAGCCTGTCGTTGACTATATTAATCGTTGGCGAGCTCTAAGTCTAGATTGCAAAGACCGCCTCACTGAAACCTCCGCGATCGTCATCTGTATCCAGGGCATGCATTGGGGACTTCTATACATCCTGAAGGGAATCAAGCCTGGCACCTTTGAGGAGCTGGCCACCCGAGCTCATGATATGGAACTGAGCATTGACGCAAAAGGAAACAAAGATTCTCTGGTATTAGAAACCTGTAAGGAAAAGAAGAATTTCAAGCCTACAGAAAAAGCTGTAAAAAGTGTGGCAAAAGAATCAATGACGGTAAATGCGACCCCATTAAAGCTTTTCTCAAAAGAGAAGGGAGCAAAACTTGAGAAGAGGCCTGTTGCAAATCAAAGACGCCGCCTAACATTGCAGGAGAGACAAGAAAAAGTCTATCCATTTCCAGACTCTGATGTTGCTGATATGTTAGAGCAACTGCTAGAAACAAAACTCATCTAGTTGCCTGAATGCAAGCGTCCCGAGGAGTTAGGCAAGGTAAATGATCCTAACTACTGCAAATATCATCGCGTCGTCAGCCATCCCATAGAGAAATGCTTCGTCCTGAAAAAGTTGATTATGAGATTGGCTAGAGAAAATAAAATTGAGCTGGACTTAGAGGAAGTAGCTCAACCAAATCATGCCGCTGTGGTTCTTCAGCCTAAAGTACAACCACCCAAGGGTACAACACGGTGTTGGTCTCAATGCTTGATTCAATTCGGCTTCTTTGAGCCAGTTATTGTTCAATGTCAAAAGAGATCCTCGGACCATAGCCTTCAAAGGGAAAATCAACAAGCTTTCATCCAAGAAAGATGTATTTTAGGGCCAACCGTAGATGAGAATGAAGGTTGGACTGTTGTAACCCGTCGCAGGAAACAAAAACAAACTTATGCTCAGAAAGAATCACGCATATTTCAAGAGCCGAAGAGGAAGAGATTGCCTAAGAAACGAGGCAAAAGATGTGTAAGGAAATCTAAGCCCATCATAGAGGAGAATGAAGATTTTCTACGAGCACGTCATGCTATAACGTTGGCTGATTTCATCCCGAAGGAATGTTTGCGTGAAGGAAAAGATGAAGTGATAGACATTGCTACGTGTCATGCAGTTTGCACAAGTAATGACTCAACGAGCTCTTCAAAGGCTGTTATTGAGCCTAAAGCTACGTCTTCCTTCAACATAGATGATTTGATATTGCTCCCTCAAGCAGAAAAAAGCTCTTTTATCGAGGCACTGTTAGACTCAAGTAGCGAAGACGTCAAAATACCTGCAACTCGGGCACACGGTTCGACATGCATGTCCATAAGTTTCACGGACGAGGATCTATTGTTGGGATCAAAGCCTCATAATCATCCTTTGTATGTCTCGGGTTATATATGAGAGCAAAGTGTGGGCGAATTCTCATTGATAATGGTTCGGCCGTCAACATAATGCCAAAGGTAACCTTGAAGCAGCTAGGCATCTCCATGGAAGAGCTCTCTGACAGCAATTTGTTGATCCAAGGCTTTAATCAAGGCGGACAACGGGCAATTGACATGATACGGCTTGAAGTCATCATTGGCGAATTGAGTGCAGATGCCTTGTTTCATGTTATAGATTGCAAAACAACATATCGACTACTATTGGGATGACCCTGGATTCATGAAAATCGAGTTGTCACTTCCTCGTTGCATCAATGCTTTAAGTTTTACCAAGACGGTGTCAAGAAGGTAGAAGCTGACACAAATCCATTCTTAGAAGCCGAATCTCATTTTGCTGACGCAAAGTTCTACATGAAAAATGAAAACGTGGGAAAAATAGTACCACAAGAGGTCTCTGCGATAAAAGAGAATGAAAAAGCTAAGCTAAAGCTAGAGGTCGACATAAAAAAGAAAGGGGTAGTAAGAGAAGAAAAGTCATGCCCTGTAAAGATAGAGGCTTCAACGAGTCTAGTAGCTTCTAAGGTTCCAAAAGATGAGAAACTTCCAACCTCACCCATCTTACGCTATGTCCATGTATCCCGATGGAAAAAAGGGTGAAACACCTTTCACCGAATGTTCTAAAAATTTAAAAGTAGGTGATATTGAAGTATTGAAGGAAAGTTTCACCATTCCTTTGACAAAGATGAAAAAGCAATGGAGTCAGAGGAACGAAGAAGATGAGAAGAAGGTGGTTTTGCCTGAGAAACGCACAAGCGATGGATTTGACCCCAATGCGTACAAACTTCTGGCTAATGCAGGATATGATTTCACGACACATATCGAGTTCAAACGCCAAAGTATATTTGATGACTAAGTCGAGCTTACTTCGACACAAAAGAAGCTGCTGAAGAAAGGTTACACTCTACCAATGTCAAGAAAAAAGACTTGGATATAAGTCACCTGAACCAATTCGCATAACAAGAAGAGATAAAGAAAAGATGGAAGATGTCAACCACATAAAAATCAAGAGGTTGAAGAATCAAAGAAAGAGAAGAATGTCGGTCGTAAAGTACCCACCCTTAAACGCATTGGATCATTAACTTCTCGCGTTTCTACACTTCAAAGGTTGGGTAAGGTAACAGGAAAAAAAACAGAAACATTTGTTATCACCAATAAGATGAAACCCTCAATCTTCAACAGATTAAGTAGGCCCGTAGAGGAAAAACAAACTCTATCTTGGGGTGGAGTACGACCACCCATCTTTCAAAGGTTAAGCAGACAAGCAAAGGGAGAGGAAGATACAAGCTCAACTACAGATATGTCCTGACAATCAGTTTTTCAAAGATTAAACCTAACCACGACAAAAGACCGGGGGCATCCCAAGTCTGTGTTTGACCGAATCTCTCATGAAAGCTCAGGGAGAACTGTCAAAGATAACTTACCGAGCAAGATAAGGAGCAACAAAGATATCTGCAGCGTTGTTCCATCTCGCATGAAGAGAAAGATGTTTGTTACCATTGAAACTGAAGGTTCGTTGAGAGTAAAGCGGCGTGATGTTGTCTTCACTAATCAGGGAAAAGAAAAAATAAAAGAAGAAGAAAGCAAGGCTTTATGTCACCACATCACCGTCCTAGAAAAGACAGAGGTTGAGGTAGGTGAACAATGTTGAATGCTATTATGACGATCTCATCATTAAATCTGTAAAGCTACGAGATCACTTAGAAGAGCTTCAAGTAGTCTTCGATCGACTAAGAAAGTATCAGCTGAAGATGAATCCTCTCAAATATGCATTTGGAGTTACTTCGGGAAAATTTTTAGGGTTCATCGTGAGACATAGAGGAATTGAGATAGATCAGTCCAAGATCAACGAGATACAAAAGATGCATCCGCCAAAGAATTTACACGAGCTTAGAAGTCTTCAAGGGCGCCTAGCTTACATCAGAAGGTTTATTTCAAACCTAGCTGGTAGATGCCATCCTTTTCTGTAACGGCCCAGTTTTCTATTCCGGTTCTCGAGGTGCTTCCGGTTCAGTTTCAGTGGTTCGGTTGGGCCGTTAGAGCTGTTTTGTCCCTTAAGGGCATTTTGGTCTTTTGCTCCCCGGGCAGGATTTGTGGATTTTTAAGGCTTCGAGGCAGCTCCTGCCTTTGTCGAGGCTTGTTTGTTGGTGGCTGCTAGTCTCGAGATGTTTGGGCTAGTCGTTTGGAAGTTCGGTTGTTATTTTGGGTTTTGGCAAAGTGATGGTTGGTTGTGTGCTTCCTTTGGGATTCGAGCCCGGGCCCTTGGTGTTGATTTTGGGAGTTGGATTTAGTGAGTTTTATTTATTGGGAGTGGTTGCTTCGGTCGGGTCTCGAAGGAGGAAGCCGGGAAATGGGATTTTAAGGTTTTGATTTGGATAAGGATGGAAATTAGGATTAAAATCCCTATTTTTCCTTTTATTTTTCCCATTTTCCCTTTTCTTTTCAAAATCACTTTTCTCTCTCTCTCTCCCCCGGCCCGAGCCTAGCCGGCCCGAGCCCAGCTCGCCTGGTCGCCCCGGCCGAGCTCGCCGCCCACCGCCTCGCCAGCCAGTCGCCCGGCCGAGCTCGCAACCCAGATCGCGTCTCCAGCCAGAGCCCGCCCAGCCAGATCGCGTCGCCCAGCCCGGCCGCGCAGTGCCGCTTGTCCCGTCCGCGCCCGTGCCGCCTAGATATGAGCTGCCTCGTGTCAGATCGGGCGTCCCCTGTAGCTCGTCGTGCCAGATCGAGCTTCTTGTAGCCGTCGCGTCGCGTTGCGCCCGCGCGCCGTCCTGTCTGAGCGCGCGCGCGCCCTCGCCAATGAGCTCGCGCGCGCGCGCGCCTCGCCTCAAAGCGGCTCGCCGCGCGTTCGCGTCGCGCCAGCGCCGCTGCGCGCCAGCCGGCCGTGTCAGTAGCGCCCTGGCCAAGCCAGCCCTGCGCCCATCTCGCCCCTCGGCGCCAATTTTGCCTCGCCCGTCTGGTGGCTCGTTCGCATGTCAGCCGTGCCTCATGAATTGCTCCCGAGCCGTGCCCTGTTATTTTATTATATTTAGGCCTATGGATTATGATTTTTGATGTGTTTGTTAGGTTCATTTTAGGTTGCTCGGGTTCGATCGCAGCTTAAGTTTCTTGTGTGTTGTTGCCTTCCGGCCATGTAAGGATTTCTTACCGGAGTTGTGTGGACCCTGCGATATTATATGTGATTCTTGATTGTATGCTTGTTTGTGTTTATTGACATGTTTGGTGATAAGTGCTCTCTCGAATTCCCGACCGCATGATTTCTGTGTTGTTTCTCATGTTAGTCCATGCTAGGTTGTTCCTTTCGGCATGCTCGTAGATTCATCCTTGCTTCGTAGTATCATGCTAGGTTCGTTGTTTTCCTCTTGAGCACGTATTGGATTGTATTGGCTTGTTTGCTGATTGTTAAGGCAGGTTAGAAATCAGGTAGATAGCATCATCCGGGCCTGATGCATAAAGTATCTTGCATCCATGGCAAGGACGTTCGCGCGACGCTTCTCCGTCCTTGGACCCCGTGAGGATTAGCTATCCCAACCGGTAGGCCCCGCAATCTTGGGTGAGGGTGGTAGTCTAAGCGATGCCCCAACGGTCGGGATGATGACTTGGCAATGCCTAGTCCCCGGCACGGCACGCCCTCGGCGTGTTTGGCAAGAGCCCTTGATTGCCACTGTTAAGGTAAGGACGGCTTCGGTGTAAGCCTACCACGACCCGTTCCTTAGCCTCAAAGTGCGGTGGTACAGTGACATAGTTCACGTGTCGTGTCTCACACCCCTATGTCGGTGACACCGATCTAGAGATTTAGTTAGGCGTGGTATGCGGATATGGGCGGCTTGCCACTAGACCCGCCACCCCCATAGTGCTGTAGAAGCACGCGGTGCATGCTTACGCTCATTCTGGCGTCGACCGGAGAGCTCCTCGGGATCTTGAGCGGTGCACCTTTCATTCGACGACAGAGCGGTGCCGAGGCGGGACTTGTTTCTCGTATAGGACGACTTGTGTATTGTGTGGATGTGGTGATTGATTTCCGGACTAAGACCTTGAGTTGGCATCCGAGGCCCAAGTGTGGGCTAAGCTATGTGCTCTATTCTGTGTTTATATTCATAGCTTGCATACGCTCATCGAGATGACCATGTATATCGTATTGTACCCCGGTTGGGGATTCTTACTGAGTAATTCGTTACTCACCCTTATTATGTGGTTTTCCACAGGTAACCATGGTGCGAGACAGAATGGCTGAAGAAGGAGCTGTGATCATGGAACTCGTTGTTCAACTCTGAGTCTTATGTTTATGTTTATGATTTAAGTGTCCTCTGAATGCATGTAGTTGGGCACGGAGCCCTAGGGTGTTTTCTGAATGTATTTCCGGATTCTAGCTTTGTTGTAACTATTGCAAAGCTTGTATGTTTTAAATAAATCTCTGATCAAAGTATGTTTTGGAAGTGTATTTGTCTTGGAACAGGTGCTTGGAAACAGGGACAGGTTTCAGGAATTTATGTTGATTTTTAAATGGATGTTTTCATGTTTTAGTTTTTACTTTGAATCCAAACACCATCTTGCAAATTTTCTGTAGATTTGTATGCATGCATTGAGGTAATGGCCTATTTAAAACCCCATTCGGGTCGGGTCGTTACAGTTGGTATCAGAGCTCAGAGTCATAGATTCTGTAGACTGACCTTTTGTGTAGGTCGTTTTTTTCCATGATCATCAGCACTCTGACAGTCATCAGGTACGCCTAAGTTTACTATTTGTTGTTGAAAAAGGGTTAAGAATTTACAATACCTGTCATCTAGTGTATGCCTTGTGTAGTGTTGTGGAGCGGAGACGAGCAGGTTCTGACTCGTTGTTGGTTTGGGTTTAGAGCGCCATCATGCCAACTTCCCGCAGTGTGTGATGTATGTTGTGGCTTGTTGAGGTATCCAGATAGATTCGGATGCCCTGGGACATCGTCCCCGTGGGAGGCAGAGCTTGGACCCCCGTAGGCCAATTGTGGCCCAGTTGTTGGTTTTCCCCTAGTGAGAGGGTGGAGGTGCTTTGCCTTGGAGTGCCACTCCAAGAGAGGAGTTAGCTATGGCTGTGCTTATGTGGATGCTTGTGGAGCAGGTCCCCGTGTGGACTAGCCTGGGTAGCTCAAGTGTTGATCTTGAGCCTTAGCAGATTGTTTGGTTGCCCAGAGAGTGGGTGCAGAGTTGGTAGCCTTCGAGGAGATTGTTGAGGCATCTTTGTGCTCCTGTAAAGTGTTGTTGTTTGCAGCCAGTAAGCCGGAACCCTGTGGTTAAGGGTGCGATGAGCGATGTTCCCTTCGGATTGGATCCGTTGGTGTTTTCCTCGAGATGTTTGGTAGAGTTGAGCACCCTTCTTTTGGTGAGCTCACGGAGTGGAGCTAGGCTGATGCATGTTGAGAGAGAGCCGGCCGAGTTTGTTGAGCATCATGTGGAGATGCAGGGGTAGGCTGTGAGCCTTCGGTTTGATGAGATGCCATAGGCATGGTTTTTGAGTTGGAGCCCTTGTATGCCTAGCCAGAGTTCGTGTCACTTGAGGTTGGGATCTTGTTGGCCCATTGGTAGTAAGATGTGGTTTTGGTAGTAGTGGCACTTGAGGTGCATTGGTTGGTGTGCCGCTTTGGCACTAAGTCCAGTTCGAGCTTGAGTTTGGCTTGGGCATAGCAGATGGTTCTATGCCGTCCGGAGTTCAGCGCACTTCTTTAGCCTTGGATCCGTTTATGGCAGTGGCACCTGTTTAGGTCGTGCTAGAGGGCTAGTTCAGTGGTAGTCGATGGACTACAAGCTAGAGGATGCTCGAGAGGAGCCGGAGCCTTTTTCGGTGTTCTTTGGAGGTTGAGTAAGTCGCAGGTTGGCGGTTGGTAAGTGTTGGTGCGCGTGAGTCTCGCGCTAGTGTTAAGGCCAAGAGTTTCCTTGTGGTTGGTAGTGCGGTCAACTACCTTCAAGGGCCTTATCTCGAGGAGAGTTGAGCATCGTTGATGCGAGTTCGGTCAGTGAGGGACCATGAGTTGGATGTTTATGAGATGAGTTGGATGTCTATGAGGCGAGTTGGATGCCTATCAGGCGAGATGAGCTGATGCCTTGCGAGAGGATTTGGATGCCTTATGGGTAAGCACCCTTGGTAGAGGCTTGGTATAAAGTAAGTTCGGTTTGGCATTGTTATGCTTTGGTAGAGCAAGGTTGCCTCAGCTTCGAGTATTGTGTGGAGATGGAACTTTTGGTGTTCCTTGGATTGTTTGTATCTCTGCCAGGAGTTAGCGTTGCTTTTTGGAAAAGCGCTTGTTAGTCTTGGATCTCTGAAGGAAGGTTGAGGGTTGTGCACACAAGTGTGTTTTGTGTGGTTCATTCGGTGGCGAAAGTTTCAGATCCATGTAGAGTTTGCTTTGGAGATCTAGTGCTCAGTTCTTGGAGAAGTTGGACTCCAGGTGGATGTTGTAAGGCTTTAGCGAGGTGATAAGGATACCGTGCTCATGATATCAGGTTGTTGCTTAGGCAAGATTTATTAAGTTGGACCTAAGATTGGCGGATCTTTTTGTTGATCGTTGGTTGGAGTTCAGTTGGAAACTGAACAAGAGCGGTGGTAGCTAAGCCGCGTGGTTTCTGATCGTCATGGCTAAGAGAGTTGTTTGGATCCTTCCTTGGGTAGAAGTTATGTTGTGGCCGATGCTTTGAGTAGGAGGATGATGCATTCTGTAGCGTTTCGGGTCCTCTTGGTTCCCAAGGATTTGGAGTTGGCCTGCATGGTTGTGATGCTGGAAAATGGAGTTGTTTGTTCAGGCAGTTGTCTGTCAGATCGTTTGCCGGCAGTGTGTGTGTCGAGGGTTGTCGGAGAACCCTAGGTTGTGGAGAGCCTCTCCAGAGCTCAGTCAGGCCCAGGTAGTGAGTTTAGTTGGCCAGCTGGAGGCGTGTGGGTTGTAGCCTTGGTTGAGTTGCTAGCAGTCTTGGTAGACTAGCAAGCTAGTGGTTGTTTGGAGTAAAGTCCGGATTGGTTCCGGTGTGGTGGCAAGTTGATGCTTGGTGTTGACCAAGGTGTGGATTGAAATTGCTAGAGATTAGTTTTGCTCGTGGGGCGAGTGGTTTGTGCCCTGTTGGTTGTGTTCCTGTTTTCAAGATGTTGAGTTGCCGCGTTTGGCATTTGGAGGTTCAGTTCGTGGTGGACCCCTGTTGTTGCCCCGCGAGATTTGATGTTGTTGCTCTAGTGGAGCAAGACAGTGAGCGTATGTGGAGTTCTCTGTCCCTTGGTTGTCTGCTAGTAAGAGTCGTTCCCTTCGGGGAGTTGTCAGGTTCTTCCTTGGTCTTGGAATTGATGGTAGTGGTGCTAGCAAAGAGGATCGGCTTTGTTGGTCGCTTGGATGCGATCGTTTGTCCGATTAAGCGGATTCTTGGATGGTGTCCTAGAGGCTGCAGATAAAGGTTGTTCTCGCCTCTTGTGAGTGTTTGGCCAAGATTTGGTTCTTTTGTTTTTCGAGAGCTAGTTCGGTTCTAGGGGAGGGCGTTATACGAGGTCTTGTTCCTAGTCGAGGAAGTTTTGGGAGTTGGCCCCTCCCCAGTGATTGAGCAAGTCTTTGTTAGTTTCGGATTGGTGGTCCGATTGGTTGAGTTTTCCCTTGGGTGTTGCTTCCAAGTGAGTTGGTTCTTTGTTGCCTTGGGTTTGAGCAAGTTAGCGGCGTGTGTGGAGTTCGCTGCCCATGCGAGTTTGCTTCTTTGGGAAGTCGTTTCCGTTTGGCGAGAGTCACTTAGCTCCCGAGTTGTGTAGTTGATCGAGTAGCGCGTGATCAGTCCCAATGAGAGGGTCCCTGCTTTGTGTTGTTAGCAAGCAAGAGTTGTTTGTTCCCGCAAGAGCGAAGGCCGGCCCGAAGAAGAGTTGAGTTGTTTCGGCAAGTGTTGGTTCTTTGGGGATTGAAGATTTCCTTTCCCCTAGCCTCTGTGGTGGTTGAGTTGCTCCTTGGATGCCAGCTTCGAGTGTTAGCTTCCGAGGTAGTCTTGCGGATTCGGGTAGCTCAGGATCCGTAAGCTTTGGGGTTGTTGTTATCCGTTTTCCTTGTAAGGTTTCGGGAGTGGAGCTTCTGGTTGGAAGATGTGTTAGGCCTAAGCTTAAAGGAGAAGTTCTTTAAGTAGCCAGTTGGGTTTTTAGAGTTGAGTGGTAGCTTGGAGGCGAGCGTTGCTCGTTATAAGTTTGGGTTGAGTTCTGCTGAGCAAGCCCTTCTCGGGCTTTGTTCCTAGTTGTTCTGCGTTCGCGATTGGCGTTAAGCGAGCCGCGTTTGAGTGAGTTGGCACGCAGGTGCCGTGGCTTGGTTGGTAAAAGTCGTTGAGCTGGTTTCCTCAAGGTGTTGTGCCGCGGTTAGTCGCTGCGTGATGGTTTAGTCCTTGCGGCCGAGATTTTCCTTGAGGGGAGTGTTGGTTGTCCCTTGCCTTGCGGTGTTTTCTTTGGCCAATTCTTTGGTAGTTTTGCTCGTAAGGTTTGCGTTCGGCCGGTGAGGAGTTCGAGTTTGTTGGTTTGGCCGAGTGGAGTCTGTGCTTGGCCCTTGTCTTTTAGATTTGGCCGTAGTGAAGTTTGGTGGTGTGTGAGTGTTGTAGGCGGTTTGGTTTCGGAACACAGGAGGTTTGATTGTTTGGCCACTTGTTGTCGGGTTGAGGTCGCTTGTTAGCATTTGTGAGCTTCCAGAGGAGTTTTGCCGGTGCGTGGTGTAGAGTTTGAGCTTGTGGCGGTCCTCGAGTTTCTTTGAGAGTAGCACCGTTTGAGAGTTGGTTCGAGTTGAGGATGTGGTTTGCCGTCTGTTCCCTTGGAGTTCAGTGTATGCCCAATCATGATTGAGTTTGTTTGTGGCAGCCTGGATGGCATAGTGCCTTTGAGTTTCTGAGAACCCAAGAAGGTTTGGTTTTCGAAGAAGGTTGGTGTTGTTTTAGCCGAGAAGTTCGGTTGGTTCGGATCAGTCTGCGATTTTCTTGAGTGTTTCGTCTTAGGACTTTCGAGGACGAAAGTCTTAAAAGGAGGGAGTATTGTAACGGCCCAGTTTTCTATTTCGATTCTCGAGGTGCTTCCGGTTCAGTTTCAGTGGTTCGGTTGGGCCGTTAGAGCTGTTTTGTCCCTTAAGGGCATTTTGGTCTTTTGCTCCCCGGGCAGGATTTGTGGATTTTTAGGGCTTCGAGGCAGCTCCTGCCTTTGTCGAGGCTTGTTTGTTGGTGGCTACGAGTCTCGAGATGTTTGGGCTAGTCGTTTGGAAGTTCGGTTGTTATTTTGGGTTTTGGCAAAGTGATGGTTGGTTGTGTGCTTCCTTTGGGATTCGAGCCCGGGCCCTTGGTGTTGATTTTGGGAGTTGGATTTAGTGAGTTTTATTTATTGGGAGTGGTTGCTTCGGTCGTGTCTCGAAGGAGGAAGCCGGGAAATGGGATTTTAAGGTTTTGATTTGGATAAGGATGGAAATTAGGATTAAAATCCCTATTTTTCCTTTTATTTTTCCCATTTTCCCTTTTCTTTTCAAAATCACTTTCTCTCTCTCTCTCTCTCCCCCCAGCCCGAGCCTAGCCCAGCCCGAGCCCTGTGTCGCCCAGTCGTCGCCTGACCAGAGAGCTGCTCGCCACTCGCCAGCCAGTCGCGCCACCGAGCTCGCAACCCAGATTGCGTCTCCGGCCAGAGCCCGCCCGGCCAGGTCGCGTCGTCCAGCCCGGCCGCGTAGTGCCGCTCGTCCCGTCCGCGCCCGTGCCGCCTAGATCCGAGCCGCCTCGTGTCAGATCGAGCATCCCCTGTAGCTCGTCGTGCCAGATCGAGCGTCTTGTAGCCGTCGCGTCGCGTTGCGCGCGCGCCCTCTCGTCGAGCCGCGCCGACGCCTCGCCTCAAGCTTCGCCGTAGCGTTCGCGTCGCGCCCGTGCGCCTGCTCGCCTGAGGCGTGTCAGCGCCCGCCTGCCAGCCCTGCGCCCATCTGCGCCCCTCAGCGCCAGCCATTTGCCTCGCCGCCTGGCAAACTGACTCGTTCGAGTGTCAGCCATGCCTCGTGAGTTGCTCCCGAGCCGTGCCCTGTTATTTTATTATATTTAGGCCTATGGATTATGATTTTTGATGTGTTTGTTAGATTCATTTTAGGTTGCTCGGGTTCGATCGCAGCTTAAGTTTCTTGTGTGTTGTTGCCTTCCGACCAGGTAAGGATTTCTTACCGGAGTTGTGTGGACCTTGCTATATTATATGTGATTGCTGATTGTATGCTTGTTTGTGTTTATTGACATGTTTGGTGATAAGTGCTCTATTATGAATTCCCGATGGCATGATTTCTGTGTTGTTTCTCATGTTAGTCCATGCTAGGTTGTTCCTTCTCGGCATGCTCGATTCATCCTTGCTTCAGTAGTATCATGCTAGGTTCGTTGTTTTCCTCTTGAGCACGTATTGGATTGTATTGGCTTGTTTCTTTGATTGTTAAGGCGAGTTAGAAATCGGTAGATAGCATCATCCGGGCGTGATGCATAAAGTATCTTGCATCCATGGCAAGGACGTTCGAGAGACGATTCTCCGTCCCTGGACCCCGTGAGGGATTAGCTATCCCAACCGGTAGGCCCTGCAATCTTGGGTGAGGGTGGTAGTCTAAGCGATGCCCCAACGGTCGGGATGATGACTTGGCAATGCCTAGTCCCCGGCAGCCGGCAGGTCCTCAGCGTGTTCGGCAGTAGCCCTTGATTGCCACTTGTTAAGGTAAGGATGGCTTCTTGGTGTAAGCCTACCACAACCCGTTCCTTAGCCTCAGGTGCGGTGGTACAGCCGACATAGTTCACGTGTCCGAGTCTCACACCCTATGTCGGTGACACCGATCCGTAGATTTAGTTAGGCGTGGTATCCGGATATGGGCAGCTTGCCACTAGACCCGACACCTCCCATAGTCTGTAGAAGCACGCGGTGCATGCTTACGCTCATTACAGCGTCGACCGGAGAGCTCCTCGGGATCTTGAGCTAGTGCACCTTTCATTCGACAGTAGACAGGCTGAGGCCGGGACTTGTTTCTCGTATAGGGCGACTTGTGTATTGTGTGGATGTGGTGATTGATTTCGGACTAAGACCACGAGTTGGCATCCGAGGCCCAAGTGTGGGCTAAGCTATGTGCTCTATTCTGTGTTTATATTCATAGCTTGCATACGCTCATCGAGATGACCATGTATATCGTATTGTACCCTGGTTGGGGATTCTTACTGAGTAATTCGTTACTCACCCTTATTATGTGGTTTTCCATAGCTAACCATGGTGCGAGACAGGATGGCTGAAGGAGGAGCTGTGATCATGGAACCCGTTGTTCAACTCTGAGTCTTATGTTTATGTTTATGATTTAAGTGTCCTCTGAATGCATGTAGTTGGGCACGGAGCCCTAGAGTGTTTTCTGAATGTATTTCCGGATTCTAGCATTGTTGTAACTATTGCAAAGCTTGTATGTTTTAAATAAATCTCTGATCAGAGTAGTTTTGGAAGTGTATTTGTCTTGGAACAGGTGCTTGGAAACATGGACAGGTTTCAGGAATTTATGTTGATTTTTAAATGGATGTTTTCATGTTTTAGTTTTTACTTAGAATCCAAACACCATCTTGCAAATTTTCTGTAGATTTGTATGCATGCATTGAGGTAATGGCCTATTTAGAACCCCATTCGGGTCGGGTCGTTACATTTTCAAAATTGATGAAGAAAGGAGAAATCTTTGAGTGGGATGAGGCATGTCAAAATGCATTCGAAAGCATAAAGAAATATTTGTTTAACCCTCCTGTCTTGGGCGCCCCTATAGCTAGAAAACCATTGCTTTTGTACATCACCGTGCAAGAACGATCATTGAGGGCATTATTTGCTCAAGAAGGAGAAGGTGGAAAAGAGCGAGCACTATACTACCTAAGCCGAACTCTTACAGGAGCAGAACTAAACTATTCTCCCATTGAGAAGATGTGTTTGACTCTTTTCTTCTCCATCGATAAGCTGAGGCATTACATGCAGGCGTTTACCGTACGTTAAGTTGCAAAAGTAGACCCAATCAAATATATTTTGTCCCGACCGATAATTTCAGGATGTCTGGCTAAATGGGCAGTTCTTCTTCAATAATACGACATTGTTTACGTCCCACAAAAAGCTATGAAGGAACAAGCATTGCCAGAATTCTTAGCAGACCATCCCGTTCCCTCAGACTGGAAGTTGTGTGAAGACTTCCCTGTTGAAGAAGTATTCATTGTCGAAGTCATAAACCCGTGGACAATGTATTTTGACGGTGCAGCAAGAAAAAGTGGTGCAGGTGTAGGTGTTGTCTTTGTTTCACCCGAAAAGCACATGTTACCTTACAACTTCACACTCGGAGAACTATGCTCGAATAATGTAGCAGAGTATCAGGCCTTGATAATCGGTCTTCAAATGGCCATCGATATCGGCGTAAAGTATATAGAGATATTCGACGATTCGAAATTAGTGATAAGCCAAGTCCTACTCCAATATGATACCAAACATGAAGACTTTAAACCGTACTTTACATATGCTAGACAATTATTGGAGAAGTTCGATAGCTTCATCATAGAACATGTTCCAAGGTCGGGAAATAATAGGGTTGATGCATTGGCTAACTTGGCTACTGCGCTGACAATCTCTAATGAGGAAAATATGAGCATTACACTCTGTCAGAAATGGGTCATGCCACCGACTGATTATGAATATCGTGAGACTAATGCAATATCTGTTTATGTGATTGAAGAGGAAGACTAGCGTCAACCCATCATTGACTACCTTCAACATGGGAGGCTGCCTACAAAGCCTCGACGCAGGGCAGACGTACGAAGAAGATTTGCTCGATTTATCTATTACAAAGAGACCCTTTATCGCCGGTCCTATGATGGACTCCTTCTTCGATGCTTGGGAAAAAATGAGTCAGATACAGCACTGGAGGAGGCGCACTCCGGAATTTATGGTGCTCATCAGTCTGGTCCAAAACTTCATTTTCAGTTAAAAAATATGGGTTATTATTGGCCTACTATGGTCCAAGATTCGGTGGACTACGCAAAGAAATGCGAAGCTTGTCAAATCCATGCGAATTTTATACATCAACCGCCAGAGCCTCTTCATCCAACCATTGATTCATGGCCATTTGAAGCTTGGGGACTTGATCTCGTAGGCTCGATAACTCCAAAGTCATCAGTAGGTCACTCTTACATTTTGGCTGCGACCGACTACTTTTCTAGGTGGGCTGAAACAATCCCTTTGCGAGAAGCAAAGAAAGAAACTATTGCAAATTTCATCCGAACGCATATAATCTATCGTTACGGCATTCCTCATCGCATTGTAACAAATAATGGAAGACAATTCTCCAATAGCTTGATAGATAATTTTTGTGAAAAATTCCACTTCAAACAACACAAGTCATCTATATAAAATGCAGCAGCAAATGGGTTGGCCGATGCGTTTAACAAGACCTTGTGCAACCTTGTAACAGCCCAGTTTCCTATTCAAGTTTTCGAGGTGCCTTCGGGTCAAGATACGGTTGTTGGTTGGGTCATTAAAGCGGTTTTGACCCTTGGGGGTATTTTGGTCTTTTGGCTCTCCAGGCAGGATTTGTGGTTTTTAGGGCTTCGAGGTAGCTCCTGCCTTTGTCGAGGCTTGTTTGTTGTTGGCTGCGAGTCCCGAGGTGTTTGGGCTAGTCGGTTGGATGCTCGGTTGTGGTTTGGGCTTTGACAAAGTGTTGGTTGGTTGTGTGCTTCCTTTGGGATTCGAGCCCGAGCCCTTAGTGTTGCTTTGGGAGTTGGATTTAAGTGAGATTTGTTGATTGGAAAAGATTGCTTCGGTCGGGTCTCGAAGGAGGAAGCCGGGAAATGGGATTTTAAGGTTTTAAGTGGAAAATGATGGATAAAATGAGATAAAAATCCCATTTTTCCCTTTTTTCCCATTTTCCTTTTATTTCCCATTTTCTTTTATTTTTTTTCCCAAAATCTCTTTTCTATCTCTCTCTCTCTCTCTCTCTCCCCGAGCCCCTAGCCAACCCGAGCAACCCCTTTGGTCGCCCAACCCAGCCAGCCCTAGCAGCCCCAGCCTTGCCCAGGTCGAGCCTCGCCCAGCCGAGCCCCCGCCTCGCCTGTGTCGTGCCATCGCCAAATTTCTTGCTTGTTCGAAGCGTCGCCGGCTCTCGGCGCCCACTCGTGTCGCTCAGATCTTGCCGTGTCGCCCGAGCAGCCCTCGCCCAGGCCCGCGTCGCCCAGCCTCGAGCCGCATTGCCCAGTGCCGAGCCCAGCCCGAGTCGCGCGTCCCAGTGCCAGATCGCGCGTCCCCGCGCCCAGGTCGCGCGTCTTCGCTCCCGAGTCGCGCTCCCTCGCCCTGTAGCTTGCCGAGCCTCGCCGCTTCGCCAGCGCCCAGTCGAGCTAGCGCCCGCGCGCCTTGCCTCGCCCCTGCTCGTCCGCGCGCAGCTTGCGCTCAGCGCCCGCGCCCCAGCTGCAGCCCCGCCGTGCAGCTTGCTCGTTCGCGTGTCAGCCGAGCCTCGTGAGTTGCTCCCGAGCCGAGCCCTATTTATTTTATTATTATTTAGGCCTATTGTGTGATTATTAATATGTTTGTTTGGCTCGATATAGGTTGCTCGGGTTCGATCGTAGTTAATTTTATTATGTGTTGTTGCCTTCCGACCAGGTAAGGATTTCTTACCAGAGTTGTGTGGGCCCTGTGATATTTTCATAATATTGCATGTATGTTTGCTGACTGTTATGAGCATGTTAGAGATAGAGCTGTTTGATTGAATTCTTGCTAGCATGTTTGCCTGATTTTACATGTTAGTGCCATGCTAGGTTTGTTCTGCCAGCATGCTTATGATTCATGCTTAAGATCGTAGTATCATGCTAGGTAAATGTGATTGATGTCGGTCTTTGTTTGCTAGCCAGGAATCATTGATTTTTACTCTGTACTCTTAAATAGAGTTGTAGGGTTTGTCATCATCTAGAGGCTGAGCGAACATAACGTACTTTGTCCCCATTGATCAGGAGTAAAGTGTGCACAACATAACGTATCTTGCTTCCCCCCCCGGTCGCCAAGGTGGATTTAGCTCAGGTCGGGAGTAAAGTGTGCGCAGCATAACTTATCTTGCTTCCCCCCCCCCCCCGACCCGCCGGTTGTGGAGTTAGCTACCCACTTCGGCATAAGCCTAGTTTGTAGCCTACTAGAGCGGAACCCTGCCATCGGTGTAAGCCTGCCCTGGCTGGTTCTTAGCTTCAGGTCGGTGGATCATGCTGCACAGATGAGCGCCGAGGGCCTCGCGCCATCGTGATCGGTGACACCCGCTCCGAGTCATAGGCATGCGCACTGCCCGCGTAGTTTTCCCTTAGGCCCCCGCATTTACGCCGGTTGCAGAGAGCATGCGGTGTGCGCGCACACGCGTTAGTTGCCGGTTTGGAGAGCTCCCCCGGGCTAATGTCGTGAGTACACCATTCTTTCCGTTAGAGCCTGACTTTGGGTACTCTCCTGTAAGTCCAGATTAGTGCAAGGGCAAGGAGGCCCTTGAGGACATTCTAGGGATCAGTGTATTCCCCGAGTGATGAGATACCTCGGTGATGTCCGGGATTGGTCGATGTATCCAATCCCTAATTTGGAAGAAAGAGACTTCGATGACTCCAGATCTTGTTTTATGAGCTCGTTGAGCTATGATCTGTGTTGGTAGCTGTTTGCTTGCATGCTTTGGTACTAGATGACTGATTATATCGTATTGTACCCCGGTTGGGGATTCTTACTGAGTAATTCGTTACTCACCCTTATTTTTGTGGTTTTTCCACAGGTAACCATGGTGCGAGACAGATGGGTGGAGGAGGAGTCGTGATCATGGAAACCCGTTGTTCAACTCTGAGTTTTATGTTTATGATTTAAATGTTCTCTGAATGCATGTAGTTGGGCATGGAGCCCTAGGGTGTTTTCTGAATGTATTTTCGGATTCTAGCATTGTTGTAACTATTGTAAAGCTTGTATGTTTTAAATAAATCTCTGATCAGAGTAAGTTTTGTAAATTTATTTGTCTTGGAACAGGTGCTTGGAAATAGGGACAGGTTCTAGGAATTGATGTTGATTTTAAATGGATGTTTTATGTTTTAGTTTTTACTTAGAATCCGAACACCATATTGCAAATTTTCTGTTGATTTGAATGCATGCATTGAGGTAACGGCCTAGTTAGAACCCCTTTCAGGTCGGGTCGTTACAAACCTATTGAAGAAGATAGTCCCGAAGGCAAAGAGGGATTGGCAGGAAAGAATCGGTGAAGCATTGTGGGCTTATCGGACTACGCATCGCACACCTACCGGAGTCACACCATATTCTTTGGTCTATGGAGTAGAAGCCGTACCTTCATTGGAGAGAGAAATTCCATCACTTCGAATGGCTGTACAAGAAGGGTTGACAGTTGAAGAAATTGCAACACTCCGCCTCCAAGAGTTAGAGGCATTGGATGAAAGAAGACTTGAAGCTCAGCAAGCATTGCAATGTTATCAAGCACGAATGATCAAGGCTTTTGACAAAAATATCAAGCCTCGTTCGTTTCAAGTTGGGGACCTTGTACTCGCCGTGAGAAGACCTATCATCACGACGCGACATACAGGAAATAAGTTCACACCTAAATGGGACGGACCCTATGTTGTTCAAGAAATCTACACTAATGGAGCTTACGAGATTGTGGATAAAGACAGACTAAAAATTGGCCCGATCAAAGGAAAGTTTCTTAAGAAGTTCTATGCTTAAGAGTGTAACACTCCTTGGCGTATGAGTATAAACTGCAAGCTATGTAATTGAACTACGTTATGACTTGATCTCTTCCTTATAAAAGGGTACGTAGGCAGCTTAACAAATTTTAAGTTCAGTCACAATTAAAAAAAATTGTCGTCCCAAGCTATGTAATTGAACTACGTAATGACTTGATCCCTTCCTTATAAAAGGGTACGTAGGCAGCTTAACAAGTTTTAAGTTCAGTCACAATTTAAAAGAAGTCTGCAAGCATTACAGTGTTACCGATCATGAATTTTAAGTTCAGCCACAATAAAAATAGGGAGAGAGAAAATGATAATGAAAGCTCTGATTTTATTTATGATGGAAAAGACGAACTGACTGATACAATGAATAAGCCAAATGAATAAATAAAGTAGCAAGTTCCTACAATGCGAAAAACAAGTAGCAATTTGTTATAATGTGACTACAGATCAAGAAAACTAAAATGTCCAGTTCGAATCCTGTAGCATTTGTCGTGCACTCACAATAGCTTCTTCCAATGTTGCTAGGGTATGTCTACTATCATTAATAGGGCATGTAGTTGCTCAGCTTTACGCACTTCTTCTTCGAGTTCAGAAGCCTTTTGTTGTCTTTGGCTTGCAAATTCTTCTTCTGCTATAAGAAGTTCAAAAATTCTCTTACGATCAACCTTCAACTTTTTTATTTGACAGGATACATTTTTAGACTGTTTGCGAAGGCTATCTTTCTTCTCATTTGAGGCTCGCACGTTTGAGAACACGCTCTCCATATCTTCTTTAAGTTTTAATAAATCTTGGTCCTCATTGGCAGAGCCAGGTTGAAGATTGGTTGTCTGCTTCAAGTCATTATATGCACGAATGGTATCAAGATATTCCTTTACAGATTTTCTAATATGGGTTAAATCAGTTGTAGAATTTGTCGAGATGCCTTGAAAGATTATTTCCATGTCAGACTCAAGAGCGTATGCATTCTCAAAGGGTGTACTTTTTAAGGTCTTTGGCTTGTGTCCACATACGGATAGCGGCTAGACGATTTGCCGCAGAAACAATTTCGGCAGCACTATGGTTTAAAGGTCCAACATAAATAGTGTCTGCATCGCCTTGCTCAGGATCTTCATTAACGGCATTGGGTTGATTAACTTCATCAATTAGCACATGTACTTGCTCTGTAGGCTTATGACGATCAAGACTTACAACCAAGTGAGAAGGCTGCAACAAAAAAAGAAAAGAAAAGAGAGAGATCATATCCTTAAAAAAATATCATGTTAAAAAATTGATGATATATAAAGAAAAAAAAAAAGGATGCTCACTATAGACGAAGTCAGTCTTGGGCGCTCGAAATTGGCACAGGTTTGCTCTACATCTTTTGAGAGACCTTCAAACGGGGTGTCACTCATGCCATGGGATTTTTTAACTATTTTTCTTTTCCAGTGGCGATCCTCGCTAGTACTACAACTTCTATCATTGTCTCTAGTGGTTTCTTTTGCAGGAGTCGTAGTTTTAGGCATAGGTATGCAAACATCCAAGACTATTTCATCTGCAGGCACGTCTATTGGGGTCTTAGATTTGGATGAGGAAGAAGTAAAAATACTTGCAAGATGGTGAAGATTGTCTTCTAAGTAGCTCCCATGTTTGTTGCCCCACAAATTCCTAAAAGACTGTGTGACCTGGTTATGCGGATTCAGCTCGAGAGTTGGGAGATACACCATGGTCAAGGTCAAGGTTTCGCTAGAAATCCTCCAATGATGAAAAATATTGCTTAAAGTTTTTTTGGAGATTTTTCAGGAAGGTCATCTGGTATATCTTGGTAAAACCCAAATTGTCGTCCAAAGCGATGAGGGCTATAAGCTTCAAGATTCATTACCTTACCATGACGAGTTGCTAAATAGCATGAGCGTAAACTTAAAAAGAATGATGATGATGGGTAAGGCAGACCCCTATCGTCTTTTATGGTTTTGGCTTTACCCCTAACAGACAGACTTGCATGCCTAGCTATCGAGGTACCTTGGTGGATTAGTTGGCGAGCAGCAACATTGTCAAAATGCTTTGCACCACCCTCGCCGGAAAATTGGGCCATCAAAGGGCCGTTAACTGGGGTGTGTAAATCAAAATGGGTGCCAAAGTAATGTGCAAGCCATCCATACACATAGTGAATAGGGAAACAAATATCAGTACGCCCGGTCAATGATGGTTTATGATAAACCTGGCCAAGACCACGATAGATGTTACTCAAGACTGGAACTGCGAGATTATAAGCTTGACCTTCAGCCATGAGAGATGCGGTTTTAAATACACCGGGACGGACAAAGTGAATGCTTTTGGAAGGAAACACGAAGGCACATAACCAGCAGGAAAGGAAGGCAGCCAGATAAGTTTCGTTCTTTGCTTCTTCTTCTACACCAAGTTCAGAAAATAGCTCTTGTTCTTCTTCTAACCAACCTCGGGCTTTGGAAAGTACCCCATCTGGATTGTTTGTAGAAGAAGGACGTGAATTTCTCTTCGATCTTCGAGGTGGAGGTTTTTCATACTTCCCATCACCTTTAAACCAGAATGAGATCCAATCTTTAATGGGAATTTGTTGTTTCTCTACCTTTCGAGATGTGATACGGTGATAGGCGTCAAACAGATAGCTGCAACGTTTTGAAAGATGGATGGTACGATCTGATGATCCCATCAACTCAGTGTATCTTGGGACCACTTCATCATAGAACTTACCTTTGATTGGGAGACCCCCAATGTAACGACCCAGAAATTTCATCCCGGTCTTCCCGGGAGGCCCAGGGGCATTTTGGTAATTTGGTCGGGCCGACAGGGTCGGTTATGTATTTGTTAATTGCCAGAAAAATTATGAGTCGATTTGAATGGGATTGGGAATTTTGGTGAAGACATTTGGGCTTGGAAGAATGTAAAAATAAGTAGGGAATTAAATAGCGCGTTGAGTGAGATTCGAGCCAAGGTCGCAAGGGAAGCTAGGCAAGCGTCGCTGCCAATCGAGCCACTGAGCGCTTTTGTTAATCTAATTGCAGCATCTTGTATATAAGCCAGTTTGAGCTGAGTTTTGGTTTAAAACAGAGCCGCCCGAAGCTTCTTCTTCATTTCTCTCCTTCTTCTCTTCGCGATTTATTTCATCAACCGACAGCGATTTCCTGCGATTTCTTCCTTCTCCAGCTCCGATTCGATCGAGTTCCTCTTCCTCAGTTCGAAGGTTGTTCCATTTCCGGGCAGCAAGTAAGCTTTTCTTCTTTTTCTTCTTCTCTTCTTAGATCCGAGTCCCCTGCTACTGGGCTTCGTTTTCTCGGCCGTGTTGAAGTGAATTTCTCGATGGGTTTTGTGTAGCTTGCGTAGGAGAGTTCGACCAACAACAATCGGCCGTCGAATCCTCTCCAATCGCTCGAATTCGAGCTCGTTCTTCTCCAATGCCCTGTTCGCCCCTGTTCTTCGTGCTCGCCAGATCGCACGCGCGGCCGCGTCGTGCCCCTAGCTCGCGTGCGCAGTCGCAGCCCAGCCGCCGAGCCACGCAGCGCATCCTCGCCTAGATCCGCGTCTGCGCCCGTGCGCCGCGCATCACCAAAGCCACATCACCAACGCCTGTTTCGTCGTCGCGCGTCTTGCCGCCCTGCACGCTCGCGCGCCGCGCGCGCTTCACGCGCCGCCACCCTATTGCTTTGCCCGTTCGTGCAATCGGCTCGTTAAATGCGTTAAATCGCGCCTCGTGAGTTGCTCCCGAGCTGAGCCTTGTTTATTTTATTATATTTAGGCCTATTGTGTGATTTTTATTGTGATTGATAGGTTCTCGATAGCTTGTTCGGGTCCGTTCACAATTTAGGTTTTCGTGTCAAATCGTCCCCGACCAAGGTAAGGATTTCTTACCAGAGTTGTGTGGACCCTGCGATATTATATGTGATTGCTGATTGATTGCTTGTTTGTGTTTATTGACATATTTAGCAATAGGTGCTCATTCTCGAATTCTGTTAGCATGATTGTCCTGATTAATTCTCATGTTAATCCATGCTAGGTTGTTCCTTTCTGGCATGCTCGTATCTGTTCCTTGCTTCGTAGTATCATGCTAGGGGTTCCGTGGTGAACCCCTGTTGCTACCCCGTGAGATTTTGATCTTGTTGCTTTAGTGGAGAAAGACAGTGAGTGTATGTGGAGCTCTCTGTTCTTGATTTGTCCGCTCGTAGGAGCCATTTCTTTCTCAGGTTTGGCGATTTGTTTGTCGTCGGTTTGTTAAGGACTTTTTCGCCATAACCTCGCCCCTCACTCGTCGACGAGGAAGGGTGTCGAGTTTATTTGGAACGATAAGTGTGATGAGAGCTTTGCGAGCTCAAGCGCAGATTTGACTTCAGCACCTAGGTGTTGGCGATCCTAGAGGGGACAGTGGTTTCGTGATTTACAAATGATGCTTCCAAGTTTGGGTTGGATTGTGTGTTGATGCAAAGACGGGAAGGTCATTGCTTATGCTTCCGTCATTTGAAGCCATATGAGCGTAACTATCCGACTCGGGATATGGAGTTGGCAAGCAGTGGTGTTTGCAATCAAGATTTGGAGGCATTACTGTATGGTGAGCGGATTCAGATGTTTACCGATCACCGAGCCTCAAGTATCTGTTTACTCGTAAGGAGTGAATATGAGGCGCAGAGGAGATGGTTAGAGTTGGTGAAAGATTATGATCTGCGAGATTTTGTACCATCCGGCAAAGCAAATGTTGTAGTGATGCTTTGAGTAGGAAGACGTCGCACTCAAGTGGTATTGTTGCGTTCCGGCCCAGATTACGGAGAGAGAGTTCGAGAAAGTGAGATTGCAGTGTTGTTGGGTGAGGTTACCGCCGAGTAGCTCGATTGTCAACGGATTATTGATAGTCGGTGAGTGGCCCCGCACTTAAGAGATTATTTGTGAGTTAGTCTTGCCGACGGAGATTTTGATTTCGTATATTCACCAGATGATGGTGACTTGACAGAGAGGCCGGTTGTGTGTTCCGGATGTTGCGGGATTGCGAGCGAGTTGCTCAGAGGCCCACGATTCTCCGTTTGCTTGGCACCGGGGTACCAAGATGTAACAGGATCTTAAGCAGACATTCTAGTGGATGGGTATGAAAAGAGATGTGGCGGAGTTTGTCAGTCGATGTCTCACTTGTCGCCAAGTGAAGGCGCACCAGCAGAGACCACCGGTTTGTTGCAAACTGCTTGAGTGTGCTCGGTGGAAATGGGAAGAGATCTCCATGGACTTTATTTCGGTTTGCCGAGGACTCAGGAAGTTCTCTCAGATTTGGGTGATAGTCGACCGATTGGCTAAGAGCGCACACTTCATTCCCGATAGAGACACTTATACCGTGGGAGCATGTGGCGCAGATTGTTTTTGGAGCAGATCATTCGTTATCACGGTGTGCTCGTGAGGATTGTATCGACCGTGATTCGAGGTTCACTTTCGTTTCGAGAGCGCTCGAAGGGTTTAGGCACCGAGTGCGCCAAGACTAACGTTTCACCTCGGGCCGATGGAGCGATCGAGAGGGTGAACCAGATTCTCGAGGATATGTTGAGGGCTTGTGTGTTGGATTTTCGGGCGGTTGGGACCGATGCACTGTATCGATGGAGTTTGCATATAACAACGATTATCGATCGGCGATTCGGATGGCTCCATTCGAGGCTTTGTATGGTAAGCGTTGCCGATCTCCCGTGTTCGGGAAGAGGTTGGTGATAGGCGAGTTTTGGGTCCCGAGTTGTTTGCAGATTGACCAATGGTGCCGTCAGAAGATTAGAGCTCGTATGTTGACATACTCGAGGAAGCGAGAGAAGAGAGTTACGCCGAAGTTCGGCGTCGGGATTTGGAGTTTGAGGTTGGTCAACATGTATTCCTAAAGGTTGCTTATCGGTTAGCCCTGCCTCCGTCATTGTCAGCAGTGCACAGTGTTTTTCATGTTTCGATGTTGAGACAGTACGTGCCGGACCCGTCGCACATTGTTGATTTTGAGCCCTTGCAGCTGAATGAGGATTTGAGCTTCGAGGAGAAGCCAGTGGGGATTCTTGCTTTTGAGACAAAGACACTGCGTAATCGTAAAATCCGGTTGGTAAAAGTTCGGTGGAAGAGTCAGAGTTCCGAGGAAGCCACTTAGGAGCGGGAGGATGAGATGAGATTGCAGTATCCCGAGCTGTTCCAATCTTAAGGGACTTTCGAGGACGAAAGTCTTATAAGGGGGGAATATTGTAACTACCCGGAAATTTCATCCCTGTCTTCCCGGGAGGCCCAGGGGCATTTTGGTAATTTGGTCAGGCCGACAGGGCCGGTTATGTATTTGTTAATTGCCGGAAAAATTATGAGTCGATTTGAATGGGATCGGGAATTTTGGTGAAGACATTTGGGCTTGGAAGAATGTAAAAATAAGTAGGGAATTAAATAGCGCGTCAAGTGAGATTCGAGCCAAGGTCGCAAGGGAAGCTAGGCAAGCGTCGCTACCAATCGAGCCACTGAGCGCTTTTGTTAATCTTATTGCAGCATCTTGTATATAAGCCAGTTTGAGCTGAGTTTTGGTTTAAAACAGAGCCGCCCGAAGCTTCTCCTTCATTTCTCTCCTTCTTCTCTTCGCGATTTCCTTCATCAACCGACAGCGATTTCCTTCGATTTCTTCCTTCTCCAGCTCCGATTCGATCGAGTTCGTCTTCCTCAGTTCGAAGGTCGTTCCATTTCCGGGCAGCAGGTAAGCTTTTCTTCTTTTTCTTGTTCTCTTCTTCGATCCGAGTCCCCTGCTACTGGGCTTCGTTTTCTCGGCCGTGTTGAAGTGAATTTCTGGATGGGTTTTGTGTAGCTTGCGTAGGAGAGTTCGACCAACAACAATCGGCCGTCGAATCCTCTCCAATCGCTCGAATTCGAGCTCTTTCTTCTCCAATGCCCTGTTCTCCCCTGTTCGTCGAGCTCGCCAGATCGCCCTCGCTCGCGTGCGCAGTCGCAGCCCAGCCGCCGAGCCACGCCGCACATCCTCTCCCAGATTCGCGTCTGCGCCCGTGCGCCCACGCGCGCCCAGCCGAGCCACATCGCCAACGCCCTGTTCGTCCGGGCGCGTCCTCGCCGCCAGACTGCATCGCGCCGCGCTGCGCGTCCGGCCCAAGACTCGGTAGCGCCCGGCCCACCCTATTGCTTTGCCCGTTCGTGCAATCGGCTCGTTCGTGCGTTCGTCGCGCCTCGTGAGTTTCTCCCGAGCTGAGCCTTGTTTATTTTATTATATTTAGGCCTATTGTGTGATTTTTATTGTGATTGATAGGTTCTCGATAGCTTGTTCGGGTCCGTTCGCAATTTAGGTTTTCGTGTCAAATCGTCCCCGACCAAGGTAAGGATTTCTTACCGGAGTTGTGTGGACCCTGCGATATTATATGTGATTGCTGATTGATTGCTTGTTTGTGTTTATTGACATATTTAGCAATAGGTGCTCGTTTCTGAATTCCCGGTTAGCATGATTGTCCTGATTAATTCTCATGTTAATCCATGCTAGGTTGTTCCTTTCTGGCATGCTCGTATCTGTTCCTTGCTTCGTAGTATCATGCTAGGCTCGTTGTATTCTTATTGAGCACGTATTGGATTTTTGGAATTGTTTTTTGATTGCTAAGGCGAGTTAGAGTGGCGGTAGATAGCATCATCCGGGCCGGGTGCATAAAGTACCTTGCATCCACGACAGGGACGTATGAGATGGAGCTCCGCCCTGATCGCGTTAGGGAATAGCTAACCCTAACCGCCGGCCGCCCCGCAATCTTGGATGAGGGTGGCGATCGTTAAATGCCCCAACGCGTCGGGATGATGACTTGGCATTGCCTCGCGTCCCGGCGATCGGCACGTCCTCGGCGTGTTCGACCGTAGCCCCGATTGCCACTGTTAAGGTAAGGCGGCTTCACGGTGTAAGCCTACCACGACCCGCTTCCTTAGCCTCAGTGCGGTGGTTCAGTGACATAGTTTACGTGTCAGTCTCACACTATATGTCGGTGACACCGATCCAAAGAATTAGTTAGGCGTGGTGGATCGGACATGGGCGGCTTGCCTCTAGACCGGCACCCCATGGTTCGCAGAGCACGCGGTGCATGTTTACGCTCTTTACTGATGCCGACCAGAGCTCCTCGGGATCTTGAGCGAGTGTACCTTTCGTCGACAATAGACAGCCGAGGCCGGGACTTGTTTCTCGTATAGAAGCGACTTGTGTATTGGATCGTGTGGTGATATTATTCCGGACTAAGACCCTAAGTGGCATCCGAGGCCCAAGTGTGGGCTAAGCTATGTGCTCTATTATACGTGTTTATATTCATAGCTTGCATACGCTCATCGAGATGACCATGTATATCGTATTGTACCCGGTTGGGGATTCTTCTTGAGTAATTCGTTACTCACCCTTATTATTGTGGTTTTTCCACAGTAACCAAGTTTGCGAGACATGATGGTGAAGGAGGAGTTGTGATCATGGGGCTCGATCATCATACTCGATTTTGTGTTATGACTCTTTATGTTTTATTTTCCCTGAATGCATGACGCACTGAGCCCTAGGATGTTTTCTGAATATTTTGTGGATTCCAGCATTATTGTATCTAGACATGTTTTGAATGATTTTAAGAAATCTCTGATCGGAGTATACTTTGGAAATGTATTTATCTTAGAACAGGTGCTTGGAAACAGGGACAGGTTCCAGGGAAATTGTCTAGTTTTTAAAGGGGTTATTTTGAATGTTTTGTTTTAATTGGAATCCGAAATCATGTTTGTTTAATGTCCTTTACTTTGAATGCATGCATTGGGGTAAGGGCCCATTTAGTGCCCCATTCGGGTCGGTCCCTTACACCCAAACAACCACATATCCCATAAAGAAAGAGAGACCTCACTAGAGGAAGTATGTAGAGTATTGGTTGCGGGACACCATGCTTTACAAAATGCTCGTATGATGTCACTGTTACGATCATACGTGTATAGAGAAGCGATTACTACTTGTAATAACCCGGAACCTGCTAGGATGCTATGAATTCGAGTAACAACAAGCTCCAACCACTCCCAGTAGTGTTGTATGAAAGCGAATTCTCCATTAAATTTAAAGGTAGAACCCCAACGAACTCTTTCGTTGATTATTCGTCGTGCTAATGTTTGTTCAGGCTTAATCGTTGGCCTCCTATCATGTAAGCTGGATTGCAGAATCCATCTTTGAGAAAAAGATTGAGAATGTGAAGGCATCTCATGAGACCACTGTGGCAGAAAGAAGGACTCATGAACCCTAGAATTTGAGTGTTTAAATGGCTCATCAATTGGGAGAATAGTTCCTTTCGTGAAGTTTTCGTCTTTGTCATTCAGTATTACAAGACTCTCTTGCCCACATTCGTAAAGCCTGGTGAAGTATACCATCGTCCTAAAAAAGAAAGAAATAAATTTTTTTTTGAGTAGTAGGTCAATACAATCATATAGTAATAATGTTCGAATGAAAATAGTTAAATGTTAGGATAAAGAGTTCTATATGGTCGTCTTCTTTGGAGGAAAACATGATTTGAACAATAAGTATTTGAAGTCAGTGACATGAAAAGTGACTAAAGTCGGCATGGCGGCAAGAGTCGGCATGGTCGACAAGAGTCGGCATGAGTCGGCATGGTCAGCATGAGTCAGCAAGGCTGCAAGAGTCGACAAGAGTCGGCATGGTCGGCATGAGTCGGCATGGTCTGTAACAGCCCAGTTTTCTATCCCAGTTTTTGAGGTGCCTTCGGGTCAAGTTTCGGTGGTTGGGTGGGTCATTAGAGAGGTTTTGACCCTTGGGGGTATTTTGGTCTTTTGGCTCTCCGTGCAGGATTTGTGGTCTTTCAGGGCTTCGAGGTAGCTCCTGCCTTTGTCGAGGCTGGTTTGTTATTGCTTGCGAGTCCCGAGATGTTTGGGCTAGTCGTTTGGGAGTTCGGTTGTGATTTGGGTCTTTGGGCAAAGTGTTGGTTGGTTGTGTGCTTCCTTTGGGATTCGAGCCCGGGCCCTTGGTGTTGATTTGGGAGTTGGATTTTAGTGGGTTTTATTTATTGGGAAAGGTTGCTTCAGCCGGGTCTCGAAGGAGGAAGCCGGGAAATGGGATTTTTAAGGATAAAAGTGGATAAGGATTGATTTTGGATAAAATCCTTATTTTTCCTTTTTATTTCCCATTTTCCTTTTTCTTTTCCAAATTCATTTTCTTTTCTTTTATTTTTTTTCCCCAAATTCATTTTCTCTCTCTCTCTCTCTCTCTCTCTCTCTCTCTCTCTCTCTCTCTCTCTCTCTCTCTCTCTCCCCCGACCTAGCCTCACTCCCACCGAGAAGCGGTACGGCCACCACCGCGGATCGCGTCGCGCGAAGTTCGCCCACTTGCGGCCGGCCGCCGCGACCTCGTCGCACCGTCACCGGCCGTGCCCTCGCGCGCCAGATGCCGCCTTGTTGCCGAGCAGACGCGCGTCGCCATCGCCCAGCCCGAGCTCGTCGTCGCCCAGCCGCGCCCACATCGCCGTCACGTCACGCGCCCAGATCCATCGCCGGCCGAGCTCGCCTTCGCCCAGGCCGTCGCGACGCCCAGCTCGCCCGAGCAAGGTCGCCCGTGTCCGCGCCGCAAGACTTCAGCGCCGTGGCGCCCAGGCCGTGCCAATAGCGTGTCACGCTTCGCGATCGCGCCAGCGCCCGCGCCCGGCTCGACCCTGCGCCCAGTCGCGCCCTGCGCCCTGCGCCAGTAGCCGGCCAGCCAGCCTATCTCGCCTGCGTCTGTGGCCGCTCGTTCGTGTGTCCGTCGCGCCTCGTGAGTTGCTCTCAGTGAGCCACATTTGTTTTATTATATTTGGGCCTTTTGATTGTAATTATTGTTGTTTTTGTTAGGTTCTCGCTAGCTAGCTCGGGTTCGATCGCGACTTAGGTTTCTTGTGTTTAGAGGTCTTAGGCCGGTAAGGATTTCTTACGGAGTTGTGTGGACCCTGCGATATATTATGTGATTGCTAATTGTATGCTTGTTTGTGTTTATTGACATGTTTCCTGATAAGTGCTCTATTCTGAATTCCCGACTGGCATGATTTCCTATGTTGTTTCTCATGTTAGTCCATGCTAGGTTGTTTCTTTTCTCGCATGCTCGTATGCATTCCTTGCTTCGTAGTATCATGCTAGGCTCGTTGTATTCTTATTGATCACGTATTGGATTTTATGGAATTGTGTGCTGATTGTTAAGGCAGGTTAGAGTTGCAGGTAGATAGCATCATCTGGGCCTAATGCATAAAACACCTTGCATCCATGGCAGGGACGTCGAGGCGCTTCTCCGTCCACGGACCCGTTAGAGTTTAGCTAACCCGACCGGCAGCCCCGCAATCTTGGGTGAGGGTGGCGATATTAAATGCCACAACGGTCGGGATGATGACTTGGCATTGCCTCGTCCTGGCGATCGGCACGTCCTCGGCGTGTTCGGCCGTAGCCCTTGATTGCCACTGTTAAGGTAAGGGACGGCTTCGGTGTAAGCCTACCACGACCCGTTCCTTAGCCCCAGTGCGGTGGTTCAGCCGACATAGTTTACGTGTCCAGTCTCACACCCCTATGTCGGTGACACCGATCCAAAGATTTAGTTAGGCGTGGTGATTGGACATGGGCGGCTTGCCTCTAGACCCGGCACCCCATAGTTCGCGCAGAGCACGCGCGGTGCATGTTTACGCTCATTACTGGCACGACCAGGAGAGCTCCTCGGGATCTTGAGCTAGTGCACCTTTCATTCGACAGTAGACAGGCTGAGGCCGTGACTTGTTTCTCGTATATGGCGACTTGTGTATTGTGTGGATGTGGTGATTGATTTCCGGACTAAGACCCTGAGTTGGCATCCGAGGCCCAAGTGTGGGCTAAGCTATGTGCTCTATTCTGTGTTTATATTCATAGCTTGCATACGCTCATCGAGATGACCATGTATATCGTATTGTACCCCGGTTGGGGATTCTTACTGAGTAATTCGTTACTCACCCTTATTATGTGGTTTTCCATAGGTAACCATGGTGCGAGACAGGATGGCTGGAGGAGAAGCTGTGATCATGGAAACCTGTTGTTCAACTCTGGTCTTATGTTTATGTTTATGATTTAAATGTCCTCTGAATGCATGTAGTTGGGCACGGAGCCCTAGGGTGTTTTCTGAATGTATTTCCGGATTCTAGCATTGTTGTAACTATTGCAAAGCTTGTATGTTTTAAATAAATCTCTGATCAGAGTATGTTTTGGAAATGTATTTGTCTTGGAACAGGTGCTTGGAAACAGGGACAGGTTACAGGAATTTATGTTGATTTTTAAATTGTTGTGTTCATGTTTTAGTTTTTACTTAGAATCCAAACCCCATCTTGCAAATTTTCTGTAGATTTGTATGCATGCATTGAGGTAATGGCCTATTTAGAACCCCATTCGGGTCGGGTCTTTACATGGTTGGTAAGGCTGCATGGATCGACATGGCGGTAAGAGTCGTCAAGGCAACAAGATGCGGCATTGTGGCAAGAGTCGACATGGCGGCAGGAGTCGGAATGGTCGGCATGGCGGCATGAGTCAGCATGGCGGCAAGATACGGTATGGCGGCAAGATTCGACATGGTCGGTAAGAGTCGGCATGGTCGGCATGAGTCGGCATGAGTCGACAAAGTGGCAAGAGTCGGCAAGAGATAACATGGTCGACATGAGTCGGCATGGTCGACATGGTGGCATGAATTGGCATGGCGGCAAGAGTCGGCGTGGCGGCAAGAGTCGGCATGGTCGGCATGAGTCGGCAAGGCGGCAAGAGTCGGCATGAGTCAGCATGGTCTGCATGGGTCGGCATGAGTCGGCATGAGTCGACATGGTCGGCATGAGTTGGCAAGGCGACAAGAGTCGGCAAGAGTCGGCATGGTCGGCATGAGTCGGCATAGCTGCAAAAGTCGCAAGATACGACATGGCGGCAAGAGTCGGCATGGTCAGCATGATTCGGCATGAGTCAACAAGGCTGCAAGAGTCGGCAAGAGTCGGCATGGTCGGCATGAGTCGGCATGAGTCAGCATGGTCGCATGGCTGCATTGATCGGCATGGCGGTAAGAGTCGACAGGGCAACGAGAAGTAGCGGCATGGCATGGCGGCAAGAAACAGCGTGATCATGGCATGGTGGTAAAACCGGCGTGATGGCATGGCGATGTGAAGTGCCGTGGCATCATTGCAACAGGAAGTGGTATGAAAATTATTGGCAAGTAGGATTGAATGAGGTGGAATGTTGAAGATTAGGAGGGAAAAAGATGAAATTGAACCTACAAAAAAAAAAAGAAAAAGAAAAAAAAGGGCCACCCTCAATTTTTACCTTGCTGAAATTAAATGATGAGGTTGAATTGATGAAAAAGCAAGATTCTACAAATATATATATATATATATATATATATATAGTCAGTAAGTTAGAATTTTGGAAAGAGAAAAAAAAAAGACTCCGATGAACAGCAAGGTGGAATGTTTGTTTTGAAACAATTAAGAATTACCGCCCATATATTTCTAAAAGCAGCCAGAGAGGATGAGCATTCGAATTTACAAATTGTTTAACTCAATGACTATTTCCTAGAAGAAAAAAAGAGAAGAAAGAATCTAGTCTCACTCACCGATAAAGAAAATAAGTTAAAAAAAAAAGGTCAGACTCTCGCTTCTCGACAAAACTTAAATCCCACCACCAACGACATGCAAAGCTTTCAAAATTGAGTGATTTAATTTTGGAGTGAACAAGAGTATTTATAGCAAGAGATAGAGAACAAGATCTCATCAAAGAGAATTTTAAAAAAAAGATCTCTCAAAGATTTTATTTATTTAACTCAAGATATTCGATCTTCAAGTGTTTGAAATCAGAAATCACGATCAGATTACTTAATCTTCAAGTATGAATTAAATGTTGAGTTAAAAATAAACTTGTTTGGCGTGGGCCATATTTGAGTTTTATTTATGCATTAAAAAAAAACATGAATGTTGGGCTGGAAAGATTTTGTTTGTGGATTATTTGGATGAAAGCACAAAACATTCGGGATATTTCTTGACAAGGATGGATCCTATCCATGAATCTATTGTCTTGTTCTCACAAAGTTCAAGAAGGGATAAATACAAAAATTCAAATTTCGGATCTATGGATAAGGAAACGTTGAGCTTATGGGTTTGTGAATTTAAAGTTCAACTTAAGTAAATGAAATTCAAAATTTGGCACATATTGTAATTGGCAAATTTCAAGATTTATGATTCGGGCCAAAGAATTTGAGACATCGTTGAAGTTTAAAGGCACATTTTAGTATTCACTCAAAATAGTGATGAAGAAAAAAAAAATTCAGTTTGGATTCAAAATTTGTGTGAACTCCAAATTGCCTTGACATTGCAAGTCAAACTAGCAAACCATATTTTGAATCTTTTCAAACCCGATCAAGTTCAATCATGGATAAAGAGATTTCACCTTCAACCTTGGATACATAGTTAGTTAAATCTCAAATTCAATTCATTGGGGATTTATTTCAAATTTCTAATTTACATAGGTGGACTTTAAGCAACGTGAAATTCATGCAAGTTCAAGATTCAATATTCAAGTTAAGAAGTGACCCAATTCAAGGGTTTTATGAAAGTTCAAGGCAATTAAACGTTGAATTCCATTCTCATATCAAAATAGATACGGAAAAATTTTAAATTTACATTTGGAATTTCATGCCAAATTCTAAACTCCACCAAACTCGAGGGGTATGAAGGATCCAATTTCTATTAAGCAAAGTGAAGGTTCATCTAAGGCAAATTTCAACATAGCCCAAACTTTTAAAATCATTGCTCAATTTATCAAGTTGAAGCAAAAAAAAACTTTTTGCCAAATCAAATGTTGGGGGCAATCAAGGTTTCTCAAAATGCAAGTAAAAAAAAAAATTTCTTGAATTGGATTCAAGATTCAGGTTCAAATTGTACTCCAATTTAAGTACAAATTGTTCAAAATAGTTGGGATAACTCAAATCTTACCCCAATTTCATATTTGATGAAATTAATTATATCAAAATTATAGAATTTAAATTTTATCCAAATATAGGCGTCGTTTAAATTTTGCCTATTCAAATACAAAATTGGGTTTAAAGTTTTGACATTGCCAAAAAAGTCAGTTTGGAATTGAGTGGAGCATAAATTCTACTAATTTTAAAATTTTCATGCCAAATATAGAAAATCATGATTTTGATCAAATTCCAGAATGTGATTGATTGGCATGGAAATAAAATACGTCAAAACAATCGAAATTATGACCTAAATTCATACACTTCGGTTAAACTGACATTCATAGAATTTAAGTCTGAAGCAAGAGTTAACAAGCTCGCGTTTCGACTTGATACTATAGTTTTCGAGATTCATCCACACATATTTATGTATAAACCTCGAAAAGGGGCATTTGTTGATTGAGAAATTTCGGCCAGTCATAGATCGCCACGTCATTATCCCAAATTTAATGACGAAAATTAAATTAAATTTTGAGAAAATATTTTCCAAAATTGATTTGAACCAAAAGTTGGGTTTTCTTGAATTTGGGTCAAAATTAAACCAGACCGAAGTTCGTTTAGTGAACCGAACCAAAAAGTCCAAATCCAAAAGACCAGGCCCAAGGCCCAAACCCATCGAGGCCCAAGCCCATGGTCCATAAGAGCTCTATAAATAGAAGAGTTCTCCTTCATTGGGGTCAGAAATTTGAAGCTCCAGATAGAATTCCACCAAATCGAAGACTCTCCAAATTTCCAAGGATCAAACAGCCTTTGAAATCCACTTCAAAACAACCAAATACGAAGAACACTCATCCTGTTCTTCATTCAGAGAGAAAGAATCAGAGGATCAAACATAGGGATCGAACCACTTTCGCACAAACTCATCTAAAATTCAAGTTCAACTCCACGAATCGAAATTTCTCCGGAAATCTCGTGTGAATAGTGACTAAATTATAACAAAGGAACTGTTCTCCAACTTGGACTAAACTCTAAACTTATATTTTATCCTATCTCTTACCATTACCATTTGTTAAAGTGAGTCATATAAAAGGAAAAATAACACAAGTACATAGTATATTTTGTTATGAATAGATATCCATTCAACTAGAAACCTATATTTAGAAGGCTCCATTACCCATCTTCCTTTAGAATAGCATGATTAACCTATTTATGGTCAATATAGGTTGTAACTGTCACTTTGTAAACACTATAAATTAGTGTTGTGTAAGCTTTGTAAAGACACCACTAAAATAAGAATTCTTCTACATTCTCTTCTCTCAAAGTGTTGTTCACTTATTCATATTCGTATATGTTGCATTTTGATATTAGTTTTATAACACGTTATCAGCACGAGTCTCTACCCGTTCAGTTGCTAAAGATGATCATTGAGATTGGTATTTCATTGTGGTATGGTTTCATATTCTATTTATTGATTAGAAATATTGGATAAGAAAGTCTTCTCTTTTAAAAGTCTCATTGTTCTAGATTAATTGTATTCAATATACATATTTATTGAATTATTTGAAATGCCTTTTTTTTTTCCTTCAAGTTCGCTACTTTTCTATTTGGTGGTTTAATTTTTATTCTACAATTTTAAGATCTTTTTATTTTGAAAAGTTGGATGGCAAAACAACAACTTAATATATTGGAAATTAAAGATGAATAGTAACCGAAACGAGTTGCTTCATAAATCTCAATCCTTGGACAAGTTTTTTAACTAAATGTTCTTATTGGCTATTTCGAAGCTTTAATAACAATTCTATTTTGTTATTTAGTTTTGAACATTTTTGCATGTTCCATGTTAAATATTTGAGAATTTTAATTTTTCGCTATGTTTCAATTCAATTGTACTATAATGTTGGGTTATGATACAAATTCTTAATAATTTAGTTTGTGACAATAATTATTATGAAAACCTCAATTTTTGTTTCTCTATATTGTCTTTATTATTTAATAAGTATGTAATATGTATAAATAATTAGTTGTTAAGATCTTGATGATTGGAGTTGCCTAATTCCTTGTATTCATGAAAATATAGCATATTTTGATATTTAATGTATTAATAACTTAAATTATATATAAATATTAGAAGTCTAATAAACTATTAGAAGACATTCATGAATTCTAATATTTTAGTTTATATAACTTTCACTTTGCTTCTGGATTAAAAATATTTTTATGTTGATTGATTTATTTATTTATTAATTATGATATATGCTTTTAAATTATTGCATAAAATATGGGCTAATTTATTTATTAAAATCTTATCGCATAGTTGTAAATATTTTTATGAAGTCCAAAGTATATATGCATAAATATTTGGTTTATATTATAGCAAACTTTGAGATATATATTATTCTTTTCAAAGTTAATTATTATTTTGATATACTCAAATTTGCATATTAAAAAAAAAATGTTCATTTTATTTTAATGCACCTGAAGTTGCATGATTTCCAATTAAGAAAAGTTCATCATTAAATGCACATGTTACATAAATTTGGAAATATGAGATGATCATCACTTTGATTAAGATGTGCACATATACTGCATTATTATACAATGTGCTAATATCAAGACATAAAGAAAATTGATTATAATGATGATCAAATATTGTGATTTTGAGACTTAACCAACAATTAAGCTTTTGATGAAAAGTTACAAGTCTTTACCACCTAACAATACCATTCCATGGAGTGAATATTGTATTCATTTAAAATAATGAAAGAAGAATAGTGTGTGAAAGTAACTTTACAAAATTATTCGAGTATCTTAAAGAGAAAAAAGTTTACATACATTTAAATAATGTAACTATTTGGATTTATTAATTATATATTTTTTGTAGTTTGGTTTCAATTTCCAATGTCTCACTTTACTTTTTGTATATTATTGTGTTTCCAATATCATGATTGCTTGTTTTAGGTTGGATATATGTTTGAGGTAATATGATTAATTCAAAGTTTTTTTTTAGTAATTTTATTACTTGATTGATATCTGTGTTTTATCATTGCTTATTGTATAGTATATTTGTTTCGATATTGACATGAAATATTGTTTTAATTTTAAAAAGTTTTGACTTCAAAACTCTCTACCTACACTCTAGTTATTTTTATGATATATGCTTATATTATTGTATAAAGCAAATTTTTTTTTATTTATTAAAATTTATCAATTAAGCATGTCATACATTTTAAATATTTATAATTCTTATATTCATAATGTACGATTATGATGCTTATTAAGATGTTGTTTTCGTAGAACTATTTAATATTTAACAATTTAAGAGTTATAAATTATTTAGAAATTCTAAGTTGTTAATTTCTTAAATGAATTATTATATTTATGAATATTTAATGACTTAAACCATATACTTGTGTCATACATTTGAATTACTCTCAAAGAATTCAAAACATGATTTATTATATACATTTATGTTTGACTTATCTAATAACAAACTTTAAAAAGTATATAGCTAATTATTCATTTTAAGTTAAATTTTTTTTTATTAGATGCACTCAAAGTTGCATTAAAAGTACTATGTTATGTTAATGTACATGATGTTACATTATTTACAAATCAAGAATAATTTATGATTAGATGCAACATGCACAATTCTTAAATCAAGAAATGTTCATTAGTTTGATTAGATGCACCTGTAGTTGCATAGTTAAACAACAAGTGATTTTGAGTGTCTGAGAATTTATTAAATATGTTCTTGTATTGTAAAAATACTATTCTCCGAAGTGAATATTGTAGTATTGAAAAATGAAAATGAATAATATTGTATGGAAGTAAATTTTCAAATTTGCAATAATCTCTTGAAGAGATGATCAATCTGTTTACCCATTACATATGACATATTTGGTGTTCTAGCATAAAAATTGATTATTTTCAATTTTGTCTAATGATTATTTTGTCTAAGTTGACAGAAACGGAACACCTCTGGGAACTAACCTAGAAGTTGAATTAATCGAAATGGAATACTAGATTCAAAAGTCCATAATACATAAAGTCAAGTAGACTTGATTGAAACTTTTAAAAATACAAATATTATTTTGCCTAGAAGAGCAAATTTACCCTTGATATGTTTTTCAAGAAAAAATTATAATTAAGTTGTAAAGAACTTGAAATTCAAGTATACTATTTTCATAAAGAGTCATATCATGTCAATGTGATTTAAATTAATAAATGAGAATATCACTATCAACATCTATTAAAGAACCCGAAGATTCTTAAATTTATTAAATTGTGATGAGATACTTGCTCTTCTAAAATTAATTATTATTTCATCGCTAAATTATAATTGAATTCTTCAAATTTCGTGAAGAAATTTTAGATGGCAGGATTGACGCATCCTAGTGAGATAGTCATTATTATCAAGTTAAAACCGTGTATTTGCAAGATTGATTGCTCAAATAATTAAGTTAAGAAGAAAAATCTTATAATTTTAAAATTATAAAAGGAATTGTCTTAGTAATGCTAACCAATTTTCATCTCAAACAACGGGTAATTATATATTATATATAGTTTGAGATAATTGTTAAACATTACATGTAGTTTATGTTCATTCACAAAATGGTTAAACATAACAATTTGTGAGCAACAAAGATTCAATAAATATAAAAGTCATGTAACTTTGTATAGAGTGTTGTTTATATGCATGAGCTAAGTACTCTACTATAAGCATTCCCCAATACAATTAGCTCATGGCTAGAAGCCAATTACTTTCCATCTACAAGTTTTAATTGTGTAGTAAATGTTCTAATTGCTCCACCACAACATATTAAGATTAGTCTCTAGATGAGACTAGAAATATAAAGTTTCTTAGTTATAAGATATCTTGAACCTCGATGGGTAATATCTTTCTTGCACAATTTGCTAATTAATATTAATGAGATGAATTTTCCAACATTAGGGAGAGAATTGAGAAAAGTTGGAAAAGTACTCATCTAGATTTTCATACAAATCAATGTGAACGAAGTTCAAAAGCAAATTATATATTGTCTTATTTAAGTATTTATTCTACATATCATTGTGAACGGAAGTTCAAATGACAATTCATTGGCAAATCAAATGCTAGATGCATTTAGAGAGGCGATAAAGAAAGTGATTAAGATGCAAATGCATCATCAAGAATTGATATTAAAACAAGTTGTCACAATTAATCATTTATCACATGCTTGAAGCATAGTAGAGTAATGAGCTCCAAAGTTAAAAATTATCGAGAATACGAATTTCCAAAAGAAGTATTAAAGTTGACTAATCAAAGCGAATGTTGAAAATGTATATGAGAATAATAAAGAGACCTCGATAAGTTATGTCATGACATGGAAAAAATGGAACTAAATTGATATAATTGTTGACAACATTCTAAGCTATAATGTTGTTCTTGATAATATTTATGAAAGTGAGAATTCTGACATAGATTTGTCAAAGATTGTCGACACTAAGATGATTGACCATAGTAGAAAGAAGCAATCTAAATAAAATTACACTCACTTTCAAAACAAAGAGTTATGAAATTGTACTCCATACATCTTCAGATGTAAAACATGTTGGATGCAAATGAGTAGTTGTTTGTAAGAGAAATGAAAAAAAAAGGTCATGAGATAAAACAAGACTTGGTACACAAAGGTTCTTGTAAAGACTTGATATTGATTGTGAGGAGACATATTCTCTTGTGGTGGATGCATTAACTAACATCAAGATATCTAATCATCCTGACATATCTAAAGAGATGATGAACATCTTATGAATATAATTTTAAGAAAATCATAGTCAGGATTTGTTATTATTTATGTATTTGTTGATGAAATAAATATAACAGAAACTCATGAAGAACTTCAAAGCCAGTATAATCTATTAAAAAAAATAATTTGAGATGAAATGTCTGGAAAAATAAATGTTGCATTGGCTTGCAATTTTAATATTGTGCAGATGGATTATTTAATCATTAAACATCTCATACATAAAGATCTTAAAGAGCTTTTACATGAATAAAAGTACATCCATTGAACATTTCAATGAAGTATCATATTTTAGTGTGATAATGACATTTATATGTATATTAATTATCCAACCCATATAAAACTATATCTTATACAGATTAATTTTTCATGTCAAAGTTTTGCAAATCATGAGGCTATTCGAGAATTTATATGGTCAAGATCACTTACTCAAAGACATCGAGTGAAACATGTGGTTTGGCTCACAAATTCAAAGGATAATTTGATAGTGTTCTTTACACAAACATTACTTGTTGGAATATTCGCTAAGTTTGTGCACAATATTGGAATGCAGCAACTCAGATATCTTAAATGATGTTTTCATGAGGGGGAGTAGAATCTACTGCACTCTTTTTTTGCCTTGACTAAGGTTTTTTTTCCCACTGGGTTTTTCCTAGTAAGGTTTTTAATGAGGCAGTTATGGATATCTAAGAGGGAGTGTTATGAATAGATATCCATTCAACTAGAAACCTATATTTAGAAGGCTTCATTACCCATCTTCCTTTAGAATAGCATGATTAACCTATTTATGGTCAATATAGGTTGTAACTCTCACTTTGTAAACACTATAAATTAGTGTTGTGTAAGCTTTGTAAAGACACCACTAAAATAAGAATTCTTCTACATTCTCTTCTCTCAAAGTGTTGTTCACTTATTCATATTCGTATATGTTGCATTTTGATATTAGTTTTATAACATATTTGACATTTTTTTCTTCACACATGAGCTTTGTGAACCCAAACTTTGAAACTTACTCCTTAATCTTAGTTCCTTAATCTTAGTTTAGAGCTTTTGTTGGAAGTCCAATTGACTTGTATTGCTGAATTCCTCCACAAATTTAGAGCTTTTCTTCCAAGTATGCGCTTTATTTATTTATTTTGTTTGTTTTTAATTAAAAGATGAAGACCTAATCTTTGACTTTTTAATTTCCCCCAATAATTTGAGATTGTATGGGGTGTTTTTCTTTTTGTTCTTCTCGTTGGTTCATGGTATTTGTAGGATAGGATGTAGTCTTGTTATGTTTTTTAAGTTAGGGTTCAACCCTTGTATTTATTTGATGTATTTACATTGTATTTTTTTTTATGATTGTTTCGAAAATTAATGAAAATGTAAGAAATACATCAAACATATGCCCTAACTTTGAGTCATCATGATTTTTTTACTATTTTCGACATGGAATATGCAAGGTACCTTTTCTAACAATGTAAATACATCAAACATACCAAATAAATATGCATAAAACATATAAACAATACTTATATTAAACATATACAATACATTTATATATATATATATATATATATATTATATATATATATATATATATATTATATATATATAATACATTGAATGAATTATGTCAATCACCTTGATTTCAAAAAAAAAAAAATTATGTCAATCACCTTTGTATTCCGTATTTCAAATAAATACCTTAAAAGTCGTGAATTTTTTAAAAAATCATAAACAATACAACGAACAAAATAACAATATATAAAATAATAATGACAATACCATATGTATTTTGGTTGTGAATATATAAAATAATAATGACAATACCATATGTATTTTGGTTGTGAATTAAAATGAGAATTTATCATCAGCAGCACATTTTACCTTTTGTATTACATTTGCAGCACAATTTCTAAACTAATTTCATCTATGTCATATTAATTTCTATCAGTGATAAAATTCAACTAGTGATAGAACTCAATTTGAAATTCTATAGCTAGTATAAAATTTAAGCAGTGATAGAAGAAGTCTTTCATTGATTGAATTCTATCACTAATAGAATTCTGCTAGTGATAGAATTCAATTTGAATTTTTTGCTACAAATGAATTAGTTTTAATTTTATGCTATAGATGAAAATATTTTGTCTTTTTTTGTTATACATGCAAAATTTCCTAACAAAATCGTCATAAAAACCTCCGATAATACCACGAACAAACTATTAATCCTCATAACAAAAAGAAACAATACCGTTTTTCAAATAATTAGTTACAACATTATATACTCCTTATTAACAGAATAAATAATCCGGTTGAACCCTCTAAATACATGAAACAAAGAATGACAAATACATTTTTATTTCGTATTTCTGGCAAAAACTCGAGGTTCCCTACATGCACTATCGAACCCAAGAGCCAATTTCCATAACTCACATAAAACAAATTGGAAAAGAAGGAAGAACAATGTCCAAATATTCTCTTAATTAGAGATGAGAACGGGTGGGGCAAGGAGGGTGATGCTTTACCGTCCCCATCCCAGTGAAAATCATCGTTAAATTTCACAGAGATGGAGGCGGGGATTCCCAACAGAGAATTTGCGGGAATGCGGTTCACCACGAGAAATTATTTTCCATTTAATTTTTTCAAATCTCAATTCAATCGATTTTTTTAAAAAATTAAATTGTCTAATAGTTAACTTTTCATCATTTTTTTGGAAGAAGATACTTTATTAATGAAAGAAAGAAACATACACAAAAGATAAGAAAACTTACCAAGAGATCTTACAGAAAGTTCTTCCAATTAAGAGTAATATTAGAAATGCCATAATGTTTGTATAAAGGCGATTTAACACACCAAGAAGCCGCCGAAATAAGAATATCATCCTAGAGTTGTGAGGCGGTCTTGTATTTGTGGTTGACATTGAATAGTCTAGCATTTCTTTCACTCCAAAGCCACAAAAAAAGTGCACCAATAATATTTTGAGTAATCACCGATCTAGTGCTTTTTGAGTTGGTTCCCATAATTGCATGCAGAAAAGTAGCCACTCGAACAGAAGTATTATCATCTTCAATCGGAAATGCCAAAGGTAGTTGTTGTCGAATGATTCTCCCATAATCATAGAAAAGAAAAATGTGAGCAGGATTTTCAACATTTTTTCTACATAAATGGCACCTTGAGGGTTAAGCATATTATGAGGATTTCTTCTTTGGACCATATCAGTAGTGTTCAGGCCATTATAAAAACTAGTCCATAAAAAAACTTTGATCTTCTTCGGAATATAAGTGCTCCAAAACGAATCTCCTGTATGAGTTTGAAATCCGCTAACGACTTCATCATTGACTAAATTTCTCATTGATTTAACTGTAAAAGTCTTACAACTTTCGGCCAGCCATATCCACCTATCTTTCTCATTAGTATTGATATCAAGTGGGTGAGGCCAATTGCTGGATATCTCCTCCCAGCGAATCATTTCTCTGTCGAAAAGGGGACGAAAGGAGTCTAAAGTCCAATAGGACTCGTTCTGGCTCCAAGAATCAGCCACAACACTATGCTTGTCAGTTGCGAGAGCAAAAAATCTTGGGATACTGTTATATAAAGGGCCATCATCATTCCATCTATCAAACTAAAAACTAGTCTCCTTACCATTCACAATGACTTTCTTCATGTTGCACTGCATTATGTCTTGCATTCGTGCAATATTCACCCAAGGGGATTTTAAGCTGCATCGATTGGATTTGGATGGAATAAAGAATGTAGGTAGAACTTTATATTTAGCATTCATAAGAATCTTCCAAAGCGTATGGTCTTCATTATGATACCTCCATATCCATTTACTGAGAAGGGCCTCGTTCTGATATTAGACTTTTCCAATTCATAGTCCACCTCTTTGTTTAGGCAAAGAAACAATGTCCCACTGCACAAGGTTTGATCCATTAGTTAGATTGATTCTTTTCCAGAGAAATGTGCGAATTAATCGGTCCAAGCTTTTATGAAAGCTCATAGGCGCTTTAAAAACAGACATATAATATGTAGGCAAATGGTTCAATACCGACTGGATAAGCATGAGCCGCCCCCCTTTAGACAGTGTACTGTATTACCCATGCATTGAATTTAGTATGGACCTTCTCTAAGATAGGGTCCCAAAAAACTTGCTTTCTTTGGTTATCACCCAAAGAGAGGCCTAGATAAGAAATAGGAAGCTCACAGTAGGTGCAGCCCCAAGCTCTGTAAATTGATCGCATGTTATCGTTTACCATATTAGTTCTTGTCATCACCGATTTTTGTAGGTTGATTTTAAGACCAGACGCATCCTCAAAAGCTTTTATCATAATAAGCAAATTGTTCAACTTTTTCTCATCTGCCACGGAGAAAAGAAGCACGTCGTCGGCAAATAACAAGTGGGTTAAATGGAAGTTACTGTCATTTGGCAAAACACAGCCTTGAATCAAGTCCCTTCCTCTAGCAGCATCGAGAAGACGAGTAAGGTAATCCATGGCAATGACGAATAAAAAAGGAGAAAGTGGATTGCCTTGTCTAATTCCCCTTTTAGCATTAATTCTCCCACGGGGTTTCCCATTAATCAGAATAGACAGGTTAACCGTAGATATGCACGCATGGATCCATTGTATCCATTGCTCATTAAACCCTTTGAAACGAAGGATGTAGAGAATGAACTGCCAATAGATCTTATCAAAAGCTTTTTCCACATCCAACTTGATGATCACCCCTTTAATCTTAGCACATCTCCAATAATCAACAACTTCATCAGCCATTAATGAAGCATCAATAAGTTGTCTATTTTTCACGAAGGCACATTGATTTTTAGCAATAGTATCAGGCAAAACCGATTTCAATCTGTCAGCCAAAACTTTGGAGATGATCTTGTAAATGCTTATAGTTAAGCTAATGGGCCTATACTCGCTGACCTTGGCCGGCCTTGGAACTTTCGGAATAAGAGCCACGAAAGTATTGTTAACTGCTTTGTTCATAATACCTGTTTGAAAAAAATCATGAAACACCTCGCTAATGGGTTGCCAGTGGAGATTTTGAACAATCATTCTATTATCTGCAAAATTTCCTTTAGAATCATACACCTCTGAGAAGTGACAGATAAATTCCACTTCAATATCTTTATCAATAACATAGCTTTCCTCTAGATGGTTGGTGATTTCATTGATAAATGAGTATCGTTTTCTAGAATAACACATTTTATGAAAAAAAGCAATGTTCTCATCCCCCTCCAACGACCATTGAGACTTGTATCTTTGTATAAGTTTCTTATTTTCCTCCAAAACTAGCAAACAAAGCTTTGTTTTGAGCAAAATCCGTTGCTGGATGTTTTCCTCGTTGATGGTATCATTGTATTCTTTTTTGTCAATAGCATCAATATCAAGAATTATTAAACTTTCAGTGTTGACATTTGCTTTGACAATAGAGGCATTCTAGCTCTTGCAGTTCTTAGCTAATTCCTTGAGATTTCTCATAATTTTATATCCAGGGAAGCCTTCCTCCTTTGTATTCGACCACCAAATAGGCAAATTCATCTGAAAACTCCTATTATCGAGCCAAGTGTTGTCAAACTTGAAGGGAGCAGGACCCCATTTCAGTTCCTTTGATTCAAGGAGAATGGGAAAGTGATCAGAAGTAGTTCTACTGAGACGACGACAATGAAGAAAACTAAATTTGTTGAGCCAATCCTCAGTGAAGAGAAATCGATCCAATCTACAAAGGCTCGGATTTGATCGGAGATTCGACCAAGTAAAAAGCGCATTCGATAAAGGAGGATCGATGAGGTTAGCTTTGGCAATAAAATTATTGAAATCCTTCATACTTCTCACAGCTGGCCGATCAGAAGTGGTTTCATTCCTATACCTGTAAACATTAAAATTTCCCCCAAGAGTCCAATTCGGACTGCAAAAACCGCTAATAGCATTGAGCTCCTGCCAAAATTTCTTGCGTTTTTTGCGTTTAGCTGGCCCATAAATACCAGTAAGCCACCATTGAAAGGAATCCAAGAGTTGAAAATTAATTGATAAGGTGTATTTGCCTTGAAAAACTTCAATCGCTTGATAAGAAAGAAGGTCCCACATGATCAATATGCCTCTAGAGGCACCCACCGCTTCAATCGACGACCAACCAATAGCAATAGAACTCCACAGAGATTTGATGAAGGAATCAGAAGGGAGATCTTTCAGCTTCGTTTCCGTGAGAATAACAATATCTGGATGAATTTTAAAAATTTCAGTTTTAATAAGAACTTGTTTATCAGAGGAGTTCATACCTCTTACATTCCAAGATAGAATCTTCATGGATTAACCCACTGCCCATGTTGGTCCAGCTGCCCCTGTGATCTTTGTTAAGTATCTAGATATTCAAATGAATTGTCGTTCAACGCATTCTGTGGTAGAATGGTAAAATTGTTGGTCAGCTTCCATCTGTACAACTGCCTTTTAAATCTTTCTTTTTCAGATTCTCTAGAAATGTGATCAAGCTCTTGCATCTCTTGCTCAGTTGCGAAAAGGATATCCAGACTATCTTCAATAATTTCTTCTTGAGTCGGGGCCTGTATATCTTCTTGGTAATTTTGTTCATCTTGTTCTGTATTATCTGGGATAGAAACGATATTTTCCGTCCAATCTTGTGAATTGGAATTCACTAAATCAATAGCTATATCATTCTCAGCTGCAGAATCCTGCACAATAGGATAATTAGGGGAGTGGTGGATTATACCTTTGTAGAGAGATGCATTATTTTGCTGATCTAAATCTGAGTGTTGAAGTGAAAGATAATTATCAAACCCCATATTTTCCTTCAATTTGAGATATGTATTATCCGACCCATTTATTTGAGCATGTGTGCATTCAACCAAAGTGGAACCGCTAGAGTCTGATTTCTCCATGCTTTCATTGTGGCAATCCATATTATAATTTGAAACTTTTGTCTCTTTGTAGCCCAACCCAGTAGAAGCAAGTTGGTTTGAGTGAGACACATTTGGGCCATTTGGCCTGTGAGGACTATGGTTGGTTGGGAGGCCCAACCCAATTGTATCAACAATTTTAATAGAGTGAGCTGTCGGGCCATTAGGGCTAAAAATAGCAACATGATTATTTGGAGAGGAAAATGTTACGTTCTTTCCTTTTAAAATCGATCGATTTAATCGATTATTTTCGACAACAGGTTCTTCCCCTAATTTTGTACCAAGCTTCTAAACATATTGCATTTTCTTTGTACTTTTTTTTATCCATCTTCCTGCTTTCCTTTAGTGTTGATAAGACTGTGGCTTTCTCTACACTTCTCTAAAGCTGGGTAAGTGCCGACCCCTTTGAAGAAAAAATCCTCTACTGTCATATCATACCAGTCAAAATCTGTAGCAGCTTTATGAGTAAATGTGCCGTGAATTTGGGGATTTCTGCAGACCAACCACTTTCCGTTCACCGGAGCTACGACTTGTAGCCGAAATTCAATTCCATCTTCATCTGTTATTCCTATGGTAGCCGGAATGAAACCCCTGTAATTATCTTTAACTCTAATATGGGCTTCAAGGAGATTAAGATCTTTGTAAGTCCAATGTCCTATTTCGATGAAGCCTCCACAACTATTTCCAATTAGTGCAAATGTTTTCGGACACCAAAGGTGTAAAGGTATGCCCCTAACTCTAATCCAACCACCATAGCTAGGAGTTACCGACGGAGTAGCGTGATACAAGGCATTCCATTTTTCGAATTTAACACAGAATCGGTCAAAAGTTACCCAACCTTTGTTATGGCATAAGGTTCTAGCTTGGTCGGGGTTTCTTAAAGCTAATAGAGCTTTGTCGGCATGTAACAGATTGTAGGCAACGACTCCTTCGAAAGCCTCTTTGAGGGCATTGAAAATAACTTCCCAATCATAGTGAAAAAATCTCCGGTATAAAACTATCGTAGTGTCCCAGTTAAAATGATGGGCATCATTAGTGATAATGTCATTTAATTCTTCACTGTTGCGAGTTAACTGAGCGCCTTTTTGCTGGATTGAGAAGTAGACCCTTTGGTTATTTGGAGCATTTAACGATTTTTTAGCCACTTCCATATAAGACTCCCTGCTGGTTTGCGTCGACTGACTAGTGGTTCCATTTTTCTTAACCTGTTGCTCACGATGTCTTTTAGTGGGAGCTATGAAAGAAATGAGCTCTTTGAATGTGATCCAGCCCTTGTTGTCAATACCTTCAAGGGTCAACAAACATAATTTTTGTCCAGATGAGTCTAAGCGATAAACTTCGGCCATGTATCCTCTTCTATTGGATGTCTTTTCTACCCATAAAGTGTATGAATCTATTCTTATCTATTGGAAAAAATGGATGTTCTTCGGCCATGTGATTAGTGATGAGATGGATTCTCTGAGCCAGTCTACCGAGGTAGGATGCAAATAGAGTGAGAAAGCTTTCTGTCTACCTGTTTCTGTGATAATAACCAGACGATCCCTCGAACGTCTATCGCTTCCTATTGAGAAGTATTTGTTTTCAATCTTGCATCGCTTGGGAAGATGATGCAGCCACGCCATAGGAGAATAAAGATTGTAAGAAAACGCACATTTGCTGTTGTTGAGTAGCTAAAGGATATTCCGGTGAGAGACATCTTGAAAGTCTCCGGTGAGAGTCATCTTCGTTTTTTACCCAAATCTTTAACCACTGCTTCACTCCATTAACTTTTCATCATTATTAAAACAAGAGTTAATTTTTAATGATAAATATTTATTAATTTTCAACTAGATATTGAAATTTTAAAGAAAATATTCATACTTTTATGTATATATGTATTAAATAATAAATATAAAATATAGGGGATTTTGCATGTATATTAAAAAAACAAAATAATTTCATGTATAACATAATTCACAAACTTATTCATTTGGGGCACAAAACGATAGAAGTCTATCAGTTTGCACTGTTCAATCATTCAAAAGTGCTTGAAGTCTATCAGTTGAACTGATAGAAGTCGAAAATCTATTAGTTGAATTGATAGAAGTCGAATGATGGTAGAATATGAATTTTGGGCAAAATGTACTGTGAATGAATTATTTTTAAAAAATGTGCTACAATTGTAATAAAGAGCAAAAAATATGTTATGGAGGACTTCTCTAAAATATATGCGAGGCGGAGACATGGAGATGGGAATACATTCACAATCCTCATTCCCATTTTGTTACGAGAAATGTTTTGTCCCCACTCAGTTCTCCATTCTCCACCTAAATGTGAATTCCCTGCACCTAATGGGACCCTCACACCGTAGGGGAAATGAACATCTCTACTCTTAATGCCTCTTTTAAAGAAAACTCACACATAAAGATTCTTAAATACAAAGTCACAATTTAGGTTACAAAAAATCCTAGCTCACAAGAAATGCAAAATTACCTGAGGGTAACAATATTTAATCTATGGTAAAAGGTTAAACATATAAAATTCCATAATACAAATGTGAGTAAAAAAATTCCAACACATCCTCCTCGCTCGACATTAATGAATGAAGCCCAACATTATTGGTGGTTGTCATTAAACCTTAAATCGAATGTACTACATTTTGGGTACCTTTAATGATAGAAAATCTTCAACATCAAAGATGCATGTAGTTAAAGATTCCCTTGATTAAAAAAAATTAAAGTTGTCGAGATTTGCCCATTAAAAAAACTTGTAATTGGTTTTATTTTTCTCTTTATGTCTTTTCCTCAAACAACTTTAAAAAGATGATAAGTAACTTAAATTACAACTAAATTTAGTTCGAATTATAAATAAAACAACCCAAATGAAAAAAAGGAAAACACACACATTTGCGTCTATTAATTTCATATGAACTTGTAACTAAATTTATGTACCAACGATTACGACAACGTATAACGACATAAATATGTAATTCACAAATTTTAATGACGAGCACACTTTAATGTCGCATCTATGACGGTCATCTAACCATTATTAAAGAATGCCAATCACTAAAAAGTGCTTGTCATTAAAGATTATTTTTTTACATAAAAAAATGTAAAGATATCAAAGAAAGATCTGTGTTTTTGAAATTTTTTGAAAGCGCTTATCATTGAAACTACATTTGCAACAACCCGACTTTTCCCTCGTATTATGGATTGTCGTTGGATTTTTATCTATTTATACCCTTTTTCGTCTCAAATGTGACCCTAGCCAGTTTTGCAGTCCAGATTTTTCATTCGCTCCCAAACCTTCTCAATTCTCTAAAATCCTCCAATTCTCCTTGCTCCATCTTCTCGATTTTCATGCAAAACTGCCTCAGAATTATAGCCTTTGACCATAAATCAAAGAACCAGTAGAGTGTCTCAAACATCTTGTATCAGATTGCTCAGAAACACATTGAAAATTGTGTGCAAATCGAAGGTTGGATTTAAATTTCTATCATAGACACGTCCATTCGAAAAACGTGTTCTAGAATGTAGTCGCATTAGGCCAAAAGATATCGTCATATTAGTTCCGAGGTATCACCCAACCTTAGCGCGTCTTCTGAGCTTGTTGTCATGCCTATTCCCAAACCAACGCGGCTTCCTAAACTAGCTTAGTGCCACTCTGAGCCTCTGAATTCATTCTGAACTCGTTGACTTCATGTACTGCCGTTGACCGCCCTACTATTTTTCTGGAGTATCATTTTTGGGTAATTTTGATGTTCTAAGTCCAATTTTGACAGTCTAAGGTGCTAATTCTTGCTTGTTTGTGTGTTGTAGGTTCTAAAATGAGGTAAAGTATTTAGGAACAGTTCAAAAGGAATTTCTTTAGTAGATTCTTTGAATTTTGGCCAAGGTGAGAGACCATTAATTACCCTTAGTTCGTGATCTCATGTTTTTTAATAAGCTTGTCTATGGTAGTTGACTTGGTTGTCTTGATATAATGAGGTGTTTGGTTTTGTGCATGATTTGGATATTGATGTTGTGAATAATTTAATAAACGTTTACTAATTATGTGATTAACTTGTTGAGCTAGGACAAGCATGTAGAAATCTGTTTTAATATTGAAAGTATGTAAGTGGATTGTGAGCCTGCTAATGCTGAAAATCCCAAAGGGGATTAGTTACAACAACTTTATCCCAATACCCATCCCATACTAGGGCCACGTCTGGCAACCTAAACCACACCTTTATTCGATACCCATCCCAAAGAGGCTTTCCTTGGAGGTAGAACTGGTCCAGGTATCGGATAGAGGTGTTGTTTAGGTTGCTAGACGAAGAGCGATATCCCGCTCGTAGTTAGGGTTAGAGACTGGCGGTCGACATAAGTACTCCTCTTGCTAGAGTCCTCTTGATAGTATCATAAGAAGGTCCTTATCATGTTCTTGGCAGTATGTGGGCGATATCCCACCACGGATAGTACTTTTACAACTGTTTCACTATGAGAGCGTAAGTCTTTAGAGCCATCATGTTACCTACTCGCCGATAACATTCTCTGCAATATATGAATCTATGACTACCCAAATGAGTAAAAAAGACTCCAGAGGCACTACAAGAAAAAAGGTCTTAGGCGACGTGTTTTAACGTTGCCTAAGGTCTGAAAAACGATGTATGGGTGGAATTGTTCTAGGTGTGAATTAAGCACTAGGTTTATTTGTGTGCAGGATGGATGAAAAACGGTTGGATTTAGACAACACATGAGAGAGACTTTGCAACGACAGGTGAGGAGGAGTTTATCATGTTAGTGCCACATCTCTCCAATATCGTGAGTATCATTCCACAATAATACATTGTTTTTCAATTTTTTTGTTCATAACTTCTTTTGTTTAAGCTTCGATTCAAACCATTTAAAATGCATCAAAATCGTCTTTTTGAGCTCTCCTCAATGGACACTTCAAAATACAAAAAGTGTCAGTAAATAAATAAATTTATCATCATTAATTAATCAATTAAAATTAATTAATTTAAGATAAAGGACAAAAAAAAAACAATTTGTGGTACTATAAGAAGAGACTCTAGTGGTTTTATGTAGTATAGCAATTGTACCACTGTGGAGGGGAATTGTAAAAACTAAATTTGAAAAAACAAAGTAATAAAACACAAATTCTTAAAATACTTTCTTTATTTATCTCTAAAACTTTCTACTTTTTCTCTCATATTTTCTCTACAACTCACAATGAAAGAACACTCTATTTATAGCCTATTACAAATTTGGCCTCCAAGTTCTTTTCATAAGTATTTCCCACCAATTGTTAAATCAATAAAATCTACTAATTCCTTAATTAGTCTCTTAAATTGACAATCCATTAAGTCCTAAATTGTATACCCACTAATTCCTTAATTAATTATTCTAAAAATACATTAAATTATATTTTAAGTTTATTCCAACAAAACTCCCCCATAAACTTAAATGCTTCTGTCGTATGCCATGCTCAATCATCTTCTTGAGTTTCTCGAACTATACTTTCAGCAACAGCTTTGTGAATATATCCGCAACTTGATCTTGACTCGCTACATGCTTCATTTCTCGCTTCTTTCATTCACATGATCTCAGATAAAATGAAAACGAACATCAATATATATGGTTGCTCTTTTCATGAATGACTGGATTCTTTGCTAACTCAATTGCTAATTTGTTGTCTACATCAATCACTGTCACACCAATTTGCTTTAGCTCTATCTTGCTTAGCAAATTTCTCAGCCATATCGCATGACAAACGTACCAGGAAGCTGCAACATATTCACTTTGCATGTTGAAAGCGTCACAATCGGTTGCTTCTTTGAGTGCCATGTAAATGTTGTGTTGTCCATAAAGAATGCATATCCTGCTGTACTATTTCAATCGTCTATGTCTCCGCACCAATCACTGTCGAAGTAACCACTCACAACTTGTACTCTTCTCTTTTCGAATAGAACATCCCAAGTGACACTGTTCCTTGGATATATCGCAAAATCTACTTCAATGCCCAAAAATGCGTCTAAACTGGCCCCTCCATGAATCGACTTGCAATGCCAACACTCAATGCGATGTCTGGTCTTATTCATGTGAGATAGCGAAGGCTTCTCACCAAACTTTGATACTTGCTCGCATCTACACGTTCTCCTCCAAACCAAGGAAATACTTCACCAAGCCCAAATCTGTCATCTCAAAATCTCCCATCATCGTGCTTTTGTACTCTTCTATCATCGCAATACTATTACCCATAAAAATCAAATCATCAACATAAAAAGCAACAAATATCGCATTACCTCTACTCTATTTTGTGTAAAGCGCATGCTCGTAAGGACACTGCTTCTATCCATTCTCCTTGAAATACATGTCAATGCGAGTCTTATTCCATGCTCGTGGTACTTGCTTCAACCTGTAAAGCGTTTTCCTTAATTTTAGCACCTTATTCTCTTCTCCAAATTTTACATATCCGGGTGGTTGCTCAATGTACACTTCCTCTTCAAGCACACCGTTCAAAAATGTCGTCTTGACATCCATCTGATAAATTGGCCATTTAAATTGCGCCGCTTGTGAAATGATCAATCTGATTGTCTCCATTCTCGCAACTGGAGAAAAAACTTCATCATAGTCTATTCTTGTTTTCTGCTTGTATCCTTTTGCAACAAGTCTCACCGTGTATCGCTCTATCTTCCCTTGCGCATTTATTTTCTTCTTAAATACCCACTTCATACACCAATCGTCTTACTTTCATTCGACAATTCTGTCAACTTCCACGTATCATTGTGCTCTATTGCATTAATTTCCTCATCCATTGTTGTTAGCCACTTCTCATCTCGCACTACTTCCTAAAAACTAATATTTCGCATCTGCCAAAAGGCATACAAGATGCACCTCATTTATCCCATCGTACGGTTCTTGCAAACTCCACATTCTTGGTTGTTGCGGTTCTTCTTCTTTTTCTACTTCTTCTTCAGTTGCTTCGGGCTCTCTTGTCATACTTGTTCATGCAACGCCTGGTAATTCTCCAACTTCGATGTTCACTTCCATCGAATTGTTCCAGTCTCATTTGCTTTCTTCATTTACGCGTTCATCGCGACTCACCATCACCTTCTTGCTTATTGGGTCAAGTAGCTTGTATCATTTTGTTCTTTCATCATAGCCAATAAATACATACTTCTTGCTCTTATCTTCGAGCTTCGTTATTTGTTGATCAAGTACGTCTGTATAAGCCACACTACCAAACACTATAAGATGAGAAACTATTAGCTTTCGTCTGCTCCATGCCTCTTGGGGTGTTTTTTCATTTAGCTTTGCATGTGGACATCGATTTTGCACATAAACTGCCTATTGCATCGCTTCCGTCGAAAATTCCTTTGACATCTTTTTGCTTTTCAACATTGCTCGAACCATGTCAATAATGGTTTTGTTCTTCCTCTTAGCCACGTCATTTTGTTGAGAAGTGTATGGAGTAGTTAGAAATCGTCTTCTACCTTGCTCCTTGCAATACTTCCTAAACGTCGTCGAAGTATATTCTCCACCTCTTTCAGATTGCACAACTTTGATCCGTCTACAAGTTTCCTTTTCCACCCTATCTTTAAATCTTCTGAATGCCTCGAATGCCTCCGACTTTTCTTTCAAAAAATTAAACCCAAGTTTTTCGTGAGAAATCATCAATAAACATAATGAAGTACCTTTTACCGCTAAAAGAACCTAGGGTGATTGGTCCGCATATATCCGTATGAATCACCTCGAGCGGTTGCTTCGCTCAATATTCCATTTTCTTCTTAAACGAGGTTCTCACATGCTTGTTGAGCACGCATTCTTCAAAAAGATTTCCCTCATAGTCCATCTCTGGTAGCCAGTGCACCATATTCTTCTTCACTAACCTTTTAATCCACCATGATGTAGATGACCAAAATGTAGATGCCAGAGCGTTGTTTTATCTTCTACATTGAATCACAAACATCTTTCTCGTACACTTCGCAAATTTACTTATACATGCGATTTCTACCCATCTCTACTCGAGAGATTAAACGCTCTTTCTTGTCCCTCAAAAGCAACAACTTATCTTTAAAAAAATATAGAATAACCTTTCTCTGTGAATTTCCCCAAACTCAAAATATTTATTTTGAGATCTGGTACATAGTAAACATCCTGAACTGATCCTATCAATACATCCTTCTGTATAAAAGAGATCGTTCTTTTACCTTCTACCTTTACTGCTGATGCATCACCAAAAGAAACATGACCATCTTCAATTTTCCGCAATTCTTAGAACAAATGCTTGCTTATGAGTCAAGATACCATGCAGTATCATTATTGTCACTTCCTTCTTTATGAGTCATCAAAAGAACACCTTCATTCGCATTGCTTTCTACTACTAAGCAGCTTGTTTCTTCAACCTTTTTATCCACACAACAATCTCTCCCAAAATGCCCTTCTTCACTACAATTGTAGCATTTTTCGAAATAACAATCAACTGCATAGTAACCATACTTATGGCACTTGTAGCATTCGACATTTGACTGATTCGATCTACCACCTCTTCTTGGACCGCGTCCTCTTCCGCTCCAATTCGCTTCACTCGTGTATCCTTTCTCCACATCATAACCGTCGTTTTGACTATTGCGACCATATCCATGACCTCCACAACCACGATCTCTACTCTGAAATTGTTTAGAATATAATACATCTTCATCCTCGATTGAAGCCTTAGTTTAAAGTGCTTGCTTTAGTGTCTCTTCTTTCTTCTTATTCTTGCGTTGCTCGTGTGCGTCAAGAAAACTAACAAGATTGTCAACAATGAGCGTCGCCAGATCTTTTGACTCCTCTATCGCGCACACCACATTCTAAAAAATATCCATCAACGATCTTAATATCTTTTCAACAACTTGTGCATCTGTTAGCTTTCACCATTTCGATTGAGTTGATTCACCACTGTCTGCACTCGCGTGATGTAATCAGACACGTGCATGCTTTCTGACTCCTTCATCTCTATGTTCTCCAATTCGTCACGAAGAGTTTGGAGACGCACTTGCTTCACTCATTCGGCTCCTTCGAACACTTTCTCTAAAGTATCCCAAGCCTCTTTTGAAGTGGTTGCATTCACAATCTTCTCAAAGCTCGATTCATCAACTACACGGAACAACATGTACAATGTTGTTTTATCCTTCGAACACGTCTCTTTAAATTATTTGGCTTGAATCGTCGTATAATCCGCAGTCTCCTCTGGTTCTATAAAACCTTCTTCGACCACTTCCCATGCATCATGAGATCCAAGAAGCTAGTGCTTTCCTCTAAATGCTCCAATTCTCATTATTCGCCTTCGTCAATTGTGGCAGAAATATTTGACCCGTCACATTCGCCACCGGCTCTGATAACAATTTGTTAAAACTAAATTCGAAAAAACAAAGTAATTAACACACAAATTCTCAAAATACTTTCTTTATTTCACTCTAAAACTCTCTACTTTTGCTCTCATATTTTCTCTCTACATTTTTCTCTACAACTCATGATGAAAGAACACTCTATTTATAGCCTATTACAAACTTGGTCTCCAAGTTCGTTCCATAAGTATTTTCCACTAATTGTTAAATCAATAAAATCTACTAATTTCTTAATTTAGTCTCCTAAATTGACAATCCATCGAATCCTAAATTGTCTACCCACTAATTTCTAAATTAACTATTCTAAAAATACATTAAATTATATTTTAAGTTTATTCCATGAGGAATTAGAGAGCTGGAGAGGTGAACCAAGATAGTCAAAGTGTAACCATTAATTTAGGATTTATGAGAAATTAATGAGGTAAAATGTTTGACATGTATAATGGAGAATAAGTTCAGTTTCAAAACCAACTCATATAAAATCTACAAGACCAAATGAAAACTTGTTAGCAAGTCATTCTAAATTCTCTATCAACTAAACTAGTCCTAAATCGTCCCGATACTAACTTAGTATTGGAGTTTATATGCCTCACACCACATCAATGTGTTACTCTTGATTGTTTTGCAGCACAACGATCTCACTAATATGGAATTTGCTATTGGTTCGATGATCCATTTTATGAACAAGGTTAAAATATCATTTTGACCTCTCAACTATCACATTTGTTCCATTTTGGTCCTTAGACTTTCAAAAGTCCAATTTTAATCCCTCAACTTTACAAAAAACATAAAAATAGTCTTTTAATTTAAAAAAAGTAACCATGATTTAAAATTTGATGAGTTGACAAGAAAATAATATATAAAAAAATGTGGACTTTCGTTTGTTCCTTTTCCTCTTCTTCATCTTCCATTGACCTAAAAATCTAGCAGAAACAATCAACATGATCGAGGTGAAAATTAGTTTTAAACGTGCCTTGTTCTTGGTTGAGGCTTTTCTAAAAAAATTTATTTAGTTTTTACTCAAGTTAGAGATTGTTGGCACATATTTTGTATATAAATATAATAATAATAATAATAATAGCACATATTCTATACATATCGTATTATAATAAGGATACAAATTGGAAAGATCAATATTTTTACTTGGATGGGGGTGAAGGTTTTTCTAGAAAAATTTGTTTTCCGGCCCTTATGTTCGAATGTAATTTCCATTTTTTTTTGTCTTATGTGAACAGTTTAGCAATTCCCTCGTAATCTTATGTATTTCTTCTTAACTACTATTATTAATATTTTAGTTTTGAGATATTATAAAATAAAAAGTTGATTAGTTAGGCTTAATTAGAAAAGTTGATAGATTCTTTCATCATTTTTTTTTGGTTAAACAATTAATTTGAAAATCACTAAAGGTTAGTTTGGATACAAAACATTTATCTCTCCCTTTTATTTTTTTTTAACAACCATGAATTTAGACTATCATACAAAGCTGCTACATTCTCCATTATTTCCAAAAACCAAGCCATTTCCTGCCATTTCCTACCATTTCCCTCAAGTTTTAAGAAAATTTAGTCTGGGTCCATAGAAAGGGAAAAAGATGGCTCTTACAAGGTTCTAAAAATAAAAATAAAAATAAGGTTTCAACTTTAAAAAAGTTTGTTGATGAGGAATTATTTATCAAAGGCATGAAGAGTTTTGCTGATCCTAAGGAGCTTATCAAGGATTTGAATCTCGTGAAGAAAAAACTGAAATGACTTAGTGACTGGTTGGGTGAAGGTTTTTATAGCTCGTACCCTACTTTGACATATCTTGTAATTCAGAGACTCCAATCACAATTAATCACTTCGTTAGGAGTGCTCAAAGGAGAGATCATTTTTGGGAACACTGGTTGCTTAAGAAAGTGGGTTCATGTTTTTCTTTAGTAGCAACAAAGTTGGTGTTAGGTTTTTACAAGTTATTTTGGTTAGATTTGATTTTTTCTTATCTTTTTTTCAAGATGAGTTGATTGATAAAAGTTTCTCTATGTTTTTTCAAGATGATGGGATTTTACGCCGGTTGTTTCTTCTCCCTTTCCAAGTCTATGTAAAGTAATGAGGTTCAATTTTGGGGTATGTTTATCCTTGAGAATTTTAGCCATTTACATTGCATTTATTGACTATTTGAATATTTTGTTGTTTTTTCTGAGTGTTTACGATTCCGAGATCTTCAATACTCTGTAGCAGGACGCAATGCATCAAAACTTTTTGTTGAACCAGACGATATTTTTGTGCTGCATTTTTTTTTCCTTCTTCATTCGAACTATTCGTGCCCCTCGCCCTTTTTGTTACCTTATATTTCCTCAAATTCCTATAGGTCAATGTAGTACTCACATGTGAATATAGTATATTTATTCGCGTATATTAATGCCTCATATTTTCATACCTTAAAATTATATCCGATAGGTACCATGATTGTACATGACGTTACCAGCCCCATTTGATATTTTCCTCAGTCACGGATTCTACGGTATTTCCAGACAATACAAAATCTCCTCGCCCTATTTCTCCTACCGTGTTTCCAGACTGCATAGTGATTTGACCTCTAACGTCCGATGATTGTTTATCTTCTCAATCCAAAGCACTGGAGGAGCTCGTTAGAGATTAAAATGAAATAACAAACGGAACTATACTAGTACCGTATGTATATCCTCAATCAAAAGAGGACTCAGATGTGTATGAACTCTATAAATCTACTATAGTAAAAAACCCTAAAACTAAATAGAACTATAAACCTATCGTAAAAATGTCTTATTTTCACACTTACACCGTGTTTCGAGTTCCGATCGTCAATAATTGGAAGGTTGTGAAACGGTGTCTAAATTTTTGGACCAACCAGGCGGTGTTGAGAATTGAAGAAGAAGATGAAAAGGCGAAAAAAAAGGATGGAGACAAATTGAATAGAAACGGAAAAAATGACAATTTCTATTTTGGCAAGAATTTCTTAATAATGGCAAACAATTTGAGTTAGTGAGTATGGAAGTTTGAGAATTTTTACTGAATGGTAAATGTAACGAAAATTAAAAATTCAAATGAAGAGGATATTATTGTAAATGCACAATTTAAATAATTAATAATATCAGTAATGAATTTCATTTTTGCTAATATTTTTTAAGAAATCTAGATTTGTGAATATTTTTTAAATTTAGTTTACTTCTAAAAAACCTCTCTTTTTTATATAGAGCTGATTTATATATCTTTATCTATTTTAATAGAACAAAACCGTCTTAATGCATCATGGATAGAAAGGCTTATGAATTCCAAATGCAATTTCTGAATGCTGGGATTTTACGCGGTTTATATTTGAGAACTTTAGCCCATTTGCATTGCATTTATTGACTGTTTGACTATTTGACTATTCATAAATGTAGTGCTAGAAATTAGACAAAATTATTTAAAACCATGTTACGTGAGTGCCTAGCAGTTTCTCCCATAGAAGGTTCTCTTTTTCTTTTCCTTTTTTTGATGAAACTATAGAATTAAGCTCTCTTATTGTTTCTCAAAAAAAAAAAAAAAGCTCTCTTATTTCCTATCAATGATGTTGTATTTGCTTTGAAGTTTCCAATTTGTAAGACTATACCAATCCATTCTATTATTCTTATGCCAATTTTATCACTTTCTCAATAATTCTTAATTTTTGTCTTTGACATAAATGAATGCTAATTAGGATGATGACTAAATTAATTTTAAAATCTAACATGTTGATGATATGTTATTATGATGTTTAGATGAATTTTACTTATAAAAGAAAATAATTACAATGAAAACAAAAAAGACAATACAGAATGAGTTGATGGTCTAATGATTTTATAGTACCTTATTCTCTTCAAACTCCTAAATTTATCCTCAAAACCTCCATTATTCTCATGGCGTCCAGTAATCACTACTAGAAAAAGTAGATTAGATGACACTTAATCAAACCAAATTCAAGAAGGAGAAGCAATTAAAGTCTCATAAATAAAAACACGCGTTTTATGACACTTTATTATAATTATCTCGCAGTCAGAAATTAAAATAAAATTATCATCACAAAAAAGTGTCATAAATTAAAAAAGCGCATTTTGTGACACTTTTGTAGAATCATAAATTTTTTAATATAATTTTGATATCTTTAAACCTTATATATTTTATTACAATTATCTTTTTAACCACTTCTAAATTATAATTTTATAATAATTAACTCCCTAATTTTAGTTTTTTTATATATATATTATGACAAATTTATAATTTTCATAAAAAGATTATGTAATGCCCAAGTTTTTGTAAAAAAAAAAAGAAAAAAAGAAAAAAAAAGGGGATTTGCTCCTATTTAAGTTTAAGGGAAAAATAAAAAGATTGGGATTTTATGGATTATTTGAAAAGACTATGGATATTAAAAGTAATAAAAAAAAGAACTTTAGTTTTAAAGGAAAAGGGACTCATTTTTCTCTTTCATTTTCATTTTCTTTTTCTTTTTCTTTTTACTTCTTCTTCTTTCTTCTTCTTCTTCCTCATTCCAACCCTAAACCACACCACCTGTCGTTGCCGCCGCCTATCCCTCCATCTCGCCGTGCCACCGACCACCTCGCCATCCCGCCTAGAATGGGCCGCCGACCAGCCCGACTCCGCCGCAACCTCTTCCTCCCTTGCTTGCACCACGCGACACCAACCCTTCCCCCTCGCGCGCGCGTCACCTCTGCGGCATCTCTGCCGTGCTCAGCCCGTCGCCGACCAGCCGCCACTCTCCGTCCCACCACGCGTGCCTCCGACCAGCAGCCTTAACGTGTGCGTTTTCAACCGTGTGTTGTGCTCGTACTGTGGGTATTTGTGGGTAAGTCCTCCTTCGCTACTATCGGTTTTGTTTGGTGTTGGTTGGCCAAACCATGGCCTGATTTATATGGTTAATTGATTTGTGCTTTGGGTTGGTTGTTGTTATGTAGTTTTGATACTTGTATCGTGGGTACAACACTCGATTTGATTCGTGCCTCGAAGACTTTGGACAGCCGTGCTAAGTCGAATTTTGGGTAAGTTGTGGGCTGATTTTTGTAGAGTAAAAGGCACTTGATGTGGCAGTTGGGTTGGTTTTAAATGATTGATATTGATATATGTTGAGATTAATTTTTTTGTTATATTTTCTGGGTCGTTTCAACTTATTTGGTCGTTCTGTTGACTGCTTCTCCGGGATAAAAATTTCTCTTGTTTGTCATGTATTATAATTAGCAGGTATGTGTGCTTTCAATTCCATGAGCGTTGTTCTAATTTTCTGTGACTTGTGTAAAGATTTTGTTTCCGTTGTTGTTTTATTGTGGATTAATCGTTTCGGTTTGGTTTATTAATCATTGAGTTTTGTTTGGGTGTTTTGTGAAACCTTGTTCTTGTTGGATATTAAGTGTTTCTTGAGGAATCAACCTGAACCTACAAGAAACTAGGGTATGATGATTCTAAAAAAAGTATCATAAACGATTTAGATGATACTTTTTTTCAATCATTGTATCGCACATCATCTATTCTCTTTAAATGACATTTCTTAAGAAGTATCATCGAAACTCTATAGATGATATTTTTTTCAATCATTGTAACGCACATCATCTATTCTCTTTGGATGACACTTTTTAAGAAGTATCATTAAAGCTTTTTTAATGATACTTGTCTTCAATCATTTATTCTTTTTTGATGACATATAAAATAGATCATCAATATTTTATCCATGATACCATAAAGTTATCAATAAAAATTTTATATTGATACTTCTTTATAATCACTAAATACTTCTTTAATAATTACGCACTATATATTTTTTTCCTCTCCATATCGATGATTGTGCATACGATAATGAAAGCTAAATGGTGTCCCAATCTAATAAAATATAGAAACTTTTATACATTTTATCAAAATCAACAAGTATTCATCTCAGTACTTTTTACATATGATCGTATATAAAACCACCATAACACTTGATAGAAAATGTAAATAATTTTTGCCACTAACCTATACAAAAAGAATAATATATTAATGCTCCTCTCTGAAGATCCATCATTTGGTTGAGTTTATGCAATACCTAACAGAGCAAACAAAACCCTATAGCTATCACACCTTACATCACATAAACTATCCTTTCAACTTCAATCATTCAACTCACATGCTTAAAAGATGTATGGAAAAACTTGTCATCAGTCAGAAAAAGGGAAACAATAGAAACCTTTTTTTCTTTTGAAAAAAATTGGAATCCTTTTTCTTTCAAGAAGAAATCCTCACTTCACTTGCATCCAAACCCCATTCTTCACTTGCATCCAAACCCCATTCTTAGTGCTTTCAAAAAAAAAGAAGAAGAAAAACTTAGTCTTAGTATCAATCATCATTCTATTTCTATCCAAGTATAAAAGATTTTGGTGGTTGCAATTCTATATGATCAATTTATCAAGAGTTCAATTCAATCTAAAGTTAACTTCAACAAATACTATCTAATCTCCAAAATTTAAACTTAAAGCTTTAAGAATTACCTCAACCATTAGAAAAGCAGGAATGATGGATCTCTCCAAGAAGTGCCCTGAAAAAAGTAATCATTTAGTTATTATGTTTTTACAGCAACAACGGAAACCAAGGATTGAATTCAATCTTTCTATCTAATAAAAGAAATGAGAATTTAGAGGAGAACAAGTCACAATAACACATAAGAAAGAAATACATAAATCTTCAAACCCATAAGCACTCAAAAAGACCCAATTTTTTTTAACAAATACGTAAATCATCCATCATGAAGCTGAAGACAACAAAAACTCAAATATAAATATCTCTAGCCAAAATACAAAGAAATAAATTATACGAATTATCCTTAATTATAAAGTTTAATTCATGAAATGTTACATTTTCAATGAAGAAGTAGCAAATGTGTCGTCAACTGAAATTGTTCCACAAAGATCATTGTTTGAGACATCGCTGAAAGAAAAGTCAAGAATAGTTAATTTTCCATAAAATGCAAGGAGATAGAGAGCGCAAGAGTAGAGAACAAAGTAGTTTATTAACCAAAACTTACAAAAATTTTAGTTTAGAGATTTATGCGAGCTCCCTCAAGATCGATCATGTCATCTTGTTGTTAATATACAAGTTGAACCAAATAAAATACATACTTCATCCTAAATGATGTTGAACTCAAAAAAATAAACCAAAAAGAAAAATTACTAGTATTTTTTTCTCCAGTTGCTTATATCATGTTAGAATAAAAGGTGGTGGATAAAATGGTTACAAAAATTACCTGTTGGAAGATTAACTCTAGCATAAGTTTGGCTGGAGGTTCGAAACATTCAACACAATGAAAATAACAAATTAGCACCATTTAAAACAAAAAAAAAGTTTAGAACCACTCTTCTAATTGAGAAATGTTTCTACCATATATATAGAAGACTTACAGCATCGTCGGGTGCATGACAAGTAGCTTTAATTGAAACTTGACAATACTAAAAAAGACAAAAAAGAAAGAAAGAAAGACAAGTAGCTTTAATTGAACTTGACAATACTAGTATTTTTTTCGTCGGGGGCGGCATGTTACATCATCCCTGTCTATCAGGCGCGAGATTAAAATCCTCAATGACACCAACCCAATGAGACCACAATACGTCGTGTCTCTACAACCTCTAGATGATGAAAACTAAGAGTTCTACTACAAATGCTTAACAAATCAGTCCCTAGAGATCACCAAACATGCTCGATTATTCTCATTCAATCATCCTAACAGGATACTATTCTTTACATGATCAAGACTAGCTACATACCACACATGTCATCACCAATTCACATACATACCGAGAGGAACGTAAAACAAGCGACAGAGGTAGCAACACACTAGGACCCCATAATCCTAGCATGTTTACAAGAAATACAATGATAGAAAAGTACATACACAATAGCACCCCGGGACCCCATAATCCCGAAGCACACATACAGTTATAACATGAAAGATACATACAGAAAAAGTGCCTCGGGACCCCATAATCCTGAAGCACAAGGTGTATATAACAAGCAAGTAACAACCCGACATACACTAAACATTACACATGTCAGCAACAATTCACAATCAACAATCTATCATCATCCCACATCCATATTTGAAAATATTACATATTGCAGCAAGAATAAATTTCACCTTGTGCAAGGTCCACACAACCCGGGTAAAGAATCCTTACTTGTTTCAAGATACAACACAATCCAACAACTTCCAACGAGCAAGGACTCAAACCACAACAACCTATCAATTAACATCCATAAGAATCAGCCACTAGAAACCAATCCTAATAATAGAAATATAGAACTTCAAACCAACAAGATCGACTTTGAAATTTACCCAAACACGATATCAACGAGGCTGTCCAAATCTTGACGAAGCACAACACCAACATAAACTTCAACACATCTTAAGATCTCATAAGAGCAAATGCCTAGCAAAGCAACCAACCATTGATCATAGTCATAGAACAACCCAAAACAATCAAGCGATTGACCACGAAATCGGAATAGAAAACTTACTTAAAACTCGACCAAATCGAGCGTGACACCAACAGAACCCGTGGCTGGCTGCGTGTCACAGGGTGGACGTCGTCGGCGCGGCTGCTTGCTGCACAGGTGAGCGGCAAGGTGAATGGCAGCTGATCGGCTGAACAGAGGCGTGACAGGGTCATTACGGACGGCATCAAGGCGTTGAGGTCATGCACACGTCTTCGCAGGGGCGGGCTTGCTCGAGCGAGAGGTTGGGACTTCGAGAGCGCAGGTTGCGCGAATTCGTGCGAGGCATGGGCTGTGCGACGACGTGGGTGGTGCGGGACAGAGGTGTAGCGCGCTCGCAAGACGGGTCTACTGCAGCGATGAAAACGTGAGGGCTGGAAGCAGAGGGCGACTATGGTGCGTTCTGAGCAGGTCGACGGCGATGGAGGTGCAGGACGGTGGCAGCGGCGGTAGAGGTTGGGGGCTAGGGTTAGAGGAGAAGAATGGAGAAGAAGAAGACTTTGGGTTTGACTATTTTTCTTTTTTCTTTTTATTTCAACACAACCTAAAAATAGGTTTTTTTTTTAATGGGTTTTTTAATCCCTTTTATTTATTTTAAATCAAGGCACAACTCTTCACCATTTTATTTTCAACTCCAAATAAACCATTGTTTTTCATAAAATGAACCTTTACTCTTTAATCACACCCAAATAAAACTCAACCCTTATTGTTCACTTATATATATATATATATATAATCTTTTAATGTGCCCTTCTTTTCTTTACAAAACAAGCCAACCCATTTCCACCAATGCCCCCAAGTTCCCACAATTTACCAAAATGCCCAACATTAAACTATAATTGCAAAAATGTCCTTAGGAGTAAAATCACCAAAAGTACCCCTATGACCAAATAACTATAATTTAACCCAAAACATTCGGGGGCATTACATTCACCATGTGCAGGGTCTACACAACCCGGGTAGAGAATCCTTACTAGTTTAAAAAAATACAAAACAATCCAAGAAAATTCTCCTGAGCTGCAGCCAAACAATCAATCAAACTCAGCCAAACAACCTAACAATTAACCTTAATCAGTAATTATCAAACTCAAACTACTTTTGAACTTTGAACAAACGATATTGACTTTGAAAACTCACTCGAAACTGGTATCCAGTTGGCTTACCAACACTTGGTGAAGCACAAACCAATAGAAACTTCAACATCCTTGAGATCTCACATGAACCAATGCCTAACAAAGCAACCCAACAATTTACCACATTTTTAATAATAATAAAAATTACCCTTTAGTCATAACAATCTAAAGCTAGTCAATCCAACCAAAAATCCAGCAAGGTTTTGAAACAGCTTACCCATTACACGAGTAGGACGAAACGACACGAGCGAAGAGTTGTTGTTGTTGTGGTTCATGAGCCGTTGAGCGCGAACGAGGCGGTTGACGCACGGTTGAGACACGAGCTACGACTAGGACGAGAGCTACGACGCTGGACGGCTGAGTCAGGACCGGCGCGGGTGGAGACGACACGACTTGGGCGAAGCTATACAGCGACGATTTGGGGTTGGGTGTGTCTGCGGCGACGCTGGGGCGAGAAGCTTGCCAGCTGCAAGTTGCGATGACACACGGATCGTGGGCGATGGGGGGCTAGTCGTGGGTGTTAAGGGGAGCGGGATGCGGATTCGCGTGCGGCTGGGCTCGATCCATTTTAGTGAGGTGCGGAGCGAGCAAGCAGGGTTGTGGCTGAGTCTTCGACGGCAGCAAGGGCGGTGGCTAGGGTTGGTGGAGATTGAAGATGAAGAAGAAGAAAGCTTTAGGGTTTTGTTTTTTTTTTTTATTAAATGTTTTCTTTTTTTCTTTTCTTTTAAAATGCTTATCTCCTTTACTTTACTCTTTTAAAACTCAAATGGGCTTTACATCAAATGCTAATTCCCCATTTATTTCTTTATTTCAAAATTTCTTTTACAATTCAACTAAATCAATTTTACACCAATTCTCCAAAAAGTTCTTAAAATTACAAAATTACTCAACCTTAGTTAATATTTGTAAAAATGGCCCCTATGGCAAAATTACCAAAATACCTCTTGAAGTTCAAACTAAACAAAATTACAACGAAAAAATCCATTTATAATTTATTTCTCTTTTTTAACAAAACAAAAATTAAACCCTTTTAATCATTTAATTTCTTTTCACAATTCCAAAACCCAATTTCCACAAATGCCTTAAAATTCTTGAAATTAAAAAATTAACTCAAAGTCAATTATCATTTACAAAATGGTCCCAAAGAGTAAAATTACCAAAATACCCCTGCGGTCAAAACTAACTAGCAATTATTCCATAAATCTAAAGGAACAAATAAATGAACCTGAAAGGTCTAACAGAAAATACGAGGAGTTACACTTTAGGTGGTTTGTTACAGGCCAAATTGAAAATCAAATCGCGAACTACAGGTGTGATTTGTAGAAGTTTTCGAGCGACTACCAAATGGAAGAAGAAAATGGTATGCACGCTTGGAGTGAAAGGATTTTCGGCAATGAAGTGGATAATGGGAGGATTCTAGGGCTCCAATTTTGATATGTTTTCAAAATGTTCCCTCAATTTTAAAACAATCACCTCAAAGGGTTGTATGCTTCTAAAACAAGAATTGGTGATTCATAGCTAATTTCCCTTATAAAAATGTTTAAAATAGTTATATATATATATAATTAGGGTGTTAAGTTCTACAAAACTATAGTTTAGAAGTAGTTAAAAAGAAAAATATATAATATTTAAAAATATCAAAATTATACTTATTTTTCTAAATCTTAATATGACTGAAAATTAATTTTATAAATTTATGATTCTAAAAAAGTGTCATAAACCGCGCATTTTTATATTTATGACACTTTTTTGTGATGGTAATTTTATTTTAATTACTGATTACTAGATGATCCTAATAAAGTGTCATAAAACACGTGTTTTTTATGACACTTTAATTGCTTCTCCCTCATAAATTTTATTTATCACAGGTGTCATCTAAACTCTTTTTTCTAGTAGTGATATGTTTTGATAGTGTTGGACAGCCGTGTTGTTTCCAGTTTTTGGGTAAGTTCCCTCAAGTTCCACAGAACATATTTGACCCATGTCTTGAATAATTTTACAAGGGGATGTAGATGTTACATTTTTTTTTTCTAATTTCTAGTTTTGCACTCTTCTATTTTTATTTAATTATCATAATTTGTTGTATTATGTTTTGTCCACAAAATTGATATAGATTGAAGTCCACACATTGTAAGTTTCTTCTAATGAAATATTTATTTCACTATAAGTTTCTTCTAATCCTTATTTGTACTTGTTTGATTAGTTAAGTGTTTCTATAGGAGTTCTCTGTTCTCAATTGAAATAAAATTTTCTTTTATCTTGGTATTTGTCAGATAAATTAGATGTTAGTCTCATGAAAGATGTTTAAATTTGTATGCTAAATTTCATTACTTATTTCATTAAGTTGTATGATGAATAATGATATTTAATTGGAGCTTATGACTGATTCTTTAGAATGCCAATGTTTTATTTTATATTTCGATTAATGTTGTTCTATGTAAGGGACCGACCCGAATGGGGCACTAAATGGGCTCTTACCCCAATGCATGCATTCAAAGTAAGGACATTAAACAGACATGATTTCGGATTCCAATTAAAACAAAACATTCAAAATAACTCCTTTAAAAACTAGACAATTTCCCTGGAACCTGTCCCTGTTTCCAAGCACCTGTTCCAAGATAAATACATTTCCAAAGTTTACTCTGATTAGAGATTTACTAAAAACCATTCAAAACATGTCTAAATACAATAATGCTGGAATCCACAAAATATTCAGAAAACATCCTAGGGCTCCGTGCCCGGCTACATGCATTCAGGGGAAAATAAAACATAAAGAGTCATAATACAAAAATCGAGTTGGAAGATGGGCCCCATGATCACAGCCTCCTCCTTGACCCATCCTGCCTCGCAACTTGGTTACTCGTGGAAAAACCACAGTAAGGGGGTGAGTAACGAATTACTCAAGAAGAATCCCCAACCGGTACAATACGATATACATGGTCATCTCGATGAGCGTATGCAAGCTATGGATATAAACACAGAATAGAGCACATAGCTTAGCCCACACTTGGGCCTCGGATGCCAGCTTAGGGTCTTAGTCCGGAATAATATCACCACACACCCAATACACAAGTTGCCCTATACGAGAAACAAGTCCCGCCTCACCTGCTCTCATCGTCGACGAAAGGTACACCGCTCACAATCCCGAGGAGCTCTCATCGGTCTTTGTAATGAGCGTAAGCATGCACCGCGTGCTCTCGCGCAGACTATGGGGGTGTCGGGCCCAGAGGCAAGTCGCCCATGTCGATCTACCACGCCTAACTAAATCTTTGGATCGGTGTCACCGACATAGGGGTGTGAGACACGACACGTAAACTATGTTAGCTGAACCACCGCACTGGGGCCAAGGAACGGTCGTGGTAGGCTTACACCATGAAGCCGTCCTCGCCTTAACAGTGGCAATCGGGGCTACGGCCGAACACGCCGAAGACGTGCCGATCGCCGGGACGAGGCAATGCCAAGTCATCATCCCGACCGCTGGGGCATTAACAATCGCCACCCTCACCCAAGATTGTAGGGCCTACCACTTGGGTTAGCTAATCCTCACGGGGTCCGGGCGGAGAATCGTCTCGACGCCCCCGCCATGGATGCAAGGTACTTTATGCATCAGCCGGATGATGCTATCTACCGCAACTCTAACTCCGCCCTAGCAAACAAAGAAACAATTCCATAAAATCCAATACGTGCTCAATAAGAATACAACGAGCCTAGCATGATACTACGAAGCAAGGAGCAGATACGAGCATGCTAGAAAGGAACAACCTAGCATGGATTAACATGAGAATTAATCAGGAACAACATGCTAATCGGGAATTCAGAATTGAGTACCTAGCTATACATGTCAATAAACACAAACAAGCAAATCAATCGGCAATCGTGATAATATATCGCAGCAGGTCCACACAACTTCGGTAAGAAACCCTTACCTTGGTCGGGGACGATTTGACACGAAAACCTAGGTGGCGAACGAACCCGAACTAGCTATCGAGAACCTATCAATCACAACAAAAATCACACAATATGCCTTAATATAATAAAACAAACAAGGCTCAACTCGGGAGCAAGTCACGAGGCTCGACGAACGCATTTAACGGGCCGGCGACGACACGAACGCGAGCAAAGAACTGGTTGGGCGGGCGCCACTGGGCGCAGGAATGGGGCGCGTGGCGCGCTGGCCGCGCTACTGGGCGCAGATGGGCGCAGAGCCGGGCGTTGGGCGCGAACGCGAGCGCGCGACGACGCGAAGCGCAGGCCGGGCGAGCGCGCACGACTCTTCGAAAGGCGGGGGGCTCGGGCGACGCGATGCGCCGGGCGTTGAGGCGCGAGACGCGCGCGGGGCACGGACGATGAGCGGCGTGGCTCGCGCATTGGCCGCTTCGGGCAAAGCGAGCTCTGGCGAATAGGGGCGAACAGAGGATCGGAGAAAACGAGCTCGATTCCGGCGATTGGAGGATTCGACGCGCGATTTGTTCTTTGGACCACTTCCCTACATTATTTGCACAAAACCACCCAAAGATTTTTCAGCGACGACTCACCGGAAAATGGAAGACGGAAACAGGGAGAACTTCGACGGAAAAGGAAGGAGAAGAAGAGAGAGAAGAAGAAGAAGAAGAAGAAGAAAAGGGAAGGAAAACTCACCGAAAGGAGACGATCGGCGAGGAGAACGGCGAGGGAGAGCTCGGTCGGTCGGGGAGAAATGGAGAAGGAAAATCGCGAGGAAGAAGAAGGAGGAAGAAGCTTCAGGCGAAAATTTCCTTTTAAACCAAAACGCGCATCAAACAGGCATATGTATTAGATCGCGCGTTTAGATTAACAAATGCGTCCAGTGGCTCGGTTGGCAACGCCCCTTGCCTAGCACGCGACACGTACTTGGCTCGAATCTCACTCGATGCACTATTTAATTCCCTATTTATTTTTACCTTTTCCCAAGCCCAAATGTCTTCACCAAAATTCCCGATCCCATTCAAATCGACTCATAATTTTTCCGGTAATTTACAATTTCAAAACCGGCCCTGTCGGCCCGACCCAAAATTACCAAAATGCCCCTGGGCCTCCCAGGAAGACCGGGATGAAATTACCGGGCCGTTACAATATTCCCCCCTTATAAGACTTTCGTCCTCGAAAGTCACTTAAGATTGGAACAGCTCGAGATACTGCAATCTCATCTCATCCTCCCGCTCCCAAGTGGCTTCCTCTAAACTCTGACTCCTCCACTGAACCTTTACCAACCGTATTTCACGATTACGCAGTGTCTTTGTCTCAAAAGCAAGAATCCCCACTGGCTTCTCCTCGAAGCTCAATCCTCATTCAGCTGCAAAGGCTCAAAATCACCAATGTGCGACGGGTCCCAAGACGTCTTTGTCTCAACATCGACACATGAAAAACAATGTGCATCGCCGACAATGACGGAGTCAAGGCTAATCGATAAGCAACCTTGCCGATCCTCAGAATCTCAAATGGACCAACAACACGGGGACTCAGCTTTCCACGCTTGCCAAACCTCAAAACACCTCGCATCGGTGCGACCTTCAAGAAAACATGTTGACCAACCTCAAACTCCAAATCTCGACGCCGAACATCGGCATAACTCTTATGTCGCTTTGAAGTTTGTCAACATACGAGCTCTAATCTTCTCGCGACGGCACCATTGGTCAGCTGCAGCAACTTCGGGACCCAAAACTCGCCTATCACCAACCTCTTCCCGAACACGGGAGATCGGCGCGCTTACCATACAAGGCCTCGAATGGAGCCATCTCGAACCGCCGATCGATAATAAGCGTTGTTATATGCAAACTCCATCGATCTGACATCTGGTCCCAATCGCACGGGAAATCCAACACACAAGCCCTTAACATATCTTCGAGAATGCGGTTCACCCTCTCCGGTCGTCCATCGGCCTCGAGGGTGAAAAGTCAGTCTTTGAAATCGCACTCGAGTGCCTAAACCCTTTCGGCGCTCTCCAGAAACGAGAAGTGAACCTCGAATCACGGTCAGACACGATTGTCACACGCACACCGTGATATCGAATGATCTGCTCCAAAAACAATCTGCGCCTTTGTTCCACGGTATAAGTGTCTCTACCGGGAATGAAGTGTGCGCTCTTAGTCAATCGATCGACTATCACCCAAATCTGAGAGAACTTCCTCGGAGTCCTCGGCAAACCAGAAATAAAGTTCTTGGAGATCTCTTCCCATTTCCACTGAGGCACACTCTCAGTGGGCTGAAACTAAACCATTTGGTCTCGCTGGGTGCCTTCACTTGCTGACAAGTGAGACATCAACTGACAAACTCCGCAACATCTCTTTTCATACCCATCCACCAGAATGTCTGCTTAAGATCCTGATACATCTTGGTACCCCCGAGGTGCCAAGCAAACGGAGAACTGTGGGCCTCTGAGAGCAACTCAGCTCGCAATCCTGCAACATCCGAAACACACAACCGGCCTCTGTACGTCAGCCCACTGTCTGGTGGATATACAAGTCAAAATCTCCATCAGCACTAACTGTAACGGCCCAGGTTTTCATCCCAGTCTTCCAGGTATGCCCAAGGGGTATTTTGGTAATTTATCGGGCCGTCAGGGTCGTTTATGTTCTTTCTAGTTGCTAAAAATATTGGATGGATTTATGTAGGTTTGTGAGGCTTCGTGGAAGGGTTTGAGCAAGGTTTGATGCAAAAGTAAAAATAAAGGAAATTGTGCTGCAGCTGGGGTTTGAACCCGAGTCTCCTAGAAAACTTGTGGGGATGTGTGCCAATTGAGCCATTTGGTGCTCTTGTTGCTCTGTCTGTATCATTTTATGGTTAGCCTTGGATTTTGGAGTTTTGGTGCATTTGGTTAAATGAAAAAGAATTAGGTTTTGTATGTCTTCTTCTCCAAAAGCCTTGTGGCCGTCCAAGCTCTTCTCCCTAGCTCTCCAAGCCGAGTTCCATCCCCTCTTTGCAGCCCCGAGGATCAATCATCGTTCCGGGTAAGTTTCATCTTCTTCTTCTTCTTCTTCTCCTCCTCCGATTGGTGTGTTGTTTGGCCGAGTGAATAGAAGTGAGTGTGTGTTGTGTTTGATTGCAGCCAACCGAGAGAAGCCTCCCAAAGAAGCAGATTCGCACGCCAAAGAACGCCAGATCACGCCCAGTCGCCGTGCTGCGCCCGCCCAATCGCCACCGTCGCCTGACAAAGAAGAGTCGGGCCCCACCTCAGATCGTCGCCGGCACTTCAGATCGCGCCAGTGTCGCGCTCAGATCGCGCCAGATCGCTCGCTCGTCGCACATCCAGCGCCCGCGCGTCTTCGCTCCGAGCAGATCGCCTGCAGAACGCCCTCACTGAAAATTCATCCCGGCCTTCGGGAGGCCCAGGCATTTTGGTAATTTTGGGTCGGTAGTTTTGAAATTTAAAATTGCCAGAATAATTACGAGTCAATTTGAATGGGATCGGGATTTTTGGCCGGTTTTGAAATTTAAAATTGCCAGAATAATTACGAGTCAATTTGAATGGGATCGGGATTTTTGGTGAAGGCGTTATGGCTTGGGAAGGAGCAAAATAAATAGGGAATTAAATAAAAGGCGCGAGCAGAATCGAACCAGTGGCCGTGTCGCATGCTAGGCGGAGGGCACACCACTGAGCCACCGCGCGCGCTTGTTAATCTAAACGCGCGTTCTATTATTTAAGCCCGCTTCGCCCCCTGTTTTGCTTTAAAAGGCGGCTCGTCCGAGCTTCGCCCCACCTTTCTTCTTCTTCTTCCTCGCGATCACCCCGACCGATCGGCTTTTCTCGCGAATTCTTCTTCCCCACGCCGACCTCGACTTGCCGGAGCTCCTCGCCGCTCGCCCTCCTCGGTAAGCTTTCCTTTCTCTTCTCTTCTCTTTTCCTTCTCCTCCGAATCCATTTCTTCTCCCTAGTGTCGTTTCCGTTCATCGGCCGAGTTGAGGCGATTTGAAGTATGGGTTTTGTGCAGCTAGTGTAGGGAGTTCTTCTTCAAGGAATCGGCCGTCGAATCCTCCTCGCCGCTCGAATTCGAGCTTCCTTTCCATCATCGCCTCGCTCGCTCTCGTTCGCCGTCGCGACGCGCGCAGCAGCAGCAACCAGCCAGCCGAGCCACGCCGCACTTCGTCCCGAGCTCGCGCTATCGCCCTCTCCCAGCCTCGTGTCGCGTTGCATCGCCGGCGCTAAGAAAAGCCACGCTCGTTTCGCCTCGACGACGCGCGCAGCTAGCAGCGCCATCCGCGCGCGTCCGCGCCTCGCGCCATGGCGCACCAACGCGCCCACGCGCCCATTTCTGCATACGCCAGCCGCGCCTTTCGAGCCCCGTTGTTGCCCGTTCGTGCAATCGGCTCGTTCGCGGCGTTCGTCGTGCCTCGTGAGTTGCTCCCCAGGTGAGCCTCATTTATTTTATTGTATTTAGGCCTATTGTGTGATTTTTGTGTTGATTGATAGGTTCCCGTAGCTAGATCGAGATTGTTCGCGACTTAGGATTTCGTGCCAAACCGCCCCCGACCAAGGTAAGGATTTCTTACCGGGGTGTGTGGACCACAGGATATTATATGTGATTGTTGATTGATTGCTTGTTTGTGATTATTGACATGTGTAGCTAGGTGCTTCAACTGAATTCCTGCTAGCATGATTTCTTGGTTAATTCTCATGTTAATCCATGCTAGGTTGTTCCTTTCTCGCATGCTCAGATTCTTCCTTGCTTCGTAGTATCATGCTAGGCTCGTTGTATTCTTATTGAGCACGTATTGGATTTTATGGAATTGTTTGTTGTTTGCTAAGCGGAGTTAGAGTTGCGGGTAGATAGCATCATCCGGCCCGATGCATAAAGTACCTTGCATCCATGGCAGGGACGTCGAGCAAGTCATTCCGTCCCTAGACCCCGTGAGGGATTTGCTAACACAAGCGGTAGGCCCTGCAATCTTGGGTGAGGGTGGCAGACCGTTAAATGCCCCAACCGTCGGGATGATGACTTGGCATTGCCTTGTCCCCTATAGTCGGCACGTCCTCGCGTGTTCGGCCGTAGCCCCCGATTGCCACTGTTAAGGTAAGGGCGGCTTCTCCGGTGTAAGCCTACCACGACCCGTTCCCTTAGCCTCAAAGTGCGGTGGTTCAGCCGACATAGTTTAAGTGTCCGTGTCTCACACCCTATGTCGGTGACACCGATCCAAAGATTTAGTTAGGCGTGGTGATCTGGACATGGGCGCTTTGCCTCTAGACCCAGCACCCCATGGTTCTGCAGAGCACGCGGTGCATGTTTACGCTCATTACGGCACGACCGGAGAGCTCCTCGGGATCTTGAGCAGTGTACCTTTCGCCGACAGATGACAGCCGAGGCCGGACTTGTTTCTCGATAGGCGACTTATGTATTGGACTGTGTGATGATTTTATTCGGACTAAGCCACCGAAGTTGGCATCCGAGGCCCAAGTGTGGGCTAAGCTATGTGCTCTATTCGTGTTATATTCATAGCTTGCATACGCTCATCGAGATGACCATGTGTAACGATTGTACCCCGGTTGGGGATTCTTACTGAGCGATTCGTTGCTCACCCTTATTATTGTGGTTTTTCCACAGTAACCGAGTTGCGAGACAGGGATGGTGAAGGAGGAGCCGTGATCATGGGGCCCACTTCTTCCAACTCGATTTTTGTATTATGACTCTCGTGTGTTTTTGTTTTCCTCTGAATGCATGTAGCGCACGAGAGCCTAGGATGTTTGTAAATATTTGTGGATTCCAAAGATGTTGTATCCGAACAAAGTTTGAATGGCTTTTAGTAAATCTCTCGATCGAGTAAACTTTGGAAATGTTTTTATCCCGAACAGTGCTTGGAAACAGGATGAGTTTTGTGGAAATTGTCTAGTTTTTAAAGGGGTTATTTTGAATGTTTTGTTTTAATTGGAATCCAAATCATGTCTGTTTAAATGTCCTTTACTTTGAATGCATGCATTGGGGTAAGGGCCCATTTAGTGCCCCATTCGGGTCGGTCCCTTACGCTTGGTATCGAGCTTAGAGTCATAAATTCGTAGTATGACCGTTGTTGTAGGTCGTTTTCCCATGATCACTAGCACTGGCTACCATCAGTACGCCTAAGTTTACTATTTGTTGTTTAAAAAGGGTTAAGAATTTACAACACCTGCCAACTAGTGTATGCCTTGTGTAGTATTGTGGAGCGGAGACGAGCATGTTCTCGACTCGTTATTGGTTTGGGTGTAGATCGCCAAAGATGCCGCATTACTACGCGCCGGAAGAGGACGCCCGAGAAGAGGCCGAGGTGTCGGGATCGGATCGACACCGCAGGACATCGTCCCAAGCCGAGACGGATAGCATTCCGCCCGTAGCTCCCGGTTGAGGCCAGAGTAGGCATTGAGGCGATCGTGGCGCCGTGGAGATCGCCTCCCGGAGCAGAATTTGCTAATTCCATGAGGTCTATGGTGGTTGACTCGTTGAGTGGCAGAGAGGCGAGACCTGTGCTTTATTGGCAAAGACAAGCGGGAAGAGTCCCGAGCTCGGATCGAGCGGTGACTCGTTTGTTTTGAGCAGGGCGCAAAGAAGACTCAGCCCCCCAGGCAGAGCCAGCCTTTGAGGCGTAAGTGGCGGCGAATGTGAAGGTGCCATGAACTTGGTAAATGGTTGAAGGACTTCGTAAAGTGGAACCCCGATAAGTTTGACGCCACAGTGACGCTTTATCAAGACCAGATGGATTGCCCATTTGGAGTACACCTTCCGATTATGGTGTGCCCCGATGTGCAGAGGGCGAGGTGTGCAAAACCCATGCGTTAGGGGCGTAGCTAGATGGTGGTGGGAGTCCACCTTGAGTGAGAGACCACCTGGTCTCCACCGCCACCGGGAGTTCTTTAAGTCCGAGTTCAGTGGTCAAATATATTAGCGATGAGGCTCAAGAGAAGATGGTGGCACTTTTCCAAAATCTGCAGCAGGTTCGATTCGATAGAAGAATACGAGAGGAAGTTTTCTGAGTATGGTTATTTTGCTCGCACTAATAGCGACCTCGAGTTGAAAATTCGGAAGTTCATTTCTCGTGTCCGAGGCGTGGTGTGTCTCAGATGTCAGGCCCCCGCCCCTATCACTTATGCTAAAGCCGCTCAGCTTGGCCACTATTTACAATGGAAAGTATCTCGCCGAGCCGGGCGCGGGCGCCGCCCCGGTGCTGCGCCCCGTCCCAAATAGTAGGGGGCGTAAGAGGAGGTTTGAGTTCGCAGGGGGGCGCGCCGCCGGCAAGGGCGCCTGCAACCGGATCGCCAGGATGCCGGCCCAGTTCCAGCCTCGCCAGCAGGGCGGTCCGAGGCAGGTTCCCGCCTGTGCCACTTGTGGAAGAGTCCACTTTGGAGCTTGTCAGACCGGGCCCAGGCGATGTTTCAGATGTGGAAGAGAGGGTCATACGATCCGTTTCGCGATCACCACTATGGCGATTCGGCTGTCTGCAGCAGCAGCAGGGGGGCGGGTGTTCGCTACGAACCGTCAGAGGCCGAGCGTGCGGATGCCGCAGGTGGCGTGTACGCTTCTTGTTTTGGATCATTGTGCATTTGTCTTGTGACTCTGGTTCTACGCACTCATTTGTATCTGCTTTTGTTTGTCGAGCATGCTAAGTTGAGATTAGAGCCTCTAGGTTTTGAATTATCTCGCTGCTACTCCTTCGGAGAGTTAATATGTTAGCTAAAGATAAGATTAGGATGGCCGGATCGAGATATCCAGGAGAGTTCTTTGGTGGCTACGCTCATAGTTCTACCCATGAGTGGTTTCGACGTGATTCTTGGTATGGAATGGTTAGCCGCTAACCACGCATTGATTGACCGCCACCGGAAGGAAGTAGTGTTCAAAGCCGCCGGTCGGCCCACCTTCAAGTTTCGTGGAGCCTGTGGTGGAGTTTGCCCGCCGATGGTGTCACCGTGAAAGCCCGTCGTTTGCTAGCTCATGGAGCTTGGGGCTACCTAGCCAAATTGTCCGAGAGAGCCGCCCTCACCGATCGCTGATCAAGTGCCTAAGCAGCGAGTTTGCCGACGTGTTCCCTAAGGGAATTACCGGGGTTGCCCCCGAAGAGAGAGGTTGACTTCACAATTGAGCTCGAGCCGTGGACCCTCCCTATCTCGAAGGCTCCAGATCGTATGGGCGCCACCGAGCTAAAGGAATCAAGGTTCACCAAGGAGATGTTAGATCGAGGATTCATCCGTCCGAGTGTGTCCTCGTGGGGAGCGCCAGTGTTGTTTGTGAAGAAAAAGGATGGTTCGATGCGCCTATACATTGACTATCGTGAGCTTAATAAGGTGATCGTGAAGAATAAATATCCGCTGCCCCGTGATCGACAATTTGTTCGATCGCCTTCAGGAGCTTCCGTGTTCTCCAAGATAGATTTGAGATCCGGGTATCACCGGGCCATGGATTAGGACGCCGACATTCCTAAGACAAATGCTCGTGTCTAGATATGGGCACTACGAGTTTGGGGTCATGTCGTTTGGATTGACAAATGCACCAAAGCAGCTGCTCATGGACATGATGGATAGGGTGTTCAAAGCATTTTTGGACAGCTTCGTCATTGTGTTCATTGACGATATTCTCGATCTATTCAAGGACTGTAAAGGATCATGCAGAGCATTTGAGGAAAGTGTTGTCACCTTGAGGAAAACCACTTTATGCGAAATTTTCCAAATGTGAGTTCGTTGGAACAAGTGGCCTTCTTAGGTCATATAGTCTCGAGAGATGGTATATAGTGTGGATCCTGCAAAGATTGAGGCCGTGAGTTCGTGGGCCAGCCGACTTCTGCCACGAGATACGCAGCCTTCCTAGGTTTGGCGTGTTACTACCGTCGGTTTGTTAAGGATTTTTCCGCCATAGCCTCGCCCTCACTCGTCCGACGAGGAAGGGTGTCGAGTTTGTTTGGGACGGTAGGTGTGATGAGAGCTTTGCTGTGCTCTGCGCAGCTTTGACTTCACTTCTGTTGGCAATCCGGAGAGGGGACAGTGGTTTCGTGGTTTACGCTGATGCTTCCAAGTTCGGGTTGGGTTGTGTGTTGATGCAAAGACGGAAGGTCATTGCTTATGCTTCCCGTCACCAAGCCATATGAGCAGTAACTATCCGACTCATGATATGGAGTTGGCGCAGCAGTGGTGTTTGCAATCAAGATTTGGAGGCATTATCTATACGGTGAGCGGATTCAGATGTTTACCGATCACCGAGCCTCAAGTATCGCTTTACCGCAAAGAGTTGAACATGAGGCAGAGGAGATGGTTAGAGCTAGTGAAAGATTATGATTGCGAGATTCTGCACCATCCGGTAAAGCCAACGCTGTAGCCGATGCCTTAAGTAGAAAAAGACGCACTGGTCAGATCGCCGAGTTCCCACCAGCATTGCGAGAGAGAGTTCGAAATGGGCCGAGATTGCAGATTGGCGGGTGAGGTTATCGCCAGAGTAGCTCATGGATACCCAAACCATCGATTAGGCAATGGATTATTGATAGTCACCGAGTGACCCCGCACTTAAGAGGTTGGTGATGTAATCTGTTGACGGCGACTTTGATTTTGTATATTCACCGCATGTTGGGTCGACGACAGAGGCCGGATGTGTGTTCCGGATGTTGCCGGTTTCATGAGCGAGTTGCTCTCGAGGCCCACGCTTCTCGCGTTTGCTTGGCACCCCGGGGTACCAAGATGTATCAGATCTTAAGCAGACATTCTCGTGGATGGGTATGAAAAGAGGTGTTATGAGTTTGTCACCGATGTCTCACTTGTCGCCAAGTGAAGGCACCCAGCAGACCACCGGATTGTTGCAACTACCGAGTGTGCCTCGTTGGAAATGGGAAGAAATCTCCATGGACTTCATTTCGGGTTTGCAGAGGACTCGAGGAAGTTCACTCAGATCCGGGTGATAGTTGACCGCTTGACTAAGAGCGCACACTTCATTCCCTGTGAGAGACACTTATACCGTGGAACAGCTGGGCGCACTGCTTTTAGAGCAGATCATTCGCTATCACGGTGTGCCCGTGAGGATCGATTCGACCGTGATTCGAGGTTCACTTCTCGCTTTCGAGAGCGCCCGTAAGGGTTTAGGCATCGAGTGCGCTTTCAAGACAACTTTTCACCTCGCATCGATGGTCGATCGAGAGGGTGAACCGATTCTCAAGATATGCCGAGGGCTTGTGTGTTGGATTTCCGCGCTTGGGACAAAGATTCAGATTCGATGGAGTTTGCATATAACAACGCTTATCGATCGGACGATTTATCTGATGGCTCCATTCGAGGCTTTGTATGGCAAGCGCTGCCGATCTCCCGTGTTTCGGGAAGAGGTTGGTGATAGGCGTGTTTTGGGTCCCGAAGTTGCCGCGCAATTGACCAATGATGTTGTGCGTAAGATTAGAGCCCGTATGTTGACACCCAGAGCGCATGTAAGAGTTATGCCGATGTTCAAGTCGGATTGGAGTTTGAGGTTGGTCAAGATGTATTCTCAAGGTCGCACCAATGCGAGGAGTTTTGAGGTTTGGCAAGCATGGGAAGCCGAGCCCCGCTTTTTTGGTCCGCTTGAAATCCCGAGAGGATCGGTCAAAGTTGCTTATCGATTAGCCTTGCCTCCGCCATTGTCGCAGCATGTACGTTGTATTTCATGTATCGATGTTGAGGCAAGACGCGCCGGACCGCCGCGCACATTGTGGATTTTGAGCCTTTGCAATTGAATGAGGATTTGAGCTTCGAGGAAAAGCGGTGGGAATTCTTGCCTTTGAGACAAAGACATCGCGTAATCGTGAAATCCGGCCAGTAAAGGTTCAAAGTGGAGGAGTCGAGTTCAGAGGAAGCCACTTGGGAGCGGGAGGATGAGATGAGATTGCATTATCCCGAGTGTTTTTATCTTAAGTGACTTTCGAGGACGAAAGTCTTGTAAGGGGGAGTATTGTAACGGCCCGGAAAATTCATCCCGCCTTTTCCGGAGGCTGTGGGCATTTTGGTAATTTGGGTCGGGCCGGTTTTGAAATTTAAAATTGCCGTAATAATTACGAGTCAATTTGAATGGGATCGGGATTTTTGGTGAAGGCGTTTGGGCTTGGGAAGGAGCAAAAATAAATAGGGAATTAAATAGCGCGCCGAGCAGAATCGAACAGTGGCCGTGGTCGCATGCTAGGCGGAGGGGGCACAACACTGAGCCACCGCGCGCGCTTGTTAATCTAACGCGCTGCTTCTATTATTTAAGCCCGCTCGTCCCCCTATTTTGCTTTAAAAGGCGCTCGCCCGAGCTTCGCCCCACACCTTTCTTCTTCTTCCTCGCGATCACCCCGACCGATCGGCTTTTCTCGCGAATTCTTTCTTCCCCACGCCGACCTCGACTTGCCGAGCTCCTCGCCGCTCGTCTCCCTCCAGTAAGCTTTCCTTTCTCTTCTCTTCTCTTTTCCTTCTCCTCCGAATCCATTTCTTCTCCCTAGTGTCGTTTCCGCTCATCGGCCGAGTTGAGGCGATTTGAAGTATGGGTTTTGTGCACTAGTGTAGGGAGTTCTTCTTCAAGGAATCGCCGCCGAATCCTCTCTCGCCGCTCGAATTCGAGCCTTTCCATCGCCTCGCTCGCTCGCTCGCCGTCGCGACGACGCAGCAGCAGCGCCTCGCCCGCCGAGCCACGCCGCGACTTCGTCCGTCCCGAGCTCGCGCGCGCCTCCTCTCCCAGCCTCGTGTCGCGTTGCATCGCCGGCGCCAGACGAGCCACGCCTGCTTCGCCCTGCATCGCCGCGCGCAGAAGCAGCCGCATCCATCCGCGCGGCCCGCGCCTGGCGGCAGGCGCACCCAACGCGCCCACGCGCCCATTTTCGCGCCCCGCGCGCGCCTTCGAGCCCCGTTGCGCGCCGCTCGCGTGCAATCGCTCGCTCGCGGCGTTCGCCGTGCCTCGTGAGTTGCTCCCAGCCGAGCCTCATTTATTTTATTGTATTTAGGCCTATTGTGTGATTTTTGTGTTGATTGATAGGTTCCCTGTAGCTAGATCGAGATTGTTCGCGACTTAGATTTCGTGCCAAACCGCCCCCGACCAAGGTAAGGATTTCTTATCGGGTTGTGTGGACCCGCGATATTATATGTGATTGTTGATTGATTGCTTGTTTGTGATTATTGACATGTGTAGCTAGGTGCTTCAACTCAATTTCTGCTAGCATGATTTCTTGGTTAATTCTCATGTTAATCCATGCTAGGTTGTTCCTTTCTCGCATGCTCAGATTCTGTTCCTTGCTTCGTAGTATCATGCTAGGCTCGTTGTATTCTTATTGAGCACGTATTGGATTTTATGGAATTGTTTGATGTTTGCTAAGGGCAAAGTTAGAGTTGCGGTAGATAGCATCATCCGCCCGATGCATAAAGTACCTTGCATCCATGGCGTGGACGCCGAGCAAGTCATTCCGCCCCCCCGACCCCGTGAGGGATTTGCTAACCCGAGCGGTAGGCCCCGCAATCTTGGGTGAGGGTGGCGCATCGTTAAATGCCCCAACCGTCGGGATGATGACTTGGCATTGCCTTGTCCTCGATAGTCGGCACGTCCTCGCCGTGTTCGGCCGTAGCCCCGATTGCCACCTGTTAAGGTAAGGGCGGCTTCTCGGTGTAAGCCTACCACGACCCGCTCCCTTAGCCTCAAAGTGCGGTGGTTCAGCCGACATAGTTTAAGTGTCCGTGTCTCACACCCTATGTCGCTGACACCGATCCAAAGATTTAGTTAGGCGTGCAGGATCGGACATGGGCGCCTTGCCTCTAGACCCGGCACCCCATGGTTCTGGCAGAGCACGCGGTGCATGTTTACGCCATTACAAACACGACCGAGAGCTCCTCGGGATCTTGAGCCGCTGTACCTTTTCGTCGACGAAAGAGACAGCCGAGGCCGGACTTGTTTCTCGTGATAGGCGACTTATGTATTGGATCGTGGTGATGATTTTATTCCGGACTAAGCCACCGAAGTTGGCATCCGAGGCCCAAGTGTGGGCTAAGCTATGTGCTCTATTCGTGTTATATTCATAGCTTGCATACGCTCATCGAGATGACCATGTATATCGATTGTACCCCGGTTGGGGATTCTTACCGAGCGATTCGTTGCTCACCCTTATTATTGTGGTTTTTCCATGTGTAACCGAGTTGCGAGACAGATGGTCAAGGAGGAGCCGTGATCATGGGGCCCATCTTCCAACTCGATTTTTGTATTATGACTCTCGTGTGTTTTTGTTTTCCCGAATGCATGTAGACGCACGGAGCCCTAGGATGTTTGTAAATATTTGTGGATTCCAAAGATGTTGTATCCGAATGTGTTTTGAATGGCTTTTAGTAAATCTCTCGATCAGAGTAAACTTTGGAAATGTTTTTATCCCGAAATGTGTGCTTGGAAACAGGGGACAAGTTTCGTGGAAATTGTCTAGTTTTTAAAGGGGTTATTTTGAATGTTTTGTTTTAATTGGAATCCAAATCATGTCTGCTTAAATGTCCTTTACTTTGAATGCATGCATTGGGGTAAGGGCCCATTTAGTGCCCCATTCGGTCGGTCCCTTACAGCTTGGTATCGAGCTTAGAGTCAAAATTCGTAGTATGACCCGTTGTTGTAGGTCGTTTTCCCATGATCACTAGCACTGGACACCCATCAGTACGCCTAAGTTTACTATTTGTTGTTTAAAAAGGGTTAAGAATTTACAATACCGCCAACTAGTGTATGCCTTGTGTAGTATTGTGGAGCGGAGACGAGCATGTTCTCGACTCGTTATTGGTTTGGGTGTAGATCGCCAAAGATGCCGCTTACCCGCGCGGAAGAGGACGCCCGAGAAGAGGCCGAGGTGTCGTGGATCGGATCTCGACACCGCAGGACATCGCCCCAAGCCGAGACGGATAGCATTCCGCCCGTAGCTCCCGCTGAGGCCAGAGTAGGCATTGAGGCGATCGCGGCGCCGTGAGATCGCCTCCCGGAGCAGTAATTTGCTAATTCCATGAGGTCTATGGTGGTTGACTCGTTGAGTGGCCAGAGGGCAGAGAGACCTGTGCTTTATTGGCAAAGACGGCGGGAAGAGTCCCGAGCTCAGACGAGCAAATGACTCGTTTGTTTCAAAGCAGGCGCAAAGAAGACACCCCCACTCCCGCAGAGCCAGCAGCCTTTGAGGCGTATGGCGTATGTGCCATGAACTTGGTAAATGGTTGAAGGACTTCGTAAAGTGGAACCCCGATAAGTTTGACGCCACAGTGACGCTTTATCGCAGAAATGATGGATTGCCCATTTGGAGTACACCTTCCCCGATTATGGTGTGCCCCGATGTGCAGAGGCCGAGGTGTGCAGCCTCATGCGTTAGGGGCGAGCTAGATGGTGGTGGGAGTCCACCTTGAGTGAGAGACCACCTGGGTCTCCACCGCCACCGGGAGTTCTTTAAGTCCGAGTTCAGTGGTCAAATATATTAGCGATGAGGCTCAAGAGAAGATGGTGGCACTTTTCCAAAATCTGCAGCAGGTTCTCGATTCGATAGAAGAATACGAGAGGAAGTTTTCTGAGTATGGTTATTTTGTTCGCATGCCTAATAGCGACCCTCGAGTTGAAAATTCGGAAGTTCATTTCTCGTCCGAGGAGGCAGGTGTGTCTCAGATGTCAGGCCCCCGCCCCTATCACTTATGCTAAAGCGCGTTCACTTGGCCACTATTTACAATGGAAAGTATCCGCCGAGCGGGCCGGCGCCGCCCGGGTGCCGCGCCCCGTCCCACCAGAGGGGCGTAAGAGGAGGTTTGAGTTCGCAGGGGGGCGCCGCCGCCGCCAAGGGCGCGCCTGCAACCGGATCAGAGGATGCCGGCCAGCCTCCACCGCGCCAGCCAGGCGGTCCGAGGCAGTTCCCACTGTGCCACTTGTGGAAGAGTCCACTTTGGAGCTTGTCGGGCCGGCCCAGCGATGTTTTCGAGATGTGGAAGAGAGGGTCATACGATCCGCTTTCGCGATCACCAGCCTATGGCGCTTCACTGCGGCAGCAGCAGCAGCAGGTCGGGTGTTCGCTACGAACCGTCAGAGGCCGAGCGTATGCGGATGCCGCAGCGGCAAGGTGTACGCTTCTTGTTTTGGATCATTGTGCATTTGTCTTGTTTGACTCTGGTTCTCACGACTCATTTGTATCTGCTTTGTTTGTCGAGCATGCTAAGTTGAGATTAGAGCCTCTAGGTTTTGAATTATCTGCTGCTACTCCTTCGGAGTTAATATGTTAGCTAAAGATAAGATTAAGGATGGCCGGATCGAGATATCCGGAGAGTTCTTTGGTGGCTACGCCATAGTTCTACCCATGAGTGGTTTCGACGTGATTCTTGGTATGGAATGGTTAGCCGCTAACCACGCATTGATTGACCGCCACCGAAGGAAGTAGTGTTCAAAGCCGCCGGTCGCCCACTTCAAGTTTCGTGGAGCCTGTGGTGGAGTTTGCCCGCCGATGGTGTCACCGTGAAAGCCCGTCGCTTGCTAGCTCATGGAGCTTGGGGCTACCTAGCCAAATTGTCCGAGAGAGCCGCCCTCACCGATCGTTGATCAAGTGCTTGGGTTGTGCGAGTTTGCCGACGTGTTCCTCGAGGAATTACCGGTTGCCTCAAAGAGAGGTTGACTTCACAATTGAGCTCGAGCGTGGACCTCCCTATCTCGAAGGCTCCGTGATCGTATGGCGCCACCGAGCTAAAGGAATCAAGGTTGGTGAAGGAGATGTTAGATCGAGGATTCATCCGTCCGAGTGTGTCCTCGTGGGGAGCGCCAGTGTTGTTTGTGAAGAAAAAGGATGGTTCGATGCGCCTATACATTGACTATCGTGAGCTTAATAAGGTGATCGTGAAGAATAAATATCCGCTGTTCCAGATCGACAATTTGTTCGATCACCTTCAGGAGCTTCCGTGTTCTCCAAGATAGATTTGAGATCCGGGTATCACCGGGCTATGGATTAGGGACGCCGACATTCCTAAGACATGCGTTCGTGTCTAGATATGGGCACTACGAGTTTGGGGTCATGTCGCTTGGATTGACAAATGCACCAAAGCAGCTGCTCATGGACATGATGGATAGGGTGTTCAAAGCATTTTTGGGACTTCGTCATTGTGTTCATTGACGATATTCGATCTATTCAAGGACCTGTAAAGGATCATGCAGAGCATTTGAGGAAAGTGTTGTTGTCACCTTGAGGGAAAACCACTTTATGCGAAATTTTCCAAATGTGAGTTCTGGTTGGAACAAGTGGCCTTCTTAGGTCATATAGTCTCGAGAGATGGTATAGCTGTGGATCCTGCAAAGATTGAGGCCGTGAGTTCGTGGGCCAGGCCGACTTCGGTTACCGAGATACGCAGCTTCCTAGGTTTGGAAGGTGTTACTACCGTCGGTTTGTTAAGGATTTTTCCGCCATAGCCTCGCCCCTCACTCGCCCGACGAGGAAGGGTGTCGAGTTTGTTTGGGACGGTAGGTGTGATGAGAGCTTTGCTGTGCTCTGCGCAGCTTTGACTTCACCCAGTGTTGGCGGCCCCGAGGGGACAGTGGTTTCGTGGTTTACGCCGATGCTTCCAAGTTCGGGTTGGGTTGTGTGTTGATGCAAAGACGGAAGGTCATTGCTTATGCTTCCCGTCACCAAGCCATATGAGCAGAACTATCCGACTCATGATATGGAGTTGGCAGCAGTGGTGTTTGCACTGAAGATTTGGAGGCATTATCTATACGGTGAGCGGATTCAGATGTTTACCGATCACCAGAGCCTCAAGTATCTGTTTACCCAGAAAGAGTTGAACATGAGGCAGAGGAGATGGTTAGAGCTAGTGAAAGATTATGATTGCGAGATTCTGCACCATCCGGTAAAGCCAACGTTGTAGCCGATGCCTTAAGTAGAAAGACGCCGCAGACTGGTCAGATCGCTGAGTTCCCGGCCCCGCATTGCAGAGAGTTCGAGCGGGCCGAGATTGCAGATTGCCGGGTGAGGTTATCGCCGAGTAGCTCATTGATGATACCCAAACCATCGATTAGGCAATGGATTATTGATAGTCACCGAGTGACCCCGCACTTAAGAGGTTGGTTGACGTAGATCGTGTTGACGGCGACTTTGATTTTGTATATTCACCGCATACATGGGTCGACGACAGAGGGCGGATGTGTGTTCGGATGTTGCCGGCTTATGAGCAGAGTTGCTCTCGAGGCCCACATTCTCCGCTTGCTTGGCACCCCGGGGTACCAAGATGTATCAGATCTTAAGCGTACATTCCGTGGATGGGTATGAAAAGAGGTGTTGCGGAGTTTGTCATCGATGTCTCACTTGTCGCCAAGTGAAGGCACCCAGCAGACCACCGGATTGTTTTGCAACCACCGAGTGTGCCTCTCAGTGGAAATGGGAAGAAATCTCCATGGACTTCATTTCGGGTTTGCAGAGGACTCGAGGAAGTTCACTCAGATCCGGGTGATAGTTGACCGCTTGACTAAGAGCGCACACTTCATTCCCGGTGAGAGACACTTATACCGCGGGAACAAGTTGGGCGCACTGCTTTTTAGAGCGATCATTCGCTATCACGTGTGCCCGTGAGGATCGATCGACCGTGATTCGAGGTTCACTTCTCGCTTCGAGAGCGCCCGAAGGGTTTAGGCATCGAGTGCGTTTCAAAGACAACTTTTCACACCTCGCATCGATGGTCGATCGAGAGGGTGAACCAGATTCTCAAGATATGCCGAGGGCTTGTGTGTTGGATTTCCCGCAATTGGGACCAGATTCAGATTCGATGGAGTTTGCATATAACAACGATTATCATCGACGATTCAGATGGCTCCATTCGAGGCTTTGTATGGCAAGCGTTGCCGATCTCCCGTGGTTCGGGAAGAGGTTGGTGATAGGCGTGTTTTGGGTCCCGAAAGTTGCCGCAATTGACCAATGATGTTGTGCGTAAGATTAGAGCCCGTATGTTGATGTGACCTGCAGCGCATGTAAGAGTTATGCCGATGTTCGAAGTCGGGATTTGGAGTTTGAGGTTGGTCACGATGTATTCTCAAGGTCGCACCAATGCGAGGAGTTTTGAGGTTTGGCAAGCATGGGAAGCCGAGCCCCGCTTTTTTGGTCCGCTTGAAACTCGGAGAGGATCGGTCAAAGTTGCTTATCGATTAGCCTTGCCTCCGTCATTGTCGCGAGTACGTGTATTTCATGTATCGATGTTGAGGCAAGATGCGTCGGACCCGCCGCACATTGTGGATTTTGAGCCTTTGCGGTGAATGAGGATTTGAGCTTCGAGGAAAAGCCGCTGGGAATTCTTGCCTTTGAGACAAAGACATCGCAGTAATCGTGAAATCCGCTCGTAAAGGTTCAAAGTGGAGGAGTCGAGTTCAGAGGAAGCCACTTGGGAGCGGGAGGATGAGATGAGATTGCATTATCCCGAGTGTTCAATCTTAAGTGACTTTCGAGGACGAAAGTCTTGTAAGGGGGAGTATTGTAACGGCCCGGAAAATTCATCCCGCCTTTCGGGAGGCCCAGTGGGCATTTTGGTAATTTTGGGTCGGGCTGTTTTGAAATTTAAAATTGCGTAATAATTACGAGTCAATTTGAATGGGATCGGGATTTTTGGTGAAGGCGTTTGGGCTTGGGAAGGAGCAAAATAAATAGGGAATTAAATAGCGCGTCGAGCAGAATCGAACAGGCGCGTGTCGCATGCTAGGCGGAGGGCACAACACCACCGAGCCACCGCGCGCGCTTGTTAATCTAAACGCGCGCGTTCTATTATTTAAGCCCGCTCGCCCCCTATTTTGCTTTAAAAGGCAGCTCGCCCGAGCCGCCCCACCTTTCTTCTTCTTCTTCCTCGCGATCACCCCGACCGATCGGCTTTTCTCGCGAATTCTTCTTCCCCCACGCCGACCTCGACTTGCCGGAGCTCCTCGCCGCTCGTCTCCCCTCCAGTAAGCTTTCCTTTCTCTTCTCTTCTCTTTTCCTTCTCCTCCGAATCCATTTCTTCTCCCTAGTGTCGTTTCCGCTCATCGGCCGAGTTGAGGCGATTTGAAGTATGGGTTTTGTGCGTGCTAGTAGTGGGGGAGTTCTTCTTCAAGGAATCGGCCGCCGAATCCTCCTCGCCGCTCGAATTCGAGCTTCCTTTCCATCGCCTCGCTCGCTCTGTTGGCCGCCGCCGTGACGCGCGCAGAGAGCCCACCGCCGAGCCACGCGCCGCACTTCGTCCCGAGCTCGCGCGCGTCCTCTCCGGCCTCGTGTCGCGTTGCATCGCCGGCGCCAGACGAGCCACGCCTGTTCGCGCCGCGACGCCGCGCAGTTAGCGGCGCCATCCGCGCGCGCGCTCGCGCGCCATGCAGCGCACCTAACGCGCCCACGCGCCCATTCGCGCGCTTCGCGCGCGCCTTCGAGCCCCGCGCTGTTGCCCGTTCGTGCAATCGGCTCGTTCGCGTGCGCTCGCCGTGCCTCGTGAGTTGCTCCAGCCGAGCCTCATTTATTTTATTGTATTTAGGCCTATTGTGTGATTTTTGTGTTGATTGATAGGTTCCTGTAGCTAGATCGAGATTGTTCGCGACTTAGGATTTTCGTACAAACCGCCCCCGACCAAGGTAAGGATTTCTTCTTCAGGGGTTGTGTGGACCCGCGATATTATATGTGATTGTTGATTGATTGCTTGTTTGTGATTATTGACATGTGTAGCTAGGTGCTTCAATCTGAATTTCTGCTAGCATGATTTCTTGGTTAATTCTCATGTTAATCCATGCTAGGTTGTTCCTTTCTCGCATGCTCGACCATTTCCTTGCTTCGTAGTATCATGCTAGGCTCGTTGTATTCTTATTGAGCACGTATTGGATTTTATGGAATTGTTTGATGTTTGCTAAGGGCAGGTTAGAGTTGCAGGTAGATAGCATCATCCGGGCCTGATGCATAAAGTACCTTGCATCCATGGCAGGGACGTCGAGCAAGTCATTCCGTCCCTAGACCCCGTGAGGGATTTGCTAACCCGAGCGGTAGGCCCTGCAATCTTGGGTGAGGGTGGCAGACTGTTAAATGCCCCAACCGTCGGGATGATGACTTGGCATTGCCTTGTCCTCGATAGTCGGCACGTCCTCGGCGTGTTCGGCCGTAGCCCCGATTGCCACTGTTAAGGTAAGGGCGGCTTCTCGGTGTAAGCCTACCACGACCCGCTCCCTTAGCCTCAAAGTGCGGTGGTTCAGCCGACATAGTTTAAGTGTCGTGTCTCACACCCTATGTCGGTGACACCGATCCAAAGATTTAGTTAGGCGTGGTGACTGGACATGGGCAGCTTGCCTCTAGACCGGCACCCCCATGGTCTCGCAGAGCACGCGGTGCATGTTACGCGCCATTACAACACGACCGGAGAGCTCCTCGGGATCTTGAGCGGTGTACCTTTCGGCCGATGAGAGATGTGCCGAGACCGGACTTGTTTCTCGTATAGGCGACTTATGTATTGGGGTGTGTGATGATTTTATTCTCGACTAAGCCACCGAGTTGGCATCCGAGGCCCAAGTGTGGGCTAAGCTATGTGCTCTATTCTGTGTTATATTCATAGCTTGCATACGCTCATCGAGATGACCATGTGTATATCGATTGTACCCGGTTGGGGATTCTTACCGAGCGATTCGTTGCTCACCCTTATTATTGTGGTTTTTCCACAGTGTAACCGAGTTAGTTGCGAGACAGATGGTCAAGGAGGAGCTGTGATCATGGGGCCCGATCTTCCAACTCGATTTTTGTATTATGACTCTCGTGTGTTTTTGTTTTCCCCCTGAATGCATGTAGCGGGCATGGAGCCCTAGGATGTTTATAAATATTTGTGGATTCCAAAGATGTTGTATCCGAAACAGTTTTGAATGGCTTTTAGTAAATCTCGATCGAGTAAACTTTGGAAATGTTTTTATCCCGGAGCAGTGCTTGGAAACAGGACGTGTTTCAGGAAATTGTCTAGTTTTTAAAGGGGTTATTTTGAATGTTTTGTTTTAATTGGAATCCAAATCATGTCTGTTTAAATGTCCTTTACTTTGAATGCATGCATTGGGGTAAGGGCCCATTTAGTGCCCCATTCGGGTCGGCCCCTTACACGCCCGCACGCGCAGACGCTTGCCGTGTCCGCGTCACACGCCCAGCGCCCGCGCGTCTTCGCTCCGAGCAGATCGCCCGCATGCCCAGACGCTAGCCGTGTCCGCGTCGCACGCCCAGCGCCCTCGCGCCTTCGCTCCGAACCGCTTGCCCGTGTCCGCATACAGACGCACGACGCTCGGCTGCGTGCCGTGCTGCGCCTTCGCTGCCGTGTCTCTGCCCGTCACGTGGCGGCAGCGTGCCAGCGATGAAGGCAGCAGCAGCAGCGCCAAACCAGCCCGCATCGGCCGCCAAAGCGCCGCTAGCCTCGTGTCGCCGTGTGTCGTGTGAGTGCTCCGAGCCGAGCCTCTTTGTTTTATTATTTTTAGGCTTATAGATATTGATTGTTATTGTGTTTGCTAGGTTTCGTTAGCTAGCTCGGGATTGTCCATAGCTTGGGATTTGTGTGTAGAAGCCTCCGACCAAGGTAAGGATTTCTTACAGGGGTTGTGTGGACCTCGCGATGTTCTATGTGATTTATGTTGTATGTTTGTTTGTGATTATCGGCATGTATAGTTTAGGTGCTCGCTCAATTTCGGTGGCATGACTTCGTATGTTGTTCTTTCATGTTAGTCCATGCTAGGTTGTTCCGTTCGCATGCTCATATTCATTCTTGTTCAGTAGTACCATGCTAGGGTCTTTGTATTCTTTTGAGCACGTATTGGATTGTTTCTTTGATTGTTAAGGCGGAGTTAGAATTGGTAGGTAGCATCTTCCGCCCGATGCATAAAGTATCTTGCATCCATGGCGGGGACGTCGAGACGATTCTCGTCCCCCGAACCCCGTTAGGGTTTAGCTAACCCCACCGGTAGGCCCCGCAATCTTGGGTGAGGGTGGCGGATCGTTAAATGCCCCAACGGTCGGGATGATGACTTGGCATTGCCTCGTCCGGCGATCGGCACGTCCTCGGCGTGTTCGGCCGTAGCCCTTGATTGCCACCGTTAGGGCAAGGACCGCTTCTGGTGTAAGCCTACCACGACCGGTTCTTTAGCCTCGTGTGTGGTGGTTCAGCCGACATAGTTCACGTGTCTAGGTCTCACACCCCTATGTCAGTGACACCGATCTAGAGATTTAGTTAGGCGTGGTGACTGGACATGGGCAGCTTGCCACTAGACCCGGCACCCCCCATAGTCTGCAGTAGCACGCGGTGCATGCTTACGCTCATTACTGGCGCCCGGCCAGGAGAGCTCCTCGGGATCTTGAGCTAGTGTACCTTTTCAGACGACAATAGACAGGCTGAGGCCGAGACTTGTTTCTCGTATAGGACGTATGGTGTGGTGGATTTATTTCTGGACTAAGACCCTGAGTTGGCATCCGAGGTTCAAGTGTGGACTCAAGCTATGTGCTCTTTCTCGTGTTTATATTCATAGCTTGCATACACTCATCCGGATGACCATGTGCATCGATTGTACCCCGGTTGGGGATTCTACCGAGTAACTAGTTACTCACCCTTATTTTGTGGTTTCCCACAGTAACCAAGGAGCGAGACAGATGGTGAAGGAGGAGCTATATGATCATTGGCCTGCTGTGTCATCTCTCGACCATTTTATTATATCATGACTCTTGACTTTTGTTATTTCCCCTGAATGCATGTAGACGGGCACGGAGCCCTAGGATGTTTTCTTATGTTTTATGGATTCCAGCATAGTTGTACTTGTGGAAGGTTTGAATGGTTTAAATAAATCTCTCGATCGAGTATGCTTTTAGAAATGTATTTATCCTCAAAGCAGTGCTTGGAAACAGGGATGAGTTTTAGAGTAAATTGTTTTGATTGTTGAACGTTTCTGTTTTTACTTGGGATCCGAAATTTATTTTCATAATGTCTTTTATTTTGAATACATGCATTGGGGTAAAGGCCCATTTAGAGCCCCTTTTGGGTCGGGTCTTCTGATTGGTATCGAGCTCGAGTCATAGATTTTGTAGACCGACCTTTTGGTGTAGGTCGTTTTCCCATGATCATCGGCCTCTGACGGTCATCAGCACGCTTAAGTTTACTTGTTTTAGAAAAGGGGTTAAGAATTTACAATACCTTTTATCTAGTGTATGCCTTGCTCAAGATTAGAGAGCGGGGACGAAAGCGAGTTTCGACTCGTTGTTGGTTTGGGTGTAGATCGCCAAAGATGCTCGCCACCCGTGTCGGAGAGGACGTCCGAGAGCGGGACGAGGTACCAGGATCGGTTCGACATCTGCAGGACATCGTCCCAAGCCGAGATCGGTGGCATTCCGCCGAGTAGCTCCCCTATCGCGCCTAGAAGCAGCGTTGAGGCGATCGAAGGCCGTGAGATCGCTCCCGGAGCAGAGTTGGCTGATTCTATGAGGGCTTTTATGGTCGCATGCCGAGTGACCAGAGGCGAGAGACCTGTGCCTTGTTGGCGTAGCGCAATGGGAAGAGTCCCGAGCCCAGATCGAGCAAATGACCCGTATGTTTCAAAGAGCGCAGCAAAGAAGATTTCTAGCTCCTCAGGAGCAAGTAGCCCCTGAGGCGGATGTAGCAGAGGGTGCAGTGGAGCTTGGTAGATGGTTAAACGACTTTGTGAAGTGGCAAAGGAGAAGTTTGATGCCCTTTGGGGATGCGTTAGCGAGAGTCAGTTGGATTTCCCATATGGAGTACACCTTCCTGATCATGGTGTGCCCCGATATCCAGAGACCGAGGTGTGCAGCCCATGCACTAGGAGGCACAGCGAGATGGTGGTGGGAGTCCACCTTGAGTGAGAGACCAGCTGGGTCACCACCCGCTACTTGGGAGTTCTTCAAGTCGGAATTCAAGGTCAAGTACATCAGTGATGAGGCTCAAGAGAAGATGGTGGAGCTTTTCCAGAACCTGAAGCAGGGTTCTGATTCTATTGAGGAATATGAGAGAAAGTTCTTGGAGTATGGATATTTTGCTCCGCAGTTGATAGCCACCCCTGAGTTAAAGATCTGGAAGTTCATATCTGGTTTGAGACAGGGTGTTTCTCAGGATGTCAGAGCTCAGGCCCCTGACACATATGCTAGAGCTGTTCAGTTAGCCACTATATATAATGGGAAGTATCATGTTGAGCGGATTGTTGCCGCTCCGGTCCAGCGTCATGTCCCAGCTGCAGTGGGGAAGAAGAGGAAGTTTGATTTCCGAGGAGGCGGCCAGCGCCGCCAAGGACAGTATCAGAACCGAGACCAGCGAAGAGTTCCGGCCCGTTTCGGCCTCGCGGCGAGGCGGTCCTGCAAGTTCCCGCATGTGCCACTTGTGGGAAAGTCCACGCTGGAGCTTGTCAGACTGGACCCAGATTGTGCTTTCGTTGTGGTAGAGAGGGGCACATGGCCCGTTTTTTTGTGATCGGCCGCCTATGGCGGCTCGGCCAGTAGCAGCAGCAGCAGGTCGGGTGTTTGCTATGACCCGTCGAGGAGGCCAAGCGTGCACGGGATGCTGTGGCGGTAGGCTTCTTGTTTTAGATCACTGCGCATTTGTCTTGTTTGATTACAGTTCTCACGCATTCATTTGTATCTGTGTTGTTTCTTTGAGCATGCTAAGTTGAGACTAGAGCCTCTAGGTTTTGAGTTATCTGTTGCAACTTATTCGGGAGTTAGTATGTTAGCTAGAGATAAGATTAAGGATGGCCGGATCGAGATATCCAGGAGAGTTGCTTGTAGCCACACTCATAGTTACGCCTATGAGTGGTTTTGATGTGATCCTTGGTATGGAGTGGTTAGTCGCTAACCACGCGTTGATTGACCGCCACCGGAAAGAAGTGGTGTTCGGGCCACCAGTCGGCCTAGTTTTAAGTTTCGTGGAGCCCAAGGTGGAGTCTCGCCCGCCAATGGTGTCGATTTGAAAGCTTGTCGTTTGCTAGCTCATGGAGCTTGGGGTTACCTAGCCAAGTTGTTCAGTGGAGAGCCGTCCCGGCATTGATCGCTGATCAAAGTGCCGGTCGTGCAGGAGTTCGCGGATGTGTTTCCCGAGGAATTACCGGGTTGCCCCCGAAGAGAGAGGTTGACTTCACTATTGAGCTCGAGCCGGGGACCCTCCCTATCTCGAAGGCTCCGTGATCGCATGGCGCCAGTGAGTTAAAGGAACCGGAGATTCGATTCTGCAGGAGATGTTAGATCGAGGGTTCATCGGTCCGAGTGTGTCCCCGTGGGGAGCACACGATTCTGTTTGTGAAAAAGAAGGATGGTTCTATGCACTTATGTATTGATTATCGCGAGCTTAATAAGGTGTGATGAAGAATAAGTACCGTTGCCCCGTATTGATGACTTGTTTGATCGGCTCCAGGAGCTTCCGTGTTCTCCAAGATAGATTTGAGATCCGGTTACCATCGATTGCATGAATCGGGGATGCCGACATTCCTAAGACGACTTTCGAGTCCATATATGGTCACTATGAGTTTGTGGTTATGTCGTTTGGTTTGACCAATGCCCCAGTGCGTTCATGGACATGATGGATAGGGTGTTCAAATCATTTTTGGGACAACCGTCATTGTGTTCATTGACGATATTCGATTTATTCAAGGTCTAACGAGGACCATGCAGAGCATTTGAGGCGAGTATTGGCGGCTTTGAGGAAAACCACTTTATGCGAAGTTTTTCCAAATGTGATTTCTGGTTGGAGCGGTGGCCTTCCTAGGCCACGTGGTTTTGAGAGATGGTATAGCCGTGGACCCCGCGAAGATTGAGGCCATGAGTTCGTGGGCCAAGCCGACTTCGATTCTTGCCGAGATACGCAGACTTTACGGGTTTGGCGAGTTACTACCGTCGGTTCGTTAAGGACTTTTCCGCCATAGCCTCGCCCCTCACTCGTCGGCGAGGAAGGGTGTCGAGTTCGTTGGGAACGATAAGTGTGATGAGAGCTTTGCGTGCTCAAGCGTAGTTTGACTTCAAAGACCGTGTTGGCGATCCGGAGGGACGGGTGGTTTCGTAGTTTATAGCGATGCTTCCAAGTTTGGGTTAGGTTGTGTGTTGATGCAAAGACACGGGAAGGTCATCGCCTATGCTTCCCGTCATTTGAAACCGTATGAGCAGAACTACCCGACTCATGATATGGAGTTGGCAAAGCAGATGGTGTTTGCAATCAAGATTTGGAGGCATTACACCGTATGGTGAGCGGATTCAGATGTTTACCGATCACGAGCCTCAAGTATCTGTTTACTCGAGAAGGAGTTGAATATGAGGCGAGAGGAGATGGTTAGAGTTGGTAAAGGATTATGATGCGAGATTTTGTACCATCCGGGTAAAGCCAATGTAGTGGCCGATGCTTTGAGTAGGAAGACGTCGCACTCATGGCGTTGTTGAGTTCCGGCTGGATTGAGAAAAGAGTTCGAGCGGCCGAGGTTGTCGTGTTGTTGGGTGAGGTTACCGCGGTGGTAGCTCGATTGGATGATTCGACCATCGATTAGACAAATGGATTATTGAAAGCCGGTTGAGTGTGACCCGCACTTAAGAGATTGGTTGTGAGTTAGTCTTGACGGAGACTTTGACTTCGTATATTCACGAGACAGTGGGTTGACTTATAGAGGCCGGTTGTGTGTTCCGGACATTGCGGGATTGCGAGCGAGTTGCTCTCGTGAGGCCCATAGTTCCCCATTTGCTTGGCACCCCGGGGCACCAAGATGTATCGGGACCTTAAGCGAGACCTTACGGTGGATGGGGATGAAGAGAGATGTGGCGAGTTTGTCGGTAGGTGTCTCACTTGTCAACAAGTGAAAGCACCTGAGGCAGAGGCCACTGGTTATTTGCAACCACCGAGTGTGCCTCGGTGGAAATGAGAAGATATCTCTATGGACTTTATTTCTGGTTTGCCGAGGACTCCGAGGAGGTTCTCTCAGATCCGGGTGATAATCGACCGGTTGACCAAGAGCGCACACTTCATTCCCGGTAGAGACACTTATACCGAGTGGAGCGATGGGCGCGATTGTTTTTGGAACAGATCATCCGATATCATGGTGTGCCGGTGAGGATTGTGTCCGATCGTGACTCGCGGTTCACTTCTCGCTTTTCGGAGAGCACTTCAGAAAGGTTAAGGCACCGAGTGCGATTTCAAAGATGACTTTTCACCCTCGGACGGATGGTCGACCGAGAGGGTGAACCGCATTCTCGAGGATATGTTGAGGGCTTGTGTGTTGGACTTCCCGGCGGTTGGGACCAAGATCTCAGATCGATGGAGTTTGCCTATGACAACGATTATCGATCGACGATTCGAGATGGCTCCATTCGAGGCCTTGTATGGCAAGCGTTGTCGGTCTCCCGTGTTCGGGAAGAGGTTGGTGATAGGCGAGTTTTGGGTCCCGAGTTGCTGCGATTGACTAATGGAGCGATGCAAAAGATTAGAGCTCGTATGTTGACGGCTCGAGAGGCGAGTGAAAAAGTTACACCGATGTTCAAGCGTCGAGATTTGGAGTTTGAGGTTGGCAAGCATGTGTTCCTAAAGGTTGCTCCAATGCGTGGTGTTTTGAGGTTTGGTAAGCGAGGAAGTTGAGTCCCCGTTTTGTCGGGCCGTTTGAGATTCCGGAGAGGATTGGCGAGTTGCTTATCGGTTAGCCCTACCTCCGCCGCTGTTGTCGCAGCGGTCTGCAGTGTTTTTCATGTATCGATGTTGAGGCAGTATGTACCGGACCCGTCGCACATTGTGAACTTTGAGCCTTTGCAGCTGAATGAGGATTTGAGCTTCGAGGAGAAGCTTGTGGGGATCCTTGCATTTGAGACAAAGACGTTGCGTAACCGCGAGATTCGGTTGGTAAAGGTTGGTGGAGGAGTCAGAGTTCCGAGGAAGCCACTTGGGAGCGGGAAGACGAGATGAGATTGCATTATTCTGAGCTGTTCCAGTCTTAAGGACTTTCGAGGACGAAAGTCATAAAAATGACGGAATATTGTAACGGCCCAGGTTTTCATCCCAGTCTTCCAGGTATGCCCAAGGGGTATTTTGGTAATTTGTCGGGCCGTCAGGGTCGTTTATGTCCTTTCTAGTTGCTAAAAATATTGGATGGATTTATGTAGGTTTGTGAGGCTTCGTGGAAGGGTTTGAGCAAGGTTTGATGCAAAAGTAAAAATAAAGGAAATTGTGCTGCAACTGGGGTTTGAACCCGGGTCTCCTGGAAAGCTTGTGGGGATGTGTGCCAATTGAGCCATTTGGTGCTCTTGTTGCTCTGTCCGTATCATTTTATGGTTAGCCTTGGATTTTGGAGTTTTGGTGCATTTGGTTAAATGAAAAAGAATTAGGTTTTGTATGTCTTCTTCTCCAAAAAGCCTTGTGGCCGTCCAAGCTCTTCTCCCTAGCTCTCCAAGCCGAGTTCCATCCCCTCTTTGCAGCCCCGAGGATCAATCGTCGTTCAGGGTAAGTTTCATCTTCTTCTTCTTCTTCTCCTCCTCTGATTGGTGTGTTGTTTGGCCGAGTGAATAGAAGTGAGTGTGTGTTGTGTTTGATTGCATTCAACCGAGAGAAGCCTCCGGCCAGCCAGATTCGCACGACGCACGCCCAGCCGGCCAGATCGCTTGTGTCGCCGTTGCGGCCGGCCCGATCGCCACCGTCGCGACAAAGAAGAGTCCAGCCTCCTGACCATCCTCGGCGGCCAGATTGCGCCAGTCGCGCTCGATCGCGCCAGATCGCCGTCGACGTCCAGCGCCCGCGCGTCGCGCCCGAAAGCAGATCGCCTCGCGACACCCGAGACGCTCGCCGTGTCCGCGTTGCACTCCAGCTCCGCGCGTCTTCACTCCGAGCAGATCGCCCGCGACGCCCACACGCTCGCCGTGTCGCGTCGCGACGCCAGCGCCGCGCGCGCGCCGCTCGAGCCGCCGCTTCGCCCGTGCCAGACGCTACGCTGCAGCCGTGCCGTGCCGCTGTGGTCTCGCCCGCCGTCTGCCCGTCCGCGCGCGCGGCCGCGCGCCAGCCAAGCCGACAAGCAAAGAATAGCCTAGCCTCGTGTCGCCGTGTCGTGTGAGTGCTCCCGAGCCGAGCTCTTTGTTTTATTATTTTTAGGCTTATAGATATTGATTGTTATTGTGTTTGCTAGGTTCCGTTAGCTAGCTCGGGATTGTCCTGGCTTGGGATTTGTGTGTAGAAGCCTCCCGACCAAGGTAAGGATTTCTTACCGGGGTTGTGTGGACCCTGCGATGTTCTATGTGATTTATGTTGTATGTTTGTTTGTGATTATCAACATGTATAGTTTAGGTGCTCTGTTCAATTCTCGATGGCATGACTTCGTATGTTGTTCTTTCATGTTAGTCCATGCTAGGTTGTTCCGCTCGGCATGCTCATATTCATTCTTGTTCAGTAGTACCATGCTAGGTCTCTTTGTATTCTTTTGAGCACGTATTGGATTGTTTCTTTGATTGTTAAGGCGGAGTTAGAATTGGTAGGTAGCATCTTAGGGCCCGATGCATAAAGTATCTTGCATCCATGGCAGGGACGTCGAGACAATTCTCCGTCCCTGAACCCCGTTAGGGTTTAGCTAACCCGACCGGTAGGCCCCGCAATCTTGGGTGAGGTGGCGATCGTTAAATGCCCCAACGGTCGGGATGATGACTTGGCATTGCCTCGCCCCGGAAGTCGGCACGTCCTCGGCGTGTTCGGCCGTAGCCCTTGATTGCCACTGTTAGGCAAGGACCGCTTCTGGTGTAAGCCTACCACGGCCGGTTCCTTAGCCTCAGTGCGGTGGTTCAGCCGACATAGTTCACGTGTCTCAGGTCTCACACCCCTATGTCGGTGACACCGATCTAGAGATTTAGTTAGGCGTGGTGGATCGGACATGGGCAGCTTGCCACTAGACCGGCACCCCATAGTTCTGCAGTAGCACGCGGTGCATGCTTACGCTCATTCTGGCGCACACCGGAGAGCTCCTCGGGATCTTGAGCTAGTGTACCTTTCATATCGGCGATGAGACGAGGTTGAGGCCGAGACTTGTTTCTCGTATAGGACGTATGGTGTGGTGGATTTATTTCCGGACTAAGACCCTGAGTTGGCATCCGAGGTCCAAGTGTGGACTCAAGCTATGTGCTCTTTTCTGTGTTTATATTCATAGCTTGCATACACTCATCTGGATGACCATGTGCATCGTATTGTACCCCCGTTGGGGATTCTTACTAAGTAACTCGTTACTCACCCTTATTTTGTGGTTTCCACAGGTAACCAAGGAGCGAGACAGGATGGCTGAAGGAGGAGCTATGATCATGGGCCCTGCTGTCATCTCTGACCATTTTATTATATCATGACTCTTGATTTTTGTTATTTCCCCTGAATGCATGTAGACGGGCACGGAGCCCTAGGATGTTTTCTTATGTTTTATGGATTCCAGATAGTTGTACTTGTGGAAGGTTTGAATGGTTTAAATAAATCTCTCGATCGAGTATGCTTTTAGAAATGTATTTATCTCAAAGCAGTGCTTGGAAACAGGACAGTTTTAGAGTAAATTGTTTTGATTGTTGAACGTTTCTGTTTTTACTTGGGATCCGAAATTTATTTTGATAATGTCTTTTATTTTGAATACATGCATTGGGGTAAAGGCCCATTTAGAGCCCCTTTTGGGTCGGGTCTTTACACTAACTCTGTCATCCAATCTCTTAAGTGCGGGGTCACTCAGCTGACTATCAATAATCCATTTGTCTAATCGATGGTCGGATCAGCCAATCGAGCTACACTGGCAGTAACCTCACCCAACAACACTGCAATCTCAGCCTGCTAGAACTCCTGCTGCAATCTGGGCTGGGAACTCAACAACACCGCGGAGTGCGACGTCTTTCTACTCAAAGCATCAGCTACAACATTTGCTTTGCCCGGATGGTACAAATCTCGCAGTCATAATCTTTTACCAACTCTAACCATCTCCTCTGCCTCATATTCAGCTCCTTCTGAGTAAACAGATACTTGAGGCTCTGGTGATCGGTAAAAAGTCCGAATCGCTCACCATACGTGTAATGCCTCCAAATCTTGATTGCAAACACCACTGCCGCCAACTCCATAACATGAGTCGGATAGTTCTCGCTCATATGGCTTCTTGGTGACGGGAAGCATAAGCAATGACCTTCCCGTCTTTGCATCAACACACAACCTAACCCGAATTTGGAAGCATCGGCAGTAAATCACGAAACCACCTGTCCCTCCGGATCGCCAACACAGTGCTAGAGGCAAACTGCGCTTGAGCCTGGCAAAGCTCTCATCACACTTACTGTTCCAAATAAACTCGACACCCTTCCTCGTCAGACGAGTGAGGGGCGAGGCTATGGCGGAAAAAGTCCTTAACAAACCGACGGTAGAGTAACTCGCCAAACCTGTAGAAAGAAACGGCTCCCACGAGCAGACATAAAGAAGGGACAGAGAGCTCCACATACACTCATTGTCTTGCTCCACTGAAGCAACAAAATCAAAATCTCACGGGGTAGCAACAGGGGTCCACCACGAACTGAACCTCCAAATACCAACGGGCAACTCTCAACTTCCTGGAAACAGGAAGACAACGAGCAGGGCACGAACCATTCGCCCCACGAGCAAACTGACTTCTAGCAATTCCAATCCACACTTTGGTCAACACCAAGCATCAACTTGTCACCATACCGGAACCAATCCGGACTCTACTCCAAACAAATATTAACTTGCTAGGCTACCAAGACTGCCAGCAATTCCCCTGAGGCTACGAACTACACGGCTCCAGCTTGCCAACTGCAACTCACTACTTGGCCTAACTGAGCTCTAGAGAGGCTCTCCACAACCTAGGGTTCTTCGACAACCCTCGACACCTACTGCCCACTAACAGACTAACAGCCAATTGCCTGAACCAACAACAACTCCATTTTCCAGCAACACATCCATGCTGGCCAACTCAACCTCCTTGGAAACCAAGAGGACCCGAAACGCTACCGAATGCGTCATCCTCCTACTCAGACGTCCATCACAACATAACTTCTACCCAAGGAAGGATCCGAACAACTCTCTCAGTCATGTCGGTCAACAAGAAGATCCGCCAACCAAGCTTAGGTCCACTTAACAAATCTTACCTAAGCAACAACCTGATACCACGAGCATGGTATCCTTACCACCTCACCAAAGCCTTACAACATAAACCTGGAGTCCAACTTTTCCAAGAACTGAGCACCAGATCCCTACAGCAAACCCTACATGGATCTGAAACTCTCGCCACAGAACAAACCACACAAAACACACTTGTGTGCACAACTCCCAACCTTCATTTAGAGATCCAAGATTAACAAATGCTTTTCTCCCAAAAGCAACACTAGCTCCTGGCAGAGATACAATCAATCAACGGAACACCCAAAGTTCCATCTCCACACGATGCTCGAAGTTGTGGCAACCTTGCTCTACCAAAGCATAACCATGCCAAACCAAACTTACTTTATACCAAGCCTCTACTAAGGGTGCTTACCCATAAGGCATCCAACTCCTCTCACAAGGCATCCCACTCACCTCATAGTCATCCAACTCATGGTCCCTCAACTGGACCCAAACTTGCTTCTACGATGCTCAACTCTCCTGAGATTTAGGCACTCGAAGGTAGCTGACCGCACTACCAACCACAAAGGTCTCTTGGCCTTAACACTAGCGTGAGATGCACGCGCACTAACACTTACCAACCAACAACCAGCTTGACTTACTCAACCTCCAGTAACACTGGGAAAAGGCTCCTTTCGAACATCCCTTCGCTTGAAATCTATCGATTACCACTGAACTAGCCCTTTTGCACGACCTCCACAGGTGCAACTACCATAAACGGATCCAAGCTAAAGGAGTACGCTAAACTCCGAACGGCATAGAACCATCTGCTATGCCCAAGCCAAACTCAAGCCTGAACCAGATTTAGTGCCAAAGCGGCACACCAACCAATGCACCTCAAGTGCCACTACTACCAAATCCACATCTCACTACCAACGGGGCCAACAAAGTCACAACCTCAAGTGACACGAACTCTGGCTCGGCATACAAGGGCTCAACTCCAACAACCATGCCTAAGGCATCTCATCAAGCTGAAGGCTCACCGCCTACTCTTGCATCTCCACATGATGCTCAACAAACTCTGGTCGGCTCTCTCAACATGCAAATGACTAGCCCTACTCTAGGATTCACCAAAATAAGAGTGTTCGTCTCTTTCAAACAACTGAGGAAACTACCAACGGATCTAGTCCGAAGGGAACACTGCTTGCTGCACCCTTAATCACAGGGTTCCGGCTTACTTGGCTGCAAACAACCACACTTCACATAAGCACAAAGATGCCTCATCACCTCCTCGAAGGCTACCAACTTTGCAACCACTCTCTGGGCAACCAAATAGTCTAACAAGGCTCAAGATCAGCACTTGAGCTACCCAGGCTAGTCCACACGGGGACCTGCTCCACAAACATCCACTTAAGCACAACCACAGCTAATTCCTCTCTTGGAGTGGCATTCCAAGGCAAAGCACCTCCACCCTCTCACTAGGGGAAAACCATCAACTGGCCACAGTTGGCCTATGGGAGTCCAATCTCTACCTCCCTCTGGAACGATGTCCCAGGGCATCCGAATCTACCTGGATACCACAACAAGCCACAACATACATCACACACTGCGGGAAGTTGGCATGATGGCGCTCTAAACCCAAACCAATAACGAGTCAGAACCTGCTCGTCTCCGCTCCACAACACTACACAAGGCATACACTAGATGATGTGTGTATTGTAAATTCTTAACCCTTTTTCTTACAACAAAAAGCAAACTTAGGCGCACTGATGACTGCCGGAGTGCTAGTGATCATGGAAAACGACCTACAACAAAAGGTCAAACTACTGAATTTATGACTCGAGCTCGATACCAACTGTAAGGACCGACCGAATGGGGCACTAAATGGGCCCTTACCCCAATGCATGCATTCAAAGTAAGGACATTAAACAGACATGATTTCGGATTCCAATTAAAACAAAACATTCAAAATAACTCCTTTAAAAACTAGACAATTTCCCTGGAACTTGTCCCTGTTTCCAAGCACCTGTTCCAAGATAAATACATTTCCAAAGTTTACTCTGATAAAAGATTTACTAAAAACCATTCAAAACATGTCTAAATACAATAATGCTGGAATCCACAAAATATTCAGAAAACATCCTAGGGCTCCGTGCCCGGCTACATGCATTCAGGGGAAAATAAAACATAAAGAGTCATAATACAAAAATCGAGTTGGAAGATCTGGGCCCCATGATCACAGCTCCTCCTTCACCATACTTGTCTCGCAACTTGGTTACCCGTGGAAAAACCACAGAAGGGTGAGTAACAAATTACTCAAGAAGAATCCCCAACCGGGGTACAATACGATATACATGGTCATCTCGATGAGCATATGCAAGCTATGAATATAAACACATAATAGAGCACATAGCTTAGCCCACACTTGGGCCTCGGATGCCAGCTTAGGGTCTTAGTCCCGAATAATATCACCACACGACCCAATACACAAGTCGCCTATACGAGAAACAAGTCCGGCCTCGGCACTGTCTCACTGTCGACGAAAGGTACACGGCTCACAATCCCGAGGAGCTCTCGATGTGGCTGTTGTAATGAGCGTAAGCATGCACCGCGTGCTCATCGCAGACTATGGGGGTGTCGGGTCCAGAGGCAAGTCGCCCATGTCCATCCACCACGCCTAACAAAATCTTTGGATCGGTGTCACCGACATAGGGTGTGTGAGACTCGACACGTAAACTATGTCACTGAACCACCGCACACTGGGGCCAAGGAACGGTCGTGGTAGGCTTACACCAGAAGCCGTCCCCCGCCTTAACAGTGTGGCAATCGTGGGCTACGGCCGAACACGCCGAGGACGCGCCGACCGCCGGGGGCGAGGCAATTCCAAGTCATCATCCCGACCGTTGGGGCATTAACAATCGCCACCCTCACCCAAGATTGCGGGGCCTACCGCTTGGGTTAGCTAATCCTCACGGGGTCCGGGCGGAGAATCGTCTCGACGCCCCCGCCATGGATGCAAGGTACTTTATGCATCGGGCCGGATGATGCTATCTACCGCAACTCTAACTCCGCCTAGCAACAAAGACAAACAATTCCATAAAATCCAATACGTGCTCAATAAGAATACAACGAGCCTAGCATGATACTACGAAGCAAGGAGCAGATACGAGCATGCTAGAAAGGAACAACCTAGCATGGATTAACATGAGAATTCGGGGAACAACATGCTAATCGGGAATTCAGAATTGAGTACCTAGCTATACATGTCAATAAACACAAACAAGCAATCAATCAAAGAATCGCATAATATATCGCAGGGTCCACACAACTTCGGTAAGAAACCCTTACCTTGGTCGGGGACGATTTGACACGAAAACCTAGGTGGTGAACGAACCAAACTAGCTATCGAGCACCTATCAATTACAACAAAAATCACACAATAGGCCTTAATATAATAAAACAAACAAGGCTCAGCTCGGGAGCAAATCACGAGGCGCGATTTAACGCATTTAAGCGGGCCGACAGACGAACGGAGCAAAGAACGGGGTGGTTGGCGCGCTAGGGCGCAGGAATGGGCGTGGGCGCGCCAGGCGCGATGGGCGGCGGAGGCCGGGTGGCTGGCGCGAACGCGGGCGCGCGGACGCGAGCGGCACTGGGCGATGCGGCACGACTCGGCGAGCAGGGGCTCGGGCGACGCGATGCGGCTGGGCGCTGAGGCGAGGACGCGCGCGCGGGCACGGGACGATGAGCGGCGTGGCTCGGCGGCTGGGCTGCTTCTGCGCAGGCGAGCTCGGCGAACAGGGGCGAACAGAGGATCGGAGAAAACGAGCTCGATTCCGGGCGATTGGAGAGGATTCGACGCGCGATTTGTTGCTGGACCACTTCCCCTACATTAGCTGCACAAAAACCACCCAGCATTTCAGCTCGACTCGGCCGGAAAATGGAAGACGGAAACAGGGGAGAACTTCGACGGAAAAGGGAAGGAGAAGAAGAAGAGAAGAAGAAGAAGAAGAAAAGGGGAAGGAAAACTCACCGGAAAGGAGACGATCGGCGAGGGAGAGCTCGGTCGGTCGGGGAGAAATGGAGAAGGAAAATCGCGAGGAAGAAGAAGGAGGAAGAAGCTTCGGGCGAAAATTTCCTTTTAAACCAAAACGCGCATCAAACAGGCATATGTATTAGATTGCGCGTTTTGATTAACAAACGCGCCTAGTGGCTCGGCTGGCAGCACCCTCTGCCTAGCACGCGACACGTCCTTGGCTCGAATCTCACTTGACGCGCTATTTAATTCCCTATTTATTTTAACCTTTTCCCAAGCCCAAATGTCTTCACCAAAATTCCCGATCCCATTCAAATCGACTCATAATTTTTCCGGCAATTTACAATTTCAAAACCGGCCCTGTCGGCCCGACCCAAAATTACCAAAATGCCCTTAGGCCTCCCGGGAAGACCGGGATGAAATTTTCGGGTCGTTACATTCTAAGACCTCCAAGGAGAAGAAAGGTCACAAGAAAGAAAAGGTTGTTCTTAGCTGACTACTTATTATTGAATTCGGTTAAACTTCTTTATAATACTAGAAGTTTCCTTCATTGAAGCCTTATTGGTTTACTTTGTGTACACTATTGATTCTTCATTTTTTTTTCTTTTCTTTCTTCAGAGTTGAATATCTGGTTCTTTGGCTTATCAATAGGTTTGCCATCTAAATATATGGTGTCTTTCAAAGGAGTTTCTTGAACTAGAATTCTGGACATTCCGTTCTTGGATTAGGAAATGATTTCATGTTGCAGGTTTTCTACTACACTTTTCCTTTCCTTGATTTAATAATGTACTTTCTATAAGCTTTTAATTCTTCATTTATGTTTCTGTCTCATTAGCACAACCAAAGTATATTTTATTCTCTCACCTTCTATCTTATTTTTTCAGGATGTAATACTTAAGTCAGTGTAAGATTTGTTTTTGAAAATAAATTTATGCTGACTAGTTAGTAATTTTCTCAATGCTTTGAGACAAATTTTAAGCTTTCTCATTTGGATTCCAATAATCAATAATGTTTGTTTTTTTTTTTTTTTTTTTAAATCCATGTAGACACGAAGGATTTCGTCTTTTTAGATGGTGGCTATCAATCCAACATTCTTCTCAAACACAAAGTGACATTCTTCATTCAAAGAAGTTTCGACAAAAACTCATTTCTTTAGGTAATTTCTATGCTATAAATAGTTCATATAAATCTTTCTTGATTTTACTTTTAGTTCTTTTTCTCTTCAAGTTTCTTCTTGTCATGTAGCAAGCAAAGTGAAGGTTTGAGGTGTTAATCACCCTCCTCAATCAAGTATCTCTTGGTTGAATTATATTTTTATGTCTTGTTTACTTATAAATTATGTTTTTATCAATTTGAGACTCTATTTAGGAAGATAAAGTAGTAAACTTGGGATTGATAGTTGATAATTGATTTGTACTATTAAAATTTGCTAGGTACCAATTTCACCTACATATTTGGAAAGGTAGAGAAGTTGCAACTTTATATTCAATGTTTTGGTTCTACATCATGAAAGTAAGGTGAGATCGAATCTTAATGAGATTTTCATTTATTGTTGTTGTGGCTATTTTTTTTTTAAAATTTCATTCTTCTCGTATTTTCTTACACGACTAAGATAAGATTACAATTTTTAAAATTTTTATTCATCAATTCAACTATTATTTATATTTTTTTCTTCATTTCTCTTGGAATGGTGGCAATTTCAAGACTTTCCTTTTGTTTACTTTGCAATATTTTTACTAAGTTACCTTTGAATTCTCTTAAAAGGCTTCTTATTTTATTTGTCTTTGCGTGTTTTAGGAATCATTTGGGTGCGAACTCGTGGTAATCTTCTAAGGTTGAACTTGAGTAAGTTTGCTCTCTTACATGACTCGTGTTTGGAATATTTGATTATGTGTATCATGTTTTGTTTTTACTATCTTAATAGTGTTCTTACCATTTTAATTGTTGTATTTGCTTCGAGAGTATTTGTTTGACATTACAAATTATGTTGTCTTGTAAAGTATTTGTTATGATATTATAGATGAATGGATCGATACTCATATATTTTTTGTTCTCTCCTTACTTTGACTAGGAATGATTCGTTTTAGTTTTCTTTTTTTTTCCTCCACCTTTATGATGATCGATGTGACATTGAAGAAAGTTTTCTCCCATTCAACAGTAGATTACAGTTGTGTCTATGTCTTCTTTGGAATTGAGACCAGTATAGAGGCAACATTTGTATTATGTAAATTTTTACAAGTTTTATTGTATCATATATGTTCATATGTTAAAATTCTATCAAGATTAATATATATATAGAGAAGCTGACTTTGATGTTTGTTCTTTGACTGACTCAAGTGTAATGGAAGGTATGAATAAAAAATTTGTTTGTCTTCAAATGAGAGAAATAAAACTAAAATAAAGAGCCATGTTTTAGTATTTTGTGATTATATGAAAAGAAATGGTTGATTATGTTAATATGTCATCGATAATGCACTGATGATGTATTTTAAAAATCATATATTGTTCATTGGTGATAATAAATTAATGTCATTAAAGAATAATCAATGACACTTATCAATAAGTGTCATCTTAAGTGAATAAATGATGTGCGATACGATGATTATAGAAAAGTATCATCTAAAGATTTTTAATGACACTTAATAAGAAGTGTCATCTTAAGAGCATAGATGATGTGTGATATAATGATTGTAGAAAGGTATCATCTAAAAAGTTTTAGTGACACTTCATAAGAAGTGTCATCTTAAGAAAATAGATGATGTGTGATACAATGATTGCAAAAAAGTATCATTTAAAACATTTGTGATACTTTTTTAGAGTCATCATACCCCCCATTTTATAATAGTGAATATTCTTGGTACACTTTCGTGGGACACTACAAATATATATCATCAAACTACAATAGACCAATGTTTTGATATATAACAATAGTTTTTGTTCTCCTTAATGGTTTATACTTCTCTATAGTTTTTTTTTTTTTGGAAAATGAGAGATAGAAGATGAATCTCACACTCATTTTTAATGATATAATTTATGTTATAATAGCTAAGAGATTACAATTTCAAGTCTATTTCTTACTAAAAAGAGGAGTATTTGGATGTGTTTTATTGATACTTTAATTTTGTAAGTAGAAAACACAAAGCGAAACATTAGAAAACAAAACAAGAACACACACAAACACGTGAGGCAAAGAAGAAAATAAATGAAAAAGAAAGCTTCACCGGTCAAAAATGGCTTTAACAATTGAAGTGCCGATACTGGTGAGGGGATCTCCTATGACAGCGCTAAGCATGATCTTGAAGGAGGGCTTTAAGACTAATTTCCCAATCTTACAAGCTTGGCCGCCATTGTTTCGACATTGAATTAGCCTGGAATTCCTCGCAGCCAAAGACGTGCAAGGAGTGTTAGTACTGTTGTTGTTGTTCCATTCGTCCAAAGCCATTTGTGTAACACAATCAACATGAGCATGGTACTTCCCGCACTCGGACTCGTACGACCACCCTTTCTTCTTCCCGCCATCTCGGTACTTGCACCCCATGCACTTCCCTTTCACCTTCTTGCTCAGATTGAACATGATGCCTTTGATTTGGTAGCTTTGTGCGAGTTTGCTACAGCACGGGTGGAGATCCAAGTTGTGTTCTTCACAGCGGAATACAAACCCTTTTACCTCGTTTATGCAAGCGTTGTAGTACATTCTGAGTTTTGGGTTGTGCACCTTTGGTGTGGCTAGGTGGAAACGGAACTTTGAACCCGGGAAGAACTGGTGCGAAATTGGTCTGGTAAAATCGATTATCGCACAGGCTTCGTGGAATTCATGACTACATTGATCGCATCGGTATCGAAGGTCGAATCCTGGTTCTTTGCAGCCGTAGCAGGTGTTTGGTGTCGTGTAATTCTTCGTCTCTAGCCTGTGCACCCTGTCGCCTCCGACGCACTTAGTCTTCGTAGCCATTTTTGAAACAGATTCAGTTTTTTTTAGTTTATATCAGTTTTAGGAAGGGGAAAATGCTTTACTTTATACAATCATAATACTTCTTTATAATATAGGGCAGGCCGTGTATATTACTGTAGAATTTAACATATTTTCTTGCGTTCACGTGCAAATGAAATTTCTAACCACTTACTGTACATATCATGTTATAATAAGAGTGCAATATGTTGGTTATTATTGTCTATGTATATATTTTGTGAATAACGTTGTTTCCTTGATTTTGTTTTTTAGTTTGTGCATATTTTAGACAATGTTATACATAATCGAATCACTAGGATTTTGTTTTCTTGATTTTCTTTTTTCAGTGATGACTACGATGATCTTCTTTTTTTTGGAATGATCTTTTAGCTGGTCGGATGAATGAGAATGACAACAAGGTCGGTCAAAATGCAACATCCATCATACAACCTGTTCGCAAACCCGATGTACAACTATTGTACATCGCGATCCTTCTTTAAACATATACCTTTAGATTTTCAACCTCGTCCTGGAAAATTGGATTGTAGGCGCTTGTGATCGAACATAATTCCATTTTTTTTTCATGGTGCAGTCGATCGTGATTTTCATTTTCTTTTTTCTTTTTTTAGCCACCTCCCCAATCTTAGAGATGTGTTAATTATTATTAGTATTTTAATTTTGAAATATTATAAAATAGTTATACTTAGATTTAGGAAAAATGAAATATTATAAAATAAAAAGTGGTTGGTTATGCTTAGATTTAGGGTAAATTGGTTTTTTTTTTTATAGGTTAAACACCTAAACGAAAACGAACTAAAGGATAATGTGAGGAGGAAAACATTCATCTCACCCCTTAATTGTTTTTTGTCATGAATTTAAAGTCCAATACAAAGTAGCCACACCCTTTATTTTTTTTCTCTAAATTTAGCAAATTCCTACCACTTCCCATTAATTTATATGCCGGTCAATATCGGACAGACAAATAGGCCCTTCATCTTCTTCTCCTTTTTTCACCTTTTATAATTCATCGACCTTGACTCCTTGTATTTATGCTGCTTTTATCCCTAACCAAGATATTGTCCGTTTTGGCCCACTGGTCTCACTGATTTGTTTCTCCCCCATGAGGAAAATACGTCTTGCTAAGGGAAGGTGTCCACACCCTTTATAAGGAGTCTTTTGTTCCTCTTCCCAACCATTGTGGGATTCCCCTATGGATTTCCTTCTCCTTTAGAGGTCCAACGTCCTGATGGACCTGGCATACTGGACTGATGCTTGACTTTGATAACTGCTCTTGACCCACGTTATGCTGACTCAAAAACAGTTACAAGTGTGCAAATTTAAATTTAAGATAACTGCTCCTGTTGAATTTATTTCAAAATAATAAGTAAATAACAAGCCCTTGGCCAAGGTACTTCGAAAACAAAATTAATTAAATAAACAAATGAATACAGGTAAAGACATCCCTGACCAAATGTTACAAATTTTTTATCATAAATAACAGGAACTTAAACTTTAGCATGACCACAAGCAATAAAGATTAACAACTAAATGAACAACCTAGATAGAGCTAATGCAGCAAGCTCCACCCATGATCTCTTCAGCACCTCCCAACTAACCATCTCGGTGGTGTCTCTGATTACCTGTGGAAAGAAAATAACCACAGAAAGGGTGAGTATAAAAGAATACTCCTTAAGAACTCCCTAATAGGGGTACAATGCACAAGGAAGAACTCAACATGCTAACAATACATGTCTATCCTCGTCTTAACATGCTAGCAATACAAATCCATGAGGCTAGTGGGTCAAAGGGGACAATATCTTGGCTAGCGATGGGTCGGGCTGTTACAGATGGTATCAGAGGTGAACATACCAACTCCAAACTGAGTTACAACACATAGCTCTAACCCCAAGGGTACTGTTCCATGCTAATGAAGTACCTGCAACTTTTGTACCGGTCTGGTCTGCCTCAAAACGAATATTGACAAACACATGACTCCAGTGCTAGGCCTGGACCTACCCTTTCCTCAACTCATGCTCGAACTAGATGCCCCTTTTTTCCACACTTGTAGCAAGTTCTTGGAGAAGCCCCACAATTAATCACTTAGTTAGGAGTGCTCAAAGGAGAGATCACTTTTAGGAACTCTGGTTTCTTAAGGAAGTGGGTTCACTTTCTAACATAAGTATATTTTTCTTTAGTAACAACAAAATTGATGTTAGGTTCTTACACAAGTTGTTTTGGTTAGATTTGATTTTGATCTTTTTTCAAGATGAGTTGATTAATAAAAGTTTCTCTATGTTTTTTCAAGATGATAGGATTTTACGCAGGTTGTTTCTTCTCCCTTTCCAAGTCCATGTAAAGTAATGAGGTTCAATTTTGGGGTATGTTTAACTTTGAAAATTTTAGCCCATTTACATTGTATTTACGAACTGCATCGAAACTTTTTGTTGAACCAGACGATATTTTCGGAGACACATCATCCGCATGTATATTCTTTTTCTCCTCAGTCGTGCTTCCTTATTCATTCGAACTATTAGTGCCCTCTCCCTTTTTGTTACCTTATATTTCCTCAAATTCCTATATGTAACGGCCCAGCTTTCTATCCCGGTTCTCGAGGAGCTTAGGTTGATTCGAGTGGTTGGTTGGGCCGTTAGAGTCATTTGGACCCCTTAGGGGCATTTTGGTCTTTTTGCTCCACAGGCAGGATTTGTGATTTTTCAGGGCTTCGAGGCAGCTCCTGCCTTTGTTGAGGCTTGTTTGTTGGTGGCTGCGAGTCCCGAGATGTTTGGGCTATTCGTTTGGGAGTTCGGTTGTGAATTGGGTTTTGGGCAAAATGATGGTTGTTTGGGTGTTTCCTTGGGATTCCAAGGGCCTTGAGATTGGTTTGGGAGGTTGATTTCAGTGAGATTTGTTGTTTGGAAAGGTTGCTTCAGTCGGGTCTCGAAGGAGGAAGCCGGGAAATGAGATTTAAGGATATTTAGGATTTTTTGGAAAAATTGGAAAATGGATAAAGTTGGATTTTATTTTGGATAAGGTTGGAAATTTAATTAAAAGAGAAAAAGAAAAGAAAAAGGAAAAATCCATTTTTCCCCAAATTTCCCTTTCTCTCTCCTCGGCCCGAGCCCCCACCTTGGCCCTCTCCTCCCACGCCCGAGCCCTCGGTCGCCCACCCACCGCTTCGAGCGCCCGAGAGACCAGGAGCCAAGATGCCGTGCTGCGTGTGCTGGTCGCGCTGTGTCCGCCCCGCCGCGTCGCTTGTCGCGCATGTCACGAGCCCACCGCGCCGCTCGATCGCGACGCGCATGATGTCGCCGAAGCCGCCGTCGCGTCGCCTGATTTCGCCCGGCCGCGTCGCCACGCCCGCCGTCGTCGCCGTGCCGCGCAGCGCGCGTGCGTGTGTGTGCCGCGCGCAACCGCGCATCAGCGTATCGCGTCGCGCGCGCTAGTCCTCGTAGCGCCTCGCCGCCGCGCGCGCGCGCGCGCGCCGTCCTCGTGCTTGCGAAGCTTGCGCCGCGCGCCGCCCATCAGGCCGAAGCGCGCGCGCGCTTTCTCGCGTCAGCTCGCTCGAGCGCGGCTCGCGTGCCTGCGCCAGCCGGCCATTGACCCTGCGCCCACCGCCGCCTGTTGTGGTGTTGGTTGGCCCGAGCCTTGTGGCTTCTCGGATGGTATTTCCGAGTCTTTTCTTCGTTGGGCCCGGATTTATTGGGCTGCTGGTTATGGATTTATTGGGTCATTTATGTATTTGATTTGGGTGCTTTGTTTGATGTTCAGCCGTTCGGGAATCGATTAGAGGCTCGAGGATTCGCTCGTAGATTTATTATTATTATTGTTTTTCTTCTTGTTCCAGGTAAGGATTTCTTACCGTGGTTGTGTGGACCCTGCGATATATCTCGATATGCCTTGCTTGTTTCTTCGATTGTTATGAGCATGTTAGAGATAGAGCGATTGATTGAATTCTTGCTAGCATGTTTGCCTCGATTTTACATGTTAGTGCCATGCTAGGTTTGTTCTCACAAAGATGCTTGTGATTCTGCTTAAGTTGTAGTATCATGCTAGGTAATGTGATTTATGTCGGTCATTGCTTGCTAGCCAGAATCATTGATTTTGCTCTGTACTCTTAGATAGAGTTGTAGGGTTTGTCATCATCAGGCCGAGCGGACATAACGTACTTTGTCCCGAAGAGCTCGTGTCGGGAGTAAAGTGTGCGAAGCATAACGTATCTTGCTACCCCCCCGACCCGCCGGTTGTGGACTTAGCTACCCACTTCGGCCAGAGCCTAGTTTGTAGCCTGCTAGAGCGGAACCCTGCCATCGGTGTAAGCCTGCCCTAGCCGGTTCTTAGCTTCAGGTCGGTGGATCATGCGGCAAGATGAGCGCCGAGGGCCCGCGCATCGCGTGATCGTGACACCGCTTCCGAGTCATAGGCATGAGCACCTGGCCCGCGTAGTTTGCCCTTAGGCCCTCGCATTTACGCCGGTTGCAGAGGAGCATGCGGTGTGCGCGCACACGCGTTAGTTGCCGGTTCGGAGAGCTCCCCCGGGCTAATGTCTTGAGTACACCATTCCTTCCGTTAGAACCTGACTTCGGGTACTCTCCCGTAAGTCCAGATTAGTGCAAGGGCAAGGAGGCCCTTGAGGACATTTTAGGGATCAGTGTATTCCCCCCGAGTGACAGATACCACGGCGATGTCCCAGGATTGGTCAGTGTATCCAATCCCAGTTAGGCCGGAAGTAAGAGACTTCTGATGGCTCCAGATCGTGTTTTATGAGCTCGTTGAGCTATGATCTGTGTTGATAGCTGTTTGCTTGCTTGTTGAGGTGCTAGATGACGGATGTATCGTATTGTACCCCGGTTGGGGATTCTTACTGAGTATCTTTATACTCACCCTTATTTATCTTTCAGGTAGCTTGGGACAACACCAGGAGGGCTAGCGGAGGGAGCTGATTAATCATGGGGAGCCGCCGGCACTCTGTCATTTATTGTTGCATTGTTTATTCAGCATGTAGATGGACATGAGTCCTAGGGGAACATTGTTTAAAAAGTTGTTTAAAATGTATTGTATGATTTTATAAATACTGGTCAGGTGGTTTTACTTCGTTGGTTGGTTTAAATGAAAATTGTTGATTATGTTTTAAGGGTTCCCCCTTCTCATATGTTTTGAATGGTTTTCAAATATGAGCACTAAACCGCTTGATATCATATTTACTTGCATGCTGAGTGAAAACCCCGGTTTAGGACCATGTTTTGGGTCGGGTTCGTCACACTATAGGTCAATGTAGTACTCACATGTGAATACAGTATATTCATTCGCGTATATTAATGCCTCATATTTTCATACCTTAAAATTATACTCGATAGGGATCATGATTGTACATGAATTACCATCGCTCATTCGATATTTGCCTCAATCAAAGATTCTACGCTATTTTCGGACAATACAAAATCTCCTCGCCCTATTTCTCTTATAGTGTTTCTAGACTGCATAGTGATTTGACCCCCAACATCTGGTGATTGTTCATCTTTCAAACCCGAAGCACTGGAAGAGCTTGTTAGAGATTAAAATGAAATAACAAATGAAACTATACTAGTACTGTATGTATATGTCTTCCATCAAAGGAAGACTCAGATGTATATATCCTCAATAAATCTACTATAGTAAAAAACCCTAAAACTAAACAGAACTTTAAACCTACAGTAAAAAGGTCTTCTTTTTGTGCGTACAACATGCTTCGAGTTCCGATCATCAAAAATTGAAAGGTTTTGAAACGGCGTTTAGATTTTTGGACCAACTAGGTGGTGTTGAGAATTGAAGAAGACAATGAAAAGGTGGAAGAAAAATATGGAGACGAATTGAATAGAAACTGAACAAATGACAATTTCTATTTTGGCAAGAATTTCTTAATAATGACAACACAATTTTAGAGATTAGTGGGTATGGAAGTTTGAGAATTTTTACTAAATGATAAATATAATTAAAATTTAAAAATAAAATCAGGAGGGTATTATTGTATGAACAATTTTAATAATTAATAATATATGTAACGAATTTCATTTTTGCTAATATTTTTTAAGAAATATAGATTTACAAATATTTTTAAAATTTAGTCGTACCTCTCTTTTATATAGAGCTGATTTATATATTTTTATCTATTTTCATAGAACAAAACCGTCTTACTACATGGCTAAAAAAACCGTCTTAATGCATCATTGGATAGAAAGGCTTATTAATTCCAAATGCAATTTCTGAATGCTGGGATTTTACGCGGTTTATATTTGAGAACTTTAGCCCATTTGCATTGCATTTATTGACTATTTGACTATTCATATATGTAGTGCTAGAAATTAGACTAAATGGGTATGCTCCCCTTAAGGACTCAGTTCGAGATTCAACTGTGACATTACTCCTTCGATGTCTCCCGGTACCTGGCCTAGGGACGGCCGTGGTTACCCTTGTTTCAAAAGAAATTAGACTAAATTATTTAAAACCATGTTATGTGAGTGCCTAGCAGTTTCTCCCATAGAAGGTTCTCTTTTTCTTTTCCTTTTTTTGAGGAAACTATAGAATTAAGCTCTCTTATTTCCTATCAATGATGTTGTATTTGCTCTAAAATTTCCAATTTGTAAGACTATACCAATCCATTCTATTATTCTTATGCCAATTTTATCACTTTCTCAATAATTTCCAATTTTTGGGTCTGAGATAAATGAATGCTAATTAGGATGATGACTGAATTAGTTTTATCGCTTTCTTAATAATTCTCAATTTTTGTCTTTGAGATAAATGAATGCTAATTAGGATGATGACTAAATTAATTTTAAAATCTAACATATTGTTGATATGTTATTATGGTGTTTAGATGAATTTTACTTATAAAAGAAAATAATTACAATAAAAACTCAAAAGACAACACCGATGATCTTTTTATAGTACCTTATTCTCTTCAAACTCCTAAATTTATCCCCAAAACCTCCATTATTCTCATGGCGTCGAGTAATATTCTTGGTACACCTTCGTGGGACACTACAAATATATATCATCGAACTACAATAAACCAATGTTTTGATATATAACAGTAGTTTTTCTTCTCCTTCATGGTTTATACTTCTCAATAGGTTTTTTTTTTTTTGGAAAATGAGAGATAGAAGATGAATCTCACACTCATTTTTAATGATATAATTTATCTTATAATAACTCAGAAATTACAATTTCAAGTGTATTTCTTACTAAAAAGAGGAGTATTTTGATGTGTTTTATTGATACTTTAATTTTGTAAGTAGAAAACACAAAGCAAAACATTAGAAAACAAAACAAGAACACACACAAACACGTGAGGCAAAGAATAAAATAAATGAAAAAGAAAGCTTCACAGGTCTAAAATGGCTTTAACAACTGAAGTGCCGATACTGGTGAGGGGATCTCCTATGACAGCGCTAAGCATGATCTTGAAGGCGGGCTTTAAGACTAATTTCCCAATCTTACAAGCTCGACTGCCATTATTTTGACATTGAAATGGCCTGGAATTCCTCGCAGTGTTACTGTTGTTGTTGTTCCATTCGTCCAAAGCCATTTGAGTAACACAATTGACATGAACACGGTACTTCCCGCACACGGACACGTACCACCACCCATTCATCTTCCAACCATATCGGTGCTTGCACCTCATGCACTTCCCTTTTGCCTTCTTGCTCAGATTAAACTCCATGTCTTCGATTTGGTAGGTGTTTGCCAGTTTGCTACAGCTCGGGTGGAGATCCAAGTTGTGTTCTTCACAGCGGAATACAAACCCTTTTGCCTCGTTTTTGCAAGCGTTGCAGTATATTCTGTGTAATAAGCTGGGAACCTTTGGTGGGGGTGGCTGGAAATGGAACTCCGAAAACGGGAAGAACTCATGCGTAATTGGTCTGGTAACATCGATTACCGTACAGGCTTCGTGGAATTCATGACTGCATTGGTCGCATCGGTATCGAAGGCCGGATCCTGGTTCTTTGCAGCCATAGCAGATGTATGGTCTCCTGTAATTCTTCGTCTCTAGCTTGTGCGTCCCGTCGCCTTCGATGCACTTAGTCATCATAGCCATTTTTGAAACAGATTCAGTTTTTTTGGTTTATATCGGTTTTAGAAAGGGGAAAATGCTTTACTCTATACAATCATAATAGCTCTTATATAGGGCAGGCCGGGGATTTTATTGTAGGGTTTAACATATTTTCTTGCCTTCAAATGCAAAATGAAATTGCTAAGCACTTGCATGCACGTGACACGCCTTTTACCAAGTCATGATTGTATGTTTTGTAGTGACGTTTTTGTTTGTGGGGTTTTTATTTATTATTTCTTTGTTATACAATTCAACGCGACTATAACCATGAGTTTTTGATAAGAGAGTGACTGTTCGAATAAATTTAAATATATTTTAATGTATATTTAGAATATTTAATTTAAGAATTAGTGGAGAGATAATTAAAAAATTAATGGATTGACAATTTAGGAGAATGATTAAGGAATTAATAGATTTTATTGTTTTAACCATTTTTGTAAGTACTTAGAAACCAAATTTGTCATAGGTCAGAGAAATACGTTTGATAATAGTTTTTTGGTTTTCTAAAAAAATTATAATTTATTGTTTTTAATATTTAATAAAATAAAATAAAAATATTTTAGAATAGTATTGATCTATTAAATCTCAGATTTGGGAGTTCTAACTTTATTTATAGGGTATTTTATCACTTTTTAGTATTTTTTCAAAAAAAAAAAAAAAAATGATTTTCAAAAGCTATTTAGTTTGTGCTTTATCAATGGCAGATTACTACTACAAAATTGGATTTAGATGACACTCTGTTAAATAAAATTTATGAGGGAGAAGCAATAAAAGTGTCATAAACAAAAACACGCGTTTTATGACATTTTATTAAAATCATCTTGTAATAATTAATTAAATAAAATTATCATCACAAAAAAGTGTCATAAATTAAAAAGACGTCTTTTATGATACTGTTTTAGAATCATAAATTTATAAAATTAATTTTTGGTCATATTTTAATTTAGAAAAATAAGTATAATTTTTATTTTTTCGTTTTTTGTCGAAAGATCCCTTCTCTAGAGATTTTGGTTTTCCCTTTCGTAGACGATCGAAAACTTCTGCAAATCAAACTTGCAATTCGCAATTTTATTTTCAATTTTTTCATGTAACAAACTACCTAAACATGGCTTGAACGAAAATTATATGTATATATTTTGTAACTTCATGGTTACTAGTTCGTACAAAATGACGGTAGAGCTATTTGACAATGAAAATGATAGCAATTTGTACTCAAAATTAAACCTCAACGCTCGGTTAAGAGGAAAGAATATATATTTTTAACCAATTCATCTATTTTAATTTATTTGATCATATTTATTTATTATATATTGTTTATGTATTTTTCTTTCAAAATATAATATTTATCATATCTTTTTTATATCATGTTTTTTACATAATATTTGTTGTTGTTTATAAACTGCACATGACCAGGGGCTCTTTGATGGCCAGATTAGCTTTTTCTGCAACAACGAATCAATTTCTTTCTTGCATATCGCAAGAAGGTTAGCATTCATTTGAATAGGTCGTGACTTGGTCGGAATAGCTTCTTCCGAAAAGTCCTTTACATAGGGAAGGGAAACGACATGTCGTTTTCTTTACCAAAATGCATTAGGGAAGTCTGAACAGAGATCCTGTTCGAGCTTCGTTTGAAATTGGTTAATCCGAAGAGCTAATCTTGGATTAGCTAATTGTTCTTCAATTTTCTTATAGGATGTTTCATCCTTAAGAAAATCAATTTGGTTTTCTTTTGTTTGAATTGTGTCAATGACGTGAGTTTTCACGGGTTGAATGAATTCAAAAATGAGCTTAGAATCTAGGGCAGAAGATTCTAAACCTCTTTCAGTTATTTGAAAGGGGTACAATTGAGTCAGGAATGGTGTACCTAATATGATTTCCACATTCAGGTCCTTGACAAGAATGAAGGTATTTACTAGGCAAATACCGTCTTTGCAGATGTGAGCATTTGAAAGCTTATACCGAACATTGAGGCGTTTTTTATTGGCGCCCGTAAGCGTGATCAGTGTCTTCTCAAAATATTTCGAAGGTATCTTGCCTTCGCGAATGCAGTTTTGATCTGCGCCTGAATCAAGCAGGGCAACTAATTGTTCTTCGAAATCTCCTACTCTTAAAGTAATAAGAGTATGCCATTTTTGGTATGGAATTTTGGTGATTTCGCCAATGAAGGATTGCTGGTCGTCAGGGATATCATCCTCTTGATCAGCTATTATGAGTGGGGCACTCTTTAGAGTCGCAACTTCGACCTAGAGTTTCGACACATGATTGACCATGTCAAGTTTGAGTTGTTGAACCTCCTTCTTAAGGTTCGTGATCTCGGCTTGAAGTTCTTTAGTCGAGACTGCTTTGGTGGTGATAGGGAACCGTTTCATAACTTCAGTTAGAGTATACGGTTCTATTTCATCCATCTTCTTTGGTTTCTCTTGTTCAGATATTGAGGTAGAATCAAGAGATGCTTTGAGATCAGTAATGATCTTCTTTTGTATTTCGGGATCATTAACTCTTTCTGCTATGTCGAACAGAGCTCTTTGATCCATTGTTAGAACATTGGGGCAACCACCACATGCGCGTATGCCAACGTGGTTTATTGAATCATGTGTGCTTGAGGAGGAGGAAGAACTTTCTGTATCCTCATGATCTTCGAGGACCTGGCCTATCTCCTGTTCTTCATTCGTAGCACTTTCTGATTCGGAGTCAGAAAGGACCATGTTCAGAAGTTTTGTTTTGATCTCGTCTGCAATGTCAAGCTCATTGATTTTCCCGCGAACAGGGCACCGATTTGAGTAGTGTCCAGGACGCTTGCATTTGTAGCATACCGCTTTTTCACTTTGAGGGGTATACTTCTTTGTGCCTTGCTGGCGATTTGTACCCTGATATCGATTGTGATAACGGGGTTTTTGATAAGAATCCTTACGACGATTGTCGCGGAAGATTCTCTTTCCTTGATATTTGGCGTATTGGAATGGTTGATTTCGACCTTTCCTTCTTGTCGTTGCTGACGGATGTTCGTTCTGAACACCATATTGATAGCAGAATTCGCCTAGAATTGCTTTTCCAATTTTGGGGTTATCAAGCTTATGACGGAGCTTTTGTTCATCGCAAAGCTTGAGTCCTTCTTTAATGATAATGGCATTGATGTCGTCATATGTCAAGTTTTCCCACTCAACACTATGTCCATCCCATAGGTCAGCTAAGGCCCTCTTAACTCGCTGAGCGAAGTGGTTTGGTAGGCCTTCAACAAACTTTTGTTTCCAAATGTTTGAATTGCAATCCGATCTAGTCATGACTTTGGTGAGGAACATGTCTTTTTACCAACGAAACTCACCGAGAGTTTTGCACTTCATTTTGAGTAAAATGGTGGCAGCCATGTCTTCGTAGATTGACGGTTCGCCAATGAAAAATTTGGTTATGTTGTACACCAGGGTGTATACACTGTCCGATGTATCTAATATCTCCGTAGTGGGTGCCTGTCCTTCTACCGTACTTGGGGTAGTTATGGTAGTGCGGGTGACATGATGGAGGATCTCATGTCTTTTCATCACGGACATGTATTTGTCCCACCAATCTTTGAGTGTTCCTGTAAAACCAGAGACCAGCAGTTGAGCGATATATTCCTCGCTTTTGTCTTTGGTTTTGTAGGCATTTGCAGCCATCAGCATCGTGTTGGCCATGTTTAGAATTAGATGGTCCGATAGGCCATCCAAGTTCCATTCATGAATCTCCGTACCGCTGAATGCCGTGGAGGTCATCATGCCTCTTTCCTCAAAGGCTAGGTCCGGAAAGGATGGTCTGCTATAGAACAGACGAGGATCCTTTTCCACGGTAGTATTGATTCTTGAAGGGCCGGGTTCAGATGGAATTTCTTTATTCAGATATTGCCTTTTGAATTCTTTGATGTCATGGTCGGAGGGTTCAAAGATTACGTTGATCCCTTGATTTGTTGTAGGAGAAGTAGTGCCTATAGTCAACTTCTTCAACATTTTTTGGATATCATTGAGAGTATTCGTATTGTCGTCAAGAGTGATCTCCGGACTTAGAATTGGTGGCTGAAACAAAGGTTTTGTTCCTGCTGGGGGTTTGGCTCCGAATGAGAAGCCGCCCTTGATAGGTTTGGAATCACCTTTAGATTCCGTTTGCATCTTCTCTTCTATCTTGTCAACTTGCCTGGCAATTGTTGATAGAATTTTGTTAGAGAAGTTGTTTTGGTGTTGGATATTTTTTATATCCCTTAGAGAAGGTTGCTCCTTCTCGTCCCTTGTTACTGTCTTGAAAGGAGAGGCTATAATTTTGTCTCCATAAACTGTCTCAATCTCCACTTCACTCCGAACTAAGAAAGATTTCTGCCTAAAGTCATTAGTGTTTGTGGTTAAACTAATCCGGCCATAAACTATCTCAATCCCTTTTATAAATAAAGTCTCCATACCATGTTTGTTGCTAATTTATTTTGAATTATAGATGCATTAATTTTAGTGAAATAATTTTATTATTTTAGCTTATTCTCAAATAATTTAATAAATAAATATATTTAAAAAAAACAAATATCTTATTAGAAAAAGAATTATCATGAAAAATTATAAAAATTAAAATAGGCACAAATATTTCAAATTAAAGTAGGTATCAATTGTTATATAAGAAAAGAAAAAATAAAGAATAAGAATTGATATTTTCATATGAATTCCTTCAAATAAAATAATTGTAATTTTCTTTATTATAATAAAATGAAGACTATTGTATAACTATTTCAATTATTCTCAAATAATTTAATAAATGGATATATTTGAAATAAAAATATGTTATTAGAAAAAAAAACATTTAGTATGGAAAATAAAAGTTAAAATAAACTTAAATATTTCAAATTAAAGAAGATAGCAATTAATATATAAGAATAAAAAATTAATCTTTTAATATATGAATTCCTTCAAATAAATATATATTTTGACAAAATGAAAACTATTGTATAAATATAATTGAAAATATGAATATAAATATGAATTAGCTAAGACAAATAGATTCTATTTTATCTATATGTCATTTGCCTACTAGAAATTTAGAATGTGCTTTGCACGTGATTTTCCTTTTCATGTCTGGCTCAAATTTGAACATACAATACACGTGTTTATATTTTAGTAAATATATTCTTTTTCAAATCACTAAGTCTTCTCTCTATTCTATATTTTCAATATAACTTTCTTCATCACATTTCAATCTATGTATTTAAATTTAGTTTTAATTCTAATCATTGAATAAAATATTTGTTTCTTGTTAACATAAATTATAATTAACGTATCTTTAATTTATTTTTTAAGATAATAAATATATATCGGGGGAATTGAAACTTTGAAACATATAAGAAGATATATAATTGTTAATCATTTAAAAAAAGTATATAATTGATAATCAATTTCAAATTTTGGTTTTACATTTACATTCTTATAATTTTTTTTAATTTATATTTTTTTTCAAGTTTTCATTAAATAATACTATAAATATGTTAATGATATCATTTATATTTCTTTTATAATATAAAATAATAAACTAAGAAATATTGAACTTATTTTGCTGCCATAAAATTGATAAATGAAGTTTTTTTAAAATCTTCTTTGTCCATTTAAATAATGTTTAGGATTTTATCATCATCCTCGCATTTTATTCATCATTTTTTTTATATTTTTTTTATTCTTACCTTTTTTGTTCTATGTAGAACATAATATAATGTGTAGAGAATGATGTAAGCTATTTGAATGTGAATTTTTTTTTAGTAATGCTAGTAATATATATGGCTTACATTCTTTTTTTATTTTTATTTTTAAATTTTTTATCTTTCAAATCTTTAATTTATTATAATTAAAATCTTGTAAATATTTTTACATGTGCCTATAAATTTATTGTTATTACATTATAAATAAATCAAATTAAACATGAAAAAAAATGTTATCCAACATATTCAAAATTGAATTTCTTTTAAATAAATATCAATGACTATTAATTTTTGTTTTTTTGAAATCAATATCAATAACTATCTTTACATAAGAAATATTAATAACAATTATTTTTTTGGTTTTTTTGAAATCAATATCAATAACTATGGTTCAATAAGAATATAATTACATATTTATATTAAAATGAGAGAAAAAAAAAAGAAGAACTTGAATCCCATCTTACCCAACTCCTAAAAAACAAAATAAACAAAATCCATTGAAGTACATGCAACTTTCTATCTATGGTTTCACAAATTTTTTCTTTCTTTAATCAATTATAATTTATGGTTGTCATCTTTATTTTCTCTTCCATCTTCAAAATCCTTTTGAAAGTAAGAAAGTTACAAAACCTTTTAATTTGCACCATTAAATATAATTAAAGATATACTCATTAATTATAAGAATTAAGTTATAGAAATTAAATGATACAACTTAATATTCTAACATTTTCATTTAAATTTTTTTAAAAAAACATTTGCATTTACTAATCATTTATATTGAAGATTGAATAGGTTAGTATGAGGTAGGAATATGAAAGAGGTTCAACTACAAGTAATAATTATACAATATACTAAATATAATAATGTGATGAAAGTTATTAAATATAATATTAAAACAATATGCAAACTTGAATTTGTGGATGTAGGTGAATATGAAGCAACCAAGTTAAGTGATAAATTTTAATTTTTCGTAAGGACATATTTGGATATTTTAAATTATCATTTGGGCAAATTATTAGTCTAAAAATGATTATACCGTTAGAGTAATAATAAAAAACAAAATTTTGCTATGCAACCAAAGATAGACATATTGACCTTATAGCCAAATGATTTATCCAATTCCAAACATAATAAAAAAGTGATAGAAGACGGCTAATAAAATTAAATACTAAATAAGATCGGATATAAAGAAGTAAGAAACATTAAAAGAGATGAAAATTGGATAACATGTATTACAAAAAATTTATTTCAGAAAGAAATTAGTATTTTAACAAAATATACAATAATGATATAAATACAACAAAAACATAAATAATAACAGCATAGAAATATTCGAATCTCAAGTTATACATCAATTATCGTTTGCTATACATATATTTTTGCTCAACTTTATAAAAGTAAAGTTGACAATCATAAACCGAATTCAAAATATTGATTCAACCATTGATTCACATTACAACTTGAATGCAACAACACAACATCTATATAGAGTTTGAAGAGTGAAAACATTTGAGAACTTGAGAAAAAATGCAAACAAAAAATATCGGAGAGAAAGTGAGAATGAAACCCCATTTTATAGTAGACCATTAGAGTTAATTACAAAACCTTTTGAATTCTAAAACTTAAAAAATTGATTATGAATTCATAAATGAGAGAAAATTCATTTTACATATTTATATTAAAATGAGAAAAAAAAAAAAGGAAGAACTTGAATCCCATCTTACCCAACTCCTAAAAAACAAAATAAACAAAATCCATTAAAGTACATGCAACTTTCTATCCATAGTTTCACAAATTTTTTCTTTCTTTAATCAATTATAATTTATGGTTATCATCTTTATTTTCTCTTCCATCTTCAAAATCCTTTTGAAAGTAAGAAAGTTACAAAACCTTTTAATTTTCACCATTAAATATAATTAAAGATATACTCATTAATTTTAAGAATTAAATTATAGAAATAAAATGATACAACTTATCATATTCTAACATTTTCATTTACATTATTTAAAAAAAAAACATTTTCATTTACTAATCATTTATATTGAAGATTGAATAGGTTAGTATGAAGGTAGGAATATGGAAAGAGGTTAAACTACAAGTAATAATTATACAATATACTAAAGATAATAATGTGATGAAAGTTATTAAATATAATATTAAAACAACATGCAAACTTGAATTTGTGGGTGTAGGTGGATATGAAAGAGCCAAGTTAAATTTAATTCATCGTAAGTAAATATTTGGATTTTTTAAATTATCAATTGGAAACCATGCACACAACATATGAGGTTCCACGAGTACACACAGAGTCACACGAGATCTAAACTAACCTAGGCTAGTGCACTCGACCCACCCGAGGGTTGGTGCGAGCTACACACGATTTCATGCTACCACGAGTAGAATTAAGTTCAAACAGTGAATCGCAACACCAAAACATACATGCGACAAGCAATCCAACCTTCAATTACTGTAATTCCTATCATGCCACTATTCACATGTTTTAAACCACAAACTCGAGTCATAATGAAGTTCCTTACCTTCTCGACGACTCGGCCGAAACACCACGGGAATCCACGAGCTAAACGGCAACCTGAACGATGAACCCGAGAGCACCTAAACACAAAGCAACACCGAGCGCTCGTTAGGGACAAGTTAAAAGAACAACAAAGGGGACTAGGATCACGGAAACAAGGGAAAGAAACTGTCCGGAGACCCTTGCCGAAGCACTGCGGCGGTGGTAGCCGGCGGCGGCACGTCGTCACGGAACGGGGCAGATCATACCTCGTTGGAAACGTCTCGAGCTCAGGATCATGGAATAGGTCTCGGATTTGCAAACGGACTTCTCTAGCTCCCGAAAATTACGAAGAAAGAATGGATTTAAAATGGCTTTTCAAGCCAACTCGCCAAAAAACTCCATTAATGGCCAAGGTGAATCTTGAAAACGGGCTATAAAAGGGAGAAACGACTTACCCAAGACGAACCACGCTTGACGAAGCTCCCAACCTGCTGCCGGAGAAGGAGTGGTCGAGCCAAAACTTGAGACAAGCTGCTCACGAGGACACCACGCCGGAAACAACCACATCTCAGGGAAGGCGTGGCGGCGCTGGTGGGCAGGGATGCCGGCTGACTCGTTGCTAGAGAAGAAGAGTTGTGGCGGCTGGGCAGAACAAAATGAAGGAGGGGTTGGGAACGTGTGAGAGGGAGAGATGGAGTGGGTTTTCTTGGTGGCTGTTAAAGAAAAGATGAGAAGGAGAATAAAAATTTCTATTTATTTTTCAAATTACATTTCCAATTTTAGTTGTACCCTTTAAAAACCATTAAAACTCTACATTTACATTCCATAAAAAGAAACATTTACAACTCAATCTCATTCCAAATGTTTAGGCTTTTAATTACTATAAGGTTCTAAATTTACCCATTAATTTAAATAACTTTAATCATTTATTCTAATCATTTAAATCAAACCCTTAAAGTATAAAACTAAATAATTAAAGGTTTTTAAAATTCTAATCTTCCAATAAGTACACCATTGCATTTAAAACTAGTGTGTTACATAGAGAGTGAGCTTTCTATTTTTTTTTTTCTTTATTTTTTCCTGGTAGTTTGTTTTTTCGTTTCTTTTTGGATATATTTTTTTAAACTTCATTTCTTATACATTTTTTAAAGACTTTTTTTATATTTTTTTCAGTTATATATATATACATGCATAAGTATATAAAAATTTAGTTTCTAATTAAATGTTTTTTCTTATACATTTTTTAGTTTTTTATTTGAGTTTCACATATATAATTTTAATTTCTAATTCAATATTTTTCTTTAAAATTATAATGGGTGATCTATTTTAACAAAAATAATTACAAATATAACTAAATTTAAAAATATTTGTAAATGGAGTTCAATACAATTGTATTAATACCAAAAAATATAATATTATTTATTATTAATATACTATTTTGTATTATTAAAACATTATTATGTATTATTAATATAATATTATATGTTATTAATATAATAGTGTATTATTGTATTATGTATTATTAATATCATATTATATTAATACCTAGTATTATGATTGCTAAATCTTCTTAAAAGTCATCATATTTATAATTATTGTTTGAATTTGATTAATTTTGTAATTTTTTTTAATTTTATTAGTTGTTGTGTTAATTAATTTTTTTTTTTTTTTGAGATTACATGGGGGTTGTGTTAATTAATTTTTATTGTATTTATTCCAAAGTAAATATTTAAACTAAAAATTCAAATTAAGTTATATGATTATATTAATTTATTATAAATTATTTATAAGTATCATTTTCTTTTATAATAATTAAACTAATTAAGTTTTTAATATATTTAAAAATAATGATTAAACTAATTGCATTTTTATTTTTTATTCAAATTTGTTTTGCTCCATTTTTAAAGACTTAATTGTATTTATATATAATTTATATTGATTAAATTATTTTGATTATTATTATTTTAAATATTAAATTTAATTATTTGATTTGATTTGATTTGAATTTATTTTATTTAATAATCGAAATTTATTAAATTCAAAATTTCATTTAAACAATAAATTGAACTAAATAAATCATTTGATTTATAAAAAAATATGACTATTATATTAAATATTATTAAATATCTCATTTTTTCAGAAAAAAATTACATTTTTTCTCTGTCCATCTCATCCCATCAAACACTTATTTATTATTCCTTATCTTTTTATCTCTTCCCACCAAATATAAATTTACTCTCATTTCTCTTCTCTTCCTTTCCAATCTCTTCCCTTCTCAACTCACCCTACCCAAACATGCCCTAAAATTTTCCGAAATGAATTGAAATGCATTGGAATAAAAGATGGATTTTTTGGACGTAACAAAAGATAGATCGTAAAAAAGAAATAAATGATAGTTACAATACATGTAACTCCCTTTGGGAGTGACTTATTCATTAAAAATTTCAAAATTAACTGTAATTTTATAGATTTCGTAGAATAATTAGATTAATAGATCGTTTCGATACGTTTATAATTTTTTTTTTTGAAAATGCGATACATTTATTTATTGAAGGATTATAAATAATAATTTTTTTGGATATAATTTTTTGTTTAACAACTATATAAAAGATTTATTTTTTATTTATTTTTAATTGATGAGACATTTATGATTCTTTTTCTTTTAATTTTAAATAATATCATTTTATTTATTTATAATTCAAATCTTCAATTATTCTTTAACAGCTTTGGGCACTTTTTTTTTTGTAGTAACACTTTTTTTTTTATTTGTCACTTTGAATTTGCATTATTAAAATTCCGTATTCTTGTTTTATTTTTTTTGTGAGAATACTTATGAATTTTATTTTATATTTCAAAAAATTCTATATAGATTATGAATCGATAGTTAATTTAAATGATGGTACATCGTATCATATCATACTATTTAAAGTGTAGTTAAGGGAGAAAATCATTTTTGGACGATTTTACCTCTCAAAGTTATACTCTAAATTACAAATATGTCATCTATTGGATTATAAAAATTAAAAAATTAAATGCAAAAAACGTAGTAGATATTTACAATATCATTTAAATTTTCATATCTTTATAATGTAGAGGATAATATATTTTTATCAAATCTCATAAATTTTATGACTAAGTTTAAAGTATATTATGAACAATTAAATGATAATATTTATAATATTATTTAAATTTTCATCATCTTTATAACCTAGAAAATAAGATATTTTTACCAAATCTCATAGATTTTATTTGACATTTTATATTCTAATTAAAATAATAAATTAAATTTTCCAATCTTATAAATAGTTCTGTGCATTTTGTTTACAATGAATTAGCATGAATTTACCTTTGTTTCTTTTTGTTTTATAATAAGTTTTCTTATTTTTGTTGGATTATTTATTTGACTTTCATCTAATTTTTTTTTGTTGCAATGATTTTTGTAGAAATCTTTTTTCCATAATTGTTGCCTTTAAAAAAAAGTCTTGGAGATGTGGAAAAAAAAGTTTGAAGAATGATAAGATTGTCATTTGAGGTTAAAGTTCATGAATTCTTGAGTTTCAAAAGTTTGGTAACAATGATCTCCTACTATTACTCTCTATATTTTGTTTACAAACTCATTTGAAACTTTCTCTTTGCTTGGGTTACCTTTTTTCTTTTTGTTTTTTGTTTTATAATAAAAAATTTAATTATCTTATTTTTGTTAAATTATTTACCTTAACTGTTTTTTTGTTTCAATAATTTTTGTAGGGATAATTTGTTGCTTAATTGTTGACCTAGAGATGTGGATTTTTTTTTTTGAAGAATGATAAAATTATCATTTGAGGTTAAAGGTAAGTTCATAGATGTATACTAATAAATATATTTAGTTTATTTATATTTATATTTATAATAATGATATAACTCTTATAAATTTTATAATTTAAGAGTAATTGGTCTATGAATAGATAAATTGAGAAAAAACTAAAGAGCATCGATTTAAAAAAATAAAAGATAAAATTTAATTTTAATGTGAAAAATTTTATTAATTTTTTTTAAAATAATAACACCTATTATTTTTAAGCTCAAAATAAAATATGAACTATTTTTTTAACATAAATGAAAATTTTAATAAATTTAACTAACACAAAAAAATGGTTATAAAATTTAATATTATATTGAAATTATTATTTGATGATTTAAATTTAGTAAAAAAACATGTAGGAAACCATTCATAATTATATATATATATTTATTATATACTTACTCTTCATTGCATTCAATTGACATATTTTATTAAACATATATATTTATAATTTATTATTTAAAAAATTATCAGGTGCAACACCAGTGTTAAAATTCTAGTATATTTAAAATATGATATATGTAAATGAGAATAATTTTCAATTAATTAGTGAATCGATGATATTAGATAGATAAAAAAAAGATAAATAAAATTTTTAAATGAATTATGAAATTACTTTTGATTACAAATATATATATATATATATATATATATATATTACTTGTTCCAAATCTTCATTTAAATCTCCTAAATATATCGTTCACACGAGATTTCTGGAGAAATTTTAATTTGTGAAGTTGAACTTGAATTTGAGATGAGTTTGTGCGTGGTTCGATGTCTATGTTTGATCCTCTGATTCTTGATGAGCGTTCTTTGTATTTGGTTGCTTTTTGTGTGGAATCGCTTGACTTTTGAAGTGATTTTAGACTTCCAAGGCTGTTTGATTCGATTTGGTGGAATTCTCTGTAGAGCTTCAAATTTCGAACCGTTTAAATGATGGAGAGCTCTTCTATTTATACAGTTCTTATGGACCATGGGCTTGGACTGTGATGAGCTTAGGTCCGTTGTGATGGGCTTGGGCCTTGGACCTGGTGTTTTGGATTTGGACTTTTTTGTTTCAGTCTGGTTTAATTTTGACCCAAGTTCAAGAAAACCCAACTTTTGGTTCAAATCAATTTTGACAAATATTTTCTCAAAATTTAATTTAATTTCGTCATTAAATTTGGGATAATAACGTGGCGATCTATGATTGGCAGCCAACATATATATTCTCAAAAAAAAAATCTCTTATATATATATAGATTCACTTAACGTATTTTAAATGCATTCAAATTTGTACTAAAAAAACTGCATTCAAATTTTAAATATGCCACCAAATTCAAAAATGTGGTTTTATATATGTTATTTTTCTCTAATATATCTAATTAATATTTTATGTATTATACATAACAAATATATTTTTCTAGTTTATATTCCATTTATTAATTATTATTATTTTTTATTTTATTTTATTTTGAGGAAGGCATAGAAGCTTCTCTTATTTCCTTTCAATGATGTAATTTGCTATGAAATTTCCATTGTATAAATTATGTAAAGGCAGCACATTAAAGATTTCTCCCTTGCTGTTAACAACAGTTAGAGTTGTTAAATTTTAGCTCTCAACAGCTTATAATTAGTTATGTTGTTAGAACTATAAGCTGTTATTTTACTTGTATTCTTTATCTGTTTCCTTCTCTATATAAAAGACAGATCCTTGATTCATTCTTCAATAATGAGAACTTACATCTTCTGAATCTCTTTCACTCTTCTTCTTCTTCTATTTCTTCTCCAAGGAATTAGAAAACACTACTAGTTTTTACATGGTATCAGAGCTTCAAACATAACAGCACAAATGGCTACTTCAAGTTCCAACTTAGGAGCAAATGGAAGCACAGAAATGTCAAGCCAAAATCCTCTAATAATCAATCCTGATCATCATCTTACGATCTTAAAACTCACGGACACAAACTTCCTCACATGGAAACGACAGATTCTCAATATTGTATATGGGTATTCTCTAGAAAATCATGTTCTGACCGATGAACAACCTGCCAAGAAGATTCGAGAAGATAACCCAGATGCGATTTCTGAAGAAAGCTCGACAGAAAGATTTATCGAAAATCCAAGGTACATTTCTTGGATGAGACAAGATCGACTTCTGTGTTCTTGGCTATTAGGGTCGATGAATGAAGAAATCATATCTCAAATGGTGGGCTGCGAATCTGCGTGTGAAATTTGGGTAACCCTAGAGCAGATGTATTCTTCATCAAATACTGCGAGAATAATGCAATTGAAAGGACAACTCCAGAACTTGAAGAAAGAAGGTATGACAATCAAAGAATATGTAGCCAAGGTAAAGAACTTAGTCTCTGCTCTTAATGAGATTGGTAGTCGAGTGTCTCAGCAAGAACACGTTTTGTATATTCTTTCGGCTTAGGATCAGATTTTGATTCCATTGTGTTCGTAATTGCTGCAAAAACCAAGGTTAAGCCACTTCAAGAAATATATTCTTTTTTAATGTCACACGAATCTAGAATTGAGGCAAACTCGACTGTAAACTCAGATGGTTCAACACTAGTGGCGAATCTTGCTATTCAGAGTAAAGATAAATGGATATTGCCCACCTCTGTTTACTCAAATCAAGGAGGCCAAAAGCTCAGGATCTTGGCAAGCTTATAATCAATGACAGAATTTGAACTCGAATTCTAATAGAGGTGGAGGAAATAGTTCTCGAGGGAGAGAAGGTCGTTGGAACAACTCAAATAAATCTCAATGTCAGGTGTGTGGAAAACTTGGTCATACAGCAACAAAATGTTACACAATGTATGATCCAAATTTTCAACGGATGTATGTTGGCCAACCTATTCCAAGTCGTTCTCAAAGAATGCAAAGAAATCGTACTCAGAACTACCCTCCACAACAGCAATATGGCAGTCCAAACCACCAAGCTTACTTAGCTTCTACGTCTCATTCTCATGACGTAAACTATAGTTGGTATCCTGACTCGGGTGCCTCGAATCACATAACAAATGAAGTTCGAAACCTTTCCCTTGGAAATCATTATGATGGCATTGAGCAGGTTCATGTTGGCAATGGAACTGGCTTGAATATTCTACATACAGGTCAGTTCCTTCTTGTACCCTCCAGCATTTCCATAGCCAATTCGTCTGACAAAGTTCTTTTTCGAATGAATAATATTCTCCATGTCCCTAAGATCACTAAAAACCTGTTAAGTGTAAGCCAATTTACAAAAGATAATGATTGTTTTCTTGAATTTCATGCTGATAAATGTTTTGTGAAGTCTCAGGAAAGTGGGAAAATTTTGCTCTAAGGTCATCTCCATGAAGGGTTGTATCGGTTCTTTCTTTCTAAGGCTCATCCCTCCACTTCTTCTCACAATCTGCCAGCTATTCATACGCATCAGTCTGCTGCTTTTACTGCTAGTACTTCTTATCCTTTAGTTTCTGCTCATCACACCTTATGAGACAATAGGTTGGGACATCCTCATTTAGATATAGTCAACAATGTGCTTACTTCTTGTAATATTGTTTTACCAAAATATAATAAAATTCCTCTTACTTGTACTTCTTGTGCCCAAGGAAAATACTACCTATCAATCTCCTCTTGAGTAAAATAACAGTTTTATAATGTTGGCTTTGAAAGTTGTCGACGATTGCTTTTTACTATTTGGGTTTGAAATAATTTGATTTTCTTGGCCGATATAACAAGGTCATTTTTCTTGACAACATTATAAAACGTTTGTAGGTGTTTAAAATGTTGGTCAATATTTTGAGCGAAAATCAAAACATCATCAATGTAAACTATTGAAAAATCTTGAAAACCATTGAAAATGTCATTCATGATTTTTTGAAATTTGGATGGAGCGTTTTTTAAACCAAAAGGCCTGACGTTCCATTCGTATTGTCCAAACGGGACATTGAAGGCGGTTTTGTAACGATCCTTCTCAGCGATCTGGATTTGCCAAAATCCTGATTTGAGATCGAATTTTGAAAACACTTTGGCGCCTGAAATGCGTTTGATTAAATCGGTCTTATTTGGAATCGGATATCGAATCCATTCCAAAACTTTGTTTAAGGGTTTGTAGTTGATTACCAGCCTGGGGACACCGCGTTCCTTCTCGGCTTGGTTGTTGACGTAGAATGCAGCACAAGACCATGGGCTTTTTTATGGTCGGATTAATCTTTTCTGCAACAAATCGTCAATTTCTTTCTTGCAGATAGCAAGAAGGTTAGCATTCATTTGAATGGGTCGTGACTTTGTCGGAATTGCTTCTTCCGAAAGTCCTTTGTGTACGGGAGGGAAACGACATGGCGTTTTCTTTCCCAAAAGGCATTTGGAAAGTCAGAAAAGATGTCATGTTCGATCTTCTTTTGGAATTAATTAACCCGTAGTTTTATTCTTGGGTTAATGAGTTGTTCTTCGATTTTCTTGTAGGATATTTCATCCTTTAGGAAATCGATCTGGTATTCTTTAGCTTGAATTACATCACCTTCGTGAGTTTTCACGGGTTGAATGAATTCAAAAATGATTTCTGAATCGAGAACGGTTGATTCTAAACCCTTTTCAGTTATTTGAAACGGGTATAATTGTGTTAAAAATGGTGTTCCTAATATGATTTCCATATTAAGCTGTTTGACTAAAATGAAGGTACTTACGAAGCAAATACCGTCTTTGCAAATGTGGGCATTTGATAATTTATGCTCAATTTCGAGTGGCTTGTTGTTAGCGTCGTTGAGCGTAACAAGAGTCTTTTCGAAATACATAGAAGGTATTCTACCTTCGCGAATGCAATTTTGATCGGCTTCTGAATCAAGCAGGGCGACTAAATCGGATTTGAAATCACCTATTTTAAGGGTTATTATTGTATACCATTTTTGGTATGGTACCTTAGTGATTTCGCCGATGAAGGATTGCTGATCATCTGGGATGTCTTCCTCTTGGTCAGCTTCTCCCATGGTCGGAGCACTTCTTAGGGTCGCAACTTCGACCCAAAGCTTTGACACATGATTGATCATGTCAAGCTTGAGTTGCTGAACCTCTTTCTTAAGGTTCTTGATCTCGTCTTGAAGCTCCTTTGTTGAAATGGCTTTAGTTGTGACCGGGAAACGCTTCATAACATTTGTAATGTTATAAGGTTCAAACTCTTCGGTCTTTGTTTTCGTCTCTTGATTTCGAGTCGTGTCTGCGGAATCAAGGGAGGCTTTAAGATCGGTTATTATCTTCTTTTGTAATTCAGGATCGTTGACTGTTTCTGCAATGTCGAAAAGAGCTCGTTGATCCATTGTTAAAACATTGATACAACCACCACATGCACGCATGCCAATGTGGTTAATTGATCCATGTTCGCTTGAAGAGGATGAGCTATCAGTATCCTCATGGTCATCGAGGATCTGACCGATCTCTTGTTCGTTACTGTCTGAATAGTCAGATTCAGAATCAGAGAGAACCATATTTAGGATATGATTCTTGAGCTTGTCATCGATGTCAAGCTCATTGATTTTTCCGCGAACGGGGCAGCGGTTGGCATAATGCCCTAGACGTTTGCATTTGTAGCATACTTCTTTCCCCTTAGAAGAAGTATACTTTCCTTTGCCCTGATATCGGTTCGAATAGCGAGGCTTTTGATAGTATCCCTTCTGACAATTGTCCTGGGATTTCATTTCATGGTACTGACGAGTATTGTACCGTGACGCTTTCGAAGAGTGGAAAAGTCGCTTGTGACTTTTCCTTTTTGATGTAGTTGGAGGTTGCAGAGTGTTATGGCAATCGTATTGATAGCAGAAATCTCCCAAGACGGTTCTTCCTACTTTTGGGTCATCAATCTTCCGGCGAAGCTTTTGCTCACTGCAAAGCTTGAGACCTTCTCTGATGACTATTGAACTCATATCACCATATGACAGCTTTTTCCATTCGATGGTATGGCCGTCAAATTGGTCTGCTAGGGCCGCCTCAATTCGTTCAGAAAAGTGGTTTGGGAGACCCTGAACAAACTTCTTTTTCCAGATGCTACTGGCACAGTCTGACATTTGCATAACCTTGGTTACAAACATGTCTTTGTACCAACGAAACTCGCCAAAAGTTTTGCACTTCATTTTTAGTAATATGGTGGAGGATCTGTCTTCGTAAAAGCTTGGATCTCCTATGAAGAACTTTGTGATGGTATATACTAGAGTATATACCGCATCTTGTTTACCAATGGTCTCCGGTGGTTTATCCGGTTCCTTCTTGGTAATGTAGGACTGATGATTAAGGATGTCGTGTTTAGTCTCCGCACTCATATATCTGTCCCACCAATCCTTTAGGACTCCGGTGAATCCTCCAGCTATGAGTTGGGCAGACTGATGATCAGGTTTTCCCTTTAATTTGTAGGCAGTGGCGGCCATCATCATGTTGGTGACCATTGCTAGAATCAGATGGTCTGATAGGCCATCAAGATTCCATTCACAACCCTCTGTTCCGCTGAAGAAGGCAGAGGTGACGATTCCTCTTTGCTCATAACCTATGTCTGGGAAAGAAGATCGTTTGTAGAATAGTCGCGTCTCTAATTTTGCCTCTGTTCCAGGAACATAGGTGGTGCGAACTTTGTTTGGAGTGCTTGTGGAGGTGGAAGCCCCCCGATTCAGATACTCATCTCTGAATTTTTTTCTGTCATTTTCTGAGGGTTCAAATATTACATTGATCCCTTGACTTGTAGAAGGGGCCTTGGTTCCCAAGGACAGGTTTTTCAACATCTGTTGAATATCCTGTAGGGTCTCGGTGTTACCATCAAGATCTATTTCCTTACTTATTTCAGGTTGCTTGACCAAAGGTGTTGATCTTCCAAACCTAGAGGTTGTAGATGATGATGTGGAACCGAATCTTGACTCCTTTTGGATTTTCTCCTCAATTTTGTCAACTTGCTTGGCAATGGTTGACAGTATTTTGTTGGAGAAATTGTTTTGATGTTGGATATTTTTTATATCCTTTAGAGAAGGTGGCTCCTTCTCGTCCCTTGAAATAGTCTTGAAAGGAGATGCGATGATCTTATCCCCATATTTTGTTTCAATTTCCACTTCTTCAAGCGGAGGATGAATACCATGGATAACACCACGTCGAGTGGTTTTCCAGTCTGATGAAGCGAGAACGCTAACTTGAAGTTCCATCCACATAAAAAATGGAACGTCTTGTTGAGCGTCTTCCATGTAAGAATACCACTGAGATCGGAGAACATCTCGCTCTTCCTGGAGTATTCCTTGAAAAAGCTATCTCTCTTTTCTTTGTTAGCCTTCGAAAGAAAGTCTTTCTTAAGGAGGGCTTTGTTAACAGAGAAGGAGAGGATAACGTTGATCTGGCTGTCTGCAACAGACTGACTCTCCATATCCGATTGGGTTGGAGAAGTAGCCTGATCAGTATAATGAATATTGCATGGGCGTGGTCATAATCAACCGACTGAACCCGGAGAGATTCCGATCTCCCGATTGATGTTGGTGGCCTATGGGTTTCGGAGGTGCTTGGCCTAGACTTCAAAAACTCTTTTGTTTTTTGGGAAGGTCTCTTGAGCATCCTCAAACTTCACTTCGACGCTTCTGTCGTTGTGCTCAATTATTTGAGTAGAAGTCGGCTTCCTGATGACAGGAGGGCAGACTTGTTTCAAATCCCAGGAAGAATTCCTAGTGATTTGCTCACAAGTAAGAGTCTTGGGGACATTGATAGTTGCTTTTCCCATGTTGGCTTCTATGAGCATGGTAGATTCGCTCACAGACTTCCTGAGGGCTCTAGGAGCAACGTTTGTATGCATCAACTTATAGCAGATGCGGAAAATCACCACGGCTGAGTGAGTTTCTGATTGAATATCAAGATTCTTTATATTGACGTCTAACATTCGAGCAGACATGATATTGGGGTCTGGTAATGATAGTGTCAAATTTGGAAAACAATTGAAGAAGATCGGTCTATTTTTGAGGTTGGACTCGACCATCCGAAGAAGAGAATTTGTATAAGATTTGTGTCTCTTGTCTCGGAGGGAAACAAGGACGGGAATGTCTAGACCGAGTCTAAACAAAGGTTTGATGGCTACTTGAACCATGCCAATATGAATAAATTTGAATTCTTCGCGATGACGAAGAATCATATTCTTTGAGAAGAGATTGAGCGTTGTGCTATCTTGATCGATAGGTACGACATGCTCGGATAATTTGATACAATTCTTCTGGAAGAACAATGAATTGAGGTTTTTATAAACCATCTTTGAATCAATCTTTGGAATCGACCAATTTTGAAGGGCTTCTTCAACCTTGGCGATTTGAAGTTCATTTTGATTCACATTTGAGAGGTGAAGGTCTTCACCTTCTTTGAAAGAAGAAGACGAGGATTTGAAGTCTTCTTCATTTGAAGTTTTCTCTTTACCTTTGAGTCCTTTTATTTTTGAAAAAAATATGGACATGAATGAAAGCTTCCAGGATTCTCAACCTTAAAATAAATTTCTTCAGTTACCGAATAGAAATTTCGCTATCCTATTCCAGCTGCTCCGTTGCGGCTTTACTGCGCTCCGTTGCGACTTACGACCAAAGGAGAACACCAGGCTGGCAATCAAAGGGTTTCACGAAAAGTGGAAACGGTAAATGAGAAGAGCAGAATTGCAAAGTAGAGAAAGAAGAAAGATAACAATCTTTCCAAACTTTTATTAATGATAAAAGGTTACCAAGATACTTGAGAAACTTTGAAAAGGATTCGGTTGGCTTTGATACCAATTAGGGGAGGATCTTTACAACCGGGAATCCACAGATTCAAAACATAAATCTTTCTATCTTCAGAGTGAAGTAGAGAGCGAAAGACTTCGAATGCCTTGAACTTACAAACTCGCAGTCATTTATAGGCTGCGGACTTGAAATGAAAATTGAAAATGAAAAACTAAAAGATAAGAGTGGGAGGCAAGACATGACCCTCGCACTCAAACCACTATTGAAAAGGCGGAAAGTAAAGCTACATTATTACAAACTGACAAAATTTAAAAAGCAAATAGTAAAAAGCAAATAATACCTACATTATTACAACATGACAAACAGAAAAAGACAAATACAAAAAGACAAAAAACAGTTTATAAACATATTGTTTGGTTTTTAATTTTTAATAACACAAAACTAAAATGAGTTATCAAATATATACGATTTTTATTTTTTAAAATAAACAACCAAAATCCAAAAATGAAAAATTAGAAACAAAAAACAAAAAACGAAATATTTATCAAACGAGGCCTAAATCATAAGTTTTTTTTCTTCAAACTATAGGGTTTAAACTCTAATTTTTGAAATCACGAGAATTAAACTCAAACTTTTTTTCAAACTACCAAGACTAAATTTATATTTTATCTTAAATTTTACCATTACCATTTGTTAAAGTGAGTCCATATAAAAGAAAAAAAATAATACAAGTAAATAATATATTTGACAATTTTTTTTAAAAAAAACCCAAGAATACCCACCAAAACACACATTAAGCTTTGTGAACCCAAACATTGAGTCATCATGCACTTTTGTAACAATGCAGATATATCACACATAAAAGGTACTTGTATGTTTTTTTTATTAAATTTCGAAGTTCCAAATAAGTATCCATAAAACACATACAAATACTTATATTAAATATACACGTTACAATGAATGATTTATATCAATTTCTTTTGTATTTCGTATTTCAAATATGTACTTTGTAGTTTTGAATAACACCTGTTGACCCAAATCGTCATAAAAACCGCAAATTATACCACGAACAAATTATTAATATTCATAACAAACAGAAACAATACTATTTTTAAAAATAACTAGTTACAACATATAAATACTTTTTATCAACTTAGAACAAATAATCTGGTTACCCTTTAAATACATGGAACAAAGAATGTTAATGCATTTTTATTTCGTATTTTTGGCAAAAACTCAAGTTCCAAAACACAATGAAAAAAACGAACAATACATCGAACAAACAAACAATACCCAAACTATATAAATGCATCGTAAGAAATCAATAATGAAGGTGAAGCAAAATTGAATAAATGGAGGAGACAAGATATATAATAGTTCGAGAGAAAGAGAACCATGCCAAAATCTCTCTTAATGCCTCTTGTAAAGAAAACTTTCCGATAAAGATTCTAAATTAATAGAAAGTCACAAATTAGGGTACAAAAAAGCCTAACTCATAAGGAATACAAAATTACTTCCAAGGTAACAGTATTAAACTTTGCAAAAAATTCCTTAATACAAATGTGAGTCACAAAATTCCAACATGCTCGTGGCTCAACATTAAAGAAGACCGACATTATAAGTGTTCGTTATGTAACCCTAAATCGAATGTGCTATTTTAGGTACCTTCCATGACGGATAACCTTCGTCATGAAAGATTCCTATGATAAAATGTTTCAGTTATGAAAGGGGTATAATGACAGGCAGTTCATCATGAAATGTATCCAGTCATCAAATTTGGGACATAAAAAAAGAGTTGAAGTAAAAAAATATGAGAAATATTTCCCTCCATATGACTAAGGAGGGGAGCCATCTTTAGTGCATATGTGACATCATTTGGAGTCACAAATTTTTTTCTTCTTCTCTTTTTAATATTATTCAAATAAAAATTTGTGGCATCAAATGGTGCCACATATGTTTTAAGGATGACTCTCCTCCTTAGTCATAAGGAGGAAAGTATTTCTCAAAAAATATATGTTCTCGAGTTTCATTTAATCTATTCTTATTCATTTTTTTGTGCTCGTTCAGTACCACGTTCGACACCATAAGTTATTCATCTTTTGATGATAATAATAATAATAAAATGTTGATTTGCCAGTTAAGGAAAACTCACAGCTTGGTTTTATTTTCTGTTATCTCTTTTTCTCAAACAACAATAAAAAAAATAATAAGTAATTTATATTATAACTAAATTTAGTTTGAATTATAAACAAAACAACTCAAATGAAAAAAAAACATATTAACGTCTATTGATTTTATATGAACCAACTTTATGTACCATTGATTAATTAATTTTTTTTAGTAAATATTGGAGGAGGGGGACAAATATTAATTTCCAGGCTCAAACCTGTGAGGCTAGTGTTGAACTGGTTTATAACCAAACAATGAAATTATTGTGCCACTAACTCATTCGGTTTATGCACCAATGATTATGACAACAAAATAACATAAATAAATATGTAATACACAATTCTTTTAAAGATGTCAGACACCTCCAATGGTTGGTTGACCGTTATTAATCTATTTTTACTCCATAATTACGGGTTCCATTCTTAAAATCAGTATTTGTAATATTCTTTCCTCACTTTGACTAAAATAATAATAATAATAAAAATAAAAATAATCTTATAATAAAATTGTGCTATAAAGAAATATTTTAAGAAAAGTACTATATTTAAAATAGGCAATAAAAAAGTTGCTACCTATCACAAATTCCTTTAAAAAAATATCATATCAACATTCAAATATCAATTTTACAAAAATCAATTTTTCTCAAACTTCCTTTCCAAACAACTCTATTCAAACAAGGTTATTGTATAACCTCTCTTTCAAATAATCATATTCAAACAAAAAATTTATGTAATCACTCTTACAAATAACTATATTCAAACAATATTTTTTATATGCAATTCCTCCAACATAAACAATCATAGTCAAACAAAGTTTTTATGCAACCACTCCTACAAACAATCATATTCAAATAAGCTTTCTTTCAGCGACTCATTCAAATCACTCAAATGATCTTCCACTCCCACTCTACTAGGGGTGTACATGAGTTGGATTTGTTCGGCCAATATTCCATATTAAAACAAGGTTTTTTCTGCAATCCTTTCAATAAATAATCATAGTCAAACAAAATCTTTCTACAACTACTCTTACAAACAATCATATTCAAACAAAGTTTTTCAACAACCATTTCATTCAAACTACTCAATTTTTCTACTTTCTCTCAGTCTCAACTTCCTTAAAACCAAACTGCACCGACTATTAGAAGACTCCTTTAAGACTTTAATTGAACTCTCTCCAAGACTCCAACCTCAATGAGTCACTTGGATAGCTGTACTTAGGAATGAAATATATTCGAACTCGTGATCGTTTTATTTATGCGCCGAGTTGTTATTCTTCTTGTTGGCAGATTTGAGATTGAGATTGATATATGAATCAAGTTATATATATAAACCCACATGTAACTCCCTAATATAAAGGAGTTGTAGATCATTAATTAAATTAAGATCACACCATGAAACAAAGCGGAAGCAAATCTATTAAAAAAGAAAAGCTTTTTTTTATTGATTAGCACACCATGAAATGAAACATAAAACCAAACGGAAGCCAAGCCAATCTGAAAAGGGTTAAAAAATGAGAAAACAAAGCATAAAGTGCACAGCTGAAGTCCTTGGCAAAGGGAAAAACAGCGGTGGAAAAGGAATTATTGAAGCATCAATGGAATACTTTTCATGGCTTCAACAACCAAAGATGCGATAATGGTGGAAGGATCTCCAATAACAACACTGCGAATGGTCTTGATGATGACCTCTAGGATTCTCCGATACTTCTTATTCTTCCCCGATCCGCCGCCATTGTTTCGACGTTCTCCCAAATTCAACCTTGCAGCCAAGGATGTGCCAGCAGTGTTACTATTGTTGTTTTTGCTGTTCCATTTCTCCAATGCCATTTGAGTAACACACGCGACATGAAAATAGTACTCCCCGGGGCTTGGTAAAATGCAAAAAGAAATAGGGAATTAAATAGCGCATCAGGTGAGATTCGAACCATGGGTGCTTGGGAAGCTAGTTAGGTGTCATTGCCAATTGAACAACCGAGCGCTCTTGTTAATTTGTGCGCACCATCTTATTCTTAAGCCTGTTTCAAATGAATTTTAGTTTAAAGGCAGAGCTCGCCCGAGCTTTCTTCCTCATTTCTTCTTCCTCGTTCTTCTTCGACCGACTGCGTTTTCTTCGCGAATTCTCCCTCGCAGACCAGCCAATTCTGAGCTATTCTTCCCCAAATTCAAAGTCGATTCTCATCTCGAGCAGCCGGTAAGCTTTCTTCTTCTTCTTCTTCTTCTTCTTCTTCTTCTTCTCCTTCATTTCGTCCCCTGTTTCCGATTTCGATTTTGCTGGCCGAGAGAGTGAGGGGAATTGTGTGGGTTTTATGCAGCTAGTGGAGAGGAACTGAACCAGCTGCAAATCGCTCGCCAAATCGTGCCAATTCGCCCGTGTTCTCCGGCCTTCTCAATCGTGTCGGAATCGCCCCAGCTCGCCCCTTGTTCGCGCAAAAAGCCGCCCCAGAGTGTCGCGTGCCTCGTCGCAGCCACCCGGCCCGCGAGCCACGCCGCGATCGATCGTGCGGCACAAGCGCGTCCTCGCCAGATCCGTGTCACGCGCGCGCGCGCGCTCGCGCGCCTCGCATCGCTCGCGTTCGCTCGCGCGCGGCCGCGCCAGCCGCGCCAGCCCCTTTTTTGCCTCGCTGCGCGCGTGTAGCCGGCTCGTTCGTGTGTCAGCCGCGCCTCGTGAGTTGCTCCCGAGCCGAGCCCTGTTTATTTTATTGTATTTAGGCCTATTGTGTGATTATTGTTGTGATTGATAGGTTCCCGGTAGCTAGCTCGAGTTCGATCGCAGCTTAGGTTTCTTGTGTTTAGAGGTCTCCCGGCCAGGTAAGGATTTCTTACCGGAGTTGTGTGGACCCTGCGATATATTATGCGATGCTGATTTGTATGCTTGTTTATGTTTATTGACCTGTTTAGTGATAAGTGCTCTATTCTGAATTCCCGACTGGCATGAATTCCTACGTTGTTTCTCATGTTAGTTCATGCTAGGTTGTTCCTTTCTGGCATGCTCGTATCTGTTCTTGCTTCGTAGTACCATGCTAGGTTCGTTGTATTCTTATTGAGCACGTATTGAAATGTATTGGATTGTTTCTTTGATTGCTATAGACAAAGTTAGAGTGCGTGTGTAGATAGCATCATCCGGGCCGGGTGCATAACGAACCTTGCATCCCCGACAGGGACGTACGAGATGGTGCTCCATTCCTGATCCCGTTAGGGACTAGCTAACCCTAACGACTGGCCCTGCAATCTTGGGTGAGGGTGGCAGACTGTTAAATGCCCCAACGGTCGGGATGATGACTTGGCATTACCTCGTCCCCGACAGTCGGCACGTCCTCAGCGTGTTCGGCCGTAGCCCTTGATTGCCACCTGTTAGGGCAAGGACGACTTCCTGGTGTAAGCCTACCACGACCGGTTCCTTAGCCTCAAAGTGCGGTGGTTCAGGTGACATAGTTCACGTGTCTAGGTCTCACACCCCTATGTTAGTGACACCGATCCAGAGATTTAGTTAGGCGTGGTGACTGGACATGGGCAGCTTGCCACTAGACCCGGCACCCCCCATAGTCTGCAGTAGCACGTGGTGCATGCCTACGCTCATTACAACGCCGACCGTAGAGCTCCTCGGGATCTTGAGCTAGTGTACCTTTCGTTCGACAGTAGACAGGCTGAGGCCGGGACTTGTTTCTCGTATAGGGCGTATTGTGTGGTGGATTATTCCGGACTAAGACCCTGAAATGGCATCCGAGGTCCAAGCATGGACTTAAGCTATGTGCTATTTCCTGTGTTGTTATTCATAGCTTGCATACCTTTTTGCTAGATGACCATGTATGTTGTATTGTACCCCGGTTGGGGATTCTTACTGAGTAATTCGTTACTCACCCTTATTTTTTGTGGTTATCCACAGGTAATCGAGGTGCGTGATAGGATGGCTGAAGGGGGAGCTGTGATCATGGGGACCAATTGTCAAACTCTGATTTTGTGTTATGACTCTTTACGCTTTTGTTTCCTCTTAATGCATGTAACCGGGCACGGAGCCCTGGAAAGTTTTCTGAATGTTATTACGGATTCCAGCATCGTTGCAACTGTCAAATGTTTTGAATGCTTAACCAAATCTCTGATCAGAGTAATCTTTTGGAAACGTATTTATCTTGGAACAGGTGCTTGGAGACAGGGACAGGTTTCAGGAAAATTGTCTTGACTTTGAATTGAATGTTTGAATGTTTTAGTTTTTACTTGGAATCCAAACATCATATTTCAAATTTTCTGTAGTTTTGAATGCATGCATTGAGGTAACGGCCTATCTTAGAACCCCTTTTGGGCCTGGTCGTTACAGTTGGTATCAGAGCCCAGAGTCATAGATTCTGTAGACTGACCCTTTGTTGTAGGTCGTTTTTCCCATGATCACCACCACTCCGACAGTCATCAGGTACGCCTAAGTTTACTATTTGTTGTTGAAAAATGGTTAAGAATTTACAATACCTTTCATCTAGTGTATGCCTTGTATAGTGTTGTATAGCGGAGACGAGCAGGTTCTGACTCGTTGTTGGTTTGAGCGTAGATCGCTAGCATGCCAATCCCCCGCGCAGGAAGAGGACGTCCGAGAGGAGGCCGAGGTATCAGGATTAGATCTGATGTTGCAGGGACATCATTCCAAGCTGAGACTGATAGCAATCCACCAGTATCTCCCCCTGTTGCGCCTAGAGTAGACGTTGAGACGTCCGAGCGCCGTGAGACTGCTCTTGGAGCAGAATTTGCTGATTCTATGAGGGCTATGATGGTCAGCCTGTTGAGTGACCAGAGGTCAGAGACCCAGGCTTTGTTAGCAGCGCAGCGGGAAGAGTCCCGAGCCCAGATCGAGCAGCTGACTCGTTTGGTTCAGCAGGGCGCAGCAGCACCTCTAGCTCCGCAGGAGCAAGCAGCCCTTGTGGCAGAAGTTGCAGAGGGTGCCGAGGAGTTGGGTAGATGGTTGAAAGACTTCGTGAAGTGGAAACCTGAGAAGTTTGATGCCGCGGGTGATGCTTTAGCAGCAGCCAGATGGATTGCCCATTTGGAGTACATCTTCCTGATTATGGTTTGCCCCGAGGTTCAGAGGCCGAGGTGTGCCGCTCATGTGCTAGGAGGCACAGCTAGATGGTGGTGGGAGTCCACCTTGAGTGAGAGGCCAGCTGGGTCTCCGCCTGCCACTTGGGAGTTTTTCAAGACGAAGTTCAAAGCCAAGTACATTAGTGATGAGGCCCAAGAGAAGATGGTGGAGCTTTTCCAGAACCTGAAGCAGGGTTCTGATTCTATAGAGAAGTACGAGAGGAAGTTCTCAGAGTATGTGTACTTTGCTCCGCAGATGATAGCCACCCTTGAGTTGAAGATTCGGAAGTTCATTTCAGGTTTGAGGCAGGGGGTGTCCCAGGATGTCAGGGCTCAGGCTCCTGACACTTATGCTAGAGCTGTTCAGTTAGCCACCATTTACAATGAAAAGTATCCTGCTGAGCAGATTGTTGCCGTTCCGGCTCATCGTCCTGCTCCAGCTGCAGTGGGGCAGAAGAGGAAGTTTGATTTCCGAGGAGGCGGCCAGCGTCGTCAAGGACAGTTTCAGAACCGGGATCAGCGTAGAGTTCCGGCCCGTTTCCAGCCTCGCCAGCAGGGCGGTCCCAGGCAGATTCCCGCTTGTGCTACTTGTGGAAGAGCCCACTTTGGAGCTTTTCAGACCGGGCCTAGGCTGTGTTTCCGATGTCGTAGAGAGGGGAATCTGGCCCATTTTTTTTATCAGCCAGCTATGGCAGTGCAGCAGCAGCAGGGACGGGTGTTTGTTACGAACCGACAGGAGGCCGAACGTACGGATGCCGTTGTGGCAGGTACGCTTCTTGTTTTGGATCATTGCGCATTTGTCTTGTTTGATTCTGGTTCTACGCATTCGTTTGTATCTGTATTGTTTGCTGAGCATGCTAGGTTGAGATTAGAGCCTCTAGGTTTTGAGTTATCTGTTGCAACTCCTTCGGGATTTAATATGCTAGCTAGAGATAAGATTAAAGATGGCCGGATCAAGATATCTGGGAAATTGCTTGTAGCTACGCTCATAGTTTTGCCTATGAGTGGTTTCGATGTGATTCTTGGTATGGAGTGGTTAGCTGCTAACCACGCATTGATTGACTGCCACCGGAAAGAAGTAGTGTTCAGGCCGCCGGGTCGGCCCAGCTTCAAGTTTCGTGGAGTCCAGGGTGGAGTTTGCCCGCCGTTGGTGTCAGCTGTGAAAGCTCGTCGCTTGCTAGCTCATGGAGCTGTGAAAGTTGTCTGAAGAGAGCCGCCCCTCACTGACTGTTGACCAGGTGTCGGTCGTGCAGGAGTTTACGGATGTGTTTCCTGAGAAGTTACCGGGGTTGCCCCCGAGCAGAGAGGTTGACTTCACAATTGAGCTCGAGCCAGGGACCCTCCCTATCTCGAAGGCTCCGTATCGTATGGCGCCAGCCGAGTTAAAGGAACTGAAGTTTCAGTTGTAGGAAATGTTGGATCGAGGGTTCATCCGTCCGAGTGTGTCCCCGTGGGGAGCACCAGTTCTGTTCGTGAAGAAAAAGGATGGTTCGATGCGCTTATGCATTGATTATCGCGAGCTTAATAAGGTGACAGTGAAGAATAAGTATCTGTTGCCCCGTATTGACGATTTGTTCGACCAGCTTCAGGGAGCTTTCGGGTTCCCCAAGATAGATTTGAGATCCAGTTATCATCAGTTGTGGATCAGGGACGCCGACATTCCTAAGACAGCTTTCAGGTCTAGATATGGACACTATGAGTTTAGGGTCATGTCGTTTGGATTGACTAATGCCCCAGCAGCGTTCATTGACATGATGGATAGGGTGTTCAAATCATTTTTGGACAGCTTCGTCATCATGTTCATTGACGATATTCTAATCTATTCGAGGACCAGAGAGGATCATGCAGAGCATTTGAGGCAAGTGTTGGCAGCTTTGAGGAAAAACCAGCTTTATGCGAAGTTTTCCAAATGCGACTTCTGGTTTGAGCAAGTGGCCTTCCTAGGTCACGTAGTTTTGAGGGATGGTATAGCCGTGGACCCCGCAAAGATTGAGGCCGTGAGTTCGTGGGCCAAGCCGACTTCAGTTGCCAAAATTCGCAGCTTTCTGGGTTTGGCAGGTTACTACCGTCGGTTCGTTAAGGACTTTTCTGCCATAGCCTCGCCCCTCACTCGTCTGACGAGAAAGGGTGTCGAGTTTGTTTGGGACAGTAAGTGTGATGAGAGCTTTGCCAGACTCAAGCGCAGTTTGACTTCAGCACCAGTGCTAGAAGTCCCGGAGGGGACAAGTGGTTTCGTGGTCTACAGCGATGCTTCCAAGTTCGGGTTAGGCTGTGTGTTGATGTAGCACGGGAAGATCATTGCCTATGCTTCCCGCCAGCTGAAGCCATATGAGCAGAACTACCCGACTCATGATATAGAGTTGGCAACAGTGGTGTTCGCACTGAAGATTTGGAGGCATTACCTGTATGGTGAGCGGATTCAGATGTTTACCGATCACCAGAGCCTTAAGTATCTGTTTACTCAGAAGGAGTTGAATATGAGGCAGATGAAATGGTTAGAGTTGGTGAAGGATTATGAATGCGAGATTTTGTACCATCCAGGTAAAGCCAATGTTGTAGCTGATGCCTTGAGTAGGAAGACGTCGCACTCCGCGGTGTTGTTGAGTTCCCAGCCTAGATTGCGGAAAGAGTTCGAGCGGGCCGAGATTGCAGTGTTGTTGGGTGAGGTTACTGCCAGGGTAGCTCAATTGACAGTTCAGCCGTCGATTAGACAGCGGATTATTGATAGCCAGCTGAGTGACCCCGCGCTTAAGAGATTGTTTGACAGAATTAGTGCTTACAGAGATTTTGATTTCGTATATTCACCAGACAGTGGGTTGACTTATAGAGGCTGGCTGTGTGTTCCGAACATTGCAGGATTGAGAGCAGAGTTGCTCTCAGAGGCCCACAGTTCTCCTTTTGCTTGGCACCCCGGGGGTACCAAGATGTATCAAGACCTTAAGCAGACATTCTGGTGGATGGGTATGAAGAGAGATGTTGCGGAGTTTGTCAGTCGGTGTCTCACTTGTCAGCAAGTGAAGGCACCTGTGCAGAGGCCACCGGTTGAGTTTATTGTACCACTGAGTGTGCCTCAGTGGAAATGGGAAGAGATCTCCATGGACTTTATTTCTGGTTTGTCGAGGACTCCGAGGAAGTTCTCTCAGATTTGGGTGATAGTCGACCGATTAACCAAGAGCGCACATTTCATTCCCGGTAGAGACACTTATACCGTGGAACAGTGGGCGCAGTTGTTTTTGGAGCAGATCATTCGTTATCATGGTGTGCCTGTGAGGATTGTGTCTGACCGTGATTCGAGGTTCACTTCTCGTTTCTGGAGAGCGCTCCAGAAAGGTTTAGGCACTGAGTGCAGTTTCAGCACGGCCTTTCACCCTCAGACAGATGGACAGACTGAGAGGGTGAACCAGACTCTCGAGGACATGCTGAGGGCATGTGTGTTGGATTTCCCGAGCAGTTGGGACCAGTATCTGTATTTGATGAAGTTTGCCTATAACAACAGTTATCAGTCGACGATTCAGATGGCTCCATTCGAAGCTTTGTATGGTAAGCGCTGCCGGTCTTCTGTGTTCTGGGAAGAGGTTGGTGATAGACAGGTTTTGGGTCCCGAGTTGCTGCAGTTGACTAATGGTGCAGAAGATTAGAGCTCGCATGTTGACAGCTCAGAGCATGCAGAAGAGTTACGCCGATGTGAGGCGTCGAGACTTGGAATTTGAGGTGGGACAGCATGTGTTCCTAAAGGTTGCACCGATGCGAGGTGTTTTGAGATTTGGTAAGCGTGGAAAGCTGAGTCCCTGTTTTGTGGGTCCGTTTGAGATCCTGGAGAGGATTGGCAAAGTTGCTTATCGGTTAGCCCTGCCTCCGTCATTGTTCGTGGTTCACGGTGTTTTTCATGTTTCGATGTTGAGGCAGTATGTGACGGACCCGTCTCACATTGTTGACCTTGAGCCTTTGCAGCTGAATGAGGATTTGAGCTTCGAGGAGAAGCCAGTGGGGATTCTTGCCTATGAGACAAAGACGTTGCGTAATCGTGAGATCCGTTTGGTAAAAGTTCAGTGGAGGAGTCAGAGTTCAGAGGAAGCCACTTGGGAGTGGGAGGATGAGATGAGATTGCATTATCCCGAGCTGTTCCAGTCTTAAGGACTTTCAAGGACGAAAGTCATAAAAAGGAGGGAATATTGTAACGGCCCGGAATTTCATTCCGGTCTTCCCGGTTTGCCCCAGGGGTAGTTTAGTAATTTGGTCGGGCCGACAGGGCCGGTTATGTCTTTGCCATTTGCCAAAAATTATGAGATGAATTAAATGGGATTGGGAAGCTTTGTGAAAGTATTTGGGCTTGGTAAAATGCAAAAAGAAATACGAAAATAAATAGCGCATCGGGTGAGATTCGAACCATGGGTGCTTGGGAAGCTAGTTGGGTGTCATTCCCAATTGAGCCACCAAGCACTCTTGTTAATCTGTGCGCACCATCTTATTCTTAAGACTGTTTCAAATGAATTTTAGTTTAAAGGCAGAGCTCGCCCGAGCTTTCTTCCTCATTTCTTCTTCCTCGTTCTTCTTCGACCGACTGCGTTTTCTTTGCGAATTCTCCCTCACCGACCAGCCAATTCCGAGCTCTTCTTCCCCAAATTCAAAGTCGATTCTCATCTCGAGCAGCCAGTAAGCTTTCTTCTTCTTCTTCTTCTTCTTCTCCTTCATTTCGTCCCCTGTTTCCGATTTCGATTTTGCTGGCCGAGAGAGTGAGGGGAATTGTGTGGGTCTTATTCAGCTAGTGGAGAGGAACTGAACCAGCTGCAAATCGCTCGCCAAATCCCGCCAATTCGCCCGTGTTCGCCGGCCTTCTCAATCGTGCCGGAATCGCCCACTAAGCCGCTTGTTCGCGCGCTGCAGAGCCGCCCCAGTGGCACGTGTCGCGTGCCTCGCTGCGACCCCAGCCCGCCGAGCCACGCCACAGATCGATCCGCGCCAAAGACGCGCCTCGCCCAGATCCATGTCACGCAGTGCGTCGCGCCCGCGCGCCCCTGCATCGCTCCGCGTTCGTCCGCGCGCAGCCAGCGCGCCCAGCCAGCCCTTTTTGCTGCCTCGCTCGTGTAGCCGGCTCGTTCGTGTGTCATCCGCGTCTCGTGAGTTGCTCCCGAGCTGAGCCCTTTTTATTTTATTGTATTTAGGCCTATTGTGTGATTATTGTTGTGATTGATAGGTTCCCGGTAGCTAGCTCGAGTTCGATCGCAGCTTAGGTTTCTTGTGTTTAGAGGTCTCCCGGCCAGGTAAGGATTTCTTACCGGAGTTGTGTGGACCCTGCGATATATTATGCGATACTGATTTGTATGCTTGTTTATGTTTATTGACCTGTTTAGTGATAAGTGCTCTATTCTGAATTCCCGACTGGCATGAATTCCTACGTTGTTTCTCATGTTAGTTCATGCTAGGTTGTTTCAATCTGGCATGCTCGTATCTGTTCTTGCTTCGTAGTACCATGCTAGGTTCGTTGTATTCTTATTGAGCACGTATTGAAATGTATTGGATTGTTTGTTGATTGCTATAAGACAGGTTAGAGTGCAGGTAGATAGCATCATCCGGGCCGGGTGCATAACGAACCTTGCATCCCTGATAGGGACGTACGAGATGGTGCTCCGTTCCTGATCCCGTTAGGGACTAGCTAACCCTAACGGCTGGCCCTGCAATCTTGGGTGAGGGTGGCAGACTGTTAAATGCCCCAACGGTCGGGATGATGACTTGGCATTGCCTCGTCCCCGACAGTCGGCACGTCCTCAGCGTGTTCGGCCGTAGCCCTTGATTGCCACCTGTTAGGGCAAGGATGGCTTCCTGGTGTAAGCCTACCACGACCGGTTCCTTAGCCTCAGGTGCGGTGGTTCAGGCTGACATAGTTCACGTGTCCAGGTCTCACACCCTTATGTTAGTGACACCGATCCCGAGATTTAGTTAGGCGTGGTGACTGGACATGGGCAGCTTGCCACTAGACCCGGCACCCCTCATAGTCTGCAGTAGCACGCGATGCATGCTTACGCTCATTACAGCGCCGACCGGAGAGCTCCTCGGGATCTTGAACCAGTGTACCTTTTGTTCGACAGTAGACAGGCTGAGGCCGGGACTTGTTTCTCGTATAGGGCGTATTGTGTGGTGGATTATTCCGGACTAAGACCCTGAAATGGCATCCGAGGTCCAAGCATTGACTTAAGCTATGTGCTCTTTCCTGTGTTGTTATTCATAGCTTGCATACCTTTTTGCTAGATGACCATGTATGTCGTATTGTACCCCGGTTGGGGATTCTTACTGAGTAATTCGTTACTCACCCTTATTTTTTGTGGTTATCCACAGGTAACCGAGGTGCGTGATAGGATGGCTGAAGGGCGAGCTGTGATCATGGGGACCAATTGTCAAACTCTGATTTTGTGTTATGACTCATTACGCTTTTGTTTCCTCTGAATGCATGTAACCGGGCACGGAGCCCTGGAAAGTTTTTTGAATGTTTTTACGGATTCCAGCATCGTTGCAACTGTCAAATGTTTTGAATGCTTAACCAAATCTCTGATCAGAGTAATCTTTTGGAAACGTATTTATCTTGGAACAGGTGCTTGGAGACAGGGACAGGTTTCAGGAAAATTGTCTTGACTTTGAATTGAATGTTTGAATGTTTTAGTTTTTACTTGGAATCCAAACATCATATTTCAAATTTTCTGTAGTTTTGAATGCATGCATGGAGGTAACGGCCTATCTTAGAACCCCTTTTGGGCCGGGTCGTTACACACTCCGACACGTATGACCACCCGTTTTTATCGCCACCATTTTGAATACTCTTCTTATTGCACCACATGCACTTGTCTTTCAATTCCTTGCAGAGATTGAACGTCACGTCTTCGATTTGGTAGCGTGTTTCCAGGTTTCTACAGCATGGGTGGAGATTCAACATGTCCTTTTCACAGAATAATAAGAACCCATTCATGTCATTTCTGCAAGCGATGCACCTACTTAACTTGCATTCAGGGTGGCACGGTTTTGGTGGGGTTTGGAGGAAACGAAACTCCGAGTCTGGGAAGAACTTGTGCGTAATAGGTACAATGGGATCGAACAAGCAGGCTTCGTGAAAATCGAAACCACATTTATTGCATCGGTACCGAAGGCCGAATCCATGTTCTTTTCAGCCATCGCAGGTGTTTGGTTTCTCGTACTCCTCCGGGTTTAGGTGGTGCTTCCCGTTGCCTTGGCCCCCGCAAATAGTCTCCATAGCCATTTGAAACAAACAAAAAAAGAAGCTTCAGTTTTGAGTTTATCACTTTGAGAAAGGGGAAGATGGCTTCACTTTTAACAATCACAGTTTCTATATATATACATTCAAATGCAAATGCAAATGCAAATGCAAATGCAAATGAAAATGAAAATGAAAATTCCTATGAAATTTCCAAGCATATGACATATCTGCTTTCTATTTGGTTTGACCATATGTCCTTGAAATTTATAGTGCAATAATCACCATTGTAGTTTGTGAATGCACATGTTTCTCTAGGTGGGGTATTTTTGAGGATCAATTCTAGAAATTTCCAAATCTAAGCCTTTGGTAATATACCTATTATATATAACAACCAATTTGAATGTAACTTTATTTGGTTTCAGTGTGATTTTTATTTTGACTAAATTGATCAATATTAATATCAGATTACCTTTTTAATTAAACTAACCTTACCCTAGGTCTACATGTGTTGGGTTGGGTGGACCAACCCAAATCTTGCGTAGAATCTAGCAACTCAATCTAAATGAACTTATATATTTTTGTGTTGGATTCGTTTATACTATTTGTTTTTTTTTTTTTTATTTAAATATATATTCATTGTTTACTTTCAGTTTTTATATAAATCAACATGGATTGAATTCGATCATAGGGCAAAGAAATTTTGCTATGTTCATTTTGACGGTAAAATATTTATTTAATTAATTTTTAAATATTAAATTAAGATTATAAATTCTATTTATATTTATATTAAAAAAATATCTTCTAAAAAACTTTATAATATATAGGGTTTTTTTTTTTTAAGAATATGCCAAATTGGAAAAGTAGCAAAAAAGTTAAAAACAAATAGCCCACATAATCATAAGTATTAATAATTAGGGATTTTTGCATGTATAGCAAAATAAAACAAAAAACATTACATAAATAGTACATTTTCTAAAGATATTCATTGTAGCAAGAAAGAGAAATTCGGGTTTGGTAAAATTACTAAAAGACCCACAACTTAAAAACCCATGAATTTGGGCTTAAAAACTCTTTGGAATTTCTCTCACGATTACTAAAAGGCCCACGACCCATGTATTACCAATTCTCTCATGATTTCTCTCACCCATTTTTCTATCAGTTTTACAATTTCTCTTAGCCCCTTTTCTATCACCATTTTTTCTATCGATCTTGCGATTTCTTCTTTCATTTTCGAATTAGTTTTCCTGCAACCTGCAAACGTTTTCTTCATTTCTGATTTCTCAGCACACATTTTCTTCATTTGAGTTTCCCTACACACATTCTCTTCACCTTTTCATTTAAAAAATCAATCAGCGAACATCAATCGGCTTCTCGAACACCAACCGACCTAGAGATTGCAACTCTAATTCGTATCATTTCTCCATTTGCGACTTCTGTTACGTTTTTACTCCATGCCACACTGATTGATGATGTTTTCTTACTATTTAATCTTAAATGATAAAAGGTTAGAAACTTGTATTAGAATTCTTATACACTTGTACTAAACTTAGTTTGGGCAAATGTGTTGATTGTGATAGAATCTTATTCAATCTGTGGTGAACTTGTATGAACTGATAAAAGTCTATTAGCTGAACTGATAGAAATCTATTAGATATAATGAACTTGTATGAACTTTAGTATTCTATCAATTGACACCTATCAGAATCTTAAATGACAGAAGGTTAGGAACTTATATTAGAATTCTTACGATTTACCATTTGATTTAATTTGGTTAAAGTTAACAATTAAATATTTTTTTCTTAAAGGAAAAGGGAAGCCTAAAGAATCGAGAATTCTTACTTGACAAAATAGAAGAAGAAGAAAAAAAAGAAGAGAAGGAAGAAGGACAAAGTGAAGATGAAGATGATGAAGAACAGAGGGAAAATATAACAAAAAAAGTAAATGACAAAAAAGGGGAAAATGAGGTAAGCTTGATTGATTAATATAATCTGTTTCAAACAACTGCTGCTGGTCTCAAATAATAATTGAATTGAACTTGATGTATTCTTGTAATACTTGTAGGCTGCAAAAAAATATTGTCCTAAGGTTGCTGCTATAACTCTTAAAGAGAGCAGATTTTAGGCTATTTAGAATGCATTATTTTAATATTTAGGTAAAGAATATTTGCATGCTTAGAAGAAATACAGAGAATTAACTTAGGAAATCAGCATGCATTCATAACATCGCATCAAAAGCATGAATCCGTGCTTTAGCACTATTCGCAAAATAATTGTGCCTAATTTACGCTTTTTAGCAGGATTTCGCTCAGCAGCGAGGAAAACGACAATGATGCGAACACTGATCGAAGCACACAAGTATGTTGAACCCAATAAAGAATTACGATCGAAAAAGATTCATCTACAAGTAAAGAATCAGAAGAATCAATTATGCAATCAAGGCAATGACAATCGAATAAATCCCGACGAAAACCATGGAATATGCATTGATGATGATTTGTACAATTCACCTCTATGTGCAGATCACGAAATTTAATCTTATAAATATTAAAGCAAGGAGCGAAATCCATTGAGCTGGTCGGTTGGCCATAAGCCGATCGAGGAACTTGAGTCTACTGTATAGAAGCTGATGGTGGTGCTGTGGGAATTGATGACAAGGAGACTACTCAACTTGAACCGTGCCAATTCCATTTTTTGTTTTCTTAGGAGTAGTTGCAGTGTTTAAACAATATTTTAATCGTAATAAAATCGTTTGATTTAAACTTCTATTTGGTGTTTATTTACTATGATTGTGTTATAGGAGTTTAAGTATGAATAAAACATGTTATTATTGTAGGCCTTTGAATGTTACACTGCTTAATGTTTATTGATTATATATATACGTCGATTAGCTACCCACGCATGTACCTTGCGAAGAATCGAAAGAGAAATCGCATGTTGACCCAGTATGCTACTTTAGGATTGACTGAACAGTTGTTCATCATTTAGGGAGTTAGGAATAAGCCCACTATAATTGTTAGAGACTGATAATTGTTAGGGAAGTAAGACATTCACTGGCTAGTCCGCACTCTTAGCATCTTCTAGGAATACGTAGTTAGCATTACTCATTGCATGCATTTTATTTCATTACTGAATTTTATTTTATCTTATCAAACAAAATAAAAACTACTCCACATATTCACTAATTTACTTTTTTTCACGACTCTAACTTAAGGGTATTTTCTCTGGACATCAATCTCTGTGGGATCGATAAAATTTATATACTTATTAATTGTTATAATTCCCGACCGTGCATACTTGCACGTAAGTGATTCCAATTTCGTTTCGCATAAGAATTAGTTACTGTTCAATATATTAGCAGTGGAATCGTCTGATCAAAAGGATGAAAAGGAAAACTTCAAAAAAGACATAATTGGCTAAAAAACTAGTTAGTGATAAAAGAAAACAATAAATGAAAGGGGAATTGCAAGCTTTACAAATGTTAGAAAATGAATCTCCAAAGAAAAAGTCAAAAGACTCATCCCTAAAGTCTCCTCCAATGAGGCATTCACCAAGATTGCATGTTGAAGGCCCTTCTTTAAATTTGAAGATTAGCCAAATGAATGAAGACTGAACCTTGTTTACTCTTAAATTGAACAACTTTCCTTTTGTTTTAGGAATAGTTTTGTTTTTTTTTTAACTTTTATCCACAAAGAACTTTATTATGTAATCTGCGAATGAATGAATGGAAATTGAATTTTATTTAATTTGGAAATTTATGGAATTCTATAAGTCATTGCAACATTAATTTTGGTGTATTAAAAATTCTAACTTAATTTTAGAATTTGATACTATTTAGTGGAAAATTAAAGAAAATTCTATCAGCATGGTTTTCTTCATGGAAGCCTATCAAATGAACTGATAGAAGTATATCAGCTGAACTGATAGAAGTCTATCAGACACAACTTCCACATTACAAACAAAACTTCCAGACCAGAAAATGTAAGAAGTCTTAGACTTTCATCAATAGAGAATGATATAATCAATTACTGATAACAAACTGATAGAAGACAAAACTGGAAGTATTTTATACGTAACAAACATATATGTTGAAACAAACAAGACATAGTATAATATCACTTCATGTAGGAACAATCATTATGTTTTCGTACAACTAGGAACAAAGTGTAAATAAGAATATCATGGTAAAGTGTGAGCAAATTTACAAGTTCAAATTGAATATCTTTAATGACATTGAAAGTAGGATAGTCATTATCTTCATCTAATGTTGAGGAAGACTCCAACAAATTGTATTACTAACAACACTACTAGATATCCTCTCTAAACGAAAATCCTTAATATTAGCTACTAATGGATGCCTTGTGCTATTTTCCTTTACTAAAGTTAGGTACCAATCTACATCCTTATCCTCCAAAATATGAAAATGATGAGAATTTTGACTGTAATCCAACAAAATGGATAAATGTAAAGAAGACCTAGGTGCATCTAATTTCAACTTTTTAAGAATCAACAGCCCAAAATCTTTAAAATTCATTACTTCATCTACCAAAATTCCACTAGTCTTGTAATTCTCATAAGAACCGGATTCATTCAATTGCCCACAATGAAAAATAACTATTGGAAGCTTAACCATGTTGCCAAATCTGAAAAGAAAACAAGATACATAAAAGAGTGAGTATAGCGGACAAGTTGATAGAAGTCTATAAGCTGAACTGAAAGAAGATGGCAAACTAATAGATGTCGATCAGCTGAACAGCTAGAAGTCTATTAGCTGATAATTGATAGAAGTCTATCAACTGAACTGATAGAACTCGACAAACAAAACTTCCACTTTACAGACACAACTTCCAAGTCACGCATGGGAAAAAAATCAAAAGAATACCATCAAATTCAAAAACTAGGTTTGGCCGTCGGTAAATAGAAAAGGGAATGAAATCAAAAGTAATTCGATCAAAAGGTAGAAAATGAAGGCGTATCTATAACCTAGTGCGGCCAGATCCTTCCCTAATTTTGATGGATTGAGAAGTGAAATCAATCGTTGCTGAAGAAGAAGAAGAAGAAGAAGAAAGAAGAAGAAGAAGAAGAAGAAGAAGAAGAAGAAGAAGAAGAAGAAGAAGAAGTGGAAGAAGTGGAAGAAGTGGAAGCTTTCTTGAAGAAGATGATTTTTGTATTATGCCTTGAACGCATTGATGACTTGCGATTAGTAAGTGGGGGTCTAACTGCCCGGTCAGGGAGTGAAGGTACGGGGGCAACAGCCCCGATGCGAAAATGCATACTTCATTCGCTTACATAAATGCATCAGCATTCGCCTAGCATATCTAGCGCGCAAACGCATCTCACATTGCAGCGCTTTGCTGCAATGCGTTCCGCATGTGTTTGCACATCAACATTCTATTTCTACAGCACGCGTCAACTTCCACTTTCTGTTTAATGCTTACGCATTCTGTAATAAGGTTTAATGAGAGTGCCTATATAAACTCGAATTATACTCTAGCTGTATTATGATTTAATCTCTGTATCTAGAAATTTCCATCTCTCTCAATAATAAAACTCCGCTCCCTCTTTGCCCATGGACTAGTCAACACAACGTTGGTAAACCACGTAAATTCTGCGAGTCATTCTTCTTCGTCTTTCATGTTTATCGTTATCTGTTTTCATATCTTTATTTATCGATTGTTGATTATCGTTTTCATAACAATGATCCTTGTGCTCAAAGTAGAAAAGGAAAAACAAGTCGAAGAGAAAAGAAAATCTGCACTCAGTCGATAAAAAATGTAGAATATGTACTTTTTAAAAAATTAGCAGAATCTGCTATGAAGGAATTATTTTAGAAAAGTTGCTATAAATGTAATCTAGGGGCAAAAATTTGCTATACACGACAAATTCCCTAATAATTATATGGTATTATTGATAAATTATATTATATTAATATACAATACTATACTAATAACATATAATATTGTATTAATAATACATATAATGTATTAATAATATAAAATATTGTATTGATAATAATGTATAATTAGTATTAATAATATCGTATTTTTTACTATAGATGCAAATATTTGACTGAAAAAAATGTGTCTGTCTTTTTCTAAGTTTTAGAGAGAGAATGATACTTGAGCTCTAAGAAGATCCGTGTGAAGATACGATCGTGAGCATTCTTGGGCACAATAGTATGCGTTCTTGGACCCCAACATGTTATCTTTGGAGTTCGGGTTGTGGGTGGTTAAGGTGCTCGGTGGTGAGTAAGGTGGTTGGAGCTGGTGGGGATCTACGTGAGGAGTTCTTTAAGATCTGTTTGGTGGTTAGAGGCTTTTGAACATTGCCAATGCTCGATGTCTGGGGGATAAGGGATTATGTGAGGAAAAGTTCAAATCTTTCCCCAAGGAAGCTCGTGATAGCCGTACAAGGTAGCTGGAAGAAACTTGACGCGAAGTTTCCTTTCGATCGTGGAAAGCAAAAGAAAGGATGGGGATCTTCGTCTCCAAAGAAGGTAGCCTCGAAGGGGGAGAGTGCGAGCAATCGAGAGTTAGAGGAAGAAGAATGGTTCTCCATCAACCATTTTTTTCAAGAAGTAAGCATCAATAGCAGAAATAAGGTAGTAGGTGGAGCTTGGAGGAAGAAGATGTGTTCCACGACAAGTAAAGGAGGCGTGTGGTCCGGTGTGGCTTTTGACGCGTCGGGGAAACTGGTCTGGCTAAGTTAGAAAGTGCAGAAAAGGTAGATTGCAAGGCTCGAGAAGAAAATGCTTGAGTTTATTAGCTGGCAGGATAGATTGGACTGGGCTTTTGGAAAAAAGATTACTTTTAGCCAAACACCTTGGTTTAGTTGGTGGCTTTTTACCAGGTGTATTTTTTAAATATTTTGGGTTGCTTTTTTTTGTGGGTGTTGTTACAGAACTAGTTACATCAGGACTAAGAATTGGAATTTTATTTTTGTGTGGTTGGATGTGGTTGGCTAATAGTGCTTCTTTGTGGTGCGCCGTGCTCTGTTCAAGACTGGAACTAATTGATAAAGGTCAAGATTTTATTTGGGAAACAAGTATTTTGAGGTAGGAGAGTGATTTTTCCCTTTTTGGAGTTAAATTCTTTCCAACTTCTTTGGTGGGGTCATTTTCTTCGGTTAGTGAGATCGACGTTAGATTATCCCTCAAAGACTATCCTAAAAACCCCCTTCATGGTGGTGATGATAGATTTAAGGTTTATGCAATTAGAGACTCTTTTCTCCATTGCAGATAAGACCGTGACACAAACAATTGGTTCTACAATTAGATTAACCTTTGTTTTAAGTTATTTGTTGAGTGGTCACCTTCCAACCTGTGGAAACGTATCAGTTTTGTGATCCCTTAAATGGGAATTATGGGTGTATCGGTTTATGATTTTAATGAAGCTTATCATTTTCAATTACGGATCAGTTTGTAACTATTCTGTTATAATAGGTTTTCCCACGCACACATTATTTATTGGTGACTATTCAACTATTTAAAAAAAAGACTTGTTTTATATCTTTAAGAATGGGCGACGCATGTAGCTATTTATTGGTGACTTTGCTTCCCGCCTCGTAACTATTTTCAATATCAATATTCAAATGATTAATGTCACCGTAGCATAGAAACTTTTATTTGTAGCTTTCACACCTTTTGGTCCTCTTATTTAGAATCTTCTAGAAAAACATATCAGATCAAAAAGGTCATCATTGGGGCAAACGATAGACACAAAGCCTTTTGAATTCATCCGATTCTTTTCTTTCTTATAAAACGGGGCCAAATGGGTCGAAAGTCGTTGAGCGTTAGTAACAACAGTAAAGTAGCTTCGATCCTACTCCTTCTTTCTTCACCTAGTCAACCACTTATTCTGACCCCGAGTGCTTGTGAACGAGTACAAATCAAACAGAGTGAAACGAGTTTGAGATTAGAAGACATCTGCAAACTGAGAGAAAGCTGATGAGACATATTCCCCCCTAAATCTTAGTGCAAAACTGGAATCCGATGACACTTTCAGAGAAACCTCAATTTCAAACCCGAATCTCAAGATTCTTTCTTCTCCAGAACGTCCATGAATAAGACCAATTACTCTTCGCGCTTTGTGAAGGGACATACATATATGTTGACCTAGTCTCATTGTCTTATTAGCCTAGACTTCTGGATTCTTATCAGAGTCAGCTTTCTTTTCCTGTAAAATTCGTTTGTCAAGTAAAATCCAATCCACGAAATTTATCTATGGAAGAGCAAGAATTTTCGAGAACATTTCATTTATGAAGGTTGTGTAGCTTGTGGGAAATTCAAGGACTTGAAAATCGATTGAAATAGAAAACAACTTCTCTTTCGGGAAGGACACGTGAGAGAACGAAGGAGAGCATTAAGCCAATAATAGATCAATTTAGTACATTAAACTTTCATACAGGTAAATTCACAAGAATCTATTTTAGCGAAGGCCCCCACTTTTTCCTTTGAGGGTTACCCATTTTCTCCGATCTCCAAAAAAATCCCAATTGTTTTGAGAGCGGTAAACTCTTTTCAACAAGTGTGCATGTCCCTATCCTATTGTATAGATTTTCATTTGTTTATAGAAACATGTTACTTAATAGTAGTAGTAAATCCAACTCAAATTAAGAATAACCTTTGGCTGGGAATAATCAATTCGGTCGTTGTGGTCGGACTCTATTGTGGATTTCTGGGAAAAACAACTCGATATCGTTCTATTAATTAAAATTCTAGTTACAAGGCTATACAACTGCTTTGCTCTTCACAACTATTGTTGTAGCTGTCAAGCCGAGCGGAAATGCCAGCGGCATAAGTTCAATGGGACGTGCACTTCCGCACTAAGAGATCTCTATCTTATATTGCCGACCTTTTTGAAAACAGAAAGCATATTGACGAAATAGAAATAGAAACAATAAAATTTTATTCTATATTCCATATGGAAGGTAAAGCAAAAACTGCTTCTTTCTTATCCACTTTCTCTTATCCTACCTAGTAGCATCAAAGTAAATAGTAACGCCTTTCATTTTACGCTGCCTTTCAACTCCCTTAGACTAGACTAGACTAGATCCCTCCTCCCCCATGAGCAAAAGGTTGTGAAAAAGACAAATCAATAAAAACATACTTGTGAGCGAAGCGCAGCAACTTTATTTGTAAGTGCATACCCTTTCTTTCCTTATTGCCACTAGACTAGGGCAAAAAGATCAACCAGATATTTGAGTGCTCACTCATTAATGCTCTTCTCCAACTTCGAGATTGGGAAATGAATGGTCTTAAACATATATGCAAAGGGAAGCTCAAGCTTCAGTTCATTCTAGTTCGATCTTAGTTGAAAATGTTCGCCCAATCACCAAGAACAACCTAGGTGAGTCCCCATCAAGCTCAGAATCGTCGCCCCTAGGTTGTTAGGTGTTCTAGATCTCCTTCATCATCAACCTCACACTAGGTATTCTTCTTTATTCTGTAATGGATTAGTTATGCTCAAACAATAGGGAGATATTTAAAGTTTGAGCCGCCGAAATTGTTTCAGACTAGACTTCACCATCTTGTATTAGAAGCTTCATGCCTTAACTATGTAACATAGGACCTTCTTCAATTCATTTTTGTTTGGTAGCATTCCACCTCCTTTAATATAGTGAACCCTCCTACTAAGTTCGGGATGTACATCCTGGTACGTATTTGGATGATGTCCACCAAGATACAATATTCACTATACATACCCACCAGCAAACTTGATGTACATCCATTGGACGTCATTGTCATCCTTCATTATCCTTGAATTTTCTTTGTGTACCCCGTCTTTATACAGTAATATGCTTATGACTTTTACATTTTCGTCCGAGCCCAGATTTTCCTCGTTAGACGATGTCAGTAGGGATAGGGGATGTTGTATGTGATATCATCCATGACGGTATTGTCCCAATTCTCATAATAGACGACCGTAACCGATGTAACATTCATTTGTAATTAAGATCAGTTGCTCCTTACCCACTAGAAAAAGTGACAGAGAAGACGATAATATGGAAATTGGTGATGAGAATAAAAAAGAATACCGTAATTTTGGGGGTCGCTACAACCTTGAAAATTTGGTGATGGAAATGTGAAAAAATGGTGAAAGGTGACAAAGAAAAACTTAAAAAAGAAAAAAAGGAATCGGTGTTGATTGCTACAACCTTGGAAATTTGGTGATGGAAAAGTGAAAAAATGGTGAAAAGTGACACTTAAAATGAGAAAACAAAAAAAAAAGTGATGAGAATGAGAAAGTGGTTGTGGAGTACTTTGAGATAACACTTAATCCTAAAATAATGAAGTAAATTAGTTTATTAAATTTGGAAAGGATTCCTAAAATGATGGATGGTGAAATTCGAAATTTAATCAAATGGTAGGGTGGATATTGATTTTTATTGCTAAAATGTGATTAAGTGAAAATGACATAAATTGTATGAATATTTTATCTCTCCTCCTCCAAAATTGAAAATAGACACTCATTCTAATTTTTTTCCATTTAATTTTTTCCTAGATAAAAACTAAGTTTTCCCTTTTTTAAACTTATGAATTTTATTTCTTTTTTTTTTTACCTATTTTTGTATACAAATTTTCCAAAAATAAAATAAATATTTGAATTAAATTAAGATTCCTTAATAACCATGGATTTTTTTTTTTCTGGAAATGTAAGTTTGTTTCCTTAGAAAAAATATCTTTAAATCCTAACTAAAATTTAAAAACAAAAACAAAATTTTGGAAATTATTTTTTTAATTTTTAAATTTAAGTTTGATTGTAAAAAATAGAGGTAAAAGGTAAATGTTAGATAAGGAAATCATAGGTTTGGAGGGGTAGTTTTAGGCGTAAACAAAAAAATTAAATGGTTATCTAAAAACTAATTTTTAATTTTTTTTTTTTGATAAAAAAATTAACTAAAAATGTAAATGGTTTTCTTAAAAGAAAATAAAATTCATAGTAGAGACGATGATAAACAAAATAAAATTAGTCTTAATTTTTATTTTTTGAATAAATAAAAAGTAATAATTTTAGAGCTCAAATCAATCCCATACTATTTAATCAGTTCAACAAACTTGTTTCTTTTTATTTTTTTTTCTTTTGGTCTGCACAGCTATGGTTAAAGTATATATGCAGTTCGTGTATTATTATTTGTTGCTTTAATCCAGAATGTGCATATATCCAATGGAGAAATATAATCTTAGATATTTTTAGAAAATAAATGGTGCCATTCACGGCCCAGCATAAAAATATTTATTCAAATTTAAGATATTTTTAATAGACATCTTGTTATATTCAAATACATGTACATAAGATCATTGCTAAAAAAAAAAAAAAAGATCATTGCTAAACATTGAATTTTTTTTTTTGGGAAATCATACCAATTGTCTAAATTAGGAAATTATTTAGGTAAATATCTACTCAATTCTTTAGGGTAGATAAATGTGTAATTCCATATTTGGAGGGGAGAGAGATTAAATTCGTTTCCATTATATCCCACCATAATTATCTTTTTCTTTTTTAATAATTTCAATAAAAAAAAAAAATTAATCCCTCCCTCTTTTAAGGGATACACCATGATTTTAGGGAATGAAATAGACTCATTTGATTGAGAATCCCATTTTAATCCCATTTTTAAATCAGTTCATGATTGTCATTTTTCTCCTGGTTTGTTTTCTGGCTTTTTTCATGTTTCTCTAATGGATTTTCTTCTTCGGTTATCTCCTCATTTGATTTTTTCTCTGTTCTTCGCTAAGTTGCTCTGTTTCTTTCACCTTATTCTTTGGTTCGTCTTTTTCGAAGAGATTGTTACCGAGAATGGCTTCTTCGAGTATGGATTTAAGCTCAATCAAAACTTTTCTTTCAATCTCCTTCAGATCTAAGAGATGGTTGCTTTTTCCATGATGATTGGCTGCAAAATTTCATCCTTCACACTTTTCACGACGATTTTTTCCTCTTTTTCAACAAACATCTTTAGCTCTTATGCAACTTCCATAGTCTCCATTAAAGCACTTTCAACCTTGACAATTCAATCAATTTTTTTTTTCTTCTGATTTTACAAAGTCAAGTACCGAGGAGCTACTGATTTATATTTTGGAGTTCTTTAAAGGTAAAAGGACAGAGTCTGTCAATGGTACATAGTGGTACATAATCATGAATAAAAGGTACTTAAAACAGAAAGACACATATTTTATTTTAAAGGCATGTACTTAACAATACCTAATAGTGGTGTGTAGTCAGTTGTGCACCATGCAGTACCTTACATTTTACTATTATTTTGTGGCATAGGTATGACCCAAAACCAGCAACATTTTCAATGCAATCATCATTATGATGCGGTACGCAACAATATAATATTATTGCATTCATTATAATGGCGGGTACACAACAATACGTTCGAAGGTGGCATCTATAATATGAGTGCAAACGATTGTATGTCACGAGAACATTGATCGGAGAAGAGAGTCGCAATTGGTACGGGAGTCGAACGAACTTCTGGAAGATGTGGTGAATTTGCCTATTTTGTTACAAAAAACAAAAAATTCGTGGGATTTTAATTGCAAGGATCACGAAGCCAAAACATGTAAAGGTGTGTACCAGGTTATTATTTCAATTTTAGCCTTTCTATTCATATGCAAGTAGGTTAACCTACACAAGCCAAATCTGGTACACAATAATTTTGAATTTAATTTTTTTTTTAATGAAACCCTACACAACCAAATTGTAGTCATAATTGTTACTAGAACGTACAATTATGACTACAATTTGGTTGTGTAGGGTTTCATTCAAAAAACAATTAAATTCAAAATTATTGTGTTTACTCCATATTAAAAAAATTTATTTGCTTTTCAACAAAAAATAAAATAAATTTCAACTACAATTTAAATTCTAGTTTTTTTGTCAAAAGATTTTAATTTCAAATTGTCACAAAATCTTAGAGTTTGTTAGATAGGTTGTTAGAGTACTGTTATGAATTTTAATAATTAATAGAAATAAGGGTAGGGTCACAATGGTAAAATATATTTTCTTTAATTATTAAATTTAATTTAAAAGTAGAAAATAGACATAAACTTTAATCCTAAAAAAAGTAGACATCTACTTAATTTGTTTATTAAAGGTAGACATTTACCTAGTTTTTCCCTTCTTTTTTTTTGGAAAAGATACGATTCATTCCAAAAGCATGCAAGGTGCATGCAGCCCGATTACAAAAAAAAATTCTAATTTAACACAATGGAAGCAAAATCATAGTCTTTAAAGAGAGTAGATTTAAAACACCAAGAAGCTAAATTAATGTTTATGGATTCCCAAAAGATACCAGCATGATTGTTCTTGTGCTTGTTGTAAAAAAGACGGGTGTTTCTTTCTTTCCAAATTTGCCACCAAGTTGCTGCATAGAAACAAGCTCTCATTATCTCCTGCCTAGATCTAAATTTGGTGTCGAAAAAATCTTTGATATGAGCAGCAATAGAAGGATAAGTGGGTTGTTGAGTGTGAGCAGCAGGAAAATGTTCAAAGATTCTCTTGGTGAATTTGCAGTGAGTAAATAGGTGTTCTGCCGTTTTATTATCACCGCTGCAAAGTATACACCAATTTGGGCATAGGAGATGCTTAGGATGTCTCCTTTGTAGCATGTCCAGTATTGAGCCCCGAACTAAAAATAGTCCATATAAAAACTTTGATGTGTTTAGGGATAACCGATTTCTAGAATTCTGTTGAGAGATACGTGCCAATAGGACCATTATCATCATCAGATAAAAGCAACTTTAATGAACTGATAGAAAACATATTGTTGTTGGCCGATTTTCAAATTAAAATATCTGCAGTGTTCGTGAGCAATAGCGGAGGCCAATTTGCAACAACTTCATTCCATCGATCGACCTCACGATCAAAGAGAAGGCGAAATGGCTTCATATCCCATTCAAGCTTATCATTGTTCTAAGCCTCTCTGACAGTTAGATTCGTATCAGCAGTAAGAGAAAAAAATCTGGATTGATTCAAATGAAGCGGGCCTTGCTCCAACCAATTATCATACCAGAATAGTGTGTTGCGACCATTGCATTGTTAACTTTCCATCTGGTGTTGTTTTCCATAATGTCTTTTATAGATGCAATATGAAACCATGGAGCCCTTACACTCCATTCCTGCATAAGAAATGAATTCCTCCAGGACATTGAGGAAGGTACTTAGCCTGTATAACATGCCTCCATAAGGATGTCGGTTCATAAAAAAATCGCCAATACCATTTACCAAGAAAGGCCCGGTTATGGGCATGGATGCGTTGAATGCCTAAACCACCACTCTCTTTCGGCATAGTCACTAAATTCCATCTGATGAAGTTTGATCCCCCTTTTTTTATCAATGACTTTCCATAAAAAGTTTTTCAGCACACGTTCAATATTTTTGCAAACCGAGGTAGGCGCTTTAAAAACAGACAAGAGATAAGTTGGCAGGTTGCCAAGTACTGATTGCACAAGAGTAAGTCTCCCACCTTTTGAAAGAAAGGCATATTGCTAGCCACCAAGCTTCATATTTGTAATAGCCTTATTTTAGTTAAGAAATAAAAGAATAAAAGAGGTTAAAAGGGCTTTTTGTTGTTATGTTGAAAATAAAGGGCATTTTAGTATTTTTTGCTTGTTATTTAAATGGATTGTGGATCCCTAAGGCTAAAAAATCACTGTTCATTGTCTCCTTCCCTTGTCCATTTCCGTCCAGCTTGCTGGTTTTGTCGAGTGTCATCGCTAGCCTTCGAGTTTCATCGTTGCTTCGCCTCCACAAGCCGAAGAGTGCGTCGTTGAGGGCTTGTTTAGTGTCGTCGGCGTCGTGTGGGCTCGTTGGAGCAGCTTCGTGGGTTCGTAGGAGCTTGGTGTTCGCGTGTAGCTCGTTGCGGTGTGGGTTTTATCGTCGACGGATGTTTTCGTCGCGTGAGGTTCGCAAGCAGGGCTAATTAGAAGGTGCCGCCACCGCCAGTCGAGGGTAGCAGCCGCCGGAGTTAGGTGAAGCTCCTTCTCTTTTTCCATTTTTGGTTTAAGGTTCAAAATGGGTTTAGTTGCAATGAAGAAGAAGACTAGTGTTTGGAAGGGGTTGTATGGCTATTTTTTATGGATTTAAGTCTTTTAATGGATTTAAAATTAATTAAATGGTGGTTTTAGCTTGTTGGGTTAACTCTATTTAAGTTGAGAATAAGAGGTGTTTGGTTGTTGGTGCTAAGATATTTAAATGGAGATTTGAACATGTTTGTTTCCTAGTTGATGGCTATTCAAGTGATGGACAAATGTTGTTTGTTTATAGGTTCTAAACTATTCAATTTATGGATAGGTGGTGTTTGTTTGTTGGTTTATGGTTATTTAGATAAGGATTAAGGGTTGTTTGTTGCAGGTTTATGACTATTTAAGTGATGAATTAAAGTTGTTTGTTTCTTGGGTTATGAGTATTCAAGTAATGGATTAATGTTGTTTGGCTACTAGTTTAAAGTTAGTTAAAGTGTGGATTAAGCTTGTTTTGGTTTGTGGCATAAAACCATTCAAGTAGTGATTTATGCTTGTTTTGCTAGTGCTTTAAAATCATTCAAGTAATGAATTAAAGGTGTTTGGTTTGGGGTTTTGAGTTATCCCAAATGTGAAATTAAGGTTTGTTTGGATTGTGGTTTAAAAGCTGTTTGGCTAGTAGTATAATGCATGTTGGGTATTGAGTTTAATGGGTGTTTGGCTTGGGCAAAATGATGAATTTTGAATCATTGACTTTTATTGACCAGATTTGACCCGAACCATTTTCTGTTCGTCGAGCCGAGTTTGTGAGGCACATGTAGCCACCGGGTGTCTCTGGAACACATTTTTCGAGGTTCTTCCCTGATTGATAAATTCGATATTCTAGATCCGATTTTGATGGTCTAAGGTGCTAGTTTTGACCAGTTTGCTTGTTTCAGGGCTCGGAGTTGTGTTTAGACATTTGGAGGCTTGTAGTATATTCTAAAGTGTTGTTTGGAAAATTCAGCCGAGGTAAGGAACCCTTTACCCCTTCTCGAGGACCTGTGGTTAATACATGTGTCAGTTTATTTGCATTAGTTGATTTGTCTGATTGTAGCATGACCATGTGCATTGTATGTTGCACTTGATTGCATCGTGAGTATATACATTTCATGCTTGTCTCTTGTATGACTAGTGATGCATGAATCATATATGTCTGCCAGATATGGTCGAGTTGCATGTGGTTGCATGATTGTCCTGATTTGGACTTGCACATATGTCCTTATATGGACCTGTGTGATGTTTGATGCACGGCTTGATGCCTCGTTTGGACCCAAACGAGTCATGGAGACCGGATAGAAGAGACTAGTAGGTGGGTGTGGACGATGATATTCGGGCGCACACCCTAGCTTGAGGTGATATTCTCTCACTCCGCAGGACTTCCGTGGATGGTCGGCCGGCCAGGCTCACGGCCCTGGATGGTTTCTACTAGTAGCCTAGTGTGACGAACCCGACCCAAAACATGGCCCTAAACCGGGGTTCTCACTCAGCATGCAAGTTAAATATGATAACAAGCGGTTTAGTGCTCATATTTAAAAACCATTCAAAACATATGAGAAGGGGGAACCCTTAAAACATAATCAACATTTTACATTTAAACCATCCAACGAAGTAAAACCACCTGGCCAGTATTTATAAAAATATACAATACATTTTAAACAACTTTTAAACAATGTTCCCCTAGGACTCCTGTCCATCTACATCTTTGAATAAACAATGCAACAATAAATGATGAGTGCTTGGCGGCTCCCCATGATCAATCGGCTCCCTCCGCTAGCCCTCCCGGTGTTGTCCCAAGCTACGAAAGATAAATAAGGGTGAGTATAAAGATACTCGTAAGAATCCCCAACCAGGGGTACAATACGATACATCTGTCATCTAGCACATCAACAAGCAAGCAAACAGCTATCAACACAGATCATAGCTCAACGAGCTCAATAAAACAAGATCTGGAGCCATCGGAAGTCTCTTACTTCCGGCCTAACTGGGATTGGATACACGGACCAATCGGGAACATCACCGAGGTATCTTGTCACTCGGGGAATACACTGATCCCTAGAATGTCCTCAAGGGCCTCCTTGCCCTTGCACTAATCTGGACTTACGGGAGAGTACCCAAAGTCGAGCTCTAACGGAAGGAATGGTGTACTCACGACATTAGCCCGGGAGCTCTCGAACGGCAAGCAACTAACGCGTGTGCGCGCACACCGCATGCTCTCTCGCAACCGGCGTAAATGCGGGGCCTAAGGGCAAACCACGCGGGCCAGTGCACATGCCTATGACTCGGAAGCGGTGTCACCGATCACGATGAGCGCGAGGCCCTCGCGCTCATCTGTGCAGCATGATCCACCGACCTGAAGCTAAGAACCGGCCAGGGCAGGCTTACATCGATGGCAGGGTTCCGCTCTAGCAGGCTACAAACTAGGCTCCCGCCGAAGTGGGTAGCTAAGTCCACAATCGGCGGGTCGGGGGAGGGGGGGGTAGCAAGATACGTTATGCGTCACACACTTTACTCTCGACCTGAGCTACTGGGACAAAGTACGTTATGTCCGCTCAGCCTCTGGATGATGACAAACCCTACAACTCTATCTAAGAGTACAGAGCAAAATCAATGATTCCTGGCTAGCAAGCAATGACCGACATAAATCACATTACCTAGCATGATACTACAACTTAAGCAGGAATCATAAGCATCTTTGGCGAACAAACCTAGCATGGCACTAACATGTAAAATCAGGCAAACATGCTAGCAAGAATTCAATCAACTGCTCTATCTCTAACATGCTCATAACAATCAGCAAACAAGCAAGGCATATCGAGATATATCGCAGGGTCCACACAACCACGGTAAGGAATCCTTACCTGGAACAAGCAGAAAAACAATAATTATAATAAATCTACGAGCGAATCCTCAAGCCTCTATCGATCCCGAACAGCCTGAACAACAAATAATGCACCCAAATCAAATACATAAACAACCCAATAAATCCATAACCAGCAGCCAATAAATCCGGGCCCAACGAAGAAAAGACTCGGGAAATACCATCCGAGAAGCCACAAGGCTCGGGCCAAGCCAACACACATCAGGCAGGCTGCTAGGCGCTGGGCTGGGCGCAGGGGCGCGGAGCTGCGCGCGGGCGAGCTGGGCGAGGCGAGGAGGAGCGCGCGCGCGGCTCGGCCAGAGAAAGCGCGCGGCGCGCGAGCGCACGAGGCGCTCTAGGCGCGCTACGGCGGCGGCGCGACACGATCGCTCTGAGGCACATGGGCTCGGCACGACGAGCTACAGGGGCGCACGGACTCGGCACAGTGCGAGCTCGCGCGGGGACGCCCTGGGCGAGGCAGATCTGGGCGACGTAGGGTCCTGGGCGACGCGGGCTTGGGCGAGCAGGTGGCTCGGCAGCGACGGCGAAGCTGGAGGCTGGGCCGAGAGCTGGAGGCGAGCTTAGGCGGCCGGGGGCTGGGGTGGAGTGGCAGCTGTGGTGGGCGACTGTGGGGTGAAATTGCTCGGGCTGGAGGAGAGAGAAAGGGGAAGAAATGAGATTTTTTTCTTTTTTTTTTCTTTTCTTTTCTCTTTTATTTAAATTCCAACCTTATCCAAAATTAAATCCATCTTTATCCAAATAAAACCCATTTTATCCATTTTCCAAATTTTCCAAAAATCCTTAAAATCCTTAAATCCCATTTCCCGGCTTCCTCCTTCGAGACCCAACTGAAGCAACCTTTCCAAACAACAAATCTCACTAAAATCAGCCTCCCAAACCAATACTGAAGGCCCGGCTCGAATCCTGAAGGAAACACCCAAACAACCAATACTTTGCCCAAAACCTAAATCACAACCGGAATCCCAAACGAAAAGCCCAAACATCTCGGGACTCGCAGCCCACAACAAACAAGCCTCGACAAAGGCAGAAGCTGCCTCGAAGCCCTGAAAAACCACAAATCCTGCCCGGGGAGCAAAAAGACCAAAATGCCCCTAAGGGTCCGAACAGCTCTAACGGCCCAACCGAACCACTGAATCTGAACCGGAAGCTCCTCGAGAACCGGAATAGAAAACTGGGCCGTTACAATACTCCCTCCTTATAAGACTTTCGTCCTCGAAAGTCCTAAGACGAAACGGCTGTAGGAATACTCCACTGATTCCTAGCCAACTGAACTTCTCGGCTAAGACAACACTAGCCCTTCTTCGAGAACCAAACTCTCTTGGGTTCTCAAAGGCTCAAAGCCACAAAGCTAACCAGTCTGCCACAACTATCTCAACAAAGACTGGGCAAAGCTAACCAAAAGGCCACTGCTCCGATCCGCTCAAGGATCTCAAAAGGCCTACAAACTAGGGGCTCAATCTAAACCCTGCTAAACCAACACGGAACACCTCTCTACGGTGTTACTCTCTCAAACAAACTCATGCAGTGGGCACAAGCTCCAAAACTCAACGCCACGCCTTTGGCGTAACTTTACGAATGCCCACGTTTGTTAACAAATGACCTCAACTCTACACCAAGCTGGCCAAACAGCTGAACCTCTCAGGTTCCAGAAACCAAACGGCCTACTCTTGCCTCACAAGAGACTAGCGAACCACAAAGCTTGCCTACAGCCTTAACGAAAAGCAAACAAATCACCAACTGGCGATTGATCCAAAAGGCAAACTTTTCCAACAAGCACAAGCTGAAACTTCAGCTACGACCAACTCTAAATGGCCAAAACCAGGCACAGGCTCCACTCGGCCTAGCCAACAAACTGGAGCCTCTCAACGGCCGAACACAAACTTTTCCATGCAAATCTACTAGCAACTGGCCAAAGAGAACATTTCCAGGCAAGGAAACAACCAACGCTCCTCTCATGGAAATCTCGGCAGCAAGAACCAAACCATCACAGGGATACCAGCAACTCAACAGCTTGAGGAGAACAACCAAAAGGCTAACCAACCAATGCCACGACACCTCTGTGCCAACTCACTCCACTGAGGCTCAGCTAACGCCAACTGCAAAAGCACAACAACAAGAAGCAAAGCCAGAGAAGGACTTGCTCAGCAGAACTCAACTCGATCTCATCGCGAGCAAAGCTCGCCTCCAAGCTACCACTCAACTCTTAAGTCCAACTGGCTACTCAAAGGACTTCCTCCTTTTAGCCAAGGCCAAACTCATCTTGCGACTAGAAACTCCACACTCGGAACATCGCAAGGAAAACAGACTGACGAGGCTATCTCCAAAGATAACACTCGAGGCTGGCATCCATGGTGCAACTCAACCACCATAGAAAACTAGGGGGAGAAAAACTTCAAAGAACCAACAACTTACCAGCAAAAACTCAACTCATAAACCGGCTGGCCACCGCTCTTGCGGGGACAAACAACCTCGCTTGCTAACAACACAATGCAGGGACCCTCTCGCTGGGCTAACCACTGCGCTACTCTGATCAACAACACAACTCAGGAGCTAAGCTGACTCCTCAACGGGAACGATTTCCCAGCAAGCGAACTCTGAAAGGCAGCGAACTACACACACGCTCGCTGACTAGCTCAAACCCAAGGGCAAACAACAACCAACTCTCTTGGAAGCAACACCCAAGGGGAAACCCAACTGATTGGACCACCAACCAGAACAAGCAGAACTTACTCAACTGCCGAGGGAGGGGTCAACTCCCAAAACTTCCTGACTAGGAACAAATCCTCAGAGCAACGCCCTCTGGCTCGAACCGAGCTAGCTCTTGAAACATCAAGAGAACCAAATCTTGGTCAACACCAAGCACCAACTAGCCTCCAAAATCCAAACAAGCACTAGCTTGCTAGACTGCTAAATCTGCAAGCAACTCACCCAAGGAACACTGTCTGGGTCTAACTGAGCTCTGGAGAGGCTCTCCACAAACTGGGGATCCTCCGATCACCCTCTAACACTCACGGTATTCAAACGGCCAACAGACAACCGGCTACAAGGGCACAACCCTCTCCAGCATCTCAACTAAGCTGGCCAACTCCAACTCCTGAAAACCAAGAGGACCGGATACGCTACAGAATGCGTCATCCTCCTACTCAAGCATCAGCCACAACAAACCTTCTGCCCAAGGCAAGGATCCGAACGACTCTCACTTAGCCATAACGATCGGAAACTACGCGGTACGCTACCACCGCTCTTGTTGGATCCAACTGAACTCGACCGGGCTAAGGACCAACAAGCAAAACTTGCTCAAACAACAACCCGGCAACGAGCACGACATCCTTACAACCAAAGCTAGGGCACTTGCCAAGAACCAAAGCCTTGACAACTCCAAGACTGAGCACTGGCTCCTCAACACGAACCCTTCGTGGTTTCCAAACATAAACCACGGAACGAGCTACACAAAAGTACACCGGGGTGTACAGCTCCAACTAGATCCAATGCCAACAAGGGCTCTCACACAAGGCAACACTTGCCTCCAAACAGAGCCACTACTAACCAGGGAGCAACAAGAGTCCAAACCCACTCGGGGTCGACTCACCACGGAAAGCCACATTGGCCAACTCACTCTACAAGAGCACAACCAACCAGGCTAACATACCTCAAGCCAATGTGCTCACTAAACGCTCCGAACAGCCATCCAACTCATGGCTCTAACACTGGATCAGCCACGCATCCTCGATGCCAACACTACCCATACTAGGGTAACTCAAAGGGTAGCCGAATCATGCTACCATCAAACAGGCTCTGTAATAATCCACCATTTCATTTAAGTTAAATAAAGGATTGTGGCTTTTTTTTATGTTAATAGAGGATGAAAGGACATTTTGGGTTTTTCCACTTAAGGGTATTTAAATCAAGATTAATTCAGCAATCCTAGGTTGGAGTAATTGTTCATCTTCATCAATTTGAACCTCCTTGCTCTTTTTCCGACTAGCTACCTTGCCACCGAAGTCGTGTTGTCGTTGTGGGTTCGGAGTCCTTCGTGCGATTGGGGAAAGTCGTCTTCGTCTAGGCGTGTTTGATGGGTTCATCAACGCTCCAACCGCCCGGGTTTGTGTGGCATTGTTTCCGCCGCAGATCTGAAGCTGCGCGGTCGTCACGCCGCGCGTATGGTGTTGAAGTCGCGCGTCGCCGCTTTGCTCGTGGGTTTCGAGATCCTCTGTCCAGATCATTCTTCACTGCTACAAGTTGTAGCTCGTCGCCACGACGTACCAAGAGCAACATCGTGGTGTCGCCGCCAAGCGGGTAGGGTGTGTCGCCGCCGCCGCCATTGGAGCTAAGGTGAGCTCTTCCCCTTTCTTCGGTTTTAGGTTTCACCAAATGGAGAAGATGAAGGGTGTTTGGTTTAAGTTTAAAGTTATTTAAATGAGGAATGAGGTTTGTTTGGTTCTTGGCTTAAGTTATCTAAGTTATGGATAGAGATTGTTTGTTTATAAGTATAAGGCTATTTAAATAAAGAATAAGTTGTGTTTGGTTTGGTGCTTAAAGTCATTTAAAATGTGGATTAGGCTATTTAAGTTTGGTTTAAGGTTATTCAAATGTGGTTTAGGAAATTTTGTTTGTTGCGAGTTTATGACTATTCAAGTGGTGAATTGAAAGTTGTTTGTTTCTTGGGTTATGAGTATTCAAGTAATGGATTAATGTTGTTTGGCTACTAGTTTAAAGTTAGTTAAAGTGTGGATTATGCCTGTTTGGTTTATGACTTAAAACCATTCAAGTAGTGATTTATGCTTGTTTGGCTAGTGCTTTAAAATCATTCAAGTTATGGAGTAAAGGTGTTTGGTTCGAGGTTTAAATATTTTTAAGTGTGGGTTGATGGATGTTTGGGTTGTGGGTTAAATAACAAGTAATGGACCCATTGTCTTTTATTGACCAGATTTGACCCGAACCATTTTCTATTCTTGAGTGAGTTTGTGAGACACGTGTGGCCCTTTGGGTACCTCCTGGACACGTTTTTCGAGGTTCTTCCCGGTTTGATAAATTCGATATTCTAAATCTGTTTTTGATGGCCTAAGGTGCTAGTTTTGACCGGTTTGTTCGTTTCAGGGCTCAGAGTTTTATTTGGCTAGTTGGAGCTTCCAATGGATTCATGGAGGGTAGTTTGTGGATTGGCCAAGGTAAGGGACCCGTTACCCCCTTCTCGAGGCCCGTGGCTATTACATGTGTTGGATTGACTGTATTCACTTACGTGTTTGATGTGGCATAATCTGTGTTGTTTGTGCTTGCATTGATTATATTGAGAGCATGCAACATATGATTGATATCATGTTAAGGCAAGCATGTAGATTATGTTGATTATATGGACATGCATGAACTACTGTATGTTGATTGATAGAGTCGGTCTCGCATGACAGTCCTTATGTCCCATTGGGGGCTTGCATGATGTTTGATGCGGCTTGGTGCTTCGTTTGGACGCATAAGCGAGACACGGAGACCGGATAGAGGATACTAGTAAGCGGATGTGCATGGTTTGTGGCCGGCACGTTCTCGATGGGGGATTTGTGGTCCCTCGCCGTCAGGTTTCCGTGGATGGTTGGCCCACCAGGCTCACGGCCCTATCGGCATTTTACTAGTAGCCTAGGGTGCTCTCCAGGTATGTGGTTGGGTTTGTGGCTCTTTGGTGAGTGTGCTGGATCCACCCTCACCGTGAGTATGAGACCTGTGGGATTTGTGGTCCCTTAGCTACCAGGCTTCTCTACTCGCAGGATCCCTCGGCCTGGAGCAGGTATCCCAGATTGCCTTAGAGATTTGTGGTCTCTATTGGTCTTTAGGTCTTTGGTTCGTGGCCTCAGACCGCTCTGCGTGGCGTGGATCTTGGACATGGTTCCTAACCCTTTTCGCCCAGGAGCTCGGGTTTTGTGGACCCCTCGATTATGTTGCTATCTTGCATGTTCGTGGTGCTTTTGACCTGATGCATGTCTTTACCCCGAGGTGGGGAATCCTTACTGAGTTGCAAAACTCACCCTTTCCACTGTGGAATCCCACAGGTACTACGAGATTGTATCGAGATGGGTGATCGGACAGTGAAGATGACCATGGGACCCATTGCATTATTCTGTTTAGAGTCTTCTAAATTTCTTTTTCTGCATGAACTATTTAAGGGCGTGATAAATGGAACCTGTTTTATCGAGTTTTTATGTTTTGACTTTAGGGTACCCTAAGACTGTTTTAATGAATTTCTCTCTTATAACCTTGTTCTTCCGAGTTTTTTTAAAGGAGTTTTGTTTTAAATTTACATGCCCGAGATTGCGAATACTATTTTCATGCATTGTGAGTTAAGGACTTAGGTTTAGACCCTAGTTTGGGTCGGGTCATTCTGATTGGTATCAGAGCTCAGAGTCATAGATTCTGTAGACTAGCTTACATCGTAGGCTGTTGTTTTGGTCCCCATGGTCTTCAGCTGTCGATCTCCATCAGGTAACTTGGTAGTGGATTAAGGATTTTAAAGCATGCTTAGTTATGATTAACACGGTTTGTTTATTGTATGTTATTTCTTATTATCATACTTGCATGCTAGCCCAAAGCTTTTGGAGGGGACTGAGATGTCCCTAAGTATGTTATGCTTGTGGAGATTCCTAGTAGAGTTACTATAAATTTTGTTAAAGGTTCAAGGTCTGTTGAGCAGCTTGAGTTTTTGAGCTCAAGAGGAGCACCGGTCTTGAGGTGCGGTTTTCTAGAGGTCAGCATGAGGTGTAACCCTAGAGTTGGATCAGAAAAAGATACCCAGTGTTGTGGCTGATGCGGCAAGCGCAAGAATTGAGTGAGAGATGAGATGCTGGTTGTTGCAGAAAACAATTTCAAGGATCTCTTCAGGGTGTGTTGGAGGTCGATCAGGTGTCTACACCGGTTGCTAATGCTCAGGATTTGAGCAGTTAAAAAAAAAAAAAAAAAAAAAACAAGAAAAACAAGAATGTTCAAAGATCTTATGAGAGTTTAAGAAGTGGGATCTGTACCACCTTGTTGGATTGTCTAAAACCCATTTAGTAGCTGAGGCGTGGTTGTCGCTGTTCGAGATGATCTTCAACCACCAAGTTTGCCCAGTGGGGGTAGGAGATTCAACGTGATGTTTCACTTGGGAGTTTGAGACAAAGGTGCGGAAATGGTCTATGCTGATTTTTCCTAGAGGGTTCGACCGTTTTGAGTTCATTGACCTCAGAGAAGCTGTTTGGCTTGCCAAAGGTTGATCAGCGAGAGGTGTCGATTTGATTCTCCTTCTTTTGTGAGGGAATGATGCGAATGTCGATTTATGTAACTAATTGGACTTGCAAGTTTTCCCAAGGAGCTCACTCATGTTGTTTGGCAAGAGAGAAAGTTGAGACTACCAAATCATCTAGGTTTGGGAGTCGTGACAAGTTTAAAGATTTGATGGGTTTGAGGTCAAGCCGGTTGGAGGGTGTGTTTGGCGAATCGTTAGATGCCGTCCCGAGTTGCCTCTAAGTATGTTTTATCCAATTCTTGGTTTGGAGGTGGTTGTCGAGAGAACCATGTTGTGATTGCTAGCGAGTGTAAGGAAGTGTTCTTTAGGCATCTCGGAAAATTTTGTTTGTTAGCTCAAAAGCGAGGAAGTAAAGGGAGTCTTTTCGTCGATTTCGACCAAGAAGGTAAGGAAGCGATTAGCTAAGGAAGTGTGGGATTTATTACATCAGTATTAGAAGTATGAAGTTTTGAGTGGGTGTTAGTTAGTTCGGTTCGGTGGTGATAAAGTTCGCGATGTATATCTTGTGGATCGACAAGATTGCCTCCGCCCGAGTAGTGCTCTTTTAAGTTAAGCTTGTGCTAGGGAATGACCCCATCTCAAGGTTTTGTTTGTGATGACCTCGGTAGGATTAAAATAACTTGAAGGTTCAGTTGCAGGAATTAGTTGATAGTGGTTTCGTCCGTCCAAGTGTGTCTTTGTGGGAGCACTTAGGCTACTTCTTAAGGAGAAAGATGGACCTATGAGCTTTGTGTTGGCTATGTAAAGCTTGTTAAGGTAATTGATTGAGTTGGATACTCATTCGATCAACATCGGTGCGTCATAGTGGTTATCAGATTGTTTGGTTGTGGTTTCCATCAATTGAGGATCAAGGAAGAGACGTCTCTAAGACAACTTTTAGATCTTGCTTCGGTCACTGGTATTTCTTAGTGATGTCAATTGAATTGTCAATTGTCGTGCAACGGTTATGGGCATGATGGATAGAGTATTAAGGATTTTTTGAGCAAGTATGTGTTCGCACATGATCGATATCTTGGTTTGCTAAGTTATAGTCAGATCACGAGGAGTTGACATGAGTTTTGTTAGCACTTCGGGAAAGTGGTTTGTTTGCTAAGTTTCTAAATGTGAGTTTTGGTTGGATTCAATGGCCTTCTTTAAGGCCATGTGATTTCTCGTTAAGGAATTTATGTAGATCTTATTGTGACCAATGCAGTGAGCAGTTAGAACCAGGTTGACATCAGTTGTAGAGGACCAATGACACAGTTCGCCGGAGAGAGCCGGGTGTTGTGTGGTCAGTTGAGTGCGAGACTGATTCAGTATTTTGAGAAGATGTTTGATTTCAGCACCATGTGGTCGATGACACGAGAGGTTAGAGGATTGTGGCTTGCGGTGATGCTTCTAAGAAGGTCTGTGTTGTGCCCCTGCTGAGATAGAGAATAGTACTAGCGTGTGGGCCCGACAGCTTAAGTCGTATGAGCAGATCTTTGATTCACGTCCTGAAGTTAGCATTTGTGGTATATGCTTGGAGATCCTACATGCGTTGCGTGTTTGGAGATAAGTTGTAGTTTTCGTGGTTCCTAAGAGATTTAAAGTATTGTTTCATCCAGAATGAAATTTGTTTTGAGGTATAATATTTGGTTGTTTAAGCTTGTAAGACTATGATTGCGAGGTTCCTTACCACCATGGTAAAGATCTTGTGGTTGCTCTTGCACTAAGTAGAGAAGTTCATTTTTAGTGGAGTTTGTTGTTTCTCTGTTGTTAGGGCCTTGTCTCGTAGGAAACAGTGGTGTTGATTGAAAGACGTTAAGTTTAGTTATCAGTGCGGTTGTTGTGAGGCCGAGATTTGTAGCCAGTCAGTTACAAGCGAGATTGCAGTCGGGAGAGCACACTCAGATATATGTTGCTTCTATTGTGAGTGGCAGCTCAGTTAGAAACTCAGTATGTCTGTTGATGTTGAAATTAGGCCCAGGTTCTTGTTAGATGTGTATAGTTCGTCGTTTTCTTGGCACCTCGAGGTTACCAAGAGTTATGGAGGTCAAAGGATTCTGTGACTATGGATTATCGAGCAGCGAGATTGTTGGAGTTCTAGTTTGGGGTTGAATTTTTTAGCAGGTGAGTTTGCTTGGTTGTTGCAGCCCCTTAGTTCCCAGAGTGAAAGTGGAACGAGGTCTCTATGAGTTTCATTTCAAGACTTTCTAGGACACTGAGAGGTTTCACCATGATATTGGCGATTGTGGATCGACTTACCAGTAGCGCAATTTACTCCAGGAAAGCTGGATTGTTCTGTTGAGAAGGGAGCATAGTTTTACTTGAGAAGGATTTTCAAGTAACATGGGGTTCCTGGCAGTATCGTTGTAGAAAGAGGCATTCAGTCCACTTCGCACTTTTGGAAGAGCCTTCGAAAGGTCATGGTGTTGTTGGTGAGTTCAATTCAGCTTTTCATCCATAGACAGATGGTCAGACTGAGAGAAAGTTGGCTAGATTTGGAGGATATGTTGAGTGTTGGTGGCTTGTGCTCCGTGTAGCTGAGATGAGTGGATGCATCTATAGCAGTTGCTTGTTATCAGTCATCAGTCTATTGTTCAGTTGCCACCGTTCGAGGCATTGTTTAGGAAAGATGTTGTTCACTTGTCCATTGGGAGGAAGTGAAGAGAGAATGTTGTTAGGGCCTGAGTTGTGGTAGTTGGCCAGTAATGCAGTTCATAAGATTCGTGTCAGGGTGCTTTCAGCTCAGGGCCATTAGAAAAGTTTTGCAGATGATCATCACAGAGATAAATAATTGAAGGTTAGTAGCCTCGTGTTTCTCAAGGTGGTGTTGATGCAGGGAATGTAGAGATTTGAGATTCAGAAGAGCGGAGTTTGAGTTGTTTGCTATTTTGTGTTCTCAAGTGAGTTGGTGCAGTGTTGTGTCGTTTAGTTGCTTCCATTGTTGTTTGTAGTGCATTTTGGGTGCTCCATGTTTTGATACTGGGTCAGTATGTAGCGATCTGTGACGTGTTGTTGACCATGAGCCTTCAGTGATAAGAGAGGTTTGGTGTTATGAAGAGAAGCTTGTTCATTTTTTTGAGCAAGTTTGTAAAGTTCTGAAAATCAGTGAGTTTGATCTTGTTAAAGTGTTGAGGTAGAGGTTTCGTGCTCTCGTCTTCTTGGGTTATTTGAGCCTTAATCAACTTTCGAGGACGAAAGTTTTCTAAGGGGGGAATATTGTAATAATCCACCATTTCATTTAAGTTAAATAAAGGATTGTGGCTTTTTTTTATGTTAATAGAGGATGAAAGGACATTTTGGGTTTTTCCACTTAAGGGTATTTAAATCAAGATTAATTCAGCAATCCCTAGGTTGGAGTACTGTTCATCTTCATCAATTTGAACCTCCCTTGCTCTTTTTCCGACTAGCTACCTTGCCCGCCACCAAGTCGTGTTGTCGTTGTGGGTTCGAGTCCTTCGTGCGCGATTGGGGAAAGTCGTCTTCGTCTAGGCGTGTTTGATGGGTTCATCAACGCTCCAACCGCCGGGTTTGTGTGGCATTGTTTCCGCCGCAGATCTGAAAGCTGCGCGGTCGTCACGCGCGCGTATGGTGTTGAAGTCGCGCGTCGCTGCGCTCGTGGGTTTCGAGATCCTCTGTCAGATCACATTCACTGCTACAAGTTGTAGCTCGTCGCCGGCGTACCAAGAGCAACATCGTGGTGTCGCCGTCGCGCAACCGGGTAGGAGTGTCGTCGCCGCCGCCGCCATTGGAGCTAAGGTGAGCTCTTCCCTTTCTTACGGTTTTAGGTTTCACCAAATGGAGAAGATGAAGGGTGTTTGGTTTAAGTTTAAAGTTATTTAAATGAGGAATGAGGTTTGTTTGGTTCTTGGCTTAAGTTATCTAAGTTATGGATAGAGATTGTTTGTTTATAAGTATAAGGCTATTTAAATAAAGAATAAGTTGTGTTTGGTTTGGTGCTTAAAGTCATTTAAAATGTGGATTAGGCTATTTAAGTTTGGTTTAAGGTTATTCAAATGTGGTTTAGGAAATTTTGTTTGTTGCGGGTTTATGACTATTCAAGTGGTGAATTGAAATTTCATTTGTTTCTTGGGTTATGAGTATTCAAGTAATGGATTAATGTTGTTTGGCTACTAGTTTAAAGTTAGTTAAAGTGTGGATTATGCTGTTTGGTTTATGACTTAAAACCATTCAAGTAGTGATTTATGCTTGTTTGGCTAGTGCTTTAAAATCATTCAAGTTATGGAGTAAAGGTGTTTGGTTCGAGGTTTAAATATTTTTAAGTGTGGGTTGATGGATGTTTGGGTTGTGGGTTAAATAACAAGTAATGGACCCATTGTCTTTTATTGACCAGATTTGGCCGAACCATTTTCTATTCTTCGAAAGTGAGTTTGTGAGACACGTGTGGCCACTTTGGGTACCTCTGGACACGTTTTTTGAGGTTCTTCCCGGTTTGATAAATTCGATATTCTAAATCTGTTTTTGATGGCCTAAGGTGCTAGTTTTGACCGGTTTGTTCGTTTCAGGGCTCAGAGTTTTATTTGGCTAGTTGGAGCTTCCAATGGATTCATGGAGGGTAGTTTGTGGATTGGCCAAGGTAAGGGACCCGTTACCCCCTTCTCGAGGGCCGTGGCTATTACATGTGTTGGATTGTTGTATTCACTTACGTGTTTGATGTGGCATAATCTGTGTTGTTTGTGCTTGCATTGATTATATTGAGAGCATGCAACATATGATTGATATCATGTTAAGGCAAGCATGTAGATTATGTTGATTATATGGACATGCATGAACTACTGTATGTTGATTGATAGAGTCGGTCTCGCATGGCGAGTCCTTATGTCCCATTGGGGCTTGCATGATGTTTGATGCACGGCTTGGTGCTTCGTTTGGACGCAAACGAGACACGGAGACCGGATAGAGGATACTAGTAAGCGGATGTGCATGGTTTGTGGCCGGCACGTTCTCGATGGGGGATTTGTGGTCCCTCGCCGTCAGGTTTCCGTGGATGGTTGGCCCACCAGGCTCACGGCCCTATCGGCATTTTACTAGTAGCCTAGGGTGCTCTCCAGGTATGTGGTTGGGTTTGTGGCCCTTTGGTGAGTGTGCTGGATCCACCCTCACCGTGAGTATGAGACTGTGGGATTTGTGGTCCCTTAGCTACCAGGGCTTCTCTACTCGCGAGGATCCCTCGATCTGCAGGAGGTATCCCAGATTGCCTTAGAGATTTGTGGTCTCTATTGGTCTTTAGGTCTTTGGTTCGTGGCCTCAGACCGCTCTGCGTGGCGTGGATCTTGGACATGGTTCCTAACCCTTTTCGCCCAGGAGCTCGGGTTTTGTGGACCCCTCGATTATGTTGCTATCTTGCATGTTCGTGGTGCTTTTGACCTGATGCATGTCTTTACCCCGAGGTGGGAATCCTTCATCGAGTTGCAAAACTCACCCTTTCCCACTGTGGAATCCCACAGGTACTACGAGATTGTATCGAGATGGGTGATCGGACGAGTGAAGATGACCATGGGACCCATTGCATTATTACATTTAGAGTCTTCTAAATTTCTTTTCTGCATGAACTATTTAAGGGCGTGATAAATGGAACCTGTTTTATCGAGTTTTTATGTTTTGACTTTAGGGTACCCTAAGACTGTTTTAATGAATTTCTCTCTTATAACCTTGTTCTTCCGAGTTGTTTTAAAGGAGTTTTGTTTTAAATTTACATGCCCGAGATTGCGAATACTATTTTCATGCATTGTGAGTTAAGGACTTAGGTTTAGACCCTAGTTTGGGTCGGGTCATTACAGGCTCACAAGCTCATAACACAGGCGCGAGAACTCGAACGCGCTAGCTCTTAACAGCCTACAACATCCTTTGTACCCAACTCTCGGTGATCCTGGAAAGCTCCTACTTTCCCTCGAAAACCTCAAACTTGTAGTCCTCTGACTACCACCGAGCTAGATCTCTTATGCAACCCAAACAGGTGCAACCTCAGGAAAATGGGTACAAGACTAGCTAGGATGCTAAATTCTGGGCGGCCACGGAACCACCTGCACAACAGAGCCAACTGGCCTCAATCTAGGCCTCATCTCAAAGCCTGGTGCCTACAGGCACAACATCCTTTACAACACAAATCAGCCCCAACGAGCTTATGCCCCACTGAGGAAAGGTCACACTCCAAGTGACGGGGCAATGGCACTCAACACAAGAGTCCAACACTCGAGCAGCCTAATTTCTGGCATCTCGCCTAATAGACATGCCAAGGTCTACTCCTGCATCCCACTCGATGCTCAACAAAAGCTCAGGCTAACTCATGCATCTCACTCGATGCTCAACAGAAACTTAGGCCAACTCCTCGGGTGGCAACAACTAGTTCCACACTGGGAACAACCAAATAAAATAGTGCTCCACTCTACTAGCCCGCTGAAATCCACAATGGATAAAACCCTGGCAAGCAAACTCCAAACTACACCCTGGCTACGAGGGCACTGAAAGAACTGGCTGCACAACGACAACAGGCTTGCAAGGGGGCAAAGATGTCTCTACATCTGCCTCAGGCCACTAACACGGCAACTTGCCAATCAATCGGGCGACTGGTGGAGACTCTGCTACTCCACCTCTCTCAAGGGACTACCACCATCACTGCTGTACCAAACAGCACAGGAACGGCACATCTCGGCCTCTGAACAGCAGGGCATCCCAACTCACGGATGCTAAACTCAAAACTGGCCAACTACTTTACTACTAGCAGTAGGACTTTCTCAAACAGCGAGCTCTACAGGCATCCACTTGCCAAACTGGGGGGCTCCATCAACGCCAACAAACTCGCCTGCATAAACCTGCTGATCATGCCCTCCCGGGAACCTCCGGGGCTACAAGAGCTACTGGGGGGAAAAATGTTGAACCAAACTCTGTCAGCTGGGCTATCTGTGCCCGGGACTCCTTACTACGCGCTACAATCTGCGCCTGGGTCTCCGCTCTCTGATAGCTGAAGACCTGCCATATCCAAATCTCTCATGGCTGGAGCACACTCTGCTCAAGGAGTCTCACTCTAAGGCGTGCTAGCCTCTACCCCCTCCTTTAGGCAACTCAACTGCCAGGGCCAACTCTGGCCAACGGGCTAAACAACCCTGGACGCGGCCTCAACATCAATACAATCGGTCCAACACCTCGGGTGGACATGCCAAGCGTCCTGCTCCTCAGAGTGCGATCAACACACTGGCGATCTGCACGAGCACCTCCACCCTCTCACTAGGGGAAAAGCAACAACTGGGCCACAAATGGCCTACGGGAGTCTAAGCTCTGCCTCCCTCTGGGTGCGATCAACACACTGGCAATTTGCACAAAGCATAAATGCTGGCCCACACTGGGGCTCTCACTGCTCAACAAGCCCAAACCAACAACGAATCAGAACATGCTCGTCTCCGCTCCACAACTCCCCACAAGGCATAAAAGCTAGATGAAAAGTATTGTAAATTCTTACCCCTTAGCTTAATTGAACTCAGACAAACCTGGCGGTCGTGGAGTGCTGATGATCATGGGAGCAAACAACCTACAAAGCAGTTAGTCTCTGAGAATCTATGACTCGTGCTCGATACCAACTGTGATTGAACCCGACCCAAAACATGGCCCTAAGCGGGGTTCTCACTCAGCATGCAAGTTAAATATGATAACAAGCGGTTTAGTGCTCATATTTAAAAACCATTCAAAACATATGAGAAGGGGGAACCCTTAAAACATAATCAACATTTTACATTTAAACCATCCAACGAAGTAAAACCACCTGGCCAGTATTTATAAAAATATACAATACATTTTAAACAACTTTTAAACAATGTTCCCCTAGGACTCCTGTCCATCTACATGCTGAATAAACAATGCAACAATAAATGACTGAGTGCCGGCGGCTCCCCATGATCAATCAGCTCCCTCCGCTAGCCCTCCTGGTGTTGTCCCAAGCTACCTGAAAGATAAATAAGGGTGAGTATAAAGATACTCAGTAAGAATCCCCAACCGGGGTACAATACGATACATCTGTCATCTAGCACCTCAACAAGCAAGCAAACAGCTATCAACACAGATCATAGCTCAACGAGCTCAATAAAACAAGATCTGGAGCCATCGGAAGTCTCTTACTTCAGGCCTAACTGGGATTGGATACACTGACCAATCCGGGACATCACCGAGGTATCTGTCACTCGGGGGGAATACACTGATCCCTAGAATGTCCTCAAGGGCCTCATTGCCCTTGCACTAATCTGGACTTACGAGAGAGTACCCGAAGTCAGGCTCTAACGGAAGGAATGGTGTACTCACGACATTAGCCCGGGGGAGCTCTCGGCAAGCAACTAACGGCGTGTGCGCGCACACCGCATGCTCCTCTGCAACCGGCGTAAATGCGGGGGCCTAAGGGCAAACTACGCGGGCCAGGTGCACATGCCTATGACTCGGATGCGGTGTCACTAATCACAGTAGCGCGAGGCCCTCGGCGCTCATCTGTGCAGCATGATCCACCGACCTGAAGCTAAGAACCGACCACGGCAGGCTTACACCTATGGCAGGGTTCCGCTCTAGCAGGCTACAAACTAGGCTCCGGCCGAAGTGGGTAGCTAAGTCCACAACCGCGGGTCGGGGGGGGTAGCAAGATACGTTATGCTTCGCACACTTTACTCCCGACACGAGCTCATGGGACAAAGTACGTTATGTCGCTCGGCCACGGATGATGACAAACCCTACAACTCTATCTAAGAGTACAGAGCAAAATCAATGATTCTGGCTAGCAAGCAATGACCGACATAAATCACATTACCTAGCATGATACTACAACTTAAGCGGGAATCATAAGCATCTTTGTGAGAACAAACCTAGCATGGCACTAACATGTAAAATCGAGCAAACATGCTAGCAAGAATTCAATCAATCGCTCTATCTCTAACATGCTCATAACAATCAGCAAACAAGCAAGGCATATCGAGATATATCGCAGGGTCCACACAACCACGGTAAGGAATCCTTACCTAGAACAAGCAGAAAAACAATAATTATAATAAATCTACGAGCGAATCCTCGAGCCTCTATCGATCCCGAACAGCCTGAACATCAAATAATGCACCCAAATCAAATACATAAACAACCCAATAAATCCATAACCAGCAGCCAATAAATTCGGGCCCAACGAAGAAAAGACTCGGGAAATACCATCCGAGAAGCCACAAGGCTCGGGCCAAGCCAACACACATCGCAAAGGCGGGCTGGCTGGCGGGCGCAGCACGCGCATTGGGCACCTTGGCCGCGCGCGCGGGCGAGTCGAGGCGAGGGCGCGCGGCGCGGCTAGACACAGTTAACGGCGCGCGGGCGCGAGCGGCATGAGGCGCTACAGGGGCGAGCGCGCGGGGCGACGCAACGCGACTGCTACAGGGCGCATGGGCTCGGCAAGGCGAGCGAGCTCTGGGCGCACGGACTCGGCTGATGATGTGAGCTCGCGGGACGGCAGCTGGCGAGGCGATCCGGGCGACGCAGGGGCCTGGGCGAAGTGGGCTTGGGCGAGCAGGGCTGGGCTCGGCGCGGACAGCGAAGCCATACTGCTGGGGTTGGCGAGTGGGGCGAGCTTCGGGCGCAGGGGTTAGGTTGGGCGGCGGAGGTGGGCTACGGGGGTGGGAAATTTGCTGGGGTGGAGGAGAGAGAAAGGGGAAGAAATGAGATTGTTTTCTTTTTTTTTTTCTTTTCTTTTCTCTTTTATTTAAATTCCAACCTTATCCAAAATTAAATCCATCTTTATCCAAATAAAAGCCATTTTATCCATTTTCCAAATTTTCCAAAAATCCTTAAAATCCTTAAATCCCATTTCCCGGCTTCCTCCTTCGAGACCCAACTGAAGCAAGCTTTCCAAACAACAAATCTCACTAAAATCAGCCTCTCAAACCAATACTGAAGGCCCGGCTCGAATCCCGAAGGAAACACCCAAACAACCAATACTTTGCCCAAAACCCAAATCACAACCGGAATCCCAAACGAAAAGCCTAAACATCTCGGGACTCGCAGCCCACAACAAACAAGCCTCAACAAAGGCAGGAGCTGCCTCGAAGCCCTGGAAAACCACAAATCCTGCCCGGGGAGCAAAAAGACCAAAATGCCCCTAAGGGTCCAAACAGCTCTAACGGCCCAACCGATCCACTGAATCTGAACCGAAAGCTCCTCGAGAACCGGGATAGAAAACTTGGCCGTTACACCTAGGCTCTCTCCAGGTAGGTGGTATGGGCCTGATATGGTTCCTTGGTGATTGGTGTGGCACCACCTCTCGCCGTGAGTACGAGGCCTAGGGCCAATAGGTTGCTCGACTCACCAGTTCCCTCTAGAGTAGGATGCTAGATTGCTCTCGAGTCAGAGGACTCTTGTGAGCTTTGGTCTTGGGGTCTACGACCTTTAGACTGCTCTGCGAGGTGCTCGTCAAGGACGAGGTTTCTTGACCTAGCATCCAGGAGCTTGGGTTCTGTACACCCTTCGATTATGTTGCTAATCATACTTGTTTGCTGATGTTTGTATTCTTGTGCATGTCTATCCCCGAGCTGGGGAATCCTTACTGAGTTTGCGAAAACTCACCCTTTCCACTGTGGAATCCCCACAGGTACTACTAGATTGTACTGAGATGGATGATCGACGGAGCCGGAGATGACCATGGGACCTGCTGCATTACTTTGTGTAGAGTCTCTTTAATTTATTCCTTCTGCATGAACTATTTAGGGGCATGATAAATTGTACATATTTACTCGGGCTTTCATGTTTTGACTCTTGGTTACCCAATGATACTTTAATCGAATTTTATGGATTTTTTATAAATTTGTTCTTTAGTGGATTTCAATAATATTATTTTACCAAATCTAATTATACATGCCCTAAGTGTCGAACACTGTTTTCATGCATTTAGAGTTAAGGACTTAAGTTTAGACCCTGATTTGGGTTGGGTCCTTACAATATTAATCTTTTCAATCACCAGCTCCCAAAAAGAGATATTTTTGGGGTTCCCTCCAAGAGGCATGCCAAGATAAGAGAAAGGCAATGATGAGGATTGACATCCCCAAATGTCTGCAAAAGAATTTGTGAAAGGAGTACTTATATTTATACCAGATAGCACAGATTTGTTAATATTGATTCTAAGGCCTGAAGATGCTTCAAAAGTTCTAATTATCTGGAATAAATTAATCAACTTTGTATGGTCTGCCATGGAAAAAAGCAGAATGTCGTCAGCAAAAAGTAGATGATTTACCTGACAATCCTTAATTTTGCAACCATCAATAAGCCCTTTATGTTGAGAATCAATAAGAAGCCTGGATAGATAATCCATTGTAATGATGAACAAAAATGGAGATAGAGGGTCGCCTTGACGAATACCCCGTAGAGTTTTGATTTTACCTCTAGGCTTGCCATTGACAAGATAAATTCACCAAAGAAATGCAAGCATAAATCCAGTCAAACCATATATTATTGAAACCTTTTTGCTTAAGAATGGCCAAAATGAACTTCCAATTTATCTTGTCAAACGCTTTCTCGACATTGAGCATAATAACAACACCAGGTTGCTTGGTGCATCTCCAAAAATCCACAACTTCATTGGCAATAAGAACAACATCCGTAATTTGTCTACCGTGAATGAAAGCGCATTGATTATGATCAATAATATATGGCAATAAGAATAGCATCCGTAATTTGTCTACCGTGAATGAAAGCGCATTGTCTACCCTAAACATTGGAATTTTACACGGTTCATGTCTCTTGTGTTTTGATATGTCTCAGTTCAATCTTTAATATGTATATATATATTTGTCTCGATGTACCTAACATAAACATAAAAATATATAACAATTTCAAATGGGAAGGAAGACTTGAAGAGTATGTCTACAAAAATTCCAACCAATGTGGACTTCCTTTTCACTTTATATAATGTTTAAAATGGGAATGCGTATATATACATACACATATACATGCATGTACATTTATATGTATAAATTTATATATAATATATATATATATATATATATATATATATATATATATATATATATATATATATATATATATATATATATGAAGCGTAAGCACAATAGAGAATAAAGAGGCTTTTCTTATTAAATTTCTATCTTTCATATGAATTAATATAATGCATACAATTAAAATGTAAAATTTTAGTTTTTTTTTTCTTAAATCCTTTTCTGAAAAGTGTTCTTGCATTTTTAAAATCTTATTCAAATTAAGTAGGACAAAAAAAATTATGTCAATGAAACCCTCTTGAATTGAAATCATAACAATAATTTCAAATTTGTTCTCAAGAAAAAACCTCACATCATTTTTAGGGTTTAAAGTATTCCTTTCCTTGTGAACAACTATTCGGTCTATAGAAAAAATAGTGGGAAAAATATATTTTAGTTTTTAGAATTAGTATCTCCGTTAAATTTGATCAGACTAAGCTAATTTTAAAATTTAATGTATAGTTGAAATTTATTATCTTAGTTTTCATGTGAATTCAATTTTTGAAGTATATAATTAAATAAATATAAATATAAAAAGACGGGTGAGTAGTATTGAAATATGAGAAGTAATTAATACCCGGTTTCATAACGTTTTTCTTTTTTATTTTTTTTATTTTGATTTTCAAAAATAAAAATCATACATGTTTGATAACTACTTTTTATTTTTTGAAAACTAAAAATATGTTTGCTAACAGTTTTTTGTTTTTAAAATATCAAAATTTATTATTTTTAATATTTAATAAAATAAACTAAAAATATTTTAGAAATTTATTGATATGATAAACTTTAAATTTGAAGGTTTGAACTTTATTTTCTAGTCTGTTTTATCACTTTTCTAGCATTTTAATTCCAAAAATAAAATAAAAATTAGTTTTAAAAAACTACTTTTTTTAGTTTTTAGAGTTTATTTTTAAAATATTAAAAATCAAAATCAAAATTGATTATCAAATAAACAGGTTCTTTTAAAAATAAAACATAAAAAATGAAATGGTTATCAAATAGACCAAATTGAAACTAGGTCCAAAATGGGATAACTGAAACTGTAATTTTCCCTAAGAATAATTGATTGTGATTCAATGGAATTTATTAGAGAATATGGAGTTCCACCTCAAAACCAATTGGCAATAAGGAGAGTAACTCATATTTCTTATAAATGTGTTGAAGAATCCTCACCTTATCAATATGAGATAATTGCACCACAAGTGAGATCTCCAATAAAATTAGAGGCACAACCTTGAAGAGTTCTATTGTGTTGATTTTGAGTATTTGGCCTCTTGATTGGAGCTCCAATAATCTTAGGGTTATAAGAAGAAAGCAAAACAAGAAAAACATTTTATTCATTAGCACACCATAAAATATAACAGCAAACTGAATCAAACAAAGGAGGAACCACATAAAGAAGTTGTTACAACACACAAACAACACTTGTGGAAAAGAAAAGGTTCATGAAGTTATGGCGTCAACAGCGAAAGAGGCGATTATGGTTGAGGGATCTCCAATGACAGTGCTAACAATCATCTCGATAATGAACTTTAAGACTTTCCAAGCCTTATTGGTTCGGCCACCATTGTTTCGAAGTTGAATTTGTCTCGAATCCAACCTTCGAGCCAAAGATGTACCAGCAGAGTTACCGTTATTGCTGTTGTTCCATTCGTCTAAAGCTATTTGAGTTACACAAGCGACATGAACATGGTACTTCCTGCACTCCGAAACGTACGACCACCCTTTGTCTCTCCCGCGATCTCGAACCTTGCACCACATGCATATCCGTTCCACCTTCTCGTAGAGATTGAACTTCACGTCGTCGATTTGGTAGCTTGTTTCCAGATTTCTACAGCACGGGTGAAGATCCAAGTTGTGTTCTTCACAATGGAATACAAACCCTTTGATTTCATTTCTGCAAGCGTTGCAGCTTATTCTGTATTTTGAGCTGCGCAACTCTGGTGGGGTTAGCTGGAACCGGAACTTTGAACCTGGAAAGAACTCGTGCGAAATTGTCTGGGTTTGATCAATAACAGTGCACGCTTCGTGAAACTCGAAATTGCAATTTTGGCATCGGTTTCGACAGCCGAATCCTACTTCTTTGCACCCGTCGCAGGTGTATGGTTTATCGTAATTCTTCTGCTCTAGGTTGTGCTTCCGGTTGCCTTTGCAAATAGTCTCCATAGCCATTTGAAAAAAAAAAGAAAAGAAAAGAGTTCAACTTTTAGGTTATCACTTTGAGAAAGGGAAGATGATTTATATGATGTAAGGGTCACATACAATCAAGGTACTATATATATATTAATTGAAGGCTAATGATATTGTAGGGTTTAAGGTATTTTCTTGCTTTCAAATGCACATGAAATTTCAGATGAAATTTCTTATTAACCACAACCAGTTGCAGATGACATATGTCTTTTACCAAGTCCTTGCTTGTAGTGTAATGAGAAGTTTTTAGTTTGTGGGTTTTTCTTTTATTTTTTTTGTGCTCGGTCATTCAACCATTTTTAGTGATGAGTCTAAACTCGTAACTTCTTATAGTGACTACATACTAAAACTTAGGTATGGTCGATTAATTTGTGAGTTGATTTGTTCTTACTTAAGTATATTTTAATTGAAGAGCTTTGTAAATTTTCAACTGAAGAACCATGAAGATTTGATAATGGGCATTTCTACCTTCTAAGAATTTACAAGTTTAAATTTCTACCCTAAGACCTTGTTTGATAACAATTTTTGTTTTTAATTTTTGGCGTTTTTTAAATTTAAGTCCACCACAACTATCTTGCCATATATTTTTCTTACCTGCATATCTACATCTGATCTATATTTGAAGAAACTAAACCAAAATTTAAAAATAAATAAATAAACTTAAAAATGTTGTTTTTGTTTTTGAAATTTTGTTAGCATTCTCTTACTTTCTTAAAGAAAGATAGATATATTATAGAAAAGATGGAGCACATTATAGAGAATTTGAGTAAAAATAAACTTAAATTTCAAAAACAAAAAACCAAATATAGTTAGGGAATTTGCGCTCACCAACAAATTATACCTCTTGTATTAGTTTTGTAGCACAATTTCTAAAATAATTGAATATATAGCATATTAGGCATCAATCAATAACTACTGATAGAACTCAATCAGTGATAGACACTATCACTTATAAGTGATTGACATCTATCACTAATGAATGATAGAACTCAATTTGAATTTTTTGCTACAAATGAATTAGTTTTGATTTTGTGCTATAGGTGCAAATATTTTGCCATTTTTTACTATACATGCAAAACCTCCATATAGTTATCAAATGGGCCTAAAATATTGTTAAATCCGAAAAAAAATATGAAGCGCCTAGGTGGGGATGTTTTTGAGAATCAATATGGAAGTTTCCAATCCAAGTCGTAATTTACCTTTATAAGCACCCATATGAATGTAATTTTACTTGGTTTGAATTTTATTTTTGACTGAATACTATGTTAGTTTCGAATTACATTTAAAAAAAAAAAATAGCCTGAATCAACTAATAATACCAGACTTGTTTCAGAAAAAAATTAAACTAACCAACCCAACTAATTAGGTGCTTTTGAATGAATCAACGACTTCCTATGTCTTAAATTGGTATATTTTTATTTTGTAAGAAAGGACCAAATTGAAACTATATACAGTAAATGAGGGTGTTTGGAGTTTTTTTTTAAAAAAACATTATTAAATAGAAAAAAGAAAACTAATGGTAAATAGAGTAAAATCTACCAACTTATTGCTATGTACCTCATACACACTTCCTTACACATATAAAGATAATGATATGTCGCACTAATGTATCAATGCATAGCATGAAGCTGATAATTTGTCATATAATAATATGTCATATATATATGGAAGAATATATAATGAATTATCATTTTATATATATATATATATATATATATATATATATATATATATAAAACTTGACCAACGATTTAGTTGGTTAAATTATCTTTACATATTAATATACTTTTTATATATGTATGTGACACATTATTATTTTCATAGTGTTTGGGAAGTATGCACAAACTACCCACTTTCCATTTTGGTAGAGTTTTTCTCTGGTAGATATATAGCAAAAAAATAAATGAAGGGGTTAATTAGACTACAAAAAATAATTAAAAAAAACTTCAAATTTATTGACTTAAATATGTGTGATTAGTTGAAGTCTAATTGTTCTGATTTTTCTTGATCTTTACTTGATACTCACCTTTATTACAATTCCATATAGATAATAGACTTTTCAAAACAGTCGAGGTGGATGCTGCAAATGAAATATTCTTTATTTTGTTATTTATATTATGCATGAACTATTTAACTATGGTTTTATATTATTATCTTTGTATTTGCAAGCTTAGCTAAGAAGAACTATTTAATGTTTTAATTGTTTTATGAACTTTTTTTTTTAAATGAATAAAATTGCATGTTTTTCATTTTAAGTGATTGATGTATTTACTAAATCCTAGACAAACATGCTAGTAAAGACATTCCCATTTTGAAGAGTCTTTATAATTCATTTCCATCACTACCATATTAATGATGTTAATTATTTAAGTATGAAAAGTACTACCCTAAGTTTAAGAACAAAGATGATAATTAATTATCAAGGCTTATCGTCTCTGTTTATTTCTATTCAACAATTTTTTTAAAATAAAATTTTGAAAATTGAGATTTTACCCGGTCCACGTCTCCTTATCTCTTAAAATGTCGTTGTAATGACATTTTAATTTGTTTTGTGGGGTTGGTTCAATTCTTAATATATGTTGACTTCATTTTTATTCTTTATATAATGATTAAAATTTACATACATGTATATGTATGAAGTATGAATTCGTTATTTGCAAAGATGAAAACGATCTAATTCAAGTCTTTGTTTCCTATTATAAGCACCAATATTAAGATCAACTTTGAACCCAACTAACCATCAAAATAGAATTAAAGCCAATCGAAAACAACAAAAAACAATGTAGCTAATTAATTTTTAGTTTGAATGATTCAACGAAAATCACGTTTATAGCCTAAATTTTTTTTTAATGATTCAAAAATTGGAACTAGATATTTATTTGGGGTACTTTTAGGAGTAGGTCAAATTGAAGAAATATTTATAATACTAGGCAAAGAAAAAAATTTAGTAATCATAGTCATATCGTACACAAATTATATGGCAGATATAATTAATACATAAAATTGTATTAATGTACAACACTATACTAATAACATATAATATTGTATTAATAATACATAATAATAATATATTAATAGTACAAAATATTGTATTAATACCTTGAATTATAATGAATATTAATTCTATTATATATTTGACTATAAATACAAATATTTTCAAAATTTACCCAGACGTACAATTATTTTGTGAAATTGGACTATTCAGCGCAATTTCCCTATTTATTTTAGCTTTAATAATGAATGTCACTATAAGATACTTTCACCCGACCCAAAAACAATAAATTAAGAAATTGTATTCAATATATCATTTTCAAAAAATATTTACAAAATTAGGCCAACAACTTTTTTTTTTGTACTTTTAATTTAGTTTATTAAAATCTAAATTTCCCATTTTTTATTAATACCACTCTCCCATCTTTTAATTTATTTTATTCAATTTAAATTTCTAAATATTATTGTCAAACTTTTCATATTTAACAAACTTCCCAGTCTTTCATTTAACCATTTTCATAATTGATTTTCAAAAACTCTGAGTTCATTATTCGAATTCCATTTCTACATCATCCTGTCATTTACGTTTCTTCTCCAAACCACCGTCCAACAAACGATTCATTAATTATGCCAAATACCACAATTTTGTTCCCATCCGCATGAAAACACTTTACATTTGTTATTTAGTATTGTCTCCCATTTGAATAAACTATAATGTATGATACCTCCTCAGGTTCTCTTGTTCTTAATTCATAATTTAAATATCAATATGTTTTGTGAACTCGTGAAACATGGGGTTTGATGCAATATCACCACTAACTGGCCGGCTGTCATAAAACAAAAGAGCAAGACATAATGGAACCTGAAGTTCGTGTAGTAAAGAGTGAAACCATACACGCTCACAGGCAATGAGAGCTAAGGCTCTGTACTCGGCCTCTACAGATGATCAAGATACTACATATTGCTCTTTGCCTTCCATGATATCAAAGATTCACCAAGAAAGACACAAAAGTTTATAGTGGAGCGTCTAGTATCTGGACATGAAGCCCAATCAATTGATGAATGCTCGGAGTTGAAAGTCAAAAAATGCTTTATTAGATAATATGGGATTTCATATCAAAACCACTTGAGAATGAGAGGAGTAACTCATATCTCTTATAAATATGTTGAAGAATCTTTACCTTTTCAAACCACCGATATGTAACTCTAACTGAACGAGGATCGCAAAAATCTTTCACCATGTTTCTCAAACCCAGTTCAATCGATTGGATCAAAGATATCCTCCAACTTCTTCTAATTCTGCCGTCCAACAACAGATATTACAGAAATTTCAGAACTAAAGAATACACCTTATGGATTGAAAAGACATCAAATAGAAGAGGGCAAGTGGCTGAAGTAAATAGAATTGATAATCTATTGCCTGCGGGTGTTGACACGAGAGGATGGAAAGAATTTATAGACATGATCATATTTATGACCCCAACTAACCAGCAAAACAACATTAAAAGCAATAGCAGTTCTAGAAACAAAATACAAGTGAGCAAAACAGATGATAAATCTATTGCCTCTTAGTTTTCCCATTCTGCGTGAGTCTCAATGTTGTGCAAAATCCAGATCTAAGCTAATCCAAGAACAAATGCACAAATAGAGATTCAAACAAATAGAAAAGAGAAGGATGGAGAAGAGACAACACCAGATCTATAGTGGTTCGAGAACGTCCCTACTCCACTGTTATGGATCGATTGAGCTTGATCGATCCACCATCATAATGCCATTGAATCAATGTACAAGGGCTCTCTATAGGTCTAGGTTTAGTTCTCACTTTCAAATGAACAAAAACCCCCAAATGGAGCTTATATATGTGCTCCTACACATCTCTCATGATTAGACTAATCTAACCCTCTAATTAACCCAAGTTACACTTAACTCATCTAGGGCTAATTAATGATGTGTATTTCACCTATTACAAAATACCCTCTTGAAGTACATATCATAACAAACATGGCGAACATAATTGATCTCGAGATCATCAGAAGCTCCAGACACACCTGGATCAGAAACATGTTCAAACTGAACAATCAAAACAGAATAGCCAGACTCACCTGGTTCAGAATGCTACTCAAAGCAAAGCAACTCAGAACATAACATAACAAAATGAAATGCCAAACTATCTTGGCTCAGAATGCCAAACTCTCTTGGCTCAGAATTTTCCCATACCGAGCAACTCACAGAGATACTCAAATCTCTCAGAAGACAAGGCCTTAGTTAGAATATCTGCAGGATTGTGAACCGTGTTCACCTTCAGCAATGACAACTTGTTCTCGACAACAGCATCTCGAACAAAGTGGACTCTAACATCAATATGTTTGGTCCGATTGTGAAATGTAGGATTCTTGGACAACGCCAATGCACTCTGACTGTCAAAATGCAAAGCAATCAAACAGTCTATATCTAGCATTTCAGAAATCAAACCCTTGAGCCAAAACGACTCCTTGACAGCATCTGTCAAAGCAATATATTCTGCCTCAGTCGAAGACAAAGCAACAACTGTCTGCAAGCTAGACTTCCAACTTATCACATTGCCGAACAACATGAAAACATAACCTGTAAGCGATCTACGCCTGTCGGCGTCAGCAGCATAATCCGAATCAACATAACCTGTCAATATGGATTCTTCAGAACAATCAGATTTTGTATATAAAAGACCCTTCGCGACTGAGCCTTTAATATACCTCAATATCCACTTAGCTGCTTCCCAGTGGGGCTTACCAGGATTACTCATGTACCTGCTCACAACACTCATCGAGTGTCCCAAATCCGGCCTACACGAAATCATAGCATACATAATACTCCCAACAAGATTAGAATAAGGCACTACCTTCATATCTTCAATATCTTCTTCAGAAGATGGAGACTGACTAGATGATAACTTGCAATGCTGAGCAAATGGAGTCTTTACCGACTTGCAACTCTCCATATGAAAGCGCTTCAGAATGCCAGCCAAATAGTCAGGTTGACAGATACTCAAACAATAATTATCTTTGTCTCTGACTAACTCCATTCCCAAAATCTTCTTAGCATATCCCAAATCTTTCATCTCGAATTTACTATTCAACAGATTCTTTACCCTCTTAATCTCTACAACACTGCTAGATGCAATCAGAATGTCATCCACATATAACAAAAGCAGGATGAAGCAACTTGCACTAACATACTTCTCAGATACACAAGAGTCGAAAGAATTCTTAGCAAATCCATTCTCGATATGAAAGAGTCAAAACACTTATTCCATCGCCTTGATGATCGCTTAAGGCCATAGATGGATCTCTTGGATGACAAACCTTGTCGATCGACCATCTAATTCATACCCAGGTGGCTGTTTCATATAGATATCCTCATCCAAAGTTCCATGCAAGAACGCCGTGGTCACATCCATCTGTTCCAATTCAAGGTTGAATTGAACCGCCATAGCAAGTAAAGCTCTAATGGAGGAATGTCTGACAACTGGAGAAAAAACTTCAGTATAATCTATCCCCTCTTCTTGTGTGTAACCTTTGGCAACTAACCTTGCCTTGAACCGAGGTGAGCAAAACCTTTAATACCGGTTTCACCTTAAACAACCATTTGCGATCAATGATCTTCATTGCTCTCTGGACGATCCACCAAAACCCAAAGTCGATTCTTCATCAAAGAAGCCATTTCCCTATCCATTGCTTCCATCCATTCCACTGAATGCTTGGAATTTAAAGCCTGTTTGTAGGTGTTCGGTTCAGAAATGCTCTCCTCATCATAGCAGTACAGAGCAAAACCTACAAACTGCGCTTCATCAAATCTCGATGGAGGCCGAATTACCCTTCTTTGTCTATCTCTAGCCAACTGGTAGGACTGAATGTCAGCATTCACAATCGGGGAAACTGGCTGAACATCACTCTCTGAACTAGCAGGAACATCCTCCAGCTTAGGAGCAACAATTACGGGATCAGAATGTGCAGTATCATCGATATGCACAGATGGCTCTACAGAAGAATATCTTGAAGTAGAAGCAGAGGATGATGTCAAATCAGTTCTAGAATCACTGCCAAGCAACTCAATCTCATATGTCATCTGCTTAGCAATTTCTGAGTTGTCTGAAACTTCACCACTAGAAGTCTCTTTCCATGGGAACAACTCTTCATTGAACTTTACATCTCTGCTCACAAAACATCTTCTATCTCCTGATTCAAGGGACCAGAGTTTGTATCCTTTCACACCTGAAGGATACCCAATGAAGATACACTTCTTAGCCCGAGAATCCAACTTGTCTTGCTTGGTATGTGCATAAGCTGCACAACCAAACACTCTCAGATGATCTAGGTTTGGTGGAAAACCTGTCCAAACTTCTTGAGGAGTTTTAAAGTTCAAAGCAGTCGATGGACTTCTGTTGATGATATAAGCAGCTGTACTAACTGCCTCACCCCAGAAAACTTTTGGCAAACCAGCAAAAGACAACATACATCGCACTTTTTCTAAAATGGTCCTATTGAACCGTTCTGCAAGACCGTTCTACTGAGGAGTGCCTGGAACTGTTAGAAATCTCTTAATCCCTGACTGCTTACACAAATCATCAAAGTTCTGATTAAGGAATTCTAACCCATTATCTGTTCTCAGGGCTTTCACTTGCTTTCCTGATTGTTTTTCAACCATAATCTTCCACTCCTTGAACTTCTGAAAAGTTTCATCTTTGGTTTTCAGCATGAAAACCCACAACTTTCTCGAGTGGTCATCAATCAAAGAAAGAAAGTACCGAGCTCCACCATGTGTCGGACCTGAATTTGGTCCCCACAAATCTGTGTGGATATAATCTAATATCCCCTCTGATTTATACTGCGAAGCTCGAAAACTCAGCCTTGTGGACTTGCCTAGGATGCAATGTTCACAGTTCTCTATTGCTGATATCTTCATCTTTCCCAAAAGTCCTTGCTTACACAAGCAATCTAGTCCTCTGTGACTGATATGAGCCATTCTATAATGCCACAACTTCGAAGCCTTCAAATTGAACTCTGAGACAACATGGACCTCGCCCTGGATAGCTCGACCTTGAAGAACATACAGTCCCTTCACAAGCTTACCAGTCAATTTGACTTTGTTGTTTTTACAGATCATCAACAAGCCATGATGAGATTTGTACTCATAACCAGCAGCATCAAAAGTCCCTAAGGATATGAGGTTACGTCTCGGGCTGAGTACGCATCGAACATCGAGAAAGTACTTTGACCGACCCGTCATCCATCTCGAACCGTCATGAACCGATGCCCTTAATCTCGTGATCACGACTATTTCCCGAGTTACTTTGCTGTCTCAATCTCCGTCGATTTTCAAAATGGTGCCTATAAGGGGATATATGGAAGGTGCAACCCGAGTCCATAATCCATTGACTCTCATAATGGTCATCAGAATCTCCAGCCATAAGCACCTCGGCTGAATCATAACCATCGAGGACATGGGCATCTGCTTTGGGCTTCCTGACAGGGAGCATTCCCATCCTCTTCAAAACAGGACAACTATACTTGATGTGTCCTCGCGCTTTGCGATAATTGCGGAGGTAAACGCGCCTTCTCGCGCTCGTTCGGCTCTTTCTTTTTCTTATCGGATGTCGAAATTGGTTTTTCTGACTTACTACTCTGGCCTTTGGCAAGTTTGACCGACTTGCCCTTCATATAAAGAGCCTCAAAATCCTTCTTCTCTATTTTCATCTCTAAATCCCTTGAACGAAGCGAGTCAAGAACTTTGTCAAGGGTCAATTTCTCACTGCCGTACTTTATTACTGATTTCAGTTCCTTGAACTTGTCGGGTAATGAGTTGAGAAGAATCACTGCCTGATTCTCAGAATCAAGCTTCTCCCCGGTATTTGCTAAATCTGCACAAATTTTGTTGAACTTGTCTATGTTTTCCTCTAAGCCTTTGGATGGATCCATTCTGAACCCAAACAACAACTCCTTCAGATATATCTTGTTAGACAGTGACTTTGACATGTAGAATTCATCTAACTTGGCCCACAGAATGGCCACATCGTCAATCTCGCAAAGTCTTCTTCAGACATTATCGGCCAAATGCAAAATGGTGGTACTATTTGCAATCTCGCATGCCTCAACTTTTTCTTCTTCTGTCATGCTAGCTGGCCATTTAGGAGGGCTGTCCAAGGCTTTTGCAACTTTCTGTTGCACAAGTAAGGCTTTCATTTTTCTCTTCCACAAACTAAAATCACCTTTCCCATCAAACTTGTCAATCACAAATCTAGTTGCCATGCCTACAAAATGATCACAACTCGGGAAAGCAGTTTATTCAAAGGATGCGAGCCTCACAGAAAACAACAGCTCAACAATTCGAATTACCCAATCAAGAATCACCAAGCAGCTTATCTCAAAATCAGTTTACAAAAAAAAACAAATTCTCAATCAAAATTCTCAAATCAAGACTTAAAGCAGCTTATCTCAAAAACAGTCTTAGAAAAATCACAATTCCACCAAGTGCAGCATTAATTCAAGTAAGTCAAAACTTACCTTGATGTCCAATTGCACATTTAAACCAAAATGTGGCACAATTCAAATGATTTAACAAAGTCAATTTCAAATTGACTTCATAAATACCAAGCTGCTGACAACACAAATTGATTTAAAATCAATTCATATAAATCTCAGAATGTCAAAGACCAAGCTGGAGAAATACCAATTCCAATTTTAATTAAATTCCCGCCTAATAGGACAGAAATCACCGTCCAAAAACCAATTGATATATTCAATCGTTGGAATTTTCATAAAATTGGCCAAATCAGAAGACGATTAACTCATATTAGCCAAATCTCGCCGCAAATGTGAATCGTCGGTCAAAATAGAGATCTCATGCCTCAGAATCTGTCTCAAATTGTCGATAATCTCTAATCACAAATGGAATCGACCAAGAAATCAAGATTTCAGAATCAATTTGGTACAAATCGTATAGATCGAACTTGCAACTTCAAAATCGACTCCAAATTTGATGGAAATCATAGAAAAAATTGCAGATCAATTAGAAATCACAGATAGATTTCTTAAAATCGGCGAATGAACACAAAATCGTAGCAGATCTTAAACGGAAAAATCAAAATCTACAAGTTCTGAAATCTATTACCGCTTAACGCAATCCGTAGAGCAAAACAAAATCGGCAGAGAGAAGAACAAAAAAAAAATCGAATCACAGCAGAAAAATAGCTTTGAAAGCTCTGATACCAAAATGTTGTGCAAAATCCAGATCTAATCTAATCCAAGAACAAATGCACAAATAGAGATTCAAACAAATAGAAAAGAGAAGGATGGAGAAGAGACAACACCAGATCTATAGTGGTTCGGGAACGTCCCTACTCCACTGTTATGGATCGATTGAGCTTGATCGATCCACCATCATAATGCCATTGAATCAATGTACAAGGGCTCTCTATAGGTCTAGGTTTAGTTCTCACTCTCAAATGAACAAAAACCCCCAAATGGAGCTTATATATGTGCTCCTACACATCTCTCATGATTAGACTAATCTAACCCTCTAATTAACCCAAGTTACACTTAACTCATCTAGGGCTAATTAATGATGTGTATTTCACCTATTACACTCAATACCTTAAATGGGGACGTGCCCATTCCATTTTGTAAATGCGTGGCTATCTGACAGATTTTTGGAGGATTTTATTAAAGATTGGTGGAATGACATTCATATTGATGGTTTTAGCGGTTACGTTATTATGAGGAAGCTGAAATCATTAGTGGCCAAAATCAGGAACAAGAATGTCGAATTTTTTGCTCCTGTTCAGGCTTTTCATCAGGCTATCCTTGACGACATTAATAGAATCGACAAGTTGGAAGAACTGGGAACCATCAATCAGGCTGACATCGACAGACGTATTGCTCAAAAAGCCTCTTAATGAAAGTAGTAAATGGAGACAGAGATGCAAAATATCTTGGTTACTTGATGCAAAAGAGCTGCTCAGCCCGCAAGAGAGGAAACTTCATTTCTGAGGTTGTTAATAACCATGGTTTAGTTGCACCACCAATTTTGACATTGAATCTGAGTTTCTTCGCTTTTTTTATTGATTTATATTGTGGTTCCTCTGATGCAAACTGGATCATTACAAACATTGATTGGAGGCCGATATCCCAACCATCTTCTGATAACCTTTGTTCCCCATTCACTGAGCACGAAGTTTATAATTGTGTAAAGAACCTTGGTGAGAATAAGGCACCGGGCCCTGATGGTTTCACTCTGGAGTTCATACTGAAGCATTTTCAAAAGTGATATTATGAAGGTTATGCACCATTTCTACAAGAATAACATCATCAACAAAGTGGTTAATGAAACTTATGTGGCTCTTATTCCCAAGAAAGCTAAGCTCTCAAATGTAGCTGACGTTCTACCTATTAGCCTCACAACCAGTATTTATAAGATCCTTGCCCAAGTTCTTGCTGAAAGACTTAAGAATGTTCTGCCTACGACAATTGCTGAGAACCAATGTGCCTTTGTACAGGGATGTCAGATCACAAATTCTATTCTCATGGCCAATGAAGTCATAGACTTTTGGTGATGCACTAATCAGAAGGGGATCGTTTTCAAACTTGACATTGAGAAAGCTTTTGAAAAATTAAATTGGCATTTCATTCTCAACGTATTGAATCACAAAGATTTCAGTGTAAATGGACAAAATGGATCCAGGCTTGCATTTCGACTGTAAACTTTTCGATCCTTATAAATGGGAGACCCCGGGGGCATATCATTGCAAATCGAGGTATCCGTCAAGGTGATCCTCTCTCTCCTTTCCTCTTTGTTTTAGCAATGGATTACTTATCGAGCTTACTTATTTATGCTCAAGGAAAAGGTATTATTGAGGGTTGTAAAATCAATGATCTACCAATCACTCACCTTTTATTTGCCGATGACATTCTATTATTCTCCACTACCGATGTCACCAAGTTGCAAATCTGTTCTCTTTGTTGAAAGCCTTTGAGATCTCCTAAGGCTCGAAGATTAATATGCAAAAATCCTCTTTCTCTGGTATAAACATAAATGACACTTACATTTCTACTGTGAATGTTATTTGGAATTGTCCCTACAAAGCTCTTCCAATTTCTTACCTTTGGATGCCACTCGGTGGAAATCCTAGGATCTTTAATTTTTGGGAGCCCATTATTGACAAAATTCATAAGCGTCTCGACAAATGGCAATACACTTATTTATCTAAAGGTGGTCGCCTCACTTTAGCTCAGTCTGTCCTTACCAACCTTCTTGCATACATGCTGTAAAAGCATTGAGAAATTGATCCGTCGGTTTTTTTGGAAGGGGGTGGACAACAATGGTGGTGGTTTCTTAGTTAGGTGGGACATTGTTACCAAACATAAAGATGGAGGTGGTCTCGACATTTCCAAAATTAATATCACAAACAAAGCTCTTCTGGGAAAATGGATATGGCGATTTTACAAAGAAAAAAAATTCCCTTTGGCACAATTTAATTGCTCATAAATATAAAGCTGCATATGAGGGTGACATTCCTTCAAAATGCATTGCTGTTAGTTATAGATCTCCTTGGAAAGGAGTGGCACTACAGCTTTCTGGTACGATAACTGAACCGGTTTGGACCCTCTTTTTAGATGGACCCCTCGATTCTTTACCCTCTCTACTAGAAAGGATCAAACGGTTTTCGAAGCTTGGAATTCAACTACGTCTAGTTGGAACATTTCTCCTTTTAGATATTTTACCCGCAGTGATGAGAATAGGTGACGCACAATATCATCTCATTGGCCTTCCCCATCATCAAATACCTCTGATACTATTGTCTGGAAGCCTACAAATTCAGCTGATTTTACTATTAAATCTCTCAAAACTCTTTTATCTTGCAATGAATGAAGGAATAATTCTCAATATCAGCAACTGTGGAAGAGCCCTTTACCAAAAAAAAATAAAAAAAATTTCATGTGTCCATAACCCACGGAGGCCTGAACACTAATGAGGTGGTCCACCGAAGGCTCAAGTTGTCCTGCCTCAAACCTCAATGGTGTTGTTTATGCAAAAAAGATGAGGAAAATATTGATCACTTGTTCTTGAATTGCCCATTCTCTAAATATGTTTGGTCTTTTCCTCCGGCATGTCTTTTTTCGACAGGTTTTCCCAAGAACATGGTGGAATTCATCGACACTTTCTTACATATGACATGCTCTTTTCAATCTCAAATTATGAAACTCAACATTATGGGAGCTATCTTACAGTGTCTATGGAAGGAGCGCAATGCCAGAATTTTTTTTGAAAAGCACATTGATAGAAGCCCCTATGCCATATGGGAAGATGCTATTATTTTATTTGCCTCTTGGTGTTATAGATCTTCTATGTTTCATGATTATGACATCGCCTGTATTGCTTTAAATTGGAGAGCATTTTTGTTATCCCTCAGACTTTTTGTATGCCCCTGGCATACCGTAATCTAAGTATCTTCTTTTCAAAAAGAATGTTCACCTTTTCAATATAGGACAAATGCCACAAAGTATCTACAAGAGTATGTAACATCTTTTTCTAGTAACTCATTTATTAAAAATTTCAAAATTAATTGTGATTTTGTAGATCTTTTAAGAAATATATCAATTAAGACAAAGCATACAAAACAAAATTCAATATATAAACGGTAATCATATAAATTAAGTGTTAAAATATTTTAAACATTTGAAAAGTAATTTCAAATAAACCATTGGACTAAATAGAATGGTGTAGGTTTTTTTTTAAAAAAACTTTATTTACATTTTTTTAACTCTTCTACAATATTTTTATATTTGATGTTATGCTTCTTGAATTTAATTTCTCGACTCCACTTTTCAAACTCATTAAAGTAAATATCTCTTTAAAATAATATTTTCATAGTTTGAGGATGTATATTTTATAAGCCTTTGAAGTAGTGCTATACTGTATCAAGATACCTGGAGTAACTTTCTTACGTACCCAATTTATCTCTTTTCTAAGATAAGGGATATGAATAGAGCATACACAACTGAACATACTTAGAAACTAAGTGAAAGTTTGTGAGCGTGTCATGCTTTGAATGGAGTCTGGATCTTTAAAGCTTTTGTTGGAAGTCTGTTCTTGGAGGTTTCTCCCCAAAATTTTTTTGGTAATGTCATCTTATGTTACATACATCGTGCCATTTCCATAAATGATCTATTTCTTCTCTCACTCACTCCATTTTGTTGGGGTGTGTAAGGAGTCACGAGTTCGTGCTCGATTCCTGCCTTATAACAAAAAGAATAGAAAATCTCCATTGTCAATCCTCAAATTTTAAAGATTACAATCATTCTGTTTTCCACCAAGTTCTTGAATTTCTAGAATACATTTAGAACCTCTGACTTTAGCTTCAAAAAAATAGATCCAACACATTTGTGAAATCTATAATGAATAGGATGAAATAGAGATTGATATTTTTGCAAGGAAAGAGTTTTTTAAAGTTCCAGCCACATATGAATACACAAGTTATAGCTTCTTTCCGAATCTCCAAATTGACTTTGGAATGGGCTTTTATTATCATTTTTTCAAACTTACATGCAATAAATCTAGGATAGGAGTGGTATGCTCATGTAGGCTTTTTGATAAACCTTTCTTCTTCAAGTCTATCATTCTTGGATGGTAGCTTTGACCTAGTCTTTTATGCCACGTTTCTATTTCACTTAACTCTTTGATGACTACAACAATGTCTAGATCCTCCAATAGGGACTTGTAGTAGGTTATATTGTTTGTGCAACCGTTGTCAATCAATCAGTTGTCAGTGACGTTACTGGTCAAGAAAAAATTGTGCTACAAAGATGTGATCATCCTCTTCACTTTCATGGTCAACAACTTAAGCTTCTTATTTCTAAAGTTCTTAATTAAATGAGAGTGAAATACTGATTCTTACGATCGAACTCGTGACCATGATATTGAACTGGATTACCACCAAATATGAAACCATCAGGTCATCTTCTCTTTCGATATTGTCACAATTTTTCTCTTTTGAAGGTCTTGGTTCGAGACTCTCTCTCTGTCTCTCTCTCTCTCCCCCCATTTTTCTTAAGTATTTGAATTTTTTAAATTAAATAGCTCAAAAATAAAAATAAAAGATTTTAAAAAAAAAAACCTTTCCAATTTTTCTTTCAACTAAATTGATATAGATTAAATGTTACTATGAGTTGCCAACAAGAGCAGAGCTCTACTGGCATCTTGTATAACCTAGTAACCATGAAGTTACAGGTTCGAATCCCCCTTCCCCCAATATTGTATAAAAAAAAATGTTACTATGAGTTAAGAAAGAGATTAATGAACCTTTTTAATCAATTATTTTTATAAATGCGAAATGTCCCATCTAATTTATGTATATTTTATCTATTTTCATATAACAGAGCTTATGAATTCCAATTGAAATTTCTGAATGCTGAATTTTATGCGGTCTACTTCTCCTCCTTTTCCAAGTCCATTTAAAGTAATGAGGTTGAATTTTGGTGTCTGATTATGAGAATTTTTGCCCATTTACATTGTATTTGTTGACTATTTATATATAATGCTAGAAATTCGGACTAAATTATTTAAAACCATGCTATGTGAATTCCTACCAGTTTCTCCCATAGAAGCTTCTCTTACTTCCTGTGAATGATGTTGCATTTGCTATGAACTTTCCCAATGTGTAAACATCCATTCTATTAATTTTATGCCAATTGTATCACTTTCTCAAATCTTGGAGTTTCATTGACTTGGATATATTATCAACAGAGTTAGCCTTCAATTTATATTGATTATCTATTTAACATTTTTTTTTGTAGGGTCAAAAAACATATTAGGCTGATGCGAATATTAATGAATATTAACAAAAGAAAAATTTAAATCCAACCATTCAATCGACCACAACAACAATTAGAAAAAGTGTAAGTACATCATGCTGAAGAAGGTTTCATTAAACAAACTTCCCATTTATCGCCTTTTAAGTTTAAATGTTTAGTCCCGACCTTTTAGAAAAATTGGGGAAAAAAAAAACATTTTTAATCCCTAGTTTTTTTGTTGAAGTTTTATTTTGGTCCTTATATTTTGAAATCGAACACTTTTATATCTGACATTTCAATAATGCTCAATTTTAATCTTTAAAATAAATGAATGATGCATACGATGATGATTGAGTTTATTTTTAAAATCGAATAGATTGATGATACTTATTTTATTTACAAAAGAAAATAATAATTATAATAGAAATTCAAAAGACAATACAAATTTTCACATTTGTAAATAAAGTAAATATGATAACTTTTGGTCTCCTAAAAATTAAATTAAAAACAAGTATATGATTCATCTTTCATCTCTCCTCTCATACGTGTTTCAAAAATGGAAAAGGGTCGGTGTCTAGTTTCTTATGAACTCGTTTTCCTTGAAAACAATTCTGAAATATTCACTTCCAAAACTCGAGAATTTACCATCAGCAGCACATTTTATCGATCTTTTGTATTACATTTGCATCACAATTTTTAAAATAATTTCATATGTATCATATTAATTTCTATCAATGATAAAACTCAACTAGCGATAGAACTCAATTTGAAATTCTATCGCTAGTAAAAAATCCAAGCGGTGATAGAAGAAGTCTTTATAGATTGAATTCTATCACTAATAAAATTCAGCTAGTGATAGAATTTAATTTGAATTTTTTACTATAGATGAATTAGTTTTGATTTTATGCTATGGATTAAAATATTTTGTCTTTTTTTGTTATACATACAAAATCCTCTAAACTTATTCCCAAAATCTCCATTAAAAAGAAGATTAGACATAGAATATGAATCTCACACCCATTTTTAATGACATAATTTATCTTAGAGTAACTGAGAGATTACAATTTCAAATCTATTTCTATCTAAAAAGAGGAGTAATTAGTCTATGTTTAAGGTATTTTTATTCCACCTTATTTCATTGAAATAACATGCGATCATTGTCCAAATTCAATAAAACTTAAAACATTAATTGAGATTCTCGCCGTCCATGTTTCTTATCTAAATATGTAATGTATTGATATTTTAATTTGTAAGTAGAAAACACAAACCGAAACATTATAGATAAAACAAAACAAGAACCACAGAAGTTGTTGAAAACACACAAATTAAACACGCGAGGCAAAGGATAAATGAAAGTGAAAAACAAAGCTTCATAGTTTAACAATCGCTTCCATAATTGAAGAGCCGATAATGGTAGTGGGATCTTCGATAACGTAACAGTACTAACAATGGTCTCGACGATGAACTTCAAGACTCCCCCAGTCATACCAGTTCCGCCGCCATTGTTTCGACGTTGAATCGGCCTGGAATTCCTCACAGCCAAAAGACGTGCGAGCACTGATATTGTTGTTGTTGTTGTTCCATTCGTCCAAAGCCATTTGAGTAACACAATCGACATGAACATGATATTTCTCGCACTCCAACACGTACGACCACCCTTTCTTCTTCCCGCCATCTCGGTGCCTGCACCTCATGCACTTCCCTTTCACCTTCTTGCTCAGATTAAACTTAACATTTTTTATTTGGTAGCCTTTTGCCAGGTTTCTACAGCATGGGTGGAGATCCAAGTTGTCTTCTTCACAGTGGAATACGAAGCCTTCGATGGTGTTTCTGCAAGCGTCGCAGTACGTTTCGTGATTTGGGCTGGGCACCTCTGGTGGGGTTAGCTTAAAATGGAACTCCGAACCCGGGAAGAACTCATGCGAAATTGGTCTGGTAAAATCGATAAGGTACATGCTTCGTGGAATTCATAATTGCATTGGTCGCATTGGTGTCGAAGGTCGAATCCTTGTTCTTCGCACCCGTAGCAGGTGTATGGTCTCCTGTAATTCTTCGTCTCTAGCCTGTGCATCCTGTCGCCTTCGACACACTCTGTCGCCATAGCCATGTTTTGAACAGGTTCGGTTTTTACTTTATAAAATCATAAGACCTCTGTATATAGGGCGGGGATATTGTAGGGTTTAAGGTATTTTCTTGCATTCAAATGTAATTGAAAATTTCTAATCAACTAGTTGCATGCACATGACATAAGTCTTTTACCAAGTCCTGTTGTGTAATGACGTTTAGTTTGTGGGGGTTTTTTTTTTTTTTTTTGAGTACATAGTGGGGGAAGGGGGATCAACAAAACTCGTGACCGTGGAGTTTAAATGGATTAACACCAGACAAGATAACCAAATGCGCCACTGACCCTCGGTCTTTTATTTTTATATTTTTGTTATTGAATTCAATGTAAATGAAATAGATTCGAATGTAATCTCCTAATTATCAGATCATACATATTACAGTTTAGTTCGGCCCGACTAATTTTTGAGTTTTGTATGTTCCTGCTTGTATTTTAATCAATGACATTTGTACGTAAATATTTTTCAATGAATGAACCGGAAAGATTTGATAATGCGTGCTTTTAGAAGATGAAAACATGTTCACAAGAACATTGTTAATATGAGCAATTAAGATCTGATTTTGATAACCATTTCATTTTTTTTTTGTAACTTTTTAAAAATGTAATAACCCAATTATATTATTTAGTTATTGAGTTAAAGAAAAAGAAAATAGAGTTCTTTTAAATTAAAAGAGGGCATTTTGTGGATAAGTTCTTTTAGAGGGGCATTATGGTCTTTTAACTTTAAATATTTAAGTTCATTTTAGAGATTGAGGATCCCTAGGCCTTCAACACTGTTCATCCGCCCCATCTGAGCAGCTGGTCTTTTCCAGCGAGTTGGGTTTCGTCGTCGGCATCTCCATGTGGGTTAGCGAGTTGCTCGTGAGTCTCCGCAGCAGTTCGAGCCCAACCGCCACCCGAGCTCGCTGTCGCGGCTCGCTAGTCGTGAGTCGTGAGTCGTAGGCAGCGCCGCCGTTCTTGCTTGCATCGTCGCCGTTTGGGTTCGCCGGAGCCGTGGGAGTGTCTTACAGTCACGGGTCCGAGCACAAGGCGTCGTTGTTGGTTCTGCCTGCGCCTAGGAGCAACTTGAGGAAACGTGTGGGTTCATGGCCGTCGTGGGTTCAATTTATGACATGGGTTCTGCTGCAGGTTTAAGATCTCGCTGGTGTGGTATGTGTTGGTCGTTGCGAGCGTTGCCGGGTCATGTGTGCACGGTGGCAGCAGTGGGTTCGATGTTCGTGGTGTGGGTTCGTGGTCACGCGAGTCTCTATTGGGTTACGGGTTCGAGTTGCAACATTGTGGGAGGTTTGTTCTAATCGCCGAGAAACAGCCGCCGTTCGCCGGAGTTCCTCAAGGTGAGCTTCCATTGTTGGTGTTTTAAGTTAAAAAGCTTTCAATTGAAGAAGAAGAGGGATGTTTGTTTATGGGTCTAAAAGTTAGTTTAAATGTGATGTAAATTGATTTTAAATGAGGTTTTGGGTTGTTTGTTTAGTGGGTTAAAGCCACTTAAGTTGAAAATGAGGGTGTTTGCCTTTTGGCTTATGTTATTCAAGTTAGGAATAAGGATTGTTTGTTTGCAGGGTTAAAGTCATTTTAAGTTGGAATAAGCTATTTAAATGGTGGAATAACCATGTTTGGTTAGTGGTTTAAGGTCATTCAATTGAAGAAGTGGGTTGTGGATCAAAAGTGTTTTTTTGTAAGTTTATGGATAATTAAAATGTGGTTTAAGTTTGTTTGGCTAGTGGTTCAAAATCATTTAAGTCATGGATTAAAGATATTTGTTTACGGAGTTATGGATATTTAAATAATGGTCAAGCTTGCTTACCTAGAGGTGTAAATTTATTTAAGTCGTGAAATTAAGGTGTGTTTGGCTATGGGTCTAGTGGTTGTATGACTCGAGTTTTATGGGTGTTTGGCTTGGGTAAAATGATGAGTTCTGGCCCATTGACTTTTATTGACCAGATTTGACCCGAACCATTTTCCATTCTTCTAGCCGAGTTGGTGAGGCATGTGTAGCTGTCGGCTGTCTCTAGGACACGTTTTTTGAGGTTCTTCCCAGTTTGATAAATTCGATATTCTAAATTCATTTTTTATGGTCTAAGATGCTAGTTTAGATCGGTTTTTCGTTTCGGGGCTCGGAGTTGTGTTTGGCTAGTTGGAGCTTCTAGTGGATTCATGGAGAGCCGTTAGTGGCTTGGCCAAGGTAAGGGACCCGTTACCCCCTTCTCGAGGCCCGTGGCTATTACATGTGTTGGATTGATTGTATTCACTCACGTGTTTGATGTGGCATAATCTGTGTTGTTTGTGCTTGTATTGATTATACTGAGAGCATGCACTATATGATTTATATCATGTTAAGGCAAACATGTAGATTATTTTGATTATATGGATATGCATGAACTATTGTATGTTGATTGATAGAGTCGGTCTTGCATGACAGTCCTTATGTCCCATTGGGGGCTTGCATGATGTTTGATGCACGGCTTAGTGCTTCGTTTGGACGCAAACGAGACACGGAGACAGGATAGAGGATACTAGTAAACGAGACATGGACATGGACATGCATGGTTTGTGGCCGGCACGTTCTCAATGGGGGATTTGTTGTCCCTCGGCGTCAGGTTCCCGTGGATGGTTGGCCCACCAGGCTCACGGCCATGTCGGCATTTTACTAGTAGCCTATGGTGTTCTCCAGGTATGTGGTTGGGTTTGTGGCCCTTTGGTGAGCGTGCTGGATCCACCCTCACCGTGAGTATGAGACCTGTGGAATTTGTGGTCCCTTAGCTACCAGGCTTCTCTACTCGCAAGATCCCTCGGCCTGGAGCAGGTATCCCAGATTGCCTTAGAGAATTGTGGTCTCTATTGGCCTTTAGGTCTTTGGTTTGTGGCCTCAGACCGCTCTGCGTGGCGTGAATCTTGGACATGGTTCCTAACCCCTTTTTCGCCTAGGAGCTCGGGTTTTGTAGACCCCTTGATTATGTTGCTATCTTGCATGTTTGTGATACTTTTGACCTGATGCATGTCTTTACCCCAAGGTGGGGAATCTTTACTGAGTTGCAAAACTCACCCTTTCCACTGTGGAATACCACAAGTACTACTACATTGTATCGAGATGGGTGATCGGATGAGCTGAAGATGACCATGGGACCCGCTGCATTATTCTATTTAGAGTCTTCTAAATTTCTTCTTTCTGCATGAACTATTTAAGGGTATGATAAGTGGAACATGTTTTATCGAGTTTTTATGTTTTGACTTTAGGGTACCCTAAGACTATTTTAATGAATTTATACTCTTATAACCTTGTTCTTTCGAGTTGCTTTAAAGGAGTTTTGTTTTAAATTTACATGCCGAGATTGCGAATACTATTTTCATGCATTTTGAGTTAAGGACTTAGGTTTAGACCCTAGTTCGGGGCGGGTCCTTACAAAAAAACAAGTCTTTGTTAACCAATTTTAATTTTTGTTTTTATCTCTAAGGGGCAGCCCAGCTGCTGAGGTTAAGTACTTTCTACTTAAATTAGAATACAGTTCGAAATATCCCAGTTGCATAGTCTAGGAATGGGTCGGTGGTACCATTTTCAAAAAAAAAAAATATATATATATATATATATATATTTAATTTTTGTTTTTAAAATTTTAAAAACTTGTTAAAAATATTTTTAAAAAATCTAAAAACTATACAAGAAATAGCTTTTAGAAACCAGTTTTTGTTTTTTCTCCAAAAATGCTAGAAAAATGATAAAATACATTATAAATAAAGTTTGGGCCTGCAAAGTCAAGGTTTATTAGATAAATAATATTCTAAAATTATTTTATTTTATTAAATATAAACAATAATAAATTTTGATTTTTTAAAAATAAAAATCGTTATCAAATGTATTTTTAGTCACGGTTTTTATTTTGTAAAACCAAAAACTAATTAAACAAGGAAAATGGTAATAAATAAATCATATTTGAAACGTATTTGAATAATTGGGATATGTGGAAATATTGTAGGAAAAATAGGGCAAGATGATACTTTACTGTCTAGTCATACATGTCTGCAAATATTGTAGGAAAAATAGGGCAAGATGATACTGTCATACAGTGGTAGTCTTATGTGAGTGCAATAGTGAACAAGCAATGGTAAAGTCATGTACAATTATTATTCTCTTTGGATTTGATTTTAAGGTATTGAAACATGAGGTATTAATGTATCATACTGTATAAACTGTATAGATATGTGAGTGTTATGTTCACATGTAGGAATTCGAGGAAATAAAGTGTATCAAAATAAACCATTGGATTTTTAGTATTTATCGAACCGTAATATTATTCTTTAAGCAACACTTAGATAGATTTATGCATTGTGTTTCATGTTCGGGTATCAAAATGAGGTATTATTAACAACTAGAACTATAACTAAAATATGCTCTATTTGAGAGCTATCATTGAACCAATGGAAATGTAATACAATATTTATTAAAATAATAGGAAAGTTCAGAAACTGCCTTATTGGGTAAATGGATTTCATAAGGATTTAACATTACAACATAGAGTGTTGTTCTATAATACAATACGTAAGTGCTTTGATACTTTGTCTAATTGTATTATACGGTACTGTTTTGATAAGATTATTAATATAATTATTAGCAATACATATTAATTACATTGTCTACATCTATGCAAATCTAGGGTTTTCATATAAATGGATATACACATATGATGGTATTATAATAAATAAATTGTATTCATGTATTGTACATTGTAATATAATATTATTATTTATATTATGAGTAATACAGTATTATAGTTAAACTGTATTCTTTTCATCTTCAACGTTATTGCAACTTAGAGTTTTGTAAGAGCTCTTCCATAAATCAAGACGACTCTAGTGCACTTTAGAAATCATCCATGTTTTTTTTTTTTTTGAAATTAGTACATTACAATATATTCTTGACAGAACTGTATCTTGTCGAAATAAGGAAAGTTTTCGATAAAAAAAATCCATACGAAAATTCTTGACAACAGCAAAATGAGAGGTTGAAGATGAAGAAAGAGAAAAATCATTCTGGAAAAATTATTTTAGGAACGTATTAATATATCTCATAACATTAATTTGGCATTTAAAAATGGTATGTAATATAAATATGAAATGTTTATAAAATGGAGGTTGAATTTGAAAATGACGCATTCAATATGTAGAAGGGCAAAATGGTATTACTAAAAATCATTAATTTCGAATTTTAAAAATAAAATTAAGTTTGAAAAAAAACTTTGGCGCCTATATTTGCAAATACTTCTCAAATGTTGTCTAATTACTACAATTTTTCTTAAGTATATTTATGTATGACAATAATAAATTTGTAAAAACATGTATTTTCTTTTTTTTTTTAATAACATTAATATGTATATCTAGATATTATTCATTTTTTTTCAAAAGAATAACAACAATTTAAAGTTACCCTAAAAATAAATAAAGAAAAACAAAGACTTTTTTTGAGTTTATAAATAATATATAAAGATTGAGTTCAATAATTGGTGATGAAATCATAATAACATAATATTGTGGTCATATATATATTAAAAAAAAAATCAACTTGTGAGGGTTCATGTATGTTGTTGATGATCTCGACGATTATCACACAATTAATTTATAAGTAGGTGTCTACCATAAACATGGTTGAGTTAAGACTCTTTTTTTTAAAAAAAAAAAAGTTAAGACTCGTAATATTAAAAGTTAATTAGAAGTTTATTAGAGAAATAGAGGTCTACTCTTATTTATTAAAATTAAAAAAAAAATTTAAAAAAAAAAAAAAAAAACTTCATTATCTGTTTTCAAAATTTGAAGATTACAACCATTCTATTGTCCACCAAATTTTGAATTTCTAGAATACCTTTAGAACCTCTGACTTTAGTTTTAAAAAATAGATCCAACATATTTGTGAAATCCACCATGAATATAGGATGAAATAGAGATAGTATCGTGTAAGGAGAGTTTTTTAAAGTCTTAGCTTCTTTGTAGTTCTTCAAGTTGACTTTGGAATGGACTTTTTTTTTATCATTTTTTCAAACTTACCTGCAATACAATCTAGGATATGAGTGGTATGCTCAAGTAGGCCTTTGGAGGGGAAGTATTGGTTGTAATTAGTTTTGAAAACTATCATTACTTACTTCTCATAGATTAGTTAAATAGCTAATTGTTATTATGTCGTATTAGTGTATATAAATACACCATTTGCGGTATTAATAAAATCATTCCTTATATTTTTCCTCAACATTATCTTCTAATAATCTTAATGCATTTCCATTTCATGGTCACGTCCCTAGAATCGGTATTTGTAATCTTCCTTTCTCCAATTTGTACTAAAAAAAAACATCTTGTCTTTTGTCTCGGTTCAATCTTTAATATACATGCATATATATACATACATACATATATATACACATACATACATATATATACACATACATACATATATATACATATATATATTTATATATATTTGTCTCGACCTACCTACCATAAACATAAAAATATATAACAATCTCAAATGGGAAGGAAGCCTTGAAGAGTAAGTAAAATTCCAACTAATCTGGACTTCCTTTTAATTATATATATAGGGGGTGTTTGTTTGACGTTTTTAGCTAGGAGTTAGGATTAGGATTTATTAATTCCTCCTTGAAAACCTACATTCAAACGAGTTTTTACAAACTCCTCCTCAATTTTACTTTTGAAAATAACTCTCATTTCTAACCATTCATATTTAATCATTCATTTATAACTATTTAATCATTTCTAACCACTCATTTTTAATTATTTTTTTCAAATCAATCAAAATAACTTATTTTTAATCATTCATTTTTAATCATTCTTTTTTTAACTACTAAAAATAACTACTCAATATAACTCTTTAACCTAAAAACTACTTAAATATGTCAAACAAGCACCCCTAGGGAATCGAGTGGTTTTTCTTTTCTTCCATGTGAATTCAATTTTTGAAATATATTAAGTATAAAACTAAACAAAAATAAATATAAAAAGACGAGTGAGTATTACTCAATAGCAAAAGTTTTTTTTTTTTTTTTGAGAAACCAATATCAAAAGTAATTAATACTCCATTTGATAATTCTTTTTTATTTTTTGTTTTTGTATTTCTAGTTTTCAAAAATAAAAATCATATACGCTTGATAACTAATTTTTTATTTTTTAAAAACTAAAAATATGTTCGATAACAGTTTTTTGTTCTTAAAAAATAAAATTTTATTATTTTTAATATTTAATAAAATAAAATAAAATATTTTAGAATATTATTAATATGATAAACTTTAAATTTGCGGGTTTGAACTTTATTTTGTAGTCTGTTTTATCACTTTTCTAACATTTTCAAAAAAAACATAAAAATTGGTTTTTAAAAACTACTTTTTTTAGTTTTTAGAATTCATTTTTAAAATATTAAAAATCAAAATCAAAATTGATTATCAAATAAACATGTTTTTTTTAAAAAAAATAAATGAAATGGTTATCAAACAGGTCTGACGTATAGACCAAATTTAAACTAGGAAATTTTGCATGTATAACAAAAAAAAGTAAAATATTTTCATCTATAGAATAAAATCAAAATTAATTCATTTGTACCAGAAAATTCAAATTGAATTTATCACTAGTTGAAATCTATTAGTGATAGAATTCAATCAATGTCAGACTCGTTCTATGACTACTTAAATTTTCTATCAGCGATATAATTTTAAATTGAGTTCTATCACTCGTTGAGTTCTATCATTGATAGAAATTAATGTACTACAGATGAATTATTTTAGAAATTGTGCTGCAAACGTAATACAAGAAGTAGAATGTGTTGCTGATGATAAATTCTCTTTAAACTAGGTCCAAAACAGATAACTAAAACTGTAATTTTCACTAAGAATAATTGATTGTGATTCAATGAAATTAGAGGCACAACCTTGAAGAGTCCTATTGTGTTGATTTTGAGTATTGGACCACTTGATTGGAGCTCCAATAATCTTAGGGTTATAAGAAGAAAGCAAAACAAAGAAAAACATTTTATTCATTAGCACACCATAAAATATAACAGCAAACTGAATCAAACAAAGGAGGAATCACATAAAGTTGTTACAACACACAAACAACACTTGTGGAAAAGAAAAGGTTCATGAAGTTATGGCGTTAACGGCGAAAAAGGCGATTATGGTTGAGGGATCTCCAATGACAGTGCTAACAATCATCTCGATAAAGAACTTTAAGACTTTCCAAGAATTCAACCTTCTAGCCAAAGATGTACCAGCAGAGTTACCGTTTTTGTTGTTCCATTTGTCTAAAGCTATTTGAGTTACACAAGCGACATGAATATGGTACTTCTTCCTGCACTCCGACACGTACGACCACCCTTTGTCTCTCTTGCCATCTCGAACCTTGCACCACATGCATTTCCGTTCCACCTTCTTCTGGAGATTGAACTTCATGTCGCCAATTTGGTAGCTTTTTTTCAGTCTTCTACAGCACGGGTGAAGATCCAAGTTGTGTTTTTCACAGTGAAATACAAACCCTTTGATTTCGTTTCTGCAAGCGTCGCAGCTTATTCTGTTTTTTGAGCTGCGCAACTTTGGTGGGGTTAGCTGGAACCGGAACTTTGAACCCGGAAAGAACTTGTGAGAAATTGTTCGGGTTTCAATAACCGTGCACGCTTTGTGAAACTCGAAACTGCAATTTTGGCATCGGTTTCGACAGCCGAATCCTACTTCTTTGCACCCGTCGCAGGTGTATGGTTTATTGTAATTCTTCTGCTCTAGGTTGTGCTTCTGGTTGCCTTTGCAAATAGTCTCCATAGCCATTTGAAAAAAAAAGAAAAGAAAAGAGTTCAACTTTTAGGTTATCACTTTGAGAAAGGGAAGATGATTTATATGATGCAAGGGTCACATACACTCAAGGTACTATATATATATTAATTGAAGGCTAATGATATTGTACGGTTTAAGGTATTTTCTTGCTTTCAAATGCAAATGAAATTTCAGATGAAATTTCTTTTTTTTCTTTTTTCCTTTTTTTTTTTTTGAAAAAGGAGATGAAATTTCTTATTAAGTTGCAGATGACATACGTCTTTTACCAAGTCCTTGTTTGTAGTGTAATAGGAAGTTTTAGTTTGTGGGGTCTTTTATTATTTTTTTTTTCTGTGCTTGGTCATTCAACCATTTTTATAGATGAATCTAAACTCATAATCTCTTAATTGTCGTGATCTACATACTAAACTTAGGTCTTGTTGATTAATTTTAATAATATTATAATTGAAGAGCTTTGTAAATTTTCAATTAAAGAACCATGAAGATTTGATAATGGGGTGTTTCTACTTTCTAAAAAATATTAATAATAATGCGTTTTTGTAGGAGATGAACAAACATCACCTAGAACATAGTTTCAATAATAAATGTATCTTCTAGAATCTAAGAATTTACAAGTTTAAATTCTTACTCTAAAATATTGTTAAATCCGAATAAATATGACGCGCATAGGTGGGGTTGTTTTTGAGAAACAATGTGGAAGTTTGCAATCCAAGTCGTTGTAATTGACCTTTATAAGCACCAATATGAATGTAATTTTATTTGGTTTGAATTTTATTTTTGACTAAATACTATGTTAGTTTCGAATTATTTAAAAAAAATAATTAAATAACCTGACTCAATTAATAATACCAGACTCGTTTCATAAAAAAATTTAACGAACCAACCCAACTAAGTAGGTGCTTTTGAATGAATCAACGACTTCCTATGTCTTAAATTGATATATTTATTTTGTAAGAAAGGACCAAATTGAAACTACATAAAGTAAATTGGGGTGTTTTGGAGTTTTTTTTTTTTAATATTATTAAATAGAAAAAAGAAACTAATGGTAGATAGAACAAAATCTACCAACTTGTTGCTATGTATCGTGTAGACACTTCCTTACACATATAAAGATAATAATATGTCACATAGATAATATATCAATGCATAACAAGAAGCTAGTAATTTGTCATATAATAATATGTCATACAAATAGGAAAGTATATATAAGGAATTATCTTTATATATATTAATATACTTTTTATATAGGTATGTAACACACTATTATACTCCTAATGTATTGGGAAGTATGCACAAACTACACACTACCTTTATCGGCATAGTTTTTCTCTGGTAGAGATATAGCAAAAAATAAATGACGGGCTTCATTAGACTACAAAAAATAATTTTTAAAAAATCTTCAAATTTATTGACTTAAATATGTATCATTAGTTTGAAGTCTAATTGTTGTAATTTTTATTGAGTTTTTCTTAATGCTCACCTTTATTACAATTCCTTATAGATAATAGACTTTTCAAAACAGTCGAGGTGGATGCTGCTAACAAAATATTCTTTATTTTGTTATTTATACTATGCATGAACTATTTAACTATGGTTTTATGTTATTATGTTTGTATTTGCAAGCTTAGCTAAGAAGAACACTTTCATGTTTTAATTGGTTTATGAACTATTTTTTGAAATGAATAAAATTGCATGCTTTTCACTCTAAGTGATTGAGGTATTTACTGAATCCTAGACATACAAGCTGGTAAAGACATTCCCATTTTGAAGTCGAGCTCTTATAATTCATTTCCATCACTACCATATTTATGAGGCTATTTAAATATGAAAAGTACTACCCTAAGTTTAAGAACATAGATGATAATTAATGTCTCTGTTTATTTCTATTCAACAATTTGTTTTGGAAATTTTGCATGTATAGCAAAAGATAACAAAATATTTCAATCTATTACACAAAACTAAAAATAATTCATTTGTAGCAGAAAATTCAAATTAACTTTTATACCTTGTTAAGTTTTATTAGTGAAAGAATTCAATCAATGATAAATTCATTCTATCACTACTTGAATTTTCTATCGGTGATAGAAATCCAAATTGAATTCTATTACTAGTTGAGTAATAAAAAGAAATATGCTATGAATTATTTTAAAATTCTCCTACAAATATAACGAATGTGCTAGATGGTAAATTTTCTTTTTTTTTATTTTTCAAAAAAAAATTATTTTTATAATTTTTTTAGTACAAATTGGGGGAAGGGGGATTTCAATACCGATTCTAGAGATCGTACTCGTGCCCATGTAGTGGAAATAGATAAACTCCAAACCAGATAATCAACTCCACCACCCACCGATTCGGTTATTTTTATAAAATTTTGAACATTGGGATTTTACGGGGTCCACGTCTACTTATCTCTTGAAATGTCGTTGCAATGACATTTTAATTTGTTTTGTGGGGGTGTTCTCACATAAAATATAAATAAATTAATTAATTAAAATTAAAATTAAAAATTGTTTTGTGGGGTTGATTCAATTCTTAATATATTCTTTATATGATGTTTAAATATATATATATATATATATGTATGTATGTATATATATGTATGTATATGTATGTATGTATATGTATGTATGTATATATATGTATGTATGTATGTATATATATGTATGTATGTATGTATGTATGTATATGTATGTATGTATGTATGTATGTATGTATGTATGTATGTATGTATGTATGTATGTATATGTATGTATGTATGTATGTATGTATGTATGTATGTATGTATGTATGTATGTATGTATGTATGTATGTATGTATGTATGTATGTATGTATGTATGTATGTATATGTATGTATGTATGTATGTATGTATGAAGTGTGAACTCGTTATATGTATGAAGTGTGAACTCGTTATTTGCAAGATGAAAACGATCTAATTCAAGTCTTTGTTTCCTACTATATGCACCAATATTAAGATAACTTTGAACCCAACTAACCATCAAAATAGAATTAAAGCCAATCGAAAACAACCAAAAACAATGTAGCTAATTAATTTTTAGTTTGAATGATTCAACGAAAATCATGTTTATGGATTAAAAGAGATCAAATCAACGCATACAATTTTTTTTTTTTTTATGATTTAAAAATTGGAATTAGATATTTATTTGGTGTTTTTAAAAAAAAAAAAACTATTTGGTGTATTTTTAGGATTAGGCCAAATTGGAAAAATATTTACAATACAAGAAAAAATAGCATCATAGACATACCGTACACAAATTATACGATATAATTAATACATAATATTGTATTAATATACAATATTGTACTAATAGCATATAATATTGTAGTAATAATACATAATAATATAGGGAAATTATAGTAACTAGACCACATTCGAAAACTATTTGCAAATATAGGTGCTCAAGTTTTTTTTTTTTTGCTAAGTTAATTTTTTTATTAAAATTTGTAATTATTAATTTTCCATTAATACGATTTTGCCTTTTATCACATTTAATACTGAATTTTCGAATTAAAACATACTTCTCATCCTTTTAAAACATATCATATTTAATTGTCAACATTTTAATGCAAAAGATTTTAATTCCTTTTCTCATTTATCTCATTTCTTCATTTTCCTTTTCCATTTCACTTTGCTTCATCCATTTTCTATTCCTCCATTTTCGTTTCTTCAGTTTCATTTATTTTCTCTTTTCACATTCCGGTCACCACGTAAAACGTAAATTTTCGTGGACCACAATGCTTCGATCGGACGATATAATCATACGAGTTTAGTAATCTTCTATCAATAATCATCGTTTTTCACAGTATTTATATCACGTTTTTGTTCCTTATCTATCATCATTAGCAGATTATTGTTCATTTTCAATATATTCGTGATTTGATTGTTCAGTATGATATATTTTATTCCTATTTATTTTATTTTTGTACATTTAATTCATATATATTCCAATCTTTAGAATGTCAAAAATCTGGTTTAGAAATGTAGTAAAATCATATATGTAGAACAGTGGTATCTTCAAAATTTGAAGATTACAACCGTTTTGTTTTCCACCAAGTTCTTGAATTTCTAGAATACATTTAGAACCTTTGACTTTAGCTTCAAAAAATAGATCAAACACATTTATGAAATCGACAGTGAATAGGATGAAATAGAGATCAGTAACTTGAAGGAGAGAATTTTTTAACATCCAGCCAAGTTGTAGCTTCTTTGTGGCTCTCCAAGTTGACTTTGGAATGGGCTTTTTTATCATTTTTTCAAATTTACATGCAATACAATCTAGGATAGGAGTGGTACGTTCAGGTAGGCCTTTTGATAAACCTTTCTTCTTCAACTCTATCATTCTTGGAAGGTAGCTTTGACCTAGCCTTTTGTGCCAAGTTTCTATCTCACTTGACTCGGCAAGATATATTGTATTTTCCTCCTCAACTAGGTTAAATGAGAAACATTTACCTTTCATTTGAACTTCTATAATTTCTTGTCTAGATTTGCAGTAAATATGATATTACTTTTTGTCAAATGAAATTTTGAGCCATTTGACTTAAGATTCATTATTCTGGTGAAGACTGCAGATACTGGGGCACTACTTCTCTCAATTAAATATAGAGTCATACCGATTCTTTGGATTAAATCTGTGACCATGATGTTGAATTGCATTACCACCAACTAATGAAACCATCAGATTACATTCCCTTTCCAAATTGTCACCATAAAATATATAAGTTATGCCAAAAAGGGATTTTCCTAGATATATTTACTGAACATATTTTAGCTGAATTCAAATTTAAATTTTTCTTTCATATGTCGAATGAATATTTAATGTATTATACATCATAAATATTTTTCTCATTTATATTAAATTTATTAATTATTAATTTGAATGCTTTAAATTAAATACTACTTTGACGTTGTAGAACTCAAAAACAAAAAAACTATATTAAAAAAAAAACCTTTCAAATTTTTCTTTCAACTAAATTGATATAGATTAAATGTTACTATGAGTTAAGAAAGAGATTAATGAACCTTTTTAATCAATTATTTTTATAAATGCGAAATGTCCCATCTAATTTATGTATATTTTATCTATTTTCATAGAACAGAGCTTATGAATTCCAAATGAATTTCTGAATGGTGGATTTTAAGCGGTCTACTTCTCCTCCCTTTCCAAGTCCATTTAAAGTAATGAGGTTGAATTTTGGTGTCTGATTATGAGAATTTTTGCCCATTTACATTGTATTTATTGACTATTTGACTATTTTTATATAATGCTAGAAATTGAACTAAATTATTTAAAACCATACTATGTGAATTCCTACCAGTTTCTCCCATAGAAGGTTCTCTTTTTTCTTTTTTCTTGCTTCTCTCACTTCCTTTGAATGATGTTGCATTTGCTATGAACTTCTTCTCTCACTTCCTTTGAATGATGTTGTATTTGCTTTGAACTTTCCCAATGTGTAAACATTCATTCTATTAACTTTATGCCAATTTTATCACTTTCTCAAATCTTGGAATTTCATTGACTTACATACATTATCAAAAGAGTTAGCCTTACCTATTTAACAATTTATTTATATCGATTTTATTTTTTACAATTAAATGTTGTAGGGTCAAAAAACATATTAGGCTAATGCAAATAATAATGAATATTAACAAAAGAAAAAGATTGCCTTACCTATTTAACAATTTATTTATATCGATTTTATTTTGTACAATTAAATGTTGTAGGGCTAAAAAACATATTAGGCTGATGCAAATAATAATGAATATTAACAAAAGAAAAAGTTAAATCCAACCATTCAATCAACCACAACAACAATTAGAAAGAGTCTTAGGTACATTCACTAGTACAAAATTGAAGAAAGATGGCGGGCATAGCCCGCCATCAATAAAAAATAATGGCGAGCACATGCCCGCCATCGATACCCCTGTTATCAAAACGTCTCGGTGGCGGGCCCAAAAAGATGGCTGGCATTTTGTTTTCATCCCCACTCGGCTAGAACCTTTTTTTTTAATGGTTAGATATAGTATAGTCAATAATGATTAAAAAAAAGATTGTGTCCGCCATCAAAAGTTGCAATTTGGTCAAAAAAAAATAAAATAAATAGGGTAATATGGAGCCCGCCCGCCATTAAAAGACATTACTTTATAAACAAAATGACGGATATTGTAGCCCGCCATTAAAAGACACTATCATTTTACTAAAATTGTGTCCTCCATCAAAAGTTTCAACACTTAATATTTAAATAACCTCTTAAACCAATTCCAACACACCCACAAATTCATGTGTGAAAGCAATTCTAACTTCCTAAACTGCCAACACCCACTAACTCATGTTATATGGTTTCTAACTTCTAAACACACCAACCACTAAACTCATGTGAAAATTTGAAATTCTAAACACATGCAACAAAAATTTCGGCAGTATAACGGTGCAATAATGCAATTCCCAAAAAAATATTACATCTGTTATAAACAAGACTCCATCTATATAATAATAGAATGAAAAATCCAGATCACATTCACAAATGAGACTTTGGTCCCTCCAGAATTTAAACTACATTTCTATTTCTCCATACCCTAAACACTAATTTGTTATCATATGTTTAGCTATAAATTCTGCCCATTCTACTCGTACCTCATCAACATCAGCATGAGTGAATGTGTTTGGGTCGTTGGCGAAATACAAGTATTAAATATATAATTAAAAACATCATCCTGATGTACTATGATTAAATGTAACATTAATTTGTAAACAAAACTTACAAGTCTCAATATATGCGTGGATGAGTTGTATATCATCTTTCGTATGAAGATTTGGACGTAAAATCCACATAATACCGATCCAGTTTGTTGAGGGCACTATTGAAAAAAATAGCTACATACTTAGTACGATAAGTCAAAAATCACAAAAAGAAAAAGAAATCATAATTTAATTTTACCTTCACCATTTCCATAATAATTGTTTGGTGTTCAACGCGTGTGTTGCATACGAAGCTCGGTATGCACTATATTAAGAAAGTTAAAACTTTAGGACTAGGGGGTATTCCATATTCTTTTTCTCCATTAAATGCCTTTCTTTGTCTTCTAAATGCATGCTTAATTGGTAAATATTTTCGATGTCCAAGATACACATTCTTTTTTCTGCTAGGTAGATAAATTGATGATGTATTATCTCCACAAATCGGACATGTTTTATAACCTTTTGTGGTATACTCACACAGGTTCCCATATGCTAGAAAATCATTAATGGTTCACTACAAAATAGCTTTCAGGGTGAAGCATTCTTGCCGATGTGCATCAAAACATTCAATGCCCGTGTTCCATAACATTTTCAAATCGTCGATTAACGAAGCTAAATAGACATCTATATCATTTTCAGGTTGTTTGGGTCCTGAGATTAATGAATTTAACGTAAAAAAACTTATACTTCATGCACAACCATAGAGGTGGATTGTAAGTCACCAACATAGCTGGCCAACAACTATATCTAGTACTTTGGTCACCGTGCAGATTAACTCCATCTGTTGATAGGGCTAGGCGAAGGTTCCTTGTATCTAAACTAAAATCAGGCCACTTTTCGTCTATTTCTTTCCATGAGCGTGTGTCGGCTGGATGTCATATGTACTCATTGACCTGACGATTCGTAACATGCCACGTCAATAATCTCGAAGTTTCTTTACTTCGAAACATTTGTTCAAATCTTGGAATAGGAGAGAAATATCACATAACTTTTGCTGGAATTTTTTTTACTTCTTTCATATTCTTCTGAACCTTCCATCTTGATGTTTTACATGTAGGACACAATTCTGCATCAACAAGTTCTTTTCAATACAAACAACATCCATTAATACAAGCATGGATCTTTTCATAATTCATTCCTAAGGTACTTAAAATTCTTTTTGCATAATAGGCGGATATTGGAATTTCATTAGAATTAGGCAGTAAAACGCTCAATAATTCTAAGAGCTCTGTGAAACTTTTATCGCTCCATCCATACTTTGCTTTCAAATTATAAAGCTTAATCAGTGTTGATATCTTGGTAAAATCTTTACAATTTGGATACAATGGTTTCTTGACATCCTCTAATGCTTCCTCAAATAAAGGGAATTTGTCTTTAAAATAATTTTGTGCAACCTCAAATATTAGGGTCATCCGGGTCATCCACATTTTCATCTACAACTTGATCTATTGGAACACTTTCACTATTTCTTTTTCTTGAAACTGATTCTCCATGTCAAATCCATGTGTTATAAGTTTGATCGATACCATTACAAAATAAATGATCTCTTATTACATTCACATTTTGGTACTTGGCATTCACACATTTCAAACATGGACAACAAACGACATTCAATCCTTTCGAATGTCGTATGGCATTGTTTATAAATATCTCAACACCCAATCCGTATTCCGGTGACATTCGATCCTTAAACATCCACGACTTATCCATAGCCATTTTAGTAATTCTAGTCAACTAGAGAAACTTAACCTACAAATTTTTTTAAAAAAGTAAAGTTGAGTCACACATCTCACTCCAAATTAAAATTAAATTAATCAACAAAGAGTAAGCTAAAATCAACCCAACACATGCATGGAAAGATTTTTCATAATTCATTAATAATACAAAACTAAACTAATACAAAAAAGGCACAATGAAAATTTAAGCTTCTTAAACTAATTTTGGAAACAAAAGTTTCTTAAATTATATAAAAAATTTAAGTTTCTTAAACTAACTTTGGAAACAAAAGTGTCTTAAATTATATAAAAAATGTCCATATATGAAACAAACAAACACTTAAAGCCATCTTGAAACATATATGAGATTTGAAGCACATTATCACAAATTTGAGACATATATGAGATTTGAAGCACAAATGAACAAATTTGAAACATATATGGAAAGATTACAAAAAAGTATTCATGAAAAATTACCTAAAAAAAACTCTTTTTCTTTAGAAATGAAAATGGACTAGAAATTACCTAGTTTTTGGGAAGAAATACACAAATTTTAGAAAGGGAAACCAACTGGTGGCGACGACGGCGTTGATGGTCGGAAAAAGACCGGGAATGACTGGAGAAGTGGCGGCGGCTGCGTGGGGGTAGGGTTTGGTTGAAGAGAAGAGAAGAGAGGAGAGAAAAGGGGCAAAATGGCTCGGGTAAAGAGAGAAAAGGAAAGAAAGTAAAAGAAAAAGGGGAAAAGAAAAAGGTGGCGGGCAGGCCTTGCCCGCCACCAAAGACTTTCTATGCGGGCCCTACCCGCCACAAAAAAAAAGGTGGCGGGCCCAATTCTGCCCACCATCTTTCATCCGTATTTTTAAAAACCTTCTTTGTAGCCCGCCATCTTTTCCTGAAATTGTAGTAATGATTATGCTAAAGAAGATTTCATTAAACAAACTTCCAGTCGATTGCCTTTTAGGTTTAAATGTTTAGTCCCGACCTTTAAGAGAAATTGGAATATATATATATATTGAGTACATAAAAAAAGAAAAATGTATTTTTAGTCCTCCTTTCAATTGAAGTTTAATTTTGGTTCTTATATTTCAAAATCAAGCACTTTTATCCTTGAAATTTTAATAATACTCAATTTTAATCTTTAAAATAAATGAATGACGCATACCATGATGATTAAGTTTATTTTAAAAAATCCAATAGATTGTTTTTTTCTTTTTTTTTTTTAAATAAAAAATCCGGTGATACCTTACCTTATTACAATGCTTACATATATTTTATTTATAAAAGAAAATAAAAATTATAATAGAAATTCAAAAGACAATACAAATTTTCACATTTTTAAATAAAGTAAATATGATAACTTTTGGTTTTCTAAAATTAAATTAAAAACAAGTGTATGATTCATCTTTCATCTCTCCTCTCATATGTGTTTGAAAAATGGAAGTGGGGTCGGTGCCTATAGTTTCTTATGAACTCGTTTTCTTTCAAAACAATTTTGAAATATTCACTTCCAAAACTCCTAAACTTATTCCCAAAATCTCCATTAAAAAGAAGATTAGACATAGAAGATGAATCTCACACCCATTTTTAATGACATAATTTATTAGAGTAATTAAGACATTGTTTGATAATTCTTTTATTTTTATTTTCCGTTTCTAATTTTTCATTTTTTATTTTAAAAAATAAAAATTGTAGAGGTTTGATAATGATTTTAATTTTATGTTTTTAATAATAAAAAAAAAGGTTCGATAAAATGTTTTTTATTTTCAAATATTACAATTTGTTTTGATTTTTTTAATTTTTTACCCTTTATTCTTGATTTTTTTTTCATTCTTTTTTAAAAACGAAAACAAAACTTATTTTAAAAACTAATCTTTTTAGTTTTTAGAATTTCGTTCATATTTTTAAAATGCTTTTAAAATTTTTAAAAATTAAAATTAAAAATTGTTATCAAATAATGGTGTTCTTAAAAAGTTTAAAATAAAAATAGAAAATAAAAAACGAAATGATTATCAAATGGGTGGGGTCTAAGAGATTATAATTTCAAATCTATTTTTAACTAAGAAAGGAGTAATTAGTCTATGTTTAAGTTATTTTTATTCCATCTTATTTCATTGAAATAACAAGCGATCATTGTCCAAATTCAATAAAACTTAAAACATTAATTGAGATTCTCGCCGTCCATGTTTCTTATCTAAATATGTAATGTATTGATACTTTAGTTTGCAAGTAGAAAACACAAACCGAAACATTATAGATAAAACAAAACAAGAACCACAGAAGTCGTTGAAAACACACAAATTAAACACGCGAGGCAAAGGATAAATGAAAGTGAAAAACAAAGCTTCATAGTTTAACAATGGCTTCCATAATTGAAGAGTCGATAATGGTAGTGGGATCTCCGATAACGTAACAGTGCTAACAATGGTCTCGACGATGAACTTCAAGACTCCCCCAGTCATACCAGTTCCGCCGCCATTGTTTCGAAGTTGAAATATACACTACTACAAATTCCCCTATAGATGGCGGGCTAAAAAGAAGAGGTTTAAAAAACACGGATGAAAGATGGCGGGCCTGGGAATTGGTGGCGGGCGAAATTGAGCCCGCCTTTAAAAGCTTTTGGTGGCGGGCAAGGCCCGCCCGCCACCTTTTCTGTTTGGAGGCGGGCCTGGGCCTTTTGGGCCCACCTCCTATAGCTTTTGGTGGCGGGCCCAAGCCCGCCTTAGAAGGGATTTGGTGGCGGGCATGGGCCGCCGCCCGCCACCTTTTCTTTTCCTCCTTTTTTTTTTCTGCCCGCCACCTTTTCTTTTCCTCCTTTTTCTTTTCCTTTCTTTCCTTTTCTCTCTCTACCCGAGCCATTTTTTCCCTTTTCTCTCTTCTCTTCTTTTCAACCAAACCCTACCCTCACGCCGCCGCCACTTCTCCGGTCATTTCCCGGCCATTTTTCGACCATCAACGCCGCCGCCGCCGCCACTTGGTTTCCCTTTGTCAAATTTGTGTATTTCCTTTCCAAAAACTTGGTAATTTCTAGTCCATTTTCATTTTCTAAAGAAAGAGTTTTTTTTTTTTCAAGGAAATTTTTCATGGATGCATTTTTGTAATCTTTCCATATATGTTTCAAATTTGTTCATTTGTGCTTCAAATCTCATATATGTTTCAAATTTGTGATAATCTGCTTCAAATCTCATATATGTCTCAAGATGTGCTTCAAATTTGTTTGTTTCATATATGGACATTTTTTATATAATTTAAGAAACTTTTGTTTCCAAAGTTAGTTTAAGAAACTTAAATTTTCATTATGCCTTTTGTATTAGGTTAATTTTGTATTATTAATGCATGATGAAAAATCTTTCCATGCATGTGTTGGGTGTTGAGATAGCATATAAACAATGCAATACGAGTGAGATGTGTGACTCAACTTTACCTTTTTGGAAACAATTTGTAGGTTAAGTTTCTATAATTGACTAGAATTACTAAAATGACTATGGATAAGTCATGGATGTTTAAGGATCGAATGTCACCGGAATACGGTTTGGGTGTTGAGATATTTATAAACAATGTCATACGACATTCGAAAGGAGTGAATGTTGTTTGTTGTCCATGTTTGAAATGTGTGAATGTCAAGTACCAAAATGTGAATGTAATAAGAGACCATTTATTTTGTAATGGTATCGATCAAAGTTATAACACATGGATTTGGCATGGAGAATCGGGTTTCAAGAAAAGAAATAGTGAAAGTGTTCCAATAGATCAAGTTGTAGATGAGAATGTGGATGACCCGGATGTCCCAATAGGGATGTTTGAGGCTGCACAAAATTATTTTAATGACAAATCCCCTTTATTTGAGGAAGCATTAGAGGATGCCAAGAAACCATTGTACCCAAATTGTAAAGATTTTACCAAGATATCAACACTGATTAAGCTTTATAATTTGAAAGCAAAGTATGGGTGGAGCGATAAAAGTTTCTCAGAGTTGTTAGAATTATTGAGTATGTTGTTGCCTAGTCCTAATGAAATTTCGATATCCGTCTATTATGCTAAAAAGATTTTAAGTACCTTAGGGATAAAGTATGAAAAGATCCACGCATGCATCAATGATTGTTGTTTGTATCGAAAAGAACTTGTCGATGCAGAACTGTGTCCTACTTGTGGAATATCGAGATGGAAGGTTAAGAAGAATAAGAAAGAAGGAGTGAAAAATATTCCAGCAAAAGTCATGTGGTATTTCTCTCTGATTCCAAGATTTCAACGAATGTTTCAAAGTAAAGAAACTGCGAGATTGTTGACGTGGCATGCTACGGACCGGCAGCGAGATGGGTGCATACGACATCCAGCTGACACAATTTCATGGAAAGAAATAGATGAAAGGTGGTATGATTTCAGTGGAGAAACGAGAAACCTTCGCCTAGCCCTATCAACAGATGGAGTTAATCCACATGGTGACCAAAGTACTAGATATAGCTGTTGGCCAATTATGTTGGCTACTTACAATCTACCCCCATGGTTGTGCATGAAGCGTAAATTCTTAATGTTAAATTCATTAATCTCATGACCCAAACATCCTGGAAATGACATAGATGTTTATTTAGCTCCGTTAGTCGACGATCTGAAGATGTTTTGGAACACGGGCATTCAATGTTTTGATGCCCATCGGCAAGAACACTTCACGCTCAAAGTTATTTTGTTGTGGACCATTAATGATTTTCCAGCATATGGTAACCTGTGTGGGTGTACTACAAAAGGTTATAAAGCATGTCATATTTGTGGAGACAAAACATCATCAATTTATTTACCTAGCGGAAAAAAGAATGTGTATCTCGGACATCGAAAATATTTACCACTTGAGCACTCATTTAGATGACAGAAAAAAGCATTTAATGGAGAACAAGAATATGGAATACACCCTGAACCTCTAAGTGGTGAAGAGATTCTTGCACAATTGAGTAGTCTTCAATTTATTTATGGCAAAGGACAACAACCTACAGAATCTTATTGGAAGAAGAAATCGATCTTTTTCGAATTAGAGTATTGGAAGTATTTTCACGTGCAACATTGTTTAGATGTCATGCACATTGAGAAAAACGTTTGTTCGAATATTATCCGAACTCTGCTTCATATTCCTGGAAAAACAAAAGATGGAATAAAAACTCGCGAAGACTTGGCTAAATTAAGACCTGAGTTAGCCACAATTAAGAATGGAGATAAAAAGACATTCCTGCCTCCAGCATGTTACACACTATCGAGAAAAGAGAAGATGAGTGTGTGTAAAAGCTTATATGAACTTAAAGTGTCTGACGGTTATTCATCCAACATAAGTAAATTAGTTTCGCTTACTGATTTGAAACTTTACGGGCTTAAATCGCATGACCATCACGTTTTGATGCAACAATTGCTACCTGTAGCAATTCGGGGTGTTTTGCCTAAACACGTTAGATATGTGATCATTCGGCTATGTTTCTTTTTCAAATCTATATGTAGTAAGTCGATCGATTCATCTAAGTTGAAGGGATTGCAGGATGACGTAGTGATCACTTTATGCCTATTAGAAAAGTACTTTCCACCAGCATTTTTCACAATCATGGTTCACCTTGTGGTGCATCTTGTAAGAGAGATTGAATTTTGTGGACCAGTTTATTTGAGGTGGATGTATCCATTTGAAAGGTATATGAAAGTTTTGAAAGGTTATGTTCGAAATAGAAATCGTACAGAGGGATGGATTGGAGAAAATTATATATTGGAAGAGTCGATAGAGTTTTGTTCTGAATTCTTACATGGAGTTGAATCAGTAGGGTTGCGAACATCGAACAAAATGATAGATTCAAATATCGATCGACCATTATCTGCCTCCAATTATAAAACACCAACTAAAGATATGATTGATCAAGCACATATGTATATACTTCATAATGTAGATGAAGTGCTTCCATATCTGAGATCAACACATGGAAATGTTGGCTAAAGTGAATCTCGCTAAGTCTAAAAATAAAAATGGCTTCAAGATGAACATAATCGTACCTTTAGTTGCGTTGGTTGCGTGAACGTGTTGGGTTGGCTATAGGAGTTCGAATACATTCTATATCATCTACATTAAGGTGGATATCACATGGACCTCGTTCAGAAGTTACCACTTATGAAAGTTATATGGTTAATGGTATTCAATATCACACAAAAAAACGCGATGATCTTAGAAGTGTGCAAAACAGTGGAGTTATGATAACAGCTCAAACTATGCAAATTTCTAGTTCGAAAGACAAAAATCCAATCATGTCAGACATGACTTTTTATGGCATAGTACAAGAAATTTGGGAGCTTGATTGCAATAGTTTTCAAGTCGTCTTATTCAAATGTGATTGGGTTGAAAACAATGGTGGAATTAAAGTAGACGACATGGGATTTACGACCATAGACCTTAATCGCATTGGACATAAATCTGACTCCTTCATTTTAGCCACTCAAGCCAAACAAGTATTCTACATAAAAGATCCAATTAACCCTCGTTGGCCAGTGGTGCTAATGCATTCACAAAGAATAGTTGTAGAACACGGTCATGATGAAGTTGATATTAGCCAAGATTGTGGGTATGGAATCATAGAACCCCTACCTAATATTGTTGATGATGACTCAGACACCTATGTTAGAACTGATTGCGATGGTATATGGATTAATAAATAGGTTTGTGATATTATTTTTGTGATTATTTAATTCATATTCTGTATACAATCTTTTCTATTTGTAATTAACATAAATGATTTCTTATGCAGGTTTACATTATGTCTCAGTCGAATAGCGATCATGTCGATGATGTTCCCAATGCCAGACGAACTTCTCGAAATCGAAATACCAGAGGAGTTACAGTATTATGCGAGCTTGCTCAAGATCGGATGGCAGGAGAGCGTCGCACTGTACAATACAACTCCATGGGCCAAGATATCGGTGAGTCTTCAACCAAGTTACGTAGTTATATTGGTATGTGTGTTAGGGCCCAAATACCTATCACATACGAAGATTGGTATGCTGTTCCTGATGCACTAAAAGAGTTGATCTGGGATTCTATAGAGGTAACTACATATCATCTTAATTTCATTATGTATTTCAATACTAAATTATTAATCTAACTTATTATATTGTTAGCAGATGACGTTTCAAGTTGATCCTATGTCCAAACATAATGTCATGATGTGTATGTCGACGGCGTTCCGAACGTTTAGATACAATCTAAACAAGAAGTACGTCCAACCATTTCTAGACCAACCCGAGAGATTAAGAACACCACCGTTAAATAAATACGGCGATCACACAAAAGCAATGGGATCAGTTTGTAGACATCAGATTGTCAGAAAACTTCAAGGTAACTATTTTTTTATGAGTGTAATGTCTATAACCTTCAATATATTCATATAATTATATGTTATACAAGAAATAAAGTGACGAGAAAAAGCATTGCAAGCTAAACAAAAGTATCATCATCGTACGGCTCGAAAAGGATATGCTCAACTCGGTCATGAACTAGTAAGAAACTATCTACCCTAAGAATTTATGTTTCTTATCATGTATTTTTTACTTTACTAAATCTCATGTGCTGTTAATTTTAATTGTAGCATATAGATATCAAAAGTAATCCCTCAGGCCGTGCTGAATTATGGAAAGCAGCTCGAAAGGGGAAGAATAAAGAGTGCGTTGACGAAGACACAATTGAAACAGTCGAAAAAATTGTAAGTTGTTGTTTCATTTCTTTTGTATATTGTTTGGGTTCAACTCTTTGAATGTGAATCTAAAATATTTTTTCAACAGGATAACTTGGAACATACAAATGAAGGTCAAGATATTTTGGCTGAAGCATTGGGAACGCCGGAACATCGTGGGCGTGTAAGGGGAGCTAGTCGCTTTGTAACTCCATCAGTTTTCTTTAAGATATCTCATCCGAAGTCGAAGATGGGTGAACGACCAACTCAACCAGATCCTCAAGTAGATTTCTCTCAACGATTTAACTCTCCGTGTGAGGGAAGCAATAGAGATGGCATTAGGGAAGAAAATCAAATTCTTCAAGGGGTCGACATCGTTGAAGAACAAATTGATCATCCTAATGATGTCCCAGTTGATTTCAGAGGAGTAAGTATTATATTATTGAACTTTAATAATATAGTTGAATCATTGTATGTTAATGATGATTTTTTTTCTTTTTTTAAAGGGTACGACATGTAAACTGGCCGTTGAACACGGAGGTGACATTGTTGCCATTGGTACATTGTATGAATCGAGCGACCTATCTGATAGGATACATGGTATGCCTTTGGGGAAATTCAATGCGCGTGTCACGGTCGATTTGATACTTGAAGGCAACGAGGACCTATACTTGCCCATCCCTTTAAACGAGGAGATGCAATACCTCAGACAAGCTTGGAACACTTTCGTGCCATGGCCAAAATCATTAATTAAGACACATACTACAACAACGGAGGTATATATAATCATACATTATAATAATTTAATATGTAACATATTTATTTTACTAATAATCGAAAATGTTTATTGTCAGCCATCTAAACCCAAAAAAATGACTACTAAGAAGTCTATATCAGCTACTAGTAAGAAGACAGTTTCAGATTCGCAATCCCATCAATCAACACACGACCATTCCAATTATGATCAAGCCAGTGCGTAACTACGCTAGAGATCAACTGGGTGTTGGTGGACTAGTACGTATCCCACTTACCATAACCGGTTTTCTTCCCAATTGTTATATTGCACAAGACGAGATTTTGGAATATTGTAATATGGAAGAAATTGGATATACTTCCATACTTTGTTACATCGGGTAAGTAAACTGTTTTCTTCCTCAAATATTATATTCGCATACCACTTTAATAATGTTTCCATATTTTATTTCAGTTAAATATGGGAAATTTGCGATAAAGAGATACTGGCTAACTACATACTAGTAGACGGTGGCGATTTTGCAATGGTTTCGACGAAACAAAATCTAGAAGAACGAGTTGAACGTGTAGTTGATAAGTTCAACACGTTGGTTGATATGAATCAACGAATATTTTTTCCCTTCAATACTGGGTATGTGTTCTGCATTTTGGATTTTTAATACTTATGATTATGTTTATATCAAACTCAACATTGGTTAATTAATTTCTATAGACACCATTGGATTTTGGTCATCATCATTCTTGCGGAACATACGGCATACATTTTCAACTCGTTGGGCGAAAATCTAGTTCATGAGAGTTTATACCAAATCATAATTTCGTAAGTTTCTAAATAGAAAACTTTTGGACTTTGAATTTATATTTAATCATCCTAATGTTTAGAATTATTAATATAGTGCTTACCGAGTTTGGCATTTAAGACACAATTTGAGGCCGAAACAATTATTTTGGAAATGGGTGAAGGTAAAGTTAAATCAAATTCGTTTGTTTATAGTCTTTTTTTTTTGTGATGTTGATCAATTATCGTTTACTAAGTATATGTATCTATTTTTTCCCCCAGTGCCCTCAACAAATTGGATCAATAGTATGTGGATTTTACGTCCAAATATTCATACGGAAAGATGATATACAACACATCCACGCACGTATTGAGACTTGTAAGTTTTATTTATATGTTAAATAGCATCATATAGAACATATTCTAATTTGGTGTTTTTATTTATGTCTTAATACTTTGTAGTTCAAGACTGGCCCAAATACATTCACTCAAGCGGATATTGATGAGGTACGAGTTGAATGGGCAGAGTACATAGGTAGACATATGATAGAAAATTAGTGTTTATGTATGGAGGAATGAATTAGTTGTAGTTTAAATGTTAATTGAATAGCTAGATGCATGTTAATAGATTCTGGAAGGATAAAAGTCTCATTTCGTGTGTACTGGATTTTTCATTATGTTCATATATGTGTGGAGAGTTTTGTTATATAACAGTGAAATTTTTGGGATCGCATTATTGCCCCGTCATCTGTCTGCGAAATTTCGTGTGCATATCTATTATTGTGTTAAGAACACATGCATATATGTTTAGAAGTTAGAATTTCATATAAGTTAGTGTGCGGGGTGATTGATTTCATTAAAAACTAGAGTTTAATAGGGGATTGGATAGTTATTAGATAGTTTAGAATTGACTGCCTCTATATTCCTTTTTTTTTTATAAAGTATAATAACTTTTAATGGCGGGCGTAATATATATCATTTTTAATAAATTATATCTATAGTGTCTTTTAATGGCGGGCACTGCATTTTTCTGATCTTTATGTTTTTTTTATAAATATAATGTCTTTTAATGGCGGGCACCCAATGATTGACCATCAAATTCTCGATAATTGATCATTCTTTAAAAACAGCCCGAACCCCTTTTGTTGGGGTGTTTTAAAAAAAAAATTAAAGGTGGCAGGCATAAATGGGGTGTTTAAAAAAAAAATTAAAGGTGGCGGGCATAAAAGCCCGCCATAAAAACTTATTAATGGCGGGCAAGAATGCCCGCCATTGAAACCTTGTAATGGCGGGCAAGGCCCGCCTTTGTATTGGTCCCTATTGGTGGCGGGCGTGCCCGCCATCTTTTCCCTACCTGCCACCGAAACGTTACGATGACAGGGGCATTGATGGCGGGCAATGCCCACCATCTATAGTGAAAATTCTACTAGTAAATGGCCTGGAATTCCTCACAGCCAAAAGACGTGCGAGCACTGATATTGTTGTTGTTGTTGTTCCATTTGTCCAAAGCCATTTGAGTAACACAATCGACATGAACATGATATTTCTCGCACTCCGACACGTACGACCACCCTTTCTTCTTCCCGCCATCTCGGTGCCTGCACCTCATGCACTTCCCTTTCACCTTCTTGCTCAGATTAAACTTAACGTTTTTTATTTAGTAGCCTTTTGCCAGGTTTCTGCAGCATGGGTGGAGATCCAAGTTGTCTTCTTCACAGTGGAATACGAAGCCTTCGATGGTGTTTCTGCAAGCGTCGCAGTACGTTTCGTGATTTGGGCTGGGCACCTCTGGTGGGGTTAGCTGAAAATGGAACTCTAAACCCGGGAAGAACTCATGCGAAATTGGTCTGGTAAAATCGATAAGGTACAAGCTTCGTGGAATTCATAACTGCATTGGTCGCATCAGTGTCGAAGGCCAAATCCTTGTTCTTCGCACCCGTAGCAGGTGTATGGTCTCCTGCAATTCTTCGTCTCTAGCCTGTGCGTCCCGTCGCCTTCGATGCACTTTGTCGCCATAGCCATTTTTGAAACAGCTTCGGTTTTTACTTTGTAAAATCATAATACCTCTTTAAATAGAGCAGGGCGGGGATATTGTAGGGTTTAAGGTGTTTTCTTGCATTCAATTGCAATTGAAATTTCTAATTAACCAGTTGCATGCATATGACATAAGTCTTTTACCAAGTCCTTGTTTGTTGTGTAATGACGTTTTAGTTTGTCGGTTTTTTGGTTATTGAATTCAATGTAAATGAAATAGAACCGGAAAGATTTGATAATGTGTGCTTTTAGAATACGAAGACATGTTCACAAGAACATTGTTGCAATAATATGAGTAATTAAGATGTCAATTTTAATTTTTGTTTTTGTCGCTAACGGGCAGCCTAACTGGTAAGGGTAAGCACTTTCTCTGCTTAAATTAGAATACAGTTCGAAGTATCTCAGTCCTACCGTCTAGGAATGGGCGAGTGATACCGGTTTTCAAATAAAAAAAATTAATTTTTGTTTTTAAAATATTAAAAAAAATCTAAAAACTATAAAAGAAATAGCTTTTAGAAACCATTTTTGTTTTCTCAAAAAAAGATAGAAAAATGATAACTAATTACAAATAAAGTTTGGACCTCCAAATTTGAGGTTTATTAGATCAATAATATTCTAAAATTATTTTATTTTATTAAATATTAACCACAATAAATTTTGATTTTTAAAAAATAAAAATTGTTATCAAATGTATTTTTAGTTAGGATTTTTATTTTCTAAAATAAAAAACTAATTAAAATAAAAAAAAATAAAAAATAAAAAGGGTTAGTTTACATATTTAAATTTTCACTTAAAATGTTGTTGATTTAAAGAAGAAGAAAAAAATTAATTGACACCTAGGTGGGGACGTTTTTGAGGATCAATACCGGAGTTTGCATTCAAGTCTTTGTAATTTACCTATTATATAAGCACCAAAATTCCAAACTTGATTATTGTAATTATGTATCATAAAAAACATATCATGATTGGGGATTCCATGATGGAATATAAAATTAGACATAATTGTATAATAAATCTGTTATGATACTTTAAAATTGTTATAGAAAGCCAGTAGTAGTGACTTGTCTATATTTCATATCATTTTCCAAAACAAAATCTTGATCACATGTCTGGACATTTTACTTCCGTTTGAGACCTTACAATTTAATCTCTTTGTTTTGTATTACAATTTAATCTTTTTTATACAAAAATATACATTTAACAACGAGTTCATACTTCATATATATTGGAATGATGAGTGTTAGGGGTGTTCAAACAACCTGAAACCTGAACAAATCCAACCCAAATTGCGGATTGGGTTGGGTTAAATATATTTTTGGGTTGAGTTGAGTTCAAAATCATGAAATATTCATGAGTTGGGTTGGGTTAAGAGTTGACCTAAAATTAACTCATTCCAACCCGACCAACTCGAAATTATTATTTTGTTTAAAAATATATATATATTTACTATATATTTCTTTATCTAATTATTATTGTTAGACTTTTTATTTCTCATAATCTTTAATATATTTTCAAATCTTTATAATTTATATATGATGATAAATATATAGTCAAATTATGTAAAACATCTTCGTTGGTTTTAATTATATATTTGTTTTATAAAAGTCGAATTATGTCATCTATTTTTGTTGTTTTAATTATCTATTTGTTTTATGTTTTATAATTAGAATCTTCTATATGAACCATGATTGTATATTTATATTCATTTCATTACCTTCATTGAATATTATATTTTGTTTATATATAATGTATGACTAATTTGATCAAAGATATTTATAATTATAATTTATTTTTGAACCCGATGACCCAACCCAACCAAATCCGAACATATAAGGATTGGATCGGGTTAGGTTGTCTCTTTAATTGGGTTGGGTTGAGTTGGAAAAATCACAACCCAAAATTTTGGGTTGGGTTGAAAACTTCTCTAACCCAACCCAACTCATCCTATGTTCACCCCTAATGAGTGTAGTATATATGTGTATAAGAAAACGGATTTCTTTTAAGTCAAAAGTTTTTAACAACTATGATATTTAGTTTATGTAGATTGTAATGGTATGAATCTTTGTATGGTATGATATAGTTTCCGAACGAGAGTCCAACGATTATGGCTTGGCACATTTGAGGCATATACTTAGACGTCACACGTTTTGATATGGTAGAGCACTTAAAATAAAAATATCTTGTGCTAAAAAAATAAAAAGTAAATAAAATAAAAATATCCTTGAGATATCTTGGATTTGGGCCACAATGGCAGCTGCTGATTGAAGTTAGTGTATAACCAAGCCATAATTTTTAAATGAAAAAATCTTCATAATTTCAGAAGATAATATTTATTTATGATGTTATTTAAAAATAAAAAGTACTATCCTAAATTCATAGATGAAAGATGATAATTAATTATCACGGCAAATCGTCTCTGTTTATTTTTATTAAATATTCAAATTTTAAAAAAGGAATCAGTGATAATTTTTTTTTTTTTTTTAATTCCTAGTTTTAAAGAAGATAGTTGAGCTTATTCTTGAATGATATATGATCTAATAATTAAGAGTTCGTTTGATAATCATTTGGTTTTTGTTTTTTGTTTATGAAATCTAAACTTATTTTTACTTAAATTTCTTCTCATGTTCTCCATTTTTCCTACAATGTATCTGTATTTTCTTAATAAAGTAGGTGAATGCTAACCAAATTTAAAAAACAAAAACAAATTTCTGGAAGCTATTTTTTTGTTTCCAAATTTTGGTTTTATTTATTAAAATATAGATAAGATGTAGATATCCAAATAAAGAAAAAGGTATAGTAAAATAGTTGTTGTAGGCTTAAATGTCATAAACAGAAAACGAAAAACAAAATGATTATCAAACGAAAACTAAGTAGTTAACTTATTTTCCACATATTATCTACATTTTTTCATGTAATTCGAGTAATGTTGAGAGATAATCAGCAACTTAGGACGAGGGGGTCTTTAGAATTATTTTAACAGTTAGCGTATAATTATAACAACTTTTATAAATTTAAGAGTATGATTAAAATTATATTTAAAGTTTTTTTTTCCAACAACTACAATTGTTCAAGGACATCAATGTTATTTGTAAGAATGTCATGAATTTGAATATTGTTGTTAAACTAAAAGAAAAATCTATTTCTTACATTTTACACAGTCCATGTCTCTTTTTATTTTTTTATTTTTTCCTTTTTTTTTTTTGAAAAATCCATTGAATTCTTTTGATATGTTGTATTGATATTTTAATTTTTTTTTTGGTGATTGGATTTTGGGATTGAAAAGAGGAGAGGTGAGAAAGTTGAAGAAAAAGAGGAAATAAATAATTGTGTGGAGATTATATTTCGGAGAAGAGATGTTATAAAAGTATTTATTTTATATTAATTTTTTATAATGTATTGATGGTAGATTTTGGATTGATTAATAAATATAATATATTTTATTTTATATCGTGTGGTTGAAAATTAGGAAAAGTTTGATGTGATATTTGATAAAATTAGATAAAAGATATTTTATATTATATTATATGATTAAAAATTAAAAAAATATTTGATGTGACATTTAAAAGATTAAATAAAAGATTTGATGTGATATTAAAGGAGAGGTTAAGAAAAGTTAGGGAGAAGTTGATATCCTAAAAACTAACATGAAATTGAGATTTCTCCTTTCTCTCCCCTCCTCTCCTCTTCTCTCCTCAACACCAAATCTCAAACACCCCTTGACTAGACGGGTACTATTTTTATTATATGTTAGACATCAAATCTCAAACACCCCCTTGACTAGACGGGTACTATTCTTATTATATGTTGCTTCTCTTTTCTTCCTTGTATAATATTTAAATTTAGAATATATATATATGCGTGTGTGTGAAGTATGAAACCGTTATTTGCGAGATGAAAACGATTTAATCCAAGTCTTTTCTTTTTTTCCTATTGTATGCACCAATAATAAGATCAAATTTGAGCTGTCCCCCAACTAAAACTTTCATCAAAATTCAATTAAAGCCAATAAAAAGCAGCCAAAAACAAATTAGCTAATTAATTTTCATTTTGAATGATTCAATGAAAACCCTGTTTTATAGTTTAAAATAGATCAAATCAACGTGTACAGTGTCAACCAATAACTTAGCAAGGTTAGTGTATCAAAATGTCATGAATTTGAAACTAACAATAATCAATGTCTATAAATTCTTTTTATTATTGGATAATAATTGGGGCTACCTACTTATACACAACACTACACTATTGACTTGATAGTGGAATAACTTTTCTTTTTTTTTTTGAAACGAATAACAACAATCCATTCACTGCAACAGAATCATACAACAGACCTGATCCAAAGAGGTAAAGTCCAGCTATGAGGGACAAAGCCCCCAAGAATAGAGCAAGGGACAGTCCAGAAGCTGAAGATAATCCCAACAAAAAAAGAGAGAACATGGATCAAAAAAATTCTAACAAAGATGAAAATCAAACAAGGGAGAATACATACTCCAAAGGAACGGAAAAGTGGGTATCTTCAACACAACTTCGGCCTCTACACAACTCGACTTCATTCCTTCAACCCTTGGTTCCGGCCAGCCATTCGCAGCTTCGACTTGGTTCCGGCCAGATCTCTTTTTTTGCTTTCAACAAACTCAAAGACTCCACTTCTTTCTCAAGCTGATTTTAAAAACTATATACTAATGCATTCATGCCCATCCTAATACGTAATCCAAAAACCTAATTATGGATAACTTTGTTTGAGACCTCTAAAATATGTATATTTTAAAAACTTCAAATATATATCGATAAGTTTATATAAAATGCATATATTTTTTAGTTGTTTGTGTAATGTTATATAATTTTGTATTCATAAGTGATTAGTTATTTTTGTAGGTAGTTAGTCCTTTAATTAGTTAGACTGGTACTAAGTTGAGGTGTCTTGTATTCAAAGGAGATATAGTATTCACCTTTCTCTTGATCGTGGAGACCTAAAAAAGAAGTCCACGATGACGCTACAGAAAATTTCAATTCCACATTCAGGTAATGGAGTTAACGCGTGCTTGTTTCTCGACCACTTCTTGTTGTAGCAAAACTTCAATTCTTGGAAGAAAGCAATTCCAATCGCACAAGAAACAAAGAAAAGCTCTTTACGAGAATGATTACAAAACCCCTAAGATGCAAGGCTAGCCACAACGTGGAATTACAATAATGATACAATTGCTCTTGGCTGATCAACTCTGTTTCCAACAACACAGCAACAAGCATTGTGTGCATTCTAGTTTTGTAAAAGAAATCTGGGATGATTTGGAAGAAACCGACTGTACATCTACCAATTATGATGGATCTTCAGTTGAAAACTACTAGTACACAAGGATGGGATCTTGTGGTGCGAGGAAGGCGATACAATCTTATCTACAATCAGAATTCACTATCATATTTCTTATGGCCTTGAGTGATACGTATGCCATAATTCAATCCAAATACTTCTTATGGAACCTCTTCCTTCGGTGAACAAGATGTTTGCCCTCATAATACAAGAAGGGCGATAAAGAACTACTCGAAATACATCAGCCATCGTAGATTCGATTGTTTTAGTTGTACTTGAAAAGACCAAGAAGGTCTCAAACAATTGAAAAAAATATCGGTCATACTGCACATATTGTCATCTGGACACACGACAGAGAAATTCTATAGAATCCATGGTTACCCACCAGGATTCAAGTCACACAGCCAAGAAAGTTCATCGAAAGAATCTACAATATTTATGAATGTGAATATGGCAATCGGTATCGTTGAACTTTATGAGCAGACAACCTCAATCAGTGTATTTATAGCCGATAGATTTCTTGAACTCTCTTATTTAATCGGCCAAGACTTAAGTTGTAGGGGGTGTAATACACACGATAAGCATTTTTCCATACCAACTTTAATTCATATGACTTCTTTGAATTGGATAGTTGATACTTGTTGATAAAATTACTCGATCTTCACATATACCACTTAATATCGATGCAGCGAAAATAAACTAGATTCTAATTATGACAATAGCTAAAAATAAATAAATGGAAATAAAAGGAGAAAAGTAATAACACAAAGATCTTACGTGGTTCGGACGAAACCTACATCCACGGGCGAAGACGGCAAGAATATTCCACTAGAGTTCCAACCGGGATTACAAAAGAGTACACTCAAGCACTCACCAAAATCTCAATACACCCAAAATATTTGAACTCACCAAAATTAATTTCTAAATGCAATTAGAAATTAATATAAAAGGAATTTAGAAAATAAGAATTATAAATTCTTATATAACTTGCTGTTTTTAATTTGATATTGAAAATGGAAATATGCATATGCATATATAGGAAATTTGGGAGGTGGAAATTACCTAACTCCCGATGTGGGATTAAGCAGCACAACAAATCTCCACCTTGATGCTTAATGATTCAAACATCAAATAAAAACTCCAGTCGTCTTCGCCAACTTTAAATTGTTTAGAAATTGCAAACACCAACCAAATTCAAGCAATGTTTGAATTTGTTTAGTGGAAGAGATTTAGTCATCCTATCAACTGGATTGTCGTTGGTACTAATCTTGCTCACAACAATATCACCACGAGCAATGACCTCAAGTACAAAATGGTATCGGATATCAATGTGTTTTGTCTTCTCATGAAACATCTGATCTTTTGTAAGGAAGATAGCACTCTGACTATCACAAAAGACTGTAGAAATCTGTAAGTCTTCACTGAGTTCACCAAACAATCCCCTCAACCATATAGTTTCTTTACAAGCCTCAGTAATAGCCATATACTCAGCTTCTGTCGTGGACAAAGCAACTGTATTCTGCAAAGTAGCTTTCCAACTAATAGCAAAACCACCAACTGTAAATACATATCTAGTAAGAGATCTTCTTTTATCAAGATCTCCCGCATAATCAAAATCCACATAACCAATGACTCCATCTCTGGTTCTCCCAAAGTACAAACCAACATCAATTGTACCTCGTAGATATCTTAGTATCCACTGAACTGCTTTCCAGTGTTCTTTACCTGGATTGCACAAATACCTCTTGACAAAGACTTCTTGCATAGGATAAATCAGGACGGGTACAAACCATTGCATACATCAGAGAACCAACTGCACTGGAATAAGGAACTCGAGACATATAATCAACCTCATCATCTGATTGTGGAGATAAAAAATACGAGGGTTTAAAATGCGAGACTAACGGAGTACTAACTGGCTTGGCATGATGCATATTGAATCTGGACAGAACTTTCTGTATATACCCCTTTTGACTTAAATAAAGTTTTCTCGCTTTCCTGTCTCTAACAATTTTCATACCCAAAATTTTTTTTGCTGCACCCAAGTCTTTCATATCAAACTCTTCACTCAGCTCTATTTTGACTTGATTAATTTCTTTTATATTGTTAGCAGCAATCAACATATCATCAACATATAAAAGAAGATACACAAATGACCCATCATGATTTTTCTTGAAGTAAACACAACTATCATAACTACTTCTCTTGAAATCATGTGTAGTCATAAAAGAATCAAATTTCTTGTACCATTGTCTTGGTGACTGTTTCAGGCCATACAGAGACTTCTTCAATAAACAAACATAGTCTTCCTTTCCTGAAACAACAAAACCCTCTGGCTGATGCATATAAATATCTTCATCAAGTTCTCCATGTAAAAATGCAGTTTTTACATCTAACTGCTCAAGTTCAAGATCATGAATAGTTACAACGCCAAGCAAAGCACGAATAGAGCTATGTTTAACAACATGAGAAAATACATCAGTATAATCAACACCAGGGATTTGACTAAAGCCTTTAGCAACCAATCTTGCTTTATATCTGGCTTTCTCAACTCCAAGAACACCTTCCTTTTGTTTAAAAACTCATTTGCAACGAACGGCTTTCTTATTCTGAGGAAGCTTCACAAGATCCCATGTATCATTCTTATGTAGAGATTCAATTTCTTCTTGCATTGCAATCATCCACTTATCATAGTTGTTGCAATTTACAGCTTCTGTAAATGTAGACGGTTCCTCATTTGAATCAACGTCTTAAGCAACATTTAAAGCATAAGCTACTAAATCAGCTTCTGCATATCTCTGTGGAGGTTTAATTTCTCTTCTTGGCCTATCTTTAGCAATAGAAGATTGCGTGGGTGTTTTCGAAGGTGAAGCAGTATCACCATCATGAGGTAACTTAGAAGAAGCGCCTGATGAAGAAGTACCAGAAGTAGAAGCACCATCTTGATTAGGACTACAAGATGATTTTAACCCAAACTCCACCTGCACATGCGAACTCTTCTGAATTTTATCTGAAGGTTGCATTTTAGAAGACTGTCCACCAAACATGGAAGATTCATCAAATATCACATCTCTACTAATAACTACCTTTTTAGTCTCGGGACACCATAACTTATATCCCTTAACTCCAGGCTTGTAACCAATAAAAATACATTTCAAAGATCTTGGTTCAAGTTTACCATCATTCACGTGAGCATAAGCGGGACAACCGAATATCTTTAAATCTGAATAATTGGCTGGACTACCAGACCACACTTCTTGTGGTGTCTTTTTCTGGAGAGAAATATGAGGAGAACGATTGATAATATGACATGCTAAAGCAGCAGCTTCAGCCCAAAATGATTTAGGTAAGCTTGCATTTGATAACATGCAACGTACCTTACTAATCAAAGTCTGATTCATCCGCTCTGCTACTTCATTCTGCTGCGGAGTATGACGAACTGTTAAATGTCTAACAATTCCTTGTGTCTTGCAAAATGAATTGAACTCACCAGAAAAAAATTCCAAACCATTATTTGTACGAAGATATTTTATCTGACGCCCAGTCTGTTTCTCAATCATGGTCTTCCAATCCTTAAACGTAGAAAACACATCACTCTGCTTCAGGAAAAACACCCAAACTTTCCTAGAAAAGTCATCAATAATGCTTAGCATATAAAATGCACCACTTTTAGAAGTTACTTTAGCTGGACCCCAAAGATCAGAGTGTATATAATCAAGTGTTCCTTTTGTATTGTGAATACCCTTCGAGAATTTGACACGTTTTTGCTTTCCAAAAACACAATGCTCACAAAATTCAATATCAGTAATTTTATGTCCATCAAGAAGTCCTCTTTTACTTAACTCGACCAATCCATTTTCACTCATATGCCCTAGACGCATATGCCAAAGTCGAGTAATGTCAATATCAGATAACGAAGGTGTAGAAACTGCTACATCACCCATAACAGTAGAACCTTGTAATGCATAAAGATTGGCAGAAGTTTTCTGTCCTTTCATGACTGTCAAACTGCCTTTACTAACCTTGATAGCTCCACCTTCACTAGTGAACTTGTACCCTCGTGTAGTAAGAGTACTTAAAGAGATTAAGTTTCTCTTCAAATCAAGAATGTGTCTTACATCAGAAAGTGTTCTGACAACACCATCAAACATCTTGATTCTGATTGTTCCAATACCATCTATCTTACAGGAACTATTATTTCCCATCAATACGGTGTCTTTTGACGTTGATTCATATGTTGAAAACCAGTCCCTATTGGGACACATATGAAATGAACATCCTGAATCAAGAATCCAATCATCAGATTTTAATTTGTCATCAGAAGCAACTAGGAGATCACCATCATTATCAACATCTTCAACAATACCAGCCTGACCGGAGCTTTCAGGTTTTTGAAATGTAGAGGTTGTCTGATTTTTATTTTTTAATTTGTAGCATTCAGAAATGACATGGTCTTTCTTCTTGCAATAATTGCAGGTTTTATTTTTATTTCTCAATTTTGATCGATTCCTCTGATTACCATCATTTTTCTTCTCACGTGTTCTCCCTTGAACTACTAACCCCTCTGCAGAACTCTCAGCTCCACCAATAATATGTTTAATTTTTTCTTTATTAAACAGACTATCATAAACTTCATTCAAAGTGAGAGTATCATGACTATATAAAATCGTATCTCTAAAATTTGCATACGAGGGAGGCAGAGAACACAACAAAATTAAGGTCAAATCTTCATCATCGTAACTAATCTCCATAGATTCTAAATCAAAGGCAATTTCTTTAAAACCAACTAAATGGCTATCTAAGGATGATCCTTCATCCATATGATAAGAAAATAAACGCTGCTTTAAATGCAATTTTGTGGTTAAAGTTTTTGTCATGCAAATTTGTTCTAACCTTAACCATAAACCAGCAACACTTTTCTCTTTCAAAACATCTTGCAAAATTTCATTAGACAAATGCAGATGTATTAGACTAAGAGCCTTACGATCTTTACTTTTCTTTTCTTCTTGAGTCAAAGAAGCCGACATTTTAGAAATTCCCAATAAAGCTTCTTCTAAATCCATTTGGACAAGAACTGCCTGCATTTTAGCTTGCCATAATGAAAATCTAATATTTCTATCCAAAAGCGGTATATGATGTTTCACAGTTGTCATATCAAAATTATCACAACCAAACGAAACAATAATAACAAATCAAGCTCAAACAAACCAACCAAGCTCTGATACCACTTGTTGATAAAATTACTCGATCTTCACATATACCACTTAATAACGATGTAGCGAAAATAAACTAGATTCTAATTATGACAATAGCTAAAAATAAATAAATGGAAATAAAAGGAGAAAAGTAATAACACAAAGATCTTACGTGGTTCGGACGAAGCCTACATCCACGGACGAAGACGGCAAGAATATTCCACTAGAGTTCGAACCAGGATTACAAAAGAGTACACTCAAGCACTCACCAGAATTCCAATACACCCAAAATATTTGAACTCACCAAAATTAATTTCTAAATGCAATTAGAAATTAATATAAAAGGAATTATATAAGAATTTATAATTCTTATATAACTTGTTGTTTTTAATTTGATATTGAAAATGGAAATATGCATATGCATATATAGGAAATTTGGGCGATGGAAATCACCTAACTCCCGATGTGGGATTAAGCAGCACAACAATACTGGTGCATTTTGTCATGACATTACTAATATGTTGCAGATTTACTTCATGATCTGTGTCGTTCTCAAGACATTACTAATATGTTGCCTACATCTTATCGGGTTCAAGTTGAATTTGTTAAGGATGTGCAGATTAGTATTTGAGTTGCCATTAATGTTGGTGAAGAGCTCATTTTTTTTGCGCGTGCAACCCTATTTCAAGGTGTCGAACGTCGCCTTCTCCATTGCTATTCCACTCGCATGAAGACCTAGTCAGATTCGAGTCTCGATCTCGACCTATACTCTAGCTTGCCTCAAGAACCATAGTTCGAACACCCAGTCACAATTAGAACCCGACCCGTGCCTAAAACGCTTTGAAAAGCCACAAATCTGAGCACTTAATGTCGTATTCGTCTCCTTCAGCTCTGTTTCGACACTAGATCCGTGAGTAGCACTCGAATCCATTCGTTTCAAGCCTAGAGTTGTGAACCTCACTTGCGACCTGACTTGTGCAATCCTTTGCCCGCACTCCTACGTGTTAAGATAAGTACCCGACTTAACTTGATGACTCGCACCTTACCCACTAAGGTAGTGAGACCTTAATTTCATAACTAAAATAAGAGTTGTTTGTTTGGGTCTCCTTTTTTTCTTAACTAAATTGTTTAAGTGGGCTATTACGGACTTTTATTTATTAGAATTTATTGGGTTGCTATTTTCAAAATTAAAGTTTGGTCATTGACTTTTAGTTTTAAATCTGGGTCATAGATTGCATCTCATATAATTTTATGGGAAATTGTACGAAATTTCTAGATTTGAGAAGTTATTAAAGAGAATGTCTAGTTTTTTTTCATTTTAAATATATGTTTAAATCAAATTTTAGGGGAGAGATAATAATTTTTTCTATGTTATACTCCTAAAAAAATTCTATTTTATTTATAAAAAAATGAACTTGAAAATAGTAACATATATTCCTTGATTTTAGGAATAAAATTTTGAAAAAGACCACTAATTCCTTGATTTTAGGAATGAAAAATAGATTAAAAGAAATTACTTTTTTAATAACAAATATAAAACCTATAATTACACGAAAATAGTACTGCAATTATTGCTAATCGATTTTGAAGTATTAGATGCCGTTTCGGGTTTGGTTTTGAATTATTGGTAATTTCCATTAGATACCGACTGGATATTTCTTCAATCGACTAGTTTTGTGCACTATTGATCGTTAATTTTGGGCGATCTAGTCGCTTTGAAGCTCAACTCCGATCTGAAATTCAGCGTTTGGGTGAAGTCAGTTTAGTGGCAGTCAATTGGGTAATTTAGAAGCAATTTTGTGTAGGCAATTTATAATTGGATCACTACAGCAACCATTTGTCACTTTTTGGTTCTCTGTGAGTTGCAATTTTGACTAAGTTGTGACAATCAATTGCATTTTGGTATTTGGACTTCAACTGCTAAATTGAATTTCAATTTCAATTAAAATAGTTTCTAGTCCTTATCCTTCTTTACTTATGGTTTGATTTTCATCTCTATGTATTTTGATTTTGGGATTAGGTCTACCAATTGTACTTTGACTTGAAGAGAGTTTAAAACTATAAGAGCAGATGCATGCAGAAGGTTCTGAAGATCAAGTTAGACTTTTAAATTTTGGAGGTTTTTTTTTTTTTTAAAGTTCAATTTAGTGGTTTTGAAGATGCTTTTTCATTGGAGTTCTTTTGTAAAAAAATTTCAATTTAGTAGAGGTTTAATTATTCACAATAAACCATCATCACAAATGCATATGTTGAATATGTTGAGGTGTGTACTCCATATCCTTTTTATTTTTTAAATTTTATATTTATTCAACATCATAATCCCTACAACATATTTTTTTATGGCATGCATGGTATTGGCATGACGGCATGTGTACTCCACATCCATTTTTTTAATTTTATATCTATTCAATATCACAATTCCCAAGACATAGTTGATGGTACATGTAATCCCTACAACATAGTTACGCATAATCCCTACAACATAGTCGATGGTAGGCATAAGAATCCCCACAACATAGTTGATGATATGTTGATGGAACACAATCATGAAAATGCACGTGTGTACTCTATCTTTTGCTTAAAATTTTATATTTATTCAATATTAAGAGTATGTATCCTAGAAAATCATATAAATTTAAAAGCTTAAAATATTAACGTCTAATATCTTTTTCTTTAATTAAAAAAAACTAAAATTAATTGTAATCATTTGTGGTTAGATTCAGAGGTTTTGGAGATGAAGAAGATGACAGAGAAAGACTGTCAAATTTTGGGAGAGAAATTCAATTTTGAGATCATTGATGGGTTACACATGGTTTGGACTAGTAAAAAATTTCCATGCAAGCATAATTGTGTTGAGTAAAAATCCATAGACTCCATTTTTTTTTAACTCTATTTCAGAAATTGTTATCTAAGTTAGAGGATTTGGTGGATTGTGGTTACAAAATCTATTTTTAATTTTTAATTTTTCTAAAGAAATCTTCATAATGAGTACGGTTATAATAGTCAAATTTATTTTTCTTAATTAATAATCTAAAATCTAAAATAAAATTTAGCCATAAATTTAAACTCTAAAATAAGGTAGGCATTCCTATAATTAGTTTTTCAAATTTAAACATTTTACTAGTTGTCTCTAATTTTATTCCATGACTTAATGGGTTAATGATAAGTGAAACTTGGATACTATATAATTTCTAATGATTAATTCTAAGCAAGAATCTTATACCTTCACTTTTTTCAACCTCAAATTTTAAAAGATCTAATAACTATATACCATTCGAATGTAAAAAAGAATTTAAAAAACTGAAGATGAAATATAAGAAAATGAAAAATCTCAACTATTCTTGTAAAAGAAGTAGAAGACATGTCTTTTTATATAGTTGAAGAGAATATGTATATTGGAAAACTTTTTGAGATTCTAGACCTACATAATGCAACATTATAAATATAATTGAATGATGATTTAATAAATGCATAGTAAAAATGTGAATAGTAAAGAGTATACAAAAAAAAGTTGAATTGTGATGGTTATAAAACAAAAGGGAATTTGCGCTCAGTAACAAATTCTACCTCTTGTATTAGTTTTGCAACACAATTTTTAAGATAATTGAATGTATAGCACATTAGGCATTTATCAATAACTAGTGATAAAACTCAATCAATGATAGACATTTATCATTAATAAGTGATTGATATCTATCACTAATGAGTGCTAAAACTCAATTTAAATTTTTTTGCTATAAATGAATTAATTTTAATTTTGTGCCGTAGACGCAAATATTTTACCATTGCAAAATCCCCAAAACAATAAATAAATAATGGACGGAGGAATTGTGAGGAATTGTTTAGTGGATTATGGATTTCCGGTTAAAATTCGAAGTTATAATTAAAATAATATATTTCTTTCAAGAAACAAATAATAATTAATAGAGAGTATATACGAAATTATCAAATAATCATTGGAGTAAAATATGCAAAATAATAATAATAATAATTTTTTTTTCTTTTAAGTCACACTTACAAGTAGATAAGAGAAGATTAGTTTTTAATTAAATTTGTTAAATTGAATATAGTTTATCGAACCTATTAAATGTATTTTCCATATATGACTAAAAGAAGTAAAATTTTGATATCATTTTATTTGAATTAATAATTAAGAAGTGGATTCAAATTTTTTTTTATTAACTACTATTAAATTAAAAAAAAACAAATACTAAATATATGGTTTGATTTTTGAAGGGATGTTTATTTTTTATATTTAATGAGGATTTATATTAAGGATATACTAATTCTTCTTTGGAAAACTACATCCATATGAACTTTTGTAATAATATAAAATAATTCTTTATTTTTACTATTAAAAATAACTCTTCATTTTTTATTATTCATTTATAACTATTTAAAACAACTTTTCATTTTTCATCGCTCATTTCTAATTACTTATGTAGAAATTCATTTTTATTAATTTAAATTCTAATCAATTAAGTGGCCCGCTGTACCCATTATTTCATAATCACTTATTTAATTTTTCTTTTTTATCATTGTTTATTAATGGGGAAAACAAATGTACTCAAAGATTTTAGTGATAACAGAGAAATTCCATAGATAACTATTGTGGATTTTCTACTCCATTTTTTGTTCCCTGTATCCACTATTCCATTAAGAAAACCACAGTATTTGAGTTATGAAGAATGAGGATGTAGAAGAACGCAAGAACTTCGAAACTAATGTTTGTTATTGTATTCGTGTTGCAATCGAAGTATACATTAACTTCATTTTTCGTCACCAAAACAATGTCGGGAGGTATGTTAATTTATTAATTACGTTTGTGTGATTTTATTAATCACATTTAGAATTTGTGTTAGAGATTTCTAACCACTTATTCATTTTAAATTTAAATCTAAACAAATTTTTAAATCTAATTTGTGTACAAAAATAAAAATTCCATCCAAACAAATTTATGACCATAACTTTTAATTTTTAATTCCATAAAATAAATCTTAAAAATTTAGGTTCATTCAAACACCTCGATATTGTCTTTAAAAAAAAACTTTAACCAAATTCTGCTGCAATTAAATTTCGATGTTCATCCCATTAAATTCAATATTTATTTCATAGTTGGATGTTGGACAGAAGGATGTGTCGAATTGCAAAATTGTAAAAAGGAGATAATTAATGAGCCCTGCTACTTCCCAACCCCCCTCATCAAAACCCACAAAAACCCACAAAAACTGTTACAAGTTTTCAATAAATTCCATTTGCAGATCTCATCTAATACCCATTTCTTGGTTCTGGGTCCTCAAATTCAGCTCTTTCAGGATCTGGGTTAGAACAATAGCCCTATTTGCCCATCTGGGTTCGCTAAGTTGGGCGCCAAAATGAAGGTCTCGGTAGTTTCTCGCAGTGGAAGAGAGGTTGTTAAGGGCGGCATTCAACTGGGCGATTCTGTAAGTGCTTGGATTTCTGATGATTATAAGATGGGGCTTTAGGTTTCATGGGAATTTTTGTTTTATTGTCTTTTTTTTGCAGGCTTCGGTGGCTGATCTGCAGGATGCGATTTATAAGCGAAGTGAGTGCAAGATACTTGAATGCTTACTTTAATTGTTGCATATATGTTCTTATTAGCTTAGATTTGGTATTTTTATAGTTGTGAGTAATAGAATTAGAGTTTGCAGATGTTGTGCTGCCATTTCTACTTGTGGTTTGTCCCTTTTTAAGAATGATAGTCTCTTGACCATATGTTTATTGCTCTGTTTGTAATATGTTGCATAGAGTTACCAGGCAAAGGACGAAATGTTTTCGTAATAGCAAGTTGGTTTATTTCTTTCTTGGATGTGTTGGGGGAGATAGCCTGTTGAAACATATTAAATCATCGATCAATCCAAAAGTTTAAGCGGATAGGATGAGGTAAATTTAGTTGTATGAACCAACATTCCATTGCACTTGTGGCTTGGAAATTTTGAGAATGCTTGATAGAATTCAATATTAATTGGGGATGAAACAACTTGGTATGCGTTTGAGCTAAGGACCTCCTACTCTCATACATGTTGAATCACGCATCAATTCAAAAACTTAAGCCGATGAGTTGAGGTAGATATAATCATATCAACCAACATATTGTAAATTAAAATTTTTGGGGTTCAATATAATTGGTTTTTTAGCAATGATTCAATATGATTGTTAATGCACCTCAATAGCTTTAAAAATAAAGATTCTAGATGTTACATAGTATTCCCTCCCTGTCCTTAGCTAGGTTCTTTCTGTCATAAATTTTAGAGAAGAAAAACTTTGTCAAAAAATTGAAAGAAGGGGTATCTTTTTCAGTTCTTGAAATTATTCATAAATTTGTACTTCAAATCCACAAGGAGTGCATTAGATTATCTGCTAAACCCTCATGGTTACCTTATTAGATACTGGTCTACTTTGTAGTTCATCTTTTTTTCTTTTATAATTATTTCTGCATTTGCATATTGCCTTCAAGCTTTTGCTCATTTGTAGCTTGGCTGGAGAATTTTCTTATTAATAAATGAAGCATGATTTGTGGGCTTATGTAGATCCTTTTTCATTATCTACTTGATATTTCCTTTGAACTTCCTCATCTCAGTTAAGCTTATGCTTGATTAGTATTTCTATTACTGATGTTTGCTATTAATATAATTCCTTTAGTCCACTATAAGTTCTATGAAGAACGAAAAAACAAAAACAAATTTTGAATGGCTTGATAGTGTCTATTGTTCATCTTATAACTTAAACGTTTGGCATTTTTTGCCTAATATTGTTGTATGGTTCTTAAGAAGTTGCAAGTTGTCTGTCGTTTAACATGCATATATGTAAGTCGATGTAAGTTTATATGTACAGTGCAGCTACCTAATTGACTTGGTTCATTGAAACAGCCAAAAAGTTCTACCCGGCTAGACAACGGTTAACTCTTCCCGTTCAACCCGGTTCAAAGGAGAGGCCTACTGTTCTTAACTACAAAAAAAGCCTCCGAGAGTATTGTAGCGACAACTCGGACAACATAACTGTCGTTTTCAAAGACTTGGGCCCACAAGTTTCTTATCGTACACTCTTCTTTTTTGAATACTTGGGTCCATTGATCCTCTACCCCCTCTTTTACTACTTCCCTGTGTATCAGTTCTTTGGCTACAAGGCAGAACGCATCATCCATCCAGTTCAGACGTATGCAATGTACTACTGGTGTTTTCACTATTTCAAACGAATCATGGAAACATTTTTCATCCATAGGTTCAGCCATGCAACCTCGCCACTTTCGAATGTGTTCCGAAACTGTGCTTATTACTGGTCCTTTGGCTCGTATATTGCATATTATGTTAATCACCCACTTTATACCCCTGTTGGTGACCTTCAAATGAAGATTGGCTTTGCATTTGGTCTGCTGTGTCAAGTGTCAAACTTTTACTGTCACATCTTGCTGAGAAAATTGCGCAGCCCTGAGGGCAATGGGGGATATCAAATCCCAAAGGGATTTTTATTCAACATTGTGACTTGTGCAAACTACACAACTGAAATATATCAGTGGGTAGGATTCAATGTAGCTACCCAGACTGTTGCTGGCTATGTCTTTCTTGTGGTTGCTACTCTTATCATGACGAACTGGGCCCTCGCAAAGCACCGTCGCCTTAAGAAGGTATCACCCAACATAAATTTTTCTAGTGGTTTAAACTTTAATCTGAGAACTATAAGTTGATGGGTTAGAATCTAGCAATCAGTTCTACATTTCCAGTGAACTTAGGAACTAACCCAAGAACCAATAAATAGATCTGTAATATTAGTTGAAAAACTGAAACTAAGATGGTTGAAGATAGCACCTCTTGCTTTGATAGTCAAATCACTACTAAACTCAAAAGGTTAAACAGGTAGATAATATTTGTAAATTCCTAATAGAGCTTTGCTACAATTTGGCATGCCCCATGCTTAAACCTCCAACTCCTTTAGGCCGTGTTTGAGGCACCGGTTGGGTTGTTATAAACAATTAGTTATTATAAACAGTGAATTATTATAAATTCTTTCTTGTAGAGATTATTATAATATGGGATTATGATAAATGGTTCTCAGGATGAAGGTTATTATAATAGAAAAGAGGACATGATTAATCTCAAATGGGATACTAGTTATGTGAAATGACAACTTGGGTTTGGGCCAGTTACATAAACGGTCCCCCACACACAGCCTTAGAGGATAACTTCTATTTCGAGTCTTGACAACCCGAAATTCTCATTACATTTTTTGATATAGCTAGAGGCTGCATGCAGAAGGGGCTGTAGTTTTCGTTTTCTTAAATTTCTTTACTTTGTAGAGATAAAAGATGGCAACTTGGTAGGTTGGTTGCATTTTTGTAGTGATTTTGCCTCTCATTTTGACAATCATTTCCGTATCTGCAGCTGTTTGATGGGAAGGAGGGAAGGCCAAAGTACCCACGCAGATGGGTGATTCTTCCTCCATTTCTGTAGAATAGGGTCCATTCAAGTTGGTAGCTTTAAGTTTAAAATGTTCCTTGAATGACACGACACAACAGCATTCTTTTCGGTGCAATTTATGGACAATGGTCTTTTTGTTTTGTGTTGCTTTGGCGTCTTTAGTGTATTGTTGTTGGTGACTAATGGTTCCCATGTTTTCTTTTGATAGCCATTTGAATAATTCTTGGGGGATGTTTTGTTTCGGGCAATATGGATTATGGATAATTGAAATCTTTTGAAATATGAAATCTCGAATAATTGGAATTGTAAATATCTGACAATCTTATATCACCTTGATTATTTTATAGTAACATGTTTTCCGAAATTTGGTAATATTTGAATAATAATATTTATTTGATCGGAATTGTACTTGAGACGACTTAAACTTTCATATATGCTAAGAATGTTTTTACAATATTCGTATAATTTTTACATTAATTTAATATAATTTAAGCTCTTTTGTTAGATTTAATATAATTTTAAGTTTTATAACATACTTATGAGCTTAAATATTCTTTGCCCTATTCTTGCAAAGTAAAGGAAGGAAGAAAGGAGACGAAGAGCAATTGTTTCCTGTAAGGAAGAGCTTAGTAGTATTAATGTAATTTTATGATTAAAAATTTAAGATTTCGAATCTCTCTTTTCTCAATTATTGTTCACCAGAAAAAAGTACTTTTTTATCTAAATTATTATCGTACTAAAAAAAGTACTTGCATCATAATTTTTTTTATCTCCGTTATCGTTGAACTCAAGAAAGTACTTGCATCATAATTTTAACTTTTGCTAGTTTATTTTAACCTTAAGCCTAAAATTTAATTTTAGCACTCTTGTAAAAAAATTTAATCATAACATTTTTTTCTAAAATATTTGGAACTTACTTTAATACTCTACTAATTTTTTTCTTCTATTAATGAGTTTTTTTTTTCATATTCTATTCATGCAATTTCCTTAGTTTTTTTTTGTTAGACATGAAAATTCTCCTTAAATTTAATTAAAAGGATTAATGGCAACACTTAAAAACTTGTGGAATGAAATTCATCAAATTAATTGTTAGAATTAATTATTATACCCAAAGAGTTAGTGATGTAGTTATTTCATCCTTGATAATTCAGTTTAACACTAGGGTCACAAGATCGATTCCATAAATCGATTTCTTTGTAGGGTTTGTGGTCCCCTCCTCTAATTTTGTGCAATTTCCACGGACAAAAATTTTGGAATTATAATTAATTTCTTTATTTTATGAAAGAAAAAAAAAAGTGAAAATGGGATTGGAGAACTGAAAATTTGAGTGAGAATTTTGGGGAATGAGATAAATGGTATAAGAAATTTTCAATGAGGCCACAAAATAGGAAGTGCAACCCAACCAAATCGGCCTCCATGTCGCAAATTCCAATCCAAACTCCTTGTTTAAATTCCCCATTTTCATTTCACCATTTGGATGCCTTCATTTCTCAAAGGTTAATAATAATCCATTCCTTTGTCCCCTTTCTTTATTACAATCATCATACATTCTTGTTTTGTATTCATTAATTACTGTTTTCTGTACATACCCATCTCTTTTTTTCTTATTTTAATCCATATTGTTCTATCTTTTCTCTGCTTTCTTGTTCTTTCTTTTTGGTGAGGAATGGTGCCATTGCTATTCTACTGTTCTTGATTCAATGTTAGGATTTGTATTCTTTTTCTTTGAAAATTTCATTTCGTTGTTTGTTTATGAGTCTTACGTGATTGTTTGAATTGAATAGTGGCGTGTTGACTTAATTGAAATCCAATTTGGATTGGATCGTGAAAATCGATATTTGGCTTTGAGAGTCCTACTACATTGTATATAGGTTTGTGGTCCCCCGCCCCAATTTGAACTAAAAGAAAGTGTGGTGAGATGATTTCTGTACTAATTAAATTAGTCTATTATCTCAATGTATCATCAGGGCGTTTGGAGCAAGGAGATCATAACCTTTGTTAGTAAATAACTATGATCGGTGATGATTGTTGGTAGATCATCGATATTTTTACTTGATGTATAAATAATGGTTAGGAATAAGCATTGTTTGTGTTTGAAATCTAGATAATAGTCCAATATACAAGTTTGGGTGACGATAAATTATTAGCAATAAGATAAATATTCATTCCTTCAAAGTTAATCCAGTTCAGCACCATGGTCATTGATTTGATTTTAGAAATCGATATCTAACTCTCATTTATTTGAGACTAGTTGCATCCACTTTTGTACTAAAAAATAATTAAAAAAACAATGAAAGTTAATTGAGCAATACCCTTCTCCCCACTTGATTTGGAGGTCCAAAAAGACCTTAAGACTCTCATTTATTAGTTTTTTTTAGTTCAATAATATTTGGGAGTGTAGATCTCTCGAACCTATAATTTTTTAATTATTAAGACATACGTGATGACACTAGAATGTTCCTTTTGACGTAAAATCCTAAACTTGCTGCCAATATATTTGGTATTTGTATTTATTACGTGGCTTGGATAGTATTTTGGCTGTGCACCCAGTTTTTGTATAGTTGTTTCCCTTGAAAAATGGTCACAACTTTATGTGTAGATTGCAAATTTGTATCTCTACGTTCTTGTGAATAACCCCATTATTTCAACTGGTTTTCTTTACATTTTGTAGCAATGGCACAGTTAGATATTCAGAAATGGTGTCTGGGAATTGCTTCTTTCTTTCTTTTTTTAGAGTTCCAATGATATTTTTATAAAAAAAATTATTTGACAACATTTAGGAATAGAAGATTCGAACCTTATACATCATTTCATTGGAGCTATGCTTTTGTTGGCCGTTCCAATGATGCTTGTGTCAAGTCAACTGATTGTGCAACTTTTCTAGCAGGTATAAAAGATGGCAGATGGAGAAGACATTCAGCCTCTTGTGTGTGATAATGGAACAGGAATGGTTAAGGTATACTTTTGTTACAAAGAAGTTTCTCTTCTGGTATAGCTATGGCTATGGCTAATACTTTTTCTTCTATGTGCATTTTTCTAGGCTGGTTTTGCTGGAGACGATGCTCCCCGGGCAGTCTTCCCTAGCATTGTCGGCCGCCCTCGTCACACGGGTGTGATGGTCGGAATGGGTCAGAAAGATGCTTATGTTGGAGATGAAGCTCAATCCAAGCGTGGTATTTTGACCCTGAAATACCCAATTGAGCATGGTATTGTGAGCAACTGGGATGATATGGAAAAGATTTGGCATCACACGTTCTATAATGAGCTTCGTGTTGCCCCGGAAGAGCATCCGGTACTCCTAACCGAGGCTCCTCTTAACCCCAAGGCTAACCGTGAAAAGATGACCCAAATCATGTTTGAGACCTTTAATACTCCTGCCATGTATGTAGCTATTCAAGCTGTCCTCTCACTATATGCCAGTGGTCGAACGACTGGTAAGAGTTCACTATGCTATTCGAATTGCCTAAGTTCATATTATGAAGTTCATCGTAGCATAAATATTAGATGGTATGAGAGTAGTAGTCCATCTATCTTATAAATGCTAGGAGGTTTCTTCATCTTTTCAATCTGCAATATGTCACGTGTCTCTTTGGTTCACTATTCTTTAATCTGATCTCAATTTCATTTTTTTGGACCGAATACCCGTCTGGATTTAATGGACTCTTATAATAATTTTTCGGTTTTAAGATAGAACCCCATGTGTTTCTAAATGGTAGCAAAGTTCATTAAACTGAAGTTGGTATTCGATTCATAAATTTGAATCCAATCCAAGAGTGGTTTACTCAAAGAAACACCATCTTGAGGAGGTATGCTGAGGATTCGGTATAAAAAACCAATAAAACCAAACGGGTTTTCAGTTAAATAAAAATGGAATTGAGATCCAACCCAAGATTGGTTTGCCCAAAATTATTTTGAGAGTATGTTGAGGATCGATCCTCTGATTTTACACAACTCTACACACTAGTTATTGATAACAAAAAATCGTAGACCTTTTAAATCTCCAAGCAATTATAAGATAGATGGGCAAGAAATGGAGTGTGAATATTCAATGCTTTGATTTGATCATGTTCTTTTTGTATTATGTAGGAATTGTGATGGACTCTGGTGATGGTGTGAGTCATACAGTTCCCATTTATGAGGGTTATGCTCTCCCACATGCCATCCTTCGACTCGACCTCGCTGGCCGTGATCTTACTGATAACTTGATGAAAATTCTCACAGAGCGTGGATATTCATTCACTACCACAGCAGAGCGTGAAATTGTGAGAGATATGAAGGAAAAGCTGTCATATATTGCCCTTGACTATGATCAGGAACTTGAAACTTCCAAAACTAGTTCATCAGTTGAAAAGAGCTATGAGTTACCTGATGGGCAAGTGATCACGATTGGCGCCGAGCGTTTTAGATGCCCGGAAGTTCTTTTCCAGCCATCCATGATAGGAATGGAAGCTGCAGGTGTTCATGAAACCACATACAATTCCATCATGAAGTGCGACGTGGATATCAGGAAGGATCTGTATGGCAACATCGTCCTCTCCGGTGGTTCGACCATGTTTACGGGCATTGCTGATAGAATGAGCAAGGAAATCTCGGCGTTGGCGCCGAGCAGCATGAAGATCAAGGTGGTGGCACCTCCAGAAAGAAAATACAGTGTCTGGATTGGTGGTTCCATCTTGGCTTCTCTCAGTACCTTTCAGCAGGTAAAAAAATGCTTTCATTTTTGCTTTTACCTTATATTTGTTTTTCAATAATGTATATTGTTGTTTTTGGTGCAGATGTGGATTGCAAAGGCAGAATATGATGAATCTGGGCCGTCCATTGTGCACAGGAAATGCTTCTAAAATGACAAGAAACAGAAGGGTTAAGACTTGGGAGTTTTGTTTATGTTTTATGTCTCGAAATGACAGGCAAAGTTTTAGCCTTTTATTTTCTTTCTAGCTGTATTATCCTTCTCTATTGTTCTAATTATTGAAATAATTAGATTTCAAGAAGGTATTGGAGTTGGTTGACGAGACCATTCTTTTATTAATATTCATTTCGCTTACTTATCAAAATTGTTATGGTAATCATAATTTAAGGTTCAAGACTTCTATGTTATTAGATCATTATTCTAACATTGCTTAGAAACTGTTTTCATAATCATAATTTGTTGGTTGATATAATTAAATTTACCTCAATCCATCAGCTTAGACTTTTAGATTGATTGGTGATTTAACATAATTTAACATTAATTAAATTTACTCCAATCCATCAGCTTAGGCTGGTGGTTTAACATAATTCAAAACTCAAAACGATAGCAAATAGCCGAGGTATATGCAATCCTACGGTCAAATTCCTTTATTAATTGATATGAGATTTTGGTTACATTCTCAATAATTCTCCCCTCAAATATCGAATTTCTCTTTATGCTTGTCTCTTCTCAAATAAAATATTATTGAATTCCTCTTTATGCTTGTCTCTCCTCAAATAAAATATTATCGAATTTCTCTTTATGCTTGTCTTTTCTTTGTGTAGCATCCGAAGATTCTATCCTCCACTTAGAACAAAAATATGACCATTCTTTCAAATAGTCATATATTTAGTTCAACTCATACCAAACAAACTCTTCTCTAGAGTATCTTTAGTTTTTTCTTGTAATCGAAAATTAGAATTTTTCCTTTTTATTCCATATATATCCAAGTACCTACACCCATCCCAAGGACTGGATTTGAGACACAACAACTGATTTTACAAATAAGTTCACTCAAGATTTTCGAATCTAAACCTTTCAAAAGAGCATACTTTGAAAACTCATGCAAGCACTTCAACAAATACTTTTTTGATGTTTCAAAAGAGCATACTTTGAAAACTCATGCAAGCACTTCAACAAATACTTTTTTGATGTCAAGTTTCATGGTTTTTGTTCAGAACTTGAGAATTACCTTATGACTAAATGAGGAACATAGTTTTAATATCACTAGTTAAAGTTAATTAACCCACAACAGATGTTCATATTGATAGGATATTGTGCATATACCTTTAGTTGTCTATCAATTCTATTTCTTGGAAGACGAGCTTATGGAGTGATTCAAATACTCACCAAGTTCGAGAGTGGATATTAATAAATGTATTATTTACTATTTCAAGCGATCAATCGTGATGTCTGGAAAAGAAACTTCTAATCTGAGTTCAAAGAAAGATTGATAAATCAAAAGTTACCCGTTTAAAAGAATTGGGGTTCTCACTTCAATGTAACTCAAACAAACCAAACCAATGACAACAGCAAAACATCTCATATAGATAGATAAGATACATACATAACCATGTGAGAAACGAAATCGCAAATCAAATCGAAATGAACACCGGTCGTTCATGGATAGTTTCAAATAGCATTAATTGAGATTATTAAAAAACTATGTAACTTAAAATAAGTATATAAAGTTATAGAATTTCTTCAACATGCCCGTCTAGCTCAGTTGGTAGAGCGCAAGGCTCTTAACCTTGTGGTCGTGGGTTCGAGCCCCACGGTGGGCGTTATTTTATTTTTTATTTTTCCTGAACAAATAAAATTGGCCCAATTATTTGATCTATTGTTTGGGCCACACTAAATTTCGATTGGGCTTATAAGTCTTTTGCGTTAGGCTAGACTAATTTTCAAACTTAGGAGGTCTTTTGCGTTCTCCTACATATAATACTACTTTTTCCTGTCACCAAAAAAAAAAAAAAAAAAATTGTTTTTTTTTTTTTTTTTTTACTATCCAATTTGAAAATCAATGCATTAAAGCTCTACTGATTTGTTTTCTACTCAAAAAGAAAATAATAATAATAAATAAAGTTAAAGTGATTTGTTTTTTTTTTAAGATTGTGATTAAAGTGATTTGTGACCGTGAGGCAAAAATGCATCTCAATTTGAAATTAATTACCTGAGAAATATCAATTTATAAATATCAAGTTTTTCTAAATTTTTGTTTTAAAAAAAGGGCCTAATTTTAAAAAAAATGACACATTTGTCTAGTTAGATGAATTTACTTTGTGGATTTTCACCAACAAATTCTTTTACAACATCGATTAAAATTAGTGTCATTATATGAAGGGCTTTCTGTATGAGACTTTGTTTAGTAGAAATTGGTGCACGAATTAAGATTAACTTAGTCGATATTAAATTAAGCTGAAGTTTAAGTAAATTTGTGTTTGGTGTGCAAGTTTGTAAGATTGACTATTGTTTGATGTAGGAATTAAGTTAAACTGAATTTTTATTTAATATTTTTTATACATTTTTTAAATGTCTAGTCTTTAATTTGTTTTCCCTTAACAATAGATAAATGAAAAAATCACATTCATTTGAAATAGTAACAATATGATATTCATTTGAAAAAAAAAATGTCTATATATATTATTTATTTCAATTTTAACTTAATATCTATACTAAATTAAAAATATAACAAATTTTATAATTATTCAACCCTTTAGAAATATATCTAAATTATATAAAAATCATTTTAATTTAATTACTTAACTACAAGATTGATATAAATTTAAAATTAAAAAACAATAATAATTTATTTAGTACACCCTAATTTATAATATAACAATTTAACGGAATGGGTGGGTGGCACGAATTATATTTGGTTTGATGTTAATCCATTTTCACTCCATGATTTTGAGTGCATGATTGAAACATTAATTGTGCCGCTTAACTTACTTAAGTCTCGTTTAATAAACATATTTTTATTTTTGATTTTTGAATTTAAGTCTACAATAACTACTTCTAAATATATTTTTTCTTACTTAAATATCTAAATTTTATCTACGTTTAAAAAAAAATCAAAATTTAGAAGAAAAAAAAAGTAGTTTTAAAAAAGGCATTGAACCTGCGACTAAATTTTGAACTAAATTACTATCAAATAATGAAATCAAGTTCATTTTTTAGTTTTAGTCCACATGTTTATACCTTCAATTTTAAATAGCCAACTGATATGAAACACTAGAGACTTTGAGCCAACAATCAACAAGTTCTCTCATTCTCAAACAAGATTTTTTTGATGAGAATCTAGTTTTATATATATGTATATATTCGAGATCAACAAGAATATATAGAAGTGAAAAGTCTTCGACCTCTAATTTTTAAGGTCCCGTTTGATAATTATTTAGGCTCCCTTTGATAACTATTTAATTTTTTACTTTTGGTTTTTGAAATGTAAGACTATTCTTACTCAAATTTTCTATAATGTGTTCCACCTTTCTTATAATATATCCATTTTTCTTTTAAAAAGTAGGTGAATACTAATCAATTTTTAAAAACCAAAACAAGCTTTTAGATTTTTTTTTAATCCAAATTTTGGTTTGTTTCTACAAATATAGGTGATAAGTAGATTTCTAAGTAAGAAAAAAAATATTGTAATATAGTTGTTGTAAGCTTAAATTTCAAAAACCAAAAAAAAAAATTCAAATGGTTATCAAATAGGGTCTTCGTTTTTTATTTTTTGTTTTTGAAATTTAAGCCTACAACAACTAATTTACCATATATTTTTTCTTACTTGAATATTTACATCTGGACAAAAAAATTTGGACAAAAAAATTACTTTCCAGAAACTTGTTTTTATTTTAAAAGTTGTGGTTATCATTTACATACTTTGTTAAGGAAAGATGGATACATTGTAGGAAAGGGGAACACATTTATAAAAAATTTGAGTAAAAATAGGCTTAAATTTTTAAAATTAAATAGTTATCTAACACGGTCTAACTTTTATGTCATTGGAACACCACTCTCTTTGGTATAATTTAATATTAAGTAGTCAACATTCACCTAAGAGATACAAAAACTTCTTCATATAAAAAATTTGTCACAACCTAATTATCATGGAGTGACCTAATAGTCAAAAGAGAGTTTAAAAAAACTAAGAAGTAATGAGTTTAATTTATAGTAGCTACTTACCTAAAAATTAATTCTCAAAAAAATTTCTTAACATCCAAATATTATAAAGTTAGACGATATGTCACAAAATATTAGTTGAGGTACTTATAAGCTGGCTTAAATAGTCACCAAACAAAAAATAAATAAACACCTAAATTAAAAAGAAAAGAAAAGAAAAAAAACAACCTCCAACTATTATGTACCATAATGAAAAATGTAATGTGTCACACCATTATCCAATGGTCATGCTACGCAAGGAAGTGAGCATCACGAGAATTTCTCAATTCCAAATAATGGTGTCTTCTCTCTCTTTCAACCGATCAATCAACTAAAAAAAAAGTACTTTTAAGAATAGTAACAATTTGAAAAATATTTATAATATCACGAAAAAAAAACATTTAGCCTATACCCACTGTATTAATATATAATACTGTATTAATAACATATAACAATATATAATAATGTAAATTATATAGTATGATAAATATTAATTATATTATATATTTAACTATAAATACAAATATTTTCAAAATTTGTCTAGATTTATAATTATTTTGTAAAATTGGATTATCCACCACACAATTTCCCCCAAAAAATATTTGGAAGTAGAATGTCTCAAACCTATAACATTTGAGTTATTACGTCATACTTAATGTCTCTAAAGCACTATATATATATGTTTCTCAAAAAAAATAAAAGCACTATATATATATATATATATTAATTTTCAACTATTATGTGCTAAAGTGAACAAAATTCAATATTAAGTAGTTAAATTTCTCCACAAAGGTATCAAAATTTTATCACATCATAGAGTAAGAGTCTTTGGCATCAAAATTATTGTGAAGTAAAGTGATATGTCATGTGACATTAGTCAAGATGCACACAAACGGTCCGACGAACATAAAAAAAAATACTCAAATAAAAAAGAAAAGAAAAAAAAAAGTGTCTGACGAACATAAAAAAAATACTCATATAAAAAAGAAAAGAAAAAAAAGCCTCCAACTATTATGTAGCTAATGCAAAATGTGATGTGCCACACCATAATCCAATCTTCATGCGTGGCAAGGGAAGTAAACATCCTTAGATTTTCTCAATTCAAAATAATGGTGTCTCCTCATTTTTCTTTCAACCAATAAATCAAATCCAAAAAGAAAAAACTTGAACGAGTTTGAAGCTGACAAATTAATACGACAAATCAAAATTCATAGAAAATTCTTCATAATTAAGCCAAAATCAAGAAACCGTGTTTGGATGTAAAATTACGATGGAATTATTTCGAGAGATTATAAATGATTTTGAGTGAATAGAAAGATGAGTAATAGTAATAACTTATTTGGATGTTATTATTTATAAAGAAGTTGTAGTTAATAACTCGTTAAAAAATTGATGATTTTTGTAAATGAATTACAGATAAAGCTTGTTTGGATGTAGTAAAAAATGAATGATTGATTTAAGAGATTAGAAATGAACGATTAGAAATGAATGATTAAACATTAATAAATAAGAAACAAGTGGTTAGAAATGAATTATTATTTTTTAGTAGTTAGAAATAAGTAATTAGAAATTAATAATCATTTTAAATAATTACAATAGGGTGTTTGATTGTCATTGTTTGTAAAAGTTCGTTTGTAATAATTCATTAATTACCTTAAACAAACACCTCCATTGAAATAAAATAAAGAAAACTTACCAATTTAATCAAATTTAGAAAAATACTTCAAATATCAATTTTTTTTAAAAAAAATTTATCAACTATAGTCATTTGTATTAATGAGTATTATCACTTTATATATATATATATATAATTATGTATTAATTATCTAACGGTGACGGTGGACTGGAAAGATTACTAATGGCGCCACAAACCCATTCGGCAATACATTTGTAATTGTTCTTTGATACTATTTTCGTAGGAGTAAAATGCGTGGAAAAGAAGGTTAACTGTGACATGAAGGCTTCGAATTCCACTTAGTTAGTGGCGTAGTTGATGATGATGACTCATGAATAAAGCCGACTCAAAATGGGCCATCTTCTTCTCTCCACATCATTCGTCCCAACGGAGTTCGCGGAATCACAAAAAGCTATGCCTTCTTTCTTTTCCTTGTCCCTCCTTTTAATTTCCTAACCCATAAAGTCATTGTTGCGCTGCTGCTGTGGATTTTGACCTCAAACTGTTCGATGAAATGCCACACACAAAATAACAATGTTTCAAATGAGATCATTTGCTGTGTTTTTTCCAATTTTCATTCATGGGTTCTCTCTCAATTGTGAAATGAATGGGTTGTTTTTCGTATTGGAGTAATCAATTTGACCGTTTATGCTACTTTGTAGACACCCTTTCATGTCTCCGTTCCTTCGATGTGTTTCGGTACCCTAGGAACTCTGTGGATCCCTTATGTTTAGCGCATTCTAGAATTGGAATCCCATAGGTTATCTCTTCTGTATATTTGCAATGCAATATTCTATAGCTAATTCAGGATCTACCCAGTCTCATGTTTGGATGGACGAACTGACACTCATAAAAATCTCTATAAAACCCCTATCTCAATTACTCATAGCTTTTCTTTTGCCCAACCATTCATAATCTTTTATCTATCTGCCACAACCATTCATAAACATTCAATCCAAATAGGATTTTATCTTCAGCCAGTTGCTCATCACCACTCAAAACTCGACATAACCACTACACACTAATTAGTAAAAATGAACTGCAGGAACAAAATCAGAATTTGGAAATGAAGATGAGGAAATTGAGTAAGTAAGGAAAGGGGAGGGAGTTTCTGGTCGGTAAATGCAAAATCATCATAATTTATCTGTAATTACACACAGAATTCCATATAGTTGAAGAGTGGAACCTCTTCCGTTTCACCTTTCACAAAACTAACTGTGCAAACAATCAGAACAGAGACAGATTTAGGCACAGAGAGAATGTATGCAACCCAGTATAAGTAGTAATCCCACTAGTCTTATTCATTCTACAGTACAAATATTCATCTTGGAAAAAGAAAAGGGAAAGTGAAAAGTGTGAACAAATAAACCAATAACCATTACCAATCAATCTTCTCTGCTTGGTGATATGAGAAAGGAGGAAAATGAATAGCAATATAATGAGAAGAGCCTAATAAGCCATTGCAACAGGAGGCACAGCAAAGCTGATGGTTTTCTGATTAGGCATAGCCAACATAGAAGTGTGATCCAAGAAATCTTTGAGAGCAACAACAGACTCCAAAATGGTTCTCAAATCATCAGCACAAGAAAATCCAAAACACCCTTCTCTTCGAACTGCATAAACATAAAAAGTTATGCACCCTTTTCTGAATTTGAACCTTGCCATCTCGCAGCCACTCAGCCCTCTGATCATCTTCTTGTTCACTTCACCAAGAGGGATTTCTGTTGGCCAAACTCTGTCCATAGCTGCCTTCATGGCTTCATTTTCAAACACAAAGATAACAACTTTGGACTTTTTGGTGCCAAGTCCTAGAGTTAGGGTGTGCCAAGCATGGTGGGCTAGGATTGTGAAGTTTGTGGGAATGAAACCTGTGGCTGATGGGAACGGCGGTTTGTGGCCGGAATTCTTGGTGGTGGCCGGAAAAGAGAGGAGCTGGAGGAGCTCTAAAGCCCTAGCTCGCCGGATTGTGAAGGATTTAACGATGAATTGGCCGCCAAATCTTAGGCCCGTAACATCAGAGCTTGGCTTGAAAGACAAATCAGAGGCTGATTTTGTGGATTGGTCATTTGGGTGTTGATGTTTTTGCTTCTTATTGTTGTTGCTCTTCTTTGCCTCTGTTTCTTTCATGTTTTGTTCTTCTTTCTTCTCTGTTGTGGAAGTGATGGGCTTTGTTGTTTCTGCTGATTCCATAATTAAAGACCAAACTTTTGCTTTACATGGTACAAATCAACTGTGTGTGGTGTGCTTGCTTCCTTTATTTGGCTTCCTCTGTTTTTAAGTTTTTTCCTGTTTTATTTTTAAAGAATCATTTCATTTTCCTCAAGTTAAGCCCTTTGAGTAATTTTGAAAAAATAAATAAACATATAGTTTAATAAAATGATTTGGAATTCTAAAAATGATTAATCTCGTTGTTTATTACTGACACGTCAGGTCATCAATAGTTTTAGAATAGGATTATCAAAAGATTTATTTTTAAAAGTGGTTGGGGTTGGAGATTATATTATAGGTTAAATTAAGGTGTCGAGTAACCATCTTTATTTATGTTAAAAAAAAAAACATCTTTATTTTTATTTGGCCACTTAGCTTAATGATGACGAAGAAGGTTTCATCCTTAAATAATGAATTGTTAACTAATAAACATCACAATTCGTAAATACAGAAAGAGAAAAGGTTTGCATAAAGTTTTTATCAAATTTTGTATCAACATTATTGTATTTGGTAGGAATTCGATCTTAACCATTCATACCTAGATCAGATTCCTTCTCTCTTCTTTTTTGTTTTTTTAGTTTAAATTTGGTCTTGAAGGTTTTTTTTTTTTTTTTTAAACAGGTCTTGAATGTTAAGGTTAAGGTTGTCTGATATTTTGTTTCCCTAATATCAGATCTAAAACTATTTTGGAGTGTTTTAGTAGTTAAAAGAAATTTAGAAAATTAAAAAGTAATAAGTTCAATTTATGATGATTATATATTTATGAACTAATTTTCTATAATTTTTTTTTACATTTAAATATTATAGAGTGACAATATGTTTGTGGCAACAATTGAGTGTTAAAATTGTTTACACGAATAGAGCAGGGTCGCAGCTAAAGAGAGATTGAAAATTACAATAGTAATGAAGAGGAAGAAGAGAAAGAACGACACAATGATTTTACGTGGAAAACCCCTAAACAAATTAGGGTAAAAACCACGGGCAAGGATAGAAGAACTTTATTACAAAAATAGGAGTTACAACCTTCTCTCTACAAAGAAACAACAAGCTTTCTTACAAGGAGAAAACACTCTCTATTTTTATCTCACAACCTCACTTTAGATGTGGGAAGTCTTGGGATGATTTGGGATGGTTTGCCAACAAATGACATAACCTATTTATAGTGTCCATGAACTTGGGCTCCAAGCATCATCCAATGGTCCAAAATTTGCCTTGGTGATCAAGTAAAATGTATGGCTAGGATTTTGCCAACACTTCACTTTGGATAAGATTGTCTAGATATTTTTGACCAAAAGAAGTTCTAGAGATTTCTTTAACCATCTAGGATAAAGAGGTGAAATCTAGAATTTTCTTTAGGCTTTTGATCTTCTTTGGGCCATAATTTTTAACAATCTCCCACTTGGAGATTTGATTGATTCATCAATAAATCTCCACACCATTCTTTCTTCCTTGCCATCTCCATGTTGCTTATGTTTCTGCTAGGCCATTCGCGGATCGACACGAATCAAACTTGTCACCATTGACTGCCTTGGTCGGATAATCTGCTAGGTTTTCTTTTGTATGAATTTTCTGCATATCGAGTGTTCCTTCTTCCACTTTCTCACCAACAAAGTGGTACTGCACTCGAATATGTTTTGACTTGGAATGGAAAGTTGGATTCCTTGCAAGGTACAAGGCACTCTGACTGTCACAAAACAGAGAAATATTCTTCTGTTCGTGCCCGAGTTCATCCATTAACATTTTTAACCATCTTCGCCTCTTTACTAGCTTGTGTAGCCGCAACATACTCTGCTTCGTTGTCGAGGTAGCCACAATCGATCGCAGATTTTGAAACCCCAGCCATACTCCGCTAGCAAGAGTGAACACATATCCGGTGGTGGATTTGCTTTTATCAAAATCACCTGCATAATTTGAGTCAACATATCCTCTGACAATAAAGTCTGATCCTCCATAACATAATGCAACATCTATCGATCCTTTAATGTATCTAAGGATCCTTTTTACAGCATTCCAATGCTCTCGACCAGGATTCGCCATGTGCCGACTAACTACTCCCACTGCATGTGCAATGTCCAAGTGCGGTACAAATCATGGCAAACATTAAACTTCCCATCGCTTTGATGCATACGGTACTCGAGACATCTTCATCCTCTCCGCTTCCTCTGCTAGGGCACATACTAGAGGATAATTTGAAATTGCTGAGAAAGAGGGGTAGAAATTGGCTTACAGTCTTCCATGTTGAAGCGTCGTAAGACTTTCCTTAAATAGTTTCTCTGAGATAGCCACATCTTTCTATTATTTCTGTCTCGGTGAATTTACATCCCCAGAATCTTGTTTGCTGGCCCCAAGTCCTTCATTTCAAACTCCCTAGCCAACTGAGCCTTCAATTCTTTAATACTATCTTTGTTGGGGCCTGCTACCAACATGTCGTCAACATACAACAGCAAGATAATGAAATCTTTTTCACTAAACCTCTTGAAATATGCACAAGGGTCTGCATTAAGTCTGTTGTATTCAAGGCTCATGATGAAGGAATCAAATCTCTTGTACCAACATCTCAGCGGCTGTTTGAGACCATACAGAGATTTGTTCAACTTGCAAACCAAGCTCTCTTTTCCTTGTTCTTCAAAACCTTCTGGTTGGAGCATATAGATTTCTTCTTCAAGATCACCATGGAGAAATGCGCTTTTACATCTAATCGCTCCGGATGTAAATCAAATGTAGCACACATTGCTAAGACTATTCTAACGAAGAGTAAGTCGAACTCTTTGGAGAAAAGATTTCATTGAAGTCGATACCTTCTTTCTGAGCATATCCTTTTACCACCAATCTTGCACGATACCGCTCCATTTGATCATCATTGTTGCGCTTGATCTTATATACTCATTTGTTACCAATGGGCTTTCTTCCCTGTGGTAGCGTTACAAGTTCCCAAGTCTTGTTCTTATGAAGAGCTTCCATTTCTTCATGCATAGCTGTCATCCATCGAGCAAAGATCTCGAACTAGTCATTGCCTCTTGGAATGTTAATGGCTCTCCATCCTCAGTTAGAAGACAATATGCAATGTTACTCTCCATAGTATAATCAGACTGCCAACTGGGTGGTTTTGTCGTTCGGATAGAACGACGAGTCTCTTGTGACTCAACTGGATCTTGTATCTCGTGTGTTGGTTTAGCTTCAGAGTGGTCATCTTCATATTCTTTCTCCACATGTACTGTTGTAGTCTATGAGCTTTCATTGACAGTGCTATCATTTGCTATATGTTTCTTATCTTCCATGAAGATCACATCCCTGCTGATGATAACCTTGTGGGAAGTGGGATCCCACAGGCGATACCCCTTCACACCATCAGCGTACCCTAAGAATAAACATTTTCTGGATTTTGGATCCGGTTTTGTAGTTTCTTGGGTATTGTACATCACGTACACTAGACTTCCAAATATATGGAGGTTTGAATAATCAACGAGCTTACGGTCCATCTCTTGCATTGGCGTCTTCAACTCAATTGCAGTTGATGGAGCACGATTCACTACATAACAGGCGGTATTGACTGCTTCTGCCTAGAATGATTTGTCCAAGCCTGCAGCTCTTAACATTGCTCTTGTTCTCTCTAACAAGGTTTTATTCATCCGCTCTGCCACTCCATTTTGCTGAGGAGTGTAGGCAGTAGTGAACTGTCTTTTAATGCCTTGTTGATTACAGAATTCTGCAAACTCATTGCTTGTATATTCTCCTCTATTATCTGTCCGCAAGCACTTGATCTTCTTTTCTGACTGTAGTTCAACTTGAGCTTTGAATACTTTGAAGACCGAACACACATCTGCCTTCTTCTTGATTGGATACACCCAACACCTCCTGGAGTAGTCGTCGATAAAGGACACAAAGTACCTTGCTCCTCCCAAGGATGTAACTGGTGCTTGCCATACATCAGAATGAACCAATTCTAGAATATTTTTGCTTCTAGAATTTGATGTGCTGAACTTTAATCTGTGTTGCTTACTTGTAACGCAATGCTCACACAAAGGTAGAGACACCTTAGAGAGCCCAGGGAGTAGATTTTGCTCTGCAAGAACTTTAATTCCTTGCTCCGACATGTGTCCAAGTTTCTGATGCCACATCATTGAAAGTTGTTCACTTGAACTACTTGAAGCAACCGACGCCTCTCCCTCTTGAAAAGTCTCCCCCATCAGCATGTACAAGTTGTTGTCAACTTTTTCTCCCTTCATAAGTACCAGCGCTCCTCGAATCACTTTCATGACTCCTTTCTCCACCATAGCTTTGCAATCAAGGTCATATAGCTGACCTAATGAAAGCAAGTTCTTTTTCAGGCCTTCTACATGTCGCACATGTTGAATTGTGCGAACAGTATTATCATGGAACTTCAACTTGATAGTTCCAATACCGACAATCTTCAAGGCATGATCATTGCAGCTAAGCACGGACCCTCCTGAGATAGGTTCATAATGATGAAACCATTCTCGGCGTGAGGTCATGTGATAAGTCGCTCTTGAGTCGATGAACCATACATCGCCCAAACTCTTTCCGCCTTTGATAGTTGTCGCTGCTTCACAAGATAAAACATCACCTTCATTTGAGGTGCTTGCTACATTTCCTTAAGGATTGGAATCCTTTTTGTTTAGATTCCAACAATCCTTCTTCATATGTTCTTTCTTGCCACAATGGTAGCACTTCATGCTCTTCTTACTTCTTGATTTTTGCTCCCACTGAAGCCACGTTCCATTGATCTCCCTCTTGTCACCACCAGAGCCTCTGTTTGTTGTGAGCTTGCCAACTTGTCTTCTCTGTTCTTGCACTGATTTTCTTCTTCAAGGACAGCAGCTCCAATATCATCAAAGTTAAGGCAGTCGGTCAGAATATTATTTGTCAAGTTGATGACAAGTTGATCATATGAATCAGGAAGACTTTGAAGTAGAATTTCAGCACGTTCATTTGAATCTATTTTATAACCCAACGACGTGAGTTGAGAAAATAGAGTATTCAACGTGCTCATGTGCTCTGTCATTGGAGTAGATTCTGACATTCGAAGAGTATACAGTTTCCTCTTAAGGAAAATCTTGGTGTGAAGTGACTTGGCCTCGTACAGCTTGGTGACATGTTCCCAAATCTCCAGTGCAGTTTTCTTCTCCTCTATGCTTGACAAAACTGCATCTGCTAATGCTAGATGTAAATTTGCAATAGCATTCCCGTCCATCTCATTCCACTTATTATCATCTGTGATGTCCGCCGACCTCTTACTGATGGCTGCAAGACAATTATCTTTTCTAAAGATAGCCTTCATCTTCATCTTCCACAACGAGAAATTGGTCCCGTTGAACTTCTCAATCTCGAACCTTGCTGCCATTGCTTCTACAGCGAACAGTAAACAATCCGCAACCCACGTACCTATCAACAAAGGTGAAAGTATCTAACTTATTTTCTGATGTGGAGGATCCACTTTTAGTGGCAACCACAGAGCATACGATAAGTAGATAGTTACACCAAGAAACTAGGCTCTGATACCACTTGTTAAAATTGTTTACACGAATAGAGCAGGGTCGCAGCTAAAGAGAGATTGAAAACTACAATAGTAATGAAGAGGAAGAAGAGAAAGAACGACACAATGATTTTACGTGGAAAACTCCTAAACAAATTAGGGTAAAAACCACGGGCAAGGATAGAAGATATTTATTACAAAAATAAGAGTTACAACATTCTCTCTACAAAGAAACAACAAGCTTTCTTACAAGGAGAAAACACTCTCTATTTTTATCTCACAACCTCACTTTAGATGTGGGAAGTCTTGGGATGATTTGGGATGGTTGCCAACAAATGGCATAACCTATTTATAGTGTCCATGAATTTGGGCTCCAAGCATCATCCAATGGTCCAAAATTTGCCTTGGTGATCAAGTAAAATGTATGGCTAGGATTTTGCCAACACTTCACTTTGGATAAGATTGTCTAGATATTTTTGACCAAAAGAAGTTCTAGAGATTTCTTTAACCATCTAGGATAAAGAGGTGAAATCTAGAATTTTCTTTGGGCTTTTGATCTTCTTTGGGCCATAATTTTTAACATTGAGGTGCGCCTAAATTAGCCCAAACAATTATGACTATAAAAAACAAATAGGCATCAATTATTCTATAAAAAAAAAAGAAAAAGAAAATAGGCATCGAGATTTCATTTTATACATTAATTTGGTAAATTCTTGTAAAAAGATTTATTACACTTTTAATTAAGAGTGTGTTTGCTTTAGAATGAGATGATAAGAGGTGTTGAGGTCCAACACCTTATTTGACCCAAGGTGTTCATCTCACCCATCTACTCATCTCTTTTTTTGATTTCCTTAATATTTTTATAACTTTTTATTTGTATTTTTTTTACTTATTTTCTTATATTTGATATATTTGTAGTTATATTATTATTATTAATTAAATATATTAGTATACCGATATATAATTATAATAATTATACTATTATTATATCAAATATTTATTTAAATACATTTAAAATTTGAAAATTAAAATAAGTAGATATATATTTATAAAAAAATTAAATACTTTTCATTTTTTTCTTGTTTAATCATTATTAATAATAATAAAACTTAATGAAACTTCAATTATTTAGAGATATATTAGAAATATCGTATTTATAAATTTGTAATTAAAAAAATTATTGTTATTAAATTATTGGTATAAAATCATATGTTTCTTTTTAATATTAAAAATATGTATATTAATTTATAATTAAAATAACAATTAATAAATTTATATAATTTATAAACATTGAATTTTTATTCCTAATTTACGATAAATTTTAAAATATTGAACTTAATTTGTTTGTTATAAAAATGTGATTCAAAATTGTATTCTCTTACAAAAATAATTTGCTCCACTAAACTATACTTTAAAATAATAGTAGGAGTGGATATATATATATATGGATAAATTAGTTTAAATAATATTGAGAATTTTATTTGTTTATATATATATATATATATAATACAATTATAAGTTTCACGAATTTTATGAGTCAATATAGAGGTTGCAATCAATTTTACATTAAAAAAACAACAACAATAAATTCCAAATTTCGTGGAGGAAAGTTTTACTTTCATTTAATAATTATTAACAAAATGTTTTTGTCGCCAATTTACTTACAAAAATAATAACAAATTACAAAATTTATAGGTGTTAATGATTGTTTGAGTGTCAATGTTTGATTTATTGTTACATATTAATCAATATATTTTATTGACAATTCTTTCACAAATATGAGTGTGAATGTATGAAAAGTATAAAAAAATTAATTTATTTTTTAATAAAATAAAAATAAAAATTGCTATCAATATTTTACAATGACTAATTTAACCAAACAATTTTATATTTATTTTTTAATAAATAAAATCTTTTTTATTTTTTAAATTTACTTTTATTATTTAAATCGAACAAATCTTGAAAAAAAATAAAATAGGTTAGTCAAACTTCATTTTTATTTTGTGAAGTTTTGTGCATTATTATTTTTTTAATTCAAATGTGAGAGATTTGAAACTTTAATTTTATGGTTATTAGGTCTTACATGATGTCATTGAAACTAGATTTTCTTTTCAATATGAACATTAATATCATCAAGGACGGTATAATATTGATTTTAGATTAATTACAATTTATTTATGACGAGTGGTTATATTTTTATACTTATGTTAATAGCTAAAAATTGGAGAATTAATTTAATTATTAAAAATATATATATAACTAGTTTAAAAAAAATTGAATAAGATACCCTAACATCTCTTATCTAGTCTCTTCACACTTCAAACAAAGTTTTTTTACCATCATGTCATTTCACTCTATCCCAAATAAGATTTTCCTGTTATCTCATCTTATGTCACTACACTCCAAACAAGATTTTTTGCTGACACCTTATCTCATCTCCTCTCATTTTAAACTATTTTTTTATTTCTCAAAAATAAATTGGTTCAACAGCTCTTTCATATGAAATTGTTACAATTGTGTCCAAATGAGTAAGAAATTGCATGTTTTAGAATATTCCTACCATTTTCAAATTTAGTTGTTGAGCTAAAAAAAGATACATTTGTTTTCTTTATTTTGTTTTTTTTATTATATTGTTATTCCTAAATGTGGTGCTAATGTACACATATGGTGGTGAGAGACTTCTAATAAAAAAAAACAACTTTAAAATAAAATTGAATAGTAATCTTGAGGTTGTAATAGGAAAAACAAAATGGAAGATCTAGATTGATGTTTGTCTTAAATAGTTTGGGAATTAGGAGCAAAATTTTCAACCCTACAAAATGGAAAATTCTAGTTTGTTAGGTTACCATGAATTTCTAAAATATGGTTTACAATGAGTCCAATTACATAGGAGGAAGACATGGAAACCGTTACCCTAAATAGGAAAATTACTTAATCAAGAACTTCATTTGTTTCCCAACTTTGTTTTTGTTTTGTTAGTAGAAGTTGGGGGAAGGGATTACAAATACTGAATTTAAATATCATTATTTTCTTGAGTACAAAGTGGGGAAAGGGGGACCAACAAACACTACATAGAGGGCACAACTACCCCGATTTTTAGACTCAAACTCGTGATCGTGGAGTTGAAATGAATTAATATCAGACAAGATAACCAACTGCGCTACTAATCCTTAGTAAAATTTAAATATTATGATATAATAATTAATCAATATTATATTAGAAGCCTTTTAAAATGCATTTAATAAAAAAAGACAAACGTTATCTTAAAATTCTACTTTCATCGAATTATACATGGTATTTAAGTAAGTAATTAAGGCCCTGTTTGATAACTATTTTGTTTTTCGTTTTTTGTTTATGAAATTTAAGCCTACAAGAACTACCTTATTATACATTTTCCTTATTTGGATATCTACATCTTACCTATATTTTAATAAACAAAACCAAAATTTGTTAACAAAAAAAAGTAGTTTTCAAAAACTTGTTTATGTTTTTGGAATTTAGTTAGTATTCTACTACTTTCTTAAGGAAATATGGTTACATTTTAGGAAAGATGGAGCACATGATAGGAAATTTGAATAAACATAGGCTTAAATTTCATAAACAAAAAATAAAAAAACAAAATGGTTATCAAAACGGGGCCTAAACTAAAACCTTTTGATGATTAAATTGCTTAATTTTAGGGTGCATGCTATTAGATTAAAATATTTTTAGTAAGTTACACTAGGCGTTATTAACTTATTCTAATTTCATTTTTGAAGAATATGTGACTAATTAGAATATATATGCAAAAATTGAAGAACCATAATACATTTTCTTAGTGCCAATACTAGTAATTGCTTAAGTGACATCAATGTATATCTAGTGACCTTGAGATCATAGGATTGAATCCTTCCATCCCAAATATTATATCCTAAAAAAAAACATTTTTTTAGCACAATTTAATGTATTTAAAGATTGGCTTGAACAGAGTTTTTAAGATTCGATTCAAAGAAATTAATAGAAGTGTTGTATTGAACAAATTTGGTTTGTTTTCTATGTTTTTGGAGAGAGATAAGGGAAGGTTAACAAATGGACAACCTAGAAGTCCTTTCCATAAAGGTAGTTTCCTTCTAAAGGAACCATTGCCTTTAATCATATCATGAGAAAAGAAAACTTGAGAGAGGCCATGAGGAAAGACCTAATAAATAAAATAACCTTGCAAGGAGGGAGACATTATGGCCCTCACCAAAAGTTTGTTCAACTCCATTCATGTCATTCCCATTATTATACATTATTTTTCTCCTTTTTCATTCCTTGAATTAATTATTATAATTCAATACCTTAGGTGATACAAGGTTTTTATTTATATTTTTCTTACTTTTCACTTACCCTTTTAATTAAATATATATACTTTAGTCGGTGAAGCTTTGAGTCTAGCACATCTCAACTATTTTTAAGAGAAATGATTTGATCTTAATAATATTTGATTGTCAAGAAAACACATAAAAAAACTCATTTTCGGATAAGACCTTTTAATTTTCCAAAATTCTTTTCACTACTTAATCTGTACTTACAAATTTGAATTTCTTTTGTAAAATCAAAATGACTCATTGAGCAATTATGCCGAGGATTTGGGATGAAGCCAAATCCATGACTAGATAAGAGAAATTCATAGTTGAGTAAATATTCTCTAAGAATCAAGTTCGGTTTCAAAATAATATTCAAATTTCCCTCACAATCCCCTTAAAATTCATATTCTTACATTCAAATAAACAAGACAAATTAATTCAAAATAACCAAAAATTAACAACTAAACCTGGTGTCAATAAGAACACAACTCTAGCTACATCTCGTACAACCAAATAACTATGAGGTTATATATATAGGTTCAAATTTCCCTTCTCCAAATGTTGTTGAAAAAGAAATAAAGAGAAAAATAAACTTGACTAATTATCTAGCATCCCATTTTACTACAAGGTTCATCAATAATTGTTATAAGAAAAAGGGTCATAATGACCATAAAAACTTTCATAGATAAGCTTATCTTTAATAAGAAGGTCACAGTCCCTCAAGTAGGGTGAGGTCTCGGTGACAAAATTAACCAAACAAATTACTCCACCAACTAAGAATAGTCATGCACAACCATCATTAAAAAATTAAAGAAAATAAAATGTGGCTCAAATTAAGTCATATAGATAGATATGAAAAGATACATCATGTCTTGATATGACCTAAACTTTTTTTCATCTTTAATATAAAAAAACGACTTAAAAGAAGATCTTCATTCAACTATATATTCTGCCCTCAATATGGATTAAGAGGTAAAAGAAAATTGTATATATCTCTAGGCTATATATTGTTTTTTAAACATAAAAAAGAAAGAAAACGAAACTTACAAGTACAATTTAATGGACAAATGCTAGTTGATAAGAAGAATATTGTTTTAAGAATTAAAAATCCAAATTTTATCAAGATAATTTTGGGTAAAGGGCTCTTGAAGGTCTACATCTAATGCAATAGACAGATTACCTAACAATGATTATCAATCACCAAAAAGAGAAGGGTGTTTGTTGAATAATCATACAGGTGGAGAAGGTGAAGTTGGTTTTTGTATTTTAAATGGTGAACATTAATCATCAAAACTGTTTAAATCAATAATGCTTTTTTGTTTTGAAGCCCTAACTTTTCATGTTATTTTGCTTGCTTGAGCACTCAAGCCTTCATTATTTTTTATTTTATTTTTTTGAAAGCCTTCATTAAATTAACCAACTGTATTGCACCTCATTTTAAAAGTTAACAATGGAACATGTTAGTGATGAAGTTGATTATTTTGTGTGATATTAATACATTTCAATTTCACTATCACCAGTTTTGAAATCAGTTGTATCCTCTATATAAGGTTTGTTGGTTCTCTTCCCTCAATTTGTACTAATTTTTTTTTTTAAGTTAACATTCTTTATTTTATCTTTGCTCCTTGTATCATATATGTTGGATTTTTTTTGTTTTTAACTATTATCAGATGTTTTACATTTAAAGATATACTAAAATTTACAAATATACTATCTGGAAATGTCCTAGACAAGCACAATCGTGACACTAAGGCATATTTTTAATTTTAGTGGGACATTATGTTGCTCATAGTTGTTGTATTGGTGCTGGACAATTTTAAATACAAGAATTGAAAGGTTGTATACATATTAAAAAAAAAAAAAAAAAGAATCCGAAAGAATTTAAGAAAAAAAATAGGAAGAAATCTATCCCAGTTTAAAAAATTCTTTAAATATTGAGATTAAATTCGAAATTTGAAGGTTAAAAAATTAGATAGAAGCAAATACTAATTTACAAAATTAAAGAGATATTTTAACCTCTATTTTGTTCCATGAAAATTTATTATAAAATCTAGCTTTTTTTTTTTTTTTTTTTTTTTTTTTTTTTTTTTTGAGTACTAGTTTAGCCATTCTTAAAATACCAACTAGAAATGTCTAATTTCAAAAATTGAAAGTATATAGAGGAACTAAAATCATATGAAAAATGTTTCAGAAAAAACAACCTTATCGAAAGGAAGAAATGACCGGATATTAGTTTCATTAGGTAAAGTTAGGCCTCATGAAAAAAAAAACGAAAAAGAAAAAGAAAAAGTCAGGCTTTGTATGGGTTTTGTTCCGTGAATTAGGGAAATAGCTACATTAACCAAACCTATTAAATAAATATCTACTCTGGTAGAGAGTTAAAATAAATGTCTAAATTCAATTTTTTAGATTTTTTAAATAATTAAATATATTATAATGAACTCTTGTATTCTTGAAATTAATTACTTTTTTTTGGAGTTAATTAATTTATTTTAGATATTTTTAATAACACCTAAAAATCAAATCTACTCTATTTAAATTTAGATCATATAATAACCACGAAATCTATTTTTTATTTTAAAAAGTAAGAAGCAAATATCTTTGCTAAAAGAATAGTTGAATTTTTAATTCACAATTTTGGGAATCGATTAATAATAAAAAAAAAAAAAATTAAGAACTGAAATAACTATTTGAAGGTTTATTAGAAATGCTTACCTCCTTTTACATCTTGGAATGTAAATGCAAAATAATGAATTTAAACTTACATCTTGGAATGAAGAGGCGTCATTGAATTTCAACTTACATCATAAAGCCCCTGGTCAAAGACGATTGGAGGTATATATGCATACATCTCCTAAAATATTGGGACGTGAATGCATCATAATGGAGATGAGAATAAATTTGGAATAAAATCAAATCAAATCAACCTACTATCCTCCTAGGCTTCTTTTGTTTGGTTTTTGGAAAAATGTACAACTATATAGTTCCCTTAGGACGATTGCAAGTACATATGCCTACATTCTAGCTGAGAATGATAATAAAACTAAAATTAAATTAAAAAAGTCAACATACCATAAGTCTTCCCTTTCTCAAGTTTCTCATTTGGTTTTGAGCAAATGTATGAGCCCATAGCCAAAGACGATTAGGGTATATATGTGTACATTTCCGATTTCCTTACCCTTTGAGATGGAAATGCAACATAATCGAGATAAGAATAAAACTGGGGAAAAAAAAATCAACATACCTTCAAGTCTTCTTCAATTCAGCACAGTTCCCAGAAAACCCACAAAAAAGGATAAATATAAGACTTATATAATTTATTTAAAAAATAAAAAAAAAGTAGTTTGTTCATTTGTAGCGGCTTGAGTATGAGGGATGTATAAAAAGCCAAAAAAAAAAAGGAAATGAATAAATTCTCCATCGACAGTGAAAAGTCGACGAATTTAAAATAAATCGTGTTTTTTAAAAAAACACTAAATTTATGCAATCGACGATTGAAAACAATAAGAGAGAAATACAATCAACTACGAGGACAAGATGAACATGGGTCTCAATGGTGTAAAAGAAAAGGAAACTTCCGCAGAAGTCTAATTAGAATTTGTTTTCAGATCGGTCACCTTGTTCCTTTGTCTTGGTAGACTATTTGTGGCCACGAGTCAACCGCCCAGATCTCCATGGATGAAATCGATGAATTTCACGAAAACCTTCACAGAAGCTCCTACTTTTAAGATGCAATGGCGATGAAGATTCTTTTTTAAAGAACTAAAAAATATTAATATAATATCTTACATTTTAAATTTTCTCCTTAAAATCTGGTTGATGGGCAGATAGTTTGAGATTTACATAATTTTTATTTTTGAAATTTTGATTTAAATAATTACTTGACTAATTAAAAAATTAATAAATTAAGGGCAATTATGGAAAACAAAGTATCTATTACCTCCTTCCTTTTCGTTTTAGATATCATACTACTCTAAAGTGTAGTGTGGCTTAAGTAGAAAATTATTTTTGGACTATTTTATCTCTTAAGTCATACTCTAAATTACGAATATGACATCTATTGGAATATAAAAAAAAAATTAAATGCAAATAATGTAGAAGATAAGATAAGATATTTTTATCAAATCTCATAGATTTTATTTGACATTTTATATTTTAATTAAAATAATAAATTGAATTTTTCAATCCTATAAATAGTTTGTATTTTTTTTATAATAAGTTAACTTATTTTTTGTTGGATCATTTACCTTAATATAAGGTTTCATGGTTTTTTTTTTTTTTTGATATCCGTGACTGTCCGGGCCAACTTTCGCGCACCTTAACTAATGTCACGGGGCATACCGCCTGACCCTACAACATTTGGATGCCAAAGAAACCCGTAGGAAATTAATTCCTAGGTAGGTGGCCACCATGGATTGAACCCATTACCTTATGCACCCCAAGGCCCTCTATGACCAATTGAGCCACTCCATGATGGTTATTGTTGACTGAGATATGGAAAAAAAATTTATTATCATTTGAGGTTAAAGGTAGGTTCATAGACGTATACTAATAAATATATTTAACTTATTTATATTTATAATTATAATAATGATATAACTCTTATAAATTTTATAATTTAAGAGTAATTGGTCTATTAATAGATAAATTGAGAAAAAACTAAAAAACATCGATTGTTAAAAATCAACAATAAATTTTAATTTTAATGCGATAAATTTTATTAAGTTTTTTTAAAATAAAATATTAACTATTTTTTAACATAAATGCGAATTTTAATAAATTTAACTGACGTGAAAAAATGGTTATAAAATTTAATATTAGATTGAAATTATTATTGCAGGATTTAAATTTAGTGTAAAAATGCAGGAAACAATTTATAATTATAATTATAATTATAATTATATATATATTGCACTCAATTAACATATTTTATTAAACATATATATATAATTTATTATTTAAAAAATTATCACGTGCAACGCCATGTTAAAATTCTAGTTTATTTAAATGTTGTAAAAGGCTAGCTATTTACTTAATAATTTCTAAAAATCTAGCTATATACTAATTCCGAAAGAAAAATGCCTAATTTTATTCCTTTTTCTTTTTTATTCTTTTTTATTATGCATCTTTAAACAATTAAATTAGGCTAACTTTTAAAAAAAAATTAAAAAAAAATTTCTAGATATTCATTTAACTGAAATGGTTGATAGAGAAGAAGAAATATAATAAATTTTATATTTGTATTAACTTGTGCGAGTGTGTAATACAACCTCCAATTTACTCTCATGATTCTTTCCTTCTCATATATATATATATATATATATATACATATATATATATATATATACATATATATACATATATATATACATATATATATATATTTCAAGGTCATCAAAGTTGGTTTTCATTGTTGACTTGTCTCAAGGGTTTACGTTTTGTTCTTGATGTTGACTTGTCTTAAGAACTTTACCATTTATTCTTGAAGTTAATTTGTCTTGAAAGTTTTGAAATTTATTCTGAAGGTTGACTTGTCTCTTACGGTTTTGCAACTTATTTTTTAGGTTGACTTATCTCAAGAACTTTGTGACTTATTCTTGAGGTAGATTTTGTTAATGTTGGATCCACCTTTAAATCTTGTTGATCTTTAAATGAAAGGCCTCTTATTTGTTTTTTTTGTTTTTTTTTTTGTGTGCTTCACTTGAAGAACACAACATGTATTTTTCATATTTGAGCGATTTGGTTCTCAAATCGTTTGACCTTCAAAAAAGTGCTTTAAAATGTGTTTAGAAAGTCTATGTTTATGTATTCTCATTAAAATTTTAAATTTCTAACCTTTAAAATGAAGAAGTCCTCTATTTATATAGATTATATGTATAGTGAACGAACTTGAGCGGTCTTTGAGTCCAACTATGGGACTTGGACCTTATTGGCTTTAGGGGTTAGTTTGGGTTTATTAATGATTCTTGTTTATTTGGACTTAAATTTTAAATAAACCTACTTTATGTCGTCGTTTTTTTAAAAATAAGTTCAAATTGTTTTTAGAATAATATCAATTTGTAATAAAAAAATTAAGGTTCTTTTAATAACCCTTTTATTTTTAGTTTTTAGTTTTTGAAAATTAAGATTACCCCAACTACTTAGCTATATATTTTTTTTTATTTGATATCTATACTTTAGCTATATTTGTAGAAACCAAACTAAAATTTGGATAAAAAAAAAAGTAACTTCCAATTTTTTTATTTTTAAAATTTGGTTAGCATTCATCTACTTTCTTAAAAAAAATATTGATACATTTTAAGAAATTTGGGTAAAAATAAGTTTAAACTTTAAAAACAAAAAACAAAAACTCAAATCATTTTCAAACGGGATTTAATTAATTTTGTCATTAATTCAAAAACGATAATGTGCCAATGGCCAAAATTTCTTATCTACCTTTTTGTCAAATGAGTGTACAATTTATTATGTTATTCTTACTTATCGAATGAGTTGATGGTGCAGTTGGTTAGGATTTCATATAAAAGCTGTTCTTTTTGTAGGATTTGTTGGTCCCCTCCTCCTAATTATATACTAAATAATAATAATAAATTAACTCATCACTTCACATTTTTTTTCAAATTATTTTTAAAATAAATCTAACAATTACTTTAAATATGTTTGAATTTGATCGAAGATTCTCAATGAACCAAATAAAGTTATCAACCGGTTATTATGACCCCGTTCGATAACCATTTTGTTTTTTGTTTTTGGTTTATGAAATTTAAACCTACAACAACTATTCTTTCAAAAACTTGTTTTTGTTTTTGAAATTTGGTTAGTATGGATACATGGTAGGAAAGATGGAGCACAATAGGAAATTTGGGTAGAAATAAGCTTAAATTTCATAAACCAAAAATAAAAAAACCAAATGATTATCAAATCTGGCCTATATTAAATGAACTGATTAAAGCTATCAGCTTAATTGATGAATTGATCGAATGCTATTGACTATATTGATTAAATAGTGAGCATATTGATCATTTTAAATGTTTTATGCTTTATACATAATCATTTTTTTTTAAAGTACTATAAATTATTTTTTTTACTATACACGTAAAATTCACTAATTTTTTCGAATACGAAATTCAACCCAAAATACAAAACTACATTAAGAACATAAATTTGAAAATTTATAGACTTTAGTTTAAATCTCTTAGCACTAATTAATATTAATTCTAGGTTCTTAATCTTGATGATATTTTTGTTATAAAATAATCAAGAACAACAAGAACAAAGTAGAGAGAAGAGTGAGTTCTTTATTATTGAGTTGTAACATCAAAGGCTCCATACAATCCTATAGGAGCGCATGGAGTTATGGATATTTACTCCCCCTCATAGAAACCTCATTTGATATCTCTAGGTCATTACCTTCCAATATTGAGTTTTAACTTCTCGAATGTTATCGTAGGTAATGCATTTGTGAATAACTCTGTCAAGTCATCTTTTGAATAGATTCGTTTAATAGCGATATCACCATTTTCTTCAAGATGATAATTATAGAAAAGCGTTGGTATATCCTTCTTTGATTCGTGATATATATGTTGTATTGTCATTGTATAATGTCGTTGGACGATATTTGCTACAAGATGAGCCACATGTTTCACGAATATGTTCAGTCATTGATCTCAACAATGCGCATTCTTGACTAGCTTCATGAATTGAAGAACATCAACAATATTTGAAGAAGTTGTTGTAATGACCTACTTTACAAGTCACTGTGATATAAGAGTTCCACCATAATCTGTTTAAGATCTAACTTTGTGGGGATTAGATAAATATCTTAACTATGTCTCAATATTTTTTTTTGTGGAAGAAGAACTATATCAAGTTAGTAAATTTACTGAAAATGTAATATCAAGCTATGTATTATTAGCTATATACATAAGTGCACCTATTGCACTAAGATATGGTACTTCAAGACCAATTAGTTCTTCATTATCTTCTCGAAGACGGAATATTTCTTATTTAACATCGAGTGATCAAATTACCATTAAAATGTTCAATGGATATGTTGTGCCCAAGTAAACCTTTTCAAAATTTTTTTTATATAAGTTGATTGATAAATAAATATCTCATCAGCTAAATGTTCCACTTGCAGACCAAGACAAAACTGTCTTTCCAAGATCTTTGATCTTAAGTTTTTTCTTGAGATATTCAATTGATTTTGAAAGCTCTTCAGAAGTTTCAATTATATCAACATACACAACAATAATAACAAAATCCAACTGTGATTTCATTATAAAAACACATGTACAATAGGGTTATTCTTATACCTTTTTTTTTCAACAAGAATTCACTCAGACGATTATATCACATTTGTTCGGACTATCCATATAAAGATCTTTGTAAATCGATCGAATAGAATTCTTTAGAATTCACGTATATGATTATGACGTTTTTAATCCTTCAATGATTTTCATATAATATTCATTATCTACATCCAATAGATGCATGACAAACTTTTCATATACAGTCATGTTGATTAGATATCTCTCAATGCTATTGCATCCTTTTAGGCAATAAATGAGACAATAAGAAACCCGTAGGAAATGTCACGCTTTTTTTATATCCGTGACTGTCCGGGCCAGCTTTCGCGCACCTCGACTAATGTCACGGGGCATACCGCCTGACCCTACAACATTTGGATTCCAAAGAAACCCGTAGGAAATTAATTCCTAGGTAGGTGGCCACCATGGATTGAACCCATTACCTTATGCACTCCAAGGCCCTCTATGACTAATTGAGCCACTCCATGATGGTTTTCGTTTTTTGCCATTTGCTAATTGGAAGGATTTTATATGATAGGTTGTCAGCCGTATCCACATAAGTGATGCTACATGCAAAATAGCATGACCCCATATAGATATAAGAATCTTTGCTCTCATAAATGGTTTCGTTATACCATTTCGTGTTTGAACATAAACTATATAAAGGTTTAACACATTTATCCCAAGGAAATAACTCATTAGAAATGTATATTCACCAGCATTCTCAATATAAATACTTAAATCTCACCATCGAGAACTTGTGCTTTTAATTTATTCATTTGAGCACATAATCTTGCAAATGCAAGGTTCCGACTTAATAATAGGCACACGCATATGATCATCTTCTGGATGCATTAAGACAATAAAATATCAAGTGCTTTCTTTGGTGGATTAATATATTCACATATATGATAATGAAGAGCTCAATCTCATTTTAGCTGGTGATGGCGAGAGCAAGCATCACATTACAGTTTAATAGATGGAAGAATCTTTTAGTTCTTTAATACACATATTCATATGTATTCTCAATAATTAATTTCATCGATATTGACTCGACATGACTCATCATGCCACATAGTAAATATATATGAATAAATGAACTTCAGGTTCATCCTTGCATATATTTCAATAACATCAATTATGTGCATAATATAATCTTGAAGAAAAACCTAGCAGCTTTTTAATATATGTTTTTCATTTAGTAGACTTCTCTTTGATTGATCAAAATATAAATTTGCTCTCCTAGACAAAAAAAATTTATTTTTCCAGCAATTTCAATCAAGTCTTCATAACTTGATATAATATTGATTTTTGACTTAATTATTGTCAATCCTGAAAAATAGTGTCTACATGTATATTGTTGCATTCTTGCTTTGCCAAGAATAAACGCGTAATTCTTATTCTTTGGTGAGATTAAGAAGAAGTTTGCAATATCTAAATAAGTCATGTTTGATCAAGTCAAAATGATTAATCATCTCTTCAAGAGATTCCAAGAAATTTATAACATACAAATATGTTATATTTTAAGGGCTCAAAAGATTAAATATATCTTCAAGAGACTCAAACAAAACATTCCCCATTTTTATTCTTCATCAATTATTGATCACAATCTCAATCTCAACCTCATAACTATTGGATTTTAACATTCACTTTGGGCAATGCCAATTGTTGGTTGAGATTCATGATTGTCTTATCCAATGCTTATTTGTTTGATTCAATTTTAAGAAGATGTGATTTCTTATCACAGTATTTAGAACTTCTTCCTTAATATGCTCAAAGATGAGCATATTTTATCTATGAAAGGAAGAAAATATATCCCCTTTGAAATATATTCATCACTTTAGAATCACTTATTGATTCATGATGTGTACTTATACATCCATATATCAAGTGGACATTTCTTGATTAAAAACTTCACAACTCTATGTGCATCCAATCAAAATGAGCAATTCTCAATTTGAAATAATGCAACTTCAAGGCATTCAATTAAAATGAGCACTTACCTACACTATGCACTTCAACATTGTTGATGTAGAAAATTCTTTCTACTTTTAGTATTGTGTTTATAATGCATGTTATTCATATATATATATATATATATATATAAACATGCTCTCTATGTAAAAAAATTAAAAAAAAAGTTATTAAATAATTTCTTTCAATAAATTTAATTACTACAAAACACATAACACATAAATTTAACTTTAACTTCTAAAATACATCAACCTATATAGAACCATCCATAAATAGAGTTGATGATATAATCTTTCTTATTTTGTCAAAATCATTATATCATTTGAATGCTTAAAGATTGTTTTAATCTTATTACAAGGACATTTAAATACTATTAGAAAACATTTTAATCCATATCAACTCATGGATACAAAAGCTATAAATAATTCAAATGTATGTTGTGTTAACCTTATATGAAATATTTCAATTAAACAAACATTTTTCATGCAATAAAATAATTTAAAGCATGTATCATCAAGAATAAAAAATAGAATGGGACTAGTAAAAACAAATAGGCCTTTTATTATTCAACCAAATTTATTTGGGGTGAGAGTGATCTAAACTCATAACCTCTCCTTCACAAACTCATATTTCATATCAATTAAGTTATGTCTTTGCTTTGTAGACACGATACTTAAATTCAAAATTCTAAGAAAAAACAATCCACATATGGCCGATTAAAGAATTAGATAGATAAGTAGATTACAATATCGAATACCTCCATGTTATACTAAAATATCAATTTCTAAAATTGATTTAACCATTAAACTCTATATGCTCATAAAAATTGAAACTTATCACATATATAATAAGAATGAACACATTCGAATTTATTATTTGAACTACAAAATTTCAAGTTCAATATATGCATGAAATAAGTTGTAGACAACAAAAAGAATTCAATTTTACAACTAAGCCAAATAGTTAACATTTTGAGCATATCATATAAAATCAAGAGCAACATAAGAACATGAAACAAGAATGATAGTATATAAAATTAAGAGCAACATATGAGCTACAACAAAATAAAAATTATTAACGATCAAAATATGCTTAATGTATATATGCGAGTTGTTGAACTCATATACATTGTACGCATAGAACGTTTTAACACAAATCATAAAAATAAGTAAAAGACTTATCTGTAGCGAACAAGGTGTTAGAGACTCGTGCTGATAACGTGTTATAAAATAACCAAGAACAACAAGAACAAATAGAGAGAAGAGTGAATTGTTCTCTATTATTGAGTTGTAATATCAAAGGCTCCATACAATCCAATTTATAAGATATAGGATGGAGTATGTTACAAAGCTGCTTAATACAAATGTAGTAACTCATGAGATATAACTCTTGAGATGTTATCCATAGGATATGTAAATTCACTAACATAATGGGGGATTTGGTAACTTATAGGAGCACATGGAGTTATGGATATCCATCCATGTATAACAATTTTTATATTTTTGTAAGAACATTTTCTTATACTTCATAGAAATGTTAATATTAACATGTAAGATTTTTTCTTTAAAAAAAACCCTTAAAAATATATGAATTAAAAGGCATTGCTTATCTTCCATAATTTTTAACTCCACAAATAAATTAATAATAATAATAACAAACGAATTGAAAAAATGGCATAAATATTCACATAATTATAAAGGAGAGACAAGACAGAAATTCTGAAGAAATTTATAGTGACATGGTGTTAAGAAAGTGGATTCAGCTTTCATTTGAGCAATCAATAAAAAAAACAACAAAATAGAATACATAATAAATGAGATAAAAATGAAGAGTTCCCTAACCGCCCACAAAAACAACAGGCGAGGGGGAGAAAATTGGAAAAGGCAAATAAAAAAAAAAGAGAAGAAACTTTCTAACTCTTTTGTGTGAATATATATGTGTATATATATTTAAAATAAAGTTTTTAAAGAAAGGAAGAACCACAAAAAAGTAAAAAAGAACCAAGCAGTAGTTTCTCTGTTGTTTGTTTGTAAGCAGCAGTCCCACACCACAACACTCAAAAGGCCTTTTATTCCTTTTTATTTCCCTTCTACACTTTTGCAGCTGCATGAACCTCAGAAAAGCTCATCTCTAGATTCATACACTTTTATTTCATTCTCTTTACCCAACAACCAAAAACAAATCAAACTCTGCCATACACAGTTCGTCATCGTATCGTCAAAACTTCTCAGATCACGGGGTTCTCAACAACGAGTGTTGTCGCCTTTCAAACTTTATTTTCCTGATATTATCACCGTTCACCGGCCTCAGAACCCGATCTGTTTCGATTTCTGATTGGAGCACTGATTGAAGTCTCTTCAAATGCCCTCTGCACTGCTTGTGGGTCAAGATGTCGCTTCTCCCCAATTGCTGCTGTTCTTCTGGGTGAAGCATTCTCTGGCATGGTGACTGCCATTTTGATTGCAAGTATGCAAGGGATCTCCATGGAGGGAGTGGCATGGAGTTTAGCTTCAGTGAAGACTTAGCAGCTTCAACCATGATGTGAAGGAACTGCTTAAGTCGTGAGAATGAGCCAACATAGATTACGGGAAGCGAATTCAGTATCCTATCATATGATTCAACTGCCCTGGCTATTTCAAAGTGGCTTCGGAAGTCAATATCGATAATCAATCGATCAGAGCTTCCAGAGGTGTTAACAACATCGATAAACTCATGATCTCCTGTAGATGGAAAGAGCAGAAACCGTTATGTCAAATAAAGAAAAGGTGCAGTTTCAGCCTCAGTTCTTCATAAACTCAAGTATCAAACTCCCACAAATTATACCCTCAAGCACTACTTAAAAAAGCAGAGAATAGAACTTATGATGGAATAAATTACAAAAGAGAGGCTTATTCTTATGCTAAAAATATGAATCTATAAATAAAAAGTAGTTAAGCCATAACCACACACTAAAAAAGTTGAGTTCTTGTCTTTTTTATTTGTTATTTCAATAGAAAAATCTCCATCATTGAATGTAAATCAATAAGGTTGCAAGGGGATACCTCCAGGGACCTTGCCAACACCCTGCCATCTGGTTGTGCACACAGCAGCATCATAACCAGATAGTCTCAATAGCTTTACCAAAGAAAATTGGATGCAGCTGGCATTGCAAGGACCGGACTTGTTAATGTTCAGATCCTTTTCATTCATTGACAAGGCGAGCGAATGAACCACCGAAAGCAAATCACTTTCATATTGGGATAAGGGACTTTTAAAGAACTGGCAAAAACAGACAATAAAAAGTGAGAAACTCATTGATTTATACCTTCCACATGGTCCGATCATAACAATATGAAGACAGTACGAAATTCTAAAACTATATCGATGCAATTCATGTAATAGATTCTGAAGAAAACAAAATCCAACAATTCAGGTAGAATGAGCAATGCATAATAGTAATTTTGTATAGAGATATATGTTCTTCATAAAAAAAAAGAAATGCTCCTGGGGTAAATTAAGATCCAAGGTACTCATTTTTTACCAAATTTAAAAAGCATTGTATTATTGAATTAGCAAATGTCTAAAATTTTCCATCCATAACCAAATAAATCACCTTAATTTTAACCAATTAAACACTAATAGACAGAGACGATCATGAGTTGACTTAGTGGTCCAAGAGGTCCTTAAGAAACATAATTTTTTTTTCCTGAAGTCAGAGATTATGGTTTTAGTTCCCGGTTGATTGTTTTGTATGTTTAAAACAATTTCGAGTGGTCACTTACTTAGAAATTAATTTCCTTCCAATTTTTTTCGGTAAGAATAGTCGAGACCTGGTGAGTGCCACTCACCGATATGAACAATAAAAATAGAATAACTTACAAATCCAGACACAGAAGTACAAAGTTATTCAGGCTCCAGAAAAAATTATGAAACTCCAGCCAAAACAAACTTTCAATGGAAAAAGTAAAAACAACAGTGTCAAAACCCAACTAGACATCTCCAATGGGCAGTCGCCTTCATGATTTTAATTTCAATCCTATTTCAAGTGTATGCCAGTTTAGCCAACAACTTAAAATGTAAATGCTTGATCTTGGCTCCTCTAAACAATGGGTTTAAAATAATTCCTTTGAAGGCTTAAATTTGATTCCTTGTTACCTAATAAACAGGCAGCAGAACCCCCAACACGGCAGGTAACACCCACAAGAAGGTAATGAACAAAAATCTCATTTCCAGCAAAAAAACAAAAATGCAAAATTCTATTACTTCTAAACGAAGAAGGCACAACAATTCAAAATTTCCATCCATGGAGATAAAAACATCATGGGAAATGTTCAATTTCTAGAAGAAATACAATAAATTTTTTTTTAAAAAAAACACCTCAGTTTGAAAATTACAATCATATCCATCAAAAGAAAAAAAACAGAAATCATATAATTACATCCATACATCCTCCACAACCAAGCTAAAAGGAAATCATTCAATCTAAAATCAACAAAGAAATTACCAAAATCTTTTCAGCAAGATGAGGAAGATCAGAGACAGCAGAATCGCTATCACTGCTACACCAAGACTCAGCCCCACCGCTCCCATTTTCCAAGAAATCACTCACCATAAGAGCCAAATCATGCTCACTATCATGGCTAAAACCCCCCATTTGACCAAAACCCCCAATTCCTCTTCCGCCACAGCCCCCCAACTTGACCCACAAATCCCCACCCGAAACACAGACCCGGCAATCCATTCCAAACCCCAAAAACCCGTCTTTTTCCTCCCCAATTACAACAAATCCCCAACCCCATTTCCTCGATTGGGGAAAATCATCGTCCTACACGAGGGTTAACGCCAATTTCGGCGTTTGGGGGTTTCAAGTCTCAATTTCGCAAAATTCGATAATGGGTATTGGAATTGGGGCGTTTAATTGAAGATTTCGAAACGGGGATTCAAATGGGTAGGGCGCAAAACCAATGCAAAAAAATGATGAAACCTTTATTCTCTGTAAAAGCCAGAAGAATGAAGGGGAAGGTGAAATTAATTTAAAGGCGGGGATCAAAAGTGAAAAGACGAAAGTACCCTCTGCGATTCTTGATGACCAAGCAAAGCCTGTTCGATTACGAGGAAATAACGCCAAAGTAGATAAGGGGAGAAAATTAATGTAGTTTGAATCTAGACGGGAAATTAACCAAATTCTTCTCGATAATTTAAGCTTTTTTAAAAAAAAATAAATAAAAAAAAATTGAATGGAGTGTGAAACTAAATTAGATTTTGTTTTCACCCAACTACGGATATTAAAAACCCGTGGTTCTCTTTCCTTCATGATTGGTTTCTTTTTCGGTTCTAATTTCTGTTTCTAAAAAAATAGCTAAATTGTTTAAAATGCTTTCAAACAGTGATTTTTGTTTGAATACAATCTCTAAATTTGACGACGTTAAATAAAATTCCCTATATTATTTTCAAGAAAAATCTCTATATTTCATTTTAAAAGAAAATCTAAAATACATTTTGCAATGAAAATTATTTAAGATGTATTAAGATAAAGGGTTAGTAAAATTTCACATTTGGATAGCTAAGAGGAGAGAAACTCTAAGCTTGAATTTTTTTTTTTTTTTTTGTTAAAAAGGTACTTTTTGAAAGTCTCTAAAATTATCTTGTACAAAACTTTTCATAAAGCTTTTATAAATTCATAAATTATAAACTATTTCGATACAATATCATTTCTACTCTAATTACTAATAGTCTATTTGACTTAAACCTTTTTTTTTTAACAAAACCACTTATAATTTATCAATCCAAACAAAAATATATATCACAACTACTCATAATTACCATTCTAAATAAGTTTTTATCTTCACCAAACTTATTTATATTCCTCATAATTATTACTTTCATTTAAAAAAAGTTCCATCCAAATACTTCCTTAAAAAAAATCAATCAACTTTCAAAAATACTTCTCCAAATAATAATAAAAATATATATATATATACACACTATCATAATAAAGGGAGCTGTCAACTCCCACGCGCAGGGGTTTGATTTAATTTTACAGATACCATTGCAACAAAACTAATATTTTAGAGTATTTTCTATAATCTGGCAATAAGAAAAAAATGAGGCCAGATAGATTATTTTTTATTTCTTAAAAGAAAATTTTAATTTTGATGAGAATCACATATGATATGATAGGCCAGCTAAGAAGAGCACAAAAATAAACCCTATTCCTAACATAACAAGACAAGGAGAATATAATGGGACTGGTTAGGTTAGTAAATAAAATTAATGGTTAGGTAATTAGCAATTTTTTTTTTGAATACATATTGAGAGAGGGGGACAAATACCGATTCTCTGGCTCGAAGTTATGACGCTGGTATTGAATTGGTTTACAACCAAATAATAAAACCATTGCGCCACTGACCCATTCGATATGTAATTAGTAAATTAAATTAATGGTTAGGTTAGTAATTAATTAAGTTAATGGTTTAGCACACCCTGGAAAGTTGAGTGCATGCCAAATATTGGTTTCCTTGGTCTAACATGAGGCTCTAGTTGATCAATTTTGTATGTCTTACCATTATTGTGAAAGATGGACATGAAACAAAAGTGAAAAAAAATCATTTTATGTCAAGTTTTACAAAAAAAAAACATTAACATATGATAAAAGTTATTTTGATTATTTTAAAATTATTCTCAAACATATTATTAAATTATACCAAATTTTAGTTTAGATTCAGTGTTTGAGGGTATTAAACAATCTTAATATTAATTTCTTGCTTTCTTTGGTCGCAATTATCGGCATGTTTTAATAATGTATAGTTGCTTGATCAAAATCGAACAATAAAAAAAGTAAAAATTGGATTACATATTTAAAACATATATTTTTGTTGTTTATTTGAAAAAAGTGATTATTTGTTTTATCTTGGTGAGTAACCATTATTGTTGTCCTTTGTTTGCATGCGTATTTGGAGGATTTTTACCATTTCAAAAAAATAAAGTATTTGGAGACGATTTTTTTTCTAACAAAAAGTAGTTGTAATAATAATAAAACGACTATATTTTTTAATTCTTTTATTTGTCTTTATTCAACAAATTTCCATTTAACTGAATGAATTAGTGGCATAATGGTTTCAGTATTCGGTTGTAAACCAGCTCAACACCAGCGTCACAAGTTCGAATCTAAGAGTCGGTATTTGTCCCCCTCCTCCTATTCAAGAAAAAACAAAAACAAATTTCCATCTAAATGAAAATAAATTAATTCTAATAATTTTAAGTTTACCACGCACATAAACTTTTCCATCTTTTACTAAATCTAGTCTACTCTCATATTCATAGACTAATTTTCTTTTAAAAAGTTACTATTCATAAAATTTATTATCATACGTGAACAATCTCATAAATTATAGTGTATATCTAATGATTTCTTAATAAGAAAATATTTTAAACAAAATTAATTCGTAAATTTTAGTATTAAAATTGTGCATATAAATTATAATTATACCCCCATTAAATATGACTAAAATCTATAGAACATAATCTTTTTCTCTAGTTTGATTTTTTTATCAAATAATTATGAAAAGTTACGATGAATAAAACTTCAGAAATACTTCGAATGGATTAGTGATGTAATGGTTTCATGGTTGTAAACTAATTCAATACTAACGTCATAGTTCGATCTCTCGAATCGATATTTGGTCCCCTCCCTTTTAATATATATTAAAAAAAAATCTTGAAATACTATATAATTCAATAATTAAGAGAACATGTGCAAGTCCACTACCTTCAATAATAGTGAAATTAAAAGAAAAGTGGATACTTCACAAATTACAAAAAAAAACTATAAATATCAAATTATTAACAAAAATTTAATCAAGTTAAATTGATAATCACAAAATTGATGACTTAATTAGGTGAAATAAATGAACTCCAATCAATTAAATTGATGGCTTCAATTAAATTAAATCGATTGAAAACACCTAATAAAATTATTGGAAAATAATTAAACTTTAAATATTTTCCATATTTTGTTTCAATCATATATTTTCCATTTTTGAAATATTTTTTTAAAAATTATTATAATTAAAATATAATTTGTTATCTACGACCATTTTCATATTTAAAAAATGATATGAAGCAAAATAATAGATTGATATTTTCTATCTAAAAGAAAAAAGGTCTGATATTTTACATTTTGTTGTATTAAATAACAAAAACAAAAGATGTGAGACAATTAATTGATATTAAGCATTTCTCAAAAAAAAAAAATTGATATTAAGCACAATAAAAACATAGCCACCTAATCCTTACCAAACCTAATCGGCTGCAAAGGATAAAATAGTTATTTAGAAGAGATCTACACTTAGGAGACCAAGTCACAATCAAACATCATGAATCAGACAGTTCTTTATTTTATATGATCTAATGTACTAGATATGATAATGGTGTATTTATATTAAGATATTTTCCTTTTTTCTAACATATATTTAATTAATTCACCTGATGTATATGGCCCCAAACTTCAAAGTATATGATTCTTTCTTTAAAAATATATCTAACTTAGAAAAAAGAAAAAGGCTAATAGCAACTGTGCTTTTTTTAAAAATAAAACTGAATTTTATGGATTAATTTATAGATGAGTCCTAAGACTTTTACGAGAACATATTCTCAAAACAAATGAATAATGTTTGTGTTTTTTTTAAGTACAAACTGGAGGAAGAGAGACCAACAAACCCCTACGGAGAGGGTACAAACGTGGAATTGAAATGAATTAACACCAAAGAAGATAACCTAATTGCATCACTGATGCTCAGTATTAATGTTTAGGAGGAGGGAGGACAAATACTGATTTCTTTGCTCAAACCTATGACGCTGGTGTTGAATTATTGATTTACAACCAAACAATAAAATCATTGTGCAGACTCATTCTGAATAAATTCAAATTTATTCTATTGAATTAAGTGGGTTTTTTTTCTTCATATTTTCATCGAAAATATTTGTTAAAAAAGGGTTTAGAATAAAAGCGAAAAAAACTTCAAAGAGATGTGGGAGTTAAAATTAAAATTAACTTTGAAATAAAAAAGAAAATGAAAAAAAATTTAACTAAAATTAACTTTGGTTGGAGAACTCAAAACTATAACTTCTAATTTTTAATATAGACGCCATTCAACTTTGATTTTGTGTAGTGTAATTTTTATTAAAATAATTACACTTTGTTTTCAGAGAATTCCAAAGATATTCTTAATGTAGCGCAACAGTTTAATGTAATGCAAAACTACAATACTTTATCTATGTCTAGCATTATAAAGTTTATTGTTTATTTATTTCAAAAATAAAAGTTGAAAGTTTGTATATATAATTTGATTTGGAAGAACGAACCCTACAACTTCTTCTGTCAAACTATCATTAAGATGTGTTCTCTTTAAGAATAAAGAATAATAATTAGGTTAGGTGTAATTTAATATGGTTGTTATCATTTATTTCATTTTAAAATTTATCGTCAAAATCATTTAGCGTCCGTTTGATAACCATTTCATTTTTCGTTTTTTATTTTAAATTTTAAATTTTTTGTTTTTGATTTTTTCTTTTAAAAAATAAAAATTGTAAACGTTTGATAATTCATTTTAATTTTATGTTTTTAAAAATGAAAAACCAAAAAACATGTTTTATAATAAAAATTTTCAAATACCTCATTTTGTTTGGATTTTCTAGTTTTTTACTATTTATTCTTCTGGTTCTTTTCAAATTTTTTTTAAAAACAAAAACATAAAGTCATTTTGTAAAGTTACTTATTTTTAGTTTTTAGAATTTTTTTAATATTTTTAAAATTTTAAAAACAAAAATGTCATCAAACAATACTGTATAATTAATATACAATACTGTATTAATAATATAAAATATTATGTTGATACACTAAATTATACGGTACAATAAGTATTAATTATACCGGGATATACATATAAAAAAAATTAAATTTGGCTAGATCTATTGTTTTGTGAAATTTGACTAATCATCCCAATTTGACTGTTCGAATTTCTCCATCTGTGACTATAATTAAAAAAAAAAGAAGAAGAAAGAAAGCAACTCAATTCACATAAACAGGTTCAACGAAACTTACCTAAAAGTTGTATGATATTTGGTATAATTCCACTCAATATTTGTATTAAAAAAAGGGGGGAAATAAAAAAAAATAAAAAAGGGTCGAGTGGAGCACCAACGGCAGAAAAAAGCATATGAAAATAAAGAAAACGAACGCATAAATCACATGATTTGCATTGACACTTTTTTGTGAATTTAATATTGAGAGACAGGGTGGCTGCGGTGGCACCGTGGACCAGCCGCCCACGTACAGATCAGCAGTCAATTCGAGGAGCCGTGACACGTGGTTTTTAACCCCTACAATTTGGGACCATAAATTTTTATTTATTTATTTTTCTTTTCTTCTCTTTCATGTTTCAAAAATCATACAACATAAATGTACATCCTTTTGACCGACACTTCTTTATCCAACATTTTTTAAGTTAACCTCGCAACCAAGCTGATTCTTTGATTGATTCTACTACAGTAATGTACTCTGCTTCGGTAGATGAGAGAGTAATGACACTCTGAAAAGTTGATTTCAAACTCACTGTGTTCCACAACAATGTGAAGATATAACTTGTAAGAGAAGGCCTTTTATCAAGATCAGCACATATCCAGTGATTTGATTATCTTCTTCGTTTGTCAAAGTGTGAATACAAGAGACCTTGGTCAATGGTTGCTTTAAGATATCTAAGCACCCACTTAGCAGTCTCCCAATGCGGTTTGCCAAGATTGCTCATAAACCGACTTATCATGCTTAAGGAATAAGCCATATTAGGCCTGCATGTTACCATTCCATACATCAAATCTCCCACAAGGTTTGACTAGGGGATACTCTTCATTTCTTCAACTTCCATTTCTGTGTTTGGAGACTTATTGGTACACAACTTTATTCCTTTGTTTTGAGGACTCTTTGAGACCATAGATGGATCGCTTCAATTTGCAAACCAAGTTTTCTTTACCAACTACCTCGTGACCCAACGGTTGTCTCATATAGATTGTTTCATACAACGTGCCACATAGGAAAGTAGTAGCGACGTCCATTTGCTCCAATTCCAGGTCATACTATTCAACAAGAGAAACAAAAACTCTTATTGAAGTATACCTAACTACTAGTGAGTAAACTTCACTATAATCTATTCCCGTTTTTTGGGTGAAACCTCGGGCAGCTAATCGTGCTTTATATCGATGATCACTAATACCTTTGACCCCTGGTTTAATTTTAAAGATCCATTTGCATCCCACGAGCCTTTTGCCAATGGGTTTCTCAACAAGGTCCCATGTTTCATTTCTTACCAAAGAGTCAATTTCAGAATTCATGGCTTAGATCCTTTTTTCAAATTTTTTTAATCTCATTGCTTCCTTATAAGTACCAAGTTCTAGGCAACTCATCTCTTCATCATGATCATTGCAATTTAAGGCATATTCAATGTATTCTACTTCTTCTATATACCTTGCTGGTGGAATTATTGTTCTACGTGTTCTATCTCTGGCTATCTGATATTGGTCGAGTGAAGTAGGCTGGTGGATAGGGACTGCATTTGGTTTAGAAGCAAATTAAGATGGTGCTTTAGATTCAATATGTTGTTCAACTGGTGGTATCTTGCGTGTGTTGGAAGCTTCTCCATCATCTTTTAATTCTATTTCAAATGAGACTAATTCTACATCTTTATGCTCCAATTCACTAGCTGTTTGAATCCTTTTAAATGGCATTGAGTCCTCATTAAAAGTGACATCACAGCTCACGAAACATTTGTTGTCTCCTAATTCCAATAACCACAATCTATAACCTTTTACCCCTCTCAACTTTCCTATAAAGACACACGTCTTGGCTCTAGCATCCAACTTGATATGTGCAAATGCCTCACATCCAAATATTCGAATGTATTGCAAATTTGGAGGTCTAGATGTCCATCCTTCTTGAGGAGTTTTGTTATTCAAAGCTGTGCTAGGAGATCGATTGATTAAGTATACGACTGAGTGCACGACATCTCTAAAAAAAACCTTGCATCCCAGAATTGGACAACAAACATCTCACCTTGTTAAGTATTGTACGGTTGTAGCGTTATGCTAAACCATTATGTTGCGGTATTCCTGACACTATCAGATGTCTGTTAATGTTGTTTTCTTTGCATAGGTCTATCATCTTATAATTGAGAAACTCTAATCCATTATCAATACGAAGTGTCTTGACTTTCTTATCCATTTGATTTTGAATCAATTTTAACCATTCCAAGAACTTATCATTCACCTCATCTTTTGTCTTCAATAGAAATACGCATACCTTTCTTGAAAAAACATCTATTAAGCTTAGAAAATACCTTGCTCCACCATTTGTTTTAACCTTTAAAGGCCTCTAGAGATCTACATGAACATACTCCAAAATTTCTTTTGCCCTATATAAAACTGTTTTGAAAGCTTTCCTGGTTGACTTTCCCAATACACAGTGTTCACAAAAAGATATATCAGAAAATTTCTTTGTTCCTATTAGGCTTGTTTAGACCTTGATTTCCAATGTGACCCAATCTGGCATGTCATAGCAATGTTTCTTTTGAAACAATTGTGGAAACTATATTAGTTTCCCCCATAATATTGCCACTTCATTGGGCCTCAAACCAAGTTTGCTGTCAATTTGATTGCATTATCTTTACATATTTTCAAAACACGATCCTTGGACACAAATTCATATCCACTTTTATCAAATGTACCAAGAGACATGCGATTTCTCCTTAAACTTGGTACAAATCTAACTTGAGACAATTGTTTTATTGATCCATCACTTGAACATAACTTCATGTTTCCGACACCTTGTATTCTTAATTCTTCATTGTTTTCTTTAAACCACTAAAGAATTCTCTAACAGGTGTCATGTGGAAGGTGCAACCAGAATCCATTATCCATTCTTCAAGATCACCTTTTTGCAATCATGAACAATAAGTAGCTCAACTGATTCATAACCATCCATTACATTTGCAGCTTCTTTGTTTTCTTTTCTTATATGAAGTTTACCTTTTCTTTTAAGAACATGACACTCATACTTGGTATGGCCATCTTCTTTACAATAATTGCAAATTATCCTTCTTTTATAATTGGATGAGTATGATTGTTTTATTGGCTGTTTGTGATTTGATTTATGGTTCTTGAATCCATTTCCTTTCTGATATTTGTCTTTAACAAACATGACTTTTGAACCTTTCTTCTCATTCTTGAACTCTAGTTCTTTTGATCTGAATGCTTGCATGATAATGTGTACGGTTAATGAGTCTCTTCCATACTTCTAGTCTTTTCCAAACATCATTCACATTATCTATTTCACTTGCTCTTCTGAACACATTATCAGTCAATTAAAGGATCACAGTACTATATGCCAATTCTTGCATCTCTAATAACTCTGATTCAGATAGAGTGTTGCCAATTTTAATTGGGTCTTTCTCCGATTTCTCAACCTTTTCTTTCGTAGATTCGAAACTATCAAGAACCTGAGCAATCTTCAATTGAACCAGCAATGCTCTAATCTTCCCCTTCCATAACGCAAAGTTCGAACAAGGCTGATCCCCAATTAGTCTCTTCCAATTAGGCTATGATACTAAAATGACGAACCACAAACAGAGACAAATCTTCGAAACAGAACAGCCACACAAACTCAAACACATTATTCAAAGAATCAAGAAGGAAGACAAGAGATTTTACGTGGCTCAACTGAAGCTTAACTCCACGGTGCAAAAGAGTCGTCGAGAGAATTTTATTCATATGAAAAAGGGGGAAAATGTATCCAATACAAAATTAGGGATTTTTCGGTTTTTGTCCAGCTTATATACAACAAGCTTAACTAGAGTTATATTTAACCCAACTAATAGCGAACCCCCACCATATACCCATTCAATCTAACATATATTTATTAATATAAGATATTTTAAGCAATACAAAAATAAAACCATAAAAAATTTATGGGAAATATTTTGAATGAAATCAAAAGAAAATAAATGAAAAGATATGTTGAGTAGATAATATTATACCATTATGAACATATGGAAGTCAATTCTCCTTCATATTATTACTTAATATCATTAAAAAAAGATACGCTTTAACATGATATATATATATATATACCCACACATGATGAATTGATTAACAAGATTTAATCTTAATACCTTGGTAGATAGTATATAGTATCATGATGGGATAATTTAAGTTCGATGCATCTTTTCTTTATTTTAAAAAAGATCTATGAACTATGAGCTATACTTTAACAAAAAAAAAGTACATATATATATACACACACATTAATATCATTAAAAAAGATACGTTTTAACACGTAATATATATGTATAGATACGTATATATACATATACATATATATATATACACACATATCATATATATATATATATATATATATATATATATATATATATATATATATATATCATGATAGGATTTATAATCTTAATACCTTGGTAGGTAGCATACAGTATTATGGTAGGATAATTTAAGTTCGATGCATCTTTTCTTTATTTTCAAAAAGATCTATGAACTATGAGCTATACTTTAACCAAAAAAAGAGAGAGAGAATAACGATAATAACTTTATTAGTTGAAATGGATTGCTATAATTAATATATACGTTTGGACCGGTTGACTTATTAATCAATAAGAAAATTTGAATTGGTCCAAAAATCTTGACAGGACAGTACTTGTAAATACTAATACCTAAGTTGTTCCAAAATAGTTAAAATTAACCGTTAGATTTTTATGAACTTTTCACACTAAAATATTATATGAAAACTTTTATGCTTTGATTGAATTGTAATTGCAACAAACTAATAATTCAACAAAATAAGTATTCAAGAGATCGTGAATTGGTTGAACTAAAAAAAGAAGAATATCCAATTGTAATTTTTTTTAAGTATAAAGACTAAAGTTGTTATGTACTAAATTTTGAATATTAGAATCATCATGTATAACCAAGTGATTAAAAATGCATATAAATTTAAAATAATTGAAATGCGCCTTAGTTAATTAGAAAACTGATGAATATGAAAAACGATTACTCAATTATTATCAACTAAAATTTAGAGACTAAATTACTTCTTCAAAAATTATTTTAAACTTATTTTCTATGGTCCCAAATTCAACTCTAATAGAAAGTGGAAAAAAAGGCTCCCAAGTGGAAAAAGTAAGTCCTAGAATATAAAGGGATTCAAAAAATGTAGGCAATAAATAAACATGATTGAACATAATAATTGACTAAACTATACCAAACATGAGCCGTAGGTCAGCGATATTAATGTATACTGAATGACTAGATGGTCATAAGTTCGAATCCTCCATCTCTAAATTGTTGTAATCTAAAAAAAAAATAATTACCATAATTGTTTAAACTATATAAAATGAGGCGATGGAAATTGATTAAAGAAAGAGAAAGAGGACCAAAATTGAGAGAAATAATGTTGGACAAAATAAATAAAATAAAAAATATTAAATTGTCAAACAATAATTCAATTATATAAATGTATTCATAAACTCAGCAACATAAATATATTTTATGATTAAAAGATTACTAAAAAAATCTTTTCTCAATTATGGTTGAAACTAAAAAATCATTATATATTTCATAAATGAAGAAGTTATTTATTTGAAATTTCACCTTTAATTATTATTGAACCATAAAAAATAAAAAATAAACATTAGATCAGGTAAAATAAAATAAAAACCAACAACTTTTTTAATGCCATTCAACAAAAGTAATCTAATTATTGCACGCAAAGAAGCTAAACCCTCATCACATCATCACAACACATAACCACACAAGGAATCTAACCTCTCCAAGGAAGAAAAAAAAAATAGAGAAAAGGAATAACTTGCATGGTATTTTTTTCAAAACAATATTCCAATTTATAATCATTTAGGTCTAGGTGCCAGCATCTTTATTCCTCCAAATTACCAAAAAATAATAATTTCAGGTTGAAGAAATCAAATTGATTAAGTAACAATGTTGATGGTTTCCGATTTCATGGCTCACTCTCTTGGCGATTTTATGAAATTCAACCTTTTTGGCTATCTAAAATTATAAAATATACTAGAAGTATTTTTATCCTTATCCATCATATTTAAAATATACCCTATATGTTATCTTGGAAAGTTTTTCTTATATACTAAAAAAAAAAAAATTTGTCAAAAAATTGGTAGCATGTCGATATCATTGTTTGATGATAATTCAATTCAATACACGATCACAAATTTAATTTTAAAATTTAATTTTTAACTCTCATTTATTTAAAAACAATAAGACCATTTAAGTAGGATGTCTGGCTCCCTTCCTTAATTTGTATATTTTTTTTTTTTCTTATAAAAGAAGGGTAGTTTTTTCTTCTCTCTTGTCATTTCGTTACGTTGCTGTTAAAGACATTAGTGCCTATTATATATAAATTACATCTCAAATTCTTAGGGTTAAAACTTCTTTTAACTTTTTGTTTTATAATATATTTTAAATTAAAAAGGATAGTAATTTAATGATATCATGTAAATAGACACAAAATCATATCTGATGTTTATAAATTAGAAAAAACAGACATTTATGTTGATTGATATAATTAAATTTATCTTTTAACTTTTTTTAGTACAAATTAGGAGAAGATGGATCGACAAACTCTATATAGAGGGCACTATTACTCTCATATAATATGATAGTGAAATATCGATTTTGTTGATTATATTTTATTTATTAATTAATTCCTGATTTAAATTTAGTATCTTATTATTTTATCTATTTATTAATTATGATTTAAATTTAGTATCTTTTTATTAATTGCGTTTTCTGGTTTTCAACCATTAATTAGATCTTGCAATAGTGAATCCCATATTTTAAGTATTGGGAATAATGCGATTTATTTTTAGGTTGTAATTTTGGCTATAAATTTCTCAAGTAAAAAATCAAAGTGACACAATGAGTTCAACAAATTTTGCTCTACATTTTTTTCTCTCTTTTCCCAAATACAACTTCTGTTAAATTAATTTTCCTACAAAGTGGTATAAGAGCCAAGTTTTTTGTTATGCTGAATAAGTCTACCCAATTATCAGTCCCTATTCTTGATGGGAAGAATTATAATCGGTGGTCTATACAGACAAAAGTTCTGTTTGATTACCATGAGTTATGGGATATCGTGAAAAATGGATTTTCTGCATTAACTGAAAATGCAACTGATGTTCAACGAGTAGCGCATCAGGAATAGAAGAAAAAGGACAAAAAGTCATTGTATCATCCACCAAGGGAAGAATAATGAGAAATTTGAGCGTATGGAAGGAGCAATGACCTCAAATGAGGCCTGGACCATTTTGTCAAACTCTCATAAAGGTGATGACAAGATAAAAAGAAAATGTGTGTCTTCAAACCCTAAGATGCCGATATGAGTTGTTGCAGATGGAGACAACAAAAACTGTTGATGACTACATCAATAGAATTCTTACCTTGACAAACCAAATGAAGACCGATGGTTAAACACATTTTTTGTAAACAAAAGTGGAGAAGATTTTGAGATCTTTAATTCCCAGATTTGAACATGTTGTTGTTGCAATTGAAGAGGCCAACGACCTGTCAAAAATGATAGTAAGGTTATTATCCGGTTCCCTAAAAGCACATGAACAATGGATGAATGACAATAAAATTGAACAACTAATTCAGTAGGCTTTATAAGCACAAGGCTCAATTAGTTGCTCACATGGTGGTTCTCGATGCAGAGGCAGGGGACGTGGTCGTAGCTATTCCAATAAAGGTCGTGGTGGCAAGAATCATGGAGATACTGATCAAAATAATACTGGTTCCAATCACAATCCGAAATCAAATTCCTTTGGGCAAATAGGACGTGGTTGCAGAGGGCGTAGAGGAACATATAATAAATTAAATATAGAATATTATAATTGCCAAAGCTCGACCATTATGCAAATGAGAGCAGATCAAAAGTTGACAATCAAGCTGTCAATTGTGTTTAAGAAGAGGATTATGATGAAGAAAATCATGCATGATTAATGGTAGCCACATCAAACGAAACTCCAAACTACTAGACTTGGTATTTAGATACTGGTTGCATGAATCACATGTGTGGCCATGAGGAGCTGTTTGCAGATTTTGATGAATCGGTTCGCACAAGAGTGAAATTCGGTGATGGAAGGTTCGTTCTGGTGACTGGAAAAGGGCGAGTTCTTGTAACATTGAAGAATGTTGATCACAGGTATATTTCAAATGTTTTCTACGTACCTAATATGAAAAGTAATTTGTTGAGTATAGGACAGTTAGCCAAAAAGGGTTTTGTGATGCACGCCTCTGAAAATCAATTCTCAATTTTTAATAAAGAAGATAATATAATTCTTGAAACCTTTTTATCAAAAAATCGTATGTTTCCAATAGATTTTAATATGGGTGATTTCAAGTGCTTCGATGCTATGGTGAATGATGAGTCATGGTTATGAAACTTACGTTTTAGGCATTTAAATTTTCATAGTTTGGAAAATATTTCAAAAACTAATTTAGTGAAAGGTTTACCCAATATTCATCACCCTGATCAATTGTGCGAGGCTTTTATTTTTTGAAAGAATCGTAGGACAACTTTTGTTAAGGAGCCTTGACATGCAAAATTTCCTTTAGAGTTCGTTCGTACAGATGTTTGTGGCTCAATGAACATATCATCAATTGGAGGGAACAAGTATTTTCTAAAATTTATTGATGATTTTTCAAGGAAAAGTTGGATTTATTTATTGAAGAGCAAATATGAGGTATTTCACTGCTTTAAAATGTTTAAAGCATTTGTGGAAAGAAAGAGTGAAAAATTAATCAAGATGATGCATAGTGATGGAGGAGGTGAGTAGAAGTGATTTCAAAATTCATTGTGAGGAGTGCTTGGATTGCAACATAACATTACTATTCCTTACACTCCTCAACATAACTTGGGCTGAAGCTATTTCATGTGCAGTATATTTGTTGAACAGATCCCAACTTAATTACTATTGAAGCATGAAGTGGATTCAAACCCAATGTCCAACACTTGAAGATATTTAGTCATTTTCTTATGCTCATGTTCCTAAGGCAACAAAGTCCAAGTTGGATGATAAGGCAATGAAGACAATTTTCATTGGATATAAGCAAGGAGGGTACAAATTATACAATCCAAACAAAGAATGTGATAGTAAGTCATGATGTTACATATGTAGAAGACGAGGTATGAGATTGGAATGCAACAGGTGACATAGACTCAACAAAACGTTACATTTATGTTTTGAATGAGGATGAAGATGTAGAAGATAGAGTCAATGAAGAAACACCTATAGTTCAACTAGAAGTTGCAGCTCTAATTGCAACTACTATGGAAAGGCAAGAAGGGAGCGACGACAACCTACACATCTTCAAGATTACGAGGTTAATCCCGGTGATGAGATTGATAATGATGGAGAATTAGTCCACTTTACTTATCTCATAGATTTAGAGCCCGTTGAACTTGAAGATGCAATTAAAAATCTCAAATGGCAAAAGGCTTTGAACGAATAATTGATGACAATTGAGAAAAATAATACATGGCAGTTGACTGATCTTCCAAAAGGACACAAATCAATTGATGTGAAATGGGTGTCTAAAATCAAAGTGAAAGCAAATGGTGAAATTGACAAATACAAAGCAAGGTTGGTGGCCAAGGGATTTAAGCAAAGAGAAGACTGTGATTATGAAGAAATATTTTCTCCTATAGCATGAATGGAAACTGTTAGATTAATCATTGCTTGAGCTCCACAAAAGCAATGGAAAATTCACTAGATGGACGTCAAATCGGCGTTTCTTAACCACCCACTTGATGAGGAGGTTTATGTAAAGCAACCACCTGGTTTTATACAAGCTGGAAAAGAGGAGAATGTCTACATACTTAATAAGGCTTTATATCGCCTTAAACATGTGACAAGAGCTTGAAACAAGAGGATTGATTCATTTCTTCATGATGCTGGATTTAAAAAATGTCCATCAGAACATGGTCTTTATGAAAATACTAATGACTATGGAGATTTGCTAATTTTATGTCTCTATGTTGATGATGTGATTTTTTCAGGACATAATCTCGAGATGATAGTGATTTCTAGCATATTATGATGAACGAATTTGAGATGAGCGATCTTGGTCTAATGTCTTACTTTTTGGGCATTGAGATTCTTCAAGGAGATGATAGAATATTCATTCATCAAAAGAAATACGCTGCTGAATTTTTGAAAAAGTTAAGATGGAAGATTCAAATTCAATGAAGATGCCAGTTGAAACTGGACTTAAGCTTACCAAAGACGACGATGAGCAAACTGTTGATGCAACATACTTTAAGAATATTGTTGAAAGCTTAAGATATCTCGCGTGCACTAGACCTAATATTTTTTATATTGTGGGTTTGGATAGTATACATGGAGTCACCTCAACAGATTCATTTACATCCAGTAAAAAGGATAATGTGCTACATTAAAGGTACTACAACTTTTGGTCTATTCTATTCTTGATCCAAAGAGATTAAGACCGTTGGATACTGATAAGACAGTTTCACTGCTAATATATTGAACACTAACTAATTCTTATGTGAAACGCACTTGGAATCACTTACGCACAAGTATACACGGTCAAGAATTGCAGCAAGTAATAAGTATATAAATTATCGATCCCACAGAGATTGATGTCTAGAGCGAATACCACTTAAGTTAAAGTCATGCGAAAAATGAATAAGCATATATTGTTGGGTGGTTTGGTTTTGTTTAATAAGATAAATTAAATGCATAAATAAAATACTAATGCATGCAATGAGTAATACTAACTACAAATTCCATGAAGAGGCTAAAAGCGCAGACTAGCCAACTAATGTCTTACTTCCCTAACAATTACCACTTCCGTGACTAATGGTTTATGGGTGAACCAGCTTCCGTTGCGAACACCATTTTTAGCACATGGTAACGTAAGTAGTAGTGAGGTTATTCCTAACTCCCTAAATGTCGAATAGTTGTTCATGCAACCTAAATTAGCATACTAGGTCAACATGCGGTTCCTCTTTCAATTCTTCTCAAGGTGCATACGTGGGTATCTAAATGACGCAATATATATATATATATAACATTCAGCAGTGTAATATTCAATGACCTACACTCGTAACATGATCTATTCATAAGTAGCCATCATATACATAGTAATAAACACAATATAGAAGTTTAAACCAGACGATTTTATTACGACAATGAAATGTTTAAATACTACAACTACTCCAAATAAAAATAGTTCCCACAACACCACCATTTTCTCCTCTGTAGTAGACTCAAGTCTTAGCTTTAGTCCCGCTTAGGATTCTTATTTTAATTAAGTTCTTAGCTAAAATATACTCTCTTCAAGAGTTATCAGATCCTCTATGCACTAGTCGAGAATCGAACTCGGGTTTGTATCGTGGCAGGGTACTATTCTATCACAAGACAACTGGTGCTTGATGTATACATGTATTTAATTAGTTAGATTAAAATTAGAATCCAGGTTGTAAAGGTTTCATGCGTGGCAGATTTTTAGTGGTTAAAAAGGAAGGAATTCGAAAGAGATCTGATGGATGCAGTCACTCTTATCACATTAGGCACATGTTTCCTCATTACTAGACAAGCAATGCACCAGCCAGGAATAGAACCAGGGTCTGTACCGTGGCAGAGCACTATTCTACGACTAGACCATTAGTGTTTGATGTATATATTTATTTAATTAATTAGATTAAAATTAGAATCCAAGTTGTAAAGTTTCCATGAGTGGCAGATTTTTATTGATTAAAAAAGAAGGAATTCATCTTTTCCATTTCAAATAATAACTTCGTTAAGCAAAAAATCGCATTGAATTATGTATGTATGCATTATAATGTATGAGAAAAAGTTTAGAAGTTGAAGCGTATTTTTTATTTTTTTAAAAAAGAAAGATATCTAGGTTAGATGCATCGTATCCCATTAGGCACATATACCTCATTGCTCCGCCGACTTGAGTGCATAATTGATTATCTAATTCTTTCCATTAGACGAAACACTTTGTCGTATTTTCATATTTCCTAAATTAATCTAAAAATCGTTAATCACATTATAGGATCCTTATTTTATTTTAAGCAAGTTCTTAGCTAGAATGTACTCTCTTTAAGAGTTATCAGATACTCTGTGCACCAACTGGGAATCGACCCTGGGTCTGTACCGTGGCAAAGTACTATTCTACCACTAAACCACTAGAGCTCAATGTATATATTTATTTAATTAGTTAGATTACAATTAGAATCCAAATTGTAAAGGTTCCATACGTGGAAATTTTGTAATTATGTATATATTTATTATAATGTATGTGAAAAAGTTTAGAAGTTTAAGGGTATTTTTTATTTTTTTTTACAAAAAGAAAGATATCTAGCTTAGATGCACCGTTGATTTCGTCAAAGAGATTTGACGGATTCAATCACCCTTTCCGTATGTCCTAAATCTTGCTAAAAAGCGTTAATCTCTTAGTATACTTATTTTAATAAAGTTCTTAGCTAGAAATATTCTCTCTTTATGAGTTATAAGATACTCTATGCACCTGCCGGGAATTGAACCCGGGTCTGTACCGTGGCAGGGTACTATTCTACCACTAGACCACTGGTGTTTAATGTATATATTTTTTTTATTAGTTAGATTAAAATTAGAATCCAAGTTGTAAAGGTTCCATGCGTGGTAGATTTTTATTGGTTAAAAAAGAAAGAATTCATCTTTTCCATGATATCTAGCTTAGATGCACCGTTGATCGCAAAGAGATCTGACGGTTGCAATCACCCTGATCCCATTAGGCACATATACCTCATTGCCATCTAAAAATCGTTAATCGCATAGGATGCTTATTTTAAGCAAGTTCTTAGCTAGAATATACTCTCTTTAAGAGTTATCAGATACTATATGCACCAACCGGAATCGAACTCGAGTCAGTACCGTGGCAAGGTACTATTCTACCACTAAACCATTGGTGCTCGATGTATATATTTATTTAATTAGTTAGATTACAATTAGAATTCAAGTTGTAAAGGTTCCATACGTGGAAAATGTTTAATTATGTATGTATGCATTATAATGTATGAGAAAAAGTTTAGAAGTTGAAAGGTATTTTTTATTTTTTTTTTACAAAAAGAAAGATATCTATCTTAGATGCACCGTTGACCTGATCACATTAGGCACATATTTCCTCATTGCTAGACAAGCAAGGAATCAAACCCGGGTCTGTACCGTGGCAGGGTACTATTCTACCACTAGACCACTTGTGCTTGATGTATATATTTATTTAATTAGTTAGATTAAAATTAGAATCCAAGTTGTAAAAGTATCATGCGTGGCAGATTTTTAGTGGTTGAAAAGGAAGGAATTCATCTTTTACGCTTCAAATAATAATCCGACGATTGCGATCACCTTGATTGCATTAGGCACAAATTTCCTCATTGCTAGACAAATAATGCACCAATCGAAAATCAAACCTGGGTCTGTAAAGTGGCAGGGTCCTATTCTACCCATAGACCAACGATGCTTGAGTTTTATATTTATTTAATTAGTTAGATTAATTCTTCAAATTAGTTTCTTTCTTTCAATTTTTTCCAACTCCAATTAGCGTCTCGTTTAAACGGAATATTATGAGCAACAGTTTTACATTATCTTTTAGTTCAATATTTGAGTAGGATAATTCAACTTTCAATTTCTAAGTGCATATTAGTAATAGTTTAAGTTAAATACATTGATGACAAGTTTGATTCTGAGAATCGATATTTGGCTCTCTCATTTATTTGAGAGTAGTAATATTTTTTTATATTGGGTTTGTGGTCTCCCTCTTAAAATTTGTACTTAAAAAAAAGTAATTTCACCTCTAAATACCACTTCTTTGTGTGTCACAAAAGAGAAGAAGAAGAATATATATATATATATATATATATATATATAGTATTAGAGACTTAAATAAACTTAGTTAAGTTTCTTATATTGACGGAAAGTATTGTTTGTTTGTTAATTTCATTATTTGATGGTAATCGAGTTCAACACACAGTTATGAGTTTCGATAATGAAAATCACTATTTTAACTCTCATTTATTTGAGAACAAGTAATACTTTCTATGTAGGGTTTGTGTAGTATCCTCCTCGAATATGTACTTGAAAAAAAAGTTTCCCTTATTTTTATTGTGATATCTCATGCAAAAATATTTATATTTTATATTTATTATTTTCTAAATATTCAAAATAACTAAATATTAACCACTCATTTTGTAATCATTTATTTATAACTATTCAAAATAACTTCTCATTTCAAATCTACATCCAAATAAAAATTTACAAAAAATTTAATTTCTAACTAGTCAAAATAACTCTTAATCTAAACAGCTCATTACGTTAACGGGCTCAATTTACAACATAAAAAAAAAAAAAAAAAAAAAAAACTAGAAATGAGGACAACTAATCAAATGGAGGCTTTTTACACTTGGGTAGACCAAACGATAAAATTAATATCTTAGTGGTTAATCCAACTTCCATTATTGCACACTGATTAAATGGATTGGTAGCACATTAGTTATCTTGTTTGATATTATTTCATTTCAACTCTATAGTCACGAGTTTGAATTTGAAAATCGATATTTGACTTTTATATTATTTAATAGCAGTATATAGAATTTGTTGCTCCCCTTCTCCAATTTATACTAAAAAATGACAAAAACAAATGAGGATTTGGATCATGAAAGTACGAAGCTTACTAATTCCTAAAAACAATTAATATCTCATTTTTAAATTTTGAACATGGAATTCTATAACGATAATAATAATTTTTAAGTGAAATACAATTCTAAGGGTAGGGGGTGTTCGTTTGGCCATATTTAAGGATGTTTTAAAAACTATGTTCAAACTAGATTTTACTAACTTTTCATCTTATTTACTTTTAAAAATAACTCTTCATTTCCAATCATTTATTTTTAATAATTTATCTATAATTAATCAATTATTTCTAATTACTCTTTTTCTTCTTTTTTTTTTTTTTTTTTTTGAGAAGTACTCATTTTTAACTATTCATTTCAAATTAATCAAAATAATTCATTTTTTAACTATTCATTTTAAATCTATATTCAGACAAGGTTTTGACTTTAATTCCTCTACACAAAAACCACAATTTTTTTACTGCAACTCTAAATTTTAACAACTCAAAATAACTCGTGAAGCTAAATTCTCCTAAAATATGATAAACAAACGTAGCAGTAAAGTTTAAAAGGCCAAAATTGTTTATTTAATAAATTGCCGAGTTTTTCTTTTAAATTATCGCACATGGGTCTTTTTTAACTTTGTATGTGTAAGTATTTATAAGATACTTACCTACAAATTGGTAAGTTTTTCTTTTTTGATCCTTGTAGTTTCAATTTTCTAATGAACTATCATCATATTTTAGTTTCTTGTATTCAATTGATTTTAAAATAGAACTCCAAATTTATCTAGTATAGTATTATAATCTATGAAACACAAATGTAACATTCAATCCAAAAAGTGATCTTTATGCTAAGGATTGACATAAACAAGGTGAAGAGTCTCAATTAATTTTAAAATGAAATTTCATATTTATCAAATATATATATAAAACCATCCTTAATTTTAGTTGCTTTCTAGGAAAATTCTGCATCGTTAGTTTCTTAATGAGCTATGAATGGAAGACAAAAACAAAATACTTTGTGATGTTCGAGTTCTTGTGAATATGTTTGATATTTAGGCAGCAAGTGTACTTGATTTTGGATCCGAGCATTGCTTAAAACTTTGGCAAGATAGATCGACAAAACCTATCTTTTTTTTATATTTTTATTTATAGTTATTAATATATTTCATTTTTGAATATATATTAGAAGAGGGTGACAAATACTGATTCTCAAGTTCTGGAAAACTGTCACTTGAACAACTGTTTTATTATTCGTGTAAAGATGATTTACCCAAGCTTTTATTTATTTATTTTTATACAAAAGGTAAGTATGATATTTTTTAAAAGAAGATAATAATTTAGTAAGACCCACTATTGTTCTACTAACTTTTGATTAAGTCTGATTAGAATGAAACTGATGTCTTCCATCAAATTAAAGTCATCCATGAAAATAATAAGATATTGATGGAAAATAATAAAATAATATTTTGCGTACAAAATATCTTTTTAAATCCCAAAATTTAAAATAGAGATGATAGAACAATAAATTTTCAAAAAATTAAAGGTAAATTTTAATTAGATTCTTATAATTTGAATAAAATTAGAATTTAATACTCGTAGTTTTCAAAATATAAATAATTTTAAGACCGAGGGTCAGTGGCGCAGTTGGTTATCTTGTCTCGAGTCTGGAAATCGGTATTTGGCTCTCATATTATTTTAGAGTAGTTGTGTCATCTATGTAGGGTTTGTTGGTCCTCCTTCCTCCACTATGTACTCAAAAAAAAAATTTAAGATTAAAAAAAAACTAAATTACCAAAAAAATATATAATTAGAAAACTCGTAACAAATCAATTCTTAAGACCTTGACCAATTGATCCATTTTATATCAGTTGGAACTTAAAATCAGGCATAAATAATATATTTTTGTAGGATTTTGGATTTCAAATCTATAACGGTTGAATTTTTAGATCCTACATAATATCTTAGAATTCTACTCTTTCTACCCGGTTAAAATTAAAATTAAAAATAAAAATAGAAATAAAGCTCCATTTGTAATTATTATTATTTTAAATTAATTTAACCAATTTTTCTCCATTTTTTTAACATATATCTCCCAGTGAATCATTTGGTTTCTTAATGAAATTATAAAAAAATAATAATAAAAAAAAAGTTGATTTTTTTTTAATATATGGATAAAGGTAAATACAAAAACTAAGAATACTAATGACCATAAAGCTTCTATTGCTTTTTAATGTAAAAAAGTTCAAATTATGTAAGGAATATAATCAAAGAACTATTGCCTTTAGTTGAAGATCTTTCCTGCATATGTCCCCAAAATATATATTTTTTTTCCAAAAAAAAAGTAAAGAGTAATAATGTATAGCCTTAATTTTCAAAAAAATAAAAAATAAAAAATAATGCTAGCCTTAATTTAAAAAAATAAAAATGAAAAAAAATCGGCCTCAGCATTTGCAACTTTTTTCTTCTTTCTATTGTTAAAATTTGTAAATATATAGAATCTAAGTTGTAATGATTGTAATTACAAATTCTAAAAAGGTAAAGCATTATCCCAAGTGGGTTTTGCATTTTGGTCAAACAACCATTATAAGATCCACATAAAGAGATTAGATCATCGATTTCCCTTTCCCTTTTCAACTTTTACAAAATTATAATTTTTAATAATTCCCTTTCAATTCTACAAATAATTATCATAGTAAGGCAGCAAAAAAAAAAAAAAAAAGTGAGAAATCATGGATGAGTTTGAAAAAAATTGTTATGGAAGAAGAAGGAAAAAATGGAAGCTACATTATAACAAACCAACTATTACAACTTATTTTATTAACTATAAATAGAGAAGAAAAAAATCTAATTTAATAATATTGTTAATAATATAACTAGCATTAATATTACTAATACTATTAATGTTATACTAATCTAACTTTTTTTTTTAGATACAATATTAATCTAACTATTATATTAATACTCTAACAATAATGAAAATAGAATGGATAACATCTTCATAATTTTAAATTCACGGATAATTAGGTATAATATCAACATTATTTTATATAAAATTATGAAATCATAAACCATATCCTACGTATTTAGATATGTCAAAAAAAAAAAATCCTATGTATTTAGATATTACACCAAAAGCAAAATAAAAATGAATTAATTAACGAAATTACCTCATCCATAGTACTTTGTGAAAGCCTCCTCTTCCTCACAAGTTCGTGGAATCCATCTGAATGAAATTAAAAATTTAGCAGAAAAAAAAGGTTCAAAAGTTGGCATTGCGTCAATAAATTAAATTCCCACTTCATATTAATAATCAAGCTTAGCTGGAGGGAAAATTTTGATACCGACCCACGTGGCAAACTTAAAGATGTGACGTGTAATTTTATATTTTCTCACATTTGATTTTGCGTTTTGTTTGCGTGGGTCTTTGAACACGCGCCTGATTAGGTAATTTCCCATCCTTTGTGGATCTTTTTGTAATATATTTTTACAAAATTCTATTACAATATATGATTTAATACATAAATGTCCTCGACTAAATAATTATCAGACATCATAATTTAAGTGCATCTCAAACACCTACTATATTTAGTTCTTCAAGGATTAAAAACAATCCAGATAAATTAAAATCTCAAAGAAAAAAAAAGATTTCAGTTTGAGGATTTTAATCAATATAATTTGAAGAAAATTAAAATTTAGTTCATACAATTTTAAAAATTATAATTTAGTCATTCGGAATTGTTTGTAAATTAAATACATAAATTTTAGTAATTCATGTATAATAATGTAATCTTTTGTCTAACCAACTTTCTTTTATTATTATTAAACTAGTTACTTATATTGTTTACATTAACAGGTTAATAATTAATTGACATGTATTTAATTTTTCAATAATTATTTTCGAAAAATAAAATCTTCAATAATTATGCATGATAATAATGACTATTTTCTTAACTTTATCGAATCATCTAAATTAAATTATAACTTTTATAATTATAAAGATTAAATCTTAACATTTTTGGAAAATATCAAAGTTTCATTTTCATTCAGAATGAAACTTGTATTCTCCATTTATAAAAATCACATACATTTTTCAATTGATATGTTAAGAAATATTTGTAAGAAGTGAGTTACATTTCTCTCAAGTTTATGAAAAATGTTTATGTGTTTTAACTTTGATGGAAAGTTAAACTTATGTTAAATGAAGTTTAACATTGTTTCTCTCTCTACCTATAAATAGGAACACATTTATCCATCTCAAATGTGTGAAAGTGAAAGAGAAATAAGTATTAAGATAGCTTAAAAACAAATTCAAGTTTATAGGTAAGGAGAGAGAAACCAATTTCTTCTATTGAAACAATTATGAGAAAACTTCAATATCAACACTCTTTGGTCGAATCAAAAAGTTTTTTAATCACAATGTCAGGAGGTATAATTTAATCCTAATAAGATTCAATTATATTTCATAATAATTATGTTATTCAAAATCTTAGGATTCATGTCATGCATAAAATATCTTATAAACATTTTTCAAACCATAAAGATAAAATTCTATCTTTTGAAATTACAAGAATTATTATTATTATTATTATTTTTCGATTCATAGATACGAAATTTTGCTAAAGATTTGAAGCTATAAAATCTATCAATTTTATCATTTATGAGAGACACTAACTTATAACGATAGTAATGTGTTAGTAGCTGTTTTCCACTTTGGACATATGAGTTTTATTGTTGTTTCCCCACTTCTTTGAAAATAATGTATAATAAGCAAAGTCAACCCCTTTTTTGCCACGTTTTTTACACACCAAAACTATGTATTTTGTCACTTTTTCCAATTAACCCATTTATCTAACACTCTTTGCAGAGCCTTACACTGAGACTATATATATTTTCTTTGTTAGTTATTTGAGTTTGTAAGTTGTTGACTTTTTTATTTGCTCCTTCTTCCTTAAAAGGCTTGAGTGTAGTAAAGATGGGATCTTGTGTTAGCGTTGCGATGGAAAATGGAAGCCCTAATTATGGTATGTTCTTGTTTTGTAATTTGGTCTGATGTGTTCTTGCTGCTTTGGACTTGAAAATTGGTCCTTTTTGTGACGTTTTGGTTTGTAAAATTAAACATTTTCCCTCTTTTTCTTTCAATAATTCATATCATTTTTATTCTTAATTGTGTGGGTTTTGTATTCTATTCTCAAAAGGGTCTTCAAAAACCCCAAAAGTGGAGAGTCAGAGTATTTCATTAAAAAAAAAACATTTCGATGAACGACATGGGAAATTTGGTCATATTGAGTTGTTGAGGATTTTTTATATGGGATTTTACATGTATTGCAAAATCGAAACCAAAGAAATAGCATGAATAACAAAATTTTGAAAAACAATCATCTATAGAAAAAAAAAGGGCGAGTCGTGTAAAATATAAAAAATGTCCATGTTTAAAATCAAATGAACCCTTTGTTTTCAATTTGTAATAAAAAACGACAATCAAAGAAAACGTAGAAGAGAAAAAAATATACATAATTTAGTGGTTCATTAACGTTGTGGTAGCTAGTTAGTCTATGGGTAGATAGAGAGCACATTTTTTATTAAGGGGAGCGGATTGAGGTTTAATTCGAGTTTATATAGTCACTCTTATTAAATCTTATTACAAATAATAGACCCAAAATGCATAAAAGCCCATAACAAATACTTACAGGCCCCGACTAGCGTACGATATTCAGTCGTTCAAGGCATACCTCAAATACAATCGATTCAATAATTTATAGTAAGTAAATTCAACTGTTGAAAGAAATGGAAAGAAGACAATTCTAGATATAATAAAGGGAATTTTTTTCATATAGATGGAACATTTTTTAACAAAATGTTATAATTAAAATTGTTGAGATAAAAGTTGTAACAAATTTTCTTTTTATATAGGCAATAGATCGAATGGGTCGAGGTCATGGGCGTCGGTTCATCCAAGTCCAAGAACCGAGGAGGAGATTCTGGAGCGCTCAAATGAGAAGAGATTTAGGTTTAATGAGCTGAAAAAAGCCACTGGAAATTTCGGAGAAAGGAGGATGGTGGGAGAGGGAGGATTTGGGAGCGTTTTCAAGGGCTGGATTGATGACCACTCCCATACAGCCACCAAGCCCGGCACTGGCGTCGCTATTGCCGTCAAAAGGCACAATCATCGGGCCATGCAGGGCCACAATGAGTGGTTGGTTAGTATCTCTATCCATATTCTAACCATTTTTTCTCTCAACAAATTCGATAAAAATATTTAACTTTCATTATCTTCGATCAATTTCACTTGATTACAGGCGGAAATTAAGTATTTGGAAGAGTTGCATCATCCTAATTTGGTGAAACTGGTTGGTTATTGCTTGGAGAATGAGGACCAGCTTCTTGCATATGAGTTCATGCCCCGAGGCAGTTTGGACAATCACCTTTTTGGAAGTAAGTCATTTTAATATGGTATACTTTTTAAAATAAGCAATACTTAGCTAAGTATTTATCCCGTAAAATTATGTTAAACCACCATTTTTCATTTGTGGACTTTGATATTTGAGAAATGTCATTTGAACTCATGACCTCCTACTTTGATATCATATTGAATTTCATAAATGTAGAAAATGTTGTTGCGAATATTATCTCTTCAATGGGGTATTTATATACTGATACACAATTAAGATCATAATTGAAAATAAAATCGAAACAATATACAACTAATCAACTAGGAAATATAATTATTCAATATACCAGCTTTAGAACTATGTATTTTTACTTTTTTGCATTACTCTCTTCATTTTAACATTTCTCTCTCCATTAGGTTACCTAAGTATTGATCTTTTAAAATTGTCTTAATTTTTCAATAAAAAATCTTAATAATATGAAAGAAAGATATAATAAAAAAAAGTAATATATTTTCATAGTATAAAATCAAAATTAATTCATTTATAGAAAAAAAAATCTAAATTAAGTTCTAATTGAATTTTATTACTGATTGAGTTCTATCATTAATAAAAATTTATGTGTCACAGATAAATTATTTTAGAAATTGTGTTCGAAATATAATAGTAAATTCCCTAGAACTTAATAGATTTAATATTGAGTTTAGGGATTGCTTAATTACTAGTATAATGAACTAAATGCAACAATTTTGAAATAAAAATTTCAGGAGGATCATGGTCTCAACCTCTTTCGTGGAAGCTGCGTATGAAAATTGGGCTGGATGCTGCAAGAGGTTTGGCGTATTTGCATGCCAAAAAAGTCATACATCGTGACTTCAAATCCTCAAATATTTTGCTTGATGCCGTACGTACACAACAAATTCTGAACAATATCAATTATAATCATATAATGTTCGTATTACAAAACCCAATTAATATTAGTTCTCTAATGCTAATTCTTTTATCTTAATCAAACAGAATTACAACCCCAAAATCTCAGACTTTGGATTGGCTAAAGACGGACCAGTGGGAAATCAAAGCCATATTTCCACACAATGCATGGGTACTTATGGCTACGTGGCTCCTGAATATATGGCCACAGGTACCCTATTGTTGATTGTCGATAGATTCTAAAATTCAATTTCATAACCATTTGATTTTTGAAATTTATGTCTATAACTATTACGTTTAACTTGGGATATTCATTATTTTGGTATCTCTGTTTTTTAAAATTTAACCAAAATTTGAAAGGTAAAAAAATATATAATTCTAATTATACTTGTTTTAGTTTATGGAATTTGCTAGAATTCACGTACTTTTTTTAAAAAAATAAAATAAAATTATATGCAGAGAATTTGTTATTTTTCATTTAAATTTTGATAAATTTAATAGTACATAGTTAATTTTCTAAACTTGAGTTTGGTTTTGGAATTAGGTCATTTGACGCCAAAGAGTGACGTATATAGTTTCGGGGCGGTTTTACTAGAGATTTTATGCGGGAGAAGAGCATTGGACTCGACGAAGCCTTTGAGAGAACAAAATTTGGTCGAATGGTCAAAGCCTTTTGTTAACCACAGACAAGTTTTGAGGATTATGGATGCTAGGATTGAGGGGCAGTGTGGAGTAAAGAAGGCACTAAATGCAGCTAAAATTGCATTTAAATGTCTCTTGGAAAACCCCAAACACAGACCTTCAATGTATGAAGTAGTGAAAGATTTGGAGCAACTTCAAGATTTTGAGTGAGTGAAGGGGCTGCCAAAGGAGTAGGATTATTTGTTGTATTTGTAAGCCATTTTTGAATTGTGCATGATGATGAAAATGCACAATGGTATATCATCATTAATTCTCTGCATTTTTCTTCTCTTTTTTGCTTAGTTTAATGTTCATTTCTGTAATTGGTTCAACATGTTAAATATATGTATGCAAATCTTAATGAAATGTGTTTGAAGCATACAATGGATCCCCATTTATGGATACCTAGTTTGTTTTTATTATGATTTTTAAGTTTTATTTCTTCTTTTGTCTTTGCATTTTTTTTAATTCAACCTTTGAAACTCGAACTCGTAACCATAACCATCTAGTTACTATTTGATACATGATATCATTAGAATATTATTTTTTTTGTTCACCTTAAAAAGGTATATATATATATATATACATATTTTGTAAATGAAGTTTTCATAAATAGGTTTTTAATCGTGTGATCATATAATAAAACTGCTTATATAAAATAGGTGTTTTAGCTCAGTGATAGAGTAGGTGGCTTTTCTCACGAAGTTATCAACTTATCTCGATATTGAACAAAAATTACCAAAGGAAGCCTTAGATTCCAATTCTAAAATCTATTTCTTACCCCCAACTTTTTAGATATTTGAACGTCTCTCATCTCCAACATTTGGATCGAAGATATATACCTCATGTAGTTGAACTAATTTCAACATTAACTCTTGCATCGGCACATTATTTAACTTGTTATTCATTATGTTTTGGTATAGACTATAAAATAGAATTGATGAAGAGTTTTACTAATTACAACATTCAATTAACTTCGATTAAATTAAATGCAAATTAACGAGTTATTGCATTAAAAAAAACAAAACCAAAAGAGTGTTCAATTTCCTAGAATATTAGAGAATGTCTACGTTTCTAAGAAATTAAGGACATGCAGGATCGGTTGCTCTCAGTTCTCAATTAATGTCCGATAAGTTAAGTAAATGATGGTTTGTTTTCGCAACAAATGAATTTGTACATAATTTAGTTTAACACTTCGAGTTGTCGCAGCTCATGTAAAATATAATTTTGATTCTTAGATTTTAATTGTTATTTTATTTTAGTCCCTTAACTTTAAATTATCCTAATTTTAATTTCAGGTTATGATTAAAAAAACCATAATTCGTCATTCTAATAGAGATTAAAATTGGTCTCTTCAAGAATCATACATGAATTGAATTAGATTAAGCTAGGAGATTATATGGATCAAACCAAAATTTTGAGTTGGTAAATCTACTAAACCGTGCAATACTATAAATTAGAGAAATCCAACCCAACCCAATATTTATATTTTTCGGGTTGGATTGGATTGGATCATCACAGTTGCCTTCTACTCAAAATTTGAATATATTTTTATTATTTATGGATAACTTCTATTAAAAGTTAACATCATCATAACTTCTAATTTTAATTTAAAGTAAAACGTCTACGGATAATAAATAATTTGATAACAAATAGAGATGTCCATTTAAACCGTGGGGCCGGGGCCCCGCGATGACCCGTCCCGAACGGGACGGTGAATCCCCGATTTCATGGGGATGGGGGAGTGAGCGGGGATTTTCGAAGAGATCCCTGTTCATCCAACAGGTTCACAACAGATCCCTGTTCTTATGGTGCAATGAAGTCTCTGCTGGCTCATCTAGAGACAGAATACATCATTGTGTTTCTCATGGGTCTCAACGATACATTTGTTGTTGTCTGGATGCAAATTCTCCTAATGGAACCACTTCCATCTATCAACAAGGTTTTCTCACTAGTTATTCAAGAAGAAAGGTAGAAAGTTGTGTTTGAACCCCAGTCCTTTGATTATCCATCCAATGGTTCTTCTTGTGAATGTATCAAAAAGTCCACCAAAGAAAGATCTCAATCGATCTTTTTGTTCGCACTATGGAAAGAGAAGACATACAAAAGAAAAGTGCTATAGATTTCACGGGTTTCCTCTAGACTTCAAGTTTCACAATCCAAGCTACAACCAATCCGGTGAAACAAAGACTATTACCGCCACAAATACTACTGCTGCTGTTAACTCCGTTATTCAAACTCCCAGTACGTCAACTAATACCAATTTCTTCTGCAGTCTGAATGGAGAACAATACTCTCAACTCATGGGATTTCTGTCTTCTCATATGAACTCGGGAAAAGAAAATCACATAAGCCATGTTACAAGTACACTTTCACAATCTTTTACTCCTAATAATCAAAGAAATGTCTTGATTATAGACTCATAAGCCTCACGACACATTAGTTTTAATCAAGAATTATTCTGAAACTAGAGAAAAGCATATGATTTAAGTGTAGTTTTACCAACTGGATTTTGTGTGAACATTGATCATAGAAGATATCGAATGCTCAAATGGTTTAACCCTAAAAGATTTCCTATTGATACCTACATTTTCGCATAATTTGATATCTGATTATGTTACAATTCTCTTGTGATTCTTGTATAATTCAGGACATGAACCTTTCGAAGATGATTGGCAATGCTAAATGCTCAAATGGTCTTTATATATTGACTGATTGTATTTATGTCATTACTTGTCTTGCCTCTAATTCTATATGGCATAATAGATTAGCCCATTTATCAAATAAGTGTTTAGAATCAATGAAAAATGTTTTGAATTTTTTTTATCACCCCTCTAAACTATGTCATGTGTGTCCTCTTGCTAAGCAAAGAAGGATTTCCTTTCCTTTTAATAATAATGTGTCACAAAATTGCTTTGATCTTATCTATGGTGACGTTTGGGGCCCCTTGAAAATTACTACTTATGCTGGCTATAGATTTTTCCTCACTTTAGTTGATGATTGTTCCTGATATACATGGACCTTTTTAATGCGATCTAAATCTGGAGTACTGTCTATAATTCCCAGATTCTATAAATGATCAAAACACAATTCAATAAAGACATAAAACAGTTTCGATTGGATAATGCCCCTAAACTTAGATTCCAAGATATCTTTGCTACAACCAAAACTGTTCATTAGCTTTCCTGTTTAGAAACCCCTCAACAAAACTCTGTAGTTGAAAGAAAACACTAACATTTAGGGAGATTGTGTTATTACTGCTTCTTACATTACTAATCACATTCCTATGCCCTTTCTTGCTCATCATTTTCTATTATGCATTCTCATGAAGCTGATTATTTTATGCCAACATCTTTTGGTTGTCTTTGTTTTCGCTCTACTCTTCAAGCTCATCGAGGTAAATTTGATCCCCGTGCCTCTCCTTGTGTTTTTATTGGTTATCATGCTGCTATGAAATGATATAAACTATATGACATTAATAAGAAACAAGTTTTTATCTCAAGAGATATCAGATTCCATGAGGATACTTTTCCTTTTCATGATTCACCTATGAAGGATAATACCTCTGATACGGATATCTTCTCTAAATTTGTTCTCCCGCATTCTATTCCTCATCATTTTCCTAGTTATCATGATAATGTTGATAACACAAATATACCCACTGTTGTTCCTTGGCTAATACAAATTTACCCATGTCAAACATTGAAACTACTTATGATGATTTTCAAAACTCTGACCATGATATCCCACACGCAGAACCTCTTATTTAGTCAAGCTTAAATCCTAACCATCCTGACATAACCCTTGACCTTGAAGCTTCATCATCTGCTGCAACGACCATGGTTCCTGACCATCCTGACATAACCCCTAACCCTAAAGCTTCATCATCCGCTACAACAACCATGTTTCCTTTACGTAGGTCTCAAAGAATAGCTCATCCTTCAAGTTATCTCTTAGACTATCATTGCCGTCTTTTGCTGCATAGTGCTTCGAATAAAGCTAGTTCTTGTACTTATAGCATTGAAAATTTTCTTGGTTATAACGCATTGACATCCAATTGCAAAAATTTTGTACTGAACATCACTACTACTTACAAACCATCTTTCTATCACCAAGCTGTTAAGTTCCAGGAATGGAGAATGGATATGGATGATGAGATACATGTTATGTAGAGAACTCACACATGGGATTTAATGTCTTTGCCTCCAGGGCATCACGCTATAGGGAGTAAATTGGTCTATTGGATAAAATAAAAACCTAATGGAACCATTAATCGATACAAGACACGTTTGGTTACAAAAGGATACAATAAATTAGAAGGATTGGATTATTTTGATACCTTTTCACCAGTTACCAAGCTCACCACCATCAAGCTTGTTCTATCCTTTAGTACCTCTTTTAAGTAGAACCTGATTAAAATGGATATTAATAATGCCTTTTTGAATTGTGAGCTTTTCGAACAAGTATACATGCAATTATCGCTTGGTTATTATACTCATGAAAAGTCCAAAGAAAAATCTCTTGTTTGTAAGTTGAATAAGTCCATCTATGGGCTTAAACAAGCTAGTCGTCAATGGTTCACTAAAATCCCGAGTGTTCTCCTTGTAAACGATTTTGTGCAATCTAAATATGATATTCCCTTTTCACTAGAGGATGGGGAGGATCATTTGTAGCTCTCCTAGTTTATGTTGATGACATTTTATTCACTGGACCTAGTTTGGTTGAAATTGATAAAGTAAAGCTTTGTTTGAAAACCAATTTTCAACTCAAGGACTTAGGACATGCTAAGTATTTCCATGGTTTTGAATCAATAAAGTCTCATCAAGGATTGTATATCTCCTAAAAAAAGTATTGTCTTCAGTTACTTAAGGATAATGGGTTACTTGCAGCTAAGCCAACCTCACAACCGATAATGCTTGGTTTAAAACTAACCAATACATATGGAACAATGCTCGATTCTAATGGTGTGTTAGCTTACAGGTGGCTCATTGGGAGATTGTTGTATTTACAAATTTCAAGACTAGACATCTCATTCCCAGTTCAAAAACTCATTCAGTATGTCTCAAACTTATTTTGATCACATGGCTGCAATTGTTCATCTGCTTCGGTACCTTAAAGACACTTCAGGCAAAGGCTTCTTGCTCAAGCCATCTCAATTGAAAGGTTATATCGATTCTTACTGAAGGTGTTGTTTAGACATAAGAAACTCAGTAACTGGTTAATTACTGTATTTTTCTTAGAGACTCTCTTGTATGTTGGAAGTAAAAAAAGCAGGCAACCGTGTCCAGATCTTCGGTCGAAGTTGAATACATGGCTCTTGCAGTCATTACAAGTGAACTAGCTTGGCTTCAACAAATTCTTCTTGATCTCCTGATCAATGTTCGAAATCCAACCCTTGTTTATTGTGATAATCAGGCAATTATATCCATAGCTTCGAATCTAACTTTCCACGATCGCACCAAGCCCATTGAAATCGTCTGTCATTTTGTCCGGGAGAAGATTGATAAAGGTTTACAACGTCTGTTTCCTATGCATTCCTTGCACCAGCTCACAGACATGTTTACGAAATCCCTAACGTCTCCTATGTTGAAGGATCACTTGTCCAAGATGGGTGTCTTCAATTTGTAAACTTCTTTTTAGCTCACTATAAGTGAAACTTCAAGTTCAATAATATTTATCAGAGTATTCATTTTCATACTCATGTTACTTTCCCCACCCAACATGTCATTAATTAGGTTGGGTCGAATTGATGGGGTTATTCGGGTTGTCTGATTGTTTGTACACCACTAACTTTTTTGTCCAATTTTAGTTTCACCGACGATCCTAATTATAAGAAACAAAGGGATGAAGTGTTTACTTTCACTTTAAAGACTGTTTAACTCCAAATTAACAAATGACTAATTTTGAGCTTTTTTTTTCATAGCCTTGAAATTAAAATTGGACGGGAACCAAATAGAACAATCACTCAAAGTCTACGACCAAAATAATATTTTAACTAATTACTTTTTTAAAATAATTTTTTTACTCATTCCCCACAAACAACATTAAGATTTCCCTTAAAAATTTAAAGTTATATATATATATATATATATATATATATATATATATATATATATATATATATATATATATATATATCAAAATTTTAGAAAAAAAAAACTCAAATATAACAAAAATTTATTAATAAAAATTTATTTTAGTCGCATTTAATCAAGTGAAATTTATGGCCAACAATCAAGTGAGATTGATAACCATCAAAAATGAAATTGATGGCTTTAATCAAGTTAAACAGATTGAAAAAAAAAGTAAAATTAATTAAAAAAAATTAAAATTAAAATATTTTAGTATATATGAAGATTTTAAAAAGTTGTAATAATTAAAATAAAGATGTTATGATTTGCTTTATATCAACATATTTCATTAAGGTTGTATCATGATAAAAATATTTTATATTTATCATAAGAACAAAATTATATTACTCAATGCTAAAATGTGTGGCTTTTGATTCAATCTCTAAATATATAAAAATAAAAGTTTCAACTTAAAATTGTTTGAAATTACATAAATTTAGTAAATATGTTTTACCATGAAAAACATAGTCATCTTAGCTCAATGGTGATTGAGTGCATAACTTTTAATTACGTGGTCGTAGGATTCCTAAAATATATTTTTAAATGAAATAAAATAGAACTATCAATTAATAAAAAAAAAATTCTTCAAAAAAAAAATTAATAAATATTTTTTTAATCAACTTAACAGGCTGTCAAAAGAGTAAATTCACTACACTACAAGATTCAAAAAAAAAATTAAACCAAACACACAAGATTTCAGCTTCTAATCAATGAAAACAAATAATGCAGCTAACTTACAAAATAATTATGAAACAACCTCTTCATTATTTGTATCATGGTCTAATTTAAAATTTTTGTAATTAAAGTCGTGATCTTGATTATTTTTTTTTAGAAAAAAAAATCTTATGATTTCCCAATTATCGTGTAGTGAAGAAGTCAAAGATCATAAATAATCTGTTTAAAAAAAAAAGATCATAAATAATCACCAAACTAAAGATGGTTGGGGTTGAATTTTCAATAGATTTTTATTTTTTAAATATTAATTAGTTAACAAAAGTCAACCAACGGAAGCTTTAAACCTATGTACCATCCCTTTCCAAAGTCAAAATTGAAAATGTCAGGCTTCACGGACTTCCGTCAAACTTCAAATATAACTAAAAATTTGTATTCTCTTTAAAAAACATAAATAAATAACAGTTGTGTTAATGTTTTGGAAGCTAAACACGAGTATTTGCTTGCATTAAAAAATTTAAAATATAAAGAAAAGTAGATAATACTTCAATTGACTTTTTGTTTATGTCAATGTTTTAAAATATAGCTACTGGTTGACCGAAAAGGGACAAATCTCGTGTGTGGTGAAATTTTTATCTGTAACTTGTTTTTCCAACTTCAAGTATTTAAATTATTTTGAAGCAATTTCCACACTATACTATATTTATAAAATCATGTCGCAGCAAAATACAAATTTAATACGACTACACTATATATTCAAGATTGTCGATAAGATCCATATTATAATTTAACATCTCTTCTCATGTGTGAACACAATTATATTCTTTTTTATCAAAGAAAATGAAGATTAAAGCCGTAAGATAATGGAAATAAACAATCTATAAATAAAAATTTCTTCTTGAGCAATTTTGGTTCGTCTTTTCTTCATCTTTTTATTTATTTATTATTATTATTTTCCAATTACGTACGTTGGCACAAACTATATATCGACAGCAGCTCACATGACAGGTATAAAGGTCAACAGGTCAAGATTGCCGGCTGATGTTTTTTAAATTATTTTTTTCTAACTGCAATTGGTTTCTATAATATTTAAAATAAAAAAGGAATCAAATTATGAGTAATCAATTGTCGTCATTAAGCTTGGTTTGCATGAGCTCTATTTCATTTACTGAATATCAATTTTGTACACTTGATTAGCGTTGTATTTTGCCAGTACTAACGATACTAACCGTAATTTAGCGATGTCAATATATATTTAACAATTAAGTTTTGAGTTCAAATTTCATTTATTGTTAAACTTCAAAAACAACTTGAAATCATAAATCTAAAGATAATTGGATAACAACCATCATAAATGAGATGATTTTAATTTCCTAAGAATTTTTATTTAAATGTTGTAGAGTCGAATAATATATCTCATGATATTAGTCAAGATAAAATTATGTGTGTTGCGATATAGAGAATGAGTGTGAAGAGAATAAAATAATAAGTATGCTGAAATGAGAGGTGATTATGTTGAGAATAAAAAGTAATTTTATGAAAGTAATGACATTATTATAAGAAAATGAATGGTAATTTGTTAAGATCTCACGTTAGAAAGAATGTAGATCTTATAGTAATATATAAAAAATGTGAACTAATATGGTATCAAATTTCATTAAACTCGAACGAATATTCGACCCAATAAAAATGAAATTGAGATCCAATTCAAAATTCTTAAGATCAAAAGAGACATTATATTGAAGGAGGTGTTAAATGTATGTTAAGTTCCCACCTTGAAAAGAGTGGAGAACTTATAACAATTTATTAAAAAAGAGGCGAATAAATATTGATTATGAGAAAATGATTTTCAAAAGTTCAAATATAAATAAGAGAATTAATTTCATCTTGATTGCTTCAATCACTTGTTTTGAGATATGCCTTGAACACACTATTGCCCTGCGGTATGTAGTCGATGGTCTCGTTGCCCGGTCAGTGAGTGGGGCAATAGTCGATGGTCTCGTCGCCCCGTTGCATAAATGCTTTTTTACAGTGCAAGCAATGCATTCCGTTGTGTAATCGTATCCACATTCTATTGCACGTTCTGCATGTGTTTACGCATCTGCATTCTGTTTCGCAACTTTGATTTATTTTTTATTCTATAATAAGGTTTAATGAGAGTGTATATATAAACTCAAATTAAACCCTAGCTATAAGATGATGTTCATTCTGTAATCTATATTTTCGCCCTCTCCTTAATAAAACTGCTCTCCCTATCTACCCGTAGACTAGTTAACACAACGTTAGTGAACTACGTTAATTCTCTATGTGTTTTCTTCCTTTTTTACGTTTTCTATATTTTCGCATCACGTTTTCGTAACCACTTGCACTAAAATTAACCCATAATTCAAAGCCAAAAACAAATAGTTACCCAATACAAGAAAGTGAAAAATTAAATCTCCCTATACAATTACAACTTTCATCATCATCTGCATTAAAAGAAATATTTATGAAAGGCAGTAGAGATAATAAAGCAAATGTCAAAACTCAACCACTAGTAGCCATTAGAGCCTTGTTTGTGCAAAATGTTCCTTACAAACTGCCTCTCAGTTTCAGGAATTTAATGCCATTTTGAATCCACCTCCAATTTGCAATTATATATATATATATATATATATTGCCCACTTGTTTATTGACAGTGCCACTGTAGGCCAAAGCCAAGTCAACCCTTTGACACTTTTGTCCTCAGCTAACACAAAACTCCCTCATTTCCTTCTTAATTTGATTATTAAATCCAAGTCATTCAAATTTGGGTCAGCTTGGTCATAGCAATCCCTCTAGCTTTCACACTTCAAAATCAAATCCATTTCTCATTCACGGGCTCTACAGCTAGCTCCCTTTTCCCCCCAATTTTCTTTTTTTTTTGCCATTCCCATTTTCCCTGTTCTGCAACTGGCTCTGTTGAGAGCTTTGTTTTGAGCTTACTACTGTTCATGGGGTCCTGCCTTAGTGCTAGGATTAAAGCTGAGAGCCCTCTTCACAATGGTTTGTAACCTTCTACTTTGGTTTTCTACTTTGTGTGCTCTTCTTTGTTTTCTATTTCTGGTGTTTCCCTGGTTTTGTTTTGGTGTATTGAGATTTGGGTTGTCTTTAGTTGCTCAAATGGTTTGATTGGAGTGAGCAATTTTGGGATCTTTTTGAATCATTGTAACTGGATGTCGGGTGGTAAAAAGGGTTCTTAGGGAAACATCATGGAGTGGGCTAGGTCAAGAGCGTCTCAGAGGAACTAATAGGTGAAGGGTTCAATCCATAATTAATTTACCTACTAATTAACTTCCTATGAGTTTCTTTTACATCCAAATGTTGTAGGGTCAAATGGAATGTCGAGTGACTATAGTCGAGGTGTGCGCAAACTGTCCTCGATAATGAATGATATATATAAAATAAAAAAATAAAAAAAAGGTGCATAGAGGTTCTGGTTTTAGGTTATTTCTGATTTCATATCATTTTGGTTGATTTTGCTGGGTATTGCTTATTGTCTCTACTTTGAAGAGGGAATCTTTTTTAGACCAAAAACTAGATCAAACAATCTTGTAAAGCTTCAATTTTCATGCTTATACTATTATTGGTTATACTGGCTGCAAAGGAGTGACTGTTTGCTTTTGTTTTTAGCCCTTGGTATATAGTCCTCTCACACACATAAACTTCAGTGACAAGAATTTTTATAATGCCTCCTGTGCAGGGTTGAGCTCCAAGTATGGAAGAGATGAAAATGATAAGAGCAATTCAATTAGCAACATGTCGTCTGTCTCGACCCCTCGGACTCCTCGAACGGAGGGCGAGATCTTGCAGTCCTCCACCTTGAAAAACTTTACCTACAATGACCTTAAAACTGCCACCCGAAACTTCCGGCCTGATAGTGTCTTGGGTGAGGGCGGTTTTGGTTCTGTTTTTAAGGGGTGGATTGATGAGCAGTCCTTTGCAGCTACCAAGCCTGGGACTGGTTTGGTCATTGCAGTAAAAAGGCTCAATCAGGAAGGGTTTCAGGGTCACAGAGAATGGCTGGTTAGTTCCACTTTTTCCTCATTGTCTTTAGTTAATTTATAATGTTTTGTACTTCAAAGCAGTTTTTAAAGGATGATGAAAAATTTATAGCTTTCAGTTTATATTCAAAACCTCCTTTTATCCTGCTTTTGGAAAGTACTGTGATCTTTTTTCATTTGAAGTTCAAATATGAAGAAGGATTGATTTCTAGATGTCTCAATTTACAGACAGAAATCGACTTTCTAGGACAGCTGCATCATCCTAATCTTGTGAGATTGATTGGTTTTTGCTTAGAGGATGAGCATCGACTTCTCGTGTATGAATTTATGCCCCGGGGCAGCCTAGAAAATCATCTATTTAGGCGTAAGCTATTCACTTACTTCACTTGTTTAATTACATCAACAATTTCACTTGTTTACTTAAAGTCTCTTTTTATTTCTTTGGGGGGATCAGGGAGTTCTCACTTTCAACCTCTATCGTGGAGCCTCCGATTGAAAGTTGCCCTCGGTGCTGCGAAAGGTCTAGCTTTTCTACATAGCGACGAAGTGAAAGTAATTTATCGTGATTTTAAAAGCTCTAATATCCTACTCGATTCGGTACGTGAAATGAGTCAACCTTTTCAACGTATGTTTCTGAATTTGTTCTTAAATTTGTTCTCATTTGTGTTGCACTTTAAAATGACAGAAATATAATGCAAAACTATCTGATTTCGGATTAGCCAAGGATGGGCCTACAGGTGATAGAAGCTATGTTTCTACTAGGGTAATGGGAACATATGGCTATGCAGCTCCTGAATATATGATCACAGGTATCTTTCATTTTTCCATATTTGTCCAAAATCAGTCTTTTGAGTGAATGAAAATTTGCAATGAATTTTTTTGGATCTTCCTTCTAGCTTATAATTTGTCTTACTCTAGATCAGGATCAATCATTATAATGTGGGACTATGAGTTGCCTACTAGTCATTAAATGCCTAAACCTGGATACGTTCTCTTCTTTTGAAGGTCATCTCACTGCCAAGAGCGACATATATAGTTTTGGAGTTGTCCTTCTCGAAATCTTATCGGGGAGACGAGCCATAGACAAAAAAAGACCCTCCGGAGAACACAGCCTTGTGGAATGGGCAAAACCTTACCTCACTAGCAAAAGGAGAGTTCTCCAAATGATAGATACACGCATCGAAGGCCAATATTCGACTGGAGGAGCGCTAAAGGCAACTAAACTGGCCATTCGATGCATATCGACCGAACCCAAGTTAAGGCCAAACATGAACTCAGTGGTAAAAGCATTGGAACAACTTCAGGATTCCAGTGAAACAAGTGGATCAAGGAGTCATTTAAGTGAACCCCTAAACAAATCCAGTCAAGGCAATAACTCCACAAATAACAAAGCTGTTTCTTATCCTAGACCATCTGCTTCAGTACTAAATCTATAGAAGCCGAGACCAAAGAACGTCTGGTGAACCGGCTAATATTTCGACCGAACTGGAAGGTAAAGATGTATTTGGATGACCAACTCATATGTTTTGTACAGTTGTTTCTTTGCTTAATTATCTTCAGAATCAGGCCCCCTTGAGCTTTCCTGTTCTGTCTTAATTAGAATAAGATTTCATTCCACTAAGATGAGGCATTATAAGTTTAAAACACTTGTATGAAACATATGCTTCAACAAAAATTCATTTTTTTAACAGTGCTGTAGTTACCAGTTAAGTTGTTTATGGAAATGGAAATATTATGTTATTATTTGGATTGGATCTGGCAAGAAATTCATCTACAAATTAAGATTTGATCCGTCTTTTCTTGTTTCTTGAGAATAAGAAATAAAAATGTGTTTGAAACGATTTGTGTTTCTTGTTTTATTATAAAAAATAAGAAATAAAAATAAACATTACTAGTTTCTTTTTTATTTCTTATATATTGCTCAACAAATATTATATATGACAAAATTAAAAGGAAAATAATAATAATAATAACTAAACGGAATTACGGGGTCTCTATCTAAAATGTTTTTTTAAAAATAATTAAAATGTGGCTCATTTTTAGAGGGTCACCTATGTTATTTGTAGGGATATCTAGTAAGTTTTCCCATTCAATTATATATTGCTCAACAAATATTATATATGTCAAAATTTAAATAAGAACGAATGTAAATTTTAATAAAGAAATTTGTGTAGCACTGCAAATTTTAAAAACTAATACTATATATAAAATTAAAAATAAAAATTTATATATAACCATACCAATTAAAAGGAATTAAAAAGAAATATATATATTTGCAAAATCTAAAATGAAAAGAAAAGGTCACAAAGAGGATTTGAATGGGTCGTGTAACAAAAAATCTATTTTGGTTGGCTACAAAACCAACAAGCCATGTAGGCTGAATGGCGTTCTTCTGTATCATAATACTTGAGGTTTCTAAAAAAAAGAACATAGAAAATACTTTTAGTAGTTTTTCTTTCTTTCTTTTTTCATCTAATTTAAGAAAATTTAAGCAACAAAAATTGAGAACCATTACCAAACAAGTTCGTTTTTCAAAAACTAAAAAAATAGAAACGAAATAAAACAAAACGAAAACTTATCAAACTATCCTAAATTTCCATGGTCCCTACTTTTTGAAAGCATGGAGTATAGAAAAAGAACAAATTTAGAGAAATTTACAACGAGATTGATTGTGTCTTTGTAGTTTTCTAAAAAGATAAAAATGAATTCAATTCCTTATCATGGTTGCTTACTTTGAACGGAGCTGATATATTCTTTTGATTTTTTGGATCTTTTTTTTCTTTTTTCAATTTTGTCCCTGTCTCAATTTCATTATTTATTTACTTAACTTAATATTATTCAGCTAATTAATGCATATATCCTTGATTAAGAAATTTACTCATTCATTATTATTATATTTTTTAGTACACATGGAGTGAATGAGACAAATACTAATTTTCAGGATCGAATCTATGAGGTTGGTGTTGAACTAATTTCGCCACTAACCTATTCAGTCATTCATTATTATTTTAGTTAAGTATTTCCCATCACAACGACGTTATGAGTGATTTTGCCAATACTTTAATGGGTCAACTTTCTGTGACATGTAATCTTGGGCCAAATGTTTTTGTCTAAATAAAAAAAAATCACACGACTTAAAAGTATACTTAGTATTATAAATTTATTATGTTGTAGAAAACAAATAATGACAAGCAAAGTATAGAACAAATAAAATTAACACATAACAACTGTATGTTAACTATGATCATAAGTATAGGGAGAAAAGCTATTTTATTATAGGGCAACAATATACATGTCAAAACTATATGTATCATTGATGTAAAAGTCCTAGGTTCAAAATCTCTCCACTCTCAAATATTATTCAAATGTTATTATCCTTAAAAAAAAAAAATACACAATGCATAGATTAGAGTTGTATAGTATAAATATCACCCTCCTAAACCTTAAATAGATAAGCCCAAAAAAAAAGTTCAAAATGAAAATTAAATAATAATTTTCATGTACTTTCATATATAATACCAAATAATTAACTTTAAGACATTTCAACGTTTTATATGTATACAAATTTTTTTTTATCCGTGACTTCTCGAGCAAGTATATGTATACGAAAATGAAGAAGCCAACAAAATTAACAAATTAATCGGAATAAGTACATTATCATGATCAAGGGGTCACAAAATACAAATATTACAATAATTGGATGTTGGAGATTTATAACATGACCTCTTAATTCATGGGTTATACGAATACGTTTAATTATTGTTATTGTTGGTAATAAAGGTGATAATCAAATAATACCAATCATCTCTTCAAAAAAAATAAATAAATAATACCAATCATTAAATTTTGTAGGAGATTATTGTTGATAACTTTACATGATTAATATTGTTATTAAATAAATTACAAAAATATTTTAAATATCATTTTAAATTGTTAGATTTGGTTGTAGTTTCTACATATGTTTCTTATGTTTGAAATTCAAACACATTTATTATTTGGGATTAGTGGTCTAGTGGTTCTTTTGTAGTAATCCAATTTAACACCACGATTACGAGTGCAATTTTAGATGATTAGTATTTGACTCTTATATTATTTGAGAACAGTAATAACCTCTATATATTTGTTGGGTTTGATCGATTTTTATGTTATCAAATATTTTTACTCATTGAACTCAACTCAACTCGTATTAAGAGTAGGAAACTTAGTATATTGGTAAAAAGCATGTGTGAATAAGATATATAACTTAGGTTTTAAACATAATATATTGCATGTTTCACATATTTACAATGAATAATTTGAGTCTTAAAGAGGAAAATAAAAAGGGCTTTGTGCAGGATTAGGCAAAATAAAGAAAAAAATTGCAAAAATGTACATACATAGAAATTTTAGCAAAACTAGATGACCGGACTGAAATAAAAATTCCTTTTACATGTAAAAAGACACAAATACCCACCTGATCACAATTTTAAAAAATAAAGCCGTAGTTCTCACTTTTCCAACTTCCGTATAATTTACTAATCAAAATTACTTCCTTAAAAATCTCCTCCAAAATAATGGGTTTACAAAATTTGTTTATTGTTTGTTTGTTTTTTTTTCGTAGTTTGATTTGAAATCTTTTTTTCTTTAATCATGTATTTATAAATAAATTTGGTTTTCAAATAAATAAGAATTCGTGATTTAATGTTATTTTTGTGGTCTTGATCATATTATGCATATTAATTATAATTTTGTTTACTTGAGTATAAATACCGAATTAGTAGGTATTTCACAACTAAGATATCTATTTTATTATGAGTATTTATCTCACGATTCTTTTTTTATATAAATCAAAATTTACCAGACCAAACAAATTCAGATAATAATTATAAATATAAATACTTAAAAAAATTAACAAATGTAGTATTTTGTATTAATGAGCTTTATTACATATTTTCTTATAATATTGGTATTAATGAATATTTATAATACAATATTAAACGTATTAATAAGTATTTATAATATCATATTTAAACGTATTAATAATTAATTTGTATTAATAAGTACTTATAAGACAATAGTAAAACGTATTAATGATTAATACATGTATTAATGTATATTTATAATACTGTATTAAAATGTATTAGTGATTAATACATGTATTAATATGTATTTATAATATTGTGTTAAAACATATTAATTATTAATACAAGTATTAATAAGCATTTCAAAAAAAAAATACAGGTATTAATAAGTATTTATAATATTATGTTAAAGTGTATTAATGATTAATACATGTATTAATAAGTATTTATAATATAGTATTAAAATATATTAATAATTATGAATGTAAATACTTTAAAATTTGTATAGTTTTTATAATTATTTTATGAGAAGAACTTAGCTAGTAAAATTTCCTTTTTTAAAAAAATTAAAAACATTAATAAAATGAAAATGAATTACAATTTAATTATTCAAATATAGTGAAGTGCAAAAAAATAACATTTTTCTCAAACTTTCAAAAAAAACAATTGTGTGAAAAAGGTACTTTTAGTTTCATAAAATTAATAATTATGAATTAATAAATAAATACAATTTTCAAATAAATAAGGTTCATGTGTATATCTTATCATGTTAGTATAAGTACTGTATTTTTTGTTGGGAAAAAATGATTTTGTGATGATACAATATTAGAATAATTATAATTTTAAATTTTAATACATTAATGCTCTATAGATAAGAAATATTGTAATTGATAAATATATATAAATTACAATTCAAAATGTTCACATTAATTGCTTTAAAAAAAATGTTCATATTAATTGAATTATTGGGCATGGACAAACATAATTTTTCAAAATTGGTGAATAATGGGCGAACAAGATTTTTTTTAAAATTGAAATATAAGAATTGGAATCTCAAAAAAAAAAAAAAATTGAAGAGGTAAACGTTGCTTCGGAATTGTTGAGGGATTAATGGAGTCAATAACGGTTTATGAAGTAAAATAAAAATCGTTAATCTATTGGGGTAAGATGGTCATTTTAGAATAGATTATTTATTTAATTTTAAATAGATAAATATTTTTGTAAATACTTTTAATATCAACTAGACTTGTAAATAGTTTGCTAAAAGTAGCTAGATAGTACAATTTCCCAAATAAAAATTAGCAAAACCAACCGAGTAAAAAAAAATACAGAGGGTGAGTTATTGTTGGAAAGGGCAATAAAAAATTTGAGTTGGTCTATTAGATTCTCTTAAACTAATTCAACTTAAACTATGTACTCTCGTACTAGACACCAAATAAAAACTACACACTACTATGGAATGGGTTAGTGACATGGTTTCAGTGTTTGGTTGTAAAACAGTTTAACACGTCATAGGTTCGAGCTCGAGAATCGGTATTTGTCCTCTTCCCCTAATATATACTAAAAAAAACTACACAATACTTGAATAAAAAAAAAACTACATACAAAAAGAACGGTATTCCAATGACATCATCTATCACTTACAAAGCATTTGGTAAAGGTTGGTAAAAATGACCTTGAATTAAAAGAAAAGTTGTAAGAATAAATACCAAATGACACTTGTAATGGCAACATGAAGGCGTCAAAAGAGGAAAACTGCCTCCTTAAATCCAAAACCCACTTGAGGTGTTTGTTTGTCATATTTAAAAAGGATTTAGCTTAAAGTTGAGAAATTCTTACCCTTCTTTAAGAGATCTCTGGTTCGAAGCTGTGGAAAAGTGTTTAAATTAAAATATCATTTGAAGTATCCTGGTGTCACAACTTAAGGACGAGTGCTCTAGATATAGGAGAGTAAAACTTCAATTTCTCAATTTTAAAAAAAATAAAAAATTGGTTGCTAAAGAAGACAAACAAACAGCCCTATGGGGCTTACCATATTAGAAGAAAAGAAAAAGAAATGGAAAAAAACATAAAGAATTGGCCGTGTTGGTTGACTCGGCAGGCGCAGCCCACGTTGATGTATATAAAACAAACCCACTTCTGCAACTCATATTCCTTCAAACCCATATTCACAAAAGCCATGGCGATTGGAACACTGGAGGTTCAATTGGTGAACGCTAAAGGACTTCAAGCCACAGATATTCTGGGTTTCTATTTACACCCTTCAATTAAGCTCTTAGATTAGATTAGGATCCATTCAATCTTTTCAATCGCTTGTTTGTTTTACTGTTTTTAGGCTCCTAATTGGTATGGATTTGCTTTCTGATTGAGCTAATTTCATGTTCTTCTTCTCATTTGGGCAGGTGGAATTGACCCTTATGTTCTGATTCAGTACAAGGGCCAAGAACACAAGAGCAGTGTTGCTAAAAGTTTGTCTCTCTTTTTCTCTCCAACCCTCATAAATAAATGATTCATTCCTATGCCAATCCTTATAATGATCAATTATTACTTTATTTATTACTTCAAGCAACAATTTTTGCCTTTGGCAATCTGTTCTTTACTTTACATTCTTTGGCCTCAAAAGTACTTCCAAACACCTATCAGATTGTTATAGAATATACTAATGTTCTTTGTTTTTTCCATTTGGTATTCTTCATATGATCTATTAAAATGAATCTGTGCTTGTGTAATCATAATAATAATAGTAGCATTTTCCCCAGAATTGGAAATAAATACTCAAAATTTTCCTCTTCTTTTTTTTGAGTACATATTGGGGGAGGAGGAAAAATACCGATTCTTGGGATCGAACCTGTGATGCTGGTGTTGAACTGGTTTATAACTAAACAATGAAACCATTGTGCCATTGACCCATTCGGTAAATGCTCAAAATTTTCAGTTGTGGGGTTCAGTTGCCAAATTAAAGGGGGTGGAATTTGGTTTGCACATGCTGGATTTGAAACCTTAAGCATAAGAGATGAAGGACTATAACATCTGGATTTGGAAAAAGTAAATTCCCATTCTCATTTTTTGTGATTTGAAATGGTGCAGATGAAGGAGATAGTCCATACTGGAATGAGAAATTTACATTCCGGGCAGAGTATCCCGGAAGCGGCGACGACTTCAAGCTCGTCTTCAAGATCATGGACCATGACAACTTCACCGCTGATGATTTCATCGGCCAAACCACGTAAGATCCTTTTTACAAAATTTTTAAGCTCTTGAAAAAAGAATTTTAGTTCATTGGTGGATCTGGATTATATTAAGAACACTCATAGTATTACTATTACAATTACTATTACTACCACCACTGCATTCGAATACACTGATATGAGTTACGAAAGTTGTCGATACGATCTGGTTTAGGAAAGTTGTCGAAATGTGACTGCTATCGATTGCGATGTTAGGATAGAAACCAAACATTCTTAACTTATTGCTCATTGGAAAGAAGTACCAAATGACTATGGCAGGATATATGTCAAAGATTTATTAGCGCTTGGAGTTGAAAATGGCAAGTCCGAGATATGGCCTCAGAAGTACAGCATCGTGGGAGCCAATCTCGACTACTCCGGAGAAATTACAGTTGGGGTGACCTTCACCCAGAAGGTAACTACTCTCTGAATGTGGATACAAAAAAGCTGAAAATGACATCAACATTTATTTATAAGGTAATTTGATTTGATGAAATGAAGTTCTAAACTCTAAAAATAGAAAATAAAAGTAGGAAGAACTAATACTCAGAATTATAGTGGTTCGACAAGAGCGTCTATGTCCACTTGAGGTAACCATATTATTGCATGATTTTGCTTTCTTCAAATCATGTCAATCTCAAATACAAAGCACTTTTTCACACTCTCTCAAACTTTACTTTTTTATATGAATAGTAATTTATACATGAGTAAAGTAGGTATTACAAATCTCCTTAATAACTTTTTGGTATTGCTAACTCCATATTGATATCTGTTTGCCAAATCCTTTAAGAACTTGAGTAAATTGTTGAAGCCGTTGAAGTTATCAAACCAATTAATCTCTAATATAACTCCTTAAAATTTATGGGAGTTCAACTTTTGTTGCATTTTTAATTGTTGACCAATTTTTAGTTGAATGCATTAATTCTTGATCGTTATCCATTTTGTTAAAATTGAATGCCTTGAATTTATTTCAACATATGTTACAGAAACAGGTTGGGGAGTATGATGAGGAAGAATTGGGAGGATGGAAGCAAAGTCAAAACTAGGTGGGTTCATCAGTTCGTAGTTGTTTTAATTTCTGAATATGCTCTGTGGCCATGCTTGAATTGGGCTGATATGTGTATCTTTCTATTTCTATTGGTCAAGTCTTAGCAAAATGTATGTTTATATTTGTATTCTATAATTTGCTAAGAGAAAAGATTGAACCTTTACAAATATGATTTTACGGTGCTGATTTTCTTGGAAAGGTTGTGGCTTTTCAACTTTATGTTGTAACCAATTTGAATTTCTGATGGTTGAGTATTCGTTTGGAACTCTAGGACCTTTTTTGGTATGACAATTCAGATTCTATTTAATGTTTTTGGATTTTCGGAATTTGTTTTTTAAAACCGTTTGGAATTATGTCATCAAAAGTGCGGAATTTTAGGGAAACGACATTTGTATCCCGATTTTATATTTGGAAACTAAAAATACAGAACAACAATTATAAAAAACAAAAAAACAAAAAAAACAAAAGACAACAAACTTTAAAAAATGTTCTTTCTGGTGTCGGGAAGTATTATCGGTTTTATTTCGAAACAAATTAAGAATGAGTGAAATAATAATCTATCTCTTAAATGTTAGCACGTTTCCTCACCCATGGGAGATCTTTGGTAGGTAGTTAATTCATTTTTGTTAAATTTAGGGGATTTTGGATGTATAACAAAAAATGTCAAAGTATATTCATCTATAGTATACAATCAAAATTAATTCATTCGTAGCAAAAAATTTAAATTGAATTCTATCATTAGTTGAATTCTATTAGTGATAGAATTCAATCAATGATAGATTCATTCTATCACTAGTTGAGTGATAGAAATAAATGTGCTATAAATGAATTATTTTTAAAATTCTGCTACAAATATAATATAAGAGGTAGAATGTGTTGTTGATGACAAATTCTGTTAAATTTAACTATTGATATATTTGGATCTCAAACTTTTATAATTTTAAATCTAGTCTCAACTTTAAAGTAAGAAAAAAGAAAAATTATGAATATACTCAACATAAATGCCAATTTTAGAGTTCTATTAATATAAAATTCAAATTTATATTTAATAGATAAATTAATTTTTAAAAATATTGAATTTGTTAAGGACTTTTTAGATTTTGTATGATATAATAAAACTACTTATTTTTATAATTGTAAATAAAGACGTCTTTGGTTAATAGTAGAGTACGTGACTTTTAACTATTGGGTTTGATCCCATTAATGGTATCGAATAAAATTTTCAACCTTGTACGATATGATAAAAGTATTTATTTTTATAATGGTAAACAAAGTTGTCTTAGTTTAATGGTAAAGCGCATAACTTTTAACCACTTGGTCTTGGATTTGATCCATACAAATGATGTTTAAATTTCCATCTTGCTAAATGGATACGACAATGAAGTTTTCAATATAAAATTATTCTAACCTATATAGATTTTGTATGATATAATAAAAGTATTTATTTTTATAATTGTAAATAAAGCCGTCTTAGTTCAGTGGTAGAGTGTGTGATTTTTAATCACATGGTATCTTGCTAAACATGTGTGATAATTATTTTCACAATATAAAGTTTTCAACCTAAAATTATTCAACTTGTATAAATTCTGTATGATATAATAAAAATATTTATTTTTATAATCGTAAACAAAATTGTCTTAGCTCAGTAGTAGAACGTGTGGCTTTTAACCACGTGGTTGTGGGTTCGATCCCCATAGACGGCATCTACATATCCATCTTGCTAAATAACTGTGGTTGTTAATCATGAGATTGTGGATTTTGATTTACACAAAAAGTTTTCAACCTAAAATTATTTTAACATGTATAAATTTTGTATGATATAATAAAAATATTTATTTTTAAAATTGTAAACAAAGCCGTCTTAGCTCAATGGTAGAGCGCGTGGCTTTTAACCACGTGGTCGTGGGTTTGATCCCCACAGACGATGTCTACATAACATATCCATCTTGCTGAACATGTGTGGTTGTTAATCATGAGATTGTGCATTTGATTTACACAAAAGGTTTTCAACCTAAATTTATTTTAACTTGTATAAATTTTGTATGATATAATAAAAGTATTTATTTTTATAATTGTAAACAAAGCCGTCTTAGCTCAGTGGTAGAGCGCGTGGCTTTTAACCACGTGGTCGTGGGTTCGATCCCCACAGACGGCGTCTACATATCCATCTTGCAAAACATTTGTGGTTATTAATCACGATATTGTGCATTTGATTTACACAAAAAGTTAATTTAACTTGTATAAAATTTGTATGATATAATAAAAGTATTTATTTTTATAATTGTAAACAAAGTCGTCTTAGCTCAGTGGTAGAGCGCGTGGCTTTTAACCACGTGGTCATGGGTTTGATCCACACAGACGGTGTCTACATTTCTATCTTGCCGAACATGTGTGGTTGTTAATCATGAGATTGTGCATTTGATTTACACAAAAAGTTAATTTTACTTGTATAAATTTTGTATGATATAATAAAAGTATTTAGTTTTATAATTGTAAACGAAGCCGTCTTAGCTCAGTGGTAGAGCGCGTGGCTTTTAACCACGTGGTCGTGGGTTCGATCCCCACAAATGGCATCTACATATCTATCTTGCAAAACATTTGTGGTTGTTAATTATTATATTGTGCATTTTTTTCTTTTTGAAAAATATGATATTGTGCATTTGATTTACACAAAAAGTTAATTTAACTTGTATAAATTTTGTATGATATAATAAAAGTATTTATTTTTATAATTGTAAACAAAGTCGTCTTAGCTCAGTGGTAGAGCACGTGGCTTTTAACCACATGGTCGTGGGTTTGATCCCCACAGACGGTGTCTATACATCCATCTTGCCGAACATGTGTGGTTGTTAATCATGAGATTGTGCATTTGATTTACACAAAAAGTTTTCAACCTAAAATTATTTTAACTTGTATAAATTTTGTATGATATAATAAAAGTATTTATTTTTATAATTTTAAATAAAGCCGTCTTAGCTCAGTGGTAGAGCGCGTGGCTTTTAACCACGTGGTCATGGATTCGATCCCCACAGACGGCGTCTACATATCTATCTTGCAAAACATTTGTGGTTGTTAATCATGAGATTGTGCATTTGATTTACACAAAAAGTTAATCTAACTTGTATAAATTTTGTATGATACAATAAAAGTATTTATTTTTATAATTGTAAACAAAGTCGTCTTAGCTCAGTGGTAGAGCGCGTGGCTTTAAACCACGTGGTCGTGGGTTTGATCCACACAGACGGTGTCTACATTTCCATCTTGCCGAACATGTGTGGTTGTTAATCATGAGATTGTGCATTTGATTTACACAAAAAGTTTTCAACCTAAAATTATTTTAACTTGTATAAATTTTGTATGATATAATAAAAATATTTATTTTTATAATTGGAAACAAAGCCATCTTAGCTCAGTGGTAGAGCGCGTGGCTTTTAACCACGTGGTCGTGGGTTCGATCCCCACAGACGGCGTCTACATATCTATCTTGCAAAACATTTGTGGTTGTTAATCATGAGATTGTGCATTTGATTTACACAAAAAGTTAATTTTACTTGTATAAATTTTGTATGATATAATAAATGTATTTATTTTTATAATTGTAAACGAAGCCGTCTTAGCTCAGTGGTAGAGCGCGTGGCTTTTAACCACGTGGTCGTGGGTTCGATCCCCACAGATGGCATCTACATATCTATCTTGCAAAACATTTGTGGTTGTTAATTATGATATTGTGCATTTTTTTCTTTTTGAAAAATATGATATTGTGCATTTGATTCACACAAAAAGTTAATTTAACTTGTATAAATTTTGTATGATATAATAAAAGTATTTATTTTTATAATTGTAAACAAAGTCGTCTTAGCTCAGTGGTAGAGCGCGTGGCTTTTAACCACATGGTCGTGGGTTTGATCCCCACAGACGGTGTCTACACATCCATCTTGCCGAACATGTGTGGTTGTTAATCATGAGATTGTGCATTTGATTTACACAAAAAGTTTTCAACCTAAAATTATTTTAACTTGTATAAATTTTGTATGATATAATAAAAGTATTTATTTTTATAATTTTAAATAAAGTCGTCTTAGCTTAGTGGTAGAGCGCGTGGCTTTTAACCACGTGGTCATGGGTTCGATCCCCACAGACGGCGTCTACATATCTATCTTGCAAAACATTTGTGGTTGTTAATCATGAGATTGTGCATTTGATTTACACAAAAAGTTAATCTAACTTGTATAAATTTTGTATGATACAATAAAAGTATTTATTTTTATAATTGTAAACAAAGTCGTCTTAGCTCAGTGGTAGAGCGCGTGGCTTTAAACCACGTGGTCGTGGGTTTGATCCACACAGACGGTGTCTACATTTCCATCTTTCCGAACATGTGTGGTTGTTAATCATGAGATTGTGCATTTGATTTACACAAAAAGTTTTCAACCTAAAATTATTTTAACTTGTATAAATTTTGTATGATATAATAAAAATATTTATTTTTATAATTGGAAACAAAGCCATCTTAGCTCAGTGGTAGAGCGCGTGGCTTTTAACCACGTGGTCGTGGGTTCGATCCCCACAGACGGCGTCTACATATCTATCTTGCAAAACATTTGTGGTTGTTAATCATGAGATTGTGCATTTGATTTACACAAAAAGTTAATTTTACTTGTATAAATTTTGTATGATATAATAAATGTATTTATTTTTATAATTGTAAATGAAGCCGTCTTAGCTCAGTGGTAGAGCGCGTGGCTTTTAACCACGTGGTCGTGGGTTCGATCCCCACAGATGGCATCTACATATCTATCTTGCAAAACATTTGTAGTTGTTAATTATGATATTGTGCATTTTTTTTTTTTGAAAAATATAATATTGTGCATTTGATTTACACAAAAAGTTAATTTAACTTGTATAAATTTTGTATTATATAATAAAAGTATTTATTTTTAAAATTGTAAACAAAGTCGTCTTAGCTCAGTGGTAGAGCGCGTGGTTTTTAACCACATGGTTGTGTGTTTGATCCCCACAGACGGTGTCTACACATCCATCTTGCCGAACATGTGTGGTTGTTAATCATGAGATTGTGCATTTGATTTACACAAAAAGTTTTCAACCTAAAATTATTTTAACTTGTATAAATTTTGTATGATATAATAAAAGTATTTATTTTTATAATTTTAAATAAAGCCGTCTTAGCTCAGTGGTAGAGCGCATGGCTTTTAACCACGTGGTCATGGGTTCGATCCCCACAGACGACGTCTACATATCTATCTTGCAAAACATTTGTGGTTGTTAATCATGAGATTGTGCATTTGATTTACACAAAAAGTTAATCTAACTTGTATAAATTTTGTATGATACAATAAAAGTATTTATTTTTATAATTGTAAACAAAGTCGTTTTAGCTCAGTGGTAGAGCGCGTGGCTTTTAACCACGTGGTCGTGGGTCTGATCCCCACAGACGGTGTCTACATATCCATCTTGCTGAACATCTGTGGTTGTTTATCATGAGATTGTGCATTTGATTTACACAAAAAGTTTTCAACCTAAAATTACTTTAACTTGTATAAATTTTGTATGATATAATAAAATTTTGAAATGTCATTAATGTATAAAAATGAATAATTTAATAAACGCCCAACTAATATTATAAGATAACTAAAAGAAACTCAAACTCAAAAGCTTCAAAAATCATTAAAAGTAAAAAAGAATGAATTAAATAACAACACCATTTCAATTATTTGTAGATAGCTTATAGGTTGTCTCTAAATCTCCATATCCACCTACAAAGAATAAGTTAACAAAAAAATGGTACACTAAATATAATTGGAGAACGACGTTAATGAACATTAGTTCAATGATACATAAAAAAGTAACAAAAAGGGAGCTTGACATTTGACATAGAGCAACAATCCGTAAAAGTAAGAGTTATGGTGTATTTAATCTATAAATTTTTAAGTTTGTGTCATTTGGTCTTTGCTAGGTTTAGAATCACTTCAAACTTCAATAAATCACTAGATCTTAACATAGATATACAACATTAAAACAAAAAAGTTAAACTCCACAAATATTTCCTTCTAAACTCCCATGAGAAACATGAGAAAACAAGAGTGAAGAAACACTTTGAAATACTAAGAAGCCAAGTCTCATGTCAAACAATTAAGCTTCCACAAAAAAAGAAAATCAAAGTATAGTAGCACAATCAATAATAAAACATAAACTAGAGAAAGATAAATGTATTATATGCTCATAGCTAGCTATCATAAGAAACAAAAACTTCAAAAACTTTAAAAGAGTACACAAAATTTTTACTGCTCCACCGACAAATCATCCATACAGTCAATAAGAAATTCTACAAATTAAAAAAAGAGTGTTGGTAAAATAGATCACCATTATACTGAAAGCAATGCCACAAGACATGTCACCTGGGTGAATGGAGGGTAAGCTTCAAGCTCTATCATCCGCTTCGTTGCTTTCTTTGTCGGTAGTTCCAAGAAACCTAAAAAATATAGAGACACCAGAATAAAACATTGGAAAAGTTAAGAAAAAAACTAAAAGATTAAAGAGTTCAGAAATCAAAACCAATCCTTGATGGATTGATTTTAGCCTTATAAGAGATATAACTCTTTTAAAAGCTATTGATTGTGTAATTTCTAACAAAATATTATAATCTAGTTATCGACACTATTTTCTTGCGATTTTGGTATTTGGATACCTAACAAAGGACGAATAAGATTTAACCTACATTAAAATCACAAAAAAAGCAAGAGAGAGATATATAACACAATCCCTCCACTAACTCTTACAATAAACTCATACCCAAGAAAGAAAGAATTCACAAATGGACTTGATAATCAATGAAAAAAGTTAGAAGCATTGATACAGGTTAAATAAAATAAAATAAACTAAAAAAAATCAACACATCAAACAACAAATAGTGAAATTAATGGATAATCATAACCTAAGAAACAATGTAAATAGATTTGAACACTAAAATAACACAATGTACCAGTCCCAAAACGACAGTGATAATCTCGCCGAACCTCTAACTACAACCTTTATAACCAGAGTGATCATCTAAAGCCAGCAAGAGGACGATCCTACAATATGGACAATCCTAAACCCAAACCCTTCTTTGATAAGATTTCTTATTTGCTTATTCTTTAGAGCCTATAAACGTTGAAACGCAACCATTTCAAGAGGAACAAAAAATAAATAAGAAAGTAAGGGAACAAATAAATATGGACAAAATTGATTAAATAAGAAAGTAACGGAACAAAAAATAAATGCCTACTTTTCTCCTTAATTCTTCTAAGAATGTTCTCAACGTTAGCCTTAGTAGAAGTCCCACTTTTCCACAACAATTTAGAAGTTGGAAGAATCAATTCTAAATTTCTACTTGGATATAAGAAAGTAATTTAGAAACTATGAAATATAAGAATTAAGTATGAAATGGTAAGAAAGCAACGAATTCTACCTCTTGTTTTCACATTGTGACACATAAAAATAGATGGGATCAATTTCAAATGCAATCAAACATGAAGTTAAAATTTTAAATTTAAAACACAAATGGGTATTGTTTATCTATTTGTAGCACATAATACATTCTCTCAACTTGAACTTCTCTTCTTTGAAGCCGATTAGTTTAGGTACCTATAGTATATATAGAAACATGTGGAGAGAAAATTAGAGTTGGCAAAGAGAAACAATTATCAAGTTGAAGAGGTTAAAAATGATTTGCTAATACAGATATGCTAAAACAAGAAGAAAGAACAATCATTGTAATATATTATTCTAAAAAAATTTGACATTACCTCAATTTGTCTCCCAAAGAATTTGATGTATCTAATAACTTCTAATAAAGTAGAGGCAGTGTCATTGGAGAATTTAGTGGTGAAATGAAAAATATTTTAAAGTAAAACGGAGAGTTTTGTTAGGAGGAAAGTAGTGTGCTAAAATGTAATAAAATAAATTTTTACCTTTCGATTTGGTGAAGAGTTGTTATTCCATCTACGAGCTCCTCATTTCGAACATGTTAGATATATTTCTAAGAAAGAAAAAATGTTGTGGCTGGAAGTTTGGCGATTTTGTCGAAAATAAAAGTCGATTTCATTTTGTTGAAGAGAACACGATTGTGCTTTATCAATTTTTTCAGGCATTGAGAATTGAAGCTAAATCAAGAACTAAGGGGAAAAAGAAGAGAACTCAATTAGTTTTGTATGTCGATTTGGCGAACAAAGGAGACTCAACACACGATAAAATTGTGTAAATCCCCCAAAAATACACCTTGCTGTTCGAAAAATAAAAATAATGAAATGACCTGATAATTTATAAGAAAAAGAGAATTTGTTCAATGCAGTTCTTAACATTTCTATTATAATGTGCATATATATCTATATCAAATAATAACATGGTGAATTTAGAATACCTTAAATTCTATCATCGGATCCTTAAACTTTTTTGTCGAGGCACTGCCATTCAAAATATAATTCTACAATAAGAAGTATTTTAATGAAATTTTTTCTCATAAAAAAAAATAGAGCAAGCAATAAAAATAAAATTTCTAAGTACTACCAAAAAAGACTTTCAAACATGTGATTGAGTCCAATAGAAGTTAGACCACCACCGAAACCTACAATAACAACTCTTCAAAATCAACCCCAACAAACATACATAGTCAGACCACCATCCAAACTATTGTCAACTAACAACCACCATCTTTAGATCAATCCAACACAAAACAACACCCATCGACAATACAACAAAATCAAAACGAGCAACAGTAGCAAAACAGTGCCAAAAACCTTACCCAAGAACTCCAAGGACCTGCTGCTGCAAGATGCACCTGAGGCGACGTCACATCGGAACCGACACTGCTTGGAGACGATGTGCAGCGCCTGCGAACAAGGGTTGGACTCGACCTGCGGCTGGAGAGATGCGCGCATGCAGGCGTCGGCTTGAGAGGAGTTGCGGCATGGAGCGGAGATCACACGCACGACACGACGGCGAGGTGGAACGGCAGTGTGCGCGTGAAGCCGCGGGGCTGGGTTGAGCGTCTGGTTCTCGTGGGTTCAGCAAAGGGCGGCGAGCTCGGTGCAGTAGGGTGCGGCTGGGGCGACAGGATTTGTGAAGGCAGCAGTAACGGAGAAGGGTGGCGGTGAGGCTTGGGGGTTAGGGTTTGGGGGTGGAGAGAAAAAGAAGAAGGAAAAGGAAAAGAGATTTGGGTTTTGTTTATTTTGTCCTTTTTTTTACATAAAAATTAGGGCAGGGAGGGGTCTTCGTGAGGGAGAGGTTTTGTTAAAGAAGATTAAAAATTAAAAATTTTGGTAAAGTAATTCTTTTATTATTATTATTGTTTTATGATAGTTTTTTTTTTTAGATATTTATGACAGTCATTAGAATGTCATAATTCTATGATCTAAAAAAAAATTATAATTTATATATACTTTTTATGATAGTTAATAAAATGTCATAAGTTTATAAGGATTATTAAAATGTAAAAAAATGACTTTTTTTATGACAATTATTAATTGTCATGAATTTTTATAACTTAAAATTATCCATCTTTTCTCTACAAACACGTATTTTTTTGTTTTTATGACAGTTTTTTGACTTTTTGCTTATTTATTAGTTTAGTTAACTGTCATGAAAAGCCAAATTTGTAGTAGTGTATAATAAAAGTATTTAGTTTTATAATTGTAAACAAAGCCGTCTTAGCTTAGTGGTAGAGCGTGTGACTTTAAACCATGTGGCCGTGGGTTCGATCCCCACAGACGATGTCTACATATCCATCTTGCAAAACATTTGTGGTTGTTAATCATGAGATTGTGCATTTGATTTACACAAAAAGTTAATTTAACTTGTATAAATTGTGTATGATATAATAAAAGTATTTATTTTTATAATTGTAAACAAAGTTGTCTTAGCTCTGTGGTAGAACACGTGGCTTTTAATCACGTGTTCGTGGGTTGGATCCCCACAGACGGTGTCTACATATTCATCTTGTTGAACATGAGTGGTCGTTAATCATGAGATTGTGCATTTGATTTACACAAAAAATTTCAACCTAAAATTATTTTAACTTGTATGATATAATAAAAGTATTTAATTTTATAATTGTAAACAAAGTCATCTTAGCTCAATGGTAGAGCGCGTGGATTTTAACCACGTGGTCGTGGGTTCAATCCCCACGAACGGTGTCTACATAACCCAACTTGCTAAACAGGGTGTGGTTGTTAATCATGAGTAGAGTGCTTTGCCTTTTTTAACCATGTGGTAGTGGGTTTGATCCCAACATATGGCGTCTATATTTCCATCTTGCTAAACCTTTGTTTGGTTTCTATTCATGTGAATGTTCAAAAAACTGAAAGTATTTATTTTTATAACTGTAAATAAAGCCTTAGCTCGGTGATAGAGCATTTGTGATTGTTGATTCGATTAACATAAAGTTTTCAACCTAAAATTATTTCGACTTGTATAAATTTTGTATGATATAATAAAAGTATTTATTTTTATAATTGCAAACAAAGCTGTCTTAGCTAAGTGGTAGATGACAAGGCTTTAACCAGGTGGTTGTGGGTTCGATCCCCACAGATGGCATCTACATTTCCTAAACCTCTATGTGGTTGTTATTTATGTGATTTTGGATTTGATTTACACATCAAACTAAAATTATTTCAACTTTGTATAAATTTTGTATGATATAATAAAAGTATTTATTTTTGCAATCGTAAACAAAGCTGTCTTTTTCAAGTGCTAGAGGGCATGGCTTTTAATAATGTGGTCGTGGTTCGATCCCCACAGACGGTGTCTACATTTCCATCTTCTAAACGTGTGTGGTTGTTAATCATGTGATTGTGGATTTGATTTACACATAAAGCTTTCAACCTAAAATCATTTTAACTTGTATAAATTATTTTATAATTACAAATAAAGTCGTTTTGCTTAGTGGTAGAGCGTGTGACTTTTAACCACATGGTCCTATCATTATACAGTAAAAATAAACAATTTTAAAATAAATAAATATAAAAGATATTAACAAATAAAAGTCATAAATTAAAAAAGAATAAACAATTTAGTTATTAAAAAAATATAGGAGGTAAAATAGTTGATGTTAAAATGAATAAAAAAATTTATATTTGGGACGAAAGAACATGAAAAAAAAGGTTAAGAGAGTAATAATAATAACAAAAATGAAGGAACATAATAAGAATTTACTATACTTTGAAATTCACATCAAAACCAAGTGAAGAGTTGAAATGACATTGAAAAATAGATGGTTTTGAAATTAATTCTAAAACCATGTTTAAATACGGTGAATCAAATATGGGTTTGGATATGGATTCCAAATCAACTTAAATCTAAACAGTGAACCAAACGTGAGCTAAAAGTTAAAAAATATTAGTTAAATTCTGACATACAAAGTTACAAACTCTATCTCATAATCAGCCTAAAATTTAGTTCACCTCTGTCAATATTTTGAAGACAGAACCTTTTTGTTGTCTCTCTCATTCATGTTCTTCTCGTTCCTCACCTCTCCCACCTTGCTTATTAATGAAATCCACATTCTTATTTCTCACAAAAACATGAGAATGCCAATGTCTCCACTAATTAATGTCAACTGTCCATTTCCATTTCCAAATTTAAAAAAAGATTCATATTCAGCTTCAAATCATAATTTCCCTTTCAAAATTTTTAGCCTTCTTGCTCAAATCTTTAGTCAACTCTTTAATGGCACCCACGATCACACCCCTCTATTTCCCCCTTCTAGTTCTTGGATTTTAAATAAAAACCCTTTTCAGTTTCTGCTTTATTGTGTTCTATATGTTTTTGTCAAACCCAGAAATTATGAAATTTGAAGACTTTCTGATGGAGCCAACAGATGACCACCAGCGCAAACTTCATCTTGAGGGTCAAGTAAGTTTTTTTTTTTTTTTTTTTTTTGGGGGGGGGTCCTATGTTTTCTTTTAAGTATTTAATGTTTATTTTTTATTTTTTTGTTCAGGTTGTGCAGTTGCAGGCAGAATTGCATGGTGAACAAGCACTTAATAAGGCTCTGCATTGGGCTCTACATGGCCCTCTCTTGTCCCATCCTCATATTTCTTCTTTACCACCTCAGGTACATATAAGTTTTGCATTGGTTTGAGTCAGGAATGCTAAAAAAAAATTGAGAACACTAGCAATTCGAACTACTCAACCCAAACTATAAAGGTTGATTAGGTTATAATTTTATAATTTTTTCAGTACTCGAATTTACCAATTTTTGCTCGGTTCAACCAAACTCAAATTAAGAATAATATTATATATAATGGTAGGATTAATTAACAAAATATGTTAGGGTAGAGACTATGTATTAACAAAATTGGTACCGATTTATGAGATAGACTATGGAGGAAAAAGAAGATAAATACAACCGACAACTCAACTCAATTAAAAAATATATGAGTTGAGTTTATCTAATTCATAGAGTTAAACGGGTTGGTAGGTTGTCTCACCTAGAAATTTAGGTTTGTTCAAAAAATCTCTTAACTCAATCTAACCCAACAATGAACATGTAGAGTACACTCCTAGTTTCAGTAAAACTTGAGAGGAAATTTGTTGATTCTTTGTTCTTTGCAGGTGCAGTTGCTTATGGAAGAATTGGGAGTTGTGGAGAGGGAGATTGAAAGGTTGGAAGGAAAAGTTGAAGAGCTGAAGTTGAGCTTGCACAAAGAGAGGGAACAGAATAAGGAATGGGAAATTCAGCAGAGTCTGAGAAAGCTTTGGCAACAGAATCTACTCTTGAATGGACCTGAAATTAATAACAAGTCTGTGCTTAATGGTCAGAGATCCAGATCCCAGCATTTTGATGAACTTGGAAAAGATATAATGATGAGTGAGAGGAGATTCTCTTTAAGTTCTGCTTCTGATATTCCAATTAGCATGTCTTCCACTAAGTCTACTGGTAATCAATCTTTCCCATTTGTTGCATGTGCTTCTTGAAGTGTCTTTTGTTTTTTATGTTTGATCATGAACTGGATGAAAATTTGCTTTTGGGTTGCAATGTAGGTGCAAGGAAGAATGCGGCGAGAAGCCGAAAGCAGAGCCAATTGGAGAAAGAAATTTGCATTGAGACACCAAATGAGCTTTCAGAGAAGTTGATTAAGTGTCTCATAGGCATTTATCTTGATCTAAATCAGTCATCATACAGCAGCCAAACTTCACCAAATATCCCAAAACATGGCCTTTCATGCATCCACTCAAATCGTTGCATTGCAAAAACCAGCTTCAGTTGCAAAGCACCTCAACTCACCTTGTCTTTTGACTATAGCTCTTCCAATTCCAACCCGAATCCTTACAGTATACTGTTGGACTCCGAGGGCAGTGTGAAGGACATTGGTCCTTATAAGAACTTCATCCACATCACAAGAACGTCGTTTGACATAAGTAAACTGCCTGAGTGCTCGACATCAATCAGAAAGTTGAGGTGGTTAACATTTTGTTTAACCAGATTGCCACAGATTAAATAGAGTTGAAACTTGAAACTGTTATTTGCTTCCTTCTCTGTTGCAGGGTTTTGATTCATAAACTGTGCAGTGTGGACTTGACCTTTTTGACATACAAACAGAAGTTAGCATTCTGGATAAACATTTATAACTCCTCTATAATGCATGTACTGTAAGACATGTAAGACACATATGAATTACAGCTATGCTACTATTTGAATACACTGACTGTAATCACCAAAATTTCAGGCATTTCTCGAACATGGGCAGCCATCGACAACAGAAAAGCTCTTGGCTTTGATGAACAAGGTAAATATGTCCATGACCAAACACCTAGATACCGAAATAACTCACAACAAATATTACTATTATTACTGAACTTCTCTGAGGCATATGTGATACCTCTGTCTGCAGGCTGCTCTTAATGTTGGTGGGATAGTTCTCAATGCTTTGGCTATTGAACATTTCATTCTTCGGCATCCAAGCGAAACAAAATACGTAAGTGATACTCATCTTGTAGTTCATAACTGCAGCATACTTCAAAACAGATACTATCAGTACAAGAGGAAATATTTCATTGAGTAGTTATGTGTACTCTTTGAAGCCTGTGGATGAGAAGGAAATGCTGCTTCGACATGCCTATGGCTTAGGATATCCGGAACCAAACGTGACCTTTGCTCTCTGTCGAGGCAGCTGGTCATCTCCTGCAGTAAGTGTCTTCCTTCTGCTACATATTTTATGAGCATTAATGGATCTCTGAAAGAAATTGAAAAACATGACTGTTACAACTTTATGAAGTTGAGGGTGTATACCCCAGATGAGGTGGTGAACGAGTTGGGACTGGCAAAAGTGGAGTATTTGGAAGCATCAGTGGGGATGACAAGAAAGAAGAAAATATTGGTGCCGAAGCTTCTTCAATGGCACATGAAAGACTTTGCAGACGACATGGAATCGCTGTTGGAATGGATTTATAGCCAACTTCCTCGCTCTGCAAGCTTGAAGAGGTCGATAATGGAGTGTTTGAATGGTGAAACTAAATCTCCCGTCCATAAAATGGTGGAAATTCAACCTTACGAATCCGAGTTTCGTTACTTGCTGCCCATGTAATCTAAATTTGTATGCAGATGCAAGTGAGAGCAATTTTCTATTTATTCTACCTGTCAGTTAGGAAAGGCTTAGCCATGCAATCTTCATTTAGTGATGTCAAATAAATGATCATCTCTTTCCCAAATCTCAAACCAATCTTCTTGTAGAAATTAAACGGCCTCATTATGTCTTCATGCTATTAAGGCTGCTTCAATTGCAGGTTTGAACCACAATTTTTACTTTAAGGAAAATCCAACTGACATGACACCTACATTTAACTTATTGAATTTTCACATTGATTGTAATTCATAAAGTCTCAAAAAAAAAGAACAGGTCAATTTCAAAAGGATAAAAATCAACCAAGACAGACTGATGACGGTTTCTCATTCCCATGTATTCAACTCATTTTCACAATATATAAACTATATTCAAATCATACTTACATTCAGCTCAGTTCCATGTCTTTTCATAGAATCAGACTGATACAACTTTCATCAGAGACCAACATTTTGATTTGAACTGCATGACAAAATACCGAATCAATTGAATGATCAGAATCACTCCTTGCAGGCTCCCCAAATTTGTTTCAGTTTCCATCACATCAGGCTTTGCCGCTGATGTGGAAGCAGGCTTTGCACTAACATGATGAGAATTCTCACCTCTACCATCCTGTTGCTCAGCCACTCCAACATGTGAGAATGAGTCAAGGAACTTCTAAAGTTAAGTTGCAGCATGAGATCATAACTTATGCTTTCGGTCAAGAATTTGATGTAAGTGCTAATTAAAATAATTCTCAATTGCCATAGTTTTTTTTTTTAACCAGAAAATCGGAGTTTTGCTCCACTATACCATGGTAACACGCCCATCCCTCGAGGCACTAGAAGACATCGAAGGAATGGAGACAAGAAGATGTCTACAAATTAATGTCACAGGGGAGTCTCGAACCTAATATCTTGAGGAGAGCACACTTTCAAACTCCAAGCCTTTGACCACCGCACCACCTCTTGGGGACTTTCAATTTGCCATAGTTACTAGACTATAAACAATGCTTATGATGCAGGTCGAGGTGGGGATGGATACTGTTACATAAACTAAAAGGGTAATGAATTACAAACACAAATAAAAATGAAAAAAAAAAATTATCAAGGATATCTGCATTTTTGGTATTTCCTCTTGCCATGATGTTCAGTAAATCGTTCTCCACACGTCGTACAAGCTCAGGCTGCCAAAAGAGAGTAAAAAAGTCTGTATGAGTCAAGAGGCACTTCCCAAATGCAACATATGAAGAACAACTGCAAACATAGAACTGACTACTTGTTCAGAAGATATTTCACCTAAGAGAAACTATCGAATGAAATTATAAATAAGCTTTAGATATCACTATTGCCCAATAAGTTTAAGAGATTAATCGTAATTTAATATTTAATGAGGTAAACGTGTAAAGTAGAAGCTATATTGTACAAGCATCCAATAATTTGTCCATGACTACCTACTCTCTTTTTTTTTATAATCGGGAACTGGAGCTTCACCATACTACATACAACCCACACCCATCCCATGGTCCGAACCCAGAAGAAAATAAGAGATTTTACAATTAAGTTCACTTATGGGTTTCAAATCTCTTTTCGGGCACCAAGCCTCTACATACGAGAAATATGAAAATCCTACTCATTGCCTTAGTAGAATTAGAACCTCAATTAATTATAATCCTATACAGCAAGTTATTTCTACTGATAAGAAAATCTCTACATGAAGCTAATAGAAAGAGAAATAAGAACACCATACATTCAAATCCAGCTCTCTTCGAAATCTACGTTTACGAGCGTCCCTCATAGGAGGGGTCAGACCATGTCTATACTCAGTCGAATCTGGAGCAGGGTCACCCGGTTCTCTAACCATAATCATCTGTTGAAAAGACATCATCCCAAAAAACCTAAAAAATGGAGCAACGATGTCTTTAAAATGCGTGTGCTAACGATCTAAAGTTCATTTTACCTGATCAACGTCCGCAGCTTCGATTGACACAGTATCATCATATGTTTTATATGACTCCACTACACAAGGGAGATCAAGAAGAGATGCTGGAAAATGGTCATCACCGATGGCAAAAGTTCCACTTCTCCCATCCTCTAGATAACAAATTAGGAATCAATTTCCTATGGATTTCCTTGACCATGGGTAGCCTAATGGTCACAAAAACAAAAAAAAACCAAAAGACTGTGGATTCAATTCATTGTGGTCATGGCTATCAAATTAGGAATCAATTTCCTATGGATTTCCTTGACATTCAAATGTTCTAGGGTCAACCGTCAAGGTGCACCCAAGCTGGCTTGTAATCTACAAGTGACTACAAAGTAAATCAGTCCAAAAGTCTAGACTTGTATTTATCCACCAGTAATGAAAAAAGAACAGAAGAGGTAAAATGTAAAATGAATCAAAAGTTGAGTGTATAGTGTAAGTTTATATACCAGAGAAAGACATCCAATGGAATATCTTCAGATGAAGAAGCATTTTCATTTAGTAGAAGTTGAATTCATTCAGCAACAGAAGGTGGAACCCTCAGTACAAACTGCTCCTCCATAACACTTGAAGAGTCTAAATCAATAAAACTGCAGCACAAAGATGATACACAAAAACATTTTCTTTCTTTCTAAGATTGATATACAAAATAATCATTTGACCCTGAAATTTCAACACATAAACTTAGCAAGAGAGAAACAATAAACAAACCAAAAAGATGGATTCAATTCCTCCATTACTATACATGGGGCTCTAAAACTAGTGCCTTTTGGGTTATTCAAAACTGTACTCAAATGGGTCTCCAAATAAAAATTGTGGTTCGATTCATGCAATTAATTGGATTTGAAAATGATTTACCTTGAATGCTTTGAGATTTTAACACCCCTTGAATCAAAAGAGAAAAATGGTCTGTTTCTCCGGCGAGGGACGATAAGTCGAGACACACAAGATCGGGGCCATCGTAATTACTAACTAAACCCATCGCTTATAACTTTTCATTTTAATTACTTAATTTATGATGTTGTTTCATTATAAAATATTACATCATTACCCACAATTTTGAACGTTGTTACTAGTCTTTTGAACCGGTTTATAAATAGTATTAACATTTTCCTTAATTTTAATGATTTTTAAAATTCTAAATAATTTGTAACCAAGCATGATTATCAGATAAATAAGAGTCAAATACTAATTTTCAGAATTAAATTTTGAGTGTGATATTTTATCTAGATTATCATCCAATAATCAAATCAACCTACCACAAACTTTTCGATAGATAACTTGTAATTTAAACCTTTATTTTAAAAGAAAAAATATGAGGACAAATAGAAAACCTACGACTTTAAAAAAAAAAAATGGATCCTAATTTTTTACCATTATGTAAGGCCAAATCAAGGTTGAGAGTTCTCTATAAAAAAAAGTGGCTATTAAGATAGTTTCTACTTCACTTTATACTTAAAAAAATTTTAAAAATTAAAAGTTAGCTATGTGTCACGGTCACGCTTGTCCAGGGCCTGTTGCCCGTGGCCGTGTGCCCATTCCAACCCTTTTACCATGCTTTCATAGGCTAGAATTTATGCATTCATAGGTTAGCATTTACTTTTCATGTTATTGTTATTTTCTTGTGTTTTTGAAACTGTATGTCTCCTCGCCATTTTGACGTGCTAGCATGTCACATCAAAAATGGCCTATAATGTACTATAGGGGGGTATGACTTCTTGAAGCTTCCTTCCTACCAATTTATATAAGGGATGCAATATAGTTGATGTGGTACTTATTGCATTGTCATATAACTTTTCAAAGACAAAGCATTTCTCAAACCTTCTTTCTCCCTTTTTCGAAAACCTTTTCTCAAGACTCGAGACGGAGGTTTGGCCAGTTGTGCCACCCGCTTTGCGTTTTCGTTTGGCTAACTTGCTTTCGGATTAGAGCTCGTGCCACACGACCGCTTCGTTGAGGCCGACGAAGTTAGATCGTGACAAGTGGTATCAGAGCCGAGTTAGGCTCCTTGGAAATCAGACAGTTGTAATCATGTAGGGTACAAAGATGTTAGGCAAGTCACATGTCGACCGACTAGTTGAAATTGAGGAACAGTTGCTTTTCTTAAGGGAGACACCAGACACGGTACGCTTCCTTGAAGATCGATTGGGACTCTGTTCGCTGAAAGGATAAATGAAATTGGGCCGTTGAATGCCCGAGTGGACGCAATGCCAATCCAAGAATTAATCATGAGGTAGAAAGCCTCGAAGAGAAAGTTAACAATCAAGCTCGCGGTTTCAAACGCGAAGATAGTTCCACTGACTCTGGCTCTCAGATGGAAGAGCGTGACGAAGAGCTTAACAATTCACAAAGGAACATCGCGAAGTTGTTCGACGAGTTAGTCGAAAACTTCGAGAAGTCCATGGGTGTCGCCAAGCCTGAAATGGCGAAAATGAACACCCGAATTAATTTGACCATGCCAGCCCTAGAAAACCAAGGGTCGGGCCAACCACTCGTCGGATTCAACAAACTGAAAGTCTCGGAACCTAAAGCATTCAAAGGGAACCGGGACGCCAAAGAACTTGAAAATTTTATATTTGATGTTGTGCAGTACTTTAAGGCTACCAGTACAACTTCAGAAGAGTTGAGAGTTACCTTAGCCTCAATGCATCTTACTGATGATGCAAAACTATGGTGGCGTTCGAAAGTGAATGACATTAACAGTGGGTTATGCAAGGTTGAGACGTGGGAAGACCTCAAGAAAGAATTGCGAGCTCAGTTCTTCCCAGAAAATGTTGAAAACATAGCAAGACGGAAGTTGTGTGAACTGAGACACACAGGAACAATCCGGGAATATGTGAAGCAGTTCTCGACAGTCATGCTTGATATTCGGTATATGTCAGAAAAAGACAAAGTATTCTGTTTTGTCGAGGGATTGCAACCGTGGGCTAGAACAAAGCTATATGAACAGAGGGTCCAAGATCTACCATCTGCATTGGCAGCCGCTGAAAGATTATTAGATTATGCCAGCGACTCAAACTCTCAGAAGAGGAACAGCACCATTCAAGGCAGTGGGAATAAGTCTTTTAAATCCACGGGGTAAAAGAATGAGAATAGTGGTAAATCGCTGGGAGGAACTGACAGACAACCATAGGGGGAGTGAAAAGAACCCACATAATGTGAATACCGGTCCTTATCGAGGATCGTATCAACAGCAGAATTACCAACCATGGAAGCCTATTCAATGCTTTCTATGCAAGGGTCCCCACAAAATTGCAGTTTTGTCCAAACAAAGCCGCCCTCGTGGCGCTCTCAACGATCCAAGCCTCTGCACAAAGTGGCAAGGACCCTGAACTTGAACCCAAAGCAGAGAAAGAGGAAGATAACGACACTCCTAGAATGTGAGCGTTGAAATTTCTTACAACCATTCATAAGAAAGTCGGGTCAAAAGAAGGGTCGGAGAAGGGACTCATGTTTGTGGATGTTGTGATCAACTCCCAGAAAGTCGAGAACACATTAGTTGACTCAGGTGCAACCCACAATTTCATTTCTGATCATGTAGCACGCAGGCTAAAACTCACTGTAGAGAAGGACTCTGGGAAGATGAAAGCAGTCAACTCAAAGGCCTTACCCATTGTGGGAGTTGCTAAGAGAGTCACGGTGAAGTTAGACACGTGGAAAAGAAATCTGGACTTTGTTGTGGCTCGTATGGATGACTTTGATGTAGTACTCAGAATGGACTTTTTATTGGAACATAAAGTCATCCCGATGCTGTTGGCAAAGTGTCTAGTCGTCACTGATAGTGATCCTACAGTGATCACCACCAAGATCAAACAACCAAAGAGGTGCGAATGATCTCATCAATGCAGTTTAAAAGAGGACTCGCCCGGGACGAGCCCACGTTCATGGCGATACCCCTAGTTGACAACCCCGTCCACAACGATTGTATTCCCAAAGACTTCCAAGAAGTTCTACGGGAATATGCCGACATCATACCCAATAGTTTACCTAAGGATCTGCCCCCTCGTCGAGGGATTGACCATGAAATCGAGTTGCTACCACGAATCAAACCTCCAGCGAAAAATGCGTATCGAATGGCACCACCAGAGCTAACTGAGCTCCGGAAACAGTTGGATGAATTACTTAGTGCAGGGTTTATTCACCCGGCCAAAGTGCCCTATGGGGCCTCAGTGTTGTTCCAAAAGAAGAAATATGAGACCTTGCGATTGTGTATTGACTACAGAGCCCTAAACAAGGTCACAGTGTGCAATAAATATCTGCTACTAATAATAACAGACCTATTTGACCAACTTCATGGAGCCAAATATTTCGCGAAGTTAGATCTCCGGTCCGGATATTATCAGGTTCGCATTGCTGAAGGGGATGAGCCCAAGACAACCTGTGTAACAAGATATGGGGCATTTGAGTTCCTTGTAATGCCATTTGGGTTGACAAATGCTCCTGCCACATTTTGCACCTTGATGAACCAAGTGTTCCATGAATACCTCGACCAATTTGTCGTAGTATACATCGATGACATAATGATATACAGTTCTACCCTGAAAGAACATCAAGTGCATTTACGGTTAGTCTTCGAGAAGTTGAGGCAGTATCAGCTATATGTGAAGAAGGAAAAATGTGATTTTGCTCAACAGCGCATTAATTTCCTCGGACATGTCATAGAATGTGGACGCATAAGCATGGACGAGGATAAGTTAAGGGCGATCTGTGGGTGGAAAGCCCCACAATCAGTAACAGAAGTCCGATCTTTCTTAGGATTGACAAACTATTATCGACGATTTGTCGAAGGATTCTCGAAGCGAGCACCTCCACTAACAGAGTTATTGAAGAAAGATAATTTATGGGAGTGGTCAGACAGTTGTCAAAAAGCTTTTGAGGACCTGAAAGAAACCATGATGAGGGGACCTGTCCTCAGATTGGTTGATGTCACCCAGCCGTTTGAAGTAGAAATAAATGCATCAGACTTCGGCCTCGGTGGTGTCCTCGTGCAGGAGGGCCACCCCGTGGCTTATGAAAGTAGAAAGTTGAACGATGCTGAAAGGCGTTATACTGTTTCAGAGAAAGAAATGGTAGCAGTTGTGCACTGTCTGCGAGCCTGGAGGCAGTATTTGTTGGGGTCCCATTTTGGAGTAAAGACCGACAACAACACGATATGTCATTTCTTCAGTCAACCGAAGTTAACTTCAAAACAACCCCGTTGGCAAGAATCCCTATGGTTTGAAGAAATATAATATTTAGTCTCAATAGTTTTAAAAAATTTTAAATTTAGTCATGTGATTTTAAAAATTAGAATTTAGTCCCTATGAGTATGTTTGGGTCCCGTTTATGTAAATGACCGAGTTGGTTATAATAACCCAACCGATGTTTGACCCACCGTTTATTATAAACGGTTGTTACCTAAACCTGCGTGTCAATCAATTTATCTAAACTTACATGCCAGTTTATTTAAACCTACGTGTCCGTTTATCTACACCTTATATATATTATTTTTTGTTACATAACCAGTCCCTCAAACACCGGTTATCATAATCCCTCTTATAAGAACTTGCCCCTCAAACATCATTTATAATAACTTACCGTTTATCATAACCTTCCATCTATAATAACCAAACCGGTGCTCCAAACGCACCCTATTATTTTACAAAACCTAAAATTTAATCTTTATCATACATAATTGATGGAGTAATAAATACATGAAAGCTTATTATTCATGCATAAATAATATGTTGTTTTGTTATATAAGTCAATTATTTAATACTTTTATCATTGGCATGTGAATACCTAACTTTCAAGTATTAATTCGTTGACGATTGGAAACATCAAGCACTATTCTTTAGGTTTTATCAAAGTATAAAAATTAAATTCTAATTTTTAAAACTATAAATACTAAATTCTATATTTCTTCAAATCATAAGAATTAAACTCTAATTTTTTAATTATAAAAATAAAATTCTAATTTTCCGTAAATCATAAGTTCTAAACTTATATTTTACACTAATTTATTCTTACGACCAAGATATAATGAGTTTGAGGTTTGTATTATTATTTTGATAAATTGACTAGTACTAAAAAAAAGTAACATCATGTTCAAAGAAAAAAGTGGCATCAAAATCACATAATAACCAATTAATTACTTGTTGGACTTCCAAAATTGCCGATTCTTATAAAAAATTCCAAAATTGCTGAATAAAAAAAAAAAAAAACTAACAACATAAGAAGGACGGCCGAATTAATCTAAAATTCTGATTATTTTTATTATTTGTTAAATTAAAACTCCGAGGAAGTGTTTGTTCGACAATATTTTTAAAAGGTTATATGAAAGTGTTATAAGGAATAGTTAAAAATTAAAAATTGTAGTAAAAAATTAAGGATGAAAAATGATTGATTAAAAATAAGTTATTTTAATTGTTTTGAATCGAATAATTAAAAATTAGTGGTTAGAATTAATTAAATAATTATAAATAAATTATTAAAAATAGACAATTAAAAATAAAAATGAGAAGAAATTAATTATTTTTGAAGATGAATTGATAAATCATAAAATTAACTTGTATGGAAACAAACATCCCCGAAATCCCGTCGTCATCGCTATCGCTGAGGCGACCGAAGTTGGAACCTTAACAACGGCGGTTAAACCCTAGAACAAGGTAGGGTTTTAGGTTTGAAGCAGATATTTCAATTTTCCCAGAAAGAAGTCGAAGAAGAAGAGGAAATAAATGAGTGGAGCAGGAGCACCCGATTTCTTCTACAGAGAAGCTCAACGCCTTGGCTATGTCGCAAGATCCGCCTTCAAGGTATCCATCCAACCATAAAAAAGACCCACAATTCATTCCTTCCTCTTTCTTACTTAACCAACCAGATCTCTTTTCTCCGACAGTTGCTTCAGATTCAGACCCAATTCAAATTGATCACTTCAGGCTCCTCCGTTTTGGACCTTGGCTGCGCTCCCGGTGCCTGGCTTCAGGTCTCCATTTCCCCCTCTCTAACTTCTTCTTTTCTCCTCTTTTCTCCTATGCCATTCTTTTGTATCAGGTTGCTTGTCAGAGTCTGGGGCCTCTCAACAATGGAGGCTCTGTTCTGGGTATTGATCTCAAGGTGTGTGTGTGTGTGTCTGTGTCAACTGTTTTGCTTCTATCTTCCTTCTGGGTTACTTAGTTTCATAAAAACAAATGTGGGTCTGGTCTTGTCTTGCAGAACAGAAGGTTAAGGTTCCTCATGTCTATTGTGATTCAAGGGTGAAAACTGTTTGTGCTGATGCTACGAAACTTCCCATAAATCAATTGAAGGCTCTATCTCCCAAGGTAACTTCTTTACTCCTTTCTTTTTTTTTATCCATGTCTATGTCACTGAATGCTGTACATACAACTTCTATCATTCTGCTAGGTTTCGGCATTTAGAGGAATTAGGAACAATCTAGAGAGAGGGGATATATGCGCAATTTGTTAGAGAATCATGGTTATAATAAGTAAGAGGGAATTGGGTAGTGAAAGACATCTCCAAATATTGAGTATAGGAGAGGGTTCCAAGTCCTATTAAAAATTGGTTATTTTGTAGTTGCTTTATGTTTTGATTGATCTTGGATCCTTTGATGGCTCCATACACTTTAAATCTAAATACTGTTTCTTGCTTGGTTCTTTAGGGGAAAGGATTTTCTGTAATACTCTCCGATATGTGCCCCTCGGTTTCGGGTATCACCTCTAGAGATGCAGCTTTATCCGTTGAATTAGGGATGCAAGCAGTCACTTTGGCTCTCGGAGAAGCTGCGTTAGGTCTTGGAGATGATGCTATGCATGGAAAGGAGAAGGAAAATGTGGATGATTCAACCTCAGTTACAGATTATGATGGTGTGCTTAGAAAAGAAGGCCATCTCGTTATAAAATTCTTGGAGAGTGAAGATACAAAAGGTAGAATTTTATTTTTATATAATTTTCAAGGGAGGGTGTATTTTTGGTCTGCCATTATATTCCTTTATTTTTTATCCCAGAATTCACCCGGATGTTGAAGCCGCTCTTCAGAAAGGCAACCTGGTTGAGGCCTAAGGCTACTAGATCGTCATCAAGAGAGATTTATCTGATATGTAAAAGCTTGCAGGCAAGAACATATACAACTAGAGTATGAGATGTGGGCCGAGCCGACCCTAGAGAATTTCAAAGATCCAAATATCTAATCAAGGTGGTCCCCGAATGAATTGAATCCAAAGCAGGCTTGACTGTTATTGGACTGACTAGGTTTCTTCATTCTATTTGCTAGGTAGACCCTTTGAGATTTGTTGAGTTAGGCAGACTTGGGAGATTAGTTGTTTGAACTTATATTATTACTAAACATGCTCATTTACGAGTTCTTTTTTATTCAACAATTTGGGGATAGGGTGATTCAAACCCGTAATCTCTTGGTTACTTGTTCATACAAGATGTCACTTGCTTCCTCATTTACGAGTTAAATCAACCAATATAGTGAAGGACAATTTTCATTGTTCTTTTCTAAATCAAATTATTAGGAGTGGAAGTCTTGAGTTTGTGTCAACCAAAAGAACAGAAAAACTCTTATTCTCATTTACATTGCACACATATTTATTTAATACAAACAAACATCAAACTTTCTACGAATTAAAATACTTATCTTTGTTCAAGTGCATACTCTTGCACTCAAACGCGTAGTAAACATGTGCATGTGCGTGGAAGTTATGAAGGCCACGACATGTATCGAACTACATTTACAATATATGAATGAATAAATGGCTTTCCTTTGTGAGGCTCTGTAAATTGCAAATTCCCATCACCGAATTTGCGTTCGTCCTAGTGACCACAGACCTGTATCTCTAACTGGTGTCTGAAAAAACAGAGGCAAAATTAAAATCTTTGAGGAAAATAAAGAAAGAAACTTAAATTTTTAAAGTTGATTGATTTCCTGCAAGTAAAGAATCACATTTACCTGTGTTTTCATTGATGGGAAGATATTCCAAAACCGAAGAGTTTCATCTCCAGCACCTGTTACAATTGTCTGCAAGAGGCCATTTTATGAGACCACACAACAAAATTAAATTGCTTTTAGAGAAGAGCCTGAAAGACAAGTTAATATACCTGACCGTCGGGCGACATTGCGAGGTACAACACTCTCATTGTGTGTCCAGTTAGAGTAGCAACCTATCAAGGAGAGGTAAAGTAACAGATCCAACCCTGAGTATTGTTCATAATGTATCTTCTGAAATCCTGTTACATTTTCAGCTGTGTTAGGAAACAAACCTTTCCCATTGATGGATACTTCCACACCATAATCTGGTTCTGTGAATACCCATGTGTGCTCACAAGTTCATTAACATTTTTACTCCATGCTAGATTGCAAACCTGAACAAAAAAGTTGGCAAATTTATCAACTTGAAGTTGAAACAAACAACACCCATCATTTAAATTCTTCACATGGCTCGAAGAAAAACCTGGCTTCCAGTGTCAACACACTCCAATTGGTGACCATTTGCAGTATTCCAGAAGCGAATGCATCGATCCGCAGTTCCGCCACCTGATGCTAGAAGGCCGCTCTGGTGGGGTGACCAGGCAATGGCCTTAACTGCAGCTGTGTGCTCAGTTAGCCTTAATACAGGCTGCTGAGAATGCTGGTTCCATACCAAAAGCTGTTGATACTCAACAGTTAAATACATATTTATATATCTATCTATATATCTATATAGCCATATATCATCTATTACCTGATTGTCATTTCCACCAGAGGCAAGCTCTCTGTCATCATTTGACCATTTAAGTCCACAAACCTGTAGATTGATTACAAGAATTGATGATTTGCTTCTTTTCATGGTGTTAGAAACATACTGCTATTTAGTCTAGTTATTAATCTTTCCAGAGGAGTTTTTCTCATTCTCACCTCTGATTTATGGCCTACGAGCTTGTTCACATACTCACTAGAAACGCGAAGATCGTGTTGAAGAATGTTACGGTCTCGGCTTCCAGATGCTAAAGTCCGAGAATTCCATGCCAAAACACCAGTTCTTGTTTGATGTCCTCCCATGGTTCTAACTTTCTTGCATTTACTCCCATCCCAAATCTATATAGCATTTAAACAACAGAAAAATAGATGAATTTTGACCTGAATTATGAGCTCAAACTTCAATCTTTATCTTCTATTGTGTACCTGAACTTGACCAAGATTTGTACCAATTGATATGTAGGAGCCCTCTCTGGTCCATTGGACCGAGCACACACCATCATTGGGTCCCAAATCACATAACTTAGTCACCTGGAAATGGAATAATAAACACTCCCATTGGTTGAAATTGAATAATGGGTTATATAATCTATGAATCATGGTCAGCAAGAGAAGTTACCTTGCAATTTGATGCACTCCATAAGTAAACACAAGTTCCAAGCCCCACAGCCAACACATTCTGTGATGACCAATCCACAAGATTCAAATAAAAATCATCTTGAAGCGATGGAGCATCAAGAACCTGCATCAGAAAAATCAATACATTCTTTTCATACATTAGAAAAAACATATTTATTCAGAAGGGTGGAAAGAATTCAAAAGGTAACCTTATGAGGGGTCTTGGGAACTTTTCGAGGCGGCTTTGGAGGGGTTGAGATTTCCGAGGAATACCCGGCATCTTGACCGAAAAGAGAAGGCGAATACGGGGAATTCGGGGCTGAGTGATCGGTCTTGAACCTGAGCATGTTCTTGCTGGGGCTCATAGGCGATCCTTGACCTTGAGTACCTGCAGGAGAAAAAGAACCAAAATCAGATCCAAAAAGCTCTGTTTTCAACAGCCTAGAATAAGCCTCATTTGCGCCTTCTTTTACAGGGGAGGCCTTTTCAATCAGCCCGAATGTGTGCAGCCTCGACGATGATCTACACGGTATGAATCTGTCGCTGCAAGTGGACGTTTTGGAAGGCGACGACAAGCTCGATATCGCTCGAAAAGAACCCGAAATTGTCTCGAGCCGAAGTGGCCTTTCGGCCATTCCAGCTGGGAGATTGAGCCCACTTTTTGTTGCTTGAGGCGAATCCATTATGGGTTTCTTTTTTTCTTTTTTTTTTCTTTCTTAGATCTAAGAAAAAAAGGGAAATCGCTAATGGCGAGTAATAATTTCAATGCAACAGAGAAAACTAATGAAGAGAGTCTCTGTTTCTTTCTCTCCTCTTCTCTACAAACAGAGTTCGGTTTTTGTTTTTCTGATCACTGTGAGGAAGAAGAGGTAACGGTCATATTTTGGTGGGATTCATTTATATTGAGAAAGGAGCGCCTGAAATAGGAAAAACAAAAGTCATGGAAGGAAAAACTTAACTAATTTATTTTTTGAAAATTTCATAAATATTTTATAAGTATTTTTTTATTTTGAAAGTTTTGCAACGGTCAAGTGTATAAAACAAAGCTCTGGCTTAGCTGGCTCGATCGGCTTTTGTGGTGTAGTCGTTACCTTAAACTTGGGCCGAGTTGGTATTTGTTACTGACCAGGCCCAAAACTAGCTTCAATAATAGCTCTTTGTCCAAATCGGATTTCATTTTCTTTTTAATTTTTGAAATACGACTATCAGAACGGAGTTTTGAATCTTTAACCTATTACTTAAAAATATTTATTATGTATTTATCCAAAAAATAAACATTGTTTGAGTAATATTTTTTATCAACCACCTTAAAATTAAGGGCTTTTGCATATATATTACAAAAGAGTTAAAATATTCAATAACACAATAATAAAAATATTTCCACAAATAGCAAAAAATGTAAATTGATAGATTCTATCAATAGAGGCCGATAATAAATAAAACCGATAGACTTTCATTACATTTTATCAATAAGGTTGATAGCATCAATTACTTATAAAATTGATAGACTTTCAACCCTAGGGAATGATAGATTCTATCAAGGGGATTTTGCATGTATAACAAAAAAAGACAAAATATTTTCATCTATAGCATAAAATCAAAACTAATTCATTTGTAGCAAAAATTCAAATTGAATTCTATCACTAGAATAATTCTATTAGTGATAGAATTCAATCAATGAAAGACTTCTTCCATCACTACTGCTTGAATTTTCTACTAGCGATAGAATTTCAAATTAAGTTCTATCATTAGTTGAGTTTTATCACTGATAAAAATTAATATGACATAGATTAAATTATTTTAGAAATTGTGCTACAAATGTAATACAAAATGTAAAATGTGTTTGTGATGATAAATTCTCTTTTATCAAAATCATAAAAAAAAAAGTAAATAGAGATTTTTTTTTAAAATAGGCAGAATTTGTTATAAGTGAATTATTTTTAAAAAGTTGTTATAATTATAAATTGGGTAAAAAAAGTTGCAAATTCCCTAACATTAAATATTTAATTCTTTCACTTATATACATATATATATATATATAATGTGATTCTTTAATTATGTTTTTGTTTTTTGGATGGTCCCTTTCCTTGTTTTTTTTTTTTTTTTTGAATAATCCCTTTCTTTGTTAAAATAACAACGAAATTAAGTAATTTTTTTTTTTAGTACAGAAATTAAGTAAAATGTTAGTCATATAGTTAAATGCACTCTATTAATTAACTTGAAAAATTTTATATTTTAATTTCATAAAATAGTCATATAAATTTTTACAAGGAAAAAATTCTTTTTATTTGACTTTCACGTACGTAATACTTGCTCGAGTCATAATTTCTTAGTGTTATAAAAATATGACTTATTTATTTAAAAAAAAGACTTATTAGCATTATCAAATAACAACAAATGGGTTAGTGATTTCTCAAAAAATAAGAATGAGTTAGTGATACATTGATTATCTTGATTTGTGGTAATCCATTTCAACTCTATTGTCACAAATTTAATTTTGAAAATCAATATTTGACTCTTATCCTATAGCAATCCATGTGCATTTGCATGATTATTGTAGGGTTTAATTTTGAATTCTAATTTGATCTTTCACTTTTCATTAACTTGGCTCAGGTTAGATTTACTATATTTTTATTTAATTTATTTGAGATTCCCAAATTATGACATCTTATGAATAAATAAAGTATTTTCGTTTAATTAAGAATTTTATTAATGGTTGGGTTAGAAAGTTAATTTTAAGTGCAAATAAAGAGGGGGACCACAAATTTGTACTAATGTTTTTAAATAAATGAGAATCACATGTCAATTTTTAAGATTGAACTCGTGATCATGATATTAAACTAGTTTACTACCAATCAATCAAATCACACATCATTATCTTTTTTTGCTCATAAAAAATTTGACTCACTATAATTTTGATTTATATATTTCATTCAAAACATTTGATTGGGGAGATTCAAGTTACTTAATTCTAGTTTAAACACAAATAATGATTCACCTTTGCGCAATCTAATTATATTCTAGAAAAAATCATTGGTCTCATATTTTATTCTAATTTTTCCAGAGAAATAAATTAGAAGTACACAAAGAATGAAGATATATTAAAGGTATGTGTTATTCTCTATTAAAAAAAAAAAATTTGAGGAAAAAAATAAAATAATTAAAGGTATGTAGAATGAAAATATAATTTAAATTTATAGTTAATTCAAGGATTATTTAATTTTAAAAATTGGACTATAAATTAGAAATTTTAATTAAAAAGATCAAAATTAAGAATAATAAATAAAGAGTATCATTTTATTTTTATTTTGTTATCATATTGCCAAAAAAAAGTATTATTCTAATTTTATTTTGTTATCATATTGCCCAAAAAAAAAAAAGAATCAGTTAATTCAATAATTATTAAAATTTAGAAATTATAATATAAATTAGAAATTTGGTTATAAATATCAGTTAAAATAAATACGAAAAAAATATTCAACTCAATTTCAAATTACAAATAAATTTTTCAACAAACAACTATTTATCCAAATAAGTAATGATATTATTGAAATATTCTAAAAAAAAATCCTAAAATTTTTATGTATATGAGAAAAAAATAGAAATGAGAAATGAGAAATAAAATTTATAATGACCAAGACCACACATTTTGTCCCTTAACTGTGAGTATAATAAACTTCAAAGAAGATGAAAAGTATTAAGTTTAGTAATTGCAAATTAAAAAATAAAAATAAGGGAATTTTGGGTGTATAATAAAATATGGCAAAATATTTTTATGTATAGCCCAAAATATAAAAACAATTCATTGTAATAAAAAAATTCAAATTGAATTTTATGAATAGTAGAGTCTATCAATATCGGTAGTAGATTCGTAAAGTGATAGACTACTCTTTTATAAATTCTTTCTATTACTAGTATTGATAAAAAAATTATATGTTATAAAAAAATTATTTTAGAAATTGTTGTGCTGCAAATATAAAAATAGAGGTAGAATATATTGTCAAGAGTAAATTCTTTAAAAATAAATTGTCAATTTATTTTTTAAGAAATTGCTAGTTTTAATTAATTAAAATATTTTTTTTCGTTTTAAATAAATCTGGTGGAGTAAAAAATAATTATATCAATTATTGGTTAAATTATTAAAATATCATTTATTATTATTTTTTCTAAGATTAAAACAAAAATTTCACATCTCCGGACAAACTCCAATTCTTGAGCAAAGTTTTCTCAACAGTCAACACTTGCTCCCCAAAGTATGAATTTCCAAACAAGTTCAGGTTTTTCTTCCTCTATGGTGCAAATAAATACTTTATATTTTCAAATCACTTCATCTTCCACTTTTTCCCCTCTTCCAAATCCAACATTTTTAGGGGTGTTTGTTTGGTCGACATAATTAACGAGTTATTACAAATGAATTTTTCAACTCTTTCCCAATCAATCCGAATATATTATTTAGTTTAAAATATATTTTTAAATATAACACAATTATTATATTATTTAATTATTTAAATTTTATGTATATTTATTTTATTTTATTATTATTGTTAAACTTTTGATTTTCCAATATTCTTTTAAGTTTTCATAATCTATAAAAAATATATATACTAAAATTATATTATCTATTTTTATTGGTTTTAGTTAGGTTTTTTTTAAGGAATCAGAATTATATTATCTATTTTGTTGTTTTAATTATTTATTTATTTTTATATTATATAGTTGAGATCTTCTATATGAACCATGATATTATGATTAATAGTGAGTGACTTTTGATTAATTTTTTTTTTTTGAGAACGACTTTTGATTAAATATTTTGCATATTTAATATTTATATTCATTTCATTAATTTAATATGGTACTGATTGGATATTGTATTTCGTTTATGTATAGTGTATGACTAATTTAATAAAAAAATATTTATATTTACAATGTATTATCACTATTGATGAACCTAATGATCCACAAGTTGAATTAAATTGAGTTGGATTGGAAAAATGACCCATCCAAAAATTTAGATAGGGTTGAAAACTTCTTATTCATGTACGCCTGCCATCGTGCCCACACATATTCGTTTGTTTTTCAATTCCATCCATTCAGAAGTACAAACATTATTATATACGTGAATATTTCATAAAATTCATGTAAAAAAGGACAACAAATTCACGGGATATGATATCCAAAGATTCCTAAGACTACTTTTATCACTTTTATGTTTTTTTTTCATTGGGTGCGATTCAAAATGCTTCGTATACCATATATATATATATATTGTAAAGTTTTAATGAAATAACTCGCATGAAATTTTCTCTCAAAATAAAAAGAGAAATGGTAAGGATGGTTTACCTTTTATAAAATAAACTATCTAATGTCTACCCATTTTTTTGTATTTAAATCAATGTCTACTTGGAAGAGAGAGAGTTTTTTTCTCTCCATAGTACCCTTCTTTCAATTTTGGTTTGTTTATTAAAAAAAATGATAGATTAATGCCTAAAAATAAGGAGGAGAATCTCCCTCACCAACCACTTTTTTATTATTGAGATTTTCATGTTAATTTAAATTATTTTAAAAATCAAATATGTTAAACTTAAATCTTATCCTAGCTTATTTTGAATTAAAAATTTTAAATAATTAATTGAATTAAAACCTACTGCATTTAGAAATCAATTTCATAACTTGTAAAAATCAAAGATTATTGAGATGTTGTTTTCCATATTTGGTTTTTGTTGAATATTTCTATTATATTTAAACTAAAAAACTATCAACAAACATTGTTATTAATTTATTTGTTATTTTTTAATTTAAAATATAGATAAATATTGAAGGGAGTTAGCATGAGATAATAAATGAAAAAAAAAATTGCAACAAATTCCTTCGTTCTCTCCATCATTCACCTTCATCATAACTCAATCATTCAAGACTCTATCGATCAAATTATCACCGTCTACCAATTCCACATGCGACAAAGCAATGAATGTTATGTCTCACGGGTGTTTTCAATGAAGTTTGAGATGAAAGAGGTATCTTGTCAAATCGTAAGTTTTTCCTTGGTTTTCTTTTGTGTTCTTCCTACTTTAGCACCTGCATAAAAATGTTGAGATTGATATTTTCGAGCTCAAGAAAGGGTGACGTTTTGATGAATTTATCTATTGGGGTGCAAAAATTTGAAGATGTGGGAGCCAAATTGCTAGAGTTTGAAGATGAAGATAGTGTTGATGATGAAAAGAGCTGCCACAGTTGATAATGGAGAGAGCCCGACTACAAAAGTTCGGATGGAGATAGTTTGACTACAACAATTGGAAGATGGAGATAGTTGGACTTCCACAGTTCGAAGATGGATATAGTTGGACACAACAGTTTGAAGATGGGGATAGTTGGAACTCATACATGCGACGAGAAAGCTCGCCATTTATGGTGTGGGAGAAGACCGAACTCGGACATGCCGGTGGATGTAGTCGAACGTACTTCTTCGGAGGGGAGATGGCTTGCCTCTTATGGTGTGGAAGAGGACACCGAACTCAAACATGTCGATGAATTTTTAGTTTGTTTCTTCTAACTAGGAGAATTCACGTCCGGGATAGGAAGATGGCGTTTGTAGGATGGAAAAGAAGAGAAACTCGAGACACTCCAAATGTTTGTAGACGTGCTTCGTCGTAGGTGAGAACAAGATGGACGGATTCAAGTGTTCTCACGGCAAGAAAAAAGAGCAACTTAGTCAAGAAGGATCTAAACGATCTCAAACACAAAAGGAGATGGTAGATCATTTATTTTTTTTTAATAAGTAGATGGTTGCATGTGAGGTAAGCATTCAATTTCTTAAATATATTTTTTTTCATATCAATTAATTGTTCTAGCCCTATTCTCCAACAATATGTATTAGTATGTAGATAGTTGGAAGGGATTTAGGGAGATATTTTTAAATTTCAGATTTGTTTGTTTATTTAGAAATCATTTTAAAATTTCAAATTTCAAATCTTCCACCTATTTTTTCATTTTGTATATTTCGATTCATAAGAATATTAATTTATTTTCTATTTCAATTTTGTTATTATTCAAATTATAGGGAGTTAGCTATTTGATATCTATATAGAAATATTAAATATTTAAAATAAAAATATATAAAAAGGTATAAATGTCATTCATTTAATCGTAAAATTGCAGAATATTAGATATAGACATATATTTAAATGAGTAGAAAGACTAGGCATTTGATGTTTTATTTTACAGAAATTAGACATTTGCCTAGTTGCCCCAATTAACAATATTTCGATTAATGATTTTGGAAAATTTGGGAAAGATTAGCAAATTCTAATATCTCAATCTTAAATTATAGGAAGTTTTTAAAAATATTTTGTATTCATAATACAAAATCAAATATAAATTTTTTAATCAATTTGACTTGATTGAGTGATCAATTTCATGACTATTAAATTTAAGGTGATAGAATCCGATTTTTTGCTATATTTAATTTCTTTTTCTTTAATTTTGACTAATGTAGAATTTATTTTTCCTTTTTTGCTTCACGAAAAAACCCCAATTTTATGTGGATTCTTTAAGAATTATAATAGCAGATGAATTGTTTTTTGCTAAAATTTAGAGAAGCAAGTAACAAAAGAACAAAATAAATAGCTAACAGATTGCACCTTTTCTTTTAAGTTCTGGAAATATCTATGTAAAATATACTATTGTTAATTGGGGATTTTAGATTTAATGATTAGATATGTAGCACAAAAATGGGATAATTCCTATAAAATAACTAAAATATTTATATTTTGTTGATATTTATATTTAAATATTTATATTTATATTCATTTTTTATTGGTTGATAGTGTCTAATTAATTTTTAGTTGATAGATTTAATTAGTTTATGGAAAATCTTCTATGAGTCCAATTAACATCGACATGAAAAGGAAAAAAATGATTTTTTTTAAAGAATAAATATAAATCTACTCTACAGTAGAGATGTCCACGAGACGAGCCTGGGCAATGGTTTTCCCGTCTTTGCCACCAAAATCAATCAACAAAATTCACCATTTTTTTTTGTGGGAATTGGATTCTCTCTACGGTAAATTTTTCCCTCCTCACTCCCCATTTTCCATCTAAATGGGGATTCATAGTCCCATTCGGGACAGGTCCCCACGGGCCTCGGTCTCGAAAAAAATGGACATCTCTACCGGTAATATTTTACCAAAAAAATATTATAATTAAAATGTAATATCCAAAAATTGTTGTTAATTTAAACGTTGAAAACCATGAGATGGTTAAGGTGCTCATAATGTCCATGGATGAAATTTGAATTGGTATTTATAACTTGTCCACGTCATTTTTCAATAACCCATTAAAAAGTTTCTACTTTAATCATTATACAATGCATTTCTTTTCAATGAAACCTCTAACAAAAGCGAACAACGAAATCATGTGATGTGGGACAATATTTTCTTCAATATGTTTTTTTTCTTAAGACAATGAGGTGGTTAACAACCGCAATACTCATTAACTAAATTTATGATTAAAGACCTAATTAAAAAAAATAAACAAATCAAGATATTAACGAAAATATTTAATATTAAAAATTAACTTATTTTTTAAAGACCATTGTTTCATAGTTCATTTAGAATTAGAGTAGATAGAAACCAATTTAGGTCAACAAGGCATACATAACTCATGGATGACATATTTCAAATGACATGATCTATGGTTAGCAATACAAAAAAAAGAAGAAAAAAAAGAAAAAAGAAAACTAAATTTTATATATTTATATATAATAGGAGTAGAAGTTTTGAATTTATGATTTCATCATAAATATATGGTTGGAATGATTGTTTTAATGATTTATATAGAACTTATAACATAGAAGACAAATTTGAATGTTAAAAATGTTATTGAGTTTAAACCTATATATGACGTTGGTTAGCTAAATTCATACAAGAGCATAATTCAAATTCTCCGCTCCAAGCTGGGTGTGTCAAATGCAGCCAAATAAGGGATTACTCTTCCTTGTAAGCAACCTAAGTTAAACTAGCTCGTAAGTTGTAGGGTATACCTGGTTTGAGTTTGGGGGATTAATCAACTCTCCAAATTCGTCCAATCCTATGTATTTTAAGGAACTCAACTCAAATATATATTTTTTTTATTGAAATGGATTATCATATTGCATATTTTTTCTTTCTTATTTAAGATTTCACCAGTTGAGTAAACAAAGTTGTCTCACATTTCTAAGATAAGAGAAATATTTTGAATATATGAGGGAACAACACCTCCGTTGATATGAAATTTTTTGGAAAGTATCAAAAAACAAAGGTATGACAAGTGATTCTTAAATTGGACAATATCATATCAATGTGAAGGTTTGTGAAAATTTGTTATCCTTAAAAACACCCATAATTCATTAACCAAAATGTACTTATATATAATTTTATTCTTAATTCGAATTGAATTGAGATGAACAAGAAAAAAATTAATCAATTTGAGAATCAACCAAATTCAAAAATTATAATTCAACTCAACCTAATGGAATTATAACCCAACTCAATCCTAATCACTTGAGTATAATTCACTGTTTAAAGGTTACTAAGTCATATATAATGCATTAAAGATATGTTGTCGTTGGTTTATAAAAGCCGATTGAAGCTTCTACATTTTCGTGTACATATAAATGAATACATAAACTCAACAGGCATATGTAGAAAGATATGATACAAAGGGGGGTTTTAATGTTTGTGTCAATGCAAGCATGCCAAGAAATGAGGTCAATAACTTTAAAGAATAGGGAAGGATAATATGGGAATACTCAGATTTTATTTTATTTTAAGTGAAATAATGAACTCCTAATTCAAATTCATTGTATTTCAATTGTTTTTTTAGTGATCGGGTAATTTGGAGCTTAACTCCTCTAAACATCTAGCCCCACTAATCCATCTTTAAACTGTAAAATCGGAATACATCTCAAGATAGAAAGTGATGAAAAAATGAACTCCTCATTCACACCAAAATGATGAGTATCACACCAAAATGATGAAAAAAAATGAACTCCTCATTCAAATTCACTGTATTTCAATTATATTTTTTAGTTATCAGGTAATTTAGGAGTTTAACTCCTCTAAACACCTGGCACTGACACCACTAATCCATTTTAAGATTGTAAAATCGGAATACATTTTAAAATAGAAAGTGACATTAATCCTCACATTAACTTCGGACTTGAATCTTGAGGGGTGGTCAACCACTCTAATGCTCTCAGAGGACTTCAAAAGGATCTTTGGAACCTCTCATCATTTTCTAAATGTTTATAATAAGCCTTAATTTCAAAACTCATAATTTTTTTAAAGGTATATTGAAAACATAATAAAAAAAAGCCAGCCTTAATATATCTCTCATGGGATTGGGAAAAAATGATTGTGGTGTCAATTGAAGTTAAAGTATAATAATTAGGAAATGGGATAAAGGCAATATATATAAGAAGGAAAATGGTATTTACTTTAAGGAGAGAAAAGAGGAGATTGAAGTGTACCTTATGGCTCATGTCTGAGTCAGGGTCATGTCATTTCAGACCCGTCCCCCCACTTAAAAAAGGACACTCAAATCTCTCAACCACACACATCCCAAATTTCTTTCTATTCCACAAATTTAATTATTATTATTTTTTAAACATATTTATATTTTAGTGAGGGTTTCTGCTATCTTATGGACATGTTTGGCTAGGGTGAGAATAGAAAAGAAGGAAAAGGGAAGAAAATTAAAGTAAGTTAGTGTTTGGTGGAAAGAGAAGTGAAATGATATATTAAATTGGTGTTTGGTGGAAAATGAAGGAAAGAGATGTAAAGTTTTTTTTAAAAAATATATAATATTATTATTATTATTATTATTGATAATTGAAATAACATTTTGAAATTTACATCATTTTATTTATTATTTAAATTAAATTTATAATTTAATATTTTCATCTTCAACATTACCAAATAAAAAAATTAATATTATGAATACAATTTTTATATATCAAATTTTAAATGCATAAATAATTATAAATACAGTTTAATAAAAACATGATAAGTGTTTGAAATTTATTTAATTTGAATAAAAATTGTAAGTTTGGAAAGAAAATTATAGACACATAAAAATTGTAACTTAATTTAAAATATCTCTCAATATAGGACTAAAACTAAAAACACAATTTAAAAAGAAAAAAAATAAATTCGGGAAAATAAATATTATATTTTTAAAAAATAAATAGACATACATACATATATATATACATAGACATACATACATATATATATATATACATATATATATATATATATATATATATATATATATATATATATATATATATATATATATATATATATATATATATATATATATATAAAGTTAAGGAAATAATTATGTAAAAAAAGCAAAGAAATAGTTCGAGGAGCAATTTGTTGAATTATTTTGAGAAGTTATCTTAAGTGGTTAAAAATTGTAAGCAATATTAAAAAATTTGTTTGAATGTATTTTTTTTAGAAGAGTTGAGTTAAATGCTTGTTTGGATGTGAATTTAAATGATGAGTTAAAAAAAGAATGATTAAAAATAAATTATTTAAAAAAATAAAAAATGAATGATTACAAATGAGAAATTATTTTGAGCAGTAATAAATAAATAATTAGAATTGAAGAATTATTTTTACAATAAAAATAAAAAATAATTAATAAATATTCATTTTAAATCTTCCATAAATTCGACAAATAAATGGCTCGAAATATTTAATCAAAGATCACAAATTGAAACCTTAATTTTATCCATTTAACAAATAAGTAAACATTTTCTTCAAAAAACTAAAAAAATAAAAATAAACCGTCAAAACTAAAAAATATAATATAATTTGATTTGTTAAAAAAGAAACTAAAAATTAAAAATAGTAAAAGAAAGTTGATTTTTTTAAAAAAACGGTAAAGTGGTTTCAATAAAGAAACAAAAGAAATGAAAAATGTATTAAAATAAAAATTGGGCGAGCGGAAAAGGAAATTAAAAAAAAAAAAAAAAAAAAAGTGGAATATACGCACTGGGAAGGGCCGGGCCACGCGCCGGCTTAACCCTTCCCGGTCGGGTATTTTTAATCCGGTGGCCCAAATGCTGGGAAGGGGCACTTCCCTTCCCTTCCCAGACTTAAGTTGGGCCACCAAACAGGCCCTATGCACTCAATAATTTGTTTTATTCTATTAAGAAAATAGATTTAAAAAAAGTAGTTCTGGCAAATGATCAATTTGGTCAATGACACAATGATTTCATTATTTGATCATAAACAGGTTTAACACTAGTGTTATAGCTTCGATCCCAATAATCGATATTTGTCCCTCCCTCGATATGTACTCAAAAATAAAATAAAATGAAAGCATCATGATTTGATGTATAATTTTCTTATCCTTGAAGATTATCTTCATCATTATATCAACTATTGATAATTCACAATTCTTAATTATTATTAACTTGGAGTACTATTTTGGTTTTTAAAGTTTTTTAAAGATTCTTACTTAGTTTTAAGACTTATTTTAATTAAATATCTTTTGTTTAATTTTAATTTATATATATAAAGATTTGAATTTGAAAGACAACAAAATTTTACAATTAAATTTATTTAGAGAATTCAAAACCAACCAGCAATGAAATGAATAACTCATATATCTTATATATTGTTATGAAGTTTTTGCACTTTTCGATATGAGATCTTTAGCCTGTCTTTTTAAGATGATGGATCTTTTAGATTCACCAACTGATATCTTATTAGATAATATGATGTTCTCCCTAAAACAAATTGACAATAAAACGAGTAATTCATATCTCTTATATATTGTTATGACGTCTCCTTCTTTCTGATGTGGGATCCATAATAATATATGCTCATCTCAATTACTATAGAAGATTAAGTATTCGTAAGCTCCACTCTCAGTTAGAGGTGTACATGGGTTGTTCTACGTTGGGTAGCATTTAGGGAAATTTTGGATCAACCAAAAGATTCGAGTTGGTCACTTTTTCAATCCAATCCGACCCAATTAAAGAGACAATCCAATTCAACCATTATATTTTTCGATTGGTCATTGAGTTCATCAATACATTACAGATATAATTATCTTCCATCAAATTGGCCATATAATATCATAAACAAAATACAATCTTCAACTATTATCATATCAATGTATTAAAATGAATATATATATATGCAAAATATTCAATCAAAAGTCACTCACCATTAATCCTAGGTTCATATAAAACATACGTGATTTTTCATGTATATAATTAAAAAAAGGCAAAGTATTTTCATTTATAATACAAAATCAAAATTAGTTAATTTGTAACCAGAAATCCAAATTGAGTTATATCTGGTTGAGTTCTATCACCGATAGAAAATCATGTGATATATTGATGAATTATTTTAGAAATTGTGCTCCAAATATAATATAAGAGTAGAATGTGCTCGATAAATTTCCTAAAAGATATCAGTTATAGAATATAACAACAAATGCATTTAACTTCCATAAAACAAATAAATAATTAAAACCAACAAAATTAAATGATATAATTTGACTTTCATAAGGTAACCAACATAAATATTGTGGACAATAAAAAATCTAAAAATAATAATAAAATAAATATACAATTATGTTATAGGTAAAAAAATATTTTTAAAAATTAATTAAAAACTTAGGTTGGATAGAGTTAAACCAAATTTATAATTTTAAATCAAATAAACAATAAATCAAACCCATGAAAATTTCATTTATTTGAATCCAACTCAAATTAATTGATGACTCAATCTAACCTGCCACATTTGAAGAAGGCACGACTGAAGGAATGTGTCATAAGATAAATTGGGTTGGGCTGGGTTTGGGTTATTTGAGTTGATGGGTTGAGTTCGATGGTGTTATTTGTGATGTTTGGTTATTTTGACGCCCCTACTCACAACTTACACATTATGAAACTAAAATTTTATACAGTTTCTCCAAAATAAGCAAAACATACTAACATTTACAATTATTCTCAAATAATATGAAAGCGAGATACCGATTTCAAGGTCTAATAAGTAACTGCGCCACTGATCCTGGGTATCTAAATCTGACTTATTTCTAACTTAAAGTAATTGATAACTACTTGATTTTATTGCTTTCAATAAATTCTAATGTATATTTTGCATAAATTAATTGTAAAACATGTTTAATTTTGAAGAGGGCCTAATCTCAGTATATATTCTGAAATCTCAAAGATTTCCTTTTATATCCTCTTGACATGTGTGGAAGAAAGAAGTGGTCAGAGGGGATAAAGGTTTTTGGTAAATCTGGTACCTAGGATTACGATAGCTAACTGTTGTAGTTGCATTTCTTTTTCCTTTTCTTTTTCTTCATCATTTTAATTCCATTTATTAAATTTTTAAAAATGAAATGAAAAAATAAATAAATTATTTTCCTCCTCCTCTCTATTGAACTCTATATATACATATTTCCTAAGGCAAACCCTTTTATCTTCACTTCTCTAAATGCCCCTTCCTTTCTGATCTCTTCATAAAAACTTGGTCCAAATATTTATGATTTTGATCAGTCCTGTTTTATTGGTTGAAATGGTCAGCCATTGTTTGCTGTTGCTGCATCTTCAAGATTCACATGCTTATTAGGTCTTTGTGGTGTGGCTCCAATGCCCCTTTTCAGCTTGAGAATCTTGATGATGCTGCAGTGGCAATTAATGGCTCAATTTTTTCCCCTTTCCCATCCCCCCATTTATTCCTCATCTTTATATATATTCATTTCATTTATCATTTTTAATTCATGTCCATTGCATTTCTTTTTTCATGTTTCCTTCTACAATTATTGCTAATTTGTTGCATTTTTTTTAGTGTAGATCTTCTATATTATATATAAAAAAAATGTGTGGGATTTGCCAAATAGCTTTACAATGTAGGTGTATGCTAGTTTCAATTTCAGTTAGAAGGGTATTAAAGAAAAAAAAAGGGGGAGAAAAAAAAAAGAAAGGCTTAAGGTTCTTTATGATTCTAGGGTGTTTGTGCACAACAAATGGGAAGAATGAGAAATGAGATTGATTTCCAGGGGTTACCAAAGATTATTTTTTTATTATCTTCTTAATTACTTTTTATTCTTCTCATAACAATATTTTATTTTCCACATTACTATATTTCACTTTCATAATCATTATTTTATTTTCTTTATAATAATTTTCTTCACCCTAATATAATATTCTAAACACAAATAATCATTATTCTATAATTATTCTCGTTTATATTCTCCGCTTAAATCTCATTCTTCCATAATGGAGCCTAGAATGGATGTAGGTGTCTACAAGTAGGCAGCTTTTGATTTCCCACTAAAATTAAAGAGCCTTTTTATGAGATGTAGGTGTGGATGATACAAGTGGGTAAAACTATGTAATAAATGTGATTCTATTTTCAAAACTTTTGAAAGGCTTTAATGCTGAGACACTTGTCCATGATTGAGGAGGCCCCTTGGTCCCTGAAATGTCTGTACTTGTCCACCAAATTTGGTACAATAATACCATGAGTAAGTAAAATGTGTTGCTTTTCAATTGGGTGGATGCTTTTTTGGGGGTTTTCCCAAGATATCTTCTGTTTTAGTTTCTTACCTTCATCATCATCATCAGCCTTTGTAGCATTTTGATTTTGTTAATGGTTACATAACTGTCAGCTTTTCAGATATTACCACCATTCCTTTCTCTCTCTCCTCATTTATCTTTAATTTCTCCTAAAACCCAACAAGCTTGGTCTTTTTCTCTCTCTTTTTTTCCACCTTATTTTCATGGAGGATCTATTCATGTAAATGTAAGTAAACCTAAGTTGTTGGAATAAAGTTTAATGTATTAGGAAAAATGTGGGAGCAAGAATACAGAGTCTAGAGAGAAAGGAAATGAAAGTCGTAGAGAGAGTTTTTAGAAGTATTTTAGAGAATTTGTGTTTTATTGTTTTATTTATGATTTTTAGTTTCTACACAAGTCACATTCTATTCTATTACTGTGAAGGAATGCGAGTTTTTAAGGGTTTGATTCATAATTCCATTTGTTAATATCTTTTATTTTAATTTTTAAAAATTAAGCTAATATATATATATATATATATTTATATATATATATATATTATATTAACGATATCTACATTTGATGTAGAAGGCAATTTAGGTGATACTTTGATATCATCCATATGACTCAGTTTTAGGTACATTTCGATGTTCTCTAACCTAAAAAAATACAAAAATAAAGGAAGAGTAACAAAATTAAAGTGATAATCTCAAAAAAAAAAAAAAACAAAAACAAAAATTAAAGTGATGAAGGATAATGTTATGTGCATAGTGAGTTCATTTAATGCCACCACCAATATTTGTGAACCCAACTAATTTAAGAAACTATTTTTTGAGTGAGTTTCAATATTTTAATAACAAAACATGCATGTGATTTCTTAGTCTGAGTTACAAAAAAAGAAAAAAAAAACTGGAGTCTAAATTTGTATTAGAACACAAATGAGTTCCAATGACTTCTTTCAGCAGTGTGTATATTGGATGCAAACTTATGTTATTGACCTGTAACTTTCAGTCGATAAAGATGGTTTTTTTTCAACCTAACTGAACCTGTGACATTAATTTATCCAAATATTAATGTCTGTATGTCAAACTATTAGTTTATATAGCTTATTATTATAATGATTGAAGACAGATAAAAATAGAGTTAATTTCTACATCACATTGCTGTTTGTAATATAACTCAACAAATTGGATGAACTTTTAATTAAATAATAATAATGATATTAGTTTATTTAGGGTAATGTTCTCGTTTTCTGTTTTTCAAGAATGAGCACCAACTTTTTTTTTCTACTCATTATTATTGTTCTTTTATAGTTAAGAAGAGTTAAAGTTTCATAGTACCAATTACATGCATTAAAACATTAAAAAAAATATTATCATTCTCAAAAAAATAAAAATAAATAAAAATAAATAAAAAAAATAAAAATAAAAAATCAAAAGTTTACATGTTCTAATGTAAATAAATCTTAAAAAACAAACTTTGATAAATTATCTCTCACTTAGAATCACGCTTCAAATGATATGCTCCAAAAATATTTTAGAAACATATCATTATTCCGTCTAGGAAAATCTCGATTGTACTCTGGCATCACGCATATAATCAACCATCATATTCCAGGCCAAGAGCTTTTTATCGGACACAATGATCCTCGGGGCTTGCATCAAGATGGGGTCTAAGGTAATGGTTTACCTATCTAACATACTATATATGTATATACTCGTATGTAGCCAATCGCCACGGGGTACCCAATAATGGAGTAGTAAGCTCTACCCCAAACCAGAGGTGTATATATACGCGACTGCTACATTTCAATGTGTTCATGCATTGTCTATACCTATATACAAGTATGAGAAAAACACAAAACCAATTCCGCCTATCTGTATATACTATCTACATGCAACACATTGATGGATACATCCAACAATATTGGGTTGTACCCTTTAAACAAATATATAAAAAAACAATAGAATCTTGAAATATAAGGATTTTTTTTCATATCTAAAAAACCTAGAATTTAAAGACTACTTGCATGGCGGAATAATTGGTGGAAGGTGCGCAACTATAAAACCTTAGTCGAACTCAACTCATCGAAGACGAAGGTATTGATGGACAGAGTCGCTCTGGCGGAGACAAAGCTGAAAAATGTTGAAATTATCTCCAAACGGCAATGCTTCTATTTCTTCTTTTTTTTTTTTTTTAAGGTTTAGGTTTGAAATATAGAGATTCTAGTTCTCAGATGTGCATGAGAAATTGACAATACTTTGGCTCTTGGGGCACAACAATTAATGGTTACAATTTTTTAATTGGGAATCAAATCTAAATATTTTATTATTTGAAGGTATTTCGTTAAGATTCTTTTAAACAAATCTACATATTGTTTGAAACAAGGATATCTTTTTGTTATTTTTTCTAAATATCATGTTCAATTGGGAGAGTTGGTTTTAAAGAATCCGTATCCAAAGATTTAAGATATTAAATAAATTAAAAGTAGTGAGAAGATTAAAAAAGTCATTTATATTTTAATTATTAATTTAATTTGTACTAAATTTTACGTTTTAGACATATATTTTAAATTTTCAAAACCTTGACATTTGTTCAAATTATTTTGAAAAATTAGACATTTACCTATTTAGCCCAAAGAATAAAAGTAATCATAACTCCAGTTCACAAAATGGGAAACATAAAGAAGAAATGAGAAACAAAAATAATTACCAAATAAGTCAATCTTTCAAAAAATTTAAAACAAAAAAAAGAAAAAGAAATTAGGGATGAATATAGGTTGGGTTGGATTGAAAATCGTTTTCAACCCACCCCAAATTTTTAGGTTGGTCATTTTTTCAACCCAACCCAATTAAAGAGACAACTCACCCAACTCAACCCTACATTTTCGAGTTGGGTTGGGTTGAGTCATCGAGTTCATCAATATGTTGCAAACACACACACATATATACACACACACACATATATATATATATCAAATTAATTATAGTGTATACATAAACAAAATGCAATCTCTAATCATTATCACATCAACTTAATGAAATAAATATAAATATTCAATCAAAAGTCACTCACTATTACTCTACTATATATCATAATTTATATAGGAAATCCCAACTATATAATATAAAAAAATAGATAATTAAAACAACAAAAATATATGACATAATTAGACTTTTTAAAAACAGATAGATAATTAAAATTAAAAAATATAGATAACATATTTTTATGATATATAAATTATAGACTTAAAAAATTTAAAAACATGTTGAAAAATAAAAAGTTTAACAATAATAATTAAATAAAATACATATAATATAAATAATTAAATACATAACAATTAAATATTAATATTACTACCAAACTCTCCTAAAAATGGAGTAGCCACACACAATAATGAAAGTACTTTAATTAAGTTTTTTTTCTTTCTTTTCAAGCAATAAATGTTTCCTTAGATTCTTGTTGATTAAAACCGAATCAAACCAACCAGATCAATTATATTCTTGTACAGATGTAGGGACGTTGGTCCCTTCTTACTGTTGCATATGCATGACCTCTTTCTTTATTATCATTCTAACATAATTCAAAACATTCTCTTGTAATTCACTATGTTGAGCTGTGAGTTGGAAACAATCCTTATGGAAATAGTGGCAATGGAGCTGCTACATAATATATACTCGTTGGATACAAACTCAAAACACTTTTGTAGTTTCGATATCACACATCAAACGATGTAAAACTGTCAGTTGTATTGTCCTAGTCCCGAAGTGATATTTTGAGGATATTGAAGAGTATGGGTGCAAGAAACCACTTAAACCGACTATAATAACACTACGGTTCGTTTCAAAATGGTTCGGTTGGCTGTTATGGTTTTCATTTAAGAACCTACTACATATTCCTTCAATTTTAAGTTACAAATCATGATTGCAAATACCTGAATAGAACCGAATGACTATTCGAGTTCAAGTCGTAAATACAACACTTTCATTAGTTTTTAAATTGAGAGACCTACCTGCTCCATGACTTGCACCTTAGAAAGCACATACACTTCTATTTCAACAACGTATCCGTGTTGTTCTCGTGTCCGATACCGATACTTTTGGACACTCAGAGCACGTGTCAGTATCTCGTGTTCGTATCCCTGCTTCTTAGCCTGCAGCTACCTGTAAATTATTGAGCAGCCGAAAACTAAAAAATGTATGCAATTCATTCGGCTTCAGTTTTGCACCGTAATCGAGCCAAACTAGACCTTACACCCTAATAAAGAGTGTCTTAGCAGAATTATTGAAGGGTGGGAAAGAGAGGGAGGAGCCAGTGAATAAAGGGGTACTGCCCTGACTGCCCTCAGCTAGCATGTACTAATCCTCTGGTTTTTTTAGCATCTTTAAGTTTTTTGTTAATTTCCTATTTACACAATGCTCCATTGGATTCCACAATTTTTTATTACTTTCAGGTGGTTTTAGGGGTCCTCCCCCCTTACTCTGATCCATTCCCAATATCATTGTACTTTTTCTTCCACTCTCCTTTATCTCATCCAATCCACAACTTACTACACATATTCTAATTCCATCCACTCATGATTCCTTCTATTTACCTTTATACATGTGACTGTTTGGGATAACTTACGCACACTTCAATTATTGCTACGAGATGTATCATTCGATCTAACAACATTTAAATATAAAAGAATTTTGTAGGAAAGTAATTTTTAAATAGGTGGACGCCATGTGTTGGACCCATCAACTCTTAATTCTCTAAAGTTTTTCATGATCCATTGGATTGCTCCATGATTGTTGTTTTATTCTCTTTGTCAAGTTATCCTTGCAATTTAAATCTCTTCGATCATATTCTTTACATTCTCTTTACTTGTTGATGCTCAAACACAGAATTTCGGATTTTATATCTTAAGGATCGGTCTTACATTGAAAACATGAGAAGACTTCCTAATATTTATAAAATAGGTGAGTTATTTCTCTCATCACCAATTAATTTTTAGATTGAATTCCATATTAATCTAATATGATATTAGAGCGCATTAAATTCAATGAGTATACGATCCAATAACATTAAAATTGAGATCTAATTATTTAAAATTGGAGAGCTGAAAACAACACCCTCTTCAGAAGACATCACTTGATCATTTCAAAAAAATAAAAAAAGACATTACTTAATATTACAGCATGTTAAATTATTAATAAACTCAAACGGTTAAGTCTATAATTCAGGTAAATTTAACACTTGTATTCATATTCTTAATGACTTCTCTCATTTATGGGTTTAACGATGGTATTATGATGACTTGAATACAAGAATTTCTATATGATACCGAAGTTAAATTATCACCAAGTCCAGAAACTTTAAATTGGTAGGTTATGACAAAAAAAAGTAATTGAAAGAAAGACACTCCTGAGTTAAAAGAGTTCTCCATTTTCTTTAGCTTAGCGGTCAAAATAACATTAATAATCTAAAAGGATATGAGTTTAATTCATGTTAACCATCTAAATCATATTTTTCGCATAAATAGTTAAGGTGTGCATACGTTCATCTAAACACTAGCAAATTAAAAAAAAAGAAAAAGAAACTCACATTTTCGGTAGAAAAGTTCGTAAGCTTTACTTTTGAATTTCATTAAAGAAAAGAAAATTATAATTCTACATACATACCATAAAAATTTCTCTCTAACAAATGTGAAACCTTAATCCATTTAATTGTAATCGAGAGCAAAGTAATAATTTTTTTTTTTATGTCTGTGTCTGTTTGAGTCAGTTTTGCCCACGATCAAATAATAATCTTATAGAAAATGTCTTAACCTAGCAAAGATCATAATCATGTACCTCTCTTAGAATCCTTTGCGACGACTCAAACACGATGAGATATTACTATTAATAAAGTGAAGGTGTTGTCATAATCCAGTGAAATTCAGGTAGAAAGCCAAAGGGAAAAGGCATAGGAGGAAATATAGATTTACCAAATATAGTAAGAAAGTAGCAGCATCTAAGACAACATAGGATAGCATCAAAAAATGTGGAAAATGTAAAACTCACATGTAGATGCCGTAAGCGAAATTTATGGGCTGTGTATTTCTTAGTACATATGTAATAGGGTAGGCTGATTCACTGACTTAGATTCTTACATACAAAAACAAATGGCGTGTATTCATGCCCTTCAATATCATTACGATTCTTCCCTCTTTTTATCACAACCAAATACAACAAAAACTCATCAAATTGTAGCCCACTCCCACAATCAAAGGATGTGTACGAACCCCTTTTCGTAATATTCCACATCTTCACTACCACCTTTTAAAAAAAAAAAAATTATTATTATTGTTTTTGTGTAAGAATCTAGATTCGAAAAACAAAAACAATAAACAAAATTAAACAATCGCGCAAGCTTTTCGTCTCGGGATTGGAGAGACAATACACACAAATTTTCTTTACAACATTCTTTACTTTTCTAAAAATCTCTCTTCAATTCTCTCGATTTCTATCTAGTGCTTTTTTTTTTCTCTACGATTGTCTCTATAATTCACAATGGAACACTCTATTTATAGTCCATTACAAACTTGGTCTCCAAGTTCTTACCAAAATTGTTAAAACAATAAAATCTACTAATTTCTTGTTCTCTTAAATTGACAATCCATTAATTCTATCCACTAATTCTTAAATTAATTATTTCAAAAATACATTAAAATACATTTAAGTTTATTCCAACATTTTCATCTCTTTCCCTTGCTCATTATTGTGCAAATACTTTTTTTTAGAACAGTAGAACTCAAATTCTAGTGACTTAAGAATCACCCTAGTTACAGCAACAAATATAACCATTTGATGATTCAATTCATTCTCTCTTTTTTTTTTTAACAATTCATTCCAAGCTATATTAAATACATGTTTTCTATTCCTCAAAAAAAAAAAAAAACATGATTTATTGATCATGACTTGATATTATTTATTTTAAACACAAGCCAACATGTCCTTTTAGTTTCAAGAAATGATACGAATATGGTTGTCACATCACTCATATTTTTATTATGAATATTTAGGTTTTTAGAAAACAAAAAATTAAGGCCATGTTTGATAACTATTTCGTTTTTTGTTTTTCGTTTATGAGATTTAAGCCTATTTCTACTCAAATTTCTTACCATGTGCTCCATCTTTTCTACAATATATCCATCTTTCCTTAAGAAAGTAGGTGCATACGAACCAAATTTCAAAAACAAAAACAAGCTTTTGAAGTTACTTTTTTTTTGTTACCAAATTTTGGTTTTGTTTATTAAAACATAGGTAAGATGTAGATATCCAAATAAGAAAAAAAAAGTTATGGTAAGGTAGTTGTTGTAAACTTAAATTTCAAAAACAAAAAATGAAAAACAAAATGGTTATCAAACGGGGCCTAATTTTTTACAATCTTTTTATATATTAAGAGGAATACTCTGTAAAAATAATTGAGGTACACTTAAAAGGGACTTGGCTCCAATATTCATACTCATAAAAGAGGAAATGGTATTAAATGGATTGTTCTCGTAAAATAATTACAAATCTAAGTAAATTTTAAAATTACATTTTTAATACTATATGATAAATAATTATTAATACACCATTATAAAAAAGTATGTGACAATATTCATTATTACCAATGACTATAATTATTTTTTTTAAAGTGATTATATTTGTAATTGTTTTATAAATTTGACTAATGTGAGAGGTTTCGTGTAAAAATAATTAGGAAAATATATAGCTTTAGTCTCTAGGTTTGGAGTGCAGTTTTGATTTCGTCTCTTTATTTCAAAATCAAATATTTTTACTCCTTATATTTCAATAATATTCAATTCTAATTCGTTATATCGAATGAGCCAGTGATGTGATTGATTATTTGGTTTGGTGTTAATCCATTTTTACTTCACGGTTATGGGTTCAATTACCTGACTCAATATTAACTACTATGATAAGTAGACAAATTATAAATTTCGATATATTTATGAAGATGTTATTTTGATATAGACATGAATTAATTTTTTTTTCGTATGGGACACTGGTGCAATAAGTTCATTGTTTAGTTGTAAATCAGTTCAACAGATCATGAGAATCAGTATTTTTCTCTCCTTCGTTTAAAAAATAATTAAGTTCACAAATGCTTTCATGCATATTTATGACATATAAAAGCAACCCAAAAAATATACCTTTGAATGTTTTCAAGGTTATAGGTTTAATTCTTAAAATCAATATTTAACTCTTATATTATTTTAGAGTAATAGTGACGTCTATATAAGGATTTGTTGTTCTCCTTCTTTAATTTGTACTTAAATAAAATTGAATATATAATTTGAAATAGTGAAATTATACTAAATGAGTTATTTTCAAAAAATAATTACATTTGATACATTTTAAAATATTTTTATTTGTAGTTATTAATATAATATGATGTATTATAAATACACGTTAATACAATTATTATTATAATAAAGCATGTGACAGATATTTATTAATGATTATATTTGTTAATTTTTTCTTAGACACACGATTATATTTGTTAATTAATCATATTTATCTTTATCTCGTAGATTTGACTAATTTTATAAATTCCTCAAAAAAAAAAAGACTAATTTTATAAATTTACTTTAAAATATACGAGGAAGTTGACTATTCTATTTTATAAGTCTATTAACCAAATTCCATCAGAGACATCCTTGTTTGAAATTGTATGAACCTTTAATTAATTGAATATTCGAGGCACCTTTTCCAAAAAAATAAAATCAATATAGACATAAATTCCAATATTACGTTTTTCTTTTTTGAGTACTCCAATATTACGTTTTATAAGAGTACGGTTTTTTAAAGTTGTGAACATTTGTGAATTTTGAAAAATAATAAATATAAAGTGAATTATTAGATGCAAAACAAAATTTTATAAATCAATTAGGACTGAAGACGCTAAATAAACTCTTTTCTTAGTTCAAACAACCATATATTAAGCAGGAAAAGTTGAAACATAAACAATTTAGGGAAAATTAGATAAATGTCTAAATTGAGAAAAATATTAAGAAAATGTCTAAACTTTTTTTTTTTTTTTAAATGCATGTCAAAATTGATTTGTTTTGAAAAGTCAATTAATTAATCAAATATGTAATAGACGTAAATGTTCATTAGTCTATAATTTATTTTTTACTAAAAATTATTTAAAACTAGATTATGTGTTCTAACTACCACGAAAGACGTGTTATATATTTAAAAACAACAAATGTGTGATAAAAGATATCATTGTACGTACATTCCCTCAAATTTACCCAAAGTGTTATGAGATCGTTATAATTTAAAAAATAACAAAGCCATGAAAATTGTACCTTCGCGTTTGTACTTTTAGTATTGCGGCTTTGAAAGTTGGAACGGTGTTTGGACTCCAATTCCCAACGGTTGTTTTGAAAAAAATGTATGAAAAAACCCTGTGTTGCATGAAGAGGTTGGTGTTGAACTCGCAACCCTAGCCAACCCCCCACCTCTGAAGTCTATCGAATCAAATTTGTGAAAACTATGACAGAAGATAAAGATGTTGTTGGTGTTCTTCCCGGATCAAAAAGGCTGAAGTATCAAAATTCGAGGGCGAAGAGGCCGTACCCTCGCCAAAGAAGTCTGTCGGGAAATCAAGAAAAACATGCATATACCACTTTACAACCCCTTCGAGTTCGAGTTCTATTTATTGTATGCCTACTGAAAAGGGAAATCTGGCGAGGCGAGAAAAACCCTGATGGAACCGGAGAAATTGGTGCAGACGATATGCAAAAGATGTAGTTCTATCGTTGTATTATGTCTAGCAATAACTAGGGTGTACATACATGAGAAACGTCCTGGCCCCGACAACATTCTGTGTACTTCCATACATATAGTTGAGCTCTTCTTTACTCTGATGTGTATATGTACTCATTACGAATCTGTGTATAACACCATACATATGAGTCTTGGGGTTAAGGTTGGTGCGCACTTATGATGCAGATATGGGTCCATGCATCCCAGCTAACTATAAGAATAATATAATGCCTCCAAATACTAAAGAATCTCGGTGTGTGTGTCAATCAACCAATTTCCATTCCTTAGGAACTAAAAGGATTCTAAAAGAGTCGAAATTCCTAAAAGGACTTTGTTAAGTATTGTTAGACAATTTTTTTCTCAACTAAATAAGAAACAAATATCGATTTTCAAGATTGAACCGTGACCGTGGTGTAGAACTGAATTACCACCAAATAATAAAACCAAGGCACTACTAACTCTTTTTAGTGATTTGAATTCATCAACTATTGTATTGTAGTTAGCAATTCTAGCCATCTATTTTAATAATACCAAATGTTTTAATTTCATGGTTTTCAATGGTTTAACTAATTATTTTTAGTCATTAATTTTACTTAATTAAAATCATCAATTTTTAAGATTCGATGGAAACCATCAATGGAATCACTTTTACCATATTTGAATGTTTAAAAATAAAATTTTGACATCTATAATTTTTTTTATTCCTAAAAAATGCTCCTAATTTAATATCTAAAGTATGAAATTTGTCGTATAATTAAAAGAAAGTTATTATCATTAGTTTTAAATTCAATTACAATTGGGAAGGAGAATTCAAACTATAAAAATATATTAACATTGTTGAGAAATTATTCATCTTGATAATTAATTAAACTAAAATTTAGTTCTTTAGTTTATAAATTAAAATTTGGTCGGAGATTAAGTTTGAACTTAGTTTCGATGGTTTTAAAAATTAGAAATTATTTGTTGATCAAGTCGTGTTTTTTTTTAGATTACAACAATTGGGGTGTAGGAAGACTCGAATCCAAGACCTCTAGTCATTGGGTATATATTAGGGCCGCAGATCAACTGCTCATGTTGGCTAGTTATTTATGTGTTAATTGCAATGTAATTTAAGTAATTTGTCAAAATTTGAGAGTTTTAAGTAATATACCTTGGTGCATTTTACTGTTAGAATTTATTAAGTAATCTTTTTTTAATATAAATTGGGGGGAAGGGGATCAATAAACCCTACATAGCACTACTACGACTATAAAGTTGAAATTAATTAACACTAAATAAGATAACCAACTGTGCCACCGACCAATTTCATATAATTAATTAAGTAATTAATTAAACATAAAATATAAATTATGTCAATAAACATTACATAAGCGAGAAATACTTCCCTCTAGGAAATTTCTACTTACACCTATGTGACACCATGAACATAAATTTTTTATAAATAAAAATTAGGTAAATTATAAAGGATGGGTTGTTTTCATAAAATGATTATAAATGTAGACTAATTTAAAAATATTTACATCTTACGTCATTAATATGTTTTAATACGGTATTATAAATACTTATTAATACAGTATTGTATATTATAAATACTCATTGGTTTTATTTTTGGAAAAAAATACTAATATATTAAGAGAGACACTTGCAAGAAGTAAAAAAAAAGTTACAAGAAGGCCTTCCAATTTAAAGCAATATAGCCAATATCATATGAATTAAAAAGTTTAGATTTGCTACACCATGATGCTGCCATGACAAGAATATCTTCCCACAGTAAGTTAGCTTCTTTGGGCTTGTGACCATTTTCGAAGGTTCTATGATTCCTTTCATGACATACGCACTATAAGAGGGCACCAACAAAGTTAGAATAAATAATAGGCGGTCTTGTTTTAAGCAGAGAACTGAAATAGCATGTTAAAATGGTGTCCATAGAGACAGTAGATTGGATGTTGAGGGAGGGTTGCAACTTGTTCCAAAGAAAAGAGACATAATCACATTGTTTAAATAAAGGAAGAGATGTCTCAGAAGAATTTCTACACATAACACACCAAGTAGGATGACAACAAGAATTTTTCCATCTTCTTTGAATTATGTTCATAGTGTTAATGCCATTATTGTGAAGACACCAAAGAAAGACTTTAATTTTTTTGGGATATAAGAGGTCTATACATTTGCCCACCTATTGGGGCTATTCATAATACTAGTAGAAAACAGCTCATTCCAAGATTTTACAGTAAACATTTTGCTCGTGTCTCTAAGACAAATTAAAGAGAGTCTTTTGTTTGAGAGGTTGGAATTGGCCAAGAACTAGAAATAATATTCCAAGTTTCACGCTCTCTATCTAGAAACGGCCTTTTGGGGGAAGATCGACCATTGATTAAACGACGTCACCCAAGCATCTTTGACCTGGATTTCTTTCCAATCAATCATAGCATGAAATCGAGGAAGATAAGTATACAAGGGGCCCATATCACACCAATTATCGTGCCAAAAGATGATAGTTGACCCACTGTTCTGCTTCCAAATTGTGTTCTCCTTAATGTGGTGTTTGTTAGCAACAATGTTGACCTAAGGAGATTTTGAGCAGCTGAAGCGGCTTTTAATCGGGATGGGATCCTGATGACTAGCACTATATTTGGCAGTAATGATGTGCTTCCATAGAGGAGTATCTTCCGTAAGATATCTCCATAACCATTTAGCAAGGAGGGCGTCATTATGGGACTTGAGCTTTGGTATACCAAGACCACCTTTGGATTTTGGAAGAGTTACTATATCCCATCGAACAAGGATCGAACCACCTTGACCGTTGATACCTTTCCAGAAAAATTTGTGGATGATCCGTTCAATCTTTTTATATACCATAAAGGGGCTTTAAAAACAGAGAGTAAATAAGTAGGCATGTTACTAAGCACAGATTGGGCTAATGTGAGGTGACCACCTTTCGAAAGATAAGCATATTGCCAGTTTTCAAGCCTTCTATGAATCTTTTTAATAGTGGGCTCCTAAAAGATAGATTACGCGGGATACCCCCAAGAGGCATACCCAAGTAGTCAATGGGCAAGGATTTGATGGAACAACCCCATATAGATGCATAATGAGATTGTTCACTCATATTAATGTTGATCCCAGAAAAAGAGGATTTTCCCAAATTAATTTTGAGACCTTTTGAAGTTTCAAATATATGAATAATCTGTAGGAGATTAACAATCTTATTAGGATCCACAATTGAAAAGAGCAAAATATCATCGGCAAGTAGGAGATGAGTGGGAGATAAAGGATCGCATTGACGAATACCTCTTCTACCTTTCATTTTTCCACGCGGTCTTCCAATAATCAAAATAGATTAGCTCACAGAAGAAATACAAGCACCAATCGATTTCACCCACTTGGGACTAAAGCCTTTTAAATTTAGAGTTGCTAGTAAAAAAACTCCAGTTGAGTTTATCAAAAGCTTTTTAAACATCAAGCTTGATGACTATCCCTTTTCTTTTAGAGACCTTCCAATAATCAATAACCTCATTAGCTATAAGAATAACATCGGTGATTTTTCGGCCATGAACAAATGCACTTTGTTGGATGGCAATAGTTTGGGGAAGAACAATTTTAAGTCTCTCAGCAAGGGTTTTCGAAAGGATTTTGTAAACACTAGTGGTAAGGCTGATAGGGCGGTATTTAGAGACTTTAGAAAATTTAACCACTTTAGGGATAATAGCAATATAAGTTTCATTAACCACTTGATTCAAAATACCATTTTGGAAAAAATCTTGGAACAACTTCATCATACTTGGCTTAAAAATGTTCCAATACTTTTTAAAAACCTCAATTGTGAAACCATCCGGACCGGGGGCCTTGTTGTTCCCTAATCCTTTAACTGCATCTAAAACTTCTTGCTCTGTAAAAGGGTTGCATAATAAATTAGCTACATCTTGATTAATCGGGCACCAGTCCAAGTTGCTAATAATCAAATTTTCACTACTAGAGCCTTGGTAAATATCCATATAATAGATTAGGAACTCTGTCTCAATGTCAGAGTCCATAATGCAACTCTTCCCATTTGTGGAGACAGTTTCAGAAATAAAGTTATATCTCTTCCTTGCACAACATGCCTTATGAAAAAAGGCAGTGTTCTCATCACCTTCTTCAAGCCAAGCTCTTTTGTATTTTTGTTTCCAATAGGTGCTTTCTTTGGTAACAATGTTACATAGATCAGACTTTAAGGCAATCCTCATATCAACATCAGTTTGGGTAAATTGTTCTGATTCCTCGAGGTTATCAATGTGGTCAATCTTCCTCAAAATATCATTCTTTGTGGCTTTGCTGGAGTCAAATGTAAGGGTGTTCCATTCCTAGCATTTAGATTTCAAGGACTTGAGGTTTCTCATAAAGACATAACTGATGTGACCTCTTGAATTAGCTAAATCCCACTACAGAGAGATATTGTCCTCATTACAAGAAAAAAGGTCTTAGGCGACGTTTTATTAACGTTGGGAAAGAAAACGTCGCCTAAACCGGGGGTTATGCGACGTTTTTTAAAAACGTCGCCTAAAAAATTTCTATTTCATAAAAGAAACAATCCTAGCCCTTCATCTTCTTCTTCTTCTTCTCCTTCTTCTTCTCCAACCCAAACCCCACTCCCACATCTACCAGCAGCTGAAGCCGCTGCCCTCAGCTCCCCACGCCGCCGATCGATCGAACCAAGCCGCCGCCCTCAGCTCCCCATGCAGCCGGCCGCTCGAACAACGCGACCGCTCTCGTCGCGAGCGGCCACGAACAGCCCCTTCGTGCGCACGCTCCCACATCGATCTCCCCCGTCGCAAACAACCCCTGCTCGTACCTACCCACGCCGATCTCCCCCTTCGCGTTGATCTCCTCTTCGCGTCGATCTTCTCTCGTCGCGAGTAGCCACGAAAAGCCTCTTCGATCTCCCCTCGTCGCAAGCAGCCACGAACAGCCTCTTCGCCGCGCCCGTCCCCACCGAGCCCAGCTCCTCCCCGCGACGATCGTTCGATTGTGATTACGATCGGTACGTATTTCTCTATTTCGTCTACGCAAACATCTATTTCAATCTCAATACTAGCTTATTGAACTTAAAAAAGAAAAAGAAAAAGGAAAACTAATAGCAATTCATTTGTATATACATTAATTATAATTTGCAAAATAAGAAGAAAAAAAGAAGAAGTTAATTTGCACCATGAGTTTTACATGTGTAAGTAGTGTAATATGTGTATAGTTAAAGTTAACAAATATATATGTGCCTACATAATGAGTTTATTGTATAACTATAATTTGTGTTTTAGAGCCCCTTTACCATCAGCGAGACCCCCGTACTAGTCATTCGAAGCGCGACATAACTGATTCAAGACATTTCAATGCCTTAAATAACTTAATTTTTTAACTCACAAAGACAACATTCGCTTAAAATGAAAGGTTAATAGTTGAATCTTATGTATGTTTTATATAGATTCTTTGTTAAACTTCATTTCTATTCATGAATTAAGGTTAATAGTTAAATGTAATGTATGTTTTATATATTATTCTTGGTTAAAACTTCATTTATATCTATGGAAATGTTTTTATTGTGTATGCACACACACACACATATATATTTTTTGTGTTTTTCTATATAGTGCGCCTTAGGTAAAAAAGTCCTCGCCTTTTGGTGCGACTTGCACCTCAGGCTCTAGAGGGTTATTGCGCCTTAGTGCGCCTTGCGCTTTTTAAAACACTGTTAGATGATATAAATCCTCTCCCTATAAATATTGCTTAATAAAAAGAAGTATATATCAAACATAGGTTTACCTTATTAAAATCAATTACCTTCTTCAATATCTTTGTTGCTTTCCCTCATTGTTTTCAATACCACTCTCTAATGATTCACCTAAATCATGTAGGATAGTTCGACTCTTGAATCTGAGAGTGGTTATTGAAAGAGATTGAAGATGAACAAAGATTGGATAAAAAATAAAAATAGGTTGTCTGTTGAATATGCTGAAGGCATTAAACAATTTTTGGAAATGGCAAAGTCTCATGTCAATAGTGTTGGAAAAGTGAGATGTCCCTGCGAAACATGTATGAACGTGTTGTGCCAATGTATTCAAGGGGTAAAAACTCATTTGTTCATATATGGAATTGTGGAATCCTATTGTGACTGGATATACCATGGAGAACTTGTTAACTTACCTAGGTATGAAAGTCAAACAGTGAGGTCAGTACATGTCGAAAGGGTCAATTTAGTTGAGTCTAGTGGGCATAATGATGAGAATGAAATATTGACAATGTTGAATGACATGAACCATTGTACTTTGGAATCAATTATAGTTGAAGAAGAAGATAATAATACTTATGAAAATGTGGCACCCAACTACAGTAGACAAGACGATCGATCGACATCGTTTGGTGACTTGATGAAAGAAGCATCTATTCAGTTATATTCAGGATGTACTCGATTCTCCGCTTTCTTTTTTTTGGTAAAATTGATGCATCTAAAGACTATGAATAACTTGACCAATACCTCATTTGATTCGTTGTTGAAATTGTTAAAAGAATCGCATCCTGACGGTGCTTGCATACCTGGTTCATTCTACGAGGCTAATAAGAAGTTTCGAGAGTTGGGGTTGACTTACGAATCAATTCACACATGCAAGTACAATTGCGTGTTTTATAGGAACGAATACAAAGATGCTGAACAATGCCCTACATGTGGAGAGTCTCGATATAAGACGAACAAGGATAATTCTAAGAAAATTCCCCACAAAGTGTTGAGACATTTCCCGTTAATACCTCGACTAAAGAGATTATTCTCTTCTAAGCATTATGCTTCCAATATGAGATGGCACAAGGAAAAACGTGTTGAGGAACCCGGAGTTTTGCGACATCCATCAGACGGTGAAGCCTGGAAACATTTGGACCTTCAATTTCCTAAATTTGAATTAGATTCTCGAAATGTACGATTTGGATTGTCTTCGGATGGATTCAACCCTTACGGTCATATGAGTACCACGTACAGTATGTGGCCTGTACAATTAGTGGTGTACAATCTACCACCTTGGAAATGCATGAAAGACACAAATATCATATTATCCTTATTAATTCCCGGTCCAAAATCACTAGGAAAGGAGATTGATGTGTACTTGCAACCACTAATTGAGGAGTTGTAAGAGTTGTGGAATAATGGTGTTCGCACGTTCGACTCATTCAATAAGGAGTACTTCCAACTTCGCGCTTGCTTGATGTGGACCATAAATGATTTCCCGGCGTATGGTGACTTGTCTGGTTGGAGTATGAAAGGTTACCAAGCTTGTTCTATTTGTAAAGAAGAAACTCCCGTTGTTGGTTTGAGAGGGAAGCGAGGATACATTGGACATCGACTGTATCTACCTAATAATCACACTTGGCGTAGAAGTAAATTGTTTAATGGAGAAAATGAATCTCGTGAACCTCCAAAGTCATGGGATGGAGAACAGATACTGCATCAAGTAAGTCATATGATATTTCATGTGCTTAGCAAACATCCTTCTAAACAAGATAAGAAAAGGAAGCAAACTGAAAATAATTGGAGAAAAAAGAACTTATTTTTCGAGCTCCCATATTGGTCTAAACTTCTATTAAGACATAAGCTAGACGTAATGCACATCGAAAAAAATGTGTGTGAGAATTTGCTAGGAACTATATTAAATATTAAAGGGAAGACCAAAGATACGATGAACGCTAGGAAAGACCTCGAAGATATGGGAATACGAACAGAATTGCACCTACAAAACATAGAAGATAAAGAGCTTAAACCGCATGCATCATATACTCTCAGTAAAGATGAAAGAGTTGAATTCTGTAACTTTTTAAAAGCAGTCAAGTATCCTGAGGGTTTTGTTTCTAGCATAGGACGGTGCTTAACGATTCAAAGTTAACGGGTTTGAAGACACACGATTGTCATGTTCTGCTTCAATGACTAATTCCTATCGGTGTTCGAGCCTTTTACCTAAGGAAATGTGTACTACGGTCGTTGAATTTTATCAGTTCTTTGTGTTCTAAAACATCACGAGTTTCTGATTTGGATCAGTTGCAAAAGAACATTATTATAATTCTTTGTAAAATGGAGAAAATCTTCCCACCCGCGTTCTTTGATGTGATGATTCACTTGACTATCCATTTGCCATATGAATGTAAGTTGGTCAGACCAGTGAATTATAGCTGGATGTATCCTTTCGAGAGAAGTTTAAGAATATTCAAACTATTCGTTTTGAATAAAGCACGGCCAGAAGGGTCGATTGCTGAAAGGTATGTGAACAACGAATGCTTGAACTTCTGTTCATTATATCTCACTGGTATTGATACGAGGTTCAATAGGGCGGACTGCAATGATGACCACAACACTGATGACGAACGACCGTGAGAATATGAAGTATTCAAACAGAATGCACGACTAATAAGAGAGATGACACCAAAGACTTTATCTCATATTGACATGCGAAGATTACATTGGTACATTCTCCAAAACTATGATGAGATAAATAATTATCTTATTCAACATTTAGAACTTCTTCGACCAGGTGTGATAAGCGCTGCCTACTTATATGCAAAACATGAAGAACAATTTCCAGGTTGGTTTAAAAAAGAAGTTCTCAAAATGCGAGAAAATGGACATAATTGTGATGATTTGTATGCAATGACAATGAGACTTTGTAGATTGGTTCAATTATATCAAAAATGCATAGTTAACGGTGTAAGGTTTCACAATATTGAGGTTCAAGACCGTCGAACAACTCAAAATAGTGGTGTTAGGGTGCCAAACGAAGGGGGAATAGAAGATGACCCCTTGTACTATTACGGGGTACTAAGGGAAGTGTTTGATCTTGTGTATGTTAATAGAAGACGAGTTATGATTTTTAAATGTGATTGGTACAACACTGACACAAAAAAAGGTAGATTTCATTTCGAGCTAGGTTTGCGTTCAATTAACACGTCTCAATTTTGGTGCAAAGATGAGCCATTCATCCAAGCCACACAAGCAGAACAAGTGTTTTATATAAGTGATCCAAAGTACGGTCGAAATTGGAAGGTAGTGCAATTAGTACCGAATAAAAAACTATGAGATGTGCCTGAACTGGAAGAGCAAGAGGATGAAGAACTTGATGAAATACAACTAGAAGGTCGAACGACTGTCGATGAGTGTATAGAAGAAAACAGATTAGATAGGATTGATGTTGAACCAGTCATAGTTGATTTAACACTGAATAGGAGACAATCGTCAAATAATTTGGACGATTTCATCGACGACAATGAGATCCTAGATGATCGAGAAACGTCTCATGAGAGCCTTTCATTGGATGATTATTTTTCAGACTAATTAATATATACTTAAGTACGTTCTTATGGACTTCACTAGTTCGCATTCTGATTTCATATAGTAATATTTATCTACTTTCTACAGTGTAGGCATGCCTGGTAATTTGTCGGGGATGTGTAACACATTATTTAATGAGACCGCTGATGATCAGGATGTTGTTCCTGAGACTTTTCCTTCTGAGGAGACTTAGGAATCAGGTATGATTTTATTTATTTAGTTCGTTCACAATTTTTTTCATTGGTTTCTAACATTTAATCACTGGCGCTGAGTTAGAGAGGAACGTAACTAATCACGACATTCTTAGTGTCCAATTCAGTCAGAAGTACGAAAAGGCTATTGGACCAATTGCAAGTAGCTTGAGTAAGTAGATCGGGGTGCTTATGAGAGGGTCATTTCCTGTGACTCTCAATAAATGGAAAGAGGTCACTCCAGAATTGAAGAACCTAGTGAAACAAAGACTCTTGGTATGTTTAAAAACACATAGTTCGTATTTTATGCAAAATTTTGTTCTATTAATCTATACACTTGTTTTACACAGTCACACTTCAACCTAGACCTTAGTAATCCTATGGTAAGCAAACATATAGAGGACGTGATGCAAACCATGTTCAAGGCCTACAAATGCTCGTTGCACAAACATTACAAGTAAGTAACATATTAACTTATACTTATGTTGTTTCACTTTTAATACATCATAACTAACCATACATTATCATTTTTTTAGGATTCTTGATCCGACAATTCGACGATCGAACCCACATATTAGCAAAACAGATCCAGCTGATTGGGAATATTTGTGCAATAGATAGGAGGACCCAGAATTCAAATCCAAGTTAAAGAAGGCTGAAAAAGGTAGATCTCATGTTAAATACAATCACGTGGCAATGAGTCATTCTTTCTTGACTATAAGTGAACAGGTAATATTTCATTGTGTAATACTTTATTGAGAACGATTCGTATAATATGCTAACGACTTTATTTTATTTTTCTAGAGAAAGAAGGATGATCAATTCATAGGGAGCATAGACCTATTCAAAGAAACTCACTGTAAAGAAGAGACTAGATGGGTGAACCCAAATTGTGAGGAGGCTTACGTAAGTATGTTGATTTTGCTTTTTTCATTTAAAGTTTTTCTCGATACTAATGTATGTTTGATTTTTATCTAGAATAAAATGATCTCGAGAAAATTACAGCCAGCTTCGAGAGATGATGGAGCAGTTTAGCAGATAAAGGACGTGACGTTACACTTAGGTAAGTAATTAAAACTCTACAATTATGCATATTTTATGTGAATTGTGGCTATCCTGCAGCAAAGATAGCCACATGGTAGATTATATATGATTTTGATTGTTGAAGCAGGTATAATTATTTTCTTTGGTTAGTCATAGAGGTGTCGTTATGCTGCCGAAATTTTGAATTTTTCTTTTATATAAGTATAATTTCTTTTAATTTTTGTCAACTAATGTAAGGGACCGACCCGAATGGGGCACTAAATGGGCCCTTACCCCAATGCATGCATTCAAAGTAAAGGACATTTAAACAGACATGATTTTAGATTCCAATTAAAACAAAACATTCAAAATAACCCCTTTAAAAACTAAACAATTTCCCTAGAACCTGTCCCTGTTTCCAAGCACCTGTTCCAAGATAAATACATTTCCAAAGTTTACTCTGATCAGAGATTTACTAAAAACCATTCAAAACCTGTTCAGATACAAAATGCTGGAATCCACAAATATTTACAAAACATCCTAGGGCTCCGTGCCCGGCTACATGCATTCAGGGGAAAATAAAACACAAAGAGTCATAATACACAAAAATCAGAGTCGGAAGACTGGGCCCCATGATCACAGCTCCTCCTTCAGGCATCCTGTCGCCCACCACGATTACATGTGGAAAACCACAGAATAAGGGTGAGTAACGAATTACTCAGTAAGAATCCCCAACTGGGGTACAATACGATATACATGGTCATCTTGAGGAGCGTATGCAAGCTATGAGTATAAACACAGAATAGAGCACACAGCTTAGCCCACACTTGGGCCTCGGATGCCAAACTAGGGTCTTAGTCCGGAAATAATATCACCACACAAGTCGCCCTATACGAGAAACAAGTTCCGGCCTCAGCCTGTCTACTGTCGACGAAAGGTACACTGGCTCACAATCCCGAGGAGCTCTTTGGTCGGCGCTGTAATGAGAGTAAGCATGCACCGCGTGCTACTGCAGACTATGGGGGGTTGCCGGGTCTGAAGGCAAGCTGCCCATATCCAGTCACCACGCCTAACTAAATCTTTGGATCGGTGTCACTCACATAGGGGTGTGAGACCTGGACACGTAAACTATGTCAGCCTGAACCACCGCACCTGGGGCCAAGGAACGGTCGTGGTATGCTTACACCAGAAAGCCGTCCTTGCCTTAACAGTGGCAATCGGGCTACCGCCAAACATGCCGAGGACATGCCTACCGCCGCCGGGACGAGGCAATGCCAAGTCATCATCCCGACCGTTGGGGCATTAACAACCGCCACCCTCTCCCAAGATTGCGGGGCCTACCGCAGGTTAGCTAATCCTCACGGGGTCCAGGGACGGAATGACTTGCTCGACGCCCCCGCCATGGATGCAAGGTACTTTATGCATCGGGCCCGGATGATGCTATCTACCGCAACTCTAACCTGCCCTAGCAAACAGCAAACAATTCCATAAAATCCAATACGTGCTCAAAAGAATACAACGAGCCTAGCATGATACTACGAAGCAAGGAACAGATACGAGCATGCTAGAAAGAAACAACCTAGCATGGATTAACATGAGAATTAATCAGAACAACATGCTAATCGGGAATTGAATTGAGTACCTAGCTATACATGTCAATAAACACAAACAAGCAATCAATCAAGAATCACATATAATATCGCAGGTCCACACAACTCCCGTAAGAAATCCTTACCTTGGTCGGGGACGATTGACACGAAAACCTAAGCGGCGAACGAACCCGAACTAGCTACCGAGAACCTATCAATCACAACAAAAATCACACAATAGGCCTAAATATAATAAAATAAATGAGGCTCAGCTCGGGAGCAACTCACGAGGCACGAAGAACGCACGAACGAGCCGATTGCATGAGCACGAACGGCAAAGAACTGGTCGGCCGGGCGCTACTGGGGCGAGAAATGGGCGTCTTTGGTGTGCGCATACTGGGCGACGGACGACGCGGATGAGGAAGAATGGGCGCGAGGGCGCGCGTGGGCGAGCGGCGCGAGGCTCGGCTGGGCGCTGGCGATGCGACGCGACACGGAGCTGGGCGAGGCGTGCGCGCGGGCGCGAGGCGATGCGCGGCGTGGCTCGGCGATCTGCGCAGCGACAGAGCACGCGACTCGCGAAGGAAAGAAAGCTCGAATTTGGCCGATAGGGGAGGATTCGACGAGCGATTTATGGATGGTCGAACTCCTCTACTCCAGCTGAACAAAACCCACCCAACAAATCGCTTTAGGACGGCCGGAAAATGGAATTCTAAAAACAGGGGAAGGGTCGACAGAAATGCGAAGGAGAAGAAGAGAAGAAGAAACTCACCAGCTGATCGGGGTTTGGCTTCGGATTTGAGGAAGGAACGCTGTCGAAATCGAAGCTGGCGGGGGGAGAAATCGCGGAGGAGAGCTCGGTCGATCGGAGAGATTTGCGAAGGAGAAGAAGAGAATCGGAGAAGAAAGCTCGGGCGAGCTCTGCTTGTATACCAACCGCCTTCGAAAACAAGCATAAGTATTAGAACGCGCGTTTAGATTATCAAACGCGCGCGGTGGCTCGGCTGGCAGCGCCTTTCGCCTAGCATGTGACACGTCCTTGGCTCGAATCTCACTCGACGCGCTATTTAATTCCCTATTTATTTTTACCTTTTCCCAAGCCCAAATGTCTTCACCAAAATTCCCGATCCTATTCAAATTGACTCATAATTTTTCCGACAATTTTCAATTACATAACCGGCCCTGTCGGCCAGACCCAAAATTACCAAAATGCCCCTGGGCCTCCCGGGAAGACCGGGATGAAATTTTCCGGGCCGCTACAACTAACTCATAGTTCATTTCATTTTTTCAGATGATGCACGACCTGTGGTTGAGGACAAGGAAACAATGTATGGAGTGTGGACCTTTTGTTTAGGAACTTTTGTATTGTGATACTTTTTAAAAAACTTTAAATGGATGTATGGTTAAGAACTTATTTCTACTTTTTTGTTATAATAAAATTTCATGATTTTCATCTGGGTTATGATGTAGTTTACCTTTCAACTTGATTTATGATTGATAGAAATATCATGTGTATATCAAAATAAAAAAATGAAATCAATAAATTAGGAAAAATTGCAAAAACCAGCTTTAAACTGACGTTTTCCAAAAACGTTGCCTACAACACCTTAGGCGACGTTTTGAAAAACGTTGCCTAAAATACCTTAGGCGACGTTTTGAAAAACGTTCCAAAACGTCGCCTAAAAAACCTTAGGCGACGTTTTGGAAAAAACGTCGGCGAAGGATCTTGCCACGTGGTTTTGCCGACGTTTTGGGCGACGATTTATTTACCTTCGCCTAAAGCTTAGGCAACGTTTTTCAGACCTTAGGCGACGTTAAAAAACGTCGCCTAAGACCTTTTTTCTTGTAGTGCCTTGAAAGATCTATGTTGCAACCATGCATTCTCAAACCTGAAAGGATATGAACCCCATTTAAAATCTTGGGATTCTAATGTGATAGGAAAATGATTGGATATGACTCTAGTAAGTCGTCTCGAGTGGTGAAGATGAAACTTTAGAAGCCAACTCTCAGTGAAAAGGAACCTATCAAGCCTTGATAAAATAGGAGCCTGTTTGAGATTATTCCAAGTGAATTTGCCAGCAATGATAGGGGGGTCGATGAGCATGGATGTAAGGGACCGGCCCGAATGGGGAACTAAATGGGCCCTTACCCCAATGCATGCATTCAAAGTAAAGGACATTTAACAGACATGATTTCGGATTCCAATTAAAACAAAACATTCAAAACAATCCCTATAAAAACTAGACAATTTCCCTAGAACCTGTCCCTGTTTCCAAGCACCTGTTCCAAGATAAATACATTTCCAAAGTATACTCCGATCAGAGATTTCTTAAAATCATTCAAAACATGTCTAGATACAATAATGTTGGAATCCACAAAATATTTAGAAAACATCCTAGGGCTCCGTGCCCGGCTACATGCATTCAGGGGAAAATAAAACATAAAGAGTCATAACACAAAATCAGAGTTTGATGACTGGGCCTCATGATCACAGCTCCTCCTTCAGCCATCCTGTCTCTCAACTTGGTTACCTGTGGAAAAACCACAATAATAAGGGTGAGTAACGAATTACTCAGTAAGAATCCCCAACCGGGGTACAATACGATATACATGGTCATCTCGATGAGCGTATGCAAGCTATGAATATAAACACAGAATAGAGCACATAGCTTAGCCCACACTTGGGCCTCGGATGCCAATTTAGGGTCTTAGTCCGGAATAATATCCACCACACAATCCAATACACAAGTCGCCCTATACGAGAAACAAGTCGGCCTCGGCTGTCTCATCGTCGACGAAAGGTACACTCGCTCACAATCCCGAGGAGCTCTCGGTCGGCGCTGTAATGAGCGTAAGCATGCACGCGTGCTACCGCAGACTATGGGAAGTGCGGGGTCTAGAGGCAAGTCGCCCATGTCCGGGCCACCATGCCTAACTAAATCTACGGATCGATGTCACCGACATAGGTGTGAGACACTGGGCACGTAAACTATGTCAGCCTGAACCACCGCACCTAGGGCTAAGAAACGGGTCGTGGTAGGCTTACACCAGGAAGCCGTCCTTGCCTTAACAGGTGGCAATCGAGGCTATCGCCAAACATCACGAGGACATGCCGGCCGCCGGGACTAGGCAATGCCAAGTCATCATCCCGGCCGTTGGGGCATTTAACGATCGCCACCCTCACCCAAGATTGCGGGGCCTCACCGGTAGGGTTCGCTAATCCTCACGGGGTCCAGGGACGGAGAACTGTCTCGACGCCCCGCCATGGATGCAAGGTACTTTATGCATCGAGGCCGGATGATGCTATCTACCGCAACTCTAAACTCGCCACTAGCAAACAAACAAACAATTCCATAAAATCCAATACGTGCTCAATAAGAATACAACGAGCCTAGCATGATACTACGAAGCAAGGAGCAGATACGAGCATGCCGAAGAAAGACAACCTAGCATGGATTAACAATGAGAATTAATCGGAAAATCATGCTAACCGGGAATTCAGAAACGAGCACCTATTACTAAATATGTCAATAAACACAAACAAGCAATCAATCAGCAATCACATATAATATCGCAGGGTCCACACAACTCCAGTAAGAAATCCTTACCTTGGTCGGGGACGATTACACGAAAACCTAAGCTGCGAACGAACCCGTACTAGCTATCGAGAACCTATCAATCACAACAAAAATCACACAATAGGCCTACATATAATAAAATAAACGGGGTTCAGCTCGGGAGCAACTCACGAGGCGCGACGAACACACGAACGAGCCGATTGCACGAACGGGGCAGCAATAGGGCTGGCTGGGCGCGTGGGGCGCAGGAATGGGCGCGAGGGCGCTGGCTGCGCGCGGACGGGCGCGCGGGCGATGCAGGGGGGCGCGGCAAGGCTCGGCTGGGCGCTGGGGATGCGACGCGACCCGGAGCTGGGCGAGGACGCGCGCACGGGCACGGGTTGTAACGGCCCGGAAAATTCATCCCGGCCTTCCCGGGAGGCCCAGGGGCATTTTGGTAATTTTGGGTCGGGCCGACAGGGCCGATTTTGAAATTTAAAATTGCCGGAATAATTACGAGTCAATTTGAATAGGATCGGGATTTTTGGTGAAGGCGTTTGGGCTTGGGAATGAGCAAAAATAAATAGGGAATTAAATAGCGCGTCGAGCAGGAATCGAACCAGGGCCGTGTCGTGTGCTAGGCAGGGGTCGCTGCCAATCGAGCCTCTGAGCGCTCTTGTGCTTCTAAACGCGCGATCTTCTATTTATGCCTGTTTGATGCGTGTTTTGGTTTAAAGCAGGGCCGCCCGAGAAGCTTCTTCTTCCTCGCGATTTTCCTTCTCCCTTTCTCCCCGACCGACCGATCTTCGTCCTTGTGATTTCTTCCTTCTCTAGCTCTGTTCGGCCGAGCTTCTCTCCCAAATTCGAAGTCGATCTCACCCCGAGCAGCATGTACATCTCTTTCTTCTTCTTCTCGTCCAAAATTCGAGCTCTTCTTCCCCGATTTGGAGCCGCCATTTCCGGCCGAGTTGAGGTGATTTGAGGTATGGGTTTTGTGCAGCTAGTGTAGGGGAGTTCGCCATCAAAGCATCGCTCGTCGAATCCCCTCGGATCGCTCGAATTCAAGTTTCTTCTTCTCCCCTGTTCGCGCGCAGACAGAGTCGCCGAGCTCGCGTGCGCAGTAGCGGCCAGCCGCCGAGCCTCGCCGCACACCGCGCGCGCGCCTCGCCCAGCCCCGCAACGCGTCGCCGAGCCCCCCTCGCCGCCGAAGTCGTGCTGCGCCGCCGCCAGCCGAGCCTCGCGCGCGCCGCGCCAAGACGCCAGATCGCCGCGCGCAGTTAGCAGCCATCCACGCGTCGCGCCGGGCAGCGTCGCGCGCCAAAGACGCCAGCCCGCCCACCTGCGCCCGGTGCGCCCACCACACCGTTGCGCCTGCGTTTCGTGCAATCGGCCCGTTCGTGCGTTTCGTCGAGCCTCGTGAGTTGCTCCCGAGCCGAGCCTCGTTTATTTTATTATATTTAGGCCTATTGTGTGATTTTTGTTATGATTGATAGGTTCACGGTAGCTAGATCGAGATTGTTCGTGACTTAGGTTTTCGTGCCAAACCGCCCCCGACCAAGGTAAGGATTTCTTACAGGGGTTGTGTGGACCTGCGATATTATATGTGATTGTTGATTGATTGCTTGTTTGTGATTTTTGACATGTGTAGCTAGGTGCTTCAATCTGAATTCGGTTAGCATGATTTCTTGGTTAATTCTCATGTTAATCCATGCTAGATTGTTCCTTTCTCGGCATGCTCAGATCTCATTTCTTTGCTTCGTAGTATCATGCTAGGCTCGTTGTATTCTTATTGAGCACGATCGATTTTATGGAATTGTTTGTCGTTTTGCTAGGCGAGTTAGAATTGCGTAGTAGATAGCATCATCCGGCCCGATGCATAAAGAACCTTGCATCCATGGCGGGGACGCCGAGCAAGTCATTCCGTCCCTCGACCCCGTGAGGGATTTGCTAACCAAGCGGTAGGCCCCGCAATCTTGGGTGAGGGTGGCAGATCGTTAAATGCCCCAACGGTCGGGATGATGACTTGGCATTGCCTCGCCCATGGCGGCCGCATGTCCTCGGCATGTTTGGCAAGAGCCCCCGATTGCCACTGTTAAGGCAAGGACGGCTTCTCGGTGTAAGCCTACCACGACCGCTTTCTTGGCCCGGTGCGGTGGTTCAGCCGACATAGTTTACGTGTCCGTGTCTCACACCCTATGTCGGTGACACCGATCCAAAGATTAGTTAGGCGTGGTGGACTGGATATGGGCGGCTTGCCTTCGCACTCGCAACCCCATAGTTCGCAGAGCACGCGGTGCATGCTTACGCCATTACAACAGCGCCGACCGAGAGCTCCTCGGGATTGTGAGCGTGTACCTTTCGTCGACGTGAGAGCGCCGAGGCGGGACTTGTTTCTCGTATAGGGCGACTTATGTATTGGATCGTGTGATGATTTATTCGGACTAAGCCACCGAAGTTGGCATCCGAGGCCCAAGTGTGGGCTAAGCTATGTGCTCTATTCGTGTTATATTCATAGCTTGCATACGCTCATCGAGATGACCATGTATATCGTATTGTACCCGGTTGGGGATTCTTCTTGAGTAATTCGTTACTCACCCTTATTCGCGTGGTTTTCCACGTGTAATCGTGGTGCGCGACCGGATGCTCCGAAGGAGGAGCCGTGATCATGGGGCCCATCTTCCAACTCGATTTTTGTATTATGACTCTTTGTGTTTTATTTTCCCCGAATGCATGTAGCAGACGCACACGAGCCCTAGGATGTTTGTAAATATTTGTGGATTCCGGCATGTTGTATCCGAACGTGTTTTTGAATGGCTTTTAGTAAATCTCGATCGAGTAAACTTTGGAAATGTATTTATCCTGGAACAGTGCTTGGAAACAGAGGGATGAGTTTGTGGAAAATGTCTAGTTTTTTAAAGGGGTTATTTTGAATGTTTTGTTTTAATTGGAATCCGAAATCATGTTTGTTTAAAATATCCTTTACTTTGAATGCATGCATTGGGGTAAGGGCCCATTTAGTGCCCCATTCGGGTCGGTCCCTTACACGGGTCGATGAGCGGCGTGGCTCGGCGGGCTGGGCTGCGACAGACGCCAGCTTCTGCGCGCGAACAGGGGCGAATAGGGCGTTGGAGAAAACGAGCTTGATTCTGGGGGATTGGAGAAGATTCGACGCGCGATTTGTTGCTGGACCACTTCCCCTACACTAGCTGCACAAAAACCACACAATTCTCCTCACTCCCACGGCCGGCAGAAGCGCAATCGGAAACAGGGGGAGAAGAAATCGGATTTTTGAAGAAAAGGAAGAAGAAGAAGCTTACCTGCTGCTCGGGAATGGAAATCGACTTCGAATTGGAGAAGAAGCTCGGTCGAATTAGAGCTGGAGAGGGAAGAATTCGCAAGGGAATCGCTGGTCGGTCGAAGGGAATTCGCGAAGAAGAAGAAGAAGAAGAAATGGGGAAGAAGCTCGGCGATTTTTGGCTTTTAAATCAAACGCACGAAGACAAGCTAATATACAAGTTGGCGCGTTTAGATTAACAAGAGCGCTCAGTGTGTCGATTGGCAGCGACACTCGCCTGGCTTCCCACGCGACCCTAGCTCGAATCTAACTCAACGCGCTATTTAATTCCCTATTTATTTCCACATTCTTCCAAGCTCAAATGTCTTCACCAAACTTCCCGATCCCATTCAAATTGTCTCATAATTTTTCCGGCAATTAGGAAATACATAACAGGCCCTGTCGGCCCGACCAAATTACCAAAATGCCTCTGGGCCTCCGGGAAAGACCGGGATGAAATTTCCAGGCCGTTACAATGGATTTGTTAATGAAAGTGTTAAAGTGTTGAATATTTCTTCGAGATGGGCTAGTAGCTGTGGTCTTAGAAAACCATCTAATAACATTAAAATCACCTCTCACAAGCCAAACCAGGCATAGGCCGCATAATTCATGAAGTTCCCGCCAAAAATTAATTCTAAATCTCCTTTTTGTCGGCCTATAAACTGTAGTGCACAACTAAAGAGAAATTTCCTGAAGACAAAACAAAGTAGACAAAGAGAAATAGCCCTTCACCACATCCCTTACAGTAAATTTCAAAAGATCCCATAATATGATAATACCGCCTGCACGTCTACTGGCCTCTATAGATGCTCATCCAACACTGATTGAGTTTCAAAGGCTCTTAATAATAAAGGGGGAAAGAGCAGTATTAAGTTTGATTTCAGTCAGAACAACAACATCTGGGTTGAATTTAGTGATGACTTCTTTAATGATAACTCTTTTGGTAGTAGAGCACAATCCTCGAACGTTCCATGAAATAACTTTCATGAGCAACTTTCAGTCCCCTGTGATTCTGAATCTTTGTTTTGCATCAAAGGGTCAGCAAGATCAACAAAATTCTATTTCAAACTGTCGAGGGCCACAACAACATAATTATTTTTAATCAGCCATTGGCTCATTTGTCTACGAAAGTTTCCTTCTTCATTCCTCTCCTTTTCAACCCTTTCAGAATTCTCCCTGACTTCATAACTGCCTTGTGTCGTCCCTTCGTCTTGTCTATATAATACATCAGTGGTCGCATTAGGGCTACCCCTATCTTGTGTAGGAGAGAGATGTTCGGAGCCTTCTGGGCTTGATACAATAACTTCTCAATTGATGTTCCATTCCATGAGTGAGAAATTACTAAGATCGACTACAAGTTCGTGTTCATTAGATATTTCCTGCATATCTCTAACTGAGAGAGTAGTTTGATGAAACGTACCTGGAGAAAAATAGCTTGTGGATCCCTTAGCAATAAATACTTATTAGTTAAATTACCATATTTATAAACTAAAGGAACTAAATTTTATTTTAACCTTGTTAGGTTAAACTACGGTTTTGGTCCATCGATTTTGGGGTATGTTTCATTTTAGTTCCTGACTTTCATTTGATTAAAAGAGCATTTTTTAAACTTTTTTTTATAGTCTAAGGATCAAATTTGAAAACACATGAAAGTTTAGGGAGAAAAATCGGACAAATAAGAAAGTCGAGGTGCCAAAAATTTACATTTGAAAGTTGAGAGACCAAAATTAGACAAACAACAAAATCGAGAGACTTAAATTGGACATTTGAAAGTTCAGGGACCAAAATAAAACAAACTCCAAAGTCAAAGGACCAAAACGATATTTTAACCTAAATAAAAACACTAGTACAATTAATAAATAAATGTGAGTAGGAGTAAATATAAATATTATATTCCTATTAAATAAACTAAAACAGTATATAAATATTATAAAATTAGAAAAAAGTGCCTTCGTGAAGTCAAACTCAGATTTGGAAAAGAAAGATTGCTAACACACCAAAGTTAATTATCTATAAATTGTCCAACATAGCCTTTTGATTTTGGAAACGAACCGAGGAAACGACATTTTGTAGTTTCTCATTTTCAACAAAAATTAAGAAAAAGTTTCTTTTAAACTTTTGAAACAAGAAATAAGAATAGTTGTCAAACAGACTCGTTTGTCAACAAATGAGAAACATAAAAGACCCGGCCTGGTGAGCTCCAATGAGATATGTTCTCTTGAATGAACACTACTACAAAAATGACATTACTTGACACTACCTATTCTGAAATACTTGACATTTTGGGTTAAAAACGTCAAATAATGAGTTAATTTATGATGAAAACGTCAAGTATCATTCAAATCAGGCTGAAATTCCGTCCAGAATCCCGTGTTTTTTATGTTTTACAATATTTGACGTTGTGAAAGCGTCAAGTCAGTACGAAAATGCTCGACACTTATAAACGGTCAAATACATTAGAAAAATGGTAAATGTTTTAGCGGGCTTTGTTGGCGCGCATTATAATTTTTATTTTGTTAAACCAAAATGGCATTAAAAAATAAAAATAAAAATAAAACCCAAAACGCTGCCGTTTTTTAAAATCTAAAAAAAAACCCCAAAATGCTCGACTTTCTCTCTTCTCAATTGCAAAACCTCCGTGAAACCCTCCTCACGCTTCGTCTCTCTCAATTGCAAAACCTCTCGAAACCCTCCTCGTCGTAGCTTCCGTCCCGGCCTCTGTGTCGGCTTCCATCGCAGATTAAATCACCGCCTCCATCGCAGATTCATCGCAGCCTCCTTTGCAGCCTCAATCCGTCGCAGATACTGCGCTACATTCCGGCGGTGAGTTCAGTTCACTTTTTCACTTTTTGACTTCATCTTCTTCTTGTGTTTTTCACTTTTCTCTGTTTGCTTTAGGATATTGCAACCAAACTGAGATTCGGTGCTGTTGTTGATACATCCGTGAACTCTACTCATCACAGCGGTTTGGCCTTTTGTTTTTTAAGGTTAATTTCTCAAATGTCATGACCCTCTTTAGCTTTTCTTTTTCTTTTAGAACTTTATTCTTGTTTTCCTTTTTCTGTCTCTATATCTTTTACAAATGTTGATATGATTCTGCAATTTGCATTTCTAGTTTATTTTCTGTTATGCAATGTGTGATGGTTTATGTTAACATTTTTGGTGATCTCTTTTTCTATTATTGTTGTTTTTTGTTATTTAGTTTTTGTCGGTGTGGTTATAAACCTTAATTTTGAGTTTAGGAATTTTTTGTAATTGTTGGATTTGAACTGAAGTTGATTGTTGGGGATTGAATGTTTGATTGCTATTTTTCCTGAATTGAATTTGGTTGTTAAGAGGTGGTGGATTCAGACTTTACCAATATTCTTCTCATGTCAAGAGGTGGTGAGGTGGAAGACGGGCCTTTCCAAAAGTAGGCGTAGATAGAGCAGCTCCATAGTCTAGTATAAATCTCATCTCACGATTATAGTCGCGCTCTATTATCCCATCTATCCTCAAATATTGTTGTGATTACGCCATTACGTGTACATCTTGTCCTTTCGGATTATATGTCATAGCATTGTGAAAAGTCTCACATCCTCAACAAATTCTTTAGATGACTTGTACCAGTTTTTGTTAAGCCTATATTTCACAGTTCCTAGGTCCATTGGTTGCTTAATGAATAATGATGGTATCATAGTCATGCAAACCAAGACCTTCCACATCAATAGGGGTTTTAAACACCCAACCATACTTGTGTTCAATCAATTTATCCGTATGAACTACGAGTCTTAAAATACTTGGAACCCCGCCCAAAACCATGAGCAATTTTAAGATTTATTTTAGGTTTAGCTATACTTGTGTCATCTTTCTCCTTTTGGCTAATTATTGAATTGATACTTTGAATGTCATCAAGTTGACTAATTTCTTATGGGATATTACTATTTGCTTTATTTAATGACTTTTTCCAAATCATGGATAAATCATGGATGAACAAAAGTAGGTTATCGAAAGATTTTGAGTTGGGTGTGGAAAAGTTCATTGAATATGGATTTTCTAATACAACTAGTACTACCATTCGTTGCCCTTGTTTGAAATGTGGGAATTGTGAAAAACATTGTCGCAATGATATAAGAGACCATTTATATGTCAACGGCATAGATGAAAGTTATAAAATCTGGTTTTGTCATGGGGAAGAACTTCCTAGTTCAATTGTCCATAGAGAATATTCTAAGACGGACACTGAAATGTATGAAGAAAATGATATTGGAGGTGTGAAGGAAATGATTGAAGTCGCTCATGAAGAATATTCAAAGGACCCCAATGGATTTGAGAAGTTACTTAACGATGCTGAAAAACCTTTATATATGGGTTGCAAGAAATTTACCAAGTTGTCTACATTAGTGAAGTTGTATAACTTGAAAGTTAGATTTGGATGGAGTGATGCAAGTTTTTCTGAACTACTCAAAATATTAAAAGAAATTTTACCGGTTAATAACGAGCTTCCTTCGTCGATGTATGAAGCAAAGAAAACCTTAGGTGCATTAGGAATGGATTATGAAAAAATTCATGCATGTCCTAATGATTGTTGTTTATATAGAAAAGAATATGCCAATGCAAATACTTGCCCTGAATGTGGTGAATCAAGATGGAAATTTGATGGAAATAAGAAGAAACAAAAAGAAATTCCCGCAAAAGTTATATGGTATTTCCTACCTATTCCACGATTCAAAAAGATGTTTAGAACTCTTGATTGTGCTAAGAACTTGACATGGCATTCTGATGATAGAGTTGTAGATGGTAAATTACGTCATCCCGCTGATTCACCGGCTTGGAAGTTATAGATTTCACATGGCGGACTTTGGTTACGAAGTTAGGAATCTTCGTTTAGCATTGTCAGCGGATGGAATAAATCCACATGGTAATATGAGCTCTAAATATAGTTGTTGGCCGGTGGTGATGATTATTTATAACCTTCCACCATGGTTGTGTATGAAAAGAAAGTTCATGATGTTATCGATGTTGATTTCGGGTCCAAAACAACCAGGATATGACATTGGCATATACTTGGCACCGTTAGTTGAGGATTTAAAACTTTTATGGGAAAGCGGTGTACAATGTTATGATGCTTACCGAGATGAACTATTCAACTTAAGGGCAGTTTTATCATGGACAATCAACGATTTTCCTGCCTATGGAAACCTTAGTGGGTGTTCTGTTAAGGGTTATAAGGCATGTCCAATCTGCGGTGATAACACTTCTTCTATAAGATTGAAACATGGGCAAAAAGAGGCATACCTTGGACATCGAAAATTTTTGCCGTGTAATCATATATCTCGACGTCAACAAAAATCTTTTAATGGACATAAAGAACTTGAAACCATTCCAGAACCTTTGTCCGGTGAAGAAGTTTTTGCCAAAACTAAAGATTTGAAATTTCAAATAGGAAAGAAACTGAAAAAGAGACAACTAAAAAAAGGAACTACAAGAAGTTGTTGGAATAGGTTGTCTATTTTTTTCGAGCTCCCTTATTGGAAACATCTTCATGTCAGACATTGTTTGGATGTGATGCACATTGAAAAAATGTATGCATGAATACATTACTTGACATCCCGGGAAAAAGTAAAGATGGATTGAGTGCTAGACGAGATTTAAAGAACTTAAAGATTCGACCAGAGCTTCAACCTATTATTGGCGACAAAAAAGACTACATTCCCCCAGCTTGTTACACTCTTACTAGGGAGGAGAAACGTTGTGTTTTGAGAACGCTTTCAAACGTGAAAGTTCCTCTTGGTTATTCTTCCAATATTAAAAATGTTGTGTCAATGGACGATTTGAAACTTAATAGTTTGAAGTTCCATGATTGCCATGTGATCCTGCAACAATTGCTTCCTATTGCAATAAGATTTGTGCTACCGAAATATGTTCGATACGCTATAAAACGGCTGTGCATCTTTTTTAATTCTATCTGCAACAAAGTAGTAGATGTTATACAATTAGACAAGTTGCAAGAGGATATCGTGGTTACTCTATGTTTGTTGGAGAAGTACTTTCCACCTTCGTTTTTCACAATTATGATGCACCTCACAGTACATCTTGTAAGAGAAGTAAAACTTTGTGGGCCTATATATCTGCGATGGATGTACCCATTTGAAAGATTCATGAAAGTGATTAAGAATTCTGTGAGAAATAGGCATCGCCCAGAAGGTTGTATTGCTGAAAGTTATATATTAGAAGAAGCTGTTGAATTTTGTTCAGAATTTTTATGTGGAGTACCTCCTATTGGTCTTGGAAGTCAAAAATTTAAAGAGCAACTACACAATTCAAATGTTGGTAAATCGTTGTCGAGCGGAGTATTATTCAAACCAGAATGTGAAGTTTTATATCAAGCTCATCGATATGTTTTGGAAAATACAATTGACGTGCAACCATATATAGAGTAAGTTAATTTCTCTAATTATGTTTCATTGATTTACTGAAACATATGATGTCAACCTAACTATACTACTAAATATTTCATCCAAAGGAAACACATGTTAGTATCTCGCAATCACAACAACCTAGTAGATCAAAAAATCGAAATGGGTTCAAGGCGAACATAATCGATGTTTCGCATCTTGGTTACGTGAAACGGTAATGAGTATGTTCAATGTAATATTAATGCATTAGTATTATACTGCATAGCATTTGATAGTATGCTCGTGTTTATGAGTTATGATCATAGGTGGCGTAGAGCTTGAAAAAGGAGATATTAAGGTTTCTGATAACTTGAGGTGGATTTCTCATGGCCCTCATCCGAATGTGACTAAATATAATGGTTATATCATTAATGGGTGTCAATATCAAACAAAGTCTTGTGACAATGATAGAAGCGTACAAAATAGTGGAGTTAGTTTAGTTGCAAATACAATGCAAGTCTCTAGTTCAAAAGATAAAAATCCTATTTTTGGAGACATGTCTTTTTATGGAGTCATACAAGAAATTTGGGAGCTGAATTATAATACCTTTCATGTAGCAATGTTTAAGTGTGATTGGATTGAAAACAACAATGGTATGAAAATCGATGAGTTAGGTTTTTGTTAGTTGACTTAAATAGAATAGGACACAAGTATGACTCATTTATACTAGCAACCCAAGCAAGGCAAGTGTTTTATGTTGAGGATCCAAGTGATGCCAGATGGTCAATTGTGCTTACTCCACCACAAAGAGAATTTGAAGATCAATATTATGAGGATGAACTTGGAGACACGGTACTACCTTGTCAAGGAATGCCCAACAGTATGCCAAATGTTGAATCCACAAGTGACTTGGATGATAACATCTCAAACTATGTGCGAGTAGATTGTGAGGGTACTTGGATTCCTAAATAAAATTTACGGGGTGGGTTTTCGATTTTTATGACTTCTATAAATTTAAATCATATCTTGTTTGATTTGTTTATTAAATATGTATGCTAACGTTTTCTACTTTCCACTTGTAGTTTAGTTCTTTTATCATGAAGCCTACAAATGTCGATGAAGAAGAAACCTCAACTAAAAAGTGAACACGAGGCACAACTACTATGAAAGAAGGAAGAAGTAAAAAGAAAGATGGGGAGAAACGATTGGTTATATTCAATGAAGATGGAGTGCCCATTGGGGATAGTGGACACAAATTTACTTCCTTCATTGGATCAACAGTTCATCATCACATCCCTATTACTTATAAGAAATGGCCTGACGTACCACGTGAGTTGAAAGAGAAGTTGTTTAATATCGTTGAGGTATGTTCACTTTCACCATAATAATAATATTAATTTATTTGTGGTTGTATTTATTAATAGTATTTATTTTTTAATGTGTAGAATGATTTTGAATTTGATGGACGAGCTAAAAAGAAGGTACTCAGAACGGGTGGGGTAGCTTTTAGTCAATTCAAGAACATTCTAACTACAAAGTGGATAATGCCATTTAAAGATCAACCTGAAATTTTAGAAAATCCACCAACTTTATACTCATTTCTTGACAAAACTCAGTGGACAGAGTTTGTCAAATCAAGGTTAACTCCAGAGTTCGAGGTATGAAAATAATTGAATTCGTGTGGGTATATATATATATATTGTTTTGGTTTCTTACTAAGTACACATTAATGTAGAAATTGAGAGCCGAACAACAAGCAAAACAAGCAAGTAATAGGTATCATCATCGCCTTTCACGTAAAGGTTATGCCAACAAGAAGGAAGAAATGGTAATACTTTCTGTTTAATTTATAATAATCTAATTCCTCATAACATGTATCTAACTTATTATGTTTATTGGAGTTTAGAAGAATAAAGGATTAGATGATAGTCAGCTTCAACGACATAACATGTGGAAGATTGCACATTCTAATAAGAAAGGAGAAATTGTGGACGAACATGTTCAAGAAGTAGTTGACAAGATGGTAAATAACTTTCGTTTCTTTTTAACCTGTTCATGGAGTAGTTGAAATGACAAATAACTTCTTTTTTTTAAGGATGATATCATTGCAACTGTAGACCCAACAAGCCACAAGTTTCCGAATCCTAATGATGTGTTGACTAAAGCTTTAGGCACTCCTGAACACAATGGGCGTGTACGTGGAGTAGGTGGTTTCATTACACCTACTTCATACTTCCACACTCCAAAAAGTGGGTCAAGAGAGCGCAAAGGAAATGGAACTTGCTAATGAGAATGAATTACTTCGACAACGCATTCAAGAGTTGGAAGCAAATCAAATGAACACACAAGACACTCCAAAATCTGAACAAGGGAGTTGCACCAAGCAAGTTTTGAAAATGGCTAAAAAGAATGAAGATAAAGTTAATCTTTGTAGGTATTTGTACTCATATTGCGTTGATTCAGGGCGAGCTGAAAAGTATATTTTCGTGGATCCATCTTTAATATCGTTTAGTCAATACACACCGGAAATTAGAGCACGTAATCTTTGTTCGAGACTGACGACTGCAAGAAAAGATCAATTGGTTGTTGCTCCATATAATCCTGGGTGAGTAAAAGTTTATTCATTACAAAAATAGTTTATCACTTAATTACTTTTAGTTTGATAATCTAACACTTGTGTATTTTTGTTTAGTGGTCATTGGTCACTGCTCATTGTGAATCCATACGAAGATATTGTTTATCATTTAGATTCATTACGTACAAGTTCAAAAGTAGATATCAAGTCTGTAACATGCACGTAAGTTATGTTTTCACTTTGAATTATATGTTGTCTATTCATTTTGGATGTTTTATATTTTCTTTTTTAATATGTTAAGTATTTATGTAGGGCACTTGCAATATTTCGAGCTCGAAAAAAAATAAAAGTGGATAGAAATAAAACATTATGGAAAAATGTTAAGGCAAGTATAATACTTTTTTCTTTTTCTTATTTTCATTTTGTTTTCTTTTTAATTTGTTTGTGAAAATAAAAGCGTTCTCTTTGTTCTTGTAGTGCCCATTACAATCAGGTATAGTGGAATGTGGGTATTATGTAATGAGGTATATGAGAGACATAATAACCAAAGATATCACCATCATCACAGAATCGGTACGTTACATATAAATTTATAGTAAAAAATATTTTCTTATTTGAAATAAGCAAGACTAAATTGAATTTCTTATTCTTAGGTTGATACGAGGAAGTCATACACAAAAATCGAGATAGATGAAGTGCGAGTGGAATGGGCGAACTTTATTGGACGATATTATTGACTTTTTTGTGGTTGAAGAAATTTTTTGGATCACTTTATTCTATGCATGGACCATATTATTTTTTTGGAAGGATGGGTATAGATATCCATATTATTTTTTGGAAGGATGGGTATAGATATCCATATTATTTTTTTGGGAAGGATGGGTATAGTTATCCATATTATTTTTGGGAAGGATGGGTATAGGTTCTTTTTTTGTATACATAAAACACGATTACTTCAGTATATTTTGCATTTGGTTGGTTAGTTATCTGCAGGTTCTTTTTTGTGTACATGAAACAAAATGTTCATTATGTTCTCATATTCTTTTTTGTGTACATGTATGATGGAACAATTGATAGATGAAATATATTATTATTCTGGTTTGAAGAATGCTTTTACGATTTGCGAGGAATGTTTTTGAGTTTACAGAAATTTGGGGAATGATTATTTAAAATTAAAAAAAAAAAAAAAAAAGAATATATCGCTTGACGTTTCTTAAGTGTCATTAGGTTTCAATTACTTGACGATAGAAACCGTCCTAATGAGAATAATCACTATTCAAAATGTATGATTACTTGACGTTTATTAGATGTCAATCAATACCTACATTTGACGGTTTTTAAATGTCAACCAACATCTTATATTTGACAGTCCACAATGGTCAAACTACCCACTATACTTGACGTTTTCACAGTGTCAATGACCACACTAAACTTGACGCTTTACGACTGTCAACCTACCTATGTATTTGATAGCCATTGAATGTCAACTATATATATAGTTGACGGTTAGACGACCGTCAAGTAAAGATACATTACTTGACAACAGTATAGTTGACGTTTGGAAAACCGTCAAGTAACGTTGTAGTTGACATTCTCCAGGCGTCAAGTAATGTCATTTTTGTAGTAGTGGAAGTAAAGTAGAGTAATAGTGTCAAACAATTTTGCAAACTTATGTATGATTTTCTAACAATGAATGAGTATCGCTAACAATATATATTGACATACATGATGGCTCCCACCTTGTTAAGGTGAGATATATCGTCTCACTTCCCCATGACATAGGCTGTGTATGGGCATTAACATAATTCATAATTTCAATCTAGCCTTTTTGTCGGCAAATGGATCTGGCGTTTCTCTACTCAACACATTATGTTGTTGAAGAATGTTATCATATATCTAAATACTATGTGCCTGATATAGAAGGTTTCCCTAGCTAGGGGAAATTCATTAATGTTGTTAATATTCGAACTAGTGTTCACCGTGGACCTATCCTAAGCATACAATGGTTTTTCCTTGAATTCGGGACTTAAAGAATGTCAAATCAAATATTTAAAGTGGCTGGAAAAATTTTCCAGCCATGAACAAACATTCAAGAAAGTGAGTAAAAGGTAGAGAATAGAGAAATTTACACAACGATGTATAGTGGTTCGGTACGTACGCCCTACTCCACTGTTCCCAAGCGATAAACGCACGAGCGAGACAATATTATTAGAGATTCAAGATCCAAAGTTTCAAGATTACAATAGCAAACAAGATTTACAACTATTACATATCCATGAGAGATCTAACACATAGAAAAACAAATATTCTAGGTGTGAAGGGAAAAGAGGTGTTACAACCTTGAAGAACAAAGAAACCCCAAATAAAGGTACTCCAAGATTCACCTTCGGCGTCACTATTTATCGAAGAACCCGCAAGAAATCGAACCCAAAAACGAACCTCCAAGCCAGAGAACGAAATGAGGTACTCCTTACCTCAACGTCGGCGCTCCTCGCCGGCGATTTAATGCGGATCGAAACAGAGGAAGACGCTGCCCCACCTGGGCAGCGCTACTGCTTGCGGAACGAAACAGAGGAAGAGATCCGGCGCTCCTCGCCGGATCTATGAACGCCGGAGATGGAAGAGGAACGAACTGCCCCGCCTGGGCAGTTCGTTTTTGGTGGCCGATGGAATGAACCAGAACCCCCACTGTGGGGGGGCGGGGGGTTCTCTTCTGCGAGTGAAAACACCAAGGGAGAGAGAGAGCACTTTGCTCTCTCTCTTCTTTCTCTCTCTCTTTTCTTTAAACTTCCTAAATTGCCCCTCTCTTCTTTTTTTTTCTCAAAACAACCTTTTACACCTAATTGTTTTTCTCTCAATTTTATCAAATGCAAATCAATTGATAAAATGCCTCTCAAAATGTAGAACTTAGACTCAAGATGCTTGAATGAAATATGGATGCATGCCAATCTATTTATAATGAATAAATGGGTGTACATGGCTTAAATGAAAGTGGTCACACTAAACTAATTCTCAAGTTTGTTTTAACCACTTAAACAAAATTGGTTAATTTATTAACTATGTATTGATAATTATTCTTGATATATTTAGTGATGTTTAATTAATATGGAATCCTAATTAAAGTCTAGGCCATTTTTAACAAGTGTAAAGCCCATCAAGTCCCCGAGGGGTATTTTAACAGTTGAAACTACGAACTCCAAGACTTGCTTGTTTGGGAGATCCCTAGTTCGAGGTTGTTGAGAAGCGCTTAAACTAGAATACCCTTCAAAGTACCTAAGGCTGCAGTCTAAGGACGGGTCAATGTTGCTTCTAGTATAGGAGAGCGAATTGCCAATTTTCTAGTTTTAAGAAAAATGCTAAGCCCAATGAGGGTCCTTTAGGTTAAACTATGAGTTCCTATATATATTTTATTTAGCTTGTAATTGTGTGGTGTAGCTTTTAGCTTCCACTCTCCATCTTCTTCAATGAATTTCCAATTCTCTCTAATTCTATTTTCATGATTTCTTTCCGCATTCTCAAATATACTTTGTTATAAGTAGGAGGGAATTGGTAGTGAATTGTTATGTAAAATATTGAGTGATCTTCGGTCTCAAGAGATTAATTCTCCAAAGAAGGAGGTTCTGAGCCTTATCAAAAAACTTAGATTTACGTTTTCATATTTCAATACAAAGTTTGGGTACTAGATCTTGGTTCGTATCAGATACTTATTTTGACCATATTTCACAAAGGATTCGACATGGCAGAGGCCGTGATGCAACAATCGAATCCTCAAACGTCTCTTAACCCAAATCGATGCACTTTATGCAAGAAAGCTGCGAATCCATTGAATGTGTTTTTTCAAGGCCAATTAAGATCCAATATTTGCAGCTTTTTGATAACACGTATGAGGAAGATTTTCAAGTCAGCACATTCATTTTCCAAGCTAGCTTTGAATGTAAAATAAACATTATTAACTGGAACCTTTTGGGAGCTTCTTTAACTGGATTTGAATTGAAAGGAATAACGAATTTTGAACGGTAGACACTATGGTTAACAAATCTTATCACAATCTGTTGGAAAATGTTGTTAATAGTGATGTCTCTTACCTTGCATCATTCCCACGATAGAGAGCTTCTATGTCACTTTTGAAAGTATCATTTCAATGAAATAATATCTTTTTCCAAAAGAATTGGATCCATCCCTAATTAATTAGGGAAATTGCTATAAATAACAACTTTTAAGCAACATATTAGAAGTAGAGAATTTACCATCAGCAGCATATTTTATCTCTTGTATTATATTTGTAGCATAATTTTTAAAATAATTCATCTATAGCATATTTATTTCTATCACTCACCTAGTGATAGAACTCAATTTAGATTTCTATCATTGATAGGAAACTTAAGCAGTGATAGAATGAGTCTATCATTGATTGAATTCTATCACTAATAGAACTCGACAAGTGATAGAAATCAATTTGAATTTTCTGCTACAAATGAAATTATTTTGGATTTTGTGCTATAGATGGAAATATTTTGCCATTTTTTGATATACATGCAAAATCCCCTTAGAAGTATATCATTTTTGTTAAAATATTAAGTTTATAGTAAATTTTTATTTTTTCTAACAGAAAAAAAATCTCACTTTACTTCTTTCTTTAGTTAATTGGTTGAATTTATCAATGAACTAATTGAAGGTTTGATTGAATCTATCGGCAAATTGATTGATATAAAAAAAAGGCCGGTGTTGTACCACCAAACAATGAAATTATTATACCACTGACTAATTCGATATGTATGAAATATTTTTAAAAAATATTATTTCGTTTTTTTTTTACTATATACGTAAGATTCCCTTTTTTATATTAAATAGAACAACAACCTAAAATGAGAATAAATTAAAATTAGGGCATCAGCCACAATCTTCCTTTGCAGCAAATGAGAAGTCGTAGAAATCATCTCCACTTGCACATCCAATGGGACCTCTTGAATCCAAGTATTCTCTTCTTCCATGGTGATTGCCTTCTGAGCAATTGCATGAGCTAGATAATTCACCTTACGACCACCCCCAAAAAAATAAGCACAGAAAAAAAAAAAAAAAAAAAACTTCTCGCAATTTTTAAGGCCCCGTTTTTTTGTATATGAAATTTAAGTCTATTTCTATTCAAATTTTCTACATGTGCTCCATCTTTTTTACTATGTATCCATCTTTCCTTAAGAAAGTAGGAGAATACTAACCAAATTTTAAAATCATAAACTAAGTTTTTGGAAGCTACTTTTTTTTTTTACAAATTTTAGTTTTGTTTCTTAAAATATAGGTAAGATGTAGATATCCAAATAAGAAAAAATGTACAGTAAAATAGTTGTTGTAGGCTTAAATTTCATAAACAAAAAACGAAAAACAAAATGGTTATTAAACGAGACCTAAGATTTCACTAAAAATTTGACCAGTTCATTGAAATTTTGCGGAAGATAAATCAATTAGGCTGAATCCAATCCCACCTCAATTAAAATCCCCTATTAAATAGGGCAATGCTATGTTATCTCTACAAACTTATGTGTCATAGACTATTTTAACACAATATCAAACCTCAACCTACATGGCTACATTCATGTATTAACAAAACTATTCTAGAAAATATCTAAAAAAATAAGAGGAAATATAAAAATGAATCATTATTATTATTATTATTATGGTATAAAACGGTTTTGAAAATAATTAGGAAATAATAGAATAGAATATTATGATGATGATCTTTATGCTTTTGAGCTTTTTCATTGGTAGACATTTTCCGACCAATTTTCTGGTCGACCAATCATATCCAAACTCTCAATCAATCCTTGTGTTGAAAATGCTTTCAATCTTTGGGGGACCCTCGTCGGAATTGTACTTTTTTTCCTTTTTATTATTATTATCTTTTTTGTTAACTTTAAATTATGCATAAGACTGTTTACTGTAACATCAATTACATCCTGTCTTACAAATCATGTTCGAATATTCCATTTTTATACTTCAACGTGAAATCAAACTTTCAAAACTTTCATATTAAAATAGAATATGAACCAAAATAAGAGTTCTGGAAATACTATTTCATTCATACAAAATAATCATTTTACTCCGGATTATATCTGGTTTTTTAGTAAGAGGGGAATTTGGATGCAGCCAGAGCTGCACCCCATCCATGAAATCACACACACATTTTAATATTTTTTTCAAAAATATTTTCCAAACAGGAAAACAGTAACCAGAGAAGCAAAAACTTATCTTTTCCAAAAATATTTACAACTCAAGAATGAGATAAAATGTTAACTACGTTCAATCCATAATAGTCATGTCTATCTCCCTGTCTAAGTTCAATATGAAAATAATCGACGTGCCCGGTGCCTATAAGTTGGTTGGGACAATCATTGATATTAAAAAAAAAAATCTAACACTAGAAACTAACTGAAACAAGAAAAAAATAATCATAAAAAATGGTTCTTCTTCATCATCATCATACAAGATTTGATTTGATAGGCCAAGAAAAAGCTCTACAAAAATTTACAATGGTGAGACTCAAAAACTCCATCCTCACTTGATTGATTCAACTCCAGATAGAAGAACCCTAAATGCAGGAAAAGATATCTTCATTCTTCATTTCACTCTTCAAAACTCGGGCTCTATCAAGAATCTTTATCTTATCTTATCCACATAAGAATCTAATACACAGAAGCCATGTTCTCTGGTTTCAGATTTCAGTGGCCATTAGATCTCAGGTTTATTTCTTGCAAAATGTCAATGCCCAATTCTCCTTATGTTAAGCTTTTGTTTTTCAACTGGAAATGGAGCACAATAGAGATGGTGGTTTCTGGGTTCCTTCCAATTTGGTTCTTTTTTTTTCTTCTTCTTATTGTATTGTCCTTGTAAGCTTACATTTGGATATGAAGTGGGTTGCTGTGTAATTTAAGCTGCAGAGCTTGAGAAGCTCGGCGGAGCGTTGTTTGAGAGTGGGATTGCAACCGCTCTGAATCACCAGAAGTAGCTTGGCTGCTAAGCCTGCTTCCACAGCTTGTGATGCGCATTCTTCAGGGGAAAGTTCACAAACTGCCCATAAGATTGATAAAGCCATCTGAGTGCAGCGCTCTGAAATTCTCATTAACAACTTGACTAAGTTTGGAATGGTATTGGGGCAATCTTTAAAGGCCACCCTGCCCTCTGAGAGCGACGAGAGTGAGTCCAATACATAAAGGGTTAGTTCCAAACATTCGGGGTCCAAATTTGGGAGAATTTTGATCAATTGTGGGATTGCACCAATGCTCACTACTGAGTTCCTCACTGGTTCTTGGTAGCACAGAGCTTTTAGCAATCTTAATCCGGCAAGAACACCATTTGGGTATTTCTTCTCTTTGATCAATCTTAACAAACCAACCAATAGACTTAAACTTGAGACAGTGCCCGCCTCACAATCGTCCCCGTCCAGCAAAGTTTCAATCAACCTGATGCAGTTGATTTTCGTCTCAGTGGATCCTTCATTCAACATATCCACCATTAATGAAATCTTTGCAGGTTGAACAAGGTTTCTCCTTGACTCGACATCAAGATCCAAATTCACCAAAATCCCAATGGCTTCGGAGCCAACCGCGTGGGAAGTGAAAGGACCCAACAAAGACAAAATCAAAGCAAGACCACCATTGTCCTCCACAGTCTTCTTCGCTGAAGAATTCGATGCAAAAACATGCCGAAGCTCCTTCAAACCTCGAACTCTAGCTTGACCCTTGACCTTCTTCAAAGTGTCTAAAAGTTCAAGAGCCCTCCCCTGCACATCCTCAGACCTCTTCTTCATCACCAAATACTTCTGCTTAAACCAACTGTAAATCAGTTGGTGAAGAGTGTTATTGGGAGTGATTGAATCATCCCAAAGCTCTTGCATTGTGGTGGGACAAGTCAAATGGCCAAGAGAAAACCATTTGAGAATGTTGGATCGTTCATAGGTTTGTCCTGTACAAAGGGTCACAGGATCTCGCATTGGCTCCAATGAAATTGGGCAAATAAAAACAGAAGGAACCTCCATGTTCTCAAGCTCCGTAACCATCTCCTTCAGATCCAATTCCTCTGCCCCTCCACCGTCGAAGATTAACCCGCCACCGCCGAGAATACCATCTTTCACGGCGGTTTCCACATCAAGAACTTGCCCACCAACACCACCCAAACCAGAACAAGGCTGGTACATCGGCATTCTCAAAACCCCTCAAAAGAACAAATCAATCTAAAGATACGGAAAAGTAAATTAACCCCAAATCCCCTATTGAATTCCACTTTCAGCAACCAACAAAAACACGAAAGGATTCAATCATTCAAAGCAATGACAGGAAAAATTAAAAAAAAGGGGAGTTCTTATTCTTCACATTGACAATCACAAGCAGCAAAAATGGCGAATGGGGAAATATTTTTGTTCCTTTACCTGAACCCTTTTGTAAGTCAAAAGAAAGGCCTTCTTCTTCTTCTTCTTCACCATAGCTCCACTCATCATCAGTAACCAGAAATGAAGCTCACTTCCTCTTAAAACTCCACAAAAAGGGCTTAATCATCAGAAAAACCCCAAAAATAAGTAATCAAAATCGAAGCCATGGATGTAAAAATCATTCATGCTAGAGAACTGTACACTTTCATCCCTCAAAACTCACAAAAAAAGAAATCTCAAAAAAAGGATTATGGAAGAAAAATGGGAGGATCTAAGACACGAAAGAATGGGGCACTGAGAAAGAGAAAAAAACGAAAGAAGGAAAAAAAGCTGAGTTCTATCGCTTGGGCCAGGCGATGAAAATCAAAACAATCCTTTTTTTTTTTTTTTCCTTTTCTGTTTTGCTTTTTTGATTCTTTAGTGTAATTAGTGATAAATTAATTGGGGGGTTTTGACTGGAAGTTACCGGGTAAAGCCCGTAGTTCTACCGGGAGCCACACGTGAGGTCTTGCCTTTTCCCCTCTTTTATCACCTTAATCGCCGGTTTTTTTTTCTTTTTTGATAAAGTGTTTTTTATTTTATTAATTATTTAGTGGGGTTTTTCTTTTTTGTGGCAATCTGGGCTGGTCCCTCGGTTGGACTTTAAGATGGTCAAATGGTCAAAATAATTTAAAAATAAAAAAGCGATTGATGTTGCCCTCCAAATTATACAACAATATCTTCTTCTTTTTTTTTTGACAAAGAAAATACTTCGTTAAAAACTCAAATCGAGTACAACAGTAACTCCCAATGCACGGGACCAAATATTGATCCGACTCCATAAATCGGAGTGCGACCAATAACGATTCGAACCAATCCAATGAATACTCCACAAATCCAGTATAAATAAAAATCGAATCGAACCAATAACGATTTCCTCTAAATAAAAACGGATATATTCAATATTATGATAAAAATTCGAACCAATCCAATGAATCGGTTTTGTTCCCTTTGGTTTTTGTCAATTTTTTGTTATTATTATCACCTATGTTAGATCCAATGAATCATATATTACAACATTCATTCCGAGTAAAACATACTCTTTATCTTATAGAGTAGAGATGAGAGTAAATCTTTAATTTTACATTATTCTTGTAAAAGAGTGAAAAATATTCAAATTTTTTCAAATAAATAAGAGTGGAATATCAATTTTTTAGAATTGAACGTGTGGTTGTGATGTTAAATTGGGTTACAATAAAAAATAAAACCAACAGGGCATCTATCCTTTCAATTTGAACTAAAAACATTCTGGAACTATCATGGAGTGGGTCAGTTAATTAAAGAGGGTTTTGGGGTGCATAAGGTGATAGGTTCAATCCTCATAGTAGGCACTTATTTAAAAATTAATTTTCTACGGGTTTTCTTGGCATGATGAAAGTTTTAATTGTCGAATTTTTAAATGTTTTTACACTCATGCATGTTGAGTAAGGACTCTTTAGGACTGTTTTAGAGTCGGGTCCTTACAGCTTCATCGGTGTTGTCGAAGTGATTAAAGGCTATTACCAAACTGTTAGAAGGATATCATTAAGGGGATTGAAAGTTATCACCGAATTGATTGAAGACCATCAATTAACTGATTGAATATATCAACCGGAAATATGATCAACAGATAACATCGCTCGTCTTGACCACTAATCAACAAAACAATATCGTTCATTTTGGAAAACCCAACGATCATAATCCGATGTGGCAATATCTCAAACATTAATATATATATATTAAATAAAGGTCTCTGAACTGACAGTCACAACCACTTCGATTCAAACCCATTAAACCATCCAGCATTTTTCTCAGATCTATCGTTCGATTGGTGTCATCTTGCTAAATGGAGGCCAATTACTGACTCTTGAGATCGAGGCAGTTCCAATGAGTGGTTGATTGCTCTGTTTTAAGTCAACACGTCGTCACTTCGACGTGCTTGCTAAAGGGTATAATTGATCACTTTGTGTCCTCATTAGTTTATTTGGTCGTTTATGTATTATATTGACTTCATATTGTACCTTGTTATGCTTGCAAGACCAATTGTAAATGTTTGGTTGATGGTTCACTCTAAGTTGTTTAGAGTGGTGTATCGATCAAGTCGTCGGTGAGGTAAGGGTTCTAACTCTGATGAAGAAGAAGAAGAACCAAACCATTTTAAAAGATTTTTTAGTTACACAAACCTCCATTTATTGCACCGCTTTCCGTTTCCACCATCCTCTTAGGTTTCTATATCCTATTTGCCACTTGATTTCTTTTTTTTTTACTCTCTTTCGTTGTTTTCTACAAAAACATTACTATGAATACAACTTAAATATCTTATCTAGATTTACTGTTTACTTTCGACATTATCTAAATGAATAGTGGCGTTGGAAGTATTGAATCACGATTTTAATTTTTTTAAAAAATACCTATTCGTTGATAGCCTTCCATCAATATCATCATTCACTTTCAATCAATTTGATTAATTGTTTTCAATCAGTTGAATTGATTGAAGTCTATAAAAAAACTGATTGAAGACTATCAACTAAAATGATTGAAGGCTACCATGATTCCCTTAGAGTAACAAGAAAGTGTTTGAAAAACTATCAACAAACTGATTAAATCTATCGGCTGAAAACTCATTGAAGCAAGACATTTCAGTCATTTCATCGAAACTCATTCTATGTTACACATGAAATATTTTTAAAAATGTGTTATTGATGTTATTTGTTTTAGATTTTTTGCTATTCACGTAAAATTCTCCTTTATTTATAAAATAATCATTCATATTTAGAAAACTTTTTTTTCTTTCTTATTATTAATTCTTTTTTTAGAAATGCACCATAAATTTACTTTCAATGACCTAATAATTATAATAGATGATGGGTAGATTTTATCTAAAAAAAAGATAAATTTGAAAAAAAAAAATCATTTATTTTTAAATAATTAAATGAAAATTTTAATTTAAAATACAAAGAATATATCATAAGTTAAAAAAATTGATATAAGTAAAAAAATTGAAATAGTATACTTTTTCAGATTAAATGAGACAAAATACATATTATGAACTGATAATTAGCATTTTCTAAGATTTTTCTAAAAATATGTAGATATAATTTGCGATATATACTTTTTTCTATCAACTAAAAAAAAAAGCTAAAATCGATAACATTTTTTCAAAATGACAAAATTCCAGTCTTTCCCTTTTCTTGTCGGCATAAAGACTGCTTTCAATATTATACATTAAAAGTTCAAAAATTTATAAAATAATAATAATAATAATAAAAAATTAATTATTAAAAAAAACAAATGGTCCTAAGGCACCAGATCCATAGGCATAATATTTGGGTGCAGCTACTCGATCAAAATTATGTTTTACAAAATAAGAAGGGAAATGTTTAATATAATGGCAAAAAATTGTTGTCAAATTAATAATAATAATAATTATTATTATTATTATAAATAATGGCAAAAAAGGAAAAAAAAATGGAAACAGTTTTTTCAACAATAAAGATGAGATATTTGGATGAAATTTTGATGAAAGTTTAAGAATATATTTTGAGTAGTTAAAAATTAAGAGTTGTAGTACAAAACTCGTTTAGTTGTGGTTTTTTGTAGATGAGTAAAAGTGAAAACTTTGTTTGAATATATATTTAAGATGAATAGTTATTTTGGATAGTTAAAAAAATGATTAAAAATAAATAGTTAAAAATAAGTTATTTTAATTGATTAAAAATGAATATTGAGTAGTCATAATTGAATGGTTAAAAATGATTAGTTTTTTTTTTTTGAAGAAAGTTAAAAATGATTAGTTAAAAATAAAAAGTTATTTCAAATAATAAAAATAGAAGGTTATTTTGAATAATTATGAAAGAGAACAATTTGGTACGGTCAATAAGAAATTAATAAATTCACCATTTAAATCTTCTTTCACAAACAAATACCCCCTGGTTTCATACCTACATAATTTATAAATATGCATAACAATTTGTACGATATTGAGCAAGTCTACACATCCACAATTTGTACTCAAAAAATAAAAAGTCTACAAATTATTGATTTATTTATGACATATTAAATAATATTTTACCTCAAACAAAAATTTAATTGCTCTTTAGATTAATAATTATCTAGATTAAATATTTTTTCGATAACTTTTTAATTTTAAATTTTTAAAATTTAAGTGTAAAAATATTCGACATATGATTTTAATTACTTTGTTATCTCCATTTTACTAAAATTTTTAAAAATCAAAATAAAATTTTAACATTAAAAAAATAGCTTCCAAATTCTTATTTTGGTTAGAATTTAAAGAATATGAAATAATTGATAAGACATTTGAATAAATATAAGTTAAATTTCAAAAAGAAAAAAAAAATGAAAATCAAATGATTTATCAAAACATGTCTAAATAACTGATATTCTCTCTTATAAAAAAATGGTAGGAACCGAATGGGTCAATGGCGCAATGGTTTCATTGTTTGGTTGTGAACCAGATCAACACCAGTGTCACAAGTTTGATCCCGAGAATCAGTATTTGTCCCCTCTCCTTAATATGTACTAAAAAAAAAAAAATGGAAGGAGATATCTTGATCTCACCCATCTTAAATTAAAAGTCAATTTCATTACCAAATATTTGTTTTTAGTTATATATAGGTTCTAATACTATATTAGAAAGTAAAGACATCTATTTCAAAATTAGTTAATTGACGATAAAAAAAGTAATCAACCTATAAATATTTTTGTGATTTACTTGTGGGTGGGTCCAAGAGTATGGGTTGTGTTTACAATTAACTTGCATGTGTGCATAAGTGCAGACCATTCTAAGTTGTTCTGCATTTCTCCAATGGCTTCTCCGGCTGTTTTCCACGCCTCTGTTTTCTTCCTTCTCCTTCTTCAACTGCTCTCTGCCGCCCCCTCCGCCGCAACGACGGCATCATCGTGGAAGGTGAAGTATCTGCCTGGATATTCGGGTCCTCTTCCATTCGAATTGGAAACTGGGTTAGTTTAAGCCCGGTTCGATAACCATTTTATTTTTAGTTTTTGCTTTTGAAATTTAAGTCTACAACAATTCCTTAACTATACATTTTTTCTTTTTTAAATATCTACATCCTACTTATATTTTTAGAAACTAAATCAAAATTTGGAAAAAAAAAATAGCTTTTAAAAAAAAAATTGATTAATATCCACATATTTTTTTTTAGAAAAGATGGATATATGGTAAAAAAATGCAACACTAAAAAATTTGAATAAAAATAAATTTAAATTCAAAAACAAAAAAACAAAAAAACCAAATGAAATGGGCATCAGTTTCTCTTGTCATTCTTTTTCTTTTTTATCATCTCTCTATTTAGAGTTATTTGGTTAAAAGAAGTAATGAACAAAGAATTAAATAATATCTAATAAACAAATGGGAATTTATTATTATTAATTTTTAATAGATATGTGGGTGTGGGAGATTTGGAAGAAGTTCAATTGTTTTATTACTTCGTGAAGGCCCAACGAAACCCTCAAATGGATCCGTTGTTGACATTTTTCACCGGAGGTCCCGGTTGCTCCTCTCTCTCTTCGTTTATCAATGGAGTTTGTATCCTATAACTTACCCTTAATTCTATGCTCTTTATATCTTTCTTATTTATTTTTGCTCTTCATTTCATATCTAACTACAAAATTTTTTTTTTCTTGCCTGAACAGAATCTTAATTAAACTTGGAAAAAGCAGAAATATATGGATAATTAAATAGTTTTTTATCAAGAAAATAATTATTTAAGTAATATATATATACATATATATATAGATATATATTGGGAATTTGCGCTCAAGAGCAAATTCTATCTCTTGTATTAGTTTTGCAGCACAATTTCTAAAATAATTGAATGTATAACACATTAAACATCTATCAATAACTAGTAATATAACTTAATCATTGATAGACATCTATCACTAATAAGTGATTGACATCTATCACTAATGAGTGATAGAACTCAATTTGAATTTTTTGCTACAAATGAATTAATTTTGATTTTGTGCTATAGGTGCAAATATTTTACCATTTTTTGGCAAAATCCCTGTATATATCTGTGAATCGTTAACTTTAATTTTAAATCAATTTATATTTTACATATTTAAAATTTTAGAAAATTATATTTATTACTTTTTTTGAGAACATTATATTAATTACACTTTAATGTTTGTTGTTTGTAATCATTAACTCTCTCAACTTTTCATTTAAAAAAAAAACTCTCTCAACTTTTAATTTTATAATTCACCCCTTATATTAGTTAATCCATTTGATTAATTTGAAGATTCTCATATATAAAAAAAAAAGTAATTTTCCAACGAAATATATATATATATATATAATGATTTTATACAATTGAATAATAATAATAAAGAAACAAATAATCAATGTTTCAAAAAAAAAAAATAGTCAAGAGGACATAAAATGAATGTAAAATGCACGATACTTACCTATCCAATATTATAAAGTAAAGACCGTATATATCACGGCATTAATGAAAGTGCAACAAATATTAATAATAATGACAAATAAACTGATATTTTCGAGACGATAAAGTAATAAAGAAGGCGGGGGGACAAAAGTTATCTCAATTGGTGGACATCTTTACTTTATATATAAATAATTGATTCACTACTCTACTTCAATATTGACAAAAAATGTTATATTATGGTTAGTATATATATATATTATTTTTTTTTGAGGAATTTAGTAGTTTAATTAATATGTTATAAATTTTTCAAAAAAAAAAAATAATATGTTATAAAAGTACGTATGATTTACGTTTTAATTTGTTTCCAATAATTAATATCATAGCTTGTTTTAAAGAATAAAAAACCAATATTAAATGATTTTTCAGTCTTTCTAGAGTTCATTTTTTAATACAATATTAATATTTAAAAGAGACAAAAAAGATGAACTTTCATTTAAAAAAGAGAGAAGTATGGCAAGTACAAGAGAGGAGTTAAAAAAGAGAAAAAAAAATGAAAAATGATTGTGGAAAATTATTTGTATTATTATTATTATTGATTAAAAATAACTTCAAACTTACACATTTAGGGTGTGTTTGTTTTTGTTAGAAAAGAGTGGAGGGGTTTATTATAGATTGGAAAGAAAATGATTAATAGTAGTCTATAGTAGTTAACTACTGGTTTGAGGATTGAGGTTAAAAGTGATGAATAATGAATTACTTGTTTGGGAATTGAAGTTAATAGTGATTGATATAATTTTTTTTTTTGAAAATGTGATTGGAGTAAATAACAACAATTATATGTCTATAATTAAAAATTTATGAATTTTAATTATCCACCTCAATTGTTGTTGTTGTTGTTTTTTTTTTTGAGTACCACCTCAATTGTTGTTAACTGAATTTAAAAGAAAATTTTATAGTTGATCATATTTGTTTTAAAAAAAAATCAATTTTATATTTTTTTACTAAAAATATGAACAACATGAATGAAGCAAACAATAATAAATTTTAAAAATTTAGGCTAAATTTACAATTAAATAAACTGTGAAAATGTGAATTATTAAAGAAATAGTAAAAATATATTTACATAAAACTTGTAAAAATAAATTATTCTAGAAAATAAAGAAATAGAAAGTACTAGGATATTATGGTCTTCTTGTTTCAAAAAAAAAAAAAATAGCAATCATAGTCAAACTTACAGTATAATTAATACTCATTATACGGTATTGTTTATACATGATACTATATTAATACACAATATTGTATTAATAACATATAATATTGTATTATTAATATCCCAAATTATATTGTACAATAATATTAACCATATCACATTTTTTATTATGAATGCAAATATTTTCAAATTTGCTTAGATATTTTGTGAAATTGGACTATGCAGCACATTTTTCCTTTAGTCTACACGTACTTCTAATTTTATTTTGATTCTTTTACTTTTAAATGTCAAATTTTAATTATTATAACAATAATAAAGTTAGAATTTAGTATTTGTTGTTAATTTATTACTATATTTCCTTTGTAAATTTTTTCTTATTATTTTTTCAAAATTTTAGAAATATGGTTACATCAAATATTTTATTAAAAAAAATGAGGTTTTTTATGAATTAAAATTATTATTCATTGATAATTTTTTAATGAAATAATTCATTTTATGATCGAATTTGCGAAAGTAAAATTAAATTGGATTACAACCAATCTATCAAGCCAACACGCTGTTGACTTTTTCGATAGAGTTAAAATTATTTTTAGAAAGAAATATTTAAATATTGATGTTAGCGGAGATTAAAAGATAAATTTGATGAAATTTAAAGTGAGATTTAATAAAATTGTTTTAAAAAAAAAAAAATAGAAATTTGATAGAAGGTTTGAATGGTGGTTAAAATGGGGTTGAAGAGTGGTGAAAACAGAGTTAAAGAGTGGTTGTTTACTACAAAATACAAACGAGCGGTTGTTGAGGAGTGATCCACTCCTCACATGTCGAAAGAACAAACATAACCTAAAATTCCCTAAACATACAAAGACTAAAATACATCAATTATAGTGATATTTTATCCTAATTTATACATTCTTACATTAGGCTTATTTTGTAGTTTTAATTTGAGTTTATAAGATTGTGATAATTAATTGCGGATTTCAATTTATTTAAAGGTCCTATAAATTTAAAGATAGAGCCCTACAATGGAAGCGTACCTCAATTAGTCTTCAACTCTCATACATGGACGAAGGTAATAACTATTTTCAAGCTTTAGCGAAGTGAAAATTTTGGATTTTATATATTTTTTTACATTTATATATTTATTTGTTGTATGACTAATTTTGGTACATGCTAGAAAGCGTATATACTGTTTATCGAAGCACCCGTAGGTACTGGATTTTCGTATAGTAGAACTTTGGAAGGTTCTAAGAAAGGAGATTTGATACAAGTTGAACAAATTCATCAATTCTTGCGAAAGGTATATACTTTATATAATCATATGAAAATTTTAATTTTGATTATCGTTTGCAATTTTGATTAAATAAAAGTTTAAACTATCGTTTTGATCTTTATACTTTGAAACTTGTTCTCTTTTATTCGTAACTATCAATGGGTTCAATTTTATACCTTAAAATTGGCATGCCCATTAATTTTTTTGCACAGTATATATATATTTTGGTGTTCCTCGTGTAAATTTAGAAACACGTTTATAACGTGTTATTTTTTAGAGGATTTTTTATGTTTAATAATAAAAAAAAAACTTAGAAGAAATTCGTGCATGATAAAATTTAAGTTAACACATAGTAAAATGACGAAAAAGTGTATGAGTTTGATGACTTTAAACTATGTAACAAACAATTTTCAATAAATGAAATATACAGTATTCAACCAATGTCATAGATAGTCTTCAATCAATGTGACATAATATTCAATCAATGTCATAAATAGTCTCTAAACATTTTCCATCAATATCATTAATTGTCTTCAATTACTACTTGGGGCACGACGACAACAAGTCACAAAAAAACGTGTCCCTTACCTTGCAGGAAAGGTCACCTCCCCTTAAGTATGGATCTGGTCTCGATTTTGGAAAGAAGATATGAAATATATTAAAAAGACGCAAGCGAGAGGCAAGCGGAGCTAAAGTTCATGAGTACAAAAAGTTATCCAATTTAGAGCAATAGTAGTCATATCATAATCCTGAAATAAAGTGGCTTTAGTGCACCAAGAAGCCATAAGAATGAGAATATTTTCCCAAAAAGTAGAGGAAGACACCTCCATATGAGAATTGTCGAAGAGTCTTGCATTTTTCTCCCGCCAAGATGCACCAAAACAAAGCTCCCAAGAAGTTGCTATGAAGAATCCAGGGCTGACTAGTAGGATTTATGTCAATACGGCTGAGGATGAAATCAAAGGGTAATTGATTGGCATTCATAGGTTGGAAATCTGTAGGTAAACGATGCCACAAATCGGAGCAATAATTGCATCGAAAAAATACATGATCAAGATTTTCGTCACTATTTTTACAGAGAGGGCAACAATTCGGGTTGAGACATTTGTTGGAGAATCGGCGTTGCAAAACTTCCATAGTTTTGAGACCTTTGTTGAACATGCTCCAGAGGAAAATTTTGATTTTTTTGGGTAAATGAAGACCCCAAAAATACAGACTTAACTTAGGGGATATTTCTATAAGGAATCTTTGGATTAAAGAACCTTTTAAGGACTTAATAGAGAAAACTCCCTTTGAATCCAAGCCCCACTTTAAACTATCATTAGAGTCACCTGAAGGACAATGCCAATCAGAAGAGATATTAGATCAACCTTTCAATTTCTCTATCCAACAATTGGACGATGAGACTTAATATCCCAGCTATATTACTAGAGGGACACCATGTATCGCACACAAGCATCTCCTTTTGTAGAGAGAGAACATAAAACCTGGGATATCTAATCCTGAAAGGACCATAACCAATCCAGTTATCCAACCAAAATCGAGTGTGACAACCATTTGATATTTTCCATCTTGAATGGGGAACAACATAAACGACATATTCGATAATAGATAACCAAAGGGATCGACAACTATTGTAGTGGCACTTAGAAGGCAAGGAGCCCACTAGAGTGGGTTTATATTTAGCCATAATCACACTCCTAAAAATAGCATCAGTATCATAAAGAAACAACCATATCCATTTATCAAGAAGTGCTTCGTTATGTAAATGAATTTTACCGATTCCCAAACCACCTCTATCTTTTGAAAGAGTCACCTTATCCCATCGAACAAGGTTAGTGCCGCCTGAACTTGCTGTACCATGCCATAGGAAATCACGAATAAGTTTTTCGACCTTCTTGTAGAAATAAATAGGCGCTTTAAAAACATACATAATGTATGTAGGTATGTGACTAAGAACCGATTGAATAAGAGTAACTCTATCCCCTCTAGATAGGAATTTGAATTGCTAATGTGATAGTTTCTTCTCAATATTCTCGATCACCGGCTCCCAGAATGGAGTTTGACGAGGATGGCCACCAAGAGGCATTCCAAGATACATTAAAGGTAGACTAAAAGCTTGACAAATCCAAATTGAGGCCAAATAATTCAAAAAATAAGGGTCAAGGTTGATCCACGCAAAGGCTGTCTTAGAAGGATTGATAGCCAAACCAGAGGACTCTTCGAAAATGTGTATAATATTGAGCAAGTTCATTATTTTCTCAAGCTCCACCACAGAAAAAAAAAGGATATCGTCCGCAAAAAGCAGGTGAGTAATGTGAATCTCGTTGATTAAACAACCCTGAATCAAACCTTTACTCTGAGCATCAGAAAGCAGCCGAGATAAATAACCCATGGCCAACACAAAAAGAAAAGGAGAGAGAGGATCTCCTTGTCTGATACCCTTCAAAGTCTTGATTTTGCCCCTTGGTTTCCTGTTCACCATAATGGATAAGTTCACAGTAGACATACAAGCTTTCATCCATTTTTCCATTTAGGACAATAAGCTTTGAGATGAAGAACAACGATGATGAAATTTCAATTAATCTTATCGAAGGATTTTTCCACATCGAGCTTAATAATCGCCCCATGGTTCTTCGAATAACGCCAGTAGTAAGAAACTTCATTAGCAATCAAAACAACATCTGTAATTTGTCTGCCATGAACAAAAGCACACTGAAAACCAGAAATGGTCTGAGGAAGAGTAACTTTAAGTCTATTAGCCATAACTTTAACCAAAATTTTATAAATGGTCGTAGTAAGGCTAATAGGTCTATAATCAGCAACTTTAACTAGTCTAATAATCTTAGGGATGAGGGCCACATAAAGTCACGTTCAAAGCATTATTGATAATACCATTTTTATGGAAATCGTGGAACAAATTCATAAAACACTCCTTGAAGGTCGACCAGTGTCTTCTAAAGATTTCAATAGTGAAATCATTGGGACCCGAGGCCTTGTTACAACCAAGATTCTTCACCCCATAAAAAATCTCATGCTCCGTGAAAGGAACAACTAATAAATTAGCTTGATCGGAAGAAATATAGGATTCCAGTCAAGGTTTGATATAATCCAATTCTCACCACTCGTATTGGCACATATATCTGTGAAGTAGGCAACAAATTCTTTCTCTATCACACTATCAATAATGCAGCTATACCCATGAGCATTCACACTTTCAGAATTAAAGTTATAACGTTTTTTGGCTGAGCAAGACTTGGTGAAAAAATGCAGTGTTTTCATCACCCTCAAGCAACCAAGCTTTCTTGCATCTTTATTTCGATTTTGGGCACATAAAATATCTAACTTCGTAGATCTAAAAAAGAAGAAACATGATTTCAAGGTCTTTTGTGTTGGATAAAATGGTGGAAGCAGAGCTGGATTAGGCTTTTATAAGGCTGGATTGGTGAATAGAAAAGATGAGAAAGGAAATTTAATTTCTACCAAAGAAACACAGTTATCTAAATATTACTATTACTAGTATTTGTAAAAAAAAATATTCTTAAAGATATTATACATTAGTGATTTCAGACATTAGAAGATTCCAATTATCTTTATTATCCTAAACCAAAGACCCTAAAAGTTAAGACATTTAAAAGTAAAGAAATTGTTTTTTCCTGTGATCTCAAAAAGTAAAGGAATTAAAATTGAGCAAAGGCTCCATCCTACATGAACAAAAATAGTATTTTAACTTTTATACATCACATAAAATTTAATAATTTATAAGTTCGTGTAACTTCTAAATAGCTAACTCAGTTATAACTGTGAATCAAATTTTGAATTTTGAAGTGGTTGGCGAAGCATGAAGAATTTATATCCAATCCATTTTATGTTGGAGGAGAATCATATTCGGGCATTATTATTCCATCACTCAGTCAAGCTATCTCAGAAGGTATTTAAAATATATATTGATCAATATTAATAATGTGACTATCGAATGAGTAAATTGCACTAATTCTTTTTTTTTTTTTTTTCAAAATTAATGCCACAGGAAATAGCAAGGCTTTTCCCACTATAAACCTTCAGGTTTGTAACTAAAGTTTTTTCCAAATTTTTTTTTTCCACTAATTACATATTTGATAACTAACAAATCTTTTTAATTTATTTTTTCATAACAGGGATATATTGAGGGAATCCTGTTACTGTACGCAACTCAATTAAAAATGATATGATTCATTATAGTTATAGGCTGTCTCTCATCTCTGATGAATTATATGAGGTAATATAAAGCTGGTCTGAGTTAAGAAAAGAAAAACATTAAAAAAATTTAGGAATGACAGAATTGATAAATTAATGTAACTATTAATTCATGAATATTGATTGACAACTTTTTTTTTTTTTTTTTTTGAACTAGTCATTAACAACTAGTTGTAAAGGAGCATACGAGAATGTCGATCCGGCTAATTTGGAGTGCATCAATCATCTATCAACGTATGAAAAGGTACATATATAATTTAAGGGTAAAATTCTACTTTGGACCGTGAACTTTGACCTTTTTCTATTTTGATCTTTCAATTTCAAAAGTTCAATTTTACTCTACGAACTTTGACTTTTATTTTATTTTAGTTTTTGAACTTTTAAACATCCAATTTAGTCTTTAAATTTTGACGTTTATTTCATTATGTTATTTAAACTTTTAAAAGTTCAATTTTAATTCATAGACTTTTATATTTATTTTATTTTGATCTTTGAACCTTCATAAGTCGATTTTAGTCTTTTAAAAAAAAAATTAAATTGAGTCTTTATATTAAACTTAAAAGCACAATTAATCAAAATTGGTTCAATAATGTTAATAATTTTAATACAATCAATACAAAATTTAAGCATATTTATAAGTTTTAAAGAGGAAGATAATAATTTTTTTTATAGAAAAACAAACAAAAAAGAAATTATAATAACCAAATTTTAAGTTAGTGTGTTTTTTTTTTTAAAAAAAATTGAATGGATTAAAAGAGCAAATCTAGAAGTTTAGAGACTAAAATAGAATAAATCTCCAGAAGCAAAAATAAAATAAATATTAAAATTTAAGAACCAAAATGATATTTTAGCCTAATTTATATTAATGAACATATTGACCATATTTTCCATAACTCATAAATATTCAATTCAAATTGATATAGATACTTGTTAAGTTATGCATTGAACGCATTATTGTCATGCAATTAGTAGTAGGGTATAACAAGAGTACATATATAAACTTGCAGTGTAAGCGTTTTTGCATTCTGTTGTGCGTTCTGCATGTGCCTACGCATCCACATTTTGTTTTTAATGCTTACACATTTTGTAATAGGGTATAATGAGAGGGCACATATAAACTCGAATTAAACTCAAACCATATTTTGATATTCTGTATGTTCATTTTGTAATTCGTTCTCCTTAATAAAATATCGTCTCCTCTCTTTCCATGGACTAGCTAACACAACGTCAGTGAACCACATAAATTCTGTGTGGTTTCTTTCTTCTCTCACATTTTCTTTATCTTTGATCGGTTGTTGATTGTTATTTTCATAACAATACTTGTATTTTCTTTGGATCTTCATTCTAGTGCATAAGTGGAATCAATATCGCCTGTATTTTGTGTCGCCAATGTGAAGATGTTGCATGCTAACCAGCCAGAAGATACAACTTTTAATTTGAGAAGATCCCTCTACAACACCTCCAAAAAAGTGTTACCTTCAATTTCTCTTGATTGCCAAGTAAATTTCATCAACATTTTCATGGTATATATAAATTCTATGTTAAAGATTAGGAAGCTTCTATAGATGCAATTGTTATTTAATTTTTTTCGTAGGAGTATGTATCTCTCTCCGATATTATTGGGCTAATGACCATCAAGTTCGAAAGGCACTTCACGTGCGTGAGGTAAGAAAATAAGTTACTAATTAAAATATTTTATAAGAAAATGTTTTCAACATATTCTCTTTGTTAACAGGGAACTATTGGAGAATGGTTTAGATGTCAAAGTACCAAAGATTATCAATATGAATTTATGAATGTTGTTCCCTATCATGCGAATCTTAGCTCAAAAGGTTATCGGTCTTTGATTTTTAGGTATTGTTCTATAATGTCTCAATGTTAAATATACCTTTTCAGACAATTATACATTCTAATAATTTTTGTTGATTAAAATATACAGTGGGGATCATGATTTAGAAATTCCACTTCTAGACACAGAAGCATGGATCAAATCTCTAAATTATTCCATTGTTGACGATTGGAGACCATATTTTGATACGGATGATCAAATACTTGGGTAATTATTTCATTGGTATTATTTTATATATTATTTAATTCAATTATTTAATGATGATATGTTTAATTTTACAGATACACAAGAACCTATGCAAATAGCATGACATTTGCAACAATAAAGGTAAGGAAAAAAAGAAAATGCAAGGCTAAGCTTTTTATTTAGTGATTGGTTGTTTCTTTTTTTCATTAAATTTTCAGGGTGGAGGCCACACATCACAAGTAAAGCAATACCCAACTGCCATAATGTTTTATAGATGGATTGATGGAAATTCATTATAAAATGTTTTAAGAGTACTGAAACCAATTACATCAACCTATATTATCAGATAATGAAGAACCCCAACAGTATTATGTATGATTTAATTATTAAGAAGAACTGGTTTGAATATCTTTATTTCAAATATGGTTAAATTGTGAAGATTTCAAAACTGGTTTGAATTTAATTGGCAAGAAGAGCTGACCTCTTCCCTCCACTGTTTTCTGCATTTTCTTTTTACTATAATAATTACGCTTTGAATTTGGATTTGGAAAAATAGATTATGCTCCATTAAGATATTTCTACCGGCAACATTTGTAACCTAGTTGTGTTAATCATATATTCTGAAATCCAGATGTTTCATTTGGATTTACTTTATTAAACTCTTTCTTGAGAATACAAATGCATGATGAAAAGTAAAAAGCTAGATTGAAAATAAGGTTTGATGATTATTTGTGATCGGTCTTTCTCGCCATATAATTATAAAGGTGGATAAATTTTAAAGTATTTATATCATAGTTATTAATATCTTTTAATATTGTATTATAAATATTCATAAATATAATGTTATGGATTTCAAATGTTCATTAATACCGTATTACTCATAAATACACATAACTATAAATGTTAATTTTTTTAAAAAGTGACTACATTTATAATTATTTTTTAGATTTGAATAGTCCGGTAAAGTTTCCTAGTTTCCTAGTTTCCAACGAGAGGCAATTTCATTCCTGTCAATTTCAATGCCAAAATAAATTTTCCATAGACAGTTTCCTTCGTCAAATTATTATTTTAAAATTTTATCAACAAAAGGAAATTAGGAAAAAGGACATTTTAAACTCTAGATTTTTTTTGCGTGGTTTTTATTTGGTTCCATATTCTAAATTGATGTGAGAGCTAAATACGGTTTATTGCTCTTATTCCTAAGATTGCTAAGACAATTGAGGTCTCTGAATATCGGCCTACCAATATGACAACTAGTGTTTACAAAATCGTTTCAAAGGTTCTGGCAAAGAGATTAAAATGCATTTTCCCCCATACGATAGATTAGAAACAAAGGGCATTTGTTAAAGGAAGACACATTACCGACTCTATTTTGTTGGCCAACGAGATGATTGATCTATGACTTTGCCTCAAAGAAAAGTGGAGTTGTTAACAAAATTGAAATAGATGATACTCTTGAAAACAAAATTAAAAACTGAAAAATAATAAAAGTGTCATAAATAAAAATGCGTGTTTTATGACACTTTATTAGAGTCATTTAATAAAAAATTTAAAATGTTTTTAAATTATATGAAACGTGAAAAAAAATTGGTATGCGGGACAAAAGGGATGATTTTTTTAAAAAAACACCTATCCCCTTTCACTTTCTAATTTGTTTTCCCTCCTTATCTGAGAGTTTTTCACTTCCTTCTCTAGCCTCAAATTTTCATTTTTCTCAAACTCCAAAAATTAGGGTTTCTCAACATTTCAAACAAATTACTTGGAGCAAACTTCCATTTTCTGGTAAGAACGAACCCTCTTCTTTGTTGGTGAGTTTTTTTTTTTTTTTTTTTGGGACAGCATAGCTAGGCCACTACAGTAACCATGAACGCCAAAAGCTTTTCCTTATCATCTTGATGTTAGTTCTCTTCTTTCCAACTTATAATTTCTTCTTGTAAATAAATTTTGATGAAGTTCCTTGATTTTTCTCGTAGATTTTGCCATTTTGCTTTACTTGTTTTCAATTTCTCAATCTCATTTCTTAGTTCTGTCATAGAAGTTATCCTAACGAGTTTTGGGTCTTGGATTTTAAGAGAAAAAGCAATCAATTTCTAGTTTCCAATGTCATTTTTCTGTACTACAATCTTTCTAAGATATTTTTTGTTTGCTTTAGTAAGATTTCAATGTCAAGAATCAACTTCTTTATAAGGCTCATCTTTAAGAAATCAAAATCTTAATTGATTTTAATGCTTCATTTTGTTGCACAGGTACATTAAGCAGTACAACCAAGTCGAGCTCTCTGCCTTGAGAATGAGTACTAGGTCTTAAATATATTTTACATATATCATTTATTCTCATAATGTTACATTATAAATAAATTAGGTATGTACTCAAGAAAGTTCCCTTGGTTAAGCAAACAGAGAAGTTCAAGCGCATTGCCCACCAAGAGGTTAGTTTACTAATAAATATCAACTCTTGAAATGCTCAAATTATGAGTCACTGTTCATAAGTTTTTCCAATAACTGATAAAAGTGACTCTATTCTACATTCAGTATCCAGAAACTAGTAAATAGTTATTAGTAGAGGGTTTATTTACTGGCCGCCTTACATTTAAAGACAATGCTTAGCATTGGCACGATACAACACATAGAAATTGGAAAAAATAAAAATGACATTTAAAGAAAGAAATGAGGGCACGATAAGTTATAGAAGAGGAAGAACATTTAGGGCTCGCTTGATAACGTTTCTGTTTCTTGTTTCTTAGTTCTTGTTTCTTATTTTTTTAGAATAAGAAACAATAATATGTTTGATAACCGTTTCTAATTCTTGTTTCTTAAAAGATATAAAAAACAGAAACAAACTTGTTTGATAACTATTTCTTGTTTCTTGTTTCTTATTTCTTATTTCTTGCATTTTGTTTATATATATATATATGTATATATATATATATATGTATGTATGTATATATATGTATGTATGTATGTATGTATATATATGTATGTATGTATATATATATATGTATGTATGTATATATATATATGTATGTATATATATATATGTATGTATATATATATATGTATGTATGTATGTATATATATATGTATGTATGTATGTATGTATATATATATATATGTATGTATGTATGTATGTATGTATATGTATGTATGTATGTATGTATATGTATATATTTAGACTTCTAACAAAATATAACATGCATTAAAATATGGCCATCGAAAGTTTACATTTTCTAGTATAATTAAATCTTTTATAATTAAAAAAAATCTTAATATAGAACTAACCATAAATTTAATATGCTATCTCTCACATAAATTATTTGTCACAAATGACGTGTTTAAAAAATGTTGAGTGTAAAATATTAAGGTAGTGTCAGTTGTATATTTTAGTGAACAAATTTTTCATGATACCAAATTTTTTATGGATTCCGAGTGTATTATTAACCTAAATAATGAATAAATACACATATACAAAATTTTCAAATCAACCCATAAATTAAAAATACATAATTCCATTAAAAATATAAACAATAAAAGATTACAAAATTTAAAACTAAAAAATAAAATGGTAAAAAAACATACAAAATTAAAAGAATTAAAAATTGCAAAAATGATTTGAAAAAAATAATGCAAAGTTGGGATTTGAACCATGAACTTGACAAATTCTGGAAAAAAGGTTGACAACACAACCATCACACCACAAGTTGCATATTGTGATTTTTTTGGAACGCATAATATCAAACTAAAACAATACTGGGTTTCAGAAAGAAAAAGAACAAAACAAGAGAAACAAGTTTTGAGAGTTTCTCATTTTTTCACATAATTTGAGAAACGTTTCTTGTATTTTTGGGAACAAGAAACGGGAACAATTATCAAACAAGACTGTTTCTCAATAAATAAGAAATAGGAACAAGAAATAGGAAACGAGAACGTTATCAAACGAGCCCTTATGAGCCCAAATATGATTTCATGTCTTTATTATAAATTGAGTCGTGGTGGGCTTTTAGCTGGTTTAATGATGAATAAAAACAAAAACAATCGTACTTTGTTTTTCTTCTTGTTTGTCTATTTTGTTTGACCTTCAGACATTCTAAAAAGAGATTTGTAAGGGCTTAAATGAGTGAACTACAAATTCTTTAATTGAAGTAGATCTAAAGATTGTAACTAGTAGAATAAGGTGCAAACTACCGTGTATCTATGTATAGATCAATTCAATGTGATGCACCTCCAAATACATTTGAGGTTAATAAATTATTTTGATAATTTTTGTTGTATTTATGTAAGTTATATTGGTATGTTTATGAGACTTTGTTTTCTTGACATGATGGTAAATAAGAATTGCATACAATGTTTCTAATATACCACGATTCCTAACAATATTTCTAGTATTTTCCTACTGAGATTCCTAACATTTTTCTTTCTTTTAGCTGTCATGAGATTAAACTAAGTATTCATCTTGTGTTGTCATAAACTTGGTGTATCTACTTAGTTTGCAATTTCTCACAACTGTAGACTTGCAATTGAACTTTTAATATCATTTCCTTACTTCAGGTCAATAACTACTGTCAGTTAGAAGCGTGCTATTTGTTTGTTGTTCATGGAGAAGGTTTATCCTCTTGAGATCCCATTATCTCTGTAAATTAGCTAATCAAGAGTTTGCTTATCAACTTATGTAATAATTAACTTAGGTTTTTCTCTATGGTGTATAGCTATTATATGTTAAATCGTTGACTTAAACAACATATCATTCATAACGTAATGATTTTAGTAACTTAGCCTTCTTTAACTATATCAAACAAATATGATAGTTTCTTTGCTGCCTATTAATCATTATTGTCTTTAAGGGGTGACCTTTTTGGTAGAGGTTTGAGATGTCCAAAATATACTCTTTTGAAGATTCGAGGTTCAAAATTCAAGAGTGACTTTAATTGAAAATTCTCTTGGCTTAAATATATTTGTCTATACATGGTTGAGTTCTCTTTGTTTATGCAGTTTCTCATACTAAGCACAATAAAATTGGTATTCTGTAATAGAGGGTGAACTAAATTTTTTTACTTTATATTTTTTGTATTTATTCAATATTTCTTAAAATTTGACGTCATCATGTTTTATAACTTTGGCTCAAGGTGTGTTTCTTCTTTTCAGATTTAACTTAGTTTCTGATATCTCAAAGTTACAAGATTGTGGCTATTTTTCCACAGATGCACATTTGAATTTTTGAGCTTGTTTAGAGTTCATTCATCTTCTATTTCAATTCCACTTCCGCATGTTTGCCCTCATTATTCTAGAACCTTTTGTAACTTGTATTAATCATTTATCTCATTTAACTATTTAGTCATTGTTTGTGTCATCTCATCTTTGTTGCATCTTTATTAGCTTATGATGTATCTCAATATGTAGCACGAGCTGATAGCAAAGAATATGTCTTTATTCAAGTGAGATTCATTTGAATTTACATGCTTTCAATATATCAATCTCTTACCATTCGACCTCAAAATCTCTATGATTATTTCTGTTGTTCTAGAGTTTTCTGCTTGCAGAAGACTTGAGCAGAAGCTTTCTCTAAAAATTTTATATTGCAATCTTCTATCAAAATGGAAGACAATGTACCTCAATCCACTCAAGGTAAATTTTACCTCATATAGTTTATATTTTATTTTTCATACCTAAAAGTAGGATCTAGCTATATTATATGTATGTTGATACTTCCTACTTATTGATATGTGGCTTATTGCCTGCTATGAAAGTTCACATATATGGTTTCTCATCACAATGTTTTAGATCTTTTGAGATATATGTATGTTTTGATCTTTTCATGAACTTTTATCTGAAAAACATAGAATCTTTAAGTAACTAGCAAACATATCTTGTGTCTAGAGGCTTTTCACCTTTTAGTTTTATCTCTACTGTTTTGTTATTATGGCAGAAATTGTGTTGTTCAAGCTCGATTCAGCTTGATATTGTGAAGTTTTCTTTTGGTCCCTGACACTAATTGTATTGTTCATGCTAACCATGTGAACAAGTCACAATGGGGTTACATTCAGTGAATGATGATCAAGAGGTAGATGCAATTATGTTAAGTTAATGCACTTTTACATCTTTTAGATTGTTTTGGTTTGGATTAAGTGTTGTTGTTTAGTCCTTATTTCATGATAAGTTTAATTTTTTTATTTTTTGGATTCTTATTTTAACATGATAAGTTTAGTTCATGGATTTCTTGAGATGAACCTAATATCATGACGAAAATGAATAAGTTGTGGGGGTGTAATTACGTAGTGAACAATATTCATATGATTTGTTTCTTTGTACATTGACTTGAGATATTTATATTTGAGTTGTTTGTTGTTTTCGGCTTCCATGGTGGTTGATATGACTTTAAAGAAAGTTGTTTGTTTGTTTTTGTTTTTTTTTTTAAATTTCATTCTTCTCGTATTTTCTCGTCAATTGAGATAAGATTAAGGTTTTGAAATCTTTGTTCATCAATTCAACTAACATTTATATTTTTTTTTTCTTCATTTTTCTTAGAAATTTTTTCATCTCCTATGGGGGCGATTTCAACACTTTCCTTTTGTTTGCTTTGCATTTTTACTAAGGTACGTTTGAATTCTCTTAAAAGGCTTCTTACTTGATTTGTTTTTTCATTTTTAAGGAATCGTTTGGGTGCCAACTCGTGACAATCTTCTAAGGTTGAATTTGAGTAAGTTTGCTCTCTTACATGACTTGTGTTGGGTATATTTGATTATGTTAATCACGTTGTTTGCTTTTACTAGCTTAATAGTTTTCTTATCATTTTAATTTTTGTATTTTATTTTAGAGTGTTTGTTGGAAATTACACATTATGTTGTCTTTTACAATATTTGTTACGATATTATAGATGAGTGGATTGATATTCATTCATATATATTTTTTTCTCCCTACTTTGACTAGGATATTGATATTTTAGTTTTCTTTTCTTCTTCAGCCTTATGATGAATGATGTGACATTGAAGGAAGTTTTCTCTCATTCAAGAGTCGACTACATATGTGCCCATGCCTTCTTTTGAAGGCAAGAATAAAGACAACATTAGTTATTATGTAAATTTCTACCAAGTTTTAATATATTATATATGTTCATATGTAAAAATTCTACCAAGATTAATATATAAGTTGCCTTTGATGTTTATTCTTAGACCGATTGAAGTTTGGAGACCATTAATTTAATAGTTGTCTATGTGTAATGGAAGGTATGAATAGAAAATATGTTTGTCATCAATGAAAGAGATACAACTATAATAAAGAGTCATGTTTGAATATTTTGGGATTATATAAAAGTGTCAATATAAATTATTTATTGATTATGTTAATGTGTCATCGATAATATATTGATGATGTATTTTAAAAGTTATCTATTGTTCGCTAGTGACTATAAAATAATGTCATTAAAGAATAATCAATGACACTTATCAAGAAATGTCATCTTAAGATAATAGATGATGTGCGATGTGATGATTGTAGAAAAGTATCGTTTAAATATTTTTAATGACACTTTATAAGAAGTGTCATGTTAAGAGAATAGATTATGTGCGATACAATGATTGCAAAAAAGTATCATCTAAAGCATTTGTGACACTTTTTTAAAATCATCATACCTCAGTTTTGTAGTAGTGGTTTATTAAGCTTGTTGTGGAAAAATCGTTCGATAAAGTGAACTATAATTTTATATTACTATACTGGAGCTCAAATGTTTTAGTTCTACTTGGATAAAATGGATTTATGCTTGAATCTCAATTGCAATTTTTTTCTATTATTGTTGTTAATAGGAGGCCTTGGGGGAAGATTAATGCTTCAAGGGGCCTTCGTCAAGGTGACCCTTTCTCTTCAATCCTATTTGATATAGCAATGGAATACTTATCTCAGTTAATCAATCGTGCTAAAGAGAAGAATTTCATTACTGCTATTATTTTGAAGGCAAGAATCTTCATATATCCAACCTTATGTTTGCAGATGATATTTTATTATTCTCTATGGTTGGTTTCCAACAGCTCTCAAATATTTTCATGATTATTAAAAGCTTTGAGCTCGCTTTAGGTATTCAGATTAATATCCATAAGTCCTTGATTTCAGGAGTTAATGTTAATGTTAAGCAATAGGCGATGGTAATGAATATTTGGGGCTATAACTTTGTCTCTCTCCCCACAAAATATCATGGTATGCCCTTGGGTGGCTATCCGAACTATATAGCATTTTGGGATTCAAGGTTATGAAGAATTCGTTAGAAACTTGCTTAACGAAAGTACGCCTATTTATCGAAGGGTGGTCATCATACAATGGTTCATGCTATTCTAGGGCATTTACCTACCTACCTGCATGATGTTATTTTTTCGAGCCCCTGCCATGGTTTGTAAAGCTATTGGAAAGTTCCTAAGAAATTTCTTATGGAAAGGCCACAACTCTACTAGTGGTTATAATCTTGTTAACCGGAAGACTGTTACTCTTCTAAAGCATCTCGGTGGATTGGGAGTAATAACCATTCATAATACTAATAGAGCCCTTCTCAGCAAATGAATTTGGCAATTTTGTACGGATTCTAGTTCTCTTTGGAGGTTCTTTATTTTGGCTAAATATGGTAGTTTCGTTATTGGTGATGTTATGGAAAAGATTAGGCCCGAGAAATTGGACTACTTAGAACAGAGTTAGGCCCACGAAAAAAACTCTATTTACTGTCGACACTCATCTTAAACCGAGCGGAGAAGCCGCACCGACGCTCAAGTAGGCCACGTGAGCAACCCGAAAAAGCGAGCACAAGCCACACAGGCAACTTAGTCGCGCATGTGAGCAACACAATCGACCTAGGCGTAGGCAATCTCAAGCGTGCGTGGGCTGTGCAAATGGCCACCATGCGTGGACGGGCAACACAGGCGGCCCTTCATGCATGCGCGGGCTGCTAGGCAGCCCCACATGCGTGCGCTGGCCGCACAGGCGGCCCCTCATACGCGCGAGGGGTGCTAGGCAGCCCCTCATGCGCGCGCGGGCCTCTAAGGGGCCCCAGGCCTGTGCACAGGAAACCCACTAGCCCGCCTTAAGTGGGTCGGGTCAGGTGCCCATTTTTACCTTTTGGGCATATCTTGCTTGTTTAAACTCCGATTCACACACCATTTTCGCCTATGTTAATTATTTTTCCTTATCTATAGTTAGACCGTTTTTAGGACCCAGGCCCAAGAAAAAATATTTCCCTAAATTAGGATTTTATTTTCGCCAAATATGGTCACTTATTGGCTTCCTATATATATATGCAAGTCATTTAGTCATGTGCTAAGTTATTTCTAAACTCTAAACTCAATTGGCATATCCACCTCTTTCAATCTCGACTGACTTAGGCATCAAAGGCGGCGTGACTCACACCACACCGGTGTCTAGTTCCTTTTGTTTTGCAAGTTAATTTGTCCAATTATACAATAAAAATTCACCGTTGATCACGAAAACCAAATTTTGGCATCAACAGGTGCCATCCATACTAAGTGTAAATATGGCAGCAAGCGATCTCCCTAGCATCAAACTATTAAAGAAATAAAATTAAAGCTCTCTCTCTTATGAAGGGGTAAAGATCAGACAAAAGTCAGATTTTTGTTCGATCACTAAAACAATAATGAAATTTTGAAAGATAAATATCCAAAGACTTTTTCTCTATCAACTAAGAAAAATATGATAGTACAAGAAGCTTGGAATGCTACAGACATATTTTGGGATTTTTTTTTCCAAGGAGTATTTCTTTTTAGCGTGAGAATACTTTTTGGCAAAATATTTCTAACAGCTAGCCATGCCCGAGTTTTACGATGATGACGAGCTCCATTGGCTCCCTGAACATACTGCTTGCTTCACTACACTACTACAATTAGAAGAATAGATGTGAGATTAAAAAGATTGTAAAAAAAAAACATAGATGAAAAGATGGCGGGTTGAGTTTTTTTTTAAAATCAGACTTTTGGTGGCGGGCATTGCCCGCAACCAAAGATGAGCGCTGTTAATTGTTTACGGTGGCAAGAAAATATGCTCCCCATCAATTACTTTTGGTGGCAGGCTGTAATATGAAGCCATTAATTACTTTTGGTGGCAGTCAATGTCTGAATCTTTTGTTAATGTGCGCGGGCACCTGACTCGAAAAATAATTTTTTAAACCAAAATTTTCCCTCTTCTCTTTCTCCTCTTTCGACATAAGCCCTCTTTTTTTCCCTTCTTCTCATTTCTTCGACAAACCCTCTTCGAAAAATAGGCATTGTCTGCAATGTTGCTTGTCGACAATGTCATCATTATTGATGGTGGGCGAGCCCGCCATTGTTTTTATTTAATGAGTGGCCTCGCTCGTCATCAATACCCAATATTCTACTAATTCTATAAAGTCATTTAAAATGGTTTTAGGGAACATTGATATCTACACTGCGCTAACAAGCCAAACTCAAAGTTGTGGTCCAGTTCTATTGCAAATAAGGTAAAAAAAATTATATGAACCTTATTTCATAGAGGGATTAATACTTACGATATCCTTTTGTCAAATAACCTGAGGATGGTTTTAAGCCCATCATGTTATTGTTTTTATCAAAAGATTTGAGGAGAGCAAGGATCATATTTTAAATCATGTTCCTTGGATCATATTTTAAATCATGTTCCTTTGATGCAATATTATAAAAAAAGCTACCAACTACCATGATGAATAACTTTTATTCTATGGAACAATTTCTTTAAGATTCTTTTTGTTTCAAAGCAAACTACAATAGTCGTAGCTTCTTGCGAACTTTAAAGAGGCTATATTTTTGGTGGGTTTGGAAGGAAAGAAATGCTAGATTATTCAATATGGAGGATAAGTACCAAACTGTTAATCAGCTTTGGGAGAATATCACTTTCAATGCTAAAGAGTGGTGCTCTATATTATTCTATTGCTACCATTGTTGTAAACTGGCAAAGCTTTATGTAATCTCTTCAGATTGATTTTGCTCTCCCCCTCTTTTTTCTCCTCTTAATAAAATTTTAGTATCCATTTCCTAAAAACAAAAATACCTATCAATACTCATTTTTAGGATCGAATAGTGAAGTTGAATTGGATTAAGTTGAAATAGGTTACAACCAATCAAAATAATCAACCCACCACAAACTTATTCAATTGATCAATTTTAATCCATAACGTAATAAAATTGTTAATTACACATAATATAATGTTGACTAAAATAATAACAAGACTAATTTTAAATTCCAATGGATGAATTGATTGTTTTTATCTTAGATATGAATTTAATTTTTAAAAGAAAATGAGTATAAATAAAAGTTTTTTAAAAAAATTAAGTATATATAAAAGTAAATTAAAAATACACGGGAACTAAAATTTAGTATTATATATTGAGATGTCATAATAAAAGTATTTAATTTAAAAATATAGGGCCATAAAGAAATTAAACGTAAATCTAGAGACTAAAAAGATAATTTTCCAAAAACTTATTATTTCAAATTTAACAATCTTTCATTAACTTTTAGTTTCTAGATTCTCAAAAAAAAAAAAAAAAACTTTTAGTTTCTAGATTAATGTTTTTAAGTGAATTATTAGTTCTTGAATCTAATTAAAAACCAATTCACGTCATGGATAATTTTAAGGAAATTTATCTTCCATAGTATATTTTTTTACTCTTCATTACAATTGTAGCACATTTCTTAAAATAATTTCATCCATAGCACATTTTGCTCAAAATTGTTATTCTAATATCATCAAACTTCTATCGATTCAATTGATAGACTAAAGACTTCTATCAATTTAACCGATAGACTTCTACAGTTCAACGGATAAATTTAGACTTCTATTCCTTCAACTAATAGACTTCTATGAGTTCAATTGATAGACTTTAGATTTCTATCCGTTGAACTGATAGACTTCAATAATTTTTATGTCACAAATGAAGAATAAGTTTGGGAATTGCACTATACATGAAATTATTTTGTTTTTTTTATAATATACATGCAAAATTATTCTTTAAAACTAAAATTACGATTAATGTAAAAGAAAATAAAAACAAATTATCAAAAGATTATCCAAAATTCTAATCTTATAAAATTAAGATAAACTTAATTCAACGTTTTAAATCATTTTAAAAAATAAAAAATATCTTATTTTATAAATTCCTTAATCTCATTAAGAAATTGTCACGCCCTAATAAAATAAAAATAAATAAATTCACATCCCTTGACCAAGAACTCATTTTTATTCAATTAGTGAAAATGCCCGTTTACAAAACCTCTATATACAATTGTAAGCTCCTTATAATCTCAAAAAAAAAAAAAAAAAAAAAAAAAAAAAGAAAGAAAAAAAAGGAAGGTCCTTATCCCAAAATAGTTATTATAAATAAACTACATTCTTATACCTCCAGATCACATTATTTTCTAAACAAATGTAATTTTTTACCGTATTTAGATTTAGCCTTAGGAGTTACACTTCGAAGTTATTTTAAATAGTAAAAAATAAAGAGCTATAGTTAAAAATTCATTTAAAAGTAATTTTTGGGTAGAAAAATTAGTGTCAAAATTTTATTTAGATATAAATTAAAATGAGTAGTTATTTTGAGTGGTTAAAAAAGTAATAATTAAAAATGTATGGTTAAAAATGAGTTATTTTGATTCATTCGAAATAAATTATTAAAAATGAATGGTTAGAAATGATTAAGTAATTATAGATGAATGATTAAAAATGAATGATTAAAAATAAGAATTATTTTTAAAAGTAAAAAAATGAGCAATTAATAAAAATTAGTGTTTGTAGGATTTGAAGAAAGAGTTAAATCCTCCTTAGATATGACAAACAAACAGCCCCCATGTGTCCCAGCTGTCATCCTTTGGGATTTTTCCAGACTGTTCTTTTTTTTCTTTTAATCTACGGAAATATATAATTTTGAAAGAAATATCCTAATTTAATTTCCAAATATAACACCTTATATATTCAAATATAAATCTACTCGTTTTGATGTATGCTATTTAGTTTGGAGAAAATTGAGAAGAACGGAAGAATTGAGTGATTTAAATATGGAAAACATTATTTGAATATAGATGTTTGTAGGGAAAATTGCAAGAAAACCTTGTTTGAATATAAATGTTTATATGAGAGATTGCAAGAAAACTTTGTTCGAATATGAATATTTGTAGAAGAAATTAAAAACCTTGTTTGAATATGGTTGTTTGAAAGAGATGTTAGATTTTTTTTTTCTCCTATAAAATTGATATTTGAAGATTGATGTTTTTTAATTAATACATTAATGATACATAAATTATTGTAATTATTGTGTAATTGAAATAATTCCTTTTCTAAATTTATATATATATATATATATATATATATATAATTTTTTTATAATTAACTTTTTTAATTGAATGTGTAATTTTTTAGGAACAATTTATATATTAATTTCATTCATAACTTTAACAAAATTATTATCATAATTATAATGTACATAACTTTTTTCATTAACTAATTTATTCATATTAGTTTTTTATCATAAAATAATTTTGTTTTGTTTGAAAAATAAGTTATATATCTATTAATTGTCAACTTAATATATTAGTCAAAGTTTAAAACAAAATGTATATATTAATTAAAAGATGTATATATTTTATGGAATGTGTTGTAACTCATTGAATTTTGGTTCTCAAAATTCTCACAGCTCAAGTTCAATTTCAATTTAGGGCTAGTATTTTTTATTCTTTCTTTATCTTAATCTATTTTTTCTTCCACTTTTGTTCATTCTTCATTTTTTTTTATTCCTTATATATAAAAAGAGAGAAAGAGATTTTTTTTTTAAAAAAATTTATATACATTTTTATCTTGTTGATTTTTGAATTTCATTATATTTTTAGTTCATTTTTTTAATAAATTTGTTTACCTTACTTTTTCATCATTTTTTAATCATTTATATACAGTTATTATTACCTATATTATTTTTACAAGTTTCTTTATTTATTTTATTTTCTCTTTGTATACTTTATTTATTTTATTTTATTATTATTATACAGTAGGGAGTTCAGAATTCGAATTATTTGTAAATATATTGCAAATTGAGATATACTTATTATATTATATTGTTGAGTTATTTCTTTTAAAACCCCTTTTTATGGAATTTTTATATTTTATTGATTTAAATTATAAAAAAAAACTTAAAAAATTTCAAACTTATATTATTGTATATAATTTGGCTATTTATTTTTTTTGAAAATATTAAATCTACAAAATATTAATTATATAATATTTGAAATGAGAGATTGGATGGGAAGAAGGGAAGGGGAAAGAGGATGGAAAGAAATTTCTATTCAAATGACATATTTTATGCATCAAATCGAATAAGTTTTTTTTTAAATAAAAAAAATATTAATCAAATAATTTAAAGCATACGTTAGATATCATCAATTAAAAATATAATTATTTAAATGACAATTAATCTAAGATTTATGAGAGGAACTCAATCGTTAAGATTTTAAAGGTTAAAAGAGTCGTCAACCACACTGTGATTCTTGATTAATATAATTAAATTTACCTTAATGCATAAGTTTAGGCTTTTAAATTAATTAGTGGTTTAACATAATTTAACAATTCATCACGAACACTTACCGGCAAAACTCCATTTCAATCTTGATAAACAATTGTGATTTTGAATTTCAATTATAAAAAAAAAAATTAAATTCCAACATTAGACCAATTATATGGAAGTTTTTAAAATCACCATATGGAAGTTAATTATTATTGTTTTATCTATTTTTTTTTGGTCGCCTAAAAGAAAAATCTTTGCCTAGGAGAGCTTATCGTATGGAAGTTAGTTATTACAGTTTTTCAAATGATAAATGTAGAGAAAAGTGGAGAAATTATTAATAATTGATTCAATCAAGTTTTTCTGCTGTTTCTTGACAAATCAAATCCAACCTGGCATGTATATACTGAAAAAAAAAAAAAAAAAAAAATCCAACATGGTCTTAGAAAGCTTTTTATAAGGATTTTCCATCTATCCATCTACTAAATATTATGCTTGTTTCATATTTGCTTTATTTGTGGTGTATGCCCTCCACCCTGAAAATTTCATGAAAAAAACCAACAATAATATGTAAAGAATACTTAACCATGATTAAATACTTCTCTTACTTTGTTGTGGCAACACTTACTTTTACTGTTGCAAATGTCATATTATTTGCATATGTTCTCGTGTATCTGTCCAAAATTAAATTAACTATTTAATTAATAAATTAAATAAATTATATGTACAAAAAATCAGTTAAAACGAAAACATTTACCCAAATACTTGATCATCTAGGTCAAACCAAGGTCTCCAATCATCAACAATGGAATAATTCAGAGATTTCATCCATGCTTCGGTGTCTAAAAGTGGTATTAGCAAATCATGATCCACTATTTAAGCAACAAAATTAATTAGAATATATAATGTTATGAAATTTTTTTTTTAATAAAGTTATAACATAATACCTAAATATCAACGATCGATAACCTTTACGCTAAGATTCAGATGATAAGGAACAACATTTGTCCAATCTTATTGGCAGTCTTTAAACTTTAAACATGTGAACCACTCTCCGATAGTTTCCTGTTGACAAAACATATATTTAATGCACTTTCTTAGAAACATTTCAATCAATAATGTATCTTTTAATTACCTTATGTATATGAAGTGCTTTTCGAACTTGATCATTATTAGCCCAAAGATAACTCAGGTATAATATATACTCCTGCAACATGATTTGCGATTATTAAAATTCTATGAGAAATTCCTCATCTTTGAGATCAAAGAGCAATTATATAGATTATTTTAGCTTTTTTGTATATATAAATATTTCATGAAAGAAAGAAGAAATTTACATCACAATCAAGAGAAGGAGGCAACACTTTGAGACCAAATGTAACTATTTTGGAGGTGTTGTGGAGTACTCTTCTCCAACCAGATGTATTTTCTGACACCTTAGGGCTCGTTTGATAACGTTCTCATTTCTTGTTTCTTGTTCCTGTTTCTTATTTATTGAGAAACAGTCTTGTTTGATAACTGTTCCCGTTTCTTGTTCCCAAAAGTACAAGAAACGTTTCTCAAATTATGTGAAAAAATGAGAAACTCTCAAAACTTGTTTCTCTTGTTCCGTTTTTTTTTTTTTTTTTTTTTTAAAACCAAGATTGTTTTAGTTTTATATTATACATTCCAAAAACGTCATAATATGCAACTTGTGGTGTGATGGTTGTGTTGTCAACCTTTTTTATTTATTTATTATTTAAGTTAATAATACACTCGAAATCCGTAAAAAATTTGGTATCATGAAAAATTTGTTCACTAAAATATACAACTGATACTACCTTAATATTTTACACTTACAACATTTTTTAAACACGTTATTTTTGACAAATAATTTATATGAGAGATAGCATATTAAATTTATGGTTAGTTCTATATTAAGATTTTTTTTTAATTATAAAAGATTTAATTATACTAGAAAATGTAAACTTTCGATGACCATATTTTAATCCATGTTATATTTTGTTAGAAGTCTAAATATATACATATACATACATATATATATATATATATATATATAAACAAAAGGCAAGAAATAAGAAACAAGAAACAAGAAATAGTTATCAAACAAGTTTGTTTCTGTTTTTTATATCTTTTAAGAAACAAGAATCAGAAACGGTTATCAAACATATTATTGTTTCTTATTCTCAAAAAATAAGAAACTAGAAACTAGAAATAAGAACTAAGAAACAAGAAACAGGAAACAGAAACGTTATCAAACGAGTCCTTACTAACTTCTTCACATTTTCAACTAAGAATACACTCGATTCTTATTCTACTCACACACTATGATGAAGAGAAAAATAAAACACAAGTATATCAATTTGAAGGTTGAAATATGAGTTTTTCTAGGGGATGGAAAATTCATAAACCTATTGGTTTTTTAACATAGCTAGTGCTTTTGTTGACAATTTTAAAATATGAGTAAAATAAAACATTGTCAAATATTTTCAACCATACAAATTGTACATATAACCCTTTTCGTATGTTGATAAATGTTTGATGCACTCCAAATTACTTGGATCCACACTCAAATATTCTCCTTTGCAATTAGTTGTCAATAACTGTTCATGAATTCATAATTGCAATATTAGTACTCTAATTTTTTCCTCTTAATTTTGTGTATGCTTTTTTATTGTTTTAGGTATAGTAACCGGATTTCCCGCTATATATCCCTATTATACAAAAAAGAACATTAGAGTTAATCATCAAAGGTTTAATTATTGAATAAACCCCAGAGATAAAAACTTTGATTAACCAACCTGAAGATTTATATTGGAAAATGCACGAGTATTTCCTTTGACATTTATTTAAAAAAACAAGAAAAAAATATATTAGAAATAGTGCAAACCACTCATTCAATACTCATAATATAAATATATAAATATTATTTATGTATACCTTCTGAGATTGCTTGAGTGAGAGGTGGAATAATCATACCGGAATAAGAATCTCCACCAACATAAAATGGATTTGATATAAACTCTGGATGCTTTGCCAACCACTTCAAAGTTTCCAGTGATGTTTCATTTTTGTAAGAAATAAAAAAAAAAAAAAAAGCAAACCCAATGATCTTCCATAGTTAATAATAACAAATATTTTGTAAATGATAAATTTAGCTAGATAAAAGTTAGATTATAATTTGTATAATTTTAAAATTTAAAATTTAGTTATGATGAACTTACAAACTAGAATTTAGTCTCTATTATTTGTTAAAACTAAAAAATTAATCATTGTAATTATTATTTTTTGATTAATTAAATATGTGAAAATTAGGGGGTGTTCGGGCCACCAAGAATAAGGGAGAGAATGAGAATGATTTTCCGTGTTTTGGCTATCGAAAATCATTTCCCTCGTAATCACGCTTTCTAAAAATCACTTTTTTTATTCTTCTCCTAACTACTTTTTATTCTCTTTCCAACAACTTTTCATACATCACATCACTATTTTACACTCATATCATTTTCATTATTTTATATTTCTCATAATCATTACATTTATCTCAAACAAAAATAATCATTCTCCTCATAATTATTACTTCACTCCAAACACAAATAATCATTACCCAATAATCATTCTCCTCCTTATTCTCCTCCTCATTACCATTCCCCCCTTAATCATTACTATTCTTCTTGCCCCAAACACACCCTTAATTATAATGATGGCACAAATTAAGTGATTGATTAAACAAAAAAGTTATATCTTTTACGCATGTACATAACCACCTAGATATACTTAATTCACCAATATGGGACTAAATAGTAGATTTTTGAAGGTATATAAACTAAATTTAACTTTCATCAAAATTATAATTTACCTTAGCGAATTTTAATCAAAATGGTGAAAGATAAACTTAAAATTTTCATATGATTGTATAAAATATGTACCTTTTGCAAGAATTGATGATTTTGTTCAACTTGTAGCATATCTCCTTTTTTAGTACCGTGTGAAGTTTTACTATACGAAAATCCGGTGCCGACCGGCGTATCTATAAATAAAATACTGGCTTTCTACCATATACCATCATTATTACATGTTAGCACTACTACAAATTGGCCCTACCATGACACCCACCCCACCTTTGTTTTGTTGAGAAGGAAAAATAAAGAAAAAATAAGTGTCATTATAGGTTAAAATGCGGAGGTTTGTATTTTTTATTTTTTAAATTACAATTTTTTTTTCTTTTTATTCTCTATTCTAAGTTTTGGAGCCCTAGCGCCTTCCTCTCAACCACTCCCCACCGCTCCAGTTTCGATCATCGCTAGAAGGTGTTCGCATTGTTCTCTCATGGTCCCATTCACTTCCATGCTCAAAACTGCCAGATCTTTTGGCGAACAATTTGTGGTAATGTTCATTGTCATACTATGTTTTCCATGTTTTTTTCTTGTTAGATTGAGATGTGTTCCCCATCGTCACACTGTCTAACGACATCATCACGTATACCATCAATCCTCGCCCTTGCGTTTCCAACAAGTTCCTTCTCTCTCTCTCTCTGATTTAGCAGCGAAATTTCAGTTTGTTTTGGTGTTTGGAAGTTAACCCATATATTTTGGACTTTGATTTTATTCGAACACATTGGGTTTGGAGGCTAGATTATTGAGATTAAAATAGTTTAGCATCAAAACCATCAAACTTTATTTTGTTTTAGTAAGTTTTAAGTGTTAAATTTTGTTCTTAATCAATACTAACACTTAAATGTTGTAAGTTAGACTCTAGTCTTTTGGACTATTGTGTGTAGTTTTAGGTCGTGATTTGAGATTGGCATTGATTGTTTGTTTATTTGGGTTGACTTGAAGGATATTTTTTAAGTTTCTTGCATTAATTGAGGTTAGGGATTTTACACTTTCTCCTTCAATCTACACGGACTCAACAGCAGCATCAACGCCTCTATTCCATCTATCATCTGCACCTTAGAGCTGATGTCGGCAACTTCCTCAACACCGTCATGCTAAAGGTTAGTGATAAATTGTTACTTTGTGTGTGCAAGGTCTTGGAGCTTGGAAGATAAATTCAACTTCTACATTTGAGGTCTTTATCTTTTTTTCTCAAGTATTCTTTGATTAATTGTTACTTTATTTGCTAGCCATGACCAAAGCATGAATAGAGATAGCTTCATTAGTAGTAATATTGTATTAAAAAAATTGCAAACCACACCTAAATTATGATATATTTTTTAATTAATTATGTCTCCTAAAGTTTGATAAATGGTCGTAGTTGACCTTTTTGGTCAATAAAAAAGACTTTATTGTAAATTAGGACCGATAGTGAATTTATCTAAGTTTCTCCTGCTCCAAACATAGACCTGCAATAAAGAACAAAGCCTAGAAGAAGAAAACAATGAAAGAGAGTACTCCATAATAAAAAGCCTCGAGGCAACCTTAAGATTTTTTAATTATTGACTAGAGTTGCTCATTTTTTGCCTTTGTAGGTATGTTTCCCAACATTTTTATTGATTCTTTAGAGTTCTTTTTTCTCCACAACTAATGGGAGGACGATTTTGTAGTTGATATTATTTCTTATGAGTTTCATCTAAGTTGTTTCATGGTATGTTTTCAACATTTTTTGTTGTTTTTGTTGTTGTCGTTGTTTTTTTTTTTTAATGTTTAGATGGTATTTGTTGTATGGTGTGTTTTGGTTATCACCCACAAGAGTTAATTCCAAACCATTCAGAGTTCAAGCTCTTAAAGAAAAAACATGCCAAAATGAACTTGAAGCCAGCCTCTTTAAGGTACCCATTTTCATTGTTCTTTTGCTATGGGGTTAATGGAACTTAGAGCAGATTCATTATATTATGTATTCTGATTTTTATGGTAAAAGAATGATATATTTATATTTAGTAAGTTACATGAGTTAGGTTAAATCTTCGTTCTCCAAATCGACAGAGTGGAATCCGATTATCTTCCAAATTTGTCATAGATGGTTCTCATTGGGCCATTTCGTGTGAGCTTGTGGTTCAAGTGGTGACAAAGGTCAAGTTCTTGCGATAGGAATTAACTTCCGATGATTGAGTGGTAAGCTTCTATACGTTGATGTCTTCTTCTTTTTTTCTCTCTTATGGATTTCCTATTAAAGTTGCTTCCTCAGACTCGTTTCCACTTTCTTGAAACTTTTTAGTTAACATGTATTTTTAACTGTCTTTCCAAATGTTATGGTTTGTTTGTGGCTTTTATTGAGAAAAGTTTCTAATATTATGTCAATTGTGATGAAGGATATGAGTGTTTGTACCAGGAGAGATGATGTACTCTCAATTTAAGTGGATTTGTTGCTCTAGCTCTCAAGCTCAACTTTAAGATTGCCATTGGAACTTTTTCTTATCATGCTGTGATTTTAAGGTGACAGTGCACATAAGGCCGCCGAGTAAAGACAAAGATGAAGGGGATAATACTGTACAAAAATTTACTAATGATTCTTTGTCAATAAATGGGCAAACGTTTATGGATATTAAAAAATATGGGGTGAATGATTAAATTTTGTTTTCAGGTTGACATCTTCCAGCTTGTTTTAGCCTCTTGTTGAAAATTGTATGGCTGGTTTCAACAGTTATGTATTTACATATGGGCATGCAATTGTATTTGAATGGCTAGTAACATCTCTTCATCTACCTTTCTATTACTTGCATTTTATGATGCTTATTTTTCATCCTAATTGTATATGTACCAATAGAATCCTAGTTATATTTACTCTTTTTTTTAATGTATTGGTATTTGCTAGCACAACTAGACTTCTTTCACCATACATGGAATCTGTTCCAATCATTTTTATTAGAGTTTGCTTTAGTCTTCATTGTATTATTACTAAAATTTGGTCTTAAGAACCCATTATTTACTTTGTGATATTTTGATATCTCAGCTTCTAATCAATTGGCAAAGATCAAATAGGATAGAAAGAAATTGAATCATAGTCGATGCTAGACTTTTTAATGACTTTTTTTAACAGGAAAATTGCAATCGAACAATTCTACAACTTAGAAGGATTGGAAAGTTCAAGCCCAAGATTTGGCCTCATATTCAATGTTTGAGGTACGTCTGTCTATTTTATTTTATGTATATGCATTGCATCTAGATTAGAATTAATGTTAACAATTTTTTTTTTCTTCAACTACTACTTGAATGCCTTTTTAGATTATATTAAAATAAGTAAAGACGGTTGATGATGTTTTTTCCTGCTTTATTAAAATCATTAGATCATGTTTTGCTTTGTTTTTAATATATCTAAATATATATTGTGTCTATGTCTCTGCATATCTTCAAATGACATTAATTTTTTAGTTTTTTCTGCCAATGGTAAGTTGGGATTTTGTGAATTTATTGTTGACCCGTCAAAACTAAATTTTACTAATTTTTAAGTTTTGGCTACCAATGGCCGATGAAATTTTACTTTTCAAAGCATCCAAACTCAATGTAGCTTTCTTCTCATGGTGCGGTTGGTTCCTTTTATTCTTGTTATTGCAAATATTGAAATGAAAAAACAATGTCAGCACTTCGGCTGTTTGGCATCACTACGCTTTCTCTGTTTTGACCTATATTTTTGTTGTTAACTACTTTGATAGATTCATTTCCAATGTGAGGTTTCAGAGGGACAAACCATGGGTGAGTCAGCTTGCGCTTGATGCTTGCCTTTTGTTGACTATCAAGGTGGAAAAGACCCACATCACACTTCTCTTGGACTTTCAAGTATATGTGCAACCTTCATTTTTAATACTCATCTTCTAAGTGTTTGATGAAATGCCTCAGTGAAGTCTTTTGCTCTATATTCTCATTTTAAAACGTCTCATTGTTGTATTGTGTCGTAGCTTGTGTTGTCATACCTTCAATGGAAGATACATCCACCGACTTCATTTTTCTTTTTTATCATATTATCATGAGGTTGCCTCTAAAGGACCATATGCATTGAGAACTTCTTTTCCTCTTTTCCTCTATATTACGAATATTTATATTCTCTATACAAGTTCTAATTCAAAGTTTTATTACTACACTATGTTGGTACTTTGTTCAAGGTAAGGATTGCTTGCGGTGAGGGTTGCTTGCATCTACCGTTATCATCCAACTGGACAATCCACGTATACTTCGCACAAGGGATAGCAGATCATACTTCTTTGTTATATTGTAAACTTTCTAGTTTTCAAACTCGTTGTAGACATTTTAAGAATGATAAGTTTATTGATATTGATTTTTTTTAAAGTATAATGTACAAATTATTTAGTCATATATGAAATAATTTTTGTTGAATAAGATTTGTTGGCCGCATATTGTAAATATTTTTTGGCAAGTAAAGACACAAATAAAATAGGTTGTAAATTATAGACGTAAAGAACTGTCATGAAAACTAATCAATTGACATAAATAAATAGTGATATTACATAAATTGATGACTATAAAAAAGTGTCAATATATAAGCTATAATGACAATATTAACGCGTCGTTAATACTTTTTCAATGACTATAAATATGTGTCATTAATGCTTTAATCATGACTAAAATACAATGTCATAAATTATTCAATCATGACTATGTATATGTGTCATTAATTGATCAATCGTGACTATAATAAAATGTCAAAATTGGTTTTACAATGACACTTGTTAATTGTCGTTATTACTTTATCGATGGTTGTGTATATGTGTCATTAATGGTTCATCTATGATTATAATATAGTGTCATAATTGATTTTACAATGACACTTTATTATAGTGTCATGGTTGAACCTTCCGTGACAGCGGATACAATGACTCTTGATTTTAGTCATGGAAGGTGTTTATGACTATAAATTATAGTCATGGAATGTGCTTTTTGTAGTAGTGTAGTAACCCCAAATAAGATATAACATTCATTAGGTTAAAGCTAAAAACTAATTATTTACCTTCGTCCATGCATGTGGGTTTAACACTAATTGAGGTATGCTTCCATTACAAGGTTCTACCTTGAAATTAATTGGACCTTTAAACAAATACAATCCACAATTATTACCATCCAACTCGTCTAGCTCAAATTCAAATTAAAAAATAATCCTAATTAAACATAGTTTTAAAAAAAAATTATTTTATAAAAAAGTATGAAATAAATACTCAAAAATTGGAATACATCAACCAAAAATAAAACTTATTCAAATATAGTAAAAATCTAAAATGACATTTCACTCCCTTGACGTTACAATCCACAACCGGATATCTTCAATTAATTGGTAAAATGATTGAAAATAATTTACGCCCGGTTTCATAATTATTATTATTATTATTATTTTCTAGTTTTGTTTTTTGGTTTTTGGTTTTTGTTTCAAAAAATAAAAATTGTATATGTTTGATAATTCATTTTAGTGTTATGTTCTGATGACTATTTTTTGTTTTCAAATATCACTTTCGTTTTTAGTTTTTTTTACTATTTATTCTTATTTTTTTTCATACTTTTTTAAAAACAGAAACAAAAACTTATTTTTAAATGATACTTTCATTAGTTTTTAGAACTTCTTTAATATTTTTAAAATTTTAAAAATAAAAATAAAAATTAATTATCAAACAAACATGTTTTTAAAAAAATAAAAACAAAAAATTGAAATGATTATCAAACAGAGCTTTAAATGAAAACAATAAAAGTTGAAATAATTGGTTATGTACGAAATAGTTTGCTAGAATTTGGTAAAGAATAATTATTTAAAAATAAAATAAAAGAAAACTAATATTTAATATCAAATTATCTAATTACTCATATATATATGTGTGTATGTATATAAAATTGAAATGACAATTAAATCATATACATTTCAGCTCATTCATGATAAGAATGGATTTTTTTAGTACAAAAAACATTACAAAAAAGTATTACTATCCAAATACCAATTATCACGATCGAACCCTATATATTATCACCAAATAATGAAATGATCTAACCGTGGTTGCTTTAGGTGGTAGAATGGATTTATTAAAGGAGAAATGAACAGAGAGTATAAAAATAAGAAAGATATGAGGGGCATAGAAATAAAGGTAAAGTGTACCAATTTCACAAGCGAGTCCAGAGAGAGCAGAGCAACCTGGACCTCCAAGAAACCATGTCATTAGCGGATCTGTTTTAGGGTTTCGTTGAGACTTTACAAAGTAATAAATTAACTGAACTTCTTCTGAATCCCCCACACCCACATACCTGTTCCAAAAACACTCCATCTTTATTATTAATGTTTTATATTTCTAAATAAAAATAGTGTTATGAAAACAACAATGAACAATCAAATCGAAAAACATAAAAACCCTAAAAGAAAAAGATACATAATGTATGCAATGCTATCAATGTGTTAGCTATATCTACTAGTGCAATAAGTTTCCCTTTTATTTTAGTTTTAAGTTCTAAAATAAGTTTAGACCAATTACTTCATCATATATATTTTTCTCATCTGCACATTATCTTTTTTAAAACTAGATCAAAATTTAGAAGAAGAAAAAAAAAGCTTGCTTTCATTTTTTAAATCTGATTAGCATTCACATTTTAAGGAAATATGTGGTAGAAATTTTTTTAAAATTTCAAAAACTAAAAATAAAAAATCAAATAGTTATCAATCAGTTAAATTGTTGTCAAGGGGTCGAAACGAAACTTACCCAGTTTCCAATTCGAATGGAAGGGGACCAGAGAATCCCGGCAGATACTTCACATTCCACGATGATGCCGTAGGGGGGCCATTGGAGAAATGAAGACTTTAGGCTGCACTTATGGAACTTATAAATACAACTAAGCTCTTGTTGTATGCAAAAAAAAAAAAAAAAGAAAAAGAAAAAGAGAAACGTGTATATCGTAAACGCTAGTATTCAATTTTACCAACAAAATTAAAAAAAAAAAACAATTTTAGCCGAGGGTTAGTGGCGTAGTTGGTTATGTTGTCTGGTATTAATCCATTTCACCTCCACGAGTCACGAATTCGAGTGAGTAGTGGGTTTGTTGGTCCCCCTTCCCCCATTATGTACTCAAAAAAAAAAAATCCATCTCAACTAAAATCTAATTTATCTTGTTAATTTTTTTTTTAATTCAAACTAATTTAGAGTTTAACCATCCAAATCAAAACTTGGCAACTATTATGTCATTACTTTTTATTGTTCTGAGTTTGCACTAGTCATATTAGAGAATCTTGAAAATTTAAAAATTATAGGTTTAATTTATGGTTGCCAACTACTTGGTTCTTTTTTAAAAAAATTAATTTCATAATATCTAAATATTATATGTACAAGTATCTCTCATGAGAATAGTGGAGATACTCGTAAATACATTTTCCAGATCTAACCTCTAATCCAAGATTGAATGCATAAAATGATGAATCAATTAATCAAATAGAAGGATCAAGGAGAAGAGAGACAAAGCACAACACATTTATAGTGGTTCGAGAACGTCCTTACTCTAACTCATCTGAGGGCTAATACATGATGTGTAATTCACCTATTACACGAGTAATTTAACTCTAGCTATGCATGTTAATAATGTGTTTGATCCTGTCATCTTATGGTCAATTTAATCGCAAATCATACTATTACGCTAACCCTCTCCTCCTATACTCAAATCATTGGCTACCTTTATCATAAGATAATTGTCAGAGATTCTTTTTTAATTATTATTATTAATTGAAATTTTCTCTTTTTTTTGTTGGTTATATGTTTAATATACATTGTTACTTCCCCTTGTTTGGGGACTTATTTGAGATTTTAAATGGGTGCATGTCTATTTTGGGGTAGTGTTATTAGGGCCATGTGGTGTTTTCTAGGGTTTCCTTAATTAGATTTTTTTTTTTTTTGTATTTAAGAGTGATTAATGCCCCCTCCCGGGTAAATTGTCAAATGGGGTTCTTTTTTAAAAGTTATTGTCAAAATGGGTCAGATTTTATACAATTTGTAGAAGTGGGTTCTGGCGTCTCTTCCAGAGACGCCACACAAGCTACTTTTGGCCATGGATACACGTGGCACACCTTGGTCAATGTTAATAAAATCTGAAGCAGTTCTGTCCAATTTTGTTTTTTAAAATTTTATTTACAGATTTATATCAAGTACTTTTTTTCAATATAAATATGATTTGTATGGATGTCTATTTTTTTTTTCTTTTTTTGCTTACTTTTTTATATTTAGTTTTTCGTTTTTTTTTCTTTCTTTATAGTATCACATTACTTTTTTGGGAAAGCATAATCTATTAGAAATTTTTTATTATTCCTAATTTAATTATAACAATATTTTAAAAATATTTTATTTATAATAAAATAATTAAAATTTATTTTGATTAAAAACTATCAATTTTAAGCTTTACTCTATTGAAATCTATTAATTTAAAGAATAAATTCATTTTTTAATAAAATTTTGACATTTGTAGAATTCTTTTTTTTTACCATTCATGAAAAATCTCTAGTTTTTTTCTTTCTAGTTATTTTATTTAAAACTTGAAATAAGTTTGCATGTTTTTTAATTATTTAAGTAAAGATAGTTAGGATTTTAAAAAGAATACGTTTTTCATTTTGAGATAATTTAAAGAAAGAGTTGAGGTTGTTAGGATATTAAAAATATATATTATTATAAATGGTAATTAACTTTTTTTTATTAACACATATACATCAAATCATTTTATAAATATTCATTAAAATCCTAACAATTACCCTAACAATAGTCATGTTAGTTTAAAAAAAAAAAGTTAAACCGTAACAACCCTTGGAACAATCATAAATAACAAACACGCATACATTTTATCAACATTCATTATAACCCTAACAACTATTTTTAACATAATCAATTATTTTTTGCAACTCTTGACAATGATCATACATTAATATGCATTCTTAAAATCTTAATTAAATTATAACATATTAAAAAAAATTAATTAGCATTTATTGTAAAAAAAAAGTTAATATCTTAACAATCTTTAACTCTTTTTTTATATATTTAACCATCTAACTTAAATTATTGAATATATAAGATAAAAAAATCAAAATAAACATGAAAGTAATGTGATATTAATCTAAAGAAAAGAAAAGAAAAATAAAATAAAACGACAGAAAATTAAATATAAAAAAAAACATATTTATACAAAAAGAATAGATAAATCTGTAAAAAAGAACAAAAAAAAATAAAACACCTTTGAAAGAGAGAAAAAATCTACAAAATTGCACCCAGATTTTTGTTATGTTGACCAAACTGCCACGTGTGTGGTCATGGAATTCGCCACGACCCCTTTTTAAAATTCATTTATAATCCGACCCATTTTGACAAAAACTTTTAGAAAAGAACCCAATTTGATAATTTACCCCTTCCCTCTTAAAAAAATACCTTCGAGCCATCCAAACAACCTTCCCACCTTGAGATCCACACTAGAAAAAACTCAGCCTTCACCGTCGCAACACATGCCCCTCCAGACAGCCGACACGTGGCGCACATTCGGTACATCTCAGAGACGCATGTCGCACGCCAACAGCAAGCCACGTCCCAGGCGATTCCAAGCCAGCCGTCTCCTTCCTCGCATGCACGCCGTCTGTTAGACTGCCATCTCCGTTCTGCTGCACGTGACAACCAACGGCTAAACCCGCTCCCCATTGTCTACACTTGGCTCCGTTCACGCTGACGACAAGCCACGCCGTCAATCCGCCCCACCGACTGAGAGAATTTTGCAGTTTGAAGCTGCTCCTCGCGTTTTCGAAGGGGTTTGGACTCCAAACAAGCTCCTCCCTCTTCATTCCTTGCATCCTTCCAACTGCAAGTGTAATGTCCAGCTCTTTCTCTCTGAACCGTCAGTTTCTCCTATTTTTCCGGTGAGTTGTCTCATTGCTTCCGCCGAGTTCAAGTTTGAAAATAAAAAGAAGAAAACCCTCTCTTTGTTTTGCAGATTATAGAGGCTAGAGAGCTCTGTTCGAAAATCTGAGACTAGATTCGTGACCTAGAGACCAAGGTCTTCGAAACAAGGTATGATCCGCCCCATTTTTTCGCCACGTGCCGGTGCCAGCGCCGCCGTACTCTTGTGGGGGTTTTCCAGGCAGTTTCTTCCCCTTGTTCCCGTGATCCTAGTCCTCTTTGTGGCTTGTTTAGCGTGTCCCTAACGAATCCTCGGCGTGGTTTCTATGTTTAAGGGACCCGAGTTTCAAATCCTAGCTAGCGGAGTTCATTTCAGAGTTCATTCGAGCCATCAGAGTGGTAAGAAGTTTCACTATGAGCTGGGTGTGGCAATTTCATAGCAAGTAGTGGCATTACTAGGGTAATCTTGAACTATGGCACGATGAAAAACATGTTTCGGTGGTTTAATTTTTATGTTCTTGGTTGTTCTGTTGTGTGAGGCATGATAGGGATAGCTCTAACCAAGATCCCCTGACGCATGTCACGATCCCATTTGATGATGTTGACTTACTGGAATGACTATAAGCTTGTATTTTGTATTGCATGCATGAATTTCGGGCCATGAACCATATCGTATGCTTGTGCTAGTTAGGGGCTTGTGTGTCCTTCATTAACTTCATTCATGCTTCGGTTTCACTCGAGGTTTTGGGACTCTGTGTGGTTAGTCCCTCACTCTCGAACATTTAGGACTCTATGTGGTTAGTCCTTCATTCGAGGCGGGTCCCTGAGGTCAGGCTACCTCGAGACATTCGTGTATGTCTCTGCAAGTACGGTATGGGACGTGTCCTGACCCGAGGCTTAGAGAACTCATGTGTTACTCTCTCTCGCGGTCCTTTCCTGCTAAAGATTAGAAGGTTTGTTGGCATTGGCAAATTCCTGTGTTTGTTGCGGTATAGGTACCGTTTACCTAGGTGTTCGATCAGAGGGTTTGACTTTACTTTGGTTGGTATTGCGCTCTTAGCTCGGTTATTCGAGTCCTGTTAGTGTTTGCACGATTTCCCCTATAGTGAAATTTTTACTGACTATGTATATTTATATATGTACACACCCCTTATATCTTTCAGGTATGGGCGTACACCGAGGTGGCTGACCGTGGAGCTGCATGATCATGGGCACGACGTCCTTTTTTTCCGCATTATTTTCGTTTTCAGTATTTTGGACTTGCTTTGGCTGTTTTTTCTTTACGACTTTTGGGATCCCAAAACCTTTATTTTGGATGTTTTCTTCTGTTTCAAACTATCGATTTTATTTCCACTAAATGAGAATGCATGTCGTGCTGCTTTATCTTTTTTTTCTTAAGTCATGCATGAGTAACACCCCATTAGAATCGTTAGGAAGTCGGGTCGTTACAATAATTATAGACAAAACACAAGTCAGTATTAAAGAGAGCATACCTATTTGACGATCTTGTTTGTGAATGTATGATTTGCATACACATTACTTGAAGATAGCATGATTTAGGACAAAATTTCTAAGAAAAGATAAGCCACAGAAAATAAGCTCTGCTATTCAGAATTTCAGAAATGGTACAAATCGTACTGAAAATGCTTCACCCTTATCACAACATTGTTCCTTTTATGTAAAGGAAAATACATAGATGAAAAAAACTCCTGCCTACACTAGAAAATAATGCATTCACCCGCAGGAGAACACAACTCCATTAGATAGCTCATCAAAACAGAAAATTATCAAATAATATTTTAAGAGAATTTGAATCATTCCTATTATTCCTATTTTCACCCTCAGTGGGCATTGACATAGTATCAATAATTCTAACCAACCTAATATATTTTTAACAATTTTGCTTTGTTAAAAAATAAATAACTAATTTTATTTATAATAATAAAAATTATTATTCTTTAGTATTCTCAAATGTACAACCAAACACAACAATCGATGATTCAAAAGGATCTTATTTCATATTGTCCGATTTTCTTAACATTTCCAATAGTTTGTGATCTTACCATTTCAATGGGTCAAGGCTAAAATGTCATACAAAAATAATTAATAATTATCTCATTTACGGTAAGTTTTTATCTTCACCAAAGAAATTTATAACCACTCAAAACCCTTCTTCTTTTTTTTGAAGAAATTCATTTCTTCATTCATTCACTATTGGAAGTGATCTTTGAAGCCCCTGCATCAATCTAACTTGAGTGTAAAATATTTGGAGCTCTTTGAGAAAATATTAATGTTTTAACCCATAAAGTATTCGACTTTTTTTTATGGGGATTTTGCATGTATAGTAAAAAAAGGCAAAGTATTTCCATCTACAACATAAAATCAAAATTAATTCATTTATAGTAGAATATTCAAATTGAGTTCTATCATTGGTTGAGTTCTATTAGTGATAGAATTCAATCAATGATAGACTCATTCTATCAGTACTTGAATTTTCTATCAGCGATAGAAATTCAAATTGAGTTCTATCACTACTTAAGTGATAAAATTCAATATGCTATATATGAATTATTTTAAAAAATCTGTCGCAGATATAATACAAGAGGTAGAATATGTTGCTGATGGTAAATTCTCTTTTTTATAGAAAGTAATCATTACTGTGTTTAGAGTGCCTATTATTTAAAATAATACAAGAGGTATAATAGGGTTTAATTAGATTGTCTATATAAACTCTAATTAAATCCTAGTCGTATTATGATATAATCTTTGTATCTGTAAATTTTCATCTCTCTCAATAATATTGCTCTCCTCCTCTGTTCGTGGACTAGCCAACACAATGTTAGTGAACCACGTAAATTCTATGTGTTGTTTCTTCTTCGTCTCTCATGATTATCGGTATCTGTTTTCATATCTTAGTTTATCGATTGTTGATTGTCGTTTCATAACAATCTGGTATCAGAGCTTTGGGTTCAAATTTCCGCAACTGTTATTTTTTAGCAGTCATTCTTCGAAGATGTCTGCATTAGCAGTTTCGGTTTATGGCAGATTAAGATGCGCACTAAGTTAAAGTAACAGGGTCTGTGGAAGCCTCTTACTGCCAAGTGGAAGGATGCGAAGTTGAATGAAGATGAGGAGTTGACGAGCCTAGAAGAAAAGGCGCATTTGACTATCATGCTTTGTCTTGCCGATGATGTCATTGCTGAAGTGGAAGATCAAGTTAAGGCTGCCGGTTTGTAGTTGAAGCTCGAGAGTTTGTATATGACAAAGTATTTGACCTAGAAGTTTCTTTTGAAGCAATGGTTATTCAGCCTCCGTATGTTTGAGGGTACGCTTCTAAAGGATCAACTTGATAAATTAAATACGATATTAATGGATCTGCGTAATATTGAAGTTACGATAGATGATGAAGATGTCGCTCTAATTTTGTTGGTCTCTTTACCGCTGCCATATGAAACTTTTATGGATTCATTTGTTTCTGGCAAAGATATGTTGTCTATAAAGGAAGTAAACAATGTTTTACTCACAAGAGAGGACCACCACAAGGTCGCTGGTACAACAGAAGGTGGAGCATCTGGTTTGGTCGCAACCGGAAGCAAAGGTTGAAAGTCTGGAAAGAAGAAGCCAAAGGAATCTGCACCAAGTTCTAAAGGCTCAAACACGTACAATTTCAAGGCTAACGACACTTGCGCTTACTGTAAGAAAAAAAGGACATTGGAAGCGTGATTGTCCTAGCAGTAACAGTTACCAACCTAATAAAAAAGATGGTTCAGCAGCCGTAGTTGAGGTCGATGGGAGCTCAGAGGAAGATCTGGCCCTAGTAGCAAATGATCACACTTTTACAAAAGGTGTGTGGGTCCTCGATTCAAGTGCTTCGTATCACATGTGTCCATACAGAGAGTGGCTTTCAACGTATGAGTAGTTTGATGGAGGTAATGTTTCCATGGAAAACAATTCAATTCGCAAGGTAGTTGGGATTGGCTCAATCACGATACGAACACACGATGGGTTATTCTACAGTTTGAATGTCGTAAGGCATGTTCCATCAATGACCAAGAGTTTGATATCTCTTAGTACACTGGACAACAAAGGTTTCAGTTTTCAGAGTGAAGGTGGAGTCGTGTATGTTTGCAAGGATTCAAAGGTAGTTCTGAAAGGTATAAAACGTAGAAAGTTTTATTTTCTGGTAGGTTCAACGTTGAATTATTTTGCTGCAGTAGCATCGGTTGCCAAAAAGAGGACATGACTAAGTTGTGGCACATGAGACTTGGTCACATGAGTGAAAGGGGAATGCAGATTCTGTCGAAGAGAGATCTTCTATGTGGACATAAAGTGCAGGATTTAGAATTCTATGAAAATTGTGTCTTTGGGAAACAACGCCGCAACAAGTTTTCAAAGGGAGTCCACATACCAAGGGTGCACTTGATTACATCCACACTGATTGTTGGAGTCCTATTCGAGTTGAATCACTTGAACCAGATGATTTCATTATGTAAATAGGTCAAACAAGTACCTGAATATGTGGGACTAGTTGTGTTTCCCCAATTAGTTGAGCCTAGAGGTTCTAAGCTTAGAGCTTTTGAGTCTGAGCTTGTTATAGAAAATGAGGGTAGTTGTTGGTTAGGTGTTAAGCTAACGTATGCATTTTTGTACTCTAGGTGAGAGCTCTTACTGAGTAATCTCTATTACTCACCCTTATCATTTTCCCCCTCCAGGTGTTGAGGTATACCGAGACGGATGAGCTGGACAAGGCTGTTGGATCATGGGGGGACACATGTCCTATTATTATGCCCTACAAATTAATAAGTTTAACTATGAATGGAAGTAAATCAAACATTACTCAGTATAAGTTCAACTGATTACAACTAGATAACCTAAATCAATACTACATTGTCCTAATAAGACAATTAGTTAAAATTATAGAATTTGAACAGAAAAGCAGATATTCAATATAAACTACCTAATTCAGTGACAGAATTCAAACATTACTAAATAGGTTGATTTCTATCAGTTGAACTGATAGATAACAGAAAAAAAATATATTCAATATAAACTACCTAACTTAGTGACAGAATTCAATCATTTGTAACTGAAAGAAATCATTGTGATTGACTTCTATTACTAAACAGGTTGATTTCTATCAGTTGAACTAATAGATATCAGTTTGATAGATAACAGTAAAACAAATATTCAATATAAACTACCTAACTCAGTGACATAATTCAATCATTTGTAACAGGTAGAAATCAATCAGAGCATTTAAGTTCATATTTCATAAATAAATAGACACTCAATCATTTTGCATGAACAAAAATGTACCTTGGGAGCTTCAAGTTCATCTTCCTCTTCAGTAACATTCTCATCAATGTTAACATTCATATCAATAACTCTCATGTTCTACAAAAAAAAAGGTTAAAATCTAATTATTGAACATAAAGACCAATAAATAAATTGATTGAAATTAAAAATGAATTTCCATTGTTACCTTAGTTGCATTGTTACCTCTTGTCCTTTTTTCAAATCTTTTAAAAGTTCACTCATTGAACTTATCTTCTTCTTTAAGGTATTTTTGTTTCAATAATCTCTTTATCATTCAACTTCTTTTTTCCTTTCTATGTTTCTTCAATTTCCTTCTCCAACTTTTTTTTGTTTTCCTTTGTCTTCTTTATCAATTAAAGATTTGATAGTCTAAAATTGAATCTCATCTTCAATTAGTATCAAAGCTTTACTATGAACTATTTAAAACAAAAGGAAATTAGAAAATTGAATCAATCATATTACAATGATTGAACTCCATCAACATCCTTTGATTAAATTCAATCAGTTTACAATGATTAAACTCAACTAGCTTATTGAACTCAATTGATTTGACTTCAATCATTTTACAGTGATTGAACTCAATCACCATCCTTCGATTGAATTCAATCAGTTTATAGTGATTGAACTCAATCACTATAAATTGATTGCCTTCAATCAGTTTAAGTTATTGAATCAATAAATAAATTTTTAATAAATAAATTTTGGTTTTGCCTCAATAGACTCAAAGATGTTATCCTTCAGTGTGTCAAAACAGTTTACTTCCCATCCAGTGATTCTCAGCCCTCGTGTTTCTATTTTTCTAGCTATCCCTTTTTGAGTCATTAAAGATATTATTTCAATGTCCCAAATATAAGAATAAAGGGAAAACCTTAGAGGGAAATTGATGATCCATTTGTGGAACATTTACGGAAATACTCAACTGTGATGTTAAAACACTCCCTCCCCCATGGATATGTTTGAAATTTATCTTCATCGTCAATCAATTTGAAATGAGTTGGATTTATTTTGTTATGAGGTTGACGGGGAAGAAGTAAACACTCCAATAGATACAATTTGACCATTGGATTTAGGACAAAGGTGTATATGGTTAAGATTCAATGATTAGAGGATGAAATGAGTTTGAGTTAAAAATAAAATAATTTGAAAATGAAAAACTCGTTTTATTTCTTAGGTGATTTTTCTTCAAATCTTCATTTGTCCATATCTTCTTCATCTTAACTCCAATTTGCACGATTCAAAATGCGTTGGAATCGTCTCTCCAAGATCTACATAATAAACACTTAAAAACTCGAAAAATATCAGTAAAAAAAATTTGGATTTTTTATCATCAAAACATTAATTAATTAATTAATATAAGTAGGGGCAAAAAAGCCAAAATTGGCAAATTTAACTTTGAGTTTTTCATTCCTAAAGTGTATTTGGGATAAAAGACCAAAGGAAACAACTAATTCTGTTCTATCGATGGATGATGCATTTTTAAAGAAAGTTTACCTTATCTCCGAGCCTAGGTCATCATACACTTCTTCTATCGACAATTCATCACAATTTAACCCTGTTACTAAGTAGATGTCACTCAATCGAAATTCTACAATCTGGCCTTCAAGATTGAAAGCCAAAACATCTGTCTTATTTGTTTCACATTGCCTTAAGGCAAGATGTGACAGAATTTGGATGGGCAATTTTTTTTGTTTTAATGTCCAAGAAGTGACCAAATAGTCCTAACATAAACAACTCTAATTCATCATCATCTAATGTCTCTTTGATATGATATAACACTTCCAACCTATTGTACGTATTTATTTTCAAAGGTCTATTCCAAAGTTTCTTGTCAGTTACTAACTTTCCTTCAATTTTTTTCATCTTCTTGCTTGAAGATGGTTCTCATTTCATTATTTTTCTTTTTTATTCCATCTTTTTAAATATTATCAATCAATAAGTACGTAAATAATCTTTTCAAAATACATAGAATACAAAATATTGACATTCATTCAATTAAAAGTTTAAAACCAACGTCTTCAAAATTGACCTAAACTACATGGATATGTTGTTTGTGAGCAATAACAACTAACAACTAGATTCAATCATTGATAGAAAGAATAACTAACCATCAATATATCTGAAAAAGTTGTGTCATCGAGATCTCCAAACTTCCTATTTATCAATAAAATTAATGTTTATCTTTCAGTGATTGATTCTTTCATTCCCTAGTGCTGGATTCTATCATCCCCTAGTAATGGAATCTATCAATTTACCATTGATTGAATCAACTTCTCATTCGAAGGAGTAATGACTTGTTTAAATCACCTATATGTCTAAAAAAGATGTGTCATCGAGATTTGCAAACAGAAAGGAAAATTGAGAAAGACTTTACAAAATGCCTAATTATCAGTGATTGACTCTATCATTCCCTAGTGATAGCAACTATCAGCATCTACTATGAAATCTATCAATTTATTATTTATTGAATCAACTTCTCACTCGAAATAGTAATTACTTGCTAGTGACAGATATCCAACCTAAACTGATAGAAGTAAAAAAAAATGATGTCGCTAACGAAAAATCTAACAGAAGTCAATCACTAATAGAAGGCAATCACTAACAACAAATCAAGCAAAACTGATAGAAACGTGAAAAATGAATCATGCACAAAAATATCAATAGAATACATGAAGAAAAATGCAGTCGTGATGGTAAAACTCAATTGATAGAAGCATGCAGGAAAACATGAACAAAAAACGAAGTTGTGATAGAAGTGGAGCAAAACATGCAGCAAAACATGAACCCACAATTGAACATGCAGAAAAATGAATAAGTAGAATTAAACTAAAAGCTAACAGTTAATCAAACTTTTGAGTAAGAAACATACCGATAGAAGGCTAGAAATCGTGATAGACGTGGAGAACGTGATGAAGAAGATGCAGAATTTTAGCTGTAGTTATTGCTATCGATTCTCCAATAAATTTCGACAACTACGACAACATCAGAACAACAGAATAGAAATGGATTTGGAGGAAAGTTGATAGAGAAGTGGAGAATTGTGGAAATGGAGAACATGGTGGAAATGGAGAACTGTTGAAAGATGATCGGGCGAAACTTGGGGTTGTAGATTTCGTGCAGCAAAACAGGGCCAAATTTAGGGTTTAGGGTCGAATTTTGTGTATAAAAGAAGCCCAAACCCATGGGTTAAAAAGGGCTAATTTTTAAAGTTTCATGGGCCTTTTGGTCTTTTTAATAGGCTCCTTCCCATTTTCTGCCATGTGTGGAAATACTTTCACTATTGTACTATTCTTATAATATTTTAGGCCTTTTCTAATATATATGCAAGTCCCTCTATTTTTAAAATAATTTAAAGATGTTTTAATTAAATGAAAAAAAATATTTGATGCACCAATAATGTTGATAAGAAAAAAATTATGAAATAATATTTTTTTTATATAAATATTGGATCATATAAACAAAAGAATATAAAAGATGAATACCTAATAAATTAGAAGATAAACATAAAAGAAGAAAAAATCAATTTACTTTAAATGGTTTTAAAAGTAATTGAAACCACTTCAAAACAAAATAAAATAAAGCTAAAAAATTATAGATTGAATAAAAATAAATGAAGAAATAAGTTTGAAAGATTGCATTTATTGATAAGATTGCATTTGTTGAGAATATTTTGTGGTGGAATCTTCATTTTAAAGAATTAAACACTAAAACGTTAGGAGACTTTTTTTTTTCTTTAGGAAACTAGGCTTATTTGTTTCTATTTGAGAAAGTCTTTTGAGCTTTGGATGAAATTTGGACTCTTTTTTTTATATTAGAGAAAAAATTATGAAGAAGAGATTTTTTTTTCACCGCAGTACAATACCACTAGGGGATTTTGCATGTATAACAAAAAAAGGTCAAATATTTCCATCTATAGCACAAAATCTAAAATAATTTCATTCGTAGCAGAAAATCTAAATTGACTTCTATCACTTGTTGAGTTCTATTAGTGATAGAATTCAATCAATGATAGATTCATTCTATCACTTCTTAAGTTTTCTATCCGTGATAGAAATCTAAATTGAGTTCTATCACTAGGTGAGTGATAGAAATTTTTCTATCAGTGATAGAAATCTAAATTGAGTTCTATCACTAGGTGAGTGATAGACTATCACTAGGTGAGTGATATAAATAAATATGCTATAGATGAATTATTTTAAAAATTATGCTACAAATATAATACAAGAGGTAGAATGTGCTGTTGATGTCCAAACAGTGGTTTGGGTTCTAAATCCAAACTCCTAGAATAGAAAATGACAAATCAAACAAAGCCTAAATGATTTTACACGTGAGCAACAAAAGGGGATGAGAGTAGCAATTTTACACGGCCTTCTTAGTGCTTTTTTAAAAGAGAGAACGAAACAGAAAAAATTGCATGCAAATGGGAAAGAAGAAAACCCAACATTATCAGTCGGTTACCTCAGTCAATGCTTTGACTCAACCTGAGTTTAGACGATGGTTAAGCTGCAATTAGTTAGAAATAAGTAAAACAAATAACAATAAGGCATCGTTCAATTCGTGGTAATCTAAGATTCTCATGAGATGTGCATCTAGATTACTACGTTCTCTTTTTCCAGCAATAAAAAAAATCCAGACATAGTAAAATGTCCATCAAAAGTCATTTGGATGCCTTCCTACAAAATGGTTTTTAAGATGTCGATGTAGAGGACATCCTTGAATGAAAATTTTGCTCTCACAATTTGTTTTTAATAAAATTTTATATTTTTATCAATTTTCTCTATATTTTGTATATCGTTTGTATCCTAAAACTAATCATATATATTTTTTAGTACATAATTATTATTCATTAACAACTGAGCATACATAATTAATTATATTTATATTTTAAATTTAATTTTAAATGCACTAAATTCCATAATATTTTGATTATTTTCAATAAAAAATTAAAGTACATTAACTTTTATTATATGTTTTAAATATAATTATCCTCACTTTCTATATTAAAATTTTTTATACTTGTTCAACTAATAAATGAATTTTAATTTTTTTGTAGAGAAATTTATTTTAAAATATAATATTCAAATTAATAAAAAAAATAGCTATATATAGATTTTAATTATACAAATTAAATTATAAGGGCATTTAAGACATTTTCATGAACAAAACTTATAAAATAAATACAATTATCAAAATATCCATAAAAATATTAATACAAAATAAACATGATGATCTAAGAATGTCGGACGTTGGCCCCCAAAATTTACATTATTTCTTGCGCAGATGTTGGGCTCCAAAATTTTGGAATTTAGTACGATAATATAGTTCAAGTTCAAATCTATTTTAACGTTATATAAATATACTTCATTCATATTTTGTTTTCGGGTTGATTTCATTGTTTGATGGTAGTGCAGCTCAACACCACAAAATCGATATTTGATTCTCATTTAATGGAGAGTAGTAGTACCTCTCTCCTCATTTATACTAAAAAAAATATTATTTTTTATAAATATTTTGAAGTATAGTTTTATATATTTTCATTGTCTTCAATCAGTTTCACTTGATTGTTTTCAATCGGTTTAATTTGTTCAAAATATTTTTTTTTCATAAGTGAGTGGAATGTCATTATGAGTTCTTACATATTTGATTATTTATAACAAGTTATAAAAAAAATATAATATTATATCGTTGATTGTATAAGAACATATGAGATAAATCTAGAGATCCATTTATTTACGGACACAAATCAAGTTTTTAACATTAGAAGACAAATTTTTATTATATTTATAAAACATAATTTTCAGTAAATGATCATTGTAGTTTGTAGTTCTTGTGGAACTAAAACGTTATGAGTTCACTTTATAGTCGTCACTTGCCTAAGAATTAATTTTCTACGAATTTTATTTAAAGATTGAATAAGGTGTGTACCCATATAGCCATAAATATATATAAAAATAAAATAAAATAAAAAATTAGCCCCCCAAATTTCGAACAATGGATTTGCCCCTGGTTCTTGTTGAACCAAAACGTTATGAGTTCAATTTGTGATCGTCACTTACCGAACAATTAATTTTTTACAAATTTTATTATTTTTTTTTTAAGTAAAAATTGAAGTTGAAATGGATTAACACCAGACAATATAACCAATTGTGCCACTGAACCTCGGTCAAATTTTATTAACAATCAAGTATTGTACTATGAGGTTTGTCTCATAAGATTGAATAAGGTGTGTGTACCCGTATAATCATAATAAATATATATGTGGCTTAAGGGGAGAATCATTTTTGGACGATTTTCCCCTTAAGCCATATTATATTATATATCTACAAATATGCCATTTTTTTCTTAAAAATTAAAAAAAACAAAATCAAAAGCAAAACTCACATACAAAAAAAAAACCCAACATTAACGGTAAAGACTCGACTCTAAATGGTAAAAAATGGCCTTTACTAAATGATGTAATTCAAGAAATGCTATAACGAAAACATTCAAATAGTTAAGTCTCTGGCCAGAGTACAACAAAACAAATACAAATCCCAATATAACATCTCAATAGTTTTAAACATGAAATGAACGAGAAAATACAACGGACTCTCCCATGATCATCCAGTTCCTCCTCTAGCCACCTCGATGCTGTGACAAGTTACCTGGTGGAAAAACCACAGAAAGGTCGAGTACAATTGCACTCAGTAAAGATCCCCCAACCGGGGTACAATACGCAAGACAAATCCTCTAGCATTCTAGCATACAAGCATAACACGATAAAACATGGCAGTCTCAACAAGTATAAACAACAGGATGGACAACATCAAAGGTCTATGCTCATAGCTAGACAGGGTCAGCACACACTGGGCTAACAAACAAGAGGAACAGCTAAATAATCTCAGAAGCTCTATCACTATAGCAAACATGGTTAGCACACACTGGGCTAATAAAGGACAGCAACACACTAGGCTAGTCCTACTCAATACTAGTCAGCACACACTGGGCAAACAATGAACATCAACACACTGGGCTAGTCCTAAGCAACCTGGTCAGCACACACTGGGCCAACAATGGGACAGCATACACTGGGCTTGCCTGGCTCATACCTGATCAGCACACACTAGGTCAATAGGGGACAGCAACACACTGGGCTAGTCCTGAGCAAACCCGATCAGCAACACACTGGGCTAGTCTTGGGTATACTTAACAGAATCCACCTATTATGAAATAACATAGAGCTAGCATGGTTCAACATCAACAATGAACAACAGAAACAAAATAACAATAGTCATTAGAAACAGCACATTGCAACAACAGGATACATCATTCTACATGTCAAGCCCTAACAAACAGTTCAGACAAACCCTATCAACTAACATGCTTAATCACAACATATGAGAATAGGGCATAAAACGTATAGGGACAGGTCAAACAAACATACAGGATCAGGACATAAACATTAACAGTGTAGCAACCAGATAACCTGCACAAGCCTATCCACTAACACTATATAAATCAAACAACCTGCACAAGCCTATCCACTAACAGTTTTAAATAGTTTTACTAAATGTGCATATCAAAGAAAAAACAGCCATGAGCTATCAAAGTCAAGCGCAGGGTCCACACAACCCCAGTAAAGAACTCTTACCTAAATTTAGAAACAGACAATCAACAGTGAACAAACTCCTCGAGCTACAGAATCACACAAGAAAACCTAACAATAATAATAGAACATCACAATGAGAACCTAAACAACCAAATCAACAACATATCACACAAGGTCGGGAAAGAGGGTTGTTACCCAAAACCGAGAAGGCCTAGGGTCCTCGGCAGCTAGGGCTCGGTAGCAAGGCAAGGACACAGGCGTAGGCAAGCAGGCGTGCGGCAGGCCTTGGCCACATGTGCAGAAGCAAGCGAACGTGAGCGGCGTGGTCGTGCGGCAGGTGTAACGTGGGCGTGCGGGTGGGGCTCGGCTGGCAGGCGATCCGTGAGATAGGTGCAACGGGGGCGTGCGTCAATACGACAACTGCGAGTGGCAGAAGCAGCACACGAGCGGGATATGTGGAGGCTATGAAGGACCGGTTGTGTGTAGACGGTTGTGTGTGAGCGTCAAGGGGTTGTGATGCGGTCGTGCTCGGCTGGGACGTGAGGGATTGGGCGATGTGCGATAGGCGTGCTTGCTTGCAGCTTGGCTTGTGATGAAGTCCGGCCGAGGGAGCTTTGGCGATGGAGTTTGGATATGGGAGCAAAACGAAGAAGGAGATGAAGTGGGAAAGGGTCCACAGATTCAACTCCTTGCAAAAATTCAGAATAAAACTCTATCGACTCTTCTAATATGTAATTTTCACCTATGCATCCCTCTGGACAATTTCTATTACGAACATAACATTTCAAAACTTCCATATATCGTTCAAAAGGATACATCCACCTCAAATAAACTTATCCACAAAATTCAATTTCCCTTACAAGATGCACCACAAGGTGAACCATGATTATGAAAAAATCTGGTGGAAAATACTTCTCTAAAAGACATAAAGTGACAACTACATCATCCTACAAGCCCTACAACTTAGATGAATCGATCGACTTACTACATATAGCTTTGAAGAAGAAACACAGGTGAATGATCGCATATCTAACATGTTTAGGCAAAATACCACGAATGGCTACATGTAGCAATTGTTGCATCAAAACGTGATGGTCATGCGATTCCAGCCCGTATAGTTTTAAATTAATAAGCGACACTAACTTGCTTATGTTGGATGAATAACTTTCAGGCACTTTAAGTTCAGATAAGCTCTTACACACACTCATCTTCTCTTTTCTCGATAGTGTGTAACATGCTGGAGGTAAGCATGTCTTTTTCTCTCTATTCTTAATTAAGGCTAACTCAGGTCTTAATTTAGCCAAGTCGTCACGAGTTTTTATTCCATCTTTTGTTTTGTCACGAATGTCAAGTAGGGTTCCGATAATATTGGAAGACACATTCTTCTCAATGTGCATGACATCTAAGCAATGACGCACATGAAAATGTCCAATTCGAAAAAGATCGATTTCTTCTTCCAATATGAGTCTATAGGGCACTGTTGTGATCCATTATCATATGTAAAGTAAAGACTATTTAATTGTGTCAGAATCTCTTCACCACTTAGCAGTTCAAGGGCGACTCCAAATTCTTGTTCTCCATTGAATGCTTTTTTTTGTCTTCTAAATGTGTGGCCCATAAGTAGATATTTTCGATGCTCGAGAAATACATTCTTGCCTCCTATGGGTAAAACAATTGATGATATTTTCTCTTCACAAATCGGACATGTTTTATAACCTTTTGTCGTACACCCACATAGGTTATCATATGGTGGAAAATCATTAATGGTCCACAACAAAATAGCTTTCAGGATGAAGCATTCTTGTCGATGTGCGTCAAAACATTCAATGCTCATGTTCCATAACATTTTCATATCGTCGACTAACAGACCTAAATTGACATTTATGTCATTTCCAAGTTGTTTGGGTCCTGAGATTAATGAAGTTAGAATCAAGAATTTACGTTTCATGTACAACCATGGAGGTAGATTGTAAGTCACCAACATAACTGGCCCAAACTATATCTAGTACTTTGGCACCGTGGGGATTGACTCCATCTATTAATAGGGCTAGACGAAGGTTCCTCTTTTCTAAACTAAAATCAAGCCACCTTTCGTCCATTTGTTTCCATGACAGTGTGTCGGCTGGATGTTGTATACACTGATCAACCTCGCGGACCGTCGCATGCCACGTCAATAATTTCAAAGTTTCTTTACTTCGAAACATTTGTTCAAATCTTGGAATAGGAAAGAAATACCACATGACTTTTGCTGGAATATTTTTCACTCCTTTCATATTCTTCTTAACCTTCCATCTCGATGTTCCACATGTAGGACACAGTTCTACATCGACAAGTTCTTTTCGATACAAACAACAAACATTGATGCAAGCATGGATCTTTTCATACTTCATTCCTAAGGAACCTAGGTATCTTTTCGCATAATAGGTAGATATCGGAATTTTATTAGGACTCGGCAATAAAACGGTCAAGAATTGTAACAACTTTGAGAAGCTTTTATCACTTCATCCATGCTTTGCTTTCAAATTAAAAAGTTTAATCAGCACTGATATCTTGGTAAAATATTTACAATTAGGGTATATGGTTTCTTGACACCCTCTAAAGCTTCCTCAAATATAGGAGATTTTTCGTTAAAGTAATTTTGTGCAGCCTCAAACATCCCTATTGGGTCATCTGGGTCATACAAATTTTCATCATCTATTGGAACACTTTCCATGTTTCTTGTCCTCGATACTGATTCTCCATGTCAAACCCATGTATTATAACTTTGATCGATCCCATGAAAAAATGAATGGTCTTTGATAACATTCACACACTTTGGTACTTGGCGTTCACACATTTCAAACATGGACAACAAACGACATTTGAACCTTTCGAATGTCGTATTGCATTGCTTATAGATATCTCAACTTCTTAACCGTATTCCGGTGACATTCGATCCTTAAACATCCACGACTTATTCATAGTCATGTTAGAAATCTAGTCAACTAGGAGAAACTTAACCTACAAAGTTTTTTAAACAAAGTAGAATCTAGTCACATATCTAACTCAACTTAAATAATAAAAATAAAAGAATCTAGATAACTCCACAATCAAAGTATAGAATTCAAATCATGCATTGAATCAAGTTACAATACAAATTTGAGATAATAGAAGGAAACTTGGAATCAAGCTACAATACAAATTGTGCATTTGTTGTTTTCATAGCCATTTTCATTACAAAAGTGAGCTTTCCAAGTGAAAATGGCTATCAAAACAACAAATGCAAAATTCAAACAAATGATCAAATCAAACAAACAATGACTTTAAGAAAATGCACAAATTTGAAAGGTTACAGCATGCATTTGTGAAGAAATAAGCTAAAAAGAGACTAAAAAGAGTTAGGGAGTAAGAAAATTATCAATTTATGAAGAGACTTTCCAAGTTGAAAATGCTCTCTAAGTTGAAAAATGTTGAAATTTGTGACCTAAGATGATGAAATCTGAAAGGTTACAACATGCATTTAAGAAGAAATAAGATATAAAATAATTTAAAAAGAGTTACCCAATTTGTGAAGATGAAATGCCTCAAGTTGAAGAAAATTTCAAAATTTGTTACCTTCTAAGCTTCAAAGAGAAAAGAGGGTTATTCGGCGACGGTGGGTTAGTTGGCGCTGGTGTCAGTGAGAAGAGAAGATGAATAGAGAAAGAGGGTGAGAGTTTCATATGTTTTTGTCGAGGGAGAGGAAATGAAAAAAATTTGGTAAATGCCCGCGCGTTTGATTATGTTTAATCAATGGCGGGCACAATCGATGGCGGGCAGATTATGTTTCACGGCAAACTACAATCTTAATTTGAAATTGCTACTCAAAACTACCTCAAACTCAATTGTTAAGTCGTTCTAAAAACACATTCTACCTACTGCTAATAAACTAATCCTTATATAGAAGTTGTTACAAAAAACTTGTAACTAACTTTCTGTTGTGGATCCTAGTATAGTCAATACGGTATTGTTAAAACTGTTTTGCTTGATTCAATTCCCTAAACTAAATGAAGACAATGAGTATGGAACATCGTGTTAGAACGGATCTTAATTTACATAGGCATTCCACACCTCTTTTAGAGTATTGGAATTCTAAACAATTTTACTGATGTATTGGTTTAGTCAAAGATAGTTACGAGAGACAGAGGTATGGGATTTCACCCAATTTATACAAAAGATGAACAGTAGCAGCTTCGTGGTTTACAGCTAACTTTCTATTAATGGTAATCAGCTGAAGCGCAAATATTAAATATAAAGGGAAAAGGTATGTTCATTTTACATAATCTATTTTACCAAATGAAAATTTTAAATATTTTTTCAAACCATAATTATAGCCAAAATAAACGCGTAAAAAGCAATAGAGAGAAGAGTTTGTCAAACTCTTCTTTCGATTCAATCAAGTTTTTATGCTGTTCTCGACAAATCAAATCAAACATGGCTTTAGGAAACTTTCATGGTTTTTATAAGGGTTTTCCATCTATCCATCTCTTAAACATTATGCTTGTTTCATATTGCTTCATTTGTGGTGTATGTCCTCCACCCTGAAAATTTTATCAAAAAATGAATAAATAATCAATCACTATATAAGAATATATTTGACCATTAATAAATACTTTTTCTTATGCTATTGTAGAATACTTACTTTTATGGTTGCAAATGTCATGTTATTTGCATATGTTGTTGTGTATCTGTCCAAAATTAAACCAACTAATTTAGTATAATGAATTGAATAATATACATGATAGTTAAAGTGAAAAAGAATAAAATAAAATAAATTACCCAAATACTTGATCATCAAGGTTAAACAAAGGCCTCCAATCATCAACAATAGAATAATTTAGAGATTTAATCCATGCTTGTGTGTCTAAAAGTGGCACTAACATATCATGATCTCCACTGTTTAATCAACAAAATCAATTAGAATGTGCAATTTTATGAAGAAAAAAAAAAGCATTTAATAAAGTTATAACATAATACCTAAATACCAATGATCGATAACCTTTAGAGCTAAGATTTAGATGATAAATAACAACATTTACGAAATCAAATTGGTAATCTTTAAATCTTTGACATCTGAACCATTCTCCAATCGTTCCCTATTAACAAAACAACATATATTTTTAGAGAAAATGAAGTTGCGAAAAAAATAACCCAAAAAAACTCTAGATTATTTTGAAATTTATGATTACAAAATAATGTCATAGTTTAAAAAGAATCTGAAACTTCAGTCTTTTTTACAAAAAAAAAAAAAAAAACATTCTTGTTTATCGTGACACTTTATTTTTCTCTTCAAGTAAAATGAAAATTAGAGAACGTCATGATTATAGTTTTTGTAGTAGTAAATCAATAACTTATTTTATACCTTACGTATATGAAGAGCTTTTTGAACTTGATCGTTATTGGCCCAGTGATAAAGAAGGTAGAATTTATACTCCTGCATAACATCACATCATAGGACCTTCCTTATGTTTAAAATTAAAGAGCAATCAATTGGAACAAAGAAAATTTAAAATATAAATATTTCATGAAAGAAGAAGAAATTTACATTACAATCAAGAGAAGGAGGTAACTCCTTGAGACCAAATATATCTATTTTGGAAGTGTTGTGGAGTATTCTTCGCGAGCCAAATGTATCTTTAGGTGCTATATTAACTTCCTCACACTTTTTAGCGAGAATAGATTTGAAATTGATCCTACTCACACACTATGATGAAGAGAAAATAAGTCAATGTCAATTTGAATGTTGAAATATATGATTTTTCTAGTTCTATAATTGAAGGTGGAGAATTTTAATTTATAACAATTAACACTTATGTCGTTGAGTTATTGAGTAAAAAAAATATATTATCAATATATTCGTGACATAAATCGTGTATACAAACCTTTTCGTAGGTTGATAAATGTTTGACGCACCCCAAATTACTTGGATCAACATTTACATATTCTCCTTTGCAACTAATTGTCAAGGACTGTTCATGAATTCAAAGTTACAAAATTAGTTCAAATTCTCTCCTTCTTAATTTTGTGTACGTTTTTCTTATCTTTTGTAAAATCTATTTATATATTACCTCGAACAATTCTGCAGAGATGAGAGACAACCTATATGCATAAAGAATCCGATAGTTTTCTATTGTGTTAGATATAGTAAGAGGATTTCCCATTATGTATCCCTGTTATAAAAAAAAGAATGTACATTAAAGTTATTAAAAGTGTAATTAATTAATAAATGGCGAGAGAAAAAAAAAACCCTTTAATCACGAACCTGAAGATTTATATTGGGAAAAGCATGTTTATTTCCTTTGACATTTGTCAAAAAACAAGTTAGAAATAGTGCAATCTATTCATTAAATAGCCATAACATAAATCATACAGATATTATACTTTTATACCTTCTGAGATGGCTTGAGTGAGAGGTGGAATAATCATACCAGAATAAGAATCTCCACCAACATAAAATGGATTTGATATAAACTCCGGATGCTTTGCCAACCACTTCAAAGCTCCCAGTGATGTTTCATTTTTGTAAGAAATTAAGAATAAAATATAAAAATGAAAAGCAAACCCAATGATCTTCCATAGTTAATAATAACGAATATTTTGTAAATTATAAATTTAGCTAGATAATAGTTAGAATATAATTTGTATAATTTTAAATTTTAAAATTTAGTTCTCATGAAGTTACAACTAGAAATTAGTCTCTATCATTTGTTAAAACTAAAAAATTAATCATTGTAATTATTATTTTTTGACGAATTAAATATGTGAAAGTTAATTATAGTAATGGCACAAATTAAGTGATTGATTAATCAAAAAAAGTTAACTCTTTTACACATGTACATAGCCACCTAGATATATTTAATTCACACCAAGGGACTAAATAGTAGATTTTTGAAGGTATATAAACTAAATTTAACTTTCATCAAAATTATAATTTACCTTAGCGAAGTTTAATCAAAATGGTGAAAGATAAACTTAAAATTTTCATATGATCGTATAAAACATGTACCTTTTGCAAGAATTGATGATTTTGTTCAACTTGTAGTATATCTCCGTTTTTAGTACCGTGTGAAGTTTTACTATATGAAAATCCGGTGCCCACCGGCGCATCTATAAACAGAATATTGGCTTTCTGGCATATACCATAATTATTAAAGGTTAGTCTTTCCCAAATAAGATATATAATCTTCATTAGGTGGTTAAAGCTAAAAAAAACAATTATTACCTTCGTCCATGTATGAGGATTTAAGACTAATTGAGGCACACCTCCATCATAGGGCTCTACCTTGAAATTTACTGGACCTTTCAACAAATACAATACAATTAGAATTTTTCTTATTTTCGTTCGTAAACTTTCAAATGCTTAATTTTGATTCTTCCACTATAAATAGGAAAATTATATAGATAGCAATTTTTAAGCTCCATTTATAAGATTTTTTCTTAAATATTTTGTTTATAAAAAACTTTGATTTCATTTGTTTTAAAATTCTCATCTTAGGCATTTCTTCGTATCAGTCCGTAAACTAATTGAAAGCTATGGGTTGAATACAAATACTACCCTACTTTTATACCATATATGAAATATTTTTTTAAAAGAATGATATTTTTGGGGGGTTTTTTTTTTGTTATTGATAACTCTCAAGAAGTGAGAGTTAAGAGTAGCTTGGTTGCCTGATTCATGATAAAAAAAATTCTTTAAACGAAAAGGTTTTAAAGAAAATTTCGCTGCACATAAACATTCACCAGCGAAACACCACGAATGTGTGAAAAAGCTATCTGACTATCAGTTCGCTAAATTTTAGGCTAAAAAGGAGAATTTGATACTTGCTCTTGCTTTGCAGGTAGCCAAGTGTGAAGCGAAAAGAAGGCGGAGACCCCCGAGACGAAGCAAGTGCACAAGAAGCGAACCGTAGAAGTGCCCTCAAGGTGATTAGCGAAGACCCCTATTGTCAAGCAATCCGATGAAGAAAGAAAATATACGGGAACACGTGGAAGGATCGGGTGAGCTAAGAGTTAATCTCAGCTATTGAGGCATGTCGCCTCTAATACACCAGACACAGCACACTAAGGAGCAGAAAAGGCCAGAAATCAGCAGCTTTTGCAGAAGGCGATCGTGGAGCAGGTCTTTGAGCAGAAAATGTTGGGAGACCTATTTAAAGCGAGCATCGCCTCAAGAAATGGGTTCGATCATTCTACTTCACCATTTTTGCTACATTCTCTTTTACTCATTTTGAGAGCCTTGTATTTCCCAGTTTCGTATCAAGTTTCTTAGTTTTTCTTTGTTGTAGCTGTCAGAGCGGTTTTGCCGAGCAGTAGGAATTAGCTAATTAGGATAGCTTAGCATGCAGACGTTGTTGCTTTTGGCCGAATTTGCACCAGAGTTCAATACATTCGAAATCTCGGCGATTTAACTTATTATTGTGTCTTCTCTTCTCTGTTTTTCATATTGTTGTTTATCTTGAACCGTTGATTACGCATGTTTAACATTTATTTAGTCAATCCATCCATATCATTAACTATGCATAGCTAAACTTGTTGTCAAAAGGTTTTTGGGAAGTAGGGAATTCGCATAAGCGAAGGAATAGGCGAATTGAACGAGTTATGCATGCTAAACCTATTTCACATACATTGCATTGCTAACCCTCTTTATGAACTCTGTGATAAGTCGAGAGAGTTAAAGCAGAGCGAACCTGCATGTATAACCTCAGGAATTACGAACACTTAGAGATAAGGTTCGCCTGAGACTAAATTGATCAAATAGTTGTTTGAATTCGAGAGAATCAAACTAGGAGCTCGAGAGAGTCAGCAACCAGAGTCTAAGAGGACCCATGGGAAAGTGTTAATGTTCGTCTTCGCTAGTTCTTCGCCCAAGCGAATCCCTGTAAACCTTAAACCCTTTTGATATTTATTCCTCATGTTATCACTTTTCCTTGCAAATCTACTATAGCTAGACTCAATCCAACTGACTCTCGTAGCAAAGTGAACAACGAAATACGAAAAATCTTTGGGGAGATGACCTTTTCTTATTAAAGCTTACTGCAACACGACTGTGTATACTTGCAAAATTTTTGAAATTGACATACACACCTACTTCGCTCGCTTGGATAGAAGTCATCTCTTTTCCACGTCATTATTATTTTCTAAATTTGTGTGATTGGAATTCTGCAGTTATATGTGTAAAATCCTTTTTAAAATAAGAGTAAAATATTATATATTTTTCTCTCTTAATTATTATTATTAGGTCATTGGAGGTCAATTAATGCCCTTGTTGGCTTCACTCTCCTTATTTGAATCATTTCTATTAAAAAGGAATCTTAATGGTTTATGAGATGGGATTTTTGGAACAAAAATCAAAATATGAAATTAAACTAAGTTTCTTACCAAAAGACAACCATTTTGTTTTTTAATCTTATATATTTCTTAATCATATTAAGACGGATGAGTGGAATATAAATAAGAAAGATAAAAGTGAAATAAAATCAAAGGTAAAATTGTATTATACCAATTTCAAGGAAGAATCCAGAGAGAGCAGAGCAGCCAGGACCTCCAATATACCATGTCATTAGCGGATCCGTCTGAGGATTTCGTTGGGATTTCACAAAGTAATAAAACAATTGAATTTCTTCTGAATCTCCTACACCCACATACCTGTTCTAAAAAATCTCAATTTGTATATTTAAATATAAATCGAAACGCCAACAACAACAGCAGTTCAACTGTATCAATACACACCCAATAACTATTAGAAAAGAATAAAATAAATTAAAATTCAATTTTATAATCATCTGATTTTTTATTTTTTTAATGAATTTAAATTTTTATTTATTCAAATTCTCTATCAACTTTAAATTCTCGAAGTTTTCATTTGGTTTACCTTTCCTCTTGTTTGGTTGATCTCATGTTAACATTATCCACATCTAAATCTCAAAAACTCAAAAAATGTTTATAAAACCAAATTTCATTACACCAAAAAAATATTTAGAATGCATGGAGGAAGATGGAAAGAAATTGAAAGGAATTGAGAGAGGTTGTGATGTACTAAGAACAAATTTAAGGGTATGTTTGAGCCCACGTTTATGTAAACGGTCAGATTAGTTATAATAACTCAACTGATATTTGCCCAATCGTTTATTATAAACGGTAGTTACCTAAACATGTGTGTCCGTTTATCTAAACCTACGTGCCCTTTTATCTAAACCTAACATATATTATTTTGTTACATAACCAGTCCTTCAAACACCGTATATCATAATCTCTATTATAATAACTTGTCCCTCAAACACCATTTATAATAATCCAACGTTTACCATAACTCACCGTTTATCCTAACATTTCATCTATCATAACCAAACCGATGCTTCAAACATACCCTAAGATTAAAATCTCTTTCTCTCCTCTCCTCTCTCCCAACCTCTAAATCCAGTCACATTTCAATTATTTAAAAAATAAGACAGATCATAACCTTGAAATTTAAAACAATCTGCCTTCATCCTTTTTCTCTTCTCAACTCTTTCCCTCCTCAAATCCTCTATAAAATCTGCCATTCCTTCTTTTTCTATTTTACAGTTCCTAACTTCTTGATATTCATATTTCTTCATCAAACTGGTTTTGTCCTCTGTTTTCATAAAAAAAAAAGGCTACAAATTCACTCTCTCAACGGCCACCAATTAGTCCTCTCTCCTTTTTCAGTGAAGGTTTAGACAAGTTTTGGTTTCCCCACCGCAGGGCTCTGTTCCCACAACCCATATCCCTCTCACCTCTCACTTTCTTCCACACACTTTTCTACGAAACTCACCCACACAAAGCAATCTTTTTCTTTAGATGAAGACTGAATAGTTGAAAGTTAAAAGGACTAAAATAAAACAAAAATAATAATTTATAGACTAAAATTAGACTTTTTGAAACTAAGTTAAACAGGCTCCTTCCATAATCATTTTATTTTTCATTTTTTGTTTTTGTAAAATTTGTTTTTGTTTTTGAAATTTGGTCAGTACACTATTTTCTCAACGAAATGTAGATACATTACACGAAAGAAAGAACACATGGTAAAAAATTTAAGTAGAAATAAACTTAAATTTTATAGATCAAAAACAAAAAATTAAATAATGTTAAACAACATATTATTTAGCAGTTTACTTGCTTATTTCTAATATTGTATTTTTACTATTTTGTCCTTGGTCCTCCTTTCTTGGTTCATGACCTAGCTATTTAAAGCTTATTTTGTCTCTGTTGTATTTTGAGACAGTATTAAGAAATACACAGCTGCTGCCTCCTTTCTTCAAGGCTTCCTTTTACTTTCATGGTATCAGATATACCAGGTTTATCTTGAAAATGACAACTATCCCATCGTCTTCCTCAAGCTTAGGGAACTCCCCTAACCAAACTCCAAATCCCCCTCCTCAAAACACTCAGTCCCCAACTACTCTTCCTCCATTTCCACCTAATTTGGGTCCTCGACAAATACCGACGCCACAACCCGGATATTATCAACCCTTTGCTTCTCCATCTTTTTCGAGTCCCAGACCCAACTTTGGCTCTTATCAGCAGCAGCTGCCCACCCCGGTTTTTCCACCAACCATATTCCCACCACAAATTCCCAATGTTTCTCATTCCTTCCCTATCAAGCTTAATGACTCCAACTACCTACTGTGGAAAAACCAAATCCTAAATGTTGCATACTCCCTTCGTCTAGAAGGATTTATAAATGGAGCAATCCCACCTCCACCTCAATATCTAGACAATCTTCAACATCATATGAATCCAGAATTTGCGATTTGGGAGCAATACAATAGAACAGTAATGACCTGGTTCTATTCCTCCTTAACGGAAGAAAAAGTTAGTGAGATTGTTTCCCTTAACACTGCCCGTGATATATGGGAGTCATTGCGCCGATCATACGAGTCCACATCTACCTCTCGAATCCTCCATGCAAGTCTCGGATCCAACGCATCAAGAAAGACGCCAGTGTCTATTCCAAAATTTTTGGCAAAGATAAAGGAAATAGCCGATAAACTTGCTTCAATCGGCGAACCAGTTCCGCTGAAAGATCACATATCCTACATCCTTGAAGGGCTTGGACCGGAATATAATCCTTTTGTTACTTCTATCCAGCATCGGTCTGACATACCGACAATAGAAGATGTTCGGGCACTACTGTTGAGCTACGAGTATCGGTTAGAACGTCAAACTTCAGTTGATCAATTAAATGTGCTTCAAGCTAACTTTGCAGGTTTTAAAGTTCAGGGTTCTCCATCGTCTAAACGTGGTGGTCGGTCCAACACTTACTCTCACCGAGGCTCAACCTCCTCCTCTTCGGCCAACCCTACAAAGACCACAATCCAATCGCCTACTCCTCTTGTTCGTTTCCCCCCTCCCCCTCCGCCACCAAACCCCAATTCGGATGTCCTTCAGTGCCAAATATGTAACCGTGAGGGTCATAGTGCTTTCTCGTGTTACTATCGAGCTAACCTTAACTACCAACCTCCTGTTCGATCCAACCAACAGCCTCGAGCTCTCTTGACCAATGCTTCCGCCCCACCAAACTCTATCCCACCTCTTTCAATACCAGATGAAGCCTGGTATATGGACTCAGGCGCTACTAATCACTTAACTCCTGACTTCAACTCGCTTTCGAACCCCATTACCTATAATGGAGCTGACCAAGTGACTATGGGCAACGGTATGTCTATTCCCATTTCATCTATCGGTTCAGTATCCCTTAATTCTAATACTCATTTACCTGTCACGCTTCATAATGTTCTTCATGCTCCTCATATATCACACAAACTCATTAGCATCTCTAAGTTGTGTCAACAAAATAGGGCATCTGTTGAATTTTACCCAACTTATTTTCTTGTGAAGGATCTCTCAACGAAGAAGCTTCTCCTTCGGGGCATTCTTGAAAATGGTCTATATAAGCTTGGGTCACCTACTTCCACAAATTCGAAGTGTTCAACTCCTCTAGATGCAACTGTTTTCCTTTCCACAAAATCATCTTCAATATGGCATGCTCGTTTAGGACACCCATCTTTTGAAGTTATAAGACAAGTTTTTGATATATGTAAATGGGGTAAACCACCCAAATATGATTTTCATGTGTGTTCTTCATGCCAAAAGGCTAAGAGCCATAGACTATCTTTTGAATTAAGTAATAGAAAAGCTTCATTTCCGTTTGAAATTGTGCATTCAGATGTATGGGGACCATCCCCTGTTGATGCAATTAATGGAGCAAAATATTTTCTCTTATTTGTTGATGATTTCACCCGTTACACATGGCTTTATTTATTGAAGACAAAGGATCAAGTTTTCTCCACATATCTTCAATTTCAAGCAATGATCAAAACTCAATTTAATTGTGGAATAAAATCTTTACAATCAGATTGGGGTGGTGAATTTCGAAGTCTTGCATCATATTTAAAACAACATGGCATTTTACACCGGATTTCTTGTCCTTACACGCCACAACAAAATGGGACGAGTTGAGCGAAAAAATCGACATATTGTGGAAGTCGGCCTCTCGTTAATGGCTCATTCAAGTGTTCCTCTCCAATTTTGGCCTTTTGCTTTTCAGACAGCTGTTTACTTAATCAATAGGACTCCTTCTCGTGTTCTAGACAATCAATCTCCTTATTTTATTCTATACAAATCTCAGCCAAATTATCAATTAATCAAAATTTTTGGTTGCTCTTGCTTCCCTTTTTTAAGGCCTTACAATGATCACAAGCTCCAATTTAGGTCCACTGAATGTGTTCTCTTAGGTTTTAGCTCAACTCACAAGGGATACTTATGTTTTGATAATTTTTCTGGCCGTCTTTATGTTACTCGTCATGTTATTTTTAGTGAGGAGGAATTCCCTTTTTCAAGAACTCAACATGTTTCTCCATCTATTAAACAAACATTTCCTGATTTTTTCTTAGCTCCACCAATCTCTTACACTAATGCCTTAAGGTCAATTGGTCAGCACCATTTACATGGTCCTCAGCCTAATACTGCAACACCCATAAATCAACCATCTTTTCCTCCTGCCATGTCTGACTCTATTCCCCACCACCCCATGTCCACACCAACCTCTGTAGAGCCAATCCTTGCGTCTCCTACCTTCTCTCCTCCAATCCAACAGCCAATTGAGTCACCCGCTGGATCCATGCCACGTGTCCAACCTCAACCCACTACTCATCATCTAGACCACTCGTCAAACCCTCTTCCACGTTCCACCCCCTTACCGAATGCTGTTCAACCCATTGTTACTGGCCCCACTCCCATCCATTCTGACCCCACCCCATCATTGCATCCTTTTAACCCCTCCATAGCCGAACCCATTCTCCAAAATGCCCACCAAATTAATCCACCATTTCCATTACAAACCTCCATCACCAATGCCCACCCCATGATAACCAGATCTAAAGCTGGTGTGTTTAAACCAAAGGCCTGGACCTCATCTATATGTCCCAATCCAGCGTTAACCGAACCCACATCTTATAAAAAGGCGATGGAATGCCCTGAATGGAAAGATGCAATGGATAGCGAGTTTCACGCCCTCATTCATAATGACACTTGGACTCTTGTTCCTCTTCCTGCTGGCTGTCGTCCGGTTGGTTGTAAATGGGTTTTTCGCCTAAAACTTCAGCCCAATGGATCCATTGATAAGCACAAGGCGCGTCTAGTAGCAAAAGGGTTCACGCAAACATTTGGTCTTGATTATTTTGAAACTTTCAGCCCCGTCGTTAAACCCTCAACGGTTCGTATCATTTTATCTTTAGCTATTAGTTTCAAATGGCCAATTCAACAACTTGATGTCAATAATGCGTTCCTCAATGGTGATCTCAATGAAGAGGTTTTCATGTCCCAACCGCCAGGCTATATAAATAATGCCAATCCAACTTATGTTTGCAAATTGAACAAAGCTATATATGGGTTGAAGCAAAGTCCTCGGGCTTGGTTTATGAAACTCAGCTCTTGCTTACTACAATGGAACTTTCAGCCATCAAAGTCAGACACCTCTATGTTTTTTTTTCGAGATCGCAGTGATGTGGTAATTTTACTCATTTATGTTGATGATATTATCGTAACTGGCAGCAACCCGTGTTTACTTCGTTCTTTAATTGATCGTTTAAGTATGCAGTTCAAGTTAAAGGAATTAGGTTCTTTATCCTACTTTTTGGGTATACAAGCTGTTTTCTCTAATGGTGATCTACATTTGTCGCAAGAAAGGTATATTCGCGATATTTTATATAAGTCAAACATGCTGGATTGTAAAGAAGTATCAACTCCTATGGCATTCGGATGTTCATTATCTGTTAATGATGGTCAATTACTTGAAAATCAAACTGCATATCGTAGCCTAGTTGGCGCTTTGCAATATTGCACGATCACTCGCCCTGATATATCATTTGCTGTCAACAAGGTCTGTCAGTTTCTTCACGCTCCTACAACCTCACATTGGCTTGCCGTTAAACGCATTTTGCGTTATTTGAAGGGCACAATGCATTATGGATTGTGTTTTGTGCCGTCATCTCTTGACATTATATGTTACACGGATGCTGATTGGGCAAGTTGTCCTGATGATCGTCGAAGCACTGGTGGTTATTGCACATTTCTTGGTAACAATCTTATATCTTGGTCTTCTTCCAAACAAAAAAACTGTTTCTCGATCAAGCGCTGAAAGCGAATATAGAGCTCTTGCAAATGGAGCTGCTGAATTATTATGGGTGACCTCTATGCTGTCTGAGCTTGGTTTCTCTTCTCCATCAGTCCCATCTCTTCTTTGTGATAATATTAGTGCAACCTACCTAGCAGCCAACCCCGTCCTTCATCAGCGTACAAAACATATAGAAATTGACCTTCATTTTGTTCGGGAGCGAATTTTGCAACGTAAACTGGCGGTCACATTTGTTCCTTCCGAGGATCAATTAGCCGATATATTGACAAAACCTTTGCCCTCCAGTCGTTATCGAAGTCTGCGAACCAAGCTCTCCGTTCTCTACAGCCCATTTCGCTTGCGGGGGGATGTTAAACAACATATTATTTAGCAGTTTACTTGCTTATTTCTAATATTGTATTTTTACTATTTTGTCCTTGGTCCTCCTTTCTTGGTTCATGACCTAGCTATTTAAAGCTTATTTTGTCTCTGTTGTATTTTGAGACAGTATTAAGAAATACACAGCTGCTGCCTCCTTTCTTCAAGGCTTCCTTTTACTTTCAAATAATTATCAAATCAGACCTAAACTATTTGATTAGTTAAATTTACTATAATATTTAGGTTAGTCAAATTTGACTGATTTAATAAGTTAAAAAAGAAATTAAAATTTTAAAACATGATAATCATGAGACATAATCTAAATTACTAACCCAGTTTCCAATTCGAATGGAAGAGGACCTGGGAATCCAGGCAGATACTTCACCTTCCACGATGATGATGCCGCAGCGGCGACAGAGATCACTTGAAGACGAAGAAGGAAGAAAACAAAGGACCTGAAAGCTGCCGGAGAAGCCATCGGAGAAATGCAGAACAGAACTTAATTAGAATGGCCTCCACGAACTTCTATTATATTATTGATGGTACTGTGAAATATGGACCACAAACTCAAACAACCAAATTAAGTATGTTGATGTGACTCAGTGAAAAGTAGACAGAAATTCTAGCTATGATAGCCCCAAAAGAAAAATCAATTGTTCACTTTTCACCCAAATTTTTCTTTACATTTTTTGGATTTTCTAGTGTGAGTTTATTTTGAGAAGAGATGAGATAAAATTTATAACTAAAATTTATTATGATAAAATAATGTATTTCTTTTTAATATTGACAATATGTATATCGTTTTATTATTAAAACAACAATTAAATTTAAATAATTTATACACACTCAATTTTTATTTTTATTAAACTTGAAAATATTTTTTTTTACCGTAATAAACTTTAAAATATTGAACGTATTTTGTTCGTTAAAAAATGATATCTAAATTTTGGTCCCCACTATTAAGATACACTTTAAACTAATAGTAGGAATAGATCTATAATAAAAATTTCAAAGTGTAAATTAATTTAAATAATTTTGAGAGTTTTGCTTGTATATACAAAAAACAACTATATAAGTTTTAAGACTTATAAGAGTAACATAAGAATTAAGATCTATTTTATATTAAAAAAATAATAAATTCCAAAATTTTATTATCTTACTTACATATAATAATTACTATCAACATGTTATCGAGTTCACTTTTAACTAAAAATCAACAACAAATTAAAAAATTTATGGGTGTATATGATTCCTTAGAATAATAAGATAAATATGTTTAATTTACTATTACTTATTAATTAGTATATTTTTTTATTGACAATTTTTTAATATTGGGTAAATATGAATATGAATGTATAAAATGTATAATAAAATAGTTTTTTTTTTAATAAAATAAAAGTTGTTATCAAGATTTTATAATGACTAGTTTAACCAAATAATTTTATTTTTAATTCATTATTTTTTAACAAATAGAATCTTGGTATTTTTTAAAATGTGTTTTTATTATTTAAGTCTAACAAATTTTTTGAAAAAAAAGTTATTAATGATCTATTAATATTTTATATTAGTCAAACTTTATTTTGTGGTGTAAAATTTTTTCTCATTATTATTATTTTAATTAAAAAATTTTTTGAGAACTTTAATTAAACAATATTTAGGTGTAAAAGATTTAAAATTTGACCTCATAATTATTATAGCGTACTTAATATCATTGAAGCTCGGTTTATTTTTAATATAAAAATTAATATGATCAATGGTGGTATAATATTAATTTTATATTGCTTACCTTTTATTTACGATAGTGGTTATATTTACATACTTATATCAATAGCTAAATATTTTAGTATAATTTTTTCAAAAAAAAGAAAAAAGATTGAGAATAATTTTATTGTTAAAAAACATAAGAAATTTTTTTAAAAAAAAATCTGATACCCTAACATCTCATCTGCTCTAAACAAGATTTTTGTGTCATCTCATTTGTCTGAACTCCAAATAAGTTTGTCTACTATTAATATTTCATCTTTTCTAATCTCCTAAAACAATTTAATCCTTCAACTCCAATCATTATCGAATTCATAATGATAATAATAACTCTTATTAATTGGCATACTAAAGTTAAGAGAGTAGTTAAAGGCCATGTGTTGGTCTTTTGACAATACATTTCTTATCTCATTGGGAGTTGTGTGCACATGGACAAATGAGAAAGGAAAAATAATAAATGTTATTTTTCTTTTTTGTTTTGACCATTGTGTACCTATAAAGTACAGACACGCGACACAGATATAAATATGATAGGGTATAAATAAATGATATACCATTTTTATAAAACTATGACGTTTTTTTAGAAAATCAGAATACGCTAATTTTTATAAAAGTAAATAGGTAAATTTAGCATAAAATATTAAATAGTCTATTAAAAAGTATATAATGTCAAGTTAAATACCATGGATGCCGGCTAGGCATGCCCAGTAAGAGGTAGTGGCCGACAAGTATTTTATAAAATGAGGATGGATTACTTTTTATAAAGAAAATGGAAAGATGGCTAATTCTTTGTAATAAATGAAAGTGACCAACTTTTTTTTTCTTCACCTTTTTATTATTTATTTTACTATAATATTAATTCTTTTGGGTTTGAGCTTGAATTTGGCTTAAAGACCACATATATTTACAATGTGTTCGAAGTGTGTCCAATTATTAAAAAAGTAAGGACACGTAAAGACCATATTGCATGTCGGACACATATCCAAGAGGTATTTGGAAGAATACGTGTCTGATACGTATCCGACACAGATTCTTTCCCCCATTTTGAAGCATCTGTATTTCAAAGTTGTTCAATTCGTGGTAGAATTAAAACATCAAAATGGGGTTTTTATTTTTAAAAAAGTGTTTGGATGAAAAGTTGTAGATAAGTTAGTAGAGAGTTTAAAATCATAGCTTGAATGTTGTCATTGGTAGAAGGGTTAAAATAAAAGTGGGTTTGGATGTTTGTAGGGAAGTTGTTGAAATTTTTTGTTATTTATGAATGATGTGACATTGTTGAATTATTTAATAAAAATAATTTATTTTTATTTATTTATTATTTAAAATCTCAAATATTATATTTATGGTTAAAACTTTCTTTACCAATATTACTTCATTTATTTTTCTTTTTCTTTTATTTTTTTTAATTTCAACATTTTTATTTTACTTTATATTTTAAAAATCATATAAAAATTTTGCAAAATTAACTAACTGTTTTAATGATAATGAGTGAATTAATAATGAGTACAAAAAATAAATTTTAAAATTAAAACAAAATGAATTATAAAATTACCATTAATTTCAAATTATAAAATATATTTTGAAAATAAGATATTAGGTAAATAAATTCCTATTAATTAGTTCAAACTTAATGATAATCAATAGATGGAAAAATATTTTAAAAAATTTAAACAAAAAATAAAATTGTTAAAATTTTATAAACAAAATATAAAATTAATTATGAAATTACAATTAATTTTAAATTATGAAATATACTTCTAACCTATGGAATCGGTTATAAAATTATTGCTAATTTTAAATTTCAAAAAATATGTTTTACAATATTTTATTGGGTAAGAAAAAATAATTTTCAATTATTATTTGAAAAAATATTAGGTAAAAATTATTCGGTAGATAAAAGTATAAATAAAAAAAATAAAATTCATTAAAAAAGAACTACAAGTTTAAAATTAAAAAATATATTTAATTATAAAAGTGAAAAAATAATTTCAAATTTCAAATTTCAAATTAAAATTAAAATTTAAAAAAGAAAAGAAAAAGATGTGCTATTTTAACCTTCATTTTGGTGGAGGAATTAATTTAACTCCTCCACCAAAATGATGGTAGTTATTTTTAAACCCAACAATCAAACACCTTCTATGATAGGAGCAGTAACATCCAAGCAAGAGGTAAGAGAGAAAATTTGTGGGTTTTGTCCCATTTGAACTTGGCTTCACACAAGAAAGGAAGAGTGTGTTTCTTCCTCTACACTTTGTTTTTAGCTCTTTTAGCCAATTGTTATGAAAACGGAAATCAACAATCATTCGAATGATAAAGAAATGTGAGAAAAAAAGAACGAACACATAAAAATTTACATGATTCACTAACGTAGTGTTAGCTAGTCTACAGGAAGAGAGGAGGCAATATTTTATTAAGGAGAGGCGAACAAATACAGATTACAGAATGAATGTCATTATATGACTAGAGTTTAATTCGAGTTTATATATGCACTCTCATTAAATCCTATTACAAAATGTGTAAGCATTAAACAGAATGTGGTACCCTAGTACACACGAAACATACAACATAATGCGGAAGTGTTAGCGCTGCGGAGTGCGAAAGCTGTTGTGCTAAGTGCATGCGCTGCTATGCGGGAAGCGTATGCAATGCGAAAAGCATTTACGCAACAGGGGCGTTGCCCCCACACCCCCACTCGCTGATCGGGCTGCGAGACCCTCGACTACTAATCGTAAGGCATTAATGCGTTCAAAGCATATCTTTAACACCAATTGTAAGAGCTCATTTGATAAAGAGTTTTCTCCTCTTTCATGACTATTTGCATCAGTTGAAGAAGTACTCTTATTGGACTTGGAGATTTGTGCTTAAACAAAATGGTGGGTTTTGTTTTCGTTTTGAGCTAGAAAGTTCAGTAGTTGTTGAAAAAAGTTTCGGCCTCTTCTTCGAGTGGCAAGGAGGACGTTATACAGAAGTTTGTCTTCTTTCCGATATGCTCCCTTTATCCATTGAGATTGTATATTTGAGTTTGAGTTTTTTCATCTCCTCTTGTTTATGTTTATGCTCTTGATGACATTGAAGCTAATAGAAGTTTGATCTTGCCTTGTAAAGTGGAGGTAGTCCACATTGGTCGAACCACTACACATATTGTGTCAATTTTCTATTATCACTCTATTTGTTTTAGGCATTGTAATTTATTCTTACTTAATGTGGTTATTAATAAAATGATCTATTGATTATTAAAAAGATCTTACTTAGTGGTGAAGCTAATTTTTGACAACATCAAACAACTATTATTACCTACATAAAAATTAATTTTAATTGATTTTTTTTTATAAATTTCTCTAACATCTAAAAATTATAAAATCAGACGATATGTTTTATGACGAGACATATGTAAATTGGCCTAATCAATTACATATATCATATATGTTCAAAGAAATATCTCAAAAGTACTTATATAATATATGCCTAGTTAGTTAAATACATAGACATTTTTTATAAGAATCTTTTATCGGAGTATCACTATAGAATTAATTTATATCTATGTTTATGGATTAAAACCTCCATTTGGATTCATTTGAGATGGAGAGATATCCAACCACCATTTAAGCATTTTTAGAAGTTCTTCTTCCATGACAGTTATGAATAGTGAATGTAAACTAATTCTTTAATTACTTAATTTCAATGTATTGTTATTTTTCTCCATCTTCTTCTTTACTTTGACTGGTTCATCATTTGGTTTCTATTGTTTGGAAGAAATTGGATTTGAAAATTGCTGCAAAGAGGATCAAGTACACAAATCCCCTTGTTTTGACTTGAACTGTTATAAACATTCCAAGATCACTTACCCACATATATAGGTTCGATTCTATATGAATATGACTCTAAAATTGAATTATCATACAAACATTGAATTTGGAAATAAAATGGTAGCAACTTTAAAACATTCGAGTAACATAAACTAAGGTATAGAGAAGAGAAAAATGAATACGGCGTTGTAAATGGTTTCATATGTATGCCCTACTTCACAGTTCCCAAGTATTTAACTTGAGCGAGTCAATATTATTAAAGAAATGATTACAAAAAAATTTATGTAAATAGTAGAACATAGACTATTTCAACAATACATTGAGAGACTAACTATAGAGAACCAAATTTCCCTTATTTGGAATTTGGGAAAATCCCAAGATTTGACACACCACCTTCTCTTGTTGATCTTCAACTTCACAAGTCTTTCCAACAAGAAAACCCAAAAAGATCCTTTGAAACACTCCCAAAAACTTTTACTTCAGTCTCAATCCAAAACCCCACAAATGAAAGTGAAGAAAAGTGGAGCAATGCGAAGAAAGAGGGGAGGATTTTCCTCTCATTTGATTTCTCTCTCTTCCTTTGATTGCCAAATTCCAAATATGCCACCCTTTACTCATTTTGATTCTCTCTATTTTTTAATTGCAAAAATAACTTCAAAAAACTCAATACTAATCTCTCAATCTCTTATGCATATGAACAAAATGCTTAGGTGATTTTAGTTGCAAACCGTTATATTTATAATAAGTGAGGAGAGTACCTATGGATTAAAATGGGAGTGTCCACATCTGAAACTAATTTCTAATTAATTTTTAAACTCAAGCATTAGTCATTTGATGTTTAATTAAATGAAACCCCTAATTAAAATTAGGCCATATTTAACAATTTCCACTTTGGCATTTTAGTGTTTTTTCGAGCTTGCCCCATAAAGTAGGTGTCGTTTTTTCTACTCTTACTTGGCGTATGATGGAATCTAACCAGTGGAAAATTATTAAGTTATGAGAGATTTTATCCATCTCAAAATGTTAGTCATTTGTTATGATCTCGGGAATTTCCTTCTTCTCCGCGATGGCATAGTCCACCTTTTGTTGTGGAAGAACGGCTAGCATTTTGATCTTCCATAGACCAAAATTTCCTTTTCCATCATATTTCTCTACCTCGATTTTAGAAGTCATCCTAAGAAAATCAAAGACAAGAATTGATAGCAATATACTTGATAACTCTCAAGAATTGAGAGTTAATTGGCTAAGAAAAATTGAGAGATCAAGATTAAAAGTTATGATCTTTTGTTCGACGCCGTCTTTACACCCAGCTACACTGGAGAGTTTTGTCGGAGCTTAACCGTCCTAAGCTTTATTACTTTTTTTCCAGTGTTTCTATTCAAGTTTATTTTTGTTCATTTTCTTATTTATTCACTTCTTAGTTCAATTTACTTGTATTCGATTCTGTTCCTATTTATGATTTTAATGGAATTCTTTACTCTCATTGCTTTGCATTTTTATTACTTAATTAGTAGCTAAATTCATAGTCAGAAAGAATTAAGTATGACAGATACCTTAACGTATGAAATTAGGGAGGTGTGAATTATAACTCCATGCTGAGTTTAATCTGGATGCACTTTGTCTGATCAACTCATTGCATTAACTTATTTCGCTTCAAAAGAAAAGAGATAAGCGATGTCACATGTATATATTAGGTTTGTAATTTTTTCGCTCACAATTTGAATAACACTTAGAGATAAGGTATTATTAGTGTTGTTCACTCGATAGATATTTCAAATGTTAGAGCTCGAGAGAGTACGAGAGTTAACAGTAATTTGTGTTTCACCAATTTATCTCTCGACAACGAACTATTTAAACTTTTAATGTCCTTCTGATTCTAATCGATTCTTGTTATTATTCATTCATAAACTTGGGTAAACCTACAATTTCTGCACTCATTTTAACTGCACACAAAAAAAAAATAATGCTTATCCATCGATCCACTCTTACAATTAAGTCTAAAGGGAGTAGACATTAAATCCGTGTGGAGACAATCTTACTCATTTAAACTTGCTACAACAAAACTGTCTTGCACAATCAAAGTAGGAAGAGTGAAGAGTACATTGAATTACTTCGCTGACACGAAGGTGAAGTGAAACAATATTCACTACTTTGCACAAAACAATACTATTAAAAAAAAATTATTTTAAAAACAATAAAAGAATAAGAATCTAAGTATTCTTGAATCTTTATTATCATACAAATAAAGAATTTAACAATAAAAGAATACAAGATGCATCTCTTAAAGACATAAGTGAGGTGAGTACACATGGATTAAAATAAGAGTGTCCACATCTAAAACTAATTTCCAATTAATTTTAAAACCCAATCACTATTAATTATTTATTAATTTAATGATGTTTAATTAAGTGATACCACTCATTAAAGTTTATGTCATATTTAACAAATAAAATAAAGGAAAATATTAAATTTAAAAAAAAAACTCATATATATATATATATATATATCTTTTAGAAAAAAAACTCCTATATATTTTTATTTTAGAGAAGTTGACAAACTATATTTTTATTTGGGATTTGGTGTTAGGGAAGAAAAGAGAATTCCCAACTCCATTTTTATTTGGGATTTGGTGTTGAGGGAAGAAAAGAGAATTCCCAACTCCATGTTTATTTTTAGGATATCAACCTCTCTTTAATTCCTCTCCAACCTCTACTCCAACATTATATCAAATCTTTTATCTAATCTTTTAAATGTCACATCAAACCTTTTTCTAATTTTCAACCGTATAATATGATATAAAATATATTTTACCTAATCTTATTAAATATCACATCAAATTTTTTCTAATTTTCAACCACATGATAAAATATAAAATTTATTAAATTTATTACTTAATATAAATATGCAATGATTTATTAAAAAAAATTAAAAAAAATATTTTTACAACATCTCAAGTATTAATCTCCAAACAACTACTTCATATCTATAAATTACTCAACTTCCTCTTTTTCTTCCACTTTCTCTCCTCTCCTCTCCTCTTTTCAACTCCAAAATTCAATCACGCCCTAAAACTATAAATTAAACATGTAATTCAACTTTAATCTTCCCTTCGATTTTTAATTTGATTCTTTTATGGGTGTAATTTGTCTTCCTAATGAAATTTCACCTAGCTTGTACAAGGTTTATACATACGTGAATCTATCTTCCTCTACGTTTGCCTACAAACATTAGAAAGAAGATTCTTTTAATACAAAAACGGTGTAGAGTTTAGCATTATATGCACTTTGGAGCGTCAAATACCACCCCTCTATCTAAACGTTATTTAAAGCTTTTACCAAATCTTTTATAGCTAGAGATGTTCATGAGGAAGGGTGGGCGCGCGCGAACGCTCTAGCATCCCATCTCGTCACTTTTTTTTAACCATATTCTTGCGAAATACAACCTTAAATTTTGTGAAGATAGAGCCATGAGAATTTGAGGGAATTGGATTTATTGAGAAATCATTCTCATTTAATTTTTTTTCAAATCTCAATTCAATCTTTTTTTTTTTTTTTGATAAGTTATCAAATGGTTAACTTTTAATTCTTATTAAAATAATTGTTAATTTTTAATTATAAATAACTATTAGGGTGATATTTAGGGGTTGGGAGAGGAGAGGGAGATATTTCAACCCCTTGTTTATTTATTTATTTTTTTTGTATATCACCTCTTTCAACTTCTCATCTCTTCATCACATCTCATTAAACCTATTTGATCCTATCCAACTTCAAACCAAACCTCACTACAACAAAAAATTAATATAATATAAAAATCTTCTCTCTAAAGCACCAAACTCCAAAAGAAATTTCAACATCTCTTTTTCAAAACAAAAATCTCAAAAAAAAAAGTATCTTAACATGTATTTTTCGAAACACCAATTCCCAAACAAATAATCATCCTTCCAAATCACTTTATCTTCCTCTCCACTTCCTTTTTCTCTTTCTCTTTCACTTCATCTCTTCTTCTCTCATAAATTCAAAATCTAATTACCCAAAAAAATAAAGTATTAAGAACTTTATAATATAATTTGGAGGGTAAAATGTCACCTCTTTGATCGTTACTTTAAATCTTCACCAAATCTTTGGTAAATAGTAACTATTAAAAAACTCTCATGAAATATGAGTTAGTGGCGCAATGATTTCATTATTTGATTGTAAACCGGTTCAACACTAGCGTCATAGGTCTGATCCGAGAATCGGTATTTATCCCTCCCTCTTCCGATATGTACTAAAAAAACTCATGAAATTATTGAAAAAAAATTAAGGTATTAAAAACTTTGTAATCGTTTTTTTATTTCTTAAATTACAACAATTGAGAGTGAGAGACTCGAACTCAAAATCTCTAATCAATGAACATATATTTCTGATGTTGAGCAACTCATGTTAGGCTTGTTGGCTTGCGATCTTATTTTAATAGGATCTCTAACATGTTTGGGCACGGCCAATGGAATTTATACGAGAAATGTGGCCCATTATTACATTCAATGCGCCTCTATTATCCAAGATCGATTTATGAGAAACACCCCGAAGTTCAATCGTTTCTAGGGTTTGATTCTTCTCCTCCGCCCATGATCGTTCAAGCGCCCGCAAGCTCGCCGTGTTCACCGTCCCATCGCCGTCTCCGTATTCAATTTCCGGTTGCTCGTCGAACCCATTTCCGCCGTAATTCAGCGTCTCCGGCGTCCTCACTCCCCCTCCAATTACACAAGTTAAATCCACGCCAGGCGCTTTCAATTGTTCCATGAGAGGTAATATCCGAGATTCGTAGGGGAAAACCCCCTCCCCAAATCCAATATCCTTTAGAAATCGTGGGATTTCATCTGCTGTGTAATTTGAATTCTGGGTTATCACAATCGGGTTCTTGCTTCTGAAGATTTTGGGATTGGGCAGCAGCCATAGATTGCTCTCCGAGCTTCGTTGTTGCGATCTGACTCGCAATGGGTTCACCAGCGGAACGCCGAGTGTGTTCCCTGATGCGAATGTGCGCATCACCTCGACTGAACCACCCCATGGCGCGGACAGGGCCACAAGGTGTTTGATGAAATGTCTACGCCAAGTGGGTGTGTTTCGATTGAGGAATTGGAGGGCGAAAAGACCTCCCAGGCTATGTGTGACCAGTATTACTGGTTTTCCCTCGTTTGAATTGCTTGCCTTTTCGACTAATTCCTTTAGATCGTTTAAGAACTTTGAACCCACTTCGCAGGGGTGCCCTTCTGGAGCTAAACCATGTCGAAAATCATATGGTGCTCCAAACAGAGTCTTGTCTCGCACATACCCAATTTCTTCTAAAGAATTCACCAGGTTGGTCATGTAGTTCGTGATCTTCCTGCATTGGAAGCAACCGCATTCTGTCAAATTATGAACCCTTTTCCTCCATAAGTGCTAGGGGTATACATGGTACTGATCAGGTTGATTAGGTTAGGTTGGATTAGGAGAATCTTGTTGACCAACCAAAACTTTCCTGTTGGTCATTGAGCAAACCTGTCCTAGGTATGTATTTGAAGAATCCAACTCAATAAATGTATTTTTGATTTGGTTGGCTTAGGTTATGGATTATATTTATTTCATTTTTCATCTTCCAAGCCCGCCCATAATCCATGAATATGTAAAAGAAAACAGCTCGAACTCAAAATGTCTTTCTGGTTAGTAAATGCTGCCTACTAATATGCTAAGAAATTATATTGTTAGTTCATCTTATACACATATATACACAATATTATTTTTAGCTCGGCTTGATTTTGTTTGATTCAGCCAAAAATTTGTTAATCCAAGGATGGATCCAACTCAAGTCGTGCATTTTTTTGTACACTCCTAATTAACTTATATGTGAAGATCAGAGAAGAAAGCTTACTTGAGTTTAGGGTCGAGGTAGAGAAGAGACTGGACTGACCCAAACTGTTTGATTCTGGTTTGAATACCAATTCCGTTTCTGTAATCATCCAAATCCTTATCATAATAAAGGGTCATTCGACGAGCAAAGCAATCCGTGTATGGAGCCAAGAGTACCGTGGGGCTGAACCAGAGCCTGAACCATCCTTTGGAGTCCTTCATGATTGGGTTCCACCGGCTGCAAAATAAGCTAGAGGATTGGTAGTCTTTCGTGAGACGGGCTTCCAGTTGGTTCCCGCCCGCACCGGGAATGAGTATGAGAGGGTGAAGGGAATTGGCTGATTCAGACATGTACAGCTGCTGCACCATAGCCATTGAAACTACGGCCATGAACTTCAGGTCTAACCACCCCTTCATCTTCTTTCTTTACTGTTAATTGTCTTTCATTTCGTTCTGGTTCTTGATAAGGTTTGTTTAGCCTGGCTTGGAATTTTATTTTCCAATGGCTTTTTTAACTCTGTGACTTTTTCTTTTGTGGTGCACATGACTTTGCTTCGTCTCATAATTTGTCCTGCAATAGGGACAAATGATATTGATGGCATTGGATGCCCAATAGTAGTTTGATAATTATTTGTTTTTTCCTTTTTTGTTTTAGAAATTTAAATTTAGATTTATTTTAATTTTCTATAGTTTCGTAAACTAAAACAGTGTTCGATTTTTAGATTCTAAATTTTGGTTTGGTTTTTAAAAATATAAGTAAAATGTAGATATAAAGTAATGAAAATTATATGTTGGGTAGCAATTATAGACTTAAATTTCAAAAATTAAAAATTAGATAATATTTCCAAGGGGTGGCCAATGGTTGAAGACTTGGACTATAAAGTAATGAAAATTATTTTAACTATTTCCAAGGGGTGGCCAATGGTTGAAGACTTGGACTTTGAGGGTATGCTCCCCTCAAGGTCTCGAGTTCGAATCTTCCGTGTGATAATATTTCCTGTCTTCGGTGCCTGGCTTAGGGACGCCTGTTTCAAAAAAAAAATTGTTTAATTGCTTATTTCTAATAATTTATTTTTAACTATTCATTTTAAACTCATCTAAATAATTATTCATTTCTAATCACATCCTGATAAGATGTATGCAATTCATTTACAAAAATATCATCCAAACGAATTATTAACTACAATCTCTCTCAAATAATCAAGGAGATATTATTAAAACTCAAATTTTTAACCACTCAAAATAACCTCTAATTTATAATCACTCAAATTAGTCACTTTACTATTCTACATCCGAACTCCTTGTTTGAGATTTACATTTAAAGGTTTTAAAGAGTCAATCATATTGTAGCAACTTCATTGAATAATATACGATGAGGGAATTGTTTCTCAGTGGATGTATTTGGCTGATTTGCAATGTTCATTAATTACTTGTAAAATGGTATGCTGTTTAAATTATACATGATATGATTTTTTTTTTAAAAACTATACATTATATGAGTTTAAAAAACATAAAAAAAACTATACATGATATGAGGTTACTTCAACATTTCTATGCATATTAATTGAGTTTAATGGCATTTTTTAATTCAACAATTGAGTCTAATAACCTAAGTCAAAGGCACGCCCATAAACTATTTTGTGTATAAAGTATAATATTATTCATTATATGTAAATTGATATTCTATGAGATTCAAATATATGAAAGTTTATAAGTTTAAAATAAAATAATTATGTATTTTAAAACGAAATGTCAAAATGAGCATAATTGTGAGAGAGACACTTGCTCTTGGGCAATCTTCCGATTAAAAAATAAATCATCCATGTTTGAGACTCGAAATAAGAATGGAGAGGGACACTTGCCCTATTAGACCATGAACACAAAGTGTCGCCAAATGAATTATGGGTAAAATACCATTTCATATAAATTTCATTTTGGTTCCTCAACTTTCAAAAGTCCAATTTTAGTTCAAATTATCATTTTTGTTCTTTTTTGGTCCCTCAACTTTCATAAGTCCAATTTTGATCCTTCAATTTTTTAAAAAGTTTAAAAGTAATCCTTGAGTTAGAAAAACAACTTAATCCTAGTTAAAGATGAGGTGGTAAAATAATAATAACAAAATAAATTTATTATCATCTCCCACTCTTCTCTCTCACTTCTTTAGGCACCTGTGCATTCCATTTTTTTTTTTAAAAAAAATAGAGTATAATCCTTCAAATTTAAATACCCCATTCTGTCGAGAGATGTTTGAAAACTTTTAATGGAGAGGTTTATTAAAGAAATGATGAGGCGAAAAGACATGCCTACATTCCTGTATGTTTGATGTTTCTAAATAATGAAAATTGCACAAGATTTTCTTACCATTTCTATGGTTTGCGGCAGTAAAGGGTATAGAATTAGGTTTTTTCTTTTATAATTTATTTTATGGGGTTGATTTTTATGTTGCCTTTTGTAAAAATGGACTTGCTACACCATTTTAATATTAGTCCACCATATTTTCTAATTTTATCTAATGCTTTTAGAAAAATAAGTTCTAAATATAAGTCTCTTCTTTTTTATTGGAGATGGATTTGTTAAGGAATATCTTGTTGCAGTATAGAGAATGGATTGTGTTGAGATGATGGATTGTGTTGAGATGAGAGGTAATCAAATTTTAAGATTTGTGTTTTTTTAATTGAAATGCACACGTTTTGAGGGAGGGGGAGAGTAAAAGTTGAAGAAGATGATAATAAATTTATTTTATTATTATTATTTTGCCACCTCATTCATTTTAACTAGAGTTAAGTTGTTTTTCTAATCTAGAACTACTTTTAAATTTTTTAGAAAGTTGAAGGACCAAAATTGGACATTTGAAAGTTAAGAGACCAAAACAGTACAAAAATAATAATTTAGGGACTAAAATTGGACTTTTAAAAGTTCATGGACCAAAACGAAATTTACATGATAGTTCAGAAACCAAAATGATATTTTACCAAAAACTTGGGAATAATGATGTCATTAAATGAACGATTAAGTCAAGCTTGCTAAACTTGGGATTAATGAATAACAATTATAGGAATCATAAATCAATCAATACTTTAAATCAAGGAAGTATGTTTAGATTGCACACTTATGGAAGCTCAAATAACTTACCAAGTGCACAAAATACAAACCTCAAACGTGATTCTCAAATTTAAACTCTACAAAGTACAAAGTGCACAAAATACAAACCTCAAACGTGATTCTCAAATTTAAACTCTACAAAGTACAGTTTATAATAACTCCTTGGGGGTTGTTTCTCAAAAAAAAAAAAAAAAAACTCCTTTGGGGCTGTTTGGATGGGGATTTATAAGAATGTTTCGCTAGAAGTGTTTCAATGAACATTTTTAGGAGTGATTAAAAATTGGGATTTTTGTAATAGCTTGTTTGGATAGAGTTTTTTGTAGAGGAGTTATAGGAAAAAACTCCTTTGGATGAAAATTTTGGAGGAGGGGTTGTATGTTGATTTTTTTAATATTTTATTTAAATAGACAATTTATATGAATTGTTTTTGTTCATTTATACAAAACCTCTCATTTTTATTAATATTTTTTTAATGTCTCTTCCAATTATATTGCTTTGAAAATTATATAAATTTCAAAATTATTCAAATAATATTAAAACAATGTATTTTGTATGTTTGATTTTAGGCTAAAGTATAAACATATCCATAATTTACGAAGTTTGTATTAAACATGCCCCTAAACTTTAAATTTTTTTAAAAGTAGCCATGAACTTTGAAAAATGTTTCAAAAATACGCTGCGGTTAATTTTGGATGGAAAAAGTTTTGTTTAAAAAATATCCCTCAACTTTAAAAATGTTTCAAAAATATCCTTAGTTTTCAAAATATCAACAAAAAATCTTTAACATTTTATTATAAAAAAATAATAATCATTATTGAAAAAATAACTTTTTTTTTGTTAAGAAAGTTTTTGAAACTTTTTTAAAATTGGTGATTAAAAAAAAACTTTAACAGAAAAGAAAAGCATCGACATTTTTCGAAGTTCATGCATACTTTTGAAACTTTTTAAAGTTTTGGAGCATATTTGACACGAACTCTATAATTCAATGGTATGTTTTATAATTTAACCTTAATTCTAATTAAATTTTATAAAAAAAAAAAAGAAATTTTTTAAATAAAATATATAGAATATCAACAAAAAAATAATTATTATTTTTAAATTATTATTTTAATCTGAAAACCTCATTGAAAACCTGATTTTGAAAATATTTTTTCTGGAGTGATTACAATAGCTCGTTTGGATGTAATTTTTTTAGGAGTGATTGAAAAACTTATTTTGAAAACCTAGTCGAAAATCTTCATCCAAACACTTTAATAGTGATAGACAATACAGACAAATCCAAACACTTTAATAGTGATAGACAATACAGACAATGCAATTTCATTTAATTGTGTGATCGTGGTGGTGCTATAAGTGTAGCACTCCACATTGCCCAAGGTATTGCAACGACCTCCAAATCATATTTATTGGTTAAACTTTTTTTTTTTTTTTTTTGAGTACAGGTTAAACAATTATTTATTGGTTAAACAATTCTAATTCTTGATTAATGTTTCAAAAAAGCATTTTTCATTTAAAAGTGAGGTTATCTTAACAATAGTAACATGTACACTCGATTAAGAGTGGTAGAAGATTTGAATTGTCAACCCAAATATTGATTAATTGAAAAATTGGGTCAATAATATCATTGGTTTTGGGCTTTTCCTAGTAGGGATATACAAAATCCTAGCATAAAGTTAGGTTTGCTAATCAATGCGATTTTGAGTTGTCTGTTTTTTTGTGTATTCATACTACTTCATGCTGTTTTATGATCATAATTAAAAAAAATGAACTCGAATTTATGACCTCTTAATCATAAAAATACATGAGAAATGTTTGGGTGCAGCCGTTCAGTCCTGCCCCTTGTTGTGGCGCTTTAAGCGCCACAAATCTTCATTCTTTTTTGTTTTTAATATATATACTTTTAATTTTTAACAATCTCTTACTTTTAAAAAATGTGATTTATTAGAAATAGAAAAATTATATTTCTTTTAAGTTATATCAGATAAATATTTTTTTACTAAAAATAAGTCTAATAATAAAGTTAATAAACTTGTAATAAAAAATATTTCTTTTTTAGAAAAATGAAGTTTGTGGCATCTAGGATTTTTAAATAATCTAAAGATTCGAATTAACCCATCAAATTAACAGATTGAGTTGGTTTACAAACATTTTTTTAGTTGGATTCAAATTAATGAAATTTGTATAAATGAGATTGGATAAAGAATTAACATAAAATTAAGCTGAGTTAATATGACTAACCGAAATTGATTATTATATTTTAAAAAAATTAATCTTATTCTTAACATTATATATGCCTATATTTAGTTTATTTAATTATCATACTAATTATTTATTAATATTCAAAATATTAATAATTGAGATTTTTTGTATGAATCATTAATATACGACTAATATTAGATATTTTGCATTGTGTTGCATTGATATGGAAAGATATAAATATTAAATATTAATATTTTATTGGGTAAAAATAGATAATTAAAACTACAACAAATACATTTAATATTAAATAGATAATCAAAATGGATAATATTTAATATTAAATAGAAGATCTTAATAATAGAACGTAACACCAAATACATTCGACTTTTATAAAACAAATAGATAATTAAAACATGACATACAAATTTAATTAATTTGAACACAACACAAAAGTATGCATATATAATTATGTTATAAGTAACTAAATCCAACAAAATTTCATTAATTTGAAAACAAAAAATAGATGACATAATTTGACTAAATATTTTTATCATGAACCGAATGGGTCAGTGGTGCAATGATTCTAGTGTTTGGTTTTAAACCAATTCAACACCGTTCGAGCTCGAGAATCGGTATTTGTCCCCCCTCCCTAATATGTACTAAAAAAAAAAGAATTATCATAATATATAAATTTATTCATTAAGTTGAACATAGCACGAAAATATTTTTAACTCAACTCAATTCGTCAATTTAGGTGACTTTGAATTATTTGAGTTGTCAAGTTGTTTGAACATTTCTAAAGGTCACGAAACTTTTTTTTTCTTCTAAAAAATGAATTATTGTTTAATTTTTGTTAAAAATTTGTTTTTTAGTGAACTAGTATTTATTTGATACAACTTAATTAACATATTTTTCTATAGAAAATAATAATAATAATAAAATAAGTGAAAAATATGAAAAGATAAAAAATAAAAAAAATTACAAATGGTCGGTGGCACAGTTGGTTATCTTGCCCTCTATGTAAGGTTAATAAAATTGTTTTCTTTAATTTTTTAATAACTTGGAATTTTTTTAAAAATTATAAATAATTAATATTTTTTTGTTAAATTTATAATTAATATTGAATATAATGTGGTTAAATAAAAGATTTAGATAAATGAATCACTAGATTTAAATAAATGAGCATGCAAATTTAAATAAATGGACACATTATTCAAACTAACCTACCATTTTATATAATTAACAGGTTAAATTAACATAGGTTAATTCAACTCGTCTTACAGATAAATGGGGCTAAAAAATCTTTAAATAAAATAAATTTAACAACAAAGCTCTAAACAAAATCATAATCATCAAATAGGTCAGTGACACAATAGTTTTATTGTTTGGTTGTAAACCAGTTCGATACCCGCGTTACAAGTTCGAGCCCGAGAATTCGCATTTGTCCCCCTCCCCAATATGTACTCAATATATATCTATGAACTTTATCATTTCTTTAAAGAAGGAATTCATATCTGTTTAAAAGTTGAAATATTTTATTGACCTTTCACAAATGTTTTAATGCCATCTTTTAAGATAAGTTCATTGCAATTTTTTTTTTTTAATGGAAATGGACGTTTAATGACTTGAAACAACATGACATAAACTAGAACACTCGTCACAAATTAAGTTTTTTTTTTTTTTTTGTCTTTTTGACATTACAAATTAAGTTTGACACTGGGACACATCCACTTTTTATTCAACATTCTAATCTTGTTTATTTCAATAATATTTTTAAAACGTATATGAAAGATGAAAAGTAATTTTGCTAACTTTGGGGAAAAAAATATAAAGATATTTTTTAAACCAATGGGAAAGTTCAAATATATTTTGATCATTTAGTGTACATTTATTTTGTTATGGGTCCAATAAGTTTGAAAAGAGATGCCAATGGAAGCCTCCCCCAACTAATCCTAACCCTCATTCACGTACAAAGGTAACAACTACTCTTTAAATTTTGTTAAAAAAGTCAAAACGTTGACTTCTTGATCACTAGTCTAACCTAATATAATATTCGTAGATCTACCATTTGGGCACTAGATTTTCATATGCTAGAACTTCAAACACTCCTTTTTTTTATTGAAAAAGACATGTCATTCAAAGAGCGTTGGGCGCAGAAACCAAACACTCCTCCGAGATAGCGAAGGCAATACAACGGGGGAGATTCCCCCTCCAAAAATCAGAAGAGCTTAAATCTCGATCACAGAAGCGGGACCAGCAAAAATCAGAGTCAACCAGAAAGCTTCGCAAGGAAGTCAGCCACCATATTGCAGTTTCTCTTACAAAAAGAAAAGGAAACAATACTAAGCAAGGAAGACAAATCCATAATGTCCTATAAGACATTTCCAAATTCGATGAGATCTTGGGAATCATTACAAATAGCATTAATGACAGATAGAGAGTCAAATTCCACCAAGATAGGAGATGAAGGAACATAATTCAAGAATGACACCTGAATAAGGCCTTCCCTAATCGCCAAACCTTCAAGCACTTTTGCAAACGAGCCAAGCAAATCATGACGAGCACCAATCAAGACAGGGAGGCCGACATCATTTCTCAGAATCCAACCAACACCACCAGAGCCATTAGCACTACACCAAGAGGAATCCACGTTCAACTTCCAATGGCCGGAAGGGGGAGGAGCCCAAGATGAAGAGGGGGGCTCAACAACTACAGAAACGACATTCTTGGGAACTGCAGTAGAAACATAAATAGAAAGCATTTTATCAATAAAAGCAATCAAAGACAAAGCGTTACCATCCTCATGATTATGAAAACAAAGATTTCTGTAAGACCATATGCACCATAAAATAATTAAAATTTTCTCAAGAATAGCAATGGGAAAAATGAATGTGAGAGCACTCCAAATATCGGCACTAGCTTTTAAGCCCCTGAAAAAGTAGGAAAAGTTAGATAGGAGAGGGAAGAAATGGTACCAAGCCTTTAGGGAAATTTTGCAAAAAGCAATAAGATGAATGTTGGATTCCCTAGCCTTATAACAAACCGGACAAAACGGATTAGTATCGATTCCTCTCAATCCAATATTATCTTTAGTGAGGATACCATTATTCAGCACATTCTAGGCCCCTAATTTAATTTTAGGCAACACATTGATACTCCAGAACTTCTTCCATAAAACGTTTGTAGAGGTATTGATAGAGGAAGAGGCCATGCCCTTATTAACCAAACCAAAGGCGAGGTGATAAGCAATCTTAACAGAAAAACACCCTTTAGGATCCAAATTCCAGATAATTTTGTCATTAGAATTGGACCTCCTTAAAAGGGTTTTGATAGTGGCATCCGCCTCGACCCGAAAGAAAATGGAATTAATCAAATTAACATTCCAACTAAAGTCAGCCATAATAAGCTCATTGACTCTTTTCTGTCTCCAATCCTCCCTAACCCCACGGGAATAAGGATCACTTTGATGAGCGATCCAAGGATCTCTATCAATAATAATTCTATTACCATTCCTGTAACGGCCCGGAAATTTCATCCTTTTGAAATTTTAAATTGCCGGAAAAATTATGAGTCGATTTGAATGGGATCGGGAATTTTGGTGAAGGCATTTGGGCTTGGAAGAATGTGGAAATAAATAAGGAATTAAATAGCGCGTCGAGTGAGATTCAAGCCAAGGACGTGTCGCATGCTAGGCGGAGGGCGCTGCCAGCCGAGCCACCACGCGCGTTTGTTAATCTAAACGCGCGTTCTAATACTTATGCTTGTTTTCGAAGGCGGTTGGTATAAAAGCCAGCTCGCCGAGCCTTCTTCCCCATTTCCTCTTCTTCTTCGCGAATTTCTCCTCCGACCGACTCACTTCTCCCTCGCGATTTCTTCCCTCGCCAGCTCCAATTCGACCGAGTCTCCTTCCCTTTCCGACGTCGATTTCCATCCTCGAGCAGCCGGTGAGTGTTTCTCTTCCTCTTCTCTTCCAATTTCGTTTCCCCTGTTTCTGGTTTTGGCCATTGATGGCCGAGATAGGTAAATTGTTGTGAGTTTTCCGTGCAGCTAGCCAAGGGAAGGCAGCCAACGCTAAATCGCCGGCCAAATCGTCTTCTCCATCGCCAATTCGAGCTCTTCCTCCATCGCGCCAAAATCGCCCAGCTCGCCCTTCGCTCGCGCGCAGAAGCAGCCCCAGCGCCGTGTCCATGCGCCTGTCGCCGAGCCGTGCCGCCGAGCTGTGTCGCCAAGCCGCGCCCCAGCGCCGTGTCGCGTGTCCTGCTGCCGAGCCGAGCCGCCAAGTCGAGCCGAGCCGAGCCTAATTATTTTATTTTATTTTATTTAATTTAGATATTGTGTGTAATTGTGTTGTGCTTGTTAGGTTCCCGGTAGCTAGTTCGAGATCGCTCGCAGCCTAGGTTTTTGTGTAATCGTCCCCGACCAAGGTAAGGATTTCTTACCGGAGTTGTGTGGACCATGCGATATTATATGTGATTGCTGATTGACTGCTTGTTTGTGTTTATTGACATGTGTAGCTAGGTATTCTATTCTGAATTCCCGATTAGCATGATTTTCCTGATTTAATTCTCATGTTAATCCATGCTAGGTTGTTCCTTTCTAGCATGCTCGTATCTGTTCCTTGCTTCGTAGTATCATGCTAGGCTCGTTGTATTCTTATTGAGCACGTATTGGATTTTACGGAATTGTTTGATGTTTGCTAGGGCAGGTTAGAATTATAGGTAGATAGCATCATCCGGGCCTGATGCATAAAGTACTTTGCATCCATGGCAGGGACGTCGAGCAAGTCATTCCGTCCCTGGACCCCGTGAGGATTAGCTAACCCAAGCGGTAGGACTCGCAATCTTGGGTGAGGGTGGCGATTGTTAATGCCCCAACGGTCGGGATGATGACTTGGCATTGCCTCGTCCCGGCGATCGGCACGTCCTCGGCGTGTTCGGCCGTAGCCCCGATTGCCACTGTTAAGGCGGGGGGCGGCTTCACGGTGTAAGCCTACCACGACCGTTCCTTGGCCCCAGTGCGGTGGTTCAGGTGACATAGTTTACGTGTCCAGTCTCACACCCCTATGTCGGTGACACCGATCCAAAGATTTAGTTAAGCGTGGTGGATTGGACATGGGCGGCTTGCCTCTAGACCGGCACCCCATATTCTCGCGATAGCACGCGGTGCATGCTTACGCTCATTACTGGCCGCCGAGAGCTCCTCGGGATTGTGAGCGGTGTACCTTTCGTCGGCGATGAGCGGTGAGGTCGGGACTTGTTTCTCGTATAGGCGACTTATATATTGGGGTGTGTAGTGATATTATTCGGACTAAGACCCTAAGTGGCATCCGAGGCCCAAGTGTGGGCTAAGCTATGTGCTTTATTACGTGTTTATATTCATAGCTTGCATACACTCATCGAGATGACCATGTATATCGTATTGTACCCCGGTTGGGGATTCTTACTGAGTAATTCGTTACTCACCCTTATTCTGTGGTTTTTGTAAGGGACCGACCGAATGGGGCACTAAATGGGCCCTTACCCCAATGCATGCATTCAAAGTAAAGGACATTTAAAAGCAGACATGATTTGGATTCCAATTAAAACAAAACATTCAAAATAACCCCTTTAAAAACTAGACATTTTCCCTGAAACTTGTCCTGTTTCCAAGCACTGTTCCGGGATAAATACATTTCCAAAGTTTACTCGATCGAGATTTACTAAAAGCCATTCAAAACTGTTCGGATACAACATCTTTGGAATCCACAAATATTTACAAACATCCTAGGGGCTCGTGCCCGACTACATGCATTGGGGGAAAACAAAAACACACGAGAGTCATAATACAAAAATCGAGTTGGAAAGACTGGGCCCCATGATCACGGCTCCTCCTTGGAGCATCTGTCGCGCACCACGGTTACTGTGGAAAACCACGAGAATAAGGGTGAGTAACGAATTACTCAGTAAGAATCCCCAACCGGGGTACAATACGATATACATGGTCATCTCGATGAGCGTATGCAAGCTATGAATATAACACGAGAATAGAGCACATAGCTTAGCCCACACTTGGGCCTCGGATGCCAACTCGGTGGCTTAGTCGAGAATAATATCATCATACGAGTCCAATACATGAGTCGCCTATACGAGAAACAAGTCCGGCCTCGGCGCTGTCTCATCGTCGACGAAAGGTACATCGCTCAAGATCCCGAGGAGCTCTCCGGTCGGCGTTTGTAATGAGCGTAAACATGCACCGCGTGCGTGCTCTGCGAACCATGGGGGTGCCGGGTTCAGAGGCAAGCGCCCATGTCCGATCCACCACGCCTAACTAAATCTTTGGATCGGTGTCACCGACATAGGGGTGTGAGACTCGGACACGTAAACTATGTCGTCACTGAACCACCGCACTGAGGTTAAGGAAGCGGGTCGTGGTAGGCTTACACCAGAAGCGCCTTTACCTTAACAGTGGCAATCGGGGGTTACGGCCGAACACGGCGAGGACGTGCCGACTATCGGGGGCGAGGCAATGCCAAGTCATCATCCCGACGGTTGGGGCATTTAACGATGATCGCCACCCTCACCCAAGATTGCGGGGCCTACCGCTCGGGTTAGCTAATCCCTCACGGTCCGGGGCGGAATGACTTGCTCGGACGTCCCCGCCATGGATGCAAGGTACTTTATGCATCGGCCCGGATGATGCTATCTACCGCAACTCTAACACGCGCCTAGCAAACAAACAAACAATTCCATAAAATCCAATACGTGCTCAATAAGAATACAACGAGCCTAGCATGATACTACGACGCAAGAGCAGATACGAGCATGCCAGAAAGGAACAACCTAGCATGGATTAACATGAGAATTAACCAAGAAATCATGCTAACCGGGAATTCAGATTGAAGCACCTAGCTACACATGTCAATAATCACAAACAAGCAATCAATCAACAATCACATATAATATCGCAGGGTCCACACAACTCCGGTAAGAAATCCTTACCTTGGTCGGGGACGATCGCACGAAAACCTAAGCTGCGAACTATCTCGAACTAGCTACCGAGAACCTATCAATCATAACAAAAATCACACAATAGGCCTAAATATAATAAAATAAACGAGGCTCAGCTCGAGAGCTACTCACGAGGCGCGACGAACGCACGAATGAGCCGATTGCACGAACGGGGCAGCAACGAGGCTCGCTGGGCGCGCTGGGGCGCAGAAATGGGCGAGCTGGGCGTGCTGGGTGCGCACGCTGGGGCGCGGACGGACGCGGGGCGAAGCAGGGGCGCGAGGGCGCGCGCGGACAAGCGGCACGGCTGGGATGGCGCGCGGCGTGACACGGAGCTGGGCGAGGACGCGCGCGCGGTGTGCGACGAGGCTCGGCGGCAGCGCTGCTTCTGCGCACGCGACACGCGAACAGGGGCTCTGTTTTCGCGCACGAACATGGGCGAACAAAAGGAACAAATTCAAGCGATCCACGGGGATTCGACACGCGATTCTTTGAAGAAGAACTCCCCTACACTAGCTGCACAAAACCCATACTTCAAATCGCCTTGACTCGGCCGAAAAACGAAATCGAAACCAGGGAGAAGAAATCGGATTTCTTTTGAAAGAAAGGAGAAAAAGGAAGCTTACTTGCTGCTCGGGGAAGGAAGATGACTTCAAATTGGAGGCAAGGCTTGGCCGAACAGAGCTGGAGAAGGAAGAAAATCGAGAGAAGTTGGCTGTCGGTCGGGGGAGCTCGCGAGGAAGAAGAAGAAGAAATTGGGCGAAGGCTCGGGCGAGCTAGCCTTTTAACCAAAGCAGGGGTCGAGCAGACATATGTACAAGGTCGCGCGATTAAGTTAACAAACGCGCGCGGTGGCTCGGCTGGCTGAGCCCTCTGCCTAGCACATGACACGCCCCTGGTTCAATTCCTGCTCGACGCGCTATTTAATTCCTTATTTGTTTTTACCTTTTCCCAAGCCCAAACGCCTTCACCAAAAATCCCGATTCTTTTTAATTTGGCTCATACTTATTTCGGAAATTTTTAATTTCAAAACCGGCCCTGTCGGCCCGACCCAAAATTACCAAAATGTCCCTGGGCCTCCCGGGAAGGCCGGGATGAATTTTCCGGGCCGTTACAGTTTTCCACAGGTAATCGTGGTGCGCGACAGGATGCCTGAAGGAGGAGCTGTGATCATGAGGCCCAGTCTTCCAACTCTGATTTTTGTATTATGACTCTTTGTGTTTTATTTTCCCCTGAATGCATGTAGCCGGGCACGGAGCCCTAGGATGTTTTGTAAATATTTGTGGATTCCAACATTTTCTATCTGAACAGGTTTTGAATGGTTTTTAGTAAATATCTGATCAGAGTAAACTTTGGAAATGTATTTATCTTGGAACAGGTGCTTGGAAACAGGGACAGGTTTCAGGGAAATTGTCTAGTTTTTTAAAGGGGTTATTTTGAATGTTTTGTTTTAATTGGAATCCGAAATCATGTCTTTTTAATGTCCTTTACTTTGAATGCATGCATTGGGGTAAGGGCCCATTTAGTGCCTCATTCGGGTCGGTCCCTTACAGTTGGTATCAGAGCTCAGAGTCATAAATTATGTAGTATGACCTGTTGTTGTAGGTCGTTTTCCCATGATCACTAGCACTTCGACAGTCATCAGGTACGCCTAAGTTTACTATTTGTTGTTAAAAAAGGGTTAAGAATTTACAATACCTGTCATCTAGTGTATGCCTTGTGTAGTGTTGTAGAGCGGAGGCAGCGAGTTCGACTCGTTATTGGTTTGGGTGTAGATCGCCAGCATGCCAGTTACCCGCGTTGGAAGAGGACGCTCGAGAGGAGGCCGAGGTGTCAGGATCGGATCTGACACCGCAGGGACATCGTCCCAAGCTGAGACTGATAGCATTCCGCTTGTAGCTCCCCCTGTTGAGCCCAGAGTAGGCATTAAGGCGACTGTGCGCCGTGAGACTGCTCCTAGAGCAGAATTTTCTAATTCTATGAGGTCTATGGTGGTCGACCTGTTGAGTGGCGGAGAGCGCGAGACCGAGCTTTGTTGGCAAAGACGGCGGGAAGAGTCCCGAGCTCGGATCGAGCGGTGACTCGTTTGATTCAAAGAGGCGCAAAGAAGACTCCCCACTCCGTGAGGAGCCAAGCAACCTTTGTGGCGAAGTGGCGGAAGGTGCCGATGAGCTTGGTAAATGGTTGAAGGATTTCGTAAAATGGAACCCCGATAAGTTTGACGCCACGGTGATGCTTTAGCGGTGAGCTAGATGGATTGCCCATTTGGAGTACACCTTCCACGATTATGGTGTGCCCCGATGTTCGAGAGGTCGAGGTGTGCGGCTCTCATGTGTTAGGGGCGTAGCTAGATGGTGGTGGGAGTCCACCTGAGTGAGAGACCGGTGGGTCTCCACCGCTACACGGGAGTTCTTCAAGACAGAATTTAAAGCCAAGTACATTAGTGATGAGGCTCAAGAGAAGATGGTAGCGCTTTTCCAGAATCTGCAGCAGGGTTCTGATTCTATAGAGAAGTACGAGAGGAAGTTTTCGGAGTATGGCTATTTTGCTCCGCAGCTGATAGAAACCCCTGAGTTGAAAATTCGGAAGTTCGTTTTGCAGTCCGAGGCGGGGTGTGTCTCGGGATGTCGTGGCTCGCCCCTAACACCTATGCTAAAGTCATTCGGCTAGCCACTATTTACAACGGAAAGTATCTGTCGAGCGGTGGCGCCGCTCCGGTGCGGCGTCTGTCCCGGTGTAGTAGGGGCGTAAAAGGAGGTTTGAGTTGAGAGGAGGCGGCGGCGTCGCCGAGGCGATTCGAACCGGGATCGGCGTAGGATTAGGCCCGATTCGGCCTCGCTAGTAGGGCGGTCCTAGGCAGACTCCTACCTGTGCCACTTGTGGAAGAGCCCACTTCGGAGCTTGTCAGACCGGGCCCAAGCGGTGTTTCCGTTGTGGAAGAGAGGGTCATACGATCCGTTCTTGTGATCAGCCAGCCATGGCAGTCCAGCCGGTGCAGCAACAGCAACATGGACGGGTGTTCGCTACGAACCGTTAGGAGGCCGAGCGTGCAGATGCCGCAGTGGCAGGTACGCTTCTTGTTTTGGATCATTGTGCATTTGTCTTGTTTGACTCTGGTTCCACGCACTCGTTTGTATCTGTATTGTTTGCTGAGCATGCTAGGTTGAGATTAGAGCCTCTAGGTTTTGAATTATCTGTTGCAACTCCTTCGGGAGTTAATATGTTAGCAAAAGATAAGATTAAGGATGGCCGGATCGAGATATCCAGAGAGTTGCTGGTAGCTACGCTCATAGTTCTACCCATGAGTGGTTTCGATGTGATTCTCGGTATGGAGTGGTTAGCCGCTAACCACGCATTGATTGACTGCCACCGGAAGGAAGTAGTGTTCAGGCCGCCGGGTCGGCCCAGCTTCAAGTTTTGTGGAGTTCAGGGTGGAGTTTGCCCGCCGATGGTGTCAACTGTGAAAGCTCGTCGTTTGCTAGCTCAGGGAGCTTGGGGCTACCTAGCCAAATTATCCGGAGAGAGCCGTCCCTCACTGACTATTGATCAAGTGCCGCTTGTGCGAGAGTTTGCGGATGTGTTTCCTGAGGAATTACCGGGGTTGCCCCCGAAGAGAGAGGTTGACTTCACAATTGAGCTCGAGCCAGGGACCCTCCCTATCTCGAAGGCTCCGTATCGTATGGCGCCAGCCGAGTTGAAGGAACTGAAGGTTCAGTTGCAGGAAATGTTAGATCGAGGGTTCATCCGTCCGAGTGTGTCCCCGTGGGGAGCGCCAGTGTTGTTTGTGAAGAAAAAGGATGGTTCGATGTGCCTATGCATTGACTATCGTGAGCTTAATAAGGTGACAGTGAAGAATAAGTATCCGTTGCCCCGTATCGATGATTTGTTCGATCGACTTGAGGAGCTTCCGTATTCTCCAAGATAGATTTGAGATCGGGTATCATCGATTTGCGGATTAGGGACGCCGACATTCCTAAGACAGCGTTCAGGTCTAGATATGGGCACTACGAGTTTGGGGTCATGTCGTTTGGATTGACGAATGCACCAGCAGCGTTCATGGACATGATGGATAGGGTGTTCAAAGCATTTTTGGACAGCGGCCGTCATCGTGTTCATTGACGATATTTCGATCTATTCAAGGACCGGGGAGGATCATGCGAGCATTTGAGGAAAGTGTTGATGACCTTGAGGAAAACCAGCTTTATGCGAAATTTTCCAAATGTGAGTTCTGGTTGGAACAAGTGGCCTTCTTAGGTCATGTAGTCTCGAGAGATGGTATAGCTGTGGATCCTGCAAAGATTGAGGTTGTGAGTTCGTGGGCCAGGCCGACTTCAGTTACCGAGATACGCAGCTTCCTAGGCCTGGCACGTTACTACCGTCGGTTTGTTAAGGACTTTTCCGCCATAGCCTCGCCCCTCACTCGTCTGACGAGGAAGGGTGTCGAGTTTGTTTGGGACGGTAGGTGTGATGAGAGCTTTGCCCGGCTCAAGCGCAGTTTGACTTCAGCACCAGTGTTGGCGATCTGGAGGGGACAGTGATTTCGTGGTTTCTGATGCTTCCAAGTTCGGGTTGGGCTGTGTGTTGATGCAGCACGGGAAGGTCATTGCTTATGCTTCCCGTCAGCTGAAGCCATATGAGCAGAACTATCCGACTCGTGATATGGAGTTGGCAGCGAGTGGTGTTTGCAATCAAGATTTGGAGGCATTACCGTATGGTGAGCGGATCCGGATGTTTACCGATCACGAGCCTCAAGTATCTGTTTACTCGAAGGAGTTGAGTATGAGACAGAGGAGATGGTTAGAGTTAGTGAAAGATTATGATCTGCGAGATTCTGTACCATCGGGTAAAGCCAATGTTGTAGCCGATGCTCGAGTAGGAAGACGACGCGACTCGCGGTGTTGTTGAGCTCCCGGCCAGTTACGGAGAGAGTTCGAGCGGGGTGAGATTGCAGTGTTGTTAGGTGAGGTTCTTGCGAGTGGCTCGGATTGATGATCCGACCATCGATTAGACAATGGATTATTGATAGTCGGTGAGTGACCCGCACTCAAGAAATTGGGTGACAGAGTTAGTCTTGATGGAGATTTTGACTTTGTGTATTCACGCACGGTGTGGTGACGACGACAGAGGGCGGTTGTGTGTTCCGGATGTCGCAGATTGCGAACGAGTTGCTCTCGAGAGGCCCTGATTCTTTGTTTGCTTGGCACCCCGGGGTACCAAGATGTATCGAGATCTTAAGCGGACATTACGGTGGATGGGTATGAAAAGAGATGTGGCGAGTTTGTCGATCGATGTCTCACTTGTCGCAAGTGAAGGCACCCAGCAGAGAGAGGTGGTTTGTTGCAACCACCGAGTGTACCTCGGTGGAAATGGGAAGAGATCTCCATGGACTTTATTTACTGGTTGCCGAGGACTCAGAAAGTTTTCTCGATTTGGGTGATAGTCGATCGATTGACTAAGAGCGCACACTTCATTCCGGTAGAGACACTTATACCGTGGAACAGTGGGCGCAGATTGTTTTTGGAGCAGATCATTCGTTATCACGGTGCTCTGTGAGGATCGTATCCGACCGTGATTCGAGGTTCACTTCTCGTTTCGAGAGCGCCCGAAGGGTTTAGGCATCGAGTGCGCCAAAGATGACTTTTCACCCTCGCACCGATGGATGCGATCGAGAGGGTGAACCAGATTCTCAAGACATGTGTGAGGGCTTGTGTGTTGGATTTCCGGCGATTGGGACCAGATTCAGATTCGATGGAGTTTGCATATAACAACGATTATCGATCGGACGATCTGAGATGGCTCCATTCGAGGCTTTGTATGGTAAGCATTGCCGATCTCCCGTGTTTCGGGAAGAGGTTGGTGATAGGCGAGTTTTGGGTCCCGAGTTGCTGCAGATTGACCAATGGTGCGCGCGAGAAGATTAGAGCCCGTATGTTGACAAATTTCGAGCGCAGAAGAGTTTATGCCGATGTTCGCGCGTCGGATTTGGAGTTTGAGGTTGGTCAACATGCTTTCCTGAAGGTCGCACCGATGCGAGGTGTTTTGAGGTTTGGCAAGCGTGGAAAGCTGAGTCCCCGTTTTGTTGGCCCGTTTGAGATTCTGGAGAGGATCGGCAAGGTTGCTTATCGATTAGCCTTGCCTCCGTCATTGTCGGCAGTGCACAGTGTTTTTCATGTTTCGATGTTGAGGCAGTACGTGCCGGATCCGTCGCACATTGTTGATTTTGAGCCTTTGCAGCTGAATGAGGATTTGAGCTTCTAGGAGAAGACTGTGGGGATTCTTGCTTTCGAGACAAAGACACTGCGTAATCGTGAAATCAGGTTGGTAAAGGTTCAGTGGAAGAGTCAGAGCTCAGAGGAAGCCACTTGGGAGCGGGAGGACGAGATGAGATTGCAGTATCCCGAGCTGTTCCAATCTTAAGTGACTTTCGAGGAAGAAAGTCTTATAAGGGGGGAATATTGTAACGGCCCAGAAATTTCATCCCGGTCTTCCCGGGAGGCCCAGGGGCATTTTGGTAATTTTGGGTCGGGCCGACAGGGCAGGTTTTGAAATTTTAAATTGCCGGAAAAATTATGAGTCGATTTGAATGGGATCGGGAATTTTGGTGAAGGCATTTGGGCTTGGAAGAATGTGGAAATAAATAAGGAATTAAATAGCGCTTCGAGTGAGATTCGAGCCAAGGACGTGTCGCTTGCTAGGCGAAGGGCGCTGCCAGCCGAGCCACCGCACGCGTTTGTTAATCTAAACGCGGGTTCTAATACTTATGCTTGTTTTCGAAGGCGGTTAGTATAAAAGCCAGCTCGCCGAGCCTTCTTCCCCATTTCCTCTTCTTCTTCGCGAATTTCTCCTCCGACCGACTCACTTCTCCCTCGCGATTTCTTCCCTCGCCAGCTCCAATTCGACCGAGTCTCCTTCCCTTTCCGACGTCGATTTCCATCCTCGACCAGCCGGTGAGTGTTTCTCTTCCTCTTCTCTTCCAATTTCGTTTCCCCTGTTTCTGGTTTTGGCCATTGATGGCCGAGAGAGGTAAATTGTTGTGAGTTTTCCGTGCAGCTAGCCAAGGGAAGGCAGCCAACGCTAAATCGCCGGCCAAATCGTCTTCTCCATCGCCAATTCGAGCTCTTCCTCCATCGCGTCGAAATCGCCCAGCTCGTCCTTCGCTCGCGCGCAGAAGCAGCCCCAACGCCGTGTCCGTGCGCCTGTCGCCGAGCCGTGCCGCCGAGCCGTGTCGCCAAGCCGCGCCCCAGCGCCGTGTCGCGTGTCCTGCTGCCGAGTCGAGCCGCCAAGTCGAGCCGAGCCGCGCCGAGCCGAGTGAGAGCCGAGCCGAGCCGAGTGAGAGCCAAGCCGAGCCGAGCCTAATTATTTTATTTTATTTTATTTTATTTAGATATTGTGCGTAATTGTGTTGTGCTTGTTAGGTTCCCGGTAGCTAGTTCGAGATCGCTCGCAGCCTAGGTTTTCGTGTAATCGTCCCCGACCAAGGTAAGGATTTCTTACCGGAGTTGTGTGGACCCTGCGATATTATATGTGATTGCTGATTGACTACTTGTTTGTGTTTATTGACATGTGTAGCTAGGTATTCTATTCTGAATTCCCGATTAGCATGATTTTCCTGATTTAATTCTCATGTTAATCCATGCTAGGTTGTTCCTTTCTAGCATGCTCGTGATCACATTCCTTGCTTCGTAGTATCATGCTAGGCTCGTTGTATTCTTATTGAGCACGTATTGGATTTTATGGAATTGTTTGATGTTTGCTAGTAGGCGAGTTAGAATTGCGGGTAGATAGCATCATCCGGGCACGATGCATAAAGTACCTTGCATCCATGGCGGGGACGTCGAGCAAGTCATTCCGATCTCTGGACCCGTGAGGGATTAGCTAACCCAAGCGGTAGGATCGCAATCTTGGGTGAGGGTGGCGATTGTTAATGCCCCAACGGTCGGGATGATGACTTGGCATTGCCTCGTCCCCGGCGATCGGCAAGACGTCCTCGGCGTGTTCGGCCGTAGCCCCGATTGCCACTGTTAAGGCGGGGACGGCTTCGGTGTAAGCCTACCACGACCGTTCCTTGGCCCCCAGTGCGGTGGTTCAGCCGACATAGTTTACGTGTCCAAGTCTCACCCCTATGTCGGTGACACCGATCCAAAGATTTAGTTAAGCGTGGTGGATGGACATGGGCGGCTTGCCTCTAGACGGCACACCCCATAGTTCGCAGAGCACGCGGTGCATGCTTACGCTCATTCTGGCGCCGACCGAGAGCTCCTCGGGATTGTGAGCGAGTGTACCTTTTCGTCGGCGATGAAGCGAAGTGAGGTCGGGACTTGTTTCTCGTATATAGGCGACTTATATATTGGTGTGTGGTGATATTATTCCGGACTAAGACCCTAAGTGGCATCCGAGGCCCAAGTGTGGGCTAAGCTATGTGCTCTATTCTGTTTATATTCATAGCTTGCATACGCTCATCGAGATGACCATGTATATCGTATTGTACCCGGTTGGGGATTTATCTGAGTAATTCGTTACTCACCCTTATTCTGTGGTTTTCCACAGGTAATCGTGGTGCGCGACAGGATGCCTGAAGGAGGAGCTGTGATCATGGGGCCCAGTCTTCCAACTCTGATTTTTGTATTATGACTCTTTGTGTTTTATTTTCCCCTGAATGCATGTAGCCGGGCACAGAGCCCTAGGATGTTTTGTAAATATTTGTGGATTCCAGCATTTTGTATCTGAACAGGTTTTGAATGGTTTTTAGTAAATCTCTGATCAGAGTAAACTTTGGAAATGTATTTATCTTGGAACAGGTGCTTGGAAACAGGGACAGGTTTCAGGGAAATTGTCTAGTTTTTTAAAGGGGTTATTTTGAATGTTTTGTTTTAATTGGAATCCGAAATCATGTATGTTTAATGTCCTTTACTTTGAATGCATGCATTGGGGTAAGGGCCCATTTAGTGCCCCATTCGGGTCGGTCCCTTACAATTCCCAAATCTTCATCTATAGACTTTGAGAAAAAGATCTCTCCTCCATAATATACTTCTCCAGGCTAGCGAGGGATTACCGCCCAAATTAGCTGAAAGAAAGTCAGCATTCCGATAGTACTTTCCTCTAAGAATTTTGGATAGAAGACTCGTCGGGTTTCGAATAATCCTCACACTCCTAAACAAGGAGATTCTAGTCAAATACATCATGCTCTTGGATTCTTCCAAAAGGTATATATTATTGTATATGTTAATAAAATTTTTAAATTCAAGTAACTTATAAAATGATCTCTGTTTATAAATGGTTGAATCTAATTTAAAAAAATTTCTATTTTTGTATCAAATATAAGGGCAAACATATGAAGAAACTAGAGAAGACCATGACTCCCCAAAAAATTTTGTATTTAACATTGAGATATGCTTCACATTAGTTTTAATATATTTAAATACTATATAATGTTAACTTACAACAAATATTATTATACAGGAACGACTGAGTGGATTTTGGCCCCCTCAAAATTTGAGAGGACTAAAGTTTGAATCTCAATATGTTTTATTTACTGCCATAGTTTTTTGGAAATTTGCACTGTATAACAACTTTTTTACCACCATTTACCATTATAACACATTTTTTAAAATAATTATTTTATAACAAATTCTGTAACACCCTAGTTTTAAATGCAATTGTGTATTTATAGGAAGATTAGAATTTTAAAACATCTTTAATTAATTAGTTTTATACTATGAGGGTTTGATTTAAATGATTAGAATAAATGGTTAAAGTTATTTAAATTGATAAGTTATTTAGAAATTTATAGTAATAAAAGCTAAAATGCAAAAGTTATTTTGGGTTATGAAATTTGGAGTTTTAAAGTTAAATTAGGGTTTATGAATTTAAATGAAAAGAAGGTGTTATTTATGTTTTTTTTTTATTTGACCACCTTTTCTCTCTATTCTTCATTCAACCCCAACAACCACCACCACCCAAAATCCACTCCTTTCTTCTTAGTTTCACGGAGTTAGAGAGCTCCGTTTGCGATTCCGAGACCAGATCCGTGCTCAGGGACTCGAGAGCTTCGAAACATGGTAAGATTTGTTGGTTTTTGTGGAGTTTTCCGGCGAGAGGGTTTTGAAACCTGTTTCTTCTTTCGTAGTTTCGCCGAGCTAGAGAGGTTCGTTTGCGATTACGAGACCAGGTCCGTTCTCAGGGAGTCGAGAGCTTCGAAACATGGTAAGATTTGTTGGTTTTCGTGGAGTTTTCTGGTGAGAGGGTTTTGAAACCCTTTTCTTTTTTTGTAGTTTTCGGGAGCTAGATAAGTCCATTTGCAAATCCGAGACCTATTCCGTGATCCTGAGCTCGAGACCTTTCCAACGAGGTATGACTCGCCCCTTTTCGTGACGACATGTCGCCGCTACCGTGCTCGACGAGGTTTTTTCAGACAGAAGGTTCCCTTGTTCTCGTGATGTTAACCCCCTTTGTGGCTTGTTTAGTTTGTCCCTAACGAATGCTCGACGTTGTTTTGTGTTTAGGTGCTCTCGGGTTTCATCGTTTCGAGTCGTCGTTTAGCTTGTGGGCTCCCATGGTGTTTTGGTCGGGTCGTTGAGAAGGTAAGGAACTTCATTATGACTCGGGTTTGTGGTTTAAAGCATGTGAATAGTGGCATGATAGGAATTACGAGAATTGAATGTTGGATGACTTGTCGCATGTATGCGTTAGTGTTGTTATTCGCTGTTTGAACCTATTACTACTTGTGGTAGCATGAAATTGTATAGCTCATAAACTGTTAAATCTTGGTTGTTGTGTATCTAGTGATCGTATCATCATTTCCCAATTAGTATCCTTGCTTGTTTATGTGATGAACTGCTTATCTGTTAACCGATTGATCAACTGAATTGTCTTGAGTTTTATGCATGATCTATGTTGATTTGATTTCATCTAGGTTCGACTGCATACGTGCTGCCTTGATTTTGTGCTCAGTTCCTCTGATTGTTACCTAAAGGGGTGTTCGTGCATGTTGTGTTTGACGATAGAACAACTAGGTTCGGTCATCGCATTGACCACCTAGAGGAGCAACTTGCTCACTACTTTTAGGACTCGAGATTGCATGATCGATATCTGGTTGTTGTTGTGACTCGCTAGTGCCCCTTAGGAACTGAGCGGGGATATGGATCATCTTTGCTTCGAGACACGTGGTTGGGTTGCATTAGCCTACAGGTTGACTTTTGCATCCGACCAAGGGGTCAGATCTCACCTGTGTGTCACCTTGTGTGCGGAACAACGAGTTCCTTGGTTGTTAAGCACACGTTGCGTGTCGCGCCAACCCTCGAGTGGGCCAAGTGCACACGCCTAGGCTAGGCTAGATCTCGTGTGACTCTAGTGCTAGTTATCTCTATGTGTGTACTCGTGGAACCTTAAATGATGTGTGCATGGTCCCACAAGTTTACCCGCCTAGTACGTTGGAAGGGGGGTCGGTTATGCCTTGCTTGACTCTGAAACTACCAGAAGAGGTCATTGGGATGTTGTCTGTAGGCAGGTCGGTGAGCCTACATGCATTGTCTTGCCTTGCCTGTCGGTGAGCCTGCATGCATTTAGTGGGGATGTTGTCTGCAGCAAGGTCGGTCCTCCCATATGCTGGGATTAGCAGTCAGCGCCCCGAATTCGAGGTGTAGGGACCCTACAGTTTCCCTCACTCGTGACTCTACCTAACAGGGTCAGGTGATTGTTAACGGCGCTGTGTTTGGCCGTGCTGACACGACTGTGTATCGTAGTCTTGACCCGAGGTTTAGGGATCTTATGTATTTTCCCTCACTCGTGGTCCTCCCCTACAGGGTCGGGTGACTTTTATTGGCATTTGTGAATGCCCTGCGGATAAGCTGATTGAGTTGCGTAGCGGAAGCGTGGTGGATCCCTGAAAGGTTAGGCTACCCTCAGGCATTCGGGTATGTCTCTGTTGATACGCTAATTGAAGCTGCGCAGCAGAAGCGTGGTGGGTCCCTAGCGTAGGCTAGGTTACACCGAGACACTAAAGTATGTCTCCGTGAACACAACGTGGTGGATCCCTGAAAGGTCAGGCTACCCAAGGCATTCGCGTATGTCTTCGCTGATGCAGTTTGGTGGGTCATTGGCAATGGTCAGGCTACCCCGAAGTAATTGTGATTGCCCCTTAGGACACGGTATGGGACGTGTCCGACCCGAGGTTTGGGAAACTTGTGTGTTCTCCTCACTCGGGATCTTTGCTCTGACCTTGGTCAGATGATTGTTTGGCATTTAGTCGTATCTTGCTCACGGCCGGCACGCCGTTGTTTGACATTGTGTGCTCGTGACCGGCCTGAAGGCTGGCCACGTATGAGCGAGGCATTTAGCTTCAGTTGTCGTATCTTCTACCTTGTTTCTGTTTACATGCTTAACCTCATGGTGGGGCTCCTTACTTGGTATATTTTGATATACTCACCCCTTACATTTTCAGGTACTGGTTCATTCCGAGGTGGCTAGGTTGGGAGCTGGATCGATCATGGACACGATGTCGACATTTCCTTTCTGCATTATTTACTACTGTCGAACCATATGTTTTTACATTTTAAACTCTTTGAAACCGTATTTGTTTTGAACTATAGGGATCCCGAACTCTACTTGTATGTTTTCGAACTATTAGCACCGTTTTCATGTTTTATGAGGCTTTGTTGGAAAAACAGATGTGATTAGTAAATTGGTTTTGAGGATTTTAATATGCATGCACCTGTAACACCCCATTAGAGTATTTTAGGAAGTCAGGTCGTTATAAATTCTGCATTTAAAAAAAATTATTTACTTATTTTTATAGAAGACTTTGATAGAATATATAATTCTCTAGTGATGGAAGTCTATCAATTTTATCAGTAATTGATTCTATCAATCCTTATTGATAGAATCTGATAGAAGTCTATCAATTTACTTTATTTACTAGTAATTGATTCTATCTGTCTCTATCGATAGAAAGACAGATAGAATCTATCAATATGGAAGCCTATCAATTTACATTTTTTGCTATATGTGGAAATATTTTTATTATTGTACTATTCATGAAATATTTTAACCATTTTGTAATATAAATACAAAAGCCCCTAGTTTTTTTTTTACATTTTTTTCTTTCTCCTTTTTCTTTGAACTTCGTTCACTATATTCCTTTTTCTTTTATTTCTTTTACATTTTATTTTTTCCTTTATTTCTTTAATCTTTTCTCCCTTTTTCTGTTTCCTTTATATATACTAGAACTTTTAACACGGTGTTGCAAGTGATAATTTATTAAATAATAAATTATATATATTTACTAAAATACGTCAATTGAGAGCAATAAATAGTATATATATATATATATATTTATTTATTTATTTATAAATTGTTTCCTACATTCTTTTCTTAAATTTAAATCATCAAATAATAATTTCAATATAAATTAAATTTTATAACTATTTTTTTACATTAATTAAATTTATTAAAATTCATGTTAAAAAATAATTAATATTTTATTTTGAACTTAAAAAATAATAGGTGTTATTATTTTAAAAAAAACTTAATAAAATTTATGGCATTAAAATTAAATTTTATCTGTGATTTTTAAAAATCGATACTTTTTAGTTTTTTTTTTCTCAATTTATCTATTAATAGACCAATTACTATTGAATTATATAAAATTTATAAGAGTTATATCATTATTATAATTATAAATATAAATAAGCTAAATATATTTATTAGTATAAATCTATGAACTTACTTTTAACTCAAATGATAATTTTATCATTCTTCAAAAATGAAATTTCCACATCTCCAAGTCTGAACAATTAAGTAACAAAAGCAACAAAAAAAAAGTTAGATGAAAGTTAAGGTAAATAATCCAACAAAAATAAGATAACTAAATTTTTTATCATAAAATAAAAAGAAACCAAGAAAGGTAACCACAAGCAAAGAGAAAGTTTCAAATGTTTCAAATGTGTTTGTAAACAAAATATAGAGATATATATGTATAGTAGGAAATCATTGTTACCAAACTTTTGAAACTGAAGAATTCATGCACTTTAGCCTCTGTCTTCAAACATTTTTTTTCAAGATCTCCAAGTCTTTTTTTGAAAGGCAACAATTATGCAAAAAAAGATCCTACAAAAATTATTGCAACAAAAGAAAAATTAGATGAAAGTTAAGCTAAATAATAATAAAAAAAGAAGATAAATTACTATAAAAAAAACAAAAATAAAGAAAAGTAAATCCAAGCAAACAAAAACCGTTCTTGTAAACAAAATGTAGAGAACTATTTATAGGATTGGAAAATTCAATTTATTATTTTAATTATTATAATATAAAATGTCAAATAAAATCTATGAGATTTGGTAAAGATATCAAAACTTTAAATGATATTGAAAATATTTTCATTTGATCGTTGAAATCTCTTATCTTCTAACTTAGTCATAAAATTTATGAGATTTGATAAAAGTATTTTATCTTCTACGGATGAAAATCTAAATGATATTGTAAATACTTTCTACATTATTTGTATTTAATTTTTTTTTATATTCCAATAAATGACATGTTTGTAATTTAGAGTATGACTTAAGGGGTAAAATCGTCTAAAAATGATTTTTCTCTTAAGCCACACTTTAAGGCAGTATGATATGATATAACAATGAGAAATATATCTAATTAACTACTATACCAAACGCTAACCCTAAAGTTAACTGTGTAAACAAACTTCTTACAACAAGATTAATATATACAACAAAACATCATTTCTTTCTTTTTTTAAAGCAAGCCTTTTGGCTAAGAAAATAATTCATATAGGTTTAAATAACAAAGTAAATTCAAGATCTTTTATTTCTTATTTTTCTAAGTTGATATTATTGTTTTACAGTTTTCAATAATGCATTTTAACTTATATACAACTTTTTTTTTAAAGAAAAACTTTTATACAACTTAGTTACTAAGTTATAATGTTTTTTTTAAGATTATAATTTTTTTTAGTACAATTTGGAGGAAAGGGGATCAATTGTAAAGACCCGACTAAAATAACTAATTTTAGTAGGACTTTACTAGCATGCATGATTAAAACTCAACAAGTATACTCTTTATTAAAACCAACAATATAGGGTAAAACAGTAAAACGTTCTCCTAGCCAGGAATGATTCAAAATATAAATACAACTTTCGAAATTAATAAACATTTATTAAATAGTTCATGCGGAATAAAAAGACAGTTAATAAATAATAGGACACGTGACCCCCATGATCCAATAGCCTCGTCTAGCTCATCCGTCTCAGTATACCTCAACACCTAGAGGGGGAAAATGATAAGGGTGAGTAATAGAAATTACTCAGTAAGAACTCTCACCTAGAGTACAAAAATGCATACTTCAGCTTAACATCTAACCAACTGCTGCCCTCATTATCTACAACACGCTCATACTCAGAGCTCTAAGCTGAGAACCTTTAGGCTGAACTAATTGGGGAAGCACACTGGTCCACCCTATTAAGGTGTTTGTCTGGCCTATTTACGTAAGGAGCTCAACTGGTCCAAGTGATTACTAACAGGAAACGCAACTGGTCCTATTATAGCTTATAGGAAATGCAACTGGCCCTATAAAAGTAACTCTACAACAACTCGCTAGTTAGGGACGTAACTGGCCCTATCACAAAATTAGGAACACAACTGGTCCTGCTATAACTTATAGGAAACGCAACTGGTCCTATAAGGCGGTAGGAATGCTACTGATCCTACACAATTAGGGAGCACAACTGGCCCTAATAAAGGTTAGGAACACAACTGGTCCTGCTACAACTTATGAGAAACGCAACTGGTCCCATAAATTACATCAAATCAACAAATCAGAAACACAACTGGTCCTACTATAATTTATAGGAACGTAACTGGTTCTATAAGGCGGTAGGAACGCCACTGGTCCTACACAATTAGGGAACACAACTGGCCCTAATAAAGGTCAGGAACACAACTGGTCATGCTACAACTTATGAGAAACGCAACTGGTCTCATAAGTTACATCAAATTATTTACCACTAAACATCTCATACTACTGAGCAGTATCAAATAAAAGGAATATTTTGGTATGTAAAACATTAAATAGACTATCAGTAGTTCAAATATCCAATATAGAGGTCAACAAGGTCAAACTAGCTCAAAGATTGAATCCTGCATTTTATAGACAATATACACATGAAACTTAGAAGTCAACGAGGTCAATCTAGCTCAAAGATTAAAATCCATGCATCTTTATAGATAATCTAGCAAATTAATCAATCAAATATCAAGCAAACAATGCATTTAAGGACCACACAACCCTAGGTAAAAGTCCTTACCTCTTGCAGTTATAGAACTCCTCAAAATAACGAGCTAACTCCTCGATCGAGCTACAAATTTAAACCTAGTCACAAATTATAGTCTATAGTTAAACTTGACTATCTCTTGAAATGAAAACTCATAATAACATGATGGGCATTAAACTAAATTATCCCTCATCTATTATTGAAATAATATCCAATTGCTTAACCCAAAAATAAATCTCTAGAAATATAATATTATTTATTCCATAAAAATTATCTCATTTAAACGAAGAGCTCAAAGCTCAAATATTTGTTATTTAAAGAATTATAAAATTCTCAAAACTAAAGAATAACCCTTTGAAAACCACATGACCAAGTAACCAATTTTAGAATTTAAAGCCCACTTCTCAAATGAAACTATTTGGGTATTAGTAGTATATAGCTAGATTTTTAGAAATTATTAAGTAAATAGCTAACCTTTTACACCATTTAAATGAATGTCTAAAACGAAAAGGAAGGAGGTAAGAGATACTTTGTTTTCCATAATTACCCTTAATTTATTAAATTTTTAATTAGTCAATTAATTATTTAAATCTAAATTTCAAAAATAAAAATTATGTAAATCTCAAACTATCTGCACATCAACCAGATTTTAAGGAGAAAATTTAAAATGTAAGATATTATATAAATATTTTTTAGTTCTTTAAAAAAGAATCTTCATCGTCATTGCATCTTGAAAGTAGGAGCGTCTGTGAAAGTTTTTGCGAAATTTATCGATTTCATCCATGGAGATATGGGCGGTTGACTCGTGGCCGCAAAGAGTCTGCCAAGATAAAGGAACAAGGGTGACTGATTTGAAAACAAATTCCAATTAGGCTTCTGCAGAAGTTTTCTTTTCTGGTTTCTTTTCTTTTACACCATTGAGACAATGTTCATCTTGTCCTCGTAGTTGATTGTATTTCTCTCTTACTGTTTTCAATCTTCCATTGCATAAATTTAGAGATTTTTTAAAAACATGATTTATTTCAAGTTCGTCGGCTTTTCACTATCGATGGAGAATTTATTTGTTTCTTATTTTTTTCGTTGTGCCTTTTTATACATCCCTCGTACTCAAGCCGCTAGAAATGGATAAACTACTTTTTTTTCTTTTTTAAACAAAGTATATAAGTCTTATATTTATCCTTTTTTGTGGGTTTTCTTGGAACTGTATTGAATTGAACAAGACTCAAGATATGTTGATTTTTTTTTTCTTTCAATTTTATTCTTATCTCGATTATGTTGCATTTCCATCTCAAAGGGTAAGGAAATCGGAAATGTACGCATATATACCCAACCAAAGGAGAAACTTGAGAAAGGGAAGACTTATGGTATGTTGACTTTTTTTTAATGTTATTTTAGTTTTATTATCATTCTCAGCTAGAATGTAGGCATATGTACTTGCAATCGTCCTAAGGGATATATAGTTGTACATTTTTCCAAAAACCAAACAAAAGAAGCCTGATGATAGCATGTTTATTCTCATCTCCATTATGATGCATTCACGTCCCAATATTTTAGGAGACGTATGCATATATACCTCCAATCATCTTTGACCATGAGCTCTATTGTGTAAGTTGAAATTCAATGACGCCTCTCTATTCCAAGATGTAAGTTGAAATTTATTGTTTTTCATTTACATTTCAAGATGTAAGAGGATGTAAGCATCTCTAATAAACCTTGAAATAGTTTTTTCAGTTTTTAAAATTATTATTATTATTATTAATCTGTTGTAGATTTCCAAAATTGTGAATTAAAAATTCAACGAATCTTTTAGCAAAGATATTTTCTTCTTATATTTTAAAACAAAAATTAGATTTGGTTGTTATTACATAATCTAAATTCAAATAGAGCAGATTTGATTTTTAGGTGGTTATTAAAAATATCTAAAATAAAATTAATTAACTCTTAAAAAAAGTAATTAATTGTAAGGGTACAAGAGTCCATTATAATATATTTAATTATTTAAAAAATCTAGAAAATTGAATTTAGACATTTATTTTAACTCCCTATAAGAACAAATATTTATTTAATAAGTTTGGTTAAAGTAGTTATTTCTCTAATTCACCCACACTATTTTCGAGCATTTAAAATCCTTGGTTCATTTTAAATCCAAATCCAAGTACTGTATAGGCAATTGCAACAATAAGATAGCAGCCATAAAGCATTTTAAAAATCTCAGCCATTTGTTAATATTAATACCACAACCCATAATGAAAATAAAATATCGAGGAACAACTTAGAAAGTCATAGAGTCGCAATGAAAACAATAGCTTGGTCTCGCGGTTCCACTCACGAACTAAAAGCCACGGCGGCGCTAACGGCTAAAATACAACGAGAAACGGTGGAATGGCAACCGGAATAGATTAGGCGGTGGTGGGTTTGAGGCAGATATTGAATGAGTTTAAGGAGAAAACCTCGCGTGAACAAAAACGCAACCAAGAAGAGAAGAAATCGTGGCTTCGCTTGAGATTTCGAGCTTGTCGGCGGCGGAAATGGTGATCGGGCGGTGAAGGTGGGAATGGTCTGTGGGTTTTGCTTGCCAACAAGAAAGAGACACAATTTTTTTTTTAATTGCTTGCCCTGTAACGTAAAAAGAAAAAGTAAACCAATGAAATTTTTTAAAAAGATAACTTGTGTGCCAGCTATAAAAACAAATCAAATGTCCACTTATCTCACCATTTTAAATCATAAAAATAATGAAATAAAATAAGAGAAAGAGAAAGGTTTTGGAATTGGAAAAGGTGTGGCAATTTCTTGTTTATGATTAAATAAATTTAGGCTTATTTATAAATACAACCTTAATTAAATAGTAATCATGCAATAACCCAATTAACATAATTTAATCAATAAACTCAAGAGTCTTGTTATAAACAACACAAATAAGCCTTAACTCCAAAATTATCGTTTTCAAAAAAAAAAATCCAAAATTATCAAAATGTCTATAATATATCAATCTACTCATAATTTCGAGACGAATAATTTTACGGGAATTAAAATATTAAATAATAACGAATAGAAAATTTCGGGTCGTCTAAACCTTACATAAATGGTACAACTGCTCTCAATAATATGAAAGCGAAATACCGATTTTCGAACTTAAAACTCGTGACCGCGAAGTTGAAATAGATTAATACCAAACAAGATAAATTATAGTGTTTGAACATAAGTAAGATATAGATAATATTTATAGGTTCAAATATATATAATATCATGCATTTTTTTTATTTGTTTACATATTTATACGGTATAAATTGAATTTTTTTTTTTATGAAGGAAAGAAAGAACACTTAGGGCTCGTTTGATAACGTTTCTGTTTCCTGTTTCTTGTTTCTTAGTTCTTGTTTCTAGTTTCTTGTTTCTTATTTTTTGAGAATAAGAAACAATAATATGTTTGATACTTAGTTTCGATTCTTGTTTCTTAAAAGATATAAAAAACAGAAACAAACTTGTTTGATAACTATTTCTTGTTTCTTGTGTTCTTATTTCTTGCTTTTTGTTTATATATATATATATATATATGTATGTATGTATGTATATGTATGTATGTATGTATATGTATATATGTATGTATATGTATATATTTAGGCTTCTAACAAAATATGGCTATCAAAAGTTTACATTTTCTAGTATAATTAAATCTTTTATAATTAAAAAAAAATCTTAATATAGAACTAACCATAAATTTAATATGTTATCTCTCACATAAATTATTTGTCACAAATGACATGTTTAAAAAATGTTGTGAGTGTAAAATATTAAAGTAGTGTCAGTTGTATATTTTAGTGAACAAATTTTTCATGATACCAAATTTTTTACGGATTCCGAGTGTATTATTAACTTAAATAATAAATAAATACACATATACAAAATTTTCAAATCAACCCATAAATTAAAAATACATAATTCCATTAAAAATATAAACAATAAAAGATTACAAAATTTAAAACTAAAAAATAAAATGGTAAAAAGGTTGACAACACAACCATCACACCACAAGTTGCATATTGTGACTTTTTTGGAACGCATAATATAAAATTAAAACAATACTGAGTTTCAGAAGAAAAAAAACGGAACAAGAGAAACAAGTTTTGAGAGTTTCTCATTTTTTCACATAATTTGAGAAACGTTTCTTATATTTTTTGGAACAAGAAACGAGAATAGTTATCAAACAAGACTGTTTCTCAATAAATAAGAAACAGTAAACCGAGAACGTTATCAAACGAGCCCTTAATTGCTCTAATACATAAAATTGGATGGGTGGGAATTGACCAATTAAAAAATTTGACTTGATCCAAAAAGATTCTCTAATTCAATTCATATGTCGTCCATATTTTCTTGATAGCTCCTCCAAACATCCCTTCAAAATTCAACCTATAATACTGTTACTCACGATTTTTTTAAAAAACCCGGTTCTTTAAGTCGATAGAAGCAGAAAACCGGTCATATATATATAGCTTAAACCCTACCCATAAATCTAGTTTCCTCTCCCTCAATTCTTTTTCTTCTGTATTTCCGATTTCTTCTTCTAACCTAGCCGCCGCCGCCGCCGCCTCCCCCTTTCTTTCCATTGTTTTCCTGTCTTCGATGTCATATTCTATCTTCCAAGTTCTTGCTTTTCCGATCCCAACTACAATCAACTAACTAACTACTTTTCAGATTTTTGGAATCGTTGTCGGGGGAAATGGTTGATTTTTTTCGAAATTCTTCAATTGAATGGAAGCCCTCTCCTGTGGTAGCGCTAGCCTCCAGCGCCGATGTTTCGCAGGTCGCAGCTGCCAGAGAGGACGGATCGCTTGAGATTTGGCTCGTGTCTCCGGGTTCCGTCGGGTGGCACTGTCAGCTGGTACATTTGGCTATCGTTTTTTTTTAGATTATGTAGTTCGGATTGATGATTATGCGGTTTGATTGGTATTCGTTCTTGATGTAGACGATTAGTGGAGATCCTGCTTCTAGGGTTTCGTCGCTTGTCTGGTGCTGTGCTGGTTCTAGAGATAGCCCTTCTGGTCGCTTGTTTTCGTCCAGCATTGATGGTTCGATTTCGGAGTGGGATTTGTTTGATTTAACGCGGAAGGTATATATTCATTTACTGTAGTCTTCCGAACTTAACGTTAATGGGTGTGGGCGTCAGGGTGTTGTTGTGCCGTTTATATACCCTATTTCTTCTTCAACTGCTATTTGAAACATAGCGATGGTAGGAGTTACCTGCGATTTTTAATCTAAATTTAGGTTCGTTGAAGATATTTAAATATCTGTTTGAAAAATTGTTGCCAGAATGGTGAAATTTGTGGGTACTAGGAATTTTTTCGATCCCATTTTGGGTCTCTAGGAGTACCGTTTGTATTTGGAGAAGCGCGTCCTTGCTCTTTTGTTGAGAAGTTTTTATTTGATTGATGATTTTTGTATTTTCAGACTGTTTTAGAATCAATTGGTGTCTCTATCTGGCAAATGGCTGCAGCACCTGAAGCTGGCAAGGACTTAGAGTCCCACGATATAGAAAATGGCCACATAACTGACAATGAGAGTGATTGTCAAGATTCTAGTGAAAGTGAAGATGATAGTAACTCATTTGAGCATAATGCCCAATCTCGTGATAAGAATCCCTCCATAGCTGTTGCTTGTGATGATGGATGTGTGCGTATTTATAATATATGCGACACGGAAGAGTTTATTTACAAAAGATCGTTGCCTAGGGTCAGTGGTGAGAATCTATTCCCAGGTTTATTGGTTCTTTATCATTTTTATTAGCTGGATATCTAAACCTTCTTTTTCTTTCCTCTAATCCCAGGTAGGGTTTTAAGTGTAACATGGAGCAATGATGCAGACCGGATATTTTCAGGGAGCAGTGATGGGTATGTACTTGTACCACCTTTTGTTACTTGCCATGAAAATTTATATAATGTATTATGAGTATGATCCTTCTCCATGTTCCTTTGTCAAGTTATGGTTACCTCATGTTTGTTTTTTTAACGTACCCATTTACTACAGATTTATTCGATGCTGGAATGCAAGTCTTGGGCATGAGATCTATAGGATAACTGCAGGTCTTGGAGGGTTGGGCAGTGGACCAGAACTTTGTGTATGGTCTTTACTTTCCCTTAGGTATATGATTGCATGCTTGCGATTGCAAAGTTGTTAGGTGATATCTTCTACAAACTACAACTCATGACTTCTTTATTCTGAAGCCATTTGTTTTTTGGCATTTCCTGTTCATTGCAGGTGTGGTACCCTTGTCAGTGCAGATAGTACTGGCAGTGTGCAGTTTTGGGATAGTAGTCATGGAACTCTTTTGCAAGCACATACCTTTCACAAGGGTGATGTGAATGCTCTTGCAGCAACTCCTAATCACAATCGAATTTATTCTGCTGGCTCTGATGGTCAGGTATATTGACTATGGGTCATACTATATGGTTTCATATTTTTGCTTTTGTACAACTCTTGCTCATTGCCTAATCATGCTTGCACTTATCTACATTTTCGTGCTTGTACACCACGTAGTATTCTTGTCTATTTTTCACTTTCAAATACTATTATTCTATGACTATTGTTATTCATTCGTAGTTCTTTATTTGCAGCACAGTTTCTAAAATAATTCATTTATAGCACATGATTTTACGGTGATAAATTGAGTTTATCACTAATTGAATTCTATCAGTGATAGAACTAACCAGTAATAGAACTAATAAGTGATAGAACTTTATCGCTTATTGAATTCCATCATTTGGATTTCTTGCTACAAATGAATTAGTTTTGATTTTTTGCTATAGATGGAAATACTTTGTCCTTTTTTATTGTACATGCAAAATCCCCTATATATTTGTCCTTTTTATGGAATTAAAAATGTTCAATTTTGAATTAGAAATTAACTTGGCACATTTCTCAACGTCCCTAACTGTCAAAGGAATTGCTGGTGTCCTGAATTACAAGCTTAGTTTCCGAGGAATTTAGTTGATGCTTTCATGATCGTTCTATGTGGCAAATCGTAAATTTAATTCCATAACACTACTGTCTTTGGCTATATTGTCTTTGTAGGTTGTTCTCTACAAGCTCTCTAATGAGAATGTTGCATCTAGTGAAGACAAGTGTTCTTCTGAAGTGATGAAAAAATGGATTTATGTTGGTCATGTGAGGGCTCATACTCATGATATCAAGGCTTTGACTGTTGCAGTACCAATTTGTCAAGAAGGTATTTTCATTAGTAATTATTGCTCCTTATCTTAATGGCAGTTTGGTTACTTATCAAGAATTTTTTTTTAATTAGCTACTGTTTCCTATTTGTTTTATTTTTCCAAAACCAAAATTGGGCATTTTATCATAGGAGCTCTAAGTTAGTTTGAAATCCTTAATTCATAATCAAGATGATTTTTTTAAAATTATTTATCTTCGGTTTTGTGCTTCTCTTTTTGTTTTCTTACCTTAGATTTTTTTTATTCTTCTTAACAGAACTGTCTCAAGATGAAGAGGTAAAAAGAGTCCGTTATAAGAAGAAGCCAAATGATTTTAGCTATCGTAAGTGGGCCCATTTGGGAGTTCCAATGCTTATCTCAGGTGGTGATGATACGAAGCTTTTTGCATACTCTGCTCAAGAATTTACTAAATTTTCTCCCCATGATATATGTCCTGCACCGCAAAGGGTGCCTATGCAACTCGTACTTAATACAGTTTTCAACCAAGCACCATTATTACTTGTTCAGGCTGCGCACTCTCTGGACATCTTATGTATTCGCGCAAAAAGCAATTCTTTTAGAGATATGGCTTGTGGCCCTTCTAAGGGATTTGCAAAGACAGATTTGTTGGTTAGAGTTAAGAGCAGGGCATCTCGAAAGATTATCTGTAGTACTATTTCCAACTCTGGGAAGCTATTTGCATATTCTGATCATGCCAAACCCAGCCTATTTGAATTGAAGAAATCTGGAGGAAGCAAATGTTCATGGACCGTTAATAGAAGGCAACTTCCAAATATACTACCGTTTGCTCATTCTATGGTCTTCAGTTATGATTCTTCTCGATTAATCATAGCAGGGCATGATAAAAGGATATATGTAAGTTGTTATGTTGAATGTAGTTTTATATATCTTCTGTAAAATACAATCCCCATCTTATTTTGTTTGAATATTTGGATTGATTAGACTAGACCTTTATCTTTTATACGTGCCTGAGTTGTCTGGTAACTATTTCAATCAAATATGATGGTTACCATTTTATTTCTATTTCTATTTAAAGAGGGTTGTTTTAATTGATTGCTATGTTGGTCGCAAAACTGCATTCCAATGATTTCTGTTTTTTTGGTGAATCATAAAACTGACGTTAAAAAACTTTGTTGGTTTCATGATGGTTTTTTTTGGGAAATTTACGAGTGGTATTTAACTATAATAATTTATTAACCCTTTCTTGTTGGGACAGGTTGTAGATGTGGGCAGTTTGGAAGTGATTCATTGTTTTATGCCCTTCAGGGAGCTGCAGGATGATTCATTGCCACCTGCTGAACCTCCTATAACGAAAATATTTCCGAGTTCAGATGGGCAGTGGTTAGCTGCAGTCAACTGCTTTGGAGATATATACATATTCAACATGGAGATAATGAGGTTTGTTACTTGATGTGTTGATTTATTGTTTCACAATCAGTTTGTCCGTGCCCTCCTTACCCGTCTCCATTCTCATGATTTCCAAGAAAGTTATGTACGAATTATCATTCTCTTGAAACAGGCAACACTGGTTTATTTCAAGACTAGATGGTGCCTCAATTACGGCTGGAGGTTTTCCTCAATGGAACAATAATGTGCTTGTAGTCACTACTTCTTCAAATCAGGTTTATGCCTTCGATGTTGAGGCCAAACAATTAGGAGACTGGTCAATGCGGCATACACAAGCTCTCCCAAAGAGATTCCAAGAATTTCCTGGGGAGGTTATTGGCCTCTCCTTTCCACCATCTGCCACTTCTATGCCTGTTATCGTATATAGCTCCAGGTATTTTGTTATGTTACTATTTTTTGTGCTGCTGTGAAATTTACTTGAACTATTATTCCTTTCAAAATTGGATTTTTGTTTGTTGAATGTGATTAACTTGCATGGCTGTGTGGCTGATTACAACTTTGCTATAGCTTTGGTTCATTTATATCTTGCCTCTACGTCCCTGTAATATGTTATCATACAAGTAATTCCTCAAGTGTTTCACGGAATTGTATACTGGAAAAACCATGGTCATCCTACCATTTGAATGAGATTGGTCTCCAGAGCCCAGAGTTTTATATAACCAACCGATGCAATGGTATTGGAAAGTGCTACAGTAAAGTTGGTTTGGTTTATTGTGACCACCAAAATATGACGGTCATTCTTATTATAATATTATAATAGTAGAAAGGAGCGAAGTTCAGTTTCTTAATTATGAACATTTTTTCATATTGAATGTGTCATTACATGCACAGCTTGCTGAAATTTTGTTTAATGTTCCAGCTTCCTAATATTTTAGAAAAAGCGTTTCACTTTTTTAGCATGTACTGATTATTTGTTGCTTTGTGGTTCCGTTCAATCTAGCATACTCTCATACTATTCATTTTGATGTTCGACTAAAAATTCTCTTTTGTTTTCGTAGGGCAATGTGCTTAATCGATTTTAGGATGTCGGTGGATCAAGATGAAGAGTATGTCATGATAAGTGGACAAGATTCAACAGTGAAGAGTTTAAAGGGCACTCCAATAATAAATGGGAAATTGAAACGTAAGTTGAGAGACTGCCAAACAGAGGGCAGACTACATGGTAGAAAGAATTTTGAAATTTTTCCTTTAAGAGACCCTGTTTTACTAATTGGACACCTCTCAAAATCCTCACTCTTGATTATAGAAAAACCTTGGTTAGAAGTGGCCAACACTTTCGAAGCCACACCTGTGCACAGACATGTATATGGGACTTGAGTTCGCATATTAAAGGCGTTTTTTAGGATATACTTAGAATGTTGGAATCCACCATTCTTTCTATGACATCTCTCGATTTCTTACAATTTTGTTCCAAGGAGAGGAGGGGGGAGGGGGTTATCTGAGCGTCTAAAGCATGTGGTGTATTTGTATTATTGAATTTTTCGTTACACTTAAAAAGTAGTTCTTTTAGTTACGAAGTTCTTGCTTTTTCCTCCACCCCTTACCAAAAAATTAATAAACACCCCATCAAAACATAGTTATTTTACTGTCGTTGTACAAGTATTTACCTTGCTTTCTCCAGAACATTCTAATTTACCAACGGTTTATGTTTATTGAGATTACAGTTTGCTAATTAAATGAATGTTCGAGTAGGATTGGTACACTTTCCAGGTTATCTTTTATAATACACCAGTTGGAGCATCGGTGCAAAATTGTTCTGGCTGGCAGTCCTAGTCAGGCAGGTGAAAGACTTAACTCTACTCGCTAATTTTTTTAGTACCAACAACTACAGCTAGCTAGCTAAGCATCTTTAAATTCTTGATTTTCCCATTGAAAGTATGTGCTCTGCATTTAGATTGAAATGGTATTCAATACCCCTTGAGAAGGATGTTGTGCAGAAACATAAATTTCAATAACTGTTCATCGGTGGCCATTGCGCTTGGTCCAATAAGCTTGTATTGGTCCCTGTTCAATTAATGACTCCTGAACAAGGTTCAAAGCTTGTGAGCTATGTGGTAAACAATAGACTTTTATTATAACCGTTTTTATCTGGTTCAGTTTATGCATTACTTGACTATTATGATGATGATGTTTGATCTTATTGCATTGAATCTTAACGATACAAAATGTAGATATGATTCTTATAGAATTTAGCGACCTGTTTTTTATGTCCAGGTAAGAAACTGTATTTGGTAGTTGAGGAACAGTGCCTGTAGTGTCATTGAGTGTGTTGTTTCCTGGGTAGGTTGTTGCTTCATTTATGCTCAGTTGAAGCTTTGTTAATGTAATAATTCTACAGCTATGAGCAGAGTTTTGTCTATTACCTAATCCATATCTTCTTTAAGATGTGGGCGCAATGTTCTGGAGAAAAAGAAAGAATTTTGGATTGTACATAATGGAAAATCAAATTAAAGAAATTAAAATGACAATAAAATTCAATAATTGGAGCGGTTTTCATTTATTGGATCATATTCCTAGAAGGTAGCTGTCCCAAGAGTGGTGGGGTTGGTGATTTGGTTTGAAATTGAATTAAAGCTTTCGTTTTCTATTTCTTTGCCATTTAATTTGTTGTATAATCAAATGCTGATTAGTCTATGAACAGCTAGGCTCTGGCAACTTCCAATGCCCCCAACTTGAAAGCTGCTCTTTTGAGTTGTGTGGCTTAATAATGTTCTTTTATATCCCTCCATTCACTTTGCTTTAGGTGGAAATTATGTTGCCACCTTGTTTTTTAACCATATCCCCTTTTTCCTGTTTTTATTATGTAAATTCCAACCATAAGTTTTAAATTTGAATTTTAGTAATCTTTGAAGGGTCTTTTTGTTTTCTTCCGAATCCTAACTAGAATGTAACTAAGCTATTTAGATATTTAGATATGCTTTAAGTGGGCATGATTTTAGGGTATGAGTCATTACTCAAAGTTAGTATTTTTTTTTTGGGAGAGTACACACGAATGGTTTTTTTGAATAAGGTAATTATGCCTGTTCCTAGGCCAAGCACTGGAGACATCGAAGGAATAGTTTTACAAGTACGTCATCAAAGGAATGGTTTTTTTTATTGAGATTTATTTAGTTTTTTTACTAAATGTTTTAAACTAAATCTATAAATATTATTTTTAGATTTTCTTGTTCATGCCTACTTTGTTAAGTGTTTTAAAAAACAAGCCATGTTTTGGAATTTTTTTTAAGTGTTCATTTTTATTTTTAAATTTTGGTGAAATTTATTGTAGAGAAGATTAATTTTTTTAAAAAAAATTATAACTTTAAAATGAGGCTAGGCCATTACGACAATTCAAATTCCACCTCTAAAGAGGGAAACAAAACTTTTTTTTTTCTTGAGAAATGGATACACTAATTACTTTGATTGTTTCTCAACTTCCTTGTTTGATAGTCAAAAATTCAATGACTCAAACACATGTATATTTCCTTGTTTGAACCTTTCATCTAACAAATAAATTTTAAAAAACAGAACTTTTTTATTTGCAATAATTAATTATATTTAATGAGTGAGTTTTTTTTTTTTTTTTTTTTGTTATAATAACTGAAATCAAAGTTATGCTATTCATGTTATAGAGCTTAGCTCAACAATAATTATTATTATTTTTTTGCCTGCCCCTAAACCAAGTAACGGAAACTTCGAAGAAGAAATGTTACAGGTGAGTTTTGAACTCGGAACCCCAAGGGGAGCATATTCTCAAAATTCAATTTTTCAACCACTACGTCATCCTTTGGGGACTTAGCTCAACAAATTAGTATATCCAGTTCAAATTCCCTACCAAATAGTTGAACTAAAAAAATATATTTGTTACAAACTTTCTTTCTGTACACACTTTTGGTCCTTTTTTAGTGCTTCATGTTTCCGATTGCATTGACAAGAACGTGGAGAAGAAAAGGCACTCAGCCTAAAACACTCGAGGGAAATTGAACTGAGAATAAGAATAATAACAAAAGGAACAATATCTTTTTCAAATTTATATAACATGTCCTTATCATTTACTTGACGGTCAAAAAGAAAGTGGAAGCTGCGGTAAAGTGGTAGAGCCTTATTCTCCTGGTGCTGATTTTTCAGAGCCATAAAAACCAAAATGTTTCCTCACTGCTGATTTCCTCTGTGTTTATAAGTAAAGTTTCAGTTTTTATTTAACAAGACATTCAAAAAGAACTTACTAAACTGAAATAACTTACCTTAAAATGAGTTGCAGAAAATCCCTGAGAAAAATCTACAGCATTCTCCTCCAAGACTTGGTGGCTTGATGCTGCATTGGTTTTCTGCATAAAAAACCAACAACATGAGATTGATTGATATTTTTTAAGAGAAAAAAAAGCTAATGGAACTGTTCTTTACACTTGTTTTTCCATAGCCATAAACAGGGGAGCTAGCAGTGTCATCAAGGTAAGAATGTTGCTTGTTTCTGCCATTTGGTTTGCTGTTCTTCTTCTTCTTTTTGTATTTTTTACTGCAATTTAATGCTGATTCTGAAGCTGAGTAGGCATATGAAGAATACCCATTATTGTAAATGTATTCCTCTTTGCCTTCAAGGTAATGGGGTGGACCTGAGGAAGCATCAGACACCATTGATAGATCTTCTTCTTCTTCCTCTGCTCTTACTTTTGCTTCTTTTTCCCTACAACTCGGACCGCCGCCGCCGAAGCGATGGTCTGAAGTGTAGGATTGGTCTAAGTACATAGTCCAACCTGATTCACTTCCACTGCAATGATGTGTACCAGACCAATCATTCATGGTGGCAAGCAATTTGAAGGGAAAAAGGTTATGAAGATTGGAATGTTTATATAACAAAAACTTGTATTTCTATTGAAGGGAAAAAGGGATCAAAACAATCTTCACTAAAATCATGGAGTTAGTGTATCCTTTGGCCTTTGCTTCCTTTATCTGTTTGTGAACACGTCAGAGATGCCAGTTGGCAAGAACAATGGGCAAATCAATAACAATGATGATATCAAAAGCGACAAACGTTTGGATGTGCAACAACAGTAGGTCCCCCTGAAAATGTACAATGGTTTGCTGTCATTTCCATTAAAATTCAAGCCTGTTTTGGATTCAAACCCACCTTCATTTTATCTATATTTAAGTTTGGATTTTACTTTTTTAATGATCTCATTGAATAATCTTCATTAATTTCTTTAGATCTCTTTTACCCATCATGGCTGCCTTTTACTCTCAAGTAGGAAAGAATATGATAAAAAAGCAATTGCCTTTTCACATTGTCCTCTTCTGGGTGTCCTTTGTGTTTCAGTTGTTTGGTATTGAATGTTAAAGTTGTATTTGGACTTCCACTTTTTTTCTAAACAACCAACAATCATATAATTAGGTGTTTTGTATCTTACAAACCCCATTTTTCAATTTGTTGTTTTGTCTTTTCCTTTCGTCATGGTTTTCTTCTTCTTCTTCAACTGAGTTATGAATGTAATGGAGTTCTCTTCTTGAGGGAATTTACTGCATTTTCTGTTTGTTTTTAAGCGTTCAATCACATATATATTTTCCTATCTTCTAAAAGCCAAAAGGGTGGGGTCCCACTGAAAAATCGCTCAAAAAGTTAAGATTCTGCAGTCCCATCCCCATAATGGAAGCCCCTCATAGCTAAATTATTGACTATTTTTTGTTGTTAATCTCTTGGAGATTGGTTTTGGATTAGATCCTCGTTTAGCTGACTGTTTTAATCCCATCCCTTTCTCATAATAATTCATTTTCTCTCTATTTTCTGGTAAATGATATAAGTTCAGTTCTTGTTATGAAATACTGAATGGAAATCCCAGGGTGACCTTTGCAGACCCGCAGATTTGGTGGTTGGCAATTATTAGGATAAACATCATTCGAGAATAAGAAAATGCAAGACAAAGAAAATAGATTTACGTTGTTCACTGATGTTTTTTAATTATGTCCATGAGCAAAGTGAAGTTGTTTTATGGGGATTTTGCATGTATAACAAAAAAAGGCAAAATAATTCCATCTATAGAACAAAATCTAAAATAATTTCATTTGTAGCAGAAAATCCAAATTGACTTCTATCACTTGTTGAGTTCTATTAGTGATAGAATTCAATCAATGATAGACTCATTCTATCACTCCTTAAGTTTTCTATCAGTGATAGAAATCTAAATTGAGTTTTATCACTAGGTGAGTGATAGAAATAAATATGCTATAGATGAATTATTTTAAAAATTATGCGACAAATATAATACAAGAGGTAGAATGTGCTGCTGATGGTAAATTCTCTTGTTTTATTATAAGATAAGAATACAAATATTCGGCTTCATCTTTAAGAGAGTTTGTATAGTGAATGACTAATATGTCATTCGGCTGAAATTTCATAAAAGCCAAATTACAAAATATGTCATTGGGCTGAAATTTCATAAAAGCCAAATTACAATTAAGTATTAACATAGTGGGACATTCATACTCAATGCAATATAGTTCAAGACATTTGAATAGTTTCATTAAAAAGGGGGGAAAAAAGGCCTGGCAGGTGAGTGGTGAGTGTGGATGAGTAGTGGAACATATTTAGAAGTGATCCAAAACACCACCAAATTCTTGCTGTTGAAAACTTTGTAAGGCTGGGGAAGTATGGGCTTTAGTTTCAAAGAAGATGGTCCCTAAAGCAATGGGGAGGGGAAGGGAAGGGAAGGGAAGATGGTCAGTTTCATCTATAATCACTATCTCTTCTCAAAATTCTACTTTTTCAAAGATTCTTCTCTCCTCACATGCTTTCATATTCTTTCTTTCCCTTTCAGGAAAAAAGACAAATAATTGGACATCTGTATAAGTTGCAAGTTAAAGTCAAACATGCCTTGTCCACTTTTGCATTAAACACTTGATGTTAAAATGTCCTTGCTGCCAATAATGGAATCCATTATATTCAAAAAAAAAAAAATAATAATAATAATGGAATCCATTAAATGCTTTGTTAAATTAGTTGGGTTGAATATTTACTCAGATGTCATTTTCTTAATCACAGCTTCAAATCTAAAAGTGGGTTCAAGTTTTGATGATGGATTGGACTGATAATAGTTGCCAGTATATCCGAGCTTTGCAAATGAAGTTGTTTGTATAAACTCAGCAGATAATGAACCAAATCTTCCATTGATTTTCAAATTTACTTCTCTAAATTTTGAATGAAAAAATGGTGTAACTTCCTCAGCAGTACAATACAAGGATAAAACTAGAGATGGATACTTGAAGAATAGCAATGCATAGACTAAAACACTGTGAGGCTTTAAAGAGATGGGAATAGCTTATTCAAACAGAATGGCAATGCATAGAATTCGTCATTTCTTACATCCGAACCATATAAGCAAAACTTCTCCCACCAATGCAAGCCACTGTCTTTTCGAGTTGAGTCGTTTTCTCGGAAAAGTGTGCAATCTAGAATTAGAGCAACCAACGATGCCACCGTTGCGTGAGACATGAAGATCACGATAACCACATCATTAAACTGCAATGTAGAATAAGAAAAAGGATTAATCATGGATAGGAATGTGAAATGTCCAATCCTATTAGGAGTAGGATAAGGAATGTTGAATCCTACTATAAAGAGGGGTAAGCATAGATTGAGAAATATTGATATAATACATATCTATGGCTTGAGAATAGTTTTAAGATAGTGAGGATCCAAGTACCTCGAACACTTGAGTTATCTTCTTTTATATTAATACATATTTGGTTCGTATTGATCGTCAAATTATCAGAATGAGGGTAAAACATCCACTCAACAGTTGAATATTCTTTATATTTTTTCATTTTCTGCTTACCCATCCATGGCCAGAGTAGATATGGTCTGACTTCAATTCTTGATGATAATATTCTCTGAAGTATTGTGGTATTGACAAACCCAAGAAGAAGGATGAGCCCAAGATGAATTTTGTTCTGAAACTGTTCAAGTTACAGAACTGAAGAAAACCAAGCCCACAAGAGGCTGGGGGAAAATCACATTGCTGTCAGTGTCTAATTTTCAACAATATATAATCATTTATAAGAAAATGCAAACCATGTGACTATTCTTATCAATTTTAGAATTATGAAGGGCTTGTATGGGAAGGGATGGGAAGGGAAGGGAAAGGAAGGGAAGTGAGAGTAAATTGGTGTTTGGTGGGAAGGGAAGATAAAAGAAGTGATAGTAAATTGGTGTTTGGTGAGATGGGAAGGAAAGATAAATGAAATGAAGTGATAGTAAATTGGTGTTTGGTGGGATGAGAAAAGTAGTGAAGTGATGTTTTTTTATTAAAAAAATAGATATTTAATATTTTTAATATAATGTTTATAATATATCATTTTATATTTATTTTATTTATTATTTAAATAAAATTTAAAATTTTAATAACTTTCATTATCAAAATATATAAATTTCATAATTGTTAAAAAAATAGATAAATATAATTTGTTATAATGAAATTAAGTTTAGAAATTCAAATCAAGATAGATGTAATAAAAAGATAATTATTTTGAGTAATTATTTTAGGATTATTTAAATATATATTTCTATTTATTTTATAAAATGTATAAATTTAAAAAAATTTGATAAATAATAAAATTAATATATATTTGTATATAAAAAATTTTAAATGCATACATTGTCCATAAAAAGTCAAATATATAAACAATTACAAATATTGTTTAAAGAACTTGATATATCTATAAAAATAATAATAATAATACTTGTTGCATTTTAAAATAAAAAATATATATAAATAGCATATAGTGTAAATTTAATCAATTAAGTGGTTCACAAAAAAAAATCCATTAACTTAAATGAATGAATTAGTAAAAGTTAACAAGCTTATTATTTTATTTAAAATAAAGTTTATGATCAAATCAAATGCATCAAATTATAATTATAAAAACATCAAACTACAAATATGTTTTAAAAAATAGGATGTATTTAGAAGAAAAAAATAGATAAATATTGTGTTTTGAAAAAACTTGATACTAATAAAAAAAAAAAAAAAAAAAAAAAATATATATATATATATATATATATATATATATATATATATATATATATATAATAAGTTAATATAAATAAAAACGTTAAGGTGGTAGAGTTGGTTAAAGATATCTACTTAATTTAAGATAATTTTAAAAGATGAAAATTCAAATCTTATATAAATTTTTATTTTAGAATAATACTTTAAATTAAGAAAAAAGGAAAGTTTGTTAAAAGAAATAAAGCAAAAAAAAATAAAGAAAAAGAAAGAAGCAGGCCAGAGGAAAGGAAGGAAAAAAAAAAAGTGAACAGCACGCGCCGGGTTTGGCCGGGTTACGCGCTGGGTTAACCCGGCCGGGTAAACCCGGCGGCCCAAAAGCCGGGAAGGGCCCTCCCCTTCCCTTCCCGGGCTGAATTGGGCGGACCAAACGTGCCCGAAAAGGTTGAAACAATGGAGGCAAGCTCAAGAGAGAGCAGTACGTACAGACATAGCCGAAAAAGATGCAGTACAAAGCAGCAATAATTGGAACAGGAATAGAGGCGAAAAATGCTCCGAATTTCCCTGTTTATCATGATAGCCATTCAAAGTTTGTTAGGCAAAAAAAAAAGGACCAAGGCTCAAAAAGTACGAATATTTTTCCAATAAAATCATGCTAGCATACCAAAAACTGAGAAGAAAATCATGAAGCCAGCTGATATTTGGATGACCCTTCTACTACCAACTCTTGTCAAAGCTAATAGACCAGCATTTTCCCTACATATTTATTAGTCATTAGACAAAAACATTTCAACATTTGAGAGTTGAAAGCAATTTCATGTAATATACACTGTCCCACTTCCTTATACTATTATGATTTTGGTTTCCATGTGTTGAAATATTTGCAAGTTGCAACCGCCAACCAACTTGATCTTGTGATATTGTTGAAGATCTTGGACAAAATCTTAGATCTCTGTGTTTAGTACCATACCACATAATCTTAATTTATATATGAAAACTAGTGAAATGTATTCTATTCTTACACAGATGTACAAGTGCCAGTGACAGAGCCAAACATGCCATTGAGCAAAACTCCTACACCCTGAGATTAAAGAAGAGTTCCTTCAAAGAAAAATTACAAAAGAGGGCTCTAGGGCAAATCAAACACTCATGGACACATCTTACCAGCCAACCACTACCACGACCGATGACGGATGCAGGCACTGGAGTTGCGCTTCCATATCTAGATGTGGCAAAAAATGTTCCGGTACTCTGAAATATCGTATTATTAGAAGCAAAATAACTAGGAGGTATTATAGCCTGCTGTTGAAAAATATTGGAAATATATCTCAAGTGAAGAACTTGCTACTTGACCTCAAAAAGTGAAACAGCAGAAGCAGCCATCATTGCAAAGGCTTCTCCAGCATTGAAAGTGGGGGCTCCCCATTGAAATGGATAGGGAATGTAAACCCTGTATGTAATGAGATCATATATAGACCATAAGATATTTATTGTCAACAGTATTGAAAGGAACATTCTTATTCAGTAGTCAGAGTTTTACCAAGGAGCAGAACTCAAAAGTCCAGATTGATCAGTGCGACAACTTTTCTGAGTGTTTGTAGATTTGTGATTATAAACAGTACTCGAAGTTAAGAGTTGTGCGTATAACCACACGATTGCAATTGAAAACAGCACCGCATATCGATCAAATATTGACCTTTTCGTTTTATATAAATGAGGAAGATACTGCAAAACCACAAACCAATCAAATACCCTATAGGCACATAGTGAAACTAAAAGGAGGATACATCTGAGTTTTTACTTGCCTGTGAGATGAAAACTACAACAATTAGACCTGGAAGTCCAATTTCTACACAATTTGCCAGCTAAAAGTGAAAATAACAGTATGAGAAAATAAACTCTCTAGAGCTAGCTGATATGACAGAAAATAAATGGTCAAGGTAAGATTGAAGAGCAAAAGGCTATTGTTTTCATTACCATGGGAAAGCCAAGATGATACAGACCAAGTCCAGTGAAAGTTACACATGGAACCACAGAAAGAGGGCTGAGAAACCTGATCCAAAAATAATTTTGAAAGTCATTAAAATAATATTGTACTCAGCTAAAATGACTAAGTTCAATATGGTCTAAAAACATAGAAAATAAACATTTATGATTTACCCACCTCACAGTATTTCTCCAAAAGCCAAGGAAGCCCATAACCATTTGAAAACATGAAGCAACTATTAGAGCTCCTTGAATTCCTTGCATGGTTTGAATGAATCTCTAATAAGTACAAGTAAATGCCAAAGTTAGAGGAAAAGTTGCAGAAAATGCAGAGCACATAATTGTTTCAGATTCCTTCAAGTTAAAAAAATAATAATAAATAAAACAACCATTAGAACAAGACCAATATAAGTAGGAGATAAATAGCTTACATCTTGTGGATCTGTCAATGAAGCATATCTCTTAGCAAAAACAATGGAGATGGTAGGAACTAGATACGCATATGAACCGACGACCACCACGGGCAGTCGAGTCCCAAACAAAGACTGAAAGAGTGTGTTCAATCCCGAAACGAATAGCAACGTCTGAATCACCTTGGCCTTTTCAACCTGAGTTTCAAACCCCAACAAGCTAAATACAATTAGAGAAATTTGAAGAAAAATTTTTTGCACTAAGAACTAGTGTCAGAGTCTCCAAGGGAGGTTGGTTGAGGCCTAAGGCTTCCAAGGTATGCTCTCTGCCTTTAGATTCTCTGTTCAAGCTTTGGATTGCTTCTGTTGCGTATAATGTAAATCCCGTAGCGGATCAATTCCAACGAGTCTTTCAAACTAGTACTTTTTGTAATCGACTCTATAGCTTCTTCAATAAATGTTTACATAAGGAAGCCATCGAAGTTGAGCTTAATTGCAAAATCCCTTGTTGTCTTTTGGGTTCAAGGCTTGGGACACACACGGGTGCCCCAGGATATAAAGGGAGCAACGCTCCAATTCTCGGTCATTAAAAAAATAGTAAGAACTAGTACAAGAGTATATCTTACATTGCCACCACCCATTTGAGGAACAATCAAACTAGGAATCAGAACACTAAAACCAAGAGTCAGAACATAATGCTGAAAACCCAATACAAAAGCCTCCGCTACATTCATGATCAAACAAAAACAAAAACACAATCAATGAAAAAAAAAAAAAAACTCATCAAAATCCAAGCAAAATAGAAATGGGCATAAAAGTAAAAGTGTATAAGAAAGAACACAAACGCCATGGAGGAGGACTGTTGATGCAATATTGAATTCCGGGTAGCTGTTCTTTGACCGGGTGAGGCTGAACCGGATCCTCGCCAGGTTTGTTAGCCATGTCCCACTAAAATGATATCACTTTGAGAAAGAAACAGCAAAAATACAATGAAGAAACAAAATTGAAAACTAACCTGGAACTATGAACTAAAAAAGGGGCAAAGTTGAATAACAAATAGAAAAGGTAAATGCATCAGAATTGAGAAAGAAAACTGTTTATAAATCGAAGGAAATGATAGCCCAAATTTAAATAAAAGTAACAGTTACAAATTTTGAAATCCACCATTTAAACCTATCATTCTAAATTTATTAGTAGAATCAATTTAATGTCACGTTTTTAAATTTGAAATTAAGAGAGTTTTTTAGTAATTAACTGTGGGCAAAATATGAACTTCCTTTTTGCTCTATAAGGCATGGCCGGAGAGCTTCGGTTTGGCTATTGTGGTTAACAAGATTGATTTTATCTTTTTTTTTTATAAACAAATGTAATTTAAAAAAAAATACATTTTAGTATTTTATAAAAGAATAGATTAGATTAGATCAATTTTTGGCTAAATATGTGTGAGGTTAAATTAGCTGATCGAAAACTGCATTGAAGGATGAACAACCCAAATTTAAATAAAAGGAACAATTACAAAATTTGAAATCCAGCATTTAAACCTATCTTTCTAAATTTATTAGCGGAATCAATTTAATGTCACGTTTTTAAATTTGAAATTAAGAGAGTTTTTTAGTAATTACCTGTGTCGGGAAAAATATGAACTTCTTTTTTGCTCTACAAGGCCATGGCCGGAGAGCTTCGGCTTGGCTATTGTGGTCATCATGAACGAGGTTGATTTTATCCTTTTTTTTATAAACAAATGTAATTTTAAAAAAAATACATTTTAGTATTTTATAAAAGAATAGATTAGATTAGATCAATTTTTGGCTAAATATGTGTGAGGTTAAATTAGCGGATCGATTTCTGTTTTTTTTAATGAAAAAGGGGAAAATTTTCTCGAGTGGGGCAAAATTGAAGAACAAATTTAAAGGATAAATGTATGAGAATTGAGAAGAAAATTGCCTATAGATTGAAGGATGAACAACCCAAATTTAAATAAAAGGAACAGTTACAAATTTTGAAATCTAGCATTTAAACCTCATATTCCAAATTGATTAGCATAATCAAAATTCAATGTCACGTTTTGAAATTTGAAATTGAGAGGGCTTTTTAGTAATTAAAAAGTGAAATAAAATATGAACTTCTCTTTTGCTCTGTAGGGTAATGGCTGGAGAGCTTCAGCTTGGCTATGATTAGATAAATTTTTGGCTAAATATGTGTGAGTTAATTTAGCTAGCACATTTTTGTTTTTTTATTGAATAAAGGGGAAAATTTTTTACGTGGGGCAAAGTTGAAGAACAAATATAAAGGGTAAATGCATGAGAATTGAAGAAGAAAACTGCTCATAAATCGGAGGGATGAACAACCCAAATTTAAATTAAAAAAACCGTTACAAATTTTATAATCTGTCATTTAAACCCTACCATTCCAAGTTGATTAGCATAATCAATTCAATGTCATGTATTTAAATTGAAATTAAGAGGATTTTTAGTAATTAAAGATATATGAACTTTCTTTTTGCTCCATAAGGAAATGGCCGGAGAGCTTCGCCTTGGCTACCGTGGTATTACTAATCATATTGATTTTATCTTTCTTTTTATCAAACAAATGTAATTATAAAAAAAACATTTTAGTATTTTCTAAAAGAATAGATGAGATTAGATCAATTTTTTGTTAAATATGTTTGAGGTTAAGTTAGTTGATAGTTTTCTTTTTTTATGAAAAAATGGGCAAATTTTTGGCGTGGGGTAAAATTGAAGAACAAATATAAATTGTAAATGCATGAGAAGAAAAAGAAAACTGCTTATAAATTGAAGGGATGAATAATCCAGATTTGAATAAAAAGAATTGTTACAAATTTTATAATCTAACATTTAAACCTCATCATTCCAAATCAATTAGCAGAATGATGTCACTTTTTTTAATTTGAAATTAAGAGAGTTTTTTAGTAATTAGAAATGAAATTGTGTTGACAAAATAGAACTTTCTTTTTGCTCCATATCGTAATGGTTGGAAATCTTCGACTTTGCCTACAATCCTATAACTCATCATAAACCATGTTGATTTTATCTTTTTTATTTATTTAACAAATGTAATTAATAAAACACATTTTATTATTTTTTCAAAGAATAGATTAGATTAGATCAATTTTTCGCTAAATACATGTTAAATTAGTTGGTAGATTTTTTTTTTAATGAAAAAGGGGCAAATTTCTGGGGTGGGCAAAATTGAAGAACAAATATAAAAAGTAAATATATGAGAATTGAGGAAGATAACTACTTATAAATTGAAGGGAAGAACAACTCAAATTTGAATAAAAACAAAAGTCACAAATTTTATAATCTAGCATTTAAACCCAATCATTCTAAATTGAATAGCATAATCAATTCAATGTCATGTTTTTAAATTGTGTTGAACCATGTTGATTTTGACCTTTTTTTATTAAACAAATATAATTAAAAAATACATTTTTGTATTTTCTAAAAAATAGATTAGATTAAATCAATTTTTGGCTAAATACACGTGAGGTTAAATTTGTAGGATCGGTATGACAACCTTAGAGGGGGTGAATAGGGTTTCTTTAAACTTTATGAAACTTTTTCCTAATGTGGGCCCAATTAAACAAATGAATTTACTTTTTACTAAACATTCAATTTAACCAAGAATACCATATAAATTAAATAAGAAATTATCAAAGACCGATTTCAAGCACCCTATTTAATTATAATATAAAGATTGGTTAAGAATATGTAAGATAAAATTATAACAACCAAACAAAACATATAAGAGCAATTAATATAATATAACAATAAATTAATTGCAAAAATAAAAGAAGTTAAGGATAGAGAAATTGACACCGTGAATTTATAGTGGTTCGGCGCACCTACTCCACTCCCCAAGCTCCTCTTGGGTATTCCACTAAAACAATGAAGACTCTTTCCACGGCTTAGAGTCAAACCGTTACAACGTTCCTTTTGCGGGAGTAAGAACAAACCCGACCTTTTCCACGGCTCAAGATCAAACCGTTACAACCTCTCTTTTTATGGATCAAGAGAAAACCGTACAATGATTTGGAAATGTAAGATCAAGATGAACAAACTCTCTCAAAGAGTGGATTTTTACAAATTTAACTCTCACAACTCAAATCCTCACAATACAATAATTTCTCTCTCAAGAATAAGATGAAAATTGAAAGTTTGGAGAGAGCAACAATGAAGACTTCTTTATTTTGGAGGATTGAGAAATATGAAACTTGGTGTCTACATTTGGTGGAGAAGATGAAGCTTAAATAAACATGAAGAGGCAAAGTTACCGTTAAACACAAAACACAATAATATTATAATATTCAAAAAGTTACCGTTAGACACAAGGCATAATAATATTATAATATTCAAAAAGTTACTATTAGACACAAGACATAATAATATTATAATATATTCAAAAAGTTACCGTTAGACACAAGACATAATAATATTATAATATTAAAAAGTTTACCAATTAGACACAAGACATAATAATATTATAATATTCAAAAAGTTACCGTTAGACACAAGGCATAATAATATTATAATATTCAAAAAGTTACATTTGGACAAACACATAAAAGTAGTATAACAATATATAACTTTATTTCCCTTTTAAGAAAGTTACCAGTTAGACACATCCTCAAATAATAATATAATAATGGATACCTTTGTTTTTCTTTTCTATTTTGCTTTTACCTTGACTTTTATAACACAAAAAGAAATCTCAAATGTCAAACATCCAAGGCTTCACATGTCGCTCTTGGATTGGCCAATTTTTGCTACGTTATCATGTCGGGATTTACCATTCAAAATCTTTTAGGTCATAACTTTTTCATCTTAACTTTGATTTGAGTAATTCAAAATGCGTTTGAATTATTATTTCAAGCTCTACAAAATGTACACTTCAAAACACTGTATTTGTTGGTGAATAAATTTCAAGTTTGTTATCATCAAAACATTAATTAATTAATTAGTTAAAATTAATTAATTTGAGATGACCAAAAAGCCAACAATCTCCCCCTTTTTGATGATGACAAACTATACAAGAAAAATGAATTCAAAGTGGTGTATGATATATGATATTAACTAGATGCACAATCAACAAACATACAAAATATCAATATACTTTCATTTTTCTTATTATCTCTCCCCCTTTTGGAATCAATCAAAAAGGAAAAATAAGAAAACTAATATAGAGATGATTTTTAACTAAACATTTTCCCATTTTTAAATAATCACTAATTTCTCCCCCTTTTGAAATCAATTTAATACTCCCCCTTAATAAAGGACAAAAAGACATTTTAAGATATTAATCAATAAAATAAATATTTTTATGAAATTACTTCAAAGACAACAACAACTTCCCCTAAAAAGATAAGCAATATGCATAAGAGGATTATGAGTTAAAACAACATCAAAATTATCATAGAAAGTAGTACTCGCCCTTAAAACAAATAATATTCTTCTAATTATAAAAAATAAACACCGAGTAGATAAAACTATTTGAGTAAATTCAAGATTAATAATTTACACAATATAAAAGTAAAATTTTGAACTTCAAACTATCACAAAATAAACCATTTATAAATTTTTCATTAAAAATCTCATTCAAGAAAAATAATTTTGAATAAAATGCTTACGGGATTCAAGAATATAGATCAATTTCATAAAATACTCCCCCTATGAAAAAGAATTGTACAACTTTTTTGAAGCATTTTTTTTAGAACATTTTATTCAAATGAGACAAGCAATGTATAAAATTAAACTTTGATTAATAACATGCTTCACATAATGAGACAAAAGCCAAATAAATATTCAATAATTTCTAAGGCAACAAAAATTTATAGAGAACAAATATCATCAAGACACAAAACATAGCTCATGTTCAAAAAACAACAATAGTATTGAACTATAAGTATAATAAAGCTATTAGCACTTTCAATCAAAATAATAGCACATTTCAATAACTATCATAATATAAGATTTCTCAAGAATTATATGTTCAATCAACCAAAAATCACAATAATACCATAAATAGATATTCAATATTTTTCCATAGTATCAATAATTAAAATAATAAGGTATTAGAAATTTTGAATAATTTTGGAAATAATTTGCCACAACATTTAAAGAATAAATAACCTAATTTATGGAAAATAAAGCAATAAAAATATATTCATTTTAACTAAAGACATTTAACCCAATAATCAATAAAAAGAATGAAATTAATTTAAAACATTTAAATCATTCATGAGATATAGTTTCCATAATGAGATACCAACAAAAATACTTATCTCCAAAATTAAAAATAAGTTATCAAACTAAGCAACTTTTCCTTTATTGGTTTCAAGCAAGCCAAAATTGTTGCTCCATTTGAATTAAATTCAAATTTGAAGTTCAAGCAACCAATTGCTTCTTGAAAGTTACACCTACAAAGAAAGTTCAATCAAAGGATTTTGGTACCCATCTTTTGGGTCTTTCATTGTTAGTAAATATAGATTTTGGAATCCATTTCATTTTAGGTCCAATACATTTAAAATTCAACTTTGGCAAATAACAAGTATTGAATTTATGACCAATTTTTCCACAAGAATAACAAATAACATTTGACATGAATTTCTTTTTAACACAATGATTTTTCACAAAGAAATTCTTTCTTGGAGTATTTTTCAATTTAAAGCAATTTGGTCTAATATGACCTTTAACTCCACAATAATGACATGATTGGAATAAATTTAGATTTTGAATGCACATGTCTAGTATTTCTAAAATTATGCACAAATTTTGATTTTTCATGTAAATCTCTATCTATTTCATACTTATGATTACATTTTTCATTATGAACACATTTAGATCTAGTATGAAATTGTCTAGGCACAAAAGTTGAATTCTCATTAATTTTTCTAACTTTCTCATACTTTGACACAAAACTAGAAATAATCAAATTAGACGCATGGGGTAAAACACTTTTAGACATACAAGGAGTACCCTTAACAAAAATATTCTTAGAGCTAGATGAAGGATTTTCAATCCCATAACCTAAACTCTTTTTCACATTTAAAGCTTTATCCATGTCAATAGTTTTATCTAATTGTTGAGCATCAATAGTCAATTTTATAGTGGATTCTTTTGCAATTTCAAGTTCTTTAGTAGCCATCATTTCTTTTCTTTAAGCATATGCAAAAGATCATTTTACCAAGACTATCACATTCAAGAAATTTAATTTTGTCAATCAAAGAAAATTTATCACTTTTCTAAAGATGTATTGCTATTTTCCAAATCAATAATTTTATCATTTAAGCTAGCGATTTCTTCTTTTAATTTCAATGAACAAAAATCAATTTCCTCATTTTTATTTTTCAAATCATCTAATTCCATTTTCAAATCACAAGATAAAGATTTGAGTTCATCATTCTCTTTTTCAAGGGATTTAATTTTATCATCTAAGAGATTTTTCTCATCACAACAACTATCAATCTCACTATGCAACAATAAAGTATTTGCACCATTTTTCAAATAAACATTTTCATCTATCAAAGACTTATTTTCAAAAGATAAAATTTTATACTTCTTTGATAGTTTGACATATTTAGATACAAGTTTTTCTAAATCATGTTGCATGCTTTCAAATGCATCAAATAACTCATCGTAAGAAAGAGGTTCTCGAGTTACCTCATCTTCATCGCTTTCCTCTTCGAAATCGTTGGTTGAATTAGCCATCAAGCATAAATAAGCTTTATCACATTTCTCTTTTTCAACTTCATGAATAATTTCTTGATTTTGAGAATTGTAATTCTCCTTCACATCAAATAAATCATTAGAAATAGAAGGAGAATTTTCTACACTATACATGTTTTCAAGAAAATTCCAAACATCATATGCATATTCAAAATGTGAAATTATATCAAATATTTTTCTATCTAATGCACAATATATAATATTTAAAGCTTTAGCATTAAAAGTGAGCAACACAATATTCAATTCTAATTTGGACAAATCATGCTCACAAACATATAGAATATTAAAATCCATACCAAGCATAAAAGTCTTTATTCTATTTCTCCAAACATTATAATTTAAACCATCAAAGAAAGGAGGTCTATCATTAGAATCACTTTCAAAATTTAAAGTTGTCATAGCTCTTAGCAATTAAGCTTTTAAAATAATTTCTTCAAAATATTAATAAGATACTAAAAGTATCAAAATAATATTTGAAAAATATATTTTATCCAAAGAGCAACCGCTCTCGATACCAATTGTAGGATCGGTATGACAACCCTAGAGGGGTGAATAGGGTTTCTTTAAACTTTATGAAACTTTTTCCTAATGTGGGCCCAATTAAACAAATGAATTTACTTTTTACTAAACATTCAATTTAACCAAGAATACTATATAAATTAAATAAGAAATTATCAAAGACCGATTTCAAGCACCCTATTTAATTATAATATAAAGATTGGTTAAGAATATGTAAGATAAAATTATAACAACCAAACAAAACATATAAGAGCAATTAATATAATATAACAATAAATTAATTGCAAAAATAAAAGAAGTTAAGGATAGAGAAATTGACACCGTGAATTTATAGTGGTTGGCGCACCTACTCCACTCCCCAAGCTCCTCTTGGGTATTCCACTAAAACAATGAAGACTCTTTCCACGGCTTAGAGTCAAACCGTTACAACGTTCCTTTTGCGGGAGCAAGAACAAACCCGACCTTTTCCACGGCTCAAGATCAAACCGTTACAACCTCTCTTTTTATGGATCAAGAGAAAACCGTACAATGATTTGGAAATGTAAGATCAAGATGAACAAACTCTCTCAAAGAGTGGATTTTTACAAATTTAACTCTCACAACTCAAATCCTCACAATACAATAATTTCTCTCTCAAGAATAAGATGAAAATTGAAAGTTTGGAGAGAGCAACAATGAAGACTTCTTTATTTTGGAGGATTGAGAAATATGAAACTTAGTGTCTACATTTGGTGGAGAAGATGAAGCTTAAATAAACATGAAGAGGCAAAGTTACCGTTAAACACAAAACACAATAATATTATAATATTCAAAAAGTTACCGTTAGACACAAGACATAATAATATTATAATATTCAAAAAGTTACTATTAGACACAAGACATAATATTATTATAATATATTCAAAAAGTTACCAGTTAGACACAAGACATAATAATATTATAATATTAAAAAGTTACTAATTAGACACAAGACATAATAATATTATAATATTCAAAAAGTTACCGTTAGACACAAGGCATAATAATATTATAATATTCAAAAAGTTACATTTGGACAAACACATAAAAGTAGTATAACAATATATAACTTTATTTCCCTTTTAAGAAATTCTGTTAGACACATCCTCAAATAATAATATAATAATGGATACCTTTGTTTTTCTTTTCTATTTTGTTTTTACCTTGCCTTTTTATAACACAAAAAGAAATCTCAAATGTCAAACATCCAAGGCTTCACATGTCGCTCTTGGATTGGCCAATTTTTGCTACGTTATCATGTCGGGATTTACCATTCAAAATCTTTTAGGTCATAACTTTTTCATCTTAACTTTGATTTGAGTAATTCAAAATGCGTTTGAATTATTATTTCAAGCTCTACAAAATGTACACTTCAAAACACTGTATTTGTTGGTGAATAAATTTCAAGTTTGTTATCATCAAAACATTAATTAATTAATTAGTTAAAATTAATTAATTTGAGATGACCAAAAAGCCAACAAAATTATCTCGTAGATTTTTTTTATTTTAATGAAAAAAGGGGCAAATTTATGGTGCAGGGCAAAATTGAAGAACACATATAAATGATAAATGCATGAGAATTGAAGAAGAAAACTGCTTATAAATTGTAGGGATGACCGACTCAAATTTGAATAAAAAGAACCGTTACAAATTTTATAATTTAGCACTTAAACCCCATCATTCCAAATTGTTAGCAGATTCAATTCAATGTCACGTTTTTTAATTTGAAATTAAGAAGGTTTTTTAATAATTAAAAATGAAACTCTGTTGGACAAAATATGAATTTCCTTTTTACTGCATAACGGAATGGTCGGAGAGCTTCGACTTGGCTATTGTGGTTGCTTGTTGATTACCATCATGAACAATGGTGATTTTATTTCTTTTTATTAAACAAATGTAATTAAAAAAAATGTAAGAATAGATTAGATTAATTTTTGGCTAAATATGTGAGGTTAAATTAGTTGGTAGATTTTTTTTTTTGTTAATGAAAAAAGGAGCAAATTTACAGCGTTGGGCAAAATTAAAGAACAAATATAAAGGGCAAATGCATGAAAATTGAGGAAGAAAACTACTTATAAATTGAGGTTAAATTAGCTAGTATATTTTTTTTAATACGTGGTGAAATTTTATATTTGGGAATTAATCAAATTAGAAAAGAAAATAATTATAAATATGGTCAATTTTTAAAAATATTAGTAAATATAGTTATTAGGAATTAATAAAAATATTATATTGATGAGTATGTATAATAGTATATTAAAACGTATTATTGATAATTGATATAAGTATTTTAAAATTTGTTGAAATTATTTTTAAAAAATAGCTCATCCACCGTAATTTCTCATTTTATTTTTGTCTAGTTGTTCAACATTAAAAAAAAAAAAAAAAAGATGTTCAACATCTTCAATGGTACTTTTACTATCAATTAATTGAAACTTTATATTATCTAATACTTTACCTTAAAAAGAATATGATAAAATTTGTTGCCGATTCAATCAAAAGTGTATAATATATGCAATTTTTAATCTCACGAGTATTAGCATATATCCCCATCAAAAAATATTAATAAGCAACTCTTTTTAAATGTTGTGAGTTAAGCCAACATGCTTATAATTAAATCTAGAAAAAATATAGGATAAAATATTATTTTGATTCCCAAATTTTGCGGTTTATTCTAATTTGCTCTTTAAACTTTCAAACGTCCCATTATAATTCTTGTACTTAAAAAAATGGTATAATGTGAATATATTTTAAAACTTTATAGAGAAAGATGATAATTTTCTTTTAAAAAAATAAAAGAAAAGAAATTATTACTATGTCATCACCTACTGAAAAATTATGGTGTGATAACTAAGTTCTTCGTAGTATTTCGAACCCACTATTTCATGAAAGAATTAAGTAGTGGATAGTCATTTTGTTTGTGAGAAAATACAACGAGGACTAGTTTATCTACCATATACGTACATGAAGACTGTAGAACACAGTTGGGAGACATTCATATGATAGCGTTAAATGGAGCAATAATAAATTATTTTTGTAACAAGTTGGACATGATTAACGTGTTTTATCTAGTTTGAAGGGAGTGTTAGAGTACATATTTATTTATTTATTTATTATTATTTTTTAAAAATATTTAAGTGTATTATTTGTATCTATTATGTTAAGGTTTCTGTATATCTTGAAGTTTATCTTGTATCCCTACATATATGTCTTGAGCCTTATGAATAAAGTGTCATCGCTATTGCGCCATATTGAAGTTTACGGTTATAATCATAAGGATCGATTTTAAGTTTTTTTTTTTTTTTTTTAATTTAAGAACCAAACCTCAAAATTTATTAATTAAAATTAGACTTTTAAAAGTTTAGGAATTAAAATTAAACAAATTTTAAAATTTAAATCATTCTAATTTAAAATTCGGATAAAAAATGATATTTTATTTCAAATATATATGGGAGTGATTAAAGTATCTTAGTCACATGCATTGTTTGTGCTAAAAGATATCATGAGTTGAAATTGCCCTTTAAAGTTGTAGTTCTGTTCATTCTATACCTTATACTAAAAAATAAAAATAATAACAATTATTGTTGTTATTAATAATAATAAACCTACTTAACCAGTAAATAGAAAATTCAATCAAAAAAATCTGCATGAAATATACATTATAGACTCAAAAGTCATGAATTTTGAATTCACATATTTAATTATTGATGAACTAAGATATTAAATTCCAAAAAGAGCTATAGCTCACTGCCATTGGTATACTTCATCTTTAATTATGGTAAAACTCAATCACCATAAAATAATTTAGTGGTTAAGAGTTTTTTTGAGAACTAAGTAAAAATTTAAGGGAATCTCTTAGAAATTAATTTCTTACGTACTAATTTTTTTTATATCTAAATATTATAGGATTAGACTGTATATCTCATGATAATATTCATGATATACCCGACCTAACTTTACAAATATAAAAAAGATGAGTCCAACTAGAAAATTCTATTCTAATACTACATTTTGAGGAATATAGATTCTGAGGAATCTAAATTCCAACCAACGACCCAAACATGACCTAAATGTGATAATTTCAATTTATGATGGTCACCTACCTAAAAAGAGGTGCACGTAAAGATTAGAAAGTCTATATATATAATTAATTTTTTTCAAACAAAGAGACAAATTTTTCATTTAAGAATAGGAAAAAGAGATGAGTACATGGACAAATCCCAAAAGGAATGAGATAAAAATAGACTGAATAAGGAAAACAAGAATGTATACTTAGATTAGTATTGTTTTTGCTGACTTCAAATGTCCAAATAATAGTTGTTTTTTTTTTTAAAATATCTTTGATCGATTAAAATACTACTTGATCTTATAATATTTAGATATAAGAAAATTGTAGCAAATTAATTTTTAGTAGATGACTATTATGGATTGAACAGATCAACTTAAGTACCATTTTTGACCACCAATACACTCCACATGTCCAAATTATATAAGTTGATTAAAAAAAAAAGGAAAGTGATGAAAAAAAGGGTTAGTCGAAATAGCTCAATTGCATTAATGTATTATGATAATTAAAAAGAAAATAAAAATAAATTTGATTCTCTAATCAACTATTTTTTTTTCTAAAAGGCTAAGTTATCAAATATAGCCGTGAATTATGGATTGAATTTTGAATTTTAAAATTACTCCTGAATTTTAGCAAACATGTAAAAAAGGTCTTGACTATTAAATTTGGATGAAAACCACTAAGATTTTATTTAAAAAATACCGCACAACTTTGAAAATGTTTCTAAAATACCCTGAATCTTAAAAATATTTTTTTTAAACCCTTTTAAAAACAACACCCAGTTTTAAAGAAATATTTATTGTTATTTTTTTATTAAAAAGATTAAAGTTGTGTTTCAAATATCCTAATCATTTAATTATATATTTTTATTTTTATATTCTTTAACTTATGAATTATTTTTATGTCTAGTGGTTTGATTAATTGAATCGTTAATCTAATTATTCTTTTATCATTTATTTTACATTTTATTATAGAAAATTATTGAATATTAATTCAAACTAGCTCATAATTATTTTAGTTGTTATACACTATAAAATGGTTTAAATTTTCAAGTTTAATATCATATTAGAAATTGATACGAAGAATCTAAAAAGTTTAAATATATCATATAATTACAAATAAAATTTTAATTCTAACATTAATCTAGATGTAATGATAAACAACAAATCTGATTTAAAATTGATAGGTGTGTTATGCGAATTTAATTTTAATCTCTAGAATTTAACATTAAATTCAAATATTTGGGGTAGCTAAAGTATTTAAACAATTCAAAATAAAAATTCGCATTAACTTTTTAAATTCATCCTAACAAGTAATTATTATTGCTGAATGGGTCAATGACCATTTCATTATTTAGTTGTAAATCAGTTCACTTTGATCCCGAGAATCGGTATTTATCCCCCTCCCTTAATATGTATTAAAAAAAGTATAAAATTTATTATCAGCAACACTTTCTATCTATTTTATTACATTTGCAGCTGAATTTTTAAAATAATTCATGCACAACACATTCATTTCTATCACTCAACTAGTGATAAAACTCAATTTTGATTTTTATCACTACTGAATGAACCTATCATTAATTGAATTCTATCAACTCAACCACTATAAAATTCTATTTGAATTTTTTGCTACAAATGAATTAATTTTGATTTTCTGCTATAGAGGTAAAGATTTTACCATTTTTTGCTATACGTGCAAAATCCCCAAAAAAATTATTATTATTATTAATTCACTTTGAAAAGTTACCATTATACTTATGATTATGAATTTTAATTTCTATAATTTATTTAATCAAACTATTATTACTACATTTTACATGTTCATAATATTAAATCTCATTAATCATTTTTTTATATATTAAAAGTCACATTAATTTTAAATTTTCATGAATTTTGATTTTTCTCTTTCAATTTAATAGGTCAGATATTTGAAACAAAATTTTAAGATATTCATAAAATAACTATTATTAATTTTTTGACATTTTTTAAGGCAAATGATAGTTTTTAATCTTTTTTAAGTTTAGAGGTATAGTTGAAGTACAAAAATATAAAGTTAACTAAGTATTTTTTTTAGTCTTAAAAATATAGATATGCTAAAAATATATTGGATAATCAAACTATATGGGAGTATTGTTGACATAAATTTCATAGTTTAAAAGTATAATGGATAATTTAGTCTTAAAAATATAGATATGTTAAAAAAAATGAAGTGGTGAAGAAGGCCTGGATAGGTGGGTAAGTGGGAGTCCCAAACTCCAATGCGAATATATGAAATGCTAATCCATTTTCCAACGACACCGTTTGCATGCAGCGCCTCCAAATGTAACGTCTAAAATTATTTATTTATGTATATATATATAACGGTTCAATTGTTTTTTTTTTATTGTACAATCATAAAAAATGGAGAGATTCTAATTCATAATTTCTTATTTTTGTAGACGACTTTTTAACTTTCTAAATTTGTTTAATAAATAGAGTTTACACCTTTTATTTTTCGAAATCTTTATATTTTTTTAACACAATAATAATGAAAATCGAATATCCAAATTTGTATAATTTTTTAAAGTTTAAATTAAAATTTTTTTATTACAAGAAAAAGGAGAAATTCAAATTTATAATTGATAAAATTATATATAAATTTCATACTTTATATTAGTTAAACTATGATCTTATTATTCAAAAAAGTCTTTCAACCTAAATTTACACAACATTTTGTAACTTTTCATATAAATAATTATAAAAGAAAACTTGTTAATGTGTCTTTTAAATTTTCATTTTAATACTTTTTTAGAAATTAAATCTATATAAACATTATAATAATTATATGACTAATTTATTATTAACTTAATCATTATCCTAGTTTTTTTTTTTTTTGAGATTACAATATTTGGGGATGGGGACACTCGAACCCAAGACCTGTCATTAGACATACATTAGTGTCGCTGAGCAACTGCTCATGTTGACTAATCATAATGTTCTCTAGTCAGTATTCCGTTATCTCATTGACGATATAGTTTTATTTTTTATTTTTAAGATTACAACAATGAGGGTGGAGGAAACTCGAAGGAGTGTTTGGGATTTGGTGTTGAGGAGAGGAGAGGAAGTCGAAGTCCCAACTCCATGTTTCTTTTTAAAACATCAATCTCTCCTCAACTTCTTCTCAACCTCTCATTTAATATCACATCAAATCTTTTATTTATTTTTTTCAAATGTCACATCAAACATTTCTTTAATTTTCAAACATATAATTTAATATAAAATATATTTTATCTAATCTTATCAAATATCACATCAAACTTTTTTTAATTCTCGACCACACAATATAAAATAAAATATATTATATTTATCATTCAATCCAAAATTTACAATCATTACACCATAAAAATCAATATAAAATAAATATTTTTACATCTCATCTTCAAAACATCAATTTTCAAACAACTACTACAAATCTCCAAATCACTTTATTTCCTCTTTCTTTTCAACTTTCTCTCCTCTCCTCTTTTCAACACCAAAATCCAATCAAACCTAAGAAGTCTTAGTCATTAGGTGTATATCGATGGTATCGTTTTATAAGAACTATAATGAAATATTATTGAAATGTCAGAGATGAAAGTGCTTGATTTTAAAAATAATTACCAAAGTAAAAATCCCAATAAAAAATGGAGACTTTTTTTTAGAAACATAAAAAATGGAGACTTAATTGTATTTTTTTCCAAAATAAATTGATGGGTCTCTAATGATAACATATAGGGCTTGTTTGGTTCACGGGTTGGAATCCAAATTCTTCAGAATCTGGGTAGAATTCAAATACTGTAAATGGATTCCCCGGAATCTATGAATACAATGTTTGGTTTGGTGGATTGAAACTCCAGAATACAAAATGTTGTTTGGTTTGCTGTATTGAATCTCCAGAATGAAATCATAATAAAATATTATAAAAAAAAATATAAATCGATAGTTTATGAATTTTAATTTTAATTTTGTTATTAACATTTTTTAATTATTTATTTATATATCTATTTATTTATTCATAAATATTATTTAAATAGTTACTATTACTATTAATTTATATTAATAATTATAATTAATGTTATTGTTATTAATCTGAATTATATAGCTGATATTTTAGCTAATTCAAAAGGAAATGTCATTATTCTAACCAATAATAATAATGAAAATAAATATAATAATAATAAAATATTTGTTAACAAATTTTTTTAACCATTATCCTTTTCAATTTTACTCATATTTTAAAATTTAATGGTCCCTAGTTTATATTATTTTTTTTATTAATAAACAAGTGAATAAAGTCACTTTTCACTTGTTATTTGATTTCAAACTTAACCGAAAAATTAAATATTGTGTACAATTCAAATATTTCAGAGATACTAAAAAATAGTGAATAATAAATCATCTATAAACATACAAATAGTAAATCAAAATATATATATAAAAATAAATTAAGATATAAAAATAATTAATTTTTTGACGTAGGATAAAATTATAAATTTATAATAATTATTATTATATAAATAAATTCAAAGAAAAAACTTTTGTTTTTCTTTTCTTTTTTTAAAGAAATTTTCACTGATTTCTTTAAGAATAATAATACTTGTAAAATTGAAAGATAGTTTGATATCAATATTAATAATAAGTTATAATAATAATATTAATAACTAAACAATTTTATCAAATAAATAAATAAAATATATAAAAAAAGAAGAAAATAAAAAAATAAACATAAAATATAGGTGGATTTTACAGAACCATAAAATATGTTGAGTTTGGAATGATTTGGAATCCTAATTCCAAACTCTCAAAACAAAACAAGAAACCAAACATTGGTCATTTTCCATCCCATAAACCAAACATGACCGTAAATTCATGGATAGAATTTTTTTTTTAAAAAAAGATTAATGGGTAGAAAGGTATTCTTAAAAATAAAAAGTAAATGTAAATTAGGGTATTTAGCCCCAGATAGCACAAAGCAAAGCAATTGTGATAGATGGAACCACGCATGGGAACCAAGCACACACGCATTGGACCATCAACGTAACCATTTGACTCATTGGTGAACTGCCCATTGGTTCATCTGTTTCAACACAACACTTGTCCTTTTTTCTCTTCCATTTTCGCCATTTCCCCCACCCCACCGTTTCACTATTTCCCTCCTCCATTTCTCGTTCCTCTGTTTCCGCCGCCGTCACCATGATCAGAACCCTCAATCCCAGCCCCTCCGCCGACAAAACCGCCGCAATCATGTCCAGATTCCGCCCCATTGCCCCCAAACCCCAACCCCCTCCAACCCCATGAATCCGTGCCCTAACTTCCCAACCCGGACCCGGAAACGACCCCGACCCGTACCCGTTTCGCCTCCTTCCTTCAAGCGACCCGCAACCCACTTCTCCTTTTCCGGCGCCGGTACTCCGTCCTCTGTTTCCGATGTGGCTTCTGAAACTCCTCGAGAGAGGGATCTTTTGCGGCTGCTTCAAGCTCCAGTGTCCGGTTTCAGCGTCATCACGCCGCAACCGGTTCGACCGGTTCGCTCGATGATTCGCGTTGGGTCAATCAACGAATCCCAACTGGCGGTTCGCTTGATTACGCTGCCGATGAAGTTTGATGACGTGGAGAGGGAGGTGGAATCGGAGGTCCTGCCGGCGGTTGTATCGGATTCGAATAACAGAGTGAGAATGGCGAATTCGGCTTATAGAGAGATGGTCGGGCAGCCGGAATGCTCGTGGCTGGACTCGATGGTGGCCGGAGATAGAAGGATCGGCGGAGGAGTGACGCTTCAACTCTCCGACGCGGCGGTGGCGGCGGTGGCTCATTCCTCAAATGGGTTCTCTTGTTGGGCGAGGATCGATTGGAGAAACAGAGACGGGAAGAAAATCTTCATCACTGCCTTTTGCGATGTTGTCAAGATTTCTTGCGAGTCTCGAGATTACATCTTCATGTGGAGGTTCAACACTCAAATTAGAGATAAGAATCTTAACTACGCTTTGAATTCCGTTTATATAAATGTCTGATAACAAAATCAAAATTGTACAAAGAAAACGAAACTAAAAAAACAGAGCCTTCAGTCTTAGTCTTAGAGCCTTTGGTTAGTTTTAGGACTTTTCTGCCTCTGAACCACATCTAGAAGTTACGTAATTAATCAGTTATGTGTAACGTTGCTTTAATGTTTCTATAAGTTCATAATTTGTTTAAATTCAACAACCAGAATTCACAATTTTATTTAACATAACGTTGAAATTTCAACAGAATTTAAAAAAAAAAAAAAAAAAACAGAGCGTTGAGCTAAAGGCATAGGAAAAGAGAGTAAAAACAGGACGAGAAAGAAGAAAGCTTGATAATATAATAGAAGGGTTTCTCTCTGTGAGTGTTTGGTGTTCTTTAATGGCTACCTTCAAGCTGGCTTAAGTTTCCTTTTTCTTTGATGAGTTGAGTGTGGTGATGTTTGCAGTAGAGTCGGCCGTCATGTGCAATGTAATTTGATGGGCTGATTGTACATCCGCCATGGCAGCACTTGAAGCAGCTCTTATGGTACAAAGTTCCATTCACTGAAACCTGAGAAATCAAGAACCAATTCAACAAAATTTCAAAACAGAATTCATCAGTTTCAATTCAATCAAAGAAAAGCTCAGTTATAATTCAATTAAAGAAAAACTGACAAATAAGAACACAAATAGTATGTCAAAACAGAGTTAGGATCTTTGAGTGTATTATAAGTTTGTATAGTGTGTTATCATGATTGGTGCAAGTTCTCAGATTCTCACTCGCTAACCGAACAGCGAGACGTCCCAATAATTAATTACAACTTAGTTCATTTCTGGTTTCAGCTCAAATTTACCTTCTCAGTCGGATACACAGTGTTGTTACAGCCAAGGCACTTGTCTTTAGTGCCTACGAACATGCTTGCGACCTTGGTCGCCGCTGGTTTCTGTCAAACAAAGTTCAACAATTACTCAACAGCCAAAACAGAGAGTAACTAATTAATTAATTGATCAGATACCTCAGAATCAGCCGGTTTCTCCGGTTTCCCAATCTTTGGCGTCCCTGAATTCAATTGAAAGAATGTTGGTTTTGAGATTCATGACTGATTGTATATATAATCTAAGTTTCTTTTTCTTCTTAAATACCTTCAAAGCTTTTGTCTAAGCTTCCAGTTCTCTTAAACAGCTGATCAAAATGCGGGCGGCAATATAGAACCCCTTCAAACGAATTGTAATTACTCAACTGCAAAATCAGATCTATAACTAATGAACCGTGTAATCCAAAATCCAACCACAACCCACTAAAATTAAGCTTCAAAGAAACATTACCCAGAGATCTGAATCCACAGATCGGAGTTGAATTGAGTTAGATTCGATTTACCTTTAGGGTTCCTTTGCAGTGGTGGCAGCGGAAACATGCTTTGTGGAAGACACGATTGTCGGCGGTGAGCTTGTCGACTAAGTAGACTGTCTTGTCGCAGGCCATGCATTTCTGGGTTGTTCCTGCAAAAGCCATGGATGTTGGGAATTGAGAAATTTAGAGTCGGTGTTTGAAGGAAGAAGAAGAAGAAGACAATGTGAAGGAGATAAGGGGAAATGAGCAGAGAGATAGTGATTGAGAATGGATTCAAAGGTATTGAGATTCAAATGGACAAATATAAAGTTGGGAGGGTATAATTGGTAATCAATTTGCAATCAATTTGTCCCAATTTGCAAGCACCCAACCCAATCAACCATCCTCATCTCTCTCATATATATATTTTTTTCCTTCTCTCTTTTGTTTCTGCTCTTTTCACTGTCAATTTGGTTGTTAAAACTTAAGGTTATTCAAAAACTTGATTCAATTTAAATGAGATATGAAGGGATAATTCAAGAGTTCATGAGTGTAAGTTTTTCTTACATTCATTAGTTTGTTTTGAAGGTGGAAATTAGCATTTGTGAGACATTCTTACTTTTTTTATCCTAATGAGTTTTTTTTATTAGCACACATCCGACAAAGAGCAAATGTCGATTCTTGAGATCAAACCTGTAATGTGGTGTTGAACTAATTTACAACCAAATAAGGAAATTATTATGCACTAATCCATTGATCCATTGAGTTATCGTTAGGAACAATTGTTTTATAAATCTTGAACCCTAAAATAAAAATCCCAATTTTTAATTTTCTATCAATAGGTCTTACTTGTCATTAAAAAATTGTAAATGTATTGAATATAAAATTTAAAGTTTGAATAATAATTTTTAAAAATAAAAAGTTCTTATTTTCTCACCATTTTCTTACCGTGAGTTTATTTTTAAATTTTTTTTTTGCTATATATGAGTTTACTATTTCTTAATGCAGAACTTGTCATTTGAATTTTAAGCAAAATTTCAAAAAGAAAATTACTTTTTAAATTTGGACTTTAATCTTGAAAACATGTTTTAAAAAATGCACAAAGAAAGTGTTTCAAAAAAAAAAAATACACAAAGAAATTCACGGAGAAAATAGTGCGTAATCCAGAAACAAAGGATTATTTATTTATTATTATTATTTTTTGAAATGAGAAACGAAGGATTATTGAGCTAGATATTAGCATATTTTGTTAATTCAAATAAAACAATATTGAATATACCAAAAGTCTATCCATATCCAACTCAAATTTTAAAACAGTCCTTTGCCGTGATGATAATATAAATTTTGGAGTAGAACTTTAGTGACGTATGCACGTGATTTTCTTTCTCATATCCTCCTCAAATTTGAAACTACAATGCATGCATTTATATTTTAATAAATATATTCTTTTTTAAATTACTAAGTTTCTCTCTATTCTATTTTCAATATAACTTTAAATATGAAAAAAAATGTTATCCTACATATTCAAAATTGAATTTTTTTTAAATAAATATTAATAACTATTAAATTTTGTTTTTTTTGAAATCAATATCAATAACTATCTTTCCATAAGAATCATATTACATATTTATATTAAAATGAGGAAGAAATGAATAACTTGAATCTCATCTTACTCAACCCCTAAAAAATAAAATAAACAAAATCGTACATGCAACTTTCGATCTATAGTTTCACAAATTTTTTCTTTCTTTAACCAATTATAATTTATGATTGTCATCTTTATTTTCTCTCCCATCTTCAAAATCGTTTTGAAACTAAGAAAGTTACAAAACGTTGTAATTTTCACCATTAAATATAATTAAAAATATACTCATTAATTTTAAGAATTAAGTTATAGAAATAAAAAAATACAACTTATCATATTCTAACATTTTCATTTACATTATTTTAAAAAAAATATTTGCATTTACTAATAATTTATATTGAATATTGAATAGGTTAATAAGAAGGTAGGAATATGAAAAGAGGTTAAACTATAAGTAATAATTATACAATATACTAAATATAATAATGCGATGAAAGTTATAAAATATAATATTAAAACAACATGCAAACTTGAATTTGTGGGTGTAGGTGGATAGTTAAGTGATAAATTTTAATTCTTGTAGGGACATATTTGGATTTTTTAAATTATCATTAGGGCAAATTATTAGTCTAAAAATGATTACACTCTTAGAGTAATAATAAAAAACAAAGTTGTGTTATGCAACTAAAGATAGACATATTGACGTTATAACCAAATGATTTCTCCAATTCCAAACATAATAAAAAAGTGATAGAAGACTGCTAATAAAATTAAATACGAAATAAGACCGGATATAAAGAAGTAAGAAACATTAAAAGACATGAAAATTGGATAACATGTATTACAAAAATTTTATTTGAGAAAGAAATTAGTATTTTAAAAAAATATACAATAATGATATAAATACAACAAAAACATAAATAATAACAACATAGAAATATTTGAATCTCAAGTTATACATCATTATCGTTTGAGATACATATATTTTTGCTCAACTTTATAAAAGTAAAGTTGACAATCATAAACCGAATTCAAAATATTGATTCTCAACCCTTGATTCACATACAACTCGAATGCAACAACATAACATCTATATAGACTTTGAAGAGTGAAAACATTTGAGAACTTGAGAAGAAATGCAAACAAAACATATTAGAGATGAAGTGTGAATGAAGCCTCATTTTATAGTAGACCATTAGAGTTAATTACAAAAACCTTTTGAATTCTAAAACTTAAAAATTGATTATGAATTCATAAATAGACAAAATGCATTTTATCTATTTATTGAGAGTGGTAGAAAATGACTTTTAACTCTCACTTGTAACCTTTTATCTATTTATTGAGAGTGGTTAATTTTTAGTTAATGCAAAATCAACTCCACTTACTTATGTATTAGTCCCTCTTTTTTTCTTCTATATATTTAATATTTAATAATAATAATAATATTCATGAGTGACATGTTTAAAAATTTAAAACAATCAATGGACATAATAGTAAAAAAACGATTCTTCTACTCTAGCCACACTTTAAAGTTTTAAGATAAGATTATTTGTTTCAATACTCCACCTCTATTATATTAGAATTAAAAAAAAAAACAAATTTAAAGATCAAACACCTACTTACACACAAAAAAATTGAAAGTTACTGATTTGGTACTTTTGAATTTTGATTGATTTTCTTTTTGTTATGAAAATATTCCAACAATACTATTACCAAAAGAAAGAAAAAAAAAACCGAAAAATACTTGTATTTGACCAAAAAGTAAAAAATGTAAGAGTCAATCAAAACATATAAAAAATACTTCAAATCAAACTAATTAAAAGTGTAGAATATAGTTCGAATAATCGGTAGAGGTAAAAGTAGTATCGACACTAAAAAATATTCTTAATATTGGGACCTCGCAATTGTTCCACAATGAAAAAGTGAAGAATCATACAAATATTTATAAGAGATATGAATTACTCTCGTTTATTATCAATTGATTTTGAAGTGAAATTCTATATTTTCAAACGGTTTCGGTCCAATAATAAGAATATTCAACCTTAATCATAAAATTGCTTAAACTATATGTTTTTTTTTTGTCATATTAGCTGTCGAATTTTTTGGACAGAACTTTGTGTGAACTAATATAAATGGGGCCATGACAATTTGGAGGTGACAAAAGAATAAAGAGTGCGAGTCTGGTGAGTAAAAAGCGAAATTTGAAATCACGCATAGAAATAATTGAAATAATATTGAAAGATTCGTTCCCTATTTACGAACTTATAATAGTCGATAGTAGCTTATGATTTGATTTTTTAGACTCTGACATTAGGCTGCTTTGCTTCTATCATTTGATGTTCACGAGATGACACTGGAATTCTATCTTTTTTTAATATCAATTGATGTTTGATTGTCTTTGTAATTTCAAAGGTGTTAAAATGAATGATTAAATTATATATAAAAAAGTCCTTTTTTCCGACTTTGTACTCAGGAAAAAAAAAATAATAAAATAATAAAATATATATATATATATATATATAATGTTCTTTTTTTTACAGAAAAAATGTTCCTCAACTTTGTCATTGATTAATTGACACTTCTATTCTGCCAAAAAAAAAAATTACAATGTACTCTACTCTTTATTTCAAAATTATATTTGAAATATAAACTATTACGGGCTGTTTGTTTGACATATTTAGGTAGTGTTTGGGTTAAAAAATTATATTGAGGAGTTAAAAATTGAGATTAGTGTAAAAAACTCGTTTTGATGTAATTTTTGTATACATGAGTTAGAGCCAAAATTTTGTTTGGATGTAGATTTAAAAATGAGTAATTATTTTTAATAATTAAAAAAGAAATGATTAAAAATGAATGGTTAAAAATGAGTTATTTTGATTGATTTGAAATGAATAATTAAAAATAAGTGGTTAAAAATGATTGAGTAGTTATAAATTAATTATTACAAATGAATGGTTAGAAATGAGAGTTATTTTTAAAAGTAAAAATGAAAAGAAGTTAATAAAAACTCTTTTGATGTAAGTGTTCGAGGAGTAGTCTAACTCCTCCCTAAATATGCCAAACAAACAGCCCCTTAGAATGTTAGGCAACAAAATTGAAAATTCAACCAATTATTCCACGTGAAAAAAAGAGTTGAGAAAATCATAAATTTAAAAGAGATAACAATTAATGACCTTTTTTAGTATTCGACATTCGAATTTTTGGATCATAACAAAAAATAAAGTATAAGACTTTATACCTGAACTAGTTAATATTATACAAGTGTGAAATTGTACCTAACCTATTTTAACATATTTCTACTTCAAATACAATTTTTAAATGATTTATAAAAGATGAAAGATAATATTGTAACTTTTATAAGAATAAGAAAGAAACGCTCATATGCATATTATTCATATTATTTATAAAAGATGTGGAACGCCAGTAAGAATGAGAACTTCTCTGTTAAAAGTGCCTATTATGTGGGTATAAATCTATCTTCAAAAGCGGAGGAGTCCTCCTCTGAATCTAAAGTTACAAATTCATGTTGGAAAGATTTCTGGAAAATTAACATCTCTCTTAAAATTAAACTGGGAGTTTGGAGTGTTCTTTCTAATGCGATTCCAACCAATGGTAATATTTATTCAAGAGGTGTTAACATTAATAGTTTATGTCCAATGTGCAGGAAGTACAAAGAGACTAATATGCATATTATTAAAGAGTGCAAGATAACTATTCGTGCTTGGAATCACATTTTTCCATGGTTCACTAATTTTAAACATTTTTTCCAAAAGATTGATATAGGAATTGATTTTTGGAAAGGAATATGTGATAAAGTTCCTAAGGAAGATTTATTTAAAAGCATTGTTGTTATTTGGAGTTTATGGAACTTTAGAAATCAAGGAGTTAACGAAAATAAGTCGTTCGAGTTCCATAATCTTCAATTCATTTTGGAAAAAGCTATTAATTCAATATATTTTTGTGGTACAGGTTTATCAAAGAATTTGGTAGCAAAAGAGAAGGAGATCATAAAGTGGGAAGCCCCTCCTAAGGGGGTGTGGAAAATGAATGTTGATGCGGCTATGAAGACTAGTACGGGTGAAGGAGGCATAGGATGGGTAATTCGAGATTGGAAGGGTCATGCTAAATTGGCTGGTTGGAGATCAAATTTTCAAAACTTGCCAGTTAAATTTGTAGAGGGCATTGCTTTGAAAAAAGGCCTCTCTCATGTTTTAGATTTGCAAAATTCGTTTTTACCTCCTATCTTGGTGGAATCTGATTCTTCAGAGGTTGTTAAAGAAATTGTTGGTGGCTCCTCAGACATTTCTGAATTCAACAACATAATCATTGATATTAAGCATTTAATTTCTTTGTTAGGCATTGTCAAAGTGTCGCATTGTAATAGATTAGGTAATAGGGTAGCTGATGTGTTAGCCAAACAGTGCGATTTAGATTGCTTGTGTTGGAAGGATCCTACCCTCTCTGTTGAGGATAGGTCTCGTTTTTGAAGGGAGAATCTCCCCCTGTTGTTGGCTCCGAGTTGGAGAATGATTGTATGGATTTGGTGGTTGGTGAATGATATATGGTTTTCTTTCAAAAAAAAAAAAAGAAAGAAACGCTCATTGAAAAGTAGGTTTTCATATCAAAAGTTCACAATGACTATATAATATACAAATTTTACGCTCCAAAATGCTTAAAAAAAGTGTTAATATGTTATGGAATTTTATGTTACAAAGCTTCAATATCCGTGATGCTAAAATAAAACTCCATTGTGAATTAGATTGCTTCATTAGAGTTGTGAGCTTATGTATAAACCTTCATATCTTATAAAATGGTTTTTTAGAACACCTTTATAATCATTTTTATTAAATAGAATTTACTATAAAAAGCATTTTTTTATTGAACAAATATAATTTTAAATAGTGTTAGAATCAATAAAACTTGAATAATATTTTCCATGACTAAATAATTAAGAGCCTCCACTCTAATTATTATTGAATAAAAAAACTTAAGTAGTCAAAAGACAAAAAAATATTCATAAAAGTAACACAATATTAATACTTGTTTGAAATTAATATAACTATTCTAAAATTAATTTCAATTAATCAGAGTGGCGCAGCGGAAGCGTGGTGGGCCCATAACCCACAGGTCCCAGGATCGAAACCTGGCTCTGATATGTTTTTTTAATTTAATCTACCTACAAATTCAGCTTTTAATAAATACATAAAGGTTTGATTAGAAGTGCATCTGGGCATTTGGTCTAGTGGTATGATTCTCGCTTTGGGTGCGAGAGGTCCCGAGTTCGATTCTCGGAATGCCCCGATTTATTTTAGTTTTATGTCTGCATTTTTTTTTATTGATTGCAAATTAAATTATATAAGAATAGCAAATCAAACTCATTCGTCTTCCTTACTCTCACGAGCTTTTCGCCTTTTTCTTCTTGTTCGCGCCGTCTCCTTCTCCGTTTAAGCAGCTCAGTGTTCCGCCGTCGCCGCCGTACTTCGTGCCGCCGGAGCCTCCCTCCCAACGTATTAGGTCTGAATTTCTACTCTCTTGCGGTATTCTTCCAATCTCCGTCTATGTCTTTCTTCTCAATTGAAAAACACAAATTAGAGTTGCCTAACTAAAGAATGGAACACTTAATTTGAATTTCGTTTCAAATATCATCAATAGCTACCAAAAAGCTAATTGGGACGTGCTTTGTGTTTTGCTGTTCCGATTCGGACGTGATTGTCCTTGGCATTTTTTGATTTGTTGCATCTTTCTTTCAATTTAGGCTTTGATTTCCTTATTTCGGCAACCATCTCCTTTAATTTCTATTATTTATCAGAGAACCAGTCATCTAATTATCCCTTAGTTCCTAGATTGTAGGACTTGTTTCAACTTCAACTTTATCTACATTTATATTTTTGATGTGTGTAGATTATAGTGGGGAGAAGACTAGTAGTTTTTATTTGAAAATTTAAATCCTCCTCTCATTTTAACCGACGCAATAAGCAATGATTTATTGAATTTATGAAAATTAAATTCAAGTAAGATCCGTCTATATGCCTTGTCTTTCATGTACTTCGTTTAAGAACTGGAAAAACAATGTCCAATGCAGTGATTTAAAAATTCCACTAAGGCGCAAAAAAAGGCCCCAAAAAGCCTGAGGCGTTCTCCTTGCATCTCGCCTCGTAAAATCACAGCACTAAGCGCGCCTCTTTTGTGCACTTTTTGGTGAAGCTCCCAGGCGCGCCAAAAAGCGTACCTTGAGGGGCTTTGTTGTTGTTTTTTTTTAAATTATTCAAAACTTAGCGAAACAACACCGTTTGCTATATTTTTTATGTCTTTTTAGAGGGGTACAAGTCCTATGATTGAGGGGATGAGAAGGACTTCTTATTCAGTGAAGATGAATTTGAACTTCAGGACTCGTTTATTATTAGCAATAGATACAATTTTACTAATATTGTGAAGCTTCCTTTGTTTTGAAGATATATTGATGAATATTGAAACATTCTATATTGAAAATGACTAATATATATATTTTTTGTGGTATATAAATATTTTAAATGTTTTTTTTTGTACATGGTTCACCTAAAAATAAGCTCGTTCCTTTTTGCACCTTGTGCCTCAAGCCCCAACCAAAAGGTGCCTTTTAAAACACTGGTTCAAATTAAAATAGACATGTTTTAAGAAACTGTAGGGGGTCTAAAGTTTCTATCTTTTGGCCGTGGCGATGAAAAATAATTAGCTACACAAAAAAAACATAGCTTCAATGTTATCTTGTACGACCTAGTAACCATAATGTTTAGAGGTTCGAATCTCCCTCCCCCAATTATTGTTGAATAAAAAAAAGACAATAATTGGCTACATATTGATTAAATTTCGACATATGAGCATGTAGCCGAGTAAAGTTTAGATATAAACTTATCTCCTTTTTCATCGCAGATTTTCTTCCTCTAGAAATTGCTATCTGGAGCCCTAAGTTCTGCTGAACTTGCAGTGAACTAGTTTGAGTGTGTAGGGTTGGTGCCCCTTTTTTCTGAAACCTAAATCCTATGTTACCTTCTTTGGATGCATTGAAATTTTTAGATTCGATTTTTTGCAGTTCGATTATCTGGGAAAATATTTTGGTGAAGGAATTTTGAAAAGGTCTCTTGTAGGGTGGACAAAAAGAGTGGAAAACAAAGATGGTGTTTGGACAAATTGTAATCGGTCCGCCTGGTTCAGGAAAGACTACCTATTGTAATGGCATGTCTCAGTTTTTGAACCTAATCGGAAGGTACAAACTTCTCTGTGGTCTCTAGAATAGCAACGCATTGATTGAACTCATTTCTTATCCTATTTGTTACTTTTGACTGGTACTGGTTAAATGCATAGAATAGCAAGCCAAATATACTATGTGACTGGTTGAAGATTGGAACATTAGCCTTTTGAAATATATTTGATTTTCTTAATAAAAGTCATTACCCATTATACAATCGTCAAGCTAGATAGGTAATAATTGAGGTCCACAGTTTGGCTATTTAAGCACTTCTTACATTATTTTGAACTGGCTGTGATGATTTGAATTTTTGATAGTAGTATACGTCAATGTGGGATTAAATGTTTAACTTTGACTTCCAGTGTTGAATACCGAAAATGAAATCCAAATCAGGGGTTTGATCTTTTTCTTTATCTTTTTATAAATCTAGACTTAGAAGGCTTCAATCAGTGCTCTTTATAATTGATTGTATACACTGAAGGAAGCAACCCAGAGTTGATTTTTCTTTGTGAAGAATTTCTTATGCTGTAACCCTACTTCTATCATCGTGGGATAGGAGAGTTTCTACTTGAGTGAAGTTTTACTTGCTGATGTTGGATCTTTTATTATTTTTTAATAATTAATAATTTTTTAAAAAACAAATACTGACGTTGGATCTTTGTTTGAGTAAAGAGTCATGCTATAATGAAATTTTTTATTAGCATATCAATGGCTAGCTTCCCTTCTGCTATCTCATGATTTTTAGAAATCACTATATGCCAGAACTCCTCATCTAAAGGGGCATAAGAGCTTTTATTTACAGCTGCAAAAGTAACAATGTTCATGTTCAATTTTTTTCCCTTAAAAAAAGAACGCAATTTAATGTGACTATCTCTTTACATTATGTCATGTCATCTTCTCGCTTGCATGTAGGAAGGTTGCTATCATCAACTTGGATCCTGCTAATGACTCATTACCGTATCCTTGCTAATGGCTTTTCTTTCCAATCTTTTGGTTCTGTGAGTCTCAATTTTTTTAGTTTATATCGCTGAACTGCAAGTGAAAGGTATCCTTGACAGAAATATAGCTACGAATGTGCTGTTAACATTGAGGATTTAATCAAGTTAAGTGATGTGATGACGCAACATTCTCTTGGTCCTAATGGAGGTAGGTTTACCGAAGTCTGTTCATCTGTCTTCTAAAATTAGTATTCCAGATTCTGAAGCATCTAGTTAATGGATAGTGAGTAAAACATACTATTTACAGGCAGCATGGCAATTGTAAAAATTGCTAATTTATGCCTCTATAAAATGTAAAGAGGATTTTGTTTTGTAAGAATAAACATAAAGAATGGGAAAGAGAGAGTTGCTCTCCAGATTATTTTTTTAAAGAAACAACTTGATTAATGTATGAAATTACAAGAGAAAAGTGAAAGAATCCTGGGGAAGAAGATTACAAAAGACCAGTGTTTTTAAAGGCGCAAGGCGCACAAAGGCGCAAAAGCTCTCTGGAGCCTGAGGCGCAAGGCGCAAAAAAGGCGCGGGCTTTATATTCTAGGCGCACCATATATAAAAAAATATTTTGAAAAATTATATTTACCACAAAACATATATGTTAATCTATTAAATTATAAAAACATCAATCAAGTCTCTAAAGTTTAAAATATCCAATAAAATATAAAAGCAATAAGTAAATAAGTTCAATAACTATTAAATTTAGTTCAAACAAAAAGACATATAAAAGAAGGGGACACATAATAAATAAAATATTTATTAATACGTATATAATATATTGTACATTGAAATTTTAAATATATAATAAATAAAATTTTAGTTGAAAATTGTGAAAGACATCTTAATAATAATATTTTGGTTAAAATGGTATCTAATGAAAATAGGTCATAATGATAATATTTAATTAAGTAAATTAAACAACTATGGAAAGAATTGAGAGAGATATCAAATTTTAAATGTAAATAAATTCTATTTGAATCAAATATGTATTAATTGTGAGTGGTCAAATCAATAATTTCCATCAATGTCACCTTTCTATTTTCTTTTATTTTATACAAAACTTACTTTTCACTTCATCTTCTTATGACATTTCATCATCTTCTTCTTCTTCTTCTTTCTTTGGTTTGGTTACATTTTGAGGATGTAAAAAAAGAAAAGAAAAGCCCCTGAGGTAGCGCGCTTTTTTGCGCCAGGGAGCCTCGAGGAAAGGCGCGGTAAGGCGCGCGCCTTATCTTATGCGCTACGCCTGAGCAAGGCGAGGCGCAAGCATGGCGCCTTGCGCCTTTCTGTGCCTTTTTGGGGCTTTATGGGGCTTTTTAAAACACTGCAAAAGACCATTCCAATTAGAAAGGTGGGCAGAGAAACTATAGTGAAAGAAAAAGGGATTGTTTACACTAAGTCATAAGATAACCAAAATAACAATATTATAAAAAAAGTGAGGATCAGAGTTTTCCTTATTTTGGAAGAGTCTTCTATTGCGTTCAATCCACATATTCCAACAAAAAGGCCAACTGAAGTTTTTCCATAGCAATTTCTTCTCTTTTTAAACGAGGTGGTCCATGAGAGGGATAGGTTTAGCATATGGTTATGTATTGCACACATACTTTGTTTTTCAGTTTTTTTGTTGGAATTACATGTTTGTATGTTTTATAGGCTTGGTTTATTGCATGGATTATTTGGAGAAAAATATAGATTGGCTGCAAGCTAGATTGGCACCTCTTTTGAAAGGTTGGTATAAATGCACCAGTTTTCTTTTCCCCTCTCTGAAATAGTCGATCTATTTCCTAACATCCTTAAATGCTGGTCAAAGTATTGAGGTGTTCTGTTTATTGGACATTATATATGAACTTTGATTATGCTTTTTTGCCTTTGAGATTCTGAGATATGTATCTGGACATCGTAAGCTTAAGGATTGATATTTTATTGAATCAACTTTATAGTTTATCTTTCAAAAATTCAATTTTATTTTTAGCGTTGTTTCTTATGCTAATAATATTCTGTTGCACTTAAAAATATCGTTTGTATTTTGTAATTTTATTTTTTTAACGAATCGGAGCAACAAAGGATTGAATCTCAAATTGGTTTGTATTTTGTAATTTGATTACTATCAGATTGTGAATGTTGAATTCTTGGTACACGTAGTTTGTTTTTCTTATTTGTTCAAGGATTTAGAATATTAAATTTTGGTTGCATTTGTGCTAGATCTGTATCTTCTATTAGCATCATTCGTTTTTGAAGTTATCACTTTTCTGATTCAGGATGTGGCCTTTTGTGCTAGTGTCTGTTGTATTTTAAACCCTGCATTTTATCTTTCAAGTCATTAGACTTTCCCCGTTAATGGTATTCAATATTCATCAGTTTTTTTGGTTTCTTTAGAAATTGCACCTGATTATGATATCAAATTTTGCAGATCACTATCTCCTATTCGATTTTCCAGGACAAGTTGAACTCTTTTCTCTACACTCCAATGCCAAGAGTGTTATAATGAAACTCATCAAAAATTTAAATCTGAGGGTACGGACTTTGGAAAATTTTGTATGCTTGAAAATCAAAATAAGCTTACCTCTCTCTCTCTCTCAGAACATATTTAAAATCCTTCTTTTTATCACAAAAAAGTTGTTTGTGAACCAGCCTAAACTATAAAAAAAAACAGAAAATCAGAAATGTTAAATGTTACCAAATGAGCCTTGTTTGTTACAAAATGCTTTTAAAAAACATCTTAAATAGATTTTCCTTGTTTTACAGTTGACTGCAGTGCATTTAGTTGATGCTCATCTCTGCAGTGACCCTGGAAAGTATGTTAGTGCATTGCTGCTCTCTTTATCGACCATGTTGCACCTGGAACTTCCACACATTAATGTGTTATCTAAGATTGACTTGATTGAAAACTATGGAAGGCTAGGTATGTTCTAATATTTTATTCATTCCAGCAGAAGATTGATCACATCAGAAATTGTAATTGTAATCACTGTTTATTTATTTATTTTTTTTATTCTTACAGCTTTTAATCTTGACTTCTATACGGATGTGCAAGATTTGTCATACCTGCAAAATCATCTTGACCAAGATCCACGTTCTTCCAAGTACAGGTTTGATGTTGAACGCCACTTGTTAAGCCAAGTTTGGGATCTTTTCACTTTACAATAAATGGTAAATTGAAGATACCCGATATCTTCGTACTAGATCAACAATGGGTTCCATTTCATCCAAATCATTTAACAATGAGAGGAATGGCCATGTATCTTAATTATAAATGTTGTCAGATCTCATATTTTCAATGTGAGATCTCAACATGTCCTCTAGATGGCGGGTCTTGGAGAACACCATTTTGGATTGTTTTCATCACAAAAGCAATTGGCAATGACAGAAAGTCATGCATCTAGAGGACATGTTGAGATCTCACATTGAAAATATGAGATCTTGCATCTTAATTATAAATGTTAATAAATGTGAGGTCTATTTATTTTTCAATGTGGGATTTCAACAAGACTTCACTGTCCAACATATCCATTATGATTAGCTTGCACAGCTTGACGAGTCTAATAAATAGTCAGATACAGGTCTTATTGCCGTTTATACCATTTACATGGATAGTTAATTGGTTGTAAGACTTGGGAACACATGTACGGACAGTCTTAGATATGTTATACTGAAACAGTTCCATGTTTTGATCTAAACAGTAACTGACACCAGTTGTTCTTATTTCAGTGATCTTGTAAATTAAGCACCTCTAGTCTAATCTGAAATTTCTCTCTTTATTGCAGAAAGCTCACGAAGGAGCTTTGTGATGTAGTTGAAGAATTTGGTTTAGTAAATTTTACAACCTTAGATATCCAGGTAAGCCACTCTGTCCTTACTTTTTGTATATCACTTGTTCTATAGGAGGGCTTACTAGTATTATGGTTCTTCACAGGATAAAGAGAGTGTTGGGAATCTAGTTAAGCTAATAGACAAGAGCAATGGGTACATTTTTGCGGGTATGGAAGCAAGTGCAATTGAATTCAGCAAAATTGCAGTTGGTGCTACGGACTGGGATTATTACAGATATCCTTTTTTTTTGTACAGTTTCTATTTTGAAACATGTCGTATCTGCTGTTCACCTCTCTTGTTAATGTTAATTTTGAAATTTCCTCAAGTCCCAAGTAGTAGCACGGTGGTTAAAGGGTTGGGCTTTGAAAATATGCTCCCCTCAAGGTCCTAGATTCGAGACTCACTCGTGACATTAATTTGTAGACATCTCTCGTGTTCCTTAGATGTCTCAAGGTGCCTGGCCTATGGAAAGACGTAGTTATCCTGGGTATAGTGGAGTGAAGCCCTAATTTCCCAATTTAAAAAAAATTGAAATTTCCTCAAGTAACACCCATCGTAGAATTAGTATATTGGACACAAGGGCCTTCAGGAACTAAGGGGTTATGAGTTTATTTTTCTTCCTTGTCATCAAAATGTTGTAGGGTCAGTTAATTGTTTCATGGTAATAGTTGAAGTGCACATAAATTGACCAAACACTCATGGATATCAAGAAAACTATTCCTTGGACAACCTGCCTGCCCTCTTTATTTCACAATCTATTCACTGGTTGAGTTGGTTAGCACAGGACTAATTTATTATCTGATCTTAAAAATCATATCCAGGTGAATATTCTGTTTGCCATATTTGCCAATATTAGAGTGGTAAAAATTTAATGTACATTGACTGTGCATGATTTCTGAAGGCATTCGACTTTGTGATGGTTTTTTTTTTTTTTTTTCTAAGCTATAACATAGCCATCTTATCTTATCTTTATAAGGTAGCTCTGAGCTCAAGAGATGTTCAGCCTCACTGTCACTGACTAATACATTTTGAGTTGATTTGTTACTCTAAAGCCACAGATTTTATGAAATTTTCTTAACTAAGTATTACAGTTGCAGCAGTGCAAGAGAAATACATGGATGATGAAAATCTCAAGTTCAATGACTGATAGCAAAGTTTAATATACTCATTTCTCCTGAGAAAGTGCATGTACCAGGACCAATCACAACCTCGTTTAGATGTATCGATTGCGCATAATTTCCCAATGGTGGCCGTCGTACTGCAGCGATGTGGTCTCTGTACATTACTGACTGGTAAGATACTAAGATGTGGGCTCCTTCACAGTTCCTTAAAATATGTGATTTGGCTACTATCTAGTTACTTATTATGAGTGTGTTCTGCTCCATGGTATCAAGTGGAACTAATGCCCTATCTTTGGCTCATATCTATGATTTCTTTCCCCTGTTTGCCTTGTGCTCTCGACTTCGAAACAATAACTATATGTTGGCATGTTAGTCGAATAGACTGTTGGGATTGGCCCATACATTAGCAATGTCTGTCAACCATGTCACTCTTATTTTATAGGTTAATTAAGGACTTGATGCATTTGTATTTTATTCTTGAGTTGATGGGTATAGTGAGAAATTCTATATGTTGGGGTTAAAATAACATTAAACCATTCATTTTGGTGGAGTTAAATATTCTTTAACACTTTTTAAATTTATTTTTTCAGTATGTTTTTTAAATTTTAAATTAGTAGTATTTTATAATTAATTTTATTTTTTATTTATATTTTTTTATCTATCTAATATCTGTTTTTCAACTGAAATTTATTTTTCTTTGCATGATAAAATATTGTAAAATACATTTTTTGGGATTTAAAATTAACGGTATTTATATATCAATTCCGTGTTTCGAAAGTATATTTCATAATTTAAAATTAATTATTGTTTCATAATCAATTGTATTTTTTGTTAAAAAGTTTTATTAATATTTTTTCTTTTACTTACTATCATTAAGTTTGAATTAATTAATTGAAATTTATTCTTATTTATATAAGAGAAATATTAACATCATGCTCGGGCATGATGTATACAATCATGTCCACCTATGTGGCCTAATATAGACCACACTTTATTTTTGTTTATTTTATTTCTTGTATCTTTTGAATTTAAAATAAAATAGATTGTGGTCCATAGTGAGCCACACGGGTGGGCATCAAATTTATACATCATGCTTGGGCATGATGTAAATATTCCTCTTTATATAATATTATATATTCAAAATGTGTTTTATAATTTGAAATTAAGAGTAATTTCATATTCATTTTGTTTTGATTCTAAATCTTTATTTATTTATATACATTTGACATAATATAAACGAGTCATTATAAATTCATTAATTATCATTAAATTAGTTAATTTGTAAAGTTTTTATGACATTCTTTGAAATATTAATTAAAATTCAGAGTATTATAATGAAAATTAAAAGTGTTGAAATTAAAAATAAATGAAGTAGTATTGATGAAGAAAGTTTTAAGTATACATATTACATTTGAAATTTTAAATAATAAACAAATAAAATTACATGATTTTTTATTTAAAAATTCATGATGTAGCGTCATTCATAAATAACAAAACTCTCGATCAACTCTTTTAGGAACATCCAAAAGAGTTTTTATTTTAACATTTCAATCGAGTTATTATTTTAAAATCTTTACCAACTTCTCCGCAATTTCTCATCCAAACTCGGCTCCCAGGTGAGTGAAGGAGCGGATAATGGCCTATGTCGTTGTCTGTTTAGATGTGTTGCACATTTTTTTTTTCAAAGACAGCCATCACTTTCTTTATTTGAAAGTCTTTATGTTCATAATTTTTCTTGGCTCGTTTTTCACTCTCTTTAGCTACTCCTTCAGCTCAATTGATATCACTCACCATCAAAAACAAAATATTTCTGATAAGGTGCACGAACAAAAGGATCCTTAATTTGAGATTTAGTTCCAATTTGATTTCTATGTTCTAAAATTGAATATTTTCTCTTTAATAATATTCATTTTTAGTCTGTATATATTTTTTTGTTTACATAATTTTTTATTTGAAACTCTAAAAACAAAAATATTTGCTTCATGATACTTTAAAATTAGTTTAATTATTATTTTAGTCAATTATATTATGTAATTAACATTTTCGTTATCTTATGGATTAGACTAAAAGCCAGCATTATTAAAGTAATATAAATATAAATATTTGATTTTGAAACCTAAACACTAAATTGAACTTAGATCTCAATTTTAAAGACTGAAAAAATATTTTTCCAAAAAAAGGAAAAAAAAAAACTTAAAACTATCCTATGAACTTGTTCTTAATGAATGAAACTAAACAATAATATTATTCGGACTTAGTATTGAAATGTATTTTATTCTATTATGCAAATAAAGTAGGCAAGGATGAAATCAACGCTTAGTCACATGTACATATTTGTGAAAAGGGTTGAGTTTTTTTTTAAAAATATTTTTAAAATTGTAACTATAATGAAATATAAAGTACTCCCAAAATTCTGAAGCTAAACACATGTCATACATTCTATAAATAATTCCAATCAGAAATGAAAGTAAATGGAACATGCCACTGGCAACGGGTTAATTATAAATATCAAAATTATCAACATAGAAGAAGTCAATCATACCAACAATATAAATTTAAAAATAGATTTTGATAAATCAGTTTTAAACACATCTTTGTTCATAATTTATTAAATTTTAAACTACACGTCGGACGTTTTTGGTGCATATTTTATTTCTCTTATCAAATGTTTGCTTGCTGACAAATTAAAACCTCTTCGTCAAGAAACATTTCCAATTTATTTAACAAATTCGATACCCATTCGTTTTCTTCTTCAACAAAGTCAATCAAATCAACAGCCCACGAAACTTGTATTTTCTATTTTAATATATAAAAAAAAACATTTTTTAAAACTAATTACCAAGATATTAATTTGACCAAACTATTAGCTAGGATCTGGTCTGTTCCCCAACCTCAATAAATGATTATATAACTCAAAAACACATCTTTACATCAAAATCCCCAAACTTTTCTTCTTCTTCTTCTTTCAAATCACAGCTCTGTTCCTATAAAAACAGAGCAACCCATTTGTTCTCCATCACTAATATGGCTCAAAAATCAAAATCCTCCAAAACCAACAACAAATACAAGAAGAATCCTTATTCCGACCGTGGCCTCGACAAATTCTCAGCTCTGTTAACAGATCTCGAAGAAAAAAGGAACACAATTTACTCCAAAACCGACCCAAAAAACATAGTCTTGGTCCGGTTTGCTTACAAGAATTCAAACGAGTGCGTGCCGGTTGTGGTGAAACAGAAGGAAAAGCCGGTGGCTGAATCAGAACCGGTCAAAGGACCGAACCAGGCCGACCGGAAGAGCCTCGTACGAGTGAGAAATTTAAGGAGGTTGAGCAAACCGTCTTATTATGTTGCAGCGATCGTGGTTTTGATTCTGTTTTTGCTGAGTGTTTTTGGGAGATCGGCTACGATTTTGTGCACTTGTGTTTTTTGGTATTTGGTTCCTGTTTTGAAACAGAGTTCGTCGAAAGCGACAACTTTTACGAAACGAAACGAATTTTCGAGGATTTTGCAGCCGGTTGGATCCTCTGGTTTTTGTTCTCCCATTCGAACTCATCGGAAAAGTTGGTGAAACTCAAAATTTGATCTTTTTGGTTTCTGGGTTGGGTTTTTTATTTCTTGTTTTGATTTGAACCGACTTTGATCTTGATCATTGATGTAAATTACTAGATGGGTGATTAGGGGAATGGTGTTATGTAAATTATAATGACATTTGCTACTAATTAAGCTTTGTTATGTACATTAATGAATGTAATAATGCTTTTACCAAATGGAAGTTTTTTTTTTTTTTGTAGGATAATATTTTGGTCAGTAAATTGTGGCATTTGTTCTCTCTTTAAATTTTAAAATTTAGTTTTGGTCTTTATTTTCTTTTCTTTTTTTTTGTCTATGACTGGTTGAGTTTAGGGCCACCATAGATTGAATGCATGTTACCTTAGCACTCTCATCACCTTAACTTTCAGCTTCTATTAAACAAAATATTAATTTTCATGATTGAATTTATGATTATAGTATTACTACCAAACAATAAAAACATTCCTTCCAATTTAAAAACTTAAAATTGATTTTTAGAAAATCTTTTCGTTTAGTTTTCTTAAAAAAGTATAGTCTTGCTTATAAATTTTAAAATATATTTACATTTTATTTAAAATTTTAAATATTATTGAACAATTTTTTATTAATATACCATTCAAGTTTATTACATAAACCAATTCTAAACTATTTTTTTAAATACAAAAATAATTATTTTTACCTATTAATATTTATAAACAAATTGATCTATTTTATGTGAACCTATGAACCAAACTCAATCCAACCTGAAAATATAGAGTCGAGTCAAATTTAGGGTTAGGTTCAAAATTTTGTCTGCTCAATTCTCCCATGCCCATTTAAACCATAATCTTTGTATTCTGATGAACCGGAAGCATGGCCATTTTCTAGGTATAATGCAGCTCAATTTCTACATAATAAGAACTCCTGTTCCACTATATTTCAATCAGCTGACGTGCTTTTTTTTAACATGATTTAATAAATGGTTTTTTTAAAAAAATAAGAAGTCACATGTCATTGAAAAGAAAAATACTTCCATTCTTATTCATAAAAAGGACTACTTTTTCCTTAAAATTGATTAAAAGAAATTTTTGTGGCACCAAATGGTGCCGCATATACCCTTAAGAAGGTAACCGAAAATATTTCTCCATTGAAAATATGACTTTTCTTTTTACACTTGGTTTTTTTTATACCTGTGGCCGGAACAGCTTAGACGCATCCTATAATATTTGAATGTCAATAAAATCGATAAAAAATTAATTTATTAGGAATGTTTGAAGGTACCTAATAAATTAATTTTTTTTTAATTAATTAGATTGAAAAGCTAATTCGATTTTTTTAATTCAACAACAAAACTTAATTTAAATTAAATTTGAGAATAATAATTCAAATTACTATAACTCTCATTCAAATATTATTGTTTGTATTACAAAAGAAAATCATCTCATTTAGTAAATCATTAGAAACCACCCAATAAGCATCATCTCATTTAGTAAATCATTAGAAACCAACCAATAAGCCCGTAAACTATATTTGTGAATGTTTATTTATGATTTTGAATGATGATATAGATTTTAGGTTTAACAAAAATAACTTTGTTAAATTATTTATAATATCAAATCAATAAACTTTGAACAAAAACGAACGGAATGAATATATAAAATTCAAAAAATATTTAAGTGGAACTTAAATATTAATGTTATTAGTTTTTTTTTTTCTTTTAAAGTTTAAAATAAAATAGAATGTAGCTCATTTGAGCCACACATTAATATTTAGGTTATATTCAAACAAGAAATAAATATTTCTGATAAAATTTGACAAATTACCGTATAATACATATATATTAAGAAAAAGGTACTATCTCTATCTTATACGTTATCCTCTCATACTTTCTCATACTTTAGAATAAAGAGGTTATTGTATCTACCAATTTGTATATAGAAACACTGACACACCCCACCACAAATTGCTCTAATAATTTAGGATGTGGTATGTCCATATTAGATCAAAACTAGAACATGACATCTATTATATAAAGTCTAAATAGAAAAAAAATATTTTATTTTTGAAATCACAAGTGACTGGTCAACTCTATTGAACTAAAATCTTTTGAAATTTCGACAAAATTTTTCTTAAAAAAGATAGACAAACCACACATGAAAAAGAAGTATATGCACTCTCATAATAAAATAATCAGTTCTCAGTTATTAATTCAAAAGTCTAACCATCATACCAATCCATTTGTAAATGGACAGGTAGGTTTAAGGATTTCAAGCCAACATAAATTGCAAAAATAATGCTAAGTCATGCAAAGATGCTAATCACCTCAAATACATTAAAAAAACAAAACATCTATAAATGTACGTACAAAATGACATGCAACTAACGAGGTCTGGTGGCAAAGATTGACTTTGACCGACTCGTGAGGGACTGAGTAGCTACCTGGTGGAAAAAATGTTAGAAAAGAAAAAGGGGTGAGCTAATAAGCCCAATGAATGATGAGTTAAATAGGAAAAATAACTGGTAAGAAAATAGTTTCATAATAAATAACAGTAAAATTTTTCATGGAGTTATAATCTAAACTCAACTACATACTTGATATGAATAAACAACCATAAGGTTACAAATATTAACCTCTAATAGCATAAAAAAACAACATACGATATTCGTAAATTGATCACTAAACTTGTACAACATACCTTGTAACATTAGCGTAGAATAATTCCAATATGCACAACAAGCCAATCTCTATCATACTAGCGTAGTGTAGTTTCAATAGGCACACATAAACGATCTTTGTCATACTGGTGTAGAGTAAACTTAATACGCAAGCAACAGAGAAATCTCTGTCATATTGGGGTAGAGTAGTCTCGATACGTACAATAGAGAAATCTTTGTCATACTGGGGCAGAGTAGTTTGATACGCAAGCAATCTCTGTCATACTGGCGTAGAGTAGTTTCGATACTCACAATTGAGCAATCTTTGTCATACTGACATAGAGTATTCTCGATATGCACAACAGAGTAATCTCTGTCATACTGGCGTAGAGTAGTCTTGATACGCACAGTAGAACAATCTCTATCATACTGGCGTATAGTAGTCTCAATACCCACAACAAAGCAATCTCTATCATATGTTCAAACAGAATGATCCTAAGTGGCGAATAAACTTGACACGACCCAAAGCTCGAGTGTATGTCGAAGTGGATACCAAGGACATCATATACGTATCATATCCACATTAGGGCATACGTTCGCTTAAATAGATTTAAGGAAGTTGGCCAGAGCACAAATATTCAACTATTTGAAAAACCTCTTTACACATAGGATGTATAACTCATCAATTACATTTCATAGTCTCTAATTCATCATTGCTTAAATTTAAGAGTTTCATCTATCTTCATAAATATGTATAAGTTCTCGATGTATAACACATTTAAGAAATATACCTAAATTAGTAATGAAATCAAGATCAAAATATTATGAAACTCTACTAATTTCAACAAAAACACACAACAATTTTCCTAAGTATAACCTTAGTTGTAGCCATAGAGTATAACATTTCACAACGAACTCTTTTAGAATCTCACCCACAATTACTTAAAATTCAACCATTATAATGTAATGTTCAAGAAATTCTGTTGTATTAAGTTACTAGTTGAAATACTTTAATAAATAATTCACTCACAACAAAGCCCACCAATACTATTCAGCATCTATTTAGCCATAGACATCAAAGCTTTCCATCTCTTTTGATTTTCCATAGTTTCTTTGTAAATTCAAGCCAAAACAAACTATTTAAAGAAACCCACAAAATTCAAGGTTAAACTTTTAAATTTCTAGAGTTTCATTTAAGAAGAAGAGTTCATAGAAACTTACTTTTTTTCAATGGTTCAATCTTTGATGGTCCTTCATAAAGTATCCATGGGTAGACTCCAAAAACCTTTTCCAAGCTTTCTTTTTTTCTCCTATTTTCCCCTCTCTATGGCCTCTTTCGAAAATGTGGGTTACTCCCCCATATCATCTTTCTTTCTCTTTTTCATAATTAATTATTAAATAGAATGTGTGGTTTTGGTGAATTCACACCTTCCCTTTCCTTTTTTTTTTTTTTTTAAATTGTATCTGTATATTTATTCTCCTTTGGAACAAGCATCCAACATAAGCTTTGTATTTTTTTTTTTAATTTAATTCATTTTCATAAAAACTTTATCTTGTATTTAATTTTTTTTTATAATTATTTTAATTCAGGTGTTACAAACACCGAGCATATGGAAGAAGTCCTAGCTGATAGTGTTGTTGTGCGCTATGTTCCAGAAACTAATAGTGTGGAGTATAGACAAGACGTGATTGTTAATCTTCCCAGTGAACTAATTGATGATAATGGAACTTTTAGGGGATAGTTGGAGCAATGGTTATTTGAGAACAATTATATTATTGTGTTTGTTGACAATATTTTATAAGGTGCAGTTGACATTTACGACCAGTTCGTAATCAAGGGGGAATAATAGTAGTCGATGAAGATTCTTTCGTGGAACATACGTGGTCTTAGTTCCCACAATAAAAGAACTACTCTAAAGCATGAGAAAGTTTAATGATTTTATCTCCAGGGTCGATATGATTGACCCACCATTGGTGATGAGAGGAGCTACCTTTTAAACACTTGGAAATATCCTCAACTTATCAATGTGAGATTCTCAACATGCCCCCTCAAGATGGTGTCTCTTTTGGGCTCACCAATCTTGAATCAGATCTCAATTTCATTTTTATTGGACCGAATACCCGTTTGGGCTCTGATACCATGTGAAATAACGTGGACATCCATCTCAAAACCAATTGGTGATGAGAGGAGTAGTCCATCTACCTTTTAAACACTTGGAGATATCTTCAACTTATCAATGTAGGATTCTCAACGATCCTTTCTATTTTGAGAATGTATGTATGGTTGTCAAATCGTCACTTTGGTGAGTCTCTGGCTAGATGGTGGGCTGATACAGTTATTACAGGTCACATTGGATATTCATTGATGAGAAAATTGAAGGCTATGACCCAAAATTGCAGGAAATGGAACAAGACTTATTTTGCCCCACATATGGCATCTAACCAAAGTCTCATTGATGAGACCTCCAATATTGATAAATTTGAGGAGTTGGGCCACATTACACAATTGGACGTCGATAGAAGATTATCCTTGAAGGCCACTTATAGTTCCATTGTTAGCAAAGAAAGTAGGATTTGGCGTCAGAGATGTAAGAAATCGTGGCTTCTTGAAGGAGATGAAGATACCGCATTCTTCCACAAAGCTTGTTCTGCCCGTAAAAGATACAGTTTCATTGCAGAATTAATTGATATCTATGGCCAGAGTTGTGTCGCTGATGACTCTATTTCTAGGGAGGTTTTACGACATTTTAATGACATATACATGGCAGTGGTGGCAGTAATTGGGTTGTTTCTAATCTTGACTTTAGGCCAATTTCTACTGAACGGGCCTCCTCCCTCTACATTCAATTTAATGAGCAAGAGATCTTAAACTGTGTGAAGCTGATTGGTAAAAATAAGGTGCCGGGTCCCGATGGTTAACGATTGAGTTATTTCAAAAATATTGGGACCTTTTAAAGTTCGATATTCTGCTTCTTTTTCAGGATTTTTACCAGTCAAACATTGTGAATCGAGCCCTTAACGAGACTTATGTTGCCCTCATTCCTAAATTTCATAAGCCGTATAGAGTTGCTGACTTTCGCCCGATTAGCCTTACTACTAGCATTTATAAAATCCTATCCAAAGTTCTTGCTGAAAGTTTGAAGCTTATCCTCCCATACACCATTGCTCCCCAGCAAAGTGCCATTGTTTAGGGTAGACAAATAATTGATGCATTTTTTATTGCAAATGAGATCACCGATTATTGGAGAGTAAAAAAAACAAAAGGTGTTATTCTTAAACTTGATATGGAAAAGACTTTTGACAAGCTGAACTGGAAGTTTATTTTAATGATTCTTAAATTTAAGGGCTTCAGTGATAAGTGGATTGCTTGGATTCGGGCTTGTATTTCCTCGGTTAGCTACTCTATTAGGGTTAATGGTAGACCGCGTGGAAAAATTGTTGCCAAGCGTGTATCCGACAGGGGGTCCCTCTCTCCCCTTTCCTATTTGTATTGGCTATGGATTATCTGTCTGGTTTGCTTATTGATGCACAAAACAAAGGATTGATTGAGGGATGTCTTATAAATGATTCTCATATTACTCACCTATTATTTGTTGATGATGTGTTGATTTTCTCTTATGCTAATGCTTCTAACTTTCAGAACCCATATTCTATAATTCAATCTTTTGAAACCTCTTCAGGATTAAAGTTCAATTTACACGTCCTCTTTATTTGGTATTAATCTTGATGACGCTTCCAAAGTTTGTTTATCTTCTATTTGGCATTGTCTTTTTGAAGATATGCGTATTTAGTATCTTGGCATGCCGCTTGGTGGGAATCCCCGCCTAAGTTATTTTTGGGAGCCTATTATTAAGAAGGTTCACCATAAGTTAGATTCTTGGCCGTATACTTATTTATCAAAGGAAGGTCGCCTCACACTTATTCAATCTGTTCTAAGCCATATCCCAACTTACTTTCTCTCGGTTTTCAAAGCCCCCTCATCGGTTTACAAGTGCCTTGAGAAGTTGATGAGAAATTTTCTATGGAAAGGTATGGTTTTAACCTTATTTGGTTGGATCTTGTTACCACGCCTAAAGATCATGGTAGCCTGGGTGTGACTAAAATTACTCATCTCAATTCTGGGTTATTGGGAAAATGGTGTTGGAGATATTTGACAGAGACATTTGCCCTGTGGCGCTCGGTGATTGAAGCTAAATACACTTCTACTAGTAACAAAATTATCTCTTGTTTATGCAAGATACTATAGTGCTCGTGCCCCTTGGACTCACATTAAAACGTTCAGAGATATTATTCTTTCCCACTCTAGGTGGATTGTCAAAAATGGTGAAAATACTCACTTTTTCCCTTACTAATCGTAGAAATTTAAAGGTCAAAGAAGCTTGGGATGCCTCCACAGGTTCATGGAAAAATTTTCCCCCATCGTATTCTTCAAGCTAGAGATATGATACGAACCGAGCTAGAACCCGAACTATATATTGAAATATAAAAGATAAAAGACTACAAACTAACCAAGTATTAAATAGGTACTTGAACCTCCCATCTTGAGAACACTCTCTCAAGCCCAATACCAAAATGGCTACGATATTCTTCATATCCCTCTTCTTCTCTAATGCCTCTATTTATAACCGCAAGCTTCTAACTTACTCTCCAAGTATTTGCTAACATACCCCTACATTATTTCTTAATATCCTAAGACCCAGAACGTATCAAAATTGATGGATATTTCAACAATGCCTGCATTGGTTGTTTCGAATCACTTCTAGACTTGTTTATTCCTAAGAAAGTGAAATTCTTTTTATGGTGTCTTTTTAATAGAAATGTCAAATGTGAATATGCACAACAAACTTCAACAACAGTTTAAATCTCAATCCTTCCATCTGAATTGGTATATTCTATGTCGGCAAAGTGGTGAGACTTTAGATCACCTTTTTCATACATTGCAGGTATATTGGAGTTCTTTGGGACAAGGCCCATTTCCTTAGCATGGCGGCGGCAAATTCTTCTTCTGTTCCTTCATTGATTTTTTCACACGTAGACAAAAACTCCAATTCTAAGACATCTACTCTTAAATCTAGTACATTATTGGAGCTCTTTTTTGATGCATTTGGAAGGAGAGAAACGCTAGAACGTTCGACGACAAGCATGAAGACAAAACTACTCCTAGGTTGTGGGACGATATTAACATTAATTTTGCTTCTTGGTGTGCACTAATCATCTTGTTTTAACAACTATAACATTGCTTCCATTACTTTAAATTGGAAAGTTTTTTTTTGTAATTTTTATATGCTTCTTGTATATTATTTATATATATTTCTCAGTATCTTTTTCCTGAAATATCATAATCATACTTGAACATATGAAACAATATATTGTTACTCACCATAGATATTTTAAATGCTGATTCAAACTGAATTCAATTAATTAAAAATACTTATCTTAAATTCAATAATGATTGTCTCTAAACTCGGGGTACAACCTATTTGTTGATGCCTAACGGAAAATGAGTGACTAAAACATTGATTAATTAACGATAATTAATTTAACCTTTTTTTAAGTACAAGTTGGAGAAGGAGAAATTACAAATACTGATTCCGAGTAGAAATAGATTAACACAAAACCAAATAATCAATCGCGTCATTGATTATAATTAATTTAACCTTAGTTTAATGAATATTTTACAAACACTACCGGTCTATATTATATAACAATTTTCAATTTGTTTAATTGCATATCAATTTTCAATTTATGGACTGCACCCGAATTAGGTCTAAGAAAATGACTGTCAAATGCCATTTTATCATTTATTTTTCTTTTTGGGAAAAAATACTATTTCTATTTGTTCCTTTTTATTTTGTTAAATTAATTCATTTCAGCTGCGCTAACTGGTAAGATTTTCTGAAATCATCTGCATATGAATATCCAAGTAACTTTTTAAAAAATATTATTTAATTTTGGTTCTTTATCATTACTGTTTTGCAAATTTGTAAGTAAATAACGCTCAAGTTTTTTCATAACGTCTTAGAAGTTTAGAGTCTCAATTAAACTTTGTCTTAGAATTAAAAAAATCTGACAATACACACATTAAATTTTATGATGAGCTTAGGTTTATTGTTTTTTTAATGGCTCGGAGTCGACTCCCTTGATACTATACTTGGGGCACACATTAAAAAAGTATGATGTCACAAATAAGTTTCGAACTTAGATTTTCGAAGGAAATATATCTTTAAAGTTTAGGGTTTAGGGTTTAACCATACACTCTACAATTTTAGCTTTCTATGACAATTTTAAATTGTCATAATTGGCTTACTATGACAATTATGCCAAAAAATTTACTTTGTCATAGTATCCCCTATCATAGTAAGTTTTTTGTGATATATAATAATAATGACATAAAATATAATTCATGACAATTATACAATTGTCATAAACAAATTTCATGACACCTAAAAACCGTCATGAATCAATGAAATTTATGACATTTTATGATTGTCATAGATTATGTTATTTTTGCAATTTTAGCTTTTGATAACATGACAATTTTAAAATGTCATAAAGTAGAATTATTTTTCAAATGAAAATAATTGTAAACTGTCATGAATTTACATTTCATGACAGTTATGATTGTCATGATTTCTAATTCTTGATAGTTTAAAATTGTCATAAAAGAGATAACATGACATTTTTTAAATTATAAAATTGAATGAATCCTATTTATTTTTTTTATAATTATTTCATATTAATTACACTAAAACCTATAAATTCAAAAATGGTGATATTTAAACTTGAAAAGAATTATGTATTTCTAAGATAATGCCACAATTCACATAGATCTCAAACTTACTTTATTAATCTCAATTCAAATAAAGTCTCCTACAAAGTTAACAATATATAAATTTTGTAAAATACAATTAATATTTCATAAAGTCAAGAAAAAAATTAAATACTTTGACAACTTGTAGATAATGGGAGACACAATCAATCATTTTGAACAAAATACCTACAAAATGTAGTAGTAAAACGTTGAATTAGAAATCAAAACTATTCATCCACTATATTTATTCATTCACTATATTTTCTGATCATATTGACAATGGCTATTATAGTTTTCAATCAAAATAACATAGTCATGACTACGGGAATCCTAATAAAATCCATAAACTAAAATGAGTATTAATATTTGGAAGCTATTTTTTAACTTTCATATTTTGATTTGGTTTTAAAAATATAAATAAAAGGTAAATACTAAAATAATGATAATCATAGGTTAGAATAGAAGTTGTAGGCTTAAATTAAAAAATCAAATAAAAAATAAAAAATCAAATTGATTATCAAACGAGACATAATTACATGATCATGAGAGAGCTATATTCCCCACGAGGTTGGAGCACTTGTATAGGCTCATGAGATAGTTGTTTATAGTTATACTTTGATCATTTTCATCCCAATTAGTGGTCTTTAAACTTTGCGCAATTTCTCTACCTTATAGTTTTGAGTTCTAATTGATCACTAAAGTTTAATTTTCATTACTTTATTTTTCAAGCAATTTAGTTGTTAAGTCGTGATTGAAGTTTAAATTACATCTAGATTCATTGTTTATGTTTAAGGATTACATTTTAGGGTAAATCTTGTTAATTTATGTCAAATAGAGATTCATCCTCTCTTTCGCGTTATATTTCTTCTACTTTTTGTAAGCTTTGTTTGTTTTTATTTAGAATAAAATGTAGAAAAATTGGATTTAGCCACTATAGAAACTATATCATTGCATGCATTTGTTAAATATATATTCTTTAAGCTGCCCCATCAGTAAACTTTCTTCAATAAACATAGAATAAAAGCATTAATTGAGCCACTGCATTTAAACAGCAAAAGAAATCAATTAATCCGGATGTAACTTCCACAATGAAACACAAACTACTAGAAGACTGTTTACGAAGTTAATTAAACATTCTTCCAATGTTAATTAATATGATCATTATAGTTGCAAAATTTTTGCTGGGCAAGTCTATATACAATTTGTCAATCATCAACCAAAAAATGATATCATTTAGTCTTCCCAAAAAAGAACAATAAAAGAAAATAATCACTTTCAAGCAAATGCATCTGAAATGGAGCTCCAATCATAAAAAATTTCATCCTCTAAACCAGTTTGCTTCAGCCTCTTCCTTGGCCCCCATTCAAAATCAAATGGAATCCTCTTCTCTAAACTCTTTTGGCACCTAACTGTGTGTTGAAACCCCAACAATGTGTATTTAACAAGCTCTAATCTATCAGAATCTGTCATCTTTGAGAACCCAAATCCATCTGTCCATGTGCTGAGAGCCTCACCAACTGCTGGTAATGTCAGTGTCCTCACTCCCAACTTCATCAGCTGCTGCTCGAGCTCGTTCATCAACATGCGGCACAATCCGTGTCTGCGGTGTTTCAATCGAGTCGCGACGAAAGGAACTTCAGCCACTTCGTCGCCATAAACTCTCACCGTTGCCACTGTTGTCACTATTTTTCTTCTCTCCAAAACCACCGTGTAGAACCCTTCAAAGCTCAAGCGTTTCCAGTCTGACCTTCGGCTGAATAGAACATCCTCTACGAGGTCGCTTTTCGTTATCGGATCCTTCACAGGCCGAAAGCTCTCATGCAAGATGCCGAGAGCGGCATTGAGCTTCTTCCTGTGATGCTCAGCCATAGTGCCTGTATGTTTCATTAATGTCCATGTGAGATGATCTTTCTCTTTGCCTACTGGGATTTGTTTCCACAAAATCCCCTGCATACCCATATGAACATCCTCACATCTTTTGGTGCAAAACCAGTTATCAGTATTAAAGCTTGGATTTGAGTTATCTTCAAGAACTCTAACGCAATTAACACAACCAATATGAACATTCTGCTCACATTGAACACATTTGACAAAAGAGGCATTCAATTGAGAATCAGAAGAAACCCCATCAAAAGTATATGGAACTTGGCCACAAATTTTGCAGCAGCAAGAAGGGCAGAACCAATCCCCAAATGGAACGCCCTTGAAACCGAGGCACTTGCCATGAAAAGCAGCAGGACACATATCACAGAGAATCAAATCGCCACCAAATAAACAAATGGAGCAGATATTGTCATTTTTGTCCAAACACAAAGTGTCAGAATGGGAATTACCACTACTTTTTACCTTTTGATTAATAATGGGGTTTGTCTTGTTCTCACTTTGAACCAATTGCTTTTTGCAGTCCATTAAGGATCGCCCATCTTCCAAAAAGATGTTGGCCGCCGGCCTACGCTTTGTACTGCCTGAATGAGCCTCAAAATTGCTCATAGAGAACAGATTAGGGCAACAGTCACATTGAATCAGCCCTTCATTTGTAATCGACCCCTTCGCCAAGAACGGATCGTCCTTCGATGCTAATTTGTAATACACTCTATCTCCGGCCGAAACAATCCCCTGTTCAATCATAGAATACAACACTGACCGTGGATTCCGCCGTGAATCCGGCGCCGCCGCCGTCGATTTCTCTTTCCCCTTCCGCACCGGCGGCTCCGGGAGTGATGTTTTGATTCCGGTTGGGGAATGATCGGAAACTGCGACGGGAGGCGGTAGCGCGGCGGCGCCTTCATCGATTAACTCCTTACAGGCGGTTCTGAGAGAAATAAAAACCCTACCGGAAGGGGATCTGTAGCGCAGTTCCTGTTTGTCTTTCTTCTGGTAATAGTAAATGTTCCATCCAATTGCGAGTAAATGCCCGAGGGCATCTTCTTTGACGGCGGATTTCTTGACGGCGGTGTTCTTAAGGAGCGCAATGTGGTACCAGTTGAACACCGCCTCCGGCGCGTACTTCACCGTGAAGTTTCTGGGCTTTCTGGGCACAACGCCGGCGGAGGAGTAATCGCCGTCGTCGGAATCGTCGGCGTCGGTGGATTGCTCGGAATGGGCGGAGAAGGGAGTGTGGGGAAAAGGGAAATCAGAAAAAGTTGCAGAAACCATGGAGGGGATTTGGAGAGGGAGAAAGAAAACCCTAGTTCATCACTGAATTTGGAGTATAATGACTTGATGTACAAGTATCTCAATATATTTGATTTGAAGAACAAAAGAAGAAGAAGAAGAAGAATTGAATGTTTCTTTTTTTCTCTCTCTCTCTTTATTATTGAACTTCAAAGATTTAATCACGTTGTGATCGTTATCAAATAAGGAAAAGATTTGATTTGCTTTCGAAATTACATCATTTTAATTATTTCTGTTTTCCTTTTTATTCATAATATATAGTCTTAGGGTAATTAAAAAAAAGTAATCTATAAATTTGGTAAAAAAAAAAGAGTTTGAATTTATTACTCGATTTTTAAAAGCTAGAATCAATCTTAGTAAAAAAAAAAATTTGGGACAAAAGAATCTATCCTAATTTTTTAAGTTTAATTAGTTACTTATGCCAAATGAATATTTTTGGCTTTTTTTTTAAGTGAAATGGAAAAACACTGATCAAGATAATTAATTGCGCTACTAACACGGTATGTTTTATACTTTTATATATATAATCCTTCTTTTTTTGTTTGAGAAATACAAACTCAAGAAATATTTTGAGATTGGTTAATAAAATTTGGAAATAATTAAATTTATCTTGTTCCCTTTAAATCTATTTTTTTCTAGAAGACAAAAAATACTATATTCTCTAATTGAGATTTTGAAAATAGCTGTTTTACATTTATAAACTTTTCTACCATTGATATAATATTATATTGGTTATTTTAGACATAAATATTTACGAGTCACAATATTATTTTTCATTATCAAAAGAGGTGGTTGTAATTTTTTTTTTATTTGTGTGACTTTTTAAGACAACTTACATCCACCTTGGTAATGTTACATGACATAATGCTCTATGATGATTGTACTCTTATTTAAACCATGTTTTTTTTTCTCCTTCAATACGGGACAATTGATTGAACTACCCACACATACTAACGACAACCCGTATGAAAAAATTGTCGTCACGAGTTTAACTATAAAAATCAGTATTTGTTACTCATCTTACCGAGAGTAATAACAGTTTATGCACTACTAAAAAAATGGGCTTCTATGACAATCATACAAATACATTTTTCAAAGAAAGGAGGAAAAAAAGAGTCATAAAAAGCGAAAACACGCGTTTCTAATAAGGAAAATTAAAATTTACTAGTTACGGCCATTTATGACTAATTTTTAGAGTCATTCCATCTTGTGTTTGTGAGGTTTTGGGTTCGAGATAGAAATAAATCATTTTCAATTTCAGCCCCCACCATCAATTTCTAGGGCACTGCAACTGAACATACCCTTTCTCCTCTCCAACTACATCTTCCCAAATTTTTAGGGTGCAATTTTTGGGTTTTTTCCTCTCTGGATTTCTTCCATCTTTGTAAGGTCAATTTTTCAGTTTAATTTTAGTTTCCATTTTGCTCCATTTTAGTTTTCTAGAGACAAATTGAAATTGTTGATCTTGGAAAAAAAACCCTGAACCTCCGTCTTCCTCCTCCCCCTTTCCGTTTTCGAATTTCTCAAGCCGCCATCGATCGTTCTTCAGTCACCATCAACATCAACAACATTCAGCCTCCATCGAAACTCTATTGTCTCCAATTTTGCAGGTATGCTTTCCAATATCTACTAATGTTTTAGTTTTGATTGAAGGAAAACAAAATGATTTTGTGTAAGATTAAAAAAAAAGAAGAACAACGTCATTTTGGGCAAGCCCAAAACTATGCCAGCTGGAGACAAACACACCTACGTGTGAGTATCTAAAGGTGGTGGCATCTTGAGTTGTGAAAGAAAACAACCTGGAGCGTGGGGGTCATCTCCTTCACCAAAACTTCGAAGAACTGTTCAATGTCCACAACAAGTTGTAGGCGCTTTCTGGTTTCCATCATCCACCAAGCCACAATCGTTCAAATGGTCACCAGTTGAAGGGCTGTTTTGTTAAGTTTCACGGTGGAGTTTTAACATATTGGTAAGCTACTTGGTGAAAATGAGGGTTCAAGGGATCGGTTTGGAGGTTGGTTGTTTTGAATTTGATAGGCTAGCATTAATTCTCTATTTTAAGTTTTTGACGAAAGTTCTTTGATGAATTTCTTATTAGGTGTTTTGGTGGTGTTTGGTTGATAAAATCATGATTCAAAGGTTCCTATTATACCAGGTATGAAAGGGAGAATATCGTTGTTTTAGGTGTTTTTTTTATTTAGATAATTAATTTATGAAGTGTTAGAAATCAAGGTGAGGTTACATATTGATGTGGGCATGAATAAGAAAGGATAAAAGTGTGGGATGTTGTAATAGGAAGGATAACTACCATTTAGTCAATTGCAGGAAGTCACTTTGGGTGGCACCTCATTTTTCTCTTTAATATATTTTCATTGAAGCATGCTTGATGATAAATATTTGAACTTTGGAGCTTTATGCTTGTTTGAATGTTGAAGATGTTTTGTTATTGTGAATAGGAAATATTGGAAATATTGTAGTGAGTCTTTGTATGCAATATGAGCAATGTGTAACATGATGTGTGGTTATTTAAATCTAGACTCTATTCTTGCAAAGATGGCGTAGGAATATAATGAATATAAGTGTACAATATGAGAGTGATGAGCTTAGGTCCCATTTGATAACCACTTTACCATGTGTTTTTTTCTTACTCGGATATCTACATCTTACTTATATTTTTAGAAATCAAACCAAAATTTGGAAACAAAAAAAGTAACTTCCAAAAGTTTATTTTTATTTTTGAAATTTGGTTAGCATTCATCTACTTTCTTGAGAAAATATGGATATATGGTAGGAAAGATGAAACACATGGTAAGAAGTTTGAGTAAAAATAAGCTTAAATTTCAAAAACAAAAAACAAAAAATAAAAAATCAATAGTTATCAAACGGGACCTTAATTACCTAAAGTTTATAGATGCGTTGTAGTGAGGTTTTTAAAGTTGCAGTTAGTTCATGTGTGTGTAGGTGTGTGAGGATTTTTTTTTCTAGGTACCCCAAGGCATGATTTATGAAATGAACACAACTTTATTGTTTCATGTGAACTTAATAATTGCAGTTATAGTTTAAGTTTCAACTATGCAGTCTAAAGACCAATAAATATTCTTGTCCACTGTATAGTTGACCTCTTCTAAATGAGTTTCATCTTCTACATTACTTACAATTACGCTGCATATATTCATAATGCATGTAATCATTTTCAGTTATGTTTATATACATTTTTTTTCCTTTATATGTTTGAATATGTTAGTTTACAAGTACTTTTTTTTGTTAGTTTTCTATTCTTGTGTATGTTCAAATATGCAAGTTTACAAATGTTTTGGATTGATTCTTATGTTCTCGTTTTAAATATATAAGTTTACCAGCGTTTATAGGAGGGAATTGTTAGTTTTACTCTGCCCATCATATTTACTTAACAAAGGATCTCCTTTAGAGACATTGTAGGTTGCATTATAAAATCGGTTTCTTTTTTATCGACAAATTTTTTTGTTGGACTTTAATTATTAAAAACTTGTTTGAGCTTATTGAAATCTCTTTAACCTTCACGGCAAGCCCAACAAATTTTCTATTGCTAATTTTGCATATTTATTTAGCTGGTTAACCAATGTGATTATATCCATGGAAAATCTTGTTCTCAGTAATCAATCAAGGGTAAGCATTAACTCCTTATTTTTCTTTTTCCTTTTTTTATTCACCTTTTGTGCGGCCGCTACGAGTACAACAATTCCTCTTTTTCGAAAAAAGTTGTCCTCTTGATGTCCATTTCTAAAATGCTAATATAGTTTTTCTATTTCAGTTTTATATGGTTTTAAGAAAAATCCACATTTGCAGTTACTTTGTTGCAGATGGTTTTTATCATTATTATTTTTATTTCTCTTAGATTTGCACCGATGACCCTATTCCTGCGTAAATCCCCACCACTGCTTCAATCTCTTTCAAGTAAGACTCCCTTATTTTCTTATGCATTTCAATTTTCTACTCCCAGTTTGAGAAAATTATATATAATGAGTTTGATGAAAAGGGGGTTAATGAATTAGCTTAAGATAATGTTTGATTCATTTATGCTATAAAACTATTTGGTTGGTTGTTGTATGTTGAAATCTCTTTATGAAAAGAAGGAATTTATTTAATTATTTTTAATACATGGATGTTGAATAGGCATAATATATCAACCATTATTTTTTTCTTTGAATTGTTTTGTCATACTCTAAAATCTGCTTCTATACTTTTAATTGTCAAACTATTATGGAAATTTTTTAAAACCTTTTGATGCTTCTATACTTGGCTTTCTGCTTGTTTTTTTAAAAATTATATCTATTTGTTTGTTTGCTTGAGCTTAATTAACGCATGCAATTTGAATTATGATCTTTATGTGGCTCAAGCAAGAGTCAACAAATGATATTATTTTAACTTTACAGGCTGCATTTGAGAGCAGTTGTGGCATTATTGATTTTAGATTTGAAAGTTACGATCATGATTTTGCATTTGAATGACTTCTTATTTGTATATCTCACTGGAGATTTCTTATTATCTTGATATGGGAGATTTATTTTGGTCTGGTTGGTTTTCTTTTTGAATGAATATGGCTTGTACAAGTGATCATTGATAAAGTGATTTTCTTCTTTAGAGTTGAAGGGCGTGAAGATCTCAGGCTTGTGGTTCGAGTCTTCCAACCCCTTATGTACTCAACCATCATGGATTGATATAGTGGTCAAAAGTTTTAGTTTAGTCAAAGGTTTTTTATTCTTTCTATTATACTAGTAACTTTAAGATGTGAATGTTTGTTCTAAGTAGAATATGTATGATTTCTTGAGTATACATTTCATTGTGACTCTAAATTTTGCAGTTAATCTCTTTTCAATCTTAAGCTTGAAAAATGGTATGTGTTTCTAGACATTCTAATGCTTTCTGTTACTTTAGGTTATATACTTCAAGTTGTCTACATTGTTTTGATATAGATGTTTTATTGTGTGGACAATATGTAGGTATTTTATTCAAGGAAAGGATCGTTTACATCTACATTTATCGTGCAAGTTGTCAACTCATTTATACTATGCATAAGGGATCGCAGGCCATGTCCTTTTGTAATGTCGTAAACTTTATAGTTTTCAAACATTTTGTATATATGTTAAGAATTATCAAGTGTATTTGTTATTGGCATGATTTTTTTTTTAAGTGTAATGTACAAATTTCTTAATTATACATGAAATGATATTTGTTGAAATTTCTTTTGTTTAGATTTGTGTATGTATATTATAAATTTTTCTTGACAGGTGAAGGTACAAACGGAACAAGTTTTAAATAGACACAAAAGTGTCATAAAAACTGATAAATTGATATAAATAAATAGTCATATTACATAAATTAATGACTATAGAAAAATGTCAATATATTAGTTATAATGACAATATTAATGTGTCATTAATAATTCTTCAATGACTATGTGCATGTGTCATTACTGACTCAATAATGACTATAAGATAATGTCATAAATAACTTAGACCATGACACTAAAATATTGTTGTTGATACTTCTTCAATGACTACACATATCTGTCATTATTAGATCAACCATGACTATAATAAATTGTCATAAATGACTCAATAGTGACTATAATAAAATGTCATTATTGGTTCTACCATGACACTTTTGTCATAGTGTCATAGTTGAACCTTTCGTGACAGCGGATACAATGACTCCTATTTTTAGTCATGGAACATGTTTATGACGACTCCTATTTTTAGTCATGGAACATGTTTATGACTATAAATTATAGTCATTATATGTGATATTTGTAGTAGTGATGTATAAGATCTGTGGTCTCCCTCTCCAATTTGAGTTTGAAAATATTATTAAAAATAAATAAATAAACCAATGGTAACCCGTATCTGATTTGTAGAAGAAGAATTGAATGTTAATAAGTCCAAACCAGATGTAATCACGATGTCAAATAATCGAAGATTTGATTTGTTTTTTGAAATTACATGATTTTAATTTTTTTTTTTTTTTTTACTTTTTGTTAATTAATAATTTTTAGTTTTCACTTCAAAATAAAATGAATAATAACGATAATATTTAGGGTTAGTTTTTATTTATTGTAATTTATAAATTTGGCACATTTGAAAAAAAACATTTAAATTTAGTTTGATGTAAAATATAAAATTTAATAAAATTAGAATCTAGTCCATGTTACTTTAAAAAAGTGGTCATGTAATTTTAAAAACTAAATCTAGTTGTATAGTTTAATAAAAACATAAAAGATAGTCCATTATTTATAATTATTGGTAAATTAAATATATTGGAGTAATTATTTTTATAAATAAATGATATAAGAAAAATTACTCTAATCATTTAATTCACATAATTATTATTGACATATGAATGATTAATAAATACATTAATTTTTTTAAAAAAATGATAAATGAATTTTCTTTTACACTTGCTTGATAATCATTTTCACCTTTTTTTTGAGAAATTTTCATCTTTGTTTTTAAAAATTAATTATATAACAACTATTTTACTTATTGATCAAAACAATCACCGATAAAAAAAAACAAAAACAAAAACAACTATTTAAGTGTAATAACTCATGGTTTTGTGAACTTAAATGGAATAAAAGAGGTTAAAATGGCATTTTGTGGTCATTTACAAGTGAGAGGGCATTTTGTTCTTTGTGCTTAAGATATTTAAGCAAATTCCAAATCCCTAAGTCTAAATGTTACTATTCACACTCCCTATTCACCCTTCTCCTTCGTTTTCCGACCAGTGTGTTCGCCGTGCGGTTTCGCCGAGCTGAGAGTCGCCGTCGTGGGCATGTGCAGCTGTGCGTAGCTTGTCGCGCAAAGGTTCGAGTTCGCCTAGTTTAAGGGTTCGTCGTCGCAAGCTCGTCAGCAGAGGCAGCTCATCGTCGCCGTTCAGTTGAGGTTCGCCGACGTGAAGCGTTCGGGGGGTTGCGTCGCCTGTGGGTTCTGTTGTGGTGCGTCGTGGGTGGAGCTCGAAATCGCAGGTAGAGCTCGTTGGTGACTGCTCGTGAGTTCGCTGCCGTCTCCGTTTGAGCTCGTCTCTGGAGTTCGCGAGCTTTGCAGCTGTGGTTTGGGTTCGTTTTTTGCTTGGGTTCGTGTTCGTCAGGGGTTGCGTCGCGTGGGTGCAAGCTAGCAGCAGCTGGGTTTCGCTGGTGGGCTCCGCTTCGCCGGTGTATAGGTCGAGCAGCAGCTCAACGTTGCGGGTTCGAGCGCGTTTGCGTGAAGCTTCGTCGGGTTCGTCTCCAACTGGGTCAGCCACCGTGAGCTGCTCGTGCGCACACGTGGAGAAGCAACGCCGCCGCAGGTCCGCCGTTCACCGGTTTCGCACAAGGTGAGCTTCCATTGTTGGTGTTTTAAGTTAAATGGGTTTGGTTTCATTTGAAGAAGAAGTGTGTTTGTTTAGTGGACTTAATCTATTTAAGTTGTGAATATGGGCTGTTTGGGTTCAAGTTTAAAGTAATTTAAATGAGGAATAAAGATTGTTTGTTTGTAAGTGTTAAGCTATTTAAATGGAGGATTGATCATGTTTGTTTGTTGGTTTAATGTCATTTAAGTTGGGTTTTAAGCTTGTTTGATTGAGAGTTTAAAGCTATTTAAATGATGGATTAAGCATGTTTGGTTGCTGAGTTATGCTATTTAAGTTATGGATAGGTGGTGTTTATTTGCTGGTTTATGGTTATTTAAATAAGGAACAAAGGTCGTTTGGTTGCAAGTTTAAGGTTATTAAAATTGTGGGTAATTTGTGATGGTTCGTTGGGTTATGGACATTCAAGTAGTGGTTTAGACTTGTTTGGCTAGTGGTTTATAATCATTGTAAGTTGTAAATTAAGGTATGTTTGGCTATGGGTTTAGTGGTTGTATGATTCGAGTTTAATGGGTGTTTGGCTTGGATAAAATGACGAATTTTGACCCATTGAATTTTATTGACCAGACTTGACCCGAACCATTTTCTGTTATTCGAGCCGAATTCGTGAGGCACGTGTAGCCGTCGGGTGTCTCCGGGACACGTTTTTCGAGGTTCTTCACTGTTTGCTAAATTTGATATTTTGGATCCGATTTGGATGGTCTAAGATGCTAGTTTTGACCGGTTTGTTCGTTTCAGGACTCGGAGTTGTGTTTGGCTGGTTGAAGCCTCTAGCGGATTCATGGAAAGATGTCAGTGGATTGGCCAAGGTAAGGGACCCGTTACCCCTTCTCGAGGCCCGTGGCTATTACATGTGTTAGATCGACTGTATTCACCTACTTGTTTGACGTGGCATAATCTGTGTTGTTTGTTGCTTGTAATGATTACTCGAAAGCATGTAATATATGATTGATATCATGTCATAGGCAAGCATGTAGATTTGTGAATATCTGGATATACATGAACTGATGAGTGTTGATTGATAGGGTCGATCTTGCATGTTATGTCCTATGCCCCATTAGGGACTTGCATGATGTTTGATGCACTGCTTGGTGCTTCGTTTGGACGCAAACGAGGCACGGAGACCGGATAGAGGATGATAGTAAGTGGACGTGCATGGTTTGTGGCCGGCACGTCCTAGACAGGGGATTTGTGGTCCCTTTCCGTCGGGTTCCCGTGGATGGTTGGCCCACCAGGCTCACGGCCCCGTCAGCATTTTTACTAGTAGCCTAGGGTGCTCTTCAGGTATGTGGTTGGGTTTGTGGCCTTTTGGTGAGCGTGCTGGATCCACCCTCACCGTGAGTATGAGACCTGTGGGATTTGTGGTCCCTTAGCTACCAGGCTTCTCTACTCGCAGGATCCTCAGCCTGGAGCAGGTATCCCAGATTGCCTTAGAGATTTGTGGTCTCTATTGGCCTTTAGGTCTTTGGTTTGTGGCCTCAGACCGCTCTACATGGCATGGATCTTGGACATGGTTCCTAACCAGTTTCGCCCAGGAGCTCGGGTTTTGTGGACCCCTTGATTATGTTGCTATCTTGCATGTTCGTGATGCTTTTGACCTGATGCATGTCTTTACCCCAAGGTGGGGAATCCTTACTGAGTTGCAAAACTCACCCTTTCCACTATGGAATACCACAGGTACTACGAGATTGTATCGAGATGGGTGATCGGACGAGCTGAAGATGACCATGGGACCCGCTGCATTATTCTGTTTATAGTCTTCTAAATTTCTTCTTTCTGCATGAACTATTTAAGGGCGTGATAAGTGGAACATGTTTTATCGAGTTTTTATGTTTTGACTTTAGGATACCCTAAGACTGTTTTAATGAATTTATACTTTTATAACCTTGTTCTCCCGAGTTGTTTTAAAGGAGTTTTGTTTTAAATTTACATGCCCGAGATTGCGAATACTATTTTCATGCATTTTGAGTTAAGGAGTTAGGTTTAGACCCTAGTTTGGATCGGGTTCTTACATTAAGCGTCTGTTTGATAACTATTTGGTTTTTTTATTTTTGATTTATGAAATTTAAGCTTATTTCTATTCAAATTTCCTAACATGTACTCCATCTTTCTTATAATGTATCGGTATTTCTTAAGAAAGTAAGTGAAAACTAACCAAATTTTAAAAACAAAAACAAACTTTTGGAAGCTATTTTTTTAATTTTTTTAGAGTGGGATATATAAATTTTCAAAGTAATAAAATTTGGAGTTGAAGTGGATTAATACTAATCAACTGCGCCACTGATTCTCGATATGTTCTCCCATAAATCTAATCCGTCTTAACGACACAAAAGCTATATTCTCTAACTGAAAACATGATATTAAACTCTAAAAAAATACTAATTAAACTTTATTTTAGTATCAGATTATTTTCAATTGCAAATAATGTAGTTACCTTTTTTTTAATATTAGATCATTTTCTAAAACAAATAAAATGTAGTTACTATTTTTTTAGAGTATAAAATGCAATTATTAAGTTCAATGTTTCATTATTTTTTTATACCATTTTACTATCTTGTTTTCATTTTATAAAATTGGAAATATAAACATGGCACTAATAATTTATTTTCATTCTTTTATATATATATATATATATATATGTAAAATTTTGTTCTTACACTTGTGAGTTGGGTTGAAAAGAATTTTTTTGGATCTAAATTAAAATTTTGGATTGGTTAATCCAACAATTCATTCAATCTTATGTATTAGGACAACTCGATCAACTCATATTTTTTTAGTTAGATTGACTTATTGAATTGTTTTTATCTCATTTTTCTTTAAGGCCTAGTTCATAGCTCATTAAGTCAGTAGATTGCTTGATACTAAGACTTGAATTCTAATTGTCTATTTCATTAATACATACTCCCTACCAACATGCTAAAATTAATATTATTAATTAATCTTGTCTACATAATGTTATTCTAATCTAACCCAAATTTTACTATCTACAATAGATCATCCAAGTTGCTCAATTTTCCAAGTTTTATTTGTACGGCTTCTTAATTTTGGTTTGTCGTTTTCTCAAAAAAAAAAAAAAAAAAAAATTGGTTTGTCGTGGTCTCTATATATTTAAAGTATTCATTTTATCTTTCAAAAAAATAAAAGTATTCATTTTAGAATAACTCTAAAAAATCTGGCTGATTTAATTTCTTTTAAGATAGATAAGATCACTCTGGCATTTAAATGCCATCAACGGCAAAGATTACATAAAATTATTATTCAAGTCAACAAATTATTTTCAAAAAAAAAAAAAGTCAACAAATTATAACTAATGTTGCTATATTAAAAATAAAATAAAAATAAACTATCTTTAAAAGTTTTTTTTTTTTTTTTTTTCCTTTTGAGTACTTTAAAAGTTGCACCTTCGCAACATTTGTAATGGTCTATTTCTACATATAAATCTTAAATGGAAAATTTAGCAGCAAAATTATTGTTGTTAGTTTTAAAAAACTTATGGATTAAACTTCTAACTTTACACTAACTAACCAGAGCATAGTTGATCAAAACATATCTCCTCTAAGATATGCAATTATTACTTTTGAGTTACAAACAATTAAAATAAGGGAATTTGAATTCATGCCTTTGAATCATTAGTGGATTGACCTCGTGAACTACTACCAGATATGCAATTACTCGTATATAACATTAGATTGATACTCTTTTTTTTTTCTTTTGTAGAATAATGGTACTGTTTAAACGAAAAGGCAAAGTTACTGAGAAACCAAAATTTGCCCAATGAAGGGATTAAAAAACAAAGCAGGCTATAAATGGGGTAAAAAGTTGTGTATCAGAGTTCAATTCAGCAGACATGTATATGTCTATCAGAGCACATTCCTAATGATTCCAGACAGTTTTGGATTTTGAATCAAGTAGCTGCTTTAATATGAGGCCCTTCTCTTATTGATACATATAAACAGTTAAAACAATTAAACTAATATATTTTTCTTTTGGTGTAACTCATTTTGAATTGAATTTTTAAACTTAATTTTAAAAATAAATTTCAAAAATGATATTTTATGAATATTACATTAAAAAACAATAAATATCTATTATTTTAAATTTTTTTACATCACTTCCTTTCCTTTCCCTTCTCACCAAACATAAATTTATTACCACTTCACTTTTTTCCCTTTCCACCAAACACTAATTTACTTCAACTTCCCTTTCCTTCCTTTCCCTTCCTTTTCCTTCCTTTCCTTTCCCTTCCCTTCCCTTCCCTTCCCTTCCCTTCCCTTCCCTAGCCAAACATGCCCATATGGTATTAAATCTAGTGTTTTAAAAAGATCCAGGAGCAAAAAAGCATATTGGCTATCTAGAACCTAAACGAACAAAGCACACCAAAAGGTAATTGTTTTTAGCCCACTATACTAAATATACACACACATATATATACACACATATATATACACACACACACACACACACACACACACACACACATATATATATATATATATATATATATATATATGCATACCTAATACAAATACTTCATTAAGTTTTAACTAAAAATAATATATAAATTATTCATAAAATTAAACTATTAACCTTCATTTCAAGGAAATAAATTAAATTTTGATCGAGAATAATATATATAAAACATGCCTAAGATTCAACTATTCTCCTTTAAGCGTAGCATAATGAAAAATTCTCAAGCGATGATGTGGATGGAGAACTAGAAAACATGTGGCTAGAGAAATAGAACTACTAGTCTCGGAGGAGAATATTGTCTTCATGAGTTGAAGAATTAAATTATTCAAGATATTCGCCTAATCGAGACCACGCTCCATCTAGATTATGGTTTTTAAAAATAGTTTTTGTATCTAAACCCACAAAAATGCATATACAAACCAAAAGCCCACAAGGCTTGCACGCCTCACCTAATTAAGGCAAGGACCTTGCGCCTTTTAAAACATGATGGTATTTAGAGGGTCATTTTTCATGGTATAGTCTCGGAATAGAACATTCACTAGGACATGAGGGCAGAGTAATATCGAGGATCTGAGTTCATAGACAAGAAATAAAGTTGCATTTGCATCTATTCCATCATCACAAATTACATCCGTAGTAAGTACAGAGTTCTTCAGTGAAAATTACCTTTAACAAATGCTATTCTCCAATCATGAATGTGAGGGAAGGGAAATGTCTCAAACTTTCAAGAATCCATCTAGCTATTGCACAGCAGGAAAAAGAAGAAATGAGGGTAAAGAATCTTATGACTAATGAAGATGTTTAAAATTATGAAAGACAACACAAATAGATGACTTACTAATGTTTGAGATTCACTTCACCCTTGTCTAAATCCTTTTGATATTTCATGGCTTCAAAAATAGCGCCAAACCAAACTTGGGATAATTTGTCAAAGCATTGGTGTCAAAGGCCCCAGATATAGTAAGGAAAGACTTTGGTGTCAGCTGGTGCTGCAAAAGAGCCCCGAGTTTGCCATGGTTGTTCAGTTTTGTTTTCACTACTGTTTGCGAGTCGACCACGTATGAGCATCCGACTGTCAGTGTATTCTCATTGGTAGAGAACTTTCTGCTGATTTCTCCCACAGCAGCTCCCCCATTCAGCTGTTCGAAAAGATGCAAGTATGCCACTCTTAGTGAGTCTCCTTTATCAGCCCTGAAGTAGAGAAATTAATTAACAAACAATTAAGAGGCTTACTTCAACTCTACGATGTTTCACATGCCAAGTCTTGATAATTAAAAATCATGATCATAGCCAGAAGGTTCGAACTTTCAAAATAAATATGATGCGTAACTCAGAAATCATCCTGTCCATTGTTTTCTTGTTAGTCATAATACAATATAAAGTAAAATGTGTGCATATCAACTAATCAGAGGAAAAATCTCATTGAACAGCCCTTAGAACAAACACTTACAATATTGCCGATACATAGGAATCTGCCTTCGTCACACTCACCCCAGCATTATATTTTGCAAAACGACCAGAATTTGTTGAATAACTAGCTTCCGCTCCAAAAGCAATGTGGGGTGTCCCAAGGGTTGCTGAAATATCTACTGAAGGAGACTTGTTCAAAGTTAAGGCTGTCGAAAATGTAGCATGCTCATGGAAATATTGAACATCCAACTGTAACAAATGAAATTTGCAGATATCAAATCTCAAATGTAGTGTATTTGCAATTTGTAGGGCACGACATAAATATAGTTCATCTCAAGACTACATTGAAAACATTACCTTGCCAGAGTCGTAATCTGGAAGCCTCAATGAAGCAATGACGTGCGTGGACGGCAGAATATCTGTAACTGTGAGGAGTGAGGAGACCTGCATGAATGAGTAGTGTGAGAGAATTTTACGAATACATGTACAAATCACATCACAAAATAAAGTCAGAGATCAACTACATTTGATTCTGCGTCAATTTTGAAATCAAAAACAGCATTCCTATGCTTGTATTGTGCTGTCACATCCCCTGTGTAAAGACCTCCTCTCTTGACCACGGTTGAGTTAAGTCCCTAAACCAAGAGAGAAACTTTTTTGACATTTCATTCAAGGAAAAATAAGAATGTAATAGAGGAAAGAGAATAGAAGAAGTAATGCAGCAAGACAAGAAGTTTTTTTTTTTTTTTTGTAAACCGGGAAATCGGAGCTTCGCTCCCCTATACCCGGGTCACCACTAGCCCGTCCCTAGATTGTGGCACCGGAATACTTCAAAGGTTATTCTAGTTTAAGCGCTTTCCAGTGGCCTCGAACTAGTGATCTCTCAAGGAAACATGCCTTGAAGTCATTAACCCCCAGATAGGCAGTCCCAACTAAAGTTTAAGCCGATAAAGACACCAAAATGAATGGAAAGGCTTTACATAGATGCTTGCGTTCATACTGTCGAAAATCTTAGTAAATAAATCAGATTTCCTGATTGAATATAGAATTTCGAGGAAGACCCAGTCTAAAGCCACTGGCACACAAATGAACCTAAGTTTCCAAGTCATGTTTTAAGATCCTAAACAAATGACAATTAAAAAATAAACAGTGGTGGTAGAGATTTGACCATTTCTATGCCTTGTATACAATTTTGCAAAGGTCTATCCCAAAGGTAATAGATAACATGAGCGCATTTAAATTCATAACTACATAAACATTTTCAGCCATAACACTCCAGAAGAAACGCGGCATCCATCAATCATAGATATCACAGCATACGAATAAAACAAAACATCACATAGCTATATAAACTCCAGAGGTTATGAGGGCAGAAACAATTGCAAAATGTAAACGGTGCTGAATCAAAAGCGAAGCGGGTCAAGAACAAGAAAGGGGGAAAAAAAAAAAGTTATGTGAAGGCGTTGAATACCACTCCAATGTCGGAAAACGAGGCGACGGTAAACTTCTGGTCGTTGCTATAGTCCTTGAAAAGCAAGTCTGCAAATCAGAGAATAGAATCGAATAGGGCGGCGATAAAGCTAATTCAAGAACCCATTCAAATGAAGATTTAGAAAAGGAGGGAGAAATGGTGAGTAATTATTTACCTCTAGCTTTCTTGCCGATGTCGGAGAAGGGTCCGGGACCTTTTCCGGTCATCTTGCAGGAATTAGGGTTTAAAGAATTGAAGAGAAATTCACAGGCGGGTGTAGAGAAGTTTCTTAAACCCTCGCGTTCGATTTTTCATATCACGCGGGGTTTTTGTTGAAAAAGAAAGAATTTACAAAATAAAAAAGGTAAAGAAAAATGATGCTCTCGTTGAGAGTCGAACTCAAGACCTCCCGCTTACTAAACGGGTGCTCTAACCAACTGAGCTACGAGAGCACATTTGTTCATCATTTATGCAATTAATATTATTATATCATTATATAATGGGTGTGAATTCGCTTTCTTTTAATTTTTAAATGATTTATACTCTGAAAATTGAATTTTGGTAAATACTAACCATGTGTGAATAACAATACTTGAAAGAAATTAATTTATATCTGCATTCTTTAATATGGTCATTTTCATTTTTTGCATTTTTTTATTTGAGATAAATAATTTTAAAAGAACAATATTTGTTAATGTAAAAGCCTTTAAAGTGAGATAGAAATTCATTCACGTCCAATACCACAAATAACAAAAATGTAAAGGGACAAATGGTTATTGTTATTTTTTTATAAAAAATTTTGTGACGGTGTAAACCAGTTTCGGGATCTTAACTAATGTCATGACAGTGTAACATTTATATATGAAGAAAAATTATAGGATATTAATATTTAAATAGATAACTACTATTGAACATATTCCCTTTAGAACGTGTTTGGATCCCCAACTATAAAACGTTTGATTGGGTTATCAAAGCTCATTAAACGTTCGGGTCATCGATTATTTTAACCGATGGTTACGTGAAAATTTTGAACCCATATATTTCTCCCGCCGCCTGGGCTTATGTAAGGGGGTGTTTGTCTACCATATTTAAGGAGGATTTACCTCGAGAAGTATATTGAGGATTTTGAGTAGTTAAAACTTGAAAGTTGTAGTAAAAAACTCGTTTGATGTAGTTTTTGTACAGAAGAATTAGAGTCAAAATCTTGTTTAGATGTAGATTTAAAATAAGTATTTAAAAAATAAATTATTAAAAGGAGTTAGTAAAACTCGTTTAGATGTAAATTTTCAAAGTTAGTAAATACTCCATCTAAATTATCCTTAAATATGGCAAACAAACACCCCTAAAGATCTCTCCGTTTATCGATTTCTTCCCTCATTTTTTTTCCCTTGTTTTTTTCCCTTTTTGTTGGTTTTGTTGTTCCTCTTCGTTCTTTTGTGTGAAAGTGCAATAAGTTTTTTTTTTCATCGTCCATCTCGTTATTCGTCTTCTCTTTACTCCGTGACTTCATTACGTTTAAGAAAGTGCGACTTTTTTTTTAATTACAAAACCTTGTAGAGAAAAAAAAATTGGGATCTTAACGTATAACAAAAGGATTGAAGAGAAGAAAGACCAACTAGAGTAGAGCTCTAACGATTGTACAACCTAACAAGCATAAGATTGTAGGTTGAAGAGGAAGGTATAACGGAAGGATCTTTCAAAGAAGAGTTAATAAATCTAGTAATCATGAGATTACAGGTTAAATCAAGATATAATTGCTAGATTATTTATTTATTTATTTTGGCATATGATTGATACCATCCTCAATTGTTGAAGTTTCTTGGCCTCTGATTGGCACATTTGTGACATGCACCTTTTTATTTACTCTCTCTATATATATTTAATGCAAACAATATTGCATTTTCCTTTAAATTTTTATTTATTTATTTCGCAAGAATTGAGATCTTAAGAGTATCTTGTTTCAAATTGAATCACTTCTAATTAGGTGATCCAATATAACAAATTAATAATTAAAAAAAAAACATTTATTGATATCGAATTTAAATTAAAATTTGCCTATTAAGTTTCATAATAAAATTTAATACATAATTATACCCATATATATATATATATATATATATATCCAAAAGAGAGAGAAATAAAAAAATTACTTATTAAAATAGTAAATGTTAATTCATTCTTATTATTTTAAATTTGATTAATTAAAAAGGTTGAGATTTTTTTTTTTACAAACATCTTTATAGTAATGTTCACCCAAACATCAATTATTATAATCTCTCTTATAATAATTTGTTTTTCAAATGTCGCTTATCATAATTTCGATTATAATAATCATGTTTCCGTTGCTGTATATTATAGTTGACCGTTTATAATTAATAGCACATTGTATTCTAAGATCCGAAATGTTTACTTTGTATATCCTATTTCAAATTTTCTAAAAAAATATAGGTTTTCTTGTAAGGTTGTCTCACGAAAATAATCAATGTACGGATAAGTTGATCTACTCACTCACAAGTATAAAAAACAAATGAAAATTGAAAAACTTCAATAATATATACTTTCATGTTGTAAACTTCTTTTACGCTTTTTTTTGGAAATATTGGGGAGAGCGGAACAACCGAATCTTTAGCGATTTACCGTTGTCTCTTGAAACTCTTATTACTTATACTATTCACATTGGTCTTTTTTGGAGACATAGGCTTCCACCTTTTTGTAACTATAACCTTACCTTTTTATTTATTCATTGGCAACAATTTTTGTAACTGTCTCGTTTGACTATGATACTTTTTCATTAATCAATAAAAGTTATGTTTCCTATCCAAAAGAAAATGTTGTAAACTTCTTTTTAAAAAAAATTAAAATGTAAATGAAATCATCGAATTCATCTATATTATAATACATTACAAAAAAAATAAATTGTATATCAATAATTATACAAATGTATGAACTCAAAAAAGTATACGAATGTATAACAGTAAACATGTTCCTACTTTTTTTTCTTTTTTTTTTGGATAAATCGTGTTCCTAATTTAATTTTCAATAGTTTGAGCTGCAATCAAATTGGTGACTACAAACTATTTTTATTGTTTATAAATTTATTACAAAATAAATTTTATACTACATTTTGAATCGAGATATAATTAGCAATTTTTATGTATCATATGACATAAGAATTCCGATAAGATAGGGGCAAATCTCTTGAAACTCGAAAGAGCAATAGCTCGACCGACATGAAGAAATAGAGGAGTCATGGGTTCAAATTTTCCCACTTGAATTGTTGTTGAACTAAAAAAAAAGAGGGGCAAATTTTTCTCACTTCATTTAGCTAACATACATCACACTTTCAAAGACTAGTCATCTTTTTCTTTAGATTTTCTTTCATTTGACATATCATATCCAAATTTCTCCATAGTATCAACTCTCCACAGTCCAAAATCCCCCTTTGTATCTCTGCCTTTATTCTGCATTCAAGATTAATATTTTGTAGTCCACCAAGTTTGCTTGTGAATCACTTAGCCAATGTTGGATAAAAATAACATGGGTGCAAAAGTTGAAGTTGAACCTCATGGAACAGTGACAGTAACTTTTAATGTGTAAAAGAAAAGCCTAGAAAAAAGGCATGGTATGCCAAAGAGAGTGTCGTTGTGGTAGAAGTACTTTTAACTGCACAGCTTTGTGCCATTCTTTGCGAATGGAGATAGGCCATGCGCAAATAGGGTATTGCACCACTAAAGAAGGCAAGGCGAGCGCCTTCAATCAGACTCTCACCTTTTTTCGCTATTTTGTGCCTGGTGTCTCCTTCGGCACGTGCTTGTCAATATTTTTTAATAAATTAACTTAACACCTGCAAAAATATTATACTAATTATAGTTTAATTTGTATGGTTTATTATTCTTTTAATGTGTAATTTTTAGTGTTATTCGGTTAAGATTTGAAATTTTTTGGAAATAAAAGTATGTTTTATATATCAATTTATGTTCTAAATATTAAACTATGCATTTATTTGCTGTCTCATTTGGGTCTAGTCATTGGTCATCCCTTGGGTTGCACTTAGCGTTTTAAAAATACTCACTTATGCACACTTGGACTATTTATCAAGTATATATCATTTGTTCGTATAAAATTATATCTTAGGTTGGTGATTACTATGAATTGAAGTCGTAACTTCTTGGATCCTTGAAGATCAACTTTAGCCTGACTTGAATTCTTGCAGCTCATTTAGCAAAAGAGCATTGTTCTGATGACTGAAAACAGTATCCTTGGCAATCTCATGAACCTGATCTGCTGACTATATCTTCCCCTTGCCTCCCATCAAAGGACCCCTTTTGTTTGCTTTCTCTCTCTCTCTCTCTCTCTCTCTCTACCTTTGACTTGGTGAATGAGTAACTCTGTTTTTAGTTTTTATCTTTTTTTAATTCACTATCATTCCTCCATTGTTGGGATGTTTATCTTACAAACCAAAGATTAATTGGATCTTACTCTGATGGTTGCCTCTATTGAGAATGCTGAAAGATGATGAGAACTATTCAATCAGAAATGAAACTTCGTGTATTTCACAAAAAAAAAAAAATGAAACTTCATGTAATTAAATATGATATAAACTAAAACAAAAATTTGGTCTAGTAAATTAAAAACACCATTATTTTTTAAAAAGAAAAAAACTTATCTCTTTATGTCTAAGGATGCAACTCCTCCTTGGTGGGGTATGTGACACTATTTGATACCACAAATATTTTAATTTCAACAATATTATTTTTGAAAAAAAAAAATTTTGTGGCACCAAATGTTGTCACATATCCATCAAGAAGAGCTTGCCTCCTTAACTATAAAAAGACAAATTTTTTTCTTTGATAGGTTTATTTAACGTTAGAAATGGGATGAGACTTCACCACATTTATAAAATACATAATCTACTCTAATTATTATTAATCCGTTTTGAAATCATAGATTGAGTTTTTTTTTTGGACAGTTGACTTAAAATTTGACCCAATGATACCGATACATGACCTGGGTTTTAACAAAAACAATTTTTTTTACCGAAGTTTTTGTTAAAAAATTGGTTCTTGGTCAATTTTAAGTTCAACAAACAAGGTCTTGGAGAAAAAACCAGATGCAACTTTTTTTCATCTTCTTGTTTACAGGGAAAAGAGCTTGGCCCCACCTGGAAAGGCTTGCCCCAAACATTCAAACATATCCAATCACTTTCAGCCTTTCACCTTTTACAAACAAACATTTTTGGAGGTTGAAATGAAGCAAAGATGCATCAAATCACAATAAAACAAAGCCTTGTCCATCACTACTCAGCTCTTTTCAACACTTCTCTTACTTTCACTTCTAAACTTTGTTACAGCCTTTTCAAAGACTCCAAAAGAAAGCATCCCATGAAAAACCAGGGTTTTGCAGAGACAGCTAACAGAAAAAAGCAAAACCTCCATAAAAATTTAAATAAATAAACAAAAGAGTGAGCCCATATCAGCAAAGAGAAATAGTGAACATCAAGAAAGTGCTATAAGCAGCAGCTTTTCTTTCAAGGCCTTCTTTCTCCCCCTTATTGCCTTCTGGTCCTTCCCTATGATGGATATCAGACTCACCTTTTCCTTCTTCACCTTTCACTTTTCCTATTTTTACCTGCCCAATAAATTTGCCCCCTTTTTTTTCTTTTAAATTTGGAGACAAAGGTAATGATAATGATTATGGAGGAATAATTCTATTATCTATGTTTGTTCCCACCATTATCCTATTGTGGTATCCATAATCATTCTATCCGTAATCATTCCCTACATTCAAACACTAATAATTTTTCCCCTTACTCCAATCATCAATAATCATTCTCTTCTGTATTCTCATTATCGATCTACTCTTTCCAAAGAAAAACAAATCAAGCAACTAATGAATCAGTAAGAAAAACCCTATTATCATCACAAAGTCATTTGTGAGAATGAAAAAGATTAAGGAACAAAAGAAAAACAAACATTCCTCATCTTTTATTTCTCTCTACCGGGGCCGTTTTCCTTCAGCCACACCACATTTTTCATCACAATTACTGAAGTTTAGCCGTTTTCTTTTTGAAGCAATCGCTGAAATTATTGAAGAATTCTCAGAACGATCCATTGATTTCATTCGGGTTGGCGATAAATCCGGCGATCTCAAACACTCTTCTTCTTCTTCTCTACACTTCTCCAATCTGAGCTCTTGCAACAGATTGTAACATGAAACCACATCTTCCTGTGAACAAAAGAATGAATTCACATTCAACTAAATCTAGATTTTGAGAGCAGGTTAAAAAAACAGTATCCCAATTTGTCAATGAAACTTACTACTTCAAGATATCTACATTGAGAAATGGAATTCATCTTCATTCCCAAGGCTTTGCTTGTTAATCTGTCATCCATTGCTGCTAAAATGGCTGTGGCTGCTGCTACGACAGAAGGCCGATGGTTTTCTGTACTATTTTCTGCATAGAAAATTTGAATGTGATGTACAAAATCCAATTGAAGGTGTTTATTTGAGAAGTTTATGGAAATGGGTTGAGTGAAATTACCTCTTATCATGACCCAGATGAGTTCAACAATCTGAGAAACTTGACTGCTTGGTGGGGTTTCAATGGCTAATTTAGATATGAAATATGGAATGAAAGAGAAGGGAGTTGTTGAACCCATCTTCCATTCCAATGTGTTCAACACCAAAAGCTCCATTCTTTGGATTACTTTGCTTTCAAATTTGAAATCTTCAACTGGAAATTCAGAAAGTGCTGGAACCTTTAATTCCTCCATTTTCGCTGCCAATGAAAGACAAGCCACTGCCAGTAGCTTAACTGCCCACAGTTTCTCATTCTGCAGCCATGGAGTTTTGGATTAATAAAAAAGCCATTTGTTAGTCGATATAATTAAATTTATGCCAACCCATTGATTGGTTATTTAACACAATTTCAGAGAAGAATGTCATGTGTTCAAACCCGAGTCGTTTCATCCCTAGTTTAACATTGATTTCTACTCGGGCATTGTCAAACTTACTCCATTACATCAGTTTAAGTTTTTGGATTGATTCATGATTTAACCATTGCCAAAAGGAAACAGAGAAATGAAAGTTTGAGCTTACGGTAATGGCTCGCCGAGAGAGGAACCGATCGAAGTATATTATCGAAAGATAAACCGTATGGAAACCAAATCCAAACACAGCTCTGGTCTGTAAAATAAGAGCAACTGTAAATTGAATTCAATGGAATCGAATCAAACAGAAGGGAAAAAAAAAAAAAAAAAAAAGGGACGAACTTTGAGAATCCATGCAATAGCTTCCAAACGGGCACATTTGATCCAGTTCCCAAACACCAAAGATCTATCACCATTTCTAAACCCAAAACTCATCTCTTTTGCAAGTAATGTATCCAGAAAATCATCCTCTGTTGGGGTTTGATTTCGTTCATCCAAACAGCCCCCAATCTCATCCATCTTCACAAGAATCAAAATCCCTTTCCCTTTGATCTCATTCAAAAAGGATCTGAAAAGGGCAAACCCAGAAACTTAAGCAAGAACAGGGGAAGTGGGAGAAAGGGGCGAAATTGAAGGCGAGAAAAACAGGGCTGTTCTTGAGCAGTTACAGAATAAGAAAAAGGATCAAAACCCAATCTGGGTGGCGAGATTTTAGAAAGTTGTTTTTTTTTCTTTTTTAAAGAGAGAGAATTGGTGATGGGTTTTTGAAAGGAAGACTGGAATTTTGACTGAAACAGAGAGTGTGTGTGTTTGAAAAAAGGCGAGTGAGATGCACGCACTAATCATAGTTCAGATCTCTCGCTGCCACTTATATTAATGCTATTGGTCACTACCGTACCAGAAACCAAGTACTTTCTGTATTTTCTACCCGGACCTAAAGTTCTCAATAAATAAATAAAATCCAATGATTTTTCTTAATTCACTTAGAGTTAGCAGTGTAATTGGCTATCTTGTCTGGTGTTAATCTATTTCAACTTTACGGTCACGAGTTTGAGCCCGGAAAGATATACCATCTATGTAAGTTTGTTGGCCCCTCTTCCCCCACTATATGTACTATAAAAATGATTTTCATTTTAATTTTTCTTTAAACAAGAATTTTAAATGAATGATAAAAAAATTCTAAATATTTCATAGTAATTGGATTAAGTTTTTTTTATTTGAGTAATTGGATTAAGTTGAGTTCATTATATAAGAGAATTTGGTTGAAGAAATTTAGGATCTAAATGCATGTTTGAGTTGAGGGAAGTTGAGAAGAAGTTGAAGAATAAGTGGTTTGAATGTGATGATGAAAGTCGTTGCACGAAAATTATATTTGGATAAAATTATTTGAATGGTAATTTGTAAAATTCGTGTTTGAATAAAGGTGTTTGAAATGAAAAGTTGTATGAAAACTACGTTTGGTGGTTGTTTGGAGAGGTGTTGTAAGAAAAATGTTGTTTGGAGAAATTAAAATTGGATAAATAGCAAAGTCTAAAAATAAATTTTAACATTTAAAAGTCCAAAGATCAAAATGTAATAAACTCCAAAGTTGAATGATCAAAATGATATTTTAACCTAAATATTTTTTAAGTGTGAGAAATTAAACTATTTTTTAAAGATAATAGTAAGTGTCTTATCATTGAGTCATGTTCATATTCCAATTATTATAGCTTTAAAATGTACTTTGACTATTAATTCTTATGAGATCGATCTTGAGTGAACGAAGAAAATCGACCTAATAGGAAGTTTTATGGTGAAAATGGAATCAAATTGGTATGAACAAGGAGAAAACACACGAAGAGAAGAGAAGAATCAAGAAATTCGAATTTACAAAGTCTATGCTTGATCGGTCCAGAATCAAGCAAATATTTCTAACCTAAATTAGGCTTTTATGAGTCCTTTAATGCTTTTAGCATTTAAAATTCAAGCATAAATTCAAAATGACATTGGATATTTTTGTAAAAGAAAAAAGAAGGGACTAAATGAAAATTGAGCTAAGCTCTTGTTGGTTAAAGGGCCTCGATAAAATTCAAGCATGAACAGACTACTTATACAGTTAAAAAAAAACACGCAAAGAGAAGAAAAGAATCAAGAAATTCGAATTTACAAAATCTATGCTTGATCGGTCCAAAATCAAGCAAATATTTCTAACCTAAATTAGGCTTTTATGAGTCCTTTAATGCTTTTAGCATTTAAAATTCAAGCATAAATTCAAAATGACATTGGATATTTTTGTAAAAGAAAAAAGAAGGGACTAAATGGAAAATGGGGTGTTTGGATGGAGATTTTCAACTAGGTTTTTAAAATAAGTTTTTCAATCATTTTTAAAAAAACTACATCCAAACGAATTATTATAATAACTTCATAAAAGATATTTTCAAAACCAAGTTTTTGATGATATTTTCAGATTAAAATAATAATTTAAAATAATAATTATTTTTCGTTGACATTTTATATATTTTATTTAAAAAATAAAAAATATAATTATTCAAAAAAGATTGAGTATTATTTATTTTTATTTAAAAATTTTCTATTTTTTTATAAAATTTAATTAGAATTAAGGCTAAATTATAAAACATACTATTGAATTAGAGTTCGTGTCAAATACGCCCCAGAACTTTGAAAAGTTCCAAAATTAAATCCAAGCGTTTTTTTTTTTTTGAGATTGCTACAACTGGGGGTGGGGGGACTCGAACCTAAGACCCCTGGTCATTGCGCATACACTAGTACCGTTGAACAACTGCTCATGTTGGCAACTTCATAGTTTATGGAAATGTTTATATTTTAACCTAAAATTAAACATGCAAAATACATTGTTTTAATATTATTTGAATAATTTAGAAATTTATATAAGTTTCAAAGCAAGATAATTGGAAGATAATTGGAAGAGACAAATTGACAAATATTAATAAAAATAAGAGATTTTGTATAAATGAACAAAAAAATTCATATAAATTGTCTATAAAAATAAAATATTAAAAAAAATCAACATATAACCCCTCCTCCAAAATCTCCGTCCAAACGAGTTATTCTTGCAACTTCTCCTCCAAAATCTTCATCCAAATGAGTTTTCCCCTATAACTCCTCTACAAAAAAAACTCTATCCAAACGAGCTATTGCACAAATCCAAATTTTTAATCATTCCTATAAATTCTCGTTGAAATACTTCTAGCGAAACACTCCTATAAATCCTCATCCAAACAACAAGGGTTTAATAGTACTAAAGAAAAATATTATTAATAATTTTAAAACAAAAAAATAGATTTATAAAAAATTTAAAATAGATAGAGATTTACCACTATTTTATTAAAAGTGACTACCCATTACAATTTTCCTAAAATAAATTATAACCAATCAACTAAACAAATACTCACCAATAGGGGTGTACAAAAAAACCGGTAACCCGAGCTACTCGGACTACTCAACCCAAACCGTAAGTGTTGGGTTGGGTTAGATTTTTAGTAAATTTGGATTTTTGGGTCGGTTCACGGGTTTTGGGTTGGGTTGAACGCGGAACCCGAATATAAATATATATTTCTTAACATTTCTTTGTAGTGTAAAGTCATTGATACCCTAGTGGTTGTACATCTTTTCTTACTTTATGTTTTCTTTTTCTTTTTTTGCTTTTTTTTTCCCTTGTATGAACAAGTAAACTTCAATCTTTCTCAAACCTTTTTTCCCTCAAGAATTTATCCAATTTTTTTATCCAAAAAATCTCATACTCCTTACAACATTAGCTTTATATTTAGTCAAATTTTATACCGATATTTGACGTCCAAATATCGAAATAATTAGTGTTTTTGTCGAATTTGTAATCTCGCCTTCAACTTTAATTTTAATTCTTTTGAATCGATGAACTCAACTCAACCCAACTCAACCCGAAAATATAGGATTGGGTTGGGTTGGGTTGGGTTGAAACTCTAATTGGGTTGGGTTGGGTTAAAAAGTTGATCAACCCAAATTTTTGGGTTGGGTTAAAAAGTTGATCAACCCAAATTTTTGGGTTGGTTCAAAAATTACCATTAACCCTACCCAACCCACGTACACCCGTACTCACCAACCCTTTCACTAATATAGTAATTAGTTATCTTCATCACGTATTCAATATGTTATAACTAACATAATTCTCGTATTCAAACTAGTAGTAATTTCTAATATCTACGAACCAATCATTAAAGATTATTTTTATTGTTTAGGTTTTCATATCATTATATCACATTCATATCTTCTTAACCATCCATAATTAGATAAGAAATTTAAATTTAAATTCATTTTATATTAATGTTATTTATTTCATATATATGATCAAATTGCCATCACATTTTGTACATTAAGGGTTTGTTTGGTTAGGGCGGTAAGGAAAGGAAAGGGAAGGGAAGGGATATGAGAGTAAATTAGTGTTTGATGGGAAGGGAAGTGAAGTATAATAAGTTGATGTTTGGTGAGATAGGAAGGGAAAAGAAATGAAATGAAATGAAGTGATGTTTATTTTATAAAAGAATAGATATTTAATATTTTTAATATAATATTCATAATATATCATTTTTTATATTTATTTTATTTATGATTTAAATGAAATTTAAAATTTAATATACTTTTATTATCAAAATTATCAAATTAATGAAACAAAAAATTCAAATATTTAAAATTGATAATTGTTTAAAATATGGATATCATCATTTTTATTCTAAAAAAATAATATTAATAATAAAAATTAAGTTTAGAAAGTCAAATATTGGATAAAATTAACAAATAAATAAAAAGTTTAGTTTTTTTTTCTTGAAATCTTTGAGTAATTACATCTTAAATTCATATAAGTATATATTTATATTTGTTTGCAAAAAATGTATGAGTTTAGAAAAGTTTGATAAATGATCTCAAAAAAAAAATTGATAAGTGATATAAAAAAAAGTTTGATAAATAATAAAATCAATATGTATTCATTTACGAAATATATATTTGTGTAAATGTGCATTGATAAAAATCAAATGCATGAAAATTATCTATATGGTTTAAAGAACATAGTAAATTTAAAAATAATGATAAATATTAAATTTTAAAATAAAACAATATACACAAATAATATAAAATACAAATAATGTACTTATAAAAAACATAAAATGTTTATTTATAAATTAAAAATATATAATTAAAATCGGAAAGGAAAAAGAATCTAAAATTAAATGAAACGGTAAACATATATAACGAAAAAATATTTATTTGGAAATTGAAAACCATATATATAAAACTAAAAAACTGCCAAGGAAAGTTAATTTTAAAATATAAAAACTGAAGTAGGGAATTTTTTTTAAAAAAGAAAACAGCGAATAAAGAAAGAAAGTAAAAACAAAATAAATAAATTAATTAAATGTATGTCCACGCACTGGGTTATATCGGCGCATAGGCTCCATGCGCCAGGTTACACAAGGAATTTTTTTCTTGTTAGCCAAACGTCGGGAAGGATCCCCTCTCTTCCCTTTCCGGCAGGCCAAACGTCCCCTAAATGAAATCGAGTACCTTCTTTTTTTCTCCTTTTTTTAAAAAAAATTATAACAATTAGAATTGTGGATTCGAACCATGACCATTTAGTCGATGAATATACATTAATCTTGTTGAACTACTATGCTTGTCGGCAAGAATACCATCTATTTTAACCAAGGAAAAGTTGATGATTTCTTTAACATTAAATTTTTATTAAGGTCTGAGAATTTGAATTTATTGTTATTTAAGGTAATAGTTCTTTGATCAATAGTTAATTTTTAATTTTTAATATAATAGAAAACTGGATGATTAGAATCACAAATTTATGAATTATTGACACACTCCATGTGCAACTCGTTTTAACAAAGAAAAGCTAAAAAAAACTTTATACTTTGAATTGGAAATAAAAAGTTATTAAATTTATGAAATAATGACCAAAACATAAAATTATTAAATAGGTTGGTGGCGCAATTGGTTATCTGTTCCGTGTTAATCCATTACAGCACACCGAATTGATATTTGTAATTATTATTTTCAAATAAAAAATGTTCTTCAATTTAAAATGAATTCAAAATTTTGTATCTGTATAAATTGCAATCAATATGAAGATATTTAAGAATATAAAGCTAATTGCAACCACATTGGAAGACAATTTCGAGTGGGTCCTTTTATTTATTAGTTATATAACTTTTAATATACTAGAACTTTTGAACGTTTGGTGCACGTGAGATTTTCTATATCAAGTGTGTCATGTGACTTTAGTAACTAAAATATTTATTATCTACTTTATTTCAAAATTTCATACGTACTTTAAACTAGAGTAAAAGGAAAAAAAATATATACATATTTTTCGCCAGACTAAAATCTTACTTTGTACACAATATTTTTTTTCATTCGTTTGATATTTTAGTTTAATCTACAAAGAAATCATTATCTCGATCTTTTCATTTAGATAGTTAATATGTAAATCATCTTTTCAAATTTCTAACTCTTTTAAAAATTTATAAGACCGATTAATTAATTGGAATATATAATATATTTTTACTATTAATTGTAATATTTGAAAGTTTTGATTTTAATAGGGCAAATTTATTATCTTCTATATTGATTTGTAGTTATCAAACATTTCATTGGACGTAAAAGTATGCAAAATAAAATACAATTTCCTTAAAAAAACACAATCTAAAATCTAAAAAATCTTACTTATATGCTTTTTTACTTTACTTTATATTTTATAAGTAATAAAAAATAAACAAAAGATTGAAAAAAAAAGAAAAAAATAATAATAAAATCTATTATCGGCCTTTCTCATTCTCTCTATCGTGGCTAATAGAATGAACTTTGATGAAACATCAATTTTTTAAATATTAATTTAAGAATGAGTATATAAAATAATAATATTATATTATTATTTTAAAATCTATTGTTCTCTACGAAAACGATAGTGGTGTATAGATTTATATTTAAATTAAAAAAATATATATAATTAATTAGTAAAATTGATAAAATTTAAGTGTCAAAATATGAGTAGTAGTCTAATGGCATCACGTATCACATAATAATCAATAAATTACATATGTTCAAATCATATTTATTATAATAGAAAATAATAATAACAATAATATGAAGAAAAAAAATTATAAAAAAGTACCATTCACTAATTCGAAGAATGTTATAAACACTTCTAATTCAAAATTTTAAATACTGCATAGATTTTTAAAAAAAGATTATAAATTAATGTTGAACAATAAATAGAAATATACAAAGAAAATATAATAAAAATAAAAATAGAAGAGGAAGAGAATGAATTAATTTTAATTATAACATTTAAAAAAAATATTTCTATACAAAGAATTAATTACGAATTGAAAAAAAATGGTTTGTTACCTTCAACGACAACGGCTCCCACAAACCAATTTCATGCACCAATGTTAAGGTTGGTGCCAACTTGAACAAAGTCAACAACACCAATGCCAAAAAAATTATTAGTAATTTGAATTAAAAAAAGATCTTACATTCATAAAGTGAGGAAGAACTATAAGTTTATTTCTATTTAAATTTGAAAAAAAAAACTAAAGATATTCATTTGATTTTATATGTACTTATTCAGTTTGAAGATAGTATACGATTTTAATGATTAATAATAAGTTTGTGATATTTATAGAAGAAGTTAAATTCAACATCTTCTTAAAATTTGAGATCTTTATTTGATTTAATTTAAGGATATTGTACGATTTTAATGACTAATAATTATAATTGTTGGTATCACCTGAAAAAAGGATAATATAAGTTTAAGAGCAAAATCTAGAATTTAATCATAATAATAATTCAAAATTGAATTAGTAACAAATGCCATTTTTTACCGATTTTTTTGTAGGTAAATTTAAAATAAAATCAATTGAATAAAAGATGGCATGACATATTTAAAATTAGGGAGAATGAACAAAATAGTTCAAAAATGATTCTTCTTAATAAGCAATTAGCAAAAATAAACATTTAAAAAAAAAAAAAGCAAAAAAAAAAAAATTAATATTGAAAATTGAAAAAAAAGTAAATGCCGCAAGTGAAAGTTATAAAATTAACCTTTTCAAAAAAAAAAAAAGGTTATAAAATTAACTTGAAATTTATTTTTGAATATTTTATTATTACTTTATAAAAACTATCTATTATTTAAAATAAGGAATCTCGAGTTTTAGAAATAATATATATATTTAAATAATTAGTAGATTTGTTTTGTACGTTTGGTTTTTGTTTTTGTGTTTTTTTTTTAAATTTTAAGAAGACAATGGTATATTTGTAGATATGTTATATAACTTAGAGTAAAATCGTCCAAAAATGATTTTTCTCTTAAGCCACACTTATTAAGATATTAAGATAAGATATATATATATATATATATATATAAAAGATTTAAATAAAACTGTTAGTAAAATATTTATTTAAGAGTGGAAGATAACACGAGATCCAAAAAACTCAGCATGGAGACGGACAGCTTATGAGATCCTATTTTTTTATACGGTCAATTTCTTTTCTTTTTTCTCTTCATACTCTACCCCTTTTTTTTTTTAGATTCATACTTTTACATATTTAACTTATTGAATTAATTTTTTTTATCTATTACACAAATTAATTTTACATCTTCAAGATAGAAATATGACATCATATTGAAAATAAATAACTTAATTTAAAACTGTTTAAACATTCGAAGAGGAGCATCAAACCTAGGTTGAGAAACTACCAAAAAGAAAAAAAAAAGATTCTCATTTCAAATTCAGATTCTCAAGTTAGTGATAGTTATAACATGAATTAAATATTCAGATTTTATTTTTCATCGAAAAAAATATCTTTAGCTGTAATTATTGTGCATATCTTAAAAATAGTATTTCAAATTTAAGATTCTCTTCGTTTTTTATGAATAAAGGGAAGGGTGATCTTATCAAAGTATCAAAGTATGATGATATAAAGCCGAGTTACACTATCATTTTACATAGATTATAGATTCAATCACACTTTTAATTGTTGTTTAATTAAAAAAATATATAGAATATATTTCTATGAGTAATAATTAATAAGAAGAAATTTAAGAAAAATATATATTTAATCTTCTAGATTTTTTATGGAAAAAGTTGCATAACCAAAGATTATCATAATACACTTGTTGCTGAACTATCGTAGAAAATAATTTTAAATTTGATGAAATGATTACTTAATATGAACATAAATTTAATTTTTAAAAGAAAATACATTTTATAAAATATTTAAAAACATATAATGATTAAATTGAACACTATTAAAATGAATGTTTAATTTTATAATAAAAGTACAAAAGTCGAAACTAACCTAAATCTAAGGAACTAAAAACTACATTTTGAAGTATGTGGTGAACAACGAATCATTGGAGAATTCCAAAGTTGAGCCAAATGATACACATCATTGGCATTTGCTACCCACCCAAATTCAAAATTTTAATCTCTTGCATAGCCTTTTGTCCTTAGTCATTTACTTTTTCATATAATAAATTAAAAGGCTTTTAAACAAATTTTTACATTGACCTTAATCATTGATTTATTAATTTTTATTTTTATTTCTTAAATCATTATCTGATTAATTAGTATTGTTGTCCTAATTTTTAGGTCGCTTGAAAGTAGTGCTATTTTGTAGTGAGATATTTTTGTACGTTTTATTTTGGTTGAATAGAAAATTTAAAATATTATGCATTCTTCAATTAAGTTTGATTTTGCACGGTCTAATTTCATCCCAAAATTATTTCAAACGTTGTTTCATGTTACAATTTATTACAAGAGGTCAGATGAGAAGTGTAGAGAAGAAATAGAGTGTCTGACAAGGTAATATTTTCAGAATAAACTTGTAAGTACACAACATTTGAGATTTAATATCTACAAATTCATTTGAGTGTGCTAGATTTATGTATTACAAATGATTCTGGTGGCTTTTTAATCATATTACAAAGTCATTTATGCATTAATATGATCATATAGTAGAAAAAACTAATCCATTAGTCATCCTAAAAAACAAAAATCACTACCAACCAAATGAATTTGAATTGATTATAAGTTCTATATGTATGTAATCCACCCTCTTGTAAGTAAACACCCAACGGACCTTCTTCTTTATCTGCTTCATTCCCTGCTTCGGCAAACCGTTCTCTTTTAAATCCATAAACCAAAAGAATTAAAAGGTTAACTAATCTGTTATAGTCGAGTTATGTGTGATGAGGATAATTTGTACTACTCATTACCAATTGAGAGCAAACCTTTTTTTTTTTTTAATCTAACCTTCTATTTATTCAAATTCTCATATATAGTTTCATTTTCTCAACAAAAAAAAAAGAATACTAACCAAAATCCATAAACCAAAAGAAGTATGAAAATTGAATGTGGGCAAATACTTGTGAATGTGAACTGTAATACTTGAAAGAAATTAATTTATGTCAGCATTCTTTAATATGGTAGTTTTCATTTTTTGACATTTTTTACTTGTCTTGCGATCTTACTAGAATTTTGAGATAAATAATTTTAAGAGAACAGTATTTATTAATGTAAAAAGCCTTTGACGTGAGATAGAAATGCATTCATGCTCAATAACACAAATAAGAAAAATGTAATGGGACAAAAAGTTTATTTTATTTTTATTTTGTTTATATTTGTGTGTGCGTACTGGTTTAGACGGGCCTAAATTAATGCCATTACAACATTTATATGCCAAGAAAATTTATAAAAAAATTAATATCTAGATAGGACAGTAGCGTAGCGTTAAGGGACCGGCCACCCCAAAATTTATAGAAATTAAACTATATTATAAACAAATTACAATAAATTTACAAATATTATTAGTGTCCGAGTGGCTCCTCATAAAATTGCCAGGGGCACATCTGTTGTTATTATTATTATTATTTTTTTTTTTAAAACTAGGAAATCAGAGCTTCACTCTCCTATACTTGGGGTACCCCTGGTTTGTCTCTAGACTGTGGTTCCGGGATACTTTGAAAGGTATTCTAATTTAAACACTTTCCAGCAGTCTCAAACCAGGATTTCTCAAGTAAACATGTTTTGAAGTTCTTAACCTCAATCACTGGGCTGCTCCTTGAGGACGGTTATTTCTTGTTTTTGTCTTCTCTTTTGTCCTTTTTCCCCTTTATATACTTTTGTTTTCCTTCTCTCTCCTTTTTTTTCTTTTTATATATATATTTTTTGTATATTTTTTGTTTACTTTGTCTTACTTTTTAAATTTTTTTTTAAAAGAACCACTCCATGATTAACATAATCAACAACTTACAAAACAATGGTACATTTTCTTGGTGATAGTTGCTTTTCTGCTACTTTTTTTTTTAGATTAAGGACTCGAATCCAAAACTTCTGATCAATGAGCATACATTAATGCCGTTGAGCAATTACTCATGTTGGCTGCTTTTCCGCTACTTGGAGGATAATTTATAGTTGACAAAACATTTATTGGTACTACAACATGATTTCTCTTACATACTACTTATAACGCACTTATAGATCAAAGTCAACATATTAGCAAAACTTGAGATGAATATATTTATCAAAATTACTGTAAACATTTGCCAGTCACCTACATTCTCTCAGAGCAAAAAGGCAGTTCTGCAGAGGTTCAATTCGACTAATAAGGTGCTTGTCAGTTGTATGCAATCAGGGAGGCCCACTTTATGATTTTTGTATTTGGTACTGCTTTGAGGGAATGCGGTTCTTTAAGGGAACAAAAACGCTGTTGTGATCACATATATTTAGAAACCAGACAGCCCAGCAAAATGCTTTTTCATGGCTCTGTCCTTCCTGTGATGGTTACCCCCTCCCCTTCCTCCTCGGCCTCGATTGCTTCCTCTCCCGCCCGTGTCTGAAACCTCGGCCACATTCGGTTGTTTTCCTTGTCCCTCTGGAATGCCTGGAGCTGTTGCACTTCCACCTTGCCTCCTTCCTCTGCCCCACGACTTCCGTCCATCTTCTCTTGGATCTACTACTGCACAAACATCAGGTTGCCTATCCGGCTCTGACTCGGTCAGCTTTTTTACTGCCCCGAGGGGCAAGTTGCCTCCGCGTCCAAGTCCATATATTAGTTCTTTCTGAGCTTGAGTAACTAAGGACGCCTCATCATAATTGGCAACTGCAACTGATCCTGCTACTTTGTAACTATAATTCTTGCCATCTTTGACATAGTATTGTGGGCTTCTTTTAGATCCCCATTTAGAGTTGGGAGCATTTTGAGCTGAACTTGCATTTGTTGTGTTCGAAGAGTTTCCAAAATCTGAAAACTTTTGACCCATCAAGTCTTCATTATCTTCTGTAGCTGTTTCCGCTACACTGATACCAAGATCATCAAAAGAGTCGTCATACTCATCTTCATACTCGTATTGAGAAATTAAAGCAGCAGTTCTGGCTGGATCCGCTTTGTTTACATTGTCAAGGGTCTCTGAGAACGGAACATCATCTTTAGACTTTCGAACATACCTACCGATAGAAGATGATGAAACTGAAGGGCCTTCAATCGGTATATCTTTACCCCAAGAGACTTGGTCGGTGTACGCAACTGTTGGAGACTCGATTAGTTTTCCTTTTCCTTTGTCATTCCTGTTATTAGCAGTCACACTAGAATTTGGCACTGGCATCGTCTCTAAGGAAGTATCCAAGGACTGAAGATCAGCATGAAGAGTCCCCTCAAGAATTCGTTGAATCACTTCTTCAGGGTTCTGATTATAAGCTACCAGACATGCAGCTACAAATCCATTGCCATAGTCAGGGAAGAGGTCCTTTATTTGACTTATTTTCGACTCCAACATTGCAGTATCTTCGTCTACTTCTGATACGCGGCTCATCACAGGGGTCTTAGAAAGAGATGGATCCTTAATACTAGATGTGGGGGTATACATAACTATTGTTGATAAATAATCAAATTGTTCATCATCGACAAGAATCCATCCTGTAAGATTAAGAACAGGTAACACAATTCATGTCATAATGATAATGCAATTGCTAGGAAGGAAGGAAAATATGAGATTAGTCAATACGAAAATCCATTCTAGAAATCTGTTATATACTTGGTTTTTCAGTTTTGGTAGCCATCCCTTGAGTGTCTGGTGAGGAAAAAACTAAAAATTATTCTATTTCCAAATATTTTTTAAAAAAATATTCATCATTGAGATCGTGCAACTGGCATGAAATCATCCAATGCACACAATGCATAAGACGTTCTATGGTGTAATGATCAACTATTCTGAGCATGACTGACTAGTAATAAAAATTGCCAATTATGTTATGCTCATATTCACTTGTATATATTATGTTCAAGTTGTAGTACTAATGAACTTATTTTTTAAAAATCTAATAAATGTTTTGTCAACTATAGATTATCCTCTAAGTAACGGAAATGCCACTACCACAAAGAAAACATACCATTGTTTCGTAAGCTGTTGATTCTGTTAATTACGGAGTGGTTCTTTTCCATACGCTGAAGAAATGTTTGACTGAGTTGTTTATCTGTAACCTGGTGCGAGATTCCATGGATCTCTCTAATAGTTTGAACTAAGATATCTGCTCTTATGACAGGGTCTTCTACAGTTGCTGGGAACATCTTCATAGAGACAGGAATAGGGAGGTCATTTCCAAACACTTCGTCGCCTAGATAGCAAATTTCCAACAGTTTCCAACCAAGATTTGTAATTCTTGATGCTAGCGTATTCAAACTTGTTGATTCATTAGACATCATTTGTAACCCCTGCTGTAAAGATGGAAGTAGTAAATCGTGCAACTTTGCAAGAGCCCCAAGCAAATCCTCATTCCCGCAGCTGCAAAACAGGATTAACATTAAATGAGAGAGAGAGAGAGAGTATATATTCAAAGTCAAATACAAACTTCCCACCGGTAGAAATTCAGTGCCAGAAACTTTTATCAAATATGAAATACCTTACTTCAACGGCAGAGGAGAAGAATATTGCTGCCAGTCTGTATGCCGCCACGAAAGAGTCAAGAGTGACAATCGCATCATTGATAAAATCAATCACCTATACAGAAAACTAAGTTAATAATTGATACAACACATAGTGACAGACATAGAGGTAGATATATCCTTGCGTCAAAGAATGTCGGAAGTTGAACAAAATAAAGGTTCGTCTTTATGATTAGTTTAACTGACAAATTGAGTTCAACAAATTGAGTTGCAACTAACTGACAATTGCATCATGGACAATGAAAATTATGAAGGCAGCTATATTGTTGAAACTGACATGATAAATGCAAATATTTATAATTGGTGTTTTAAATAAAAACTCTTAATCAAATGAAAGATCACACAACAATAAGCTACTATTATATCTAGCTTCTATAGACGCAATAAATTTACACACACTGACACACATAAGAGAGAACATCAATCTAATATACAACATTTTCCCGGTTCAAGTTCACCTACCTCCAAGAAATCAGCTTGAAGCTTACTGTACCCGTTTTCTCCATGGCTACTGGAGGAGAAGAGAGTCTGCATAAAGAAAATGGAGAGATTTGTTTGATGAATAAAGTTCAATTCTAGGTCATCACAATTTGCACATGGTACTCCATAAAATGATACTCTGACGCTGTCAGCAAAAAAAGAAGAAAAAAATACCAGAAGCTTGCCTAAAGCAATTGAAATCCCATAACGGATGCAGACTTTACTTTCATACAAGGAAAAACTCCCAAAATATCTATTTTTTGGTATCATATAAATAAAACTCCCTAACTAAGGAACTCCCAAAAACAAAATCTTGATCTTCAATATATAAGAGGTATTTTTTTTTGTCTCATCGGCAAGTGAATACTGGTGTCTTCAATAACGAAGAAAAGCTCTTCACTAGTTTTATAGAAGCTTCCTTCTTTGGTTCTTTTCTTTACGAAAAAATTATTTTCATAGCAATTTATTGGAGACTTTATTCAATAAAAAAAAAAAAAAAAAAACATTTATTGAATAAAGTCTCCAATAACATTTTTTACTTTTTTTCTCGTATAATCAAATGGAACATTTTTTTAGTTTCCTCTAGCTTGGGCTTTGGCATTCTTTCACTTTTGTAATTCCATATCATCTATAAAATTATTTCTTTTTGTTTTTGTGAGATTGTTTCCTAAAGAGCTTTCTTTAACCCAAAGCAGTAGGATCTTCAATGACAAAGAAAAACCCTTCATTAGTACATGGAATCTCTCATTTTTGGCATTCACTTGATAACCGTTCATGTAATTACTAGTGTTCTGTAGTTCCAGCTAACAAGAGAAATCTTTTATTTCTTACAAAAAAGAAAGAACAAAAGACCAATTGACTTATAGCTGTACGGTATAACAGAGCATATCCTGTAAATTAATTTAAGAAATACCTCAAGAGATGAGTTGCACCTTTGATGCATCATAGAGACGATGCTGAGGAAGTGAGATATAACTGATGGTAAATTTTCATGAATACTGGGCTGGGATTTTATAGCATTCTCAACCTGGAAAATGTGCAAGGGAAGTTTCAAATTTGACTTAAAATAAAAGAGTAACACATAGGATTTCATTAAAATCAGCTAAAAAACCAGTCTCTTTTTTCTTTTTTCTGAGAATATAATGCTGATATTTTATTACATTGTCATCCTGGAAAATTCTTCAAGGCAAGGCTATTTCAACTTTTATAGAAGCAAAACATATAGCATTCCGCTAAAACAGCAAAAAAATTTCATTCTTTTATTTAAACAAGAAACAAACTTTTCAAGTGTCATTAAGGAAATGATACAAACTCCCAAGGGATTAAATTAAAAATACATCAGTTAGATAACGAATACTATGTAGTTTGTGTTTACAAAATATCTATACATTTTACAATTTTACAAATTTTATGTTTTTATTTTTACAATGTATATAGATTTTACAATCAATCAATCAAGAGAAATAAAACGTTGTGCATGCATTGCAACTTGTTCTCAATTTCCAATATTGGTTTCTTTTTTTGGGTAAGAAACAATTTCATTCATATATGAAATTACATTATAGATATATCTAACTAGGGATCAAGTAAGGGATCTCCAGTTGTTAAGTAAAGTTACATAACTATAGAAATTTCCAATATTGATTTCAAAAACAAGTAGAGAGAGAATTGAAATAGTAATCTAATCAACTTCCAAAAATTACTATGACATCTACTAGAAACCAATGCTCCATTATAACATCTAAGAACTCCACACTAGCATCCATATAAATATGAATTATTTTGAACTAGTTGTCCTTTAATTATCTGAAAGTATGTGGATCTGAGGTGTTACTGGTAGTCTGGTAGAGTACAAAACTTCGAAGATATCATATGATCTTTTCTTTTTTTATGATAAACTGAGCTTTCATTGAAAAAAGAATGAAAGAACATTGCAGGATGAGAACCAATAGGAATACTAATCAAGATGATTACCAGTATTCTAGTAATATCTTCGTTCTCATGATTATATATAGCACATATATCAAGTAACTTTGGAAGGTCAAGCAACTTCTTTCCCTGCAGGAGGACTACATAGAAAACTAGTCAACAACAGCGCATCACTATCATCAAATTGATATAAACTCAGTTTCATTCTCCAGAGGATCCTAAGACACATTTGAAGTTCTTCAAAGTAATATATTTGTGATCAGACTTCACTAAATGTATTTCAAAAAGCCTAGATGATTCTTCCAACAGTAAATATTTGTATAAACAGGCACCAGGCTGCATACCATAACTTGCAGAATCAGGTCTATAAAATGTGCATTCAAGCTTTCTTTCAAAACTTATCTTCTTAATGAAAGTTGGTTTTATATTGGGAAAAAAAACTATAAACCTGTAGAAGGCCATGCTAAAATAGACATAAAGAGTGAAATTACCTCCATGCTCTTTTAAACTGAGACTATCAGCAGCTCGCGCTCCAGGATCCCTATTGGAAGACCTGCAAGAGATATATTTTAGAGGAAAAGAATATATTGAAAATCATTCAGCTATCGAGTAATGTTCAATGTGATTATAACTTGGGTACTTTGTAGTGGAACTTACATGCGATATAATACCATGAAAACACGTCGGCATAGCTCAAATTCGCCAACGATGACTCCTGCAACTATTCCATTTGCTCCACGATGGGGGAAATCATACCATCTAGTCCTGAATTTTAGGAAGCTATCGAGAAATTCGTGCAAGGATGTATCCCTAGCCACTGTAAGGAACAACACAAAAGGAACAAAATAATGAAAATATGGGTGGACAACAAGAGACAAACACCACCAATGGAGCAAGAAGGGATAAAAGGAGACAATCCTCCAGCATTATTTCCTAAATACCATCACAATATACTCAGTGTAAGAAATTCGTGTCTCTATCAATAAAATGATAAACAGGAACACATGGTGATACGAAATCAATAGCCGAATCACAATAAACAATGCCCACAAATTCTACCAATTGTTACTAATCAGAAATATGCTCAGAAACAAATTCGAATTACCTTCCGTCCAAAACTCTTTAGCACTCAACTTGAGGAGCCGAGACAACTCCCTATTCAAAAGGTCTACGACTCTTTGAGATTCCACCGGATCCAACGCTCCTTCATCGGCACGAAGACCAGCGGCGACGGCCTCGTCCTGCGGCAAGTAATTAACGAAACGACCACCACCACTACCTCTGCTAGACACCCAATCTCCATCCGCGCCCATCTGAATCCTACTCGATGAAGGCGTCGCAGTGGAGCTTACAGCAGCGGAATCGGATGGATTGGGGAGCGATTGCCGGAGAGAAGTGGAAAGGGTAGGTTTAGGGTTTGGGATTTCTTTTGTGGGTTGATTTCGATTCCTGGGGATGTACTTCTTCTGGTCTTTCCTTAAACCCTTGTTTCCATCTTGATTGTGACGATTTGACATTTTTGCATTCGGATTTCACTGGTTTGGTGATCGGAATGGAAGAAAAGCGCGCCGGCCGGTGGAGGAGGAGCTTCTTGAGTTCGTCGTAGTTTGTACTTTTCTTCGGCTGCGTAATCGGTGGCCGGCGAGTGGCGAACGGAACTTGGGATAGCAATTCTATTCACTTTGGATTCAGACGACCGGCCCTGGGTCTTTGAAAGCTGTATTTTAGAATTGGACCCATTTTTAATTACAATATATTTCTTTTCCTTTTTTTTTTTTTTTAATATATAACTGATTTTATTGGGGTTGGAGTGTTTGATTTTTGGTATTTACCATTCTTTCTCAAAAAATGGTTGTGCAAACAAATTATTACAATCATACAAAATAAAGTCCTTAATACGTAATCTTTCTGAAAAGTCTATCTCAACTCCTATATAAAGGTTATCTTAATCGATAATAATCTATTTTAATTCTACGATAATGAATTGGATCCTACAAATCACTAGTAATAGATTCAATCCTACATATCATTATTTAATTTTTATCTTGTTTGAGAGCAATTATCAAAATTAACAAGCACCGGTAAGTCTACTTCTCCATTTAAAAAATAAATACCTAAATAAACAAACATTTTCATATGTGAATGGGTTGAGGTAAGAACCCATTTTTATATCTAAATTTTGTTGGACTAGAAAGAATTGAGGCACAAAACTGAAATAGAAAGGAATTGAGGTATCATTCCCAAAAAAAGAAGAAGAAAGGAATTGAGGAATGAAACTGTACAACCAGATCAATACAAGTGTTTCAATATTTTTACGATAGAAGATTCATTAGATATCAGCTAAACAAAATCCTCACTTGTTCTCTTCTGAAATAGTTGATTCACTTTGCCAAAGAAAGCATTTTCACCAATACATTTCTAAAGATTCTCCTTAGATTTCATTCAAGCATGTTGAACCCAGATGATCAATAAAAAGTGACAATTCCTCATAATAAGAGTCAAAATTTGTATGTTGCATACAATATAAGCATACTCTCGTCTTGCTTACAAAGATAATTACAGCAACGAGAGAAGTACAAAAATATACACTGCATTGCCTCACTTGGCACGAGATTGCGAACTACCATAATCAATCAAACCCATTCGAAGTTTGTTTCTTTGGGAAGAACCAAGGCAATGAGGCTATCTGGTGGACCTGGTGGAATTGAGAGCAGAGAACACGAGTCTTGCGAATATGGAAGTATAAAGAGAAGTCTTGTCCATAGCGATTTCGTGGCCGGTATCTTTATTACTCCAGCACAATCCCTCTGCTTCAAATATGATACAAAATCTTGAAACTGCCAAGATGACGGTAAGCTTATTAGAATATTGCAATGACAGTGCATACAGCTTAACCCCACAACGGAAATTAATTCCTTAGGTTAGCTACCATAGATTGAACTCGTCACCTCTTAATTTTTCAAGACCCTCTTGAAAACTAGGTCACTCCATGATATTTTAATTCAACAATATTTATTATTTAAGAGTGGGGAATTTAAATTCGTAACCTCTTGGTAACTAAAGGTTCATATATCATGTTACTCGAGCTATGCTCTTGTTCGCAAATAGTCATATTTGTTGGAAAAATTCATAAGCAACTAGGAAATGTAAAATGCAAAAGTGCTTACGCCTTTATGGTCTCCAACAGAAGATGGGATCAGCTGACATATTTCCCTCTAAAGAAAACATTAAGAGGAAATTGTTAAAAGTGAATACAACTATAGAAATGAGGCTCCATCCCGTGAGCTTCTTTCCCTTTTTTTACTTAATAAATTCCCAACTTTTAAACTTCTTCCCTTAGGAAGGATCTTCATCTAGAGAATCAAGGTACTTACTTTATTTGGAGAAGAGCCAGAGAATGTCGACTTCACATGCTTAAAATCTGTGCGTTTGGTCATATCTAATTTTGCTGGCCACCTACACCATGAATTAGGTAAAATACCAGCAGCAGTAGTAAGAAGAAGAAACCAGATGCTGAAATCGAAAGAGCAAAAAGAGGGACCAGAGTCATTACTCGATAGGTTCTGGACTAGCATTCAAATATTCGCAAGCATGTGAATCCACTCTTTTTGCAAAAATTGTACAGTACTGAACCCCGCTTTTACACAGTGCTCCTTGCCAATGGTACTGGACAGGCTGGCTACAACTTTCCCCTTCGCTGGCTCCTGTCGTAGTAGCTGGCGGTGGGGGTGGAGGAGAACAGGGAGGAGGAGGAATATTAGGTGGTTGTGAGTGAGGCAATGGTGGTGGAGATGGATGCATGGGAGGCGGCATCTTGGGCTGGGGAGGGGGAAGAGATGATATTGATGGTGGAGGAACAGGATGAGGAAAAACATGGTCTAGATGCTGCTGCTGCATGGGAGTTCCTTGCATCTGAGCAAGAGGTGTCACAGAAGCAGGTAAGAAAGGAGGGCATGCAACAGAATTACCCGGAAAAGTATTAGGCATAATGCTCGGTGATATTGGATTTAAAGGCATAGGATGGTTTAAACCCCTTGGATCCCAAGAACTATTTGGAGGGTATGGAGATTGAACGAATGGAGGCAGCTGAATCTGCGGTGGAGGTGGTGGAGCAGGAGGCCCCATTGTTGATATGGGCAAGCATGGAATACTTCCAGACACTATGTGACCACCTACACAAAAACAGAATATTAAACCAAGAAGCAGAAAGTTAAAATAATTTCCATATTTCTATTGAAGTGAAACAGAATGTAATGGGTGAAGGGGAGAGGGGGAAGAAAAAAGCACCATATGTCGATATCACCTTGGGGATGATCTATCAGCATGTTATTTTCGTAAGCATCAGTCTTTCTAACCCCTATTTCAGGCATCTCTGTATGACCAGAAGGAGCCCAGTTTGGCTGATATGAATATCCACCTTGCTGAGGTATGGCACGATTCTCATGTAATACTCTAGGAGATGGATGCTCCATAGCACAAGTGTCGTGGTTCCTCAAAAAAGGTGTTGTATGGAACCATCCTGGTTTACTGTTCAAATACACAATAAATATTTTAATGACAATGCAACCTGAACAACAGAAACGTGGAAGCAAGAAAGAGGCAAAATAGTAGACAGCTGAGTGCAACTGAACTTAGAAAGTAACGGCTGACTAAACATGATAAGAAGATCCCAAAGTCAAAAGGAGACAACAAAAGAAAGTTCCAGTGGGAAAAACCTGAATTCTATTCGAAGGAAAATTCCAGGACAACCACGGAGGTTCTTCAAGATGGTGATTGCTGCATCTACACTACTGCATTCAACAAGCCAACCACCGCCCACTTGTACACTTGGACGAGTCATCCTGACAACAGACCCAGTATTGGTGACGGCAAGGTTACAGATCTTCATTAGTTCCTCATCAGTGACAAAAGGAGAACTAAAATTTGGAAAAGAAACCCAGAGAGTGCTAGTAGGAGTTCTGTCTTCTTCCCTCATGGAAGTATTACAACCTCCAGACATATAGCTTTCAAAATAACTCGAGTTTTGATTGATGTTGTATTTTGAACGCAGTGTGTAGAGGAAGGAAGAAAGGTCTGACATTCTTGTCCTGAAGTTAGGACTCTCTGGGACAATTGGAGCATTAGGCGACTCAACCATACTACTGGGCAAGTTCGTAGGATTGTTAGTTCTGATGCTAGTACTGGTACAAGAAGATCTTCCACTATCTAAATAAGGCACAGTGATGTTAGTTTGTCCTGCATTTGAAGGTGGCCAGGGAAGGGTCTTTTCCCTTCGGTGTTGTCTGAGATGTGTCATTACTTCTGCAGCTTCTTCGGGAGACTCAAACTCCATCAGCAATGCTCCCTCACTGCTAATAAGATCAGACACCATGTATGGAAACTTGTTGAGCACTTTCCTTGTCTCATGCAGAATCTCATCCTTCACCCAGTGGCTTAAAACATTTCCAACATAGACATGCACACTGTAACCAATTGCAACCCCATGGGAGGAACCCCTAGTCCCTAAACCAATATCCATGAATTTTACACACCAATGAAATTGTCCACGCATATACTCGCGTGCCCTTACGGCATCAATGATGTGACCATACTCCACTACTGCAAACCCTTTTATTGGGAAGAAGAAAAAATGTTCAATGTAGCCAAACCTCTCAAATTGATACCTTATGTGAGCTTCAGATACATCAGGACCTAAAAGACCCACCCATAACTGTTTAGTGGCAGAAAAGATTTCCATGGCTGAGAGATCTCCATCAGAAAACCACAAACTTTGAGAAGTTGTAGAACTACATTGCGCTAATTGTTGATGTCTATGAGGCACAGGATCATTATTGATATCTCCAGCAGACAATCTCCGAACAGGAAAGTTGCGATCAGCACTTGAAACTTGATTCCCATCAACTGAATGTTTTGCACATTCAAAAGAATTGCTCTGCAGGTCTAATGATGTTTTTGCATAAGACAAATGATCGTGCTTGCTCAAAGAATCCTGCAACTGGGGCAAACTACCATGTACCAAACCTCCAGGCTCCCGAACTTCAAAAGCCATGGGTCTCAAGCCACCGGTATCAAAATCAGAACACGCTGTGTGTTTTCCATCAAGAGAAATTGACAAACGATGTTGACCAGAAACTGTGTCATTGACACCATCTTCAAGGAAATCACAATGTCTCATTTTTCTCTTTTTATCAGATAGTTCCATGGAAATTGCACACCTACTACGCTTAGAATGCTTCAACGAATCAGAAATTTCCTCATCAATATTCCCTTGACTGTCTTCATTGTTCATTAACTCAGGAAATGATTCAAAAATTTCTTCCAAAGCAGATTTTACATTTTCTAAGGCTCTAAAGGACGGCATGTCACAGAGCCTCTTATACTGTGTAAACATCCAATTTCGAAATGATTGATCTTTTCCAAGAACCTACATCATGAATGAAGGATAAGAAAAAAGAAGAAAAACTCTAGCATCAAGAACCATGTGTGGAAGTATAGTCTTTCATCATTAGCTTCGGGGAGAATAAAGAGAGAAAGAAGAACTTGAAGAAGACAATGAGTAATTAATCTTCAAGAAGGTATAATATACATAATATCCTGATTTCAGGTCATAATTAAAGTCATTGAGTATGACAGAATTTCTGAAGACATTACTGATACTGCTCTCCTCTAACCCTACACAACCTACAGAATTGAGCTAAAAATTCTATCGCCCTCTTGCTCAAACATAATTGCAATAATGTAACAAATCACTAGCTCAAACATTTTTCGTTGATTAGATAAATGAAACTTTCAAGTTTTCAATGCAATAATCAAAGAGAAGAGGTATCACTCTAATTACAGAAAGAAAAAAAAAAGACCATGAAACACCAGGGTATAATCAAATCAAGAAAAAGAGACCAAAACTCGAACAGACAAAACAAATAAACTGATGATTTGACACAAATAATTCAGTCTTTTGCTGCACTAATCAATCTACCCAACAGGAAAATGACAAACAAAACAAGAAGGTTATGCATTCTTTTACAACTTTCATTGCTCATCAGAAGCATTACTTTTAGTGTGTGACTTAGGGGTTGAGAGAGATCTCATGAGGAGAGGGTCCAAAACTCAAATACCTCAAACACTTGGTTTATTCGTAATTTTTTTATCTTTCATAAATTTGTATTCCGTGTATTAGAGTTGTTTGGTTCTAGCCATGGAAGTAGATACGATTTACCCATTGCTGACCACCTTGGTCAATCATTCATCATCGTTTGTCACCACCTAGGAATAACACTATCGACCCTTGGTTAGTCATTGTCCATCACCCATCCATCGCCACACAACTCCAAAAAGGTTTTATGTTTGCAAGGCTATTTGTTTTCTCAAAAGGGTTGCCCGGTAGCCAATTTTGAATTTTTTGTACATCCACACATTGAGGTGAAGACAAGGTGCTTTTAGGGGCAGGTAATGTTATTAGAGTATTATTAGGATTTTTTTTTTTTTGGATAAGAAATAATTTCATTATAAATATGAAATTACAGGAGGGTCTATTAGTAATTAGTTGGAGAAGTTGTTAGGCTTTTTTATTACAAATAGAGGAGTTGGGGAATAATGAACATAGGCAAAATTTTGGTGAGTGACTTATAGGCAGTGTTTTCAAGGCCATCGCCTTTCCTCGCCTATGGCCATCGCCTTGCACATAGGCAGGTATTGCGCCTTTAACGTAGCTAAGGCGAGCTCCTTCAATCAGGCCCTCGCCTTTCCTCGCCATTTTGCACCCTGCATCGCCTTCGCCTCAGGCCAAGGCGTGCGCCTTGTTAAAGTTTTATTTATTTATCAATATCCTAACTTAATATCCACAAAAAAAATCCTAGAATTAGTATATGAAGAAGTCCAACAACTATGCAAAGTCTTTATTAAGGATACTGAATTTGTTTAATTGCTATTTCAAATATATGTGTCTGGTTATTCGAGTTATTCGACATAGAATCTTTGTTTTTTTATACTTTCGGTTAACTTCAATTTTTTTATACAAATAATAATTTAATATTATGGTATATCTTATAATAACATAATTTTTTTGATTTATTATTCTTTTATTTTTTACTTTTTAGTATTTTTCCATATGAATTTGAAATTTTATGGGATTACACATATGTTTTATTATCAATTTATAAATGCGCCTCTCTTCACTCGGGCCTCGCCTTTTTATCGCCTCTCGCTTTGAGGCGATCAAGGATAGTATCGCCTTGCGATGCGCCTTGCGCTTTGAAAACACTCCTTATAGGTAAAGAGAGATCTCAAGAGGGAGGGTCAAGTACTTCAAGCGCTTGGTTTATCTTGTAATTTTGTTATCTTTTTATCTTCCAATGCATTTGGATTCAATCAAAGAAGAAGACATGAATATTTTGGTGAGTAACTTAGGGCTTGAGAGAGATCTCAAGAGAGGAAGGTTTAAGTACCTCTAACACTTAGTTTTATCTTGTAACTTAAGTTTTATCTTGTAACTTTGTTATCTTTTTATCTTTCAATACATTTGGATTCTATCATAAACCAACTTGACAGATAAATAATTTATGGGTGAATGCAAGGATGAGCAGTCATGATAATGTAGTCTACAAGATCATTGTCAGAGAGAATGTATAAGGATGCAATGAATAATAAAATTGTTATAAATAAATAAATCATAGGCATTACCAAGCTCAAGATACAATTTCTTGAAACGGATGCCGCATCAACAGAGATGTGGCCACCGACTAAAACCTGCTCCTTAACACCATCATTGCAGCATTTGGGGCTATTGTCATTTCCGTTATCCAAATTACGGGTGATGTTGTCACCGAGTCCAAATATAATCTGCGTTAGAAAATACAGCCCATCCTTGTGAACTACCTCGGCAGACATATTGAAAAGCTCGAAACAAGCTGCAGCTAAGTTTTTGGGGTAATGAAAAAACAGCCAGAGGAAACTGATGGCACGTAACTTGGATAGCTTAATCACAGGCAAACTATTTTCATCAGCATATTTCTGCTTTAACTCAGAAAAAACATCTGCAGAATCTTGAATTTTAAGAGCTTCTTCATCAACAATCCGAAAGATATCTTTACCCTCTAAAGATGACACGAAAAAGGTGAAAACATTCTGAAAGACTGCATAGCAAATGCCTCTAATGACAGAGGACGTATGTGCCTTAGAAATTGCAGCAGCACAAATATCAACCAAACCAATAATACAAGCCCTGGCTGTCTCAAACGCAACATTATCAAAATCCTCGCCGTTATTTATAATTTCCAAGCTCTGATTGTGCATATTGACAATAACTTTGGATGCAGCTTCGAGAGCAGTAGGACAATAAGGTGCATATCGTGGAATAAAGTCAGCCACAATACGCTGCACACTGGTGCACCCTGAAACCTAACATGCACATGGTGAAAACCTAATTCCTAAAACCTAAATCGACAGTAAATAGATTGAATTTCGAGGAAGAGAGCCGAACACTGACCTCTAGAAGCAGTGATGAGAGAAAGATATGCCTGCTCGATATCGGGAGTGAAAGAGCCGTTCTCTGTCTGCGAAAGGACAAACCTAATTCGCTTGAAACATTCATAGACGTTTCTAATGTCATCTCTGTTCCTCCTCCTTTGGAGGATTTCGGATTGGGAGGGCTGCGGTGGAGTAGGCGGCGGCGGAGAGGCCGTTTTCTGGTCCGGCGGTGGTGGTTCTGATGCGGATGGTCCGTAGTTCCGGCGCTTCTTGAGAGGCTGCTCCGTCGTGGCCATGGCCAAACTGCGAGAAGTGAAAGAGGCGCGCGCGGGGTTCACAACATTTTGATGATAGTTAGGGTAGAGAAGTCAAGCGCTTTGTTTGCCTTTCACTCTCTTCACCCATCCATGCTTATTAAAACTGATTTTCAGTTTTTATTTTTTTTACTTTTTAAAAGTGAGGAGAACAAAATCATGTATTAAAAGTGTGAAATACAATACCAAAATTATTTCATTTGTAGTAGAAAATTTAAATTACCTTTTATAATTGATCTAATTTAATTAGGGATAGAGTTTTATGACTGATTAAATTTTATCATTAACTAAATTTTATTACAGACTCAGTCTATCTCTAGTTGAATTCTATCACTGATAAAAAAAAATCATATATTACAAATGAATTATTTAAAAATTATGCTATAAATATAATACAAGAAATAGAATTTGTTGCTTAGTATAAATTTACTTAGTGAAATTGATTAAAAAAATAGATATATTCCATCAACGTCCTAGATTGATCATTAAAATTAAGCAGCAACGGACGCTGCTCGAAAATATTGATTTGACTTCCATCAAAGGTATAATTGGAATTACCGAGATTTAATGATGCAGTTGATTAATCCATTTCAATTTTACGGTCACAAATTTGAGTTTGGAAATTGGTATTTGACTGTTATATTATTTGATAACATTTGTGTCTTTTACGTAGGATTTGTTGTTCTCTCTTCATCGAATTTGTACTAAAAAAAACTTTATAAACTTATTGTGTCGATTTTTTTTCTATATTTACAATACTTATTAAAACTACTCAAATTAATATATTTTCTTACTTATTAAAATGATTATAATTGAATTAGTGTAAATTTATATTAACACAATGTCAAAATTAGAGGTTTCATTTTCAACTTCACATAAGAATTGTTTGGATGAAATTTTTAAAGAGGGAGTTATTTTTAAGAGTTATTTTGAAAAGTTATTAGCGGTAGTTAGAAATTGAAAGTTGTAGTCCAATGTTCGTTTGAATGTAATTTTTATGTAAAGAAGTTAGAGACAATAATTTGTTTGAATGTAGATTTAAAATAAATAGTTATTTTAAGTAGTGTTTTTTTTATTAAAAATGAATTATTTTGAGGAGTGAGAAATGAGAAATTATTTTGAATAGTAAAAATGAAGAGTTTTTTTGTAAAGACCCGACCCGAAAAACAGTACTAAACCTAGGTCTTTACTCAGCATGCAAGTGAAAAGCATAAAAGGACCCGGCCAGGGTCGGATTGAAAAACTTTTCAAACATAAGAGCGGAAAAAACATTAAAAACAAAGTAAACATTCATTCAAATTAAAAACAGTGATTGATCAGTACTTTCCTTAAAAACAATAAAATAGTTCAAATCATAAGTTTTTCCCTACGGACCAAAGTCCAACTATATGCTGAATTCAAAAACAGTAAAATAAGACACGACAGAGTGTCAGCAGCATCCATGATCTCCCAGCTCCCTCCGCTAGCCGCCTCGGTGCTGTCCCAAGTTACCTGTGGAAGAAACCACAATAAGGGTGAGTATAAACATACTCAGTAAGAACCCCCGACCGGGGTACGATACGATCAATCAATCATCTAACAACCTAGTACACATGCAAACAGTTATCAACACGGATCTTAGCTCAACGAGCTCACAAGGCAAATCCGGAGTCCTCGGAAGTCTCCTACTTCCGACCTAATGATTGGTTCTCATAACCAATCCCGGGACATCTCCGAGGGTCTTTCTCCCTCGGCCAATTGATCAGCTCAAAAACCGATCCCAAAGATGTCCGACACCCTCGAGGGTCTTTCTCCCTCGACCAATTGATTAGCTCAAGAGCCAATCCCAATGGGTGTCCTCAAGGGCCTCTTACCCTCGCTAATAAATCTGGACTATCGGGAGAGTACCCGAAGTCTGGCTCTAAACTGGAAGGAACTGGTGTACTCACGAACATTAGCCCGGGGGAGCTCTCCGAACCGGCGACTAACGCGTGTGCGCACACACCGCATGCTGCTGCAACCGGCGTAAATGTGGGGGCCTAAGTACAAACTATGCGGGTCAGGTACGCATGCCTAAGACTCGGAAGCGGTGTCATCGAACACGATGAGTGCGAGGCCCTCGACACTCATCTGTGCGCACTGTACCACCACCGACTGAAGCTAAGAACCGGCCAAGGCAGGCTTGCACCGTTGGCAGGGTTCCGCTCTAGCAGGCTACAAACTAGGCTTATGCCAATGAGGTAGCTAATTCTCATTGGCTGCCGGGGGGAAGCAATGTACGTTATGCTTCTCTCTACTCCCGACCGGTGGGGACAAGGTACGTTATGTCCGCTCTCAGCCTCTGGATGATGACAAACCCTACTACACTAGCTAAGAGTACATAGTAAACGATTCCTGGCTAACATACACAATAATCATCAATCATACATAACCTAGCATGGAACTACGAACTTAAAGCAGGAATCTCAAGCATGCTGGAAGAACAATCCTAGCATGGCACTAACATGTACAAAGCGGCAAACATGCTAGCAAGAATGCAATCACAAGCTGTCCTATCCACTAATCATGTTCATAGAAGTAAACATGGATATAAGGCACAATCAATAAAGCATCGCAGGGTCCACACAACCACGGTAAGAAATCCTTACCTGGAAACAAGTGAAAAATAGCTATCACGAATCAAATAAGACCCTCGAGCTTTAAAAAGAACCCAAGCAACCTAGGCATAATAAAAGCATCCTAAATAAATATACAACAGCCAGCAGCTTAAAATCTAAAAGGGAAAAGGCTCGGGAATTACCAACCGAGAAGACACGGGCTCTCGCGCAAAGAAGGGCGAGTTTGGGCGCTGCAGTGCAGCGAGAGGACGCTGGCGCTGGCGCGCGCGACACACTGGCGTCTCGGCGGCGGGCGCAGCGCGGCGGGCGATCGAAATTTCTTGAGGCGCGCGGGCGAGCGTCCGGTCTGCTGGGTGTGCTTTCGGTCGCGGTCTGTGTGCTGGCGCGATGGGAAGCGTTGGCGCTAGCGTGAGCGACGTCGTGGTGCGAGCGTCTGGTGGTTGGCGAGGCAAGGGGCTGAGCGGCTCAGGGCGGTTGATTCGTGTGCGCAGATGGTGGGTTGTCTTGGCCTGGTGTGGTGCGGCTGGGTGGCTCGGTTAGGGTGCTTGGCTCGATTTTTTTTTCTGTGCTTGGCCTTAGAATCATTATGGCTTTGTCATTAAAATGAAGAAGAAAACTTTTTTTTTCTTCTCTCAATCCATTTTTTGTACGTGAATTTTGTATTAGCCATATATGAAAAATTACAAAAGAATCATTATGGCTTTTGTCATAAAAATGAAGAGGAAAACTTTTTTCTTTCTTCTCTCGATCCATTTTTTGTACAAGAATTTTGCATTAGCCAGACATGAAAAATTACAAAAGAATCATTTCAAACACTTAACATGTTTTTTATGCGATATATTTTATTTGTGCATGTGACTTTTATTGACAATGCATATATTAGAAATTTAATATATATATATATATATATTATTTTTATTATTTGGTAATTTTGATGATTAAAATGTTCAAAACTATAAATTTATTAAATAATAAATCAAATGAAATCAAGTTTAAAATAATATTATTATATTAAATATATTTATTTATTTTTTAAAAAGTATAAAAATATATCACTTCTCTCCCCCATTAAACACGAATTTATTATCACTTCCATTTTAATTTATTTTTACCAAACAATTAATTTACTCTCACTTCTCTTCCTTTTCCCTTCATTTTCTTTTCTTTCCTTTCCTTTCCCTTCCCTTCCCACCTTAGTTAAACATACCTTAGTGTTTGACCTTTTTTATTAATAAAAAAAATGTTTCAAAATTGCAGGATATTAACTTTAAAAGAATGACATTCAAACATCCACGGATTTTCATCTAATTTTCTAACTATTTTCTCCTCTCAAGGTAGTTTTGAAAAGTTTATGAAAAATGAAAAGTAATGTTGCCACTTTTAAAAAAATGATCAATGGAGAGAAATTTGTTTAGTTCATGAATGAACAGGCAAGTTCTACTCGACCCATTTTAACCCTAATTTTTATTGTTGTTTTTATACATTATTTTATTTATATAAATTAATTGTGTAGCATTCATGATACCATACAGGTGTTAAGTAGGGCTTGTGTGCTCATCCATGTGTAATAAAAAATTTCTCATCTCAATCCATACGGAAAACAGAAATCAACAATATTAGCATACAATTGTCACATAAATCACTGTTCGCATATATATATATATATATATATATATATATATATATATATAAAAATAATTTTGGGAATTTTACATGTATATTAAAAAAAAAGTAAAATAATTTCATGTATAGCAAAATTCCCAAATTTATTCATTTGTAGCACAAAAATGATTGAAGTTTATCAATTTGCATTGTTCAATCACTCAAAATCGATTGAAGTCTATCAGTTGAACTGATAGAAGTCTAAAGTCTATTAATTGAATTTAGAAGTCTATTAGTTGAACTTGATAAAAGTAAGTCTATCAATTCAACTGATAGAAGTTTAAAGTCTATCAATCCAACTGATAGAAGTCTAATAATGTTAGAATAGAAATTTTGAGCAAAATGTGTTATGAATGAAATTATTTTTAAAACTGTGCTATAATTGTAACGAAGTGCAAAAAATATTCTATAAACTAACACAAATTCTCTAAAATTTAATACCTTTCTTTATCTTATAAACATATGAGATAAGTCGATCAAAATTTCTTAATGCGGCTATCAAGTTTGTTGTGATCATCATCAGGGACGCCACTAATGAACTTCCATTTTCAAGATTACTATCATTATGATCCCCTTGTTGGGTTTCAACCAAGCTCCATGCTTAAGAATCTATCTTCACCAAAAAAAACCATTAATCTCTTTACCAGACAAGAACATAGGATCATCAGCAGCAGCATAAATACAAGGAAATTGATCAAAGGAATTATGATTTTCATCACTTGAATTAGCTCCAAACACACAGGAATCGAAAGAACTAAACCAAGCAGCGGGAATCTGAGGAATTTACATTGAACCCTCCAAAAGAATCCATCCAAAATTATTGGAAAGATTAAATGTCTAATTTACATTGAAAACTCCATCTCCCAACGGTCTTATTGGTAAAGACTTGAGATCTTAAAATTATACTTCTTTAGAAATCTTAGATTCAAAATTTGCAAGTAAAATTGATTGTAAATTAAGTTTAGGCTTTGTGATGGCCAATCAACTACTTTCAAATATTTAATGGGGTTAACTATTAAAATAAATGATTTTTGTATCCGTAAATAGTTCTAGTTTCCCAATATATATATATATAAAAGATTAACTTTTATCAATAAATTCATGATCATAAAAATTAAAGTCAAGATAAGGAGATCAATTTATACGATATATGAGTTATTCACACTTGTAAATCTGTTTGAGATGAAATCCTGTTTTTTAAATAACGTAATTAAGAACTAGGCTTGGATTTTTCTAAATTAATATTTACCAATCATTGCTCTTTTTTCTTTTTCTTATTTTTTTCACCAAAACAAATAACACTTCATTAACCAAATCTGAGGCAACTACCTCGAGTACAACCTAGAGAAAAATGTTTTTTAAGCAATGGAACGGCCTGAAGAAGAAACCACCATCGCGAGCTAAAGAGGCCATTGACAAATATTAGAGAGGGAAAACTTCATCTTGAAACCCACAACCCACTCTGAAGGAGATATCCTTCCCAAATCTGAGGTAGAAACCTACCTACCAATCTAAAGTTCAAAACTACCGATCATTGCTCATTAAGTGGATATACTCTGAATTCTAAATATGAGTGATTAAAGGTACGATCGAATTGGCCGAGTTCATGCAAGTATAGACTTAAAAATATTAAAATTGGCGACATGAAGTACTAATAATCAAATACTGCTTAATGCAAAAAAAAAAAAAAAAAAATTAATTACTCCTTAATTAATCACGTTTTAGAAAATATAATACTAAAAAACTTAAGATATAGATATTAAAGCAGGGATGAGGTTTGTATTAATTAAGGGGCGTAACTCGAGCAACCTAGACTACTGAACCTTTTTTTTTTGTGAGAATTCTAGACTACTGAACCTAAACTATAAAAATTGAGTTGAATATTATAATTTTCTTTTAAGTTAGATTAAGTTGAGTTATCTTGTCTGGTATTAATCCATTTCAACTCCACGGTCATGAGTTCGAGTCCGAAAATTGATATTTGACTCTCATATTATTATAGAGTAATTGTGTCATGTATGTAAAGTTTGTTGGTCCTCTTCCTCCATTTTGTATTAAAAAAAAATATTAAGTTGAATTATAATTTTATAATTTCTTTAGATTTGATCGATTCTACGTGACAAATTTTTATTTGGTTCAATCCAATCAACCTCCACTAAGAATAGCATCTTGTTAGAGACTATGCCATAACAATATGAGTATATCAAATATGGGTTTACTATTATGTAATTTTGACTTTTTTAACTCGGAAATATTCGGCTAGATTAAGTTGGGTCGCTCTAGTATATAAAAATGGATAGGTTTGACGATTATTTTTATTTTTATTTTTAGAAGGATACATTTGATGAATTAACCGACCTATAAATTTGAGTTTGAGCCAAAAAAAATCTCTTTAATCTAACTCAACTACGACCATGGACTCTTCTAATATTAATGTTAGATGGAAAAGTTGAAAATGATAAGATCGTGAAGTTTTTTTTATTTTAATAATTGGTTTTAATTCTTTTGGAATATTTAGAATGAATGAATGGGATATTTAATAAGATGATGAATATTAGTTTATACAGCTGAGATGTCGGCTACGTCGTGGGGTTGAATTTGAATTTATGACTTTTTAGTCTATAAATGTATACTGATTTTGTTGATTTGCTATTATTATTTGCTATCTTATGTGTCGATTAAATTCTATTGCTTATGCTTACTTTGCAAGTCTTCATAAAATCTCTTGTTTTTGTATTATCCAATTTTTGTCTCCACCGTGACCTCGCAATTGTTAGGATCTCACAATTATCTCACATCAATATAAAAGAGATATGAGTTAGTTTTACTCGAAAGAGTCCAACATCATAAAAATATGTTCTTAGTGGAACCCCATATTCTTTCTTTTTTTTTAGTACATATTGGGGGAATAAATATCGAAAATCGAACTTGTGATATTGGTGTTGAACTGGTTCACAACCAATGTCACTAACCCATTCGATGGTTTTTGGAACTTCATATTCTCTAATAACAATAAATTGGAAGTTAGTTTTACTCAAAGAGATTTAATAATAACAAATAATGACACACTAGGAACATATTTTTATGATACAATGTGAAAATATTTTTAAATTTTTTAAAAAAGTGATTTTTTAAGCAAAAAAAAAAATCTAATGAATCTATGCCAAAAAGACTAATTTTGAAATATATATACTAAAGTTAAACTAGATCTCAAACTTAAACAGAAAAAATTTGTAGTATTCATTTCCATTTATCACTTATATTATCACAGATTAAATCATGTTTTGAAATTTAAAAAGATGATTTTAATTGTTCGTAAAAAAAAAGTTTGTAATCAAAGTGGGCTTAATTTGTCGCATAATTAGAACATTGTTTTGGTTGTTGCTTAATTTGCACCTGAAAATTGCACCGCCCATAGCACGAATTCGTCATCCAAACGGATCCCAACCAAAAACACAATATTTCAGCTAATAAAATCTTTTAAAAAAAACCCCATGAGTTGTTTTTTTGTGTAGGGACACGTGTCGGATTTTGTGAGAGGGTGTCGAATTATGTGGAGCCATAAAGTGGAGGAAATGTAACGTTTGTCAGTGTGTAGTTAGGTTTGGCTTTTGTGGCGTTTGAAGAGCTGCTATAATGGAAGAAATTATTGAACACATCCTATTTTTATTTTCTCTTCTTTTCTTTTTTTTGGAAAAGACTTTAGGGGTGTTCGGCTGCATGTGAGATAAGATAAGATATTGATAGCAGAAAATCTTGTTTGGGGTGAGATGAGATGATAGAAAAACCTTGTTTTGAACGTAAGGAGATGAGATAACAGAAAAATCTTGTTTGAGGTGGAAGGAAAAGAGATGAGATGTTAAGATATATATATATTTTTAATTGTTTTTCTATTTTTTTTAACAATAAAATTTTTCTTTTTCTTTTTTTTAAAAATAATTATTCTCAAATATTTAGCTATTAATATAATAAGTATGTAAATATAACTACTATCATAAATAAAATGTAAGTAATATAAATTTAATATTAAGCACTCTTAATCATATTAATGTTTTTATTAAAAAAAACATAGTTTCATATTCATAGTTACTGAAGATCAAAGTTGTTAATAAAATACACTAATTAATATATAATAATAAATTAAATATATTTATCTTATTAGTCATTGATAATTCTAAGAACCATAGACACCCCTAAAAATTTTTATTTATTATTTTTTTGTAGTTAAAAGAGAACTCGAGTTGATAATAATTATTACATGAAAGTAATAAAATATCCCTCAAATTTTGGATTTTTTTTATTAGGTAGAATAGATCTCAATCCCTATGACTCATACAAGTCTTGAAAATTATAGTTGTTTTTTGTATATACAATCAAGATTCTCAAAATTATTTAAATTAATTTATCCTTTAAAAAAAATATTCACTCTTACTATTATTTCAAAGTGCAACGCTTGTAAGAGACCGACCCGAATGGGGCACTAAATGGGCCTTTACCCCAATGCATGCATTCAAAGTAAAAGTCATTTAAACAGACATGATTTCGGATTCCAATTAAAACAAAACATTCAAAATAACCCCTTTAAAAACTAGATAATTTCCCTGGAACCTGTCCCTGTTTCCAAGCACCTGTTCCAAGATAAATACATTTCCAAAGTTTACTCTGATCAGAGATTTACTAAAAACCATTCAAAACCTGTTCAGATACAAAATGCTGAAATCTATAAAACATTTACAAAACATCCTAGGGCTCCGTGCCCGGTGACATGCATTCAGGGGAAACAAAACATAAAGAGTCATAATACAAAATCCAGAGTTGGAATACTAGGCCCCATGATCACAGCTCCTCCTTCAGCCATCCTGTCTCTCGCACTTAACTTGTTACTCGTGGAAAAACCACAGTGAAGGGTGAGTAACGAATTACTCGGTAAGAATCCCCAACCGGTACAATACGATATACATGGTCATCTCGATGAGCGTATGCAAGCTATGAATATAAACACGAGAATAAAGCACATAGCTTAGCCCACACTTGGGCCTCGGATGCCAATTTAAGGTCTTAGTCGGAATAATATCACCACACGTCCAATATATAAGTCGCCATATACGAGAAACAAGTCCGGCCACGGCACATCTCATCGTCGACGAAAGGTACACCGCCCAAGATCCCGAGGAGCTCTCCGGTCGCGCATGTTGTAATGAGCGTAAGCATGCACGCGTGCTGCTGCTGCGCACCACCATGAAGTGTCGGGTCAGAGGCAAGCGCCCATGTCCGATCACCACGCCTAACTAAATCTTTGGATCGGTGTCGCGACATAGGGGGTGAGAGACACGGACACGTAAACTATGTCACCTGAACCACCGCACTTGGGGCCAAGGCGGTCGTGGTAGGCTTACACCAGAAGCCGTCCTGCCTTAACAGTGGCAATCGGGGCTACGGCCGAACACGCCGAGGACGTGCCGACCGCCGAGGACGAGGCAATCCCAAGTCATCATCCCGACGGTTGGGGCATTTAACGATCGCCACCCTCACCCAAGATTGCGGGGCCTACCGCTTGGGTTAGTTAATCCTCACGGGGTCCGGGGGCGGAATGACTTGCTCGGACGTCCCCGCCATGGATGCAAGGTACTTTATGCATCGGGCCGGATGATGCTATCTACCCGCAACTCTAACTCGCCTAGCAATCAAAGCAAACAATTCCATAAAATCCAAAAGCGTGCTCAATCGAATACAACGAGCCTAGCATGATACTACGAAGCAAGGAGCAGATACGAGCATGCTAGAAAGGAACAACCTAGCATGGATTAACATGAGAATTAAATCAGGAAAATCATGCTAATCGGGAATTCATAATAGAATACCTAGCTACACATGTCAATAAACACAAACAAGCAGTCAATCAGCAATCGCATAATATATCGCAGGGTCCACACAACTCCGGTAAGAAATCCTTACCTTGGCCGGGGACGATTTGCCACGAAATCCTAAGTGGCGAACAAAACCGAACTAGCTATCGTGAACCTATCAATCACAACAAAAATCACACAATAGGCCTAAATATAATAAAATAAACGAGGCTCAGCTCGGGAGCAACTCACGGCGCGGCATTTAACGCATTTAACGCAGGGGCAACAGAATGAGGCTAGCTAGGCAAGGCGCGGACGGGCTGGCGCGAGCCGCGCGCTGACGAACAGCAGGCGTTAGCGTGCTCGGCTACGGTGGCGGCGAGGCAAAGCTGCTGCGCGAGCTCGGAGACAGGAGCTCTGTTTCTGCGCGAGAACAGGGGCGAAGGGGAAACTCGAATTCGAGCGATCCAGGGGATTCGACGAGCGATTCTTTGATGGCGAACTCCCCTACACTAGCTGCACAAAACCCATACCTCAAATTACCTCGACTTTGCGGAAATGGCGAAGTTCGAAACAGGAGAAAAGCTCGAATTTTGGAAGAGAAGAAGAAGAGAAGATGTACCTACTGCTCGGGGGAGATCGACTTCGAATTTGGGAGAGGAACTCGGTCGAAAATGGAGCTGGAGGGAGGAAAAATAGCGAAGGAAAACGTTGTCGGTCGGAGGAGAATTTCAAGAAGGAAGAAGAAGAAATGGGGAAGCTTCGGGCGAGCTCTGCCTTTATACCAACACTCAGCACAAACCGGCGTATATACAAGATCGCGCATTTAGAAGCACAAGAGCGCTCAGTGGCTCGATTGGCAGCGCCCTCTGCCTAGCACGCGACACGTCCTTGGCTCGAATCTCACTCGACGCGCTATTTAATTCCCTATTTATTTTTACCTTTTCCCAAGCCCAATTGTCTTCACCAAAATTCCCGATCCTATTCAAATCGACTCATAATTTTTCCGGCAATTTACAATTTCATAACCGGCCCTGTCGGCCCGACCCAAAATTACCAAAATGCCCCTGTGCCTCCCGGGAAGACCGGGATGAAATTTCCGGGCCGTTACAATATTCCCCCCTTATAAGACTTTCATCCTCGAAAGTCACTTAAGATTGGAGCGACTCCGGATCTTTGCAATCTCATCTCATCCTCCCGCTCCCAAGTGGCTTCCTCGAACTCGACTCCTCCACCAACCTTTACCAACCGGATTTCACGATCACGCACTGTCTTTGTCTCAAAAGCAAGAATCCCCACTGGCTTCTCTTCGAAGCTCAAATCCTCATTCAGCTGCAAAGGCTCAAAATCAACAATGTGCGACGGGTGCGGCACGTACTGCCTCAACATCGAAACATGAAAAACACTGTGCACTGCCAAAAATGACAGAGGCAAGGCTAATCGATAAGCAACCTTGCCGATCCTCTCCAGAATCTCAAACGGACCAACAAAACGGGGACTCAGCTTTCCACGTTTGCCAAACCTCAAAACACCTCGCATCGGTGCGACCTTTAGGAGTACATGTCGACCAACCTCAAACTCTAAATCCCGACGCCGGACATCGGCGTAACTCTTCTGTCTACTCTGAGCTGTCAACATACGAGCTCTAATCTTCTGCACGGCACCATTAGTCAACTGCAGAAACTCGGGACCCAAACCTGCCTGTCACCAACCTCTTCCCAGAACACAGGAGATCGGCAACGCTTACCATACAAAGCCTCGAATAGAGCCATCTGTATCGTCGACTGATAACTGTTGTTATATGCAAACTCCATCAAATACAGGTACTAGTCCCAACTGCCCGGGAAATCTAACACACAAGCCCTCGAATCACGGTCAGACACAATCCTCACAGGCACACCGTGATAGCGAACAATCTGTTCCAAAAACAACTACGCCCACTGTTCCACGGTATAAGTGTCTCTACCGGGAATGAAGTGTGCGCTCTTAGTCAATCGATCGACTATTACCCAAATCTGAGAGAACTTTCTCGGAGTCCTCGGCAAACCAGAAATAAAGTCCATGGAGATCTCTTCCCATTTCCACTGAGGCACACTCGGTGTTTTGCAACAAATTGGCCGGGTCTGCTGGGTGCCTTCACTTGGCGACAAGTGAGACATCGATTGACAAACTCCGCAACATCTCTTTTCATACCCATCCACCAGAATGTCTGCTTAAGATCCTGATACATCTTGGTACCCCCGGGGTGCCAAGCAAACGGAGAACTGTGGGCCTCTGAGAGCAACTCTGTTCGCAATCCCGCAACATCCGGAACACACAACCGGCCTCTGTACGTCAGCCCACTGTCTGGTGAATACACAAAGTCAAAATCTCCATCAGCACTAACTCTGTCACCCAATTTCTTGAGTGCGGGGTCACTCAGCTAACTATCAATAATCCGCTGTCTAATCGATGGCTGGACTGTCAACTGAGCCACTCTGGCAGTAACCTCACCCAACAACACAGCAATCTCAGCCCGCTCGAACTCTCTCCGAAATCTGGGCTGGGAACTCAACAACACCGCGGAGTGCGACGTCTTCCTACTCCAAGCATCAGCCACAACATTGGCTTTACCCGGATGGTACAAAATCTCGCAGTCATAATCCTTCACCAACTCTAACCATCTCCTCTGCCTCTTATTGAATTCCTTCTGAGTAAACAGATACTTGAGGCTCTGGTGATCGGAAAACATCTGAATCCGCCCACTATACAGGTAATGCCTCCAAATCTTCAGTGCAAACACCACTCCTACCAACTCCATATCATGAGTCGGATTGTTCTGCTCATATGGCTTCAGTTGACGGGAAGCATAAGCAATGACCTTCCCATGCTGCATCAACACACAACCCAACCCGAACTTGGAAGCATCGGCTGTAAACCACGAAACCACTGTCCCCTCCGGGATCGCCAACACCCAGTCTTTGAAGTCAAACTGCGCTTGGGCCTGGCAAAGCTCTCATCACACCTACCGTCCCAAACAAACTTGACACCCTTCCTCGTCAGACGAGTGAGGGGCGAGGCTATGGCGGAAAAGTCCTTAACAAACCGACAGTAGTAACCTGCCAAACCTAGAAAGAAAGCAGCTCCTACGAGCAAACCACCAAGAAAAGAGAGCTCCACTTTACACTCACTGTCTTGCTCCACTAAAGCAACAATCAAAATCTCACGGGGTAGCAACAGGGGTCCACCACATTTAATTTTTTGTCTAAATGTAACTTTTTTATAATAAACAACATAAAAGTAGTATAACAACATTTAATTTTCTTTCCATTTTAAGAAAGTTACCGTTAGACACATCCTCAAATAATAATATAATAATGGATACCTTTGTTTTCCTTTTCTATTTTGCTTTTACCTTGACTTTTTATAATACAAAAAATCTCAAATGTCAAACATACAAGGCTCCACATGTCGCTCTTGGATTGGCCAATTTTTGCTACTTCATCACGTCGGGATTTACCATTCAAAATCTTTTAGGTCATAACTTTTCATCTTAACTTTGATTTGAGTAATTCAAAATGCGTTTGAATTATTATTTCAAGCTCTACAAAATGTATACTTCAAAGCACTATATTTGTTGGTAAATAAATTTCAAGTTTGTTATCATCAAAACATTAATCAATTAATTAGTTAAAATTAATTAATTTGAGATGGCCAAAAGCCAACACTTGCATCTCTACATGATGCTCAACAAACTCGCCGGCTCTCTCAACATGCGAGCCTAGCCCTACTCTAGGGCTTACCAAAAGAAGAGTGTTCATTTTTACCAAACAAGCGAGGAAACCACCAACGGATCCGGTCAGTAGAGAACACCGCTTGTTGCACCCTTACCCACGTGGTTCCGCCATCTTGGCTGCAAACAACAACACTTTAAAGAAGCACAAAGATGCCTCATCAACCTCCTCGAGGCTACCAACTTTGCAACCACTCTCTGGGCATCCAAATAATCTAACAAGGCTCAAGATCAGCTCTTGAGCTACCAAGGCTAGTCCACACGGGGACCTGCTCCACCAACATCCAATTCAGCACAACCACAGCTAATTCCTCTCTTAGAGTGGCATTCCAAGGCAAAGCACCTCCACCCTCTCACTAGGGGAAAACCATCAACTGGGCCACAGTTGGCCTATGGGAGTCCAATCTCTACCTCCCTCTGGAACGATGTCCCAGGGCATCCGAACCTACATGGATACCACAACAAGCCACAACATACATCACACACTGCGGGAAGTTGGCATGATGGCGCTCTAAACCCAAACCAATAACGAGTCAGAACTTGCTCGTCTCCGCTCCACAACACTACACAAGGCATACACTAGATGACAGGTATTGTAAATTCTTAACCCTTTTTCTTACAACAAAAAGCAAACTTAGGCGTACCTGATGACTGTCGGAGTGCTAGTGATCATGGGAAAACGACCTACAACAAAAGGTCAATCTACAAAATTTATGACTCTGAGCTTTGATACCAACTGTAAGGGACCGACCCGAATGGGGCACTAAATGGGCCCTTACCCCAATGCATGCATTCAAAGTAAAGGACATTTAAACAGACATGATTTCGGATTCCAATTAAAACAAAACATTCAAAATAACCCCTTTAAAAACTAGATAATTTCCCTGGAACCTGTCCCTGTTTCCAAGCACCTGTTCCAAGATAAATACATTTCCAAAGTTTACTCTGATCACAGATTTACTAAAAACCATTCAAAACCTTTTCAGATACAAAATGTTGGAATCCATAAAACATTTACAAAACATCCTAGGGCTCCGTGCCCGGCTACATGCATTCAGGGGAAACAAAACATAAAGAGTCATAATACAAAAATCAGAGTTGGAAGACTGGGCCCCATGATCACAGCTCCTCCTTCAGCCATCCTGTCTCACAACTTGGTTACCTGTGGAAAAACCACGCAGATGGGTGAGTAACGAATTACTCAGTAAGAATCCCCAACCGGGGTACAATACGATATACATGGTCATCTCGATGAGCGTATGCAAGCTATGAATATAAACACAGAATAGAGCACATAGCTTAGCCCACACTTGGGCCTCGGATGCCAATTTAAGGTCTTAGTCCGGAATAATATCACCACACGATCCAATATATAAGTCGCCATATACGAGAAACAAAGTCCGGCCTCGGCGCATCTCATCGTCGACGAAAGGTACACTGGCTCAAGATCCCGAGGAGCTCTCGGTCGGCTATTGTAATGAGCGTAAGCATGCACCGCGTGCTACTGCAGACCATGGGGGTGTCGGGCCCAGAGGCAAAGCGCCATGTGTCCGATCACCACGCCTAACTAAATCTTTGGATCGGTGTCACCGACATAGGGTGTGAGACACGGACACGTAAACTATGTCGGCTGAACCACCGCACACGGGGCCAAGAAACGGTCGTGGTAGGCTTACACTAGGAAGCCGTCCTTGCCTTAACAGTGGCAATCGGGGCTACGGCCGAACACGCCGAGACGTGCCGATCGCCGGGACGAGGCAATGCCAAGTCATCATCCCGACGGTTGGGGCATTTAACGATCCGCCACCTCACCCAAGATTGCGGGGCCTACCGCTTGGGTTAGCTAATCCTCACGGGGTCCGGGGGCGGAATGACTTGCTCGACGTCCCCGCCATGGATGCAAGGTACTTTATGCATCGGGCTCGGATGATGCTATCTACCGCAACTCTAACCCGCCTAGCAATCGACAAACAATTCCATAAAATCCAAAACGTGCTCAATCGAATACAACGAGCCTAGCATGATACTACGAAGCAAGGAGCAGATACGAGCATGCTAGAAAGGAACAACCTAGCATGGATTAACATGAGAATTAAATCAGGAAAATCATGCTAATCGGGAATTCATAATAGAATACCTAGCTACACATGTCAATAAACACAAACAAGCAGTCAATCAGCAATCGCATAATATATCGCAGGGTCCACACAACTCCGATAAGAAATCCTTACCTTGGCCGGGGACGATTTGACACGAAATCCTAAGTGGCGAACGAAACCGAACTAGCTATCGCGAACCTATCAATCACAACAAAAATCACACAATAGGCCTAAATATAATAAAATAAACGAGGCTCAGCTCGGGAGCAACTCACGAGGTGCAACGAACGCACGAATGGGCCGATTGCACGAACGGGCAAAGCGGGGCTAGGTTGGCGTATTTGGGGCGCATGAGTGGGCGCGTGGCGCGAGTGGGAGAGCGCAGACGGCATTGGGGCTCGAGCTGCTGGACGGACGAAACGAGCATTGGCAATGCGGCTCATTGGCGCTGGCGAGGACGCGCGTCGCGTGACGCGAAGCGGCAAGATCGGGCGACGCGGCACGACTCGGCGAGCAGGGGCTCGGGCGACGCGATGCGGCTGGGCGCTGAGGCAAGCTTCTGCGCGCGCGAGCTCGGCGACATGAGCTCTGTTTCTGGGCGCGAACAGGGGCGAAGGGGAAACTCGAATTCGAGCGATCCAGGGGATTCGACGAGCGATTCTTTGATGGCGAACTCCCCTACACTAGCTGCACAAAACCCATACCTCAAATTACCTCGACTTTGCCGGAAATGGCGAAGCCCGAAACAGGGGAGAAAAGCTCGAATTTTGGAAGAGAAGAAGAAGAGAAGATGTACCTACTGCTCGGGGGAGATCGACTTCGAATTTGGGAGAGGAACTCGGTCGAAAATGGAGCTGGAGGGAGGAAAAATAGCGAAGGAAAACGTTGTCGGTCGGAGGAGAATTTCAAGAAGGAAGAAGAAGAAATGGGGAAGCTTCGGGCGAGCTCTGCCTTTATACCAACACTCAGCACAAACCGGCGTATATACAAGATCGCGCATTTAGAAGCACAAGAGCGCTCAGTGGCTCGATTGGCAGCGCCCTCTGCCTAGCACGCGACACGTCCTTGGCTCGAATCTCACTCGACGCGCTATTTAATTCCCTATTTATTTTTACCTTTTCCCAAGCCCAATTGTCTTCACCAAAATTCCCGATCCTATTCAAATCGACTCATAATTTTTCCGGCAATTTACAATTTCATAACCGGCCCTGTCGGCCCGACCCAAAATTACCAAAATGCCCCTGTGCCTCCCGGGAAGACCGGGATGAAATTTCCGGGCCGTTACAATATTCCCCCCTTATAAGACTTTCATCCTCGAAAGTCACTTAAGATTGGAGCGACTCCGGATCATCGCAATCTCATCTCATCCTCCCGCTCCCAAGTGGCTTCCTCTGAACTCTGACTCCTCCACTGAACCTTTACCAACCGGATTTCACGATTACGCACTGTCTTTGTCTCAAAAGCAAGAATCCCCACTGGCTTCTCTTCGAAGCTCAAATCCTCATTCAGCTGCAAAGGCTCAAAATCAACAATGTGCGGCGGACGGTGCGGCGCGTCGCCTCAACATCGAAACATGAAAAACACTGTGCACTGCCAAAAATGACAGAGGCAAGGCTAATCGATAAGCAACCTTGCCGATCCTCTCCAGAATCTCAAACGGACCAACAAAACGGGGACTCAGCTTTCCACGTTTGCCAAACCTCAAAACACCTCGCATCGGTGCGACCTTTAGGAGTACATGTCGACCAACCTCAAACTCTAAATCCCGACACGGACATCGGCGTAACTCTTCTCATCTACTACTCGAGTTTGTCAACATACGAGCTCTAATCTTCTGCACGGCACCATTAGTCAACTGCAGAAACTCGGGACCCAAACCTGCCTGTCACCAACCTCTTCCCAGAACACAGGAGATCGGCAACGCTTACCATACAAAGCCTCGAATAGAGCCATCTGTATCGTCGACTGATAACTGTTGTTATATGCAAACTCCATCAAATACAGGTACTAGTCCCAACTGCCCGGGAAATCTAACACACAAGCCCTCGAATCACGGTCAGACACAATCCTCACAGGCACACCGTGATAGCGAACAATCTGTTCCAAAAACAACTACGCCCACTGTTCCACGGTATAAGTGTCTCTACCGGGAATGAAGTGTGCGCTCTTAGTCAATCGATCGACTATTACCCAAATCTGAGAGAACTTTCTCGGAGTCCTCGGCAAACCAGAAATAAAGTCCATGGAGATCTCTTCCCATTTCCACTGAGGCACACTCAGCGGCTGCAACAAATTGGCTGGTCTCTGCCTGGGTGCCTTCACTTGCTGACAAGTGAGACATCGACTGACAAACTCCGCAACATCTCTTTTCATACCCATCCACCGTAATGTCTCGCTTAAGATCTCGATACATCTTGGTACCCAGGGTGCCAAGCAAACGGAGAATCTGTGGGCCTCTCGAGAGCAACTCGTTCGCAATCCCGCAACATCCGGAACACACAACCGGCCTCTGTACGTCAGCCCACTGTCTGGTGAATACACAAAGTCAAAATCTCCATCAGCACTAACTCTGTCACCCAATTTCTTGAGTGCGGGGTCACTCAGCTAACTATCAATAATCCGCTGTCTAATCGATGGTCGGATCATCCAATCGAGCCACTCTGGCGAGAACCTCACCCAACAACACAAGCAATCTCAGCCGCTCGAACTCTCTCGAAACTGGGTGGGAACTCAACAACATCGCGGAGTGCGACGTCTTCCTACTCCAAGCATCAGCCACAACATTGGCTTTACCCGGATGGTACAAAATCTCGCAGTCATAATCCTTCACCAACTCTAACCATCTCCTCTGCCTCTTATTGAATTCCTTCTGAGTAAACAGATACTTGAGGCTCTGGTGATCGGAAAACATCTGAATCCGCCCACTATACAGGTAATGCCTCCAAATCTTCAGTGCAAACACCACTCCTACCAACTCCATATCATGAGTCGGATTGTTCTGCTCATATGGCTTCAGTTGACGGGAAGCATAAGCAATGACCTTCCCATGCTGCATCAACACACAACCCAACCCGAACTTGGAAGCATCGCTGTAAACCACGAAACCACCTGTCCCCTCCGGATCGCCAACACCGGTCTTTGAAGTCAAATCGCGCTTGGGCCTCGGCAAAGCTCTCATCACACCTACCGTCCCAAACAAACTTGACACCCTTCCTCGTCAGACGAGTGAGGGGCGAGGCTATGGCGGAAAAGTCCTTAACAAACCGACAGTAGTAACCTGCCAAACCTAGAAAGAAAACAGCTCCTACGAGCAAACCACCGAAGAACAGAGAGCTCCACTTACACTCACTGTCTTGCTCCACTAAAGCAACAATCAAAATCTCACGGGGTAGCAACAGGGGTCCACCACATTTAATTTTTTGTCTAAATGTAACTTTTTTATAATAAACAACATAAAAGTAGTATAACAACATTTAATTTTCTTTCCATTTTAAGAAAGTTACCGTTAGACACATCCTCAAATAATAATATAATAATGGATACCTTTGTTTTCCTTTTCTATTTTGCTTTTACCTTGACTTTTTATAATACAAAAAAATCTCAAATGTCAAACATACAAGGCTCCACATGTCGCTCTTGGATTGGCCAATTTTTGCTACTTCATCACGTCGGGATTTACCATTCAAAATCTTTTAGGTCATAACTTTTTCATCTTAACTTTGATTTGAGTAATTCAAAATGCGTTTGAATTATTATTTCAAGCTCTACAAAATGTATACTTCAAAGCACTATATTTGTTGGTAAATAAATTTCAAGTTTGTTATCATCAAAACATTAATCAATTAATTAGTTAAAATTAATTAATTTGAGATGGCCAAAAAGCCAACACTTGCATCTCTACATGATGCTCAACAAACTCTGGCCGGCTCTCTCAACATGCAGCAGCTAGCCCTACTCTAGGGCTTACCAAAAGAAGAGTGTTCATTTTTACCAAACAACTGAGGAAACCACCAACGGATCCAAATCAGAGAGAACATCGCTTGTCGCACCCTTACCCACTGTGGTTCCGCCATCGGGCTGCAAACAACAACACTTTAAAGAAGCACAAAGATGCCTCATCAACCTCCTCGAGGCTACCAACTTTGCAACCACTCTCTGGGCATCCAAATAATCTAACAAGGCTCAAGATCAGCTCTTGAGCTACCAAGGCTAGTCCACACGGGGACCTGCTCCACCAACATCCAATTCAGCACAACCACAGCTAATTCCTCTCTTAGAGTGGCATTCCAAGGCAAAGCACCTCCACCCTCTCACTAGGGGAAAACCATCAACTGGGCCACAGTTGGCCTATGGGAGTCCAATCTCTACCTCCCTCTGGAACGATGTCCCAGGGCATCCGAACCTACATGGATACCACAACAAGCCACAACATACATCACACACTGCGGGAAGTTGGCATGATGGCGCTCTAAACCCAAACCAATAACGAGTCAGAACTTGCTCGTCTCCGCTCCACAACACTACACAAGGCATACACTAGATGACAGGTATTGTAAATTCTTAACCCTTTTTCTTACAACAAAAAGCAAACTTAGGCGTACCTGATGACTGTCGGAGTGCTAGTGATCATGGGAAAACGACCTACAAAAAAAAGGTCAATCTACAAAATTTATGACTCGAGCTTTGATACCAATCTGTAAGAGGACCGACCCGAATGGGGCACTAAATGGGCCCTTACCCCAATGCATGCATTCAAAGTAAAGGACATTTAAACAGACATGATTTGGATTCCAATTAAAACAAAACATTCAAAATAACCCCTTTAAAAACTAGATAATTTCCTCGAACTCGCCCCCTGTTTCCAAGCACCTGTTCCAAGATAAATACATTTCCAAAGTTTACTCTGATCACAGATTTACTAAAAACCATTCAAAACCTTTTCAGATACAAAATGTTGGAATCCATAAAACATTTACAAAACATCCTAGGGCTCCGTGCCCGGCTACATGCATTCAGGGGAAACAAAACATAAAGAGTCATAATACAAAAATCGAGTTGGAAAGATGGGCCCCATGATCACAGCTCCTCCTCCTTCACCATCCTGTCTCACAACTTGGTTACACCGTGGAAAAACCACAGTAAGGGTGAGTAACGAATTACTCAGTAAGAATCCCCCAACCGGGTACAATACGATATACATGGTCATCTCGATGAGCGTATGCAAGCTATGAATATAAACACAGAATAGAGCACATAGCTTAGCCCACACTTGGGCCTCGGATGCCAATTTAAGGTCTTAGTCCGGAATAATATCACCACACAGTCCAATATATAAGTCGCCATATACGAGAAACAAGTCCCGGCCTCGGCTGCTCTCATCGTCGACGAAAGGTACACTCGCTCAAGATCGAGGAGCTCTCGGTCGGGCGCTGTAATGAGCGTAAGCATGCACCGCGTGCTACCGCGAACCATGGGGGTGTCGGGCCCAGAGGCAAGCCGCCCATGTCCATCCACCACGCCTAACTAAATCTTTGGATCGGTGTCACCGACATAGGGGTGTGAGACACGACACGTAAACTATGTCAGCCTGAACCACCGCACCTGGGGCCAAGAAACGGTCGTGGTAGGCTTACACTAGGAAGCCGTCCTTGCCTTAACAGGTGGCAATCAGGGGCTACGGCCGAACACGCTGAGGACGTGCCGACTGCCGGGGACGAGGCAATGCCAAGTCATCATCCCGACGGTTGGGGCATTTAACGATCGCCACCTCACCCAAGATTGCAGGGCCTACCGCTTGGGTTAGCTAATCCCTCACGGGGTCCAGGGACGGAATGACTTGCTCGACGTCCCTGCCATGGATGCAAGGTACTTTATGCATCAGGCTCGGATGATGCTATCTACCTGCAACTCTAACCTGCCCTAGCAATCAGCAAACAATTCCATAAAATCCAAAACGTGCTCAATCAGAATACAACGAGCCTAGCATGATACTACGAAGCAAGGAACAGATACGAGCATGCTAGAAAGGAACAACCTAGCATGGATTAACATGAGAATTAAATCAGGAAAATCATGCTAATCGGGAATTCATAATAGAATACCTAGCTACACATGTCAATAAACACAAACAAGCAGTCAATCAGCAATCGCATAATATATCGCAGGGTCCACACAACTCCGATAAGAAATCCTTACCTTGGCCGGGGACGATTTGACACGAAATCCTAAGTGGCGAACGAAACCGAACTAGCTATCGCGAACCTATCAATCACAACAAAAATCACACAATAGGCCTAAATATAATAAAATAAACGAGGCTCAGCTCGGGAGCAACTCACGAGGTGCAACGAACGCACGAATGGGCCGATTGCACGAACGGGGCAGCAACGGGGCTAGCTGGGCGCGCTGGGGCGCATGAGTGGGCGCGTGGGCGAGCTGGAGCGCAGACGGGCGCTGGGGCTCGAGCTGCGCGCGGACGAACAGAGCATTGGCAATGCGGCTCGGCTGGGCGCTGGCGAGGACGCGCGTCTTGTGTGACGCGCGAAGCAGATCGGGCGACGGCACGACGGCGGCGAGGGGCTCGGGCGACGCGATGCGGCTGGGGCGCCGAGGCAAGCTTCATGCGTGCGAGCTCGGCGACATGAGCTCGCTTTCGGCGCGCGCGAGCAGGCGAAGGGGAAACTCGAATTCGAGCGATCCAAGGGGATTCGACGAGCGATTCTTTGATGGCGAACTCCCCTACACTAGCTGCACAAAACCCATACCTCAAATTACCTCGACTTGGCCGGAAATGGCGAAGCCCGAAACAGGGGAGAAAAGCTCGAATTTTGGAAGAGAAGAAGAAGAGAAGATGTACTGTTTGCTCGGGAGATCGACTTCGAATTTGGGAGAGGAACTCGGTCGAAAATGGAGCTGGAGGGAGGAAAAATCGCGAAGGAAAACGTTGTCGGTCGGAGGAGAATTTCGCGAAGGAAGAAGAAGAAATGGGGAAGCTTCAGGCGAGCTCTGCCTTTATACCAACACTCAGCACCAACCGGCGTATATACAAGATCGCGCGTTTAGAAGCACAAGAGCGCTCAGTGGCTCGATTGGCAGCGCCCTCTGCCTAGCACGCGACACGTCCTTGGCTTGAATCTCACTCGACGCTATTATGAAATTTCCTGGCCGTTACACCGCTGAATACAAGAGTATTAAATTTGAATCTCATTTTTTTAACAAACAAAATAAGTTTAATATTTTTAAGTTTATTGAAAATAAGTTCATACTTTTAAATCTATTGTAAACTACGAATAAAAATTCAATGTGTATAATTATTTAAATTTAACTTTTATTTTAATAATAAATTAATATATTTATTGTTAATATTAAAAATAAACACATAACTTTTAATTATTAATTTTTAAATATGATATTTATAGTCTATCTCTAAACAATTGAAATTCTATAACTTTTTTTGTTATTAAAGACGATTAAAAAATGAATAAAAATATGAAAATTTAACGTCATATATTAAGAGATAATATATATCTATTTATTTTTATTTTTAAAATTCAAATATATTTAAATAAACATTTGATATAATAATAGTATAATTATTATAACTATATATTGATATATTAAAATAATAATATTATAATAAAAAAAATATCAAACATAAAATAATAAAATAAGTAAATATATATATATATATATATATATATATATATATATATAAAAAGGATGAAAAAATTTTAAATTAAAAAAAAAAATAGGAGAAAGAAGATGAGATGAGGTGAAGTGAATAACACCGTGGGACAAACAAGATGTTGAGCTTCAACACCTCACCTCATCTCACCTCCTCTTAAAACAAACACCCCCTATAATGAAATCAATAGTTCTAAGTACTTGGAAATTGTAAAATATTTTGATTTTTTGTTTTTTTTTGTTGGGAATGAAATAATTATGGAGGGGGAGAGGATTTAAACTCATAAAGTCTTGGAGGTTTTAAATGACTAGCAAAAATGATTAAAATAAATAATATTATCAATAGTACTTTTTTGAAAATATTTCATATAAAGCAAAACAAATTGGGTACCTCTTGTAAAATGACCAAAAAGCCCTTCTATCAATTGATTGTCTTCAATCAATTTTAGGCGATAGTCTTAAATCAATTTTCAGTTGATAGTTTTCAATCAGTTTCAGCTGATAATCCAAATTAATTCATTTGGGCATAAAAACGAAACAATATGCTTAAAATGATCGAAAATCCCACTTTAATCAGTTTGTTAATGATTAGCTCTATCAGTTTGCTAATGATTGACTCTATGAGTTTTATGATGATTGAATCTATCAGTTTTTTAGTGATTGAATCAGTACGTAATACCCCAAAAATATATTGTAACCACAACTCCACACATATGGGGAACCTGACCAACTGAGTTCTAAAATTAAGACTATAACATTTAAGCCACCTTGGAGAACCCTAATAAATATCAATAAGTGTCGTCACCACGACCTGCCATCATGCAAAAGAAATCATATAAAGAAATGGTAAGTATAAAAATACCTAGTAAGTAGCTTCTTGACAGAGCGAACCTAACTCTCATCTTTACTACTAGAATAACTACAACTATTGAAAATTGAATTCTCAATTCAAAATACAACACACCGCCTCACCATACTAAAGTCAGGTCTAACCTTCTGTCAGTAACACCCACACTCCAACTGCTAGTGTAAGACGATCATAAACATTACTCCAACTTCACCTCCTACAAGATCAAGCTTTCAGCTCATGTATACCATCTTGACAAACACTATAAAATTTCACCTAATATAACCTTGAGGGGTTACCCTTGAAACAATAACTCAAGTCCAAGAAAGTAATCCTTACATTAAAATGATTGAGAACAATCTCGTGGACAAACGTTCACACTCTAACGAGTGATTCCAGGTCATCATGAAGCTAAAGTAGCTACCTTCACTCAAATAATCCTAATACCGACGAGGGACAACTTCAAAGTCACATATACTAAGAAGGCATAGTCACGTTTCCAAACTATCATGCTTCTTGAAAGATATCTTGTAAGTGGGGCCTTTTGCATGTATATTACAAAATAACTAAAATATTTCATGAATAGTATAATATGAAAATATTTGCACTCATAGAAAAAAAAAATGGAAACGAGTCTATTAAAAAGACCAAAAGGCCCATAACGTGATCCAACCGCTTTAAACCATCTACTCAAATTAGACTTCTTTTAATTTTAAGCGTTGAGCTTTCCTCTTTCTTTATCAATAGTAAATTGATAGACTTTCATCATTAGAGATTGATAAATTCTATTAATAAGAGCTAATAGAATCAATTACTGATAAATAAACATTTTGAAAAGTAACTAAAACTTTTGAATGAGAAGTTGATTCAATCAATAGTAAATTGATAGATTTCCATCACTAGAGAATGATATATTATATCAATAGAAGCTGATAGAAGCAATTGCTGATAAATATACATTTTGAAAAGTAACTAAAATCTTTGAATGAGAAGTTGATTCAATAAATAGTAAATTGAAAGATGGAAAAAAATGATAGATACTATCAAAATCGTTGATAAAAAATGGTAGAATAGAGATTTTTTAAAACAATAAACAGATTTTGCTATAAACAAATTATTTTTAAAAAGTTGCTATAATTGTAAACTGGGTAAAAAAAGTTATTATACTGTGCAAATTCTCAAATATAAAATATAATTATAATAGTTTCTAATTTGACGATTATTGAATAATTTGTTTATAATGAGATCAATCTCTTCATCTATACGTAAAAATTTATCTCACAAGTAATTTGTTTATATTTTTTCTATCAAGAAGTAGCCGTAGATTCAAATTTCTCAACTCACTCCGTCCAAATTTATAACAGTTAGGGTGCGTTTGAGGCACCAGTTTGGTTATTATAGACGGAAGGTTATGATAAACGGTGGGTTATTATAAATGGTGTTTGAGGGGCAAATTATTATAATAGGAATTATGATAAACTGTGTTTGGGGAGTTGATTATGTGTAACAAAAAGTAATATATGTATGATGTACATATACGGACACGTAAATTTAGATAAACGAGCACGCAAGTTTAGGTAACCACAGTTTATAATAAATGGTGGGACAAACATTGATTGGATTATTATAATCAACTCGACCGTTTGGGGCCAAACACACCCTTACTAATAATTTAGTTTATAATCCCAAACTCTTTGAGAGCTGCCTGGTTTCGCTTTCATACACTTCATTTCAGACTTTATTTAATTTAATCATATAATAAAGAGATCGTACAATTGTATATTTTTTGTTCAAAAAAAACATTGTATATTTTTGGATAATCATCGCACTAAAATATGGTTGAGCTGATCCAAAAAGTTCCCACTGTGATGTGGTTGAGCTGTAATTAGCTTATCTCTTTCTTTCCTTTTTTTTTTTTTTGTAATTTGATTTTTTTTTTAAAGTTTTATGAGAATAATGATTATTTGTATTTGGTAAAATGAATTATTACGAAAAAAATAAACAATGGTTTTTTTTTTTATTATTATGTTTTTTTCTTGATGACTCGTTAATGGAATTTGTCCTATATGTTTATTTCTTTATAAAAAAGATAGATATTAAATTTAAAATGGATGATAGCAGTATATGCTCTTTAGCTCTATCTTAGCCATTGGAGTTGAAGCCTATCTTTCCCAGCTTCAAACATTTGACCAAACGACACTTTTGCAAAAGATCACGAAGATCAAATCAATAAACTGAAATAAAGGTTGAAAAGAAATTTCCGTCAATAGTAAAACCTCAATATTTTTAAAATGATGATAGAATGAAGAATAATTAAATTTGAGGCCGATTATAGATAGATTGTGGGAAGTTATACTACCTGAGTTCTTATGAAATAATTATAAATGTAGTCAAATTCTAAAGTGTTGTATCTATAATTATCAATACGTTTTAATAGTGTATTAAAAATACTCATTAATCTCAATATTATAAGAAAATATCTGACAATATTCATTAATATCAATTATTATATTTTTTTTAAAAAAAAAACTAAAGTAACCATATTTGAAATTATTTTTTCAATTTAACTAGTCTCGTAAATTTTTTCAAATGCATTTCATATTCAATTTGAAATAAAATGGACAAATTTTAAATAATAAGACTATATGTTCTTATGACAATACAATATAGCCCAAGTCTTCCTTAGGTGTAACCCAAAGACTTAGAATTTGGACCAAAATTGGATATTTGAATTCGCCCCTAACTGCTTACATTCTCATAAAATGCATTATTTACTTGTCTTACCTATTTTAAGCGTGAAGTTTAAAATACAAGTCTTTTTAGTATGTTTATTTTTACTAGAACTATATTTTGAGAGGTTACAAAACATAAGATTGCTTCAATGCTCAACTTTGAAACTGTAATAGGTGAAATACTCATCATTAATTAGCCCTAGATAAGTTAAGTGTAACTTGGGTTAATTAGAGGGTTAGATTTGTCTTATCATGAGAGATGTGTAGGAGCACATATATAAGCTCCATTTGGGGGTTTTTGTTCATTTGAGAGTGAGAACTAAACCTAGACCTATAGAGAGCCCTTGTACATTGATTCAATGGCATTATGATGGTGGATCGATCAAGCTCAATCGATCCATAACAGTGGAGTAGGGACGTTCCCGAACCACTATAGATCTGGTGTTGTTTCTTCTCCATCCTTCTCTTTTCTATTTGTTTGAATCTATATTTGTGCATTTGTTCTTGGATTAGCTTAGATTTGGATTTTGCACAACATTTTGGTATCAGAGCTTGTATGCTTTTATTTTTTGTCACTGCTGTGTTTATTAGTTGATGAGAATCGATTAGAGTTTCTGCACATTGTGAAATTTGTTTCGGTTGATTTTGATTGTTTCTGAGCTTGAAATTGGTGGCCGATTTGAAGAAAACTTGATAAATCGAAGCATTGTGAATATGATTGATTTCTGAAATCAGCTCCGTGACTATGTATCATCTAATCGACTGCAATTTGACTTATACTTGGCTGAAATTGTGTCTAAAACGTCGATCTCTTGTTCGATTGAGTCTTGAGATCTGATTGTCGGCGTTTTTTTATTAACAATACTTGTTTGATTCGATCGTTTCTATGTTACAATTCACCGTCGATTGAATTTCTACTCTTCTGGCTGTCGATTTAGCTTGTTTTTCATCTGTTTGGCGATGGAGTTGAATTGAAGAATTGGTGAATCTCCATTAAAATCGTTCACATAAGATCAAAACCGGTGATTACTGCAATTTTGTTTCCGATTTTGCAATTTATTATTGTCAATTTTGGATAGTGAAGATTTGGTGAGATTTTCATAGTGAAATCGGTGGCGAAATTGAATTAATCGGTTGCCAATTATTTGAGATTTCAGCTACTGAGGTAATTGAAATTGAAATTGGAATTGGAATTGGAATTGTAATTGAAATTACAATTTATGTGCAGCGGTGAGGTTTGGCATTTTGTGAATTTTGAAATCAATTATGTCAGAAGCTTAGCATTTATGAAGTCAATTTGAAATTGACTTTGTGAAATCAATTGAATTGTGCCACATTTTGGTATAAATGTGCAATTGGACAATAAGGTAAATTTTGACTTACTTGAATTAATGCTGCACTTGGTGAATTTCAACTTTAGATTTGCATTGTTCCTTCAGAGTTAGAGAAATTGACAGTGATTTGGAGTAAAATTAGAGTATATCATTGTTGTTCAGTCTTGATTTCTCATATGAATATGTTAATTTCTACTCAACATTTTGTTGATATGTTTTGAATTAAGCTGATGCTTGAAATTAATTCTGCATTGGTTTTCATTTGATGATTATTGCCACTGGTCCAAATGAACATACCGCTTCTATAAAGTTTCATTGCAAATCTTTTGAGATTACAAGTTGACTATTCATTAGAAACTGCTGATTTTGAAGATTTTTAGATTTTGAGGCTGATTTTGAGATATTGATTGAGAATTTTGATTCTAAGACTGATTTTGAGATAAGCTGCTTTGAGATACTTGATTGGGTAATTCGAATTGTTGAGCTATTGTTTTCTGTGTTGAGGCTCGCATCCTTTGAATAAACTGCTTTCTCGAGTTGTGATCATTTTGCAGGCATGGCAACTAAATTTGTGATTGACAAGTTTGATGGGAAAGGTGATTTCAGTTTGTGGAAGAGGAAAATGAAAGCCTTACTTGTGCAACAGAAGGTTGCAAAAGCCTTGGACAACCCTCCTAAATGGGCAGCTAGCATGACAGAAGAAGAAAAAGTTGAGGCATGCGAGATTGCAAATAGTACCATCATTTTGCATTTGGCCGATAATGTCTTAAGAAGACTTGGCGAGATTGACGATGTGGCCATTCTGTGGGCCAAGTTAGATGAATTCTACATGTCAAAGTCACTGTCTAACAAGATATATCTGAAGGAGTTGTTGTTTGGGTTCAGAATGGATCCGTCCAAAGGCTTAGAGGAAAACATAGACAAGTTCAACAAAATTTGTGCAGATTTAGCAAATACTGGGGAGAAGCTTGATTCTGAGAATCAGGCAGTGATTCTTCTCAACTCATTACCTGACAAGTTCAAGGAGCTAAAATCAGTAATAAAGTACGGCAGTGAGAAATTGACCCTTGACAAAGTTCTTGACTCGCTTCGTTCAAGGGATTTAGAGATGAAAATAGAGAAGAAGGATTCTGAGGCTCTTTATATGAAAGGCAAGTCGGTCAAACTTGCCAAAGCCCAAAGTAGTAAGTCAGGGAAAACCAGCTCGAAATCTGATAAGAAAAAGAAAAAGCCGAACGAGCAAAAAATGCGTTTTACCTGTAATTACTGCAAGGCAGAGGGACACATCATGTATAGTTGTCCTGTTTTGAAGAGGATGGGAATGCTCCCTGTCAGGAAGCCCAAAGCAGATGCCCATGTCCTCGATGGTTATGATTCAGCCGAGGTGCTTATGGCTGGAGATTCTGATGACCGTTATGAGAGTCAATGGATTATGGGCTCGGGTTGCACCTTCCATATATCCCCTTATAGGCACCATTTTGAAAATCTGACAGAGATTGAGACAGGCAAAGTAACTCTGGGAAATATTCAGCAGTGCGAGGTTAAGGGCATCGGTTCAGTACGGTTCAGTATGGATGACGGGTCGGTCAAAGTACTTTCTGATGTTCGGTACGTACCAGGCCTGAGACGTAACCTCATATCCTTAAGGACTTTTGATGCTGCTGGTTATGAGTACAAATCTCGCCATGACTTGTTGATGATCTGTAAAAACAACAAAGTCAAATTGACTAGTAAGCTTGTGAAGGGACTGTATGTTCTTCAAGGTCGAGCTATCCAGGGTGAGGTCCATGTTGTCTCAGAGTTCAATTTGAAGGCTTCGAAGTTGTGGCATTACAGAATGGCTCATATCAGTCATAGAGGACTAGATTGCTTATGTAAGCAAGGACTTTTGGGAAAGATGAAGATATCAGCAATAGAAAACTGTGAACATTGCATCCTAGGCAAGTCAACAAGGCTAAGTTTTCGAGCTTCGCAGTATAAATCAGAGGGGATATTAGATTATATCCACTCAGATTTGTGGGGACCAGCTCGGGTCCAGACACATGGTGGAGCCCGGTACTTCCTTTCTTTGATTGATGACCACTCGAGAAAGTTGTGGGTTTTCATGCTGAAAACCAAAGATGAAACTTTTCAGAAGTTCAAGGAGTGGAAGATTATGGTTGAAAATCAGTCAGGAAAGCAAGTGAAAACCCTGAGAACAGATAATGGGTTAGAATTCCTTAATCAGTACTTTGATGATTTGTGTAAGCAGTCAAGGATTAAGAGATTTCTAACAGTTCCTGGCACTCCTCAGCAAAACGGTCTTGCAGAGAGGTTCAATAGGACCATTTTAGAAAAAGTGCGATGTATGTTGTCTTTTGCTGGTTTGCCAAAAGTTTTCTGGGGTGAGGCAGTTAATACAGCTGCTTACATCATCAACAGAAGTCCATCGACTGCTTTGAACTTTAAAACTCCTCAAGAAGTTTGGACAGGTTCTCCACCAAACCTAGATCATCTGAGAGTGTTTGGTTGTGCAGCTTATGCACATACCAAGCAAGACAAGCTGGATTCTCGGGCTAAGAAGTGTATCTTCATTGGGTATCCTTCAGGTGTGAAAGGATACAAACTCTGGTCCCTTGAATCAGGAGATAGAAGATGTTTTGTGAGCAGAGATGTAAAGTTCAATTAAGAGTTGTTCCCATGGAAAGAGACTTCTAGTGGTGAAGTTTCAGACAACTCAGAAATTGCTAAGCAGATGACATATGAGATTGAGTTGCTTGGCAGTGATTCTAGAACTGATTTGACATCATCCTCTGCTTCTACTTCAAGAGATTCTTCTGTAGAGCCATTTGTGCATATCAATGATATTGCACATTCTGATCCCGTAATTGTTGCTCCTGAGCTAGAGGATGTTTCTGCTAGTTCAGAGAGTGATGTTCAGCCAGTTGCCCCGATTGTGAATGCTGACATTCAGTCATACCAGTTGGCTAGAGATAGACAAAGAAGGGTAATTCGGCCTCCATCGAGATTTGATGAAGCGCAGTTTGTAGGTTTTGCTCTGTACTGCTATGATGAGGAGAGCATTTATGAACCGAACACCTACAAACAGGCTTTAAATTCAAAGCATTCAGTGGAATGGATGGAAGCAATGGATAGGGAAATGGCTTCTTTGATGAAGAATCAGACTTGGGTTTTGGTGGATCGTCTAGAGAACAGTAAGATCATTGACTGCAAATGGTTGTTTAAGGTGAAACCGGGTATTAAAGGTTTTGCTCAGCCTCGGTTCAAGGCAAGATTAGTTGCCAAAGGTTACACACAAGAAGAGGGGATAGATTATACTGAAGTTTTTTCTCCAGTAGTCAGACATTCCTCTATTAGAGCTTTGTTAGGTATGGCAGTTCAATTCAACCTTGAATTGGAACAGATGGATGTGACCACGACGTTCTTGCATGGAACTTTGGATGAGGATATCTATATGAAACAACCACCTGGGTATGAATTAGATGGTCAGTTTGGCAAGGTTTGTCATCTGAAGAGATCCATCTATGGCCTTAAGCAGTCATCAAGGCAGTGGAATAAGTGTTTTGACTCTTTCATATCAGAGAATGGATTTGCTAAGAATTCTTTAGACTCTTGTGTATACAGAAAGTATGTTAGTGCAAGTTGCTTCATCCTGCTTTTGTTGTATGTGGATGACATTCTGATTGCATCTAGCAGTGTTGCAGAGATTAAGAGGGTAAATAATCTATTGAACAGCAAATTCGAGATGAAAGATTTGGGAGATGCTAAGAAGATTTTGGGAATGGAGTTAGTCAGAGACAGAGATAATCATTGTTTGAGTATCAGTCAACCTGACTATTTGGCTGGCATTCTGAAGCGCTTTCATATGGAGAGTTGCAAGTCGGTGAAGACTCCATTTGCTCAGCATTGCAAATTATCATCTAGTCAATCTCCATCTTCTGAAGAAGATATTGAAGATATGAAGGTAGTGCCTTATTCTAATCTTTTTGGGAGTATTATGTATGCTATGATTTCTTGTAGGCCGAATTTGGGACACTCGATGAGTGTTGTGAGCAGGTACATGAGTAATCCTGGTAAGCCCCACTGGGAAGCAGCTAAGTGGATATTGAGGTATATTAAAGGCTCGATCATGAAGGGTCTTTTATATACAAAATCGATTGTTCGAAGAATCCATATTGTGAGTTATGTTGATTCGGATTATGTCTTTGACGCAACAGCGTAGATCGCCATCTGTTATGTTTTCATGTTGTTCGACAATGTGATAAGTTGGAAGTCTAGCTTGCAGACAGTTGTTGCTTTGTCTTCGACGGAGGCAGAATATATTGCTTTGACAGATGTTGTCAAGGAGTCGTTTTGGCTCAAAGGTTTGATTTCTGAAATGCTGGATATAGACTGTTTGATTGCTTTGCATTGTGACAGTCAGAGTGCATTGGCGTTGTCCAAGAATCCTACATTTCACAATCGGACCAAGCATATTGATGTTAGATTCCACTTTGTTCGAGATGATGTTGTTGAGAACAAGTTGTCATTGCTGAAGGTGAACACGGTTCACAATCCTGCAGATATTCTGACTAAGGCCTTGTCTTCTGAGATATTTGAGTATCTCTGTGAGTTGCTCGGTATGGGCAATTTCTAAGCCAAGAGAGTTTGGCATTCTAAGCCAAGATAGTTTGGCATTTCGTTTTGTTCTGTTATGTTCTGAGCTGCTTTGCTTTGAGTAGCATTCTGAACCAGGTGAGTCTGGCTATTCTGTTTTGATTGTTCAGTTTTGAACATGTTTCTGATCCAGGTGTGTCTGGAGCTTCTGATGATCTCGAGATCAATTCTGTTCGCCATGTTTGTTATGATATGTACTTCAAGAGGGTATTTTGTAATAGGTGAAATACTCATCATTAATTAGCCCTAGATGAGTTAAGTGTAACTTGGGTTAATTAGAGGGTTAGATTAGTCTAATCATGAGAGATGTGTAGGAGCACATATATAAGCTCCATTTGGGGGTTTTTGTTCATTTGAGAGTGAGAACTAAACCTAGACCTATAGAGAGCCCTTGTACATTGATTCAATGGCATTATGATGGTGGATCGATCAAGCTCAATCGATCCATAACAGTGGAGTAGGGACGTTCCCGAACCACTATAGATCTGGTGTTGTCTCTTCTCCATCCTTCTCTTTTCTATTTGTTTGAATCTATATTTGTGCATTTGTTCTTGGATTAGCTTAGATCTGGATTTTGCACAACAGAAACTCTTATGGTGCAGTCCCTCAAAATAAATATATAAATTATTACACAAATAACTAAATTTCATATCTTCGTGATGATCCATCTCCTTTACATATAGTTACATTTCATTCATGTACTCCTCTGAAACCAGGGCATTATATACCCACTAATTTTTCGTCTTTGTTTTTCCTTGAATCATATCATTATGAAATTTTCACTCTTATATACACCATTTGGCACATTATTTGGAATTTGAGATTGACGCCTAGCAATTACTGACATTTCTCCTCCATTTTTTGTGACCTAATTACATGACTTACTGATTTTACATTTTATTTTTGTTGTCACTCTTGTGCTTCATTAAAAAATATAGTTTCAAGTGAAACACTTTAACTTTGAAATTTCAACGATTGAACGATTGAAAAGAAATGTACACTTTATTGATAATTTATCTTAATCATATCTTGTAAATCTTTAAAATCCCTCTCCGTTTGACTAATACATGATATTACTCATGCTTGTTGAGCCCATTAAAACACACTTAAATGTTGGTATTGAAATTGAAATCTTACATTACGAAAATAAATAAATAAAGAATTTAGATATATAAATAAAAGACATCTCCATTAATATATATGAAGTCTTTTAGTTAATAACTAAAAATAGAGATATGAAAACTTACTAGTAAAAAACTTTGAAAAAAAAGACTAACAAATCATCATAACTAAGTGGATGAAGTCAAAGACTAATTTAAAGATGAATAAATATTGGATTGATTCAACCATCAAGAAGTGAAGAGCCAACCAGAAAAGCAATAAATCAAGAGTTGTTCAAGATTATCACACTCCACCTTTCGTGTGCGTGTGCCTTTAATCTGATTTTTCGGTTATAAATAATGCCGTATTAATATTTTGGCTCCACCAACTTTCTTAACACATTTACACTGAACATTATCGAATATATTTTTGTTGGAGTTTCACGTCAATTTAAAACCAATTGCGTGTAAAATTCTAAGTCTTTGTAAAATTGGTTACAGAAAATCAGAAAAAATATAATATAATAAAATAAATCCCACGTGTTGCTCAATAAAAATTCAGGCTGCTAGAAGAAAATAACATGCTAATTGAACAAATAACTAATTACACACGTGGCTGCAGCAATCGGATTGCATCCAGACACCTTTCATTTAAACTATTTCTCGTGCTTTTATTTCGTCTAATTCACATTAGCCGATGTGGGTCTCAGGTGGCTTTTTATTTATTTTTATTTTTAATGACAAATACTTCTTTAGCGAGGCCACTTTTAGGTGGGATTTGTTTGACATATTTAAGTAGTTTTTAAGTTAATGAGTTATATTGAAGAATTAAAATTAAAAATTGCGTCAAAAATTCGTTTGAATGTAGTTTTTGTGGAGAGAAGTTATAGTCAAAACTTTGTTTGAATATAAATTTAAAATGAGTAATTATTTTTAGTAGTTAAAAAAGAAATGATTAAAAATAAGTGGTTAAAAATAAGTTATTTTGATTGAGTTTAGAGGAATAGTTAAAAATGAGTTGTTAGAAATGATTAAGTAGTTAAAAATGAATGGTTAGAAATTAAAGTTATTTTCAAAAGTAAAATTGAGGAGGAGTTGGTAAAAACTCGTTTGGATGTAGGTTTTCGAGGAGGAATTAATTAATCATAATCCTAATTCCTAGCTAAAAACGTCAAACAAACAACCCCTTAGTGTATACCCGATATCATTTGATACTATAATTTTTTTTTCTTTTAATATTATTTAGACAAAAATTTTGTGCCACCAAGTAGTACTATATATATAAAAAAAAAAAAAAAAAAAAAAAAAAAAAAGTTTTTTGTGAATTTTAAAGAGAGCAATACTTAGTTAAGTGTGAGTATGAATATACTTACCTACCTTTAAAACTACATATTTTTACTTTTTTGCATTTCTCTCTCCACTCTAACATCTCTTTCCATCAATCAAAGCCAATTTTTTTTTTAAAGTAAAAAATATGTGGTTCTAAGGTGGGTAAGTATTGCTATTTTAAAGAGGATTTATATTGAACATTTAGGGTTCGTTTACTTTTTGGTAATCTGGATAACCAGAATCCATGGATACCCGAAATAGTAGATGTCCGGCATTCTTAAATAGTCATATTTGTTTTATATGAATAATTTCATGGGTATTTGAGAAACTGTTATGAAAATGTCTTAATCCCGTCCTAACTTAATTTACACAATAATTTATATAATTAAAATTTATATAGCATATATTTTTTTATTAATTTAAATATTATATTTTAAAATAAATTTATTTAATAAAAAAACTAAAATAAATTCATTAGTTGAATAAACAATAAAATTCACTAAAAAAGTAAACAATTATATTTGAAAAATATAAATAAAATTAATTGTTAATAGTTAGTTGTTAATACATGCATAATAATCATATATTAAAAAAGAACATATTATTTTATTTTAAGCTACAAACTACTCACAAAATATGGAGAAAAAAATTTGATATAAATTAATAAAATATGTATAAAAAAAGGTAAAAATGTCATTCGAAATGTCTATGCATGAGAATCCTAAAAACCCATGTTGTAGAAGAACATTCAAATGTCTCTCAGATGGGGATGTCTGGGATATTTATGATTACTTTAAATAAACGTGGTAATCGTGATGACCATCTCATGGAAATCATGGATTACCACGAAGTGAACGGCCTCTTACCAACAACACTTTAAAAAATCACATCCAAATGAGTTATCATGACTACTCAAAATAATTCATTCTTTACTAACTACTCAAAATAATATCTCATTTCTAAACATCTATTTATAACTATTAAAAATAACTTCTCATTTCAAATCATTTATTTTTAATCATTCATTTCTAACTTCTCAAAATAACTCATTTTTAATATTTTATTTTTAATTATTTAAAACAAATTATCATTCTAAATTTATCAAATAAATTATTGTTTATAATTTTTCTACGAAAATCACATCTTAACAAATGTTTTCTTACAATTATTCCATAAAAATTTTCATAAAAAAAATTATTACAAAAATGTTAAATTTTTAATTAATCAAAATAACTTTTAAAACTAACTATTCGGCGAAAAGGTCATTCAAATGCCTCTATAAAGGTCTTGACTTTTTATTTACAAAGAGAAGCATTTCTCTCTCTCTCTCTCTTTTTGTTTTTGTGTGTGTGTTTTTTTTTTAATTATCAGTGGTATAAAAATAAAAATAAAACAAGCTCACTGAGGTTTGTGTGAAAAAACTGATGATGTGTTTATTATATGTTGGGGATAAGAATGGAGTGATGATGAGTAGGCAGTGACAGCCTCACTTCCAAATCTTTATAAGCTGGGTCCCTTCCAGCTACGTCATCATCAACCCATCCTACTTGGAATTTTCTATTTTATTTTTCACAGCTCTTAGATTAATTCCACAGAGGCTGCTCATTTCTTCCGATTTTTTTATAGTCGAAAGTTACGACACGACGTTTTAGCTTCACGAACTTCTCCCCCCCTTTAACAACGACAGATCGAAATCATCCTCATTCAACGTCTCCGTGCTATGGCTACTACTGTGAAGAAAAGTCTCCAGTTGAAATTACGCTAATACCCATACACAAATGGAACTGCAATGAATTCAGAGTAGGGTAATCTGGGTACAACAAAAGTTTGAAAAATAAAATAAAAATGATCTTTCTACTCCTTGAATTTGGAACCTAGTGTCAATTTGGTCTCTAAATTTTAAAATTGAACATATTTATCTTGACATTTTAGTAAAATTTACTTTTCCTTAGCTTTTATAATTATTTTATTTTTAAAATTAAAGTAATCTTTCGTTAATATATATATATATAGAAAATTTAATTAGTTTAATTATAATTTAATAACATTACTTTCAGTTAATTTTTCTTATTCTTTTAGTTAGCTTTTATAATTATTTTATTTTTAAAATTAAAGTAATTTTTCATTAATATATAGAAATGATCATTCTTATAACATTATATTCGGTTAATTTTTTTTTATTAGAATGGTTTAAAGTAGATATTATGAATAAAAATGTTAAATTTTAAAATAAGGAATTTTGCATGACAAAATATTTTCACCTATAATACAAAATCAAAACTAATTTATTTGTAGCATAAAATTTAAATGAAGTTCTATCACCATAAAATTTAAAGTTATATTACATTCATTGTGTCAGTAATAGAAAATCATGTGCTATAAATAAACTATTTTAAAAAATGTGTTATAAATATAATATAAGAGGTAGAATGTGATTGATAAATTCTGTATGTAGCAAACTAAATGGAAATTCAAATTTATGACTAAAAAAAATGGTACTTTTTTGAAAAAAAGAGAAAGAAGGGATTTTCTGGGAACGTGAGTGTTTTACCAAATGGCAGTGTTTTGAGGGAAGTCAAATTGTGGAGGTTTCTTTAAAAGGCCCAAAATTATTCCAGGAAAAGGTCTCCGGTCAATTACGGCATAAACCCAGTGGAGAATTCTTATTTTAATTTTATGACTGTGCCTGTGACAACGGATAATATCATCAATAAAAATAAAGAAAAAGAAAAATTAGAAAAACTCAACGAATTAGAATATAAAGTTTAATTTGGGTAAAAATTAGAGCAAATGTTGAAAGAAAGGCAGATAACCCCATGAGTCATGGACTCATGGGTGGCTTTTGGCGGTCGTAATTTCCCACTTAATGAAGCAAACGCTAACCCACCGTCTCACTCTGACTTGTTTAAAATAAATTAGTTTTATTAAGAAGCAAGAATATGTATATTGGCGGCGTGGGTTTGGATTTCATATTTTAGTTTAAATTCATTGAATTTGTGAAAGCAGCCTTGTATGACGTCTTACAATTAATCGAGGGTCAGTAGCGCAATTTTTTTTTTTTTTTGTATTAATCTATTTAAATTTCATGGTTACGAGTTTGAATCCGAAAATTGGTATTTAGCTCTCTTATTATTTAAGAATAGTTATACCCTCTATGTAGGATTTGTAAAAAAAAATGATGTTTACTTTGTTCTTGACTATTTTCAAAAGGTCTCGTATCAATAGATTCGTCTTTCTTTATAAACTTATGATCTACCCTTTATTTAATTAATGCAGGATTACTATCACTTTATTTGTATGCCTCTAATATGAATCTTTTTAATAAAATTATTCTCTTTCTCTACTCGTAAAGTGGGGAGTCCAACAACAATATAAAAAAAATATGAGTTATTCCATTCATTACCTATTGGTTTTGAGATGGATGTCTTCATTATCTAATATAGTAAACCACGTAAATGTGTGTGTTTCTCTTACGTTATCATTACGGTTAGAGATGTCCATTTTTTCCACGGGGTCGGGGTCTCGTGGGGACCCGCCCCTATAGGAGCGGTGAATCCCCGAATAGGCAGTGAATGGAGGAGTGAGTCGGGATGAAAAATTCTCCGCGAGCTAAATGGGGATGCGGACGGGGAATGCATTCCCCATCCCCGTTTCTCCGTTCCGTTCATATTTATATATATATATATATATATATATATATATTAAATACATTTATATACATAAAGTAGTAAAAATAATTATTTCGATTAATATTTTCTTTAATTAATTATTTAATTAAAAATCAATAAACATTTGTTTTAATATTGAAAAAATTATCTAAGATTTAGTGAATTGAGTTAAAAGTCGAACAAATTTGAAAAAAGTTAAGAATAAAAAAAGAAAAGATGAAGAGTTAAATAGGGAATAATTCCTCGTGAGGAACTCGATCCTCGTGATTTTCCCGTTGTGAATCCCCGCCCCATTCCCCGCAAAATTTTACGGTGAATTTCGTGGGAATGGGGATTGAAATGAGTAGCGGGGATAGGGCCGGTAAAGTCATCTCTGTCTCTGCCTCGCCCCGTGGACATCTCTAATTACTGTTTTTTTTATAAAAAAAAAATTGTTGTACCATTTTCATAACATACCATGGAGTAATTGAAGTGATCAAAAGAATGATTAAATGAAATAAAAAAAAAAATGATTGAATGAGAATTATTAGTTGAGTTTAGAGTGTATGAATTGTATCCCAAGTGCAAGAATATTATGAAGAATAAAATAGTGAATGTGAGGGAATATAAAAAGATCAAAAGATAAATGATTGTGAGTAGAACAACCATAATATGATATGTGTATGAATCCACATGCTTATAATTAATAGGTTGCACGAGGTCTATTTTGGTTACCATTCTTTGATTGCAAACAAATTCTTATCAAAAGAGACAATAGTTTGATGGTTTCATTATTTGATAATAATTCACTTCAATACCATAATCACAAATTTGATCTTGAAAATTAATATTTAACTAAAATTTAGGGGTCATTTATCTTATTTGCATGTAATAGATGGTATTAAAATGCAGATGGATTCTATCTCTACATGAAAAGAAAGAAAAAGTAAAAAAGTAAGCAATAGCCAAATTTTGGAGGTGATACCTCTTTTAGCCCACTTAAAATCTGTCATTTATGAAAGAGAAATAATTCATAGATGAGGAGACGTTTTCACATTTGTAATGTGGATTTTGACTTGGAACGTGGAATAGTATTCTTCCAGTGGTGGGGTGTTTTTTATAAGTGTAAAACTCACTCACACACTTGCTTACAACCTTCCACTTTTTTTTTTGGGTGGTTATAGTTTGACCCAATTGGGTCCTCCTTCACAACCAAGAAAAGCTCAAACCAAAACGTGATGTCTTCAAATTTATATTCTTCCATTCTTCACCAAGTTTTTTTGTTTATTTGGCAATAACTTAAGCATCTCTCTTACATTCTCACCACTTGTCACGCAACTTCCCACAACTCTTTTCCAAGTTCCCCTCTTTATAAATAAATCCCCATCTAATCCCCTCTTTACTTCCATCACTCAAATATCAAATTCCCCAATTTCCCCAATTTCCCCAATCTCCTCAATGGCTCTTCAAGCACTCAATTCTCCCACCACCCCCTCGCCGGCGCTCCTCTACGACGACCCAACCCTCAATTCCACCGAGTCATGGTCCAAGCGCAAGCGAACCAAGCGTCCACGCGGGCTGGACGTCGCCCCAACCGAGGAAGAGTATTTGGCGCTATGTCTAATCATGCTCGCCCGCGGCGGCGCCACCCACTCTGAGACCCCGATTCCGGCTCACCCCATCTCCGTCGTTAAGCTTTCCTACAAGTGCTCTGTTTGCGACAAGGCCTTTTCGTCTTACCAAGCCTTGGGCGGACACAAGGCTTCCCATCGGAAATCCGCTACAGGGGAATTAGATCACTCCACTTCCTCCACCATCACCACCACCACCACTTCCGCCGCCGCTCTCGGCGGTGCTAAATCCCATGAGTGCTCGATTTGCCACAAGTCTTTTCCCTCCGGCCAGGCCTTGGGCGGTCACAAGCGCTGCCACTACGACGGCGGAATTGGTCATAAAAACAACAACCCCGCCGTGACTTCGTCGGAAGGAGTCGGGTCCACCCACAGCCACAGCCACAGCCACCGCGACTTTGACCTTAATCTCCCGGCGTTTCCGGAGCTTTCACCGGGATTCTTCTTCTCCGCCGGCGACGAGGAGGTTCAAAGTCCGTTGCCGTGGAAGAAGCCTCGCGTCTTAACGGTTCCCAAAGTTGAAATTTCTCAAAATTAATTTGTTTGGATTTGTGTGGTTGAGTAGGTGATTTGTTTGTGTAAATAGAAATGATAAGTTTGTTCTATTGTGTACCCTGTAAGCAGTTCATTCACATGATAAATTCAATTCATTATTTATTTTAGTAAAATTGTATTGAATAATGAATGATCCTTAATATTCACTATTATTACGCCGAGATGCCATTAGCTAAATCAGTGTCCATGTTTACAGATAATTTATTTTAAAATAAAATAAATGAATAAAAAAAGAGGAATGAAAATGGAAGGCACGCAAGGAATCGGGCATAATGAAGATGGGGGCGTTGCGTTGGCGTGAGATGATGCCACAGTGAGCTGAATCCGTTGGCTTTACTGTGCCAACGGTAACGCGAAAGCTCAGCCGTTGGATTTCATGGACTTTCAATGGCGGCGATTGGTCCTTGGATTTTTCCTGTTTTGTTAGGTGTCTACAAATGTGAAAAATAAAGCGCTGGAAAAGTCTGGTTTCGCCACGTACGAAAATAAAAAGGAAACCCAAAAGGAAGGAACCTATTTCGAAACAAATTTTATAATTTTTATTTATTTATTTTAGATACGACTTTTATGGGTTCTTCCCACAAGTAAAGGAAAGGAAAGATCTCATCTGTTGCAAAGTAATTCCAAGCAAAGCCACCGCGTACAGGATATTCCACACAAAAGGCAAGAAACTGGTAAACACCACTTCAATTAAATAAAAATAAAATTCCATTTTTTATTTTTAATATTGTGTGTTTAGATAGATGATATTTTAAGTAACTGCACACAAGAATTGCGTTGTATGTGTACGCGTAAACAAAAAAAAAAAAAAAAAAAAAAAAAAACCAGGTCATGGGGTGAAAGTTGAAGGTTTGAATGGCTACTCAGTTTCTACGACCGACTCGATTTGTGTTTACATGTACGTGAAATATAAAATAGGAAGAAAATAAAAAAAAAAGTCAACTACACAAAACCGAGTGAGTTTACTCTCTAATTGGAAATATCATATTTTAGATTTGTTTCTAACAAGTTTATGTTTATGTGGGGTGGCAGCTTCTAGAATATGTACTTTTCTATGTTTTCAAGAGTCTGTTCCGATTGGATGGAAAAAAGTAGAGTTGATAAAAATGAAAGGGTTAAAAGTCGTTGAATTAATTAATTTACTTATTTTCGGATTAATGTTAGCCCTAATTAAGGTAATTAATTACTAAAGATTGATATTAATTTAATGGTTGAGTGATTACAACTCATTTTGAGCCGAAAAAGCCGTTCACCTAATGGTTTCAATGTTTAATATAATTCATTTCAATTCTACATTCAAATATTTCGTCTTCAAAATTGATATTTGATTCTCATTTATTTTAGTACAATAACACCTTTTATGTAAGATTTGTAGCTTCACTCCCTCAATTTAAACTTTAAAAAACATATTATTTGGAGATTTGATGTCAATAATGATTGAGATAAATTAAGATTAATAGTAATTGAAATAATTAACTACTTATTTGCATATTAATTTTTTAGTTATAGTGGTGGTTTAAATGATAAGTTTAATGTGAAATTTAATACCGAATTTGATTGAAGTTTTAGTGGAGTTACGGGTGATTATTGAAAAAAATTCAAGAAATGTAATTGTTTATCATTCTTTCCCTCTTCCAAAAACAAATGCACACTAAAAGTTCAACAATAATTTTTAAAAACGTTTTTAATATGGTCAATTTAAAAAAAATTAATTCCAGTTATTAATATTATAAATACTTATTAATATGATATTATGATTTCAAAAGAATACAATATTATAAGAAATTATAATTAATATCTATATATATAATTGTTAAAAATTTTAAGCGACTATATTTATAATTATTTTATATTATCAACTAATCATAAAAGTGACCCTAAATTTTAAGCTAAGGTAGATGGACTATGAAATTACATCAATTAAAATGAAAAAAAAAACCTATCCAATTGAGATGATTTTTAAAAATTTATTTGATGTGATTTTGAATTATGACGTAGGAGTTGGTTTGAGGGACGGTGAGGATTTGGGTGGGGGCAAATGGGGTATTATAAAATGAGGTCGGCCAAGCAAGTGGAGAAACAAGACACTCAAGTGGGTATTATGGGATTGGACAGATGTGCCGCCGTCATCGCCGCCGCACCGGCCGGCCACACGGCGGAGGATATAAGGTAGTTGATGATATTGAATTCTCATTTTTCTTAATTGTGGAAATAGTTTGGGCAGGAATGGGATTTAATTATTTTAATATTTAGAATTTAAGGATTGAGATGTGAAGACAAATTTTCTTACCTGGTAAGTTGAAGAAGTCATTGTGAAGACTAAACTCCGAGACATTCGTACAACAGTTTTGTGACAACTATTCAATTGGAATACAAGAAATCCATATAATTAATGGTGAATGTATCGTACCAAATTTGATAGTAGTTTAATAAATTTTGTATACATATGACATGCTTGTAACTGCAAAGTTTTTTTAAAAAAAAAAAACCAGAAAAAAAAAAACATTTTCTCATAAAAATTATGCACTATGATATGGAAGCATAACTTTTTTTTTTTGAGAAAATAATTCATAAAATCAAGTAACCAAATACAAGCAATCATCCTCCACCAAGGAGCCAACAGCAGGGGGGAGACTCCCCCTCCAAAAATCATATCTCTCCTCCACACCAAGAGAGGAGACCTGCCAACAAAAGGACTTAGGAGTTTTCTGTTTGGCTAAAGAATCGGCCACCCTATTACATGACCTATTACAATGAGAGACACTCGAGATTCCTAACTTGGATATCAACTGTTTTATATCAACAATGATATTGCTAAATTCAGAAAAATCTGGGGAGACACCAGTAATGGAATTAATAACTTCTAACGCATCAGATTCCACCAGAATAGGGGGGAGCCAATGAATCTTGGCTCCAACAATGTGACTTAACCCATCCCGAATAGCCAGCCCCTCCAAGAACTTAACAGATAAGTTCTTCAACTTGGCCCGCCAACCAACAAGCATGGGACGCCCTTTCCAATCCCGCACAATCCAACCGATCCCTCCTTCCCCATCCTCAACAGACATAGAGGCATCCACATTCAGCTTCCAGCAACCATTAGGAGGAGGATTCCAACTTTCTTTCTTTACACTCCCAGCTTGGCAATTAGACTTGGGAAAACTTGTATGCAACACATAGTGCAAGTCAATAGCTTTATCAATCATACCCCTAAGATTATGAAACTCCACATAAATTTTATGATTAATGCCAAGATTTCTAAAATTCCATAAACTCCATATAATAATAATAGCTTTGAATAACTCATCCTTAGCAACTCTATGGGAAATGCCCTCCCAAAAATCGATTCCATTGTCCACCTTCCTGAAAAAAAGATCAAAGTCAGAAAACCACGAAAAAATATACTTCCAAGCCCGAATCGAGATTTTACAATCTTTAAGAATGTGAATATTTGTTTCTCTACCCTTACCACACAACAGACAACACACATTAATATCGATCCCTCTATTGTAAATATTGCATTTGGAGGGGATCGCATTCGACAACACAGACCATGCCCCTATCCTAACCTTAGGGGAAATGACAGGCTTCCAAAAACTATTCCAAACAGAGGCACTAGGTCTCAAATTTGAAGGGGATTCCATATCCTTATTATCCAAACTAATTGCGATATGATAGGCACTTTTGACCGAGAAAATCCCCTTAGCATTGTGATTCCAAATAATCTCATCTTTCCCTCCGGACGAAGCCAAAGGTGTATTGATAATTATAGATGCATCCTCTTTGCAAAAAATTCTCTCAATAAGATTAGCATTCCAACAATTGCTATTAATCATAAGATCACACACATACTTGTCTTTCCAATTCCTATTGACCCCATCAACATACGGATTCCCCTCCCGATTCAACCAAGGGTCGCTCCCAATGGTTATTCTTTTACCACACCCAACTTTCCATCTATACCCTTCTTTGAACAGGTCCCTACCCCAGATAATACTCCTCCATGCTAACGACGGATTGCTACCGACAGGGGCATTCAAGAAATCACCATTACTAAAATACTTACCCCTAAGAACTCTACTCATAAGGCTATCAGGATTCCGAAAAATCCTCCAACTATGCTTGGCAAGAAGAGCTTGGTTAAAAAGACTGAGATCTCTAAACCCGAGCCCCCCCTTATCTTTACTAATCCCCATCTTTTTCCAACTCATCCAATGCATCTTTTTCTTGTTGTTCACCCCCCCGCCCCACCAAAACCGAGCACAAAGGTTTTCTAAGTCCTCATTGAAAGATTTAGGAAGTCTAAAACAGCTCATGGTGTACGTGGGGATGGCCTGCCCGACCGCCTTAATCAACACCTCTTTACCACCCCTAGATAACATCTTCCCTTTCCATGACTGAAGACATTTCTCAAGCCTTCCTTTAATAGACTGAGAAAGAGCCCTTTTATTCTTGCTATTTTGGGAAGGCATCCCTAGATGAACCCCCAAATTCACATTCACTTTAATTGATTCCAGCCAAGCTTACCAGTCTTTCTTTTATTAATGGTATGAATGCACTCAAATCCAAGCACCACATTATCAGTTATAAGCCTACCAGGGACAAATGCCGACTGATTAGGAGCAATAATCTTATCCAGAACTGATTTCAACCTGTTAGCCATAGACTTAGCAATAATTTTATAGACGGTATTGCACAAGCTAATAGGACGAAAATCCTCAATTTTAGACGGCACCAACATCTTAGGAATGAGAGCAATCATCGTATTGTTAACAGGACCTAAATCAATACCCTCATTCAGAACCCCCAGACACAACTTCACCACATCATTCCCCACGATATCCCAATAGTTTTGGAAGAAAAGGGCATTAGTACCATCAGGGCCTGGGGCCTTAGAAGGGTTCATGCTCTTCAAAGCAGCCTCAATTTCACACCTAGTAAAAGGCCTATCCAGCAATCTAGAATCAGCCTCACAAATTTTCCTATGGACACCACCAAAAATTCTATTCCTAGCAGCTTCATTCAAAGGCTGAGCCTTAAAGATTCTAACAAAATAACTCTTAGCTATACCAGCTATATCACTCTCCTTATTACACCAATTACCTAGATCATCCTTCAAACTATCAATTTTGTTTCGTTTTTTCCTTTGGGAGGCTCTCATATGAAACCATTTAGTATTCATGTTCCCCCAATTCAACCAATCCTCCCTCGACCTCTGCTTCCAATAAATTTCTTCTTCTTCAAGAAGTTTCTCAATCTCATTTTCAACTCTCTGAATCTGATGGGATCTTAATCCCCTTTCAGTAATATTAAGGTGACTCAGGATTTTCACTTTTTCCTCAATGGCCTTTCCCACCGACCCTCTAAGCCTAGATTTGTTCCAGCTATGCAGATCTCTTAAGCAATTTTTAAGGCATATAAGAAATTTTTTTGCTATACCAACCCCATCCCCCCTCAAAAACCACGAATCTTTTAGCAGCTTATTGCACTCCTCAAACTTCACCCAACTGTCCTCAAACCTTAACGGTTTGAAGAACTTCACAATCTCGACACCATGCTTAAGCCAATTAAAGGCAGCTAAAATAGGTCTATGGTCAGAAGAATGGTAATTTAAATGCTCAATAGAAATTTTACCTACCTTTGTCATAAAAAGAGGGTTAGCGAAATACCTGTCCAGCCGAACTCTTGTTGCATTGTCTGAATTTTTTGATTTAATCCATGTGAACATATCCCCAGAAAAGCCCAGATCAATGAGCGAGCAATCATTGACCACTTCTTGAAACTCGTTAATTCCAGTCAAACATCTTGGCGCACCAAAGTTTTGCTCCTCATCGGCCAAAATTTCGTTAAAGTCTCCCCCAACAAGCCAAGGCAGATTCGAACTCTCATTTAAACGCTTTAACAATTTCCAAGAGTCCCTCCTTTTAGCCTTCACTGAATTTCCATAAAATCCAGTGAACCTCCACCACTCTCCATGGTCCTTGATAGAGATATCAATGTGACCTTGAGAGAACGAAGAAACTCTAACATCCATCACCGAATTCCAAAATAAGAGAAGGCCTCCACTAAGGCCAACACAAGGAACACAGAAGCAACAGTCAAAATCACACAAAAGCTTTAACTTCCCCACTGCCTTATCACTACATTTCGATTCTGAAACAAAAAAAATATCCGGTTTGGCTCTCCGCACTTCATGCCGAAGAGCCCTCACAGCTCGGGAGTTGCACAACCCCCGAGCGTTCCAACATAAGGTTTTCATTGCGTCCGGCGAGACTGATCCACAGTCTCCGCCGATATCTCATTGATGATCTCAATGCAATTCAATTTTCCTCTCTTTCCACTTCCTTCCTTCTTTAAGTTATCAGTTCCGTGTTTTTGTCCAATTAAGGTTGAAACATCTTCTTTACTAAATAAAATTGGATTATTGTCTAACCTTGCTCCCAACCTAGCACGCCGCTTCCATTTAATCACCGAGGATTTGGGCTTAGTGTAATCAATTTTCATCCCTTTAGCAGTATCTTCCTTCCCTAGCTCATCTTCCTTTGTAATAGAAAAATCCATTTTAAGCATATCAATTTCCCCCAATTTAGGCTCAATATTCATTGATTCCTTTAATTCTAGAATTGACATTTCTTGGGAATTTATTCTATACCCATCACAAACAGCTTTCCCTTTAGTCTCTGCCTTACTTTCTTTTTTATTCTCAAAATTAGAATCCACCACCAGCCCATCCCCTTCTAATATCTTCTCACTTGAACATGTTATGCTTTTTAATGGGCCCAAATCCAAATCCAATTCCTTTTTTTTTAATCCCAGCAGCCCATCTTCATTTCTTTCTTTTAAAATAGAGTTTGGTCCTATTTTTTTAAAACCCAACTCACCGCTCCCTCCTTTCGTAAGCTCACTTTCCTTCTGTCTAGGCCCATTAAAGTTTAAATGACCCATTGTCTCTTTAGGCCCAGTTTGACCTACTTGCATAGAGGCTGCCAACGCCGCCTGGAACTGCACCTTTTCCAAGCAATCGTTTGTACGATTTCCTGGCCTATTCTGCCATATTCTGCATATCTCCTGTAAATCTGCCGAAGTCGTCTGCTGTTGACAACGACTCGATGAAGCTTTCATCCTACTTTCTGACACCGGCGACGTTGCCAAACTTCCGATCAGTTTCAAGGTCGTCTCTTCCTCCGTCAACTTTCCTACTGATTTCCCGATTTTCCATCTCTTCCTCTTCACCATTATTCCTCCCCTGAAATCGGTCACCTTCTCTATAACCAAATCCTCTTCCTCTTCCTCTTCCCCGCCCTCTGAACCCTTGCCCAACATCTTCCATTTTTTCGCCACGGGGTAGGTTCAACGGTTCTCTCAGATCATCCCCAAAAGGGAATTGCATTCCTTCTCCAATGACCACGAAATTGCACCTACTTGCCAAATGCCCTATTCTTCCACAACCAGCGCAGAAAATTGGCAATTTTTCATAAGAGAGCCTAACCCATTTCTCAGCCGCCATTGCTCCACTACGAATCTTCAATGCTCTTCGAAGAGGTTGGCTTATGTCAATGCTAACCTTGATTCTAAGAAATTTTCCTCTATTTCGACTATCACCATCACGATCCCATCCCACAAAATCCCCTAAGAGTTTACCCAAGCCTCTCGCACTATTCTCTGTATGACAAGCAGGAGGGACATCGTGAAGCCTTATCCAGAAGGCTGAATATTTAAATTCTAACTCTGAGATCCTTATCTCCCCCCTCATTCTATCAAAAACTATCAAAGAATTATCGTAAATCCAAGGTCTCGATTCTATAACTCTTTCCATTATCACTTTATTAGAAAAAGTGCAAAGAAATTTGTTGGCTCCAAGAGATTCGAAAGATACCTTGTTCTCCACATTCCAGATCTTCGGTATCAATTTTCTAAACACATCAGGACTAATGAACTTCTCAGTATTGATTTTGCACGCTACAATATTCTCTAAAGCACTATCATACTCTGAAATCTGGTTGTCGTCTAATTCAAAAACATCTTGAGCCTCTTGATCTCCAAGCGCCAAATTTTCGATCAATTGTTCAAACTGAGCCGCATCCATGGCTGCAACTCTTTCGCCAACCAAAGCCTCTCCCACACCACCTTCCCCTCGGACTAGTGTTAAGCAACGCACCAAACCAAAACTCAAAACACTGAAGACACACCAGAAAAAACTGGTCACCACACAGCTTAGAAAAGCTCCTCACACGCTCAAACAACACTCTCTAGAGAGAAGTCTAGAGCCCCCGATAGTCTATATTTTCAATCACTCTTTTTATATGGAAGCATAACTTACTACAAAATGAGTTGAAAATATCATCAATAACTAAGATCACTTAAATAGTGCAAAGAAGAGCAATAAATTAACTATATTTATCAATCTCTTTCATAGTCTCTCAAATTTTTTAAATTTTATTTAGCATATAAAAAGATTTAGGGTGTGTTTGGGCCTCTATTTATGTAAACGGTCGAGTTGGTTATAATAATTCAATCGATGTTTGCCCCTCCGTTTATTATAAACGGTGGTTACCTAAATCTACGTGCCCATTTATCTAAACCTACGTGCCCGTATATCTACATCTTACATATATTACTTTTTGTTACATAACTAGTCTCTCAAACACCGTTTATCATAATCCCTGTTATAATAACTTGCCCCTCAAACACCATTTATAATAACCCACTGTTTATTATATCACACCTTTATAATAACCTTCCATCTATAATAACCAAACCGGTGCTCCAAACGCACCCTTGGAGCACCGGTTTGGTTATTATAGATGGAAGGTTATTATAAAGGTGTGTTATAATAAACGGTGGGTTATTATAAATGGTGTTTGAGAGACTAGTTATGTAACAAAAAGTAATATATGTAAGTTGTAGATATACGGGCACGTAGGTTTAGATAAACAGGCACTCAGGTTTAGGTAACCACCGTTTATAATAAACGATGGGGCAAACACATAGGTTGGGTTATTATAACCAACTCAGGCGTTTGGGCCCAAACACACCCTTAAGGTTATTTGAAAGCACATGAGGCCATAAATTTTGGGAAAAGTATATGGAATGAGTTGTAATTAAAAAGATAGTATTTCTATCTATAATTATTAGATAATTTACCATCGACAACGCATTTTACCTCTTCTATTATATTTACAGCACAAATTTAAAAATAATTCATCTATAGCACATTAATTTCTATCGCTCAACTAGTAATAGAACTCAATTTGAATTTATATCGTCGATAGAAAATTCAAACAGTGATAGAATTGGCCTATCATTTATTGAATTCCATCACTAACAAAACTCAACCAGTTATAAAACTCAATTTGAATTTTCTGCTACAAATGAATTAATTTTGATTTTGTACTATAGATGAAAATACTTTGCTCTTTTTTGTTATACATGCAAAATCCCCAAATTATTAATAGGCTCTAATACTTTATTATAGATACTCATTAAAACAATATTATGTATTATGAATCTTCATTAATATTAATATCATAAAAGATATGTGACAATAATGAATAATATTAATGACTACGACTATATATATATTTTTTTAGTGACACTATTGTAATTAGATTCTAAATTTGAGTAGTCAATTCCCCTAAATTTTGTTTGAAGTTTGGGTCCAAACGATCGGTTCATTTGAGTTGAGTTGACACCATCGGCCCATTGTATAAGCTTAGGCCCAATTTATTAACTGGGCACGCGACTAAAGCCCAAATGGTCCAAACATGTGGTAGTCAGCATCTTTGATGGCTGACAGCAAGTTTTCTATAGAACGATTCACCAAACATGACTAAAATTGAATATAATACGGCGGAATTATCAATTAAAATTATCATAACTCAGTTCACATAAGACTTTTTCGAAATCATTCTCCTTTTGTTTTATTAGAGTTCACATAAGACTTGTACTAATAAGATTCGATTTCTAAATTCATAAATTATAAATAAAAAAAAAGAAATAACTATTTTATTTACATGAAATAAAAATTTAAAATTTCACTTTCTCAATTGCTGTGGTAGAGTTAATATCAAAGAAAATTGAAGCATATCTATTTAATTTTTACTTACTTTCATTTAAAAACAAGGAGAATTGTATTTTTGTTTCTCAAAAAAAAAAAAAAAAATCTACTTTTGTGCTAATGAATCATTTACTTTGAGTCTATTTTTTTTCCCAAGTTCTATATAATTTTACAATTGGCTGTAGTTGATCCTCTATTCTTTAGATTTGATCTTTTAGTCTAAATTTACTCATAACAACAATATATTTACTAATTCATATCACTTTAAGCACAACTTAGTAAATAAAACCATCCACCTTGCAATTGTATAATAATTATGACCAAAGACCAAAAAAAAAGGGCATGAAATGTAGGTCAAATTCCACTTTATAGACCACCATTTTGTAGCCATACCTTTAAATCCAACTCTCATCTCACACTTCACTAATCACGCTATGCGTTTAATGATTTTATTGTGCATGTAATGGTTGTCACTCATCAAATCCAACCACTTTGATATTGCTTTTGATAGTGACTCATTTGGATCTTCAATGTTATAATCAAAACATAAAGCCTTTTCTACGGGAATTATGATCTCATTCATTGCGCAACTCTCTACTTGATCGGCTACATATCTACTTATAACTTTTTCTCAACATTTCAAAAAGCCAAATCACATTACAACATTGCTGATTGATATGCGAAAACTTGTCAATTTTGGAGGGAGTAACAAATTGGTGATGTCAACTCCATCTTTTAGATTCGACCTCCGAGATGCCATAAGCCTCTCGTTTTCTCACCACGCTCCACAGAACCCTATACTTAAACCTTACATGATTTATCGTGTGATCTTTTGAGTTTAATTTTGATGTAATTATATCATAGAAAAAGTAACACCATATCACATGTAGAATAAAAGAATTGAATAGAGCTATTATGAAGTGACCTATCAGAGATTAAGAGGCGATATTCAATCCATGATGCCCATGCCTACTTAGAAATTAATTTCATACAGATTTTCTTTACATCCAACTATTGTAGGATCGTGAGGTATGTCTCTCGTAATAATAATTTGACAATTATCTAAGATATAAACATAGTTTTGTTTATTTATGAGTTCCACATAGATGTGGTATTGATGATTCTAGCATAAATCATCATTATTATTATTTTCACTAAAAAAATGTTTTTTTTTTAAGATTTTTTTTTTATATTAATTGAGATGATTATGATTATTAAACACTAATACACTCATGATCTACCAAGTGTGTGAGACTACTTTGTTTATATTACCATTGAAGAGTATCTTCATCTAATAATCTTGTATGATTTATAATCTTATCTTTAAATCATACTTGAGCACAACAACTCAACATCTCTTCAAATTATATTTGAGCATGCATCAATCAACCATCACTACATCAAATTTGACCTTTTTATATAAATGTCATAAAAGTAATTTATTGACAATCATATATAAGTTTACTATAGAGTGATTTCTCACTTGAGCATATCAAAATATTCAACACGAGCATATTACTGAAGTACTTCTTCATCCGAGCATATAAAATGTTTAACTACAGATTCACTATGACTAATAATTATGACATAGTCATTGGAAATCACAAATAATTTGATCAACACCCAAAATTTATATTGAAATGGCTAAAATAGGGGTGTGATCTTTAATACCACTAGTTGTGGACAACGATTCTTGATAAATTTTCACATTGATATGATATTGTTTACTTTTAGTATAAATTCTCATTCAAAAGATCTCAGATCAATAAATATATTATTTTATTTTTATTTCTAACTCTAATTCACGATGGTTACATAGTTTTTTGAGTTAAATAATTAAGTCTCGATTATAGACAATACCATTACCATATCATTGTGAAATATGAAAAGACAAGTTGTTCTAAAACATCTACAAATTAATAGACATGATCGGAATAAGAAATTGGGGTAATTTGTATAGATGGGTTTTTTTTTGGAACTTATTATCAAAATGGGTTCCTTTTTAAATATTTGGTGGAAATGGGTTCATTTTTTTGTCCTTTTGTCATAGTTGTCAACTTTTTTGTCATTTTGTTATTTTTTTAAAAACACCTATATAAAAATTATGCCACCTAGATTTCAACTTTAGATAAATCTTAGTCAAACATTAATTTTAACCAAGTCTTTCCTTTTACTTCTCAAACTAATTTTTTTTTACCTCTTCTTACAATGAATTATTATTATTATATAATTTTTTAACATAATATCATTGTTTATTTCATTTTGTATACAATTTTGTATATATATTTATCAACTATTTTAAATTACGTAACACTAAAAGTTATATTTTTATTCGAAAATAATTACTATTACTGTAAATTATTCAAAAGTATTTTTAATATTTTATAAAAAAAATTATGTTTTCAATGTAATACATTAAAATAATATTTTAATTTATTAGATAAAAATAATTTTTTAAAATCACATTCAAATAATTTGGAAAAGGGAGACCACAAACTTACATTATTACTTTAAGAATCGAATATGTGATTATGTTGTTGAATTGAATTATCACCAAACAATGAAACTATCAGACCACAAGATGCAATATAAAATAATTTAAAACAACTTGACAATAATATTTATATTAATAATAATAATAATTTGTTATCGTTATATTTTTTAATAAATTTAACCCAACTTAAATGAGATAGTTAAAATATAAAATCAAAATTTTAAAATAAAACAACGAAGTATTAATAGTACGGTAGTAATTATATTATTTGAATCATCAATTTAGGGGTTAATTCAATATTTGTTTGGAAAATTATGTCTAATTTCACAAAATAATTGCAGATAGAAAAATTTGAAAATATTTGCATTCATTATAAAAAATTCAGTATGGTTAATATTCATTATACAATATAGTTTATGATATATAATTATGTATTAATAATACCGTATAATGAATATTAATCCTACCGTGTTTGATTATGATTGTTTTTTTTTACCAAGTATTGTAAATACTTTTTCAATTTTGTCTATTCCTAAAAAGACCCCTTAAAATATTTGATAAATGTATATAAAAAAATTGTATAAAAAATTAAATAAATATAAGATGATATTATATTTGTCCCCAAGAGAGAGCTTAGCGGTTGAGGTGAAGGACTTCCCGGTTTTCAAATAAAAAATGATATATATATATATATATATATATATATATATAATAACCAGAAGGACAAAAAACAAAAAGAAAAAATGTTTGAAAAATCAAAGAAAATATTTTGTTAAAATTAATGTTTTGACTATTATTTATCTAAAGTTGAATTCCAAGTGGCATATTTTTGTGTGGATATTTTCAAAAAAGTAGACAACTACTACAAAAGGACAAAAAAATGAACCCATTTTAATAAAATATTTGAAAGGGAATCCATTTTAACAAAATATTTAAAAGGGAACCCATTTTGATAATAAGTTTCAAAAAAGAACCCATCTATACAATTTACCCAAGAAATTGACATCCACTTGGATATCCTACGTTCAATTAAAGTCTCTTGCAAAGTATTTAACCACTTTATAATTTGACTCATGCACTTAATTGTTCAATTTATTGGCTATTTATATGTGAGTTACTTTATCAAGTTTTCAATTTGTTTAAAAATATTTTGGGTGGACATAATATGGTTGAGGATTTGTTGAGATGTGATGTGAATTGTAAAGCATTCCTAAGCTTTGAGCAATATTATTGTTGTGGGAGGAGATTCCCCTCTTCTTTTCATTTTGAATAGAAATGTGGCTTGGTTGGTTTAGTTGTTTCAGGCAAAGGCCCTCATTTTGATACACATTGGTCAAAATTTCTTGTTGGACAATTAAATAAAATATAATATATATATATAGTCAAATTATAACCTAAGGGAAGATTGATAGGTATTTAATTGACAAAGTTAGTAAAGAATATAATTTTGGTCAAATCATAATCTTAGGGACTTTACTAGTATTGCTTTGGTATTTGTTACGCTAATACAGAAAAAAAAAAGAGAAAAAGAAGTGGAAGGTCCAAATTTCTATTCCAACTCCATTCAACTAAAGATAATAATCTTAATTTTCTCAAAAAAAAAATCTTAATTTTTAAATTTCAATTTAATAATTAGGAGATTTTGCATGTATAATAAAAAAAGACAAAATATTATTATTTATAACACAAAATCAAAACTAATTTATTTATAACAAAAAAATTAAATTGAGCTTTATTAGTTATAGAATTCGATAGAGTTATACTATTGGTGGAGTTCTATCATTGGTTGAGTTTTATTATGGATAGAAAATTATATGTTGTAAATAATTATTTTAGAAATTATGTTGTAAATATAATATAAGAATGTGATGTTGAGGATAAATTTGCTAACAATTATTTATTTAAAATTAAATCTAACTACTATTTTTTAATTATGAATTTACTAGTTTTGTTATAGATATTTATATATATTTTTTAAACACGCTAGATTTGGAAAACTAAGAAAAATATAGTTTTCAAATATTTATAAAAAAATATTCAAATTTATATTTTTAAAATTTACCTAGTAATTCAAATTACTTTCAACCATAAATAAATAAGTTCAATTGAAAGTAAACATTCTATTAGATATTAGAGATTATATCTTTTAAGATTAATTGATGATGAAATAACTTTATGTATCTTATAAATATTAGAATATTGTGGAATCATCGATGTATTAGATATCAGTTAGAAAAAGTGGAAAATTCTGAAAATGATATCATAATTTACAACACTTAAATAAATATTTGAATAAAAATGAAATTGAGATATAAACTTAAAATAGATGCAAATATATAACACTTTCCAAATAATAATAAATAAAACAAAGCTCTAAACTTATAATACATAATAGGCCACGCAAGCTTTTAGTCACACAGTAATAAAATAATTGTTATACAGAAAGGAATTAAAAATGGGAGTAAAAACCTTTATAGTCACGTGAGCAACACGTGCAGAGTCCATGGCGGCGAAGCCATTCGGTAACAACGGCCGGCACGACCGCTGACCGGCTGACCGCAACCGACTCAGTCGGTTCCCTGTTGGTACTCCACTCCACCACTTGCGTCACACTTGATTGTACTTCGCACAAACTTTATAGTTCTTTTTCATTTAAAAATAAAAAAAGTTGAAAGACAAATTGCTCCTTCAACTTTTATGGGGTGTTTCATTTCAGTTTAATAGTTTAATCTATATAATATATGCGGTAAGAGTTTGAACAACCAACTTTATTGATGAGAATATATACTCAATTTAATGTTTTTTAATACAACAAAACAAAAGGTGAAAATACAACGATTTGGACATTGAGCGTGTATTTTAGATGATATTTGAATTACTAAAAATGATGGAAAAAGTGAGAAGATTTTCTTCTTCTTTTTTTCATTAAAAAAATAAAGAGTTTTGAGTGTTTTTATAAGAGATATCAACTACTTAAATTACTATTAAACTAATTCCTATTAACTCCTATAATCTAAAAGATATAACTTGTAACTTATAGGTCGGAGAAAGTTGACTATGATTTGATAAAATATATATAAAAAAAATATTTTATATATGTAATCATTTAGATGCAAAGGAAGTAGTTATTAACATGTCAATAATAACTGAATGGATTAATTAAACAATAATTTCATTATTTTGTTATAATTAAATTCAACACGAAAGTCATAAGGTTGATTTCGAAAATTGGTATTTATCTTCTTTTTTCGATATGTACTAAAACAACATGTCACTAACAATTTTGTGAGTTTTTTTTTATTAATTAAACAAAAAAAGAAGTTATATTCATTTATTCAATAATTACTAAACACAAACTTTTTTTTAATAGTGAATAAATTCAAATCCACGCCCCCATTTGTATTGAAACCAAACAAAAAGTGGTGGAATGATGGTGAAGTAAATGAATGAATATTTAAAATAAAACCATTTATTAATTATTACACAAAAAATTGAGACTAATTTAGAGAATGAAGGAGGATAAGAAGAAGGGAAAAAGAAAAAAAAAAGTCGCGGAAACACGGAGCCGCTCTCTCGCCCAGAGTTTGGAAGATATTCGCCTCAACATTGGGCCCCACCACACTGACAGTGGGCCCACCTGTTTTACATAAGTCCACCGTCAAAACCCCCTGACACCAAACTTAACCATGGTTACTTTCCTTAACCCAAACACCAACCCACCATTTCCATTTCTCCCTTCTTTTTTAAACCCATCTTCCTCCATTTGCAGCAGCAAAACAAACCAAACATTATTATTATTATTATTATTATTATTAACTTTTACTACCCATTCAAATTCGTCAATCACTCTCTCTTTCTCTTTTCTCCATTGCTATTTCTTCAATCTAAAGTAACCTCTGTTCTTCATTATTTCAAACCGATCAAAACAGAGCGCTTTGAAATTTGGGGATTTTGTGTTTGTTTGTAAACCTCACAATCGGAGAAAATGAGTTGCAATGGTTGCAGGGTTCTTCGAAAGGGTTGCAGCGAAGACTGTGTATTAAGGTCAAGTCTCCAATGGATTCACTCCCCGGAAGCTCAAGGCAACGCCACTTTATTTCTCGCTAAGTTCTTCGGCCGGAGTGATCTCTTGTCCTTCCTCTCCTCCGTTCCTAATCATCAAAGACATGGTACCCATTTGGTTTTAATCGGTTTTTTGTAATACCCACTTTCGATTTTGATTCTGTAATAAACTCTGAGATTACTCTGTTTTCTTTTTTGTTTTTTTTGGAAGCTCTGTTTCAGTCTCTGTTATTTGAAGCCTGTGGCCGCACGGTGAACCCGGTGAGCGGCGCCGTTGGGCTGTTGTCGAGTGGGAACTGGCACGCGTGTCGGGCGGCGGCGGAGACGGTTCTCAGCGGCGGAGTTCTCTGGCCGATTCCCGGAATTCAAATTTCTGGGAATCTCTCTGTTAACGTCGAGGATGCTTCTCTTAGTTTCAATAATGATGTTTGGACCCATCAGAATCTTCCGGCCGATCACGGAAGAGGGAAGGAACAGCCGTTGGAGAATCAGCGGTCGTTTGATTCAGAGGAATCGGTGATGACGAGCTTTGGAAGCGGCGATCATGGCGTCGGCGACCGGAAGCTTTTGAACTTGTTCATCTGAAAAACAAATAAGAAAACAGAGTTATATATGTTGGAATTTTGGTTTTTGAGTTTAGTATTGGAAATGGCGACGTAGAAGTACCGAAAGTGAATAATCCAATGAGATTTGATAAATAGTTCGTCGGAACAGAACTTTCACAGTCTATTTTCTTTCGCCGGCGTTGTTCTAGTTTTTTACTCTTTCAAATAACGTAAATTACTTCTATTTGGGGGGCTTTACGGTAATTTTGAGAATTCAATGAATGACGTGTAATTGTGGAGAGAGAGAGGTTGCATGGACAATCACTATTTCCCTCTACGTACCATTACACCCGCAAGACCCTTTTCTGACCATCTATTTTTTAATATTTTCATTTTTTTAAAAAAAATAACTTTATTTTTATTCATTTTTAATTATTTAATCATTTCTAACTATTTATTTTTAATCATTTTTTTAAATTAATCAAAATAATTTATTTTTAATCATTTTTTTTTATTACTAAAAATAACTATTCTTTTTCAAATTTACATCCAAACAAAGTTTTGACTCTAACTTATTTATATAAAAATTATATTTAAATGAGTTTTTGACGTAACTCTCAATTTTTAACTATTCAATATCATTCTTTAACTTAAATATTATTAAATTCTCGAGTTTTTTTATACAATTCTCAATTTTTAACTACTCAATATAACACATTAACCTAAATATGTCTAGGACCTTCTACTAAATATCTATTTTTATATATTACAAACTAATTTCGTGAATATGCCGTTGTCCTAAAATATTTGTCATTAACAAAAAATGGTAATCTCAGTATTGAAGATAACAGAAAAAAGAGATGGAGTATTAATTTAAAGGATACTATTAGGGTAAAATATAAGTTTAATGGCCTACACAACTCTTATGTGGGAAATAACAACATTTTTTATTATGACCACTTTAGAAGAGATTACAAGATAATTGTTTAGGACACATATTACAAAATCACACTAGAACTCTTACAAGATACTTTGTAGTACTTTACCACACTTGATTTTTCTTGGATACAAAATATGGTGGGAGTGGTGGGGTATTTATATAATATGAGCTAGACAATGTAGATCACACATTTGTCACCATATTTGTCTAGAGTGCTCATAAAAATATCTAGATATATTCTACTTTTTATAACATTATTTAAATGTCCACATAATTCTAAAATTCTACTAGATACTTAATATTTTCTAGGACATTCTTTAGATGTCCACATAACTCTAAAGTTCTAAATACTTCTACACTTTGCTAAGAAGCTTCTAGATAATGAATTTCTATTCTAAGTGGGTTAAATTCTATTGGGCTAGTGATGAACATTTAACATGACCAACATAAACAGTGGCTAAGCAGCACAAGTGTATGCCCAATAACCAAAGGTCTTGGTTCGAGTCCACCAGTACCATTTATTATAATCTCAAAATATATATATAAGTTTAATGTAAGAGATTTTATTATCCCAGATACACAACTTTTACTTCTAAACACCTTTATTTTTATTGAATATTTTATATACAATTGACTTTTTTCTTCTTTTTATATTGTAGAAGTATTTTACTTTTTTTTTTAAAAAAAAAAATCTACATACTCTTAATCTTAGTATTCATGTAATTTGTTTGATTTTTCGAAATGTTTTGGACAATTATCCGTAAAGATAATATCTAGAAATGTGATGGCATTGGGAGTGTAAATGCAAAACGATTATAAACAAATAAATTGAAGTAGGTTTATATTTTGACTACGATAAAATTACCTTAAAAAAAAAGACTACGATAAAATTTATTTCAGTCCTCTTAAGTAAAAAATTAGTATACTTGATTTCTATATATAAATATGTATATTGTAATTAACGATAGCTCCACCGAAATTGTAGGCCTGTTTTTCGGAGTATTGATGTTTTTTTTGAGAAAAGAATATTGATGTTTTTTTTTTGAAATCAAAAGAATATATATATATATATATATATATATATATATATATATATTTGAGATTAAAAGAATATTGATGTTTGATAGGTTGACTAATGTTACTCAAATTTGAATTGTCTATCGACTAAAGTAGATAGTTATTATTGGATATAACAGATTACTTATAATTTTGATAATTGTGTATTTACTTACTTAGAGTCTTATTCTTCACTATCCTTCCACCAATAGAACAAAAAAAAAACATTATTATTCTTCACGTAACTTATTTTAATTTTAACTAAATAGTAACTTATAATTTTCTTATTATAAATTGTCTATTGATTTTACAATTTTAACAATATCTACTTTAAATGGAATTCAATTACAAGATTAGTTTCCAAACTTTGAGATTTGAATTTTTTTGCTTTCTAAGCTTTGTGTTTAATAAGTTTATAAATTTATAAATTAGTATTTGTTTCATTTCACAATATTAAAACCATGTCTAATCTTGTATTTAATAGATCTTGACACATCCCACACTTTTAAGACTTCACAAATCTCAAGTATAGGAAATTGAAAAGTTCAGATTCTATTTTACAATAAATTCCTTTTCTTTTTTTATATTCATTATTGTCTATGATAACTTCTGCTCACCTCGATTAATGCCACGAGACAAACTACCTAATCTTATAATATTTAGATGACAACAAAACTCGTAAGCAATTAATTCATAGGTACCTTAACTACCTCAAGACCCTCTTTAACCAATTCAACCACTTTATCACACTAATTCAATTTTTATGAAATATATATATTATTAGTTAATTATTTTAAAATTCAATCGTGTCGATAACAAATTAGATATTTTTGAACAAAAAGTAAAAAATTTACAAAATATTATAAACATTAAAAAAAATAAAAATAAACACGTGGTCTTGTAGCTCAGTTGGTTAGAGCACTGATCTTATGAGCCGAGTGAATTTTGTTTAAACCATAATATAATGAAAACTTTGAAATCAATTTACATTTGTCTAAAATCATTAATTCACATTTTTAAAGTCATCAATTTGAATTCATTCTAAATTTTGTTTAAGTATATTTTTCTATTCACAAAATATTCCTTGAAATAATCATGTTTGTTATGGAAAAAAATCAAATAAAATCAAGAATAAAGTTAAAATTGAACCAAAACTTTAAAATTAACCATCAACAACAAAAGTGACTCAATATTGACACAAAATGAACCAAATATGAGTTTGGATGGGATTGATCAAATCTATTTTGAGATGGTCATTTATTTATTTTGTGATTCTGATTAGAAGATACAACTAAATTTAATTGTCAGTGTGAATTTTTGTAGATCGATAAATTCACTAAAAAGTAAAATAAAAAGAAGTAATTAAAACATACGATGGGCATAAAGGACAAATTTCATACAATGGCGTGTTGCTGTTGCAGGCATATGCTTTGATTTGACAAAGTCTATCAATCCACTCCGATTATGCCACGTGGTGAATCATGCGTCTGATATTACAAGTTGATCATAATTACATGATCAAATATTAATCTCTTAATGGAAGTTAGATAAATTTCCAAGTTATGTCCAAATGCAAAAACTTTACCCTGATTGGACCCATTTCTTCCATCAAAATCAATTCAATTTTATATTTTCATCTACGTCACCCTTCCATCAAACCAAACCTTCAAAAATCCCTCCCATTTCTTTATTTGACCCTTCACATATATTAATTATTACACTACTCATACGTCAAATAATATATGCATTAAAAAGACATAAAATTATTAAACTTGACTCACATTATAGTCATATTATAGAGGTGGGGAAGAAATGAGCATAACTCATTGAATCTCTGGAAGTACATTGAAATTAAATTGTACATTCAATACCAAAATTAGAGTAAATAAATTAATCCAACATGAAATTAAAGAAGAAGAGATTGACACACCGATATAGAGTGGTTCAGAAACATCCCTCCGATATAGAGTGGTTTAGAAACATCCTTACTCCATTATTAGATTTCAAAAATTGTTCTCATTCATAATTTGTTCATCAAGAAGATGAACACCAAAAAAATGTATAATGGTAGCTTAAAACTCTCTCGAAGATCAAAAGTCTCAAAATGAATCGAATATATTGGCTCTACAAATAAACACACACCTACCATAGTTTAGGAAACCTTAACTCAACATTTAACCCAATGTAAATAGTAATAATTAAGGTAAATATGATGTGTGATTTGCAGTTTACAAATTCTCCACTATCAAGTTTGAGATGACGATCTTCTCATTTAAATATCAAGAATTCAAAATCAAGAATACAAATGGTAGCTCACAATCTCTCTCGATTTCATTATTTGGTTTGATTTTCATATTTGTGCTTGTTTTGAGTAGCTTAGATCTCAAATTTGGGAATTAGTTTCAACAGTATATACACTACTAAACATTTATTAAACCAAAAGCACTCAACTCTTATGTTCCATTGTAATATTTAAAAAAAAACAAAAGATCATACGTTCCATTGCTCCTTGCATATACTTTTAACCTTCGTGGCAAGTGGATTTAAATATATTCATTTGATCGTAACCTAAACTTGATTCAATTGATCAAGACATTAATATTTCAATTTAAAAGTGAGAGATTTATAAAACCTGGCATTTCACATTGTTGAATTAATGAAATATATTAATTTAATGATTAAGGTCTCGTTTGATAACATTTTGTTTTTTGTTTTTTGTTTATGAAATTTAAGTCTATTTCTGTTCTATTTTCCTACCATGTGCTCCATTTTTCTTACAATATATCAATCTTTCCTTAAGAAAGTAGGAGAATACTAACCAACTTCAAAAACATAAACAAGTTTTTGGAAACTACTTTTTTTTTTTTACAAATTTTGATTTTGTTTATTAAAATATAGGTAAGATGTAGATATCCAAATAAAGAAAAATGTACAGTAAGATAGTTCTTGTAGGCTTATTAAATTAAAATACGACACTTCATAAAGTTGAAAGGTTAAAAACGTATTAAATATTTTTGTAAATATCAATGACTAAAAGAACAAAACTTGAAAATTTAGAGTAAACTTTGATTCAAATTCAATTTAATTTAAGAAATAGTAAAGAAACAAAATCATAAGGATGGAGTTGAAAAGGCAATTGTTTTGTTTTGTTTTGTAATACCAAGTTGAGACACCACTGAATTAAAAAAAGATTAAAATGGATAGATAAAAGGTATAATTTAATAAAGATGCGACGGAGCAAGAAGAGGAGATTGAAATTACAATTATTGAAGAAAAAGGAAGTGTGGTTAAAATAGATAAAGATGGATAAAAAAAAGTCTTTACTTTTAAGATTAATTTTCTATAAATTTTTCATAAATATTTTTTTTTAATATAATTGAATATCTATTTAAATTTCATGATTTTTTTTAGTTCAACTATTCAATTGATCGTAAAAATATATTGATGAGGTTATAGTACAATTTTTGTTGGCAATTTTAATATTATATTAGAACTATGAACTTTTATCTTATATTTTTTTCTTTTTTATTTCCTTAGAATTTTTGTTACATAGAGCTTAAAATGTGCAAAAAAATAAAAATAAATAAATGCAATCAAAACTTTACCTAAATATTGCTCTTTACTTAAAATATCATTTTACTTAATAAACTTTGAGACAAATATTATATTGACCCTTATATTTTTTAATACTTAAATTAAAGTTATGTATTTTCAACAAATCTAAAAGTGGTCTCTATCTAAATTTTTTCTCTATTATTATATTAAAATTATTGAACTAAAGTAACTTAAAATCATTAAAAAAGAAAGAAAGAGTTCTAGGGGTCAAGAGACCTTAAATAACTAAAGATTAATTGAGTTTGAATCACACACAACAAAACAAAAATTAGCAACATTTTTTTTTAGTTCAATAAGGTAAGGTTGGTTGAGAAATGGTTCCCATTATCGCTATAAGCACATATCCATATTAAAAAAAGAATGGTGCGGTGCACGTCAGCATGGCCCACCATACACTGAGAGTGGGTCCCACGGAATTATCACCACACGCCCCTATTCGGCGATTCCCCATCGTTTTTGTTTTTTCTTTTCACAAAAGCTAACCCAAAATCCAAACAAGACGACCACACCACCAAATAATAATAAATTAAAGTAACATATTTTAATTTCAATATTTGGAAATTCAAAACTAACATATTTTCTAAATATAGCTCATATATTTTTAATAAATCTTAAAATGGATCTCTAACATTATGCAAAAAAGGTTGGATGTGAACCATTTCTAATTTATAAGAAAAGGTTTTAACACCTTTTTTTAACACAAAAATCTAATAAAGAGACTAATAAAAAAATTACCTTTAAGTTGAATACTCAAAAAGTAATTAATTAGCTGATTTTTATCAATATTTTATGCGACTAAGAAATTAATTAATTGGCTTAAAAAAAAGTAACTAATAAAACTGTGTGTTGCAAACTTTTGGATTCTAAATGTTATTAAATTAAAAAAATAAATATATTTAAAATACAAAAACTAAAAATGACAATTTTAACCTTAACAAACCATATACATGTAATGTATTGTATTATTATATATATTACACAAAAAAGAGGAAGACATTCGGCCATTCTTATCCATTCCTATCTCATTCGCTTTGCCGCGTCTTTACCAAAATACACAAACGCTTACGTGGATCCCACAACAACAGTTACTAACAATTCAGACCCATCCTTTCAAAACGAAAAACAAAAAACAAAAAATCAAAAATTTTTATTCCCAGATAAATGGAGAAGTATCGTGTGTGTGGATTGGACGAACCATTTTCATTTTTAATTACTTGAAATAATTTTATATTATTAACTACGTATTTTTAATAATTTTTTTTAACTATTTAAAATAATTTATCATTTTTAATTACATAATATAATTTCTCATTTCTTACTATTTATTTATAATTTTTCATTTCTAATTATTTAAAATAATTCTGTTTTTGAAATCGATAAATCAAAATTTCGCTACATTATACCCAGGCTAACCACGTCCATCCTTGGGCCAGACATCGAGAAACATAGAAATGATGGAAATACGGAAGATGTCTACAAATTAATGCTACATGTGAGTTTCAAACTTGAGATTTTGAAAATTTATTTTTTTTACTATTACTCAAAATAATTTTTTATTTCAAATTTACTTCCAAATAACATTGTGTCTATGGCTCCTCTACAAAAAAAGAAACTACATTCAAATGAGTTAATTATAAAATCCTCAATTTCTAAGCATTCAAACTAGCTTTTCATCCAAACCCTGATGAGTCCTTTTTGGTGTGAGTATTGAAAGCAGAGAGAAAAAGGAAAGTGTACCTAAGCGACTCGTCAATGGATTATCCTCCTTCAAATAGATGATTTTATTGTCACAGCCTAAACAATCTTTGTTCAGATCTCTTCTTCCTCACCAACAACACTTGATAATGCATAAAGAAAGGAGCTACTTTGTTCTATGGGGGGTTCTTACAAACACAAGTTACACATAGCAGAAGCATATGGGAAAAGGGGGCAAAAGATGAAGTCATCAGTCTCTTTCAATCTTAAGATTCCATTCTAGTCAGAATCATCAACTTGGTGTCCTCTCAAATTATGAGCTTTCCACTTGGGAATATAAACCCTTTTGAAGCTTTGAAGTTAAGTACTACTACCCCCAGACACTTTACCCTATACTCATAGCATTGCACAAGGTAAGATCCTCTCTTTTATTAACAAATTTCTAAATTTTTTTATCATCCCACATTCCGGATTCGTAACCTTTATAAGAAATATGAGTTACTCCTGGCATTATCTTTATCCATTTAACCCACAACCTACCCAAACAGACATGCAATCCAATAGCCAAATGAAAAGATATTATTTTGAGGAGTAGTTGGGGGACCTGTCAATCTTTTTGGTTACTCACTTGAGAAGAAAATTTTGGTGGGTAGTGAATGGGCCTGGAGTTCCATACAAAATCTGATTACAACATTGATGATTTGAAGTGTAGGTAAAGTGAAAAGCCAGATTATATAACACGAGAAAAATCACACACCAATGCGAATTTTATAAATGAAAGCCTCTAGTCTGTAATGAATGGACCAGTACACAAATTAATTTGACATCAAAGACAAACCCTGCTATCTATACACGCAAATGCACGATACTTAAAATTTTCATGCATAAACAAATGAAAGTCAAATCAAATAATAGGAACACTCTTCTGCTTCCAAAAACCACAGACACATATAATGTCATTATTGACTCCAAAAAAAGGAAAAGGGTTCGATCATCTCCTATAAAGCTAGCTTTGAGACAGTCCACTACAACAATTATGACATTTCATTACAGTTTATTCAATCTAAAAATTAGAAAAAAATTGAAAAACTGTCATAAAATCTAAAAACACATATTTTTTATATGGGAAGGAGATGATTTTTAAGATATAAACAAATTATGACAATTATTAACATTCTAATAATTGTCATAAAAAAAATTATGACAATTTTAATAATTGTCATAAAACATTTTACACTCAGATAGTGATATTTCAATTTTTTATAAAATTATGACAATTTAAAAAATGCCATAAAAGATAAATATGATTAATTTAAAAATATTTTGAATTTAAAACAAATTAGGGGTTAACTTTTAATTTGGGGAGATTTGATTTATAGTTATGGAAAAGTAAAGGGCTATTTGGCAAAATAAATAAATAAAGTTTTGGTGCCCTAATTGTAACGCCCTGCATTTTGGGTTAGTTTCTAGTTGGTTTGGCAATAAAGGTATTTTGTTATATTACCCATAAAAGCATTTACAATTATAAATTTTAGAGTGTGAGTTATTTTTCTATTTCAAGAACTTTGGGGTAATTTCATGATTTCAAAAATCCTTAGGAGCATTCATGGTATTTAGGTTGGTTTAGTTGAAATTGAATAAAAATGGAAAAGAATTAAAGGGTTTGATTTTTTTTTTTTATTATTTGGCATGTTAAAAGAGGAGGATTTAAAATTAAATAAATCAAGTTGGCAAAGTTATTTGCATTTGAGAGAAAGAGGAAATGCTGGAAAATGGTTTAAAATAGGGTCATTTAGATGAATTAAAATAAAGGAAAAAAAAGAATTTTAGAATTAAAAAAAAAACTCACACCATCTTCTTCTTCTTTCTTCTTCTTCTTCCCTAAACCCAAACCCTAGCCGCCGCCACCCTTCACCTCCGACTGCCTCCTCATCTCCGTGCACCCAGACGTTGCCGAACGCCGAGCAGCAACCCACGCGACCCAGCCGCGCCACCTCGCGCGACCCAGCCGCCCCACCTCGCTCGACCCAGCCGCCCCACCTCGCGCGACTCAGCCGCCCCACCTCGTGCGACCCCGTTCTCATTCGCGCACGCGACCAACGTCGTGCCTCTCGCCTCGCCCAGCAGCAGTAGGCCGTCGTAGCCATCCCGCCAAGCAGTTCGCGCCCACCGTCGTGCCGCCGAGCCTCCGTCCCTACTCAGATCCGACCGCACCTGCAGCGCACACCCACGACAGTTCTAGCGCAGTGCTCGCGCGCACGCTCCCAGCCCAGCAACGACACCCGAACACGCGTGTTTTCAGCCGTGTTTGTCTCGTTTTGCAGTTGCTCACCCCGGTGTGTCGTGCTCGTTTTGATCGAGTTATTGGGTAAGGATCTGAGACCCAAACATGTTTTGGTTGTTAATTTTTTATATGGGCTTGGTGGTTGACTGCAATATTGTGTTTGGGTTGTTTGTTAAGGTCTTGGACAGCCGTTTCCTTCTCGTTTCAGCAGTCGTGTGCAGCGCGTGTTGCTTCCAGGTTTTGGGTAATTTGCTTTAGGAACCTTGATTTTTTTTTTTTTTTTTTGTGCTGGATTGGTGAGTTATGGATATTTAATTGAGAATGAGAGTTGTTTTTCTCATGTTGTTGTTGGTGTCAAGTTTCTTTTGGTTTGCGACTCAAGGAGCATCTTCGTTGGTTTGTTATGTATCGTCTTCTCAGGTAGGGATTCTCTACCCGATTTGTGTGGACCCTGCATAGGGCGAAATTTATTATGTTGTAATATGTAATATTCTCAAATATGGATGTGGGGTGATGATGGATTGTTGATTATGGATTGTTGCTTACATGTATAGTATTTAGAGTATGTCGAGTTGTTCTTTCTTGTTCTGTATGCTCTGTGCTTCGCAATTATGGGATTCCGGGGTGCTATTGTGTATGTACTTTTCTATCATTATATTTCTTGTAAACATGCTAGGATTATGGGGTCCTAGTGTGTGGTTACCTTTATTGCCTGTTTTCTGCTCCTCTCATTTTGATTTTTTTTTAGGCAACACTAATAACGTTCATTCTCTTGTTTTCATCTCTAGGGATCAGAAGAATCACACTAATAAAAAGACTATATTTACCCAAGGTATGACTTCAAGACTAGACTAATTTTATCAATGTTAGTGTTGTTATGTCAGGTAAGAACTACTATTGTTGATGAAGAAGACTAATCGTTGTCATACGTTCTAAGGTAAGCTAAAATTGATTATGAAATTAGAAGTATCGAATCTTATTTATTCATTCTAGGTTGTAGAGAATATCATTCACTGTTATTTTAAATTTTCTTTTCTAATGGTTGGGTGAATTATTTTTTTAAAATGTTTTCTAATGGGGCTTGGATTGTCGAATGAATATGGTTCGTTCCTCCATTTATATCATTTTAGGCGGTGAATTTTATCTTACTTCTTCGGTTGGTGGTTGATTCATTTGATTTTTAGCTTCATAATTTTTGTGTTTTTAAATGGATAGAATCAAGTATAAAAATGTGGAGTGCGTTGATTTTTAGCTTCACATTTTCTCTTTTGATTTTTACCTCATGCATTTCAGGTATTGTTCCAATTGAAGAAATAGGTGGGGCTATGGAGGAGGATATTACTACATTGATAAAGGTTCAGTCACTTTTGTTTTTTTTTTAAATCAGTAAAGCCTCATATTTTATTTGAATTCTTCATTATAATAAATTTGGGATTCTACTGCCTATTTTATTGATGGTATTTCTGAACCATAAATTCATGTTTGATTGCACTTTTAAGTTTTCTTTGGAAATCCATGTTCATCTACCACTTAATACTTGTTGATCTTATACTTGCTTCACCCAAGTGATGTGTTTCCAATACAAGCTGACGTTAGTATGTTAATACATTTGATGGTTTCGATAATATTGTCTACTTCTGAGTTCCGTTTAAAAACTAATGGGCACCACAAAGTTCCTTTCAATTTACTCTATTTTCTTTAATCTTTAGTTTCTTTATTTTTGTACTATCTGGAGTGTGGAAAGATTAACATATCTTTTGTTTGGGAAGATTAAAGTAGTTTTATAAATTTGAAGAGATAATGTTTGGGAAGATTAAAGTAGTGTTTTGATATGCTTCAACCTCATTTTTAAGCTTCAAATGGACTTTGTTTAAGTTTAGGCTCTAAGTTTTGATCTCTAGTTATTATCTTTATAATCCATTTATCAACACTTTTTAGTCATTATGAGGTTGCTTAATAGATTTTGACAAAGACCATGTTCATCTAAAGTATGTTATTTCTATTTTCATTTTGTTGCTTGATAAGAAATGGCCAAATGCCTAGATTGGGCAAGTAGGTTATAATCTTACTTTGAGTCAAGGACTTAATGATGTTTGTAGATTGTTGATGTTTTATTTTTAACTCAAGTCTAATAGGCTCATTTGGCTTGTATGTTTTAGGTCCAGTTGATGGAGTGCAAATGCTTATGTAGCCAATGATTACTACTTGGAGTTATTAATTTTCATACAATGATGACTTGATCGGTTTGTTTATACTTCATGACATATGAATGTGTTCCTTTTATCTAGGAATTTTGAGCTAGTTAGAATATGTATTCTGAATTGTGCATGCCTATGATTTTTATAGGAGTTCAAGTGAGAATAAAGAAAATATGGTACAAGCCAATTATGTACTTGTATAATTGTATTTTCTTTTGTTTACACGTATTATTTTCTATGATCTAGTTGTTACTCCATGATTTCATATTTAGCAAGGTTGAGAAACTTATAATTCTTTTTTTTTTTTGTAGGTTGATACAATGAACTCTATAAAGTAATGAATTTTTTGGGAGGTGTTAACACCAGCAACAACGTATCAAGTAAGTTTAATTTCCTACTTCTAAAATAATGTATCACCATACTTTAAATAGTGTTTATGCGGCTATCTTGCATGTATGATAACCTATAATGAAGATTGAGGTAATTATTAGGGGTTCGTAACTTTTTTTGTTTTTAGAATTTCATCGACCATGGTCTTGTTCATGTTTAGTGTTAGTTTATAGTCTTCTCTATTTGAGTATACTCTTAGTGACTTTGTATTTATATTGGTAAATTTACATAATAATATATTTGGTAACATTTTGTTTTTATTTACTTAAAGTTTTATAATTATATTGTGTAGGTATTTTATTCAAGGTGATGATCGAAGTTGTGAGTTATCGTACAAGTTGTCAAAGTATTTGATTTTCGTTCTAGGCTTTATGAAACATTAAGTGTAATTTCACTTACAACCTTTATATAAACTACTTTGTAAAGAACTTGTTAGGATTTTATTTGTGTTGTGATGAATGAAATCTATTTGACATTTATGTGGATTGTGACATTATTTATTAAATGCACAATTATTGACAAGTTTAAATGTTGTTTTTGAATTATTGGTTTAATTGTAATTAACATGAATAAAATAAATAAATTAATGAAATATATCCAATTTTAGAATTTAAAAACTGTCATGGTATACCTTTTATGACAAATTTAAATTATCACAAAGTAGAAATCATGATTATTAAAACTGTCATGATATCTAATATATGACAATTTAAAACTATCAAGAAATAGAAATTATGACGATTATAACTGTCATGAAATATGATTCATGACAGTTTATGATTAAATTTTATTTGGAAAAATAACCCTATTTTATGACATTCTAAAACTGTCATGGTGAGAAAAGTTAAAAATGCAAAAATAACATCATTTATGACAATTATAAAATTTCATAAATAAAGATCATAAACCTTATTTTTTATTGATTCATGACAATCTTTAACTGTCGTGAAAAAATATTTATGACAATTTTATACATGTCATAAATTATATTTTATGACATTTTTATTATATGTCATAAAAGACTTACCATGATAGGGGATACTATGACATAGCATAATTTTGAGATAATTGTCATGATAAGTCAACTATGACAATTAAAGATTGTCATAGAAAGCCAAAATTGTAGTAGTGGTCAAACAGTCAACACAACTTTTACATGTAAGTTGTTAGCTTGAAGGTACTTATCTTATTAAATAGTGTGAACATCCATCTTAAAACTAATTGGTAATGGTATGAGTAGTCCACTTTCTTTTTAAAGACTTGAAGATATCCTCACCTTATCAATGTGGGTTTCTCAACATATCTCCACTGTAAAATTTGTGTTCGCAAACCGCATGCTTTCACCTGATTTCCCAAAAATTAAATCCATAGCTCCAAAATTTTAGAAACAAGAGAGTTTACTTTCCCATCCTATCAAAATTTTAGAACTCCAAAAACTATTGAAAACGTACTTCCTCTATTTATAACAAAGTACCATAAACTAACTCCCTACTATTTACTAATATACTCCAATAATATCCCTAATCCCTATCAAACTTATAAACAATCCTAACGGTGTACCACGTACCCAACTATCTCCTGGTCTCATAGAAAACATCATACAATCATGTATTCAGTGGCAGACCATTGAAGGGATAATATTAAAACGAGTTCAAAGCTATTTCCTAACAACCAAAAACTAGTAAAATGTAGTAGAATGGCACTGTTTTTGTAAAATAGAAAAAATCGAACTTCCAAAAGCAACATTCGGGATAATATTAATCTTACTTGCCAGATGAGGATGGATGTTAATGTTAGTTTTCGCTTCCATGACGGTAACTCCCATCTTTTCGATCTAACAGATTCACGTAGCTTTGAGGATACTAAACAATGCGTCATAGAGACTTCTCTGATACAATTAAAACATGGTAAGTGCCATTCCTAAAAATATTCAACAATGGAAAAACAAAAGTCAACAAATCCCAACCATTCTTGAACGATCAAATTACCACAGTTCACATATTTTCGCCCAAAAGAACACGTAATGTAACAGAAGCAGAACATAAGGTAAAATAATATTTCGAAATATTACGAAAGTTAAAAGGTCATGTCTATGCTTAAAGCTAGGGAAACTTATTTTATTTTCTTTTTTTATATCCGTGACTGCTTGGGCTAACCTCCGTGCTCACCTCGACTAATGTCACAGATATATCGTTTGACCCTATAACATTTGGATATCAAGAAAATTAATTTTTATGTAAATGGTCACTATTCTAACGCCTCGTATTTTCCGAGTAATCCTCCAAGTTGAGTTATTCTTTTCCCGAGATTTGATGTTTGATAGTGTTGATGGTTATTGATGTTTGATTGTGTTGGACGTGTTTGTTAATTGTGTTGTATCTTTGTACTTCAGTATTATGGGGTATCGGGGTGCCACTACGTATATTGTTTAAAACTATTAAGTATGTTCTGTTTGCTTAGCGTCTCAGGATTATAGGGTCCTGGGGTACATCTTGTGTATTAATTATATTTTTGTTTCTGTTTCTTGTAAACACGCCGAAATTATGGGCTCCTGGTGTGTCAATTCTTCTAAATGCATGTTATGTTGTTCCTTGTTCGGTATGCTCATTATAATGACATGTTTGGTTAATAGCTAGTCAGGATCTTGTGTGTTAGTGTCATGCTAGGATGCCAGTTAAGTTGTTGAGCATGTTTGGTGATATGTTAGGACTATGCTATTAAAACTTCATGTTATGAAACTGATTAGTTATCATCATCTAAAGGTTGTAGAGAACACAATGTACTTTGTTCCCATGGGTCGGTGTAGTTGAAGATTTAATCTCGCGCCCGATAGCGAGGATGTGATGTAACATGCCGCACTCGGTGATGCCTAGTTTGTAGCCTTTTTAGGTGGGCCTTGATCATAGTGTAAGCCTGTTATGGGAGAGGCTTAGTTTAGGGTGATAGATGTGAACAAGCTAACTTGGATCGCTGGTGAAGGCCTCTAGGATCGCGACTCAGTGGACACCTCTTTCTTACTGAGATAAGCCTACACCTGACTGGTTTACAACACCATATGTGTATACGCACCGAGTGTCAGGCAGATAGCTTACTTGGACTGGTGTCATCAGTACACTAGTAGTTATTGAGTTGATTGAGCAAGAGAGTCATGTAACAAACTTCATGACAAGTTGAGAATGAGTTGAATGAGTTATGACCAGTTAAGTTTGTTTAGTTAAGCTAGAGTGTCACGTAACGTACTTCATGACATGTCATACCCTTGTGCAGATGTAAGTGTCTTTTAGGGCCTCACCCAAGAGAGTCGTGTAACGTACCTCACAACCAGTTGTGTGTTTGTGATAGGTGAGTGTCTTTAGGGCCTCACAGGGGAGTCGAGTATCGAACCTCACGACTAATAAGTTGAGATAGAATGAGATGAGCTGAGAAAAGTTAATTCGAGCTGAGATATGTTATAAGTTGAGTTTAGAAATATGTATTGCTAGCATGTTAAGTTCTACTTTGTGCATTGTACCCCTATTGAGGAGTTCTTACTGAGTATTCTTTTATACTCATTCTTTCTGTGGTTTTATTTTTCCACCAAGTAAACAAGATCATTATCGAGACGGTTAGCTGGGAGATGTTGAAGTGATCATGGGTGGAGCCACTACACTTTCTTTAAAATATGATAGGATAAATGTTTCTTTCCTTAGTAGCATGCATTGTTTAATCATGTTATTTCTGTTTAAAACTCTATTAACGGTTGGGCGTGGATGCCTTAACCATTACTCATTTATTTATTTATTTATTTGTTGTTTGAAATATTTTGGAAACACCTTGGCCAAGGGCTTGACATTTATTTATTTATTTCGAAATAAATTTAATAGGAGCAATTATTTAAAGTTTGAAATTCGAATTTATGTTGTTTTATAACTGTTTTGAGTCTCTATGACGTGGGAAACTTAGTTTAAAATTACGGGTTCTTACAACTAGGATTGAACTCATCACCTTAATCACCTCAAAGATCAAGGAAAACTTATAATTTGCAATCACTAATTAAAGATAATGAAAAATTTTGAATCTCTTTTATTTTTTAGAATAAGTAGTCTAGTACCACTTTGGAAAGTTTGGAACTCAATTTTATTCATATCAGACGAAATATCGATTTGAGTTTTAATGAGATGTGCTATCATATTAGATATGTTTCAAAATCAATGAAAAGTAGTCTCCATATTATGAGCCTCCTCTACCTTTACAATGTGAGATCATCAACATGTATCGATGAAAAATTGAAATGAAAAAATTATAAAAATCTTAGGTCATGCGAGTTCATACTTAAAATGTTGTCAATTTCAATGTAAAGTAATTTAGGTCACATTTTGATATGGTTTATATCCTTTCCAGCACACAAATGTGACTCTTTTAGTTCTTTACTCCAAAAAAAATAATAATAATAATAAAAAGTGACTTAATTGACCACATATGTGAAATAGGACATGACCTTAAACCTTTTCTATTTTAATATACTTTTCCTAAAACATCAACGAGAAAGTGAGGGGAGAACATAAACCATTGTTTTCCATTGAACTACAAAAGAAGGTAGGGGTAAACGAATATTTTATAGGGAAATTATAATGGGTAGGCTATTCTAACGAAATAATTACAAATGTAATGAAATTTTAAAATATTTATACCTATATAGTTATTAGGGGATTTTATATAACAAAAAAGGACAAAATATTTTTATCTATAGTATAAAGTCAAAATTAATTTATTTGTAGTAGAAAATTTAAATTGAGTTCTATTACTAGTTGGATTTGATACATTGGTAAACTCATTCTATCACTATTTAAGTTTTAGAGAAATTTATTTCTTATAGATGAATTATTTCAAAAATTATGATGTGCAAGTATAATACAAGAGGAGGTAGAATGTGCTGTTAAGAGTAAATTTTCTAGTTATTAAGACTTTTCAATATTGTATTATTAATATTCATTAATACAATATTATTAATTATTAATACATTATTATGTATTATTAATACAATATTATTATTATTACTTATGACTATGGTTGTCAATTTTTTTTAAAAGTTGTCATACTTATAATTATTTTCTGAAATTTGACTCATCTTATAGATTCCTTTATTTTATATTTTGATTTGATAGATTGACTAACCCTCTGTAGAAATTAGGGAGAGGTCTACAAATCTAATTTAAAATATTATTTTCTAAAATAATAAGAGAACCAAATATCGATCCTCAAAATTGAACTCATAAAAATGGAGTTGAATCAGATTACAACCATTCAAACAAACCAACATGTCACTAACCCTTTCGTTAATCTTCCGTAGACGTTTAAGTTTGAGAGATAGACGAATCATAGTTCAAAATCATATTAAAGTACAAAATAGGTTGGATGCTTAATTATATATAAGCGTAGTTTTACAAGTTGTTTTAATAGGGGTGATGCCAGCATGTATTGACACGAACCAAACTTCTCTCTTGAACTTTAATTCAAACTCTAATCTAATCTAGATCTTAACATAAACCCACATTTTAAAAATGTTCTTTCTTTTTCCTCCTGATTCTCGACAACAGAGCAAGAAACATGCACCAAACATCCATAGGGAACAGCAATGGATTGATTTACAACCAAGGAGGCACTACCATAATGGAGATGTTCATTAGTTAAAACTTCAAACATTAATTAGTATTTAGATGACATCACTTTGCATCCTAATCATTAACAGCTAAATTTGTTAAAATGACCCATTGTTTTATGCCGATGATTACGAGTTTAAAAGGTGAGCAGACCTCTTAATATTTATAAAATTGATGAAGTATTTCACTTGTTATCCATTAATTTTGAGATGAAACTTTTTGTTATATGGGATCAAAATTCATTAAACACAAATAAATTTCAGATCGATCTAAGATTATTGAACCTAATAAGCATCATCTTGAAAAAGCGTATTAGGATCTTGCATTTAAAAAGTCAAAAAATTTGTCTAACATTTCAAAAGTGAGTTATTTCTTTCATTATCGATTGATTTTCAGATAGAATCATGCTATCTAATATTATGGAGGAACTAATGCTTATTAGCGATGGAAAAGATATAGGAGCCACCAAAGAAGCAAGTAATTAAAGTTGAATTGGCTTTGCTCATTTCTGGCCTTGACCTTGTTAATTTTATATCCAAGGATGCAAGAAAAAGACGGGTGGAAGGAAAGCATACTGGTTTAGATGTTGATTCTTCAAAGTTGGTGGGTTTAAAGTTAGCTTGAGGAAGAAGAAAATAATCCCTTTGATCTTCTATCAATTTCAATGAGTTGGTGCTCTGTATGATTACAACAGCACTTCAAACCCTTCTTATTTCAATAGATATTTCAACAGAATAAGGATTAAATAGATGGGACAAATTGATCAAGCTCCAACCATATCAAAGACAAAAGCATAAGATTAGCCTCTCATTTTCTGAAACTAAAAAGTGAAACTGGTAATAAGGACATGTCATCAAAAGCATTGGTTCTCTTAGAGCATAACATTCCTAGTACATTGTCTTGTTTTAGTAGATAATAGAAAAGGTACAATTTGAAGGATACATAAAAGAAATGACAGCATTTTACACAAAAAAAAAAAGAGAGACATGATACATAGATGGTTTGGTTCCATGAGAAACAAACTAGCTTGGATTATCTAAGACAACTAGCAGGGAAGATAGATGATTTGCCCTCTAAGCATAATCGCCCGGATCAGCGGGAGGTGGCGGATTTGGAAAATGAGGGAGGAGAGGAGCGCCATGCTCTATCGGCCGGGGTTTTACGGATGTCTTAGAACTTGGAACAGGATCAATAGGATGGTAGTCATCAAGATTTAGATCACCTGGGTGAACCTTCTTTTTCATCTGACTATTATGCTCATCATTCATGAACTGAGAACCAAAACAGGATTTCAATTCCATACATTATAGACAGTCGTAAGTTGTAACCAATCTCATCAATCATGCAGCTATGAATTTGGAAGAAACTATGTTCTTCTCTAAGTGAAAATGACTTGTCGGATTTAAAGGCTTTAAAATGAAAGTACCTTCAGCTTCCTGTTCGATGGTATGTTGGACAAGCATTCATTTGTCTTAACATGCTGGTGGTTCAGAGCCATATCTGTAATTGCAGTCAAGAAAAATACAGCAAAATCAACATGCAAAGTTAAAGTAGAACAGCATGGAATAAAGTACCAACTCAGATATGTAGAACTACTTCATCTCTAGCTATACACTTGATGCTGTAACTTTGATTTTCAATGCATGAGGATGACAATGTTTAAATTAGACTTGAAAATGGCTGAGCTAAGTGTAAACCAAATGGAAAAAAGCTAGTTCTGCTTAAACATGCCATTCAAATTGCAGGCACTCTCTCTATAATATGAGCATACCAGCATTGTTAAAGATAATTTGTTGTGCAGATTGGTTGTTGAAACATAATACCAGCATTTTTAAAAATATGGAGTAGTATACAAAGAAAAATGATTCACATAGTCAATGATTACCTAAGTTCGGGGTGAAGAGAATGAAAAGGTGTTATAGGGAGTATCGGTGGCTCAAACATAGTTAAAAGAATAATTCCTCGTAATTATTCTCATTCTCCTTGTCCCACGACAGCATTTTAAACAAATGCAGTGCGATTGAAGCCAAAGTGACAGGGACAGCAACATTTAGAAAAGTGAAAGAACATACATGATGAAACAAACAGAACACTTCCAAATTACCTGAGTTTGAAAGGAAAAGCAGCAAAAACAAAACCCAAAAGGCAGAAAGCTTCATAATGAAATAATGTGGAAAAAGAAAAAGAAAGACAGAGTGTTGGCGGGAGAAGCCAGTCCATGAAAGAAAGGGCTTAACACAAGAGCAGCAGAAATGTGTGCATTAAATGGAATCAGTACACACAATTAAAAGAAATCAGAAGAACCACAATGCTTGTCCATCATGTTTCTGCATTGGGTACAGCCTGTGGAGAAGTTAATGTTTGGCACAAACTTGGAATGCGAGCCCGTCGGGAACAACAATTAATTTTTATTTTTTTTAATTTACACCTATAATTATCAGTTCAATTTCTACATTTTACTTCTATTTTTTTAAAAAAAAAATTAAAATTTGAAAGAAAAAAAAAAAAAAAAAAAAAAAAATCAAATTCTGGTTTTGATTTATGGAATTTGATTAATATTTACCTGCTCTTTTTTTTTTTTACTATTTGATACATACTCGTGTTTGATATGTTATGTCAACGTGAATCATAAGAACTAGAACAACTTGATTATCACAAATTACTATTAAATCTTAATGGAATCAATATTACTCTCTGACATCATGATGTAAGAAACTATCTAATTCAGCAAGAATTTGTTGTTGATGTTGAAAGTTTTATCAATTGTTTTAAGAGGACAATTTGGGTGCAGTCAGGGCTGCACTCCACCCATAAAGTCAACATATGTGGCACCTTTGGTGCCACACATCTCAGCCCACTTTTCTCTTTTTTTTTAATAAAAAAATATTAAAATGTGTGTGTAACTTCATAGGTGGGGTTGCACCCAAATTGTCCTCTTGTTTTAATAGGAGAGATTGATTTCTCTCTCTTTACCTATATGTGGTTTCAAGTTATCTTAATCTTTCTTGCTCTTTCACTTTTATATATATTGTGATGGAAAAATATGTTTATATTTATAGATAGATTGAAAACCAATATAAAACTTCTTTTAAGTTAACTTTAAAAATTTAAGTTTAAAAGAAATGAAACTCACTTCTCATAAGTAATAAGTAATGAAACTCACAATCTCACAAGCATTTCACTAACATATCAATTGAAAATATAATTTTCTTAATAGACCATGTTAATGAAGAAATGAAAAAATTAATTGGTAATGAAATCTTTTATGTTTTTCTAATGGATATCATTGAAATACTAGTCATTTTAGTGAATCGCATGCTTTCTTAAATGAAGATGAAATGATATGTAGAGATTTTTTTAAATAAATACTAGTTTAGATAGCCTAAATAGTTATTACATGTGATTCTAATAACTTAAAATTAAAGTGAGGCAACATTAAAGGGGGTGTAGCTCATATGGTAGAGCGCTCGCTTCGCATGCGAGAGGCACGGGGTTCGATTCCCCGCACCTCCATCTTTTCGTAAATTTTTTCTTTTGCCTTTTATTTTATTTTTTTTGGGAGATTGGCAGAGTTATGTGCAAAATAAATTATTTTCTTTTTTTGAAGAAAAAAAAAAAGGAAACCAAATTAGTTTAATATTATTTTTAGTACAAATTAATTTAAGAATTATACTCTCTCGGTCTTTTATAAATAATATATTTATGTTCTATATCAATCCATTTAATGTCTAAAATATTGTAAGTTAAATTGTGTGTCATGTGAATAATTAGAATGCAAATAAGGTGACTGAACACTCATAAATATAAAAGAAATTATAAAAATGCAATAATTCACCATTGATAAAGTTTCAAAGAAAAACAACAATTGACCTACATTTAGTAAGAATCCGTAAGCTTTGATTTAATTGTTCATCAAGTAACTTGTGAGTTTAATCAAAGTTAAAACTTTAAAAGTCTTGACATTGTTGGAATTAATAAGTTTATTTTTGCTAAAATTACTGGGAAATGAATATATGCTAGAAATTGCAGACACAAAAACTAAGTATAGGGTTCGTTAAAAAAAAAACAAAGTTCAGAATTTGATAAAATAAAATTGAAACACGAGTAGAAATAAAGTGTCATTTATACAAATTCACGTGTTTTTATACATCATGAGTTTTGTAATAATATAAATACTTTCCATTACTCAAGCTATAAGCTACATAAAAGTGGATTCAAGATCAATCATAATCGCTCTGCAAATCATTTATTCATGCTATGAGAAGGATTGTGATAAGGCAATGAAATTCTTAAGATAGATCCTAAAATGGAGAACTTAAAAGGAGGGTAGATTTTCTTCTCTATGTTACTTTTTGCATTGATTATAAAAATATAAGAGGAACAAGTTTCTTTATTTGTCTACTTGAGATAAGAAACTCTCATTATAACATCCTAGAATTCAATTATGCAAAACAGAGTTTTCATGGCAGCTTTCACTCATCAATCAAGGATTATTCCTGCTGCCTCCATAGCCACCAATTCCTCCTCCTCCTGAACCGCTCACTCCACCACCAATGCCACCAGTACTGCCTGCTCCACCTCCACAGCCACCCACAATACCACCTGAACATCCTGTTCCACGACCGCCACCAAAGCCACCAGAACCACCTACTCCACCGCTGCCACTGCCAAAGCCACCTGAACCACCTACTCCACCGCTGCCGCCACCAAAGCCCCCTGCACCACCTACTCCGCCGTCGCCACCAGAGCCAGAACCTGGGCCATACCCAATTCCAGGTTCAAAGCCAGAACCAGAGCCCGAACCGAACCCTCCACCACCTCCAGTCCCACCGTAACCTGAGCCAGAGCCTCCTCCAGTGCCAATGCCAGAGCCACCACCAGCTGATACTCCACCATAACCATAACCTTCGAGCATTGAGTCTAAAAGGTGAATGTCCTTTTTAACGTGCCCGTTGTTTGGAAGGCCATTTCTCATTTCATGAGCACTCTCGTCACTATCAAGCTTCAATTTCCTTGCATTTGCAGCATCAAGAACATTATCGAAGAGCACAAGGCACAGTACAATAAGCCCTCGACAAACCAAATTGTTACTTCTCATGACTCTACAACAACTCAATGCAACTGCACTCCTGTAATAATAATAACTTTATGTATGTATATATATATACAAGAAATCTTTTGAAGCCAATGATGTGTGCGAGGTGATTCTGGTTAGAAGCAAGATCAGCATGCTGGTTGGTGCAGAGATCGTGGGCAACCATCTTACCCTTTGAGAAAATGGTTAAAATAAAAGTAACTTTTATACGATCAGATGCAACGGGGGGTGCAATTATACAATCAAATGTTAATGGCAATTCCATCCTAGACGAGTTTGAATCGATATAATGAATTCTTACAATGCTTAAGGCTTAAACTAGCTAATAATTAGAGAGAATAAGCTCAATCTCCTCCGGACTTTCGGGTTACATCTTTTGAGTCCTTGCCAACATAATTTTGATTTTGATCCTTGTTCTCAAATTCCATTCCCTGAAATATCATCCTGGAGGACCTATACTTGCTCCCGAAAGCTGTGCCGAAGCCCCATCCAAGTCCCAATCCAACGCCACATCCACCCCCTACATAAAAGGGATTAAAAAATATGATAACTCAGCGCAATCAGATCAATGAATGCATTGAAGGAAAAATTGTGTTCAAGGTATCAGCTGGTTACCCGCACCAAGGCCCAAGAAGTTCAAAGGCATTCCTGCAAAATTAACATTTTTGTTCGGGTGAGGCATGCAATGGAAGAGATGCTACTTCTGCCATGTTAAAGAATAATATGTGCCTGGGAAGTTTAAAGGGAAATAATGGAATATACAATTGAATCTTAGAGGTTATATTCAGGGCCATAACTTATAAGGTTTCTATGTGGCAATCAAAATCCAGTTTAATTACTTATATTCATATTTGTCATGAGACAGTTCAGTTACGGATTTTTACATTAAAGCTAAACTTAAATATAATCATCAAAACCTAATCTTCCATTGAAACTTGTGAACTACAAACCTTACAATAAAGAACGATACCAACATACAGTTTCAGACTCTTCTAACTCTAAAATCCTCAAGTATAAAATCTGATTTTTACTTTTTAAATATGCCTCAAGTATGAAATACAAACTTTCCAATAAAGAATGATACCAACATAAAGTATCACTCTTTTAATATCCTAAACAGCCGTTAAAAGGACGACAAACCCACCCGAATCTCCACGTTGATATAATATTATCCACTTTTGAGCATAAGCCCTCATGACTTTATTTTTGGTTTCATCCAAAAGGTCTTATACCAATGGAGATGTTTATCCCCCCTAATAAACCCATGATCTACCTCTTATTTAACCAATGTGGGATCACTGCTTTCTTTGTATTCCCAACAACAACAAAGGAGAAAAATAAGATAAGTTACACCTTACAACAGAGGCACAAACCTTAGATTCTAGCCCGTCAAGATTTTACAAAATATAATAATAATAATAATAATAATAATAATAAACAAAAGAGTACTCTTTAGGTATCCAGGGCAGCAAACACCCTTATTTCTAAACCTGAGGAACAACTGTCTGATTTCTTTCAACAGTTGGTGGTATTCACAAGATGCCAGTACATTCAAATTAGAGGCAGTCAAGAACAAAATTATGAGCCATTTAGCCAACATGTTTATTTACTTCTTTAGCGTAATGTAAATGGTAGATTTCACTCACAAATACACACTGATGCAAATGAGGTAAGGGCAGTCAAGAAACTATCATTTAGTTGTCAAAGAAACTCGTAAAAAATTAATTTCTTGTTAGATGGTCACTATGGAGTGAACCTAACGTGTGTTCCATTTTGTGGGGCTTTTGAGAAAAAGAAGCAATATAATTTTTAGAGGCGTTGATCATTCTTGGCCTGATGTGTGGTGTCTCATTAGAATCTATGTTTCTCTCTATGCTTCAGTTTCTAAACTTTTTTGTAATTATTCTTGAAGCTACATTTCTCTTGATTGGAGACCGTTTTTATAATGTTGTCTCCTCCAATATTTGTGGGCTCACATCACTACATTCATCAATGATGGTTTAACATTTTAAGATCACTAACGCCAATAGATCAGCTTTAACCAATTCAAGAAGCGTGCACATAGGTCTCTCAAAATAATAGAGACAGAGACAACATCAAGAACCAACTACAGATTAAACAAGAAAAAGCCAAATCATTTCAAATAAGCCAAATCTTTTTCAATTGATAACTCCAATCGCTCAGAGTTCTGTGGCATCCATTTCATGACATTCTCACAATTCATTTTAGCAGGTTTCACCCAATTAATACATTGAAATCCAATCTAATTAAAAAAAAAAGAATGCAGTATCTGATGATCTACAAAATGCCTGATAAAATAATTTTAGAAATTCAGGAAAAATCTCACAACGTATAGCAGGCAAACGAAAGAACCCAAGTTGAAGGGCAAAAAACGATGGATAAAAAGTGGGTTAAGACGCTACATACCTCCAAAACCCCATCCTACGCCGAACCCGCAACCGACACCAAAACCTTCATAGGAAGAAAATAAGAGCGAGAATCAGTCCAAGAACAAATAAAAAAATGTACGAAATATCAAGATTATTGAATGTATTGTACCGAATCCTACGCCGGTTCCATTGAAGTTTGAGAGAACCATTTCTCGCAGCTGAAACGCCACAAATGGGGAAGCAGAGAACGAGTGGAATTAAGAATTAATTGGATTTTTTTTTTTTTTTTTTAAACCAAGATCAAGATCAAGATCAATCGATTTCCACTTTGTATCGCGAAGGAGCTTCCGATTAAGATGGCATAAACAAAACCATTTTAGATTTTTTTTTTTTTTTTTCTTTCTTTTTAGGGGTTTGGAAATTTGAAACCGAGTATTTTTTTTATTTTTTTTCTTTCTTGTACTAGTTAAGAAATTTATATACGAATTTAAGAACAAAAATGGAGTAACCAATTAAAGTTTAAGGAGATGTTTGGATGTAAAATTGTGGAGGGATTAGATAAATAACTTGTTTGCTTATAGTTGCGTGTAGAGTGATAACATTAATTATTCGTTTCGATGTGATTTTTTATGGTAAGAAATGTTTGTTATTTTTTTTAACTGGTGTGATATTTATGAATTTTTTTCGACCTAAAATAATGTCATTTTATTTATTTATTATTTCAAATCCAAATTATTTTTTAATAAATGTGGGGACTTTTATTTTTTAGCAATATCACATTCTTCATTTATAATTTATTTTTTATAATTAAATTGTTTTTAGTACGGGTTAAATTAGAACCACATACAGATTTTATAAATGGAAGCTCACCATAATAGTATTAAATTTTTGTATTGTTATTTTTTGTGAGAGTACTTTTTTTAAACCTATGAAAATACTTTTTATAATAATATTTTTATGATATGAATTTTAATTTATTTCATATTTCAAAAAATCATATACTAATCAAATTTATTTTTGTAATATGATGTTATATAAATGAGAATAATTTTAATTAATTAGTAAATCAATGATATTAGGTAAAAGAAAAAAGGTAAATACAAATTTTAAAGTAAAAAAAAATAGAACAATTTACAATTAACTAGTTCAAAATTGATATTATTAAATAAATAAAAAGATATGTCAAATATTTAAGACAAAATAAATTAATTTATACAACCAAAATACAATTAGTTATGAAATATAATTGATTTAGATGAAAGAAAAGTAACCATTGAAAATTTTAATATATATTTTTTTAATTATAAACTTAATTAATTAATTTTTCTTATAAAAAATGTTGATTTAAATATATAATTTCATTTAAAAATATTTATTTTATCTAAAAAGTAAAGTAATTAAATGTGACAAAAGTAATTTTTAATTAAAAAAATGTAAGCGCAATGATGATCGAAAATATAAATACATTTTCCATTCCCGGTTCCGTTCGCTACTCCATTAGAGGCGGATATCCGATGAGAACTAACCCACGAAAAATGTACATCTTAAACACATCACTATTATTAAAATGTATATACGAAAAAAAAAATTAGTAGCCGTTTGTTTATGATTTTTATTGGGGTTGGTATGGAGTTCGAACAGTTTTTTTTTTCATTAATTGAGTTTTGGCCAAAATCAACACTTTGATTTTTTTTTTTTTCAATTTTTAATATTTTTAATAATTTTTTTTCTCCAAACTGCTGTTTTTAATATTTCGAGTTTTTTTGTTCGTGTTTTTTAATTTAAATTTCTTTTTACTCAAAATTAAAATATTCAAATTTTCTTCAAATTTCCCAAATATTAAAAAAATAAATAAAGAAAAAAAACTTAAAGTTGAATTTTGTAAAAACAGAAAATGATTTTGATGGCAGAGATGGAGACATGGAAATCATTTTCCAGCCTTGTCCCGTCCCCGTAGTGGACATCTCTTAGTGTGTGTTAGAGTTTACATAAACAATCATTATATCTATTAAAATTTAAAATTAATTTAATAATTTTTTAAAAAACAATTTAATAATCATTTTGTGTTAAATAATGGTGGGGGATTCAAATTCATGTCTTTCATTATATATAAGTAATTAATCTTGTTGGCAATTAGTTAATATTTATAAAGTAACCAATTATTTACTTATTTAAAGGTTAAAATTAAATATTATTGAAATGTCAATATAAAATTGTTGATTTTAGAATATAAAAACTAAATCAAACTTCATCCAAAATCTCCAAGTTTAAAATATGATATTTGTGAACTTTTATCAATTTCATCGATTTGTTTATTCGTTAAATACCTACTTTTTTTTCATTTTATAAATAACTTCCGCTTATTACAGTTGAATTATGTAGAAGTGATTTAGTTTTCAATACATAAAAATGTAACTATATTTAATTATATATAAGATTTTAATTTTTTTTTTAATATTTCAATAATTGAAAAGAATATAGTGATATCATATATGACCCTATATAAAAAATGTTTTTGTTTAAATTCCTCAATTGAATTTAAAAAAGGAGATTGATAGATTTGAATCTCAAACTTTTTTTATTACTAGAAGTGACTAAAACTCTACTTCTTTCGGTCATAAAGGACTCGTTTGGTAACGTTTTTGTTTCTTCTTTCTTTTTATTCAGAAATAGCCTTGTTTTTGTAACTATTCATATTTCTTGTTCCTAAAATAAATGAGAAACGTTTCTGAAATTTAGCTTCAAAATCAAAAACTCCATTTTAGAGTTTATGCTGTTCCGTTTCTATATTGGTAGTGAACTTTTCTAATTTTTAAATTTGTACATATATTCTTCTGTACAATTAGATCACATATTTTATGTTGACATGGTTTTTCATCGAACTCCCAGTTCGACCTAGGAGTAAGTTTTAATTATATATTTTTTCATTTCAGTTTTTTATTATTAAATAAACTTTCCCATCATTTTAATTGGGTCAAATATATCTTTTTTATTATTTTAATTCCTTTTCATATAAATCATTTATTATTTTATTTTCAATATAAATTTTTTTTTGAGAAAATTGCATAAACCACCTCTAAAGTATAGTGTTTGTAACAATTAAATCGTTAAATTTTGAAAATTAATCAATTATCTCCCCTCAAATTTGATAATTGTTCAATTAAACATTTGTTTTCGAATGGGTCAGTGTCGAAATGATTTCATTGTTTGGTTGTAAACCAGTTCAACACCAGCATCACAGGTTCGAGCCCGAGAATCGATATTTGTTAAGGTAGTGAAAGGGTAGAATTGTCATTTAAATCATTTTATTCAAATGCGTGTAAGAGGTGGGTTTAGTTTAAAAAAAACATGAATGTGGGAAAGTTTATTTAATAATACACATTGCAAACAAATGTTTAATTGCCAACACTTATCATATTTGAGGGGAGGTAATTGATCAATTTCAAAGTTTAAGATTTTAATTGTTACAAACACTATACTTTAGGAGTGGTTTGTGCAATTTTCCTATAAATTTTATATTTATTTTTTAATTTAACTTCTATAAATAATAATATTTATATTTCTATATTATTAGTTTCAATATATACTAATTTTTGTATTTATAAAATATCTTAATTAATATAAAAGTAGTCTTTGCATTTTTTTTTATTTTATTTCTTAATTTTATTATAGATATATAAAATTTTAAAATGTTTAGTATGTGTATTTATATCTTATTTTTTAATTCATTTATTTATGAATTGATTTTAAAATTTTATAGTATGTATATTAAAACTTTCTAATTTTTTTATATTGCTTTCATTTTTTAATATTTTTCAACCATAACATTTCACTTCAATATTTTACAACTACAACGTTTTTAAAATATGCCATTTTTTACAAATGATTTGAGTGAAGATAACTTATTATATTTATGTTAAGATTTATATATGTGTGTGTTAGAACATATAATTACTTTTTAGTAATGATTTTTTTTATCAAAAAATAAATAAAAATTAATGCATATAACTAAAGAAAAAAAAACTATAAACAAGAAACAAAGTATGGTAGGTGTTTTGTTTTTTTTTTTTTTGAGAAAGTATGGTAGGTGTTACATACATCTATAATAATTTTTTTTAATTACATGCAATAAAATATTTTAATTTACTGATATATTCAACTGTTTTTATTTTATTTTTCAATTTTGTGATATGTATTTATATATTTTTTAATTTAATAATTTTACTATAAATGTATGTTTTATTAAAATGAAAAAAAAAGTATGGTAAGGTATATTTACATCTTATTTGATTTTTTAAATATTTATTAATGATTTGGTTTTAAAATTTTGTAATATATGTATTTATTTTTTATTTCAATTTTTAATATATTAGGTATCATTAATTTTTTTGGCACTATAAATAAATTCTTCACTAAAATATGTATTTGACACTATTTTAATGTTGTAAAACCACAACATTTTTTATAAATAATTTGAATCAAAGATAACATATCAATTTTTTTTCTTCTTAAATTCATATTAAGTTCAATTTATTTATTTTTTTCTTATAAAAAATTTATTTATACTAGAATATGTGAATTTTTGTTGATGTTTTTTTAATATTTTAATGCATGATATATTTGTTTAAAACAATTATATAAAAAATAAGAAACAAAAATTTTTTATCAAACAAGTTCGTTTTTGTTTCTTATTTTTTTAAAAAAAACAAGAAACAAAAATTACCAAACACATTCTTATTTTTTGTTCAAAGAAAATAAAAAACAAGAAACTAAGAAAAGGAAAACAGAAAACAAGAACGTAATCAAACGGTGTCAAAGTTTCAAGTCAATATACAGATATGCACAAGTTCACTCGAAAAATCACATATATTATTTATAAAAAAAAAAACCCTCCTAAATGTTATCTTCATCTTTTATTCACAAATTTAACTAAAAAACACATTTAAGGCCATTTTAAAATCATTTTTATACTTAAAAGCTAAAATGAAACTTTTTGAAATCCAAATGGTTTAATTGAAACTAAATTCATAGTTCGTAAGTTTTTTTTTTTTAACCAAGTGTAGCTTAATTTGCAAATTCAAATCTAGCTCAATGGATAAAGAGCTCTATCCTAAAGGGTGTTTGGTTCAATCAAGCCAACCCAGGACAGGGAAAAAAGAAAAAGAAAATCCATAGTAGTTTAATCTTCATAATCAAAATTTTCCCATTACTTCAAGTTGAAACTTAGACAGAATGTTCCTTATGTAAGGATTATACATTCATTGATATTCTTCACATTGCAATAGCAAAAACAATGATGACAATTGAAAGAAATCTTCCTGTTGGATTTTGAAACAAGAAGGCTGAATATATAACCCGAACTGGAGAGAGCGAGTTGCTCGGTCACCAGACAAAATGTGCGAGAATGACTTGATCTATATACAATTTTTTGCATAAAATAGACCACAAGTTCTACTACATTGGATTTGAATCCTCTTCTAAATAGTTAGTACGGTTAATAATGCACTTACCTTGCAAAGCTCTATGTAGTTGTTTGTTTGCTAAGAGTTGTTAGCTGCTGGTTTCAAGATAACTTTTACCTTGCCATTGTGATTTTTCTCTAGCGCGGCAACTTTGGCTCGATGAGCTGCCGCTGCCATAGCATTCTTGAAGCCAGAACTGCGAGGGTATTCGGAGGCCTCGCTCATGGAAGCATATCTAAGTTCAGCTGGGGGAATGAAACAATCCAAGGACAGGCCAGGGACATTAAATGCTACTTCCTCAATAGTCCAAGCTTCTTCCATCCTTGTCTTCGTGTGGCTCATGGCTGTTTCCCCAAATCTGAAAAGGGTTACTACAGATCGACCGGAGTGCGCAATCATGATCCCCTCGACCGGTCGATAATCATCGAGGAATGAATTGATTGTGGTTTCCCAATAGACAGCATCCCCACCATTGTTTTGGATGCGGGTTAAATGTGAATCTTCTAAGTGTATAAGAAGACCAGATTTTTGGCTGAAGTATCCAAACATAGTGTGTCTGATTATCTCCGCAGGTCCTTCACTTCTTGCCTTCAATGTTGAAGGATCAGTACATAGCTTGAGAATGAAACAATCCTCACCATTAACACTCTTCTCACCAATGCATCTTGCATTAGCAAACATGTTTGCTGTAGTTTTTGGATCAAGTCCCTGCATATGATGAACTTGGTAAGCAAATCTTCAACGAATGAGCTAAATCAATTTAATGGCCTTATCTGTAATAAGGATTTATTAGAGTTGAACAATCTAAAGTCTCTTAAAACTCTAGAGTCTAGCCTATTCTCTATCTCCTCACAGTTGCACAACCTAAAGTCTCTTAAAACCCTAGCCTATTCGCTATCTCCTTAATAAAATCTTTATATGCTCTGCCCATGGAGGTAGCTAATACCATAAATTCTATGCGTTTTCTTTTATGTTGTTGACTGTCTATCACTATGTATTTAATAAAACTGTTATATGCTCTACCCGTGAATGTAGTTAACACAATAAATTCTGCGTGTTTTGTTTTACACTGTTTATTATTTTCGATTGATTGTTGTTGCCCTTTTCATAACAAATAACATAAAACAAGATCAATCAAGATGAGCTATGTCACCTGAAGGGCTCGGCGTAGGGGTCTAACGGGGCCTTTGGCGGCGTGAGCACCGAGCCAAGGCGTGTGCCTCCACACTAGCTTCCCATTGCAACCAGCATGAACCTTGCTACCACCAAGAGCAAGCTCAACATACCACATATCGGGCTTCATCTGCCACAAAACGAACCCGCCCGACTCGGCATCTTTGGAGGAATTTCGAGTCCTCACTACTTTGTTAGCTGTTTCAATCTCACATGCTATCATTTTCACCTTCCCCATGGCATAGGCATTGCCAACAGAGTTGTGAAGTTTTTGCCCTCCCGAGGCTGCGGTGTACTGCTGCAATATATACTGAGCAGATGAATTCTCCTGCAACAAAAACAAAACCCCCCTCAAAATTTCATCACCCAAGATCCATCCCGAACACACCCACATATCTTAATCGTGTAAACAACAAGAAACATAAACACAAACATCCAGAGATCTTAATCAAAGAGCTAACTACAGAGTTGAAAATTAGGACTAACAATTGGGATGTCTTTAATGGCGAGGTGGGGCAGAGGATCTAGAGAGCAGACATGAACAGGAGCTAAAGGAGCACCCAAAACCCCAAGAAGCAGCCTCAGATCAGATCGTTTCTGGGCAGAGCAAGAAACGGCGGAAGGCGCCCGACAAAGCTGGCCCCTCATCCAGTTTCCCCACTTCCCCTCCTTCGAATCTCGGCCGTCGTTCCCGTCGGGGCCTTCTTTCAACGGCGACAATGCCTCCGCCGGCCTCAGGCTTCCAGATCTCTCAACCAACAGCTCCGGTTGGTGCGGCATTTGGTGGGTCTTCCTCCGGCGTAGTAAACTGGACATCGGAGAGGCGCTTCTGGCCGGACTTTTGGGTCTGGACCTTCCCGGAGAAAGGCCTCGAACGATCTCCCCCTTCAAGGCGGAGAAGAAGCCCTGTTTTCTGTCCATTTGGAGGGAGTAGAGAGCTCAATTACGATCTGGGTGGTGCTGTTTTTCGCTTGAATTGAAGAAGAAGCCAAAGGGGAGATAGGGTTGGAGGAGCAAGCGAGGGTGAGGGCAGTGAAGAAGTAGTATCGGGTCAACAGAATACCAAAGTTCGCAATATAAAATTGAGAAAAAGTAAGAAAGGAAAGAAACATAGGGCAGTGTGCAGATTAATGATGGGTCCACCCGCGCGGACATTAGCGACCCATGCGCTGGCAGAACACAAAATACATCTCTGTTTTTTTTACTACATTTTCCAGCTTATTCCGTAGCTCGAACTTGTATTGGCAGGGTGATAAATATTAATTTTGGGATCAAATTTGTAATAATATTGGTGTTGAATTAATTTGCAACCAAATGATGAAGAAATGTGTCACTCATTCACTTTTAAAATTCAAACTTATTTAAATAAATACCTTATATAATAATTGAATAGTTATTATAATTATATACTAGTTTATTAATATATTTAAATAATAATATTATTACAACAAAAATATATCAAACATAAAATAAGAAAACACGTAAATATATATATATGAAAAAATATTAAGAGAAGAAAAAAAAAGGAAATAAAATGAAGATGTTTGAGCCAAACAAGGTGTTAGAATCCAACAATCACCTCATCTCATCTCATCCCAAAATAGACCCGGATAGGTAATGCTAACTTCTATTTTTTCACCTAAAAAAATACTGCTATATTATAAATTTGGTTTCTAAATAAATTTTGATTTTGATTTTGTAGTTTTAAAATTTAAAATTATCCTAGAAAATATGAATGGTCAAAATTCAATGAGACTCACATCTCTAAATGAAACTCATAAAGCTTAGAGTCACCATAAAATATGGTCCAATCCTAAAAACTAAAGGTTGAGCCTGAGGAAAGGGAGCAAGACCCAAGCCTTTAAAAGATTGGACATTTCTCGTACCCATGCACATATGGATTAGGCAAGTCTTGATTTAAGCCCAAAAGACGGGCACATCCCAACCCTAGACCTTGTAAAGATCAAGCATAACTTTACCTTTGGTCCTAGAGGAGTTGGGTATTTCTTGACTTAATAATTAAAAGGCTTAGTCAGACATTTCAAACTCTTGTGACACGTACGAGAAGAGTCGATCTTCAATGCTTTTGACAGAGGATAAAAAATCACGCTTGAGCCATGAACCTATGTGAGGGGTGGAGAGTTGATGGCGTAGAGCGGGTGAGAGCGATTTTCAAATAAAAGCTAGAGGAAACACATAACATGTAGGTTATTCTAAGGGGATTTTGCATGTATAACAAAAAAAGGTAAAATATTTTCATCTATAGCACAAAATCTAAAATAATTTCATTTGTAGCAGAAAATCCAAATTGACTTCTATCACTTGTTGAGTTCTACTAGTGATAGAATTCAATCAATGATAGACTCATTCTATCACTCCTTAAGTTTTCTATCAGTGATAGAAATCTAAATTGAGTTCTATCACTAGGTGAGTGATAGAAATAAATATGCTATAGATGAATTATTTTAAAAATTATGCTACAAATATAATACAAGAGGTAGAATGTGCTGTTGATGCTAAATTCTCTTATTCTAATCTCCAAACCACAATACTTTTCTTATGTTTTTTCTTTTAAAATTTAACTTAAGTATTGGAGGTTAAATGATTCACACCATAGGCAAATCATTCTTTGTTTTTCAAATGATTAGTTCCCAATAAATTTATAAATTTATTGTTGATTTCAAAGATCAAATTTTTTTTTTCTCATTTAGCACACTGATTATTAACATGTGAATAATTAAGTTTTTGCATATTAATTTTTCAACCATTATAAATGATAATGAATATTTGGTTGGCTAACCTAACTTTTATGATATATTATTCTAAAAAATAACATACATCATACTCATCCTTTTATTGGCCAACGTAATTCTAAATTTTGAAAATTTATGTTTAAAAATTCTACTAAAGTGTACGTACACATGACCTTATTACATGTGAGATGAAGTTAGGCTGTCATACCAAATTGCAATACTTGATAGGAATTTTTCACCAAAATAGCAATATTGCACAAACTTGGAAACTCAAAAAAGACCTAATAGGTAGAGGCTAAAATTAATCTTCACGTATTGTAGTTTAAAGGGGTAGATTTGTATTTTAATCTAAACGATTTAGATTCAACATTCCTTTTTTTAATGGGTTTTTTTTTTCGGAAACAAAATCGCCAATCACGGAAAAGATAAAGAGGTTGCGGTCCAGTTTAGCGGTTTGATTCTCACGCCACACTATTTCTGCAAAATTTGTCAATAGTTGTTGGTAGTTTTCGCTTCGAATCGTAGTGTTTGGCTGACAACAAATACTTGACTTATCCATGGATTACACTATCCATTTATTTATTGACTAAATTATACATTTAGTTGAAAAAAAAAATAGAATTTAATTTTTATAGTTTTAGATTTTAATTTATTTTCTTAGTAGAAGTTTGGAATTTAATTTTAATAACCGAAAGTATTAGGCCGTGTTCCATAACCATTTAGACTCTATTTGACAACTATTTAATTTTTAATTTTTGATTTTTTAAATTTAAGCCTCTGACAACTACTTTATTCATATGTTTTTTTGCTACTTATGATAACTACATCTTACATGTATTTGTATAAACAAACCAAAATTTGGAAACAAAAAAAAAGTAGCTTCCAAAAATTTGTTTTTGTTTTTAAAAAAGTTGGTTAACATTCATATACTTTGTTTAAGAAAAGATGAATACATCGTAGGAGAGGTGAGAACGCATGGTAGGAAATTTGAAAAAAAATAAGTTTAAATTTCAAAAACTAAAAGCTAAAAATTAAATGGTTATCAAAGGCTATCTTAGTTTTTGGATTTTTTTTTTTAAATTTAAGCTTATAACAACTATCTTAGCATAGTTTTTTTTTATTTGGACATCTACATCTTACAAGTATTTTAAGAAACCCAGCAAAAATTTTGAAACAAAAAAGTAGCTTCTAAAAGATTATTTTTGTTTTTAAAATTGGGTTAGAATTCACATACTTTTATAAGGAAATACAGATATATTGTACGAAAGATGGAGCACATTGCATGCAATTTAAAAATAAACTTAAATTTCAAAAATCAAATAGTTATTAAACAAGACGACATGATTTTTTTTAGTACAAAGTACTAGTGACATGACGATTTCATTATTTAGTGCAAACCTAATTCAACACCACCGTATTTAACTCTCATTTTTTAGAGTAATAGTGTCCTAGAGTTTGTTGTCTCCCACATTCAATTTGTACTAAAAAAAATTATTTTTAATAATTTACAAATTAATAATTTTATAAAATCTAAAAAATAGTTTTTATGGTTTTTAATTATCAGGCACCTAAGTACTTTAATTATTCACTAATTAACGATGAAAATGTGAAATAAGTTGTTAAAGATGTTAAGCTATTTACCTTATTACTAATTTAATTTTAAATTAGTTTTAAAGTGAAATCTCATTCTATCTAATATAAGTGACACATTTAACAAAACAAAAAAAACACATTATTTATATATTCGTATATAAATAGTGAGCTTTGGTGCGTTTAATTTAATAATCAAATTCGTTAAAAAAAGGCCAAATGTATGGTAATTTGGAATGATAATCTAAAAATACGCATACAAATGACAGAAATCATATTTTAGGTTTTATAAAATAACAAGTACTAAATTATAATTATCAAAACCAATTTTCTTCAAAATATTGAGACTAAGATCCCATTTTCTTTAAGGTATAGAATCAAATTTATAATTTATTATAATGTTTTTGTAGATCCAATGGGTGTTTGTTTGCTATATTTAACAAGAATTTAGATTGATAATTTATTAGTTCTCACAGAAAAATTACATTCACATAAATTTTTGTAACGGCTCAAAATAATTAATCTTTTTTATTATTAAAATAATTCTTCATTTATAATCACTCATTTTTAATAATTCACTCACAATTACTCAAAATAACTCCTCATTTCTAAATATTCATTTGTAATCATTAATAATTAATCATACAAATAACTCATTTTTATTAATTCGTTCGTAAACTACTTAAAATAACTATTTATTTTAAATCTAATTATCCAAACAAGATGATGGGTCTAAATCTTCTACAAAAAAATCATATTCAAACAATTTCTTTTGCTACAACTTTGAATTTTTAATTACTTAAAATAATTTTTGAAAGTAATTCATAGTCAAAACTGGATCCAAACACGAGTGCAATTTGGGTGCAGTCATGACTGCACCCTAGATGTGATGTTACCCATGTCTAAGCGACACATTTTTGTTTTTTATTAAAAAAATAAAAATAAAAGTGAAATAAGATGTGTGACACCAGAAGTGCCACATAGATGACATCACCTCTCGCTGCATCCAAATTTACTCCCATCCAAAGACTTCCAACAAAAGTCCATATCACATCAGTGGAAACTGGGTAGGGGTATTTTGGTCAAATTAAGCAAAGCAAAAGCACTTTTCAGGCTACAGTAGCTCTGGAATCTCCCTGACCTGCATTTTATTTAGAGAGCTTTGCAAGATTAGCCAAAATTAAGAAACTAATTTGGATTATAGTCAAGTTTTAAACTATTAGCAAATATATTCAAACATTTAAATAATAGGAAAAACATTAATTAGTAAAAGACATTAATACCCTCCATCATTAAATACAAGATAAAAAAATATAAAATAAATAAAATTTCATTCATCCAAACAATCTCCAAAAATGCCGGTTTAGGAACTTTCCTCCCCTTCATCTTCTCACCTCTTCCCTCCATAGACACCAACGAAGGAAGCTTCAATTTTGAAGAGCAAAAAAGCATCAATCGTATTCTCACAATCGTTTCTTTCATGTACGTCATAGTATATTATAACGTATTTAGAATAATATTATAATATAATATGCTATGAGTATTACAATATATTACTATTTACACTATGAATATTATAATAATACAGTATTTTTCTATAAAAAAAAATACAATATTAATATTCAAGGATGTGGGAATTATATTATTATATACATAATACGGTATGATATAATATTGCATTATATTCTCATAATACGATATGAAACTTAGAGTTTTAGTTTAAAATTAGGATTTCTTTATTGTAGGTGTCATCGTCAACTACTTAGGCGAGAATTAAGAAGATAATCAAAGCTCGACGTTCGTTGACTTCGTAATTGATTTTCGATAGCGATACAATAACCAGGTATAATACACTATGAGAATATTAGATCTAGTTGGACGGTAAAGTTTTTGTAAAATATGAAATGAGTGGAGAGAAAACTAAGGAAATCAAAATATGGAAGTTTTTTCTTTCATTTGTTAACAAAATATAACCACCAACAATTTTAAACATTAAAGAAGGGAAGTGATTTTGAAAATGGAAATGTTTAGAATTTAATTTGCAATCAATTTTAAGGAGGTATATATGTCAAATTTCATTTGTATCATATTTAAGGAGAATTAAAAATGGAAATATAGAAGATTTGCAATCAATTTTGAATAATAATTAAAATAAATTATAAATATTCAAGTTCTGGAGGGTGGAGGATATAATTACCATTAATTAAAAATATTTTTTATAATTTAAATAGGAATCAATACGATTAGTTTGAGATTTGAATAGTTCTGTAAATTACTCTTTTATTTATTTATTCCCTTTTAGAGAAAAACGAATAGATCATAACGAATCCATCTACCTGCAACTACCACCCACCTTCCTCTTCTGCTATTTTCTACTATTTAGGTTAAAATATGAAAATATTCTTAAATATATCGTTCAAACAATTCGACAATTCGAGTAACCTGACTCAACCTAACTTAATTCAAAGTCATTAAATTTTTATGAACTAAAATAAGAATTGACATAAAATTAACTCAACTCAATTCGATCCATTCGAATTTATTATTTAATTTAAAAAATATATATTTTAATTTATTACATAATAATTATTATTATTAGACTTTTTATTTTCTAATTTTTTAAAATGATTTTTAACTTTTTATAATCCATATATCATGATAAAAATTTATATTAAAATTACGTAATCTATTTTTATTAGTTTAATTATCTATTTGTTTTATGTTATATAGTTAAGATCTTTTATATGAATCATATGGTAAAAGTTAGACTAATAGTGAGCTACTTTTTTATTGAATATTTTACGTATTTAATATTTATATTAATTTCATTCACTTCATATAGTTAATGGAGATAGTATTTTGTTTATGTAAAGTGTATAACTAATTTGATAAAAAAAATATTTATATTTGCAACCTATTTGATGAACCGATGACTAAACCAACCCGAAAATATAAGAATTGGATTGGGTTGTGTCTTTAATTGAGTTGGGTTAAGTTAGAAAAGTGATCAACCCAACTTATGTACACTCCCACCTTAAACTTCGTCCTTTCTTTAAATATTATCATTATTCATTTATTGTCATTAAAATATTATAAAGAAGTGTTTCTCTAGTAAAAATAAAAATGATTATGATTAAATGAAAATACAAAGAGAGACGAGTGCTAATGGTTATTTATGATTGTGACTAAAAAAAAATGTAAAACTATTGTTTTATTTAAAATATAAAATTGATTAAAAGAATCATTATTTGTATTTGAAATGCAAAAATTGAAGTAGTAAATTTGAATAGAATGAAAAGTGATTTATGGAAGAATTTGATTATATAAAAAAAAAAAGAATATTGATCATGAATAGAATGATTGTTGGTGACATAAATATAACTTCATAATCCTTATTTCATTTTAGTATTTGTAAGTGACTGAACTAATTTGTGCATACATCAACTACTATTACAAGAAACACAATTTAACTTTATTTTTAATTAGGTGACTTACAAGTTAATTTTAATTTTTATATGTTCTTTTGACTACAAATTATCTATTATCTATGGTAATTTGTGTAATCATTCTCATTTTTTTTTTGTTTCAAACATTTCTTTGAAGTTGGTATGGTATCTAATAGAATATTGGACGAAAAGTCAATACGGTAGTGACTTAAACAACAACATTTTAAACGCATCTGTTCGATCCTAAATATAATTTTGAAATGTTTATGTAATTTCAGTCCTACATTTGAAATTTTTAAATAATTAAACTAATTATGAAAGGAGAATTGTTTTTCTTTTATATAATTTAGTATATAAATTAACCCATGTGATGTGATCTAAGCCTGAGATGTGTTACCCCTTAGCATTGGTGGGGAGATGGGACAAAACAATTTCCCCCTCCCCAAAAATACCATTACATATGATTCTTTATTTCCTTTTTCCATTTTCCCTTTTCTCTTTCAAAACTGGAAACAGACAGAAAAGGTGTTTAGCTTATTAAAATACAAATATGAGCTGTGTATTGGGCATGGGAAAGGTGGGTCATGTTGGCATGTGACATGTGCCTTGCCCCTCTACTACATTTACAGGGTACTAGTACTAGTACTAGTAGGGGTAAAAATAATATTCCACATAAAAATAAATAAGTAAAAGTTAAATGGTCACAATCTAAGTTTTGATAAAAGATCTTGAATTAATTATGTTGGGTTTCAATATATTCTCAATGACTGAAGTCAGTGGAGTCCAAGGGCAAAGCATGTAGTTGGGGTTCCAAGGCAACACTCCAAAACCTTAAAAATATTTTCATTATGTTAAATGTATTTTTGTATTTAAAACAAGAGAACCCAACCTGTAATAATGGGCACTGGGTATAGATCAGGGCTGTACAACTGTCCCTGCCTCAATTTCTCAAATACAAAAGACACTCAAATAAAAGTTCATGTTTTCCAACACATGTTTTTGTCTCGTCTGCTTTCTTTTCCCTTGTTCCTCTGGTTTTACTTTTACCGCAACTCCAATATCAACATGCCTACACAAGCCCAAATACAACCCCTCTCGTGAATATCTCTAGTTTTAATATCTTGTATATAAATGCATTCGATTCAAATTTCGACTAATACATGCGTGATAAGTAGCAAATTCTAGTATATTTATTTTAATTATAACAACTTTGTAAAATATTTTATGCATAGCAAAGAAAAAAAAAGTAATTTCATTTGATTATTTTCAATTAATTTTACTTCATTCAAATTGTGGAAAGGTGTAAAGTCTTCAATATTTTTATAAGAGATATGAGCTACTTTCTTCGTTCTGATTAGTTTTGAGGTGCAATTTCATATTATCTAATACAAACTCTTATTTATGTGAGTTTAATTGAAGTCGAATCAGTTTTTGCTATATTTCATTTAAAAAAAAAAAACTAAAATCCATAAAATTTCTTTACTTTTGAGTAATATTCATGAAAAATCTCCTTTAAAAAACACTCAAACGTACCATGCTGAAAATAAATGCTATGCATCATTATTTTTCATTAAAAGCCTGACCCCCTGGGGCAATACTATACAGCATTCAATGAACTGGGCTGGATTAGATGTGTGAGAGAAGCTTGGCAATTATGGGCCTGGGCCTGCATTTAGCATGCAAGTTTTGGGCTTTGGGCATAGTAACAGCAAGGCCTTCAGTCATATCCACCAACTCCGGAGTAGGACGCTCCCATTCAAAGCACTGAATCAACGAGCCCAATACAAGCCCAACCATTCGCAGGCCCAGCCCTTCTCCTGGGCAGCCCCTCCTCCCAAGCCCAAACGGCATCAAACTGAACCGGTAATTTTCACTTTCCAACCGGTCGAACCTATCCGGGTCAAAGCTTCTCGGATGAACCCAAATTGCCCAGTCATTGATGTGTAACATAGTGCCACGTGGAACACGGTAGCCTCCAACAAAGCAGTCTTCAGATGACTCATGTGGGACCAACAACGGGGCTGGGAGGTACATACGTAGAGTCTCGTTGATGATGCCACGTAGGTAGGGAGGGTGGGCCATGTCGGACTCGTCAATCAGACGGTCGTGGCCTACTTGATCGTCGATTTCGAGTTGGGCTTTTTTTAAAGTTTGTGGATTGTTTAATAGAAGCGATAGAGCCCATTCCATTGTGGTTCCGTTTCTGTTCCTGCTACTAACATAAGCTGTCCATTTGTCCATTCAAAAGACAAATTCTCATAATTTCGGTTCACATTCTCATAATCTACAAATTATTGTATTACAAAACGTATATCTTATATATACAATCTAATTTACGTATATAATCTATAAAAATCGCATTTAATGATGGAAAATTGAACCATTAAATTTTTATGATATCAGTTAGGAGTGTACATATGATTCGAGTTGGATTGAATTAGGGGAATTTTAAAGACTAATAATTTTTTTTTGGTTGATCAATCCTTCAACTCTACGTATTAGAGCAATCTAATTCTATATTTTTTGGTTGAGTTGGTTGGATTTCAGGTTGTGTTAATCTTTTCATTCTATAAATAACTATAGTCAAACATTATAAATATATAAAAAAAGTTAATAAACTATAGATGATACTATATTTAAACTTAAACTATATATTTTATTGATGTATATTATTTATCAATATGGTAAGAACCTATCTTATTAGTTAATTACACACACACACACACACACACACACATATATATATATATATATATATATATATAAAAGTATATGTATATGTTATTCCTTAGTTACACACACAGTGGAGTAATTTTTCTGTGCGTCATTCCATACGCCAGAATGGAATCGCACTATTGATTCCTTCTTATCCACATCCTGTTTTAGGATTCCTCCATATCCGATGTCGGATTCGTCAGTTTCCACTATGAGATTTGCTTCATTATTAAGCAAACTCAAACAGGGAATTGATATGACTAAAGCCTTGATTTTTTGGACGGCAGCAGTATGCTTGTCGGTCCAAGGATTTTGATTCTTTTTTAGTCTTTCAAAAAGAGGTTTGCAAATCGGCCTAATGTCCTGAAGGAATTCGACCACATAATTGAGACAGCCCAAAAACCTTTGTAATTGGGTCTTGTCTGTTATTTGGTCCGGGAATTTGGAAGCAAATTCAATGGACCTATGAATGGGCTTTATGAGGCCCAAATTGATATCAAATCCAAGAAAACGGATTTGGGTTTGAAATAGTTTGATTTTCTTGGCCGAAATAACAAGGTCATTTCTTTTGACAACATTGTAAAACGTTTGGAGATGTTTAAAATGCTGGTAAATATTTTGAGAGAAAATCAAAACGTCGTCAATGTAAACAATTGAAAACTCTTGAAAACCATTGAAAATATCATTCATGATTTTTTGAAATTCGGATGGAGCGTTTTTTAAACTGAAAGACATGACGTTCCATTCGTACTGTCCAAAGGGGACATTGAAAGCGGTTTTGTAACGATCTTTTTCGACGATTTGGATTTGCCAAAATCCCGATTTTAGATCGAACTTTGAAAATATTTTTGCGCTTGAATTGCGCTTGATTAAATCAGTTTTGTTCGGGATTGGATATCTGATCCATTCCAGAACTTTGTTTAAGGGTTTGTAATTGATTACCAGCCGTGGGACACCGCGCTCCTTTTCGGCTTGGTTGTTGACATAAAATGTTGCACAAGACCATGGGCTTTTGATGGCCGGATTAACCTTTTCTGCAACAAATCATCAATTTCTTTCTTGCAAATAGCAAGAAGGTTAGCGTTCATTTGAATCGGTCTTGACTTAGTCGGAATTGCTTCTTCCGAAAAGTCTTTTATATAGGGAAGAGAAACGACGTGGCGTCTTCTTTCCCAAAATGCACTGGGGAAATCTGAACAGAGGTCCTGTTCAAGCTTCTTTTGGAATTGGTTAACCCGAAGGTTTATTCTCGGATTGACTAATTGTTCCTCGATTTTCTTATAGGATATTTCGTCTCTTAGAAAATCGATTTGGGTTTCTTTTGTTTGAATCATATCAACTACGTGAGTTTTCACGGGTTGAGTGAATTCAAAAATGATCTTAGAATCAAGGATTGTTGATTCTAAACCCTTTTCAGTTATTTGAAATGGGTATAATTGTGTCAAGAATGGTGTTCCTAATATGATTTCCATATTAAGCTCCTTGACTAAAATGAAGGTATTGACAAAGCAAATACCGTCTTTGCAGATATGAGCGTGAGATAATTTGTGCTCAATATCGAGGGACTTGTTGTTAGCGCCGTTAAGCGTAACTAGCGTTTTTTCGAAATACATCGAAGGTATTCTACCTTCGCGTATGCAATTTTGATCTGCTCTTGAGTCAAGCAGGGCAACCAAATCTGTTTTGAAATCACCTACTTTAAGGGTAACTATTTTATCCCATTTCTAGTAGGGTACCTTAGTGATTTCACCAATGAAGGATTGCTGTTCGATAGGAATATCTTCCTCTTCATCAGCTCTTCCTATGATAGGAGCACTTCTTAGGGTCGTAACTTCAACCCAAAGCTTTGACACATGGTTGACCATGTCGATCTTGAGTTGTCGAACTTCTTCTTTAAGGTTTTTAACCTCGGTTTGAAATTCTTTTGTTGAAATGGCTTTGGTATTAGCCGGGAACCGTTTCATAACATTCTCCATGTTATACGGCTCAAATGATTCGCTAGAATCTGGCTTCTCACGTTCCGCTGCTGGATTGCCGGAAGTTAGGGAGGCCTTGAGATCACCAATGATCTTCTTTTGCAATTCTGGATCGTTGACTCTTTCTGCTACATCGAAAAGAGCACGTTGATCCATTGTTAGGACATTGATACATCCCCCACATGCACGCATGCCGATGTGGTTGATTGATTTATGTTCACTTGAGGAAGATGAACTGTCAGTATCCTCATGGTCATTGAGGATATGGCCAATTTCTTGTTCGCTACTGTCTGAATACTCAGATTCAAAATCAGAGAGAACCATTTTAAGAATTTGATTTTTGAGCTCTTCGTCGATGTCGAGCTCGTTGATTTTGCTGCTAACAGGGCAGCTATTGGCAAAATGACCTGAGCGTCTGCATTTGTAGCACACTGGTCTTGTCTTTTGGGGAGTGTGCTTTCCTTTGCCCTGATACCGGCTTGGATAGAGGGATTTTGATATGTTCCCTTTTGACGATTGTCGTGGGACTTCCTTTCTGGGTAATGACAGTTATGATGGTTATCGTGTCGTGATACCCTTTTAGAATTGAAAGGTTTTTTATGACTCCTCTTTCTTTGATTAGAATGACTATGCAGCGTGTGTTTGGCAACCATATTGATAGCAGAAGTCGCCTAGGATGGCACTTCCTACTTTGGGGTTGTCAATTTTGCGTCGAAGTTTTTGCTCGGCGCAAAGCTTGAGACCTTCATTTATGACTATTGAACTGATGTCGCCATACGACAACTTTTCCCATTCAATAGTATGTCCATCGAATTGGTCTGCCAGGGCTGCTTCAATTCGCTGAGAGAAGTGGTTTGGGAGACCCTGAACAAACTTTTGTTTCCAGATATTGCTGGCGCAATCTGGTCTATGCATAACCTTGGTGATGAACATATCTTTGTACCATCGAAATTCACCAAGGGATTTGCACTTCATTGCCAGTAGTATGGAGGAAGACCTTTCTTCGTAAAAAATAGGACTTCCTATGGAAAACTTTGTGATGGTATATACGAGAGTATATAGTGCATCTTTGGCATGAATAACTTCTGGCTCTTTGTCAGGTTCTCTTTTTATTGTTTGTGTAGTATGAGTAAGGATGGTTTGTCTATCCTTTTCAGGGATATATTTGTCCCACCATTCTTTGAGAATGCCAGTGAAACCGCCAATTATGAGTTGGGCAGCCTGATGATCCGTTTTTGCCTTTAATTTGTAGGCAGTAGCGACCATCATCATATTGTTGGCCATGGTTATGATAAGATGGTCTGATAGGTCATCAAGATTCCATTCGCAAACCTCTATTCCATTGAAGGCGACAGAGGTCACAATACCCCTTTCCTCAAATGCTGTGTCTGGGAAAGAAGGTCTTTTGTAGTACAAACGCGTCTCCATATTTGTTTCTGGAACATAGGTGGTGCTGATTGTTTTTGAGGTACTAGGAGTAGGTACTCCACGATTCAGATACTCTTTTCTGAATTTTTTGATATCGTAGTTCGAGGGTTCAAATATAACATTGATCCCTTGACTTGTCGATGGGGACTCGGTTTCCGAGGTTAACCTTTTCAACATTTTTTGAATCTTTTGGAGGGCTTCAGTGTTGCCGTCAAGATCAATTTCTTTGCTTAAAGAAGGTGGCGACAAAAATAAGGGTGTCGTGCTTTCGATCTTGGAGCGTGATGGGTTGAAGCCAGGGGTTGACTCTTTTTGCATCTTCTCCTCAATTTTGTCAATTTGCTTAAATGTTGTTCAAAAGTGTTAAAGAAAATTCTATTCATAGTTGTAGAAAATAAAGGTTTCAAAATATTTAAAATTTAATAATTAAAAATATTTATTATTATTTTTTTAAAAAAATTATTAAAAATACTTAAATATAAACTCATCAACCTAAAAATAATAACTTTTAAAGATAGGTTGCAAAAATAATGTGATAAACCGTTGTTAATTTTTTGATATTTTTAAAAATAATATTAATATATGTTAAAGATTTTTAACTGATATATTATAGATTAAAAAAATTAGAAAATGATGATAAATTAATTAAAAGTATATAAATAATCTTATTAATTTATGGTTACAATGATATTTTTTTAAAATTCAATTAAAATTTAAATGGAGAGATTTGATCTCATGATCTTCATGGACGCATAAATACACTTATGTAATTATTATGTTAGATTATTTATTATTATTAGTATTTATTTAGCTAATTTTTTTTAAGTTCAATAATGAGGCTAAAGATCAAATCATTAAATCTATAACTTTTTTTTTTTTTTTTTGAAAAGAATCTATAATCTTTTTATTCGTGGGATGTCATTGAATTATTGTTATTATTGGTTGATTTAACTATTGTTGTCTATTAAGGAATTTAAATATTTGTTGAACATATTGTAAGTCAAGTTTACTCATTATAATTAAAATAATTATTTATATGTAATTTGTGAATTAAAATGATAAAATATTTTGTATTACTATCTTTTAATTTTAAAATTTTTATTTTTATCAACAATTGATAATTTGCATTTAGTCTCTTAGTTTGATTGTATGGATCAACTTTTTAACTTTTAATTTTATGATTTCTCGAAATTTGATATATATATATATATATATATATATATATATATATATATTCTTTATAAATTTAATAAAACACTTATATTTTGGAATACTTTGAAAATTGAAAAGAAACTTTGAAAATAATAATTATTAAATTCAAATATTGGAGAAAAAATAGTGAAAAAATATTAAAGTACCTCATTCAATGTATTGATTCCACACATATTTGTATCTTGTAAATTCAATAGAATATCAACAATTTGAGATGTTTTGAAAATTGATGGGAGTCTTTAATAACAATGAAGAGTGGGAAACAATAAAGAAAATACCTAGATTACAATGTTGAAAAAAATGGTGAGTAAAGCTTGAAACTGAATTCGATACATTGATTCAATTCATGCCCCTTTTGTAAATTCAAAAAAAAAAACCACCATCTTTAGCTGATAACATTTTGGTGGATAAATGAAGATTGAAGAGAGATTTTGAAAACTTTCAATGGAGTGAAAAACAAAAGGTAAAATACAAATGTCGTAAAAGAGAGGGTGAGAAAACTTGTTATATAGTAAAATATTGAAAGTTACAAAACTTTCCGTATTCTAAAACTTATAAAACTTAATTGATCAATTATTAATTACAAAAAAACTTTTAATTTATATTGAATGGGTCAGTGGCGCAATGGTTTCATTGTTCGGTTGTAAACGAGTTCAACACCAGCATCACAGGTTTTATCCCTAAAATCAGTATTTGTATTCCCCTCCCCCAACTTGTACTCAAAAAAAAAAAAAAACTTAGAATGGCATGTGTTATAAATTTAAAGTGTGATTAAAAGGTAAAATCGTCCAAAAATTCAATAGGTAAAAATTATTTAAATTGAATTTTTATTTTAATAATAAATTGATATATTTATTGTTAATATTAAAAATAAACACATAACTTTTAATTATTAATTTTTAAATATGATATTTATAGTCTATCTCTAAACAATTGAAATTTTATAACTTTTTTTGTTATTAAAGACGATTAAAAAATAAATAAAAATATGAAAATTTAACATCATATATTAAGAGATAATAGATATCTATTTATTTTAATTTTTAAATAAACATTTGATATAATAATAGTATAATTATTATAATTATATATTGATATATTAAAATAATAATATTATTATAAAAAAATATATCAAACATAAAATAAGTAAATAAGTAAATATATATAGAAATAAAAAGATGAAAAAATTTTAAATTTAAAAAAAATAATAAATAAAATAGGAGAGAAGATGAGATGAGGTGAAGAACACATTGGGCCAAACAAGGTGTTGGACTTCAACATCTCACCTCATCTTACCTCCTCTTAAAACAAACACCCCCTAAATCAACTTCGATTGATATATATATATATATATATATATATATATATATATATATATATATATTTTTTTTTTTGATGACTAAGTTTGTATTTAAAGGAGGTCTCGTTATTGAATAACACGTGTTAAGAATCTTTTCCCATCTCCCAATAATTCTGCTATCAATGTAATATCAACTTTTATAGTAGTTATTAAACTCATATTTCCAGTTTCTAAAAAAACAAAAAGAGACAATTTCATAAACATAGCTTTATTGAAGAAGAAAAACTATATCATACAGAGCTTCAAAACCTTTTACCCTAGAAACTACGTACATTATGGTAACAAACAAACTAGGTTCATTACATATATATATAAAAAAAAAGAAAAAAAAGTAATACACATATGATCTTCTTTTACTCAACAAAGTACGTGCCATACGCTTTCACACTAGATTAGTTGCATTGCACCAAAACTTACGCAGCAGACTAGTCGGTCCGGGTTGTGTTGGGTTTGAGAAAGATCGACTCGATCGAGTATAGAGCGAGGCTTACACTTAGCCTGCAGGCGTCGGGCCTTAGGCATGGAGACAGCAATGCCTTCGGTCATATCCACCAAGTCTTCACCAGGACGCTCCCATTGAAAGCACTGGATCAAGGAGCCCAGTACAAGGCCTATAACCCGAAGGCCCAGCCCCTCTCCCGGGCACCCCCTTCGACCCGACCCGAACGGCATCAGCTTAAACCCAAACTTTTCTCTCCCCAGCCTCTCAAACCGGTCGGGGTCAAACTTTCTCGGGTGGGCCCAAATCGTAGGGTGGTTATGGATGGCCCATAAGTTGACGTACAGCATGGTGCCACGTGGGATGTGATAACCTCCGACAGTGCAATCCTTTGATGACTCATGAGGTACCATGAGTGGAGCTGGAGGGTACATTCGTAGAGTCTCGTTGATGATGCCACGTAGGAAGGGGAGTTTGGCCACGTCGGATTCGTTCATCAAGTGGTCGTTGCCAACTTTGGTGTCGATTTCGAGCTGAGCTTTCTGTAAAACTTCCGGGTGGTTTAGCAAAAGAGAGAGGCCCCATTCCATTGTGTTCACAGACGTTTCGGTACCTGCAGCTAACAAAACCTGTACATGTACACAGTACACATTAATTTTGTAATCCAAAATCCCTTTAAAATGTTTGAACCTTTTCATATTTTAATTGACAAATTAGTAAATATTAGTTTTGTATTCAGTTTATTATTCTAACAAAACTTTATTTTAAATTTCTTAGAAACAAAGTTGGGGACAAATACCGATTTTCTAGATCAAACGTTTGACGTTGGTGTTGAACTGGTTTATAACCGGACAATGAAATCATTACTATCACTCCTCCATTTGGTTATAATTTAGGTATTTTTAAAATTAAAAAAAAACACTTACTTGTAGCTACATTTTGGATGTAATTTTTATATTGACTCAATTTTAGTCTTTTTACTGTTTTGGTTTATATTATTTTTTTAAACTTATTTTGCTCTTTAAAATTAAAATAACCATATAAATATATTAGAAATTAAAATTTATCTAATTATTATTTTAGTCCGCATTTTGTTATTAAACTATATTTTTGTTATTTTAATTTTGGTCGATTAAATTTTAAATGCCTATTTTAATCTATTTTTATGTCTAATTTTGATCTCTCACTTTACAAATATCCAATTTTGACTTTTAAACTTTTCAATTTTTTTTTTTTAAAAATAGTCTTGTGATTACGATAAAAACATTAAAGATAGGGAAAATAATAATAATAATAGTAATAATAATACTCTCCCTTCTTCCTTCTTTAGTTTGTGCTCTGTTTCTTTCTTTCTTCTTCTTCTTCTTCTTCTTCTTCTTTTTTTCTGTACAGGTGAAAGACCAAGAGGGAAATAAAAAGCCAAAAAGTGAAGAAGAAACCCTGGTAAGTGAGCTTCATATTTTTTTAAAAAAAAAACAATATTGCCTTAAATTCCTTATTGTTTGGAGGTTTGGATAGAGTCATGGACTCATAGAGATTTTGTTCTCATTTAAAAACAAACTGTTTTGAATTCATCTTTATTATTTCTCCTCTTTTTCCCCTTTTTGTTTATATTCATCCCTTCCCCAATTTCTAAACTACACTTTTCTCAATCAATCCAATTACATGATTTTGTTGCTCAATTTAGTTTTTGAAAGCACTGAAATTATTTCCTCTTTTTCTTAATCAATCCCTTCTCCAATTTCTAAACCTACACTTTTATTTTTCCTCTTTTCCCCCTTTTTGTTAATAGGTAATTATTTGACAAAATATTTGTTAAAATTGCAGCGTAGAGATCAGAGTTTATTAAGGTATTGTTGTTGTTGAGAGAAATTTCACTTTCCATGGTTTCTTCATCACTTATGGACTTTTATTTTTCCTATTATGGCCTTTCACTCTGTACTTACAAAAAAAAACATAACTTTTTTTTTCCCTTTTTAATTACATAGACTATTTAACAAAAATTCGAAAAATTAAAAGATTAAAATTGAAGATTTTTTTTTTGAATGGGATCAACAAATAGGAAGTAAGGATGATTTCGGTTCAGTTTTTGTTGGTTTTGTATCAAACCGACAACCGAACCGATATCTTCGGTTTTTAAAAAATGGATTTGATCCAATGTCCAATAAAGTATAGAATCATTGGTTCGATTTTCCAATTTTCAAAAATGGATCTGATCCGATCCAATGTCCAATTTTTTTTTAATATATAACAAACAATATTTCTCATATAAAAAGAAACTTCTCATAAACAACTATTTGTTTAAAAGGTTAGAAATATTTGTAACTTATTCAAACCGATCCAATATTTTCGGTTTTTTCAAATTACAAATCGATATGTCCAATTTTGTGTTAAAAAATTGATTCGATCCATTATTGGATTGGATTGATTCGGTTCAATTTTTTGGTTTTACGATTTTTCGTTGCACCCCTAATAAGAAGCACAACTGCTCTCAAATCATATGAGAGTTGAATACCAATTTTCAAGTTCAAACTTGTGTTCAAAGAATTAAAATGTACTAAAATTGAAGATTTGAAAATAGATAGATTAAAATGAAATAAAAATTTACGTAAGCAAAGCAACCATAAACCTAAGGCTAAAATAATATTTTAACCTAAATTTTATTAATAAAAATATTTGATTTTATATATTTAGTGAGACTCTTATTTTTTTTCTGAAACGTAGCGGTACATTATTTTTAGCAAAACTTGGTGCAACCTGGCTTGCACCATGATTTACCACATGTACACGTATCTTATAGTGTCATGTGTCGCCATCTGTAAAATAAAAAATAAAGAAAATTTATCGTTTCTTATTTATTTTTATTTTGTATTTTTATTTTCTTCTTTTTTTCATTTAAGTAATCATATACATATTCCAAAATAACATTTTTTTAGTACTATTCCAAAATAACATTTTAGTCTTACAGTATCAATATAATTAAATTTTATAATGTTTATTTTAGTTTCTATCTATATAGTATAATTTTCAACTAATTGAAATTTATACACTTTAAAAGAACATAGTGAGAATTTTTTTTTTTTAAATTTCTTAACCTAGAAAATAGAGAAGAAAATTTTAAAAAATAATAATACAATTGTGGATAATGTCAACTATATATTTTTTTTATATTATAACATTTATTTTTCTTTCTATTTTTATTTCTTATCTAAATCATATTTATTTTTACATAATATTATTTTCTTTTTAAAAAATATATATATGTATAGTAAAATACTCATTCATTATAAAAACTATTTTTAACGTTTTTTTAAGCAGAAAATTATTAACCGAAATATAATTCCTTAACTTATTTTTCAAATATCCATTTCTTAAAAATACAAGATATTATGTACAAAAAAAAAATTATAGCTTTGAATTAATAAATTATTGGAAAATTGTATGCTTTTACAAAATAATTATAAATGTAGTTAAATTTTAAAATATTTATATCCATAATTATTAATATAAGGTATCATAAATAGTATTATGTATTAATAAATAAATTATTGGAAAAAAGCAAATACAAATGCAAAAATGAAATGAAAAACGAAAAAGGTTATTTAAAAAGCTTGAACATGGCACTTTTGATGATTTAGAAACTTTTTTTATGAGACAAATAATAAGAATAAACAGAATTTAAGAAATAAAAATTAAATATAATATTAAAGAGATGAAGAAAAGTGATTACCAACATCAAGGCTTTGATTGTTTGGTCATTATAGTGTTGAGGTTCCGATTCTTGGAGCTCCAATAATACTTCCATCATCGTTTTTTTCACTCCATCTCGAAATATATACTCTGCTCTTCCAGTTTCAGCATCCATCTTTCTTTTTCTTTGTTGGTCGATTAGATTCTGCATGAAAGCATCTCTCCTTTTGTGACATTTCATTATTTTATTTTCCAACGTAGACCCAAGTCCCAGCCACGACATCAACGGGATAAAGTCTCTCATATTCGGCTTCCCGCTCAACTGCGTTGACTCGGTCTGCAGCTCCCTGAATCTCTTTGCCTCGTCATCATCCTCCACGTCATCGCCATAGAAACGCTTTCCCACGATCATCCTCAACATCACGTTGAAGGTCAAACTAAACAGCATAGCGTTCATGTCATGCACTTGGTTTTCATCACCTCTCGCGAGCCTCCGAAGCAACGATTTAACCTCGTCGAGGCGGACGGCCGAGAGCATCTGGAGGCGATGGGTGGACAGAACTTCAACGGTGGAGATACGGCGGAGGTTGCGCCAGTGGTCTCCATACGGCGCCCACACGAGGCTGGTGTTGTTGTATCCGAACCACTTGGATAGGAGAAGGCGAGGCCGGTTCGCAAACACGATGTCGTTCTTGCTGAGACATTCTTCCGCCGCTGCGGGGGAGGACACCACGAGAACCGGGCGCGACCCGAAGTGGAGAAACATGACAGGGCCGTAGCGGTTCGAGATGTCGGTCAGGGTTCGATAGATGGGCTTCTTGAGGAGGTGGAGATGGCCGATGATTGGGAGGGAGGGGAAAGGGGTAGGGGGGAGGTTTCTAATCTTGTGAAGAAACTGGACTGTTAAAACATAAAACACAAAGAACGCTGGAATGTAAAAGCATATAGCTCCCAAGGATCTCATGGCTGCTTAGCTAAACTTCGTCCAGACACTGCACCCTTTAAATCTCAACATGGTTACTTATATATATATATATATATATAAAGTCAGGTTATAAATGTACAATTCTCCCGCGAGAAATACTGACTGGGGCCCGCCTTCCATCTTGGTTCTACTGTTTATTTCTTTCTTCATTTTATATAATTTATATTTTACTACTGTAGTTTTTGTTTACTTCCTACATTTTAAAATCAAATGGTTTTATCTTTAAATTTTAGTTTAACAAAATCTAATTTATGTGAAGACCAACCTAATCAATTTGTCAATATGTTAGCATTTAATATTAGTTTAGTCGTGATCCTAATGGATAATTCATGACTTAATTAATCACTTTGTTAATTTCATGACTAGAATTGAATATTATTAAAATGTAAAAAAAAAATGTTTGATTTTAAATAGAAATTTTACTCAAAATTTGAACGATTTTTTTTTTAAATGGATATACTTGCTTTGATGTTTGATATATGATTTTTTTTTTTTTGTTATAAGATTTATTTTTAATAAAAAAATATTTGAGATTGAAGAATTCGAAAAGTAAATGTCAATTGAATAACAATAACAATATTTCTACGTGAATAACAATAACAATATTTCTACATGAATTTAAAGGTCATGGTTCGATTACACTATTTTTCTTTAACTTATAAATAAATTTTTAAAAAATAAACCATGTCTATTGAGTTTTTTTTTTTTTTTTGTTATAAGAAATTAAATATTTTAATGACATTTTTGCTAAATAGTTAGCTGAAAACTAATGCATCTCATCAAAATATACCCATTTAAAGATATATTAAAACCATTATTTATACTGAAAATGTAATCTATATCTTTATCTTGGAATATTAGTATTATAGAATATTTATATAGATAGGCTTGAATGGTATGCTTACGTATTTGAATAAATAATTTAATATGAATTTTTTTTTATTACATTATTTTTTTAAATAGATTTTTAAGGGGATTTAATATGTATAACAATTTTTTTTTAATCATCAATAGCCCTTTTTTAAAAGTAATACACACATATAGTATAATATTGGCAAGTTTCTTTATAATGATTAAAATGTTGACGCTTTGATTAGTTCAGCCCGATAGTTTTCGATAGACTTCAAATAGTTTTAATCAGTTCAATTCATAATCTCACTTTAACGAATTTGTCAATATAGTTTTCAATTGATTCGTTGAAAGTATGGAGGAAAGATGGAAAACATTAAAAAAAACGAACGAAAAGCTGTTATACAAATATATATTTTTTTTTCAAAAAAGTACTATTTAAATGAATAATTTGTGCTAATGATTAATTAAAAATTAATGGATATTTACCATAAGAAGTTAACCATTTAAAAATTGATTAAAAGATATTTTATTTAATCAAGATTAACAGGAAAAAAACTAAACGAAGAGGCAACCAAATTCTATGAATTCAAAGAGAATCTTTTCCCATGATTTCAAATTCAGAGTGGAAAATGGAAACCATGAGGGGCTATCTGTTTTTTTGACGTTTTTAGCTAAGAGTTAGGTTTAGGATTTAGTAACTCTTCCTCGAAAAGTTACATCCAAGTAAGTTTTTATCAATTCCTCAATTTTACTTTTGAAAATAACTCTCATTTTTAATCATTTATTTTTAATCATTCATTTATAATTACTCAATCATTTCTAACCACTCATTTTTAATCATTTCTTTCAAATTAATGAAAATTACTTATTTTTAACTACTTATTTTTAATTATTATATAACTAATCAATATAACTCCTTAACCTAAAAGCTACCTAAATATGTAAAACAAACACCCATGGAGGCGAAAACGGGGAAGAATACCGTCCTTGGCTCGCGTGTACAGATCGCTAAGCTATCATATGTAACGATTTTAGTTCATGTTTAAAAATAATCTGTATTTTAAATTCTATAGCAAATAAGTTCATGAGATTTTTTTTTTTGAAATCATACCTTATACTACACTCAAATGAGATTATCAAATATCAATCGTTAGAATTGAATCTATAACTATAGAGTTGCAGATCTTAAAAAATTAACGTTTAAGCTTTATGTTTAATAAATGTAGACATATGCTTCAATATATATATATATATATATATATATATATATATATATATATATATATATATATATATATATATATATATATATATATATATATATATATAACTTAAATTTGTCTATTGGAGTCAAAACTCAAATTTTATATATAATAAGATCTTAATTTTTTATTTTTAAGTTGAAAGAATGAATAAAACTATACATTTGATTAAGAAAAAAAAATCAAAGTCCAAACTTATAATTTTAAGTTAAAATGAAACTAAAGTTTGTGAGGTTGATTAATTTGTTACACAATAAATTTAAAAATAAAAATAAAAAATGGTTGCACGATAAAAATATTTTGTTCGAGATTTGACCTAAATGATTAAACAAATTTTCTTATTTGAAAACTAAATGACTAAACAGTTAAACAACCATATAAAGAATTAAATAAAAAAAAACTTTCCTTATACAATATGTACAGTGGAGTCTTACATTTTACCTATAATGGTATCACTAGGTGCATATAAATCTATCTTATAAATAAAAATATTAAGAAGAAAAATCTAAAATGAATGGAATAAAATAGAAAAAAAAAATGTTCCTTAAACATTTAAGCCTTACATTTTAAATATATGACATAATAAGATCCTAATTTGAACTTAATTTTTTTTTTAAAAAGGTTGAAAAGATAAATAAAACTATAGATTTTGATTAAAAAAACTATCAAAGTTTAACTTATAATTTTAAGTTAAAATGAAGCTAAAATTAAAATAAAGTCAAAATTTGTAGAGTTGATTAATCAATTGCCCATTAAAAAAATACTCTGTTCAAGATTTGACCTAAATAATTAAATAGTGTTTTTAAAAAAATAAATAATAATAAATGACTAATCAAACAGTTAAGGGTGCGTTTAGAGCACTCATTTGGTTATGATAGACGGAAGGTTATGATAAATGGGGGTTATGATAAACAGTAGGTTATCATATATGGTATTTGAGAGACAAATTATTATAACAGGGATTATGATAAACGGTGTTTGAGGAACTGGTTATGTAACACAAAATAATATATGTAAGGTTTAAATAAACGGACACGAAGGTTTAGGTAACCACAGTTTATAATAAACGGTGAAGCAAATATCGGTTGAGTTATTATAATCAATCCGACCGTTTACATAAATGGGGGCCCAAACACATCCTAAAAGACTAAACAGTTATATAAACAATTGAACAAGTAAAGAAAAAAAATTCCATGCACATTATATAGATGGGAGTCTTACGTTTTACATATATGGTATCAATACTGCCACATAAATCTATTTTCTAAATAAAAAATATTAAGAAATAAAATGAAGAAAAAAAAAGTGTTCCCTATACATTTAATTGAACCCATTTTGAATATATGACGGATTAAATGTCACATAAATTTAATTTATAAATAAATAGAATAAGGATAAAGTTATTTGGGTAACAAAGGATGCATACATATGCAAACTCAGAAAGTTTTACAAAAAAAAAAAAAAAAAGGGATTTGGACATTGACGTGGTACTTTTTTTTGTTTTTTCTTGCAACACATTGAGTGGTTCTTAATCGTGGCCCTTATTTTTTTAGCGGTGGTTTGTTGTTTCCATACGGTTAAAAAAACTATGTAAATTTGATTTAAAAATCATTAAAATTCCATCCTCAAAGTGAGTATCCATCAGAGTTCACGTGATGCAAGAACTTTCGCGCCAATGCAAGAGAATAAAGAAATGTTTTTATTATTGTTGTTTTATTTTTTTTTCTCAATAAAAGATATGGTTTTTAATATGAGTAAATTTTAGAAAATTCTTTAAAACTATGGCATGTAAAATGAACCTACTCTCAAACTATAAAAAAAAAATTATAAAATATATATAAATTTTTTTTTAATGAAAATCGTTAAATTTTTGTTTATAATATATTTTTTATTTTTATAAAATCTAAATTATAATTAACCTTAAAAAAGTTTTAGAAAAATAATACATATTGGTGAAAACATTAGACCTTTTTTTTTAATAATACTCTAAACATTTGATTATCTTTATAAAAACATATTTCACATTTTTTGTTTTAAATTATAAATTATTTTATGTCAATATTTTTTTTAATTAATTAAATTATTAGTTTTTTTTAAAAAAAGAATTAAATTATTAGTTTGATAACTATAACATTAGTTATATACACAGTATCAATTTAAAAAAAAATAAAATTGAAAAGTTTCCAACACATCTCTAAATTAAAAAAAATAATAATAATAACATGAATTTATTAAAGTTTTTTTTTCCAAAATTATTTTTGAAGTTAAGGAATTTCAAATTCTTAGCTTTAAAATCATTAACCAAAGAGTAAAATATTTCAACTGTTTATTAATACATGTAGTTGATCTAAAAATATAATATCAACACCAACACAAACAGCAACATAATTAAATTGCAATTAATTTTTTTAATTTTATTTTTTCAATGGGAATTTGAAATTCTCATATTCTATATTTGTTTTTTTTTTAAAAAAAAAGAAGTATTTTGGATGTGATTAAGAAAAATCCCAATAAATATATAATTTCCTTTTGGATACTAGATGACAAATTCATAAATAAAGTTTTGAGAATTGAACGTGGAAATGTGTGAAGGTTCACTAACTAAATTTCATCAACTTGTGTATATTATAAAAAAATTTATTCAAAAACCAACACTTGGATATTCGATTCTTCTTAAAACCCAACACTTGGATTTCAATTTTTCTACTTTTTATTACTTCTATGTTGAATGTGTTTAAGTTTTGTTGCGATAAGATCTGCTCCAAGTTCAAGAAATAATTTAAAAAAATGTAGAGTAGAAAAAATACATATCAATTTTATATTACAAGATTATATTAAAGTTAGTAAAAAGGAGTTAAAGAAAAATCTCAATTATTTATCACACAAATTATGATATAGCACTTGCTACACTAACTCTAATGTTAAATTTATTATAAATTAAAATAAATAAAAGGTATAACAAATGAGTTTAAAGAATGATCAAAACTTAATTAATTGTAACCTTCTTTTTAAAATTATGAATGACTTATAATTTTATAATTTTTTACATAAATTATCTCTATTCTTTTTTGGACAAGGATTTGAAGAGGTTTTCCTTCCCTCTAAGAATTAGATTTTAAGAGGTTAATCTATGGATTTGCATGGTTTTTTTTTAAAATTTTTTTTTACCTTATTTTGGGACATTGAATGAAGTTAAGTTTTACCCATAACAAGTTTAATAACCTTATTGCTTAACAAAATTAATTTTTAAATATATATTTATAATTTAGTATCTTATATTTTTTGTCGTAACTTTTTTTATGTCTTTAATTGTTATATGCAAGCTCTATAAAGAGGTAATGTATGTTAGGTTGAGAAGGTTAAGATTTATTTTTTAGAATCTTTCAGAAAATCTCCAAACAACCCTATTGTAAGTGTAGATTAAATATTATGACACTAGTTACTCTATCTATTATTATTACTCCTATACGAAGGATGTGTTATGTATACAATATATTCAATTCAATATAGAGAAAACATTTCTCAAATTCTTTAGAGTTTATCCAACTCATCTAAACTGTGGCGGTGTCCTATCTTTAAAATAAACATAAATTTCATAACATATGAATATGAAAGTTGGAATTAGCAATAAAGGAGGCACTTTTTGTTTGTTTTGTTTGTTTTATTTGTTTATTATTATTATTATTTTGCAACTTGTTTTTATAAATAAAAAGAAGAAAATATTTTTAGAACAATAATACTAGAGAGTCGAAAGACTTGAATATACGAATGTAATTCCAACATATATATTAATTACTACTAGAATAAATTAGCTTTCATAATTTTATAAGATTGAGTAGAAAAATATAATTTTTTTTTGTTGGAAATCCACAAACTATAACATTTACACAATTGTTTAAAAATCACTTAATTAGATCCTTCTAAAATCATTGTGTACAGTTAATAAGATATAATTTATTTATTTTTTAATCGAACACCGAGATACATTAGAAAGAATAGAAAAATGTATAAATTAATATAACAAGTAGATTTAGAACTAGAGATCTCAAACGGAAAAATTAATATATAAATTCTATCCTTCCAAATCACTTCCAATTATATTGTCCAAAAAAAATCTCTTCCAATTTATTTTAAACATAATTTAAATTATATTTGTTAACTATTTTAATTTTTCATTATATATATATAATTTAATTTTTTAAGTGTGTCATAACTAAATTTCAAAAACTAAAAAAGTAAGATTTTTTTTTTTAAAAAAACAAGTTTAGAAAAGTCAAAAGAAAGTCTTGAAAAAAATATATGTTAACTTTATAAAAAAAAAAGTATAAAAAATAAAATAAGAATGAAATATATATTTATTTTAGAAAAAGTAAAATTTGATGCTTTTATAAATAACTAAAGAAATTGAACAATAAAAAGGAAAGAAAACATAAATTAAACAAGGAAGCAAAAATTAAACAAAATAAATAAATAAATAAGAACTCGGCCTCAAACTTGATCTCTAAAATAGTAGCAACAATACCATAATAGAATCTTGAGTGTTACAATTATTCTATCAATTGGTAAATTTAAGTAGAGTTAAAAAATTTGAGGGGATTATTTAAAAAAAAAAATATATATTTGAAGAACATAGATTCCATAGTGCAGTTCGATCTATCCCTACATTAACTTTATAATATTTAGATATCAAAAAAATTAATAGAAAATTATTTTGTAAAAAGCAATCATGGATTAAATATATAAACTCTAAACTCTTAAAGCCATGTTTGATCGCATCAATCGGTGATGTTACTTCATAGGTTAAGTTATATGTATTAGATATGTTATATAATCGTTCTAAAAAACTTATATATCTACTTATTGAATCTTGTAAGTTACCGTATTTAATAAATTTCAATTTTAATTAAGTTTACCTTATTCAATTTTGTATGAAAATAATTCATACCGATGATGAGCTTGGTCACCAATTTCTTCTCAGACAATGGTTGTATTCCGATGGATCAGCAGTAACCAAGTTCTTCCACCATTTAGCCGCACCCGTCAATTTATTTAATCGTTAGAGCCATTTGAAGCTGTAATATCTATTTATTCCATTTTCTTTGCCCACTTCTAAATTTATGAGATGCCCATTTATAATGCAAGCTATATTCAGATGGGTTGGCTGCTATTGACAAACTTTCTCAAGACCATCTTTATTTGGGATCAATAATAATATTTCGATGCACTAGCTCAACTTCTTCAATTTCTGAAGTTATATATTTAGATGGGCTAGCATAAATTTCTTATTGTCATTTTCGGGCGACAATTGCTTTCAATTTCTTCAATCATCAAATGTGCGTCATATTTTGATGGTTGGCATCAACTCAATTTCTTCTGCCGCTATATTTTCCAAAATTGGCTTCAATTCCTCCAGCAACATCGTGACCTCAATTTCTTTTGGCTATTTATTTCCACTCCAACAGCTATCTCTTCAATAATAATATTCGGATGCAAGAGTTCAAGTTTCAGATGTCTTTTGGAGCTTCAATAGCTATATTTAGATGGGCTGGTATTTTCCGGGACTCGGCTGCTCAATTTCTTTCATAATCAGATGTTTATATTTCGATGACCGACAACAGCTCAATTTTTCATTTTCCAAAATTGGCCTCAATTTCTCAAAAAATCACGCTTCTTACCTTAATTCCTTCTAGATGGTCATTTATTTGGATTTTGGCCACTGTCTTTTTAAAACTACTTCCAGGCTCATAATCTTCGACAACAAATCTTATAGTATTTACACTAAAATTTATATTTGTTTTTTATTAATTTTTTTACAGAGAAAAAAGAATTCAATTCTAAACGTTCAACAATCCAAATAAATAATTTTATGATGTATATTTAAAAATTGAATAAACATGTGAAAAAGGATAAAGAAAAAATTATAAACTAAAATCTTAGATGAAACTTTACAATCCATTTAATAATGATTTGGTTTTCAAAAGTTCAATATTATTTTTGTCCAATCTAAAATTCATCTTTCTTAAAAATAATAATCCAATTCTTAATTATTGATATTTCACATGTAAAAATATGCACAGTTGTTTTATTTTTACTATTTTTTATATCTTGTCGAGGTGAGTTTGAGTGTACTTTACAACATTTAGATAGTAAAAAAAAAATTATAGTAAATTAATTCTTAGATTGTTGTAAACATTTTACATGAAGATAAATATATAGAAGTTAATTTAATTCAATTTTTTTTATTTTAATTCAACAAAAAAACTTGATTTAAATTAATTTTTGAAAAAATGAGCTTGATAATTGGCATATATTTTTAATCACAAACATGAGACTACAGGTTCCATAATTCCTATTCAATATTATTGTTTGTATTAAATTGTTTTTTAAAAAAAAATGTAAGACAGTTTTAGAAATACATGCTTTTAAGTATCAATTATGAGACTAACATATACCGCTGAGCAACTACTCATGTTGGTGTCTATTTATGATTTTCAATGATGATATAGATTTTACTTCAATATGAGTATTACAAATTAACTTAATTGATGTTAAATTATTCAATAATATTTAATAAACTTTGAACAAATACCAACGGAATGAATTCTTTGGTATACAAATTTTGACAAAGGTACTTTATACATACATACATATTATTATTATGTTTTTTTTAGAAAAAGGTATTGTCTAACTTATATGTTATCCTCTGAATTCTTTGGTATACAAATTTTGACAAAGGTACTTTATACATACATACATATTATTATTATTATGTTTTTTTTAGAAAAAGGTATTGTCTAACTTATATGTTATTCTCTAAATTTATAATTTCCACAATTGTACTTTTGATATAAAAGCATACACTATAACAATACATTTTTTAAATAATGTTCATGCCAACCCAATTTGAGGCCTAATAGAAAACTATTTAATAAGATCTTGTTTGATAACAATTTTTTATATTAATTTTTAATTTTTAAAATTTAAACGTACAACAATTATATTATCATATATTTTTTTCTTATTTATGTATCTTACCAATATTTTTTAGAAATCAAATTAAAATTTAAAAATAAAAAATAGTTTTCAAATTTTCAATTTTGTTTTTGAAATTTGGTTAGTATTCATATATTTTCTTAAGGATACATGATAAAAAACCTGAAATATATTGTAAGAAATTTGAACAAACAAAAAAAAAAGCTTGAATTTCAAAAACTTAGATAGTTTTTATTTATTTATTTTTTTTTAAATCACCAAATAATTATGAAAGGAGCCTGAAATTTTGATTAATTAATTTAACCTTAGTTTAATGGACATTTTACAAACTCCACCTGTCTATATCATTTACCCACTTTCAATTTATGGCCAAAATGACTGCCAACTATCATTTCATCATTTATCTTTTTTGGAAAAATACTTTTAATCTCTAAATTTTGAATATATTGTTTATTGGTCTATTTTAAACTGAAACATTTTTATTCCATTAATTTATTCCATTTAAGCATTGCTCTAGAAAAGTTCTTGGAAATATAAAAGATCATGAATTATTGAAGAGGATTAAATGGATCACATTAAATTTTAAAGGCCGAGACTATATTTGTACAAGTGTGGGCCATTAACAGGCCTTGATATGGGCCACGTATTTGAGCTAACTGAACCCACTTATACTAATATTCACCCTCAAATTGTGCTCTAATTTTATGAAAGTAAAAAAATTAGAACGCAAAACATAGAGGATGAGTTGCAAGGTTCTTTGTACAGAGATCGACTCGCTGATTTTCAGTAGCAACATGATGAAGATCGATAGCACAAGCAACAACCCTTTTGTGAACAAAATAGAAGTCGACCTTTATGTGTTTTGTTCGCCTATGAAACGTAGGGTTAAGAGCAAGCTAGATGGTCGATTTACCGTCACAATATAGCTGAGGTGAAGAATGAAGTGAGATGGAGAACTCGTGAAGAAGATGACAAATGCTCGGTTGGATGTGGCATCATCACATCTCTTAACTCAATCACAATACTCACATAACAAACTATAGATCATATTGTATTAGTCATGCATAACTACTAACACATTCAATTAAGATTCATATCCGTTCAACCACAATATTATCCCACGTCCCAAACAGTTTAACATGCTTGGCAACTATAGGGCAAATGGTATAGATAGTAGTAAATACATGTGCATGGTCCACACAACCCAAGGTAAAGAATCCTTACCTGAAAAGACAAGCTCGAGCTCCAGATAATATGATCACAACATAATATCACACCTTATGAAAAAATAAAGTAAAAATAACCAAGCATCCACCCCAAATGACTAAGAATTGAAAAGGAGTTATTCAATGCTTGACGAACGAAAATTAACTCGCAAGTCAAGATGGCGGCTCGCAAAATTCATGGCTACACGTGGCCGAGTGGCTACATCTCGGTGCAGCAGGCACATGCGATCGTCGACAAAGGGTGCACAAGGCTACGGGCGCTAGGATGTGGCGGTCCGCGTCGCGATCGGGAGGCTTTGTTTATGGTGACTGAATCACATGAGGATGCTCTAAAAATTGGTGGGTAAAAGAGTTTCTATGATTCTCTCTAAGAGCTTTGTGATTTATCGATGATGAAAAGTTACACGGAACGATAGCTGAACCCTTTTTAAGTTAAGGCCTCAACTCTAAATTACAAAAATAACCTCAAGCCTTGAAATCACAAGAACGACCCTTAAATTTAATAAATTACAAAATATGTCTTAGGGATCAATTTACAAAATTCCCCTAAGGCTAAAACCGCAAATAACCGATAAACATCTTAGAGCACAATTAGAAAATCATACCTAGGGAGTCGTATCTAAATATAGGCCGTTACACATAACCAAATTCCAAACGTCAAAAAAAGTATTTAAAAACTAGTTTCTTTAACTTTCAATTTTTTATTTTGTTGTATAAAATCATAAGTAAAATGTATATGTCAAAGTAATAAAAAAAATCATCTATTGGAGTAGTAGTTGTAAGGTTAAATTTCAATAACAACATTTGAAAAAAAAACACAAAAAGTATAGTACCAAATAGTTATGATATGAGACCTAATTTCTTAAAAAAATTAATTTTGTTAATTATAAATATTTTCCATGTTATTCCAAACACACCTACCCTTGATTATTTTTCATCTTGATATCAATAAGTATTTGAAACTCCATAATTCTTACGAGACACCTCTAATAAGAGGCAGATACAAACTTGAAAGTTTGGGAGGGGGCAAAAAAATATTTTTTATAAATTCAACTGAAAAGTTATCGTCAAATGAAAAAAAAAAAAAATTGTTCTAGTGGCATCTTGTAGGAGCTCATAAACAAGAAATTATATATAATAGACATCCACACCCAAAACGTTGAATTAAAAAAAGTTGTCTTTAAATGTCAAACAACTTCACCGATCTTATATTAATGCATTGCTAAAATTTCAATCTAGTCACCAAAAAGTTTCTAAAATTTCACTCTTTTGCCACTATTTCTTTTTAATTAGAAAAAAGTCAAATAAATCAACGATATAATATCATAATTTAGTTAAAATACAATTGTGATTCAAGCCCATGACCAAGGTCTAGGAATATATTTGATGTCACTCACCTACTTTTTTGTTGTCAATATTAAAACGAATTGATAACATTTGGAATTGTTAGTAACTTTCAATTGAATAAAAAATAATAATTTAATTGATGATTAAAATTACAATGAAAGTCTCAATTGAGAGAAAAATACAAAGACATCTCTAATTAAAAATGAGAGAAACATAACCATAGTTGACAAGCATAGACAAGTGTTTTATCTAAAATGTAAGCACATTAATAACTATTTCATAAATAATAGTTGTTCAAAGTTTTATCTTTAAAAGTTCTATTTTATTCTAGCCTAATTTGCCAAACGAAACCATGCACCATAGATATGATATATTTGAGAAAGATTTTTGTTTAGTTCCATAACATTTAACCATACCTAATGTCAAATCTATAACTTCTTCGTTGCTATATAAAAAAGAATTAAAGAATACAAAGAAATTAAAATTTAAAAAAAGAAAAAAGAAAAAAAAAGAGAAACATATATAAAACAAATTAAAGAACGAATAGAAAATTAAACCAAAAAAAGAAAATAAATAAATAAATACCGCGTTACAAATATTCTCCAAATTATATAGCAAATATAAGTAAAATTGAAATTTTGGTAAATATATGTAAAATTGAAAATTTTGGGAGTCATGACCTCCCTTCACCATGGTGCATCTATAAATATAAAAAAAAAATTATTTTAAAAACAAGATAAAAAAGTTTATAAAATATTTCTCAAAAACTATCATGAACTAAATATATAAGTTTTAGAGCTCGAAAAGTCTTTTTTAGTCACGTCAATAGAGTGATGTTATTTCATAAAATTGAGTTAGTACATTAGGTAGGTACAAATATAATCTAGTTATGAGATTTTGTAAGTTGTCATGAATTTTAGTTTTATTTAGATTTCCTAAATTATAAATGCATTTCATATCATTATCCTACAGGAAATTGTATATCAAAGATTTAAGGAAGTAAATGTAAAGAGTTAGAACGGGGACGACAAATGGCGTGGAGTCGGCGAGCTTTAGGCAACGTCAGCCCAACGCCCTCGCTCATATCAACGAAACCTCCGCCCACAGCCGCCCACTCAAAGCACTGAATCAGCGACCCCACCGCCAGTCCCACCACGCGCCGCCCCAGCCCCTCGCCGGGACAGCTCCTCCGCCCTGCTCCGAACGGCAGCCACTGAAACCCGTCTCCCTCGCCTCTAAATCTCTCCGGCTTGAACCTCTTCGGCTCCGCCCACACGGCCGCGTCGTTCTGGATCGCCCACACGTTCACCAACAGCGTCGTCCCACGTGGGACCCTATACCCTCCCACGTGGCACTCCGACGACGACTCGTGTGGGATCAGTAGTGGGCCGGGCGGGTACATTCTAAGTGTTTCCCGGATCAGGCTACGGAGATATGGAAGATGGGGCAGATCCGATTCGTTTATGACCCGGTTGGATCTTCCCACGACGTCGTCGATTTCTATTTGGGCTTTTTGAAGACATTGCGGGTTGTTGATTAACAGAGATAGTAGCCATTCCATTGTATTGATTGAGCCCTCTGTTCCTGCTAATAGCAATACCTGCAATTGCCAAACCCAGATTCGTGGGTTTTTGTCTGTCATTTTGGATTCAATTGAGACAAATTATGATGATTAATTGATTAATTAACTCACCAGCATCAGGCTTCTGATTACATCGTCGTTGTAATACTCGGGCTCTGTTTCTTGCAGCGATAACAGAGTTCCAATCATGGTTTTCTTACCGTTCTTCTCAATGCAACAAAACCCATTTTCTTTGATCTGTTTTCGATGTTCATCGATTAAACTCTGCATCCAAACATCCCTCTTCCTCTGCAATTCCTTCATACTCTGCTCTAGCCCTCTGGAAAATCCAACCCTTAAAAAATCCCCAAAATTCGTTTTACTGCTCAGCCGAAACGTCTCCTCTTGAATACCCCGGAATCTCCGGGCCTCTTCGGAATCCACCGCCGCGTCATCCCCATAGTACCGTTTCCCGGCGATCATTCTCATCATGACATTGAACATCAGCTCGAAAAGCTCTGTTCTCATGTCGACGACGGCATTGTTGTTTCCGGCGTTGTGGAGTTTTCGAATCAGCTTGTGGACTTCGTCGAGGCGGATACCGGCGAGGGCATGGAGGCTGTGGGGGGAGAAGATTTGCTCGGACGAGATTCGGCGGAGGTTTCGCCAGTGGTCGCCGTAGGGGGCCCAGAGGAGGCTGGTGTAATTGTAGCCGAAATACTTGCCGGCGATTAGACGGGGGCGGTTGGCGAATACGGCGTCGTTTGAGGAGAGGCAGTCCTCGGCGGCGGAGGGGGATGAGACGACGAGAACAGGCCGGAATCCGAAGCGGAGGAAGAGGATGGGGCCGTGCCGGCGGGAGATTTCCGATAGGGTCCGGTGAAGAGGGCGTTTGAGGAGGTGGAGTTGGCCGATGAACGGAAGAGAAAGACATGGGGTCGGCGGTAGGTTTCGGATTTTGTGAAGAAAGTGATGGGTGAAGATGTGGAGTGTTAAATAAATGAGAGGGTAAAGGAATAATGGGATCGCCATGGATTTGATGAATCGATGAATTGAGGGACAATTCTGAGTTTTTAACTGTGTTTTTGTTGGGTTGGTCCAAGGGAGAAACTTTTGTGCACGAAGTTTTGTATTTGTATATAAATCTGTTTAGTTCTATCTCACAGTGGTTTTTTTTTTTAAATCTGCTAATTTCAGAGACTTACTTGCCTTATTTCCATCTTGGCTACCAAGAATGGTCGGGGCTGTTTGTTTGACATATTTAACTATTTTTTGGGTTAAAGAATTATATTAAAGAATTAAAAATTAAAAATTGTGTCAAAAACTCGTTTGGATGTAGTTTTTGTATAGAGGAATTATAGTCAAACACTTATTTAGATGTAGATTTAAAAATTAGTAATTATTTTTAGTAGTTAAAAAAGAAATGATTAAAAATGAATGATTGAAAATGAGCTATTTTGATTGATTTGAAAGAAATGATTAAAAATAAGTGGTTAGAAATGATTGAATAGTTATAAATGAATGATTAAAAATGAATTGTTATAAATGAAAGTTATTTTTTAAAATAAAAATGAGAAGAAATTAATAAAAACTCGTTTGAATGTAAGTTTTTAAGAAGGAGTTGATAAATCATAGAATTAACTTCTACCTAGATATGTTAAACAGCATCCGCTCAGTGTTGATAGCATAATATAAGGAAAAAATTGAATGAATTAATTCAATAAATATGAGATTGAAAGGGAAGGGGAAAGAGAAGTAAACGGTAAGACAGATGGGATGAAAGGAAACTACAACATAAAAAAGAAAAAACGATTTTGATTGTACAAAAAACAGAAAGAGAATGAAACAAAAGGAGAAATATCGTAAAAAAGAAGAGAGAAAGAAAATGAAGAAGGGGAGGGGGGAGAGATGACATGTTACAAATTAAAAAGTAAAAGAAAACCAATGAAAAGAATATTCACTATTTATTTATTTCTTAAAAGAATCCATGATGGAATTATTTGATTGTTTTGTTGTAAACTAGTTCAACAAGTCACAGTTGGATCCTAAAAATTGATATTTGTCCTTCTTTTCTCAATATGTACTAAAAACAACTATTTGCTTTTTTTTTTGTATGTTCTCTATATACAAATACCGAACTTCTTGTAGGGAAGTTTCTCACTTAAGGGAATTGGTGCTTTGAAAGTTGTTTTGTAGGATAATTTTCTACACGCTTGTTCATTAATTTTCCTCCATAATGTTACTTAACAAGTTTCAAATTGGGTTAAAACCTTTTTTTTAATCGATACATTTGGTATAAATGTTTTAATAGGATGAATGTGTTGTGATTAAATCTTACTATATAATCATTTTCTTTGTTATTATATTATTGCATGATTGCCAGTGGGTGAACATAACAATAATAATCAGTATTCATCGTCTAGAGATGGTACATTCTAATCTTCCAACCTCAAATCTTACTCTTGTACTTCAAAAAATAAAAAATAAATACATATTTTGTTTTCTATTTAGTAAATTTGTATCTAATCTCTTCTTTAGAAATTGTTTAACTTTTTATATTGCGGTAGGTTTTGTAATAGAATGGTCAATTCTTTAACCAAACAACAAACTTATACGCTTTTGTTGTTGGAAGACTTTTTCCTCTTCGGTGGAGGAGAGAGTTGACTGATTTTTGAAGAGGTTTTTTTTTTTTTTTTTTTATGTTGGTTCCACTTTAGATAATGATTGTGTGAATTTATTGGTTGGCATGTTGATGAAGTATAATTTTTTAATAATAGTAAATGAGTTTGTATCTTAAGTGAGAAAACTACTCTTACATATGGTTTCTAATGTCAAAAATTAAAAGTTAGGATAGCATATAACTAAGAGATCATGAATTTAAATTTTTAATTCCAAATTGTTGTAATTTAAAATTTTAAAAAATAATTCAAAATTATTTTTTAAAAGAAATATACTTTTAGCCTTTGAAATCAAATAGTAATACTTAGGATAAGGCTATTATTTTTATCCTTTGATATAATAATAAGTAATACTTCAGTATTTATGGGTAAATACTTGTTACAAACTTTTATTTATTTGAAAAAATTATATTGTATCATCCCCTCCTCGAGGCATGTGGAAGTTTAATGTCGATGCATCTGTCAGAGCGAATGCAAATGTAGGAGGGATTGGATGGGTGGTTCGAGACTGAAAAGGGCAAGCAAAGGTTGCTCGATTAAGGTTTTGGAGGATATTGCGTACAGAGAAAACCTCAATCACTTGTTAGATTTGAAGGACCTTTTCTCCCTCCTATTTTAGTGGAGTCTGATGCTTCAATGATCATCAATGCTATCAAAGATGACTCTTCCGATATTTCTGAGTTCAACAATATAATTGTTGATATTAAGCATTTAGCTGCTTCGTTAGATATTGTCAACATTTCTCATCGTAGTAGGAAGTGTAACAATATGGCTGATTTGTTAGTAAAACAATGGTTTCTTATTTCTTTTAGGTGGGTGACCCAAACTCTCTCTAATGAGAACGTGGCATCTTTTTGGAGGGGAATCCCGCGTGTTATTGACTCAGCTTTGGAGATTGATTGTTTTGGTTGGATTTGTTGATTTATGAGGTTTCTTTTTAAAATAAAAAATAAAAAATCTTTAAATGTTATCTCTCTTTCATTAGTCAAATAACATTCTTTTAATATATTTTTAATGCATTTGTTATATTTTACAAATTTAGTTTAGTTTCATTTCCTTTCGATCAAGGATTTTAGCTGTTCAAGGTCTTTTACATGATTTGAAAGGGCATCTTCTCCTAATATTATTTTCGCTATTTTGTTGATTACATTTTTAGTGATTATTATCGAAATGATTGGTGACTTAATTGTTTCATTGTTTGATAAAAATTTATTCCAACACTATGGTCACGAATTTAATTATAAAAATTAATATTGATCTCTCTCCCTTGATATGTACTAAAAAAAGAAACAAAAAAGTACATGCATAATTGTTTTTTTTATTATGAACATGTTTTTTAATCCTTCATTTATATCGTGTATCAATTTAATTATATGTTTATAGAATGTTTAAAATAGTCATAAATATGGGAAAAAAAAATGAATATGAGTTTTTTTTTTTTTTTTTTCAATGTGTGGTGCTGGTTTTTGGTCGCTAAGTGGAAATATTTATAAATTAAAGAGAGTTTTCAAAATGAATAGGAAATTAAACAGAGTAAAGCATTTTAAAAAGAGAATAAGAATGTGCTTCAAAAAAGAAAAAAGAGAGAATAAGAATGATGCAACCCACAATAGGCAGTGAAGTGGGGTATGGGCAAATGAGAAGTAGGCAATGTGGATGCCAATCTCTTCATGGGCCCAGCCCACTCACCGCCCATCTGGGCCCATTGCCACGTTAAGGATCGTTATTCGCAATGTGTGGATCTGATATCCACTTTTTGTCCCCCAACTTTTAAGGTATCACTAGTAAATGACTAATTTTTAAAAAATATTTAAAAATTGTATAAAAATATTTAGACTTAAAATTAATATCTATTTTTTAATATAAGATGAAAGATAAAATTTTTCTAAAATGCCCTTGATTTTATCTTCTTTTTTTTAAGAAAAGGCCCTTGATTTTATCTTGTTAGTTTGTGTAAATAATTTAAAAAAAACGTATCTATTTATGTTTATAAAATTAGTCAAATCAACTACCCACGAAATAAAGAATGAATAACTTCATCTAACGGACCTATGCAACAATATTTTTTGATAATTTTTATGTTAAAGGAATCTATTAGAGTGTGTTTGGGCCGCTATGTAAATTATCAGAGTTACTTATAATAACTTAACTGATGTTTATCCTGCTGTTTGTTATAGTCGGTGTTAATTAAATTTAAATGCCCGTTTATTTAAATGTGCATGTCTGTTTATTTAAACTTTACCTATATTATTTTTGTTACAATAACCAGTCTCTCAAACATGGTTTATCATAACTCATGTTATAATAACCTGCACTTCAAATACCGTTATAATAACCCAGCGCTTATCATAACCTACTGTATTTCATAACCCTCCATCTATTCTAATTAAATCGATGCCCCAAACACACCTTTAAAATTTTAGATTTAAGCGACAAAAATATCTTTATCAAATAAATTTTAAAGTAAATTCCACACTAAATAATATTTGTTACCATTTATTTTAACAAATAATTTCACTAATCACTATATTCGTCCTTTCTTTTTTTTTTTTTTTGAAAATCAACTATCTTTATGCAATATCTACACTTTACCCAAAAGTTCAATTTCCCACAGGAAAAAAAAAAAAACCCCCTCCGTTGGATATTGTATCAAGTTTATTTTTTAAAATTAAAAACAAAGTGCCTATTATGCCTTACCTTCTTATTCATTAAAGGGCTTTTTTACTAAACAAAAAAAAGAATTGTACCCGTGTCCACAACTAAAAAATGGGAAATTATAATGGATAATCACTTTTAAGAAAATAATTGCATGTGTAGTCATATTTTAAAGTATTTGTAAATCCATTTTTTATTTAAAATTTTAATAATAATATTTTTCTAGATACCTGTTATACCCTTCATCATCACCCTCTTCTTTTTCTTCTTTTCGTTCCTTCACCGCCCTAAACACCCATATTATTGTTTCCTTTTTTTTTTGTTTCAATTGAGGATTTCTTCAACAATATACATATATATTAAGAATTGAAATATATATTATTAGCTACTACTGATTCCCTCTTTTAGATTTTTTTATATAAATAAACCAAATAAAAAAAATATTTACAATTGTAGGCTCCTGAAAAAATATTAGCAAAAAGGAATTTCACTAATGATATTATTAATTACTTTAATTATTCATTTACTCCAATACCCTCCAATTTTTAATTTTAGAATTTCGAATTATTAACAAAATAGGAAAAATTCTCCAACTTCCATGCCTATTATCCCTAAAATCGTGCCGCTATTATTGCGATATTTGATTCAAAATTGAAACTACCACCATTTCTCTCCTCATTTCCAACTTTCCATCTTTTCATCGTCTTCTTCATTTCTATGCAAAAAAAGTCTGGTTCATCTGCAAAGATTGATGTCGTTTCATCTTCTTTAAAGTTGTGACTATCAGAATCGGAAAAAAAAAAAAAGAGGGAGAAAGCACGTATATAGGACATACATACGGTACTATGCAATCTGAAAATACCGTAGGAGAAATAGGGCAAAGGGATTTTGTACTGTCTGAAAATACCGTAAGTGGTGGCTGAGGCAAATACTGAACAAGCGATAGTAACACCCTGTACAATCATGGTACCTATCAAGTATGATTTTATAGGATGAAAATATGAGGCATTAATGCACGAGTAGGAATATATTGTATTGACATGTGAGTAAATATTTGCATGTAGAAATGACTCCATTAGGAGGTTGAAGAAAAAGTATCAGAAAAGGTACATAAAACGATCAGTAAGAAGCATATTGCATTGTCCGTGTATACAGACAAGACTGTAGGGCTTGTACTGGATAAATCGTATGCAAAACGCGACGTCGACATGTTAACATCAGCAAAAAGAAAGGAAGATTGGGCCAAGAATGGAGATGATCGTGTTGTGGACAATTACGTAACGATTTCAGTTATAGAACCTATGAAGTAAATAAGTATAGTGTTACCAATAAGTACAAACAGTCCAGTTTATTGGTATATATTCTAATATTTTTTAAATGGTATGTTGAACTATAATGTACTGATATTAAGTGAATAACGAAATGGATGTTGGGATAATGTTACTTGACCATACCGTATGTACTACTTATATATTACTAAATTGAATGAAACATCTAATATTTTTAAAATTATATTTTGAACTACAGTCACCACTACAAATATGACTTTCTATGACAGTTTATTAAACACAAAAAATATAGAAATTCAAAAAACTATCATAAAAACCAAAAACACGCGTTTTTAGTAGTAACATTAATTAAATTTAAAAAAAAATTCTAGAAAAAAAATAATAAAACGAAATTTTTTAAAAAAATGAGAAAGTAATTTTTTTTAAAAAAAATGAATAAAAAGATATTATAAATTGGAAAAAGAATTTTCCAATGACAAATAGAAAAAAAACCTAAGACAAAAAAATGGGAAATTGTAATGGATAATCACTTTTAAGAAAATAATTGCATTGTGTAGTCATATTTTTAAAGTATTTGTAAATCTATTTTTTATTTAAAATTTTAATAATAATATTTTTCAAGATACCTGTTATACCCTTCATCATCACCCTCTTCTTTTTCTTCTTTTCGTTCCTTCACCACCCTAAACACGGATATTGTTGTTTCCTTTTTTTTTTGGGAAATTGTAGTAACTAGACCACATTGAAAAAGTATTTACAAATATAGACGACCATGTTTTTTTTTGCAAAGTTAATTTTTTTTATAAAAAATCATAATTATTAATTTTTTCTTAATACCATTTTGCCCTTTCTCATATTTAATATTAAATTTTTGAATTAAATGCCTCATTTTGCATACTTTCCATCCTTTTAAAACATACCATATATAATTGTCAACTCTTTTAATGCAATGAGATTTAATTCCTTTTCTCATTTATCTCTTATCTTTCTTTCTATTCCATTTTCGTTTCACTTTTCTTCTTCCATTCTCCATTCCTCCATTTTTCGTTTCTCCAGCTCCATTCAATCTTTCTTTTCACATTTCGGCCACCACATAAATTGTCGTCGACCACAAAGTTCTGATCGGACGGTATAATCATACGTCTTTAGTTATCTCTTCTCAATAATTTTCATTTTTCACCGTATTTGTATTACGTTTTTGTTCCTTATCCATCATCATTAGTAGGTTGCTGCTCATTCTAGTATAATCGTGATCCGATATGTTTCAGATGGTTTAGTATGGTATGTTTTATTCCTATTCTATTATTTCTGTACATTTAACTCATTTAAATTCCAGTATCTAGAATGTCAAAAGTCATGTTTAGAAATGCAGTAAAATCATATGTAGAAGTAGTTTTTTCGTACTTTGATTTCCATATTCTGGTATAATTGATTGTATACACATCTACAAAATTGTACAATTGAGTATATACCGTATGTTCATACAATGTTTTTAGGTTAGTTATACTGTACATCTTCTCCTTATAGGTTCATCAATCATTTCATTTGTATAATATCATTAATACTTTGTTTGCCATGTAGAGTATGATATGTTTTACTCCTACTTTGTCATTTCTCTACATTTAATTTATTTATATTTTAGTATTCAGAATGTCAAAAATCATGTTTAGAATTGCAGTAAAATCATATGTAGAGTAGTTTCTTCGTACTTTGATTTCCATATTTTGATATAATTGATTGTATACACATCTACAAAACTGTACAATTGAGTATATATCATATGTTCATACGGTGTTTTTAGGTTAGTTATATTGTACATCTTCTCCTTATAGGTTTATCAATCATTCCATTTGTATAATACCATTAATACTGTTGTTTGCCATGTAGAGTATGATATGTTTTACTCCTACTCTGTCATTTCTCTACATTTAATTTATTTATATTTCAGTCTTTAAAATGTCAAAAATCATGTTTAGAAATGCAATCAAATCATATGTAGAACAGTAGTTTTTTCGTACTTTGATTCTTATATTCTGGTATAATTCACTATATACACATATCTGCAAAGCTGTATAATTGAGTATATATCGTATGTTCATACTGTGTTTTTAGGTTAGTTATACTGTACATCTTCTCCTTATATGTTCATCAATCATTCCATTTGTATAATACCATTAATATAGTAGCTTGTCATGTACTATTATATTACCGTATAAACTATACAAAACTCTATATATTTTATTATACATATTGTATAACTTACACGGTACATTTATGGTTTATTATTCATTTTATTCATGTCTAATACATTTTTCATACTCATATTACTATCTATTACATTTCTATTCTGTAATACGGTATTGTTTATATACATGTATATTATACGACTTATAATATAAGACAGTACTGTTTGAACATTTTTGTAATATTATACAACATTTCTTTATAGGTTAAACAAGCATCTCAATCCCTATTGGACGTAGTGGTCAGTGGGATGAAAATGAAGATGTACCATAATCATGAAGTAGCTAAAGAACGTTGCATAAATATTGAGGAATGCATTCACCCAATGATAATTTTACATTACAGTCTTTTTTTTATGCCGACTTTCAATTTCAATTTTGTAACTCATAAGATCTTTTTATTTACTCTCGATCTCACTTTAAATAGTAATTTTGTGTGAAGTTTTATCCAACACTATGAGTCTCTATCAATTCACAAATATTACGTATGTTATTTCCAAACGTTTTACTATACGGTATTGTACATTAAAAAATTTATACATTTAAAATTACTTGTTCGTTGTTGCAAACATATTAAATCACACTACAAGTATCCATATCAGCAAATTAAACATTTAAAAAAACATAAAGTTTTAAAATACAAGATGATACATGATATATTATAAGTGTCTGCAGTATATACCAAGTTATTTAAATCTTTGTGTGGTTATCATACGGGTTCGATTTCAATCAACAAAATTGAACGTTCAACAACTCATACGGTCTATTTATAAACAAAATTACCAGAATAAAATAACATGTAAATTACTAACTATATTGTACATGTACATTACTAACCATACTGTATGTAAATGACAACTCTACCTCTAAGAATATACTGTCGCCACTTTCGTTAAACAATTAATGCACCATAAATTGGCAATTTATGGTTTTCCAGAATTAATGCACCCTAAATTGTCGGTTTCTAGTATTCTACAATTAATGCACCCTAAATTGGCAGTTTCTAATTTTGAATGTGAGATAAGATTTTCTTTTTTTAAATTTCCTTTCCCAAATGAAAAACCAATAAATTAAGGGTAGTGTTGTAATTCGTTAATTTCGGAATTTATAGGATATTAATATAAATTCTAATTTTGCTAATATTTTTGAAGATGCATATATTTGCAAATACTTTTCAAATAGAGTCTATTTATGAAAAAAACCTTTTTTTTTCAATTGAGGATTTCTTCAACAATATTCATATATATATATATATATATATATATATATATTAAGAATTTAAATATATATTATTAGCTACTACTGATTCCCATTTTTAGATTTTAATTTTTTTGTCTCTAGGTTTTTTTTCTATTTGTCATTGGAAAATTCTTTTTGCAATTTATAATATCTTTTTCTTCGGTTTTTTAAAAAAATTTACTTTCTCATTTTTTTTTTAAATTTCGTTTTATTATTTTTTTTCTATAAATTTTTTTAAAATTTAATTAATGTTAAAATTTGTATTTATAGATTATAAAAGTTGTATTAATAAATAAATTAGGTTATTTATAGATTATAAAAGTTGTATTTATAGGTAATAAAAGATGTATTAATAAAATTGTATTTATAGATTATAAAATTTTTAATTATGTATTAATAAATAAATACATAATTAAAGATTTATGAATTATCATCATTTTTTACCATACTCATTTTTTGCAATGTACTCATCTTTTGTCATTGGAGATTAATGTATTAATAATTTTTTTATCACTGTAATTTTATAAAATCTTTAATTATGTATTAATAAATAAATATAAATCTTAAAACGACAACTTTTATAGCATAATATTCATAGAGATATTTGTTCATTAATTTTTTTTTCTTCTAAAAATAGGTGGCTATAAGAAAATTAACAAAATAAGTCATTGGTATTAATGAGCATTTCACGTACATTTCTTATAATATTGATATTAATGAATATACGTAATACCATATTAAAATATATTAATGATTATAAATATAAATATTTTAGAATTTTTCTACATTAGTGAGGAAATTTCATATAATACAATTTTCCTAAAAACAGAATTATAGTTACTTTTTTAAAAAAAATTCAACTACAATACTTATATATAACATGATCGATATCACACAAATAATATGGAAATCGTAATGGATGAATTATTACAACAAATGATTACAAACGTAGTCAAATTTGAAAATATTTGTATTTATAGTCACAAATAAGGTTAAATACTATATCATTGATACTCATTAAAACAATATTGTGTATTATTATAGTATTACGTATTATTAATATAGTATTATGTATTTTTAATACAGTATTGTAGAGTATTAATACAGTATTATGTATTATTAGTACCATATTATTATTAATACTTATGATTATTGATCGCTAATATTTTTTAAAGTGACAATATTTGTAATTATTTTTTGAATTTGATAAATTTAGTAAGTTTTTCAAAATAATATCCTTAAATCCCAATTTATTCAAAACGTGTATTTATTTTTTAATACATAATTAAAGATTTTATGAAATTACCATCATAGTTTCTCACACATTTTTTCTTTTTGTCCAAAACAATTATGACTTTTTGTAGTTTAATATATTTGAATAATTAAATAAATTCATTTTTATTAATATTTTTCAATTTTTCAAAAGGGCAGTTCATTTTGAAAGTACATTACATATTAGACACATTATTTATGTACTATTAATGTATTAAACTTTGGAATCTAATCATTTCTTTAATACTTTATATTCATAAAATAATTATTAAATAATACAAATAAATATAATGTTTTGATGAGTTAATATTCATATATGAGATAAATACATATAAATACAAAAAATATCTTAGTCGTAAAATACCGTATTAATTCGGTATTTATACCAAGTAAAAGAAATACTATATTTATACCTAATATGATCATACCACAAAATATCAACAATTCATATTTAAACCCCGTATTTATTTATTCGAGAAATTGTATCGAATGAGCTATATACTCATTCTATTGTTAATAAAGTATTATAAGAAAGTATGTGATAGCTCTCATCAATACCAATGATATAATTACTATTTATTTAAAAGGGAATATATTTGTAATTATTTTATAATTTTGAATAAATAAGATTTATTATTTATTAATACAAAACTAAAGATTTTATGAAATCAATCTCACATTTTTTTCACACATTTTTTAACGTATTCACAAAATCATGGTTTAATAATTAATATATAATTAAAGATTTTAGGTATTTTAAACAAATAAAACAACCTAAAAAAGTATTTATCAAACTAAAAAATAGAAGGAAATTGTTTTTATAAAATTCCACGATTTGGTTAGATTTTTAAGGAAACAGTTTTGCAATCTTAAAAATTTAGGAGGGTGGAAAATGTGCACGATTTTGTGAATTTCTTTTTTTAAAATATCAGGAGGGTATTTATGTCTTTTTGTTGTAAAAATTAAATTTCCATTTAAATCGGCCGATTGATTTTGCTAATTTTTCTGATATCTTTGTAAAAAATTTCTTCATTTAGCCTACGCTGGCAAAGCCCTAGTTTAAATTAAAAACCAACAAGAGTGCACATTGATAATATTTTCTTTTGAATTAGATATTCTCTTAAATTTTTGTAGTGATTAAGAATGAATCTAACTTTAATAAAAAATAATTAAAAAATAAAATTAATTATAAATTAAGTAGAAGGTTATAATTGTCTACTATTAAATTAATTATAGATTAAGTAGAGGGTTAAGAATAATCTAATTTTAATAAATTGCTCATATAATACTTTTGGTCAAAATCCACAACTTTTGGAACCTTAGAAATATATATATTGAAAGCAACCTTAAAAATGATTTCAATCATGGCTTGATAACACTTAAAAATACTTTTTTATTATTTGTAAGCCTTTGACAAATTGAGCGAATGATTTATATGTCAATACTAACGTGTGGCCTTTTTTTTTTTAAGATATTGGCGTGTGACTCAAAACAAAAATAAATTTTTAAAAACTATTTTTTTTTTGTTTTTAAAATATAGGCAAGAGGTAGATATATAATAAAATAGTTATTTTTTTCTTAAATTTCAAAAACGAAAAACAAAATAGTTATCAAACGGAGCACTAATTAATTGATGAAATAAAAAATCACTATCATTTATACATAGAATTAACTTCACATAACTAATTTACTAACCAGGGTAAATAACATGGACGATTTTCTTTAAATAATTTTAATAAATTAAATGGATTAAATAAATTTTTTTAAAATTATTGTAACTAAAAAATGAACTTTTTATAACTACAAAACTAAATCTTAACTTCTAAAACACTAAATTGAGAGCAATATTATAATTTACGTGCTCAATCACCTAAAACAAAACAAAATATAAATACCCATAACGTCATTTGAATCAGAATCTTCATGGACTATCTCTGTTTGTAAGTTGAAAATTAGGATTCGAAGTTAATGTGAAGAGAATTGAAAAAAGTATGGGAAGAGTGAAGATCGTAATACAGAAGAAGATTGACAAGACTGCCGGTCGTCTGATAATTACTAAAGATGCCATTATCAATAATGCTGAGGAAATATCCATCAATTCCGCCATTTCCACTGCACATTCAAGGTTTTTAAACTTTGTTATTTCTTTCACTTTCAAAACTCATTTATACGTAACAAGAATTTCATTTCCTTTTCTTTTAATTTTTTTACATCCAAGATCGAATGATGATAAGTCGGAAGGATCGGTGAATATCAGTGCAGATAAACAAGAAAGGTAATGAGATTTTCTTGCAAAATTTTTAATTTCTTGCAAATTTTGTAATATATTTTGGCCTAAGTTTGATTTTATTTTTGTGTATGTATTTTTCATGGATCATAAAAGACTGCCGGACGAAAGGGTAATTATTTATTATTTTATTGTATCGAAAGTCAGTAGTATAATTGGTTATCTTTCTTAGTTTGAATCTATTTTAACTCAACTGTCACAAGCCCGAAAATGAATATTTTGTCATATTATTTGAGAGTAATTGTGACATTTATGTAAGATTTATTAGTCCACATTCTCCCATTTTATACTAAAAAAAACTATTTTATTGTATTTAATTATCTTTTCATTTTTTGATTGACAAAAAAATGAATTTAAGTGTTTTATTGTGCAGTTTCGAATTTCGGCTGAGTTGAGGGAAGTGCACACATCCAGGTTCTAATTGTTATTATCATTATTGTATGAGGTATATTATAAGTTATAAATGACCTATCTTTATATAAAAAAAAAAATCGTTCAAATGTAATTTGATTTTGGACTTTCAAATATCACTTTCAATTTTTATAATTTGAAATTTATAAAACAGTTATGGTTAATTTTCTTAAAAGATCACTATTTTTCTGCAAAAAATTTAGGAATATATGGACATTTAATCGGTTATTGTATTAAACTTATTAAATTAATTTTGAAAATAAATAATTTTAAATTTATTGTATAGATTAATTTATTAAATTTGATGTAAGTAACAAATTCTCGTTTAAATTTCATTGTTTCAATTAATTTAATTGTTTGAAATTATCAACTATTTTATAAATAAAATATAAGTATAGTCCGGGGAAGAAAATTAAAATTTAGTCTTTATAATTTCAAAACTAGTGTTTAGTTTTAAAGTTTGAAAATAGTCCTTGTGATTTAAAAAAACTGTAATTTATTCTCTATGTTTTGATAAAATCTAAAAATAGCTTTTGTCATTAAGTACTTGCAAGTTAATTATTCATGTAAAAAAAACACATATCATTTATGCATGTATAGTGAACTTTTATGTAATTAATATATCCGCTTACTTTGGATAAGCACTGTATTTTAGATTTTATAGAGTTATAGAAATTAAACTCTAAATTTTAAAATTATAGGTTAAATTCTAACTTTTTTTTTTTAACCATAGAATTAAATTCTGTAGGACTTTAGTTTTTGAAATTATAAAAACTAACTTTAAGTTTTTCGAATGATAAAGACTAAACTTATATTTAAACGCTTATTTTATTTGATTGAACCCATCAATTGACTCTAGCTATCATTTTAAATTTAATAATGAATCAATTTTTTCTAGAATGTTGACATCTACATCATTTTTTTCATTTTTTATACCCATAAAAAAATACATTGCTAAGATTGAAGGAAAAAATAAAACAAAAACAAAAAAATGGAAGACCAAAATAGTATTTAAGGCGCGAAGTGCACATTAATAGTGGAGCGGAACTCAACTTATAACATATTTAGCCCAATTTAACGCCACATAAATAGCCGTTGGTTAGAGTTAACCAACAAATTAAGGATGATTAACTATAAAAGTCTTACGACCATTAATAAATAAGTAAAATCACTTTCATGAGTTTATGCTGACGTAAAGCAACCATCGTAATCGAATAATTTCTGTTCAATCTGAAAAAAATTAGAGAATATTTTGACCGTGAAGTTTGTTATGGATGCTTTAATTTTAGGGATTCAGAAGGCGATTTTTCGGAGATCGCCACAGAAAATTCGGAGAAAATCGTCAAGAATACGTCGAAGAAATTGTTTGAGTTCAAGGTTTGTGGTGATTTTTTTGATGAATTAATTATCCACTGCTATATGATTCTATGACTTTAATTTGCAGGAACCGCTCCAGCAGCAGTCCAATTTGTCTGAAACACAGGCCGACGTTGCCCGCGTACGTCACCCTTCAATTTCGGTTCGATTTTTATCAGTTTAGTATTAGATCAATATCAAACCAGTTTAGTATTAGATCAATATCCTCAATTTTTTAAGAGTTGTATCCGAACCAAAGAGCAAAACCATTAGTTCCATTCTTTTTAATTTTGATTTAATGAGAATTTGATTATTTTATTAGAAAAAAAAAAGTCATTTTCAATTTCTTTGGTGGATTTTGTTTTTTACTAGCCAAAAACAACCTTTTTTTTGTGAAATAACGATATATGTACTATGTTTTTGCATCATATTTTAACAGTAAAATTAGTTTTTTCATCAAATTTTAGTACAATAAATTTTGGTTTTTATAAAGGAATTTGCGTTCACCAACAAATTCTATCTCTTGCATTAATTTTGCAGCACAATTTTTAAAATAATTGAATGTATAGTACATTAGACATTTATCAATAATTAATGATAGAACTCAATTAACGATAGACATCTATCACTAATGAGTGATTGACATCTATAAAATTCAATTTGAATTTTTTACTACAAATGAATTAATTTTGATTTTATACTACAAATACAAATATTTTGCCATTTTTTACTATACCTGCAAAATCCCCTTTTTATAATGGTTTTCGATCCATTCGGTTTTGGCCGTTTTGGTTTTTTTTTTCTTTCACCTTAAATCGGGAAATGATCGGCGTGGTTCTGGCAGGCTAATCGCCGAAATCGACAGCTTCAGCGTTCTACGGCGCGAACTACAGATTTAGGATCGGCGCTTTTCCCGAGTCTCCCCAAATTGTCTCCCCAATTTATGCGTTCTTTGAACCAAAAGCGACGGCCTCTGAATTTTCCGGCGGCGAGATATCGAGATTCAGGACCGACAAGGAATTCATCTTCACCGGCGACCCGCCAGCCAATCGAGCCGGTTCCCAAATTTTTTAGCGAAAACCAACCGTCTCTGGATCGACATTTACGAGCCGCGGTTCGGCCGTATCTACCTCCAGAACAGTCAACATTTATAAGGTACATGAATTTATATTGGATTAAACCGAATCTTGCGGTTTCTCTGACCCGAGTTTTTTTCTCGTAGGATTAAACCTTCTTGCTCGCGGTCTGGGGATGAAAACAGATCATTGTTTTCCGAATCTTCTTCCCCAAAAAAACCCGATACCTATAAATTTCATAGCCCTGATCCAGATCCTGGAATTTGGCAGTAAAATTCGATCATGAATTTAAATTCAACTCAAAATTGAACGGTTCTTAGTCACACATAACCCAGAATAGAAAAGAAATGAAACTCTATTTTAGCTTTACACTCTGTGTCGTTTGATACATGTAACATTTGTGATTGCATAAAGAGGCTAATACATGGATTTTTTAAGCCATGAAGTACATAATTTTTTAACTCATATATCATAAATTTGGTGTCTGTGAGAAATTTATTATTTAAAATAATAATAATAATAATAGAGTTGAGCTTATGTGCAGTTTAATTATATTCAGGAGATCTTCCCATATATATATATATATATATTTGAAAAATACGTAACATTCATTAAACCAAATATTCCTGATACATCCTAAACTCCTTCCATGAGGGACCACGAACCGATCCGTCTCCACAAGTCGGAGTATGATCGCTCAGAATAGAAGAACCATCAACAAGACTTAAGCTATCGAGATAATCAATCTTCTGTGCAAGAGTCTTAACCGACATGGAGAGTAGTCGAACCTCCAGTTGAAAAGACCGAAAACCTATCATCACCCAATCAATGGGAGTTTTTTCGATAGTCAATGGGGGATAATCTCACGTCCATATCACTGACTGGAGTATAGGATCCCACCAAAGAGAGAATGAGGATATTAACACCTTTCGGGCGTAATCCTCCTCCCACTGCAAAAAAGACGCATCCCTTTGTCCACCAATTCATGATCCATTCTCAACAAACCCACCCAACCAGTACACAAAATGGAAGACTTTGAATTAAAACAGAGCAACATAAATCGAAGATGCTTGAAGTAAAAACTATAATGATAAACTAAGGTCTTAAAGGCCAGCCACCCTACTAAAATAAACCATAAGAAGCCATAAAATGAGATGGGAACAAAACCAGTAGTAATCATGAAGCAGATTAACACCTTTTCCGGTCTAGGCGAACCAAACCATAACAGATTAATAGAACCAAAGACTTGAACCATCCAACAAACCAAATCAAGCAGGCCCTTTTTTTGGTTGAACCAAATTGGTTCGAGCAATCCAAAAACCCAGTTCACAAAGTTCCCACTGTCAACATGTGGCCCCTCACCTTGTTTTGGATGGTCGACAGCTGGCTTCTCGCGCCTTGCGCGTGTCAATGATCCATCAATCTCTGTCGACAGCTGTTTATCAATTTCACAAACCCCCAGAATGACTCTGGTCATCTCCTTTCTTTTTCCGGTAGCCCTCATCGCCTCTGCCAACGACGACGGCCAAGGGTCAACAAAACCAACCACCACATCTACCTTAGAACTCTTTATACTCTTCTTCTACAACAAAAAAAACTTATTCTTACCACATTTTGAGATCCTTTTCGCCATCGAATTTGCCTCCGTCTGTGCTGGATCCACGAACCTCTCTCTTCTTTTCCTGCGGTCGAATGGGAACACCCCCTCGACCTTCGCCTTGAAAACAGCCTCCGGCGAGTATTCACCATGGTAGACGAGCCTCAAGAAGGAGAATAGAGACATACCTTTTCCCTTTTCGGATGATCGACTCCAAGAAAACCCAAGAAGAAGACCCCAATGCTCCCAACCTTGCTCGCCTTCCAGCTCCGTGACCGCCCACCATCCGTGCTCCGAAGAGAACGATTCGGGGCCCCAGAATGCACATTATTGTGCCCAAGAACACTCACGAAAAGATCTCCGGGGAGACCTTGTCGGAGTCCAAGGAGGCTTTGTCTCTCACTAGAACTAAGTGAGAGAGAACCTCATTAGATCTTCCCATATTTAGATGTTAAATGTCAATGAAACATTCCGAAAATTAAACTTTTTGATGTGTGAACATTGTTGCTTAGTTATTTATGTCACTCTAAAATTATAATGTAGTTTTATTGTTTTGAAAATAATATTCATGATTGTTCAATCACTTTATGTGATTCTTTGACTATTATCATACGAACATGCAACCTAAACATATAAGAAAGTAATCTATAAATATATGGTTATCATAAGTTAGGCGGATGTAGGTCGGAGTGTTGGAAGGGGCTAAAAGTTCTATTTAATAAATATAATAATAAAAAATAATGTTCAAATGTCATTTATTCGATTCCATTAATTAAAACCATGTTTGATAATAATTTTATTTTTATTTTTTAGTTTTTAAAATTTAGACCGACAATAACTATTTTTTTAAAAGTATATTTACATTTTTTTTTTGAAATCAAAGTATATTTACATCTTACCTATATTTTTAAAAACTAAATCAAAATTTGTAAATAATAAAGAGTTTCCAAAAAAAAAAATTTATTTTTGAAATTTGATTAGTATTCTATGAAATATATCATATGAAATTTGAGTAATAATAGTTTTAAAACTCAAAAATAAAAAATCAAATAGTTATAAAATGAGGCTAAACTTTGGCAAAATGTCTCGGAATTGGCTTCTGCGATCATTGCGAGAATAATGGGTCTTTCTACTAAGAAGGTGAAGAGGAAAAGCTTTAAAGAGTTTACAAGGTTATAACATCTTTATAAAATTTTACTTTTTGTTTCATTTTGTTTTTAAAAAAATGTCTACTAGATTGATATTATAATATTCAAATTTCTTATAATAATGCAATTTAAAATTAGTTTAATAACATTTAAAAATGTTTTGTAAATTTATTTTGTTATAGAAAATAATTTCTCTGTGATTGAAATTATAATTAAAGTTCAAAGTAAATGCAAATTACAGAAACCCTCTAAATTAAATAGGTGAGAAGCATAATTATAATCAACCAAAAAGAATTAAAAAAGAATTAATATATATTTATATATATCTTTTTTTTATTAGGGGAGAGATTACAAGATATTATTACTTCCAAATAATATGAGAGACAAATATCAATTTTCATAATTGAACTTAATAAAAAAAAAAATTACCAACTCATAATAAAAAAAGTCGGTAGATGCAACTACATAATCATCCCAAAACTACAATATTTATAAATTTTAAAAATATTATATATAATTTTATTAAAAAGATATAGTTTATCATTTATATTTATAATTACAAAAGAAACTTTATGGTTTACGTTTTTTTAAGTACAAAAGAAAATTTTTAAATTTTACCACTAAGGCATTACGTTTTTTTAAAATAAAAATTGTAAATGGTATTGAAAATATAATACACTGTATTAAATTTAAAAAAAATTGCTTTTCAAAAAAATAATAAAAAGTAAAAAAATTTGAAAGTGGGGGAGGAAGATGTATTTAATTTTAATATAAAAAATTATTTTATAAATTTAATTAAAAAAAATAACACTACAACTCTAACCTAATAATAAATTTGATCTCTATTTTTAAATAAGATTTTATTCAATTAATTGATATATAAAATATTATTTCGGATAACTTTTCATTTGCATTTTTTTAAAAATTATAGTCATCTATGATAAATTAAATTATCGTAATCATATCTACATAAATTTTCTTTTATTTAAACTAATAATATTTTAGGAAAATAATAAAATCATTAAATGTCACGTTTTTAAAAAATTGTAAATTAAATATTTTTTATTTGTAGGATTTTGGTTGAGATACAATTGTTCGACGAGATTTTCGGAGAAATGTAATTCGTTTGATGAACTTGAGAATTTATATTGATTTGTATGGAATATGGTGGATTACAACTCTAATCTATGTTCCTTTGATTTTTCTCTCACAAATATAAGAATTTTCACAGCTTCAGATTTCAGGCAATTCTAGCGGCTTCAAACTTGGAATTGTTTCAACACTTCAATCTCTTCGAGAAACGTTGTATGGTTTCAATTTTCAGGAATTCTTGTGTAGCTTCAATTTGCAGGAGTTATGGAAAACTCCAATCTTCAAGAATGTAGTAAAGTGTTGAGTCTCTTCTTCAGGAAGCTTCAATGCCTTTTTCAATTCTCCCCCCGCCTCTCAAATGAAGAAGGGAGTCTCTATTTATAGAGTTTCCTATAGGCCTCAAATGGGCTTGGGCCAAAGAATGGGTTTGGGCCAATGGATGGGCTTTGAGCCCAAATGTCTTTTGAATTGGGTTTGGGCCAACAAATATGCTTTGGGCCCAAATGTCTCCAAGGACTAAGGTGTTTTGAGCCCAATATCGAGCCCAAATTATCATTCGATCGAGATTGATCATATATGGATTTGATTACGTTTATCGGTATGCAATCAAATGATCATAACACCGAAACGTGGCATATTTTAATTTAGGGCACAATATATCATTTCATAATTGGTCCCTAAATAAAAATATATGCCTTGTCATTAATTCTAAATAATGACGTGGCGAGTTCTGACTCGTTGAAATTTCTATTCCAACAAATGCCCCCTTTTCGAGATTTTTGCACGAATATGTGTGGATGAATCTCGAAAAAGTTAGTGTGAAGTTGACATAGTATTCATTTGTTTCTAATGTTAACTTCTTGATGTGTTCATTCAAACAAGGTATAAATTTGTGTTATAACCTTGAAATGTTCTAAACACAAGCATTATGTCAATGAATCAAATTTTGGAATCTGGCCAAAAAATTTGATTCTAATTATCAAATTTGATATAAAACCAAATTTAAAGATGAAAATAGAATAATGTATATATGCGGATTTTTTCAAATTCAATTTTGATAAGATTCCAACTTCCAAATCTAAATTAGATTTATCTTACTAAAATTGAATTTAAAATCCCCACTATTCTCTCCACAAATATCTGACTCATAAGCTGATTTTTCTTTTCCAACAACTTTGTGAATTTATTCATTCGTTGCAAAAATTCAATGGTCACAGCCATCGAATCCAAATTTGCAGTCTTTGCGGAGGTTCATCGCATGGCTCTCTTTCTTTTAGGATTCAAAAAGAAATCTAACTCCCTTTTTTTTGTTGCGCAGAAAACCACTTGATTCTACATACATCTTGTGATTAAGGTATTTGCACAATAAAAGTTGATCTTTTTGCAGTATCCAAGATTTTTATTAATATCAGCTCACATTTTTTTGCCAATTTTTTTTTTTACTGCTTGCACCGACTTTGTTGAAGATTTTTTTTTTCAATAATAATCTGAACTAGGCGCGCCACGTATTTCACTCCATAATCCAAAGCCTCATTAAGGTGTTAGTCCACGACTGCTACAAATTCCATCAAATTTTGTGTAATCTTGTATGTCTTTTAATCGAATTTTCTTCTTACTCCTGATGTTCGATTTCAACTTCTACTTTTGATTGGTCATCGCCTTTGTCTTCATTTTTTTTTATAGAATTTAAGGGCTTGTACAGATCTGGGCAACTCGAAGTTTGCTAATAGTTTTGGTCAATTGTGTACTCAACCAATTACTACTCCTTGCTTTCAATTTGTAGATTTGAATTGCTTGAACCAATAGGGGTTGGGAAGTTTCACATAGGAAATATATAAAACCTGCTTTCACTTTTTTTTTTCTTTTTTCTTTTTCTTTTTACTTTTGGAATCCTTAATTAAGTGCCACCATAAGTGTGTTACTGTAGGTTGTCCAGAAGAAAATTTAGGGTTTTTTTTTTTTTTTTTTTTTTTACCTTTGGAATCCTTAATTAAGTGCCACCATAAGTGTGTTACTGTAGGTTGTCAAGAAGAAAATTTAAGGTTTTTTTTTTTTTTTTTTGACCTTTGGTATCCTTAATTAAGTGCCACCTTAAGTGTGTTACTGTAGGTTGTCCAGAAGAAAATTTAGGGTTTTTTTTTTTATATAATTATTTTTTTTTATTTTTATAAACTAAATAAGTAAATAAATAATATATATATATATGCATGTAAATGCACTGGAAATAAATCCTTTGTTTTTTTTTCTTAAAGCAATTTGAAACAATATATATATATATATATATATATATATATATATATATTTTACAGTTTATTTATTTATTTAAACTTACATATTCATATATGAGTTTTTTTCTTTACAATGCAGAAACATTAAACTTTCTTTTTTATAATAAATAAATTAATTAATTAAATAAACTTTGTAACTTTTTTTTCGAAAGTCTTTTTTTTTAATGTATATTTTTTGTTTCACACACATTTTTTATAAGTTTCGACATTTTTCATATAAGAATGTTATGTGTAATGTAGGTGTATATAAAAAACCCTTTTTTAACTTTTATAAATTTCAATATTTTTTTATAAGACTCCTATATTTTTTTTTACAAACCTTTTTTTTATTTTTTAAATATGAAAAATAAAATAATATATGTATATATGAATATTTACTAATTTTATTTAATCTTCTTTTTTTTTGTAGGATTTCAATTTTTTTTTTACCAATTGCATACACGAGGTTCCATCATCACCAAGGTAAATAAAGGTAAAAACTTTTTTTCTTTCTATTTTCTTGTGGTAGATGCCCCCAGTGAACTTAAGCAAATGAAGTATATGCCATTGTAAGGGCACTTGACAAGGGGAGTATGAAACAAACCACTATGAGGATTTAACGATACAAGTTTATCCATTCGAAGTGTTCCACCATCTATTTTGCACACCAGAAGTGTTTCATCATCAACGAGGACCTAACGATACAAGTTTATCCTCTAGAAATGTTCCATCATCAACGAGGTCTTAACGATACAAGTTTATCCTCTAGAAGTGTTCCATCATCAACGAGGACTTAACGATACAAGTTTATCCTCTAGGAGTGTTCCATCATCCACGAGGACTTAACGATACAAGTTTATCCTCCAAAAGTGTTCCATCATCAATGAGGACTTAACGATACAAGTTTATCTTTAAAAAGTGTTCCATCATCAATGAGGACTTAACGATACAAGTTTATCCTAAAAAAAATGTTCCATCATCAACGAGGACTTAACGATAAAGTTTATCCTCTAGAAGTGTTCCATAATCAACGAGGTCTTAACGATACAAGTTTATCCTCCAAAAGTGTTTCATCATCAATGAGGATTTAACGATACAAGTTTATCCTTAAAAAGTGTTCCATCATCAATGAGGATTTAACGATACAAGTTTATCCTCCAAAAACGTTTCATCATCAACGAGGACTTAACGATACAAGTTTATCCTCTAGAAGTGTTCCATTATCAACGAGGACTTAACGATACAAGTTTATCCTCCCGAAGTGTTTTATCATCAATGAGGATTTAACGATACAAGTTTATCCTTAAAAAGTGTTCCATCATCAATGAGGATTTAACGATACAAGTTTATCCTCCAAAAATGTTCCATCATCAACGAGGACTTAACGATACAAGTTTATCCTCTAGAAGTGTTCCATTATCAACGAGGACTTAACGATACAAGTTTATCCTCCCGAAGTGTTTTATCATCAACGAGGACTCAACAACACAATGTTATCCTCTAGTGTGCATCGTTTGCTCTGTACTGGGGAAATCTTATCAGTTTCTTTATCGTCATTCCTTTTGCCATTTTTTTTAATGATTTTGACTAACTTTTTCTTTTTCTTTTTTTTTTGCAGGATCATGGTTCATTTTGCCGAGCGCGTAACCTTAGGATCGAAGTATTTAGTGATTTTGAAAGATAAAGAGCAATCAATCAAGGATGGACTTTCTTTGCTTGCTGAGGAGGCTTTAACTGGCACTCTTTCCCCTACATGGCAACACCTAAATGTCAAATTTTCACCTGAACTATCAAAAGAGTTAACTTCTGAAGGCAACGAAAGAGTTTGGGTCTTAAAATCTTCAATGTCAGGTCGAACGTATAACGAGGGCCCTGAGCTAACATTAGGGCGTCGCTTGATTGAAGGTGAAACTCATTGGAATACTATAATGAAGATTCACGGTGATTGGTCTTTTATTGATCTTTATTGGAAGTGGTTAGAATTTGTCGTTGGCCGTAATGAGAAAGTCCTTAATCAAAACCGTTTATGTAATGCGGTGATGGCTTCTCTCTACACCTATGATTATTGTAACGATGTGGTTCGTGCCTTTTGTGAAGCCTGGTGCCCTCGAACGAATACCCTCTTTACTGCCCTAGGTGAAATCTCTATCTCGCTATGGGACTTATGGGATATTTGTGGTCTTCCTATCAAAGGAAAATTTTATGAGGAGGTTATTCCGACTTTGCAAGAGTTGACGGAATATCGAGGTAATTATAAGGTTCTCCCAAAGAGTTGCGAACACTTATTCCACGCATATTATAAGATAGCCACCTTGGGAACTGAACGTGTGCCTTCTTCAAAAGTCGTATTTGTTAGCTCTTGGATCGCCTTTTGGTTTAAAGACGTTAAAAGATACAAAAGACCTACTGGACGGTCTAAAAGGAAGACTTCTCGAGCTCCATCAACCCAAAATCCAGACGGGACCAAAATCAAGTATCGTGCCTGGACGAGCTGTGAAAATAAGATGTTCCATGATCTTGATGTAGATGAAGACGGGTGCGACAAGACTTATTTGGCCGCCTTCTTATCTTGTTGGCTGTGCGTTTTTGTTTTTCCTAGAAAGGGACCTCAAGTTATCCGACCTGAAGTGTTTAGAATTGCTAGCCAAATGGCTGAGGGTAACGTCTTTAGCCTTGTTGTCCCAACCTTAGCTAACTTATACCATGGATTAGGTATAATCACTCAGGCTTCTAACCCGATCGGACGTGTAGACGTTTGTTTGCCTATGCATTTCATTCATGGATGGCTTGCTTATTATTTCAAAACACATTTTGAAGTTCCAAAGAAAATAAAAGGTGCTCGAATGGTTGATTTCTCTGGCGAAGGTGGTGCTATACATTTTGATGAGTACGAAGCTCGAGAACAGATTCATCATGGAGGATCTATCGCATGAGGTGTAACTATTCACGGAAGAAATAAACATGAAGAAATAACAGATAATCAGAATATATCATCCTTCGATTCTTCATATCTCGTGAGTCTTCGATCGTGCTACTTATCTGCTAGATTTGGTGATTTAATGATCATTGAACCTTACAATCCTCATCGAATTGGGCGACAATTTGGATTCTTTCAAGATGTCCCATATGACTTAGAAGGTAGTGTTCCATCGGTCAGCCTTGATAATATCTTACATCATTGGAGGATTTGCACAAAAACCAGAACAACATCTCGGGTTCATTTACCGGCTCGATCACTAGATTTGCGGGATCAAGTCTCTCAGCGATATAAAAAATGGTGGCTAGTGAAGCACGGTAATTATTTTGAAGATAATGTGGTAAAATTAGTAGGAAGCGTTATGCCTACTTCATCCAAACCCAAGCTCCCTAAAGGAAACGGAGGAAATCAAGGTGGAAAGCAAATCCGTTTACCTGAAGAAGTACCCCCAGCTCCAAAACGAGGCATTCGGATTTCAGGTGTTAGAAAGCAAGATGTCCGAGAAGAAAATATTCAAAAACGGCATGTTGAGGAACAAAATGATGACGAACAACATGTTGAAGATCAAGATGTTCAAGAACGCAATGTTGATGATCAAATTATTGAAGAAGAAGATGTTGAAGCTCATCACGTTGAAGAGCAATGTGTTGGAAGACCAAATCTTGATGAACAAAGTATTCAAGAATCAGAACATGGTGAATCGACTAATGAAAGTCCTCGTGACCGTCATTGGAACAGACTGCCAAAACGACCAAAGGTGGTTGATATCAACACTGATAATTTTTTTGACGGAGTTCCTGAGGCATCAGATTTTCCCATAGAGCCTTTGCCAACGGTAAGCTTTTTTATTTAATATATATTTATAGTTTTTTCAACATCACTCATGTACCAATATTTTGTGCAGCCGGTTTTAAATGAGGATTTTGAAGACTTTGAAGATCTTGAAAAGACTTTGAGCGAGGAATCGAATTCAAGTCCTAATGCTCTTAATAGTGGTGATCATGAAGTTAATGGTTCTAAGACTGCATTTCCTGAGAAGCTGATTAGTCCATCTCATCCCATCAACACGTTTGACAATTCCTCCAAGCAAAAACAAAAAGTTGTCGAAGAGCCTGAGGTTTCTGAATTTCGTCCTGAGTCGAGCATTTCTAACTTCAAACAAAATGCAGCTATGGCCATATGGGAACTTGGGCGAGACAGGGTTGCAAATACCGATTTTGAGCATATAGACCGTGTTCGCGCAGGAATACATACAGTTATTAATTCTCTTTCACTCTTTGGTAGTGAAAATTTGGGCTCTCTTAGAACATTTGTCAATGATTACTTCACCAAGGTGGAAACATACAATCAACTAAAAGACACACTCTCGCCAACTTCGTTTAGCAAGCAAAGATCAATGTCTAAAAGAAAAGAATAATGACTTAGAGTTGGCAAAGGCTGCACAGAGTCAATCAATTAAAGAGAGGGATATGGCAAAACGCAAGCTTGCTCAAACATCTTCAACAATGAAGGAACTAGAAATAAAGATGAAGAAATTGAAGGCCGAACATGAAAGACTTTCAACTTTAGTTTGTGAAAAGGAAGAGACTTTAAACCATCAAGAACTTCAGGTTTCAAGGATTGAAGCTGAGATAAATGATATAGAATCTGCTCCCATTTTAACTGACGAAGACTCCAAGACTTTGGATAACGCCCGTAAAGATTTGGAAGCTGCTAGAAATGAGTTGAAGAATTTTGAGTGGAAGCCTTGATTTCTTTTTTTCATGTAGATGCGCTGTTTTTTTTTTTTGTGTAAAACAGTTTCCTATTTCTATGATGCAGATGCACCTTCCTTTTTCATTCTTTACTCCGACATAGATCTTGTTTAGCAATTATTTTCATTTATCCAATAATAAACTTTCATATGATGATATATATATATATATATATATATATATATATATATATATTTTTTTTTTTTTTTTTCGGGACTGAACTTACATTTCTTTTAAGCTGCCTACGTACCTTTAAAATAAAAAGGATCAAGTCATAACGTAGTTCATAGTAGTAGAATTTTTTTTTTTTTTTTGCATATATTTTTTTTGGCCATTCACATTTTAAGCTCGTGCGGGCTAGGAGCACCATGTAGTTTATACTCTTACGATAAGGAGTGTTACAAAATTATGCATAATATTTCTTCAGAAACTTTCCATTAATTGGACCAACATTCAATCCATCTTTATCAACAATCTTATATGCTCCATTTGAGTAGACTTCTTTCACCATGAATGGTCCCTCCCATTTTGGAGTAAACTTGTTCCCTGTGTGACGTGTTGTGATGATCGGTCGTCGAACAGCTAGAACCCAGTCACCAACTTGAAATGATCTAGGCTTGAGATTTTTGTTGAAAGCCTTGGTCATTCGTGCTTGATAGCATTCAAGTGTTTGTTGAGCATCTAACCTTTGTTCATCAAGTGCTTCTAATTCCTGGAGACGTAATTTTGCATTATCCTCAGTAGTTAGTCCTTCTTGCACTGCCATTCGTAGAGAAGGGATTTCTCTTTCAAGCGGGAGTATAGTCTCTACCCCATATACGAGGGAATAAGGTGTAACCCATGTTGGTGTGCGATGTGTAGTTCGATACGCCCATAATTCTTCACCAACTTTTTCATGCCAATCTCTTTTTGTCCTGGAAACTACCTTTTTCAATATATTGCATAATGTTTTATTGAATGCCTCTGCTAGCCCATTTGCTGGTGCATAATATATGGATGACTTATAGTGCTTGAACTTAAATTTTTCACATAGCTTGTCCATCAAAATATTGGAAAATTGTCTTCCATTATCAGTCACAATACGGTGAGGGATTCCATATCGATAAATAATATGTGTTCGAATAAAATCCACGATATTCTCTTTTTTAGCTTCCTTTAGCGGGATGGCCTCTGCCCACTTGGAAAAGTAATCTGTTCCAGCAAGAATGTATGAATGTCCTGCAGATGACTTAGGTGTTATAGGACCGACAAGATCGAGTCCCCAAGCTTCAAAGGGCCATGAAGCAATAGTTGGATGAAGTGGTTCAGGCGGTTGGTGAATAAAATTGGCATGGAACTGACAAGTTTCACACTTCTTCGCAAAGTCCATGGAATCTCGAATCATTGTGGGCCAATAATAACCCATTCTTCTTAACCGGTATTGTAGCTTTGAACCTCCTTGATGAGCGCCACATATTCCTGAATGTGCTTCTTCCAATGCTTTCAAAGATTCTTCTCTTCCTAAACATCGAAGCAGAAGACCCTCATATGAACGACGATAAAGAATATTATTATAATAGAAAAACCTCGCGGCCCTTCTTCGTATTTCAGCCTTATGTCGCGACTCTGTAGGAAGTTTTCCATGCTGCAAGTAATCTATGATAGATTGTCGCCAATCTTCTTCTTCGATGACATAAACAGATATCATGTCAACTTCTTCAGCTTTAACTTGATTGGGTGGAACAATCCATTTTTGGCAAAGAGTGATATTTATGGGTTCATCACGTGAAATTGTCAAAGCAGTTGCCAAGTTTGCCAATGCGTCTGCCTTTGTATTTTCTGACCTGGGGACATGTTCTAAAGTTATCCCCTCAAACTCTTCTAGTAGTTGTCTTGCATACACAAAGTAAGCTCTCAAGTCATCATGTTTCACCTCATATTGGAGTAACAGTTGGTTTATTATAAGTTTCGAATCTCCATAAACCTCGATGTGTGTTATTCCAAACTCTAATGCCATTTGAAGGCCGATGATGAGTGTTTGATACTCAGCTGCATTATTCGAACATAATTCCCTAAGAGTGAAACTATATGGTAGTATGTGTCTTTCAGGTGAGATGAAAATGATCCCAACGCCCGCTCCAGTCTTTCGCGCTGCTCCATCAAAGTACATGGTCCAATATTCCATATTCTCTACATAGAATACCTCTTCATCTGGCAATTCTTCACATAATTTCTAATCTGACGGAACTGGATGATCAGATAAAAAGTCAGCAAGTGCTTGTCCTTTGATCGCCCTTTGGGGTATATAAATAAGATCGTACTGTTGAAGTATAACTGCCCATTTTGCAAGGCGTCCTGAAATGACTGGCCTAGATAGGATGTATTTGATCAGATCAGCTCTTGCCACCAAATGTATGGTGAATGCTTGCATATAATGTCTTAGTTTATCAATAGCAAAAAATAAGGCTAGACACATTTTCTCGATGAGAGAATAATTTAGCTCTGCCCCCACTAAGGTTCTACTTAAATAGTAGAGAGCTTGCTTCTTGTTATTTTCTCTGACTTGTGCTAAAAGTGCTCCAATAGATCGTTCTGTCAAAAGAATGTATAGAATAACATGGCTTTTTCTGTTATAGGGGCACCTAGAACAGAAGGGTTGAGCAAGTATTTCTTTATGCTTTCTAATGCATTCTGGCAAGCTTGATCCCATTCAAAAATTTCATTCTTCCTCATCAACCTTTGGAACGGCTGGCATCGACCTGCCAGGTTGGATATGAACCTTCTAATATAGGTTAAATGACCTTAAAGACTTCTCAGCTCATGCAAGTTTCTTGGGTTTGGCATCTTTTGAATGGCATCGATTTTAGATTGATCAATCTCGATCCCTCGATGTTTCACTACAAAACCAAGGAATTTTCCTGAGGTCACTCCGAATGCACACTTGAGTGGATTCATTCTTAATTGATATTTTCTCAAACGATCAAATACTAATTTCAGTTCTCCTAGATGGTCATGTCGAATTTTGGACTTGACCACTAGGTCGTCAACATAACATTCGACATACTTATGCAACATATCATCGAATATCCTTTGCATTGCACGTTGGAGTTCGAAATGCATTTTTTAAACCGAAAGGCATAACTTTATAACAATATATACCCTTTGGAGTTCGAAATGCGGTCTTCTCTTCATCTTCAAGAGCCATTCGAATTTGGTTATATCCCGACGATCCATCCATAAATGATAGGATCTCGTGACCCATGGTGGCATCTACCATGATTTCTGTGATGGGAAGTGGAAAATCATCTTTTGGGCACGCATTGTTCAAATCACGAAAATCGACGCAAATGCGAAGTTGGCCATTTTTCTTTCTAACTGGGACAATGTTTGCAATCCATGTCGGATATTTAACTTCACGAATGAATCTTGCCTCTATTAGCTTATTGACTTCAATTTCGATCTGAGGGATGAGTTCTGGACGAAAACGTCGTTGAGTCTGCTTGACAGGCTGATACCCTTCTTTAATTACAAGTCGATGAACTGCTACTTTTGGATCCAATCCTGGCATTTCTTAATACGACCAAGCAAATACATCTTTATATTGAGTGAGGAGACTCATATAATCACCTTCTTCACTCCGTGTAAGGGATGCACTTATAAAAGTAGGGCGTGGGTCGTCTTTCGTGCCAAGATTGACCTTTTTTAGTTCGTCTATTGTCGATTGACTACCATCCTCAAAGGTCATTGACGCCTCTTCAACATCTTTTTCATCTTCTGTAACTTCCTCTACAGTAATATGATAAACAGAAGTCATATCTTCTTCGTTGTTCGATTCTTCTTCCGTCGGCTTTGTGATGATAATATCATGTCGCTTCACTTTTAATGAGCCATCTGTATTTACGGAAACAAACATTTTCCTCTTCATTCGAGAGGGAACCGCACTACGGATTTCTCCCTCACCTGTCTCATTTGAAACCTTCACAATGACAGGAGGTTGTTCCTTCTTTTTCATAGATATGCTCAATCTCTGGAAAGCCGACACTCGTGCTATTGAGGCTAACTGTGTATTACTTCTACTTCTGGGCGTTATGCTTAGCCTTTGAAAGGCTGAAGATCGTGTTGACCTAGAAGTTGCACGTAAACTTCCACTGTTGGTATTGATAACACTTAGTCTACTAAAAGCTGAAGGTCGTGTGACTCCAAGCCCCAAGCGATCAAAAATAGAAGCTCTACGCTCTACATTTTCTTTGACGTCTTCAGAACCATCTATTTCTTCGACCGTGATATGGAGTGTATCAACAGATTTTTCTTTCCTTTTTCTTACGATACGGAGTGGCTCTGAAGATTTATATCCAAGCCCCGCCTTGGACTTAGGTACAATATAACCTTCTTTTTTAAGGAACTTCTGAGTTGCAGACAAGTCACCTCTTTCGTCAAATATTTTAACACTTTTAAACTCAGTATGACTTGTAAAATCATAACCCGCCTTTTCTAATAGCTTGTAAGCATTTGGGTCGAATCTTTCCTTAGTTCGTTTATCAGGCAAATTTGACTTTACTTTATCATTGCCGGCTTCTTGCTTTGTTATTTTTGTAAGAGGCGCGACAAAATTCTCCCTCAATATCTCAATGTCACCAATCTTCAGGTTATTTGAGCATTCTTTGAATGGTGACTCACCTTTTTTTCGTTGAGATAGAGGAACATAACGCAAAACAGGAGGATTTGACTTCATCGCCTCTGGAATTGGCTCATTTCTACTTTTTAGCAACTCGCATTTTGATTCGCAGTTAGTTGTCTTACTTTCGAGGATTTCATAGTTTTTTTCTTTACTTCTATCTTCTCTAGCTTTGACTTCTGGTTGTTCTTGCTTATTAGTGCCTCTGATCAAAGGAATTTCTGTTGGTAATGCCTCTCTCACGCTGTCAGTTCTCATGTAAAACTTTGCGTCTGCAAAATGAGATTCGGCTTCTAAAAAAGGATTAACATCTGCAACAACTTTCTTAACACCGTCCTGGTAATATTTGAAGCACTGGTGCAAGGTGGAACTTATCACCCTATTCTCATGTATCCAAGGGCGACCCAATAATACTTTATAAGTAGTATTAGAATCTATAACATGGAATAATGTATTCGCCTTTAAATCATCAATAATGAGCTCTAGACGAATCATTCCGATCGCTCATTGTTTACCCTGATTAAAACCTTGAATCATCAATTTACTGTTTGATAGTTCCTGCATCGGGATGCCGAGATACTTCAAAGTTGTCTTGGGCATTATGTTTATTGCAGAACCATTGTCAATAAGAATTTTATTAACCTTTTGTTCTTTGATGTATCTAGAAACAAATAATGGTCTGTTATGAGGTATGGACCCAAGCAACAAGTCTTCATCAACAAAATTTATCGACATGCAACACGAGGCAATTAAATTTTCTTGGGATATAGCTTCAATTGACGTCTTCAGAACCATCTTTGACCATAATTCAAATTTTAGTTGACCATAATTCAAATTATGGAGTGTTAAGATTTTGATTATAAAAAAGAAAAAATCAAATCTTAGACCATAATTCAAATTTTAGTTGACCAAATTTCAAGTCAATTGAATATTGTCACGAATGTAAATTTGGGTATATTCCAAATTTTCTTTAAGCGGAGTTATGAATTGGTTAGTTTCAAACCAAAATTTAGGTCATTAATTGAAGCTGCATACAAAATTTATAGTCATTACTTGTCAAATTTCAAATCAAATTTTGATAAATTACAAATTTGCAAATATAAGAATTTCTTCGATTGGGCGTGCCAATTTGTTCGACGAGATTTCCGGAGAAATGTAATTCGTTTGATAAACTTGAGAATTTATATTGATTTGTATGGAATATGGTGGATTACAACTCTAATCTATGTTCCTTTGATTCTTCTCTCACAAATATAAGAATTTTCACAGCTTCAGATTTCAGGCAATTCTAGCGGCTTCAAACTTGGAATCGTTTCAACACTTCAATCTTCAAGATTTATGGGAGCTTTAAGTCTTCGAGAAACGTTGTATGGTTTCAATTTTCAGGAATTCTTGCGTAGCTTCAATTGAAGTTTCAGGATCTTTTAACACATCAGCAAGAGTATTTTTAGTCTCTTGAGGGAGCGCAAATAAATCGTTCACGGTAAAAAAGGTAAGTCTTCCAACTTTGTTACTACCTCTGTTGAGTTTGAAGAAGCAATATTGTCTTCAACTGCATTGGTAACATAACATGGGACAACTTCACAAATATTTCTAGGAAAATTCTTTGGAAAAAATTCCTTTAAGGATATTGGTTGGCGCAATCGAATAACCTCTTCATTCTCTTCCACCACAGGTCTAGGCCTTCTTATACTCTCCTTCCCTTTCTTCTTCAGAAACTTACTTTTCCTTGTATATTCTCGCAGTGAACGAGACCTTATATGAGAAGACCTTTGTTTTCTCTTCTTTCGTCGAGTGACAAGAGTCCAACCTTCATCCACATCATCATTTTTCTCGTTCTTTTGTAGAGAATTTTGAGAGTTTTCCTTAAGAGGGAGTTGTTCTTTCATCCACACAATAACAGGTTCGAATGAACCAAACTGAATTAAGCATCGTTTTAGATCATGAGAAGATCCCACAGGGGATTGTACATTTGAAGGACTTATTACAGCAGCATGGTTTGTTTAAAATATCTCATCGAGCTCTAATTCAATCTTTTTTTCTTGAGCGAGCTTAAGGATTTTCTCTTTCAATACGAAGCACTTCTCTATTGGATGACCGAGGACCCTATGATACTTACAGTAGTTAGGGTCATTAACTTTTCCCATTTCCTCAGGTCTCTTACATTCAGGAAGTACAATCAACTGATTTTCCAACAACTGTTCAAACATATCAGCAATATCGGAATCTAGGAAAGGGTAAACCTTCTCTTGCCTCTCTTTAAGAGTTAAGCGACGCTTCTCATTTTCATCTTGGCGCTTCTCTATCCTCTTTCCCTTTTCTTTCGGGGTGAACTTAAGAGGGTTCGTATTGACAACCATGGATTCCCTAGTAGCAAGTTTGGATATCTTTTCAGAGCTCTTTACTTCTTTCTTTTCTTTCTTTACCTCTGAGAATGGAAGGTTTTTATTTCCCCTAGCAGCAATGCTCAACTCCATATTGTGGGCGCGTGTTGCTAGTTCCTCAAATGTACGAGGTTTTATGCCTTGTAAGATGTAAAGAAGTTCCCAATGCATACCTTGAGTGCACATATCCACAGCGGATAGTTCTGTCAAACGATCTTTGCAATCGAGACTCAAAGCTCTCCAACGATTAATATAGTCAATGGCAAGCTCGCCTTTCCGTTGTCTCGTGTTTGTAAGCTCAGTCATACTTACAGTTCTTCTTGTGCTATAAAAGCGATTTAGAAACTCTCTTTCAAATTGGTCCCAACTGTCCCTAGTTTCAGGCTCTATGTCAGTGTACCAATCAAAGGCGTTCCCTTTAAGGGTCCGGACAAATTGCTTCACAAGGAGATTACCACGTGTCCCAGCATTTTCACAGGTCTCGACAAAATTAGCAACATGTTGCTTCGGGTTTCCTTTTCCATCAAATTGCTGAAATTTTGGAGGTTGATACCCGATCGACATTCTTAAATTGTCAATTCTTTGGGTATACGGTTTGGAATATGTGAGATAACTTTGAGGAGGCCCGCCATATTGAGCTCTAATGGTGTTTGTGATCATATCATTAAATTGTTGGACGGATAACGAAGCGATAGAAGTTGAGTGTTGGGGTTGAACTTCTTGCATAAGAGTCTTCCCTTTTCCGTTAGTCTTTACAGCATGCGTTTGACTAGATTCGGCAGCATCCCGAGTCTCAAGGTAATGCTTTAGAGAAGTGATTTCAAACTCTTTATCATCAACTATTTTCAACAACATCTCTACTTTCCTTTCAAGCTCCGCTATTCTCTCATCACTTGACGTATCTGCATCAGCCATCATCACAGACATAATATCAGGAGTGGCTACATCCTTTGATTGTTCAGATGATGAGATGGATTGATCAAATAGAGGATTTTCTTGCATAGAAATTTTGCCTCCCTTATTTCCTTCTAAATGAGCCCATATTTTGGCTGCAAGGAAAGAAGCTGACTCTTTTTCCATTTGTTGGATTTCTTTGGAGCGATTACGGGTGATAGGTTCCAAGTAGGTGTTGCTTGGAATTGTTGAAATGTTTTTTTTTTTTGTGCCATGATTCCTTGAATTGGTTTGAATGAGAAAAAAGATGAAAGGTAGAGTTGATCCCACTGGGCGTGCCAATTTGTTCGACGAGATTTCCGGAGAAATGTAATTCGTTTGATGAACTTGAGAATTTATATTGATTTGTATGGAATATGGTGGATTACAACTCTAATCTATGTTCCTTTGATTCTTCTCTCACAAATATAAGAATTTTCACAGCTTCAGATTTCAGGCAATTCTAGCGGCTTCAAACTTGGAATCGTTTCAACACTTCAATCTTCAAGATTTATGGGAGCTTTAAGTCTTCGAGAAACGTTGTATGGTTTCAATTTTCAGGAATTCTTGCGTAGCTTCAATTTGCAGGAGTTATGGAAAACTCCAATCTTCAAGAATGTAGTAAAGTGTTGAGTCTCTTCTTCAGGAAGCTTCAATGCCTTTTTCAATTCTCCCCCCGCCTCTCAAATGAAGAAGGGAGTCTCTATTTATAGAGTTTCCTATAGGCCTCAAATGGGCTTGGGCCAAAGAATGGGTTTGGGCCAATGGATGGGCTTTGAGCCCAAATGTCTTTTGAATTGGGTTTGGGCCAACAAGTATGCTTTGGGCCCAAATGTCTCCAAGGACTAAGGTGTTTTGAGCCCAATATCGAGCCCAAATTATCATTCGATCGAGATTGATCATATATGGATTTGATTACGTTTATCGGTATGCAATCAAATGATCATAACACCGAAACGTGGCATATTTTAATTTAGGGCACAATATATCATTTCATAATTGGTCCCTAAATAAAAATATATGTCTTGTCATTAATTCTAAATAATGACGTGGCGAGTTCTGACTCGTCGAAATTTCTATTCCAACAACAATTTCATATAACAAATCGAAAGATGTTGAAATGAAAAAATCTCTATAAGAAAAGCAAATAAAAGGAAAATTAAAAATATTGTAACGAACATACTCTATTTTTACAAAATTTCTTCCCTTAGATTCATATTCACAAAATTTTTTTGAAAAGGATCCACCCTCACAATTTACCCTTTGATTCATATTCACAAAATTAGATATTTGAATATATATATATATTTTAAATACTCTTTTTTACTCAACAATATTTTGTGAATTTGGAAATTCAAACTTACTCTTATTTATTACTAATATATATATATAGACTAAAGTTGGACTCTTAAAATTTTAAAGACTTAAAATAAAAAGTTTTCAAAGTTTAATGCTCAAAATGATATTTTAAAATTTACTAAAATTAAAATAAGTTTATTTTTTCAAACGAAAATAAGTTTGGTTAAAATTGATATATGAATATATATATATTAAAAAAAATACTCTTTTTTACTTAACAATATTTTGTGAATTTGGAAATTCAAACTTACTCTTATTTATTACTAATTTATACATTATCCTATTCGAAGCCTGCTCTTCTTAAACTACGTGATGCCGTTGAACTGTGGAATTACAGTCTTGTTTGGCCATTTTTTCTTCTAAATAGTCTTATTCTCTCAATAAATTCCAACATTATTTGTCTCTTCCCACCGCTTTATCTTCAACCCAACAGCATAAAAATGCTGGCCGCTTCATTTACATTTCAAAACTCATTCATCCATGGCGGAAATAGAGAAACTATCATGGCTCACCCATTTCCTCATCTCTACCACCCTTCTCTTCATTCTCGTTCTCATTTCAAAATTCAGAAAACCCCATTACAAAAGCCTCCCTCCATCGCCGCCGTACCTTCCGGTCATTGGCCACCTCCATCTTCTCAAGAACCCATTCCACAGAGTCCTCCAAAATCTCTCCCAAAAACTCGGCCCCATCTTCTTCCTCTCCATCGGCTCCCGTTCCGTCGTCGTGATCTCCTCCCCGGCCGCCGCCCAGCAATGCTTCACCAAAAACGACATCGTTTTGGCGAACCGCCCCCGCCTCCTGGCCGGAAAGTACATCAACTACAACTACACCGGAGTGGCGTTCGCCGCTTACGGCCACCACTGGCGCAACATGCGGCGCATCGCCACCACGGAGCTCCTCTCCAACCACCGCCTCGGCAATGACCTCAGCGTCCGAGCCCACGAGCTCAAGCTGTGGCTGAAGGATCTGTACAACGAAACAGGGGAAAACAGGGGATTTGTTTGTGTGGAAATGAAGGCGAAGTTGAACGAGGTTTCGTTCAATACCGTGATGAGGATGGTAAGTGGGAAGAGGTATTTTGGGGCTGGGGTTGAGAATGGAGAGGAATCGAGGGAATTCAGGGGGATTATGAAGGAGATTGTTGAGCTTAGTGGAGCGTCGAATCCTGTGGATTTTTTGCCCATTTTGAGAATGATTGGTTTCGGGGGGTTGGAGAAGAGGATGATGGAGGCGAGTGAGCGAGCGGATGGGTTTCTACAGAAGCTGATCGATGAAGAAAGAGATAAGAGAGTTTCGCGTTGGCCGGAGGGGAAAGATGGAAACACAATGATTCAGAGTTTGCTCTGTTTGCAACAGTCTGAACCTCAGTATTACACCGATGACATTATAAAGGCTCATGTTCTGGTAAGTTACTACTACTACTATTATTATTATTTGAACAGAGCTGAAATCTGGTAAGTTAAAATAAACATTCTCCTTTTTGGAAAAATTTATAAAATAAGTTACTCAATAAAATAATAGGATAAATTGTCAAATGAGGTCATTTTTTAAAAGTTATTGTTAAAATGGGTCTGATTCCAAATTATTTTTAAAAATGGGTTGTGGCGTCTGTGTAAGAGACGCCACACTAGTTATTTTCGTTTGGCAAATTTCATGGCCACACACGTGGCAGTGTGGTCAACTTAACAAAAATCTACTACAATTTTGCAGATTTTCTTTCAGTTTTTTTTTTTCTTTTTAATTACAGATTTAATCGTTTTTTCATATAAATATGTTTTTTACGTTTACTTTATCGGTGGTTTCATATTTTCAGGTGTTATTTTATTTCTTTACACTTTAATATCTCATTACTTTCATTTTCTTTAAATTTGTTAAGACATTTTTTTTAATGTTGATACTAATTAATTTTTTTTATAATATTATAATTTAATTAGGATTTAAGAATGCGTATTAATCTATGATCATTGTAACAGTTGCAAAAAATAATTGATTATGTCAAAGGTAGTTGTTAGGGTTATGATGAATGTTGATTAAATAGATATGTGTGAGTTATTTATGATTATTCCAAAGATTGATAAAATGATTTAATGTATATTTGTTAATAAAAAAATTGAACTAAACTTCAAAAAAAAAAAAAACTACAATTTATGATAACATACAATTTTTTCAATATCCTAATAACTTCAATTTTTTTTTTTTTTGAAAATCGGGAAATCAGAACTTCGCTCCCTTATACGCGGTACCACTAAAGAAAAAACATGTGTTGAAGTTTTTATCCTCAATCGCTGAACTTCCAACTCTTCTTTCAAATCTTAACGACCTTAATTTAAATCATTAAAAAACATGCAAACTTATTTGAAATTTAAAAATAAAATAATTAGAAAGAAAAAAGTAGAAGATATTTTATGAGTGGTCAAAAAACAATTCTACCAATATCAAAATTTTATTAAAATATGAAATAAAGTAAAAACGGATTCCTTCGATTGATAGATGAAACTTGAAATGATAGTTTTTAATCAAATTAAATTTGAATTATTTTATTATAAATATAATATTTGTTATAATTAAATTAGGGAGACATATCTGCTGATTCCAAATAGGATATGGCCTTGGCCACTGATTTAATTGGATATATTTGGAATCTGCTGAGGGTATTTGAATTCAAGGTAAAAGTCTTTTAACTTTAAAATTTATTATATTTTGGTGAAGTGGTTTCTCAAAATATATATATATATATATATATATATATATATATATATATATATATTAGTGAAAATTTTTAAAATTTTAATTTTAGTACCTAAAATTTGGAGTTTGTTTTATTTTGATTCATGAACTTAAAAAAAAAAAAAAAATCTATAATATTTGAGACTGAAACAATAACCAATTGATTATTAAATGATACATAATATAATATTAATTGAAATTGAAATTGGTTCAATAATATAAATCATATTAATAAATTTAAGGAGAAAACATGAACAAATATTTAAATTTTACATGGGAAAATGATAATATTTTTTAAAGATAAATAAAGAAAAAATAATTTTAAGGATCAATTTAAAGTTTTTTTAAAGTTTAGAATCGAAATGAAAATAACATGGATTAAATTAAAATTTTGAAAGTTTTAAAACTAAAATGAAACAAATCTTAAATTTATATGAATCAAAATTAAACTTTAAAAATTTAGAAGCTAAATAAAACAAACCTCAATGATGAGGAATCAAAATAAACTTTACCCTTAAATTGTTGAACTCAAATGGAGTTGATTGATATTAAAACTCGAGTAAGTTTTAATAAATTTTTTAAGTTTATGTTTTTCTAATAAGAATATGTTGAACTCAAATGAAATTAAATTATGTTTCTCAAACTTAAATTAATAATATCTGCAGACCATGTTGGTAGCAGGCACTGATACAACAACAGGAACATTAGTCTGGGCAATGTCACTACTTCTGAATCATCCAACCATCATGAACAAGGCTTGGACCGAGATCAGCTAGCACGTCGGTGACAATCGAATAGCGGAGGAAGCCGATATTAGCAAGTTACAATATCTTCAAGCCATAATCTACGAGACTTTTCGACTATATCCAATAGCTCCGCTATTGGTGCCGCATGAAGCCTCAGAAGACTGCACAATTGAAGGATTCGACGTGCCAAAAGGAACAATGCTGCTAGTGAACGCATGGGCCATGCACAGGGATCCGAAGGTGTGGGAGGATCCAACGCGCTTCCGACCAGAGAGGTTTGTTGATTGGGAAGGTAACATTGAGTCGTCGTACAAATGGATGCCGTTTGGAATGGGGAGGAGGGCTTGTCCCGGGGCTGTGCTTGGTCAACGAGTCGTGGGGTTGACTTTGGCGACGTTGATTCAATGCTTTGAGTGGAAGAGAATTGGGGAAGAAGAAGTAGACTTGTCGGAGGGAAATGGAATCACAATGCCCAAAACTACTCCTTTGGAGGCAATGTTTAGAGTTCGTAGCTCCATGGTTCATTTGCTTTCCCAACTTTAATAAGAGGGAGTATAGAATATAGAAATATAGTAAGAATAAAAAATATAGTAAAAACTAAAAGTGCTAAATGTTATTTTGTGTACATCTTGATATGTGGTTTGTGAATTAAGTGGGTAAATTATCGAATGGGGTTCTTTTCTAAAAGTTTTTGTCAAAATGGGTCCAATTTTATATGAATTTTAAGAAGGGGTTTTGGCGTCTCTCAACATAACAAAAATCTGGGTGTAATCTGAGAGACGCCACATGGGTTAGCTTCCTTTGACGAATTTCATGACCACACACATGGCAGTTTGGTCAACATAACAAAAATTTTCTTTCAACAGTGTTTTGTTTTTTTTTTGTTCATTTTTACAGATTTATCTATTCTTTTTTGTATAAATATGTTTTTTTTATACGTTTTATTTTTCCTTTCTTTTCTTTAGATTAATATCACATTACTTTCATGTTTATTTTGATTTTTTTATTTTATATATTCAATCATTTAAGTTAGATGGTTAACTATATCAAAATAAGAGTTAAGATTGTCTTTTTTTTACAATAAATGCTAATTAATTTTTTATATAATGTTATAGTTGAATTAGGATTTTAAGAATGCATATTAATTTATGATCGTTGCAAAAAATAATTGATTATGTTAAAAGTAGTTTTTAGGGTTATAATGAATGTTCATAAAATGTATGTGTGTCTGTTATTTATGATTGTTCCAAGGGTTGTTACGGTTTAACTTTTTTTTTTTGTTTTTGAAAACTAACATGCATGACTATTGTTAGGGTAATTATTAGGATTTTAATGAATGAATAAAATGATTTGATGTATATGTGTAAATAAAAAAAGTTAATTAATTATCATTTATAATAATATATTTTTTTTTAATATCCTAACAACCTCAACTCTTTTCTTTTAAATTGTCTCAAAAAATGAAAAACTTATTCTTTTAAATCCTAACAATCTTTACTTACATAATTAAAAAACATGCTAACTTATTTCAAGTTTTAAATAAAATAATTAGAAAGAAAAAAACTATAGATTTTTCATGAATGGTAAAAAAAAAACAATTCTAAAAATGTCAAAATTTTATTAAAAACGAACTTATTCTTTAAGACCCTGTTTGACAACCATTTTGTTTTTTGTTTTTGAAATTTAAGCCCAACAACAACTCTCCTATTATAACTTTTTTTTTATTTGGATATCTACATCTTACTTATATTTTAATAAACAAAACCAAAATTTATAAACAAAAAAAGTAGTTTTCAAAACCTTTTTTTTTCAAATTTGGTTAATATGCACCTACTTTCATAGGAAATTTGAGTAGAAATAAGCTTAAATTTCATAAACAAAAAAACAAAAAAGATTATCAAACGCAACCTAAATGAATAGATTTCAATAGAGTAAAAACTAAAAATTGATCATTTTTAATCAAAATAAATTTGAATTATTTTATTATAAATAAAATATTTTTAAAATATTGTTATAATTAAATTAGGAAAACCAAAAATTTCTAATAGATTATACTTTCCCAAAAAAGTAATGTGATACTATAAAGAAAGAAAGAAAAGAAAAACAAAATACTAAATATAAAAAAGTAGACATCCATAAAAATCATATTTATATAAAAAAAAGGGACTTAATATAAATCTGTAAATAAAAAAAAAATTAGACGAAACGGCTTCAGATTTTATTAACATTGACCAAGGGTGTGCCACGTGTATTCATGGCCAAAAGTAGCTTGTGTGGCGTCTCTCGAAGAGACGCCAAAACCCACTTTTACAAATTGTATAAAATTGGACCCATTTTGACAATAACTTTTAAAAAAGAACCCCATTTGATAATTTACCGGAATTAAGTTTATAGTTTGGAATTAATGTACGTTGAAATAATTTCTACCGATATCAAATAAATTAGTATTTGATAGATTTTAGATTTAAAATCAAAATTAGGCCAGTTATAGAGTTTGGTATTAGAATAAATTGTAAGTATGAGTTATAAGTATTACAATAGCTTTTGCTCTAAAAAACAAAACAATACAATAGTTTTATTTTTATATCAATACAATAACAGTTGTTTTTTTTTCTTTTTTTAATAATAATATAATAACTTCTTACATATTTATTTCGCTCCCCCTTTAAGCTTTATTTATTTTAAAAGTAAAGAAAAAAAATTAATATTTTAAAATATAAGAATAAAATTATTAAAAGTTATATTTTAAAAAAATGGTAAAAACTTCCAGTTGAAAAATCAATTCCTGCAAGTTCCCCATGAGAGAATTCCCACCCCGATCCCCGTAAAATAATATGGTGAATTTTGCGAGGATGGTGAATAGAAATGGTGACGGAGATGGGGACAACAAAGTCTTCCCCGTCTCTGCCCCACCCGTGGACATCTCTAGTTATATGATCACTAAGATCTCGTTTGATATAACCATTTTGTTTTTTGTTTCTAATTTTTAGTTTTGAAAAAAATTGTATGCGTTTGATAATTGATTTTAGTTTTATGTTTTTAAAAATTAAAAATCAAAAAACATATTTGTTAAGTGTTTTTTTGTTTTCAAAAATTACATTTTATTTTGATTTTTTTACCATTTATTCTTGATTTTTTTCATACTTTTAAAAAACGAAGACAAAAGCTTGTTTTTTAATTTTTTTAAAATAATTTCTTTAGTATTTAAATTTTTTTTAAAATTTTAAAACCAAAATTGATTATAAAACAAATCTATTTTTAAAAAAGTGAAAATAAAAATAAAAAAGTAAAAATAAAATAATTATCAAATGAGACATAAAATTAAAACATCAAAATTAGATTATATAATACATTTAGAATACATTTGAGTATTTATTTGAAAAATGGTCGCTATGACTTTAATGTTCAATTTGAGTATTCAGTGGACTAAAAACAAATTGAGTATTTGTACTAAAAAAAAAAAAAATTAATCGAGAAATGGTCTATGACTTTAATTTTCATGAACAATCCACACATTTATAAAACATCAATATGACTAGGGGTGATTTCGGTTCGGTTTTTGTCGGTTTTGTACCAAACCGACAACCGAACCAATATCTTCGGTTTTCAAAAAATAGATCCGATCCAATGTCCAATAAAGTATAGAACCATTGATTCGGTTTTTCAATGTCCAAAAATGGATCCGATCCGATCCAATGTCCAATTTTTTTTAATATATCAAAAATAATATTTCTCATATAAAAACAACATTCTCGTAAACAACTATTTTTTTAAAGGTTAGAAGTATTTTTAACTTATTTAAAATTATTTAAGGATATTTTTTACTTGAAACAGGAGTGAATTAAAGAAATATTAATGGAAAGAAGATTACCCTATATGAATTATTGACTATATATATATATCGGTTTGGATCGGTTTTTTAAAATGAAAACCGGAACCGATCCAATATTTTCGGTTTTTTCAAATTACAAACCGATATGTCCAATTTTGAGGTAAAAAACCGATCCAATCCATTGGTTCGGTTCGGTTCGGTTCGGTTTTTCGGTTTTTCGGTTTTTTGTTGCACCCCTAAATATGACTGATATCACATTTTGAAAAAATAAAATAAAACAAGTATTATCGAAAAAATTGATGGCCCATTGATTTCATTTATTTGAAAACTATAACAAGATTTTGTGTTCTCCTTTCACCATTTATACTAAAAAAAAAAAAACTATTTAACTGGTGAGTTTGAGGAACCTTGAAAATAGCGAAATTAAGAAAGGGATAACGTAAACCGACACGGCCGACGAACCGTGGAGTTTTCTTTCGCAAACGAAACCATGGACGACATGTCGGCTCTAGAACATTCACAAAAAAGTCCCAAAATTTCCCAAATTATTTCAACCGTCCGATTATGGGGGTTTTCATCATTTCCGATAATTTCTTCATCTGCTCCGTTCTTTAATACCCACCGCAATTACAGCCCTTCCCCTTTTCTTTTTAACCGAACCCTGATTCTAAATCCCAAATCTCAACCCCCAATTTCCTCACAATGTCCGAATCTGATATCGCCGCCGCGCCGTCCGCCATACCGGCACCGGACTCTCAAGGAGATCAGCTCCAGGATTCAACCCAATCATCGAAATCGTTCAACGCCTCGTTCAGTATCTGGCCGCCGTCGCAACGCACTCGCGACGCTGTCATCAAACGCCTGATCGAGACGCTCTCGAACCCCTCTGTTCTCTCCAAGCGCTACGGCACTGTTCCTCACGAGGAGGCCGCCGATGCAGCTCGGCTTATCGAGGAGGAAGCTTATTCCATCGCCGGAGCTAAAGCCAGCGCCGACGACGACGGGATCGAGATCCTTCAGCTGTACTCTAAGGAGATCAGCAAGCGCACGCTCGAGACTGTCAAGGCCAGAGCGGCGTCGGCTGATTCTACAGCCGAAAACGGTTCGTCTCCTCCTGTTGAATCGACTATCCCTGTCGAGGAAACCCCATCTGCTGTTGAAAACTGAGTCTAGGGTTTTTTCCTCTTAGATTGTGAATTAGGTTTTCTGGATGGTTAATGAGGGTTTCTTCTACCGAGATCTGTTTGTATGGCTTGTGATTTTCCGATGCTTACATGAGAATCATTTGTCTTAGGTGCCCCTCCCCCATATTTTGGACTCGTTTTGTTCTCTTCTATCTATTTTATGTTATTTACTATCTATAATCGTGGTTTCCTGACACAAGATTATGCAAAGATTCTTGTTTCAGGCATGTCTTGGACCTGAATGTGGCTATCTCTTTATCCTTGTCTACTGTGATCTCTAATTTTCTCTAATATGATGTTTGTTTGTTTATCCAGCTTTAATTGTATTGTAGGCAACTAGGGATGGGTATTTAATTAGTACATTGGTATAACTGTGAGACTGTAAAAAAATTGAGAGATCGAAGTGGCTTATAGCTTAGGTGGTGTTGGATAATACAGATGCATGCAATCAAGAGTTCCATTTGTGTTATATTTAAAATGTGTACATTGATGTGTGAACCTTGTAGTTGATTGCAGGAGAATGCTAGTTCCCTGGTCTTTGAGCGTTATGGGTTTTGAGTATTGAAGCACCTTCTAACTCTACCTCAAACCCTGGTTGAAAAATACATCTCTGTGAAGGCACGCTTTGAATTTTATGCTTCACAATCCGAGATGGTGGGCTTTGTCGTGTTGGTAATCTTTATATCCAGTGTTTTAAATGGCGCGTCTAAGCGCTCTTGGGCTCAAATCCCACCTTTTGCGCCTTGCATGTCCCAGGCGAGGCACGTGTAATAAGGCGCGAGCCTTATGACACCTTACATGAAGCCCCGGGCGCCTAAAGGTGCGTGCCTCATGGGCTTTTTAATTTTCCTTTGTGTTTTTTGTATTTTAGATCCCCATACTAGATTATTTGAAGTGCGTGTAGGTTGATAGTTGAATATTATGCATGATTTATATATTATTCTTGGTTAAAACTTCATTTATGTCCATTTAAAGTGTTTTTATTGTGTATACACGTATATATAAATTTTTTGTGTTTTTTTTATATAGTGCGTCTTTAAGTAAAAAAGCCGTCGCCTTTTGGTGAGCCTTGTGCCTCAGTCTCTAGGGGACCATTGCGCCTTAGTGTGGCTTGCGCGTTTTAAAACATTGTTTATATCATAGGTATTCCTGTGATGTTTTACGGTAAATCTCTCTCTATGTATTCCTTTTTTTTCTCGGTCAGACTATCACCAATTTGTTTTTGTTTTTGTTTTTGTTTTTTGCTTTTGCTTTTGGTGTGAATTTGTTCTGATGCATTTTGTTAAGTGTTAACAAGTGCTTTCCTTTTCTACCCTTGGCTGGTACTCCATTTACTTAACTATGAGAAAGTAGTGTCGGTCAGGTCTGTCTAATTAACTGTGGGCCGTGGCTATTAACAATAATGTCGGTCGGGTTGCCAATTATATTTGCTAGTATGCACGATGGTCTGTTTGATATTGTACTTGTTTACTGATTTCTGTTTTTCTTTTGTGACTTCTCATTCTTATTCTGGACTTTCATCTTGTGATTTTTCACGATCACGACTATATATGGCATTTTCCCTTTCCTGATGTAGTATTCTGCAAGGTGCCCGATTACTCGAGACTTATGCAAGGAAGGGTAAAAGGGTTATTGGCGAAGTAGGTGGTTAGTAGTGCTAGCGTTTGATTTTGTTGGTATGTGGGATAGGAGAGAGGAATTGAGTATGAATAGCGAGTGTAGGGGTGGGGAGTATGTCCTTTTTATGCATTTTGTGAATTGTAGAAGCTTGCGAGGGAGGGTGTGCATATGCTACTGCTCTCGGATATGGCTGGAAGACTATCTTTTTGTTATTGTCTTCTAGTTCAGTTTTTGTTATTGATATTCTCTGTTATATTGGACAACTCCCAATATAATATTGTTTTCCGACATACTCGTGTATTCGTGCTGTGTTCATCTTTTGCTGGATTGGTTGGGTTGAATCCTAACCTTTTACTCATGAATGTCCTTTCCCTTCTTTTTCCGGATCCATGAATTGTTTCTTGTGCTGCAAGACTTGTGTCTAGTTATGCTTTCACTAGATTTTGTAGGTTAGTCAACTTCAATTTGGTATTGATTAGTTTTTGCAATCTTGGGGAAGTGTTAGATTTATTTGCCAATTAGTACAGAATTCTTGCTTGTCTGTGCTAATCTAGATATTATAGTTTCTTAGTATAGATGTGTTTCTGAAGTTCATTTGGTTTGTTTTGTGCTGTAAAGAGTGATATGTCCCAAGTGTTTAATCTCTTGTTCTAAATTCCTTATGAATAGCGAGCAACCTCGAATATTATGTTGTGACTAAGTTCTTGGTGCATCAATAGGTTTCTCTTGATTTGATTTTCCTCATTAGTTTCATGGAGTCTGTGCAATGTTACATAGTAGTAATTAGTATGTACCGAATGAAATCGTTCTCATGTTTTACATATATGAAGTAGTGTATTTTTTTTATTGAATAAGCATCTTAAGAATCACAAAGGGCATGCTTTGTCTCTGGAGCAAGTCTAAGTGATTTAGGACTTGTTTGGTTAGGGCGGGAAGGGAAGGGAAGTGAGAGTAAATTGGTGTTTGGTGGGAAGAGAAGATAAAAGAAGTGATAGTAAATTGGTGTTTGGTGAGATGGGAAGGGAAAATAAATGAAATGAAGTGATCGTAAATTGGTGTTTGGTGGGATGAGGAAAATAGTGAAGTGATGTTTTTTTATTAAAAAAATAGATATTTAATATTTTTAATATAATGTTTATAATATATCATTTTATTTATTATTTAAATCAAATTTAAAAATTTAATAACTTTCATTATCAAAATATATAAATTTCATAATTGTTAAAAAAAATGAAAATAAGAAATCAAAATAAATGGATAACGTAATTTTATTCTAAAAAAATAACATAATTTTTATAATAAAAATTAAGTTTAAAACTTCAAAATTGAGATGGATAAAATAAAATTAAAAAAAATAGTTTAATTCTTTTGAGTATTATATATTAGATTTATGTAACATAAATTTATATTTGTTTACAAAAATGTTTGAGTTTAGAAAAGTTTGAAAATAATAAAATCTCAATATATTAATATATATATCTATGTATAACAAATTTTAAATGCATACATTATTTTTATTTTTATTTTTATTTTTTGAAAATAAATGCATACATTATTGATAATAATCAAATGCATGAAAATTATAAATATTGTTTAAAGAACATGATATATCTAAAAATAATAATGAATATTTCATTTTAAAAGAAAAAAAAATATACATAAATAATATAAAGATATTCAATTAAGTTAAATGGGTGAGTTGTAAAAATGGACAACTTTACATTTTTTTTAAGAAAAAATTGGAATTCAAATCTTAATTTTGGCAATTTAATTTTGAATTGCTATTAGAAAAATGTAATTAATATATAAAAATAAAGGACGTTGATTTGGAAATTGAAAAAATATAACTAAAATTATAAAGGAAAATAAAAAAGAAAAACTAAAATTAAATTGGCCCATAAAACATATAAGGAAAAAATGGTCATTTGGAAATGAAAAATATTAGGAATACTACTAGAAAAATTGAAGTAGGAAAAAACTTAACAAGAGATTCGGATAAAAATATAAATTTAATTAGTTTAATTATTTTAATAATATATATATATATATATATATATATATATATATATATATATATATATATATTTTAGTACCGTGATATATTTTTTTTAACACACCAAAACTTAATTAATTAATTATTTAGTAATCCAAATTACAAATTTCATTGTTGATTTATTATAAATTATTTGTATTATGTTAAAGTATTTAAATAGTATCATTAAAAGTTTATTTTTTTAACATCATTATCAATTGAGCTTAAGTTACAAAATATCGAAATACAAAGGATTCTATTATGATTTTTGTTTCAATCCAACTTATAACTAATATTTTCAATATTCAATATTTATTTGAGAGATCATAAAGTGAGTCTTACATTTTTACCATATTCATTTTTAAATAAACACTTATAAAAATTCAAAATATCATCATGAAAGAAGATATGATTTTATAAACAATTGTAAATGTAAAAAAAAAAATGTAAAAGGAGGGCAGATGTAAACGATAAAAAAGGAAAAAGTAAAACATAAAGAGAAAAGTGAATGAATCTAAAATTGTAAGAGAAAAAATATATAAAAAAGAAAAGGGATGCACGGTTAGGAAAACTAATTTAAAAAAAAAAAAAAAAAAAACGTGAAGCTCACGCATTGGGAATGGGTTGGGCCACTCGCTGCGTTAACCCTTTCCAGCCCAGTAGATTTAACCTGGTGACCCAAATGCTGGGAAGAGACCCTTCCTTTCCCAACCTTAAATTGGGCCAGCAAACAAGCTCTTAGAGATATAAAATAATCGTTTGGAGACTAATGTTTTAGAGAGGAGATGTAGTAAAAAATATTTATTTTATATATTTTTTTCAATGTAATCATGACATATCTATATTAATTAATAAAATTTATTTATATTATATTGTTGAAAATTAAAAAGAAATTATGTTATATTTGATAAGATTAGATAAGCAAATATATTATATAGTTGAAAATTAGAAAATAAGTTAGATGTGACATTTAAAATATTGAATAAAAAAATTGACTAAAAACAATTATCTTTTTTTATCAAATCAATTATAGTTTTGAAAGTTAAAAGAAACTAAATTTAATTCTTCTCATTTTAGTAATCAAATTTAGAATTTAAAAAAAAAATTAAGATAGAGGAAAGATAGACAGATATGAAAGAAATTAAAATAATTGGTTGCAGCTGTATCCAAACAAAGGATTATAAAATAGAAAGAAAGAAGAAGGGACTGTTTCTTTCACATATTTAGGTAAGATTTAGTTTTAAGATTTATTAATTTTTCGTCCAAAATTTATATCTAAACGAGTTTTTATTAATTTTTTTTAATTTTTACTTTAAAAAATAATTCACATTTTTAATAATTCATTTATAATTACTCAATTATTTCTTACGAGTCATTTTTAATCATTTTTTTCAAATCAACCAAAATAATTTATTTTTAACAATTTTTTTTGTTAACTACTAAAAATAACTATTTATTTTAAATTTACATTAAATTTTTTTTTTTATTGTAACTTCTGTAAACGAGTTCTTTATTCCCACTTTTAATTTTTAACTATTAAATATAATCGTATAAACTAAATCCTAACTAAATATGTCAAACAAACAGCCCGGAAGAGTTGATTCGAGTTGAGGTCTTGACTGTCCATGAAAACAAACAGACCCAAACAATTAAAATTGTGATAAATAATGAGAAGATGGAACAGTTGGCCAATTTGTAGAAGAAAAAAAAAAGGAAGAAAGAAAAAGGCATTTTAAGCGCATTCAATTCTCAATCTTGTCGTCTTCGTAAGCCTTCAAATCTTATGCTTTTAAGCCTTTCTCTTCGCCCAATTCCAAACCCCATCTTCAATTCTCTCTCCCTTTCTCTGTTCTTCATCATTATTAGCTTTTATCCTCACAATTAAACCTAACCCACAAACCGTTTCTCCCAAATCTCTCTAGAAAAGGGCTTGGAGAGGGAGATCTCAGATTTACAATTTCTGGGTATTTGGAGATGAAGCGGCTTGTTCCCGCCGGCGATGGAGATCGGACGACCAGGAAGAAACTCAGGGCAGAGACGGTTGATTCCCTGAAAACTGGGTTTGTGAATTTGGATGATAATTTGCTGTTTGAGGTTTTGAAACATGTAGATGCAAGGACGCTGGCCATGGCGGGTTGTGTGAACCAGCAATGGCACAAAACGGCCGACGATGAGCGCCTTTGGGAGCTGATCTGCACCAAACACTGGGCCAACACCGGCTACGGCAACAACCAACTCCGATCTGTCGTTTTAGCCCTAGGCGGGTTTCGTCGCCTCCACTCCCTCTTCATCTGGCCTCTCACCAAACCCCAATCCTCCTCCTCCACGTCATCATCGGCATCCTCCTCATCGCCGCCGCTGCCGCCGCCGTCGTCGTCGTCGTCGTCAGCGGCTTGGTCTCCAATCCCGACGATGATTGGGTCGAAGCCGCCGTCGCGGTGGGGGAAGGACGAGGTTCATCTATCGCTGTCGCTTCTGTCGATTCGTTACTACGAGAAGATGAACTTCAACAACAGAGGAAGATGAGTACTCTGGATAGTTATATTGATATTGATATTGATTGCAATTTCGGTTTTAATATGTTTTTGGGTTTTCTTTAATTTATTAGATCTGATTCTGGCGTGTAATTTTCATAAGATATGATATGAATTTCTAACTTGTGTGTGTGATGTTATAGAATGAAAAATGAAATGGGTATGAGCTGAAATGGATGGCCAATAAATGGAGTAGCTGTGATTTGATTAGAGAGATAGACAAATGTAGAAATGGGGGTTTGAGAAATGCCCCCACAAGGTTGAAGACAAATGGGATAAAGACAAAGAGGGGAGTTGTTGGCTTTTAGAAATTGATGAATGCTCTGAGAAAAGGCCAAAGAGTGTACCAAAATGTTTAATGGGGTTTGTAGCTATGTGTTCATTTCTCATAGTTGGCTTCCCTTCCCTCTTTTTATGGAATATTTATATATCATTATTGTTGTTGTCTCTCCATTTCTCATTGACCTCTGAGTTTGTTGTTCCTCTGTTTTTCTTAATTGATGATGCTTTATTAACGTCTAATCCTATTTTATTATTTCATACCGGTTTAATTGCTATTTTGAGATCAAGGTTCTTATTACTTTTTAGCATTTCTCGGTGAAGTATATACTTTAAAGACTTTTGTTTTGTATTAATATATTTTCGACAAATTTGGGTTGGAAATTGGAATCCATTCAAAATTAATCATGGCTGGCTTTCTTGATGATGGCCTCTTAAGCTGATTTTTTGTTTGTATCTCGTACTCAGAATTTAACTTTCATTGAATTATTAAAGACCTTTAGATGTGCTTGGTTGATTGTTGTTTACAAAATTTACTCTTTTAATACTACAAATTACTATAAAATATGAATAATGATGGTGATTTCAAGCAAAACATGTTAGGAGTGTAAAGGAACAATTATATCTACTCATAGAAGCTTTTTATATATCATCTCGAATTGAGTGAACGATGAAGAGATATTAAGAACTAAAAGATTATGAGTTATATATACAACGGTCATGTACTAATTTCATACTGGTTTCCTGAAAAAATTTAATATTCTAAGGCAAAACTATTTGGTAGAGATGAACCTAAATTGGCTCTCACGAACAAAAAAAAAAGAGTTATTTATGTGTAATAAAAGATAAAACAATGAAAACTTAAATATACAATATACAATAATAAGTATCTAAGAGATGATGTATTAAATCCATAATAATCACCTATCTATAAATTAATTTGTTACTAATTTTCTTTAAGTTCGAATGTTGTAAAGTATGTTCATTAAAAAAAAAGAAAAAGTGTAAAAATGCCATTTTGATTTTTGAAGTTTTAATTTGTTTTATTTTGATCCAGAATTTTTAAATTTGTTATATTTTGGTTTATAAAACTTTTAAAGGTCTAATTTTACTTCTAGTATTTTAAAAAAATAAATTAAAACTCGTCCATATTAGTAAAATTGAAGTTAATACCAATGGAAATTTGTTCAATAATTTTAATACAATCAAACAGCAAACATATTTTAAATTCAATAGAGAAAAATGGTAATTCTTAAAAAAAAAAAAAACAATTTTTTTTTTTTCTAAAAACCAAATTTAAGTTTTTTTTTTTAAATCAAACTTTAGGGGCGTAGCAGAAGACTTGAATTTTGAGGATATGTTTTTGTAAGAACCCGACCCAAAAAGTGGTCATAAACCCGGTTCTCACTTAAAATGCTTGAAACTTAAAACCATTTAAAATAACATTGAAACTGCTTAACAAGAAATCTCTTTTATTAAAACTGTAGAAAAGCATCCATTCAATAAAAGATCATTAAACAAGTCCTGGCCAGTATTTAAAACTCAATAAGTAAACAATTTCTCAAAACGAAACAGTTTCTCTAGCATGTTAACAAGGAATTTATGACTCATAAAGACAAATAGAAAGATAGAGTGTTGCGGCTCCCATGATCAGTTAAATCCCTCCGCTAGCCGTTCTGGAGCTGTCCCAAGCCACCTGGTGGAAAAACCATAGAAATAAAGGTGAGTACAAACATACTCAGTAAGAATCATCAACCGGAGTACAATACGATACATCTGTAAGGACCCGACCCAAACTAGGGTCTAAACCTAAGTCCTTAACTAAAAATGCATGAAAATAGTATTCGCAATCTCTGGCATGTAAATTTAAAACAAAACTCCTTTAAAACAACTCGAAAGAATAAGGTTATAAGAGTATAAATTCATTAAAACAGTCTTAGGGTACCCTAAAGTCAAAACATAAAAACTCGATAAAACATGTTCCACTTATCACGCCCTTAAATAGTTCATGCAGAAAGAAGGAATTTAGAAGACTCTAAACAGAATAATGCAGCGGGTCCCATAGTCATCTTCAGCTCGTCCGATCACCCATCTCGATACAATCTAGTAGTACCTGTTGTATTCCACAGTGGAAAGGTTGAGTTTTGCAACTCAGTAAGGATTCCCCACCTCGGGGTAAAGACATGCAACATGTCAAAAGCATCACGAACATGCGAGATAGCAACATAATTAAAGGGTCCACAAAACCCGAGATTCTGGGCGAAAAAGGGTTAGGAACCATGTCCAAGATCCACGCTACGCAGAGCGGTCTGAGGCCACAAACCAAAGACCTAAAAGCCGACAGAGACCACAAATCTTCAGGGCAATTTGGAATACCTGCTCCAGGCCGAGGGATCCTACTAGTAGAGAAGCCTGGTAGCTAAGGGACCACAAATCCCACAGGTCTCATACTCGCGGTGAGGGTGGATCCAGCACGCTCACCAAAGGGCCACAAACCCAACCACATACCTGGAGAGCACCCTAGGCTACTAGTAAAATGACGATAGGGTCGTGAGCCTAGTGGGCCAACCATCCACGGGAACCCGACGGCGAGGGACCACAAATCCCCCGTCGAGAACGTGCCGGCCACAAACCATGCACGTCCGCTTACTAGCATCCTCTATCCGGTCTTCGTGTCTCGTTTGCGTCCAAACAAAGCACCAAGCCGTGCATCAAACATCATGCAAGTCCCCAGTGGAACATAAGAACTATCATGCAAGACCGACTCTGTCAATCAACATATGCATATCCAGATAATCAACATAATCTACATGCTTGCCCTAGGCATGATATCAATCATATATTGCATGCTCTCATTGTAATCAATGCAAGAAACAACAACAAAGAGTATGCCACATCAAATAAGTAAGTGAATACAGTCAATCTAACACATGTAATAGCCACGAGCCTCGAGAAGGGGGTAACGGGTCCCTTACTTTGGCCGAATTCCCAAACAACGCTGCAAGAATCTTCTGGTATTCCAATTAATCAATCACCACTCTAAGCCCTGAAACGAACAAACTGGTCAAAACTAGCACCTCAGACCATAAAAAACGGAACCAGAATATTGAATTTAACAAACGGCGAAGAACCTTGAAAAACGTGTCCCAGAGACACCGGGTGGCTTCACGTGCCTCACCCGGCTCGAAGAACAGAAAATGGTTCGGGTCAAATCTGGTCAGCAGAAAAATCAATGGGTCAAAACTCACTATTTAACCCAAACCAAACACGCAACAAATTCTGATCCAAACAACCATTAAACCCAAAACCAAACATACCTTAATTCACATCTTACAATGGTTTTAAACCACTAGCCAAACAAGTCTAGACAATCACTTGAATATTTTAAAACTAGAAATCAAACACCAACAATTCACTACTTGGATGACATTAACCCTACAACCAAACATCCAATATTATTCATTTAAATAACCTCACCAACACCCTTTTTCCCATACTTTAAATAGCCTTAAACTTAACCAAACAACCCTTAAGACCTCCTTTGAATACTTTAATTCCTTAGTCAAACAAGCATGAACCACCATTTAAATAACTTTTAACCCATCAAACTTTAAATCACATTTAGTATCCATATCTTAATAAACAGACACCAATTATCCATGATTTTAATAACTTTAAACTTGCAAACAAACAACCCTTATTCCTCATTTAAATAGCATAAACCAGCTGCCAAACAAGCACATTCCTATTTTAAAATAACTTAAACCAGCTGCCAAACAAGCTTATTCCTCTTTTAAAATAACTTAAACAAGCTGCCAAACAACCATCTTCTTCAACCTAGAGATGCGATCAACTAAACAAAAGAGATCAAAACTTCACCTGAGCTCCAATGGCGGCAGAACCCCGCTGCGACAGCTCGATCTACTCCATGGCAGTGCGACGACGCTCCTTGTAGCACCTCCTCGGCGGTGCTGAAGAAGAACCGACGACCTCGCGACGAGACCTAAAACGACCTCTCTCTCACGGCGGCTTTCTTTGTTTTCTAAGCCCGACCTCGCACACACACACGACGACACCGAAGTTGCATGAGACTCGTGACTGATGAGCTGAGCAACAAGCTCACGACGCAGACGAACTGCGCGAGAACCCATCGGAGACACGGCAGACGACGTCGCTGACCGAGACACACGCAAACATAGTCCCTTCGCTGCAGCCGACAACAAAACCCACACGGAAGTAGAACCCACGAGTCGGCCATCCAGCTCGCGCAAAGACGAGACCCACAACGAAGAGACCCACATGACAGCACCTGCAACGCAAACTCACCGCTGCTACGAAGATCTCGCGAACCCAGTCCGATGAAGAAGAACCCAGCAATGGCGACGAACACAGCTTCTCATCGTGGCCTTAACAGTTGCGAACTCGCGGCGCTGCTCAAACCCACGAATAGCTGCACACAATCGGAACCTGTAGTGACGACAACGAAGAAAACGACTCCGGAGAAGACGATTCCAGACGGCGGCGCACTTATCGGAGAAGACAAGCATTGGCGGCGGCTCCAATTTTCGAACAATGAGGCATCGTGAACAGTAACAAATGGCCTAGGGTTCTAAATTCCAAATTCAATTAAATATCTAGGATGAAATGACTCTAGTACCCCTTGGTTCTTAATTAAACTTCAAAAGCACCCTTAAGTTGACCTCTTTATGTAAAACAATTCCCAACACTAACAAAACTTATTTGAAATCCTTTTCAATTAAAAGCAATCCTCAATAAATTGGGTTATTACAATCAGTCATCTAGGACCCTGATATACATGCAAACAGTTACCAACACAGAATATTGCTCAACAAGCTAACGGGGCAAATTTGGAATCCTCGGAAGTCTCCAACTTCCGGCCTAATGATTGGCTCTCCTAGCCAATCCCAAAGACATCCTAGAGGGTCTTTCTCCCTCGGCCAATTGACCAACTCAAAAGCTGGTCCCAAATAGATGTCTGACACCCTCGAGGGTCTTTCTCCCTCGGCCAAATGATCAACTCAGAAACCGATCACAACTTACGTGTCCTCGAGGGCCTCTTGTCTCGGCTAGCTAATACTTTGACTAACGGAAGAGTACCTGAAGTCTGGCTCTAAACTAGAACGAAAGTGGTGTACTCACGAACATTAGCCTAGAGGAGCGCTCTGAATCGAATACTAACGCGTGTGCGCGTACACGGCATGCTGTTGTAACCGGCGTAAATGTGGGGGCCTAGGGACAAACTACGCGGGCCAGGTACGCATGCCTAAGACTCAAAAGCGGTGTCACTGAGTACAGTAGTGTGAGACCCTCAGCACTCATCTGTAACAGCATGTACCACCGACCTGAAGCTAAGAACTAGCCAAGGTAGGCTTACATCGTTGGCAGGGTTTCGTTCTAGCAGGCTACAAACTAGGCTTATGCCGATGGGGAGCAAATCCGCATCGGCTGCCGGGGTGGAAGCAAAGTACGTTATGCTTCGAGCGGGATCTCGACCGGTGGGGACAAAGTACGTTATGTCCGCTCTCAGCCTCTGGATGATGACAAACTCTACTATACTAGCTAAGAGTACAGAGTAATCGATTCCTGGCTAAACATACATTCTCAACATAAACACATAACCTAGCATGATACTACGAACTTGAGCAGGAATCATAAACATGCTGGAAGAACAAACCTAGCATGGCACTAACATGTACAAACATGCAAACATGCTAGCAAGAGATCAAACATAAGTTGTCCTATCACTAACATGCTCATAACAGTAAACAAGCATACAAGGCATATCATGATAATATCGCAGGGTCCACACAACCACGGTAAGAAATCCTTACCTGGAACAAGCAAGAAAGCAATAACAAAGAAAGGTGCTCATTGAGCTGCAGATTCACACAATCTAGCAAAACATACAAAAATGCATTAACAACCTATTCTAGCTATTTCTAAGCTAAAACTCAAAAGGAACAGGAACCGGGAAGTTACCCGTTGAGCTTCACAAGCTCTCTGCCAAACCCCCTTGGGAGTGTCCAAGGAAGCTTTCGGCTAGACTAGGGCTAGAGCTTGTTCTCAGCCTCCTCTAAAAAACCTCCAGGTTCCGGCTAGGCTTCACCTCAACAAGAACGAAACACAAGTTAAGGTCGTCGGAAGAACAAACAACAAACTCCAACCCATCCACTATGCTCTCGGCTAAGGTTGGGAGACTCACCTCGGGAGTGTGCTCGGCTAGGCAATGCTCACGGCTGCTATGGCTTGATGCGGGAACTTAGTCAGCTTCGATTGGAGCTTGCAAAACAACAAGTAAACGAAGTTAAGGCACACCCAACCAGCAACCAAGGCTCTCAGCCAAAGGAAGAGAACTCACCACACAAGAATCGGCTTCAAGATTGTGTTGGAGTGAGGGTGCGGCAACAAGGGGCTGGTTGTTTGGTGTGATTCGACAACAACTCTCCAACTAGGGCTTGCGAAGAACACCTCTCAGCCAAGCTTCTTGAACTAGGGCTTGCGGCTACACAAGGAGAAGAACAAAGAGGATCTCGGCTTGTAGGGGTTTCTTGAAGGAGTGTGCGGCAACAAGGGTTTCAACTTGGATGAAGTTTTCGACGATTCCCAAGAGGAGATCCAAGGTCTCGGCTACAAGAAGAAGAAAAACACCCTTGCTCGGTTAGGGTTTGTCTAAGCAACAAGGAGAGTAACTCTCGGCTAAGAAAGAAGAAGAGAGAGAAGAATACTTACTCGGTTCTTGATCTTGATTCTTGGAGAAACGGCAAGAAGATGGAGAAGAAGAAGGAGAGAGATCGCACGAAGGAGTTTTATGTTACAGATGGAAGAAAAAAAACGATTCCTAACCTTATTCTTTTAGGTTTTTACAATTCCAATTCCTGGGCTTTCCCCTATCGAGTCCCAGCTGCACCACAATTTTTCCTTCTTAATTTAATCCCTTTAAAACAAGTCTTCAACCTCCCTTGCAAGTCATAGGTTCAAGTCCCAACAACAACACATTTTTCCTCTTATTTTATTCTCTTCAAAGCAAGCCTCCCAAAGCCTAGCTGGTCACAGGTTCGAGTCCTAGTAGTAACACTATTTATTTTCCTTAACTTTCTTTTCCAAAACAAGTCTCCAAGTGCCTAGCTGGTCACAGGTTCGAGTCCTAGCAGCAACACTAATTAATTCTTAATTTAAACAACCACCAACTCTAACTCCTAGCCACCTGGGTTCGAGTCCTGGCTCGAACACTCTTCTTTTAAAATTTCCCTTTTCATTACAAGCCGCCAAAACACAAAAATAGACTCCAATTCCAAGAACCGAAAACTTAATAAAATCTCCGAGCTCATTGAATGACTAAAACAGCCCTAACGGCCCAAACCAAACAACCAAAATACTCACCGAACATACCTAGGGAACCAGAACAGAAATCTGGACCGTTACAATTTTCCTCAAGGTCTCATGTTCGAGACTCACTAGTAAAATTGCTCCTTCGAGGTCTCGGGTGCCTAGCACAAAGACAAAGCGTGGTTATCTTTTTTTCAAAAAAATAAAACAAATTTGAAGAACCAAATATCAAAATTTGGAATTTGAAATTGAAGGGATCAAAATATAAAAGAAAAGTGAAAGCTGAAAACAAAAATATTATTCATATAATTACGAAGATATGTGAAGCGAGAACGTGATTAACAAAATGATTAGTTAAAAAAACAATTATAGCTTAGATGGGGAGAGAGAGAGTAGAGACATTTGGAAAGGCGAATGAGAAACCCCCAAATTGAAAACCAAACCCCAAGAGCAGAAGAAGGCGATGGGAAGCCCCGAGAATCGGGCAGGCTCCGATTCCGGCGACACCACATCCAACGAAGACGATGATGAAAACGGGCTCAACAGCTTCCCCTCCCGCCCCTGTCCTTACTCCGACGGAGAGAAGGTCCTCGCCTTTCACAGCTTCGTCATTTATGAAGCCAAGGTTTAACCTCTTTTCCCTTCGCCCATTCTTCTTCTTGTATCAGTTCTTCAATTCATTGCACAAATGTCTAATTCATTGTTCTTCTCTTTTTATTTGCAAGAACTGACTCATGCTTTTGTAATGATCGTAATGTGCAACAATTGATTTCCAACCACTTGGTTCACACGCATTTTCATTTTCATCTTTTTCTAGCGTTCATTGATTTCTCTGATGAAGCACCTGAAGGGTAAGAAATTCAAAGATGAGCTCTTTTTGAATCGAGGCTTGGACTCTGAATACTTCTAATCACTTTCATTGGTGGCCTATAGTTTTATCCATATGTGGTTTGGACTTGGAGTGGTATAGAATATGTATAGGTGCATCAAATAACTTGGTTATTTGTCTTCTTAATTCTTTGCGACTATTTTTGCTATTGCTAGGTACTGAAAACAGAATATCAGTTGAAAGAATGGAGATGTTATGTTCATTACCTTGTAAGTAGAATATTTTTGTTGTTTGTGTGTCTCTCTCTTTTGTTTGACTCAAATTCAAGGATCTGAAGACCCTGTTATTTGTTTTGCAGGGATGGAGCAAAACGTGAGTGAATCCTCCTTTTAACTTAACCAATTCAATTACAATTCTCATATCAATCTGATAGTTTATGAAATAGACTGTTTGTTCTAGGATTCGTTTTCTTGATACAAGTTGAGCAACCACTCTCTTTTTCTTGCTTCTTGTTGCTAGGGCTCCCCACGGAATACCCTCCAGGCTTTGGGTTTGTTGGTTCTACTTTAGAAGTAGATTGGAGGATGACTCAATCTTCCAGGCACTAGTACCTTTTTTTATCCTATGAATGCTAGCAGTAAACCACCCCCCTCTTCCACCAATATTTGCTTGATATGATAGAATAGCATTGAGAGTCATTTTCATGGACAAAGCACCAAAATATAGGGTTTAATATATAGTTTCTCTCCCTACGGTTGTGATGTCTTGGCTGCCCAGCATTCATCTTCTTTATGAAATAAACTGTCTTCCACCCTCTCAAATGGCTAAGTTATTACCTTCTGACAATAAGAGGAGTTGCTCAGTGGCATTAGTGTATACCCAATGATCAAGACGTCTTGGGTTCGAATCCTCCATCCCCCATTGTTGTGTAATCTCAAAAAAAAAAAGCCAAGTTATTACCTTCTCCAACTCAAAGTTCCTCATTTTTTTTCTTCATGAATTGTGGCCGCTTTATCTGGTATTTGGAAAAGATATAGCTATCATACTAGACAAAACAGGTTTGATAATGGTTGCTTTCCACCTTGAAAGAAAATAGTATTCTATTACTTCTTCAGTCTTCTACGACCTTTTCAATCATTTGGGTCCGCAATTAAGGTTGAGTCCTCAATGCACACTGAGGTACTCAAAACAGTCAAGCTTCAGAAAAGAACCCCATTCTTTCTGCTTTATAAATGATTTCCTCCATGTCAATGTTAGTGCGTATGTTAGTGGAACATCGAACATGTTAAATTTTCATTCCAGCGGCAGCTTCCTGAATTTTCAAGTCCCAAGGAGTTACTATCAATTTCCTGTTCATCTTAAAGACCATGAACGAGGATAATTGGCAGAATGGAGATGAATAAGATCGATTTTGTTACCTCTTACTTGGATACCTTCAAGGAGATTACCTGAGAACGTCCTATGAGAAGCCTTCTCAACTCTCAAGCCATCCACAACCAAAACAAGAGAAAGCAAAGGGATCGCCTTCTCTTCATCCTCATTGTCTGCGGTGTTATTTCAATATTTTAGTGTTTTGCAATCTTTTGTTTGAAGCTTAGATATTTGTACGCTTCAATTGTTTTTGCAAGATATGTAAGTTCTTTTGGTTTAAGAACATGAAAATGTGTTCTTGGTCTATACTCTATGGCTTTACTACTTCTGACTTCTCATCGATCATCTAATGTCCTCATTGGTTTTGTGTAACAGATGGGATGAGTGGGTAGGACTTGATCGGTTACTGAAGTTTACTGAAGAGAATGTGCAGAAACAGCTGGAACTCAATGGGAAGCAGGGAACTGACAAGAAGGCGGCTCGAGCATCCCAGATTAAGCCCAAGAGTGGTAATTGTTAGTTTGTTTAATTAATAATGAAACCAAGGAAAGTTCAAGAGCTCCAAAAAATATATATTTCTCATATAAAATTCCCAATTCAATGTTAAAAAACTGGATAAAATGAAATAACAGAATTGAAAAGTATATTTAGAGCAATCTTACAAAATTCTATTTTCTAACGGAATCCTCAGCTTAAGCCATGCCACCATCTACTCTCTTCTTCCTTCTTGCGTAAACTTGGGTCTTTGGAGGCTTCTAAATATTTGCTTTTCAAAGCTTCCTAAGGTGAAAGTCCAGGAACTGCTCGTCAATTACTTCAGCTTTCTCTCAAGTAGAGCATCTTCCACAGCTTTGTGATTTCACTGTATAAGCACCTTAGCTTCAGAATTGTTGCACTCCAATTTGCGTACACCCAAAACTGCATATTTTCTTTACTGAATTCAGGGGGTTGCAAACAGAGATGAAGCTCTTTAGCTGATGCTTTCTTTCTTCAACGGCTGAGTCTGAGACTTGGGGAGTATTTTTTTCTTCTTCAATCGGGTAGTTCTTTATCTTATCAATCCTCAGTTGCTCCTTTCTTCTTTATCATCTCCGACCGTTTTGTCTTGTACTTCAACCTTCAGCTGCAACTTCTTCTTTTTCAATATTCGGCTTCTCCTTGGATTGCATTTTAAATTTGCAATTTTGTGCTCTATGTATATTATTTATTTGTTGCACCTCGTCTTGCCTTTCTATCCCCCTCACCTTGAGGCAATTAAGGGGCGAGCCTTGAGCTGCACCATGCTCTTTCCAAACAATGATCAAGGGCATTCTAGACTTCTACTGCTCTATCTTTTGCCGTAGAGTGTTCATGACTCATGTATGTTGTACATTATATATTTAGTTGTGTCCACATTCCTTACGTTCAGGGATATCACCTTTAAATAAAAGAATTGTCTTATCTTGTCGCTCTCTTAACCTTATAGCATTCTAATAGCATCCAAAAACTGTCCCGAAAATTGAACGATACAATTTTCGAGTTTTTAGGCAATGCTTTTATTTTGCAGTTATTTATTAAAAAACATTCAGATATCATCTTTAAATAAAAGTATGTTTCATGTGAAATATTGTGGTTGTATTCGGTTAAATCTGTTCGTGCAAATTTTGTGCAGCGATGAAAGGGAGGAAGCGAAAGAATGATTCTAATAAGGTATGTCAAATTTACATGTTGCTAGTGACCGTCTAAAGTTAATGATCGGACTCACCTTCCAATTCTCTCCCAGTTCCCAACCTTGAATTATTTCTTACATCCTTATAATTTACAAATGTATATGTTCTGTATTTTATCTGGTAATTGGCATCAGCCTTTCGCAGGTTATTTGTTTATATTTAAAGCATAGCATCTCGTCTGTTTATTGATAGGAAAAAAATGCGGGTAATGTTGAAAAGCTTGTGAGTATACAGATTCCATTGAAACTAAAGAAGCAACTAGTTGATGACAGTGAGTTTGTAACGCATCTTGGGAAGGTCAGTAATGATATCTGCCTTCATTTTGTCTTGATCATGGTATTTTAGGATCTAATCTAATGATCTGGTTACATGGGGTTCGTTAATTTTTATTTTGTTCTGCAGCTGGTAAAGCTCCCACGTACACCTAATGTAGACGATATAATGGAGAAATATCTTGAATACAGGCTGAAAAAGGATGGAACGTAAGTGTGTATGTTTTGTTACACCTTGTTCTTCATCTTCTTAACAACGCTATACAATAACAGGAAAGACGAATCGGTAGGAGAAATAGTGAAGGGGCTGATTTGTTACTTCGACAAAGCACTACCTGCGATGCTTCTATACAAAAGTGAGCGTCAACAATTCGAGGAATTGATCGTCAACGATGTCTCCCCTTCTTCCATATATGGTGCTGAACACCTTCTACGTCTATTTGGTAATACTGATTCCCATGTTTTTATTGGCATTCAACAATGCATAATGTGTGATGTGGCTTTTGAAGATTGTATGGCGCGTTTTCATAATTGCAGTTCGGTTGCCTGAGTTGTTGTCTCAAGCCAATATTGAAGAGGAGACTCTGATGGAACTGCAGCAGAAGTTAGTTGACTTGCTCAAGTATTTATTCCTTTCCTTACTGTTCTTTATGGGACATTATTTCGTGTTGAAAATTTCAACGAAACATTCGACCCTGTTTTTGATGTGTTGTTCTGTTGCAGGTTTTTAAGGAAAAATCAGAATGTGTTTTTCTTGCCATCTTATCATGTGCCTGAAAATATGAAAGCAAGCGCCAACAATGCGGATGACTAAAACATGCAATCTCACGAAATCAAGTTAGGTAGCTTGTAGTTTCTTTTTCATATCACTGTACATATTTTTGCTTCCATGACGCGGTATGGTCTTCTGACTTCAATTCGAACTAAGCCGTCTATAAAATTACAGCAGTTTGAATCGATTTTTCAAGAACTTTTGTTTGGATCCATCTCTTTTGAGTTCGTTCAGCTCCACTTGTGCTTTAATCGTTTAGTGTGTTACAAAACCGACATGAAAGTTTGCGTCTTGATTTGATCCGAGTCAAAACTGTGCTCCACATGCTGCTAATTTGCAATCACACTTCCAAGTTCCAACTTCCAAATGGATGCTCAACTATTATGTTTTATTTAGTTAATATCATAATCTTGTTTTGTTCTTTGATCCATTCATGTCAAAACCTTTCATTTTTTTCCATTTTCACCACAATTCCCGCTTGCTTCTTTTCTTGGATTTTCTTCATCCTGAACTTTGTCACAGAAGATGCAAATCCAAAAATTATCCAAGAACTTGCTCTCTTTTTTGTCGTTTTGGATTACATATACTTGACTAAAACAAACAAACGTTCAAAAAGACACCCTTTTGAACCGATGATCTAATTCTAAATCATATACGATATGTATATATATATTTGAAGTTCTCTACCTAGTTCTGCCCCAATATTTTGCTGCTGTTCCTTCTGTACACTACCAAAATTTATTGCCATCTATAAATTTGGGGGAAGGGGAGAAATTAAAGAGAAAAAGAGATCCTAATCCAGCTTCCTAATCCCAATCCGTTTTGCGACTGCGTTTCTGATCGCCTCCGTCTTCACGCACACACCATTTTGCTCCATTCCAGACATGTAGCTGTGCACTTCTTTTCTTATCATTTCCTGCATCACACCCAAGAACTCGTCGCTGAAGAACTGCTTCTCAATCCTCGGATTGGTTTCCGGGGCCCGCTTCGGTACCTCCGAGGACCCGGACCCGGATCCGGATCCAGGCAGGCAGAGACTGAGAGAGGTCTCTATGGGCGGCTGATGCAGCGGAGATTGAGAAGACAAATCGGGCAGGCTCGAATCGCTCAATTCGGAGCCGGATGGGCTGCTGGCGGATCTCTTGAAAGGGTAATGAGCAACGGAGGAGGATTTGCGCTTGAGAGTGGAGTTCCAGTGGTTTTTAATGGCGTTGTCGGTGCGGGCGTTGAGAAGACGAGCAATGGTGGCCCATTTGTTGCCGAATCTGGAGTGAGCCTGGATGATGGCGTGGTCCTCATCGGCAGTGAAGGGGCGGTGCTCCACCTCCGGGGAGAGCTGGTTGCACCACCGCAGGCGGCAGGACTTGCCGGATCTTCCGGGAATGGACCTGCCTATAACAGACCAATTCTTGGGGCCGTGGCTGCGCACAAGGCGGCGCAACAGCTCGTCCTCGTCGGGGCCCCATGGACCCTTTATCCGCTCCATGGACCCGTTGTGATCATTGGTGGAAGCCATGAATGGAAGAAGAAAGGAAGGGGAAAACAGAGACAGAATTTATAAAAGAGAAGAAGAGGTGACCGGTGATAGCCGTTTTTTTTTATAGTTGGTAGGAAGAAATATGAAGACAGCTGTAAAGGGACACGTGTCAGGCCATGGGGGCGGGAAGGTACACGTGGAACGAAGTATACGGTTGGAAGCCGACGACTTTGACTGAGGGAGGGAGCCAGGCTGTACAGCATTTACCGAACCAACAAAAAAAGATATTGAGAAAACGACAAAAAGAAGAAAAGAGAAGCAGAATCGGGGAAGGAACGTACTGAAATCATGTCAGTCCAGCCTGTAAACCGTTGCCTTTCCTTTTCTTAACTCATTATACATGCATACACATACATATCCTTAACCTTACCGCCTTCCCGCACGTGCCTCTCACGCTCCCCCAAATCCCAGAACCAACTTGGTTGTGTTTCTGCTCATACAACATTCGCAATAAATTTAGGATTTTCAAAATGGTGAGGGCCTTAGTTTGGTGATAATTAAATCTTGGTTTAGATTAAAGAGGAAAACTTTGGTTTGGATAGTAAGGTTTTTAGTGTTTGTAGCAGAAAATACTTATTAAGAGTTATTAGTGACTGAGATATAAGTAATATTGTATCATTTTATGTTCAGTATTTTTGTTGAGATTTTCAAAACTTTTTTAATTTAGTTTCATTCAATTGTACAATTAAATCGACCCTTGAACAAACCCTCGTAAGTCATCTATCTAAATACATTTTTAATCTTTCTAAAAAAAATTGCATTTTTAATCATTTCCTTTGACTAATAACAAAAGTAGTTTTATATATATATATATTTATTATTTTTTTTCAGTAAGATAGAAAGGGAATTAACACTAACCACAGCCCACACTGTTTCATTTGGAAATTCAAACAAACCCATGGGCCTACTTTGATTAGGTAAAACTTTACATTTTTTAATTGAAATTTTCATGAGTAAATGAAAATAATAAATTTTGTAATTCCCAGAAGATAAATATCAAGATCAACGGATAAGGAATCGGGCAAATCTAGAAGGGAAAAAGAATAGGCACTAAAAAGACAAGACCAATCTCATCTGAAACGGCACGTGCAAACATCTGCCAATGTCCTTATACCGTACACACAGCATTCTCGTCACGTGCAGCCAACTGTAGCTCACGTGAGCTCCATACCACCACCCAAAAACCAGTTTACAACTCCCAGTTTTGAATTAGTTCATAATGCCACTGCCCACCATATCAAGTGCCTCTTTTTAATTCTAACTTTTTAATTTTGCCCATGTGTTTTTTTTCCTTTTCTGTCATTTACATTTTGTTCCTTTTGAAAATTACTTAGCCTTCATATCCATCTATTCCTCACCATTTAATTGTTGATGAAAAAACCTCCCCTAATAAGAGAGAGAATAAATAGAAAATAACTAAGAAATCAAAAGATAACAAAATAAAAAGACACAAAAATTTACTTAAAAAAATTGTTACAATCTCATGGAATTCTCTCTCGAACTTAAGTACATAAATAATTTTTTCAAAACTTATATCACTTATAATATAAAATAAATTTAATTAGAGTAAGTATATCAAATTTAAAAGACTTCTATCTAAAGGTAACATATTTAAATTCTTTATTTTAAATATTGTTGAATGAAAAAAAACGTTTACTCTCCAAATAAATCCGAGAGAATAAAATCTTGATTTGCACATTTACTCAACAAAAGTCTTTAAGCAAATAAAAACGTTTTTGAAACTTAATTTGAATTTTGTTAAACATTAAAAAGTTGGTAAAGGAAAAAAAGAAGACAAAATGGTCCACAGGTTGGGAATCTAGGAGGTGGACATGCATGACTTTTCTCAACATGTTATGACAAAGGTTTAGTTTGATGCTTTTTTTTTTCTTCTTCTTATCTTTTGAACTGGACAATGGCTTAGTGGGGTTGAGAGTGACATACAAACAAACAAACTCAATCCAGAAAATATATAATTTAATTTTCAATGCTATAATGCATATGATTGGAAATCAACCAACCCAAAATTTGTATAGATCTAAAAATTATATCTAACTCAATACAACTCCGACCATTATCTTAATGCAACTTTGAGGACACCAATTTGAATCTGCAAGCAAGTTTCCTCTCATCCTACGCACACCCATATATTTCTTCACTACCTTTTCTTACAATTATGAATTTAGAAAATATCAGAACCTAACTTTGGTGATCTAAAAAAATCTATATTATATTTGTTGGAATGCAAACAAAATTGTCTTACATTGATTAGATGAAGGGAAAATCATAAATATATTAGTGATAACAATCATTTTGATGGGTATGAAATTTATTTGCATGAAATCAAAAGTAAAACTGTGAAGATATATATTTAAAGTGGATAATATACTACAATAATGTGGAGATACAAATAGAATTGTCAATAAAGTTATAATTTCTTTTACAATAACGTTAATTTTATTTTCACTTGGGCTTTACTTGCCAACAACAACACATTTGTATTGATAAACTTAAAATCAGAAAGATCTGCACATCTATCTCGTGTTGGCTTGCCTATACGAACTTCGACGCTCAAGTTAAAATAGAGTGTTTGGAAACTTCAATTAAATGTTGTATTGCCAAAATGGAGCTTATTTCGAGTGGAATGAACTTCACTATTTTGCCGTCTTCAAAAAAAAAAAAAAAAGGCTTCAGACACTATTTAATAATTATTTTGTTTTTTATTTTTTATTTTAAGTTTTTTTATTTTAATACTTAATAAAATAAAATAAAACTATTTAAAATTATTAGACGGGGTTGCACGTGATAATTTTTTAAATAATAAATTATATATATACTTAATAATATATATATATATATATATATATATATATATATATATATTTATAATTATAAATTGTTTCCTACATTTTTTCATTAAATTTAAATCATCAAATAATAATTTCAAAATAATATTAAATTTTATAACAATTTTTTCACGTTAATTAAATTTATTAAAATTCACATTTATGTTAAAAAACAATTAATATTTTATTTTGAGCTTAAAAAATAATAGATATTATTATTTAAAAAAAATTTAATAAAATTTATGACATTAAAATTAAATTTTATCTCTAATTTTTAAAAATCGATACTATTTAGTTTTTATCTTAATTTATCTATTAATAGACCAATTAGTATTGAATTATAAAATTTATAAGAGTTATATCATAATTATAATTATAAATATAAATAAGCTAAATATATTTAGAAGTATACATCTATGAACTTACCTTTAAATTCAAATGATAATTTTATCATTCTTCAAAAAAAGAAAAAAAATTTCACATCAACAAAAGATGCCTACAAAAATTATTACACAAAAGAAAAGTTAGATGAAAATTAAGTTAAATAATCCAACAAAAATAAGATAACTAAATTTTTTATTATAAAATAAAAAGAAACCGAAAAAAATAACACCAAGCAAAGAGAAAGTTTCAAATGTGTTTCTAAAAAAAAAAATATATAAATATATATATATATATATATATATATATATATATATATATATATATATATATATATATATATATATATATAGTAATAGTAAGAAATCATTGTTACCAAACTTTTGAAATTGAAAAATTTATGCATTGTAACCTCAATCTTCAAACATTTTTTTCAAGATCTCCAAGTCTTTTTTTGAAATGCAACAATTATGCAAAAAAAATATCCTACCAAAATTATTGCAACAAAAGAAAAATTAGATGAAAGTTAAGGTAAATAATCCAACAAAAATAAGATAAATTATTATAAATAAATAAAAAAAGTAAATTCAAGCAAACAGAAACTGTTATTGTAAACAAAATGTAGAGAACTATTTATAGAATTGGAAAATTCAATTTATTATTTTAATCATAATATAAAATGTCAAAAAATCTATGAGATTTTTTTTAGAGAAAAAATCTATGAGATTTGGTAAAAATATCTTATTTTCTAGGTTATAAAGATGATGAAAATTTAAATGATATTGAAAATATTTTCATTTGATCGTTGAAATATCTTATCTTTTAACTTACTCATAAAATCTATGAGATTTGATAAAAATATCTTATCTTCTACGGATGAAAATCTAAATGATATTGTAAATATTTTCTACATTATTTGCATTTAATTTTTTTTTATTCGAATAAATGACATGTTTGTAATTTAGAATATAACTTAAAGGGTAAAATCGTCCAAAAATGATTTTCCCCTTAAGCCACCCTTTAAGGTAATATGATAGGATTATCGATCCATTTTTTAGATTGCAACATTTTGGGGGTGAGAGATTCGAACTTATTTTTTTATGAGTGGGTATACATTAAGTCGTTGAGTAACTACTCCTGTTGGCAAATTACTATTGATCTAATAAACTCAAATTTATAGGTTCGAACTTTATTTATGGCATATTTTATCATTTTTTTAGCTTTTTTAGAAAAAAACAAAATTAATTTTTAAAAGTTACTTTTACAAAAATTTAGAATTCCTTTAATATCTTTAAAACGTTTTTAATATTTTAAAAATAAAAATAAAAATTGATTAAAAAAAAAAAAAAAAAAACGAAATAGTTATCCACCAACAATTTAAATACTTTTTTTCTAAAATGTTTATGGGTTTTTTCGTGGAGGAATAGAATAAAAGATAATTGATTATGCAAATGCTAAAGGAGTATGAGGCGGGCCTAAAATTGGGCCTTTATATACATATATTATGGTCGAACTCGAGTTTATTCGTTTTGAATCGTATATCGTCTTTTTCCCACCATTTGACCCATAATTGTAGCTCTACAATGGTGTTTTTCTAAAAAAACATTTTATCAAGGATTTAAAGTATGTGTTTACTAATTAATTCTCGAAAAATCACATTTAACTAGTTTTTGTAATTATTAAAAATAATTTTTTATTTATTTTTATTGAAAATAATTTCTCATTTCTAATAATTCATTTTTAACTACTTATTTTTTATCATTCATTTTTAATTACTTAAAAAAATTGATTTTTAATTATTTATTTCTAATATTTTTTTTAACTACTCAAAATAACTATTAATTTTAAGTTCACATCTAAAAAAACTATTATCTCCAACTCCAAAAAAAAAATCACATCCAAACAAGTTTTTTTTATTGGAACTTTTAATTTGTAAATACTTCAAATAACTCTTCATCCAAACAACTTTTCTATACTTTTGTGTATTAGTTATGCACTCAACTGTTAGATATTTTATGCATAACATGAATCCTATAAGATCTTGAATAACATGATTATTACTTAATGTAATTGAATATTATTGAGATTGTAATATACCTCCTGACATTGTGATTCAATAACCTTTTGATTCATCACAAGGGATGAGGGTTGATGTTGAAGCTTTCTCACAATTCTTTCAATAGCAGAAACTGGTTTCTCCCTCCTTGCCTATAAGCTTGAATGTGTTTTTCAAGCTTTCTTAATGCTTCTTTCTCTTTCACTTTCACACATTTGAGATGGGCAAATGTGTTCCTATTTATAGGTAGAGGGAGGACCAATGTATATCTTCATTTAAACATAAGTTTAACTTTCCATCAAAGTTAACTTAAATGAAGTGAAACTCAATTCTCATAAATTTTAGAGAAGTGAAACTCACATTCCATGAACATTTCTCATAAACTTGAGAGAAATAATATAACTAACCTCTCACAAACATTTTTTAACATACCAATTGGAAAACGTAAGTGATTTTTTAAATAGACCATATTAATGGAGATTACAAGTTTCATTCTCAATGAAGAATGAAACGTTTGATATTTTCCAACATCAACACAAAAAGTTGGTTCTCTCTTATGAATTTGAGTAACCAATTTTACATGCTTCATTGTTGAAGCATGCAAATAACGTAATAGAACAAACATTCTACTTGAGTGCCAAAATTGGCAATGCTCGAGTGACATTATATACAACCTAATAAGCAAAAAGTTATAGATTCAAAATCTCTTACTCCAAATGGTGTTGAACTAAAAAAACTCCATGGATTATTTATAGTTATCTAGCAAATGCATTTGAGGCGTGTGTTGAGATCTCTCATTCCCGGATCATTCTCATGCTGGTTTAGCTATAGAATTGAAGAAATCTCTCTATCTTAGACCCATAAGAATGCATTTATGGAAAAGAAAATTGTCTCTAAATGATAAAGAGAGAGAGAGAGAGAGATTTAGAAGTTATGGAATTTGATGAAAGTTAATTTGACATGGTTACAGTACAAAATTGGTAGATATGAACATATATATGATACTTGCCGTTAAATGTAATGGAAATTGTTCTTCCAATTAGGAAGATAATTGATTGTGCTAGTTTATATGATTCAAAAAATAATAATAAATGGGGATTTGTTAAAGGCCTCCCTCTTTGACTTTGAGGAGTATTTTATGGCCGCGTACTTTGGGGAGTGGTAGAGGTATCTTAATTGGTAGTGATTTGTAGCTTTGTAGAGATGGAAATCCTTTCTCTTATGGGGTCAGATTTGATTGGAATGATAGATTCGGTTACCGAGTTGATCCTTGATGGTACTAAATGGAATGTTGACTTGATCGATAATATTTTTGGTGTGGAGGATGCTTCTGTTATTGTTAATACCCCTTTGAGTGTAAGTGGTACTGCTGATGAGATTATAAGGGACCAAAATCCTAGGGGGATGTTCTCGGTGAAAAGTGCGTATCATTTAGCCTTAAATTTGGCTAATGCCTATATGGTTTCCTCGTCTGATCATAATGTTGGATCTTGGGCGTGGAAACATTTATGGAAGGTTAATATCTCCTCTAAAATTAGAATAGGGGTTTGGGCAGTGCTCTCTAATGCTATTCCTTCCAAGTGAAATATTTATAGTAGAGGGATTGATATTAAAGTGAGCTGCCCTTTGTGGTCATTCCAGGGAGTCTAATATGCATGTGCTCAAAAGTTGCAGATTTTCTATTCGTGCTTGGAAGTTTATTTTTCCGTGGTTTTTCTGACTTTGAATAATTTTTCAGGAATGTGGAGAAAGTGATTGATTTTTGGGATGACATTGTTCATAAAATTCGCAAAGAGGAGCATTTTAAAGCTACCATTATTATTTGGAGTTTATGGAACTTCAAAAATTTATGTTTAAATAATATTAAAAGTGCAGTTTCATAATCTTCGTGATTTGATTAGTAGAGCTATTGATTCTCATTGTTTAACTGTATGCAGGTTCTCCCCATTCGGAAAATCATCATGTGCCCGTTGTGAGGGACAAGTGGAAAGCCCTTCATCATGATTGGTGGAAGTTTAATGTTGATGCCTCGCTGTCTTATATGGACGGGATTGGGGGTGTGGGGTGGGTTGTTCGTGATTGGATGGGAAGGCCCAAGGTGGGGGTTGGAGATCGGGCTTTAAGAATTTATCAGTCAAGTTTTTGGAAGGTGAAGCTATCAGAGAAGGCCTGAAGCACATCACTGAGCTAGAGATCCCGTGGCTCCCTCCGATTTTAGTTGAGTCAGATGCCTTAGAGGTGTTAAATGCGATTAGTGGTGTTTCTCCAAATCTCTCTGCATTAAACAATATGATTGTTGATATTAAGGAGTTGGTCTCTCCTTTTGTAAGTTTTTCTCATTGCAGTAGATCTTGTAATAGAGGTGGTTGATGTTTTAGCCAAACAGAAGTCTCCTTTGTCTTTTCCTTGGGATGTTTCTTTTTTTTTTAAGGGTAGTATGGATGATTTTGACTTCTTTTGGAGGGGGAATCTCTCCCTGATGTTGGCTCCGTTTTAGAGGTTAATTGTATGAGTTTGGATATCGGTGATTTATGAAGGTCAGGTTCTTTTTTTTCAAATAATAATAATAAATTAAATTAAATTGTTCTTTGCTGGGTGAGAAACTTAGGCCACTCAGTCAAAAAAACTATAATCATACGAAGAAAACAGTGAGTTAGAAAAACTTCCTTATACATTCTACTTAACACATGTTACATCATTTGGTGTCACCTAGTTTTTTTTTTATAAATAAAAAAAGAAATATATGTTTAGAGTGACAGAGTGTTCCTGCATATAATATGTAGGGAAATTTTTCTCATGCCTAAAAGCCATGTGCATTTAGCTTTGGATACTATTTTTGGGACTCTCATAACTCCGCTATAACAATACATTTCCATAAATACTTATTATACTTTATTTTTTTCATTACTTTTTAACAAGTAATTGCTAATCATAGTTCAATTCATTACTATTTTTTTTATAAGCGACTGTTAATCATAGTTTTTTTTTACAAAAAGAAACTGTTAATCATAGTTAAGAATACGTAAGTATTACTGTGTTAGTGTAAAAATAAAGTATTAATGCATTGGATGCTTAGTAAAGTAGGTGTGAAATTGCCAACAAATGCGGTAGTTTAGACCCTGTTTGATAATCATTTGATTATTTAAATTTAAGTTTATTCTTACTCAAATTTCTTTAATGTGTTTCACCTTTTTTACAATCGTATTCCTCTTTTTCTTAAGAAAGTATGTAAATGATAACCAACTTTCAAAAATAAAAATAAGATTTTGGAAGCTATTTTTTTTTGTTTCTAAATTTTGATTCAAGTTCTATAAGTACGGGTGAGATGTAGATATCCAAGTAAGAAAAAAAATACAATAAAGTAGTTGTTGTAAGCTTAAATTTCAAAATGCCAAAAAAAAAAATCAAATAATTATCAAAGGGGATCTTAGCGTTAATGTATACTCAAGAGATGTGTTTGAACCACCCATCTTTAATTATTGTAGAACTAAGAAAATGTAGGCGAGAAATTCTAATTCAATATTAATTGGTAGAAAATGAATCTACTTTAGATTTATGATGAATGGAAACATAAAAATTTTGTTGTTTAATTGAAATTAGGAAATGTAATTACTTAAAACAAAATAGTTCAAACGAAGTAGTAAAAGATATGATGCATTCAATTTCTCACATCCTATTAACTCCATAGAATGATTATAGTTGTAATTATTATCTATACTCCAAGCATAGACCATGACTCTCCTACTCACCATAGTTAGGAAGTCATTGTCCGAAATGTCCATTATTTGGACAAATAGCAGCAGCGTGAGATTTAAATAGTAGAACAAGACAGCATATTGAGTTGTAAATGTAACGCTGGATCTATAGATAACAATATAAAGCATATTGAGTTATATATATAGATATATTTCCCGTGGGGGTAGATTCATCCCCACTCCAATTCAAAATGCTCTACTTCCTCCCCTTCCTAATTCTGACCGCCGCCGCCCAAATTCCGCCGCCGACCGCCATATTCCTCCTCGCCGGACAGAGCAACATGGCGGGGCGAGGCGGCGTCCACAACAGCACCCTAACCCACCTCCCCACGTGGGACGGCCTGGTTCCTCCCCAATCCGCACCGAACCATTCCATCCTCCGGCTCGCCGCCGATCTAAGCTGGGTCCGAGCCCGCGAGCCGCTCCACGCGGACATTGATATTCTGAAGACGAACGGGATCGGACCGGGGTTCCCATTCGCACACGCGATTCTGATGCATAAACCAGGCGGCGGTGGGACGGTGGTGGGCCTGGTCCCGTGCGCAATCGGTGGGACCTCGATCAAGGAGTGGCAGAAGGGGTCGAATCTGTACGGGCAATTGGTGAAGCGAGCCAATGCGTCGGTTCAGAGCGGGGGCAGAATTAAGGGGCTTTTGTGGTATCAGGGTGAAAGCGACACATTGAATGCTGAAGATTCAGAGATGTATGGCGGCAGACTGAAGAAGTTCTTCACGGATGTTCGATCCGATCTCAACATTCCATTGCTCCCAATTATTCAGGTTTCATTTTCACAATAATCTTTTCTTACTCCCATTTAACTTTTGGTTTAGTTTTAATTTGATGCCAACACTTTTACTTTTCATATTCCAATAAAAATCTAAATTAGAACTGGTACCCAAATTGTTAACATGTTTTTGGATCCCTCCACTCTTAGATTTATCATATTTTGCTTCCTCTGTCTTTTTAAAATTCAATTAAAAAAATTTTAGCCTATTTTCAATCATTATCTTTCCAAAGTTCGAGGATAGTTTTTAAATTTTCAGATTAATTCAATTTTAATTCCTTCCTTTTTCAATTTTGTTTCATTTTAATTTTTAAATTTTGACACTTCTAATTTTAATTTTTAAAGATTGAAATTTGATAGCTAAACTTTTTAAAAAGTTTAAAATTGGATTTTAGGGGAAAAAAAAATCTATTAAAAATGAAAATTTTCTTTTAATTTTTGTTTAAATGTTATTTTAGTCCCTTTATACTCAAATTTATTCTATTTTGCTTCTTCAACTATTTATAAGTTCAATTTTAATATTTAAATTTGAGATTAGTTACATTTTAGTCTATCCACTCTCAAAAGTTCAATGATAATCTTTAAATTTTCATATTAGCTCATTTTAATTCCCAAGTTTGATTTTGGTTTATGAACTTTAAAATTTATTTTAATTTGGTTTTTCAATTTTTTAGAGTTCAAATTTAATCTTTATACTTTTAGATTTATTTCAATTCATTTACTAAAATTTGACATTTCTGGGTTTTAGAAAAAAAAAATCTGTTTTTTTTTCTTTTAAAGAATTGCATCTTCTTGTTTAAATTTTAGAAATATATTTACATTCTATTATGATTGTATTAAAATTATTAATATTGATATTACTTGAAAATTCATCCTAAAAACTAATTTAAAGTTTTTTGTTTCTTAAACTACTAAAACTAAAATGAGATGTTTTGAAAATTGAGGAATTAAAATTGAAAGAATTTCAAATGTTGAGAATACAAAGTACAAACAAAGTAGTAATTTACATTAAGAAGTAGATCATAAGTTTATAAGATAAGATACGCTTTTCCATTAGTATGAGTAATTTTGAGTGAAACAAAAAACAAATCCATGAAGGTCTAGTCATTGACAATGGGTCATCTCTTCACATCAAAGTTAAAGACTAAAATTGAACTTTTAGAAGTTTATGAATAAAAATAGAACAAATCTTAAAGTTAAGAAACCAAATGATATATATATATATATATATTTATTTTTCCTAAAAAAAAAAAAAAAAAAAAAATCTCAAATTGGTCCTTGTATTCATTTGGAGTGTTAAATGAGAGTAAAAAAATGAAAACAAAAGGACCAATTTTGAGCCTAAACCAAACTTTATATACCAAAATTAAATTTGAACTTTTTCTCTATTCAAAATTGACCGAAAATGAGTGAGGAGAAATAGAGAGGAAGGTAGGTTGATTTGGTAAAACGTGTGTTTTGTTTTGGTTGATAATGGTAGGTGGGAATTGCATCGGGGGAGGGGCCGTACAAGGAAGGAGTAAGAAGGGCCCAATTCGGAATTGAGGTACCTAACCTCATCACCGTCGACGCGTTGGGCTTCTCATTTGAATCCGATGGCCTTCATTTGAATACTCACTCTCAAGTTCAATTGGGCGCCCTCTTGGCCGACGCCTACCGTCGATTCACATCCCATCCAATGGCGGCCAGCCGTTTAACAAATGCTGCTGCTACCACGCCATCTCATTTTTCCTCTTTTCTTTCCATCTCTGCCATTCTCACCTTTGTTTTCGCCTTCACATGACAACCTAAGTTCGCAACCTTACAATCAAACCCTTCTTTCTTTGCTGCAATTGTACCTATTAACATCTGATTTCTCATCTTTTTAATCTTCCATTATTAATATGCCTTTTAAAATTAATTGACAAATCAATCAAATGAATGAAATAGTTCATTTCTACCAAACCTTTCATTCACAAGGAGTAATTATGGAATTAAAAGTTCCAATCTCTCATTTTAATTTTTAGTTGATTTTTTAAAAAATAAACAAATATTTAGTTCTCTCGTACAAAAACAATTCTGCTCTCGTCTTTTTCTTTCTTTATTAATACTACGAATCTTATACAACCATTCCTGCATTTTATTCTAATATGAATGTTTATAATAAGATTAAAAAATATTTTAAAATCTAAATTTTAATTTAATTTTTTATATATATATATATATATATATGACAATCATAAATTTGTAAAAACATGTAGTTTTTTTAATAACATTAATATGTGTATTTAGATATTATTGATTTTTTTTTCAAAAAAATAACAACAATTTAAAGTTATCCTAAAAATAAATAAATAAAAAATAAAGACTCTTTTTGAGTTTATAAATAATGTATAAAGATTGAGTTCAATAATTGGTGATGAAATTATAAGAACATAATATTGTGGTCATATACATATTTAAGATTTTTATCAACTGCGAGAGTTCATATATAATTTTGATGATCTTGACAATTATCACATAATTAATTCATAAGCAGGTGTCTACCACAGACATTATTGAGTTACGACTCTTATTAGAGTAATATTGAAAGTTAATTAAATGATAGAGAATAAAGGATTCACTCTTATTGATTTATAAGTAAATGACTACCATAGACATAATCGAGTTATAACTCTTTGGCATCTAATTTATTAAAAAATAAATAAAAATAAATTATTATTATCACGTAATAGTTAAAATCTTAAATATATCTCCTTTATTTTTTATAGATTTTTTTAAGCCACTTTAAAAAGTATTTATATTTATTTTTCTTTTTTTAAAAAAAAAATAATTATAAAAATAGTTAGGAAGGATGAGATTGACTTAATACAACTATATCTAAAATTGCATTATTTTTGTGGTTTGAAAAATTATATATTTGTAATAACTTTTTTTTTCTTTAAGATTATCTTGCAATTACTTTTATTTTTTAGTTTAACTTAACAAAAAACTTGTCAAAGATTTATAAATAATAAATAATTAAAATTTTTATACTGATAATTTAATATTATCTCATATATATATATATAGTTTTGTAAGTAACAAATGATCTTAAATGATTTATAATTGTTAATATCCAATCTTTTTCTTCCTCTATATTTTCTTATTCTCCCTTCAAAATAATAACATTATTTTCTTTTAGACAAACTAAAACCTTTCAAAATAATTTACACCCTTAATCATTCACTTTTGAAAATAGTATGAACTCTGATAATTCTATGTTCTTCCAATTTTCTCTAAATAAAAAGTAAGTCCATAAACAATTTTGAAGAATCAAATACATCTATAATTTTAATTAATATAGTATAAAAAAGATCAATTATAATTAATTTATATATCATAATTTGAAATAAAATATAGAGTTTTATTATTTTATATTTAAATTTTTTTAAAATATAAAAAATAAAATAAATTTAAATGTAGATAAATAAAGTTTAAGCATGTTTACACATTTATAATAATAAAATAATAATCATACAAACAAAATAACAATTATAAATATTTACCTTTCAATAGTTTGAATTGTTATAAACTTTTCTTAGACAAATTTAAATGGTTAGTAATCTCTTGCATGAATTATAAATCATTTAAATTAATTTTACAAAAAATAAAATTAAAGTAAAAGAAATATAAATGAACAAAGATAAGAGCAAAAGCAAAGAAAAGAAGAGGATGAGAACTCAAATACAAAAATTTTAAAAAAAGTCAAAGAAATATAGATAAACAATGATAATAGCAATAGAAAAAAAGAAGAGGATCATAACTCAAATAAATAAATAAATAAAACAAATTAAAGTAAAGTAAAAGAAATATAGATAAAAAAATAATAATAGCAATAGCAAAAAAAAAGCCAAGAACTCAAATTATTGTTGAAATTATTATTATCACGTAAATCACATAAATGAGTGAAAGATTTGATAATTTTCATCTCCTCAAATGGAGTACACCTGTATATAATATAATAATCATAAAATAACAAAATATCATGTATTTTGTATAACTATAATATCTAAACGACAAACAATATATTATGGTTATAACTATAATATTTTATTCAATATCTTTCATCTAACAAATTTAAATAGTTAGTGAACTCTTGGATGAATTATTAAATGATATAAATTAACTTTACAAAAAAAATAAAATTAAACTAAAATAAATATATTGTATAATCATTGATATTCAATAATAATGAAATTATAATTAATTTTTATGTATTAGGAAAGTGAATAAGTTTTTTTTAATATTTTATTCAATATCTTTCATCTTTCACAAATTTAAATAGTTAGTGATCTCTTGGATGAATTATTAAATGATATAAATTAACTTTACAAAAAAAATAAAATTAAACTAAAATAAATATATTGTATAATCATTCATATTCAATAATAGTTAAATTATAATTAATTTTTATGTATTAGGAAAGTGAATAAGTTTTTTTTAATAAATATATTTACGAATAAACTGTTGGTTTGTTTATTTATATACAACCTATACATAATATAGTAATCATAAAATAACGAAATATCATGTATTTTGTATAACCATAATATCTAAATAATGAACGTATATTATGTTGTAACCATAATATTTTATTCAATATCTTTCATCTTTCACAAATTTAAATTGTTAGTAATCTTCTGAATTATTAAATCATATGAATTAATCTTATACAATTAATCAAATTAAAGTAAAAAAATATATATTGTATAATCATTATACTCAATAATTATTAAATTATAATTAATTTCTATTAGGTGAGGGAATAAGTTTTTTTTTTAATAAATATATTTACGAAAAAACGTTGATTTTATAAAATAAAATAGATGTATTAGTTTTTTAAAAATATTTTGAACTCTTATTATTATTAGAAAAAAACGTTGACAATATGTGGTAGAGAAATTAATAATTAAAGCAAAACTTAAGCAAAAAAAAAACGCAAAAGTGTTTTAGTTTAATTGTATAATTTTAATTATTTATCATAACATATACGTAGATATAGATGCGTACTAAAATCATCCAAAAATAATTCTCTCTTAAACCATTTGAGGAGGTTTCAGTTACATGCGTTTTATAATTTCACTAAATAAGGCATTTATTTGAGTTCTAAAGTAAACGAAAATGCTTTTGTCTCAAAAAAAAAAAAGTAAACGAAAATGCGCAAAATATGCTAAATTCATCAAAGGTATTTATTTTGACTAGGACACATATTTTGACTCTTTTAACGGAAAAATAAATAAATATATGTACTCCCAACTTTCCTGAATCATAAGGTGAAATAAATTAAACCAAATGGGTAGTTTGATGGCCAATAAATTGAATTTTAATTTAGTTTAATATTTTTTATCTCAAGATCGAATTCTAGTAGGTACATTAAAAAAAATGAAATAAATTAAAAATACTTAGATGTGAAAAATTTGAAACTATTATAAAAATGAATTGGTAGTGAAAAAGTTATTTAATACAAAACTTGTTTAAGGAATGCAAGTGAGGAGATCTTTACAATAGTTAGATTACTAGTTCGATTCTTTTCTTTAATTTAAATACTTTTTGTTTTGATACAACAATATTAGGGAAATAGAGATTTAAACGTGTGTAATCTCATAGTTATTAAATTGTATCAATAAAACTCTACTCTTGTTTGATTAGTTTAATTACTTTTTCCACATTGTTAATTGAGTAGTAAATGATATTTCATATCATCAAAAATCATTTAGAACTCTATAAAAATCAAATATACTTTAATAAAAAAAAAAAGAATCAAAAGAACCACCATAGTGGTTCAAGTACACCGACTCCTACATATGCACTAAGTACACCAACTCCTTACGTATGCACTAACATATTGTTTAGTATTCTTGCATATTAAGACCTAAATCTTAAATTTTTGTGACTCTTTTATACATAGAAGTTGGCATTTGACTCCCAAATAAACTTTTTATAGATCCATTTATATGGTAGGTAAAACTTCATTGTTCTTATATCGTTAATTAATAATGATATGAATCTCGTAATATAAAACAACAAAAACATTATTAGATGTTAAAATTAAAAAAAAACATTAATTAGATCATATCACTTTATGTCTAAGACTTTTTAAAATGTGAGAGGAATGACACAAAAGAAATATGTTTAACAAATATTTCATATGTCTATAGAGCAGCTCAAGCGGCATTAATGTACACTTAATGACTTAAAGGTCTTAGGTTTGAGTCTCTTACACCCCCTCATCGAGACAATCTCAAAAAAAAAAAAAATCATAAAAGACTTACATTTTTGCAAAAGAACTATGTACAATTAACGATAGAAAGGCATCATTATTATTATTATTTTATTTTTCCTGATATGGTTATGCATATAACTTTGCAGAAAAACCTCCCCACGATAAAAACAAACTAAAGAACAATAATTTATTTAAATATCTAGCAATTAAATGAAACTTAATTCCAAATTCCAACCTCCATGAACCCATCCTGGGTCGCAAAGCCCCTAAACATCCCGGTGGTGTTGAACCCACACGCCACTTCGCCATCTCTGGACACAGCGATTAGCCCAGCCTTGCCTTCGTCGAGCCGCTCCTCCACCACAAAGTTCACCGCCGCTTGCAGCCCTAACCCCTTATACTCCATCACCGCCGCCACTTCTCTGGCCAACGTCCCCCTTATGATCGCCTCCCCTTCGCCCGTGCACGATACCCCACACACCTCGCACGCGTACGTGCCCGACCCGATCACCGGCGAGTCCCCGATCCGCCCGACCCGTTTGTTCATCAGCCCCCCCGTCGACGTGGCCGCGGCGCACCTCCCTTCGCTGTCCACCACCACGCACCCCACCGTCTCCGGCGCGTACACGCTTATTGGGAGCCCGTTCATTTGTATCGCTGGCAAATCCGCGCTCAAGCTACACGTCTCGTTTGGGACTTTGTAATCCAACTGTAATGCACATTCAGAACATTACAAACAAATTTCACCCAATTTCGGTGAGTAGTTTTGATTAATCGGCGGTGTATTTACCCATATGCCGTTCGCTTCTTTTGCTAGTGCTAGCATTCCCATGTTTTCTTCTGTTATGAAATAGTCATTGCTCGCAATTTCCACGCCCTGATTCGATTACATTTCCGTCAGAAAACTCGTATTATGAGTTGGGGGAATGAGAGAAAGAGATAAACGGAAATCAAACCTGATCTCTAGCGAATTTCTCAGCGCCGGAAAACCCCAGATATGAATGAGGGGATTTATCCATAACCAAACGGGCCAAGGAAACGGGGTTTTTGACGGTGGTGAGACCGGAAACCGCCCCACATCGCCGTTTTGGGCCGTCCATTATGCTGGCCTCCATTTCGACGGTTCCGTCCTCTGTTAGGGCAGATCCACGGCCGGAGTTGAACAGGGGATCGGTCTCTAATTCTCTAACCTTCAAAATCGACAAGAAATTCGTAATGGGTAATCGTTAAACAAACCAAATGTGTAAAATCTGTCATGTATCTTTGGTAAAGAATCGGATTATGATGGTATTTCGAGAAGAGAAGAGAGCGTACGACGAGTTCGACGACGTCAATGGCGGAATGATTGGAACGGAGAGCGTTGATGCCGAGATCGAGGCAACGAGTGAGGAGTTTTTTGGCGGCGTCTTGACGGTGGAGTGGGAGATTTGGATCTACGCCGGCGCCGCCGTGAACAGCTATTGCCCAACCGCCCATTTGTCTCTGCTTTCGTCTTCTTCACTCTGTTTTGTTCTGCCCCACTTGAGAATCTCAATGGAAAGTGCCTTTATATAGCCTTCTTTAGGAAACCTAATTTTTTCTTCCCTAAATTAAAATCAATTTCGGGTTCTGATTTGGATCCAACTCATTTGATTACGTTACACATTCCCAAATTAAATTCTATCCCAAGCTTTTCTAAGTTTTATTGGGTAGGAATGTCGAGCAATTAAAAAATATGTTGTTCAATCAAACCTTGGCACCTGGCTGGCTTTTTTAATTAGGCATTCAAACCCATCTTTTAGTCATTCAAAATCACCTTACTTTTTATCTAAAAAACAGACCTTTTATATATAAATATATTAAGCGTTTTTCTACTCTATGGTCACGAGATCAATTTTTGAAGTCTGTATTTATAATCTCTTTCCATAAAAAAAAATGTATGTACAAGAATAATTAAAAGAAGTATGTACAAAAATAATTTTAAACATAATATCAATTCCAACCATATACAAACACATAAAATCATTAATTATGCCAAATTTGACATCGACTTGATTTCTTTTCTTTTAAAATTTTAAAAATGAAGTTTGTTTTTCTTTCAATTTGCCAACCATGATTTTCATTTCTTTCATAGAAAAACGCTGAATCTTTAACCGATTTTTATAAGAAAAATTAAAACTCTTCTTTATTTCTCAAAATATGATTTGGTTTTTTTTCTTACTTTTTTAAATAAAATATGAGTAAAATAGACAACAAAGTAAAAGCAACTATGGGTGAAGAGAAGTTCTAAAAAAATTATGGGTAAAGAGGAATACTTTTAAGTTAATTTATGATAATATAAATAGTTATCAAAATCGAATTTGTGATTGAAAAATAGGAAAGAAAGAAGGTAGTAGGCAAAAACTGAGTAATTGTGATGGAAGAACCTAGATACTTATTTACAAAAGCATCCAATACAAATTTATTTTTATACTTTTTAAACCACGAATTAATTTTAAATTAATACCCAACATACCCTTCACGAATTCCATATTTTATAAATTCCCTTTTGTAATTTTCCTATTTAAAAATTCATTTAAATTTATATTCCTTGATTCATGCGCACAATCTTTTGAAATTAAAATTCCCAAGTACAAAATTCCATTTTTATATTACATTTTTTCTCACATAGGCACTCATTTCCTATCGTGATACATTTATGAAAAAGTTGTACCTTGATTTGAGTAAAACACTTAAAAAGGAGCTCTACATTTGGCCTACATTTGACTTATGCAGTAATATTGAGTGCACAAAAATCATTTACTTCTAAATATTTTATTTTATATCATAAATTTATGTAATTTTAATTATGTTACAAATGTGCAGAGGGGTTTTACTTCTCTCATTTTGCACACCCGTTCAACGAAGAATACATTGTCATTCACAATTATGTAGAAAAACGCTGAATCTTTAACCATTTTTTTATAAGAAAAATTAAAACTCTTATTTATTTCTCAAATTATGATTTGGTTTTGGTTAAAATACCATTTTGATTCTCCGTTTTGAGTTTGTTCTATTTTGGTCCCTAAACTTTCAAATATTCAATTTTAGTCATTCGACTTTAGTGTTTGTCCAATTTTGATCCCTCGACTTTACTATTTGTCTAATTTTTCCTCAACTTTCAAATGTTTTATAATTTTGTCCTTGAACTATAAAAAATGTTAAAAAATGATTATTTAATCAAATGAATTTTTTTGTCTTAAATTTTCTCTCTTTTTTCATCTTTCGTAATTTCTCTCTCTAAAATTCTACCTCTCTTCACCTCTTTGTTTTTTTCTTCTTCTTTCATTCTCTTTCTTTTCTTTCTTGGTTCTATGGTAGACTATAAATTTTGAAATAAAAGGTGACAAATCAAAGTAGAGCTAATAGGGATGGATTTTAAGGGTATTTTGTAACTAATAAATTATGATTTTTATTTCATATTTGTTTGAATATATATATATTTTTTGTTCGATTTACCTAGTATTGTAATATTTTAAACTAAAATAATAGTCATGCAAAGTTCCCAAAAACTATTCTTTTTCTTTCGTTCTAGCTTGGCCAGCTGTTTTTGTTTTCTTTCGTATTGTTGACGACACAAACCAGCAACAAATGTTGAACTAAGAAAACCAAACAAGCAACCAATATTCTTTTTTTTTTTTTTTTATGAACAGTACTTTCGTTATGGTAAATAGATTTTTTAAAAGAAAGAATAAAGTTGAGGTCTTTTTTAACATCGAAATAAAATTGCGGTACACATATGAAAAAAATAATAAAAAATTACATACGTGACATAATATTGAACACTGATTATTGTTTTATTGTCAGCAAAAACACAATTCTAATAACATCAAGTAGAAATTAATAATTAAGAGATAGTATACTGAAAATGGTAAAAAATAAATTTGAATTATGTACAACTCTCTTTTTTATTCAATAATATTTAATGCTAACCATTTAAATTCGGAACTGAAGATGATCATCTTTTTATTGGCATGAATTTTAAAGAAGAAAAAACATAATTATATGGGAGAAAAGTTAGGAGGCAAATTGTCCCGCCACATCACATTCCAAGGACATAGGAAGATTCGAAATTGGAATTAGCTTAGGATGACATATGCTTACATGATAAGAACGCATCGTAGATGGCATTTGATGACCATGAAATGACACACTCGTTTGAATTCTCCTAAAAAAAAATAAACTCAAAAAAAGAATAACTCGGTCTAATTTAAACATAATATAAATCTTATCCCTAAAGTTCGATTAATAAAGCAGCCTCCTTTAAATGGTCTCAAATACATGCCCTTTTTTTTTTTTACTTTAGATAATTTAGATTTTTGTCATATTTGATAATTTTTTTATTTTTTATTTTTTATTTTTAAAATTTAAATTTGTTTTTATTCAAATTTTCTATAATGTATTCAATTTTTCATTAAGAAAGTAAGAGAATATTAACCAAATTTTAAAAATAAAAATAAACTTTTGAAAGCTATTTTTTTTGTTTCAAATTTTTGGTAGGTAAAATGTAGACATTTAATTAAACAAAAATGTGTGGTAAGTAGTTATTTGTAGGCTTAAATTTAAAAAAAAAAAACAAAAAATATGATAATTATCAAACGGGGTCTTAAAATTTTGACCTTTTAAATCATTTGATTTCGAGGTTAATATGATACACTAAAGTTATATTTAATGAAGAAATTTAGCTCCTCAAACATAAAATTAAAATTTTTCATTAGTTAGAAATTAACATAACTCAAAAGCTCGATGTTCATCAAGAATACAATTAATTTAATTTTTCTACTTGAGCTCTCGTTAGAATACTAAATAAATTGATATGTCGATGATTTCATTACAAGATTTATTTTCATAATATGTCAACTGGTTAGAAAGCTTTCTCTTATACCATTTTTAATAAAAATGGCGATAAAAAAAGTTGTCATCACTTATATATTCAACAACTTTATTTGTATCCCATTAAATAGATTATTGGGAAGTCATTATTTGGCTACTAGATACACCTCTATTATGTTTTATATATTCTTAATTTTGTTGTAAATTTATTTTTTCAATATATGTAGTTTTTCGTATTCAACATAGGTTTTATTCACTTATTATGAGAAATAATTCTTTTATAATCATTAATTCATAGATATTCATTTTTCCTACGGGATCGGTGCCCAATAAATACTGTTCCTGATAGAGAGGAAATCCCCAATTAAGTGTAGAATAAGATTGTAGAAGCTATAAAAATATTAGAATAAAAAAAAGAACAGAAGGAAATTAAATAAAAAATAATTAGGGAATTCAATCCTCATGAATTTTTTACAGGAATGAGATTAAAATAGTTTGAGAATAGTTCAAACTATTTAGGACGCAATTTATAACCTTGAGCTAACAATAGGCATCCGCATAATATTATGTTTGCCAAACTAGTCACACCTTAGATCTACGCAATATCACATTAAAAATAAAAATCTACCCAATATATACATTTATCAAAACTTAGACCAAACCTAATAAACATCACAATATGCATCACAACTTGAACTAAAATATTTAAAAAATGATAAGAATAACTACAACTTAGGCTGTTTGTTTGACATATTTAGGTAGTTTTTGAGTTAAGGAGTTATATTGAGAAGTTATGTTGAGGAGTTAAAAATTGAGAATTGTGTCAAAAATTCTTTTGGATGTAGTTTTTGTATAGAGGAGTTAGAGTCAAAACCTTGTTTGGATGTAGATTTAAAAATGAGTAGTTAAAAAAGAAATGATTAAAAATGAATGGTTGAAAATGAATTATTTTGATTGATTTAAAATGAATGATTAAAAATAAGTGGTTAGAAATAATTGAGTAGTTAAAAATGAATGATTAGAAATGAGAGTTATTTTTAAAAGTAAAAATGAAGAGGAATTAATAAAAACTCGTTTGGATGTAGTTTTTAAGGAGAAGTTAGTAAATCCTATAACTAACTCCTCCCTAAATATGTCAAACAAACAGCCCCTAACATATTTAAAAAAAAAAAAAAAACTACAACTTCACAAAACTGAATGGGGGTGTTTAGGATTAGGTGTTGAGAAGAGGAGAGGATAGAGAAATCTCAACCCTATGTTTATTTTTAGGACATCATGCTCTCCACCAACTTCTCTTCAACCTCTCCTCTAATATCACATCAAATCTTTTATTTATTTAATCTTTTAAATATCACATCAAACATTTTTTTTAATTTTTAATCATATAATATAATATAAAATATTTTTTATCTAATCTTATCAAATATCATATTAAACTTTTTCTAATTTTCTACTACACAATATAAAATAAAATATATTATATTTATCAATCAATAAAAATTCTACAATAATTACATTATCAAAAAACAATATAAAATAAATACTTTTACATCTTCTCTCTAAAACATCAATCTCCAAATCACTCCACTTCTTCCTCTTCGACTTTCTCTCATCTCCTCTTTTCGACAACAAAATCTAATCACCCCCAAAATAACATTGAACTGAAAAAAAAACTAATCCTTGAAACCAACATAAACAAGCAAATCAATTACCATTGCACAAAATCAAACTCTTCAATCAATTTTCATTTGAAAATTTCTTTATTGGCTAATCCCACAAAATGCGCTTTAAGCCTTCATTTTGCCACCACAGTTCTACAGCTGCAATCATCGACCATTCAACCTGCTCATGCCCCTGAAGTTTGATTACTTCTCTTGGTTGGTTCATCATGAACAACATTAGAACACGCGCAAGATCTAGATAAGCAGATGGTAAAAAGTGAAAAAGAATAGATTAAATAAATCAGTTTAAGCTTTTCAATACTACATTACTTTTCAAACATGATCAATAATCTCGTTCTACATTCCTGCACTTATCCGATTATCCAGAAATCTAGAACACAAACAAAACAGAACTGCAAGTTAATAAACAGAAAGTCCACTTTACTGGTTGTCGATTGTTCTCATTCTCCACTGCATTCAACATCCATCTTGCCTTCATGTAGGCCACCGAACCATGAAGAACGCTTTTAATCATTCAAACAAATATCCTGCGTTTGAAATGCTTTTCAATAAACCGCTCTGCATATGATGGGTATTTATTTCGGATATAACCTCGAAGACACATTAGATACGAGAAGTCAATCCATGAGCCATCAGTCCTTATAACAAAGAGGCAGGTTGAACACCGAAACTGGGGGTGCCGGTTGACCTTCAGCAGCAAAAAAAAAAAGCATAAATAATCTTAAAAAATAAAAACGATGGTTTCAAGCTGGGTAAACATCAAATAACTCTAATAGACAGTACATATGTAAGCTTTGATGATGTCAAAAATTCCCTTTCTTTTCACAGAAATATAACAAACAACTGATCTCCTAATGACTAGATTGAGAGGGTCATCAATCTCTCCCCATTCCTTTAAGTCCTTCCAAAAAAACGACATATAAACAGACCATCAAAAGGAACATAGCTGACTAAAGAAGTTATAACTCCCTAATCAAAATACTAAATAAAGAGACTAACACTGATATTTCTAAATGTTAGAAATAACATATTTCTGGCTTTTCCCTTCCCTGAATAAACCTTCTGAATTGGAGGTCTCACAGAGTGACGTGCAAAAAGAACAAGATGCTTTTGCTTGGCTAGACAATGAAAGTAAAATGTCATGGGTAAAAGAAAATTGTGTCTTGCAATTTTCAACGGTTAAGTTTGGAAATGGATTATATAACAAACCAGGGAGCCTGGCCAAGACATACAATTATCCAGAAACCAAAGCAAAAGAAGACAACCGATAGAAAGAGCCAAGCATGGCCATGCGCCACAGAGTTATTCTATCATACGCAAGGTGCTGCCCTCATGTAGCAACCTCCTATTTTAATGTTGGCTCATGATTATAGTTGAGCAATACAAAAAGATAGCCACAGAGTCTAATAACTTTATACTGTGTTATACCTCTTCTGTACAAAGTACAAACAGACACAGAGAGCATAATAGCCCCCACAGATTTTCAATGTACAAGGCTACAAGCAAGCACCACATGGCATATATCCAAAATATTAATCAGAGAAGCTTCAGTATTAGTATGGACTGAGACTCTGAGCTCCTTTTAATATGAAATTGCTTGCTGGCTTCAAGCACACTTCAATTGTATTATTGGCAAGAAGCTGGGTGACAATTGGAGGCCATTACTTGATCACACAGGCAGCAACTTGAGGAAGAGTTTTTTTTATAGGAAACAATGACTTTCATTGATCAATGAATATTACAATAAGAATCATCAATCAATACCTACAAATGATGATGCCATTGGGAAACTTGAGAAAGAGTGCAACAAGTGTAATTAGGGGTAAATTAGCTATTAGCTACAAAGTTTGTTAGATCGGTGGTTATTCAGGGAGGGGTGGGCAAATATTATGGTAACGATTGAGACGTGAAGCTAGAAGCTTCTGCCAATCCTTTCTTTGATGGAATGCTTGCAAGGCAGATTTAATGTTGTTAAGAAAAGAAGAATTTGTTGACTTTCACATCAGATTCAATGTAGCTTGCAGGGGAGGGATCTCAATTTTCTTCCCCGACTTTGTAATCCTTTCTTATCTCAAGGCTATATCAGCTTAAATCCTATCATCCCGTTCTTTTTTTCAGGGCTAGATTTATTTCATAAGGTTCATAGGGCTCACAAGCCTGGAGTCCATGTAACTGCAGCACGTTTAGACTTCTACTTTCTAAGGTCCTATCACACAAGGTCAGTGTGAATTTGTTAGAAATTAATTCTTGTACGACACAGGCCTTGCTCTAAGTGTAGGTAAGAGGTCACCAGTCATATTTTGAGCCTCTGAAAATTTTCATATACCAAATGTCATTTCTATATGACCTAACAAAAAGAGCAAGCAAACTGCATATTTGAAACATAGTAAGAACTCTAGACCATGTAGTCCAGACCAAAGCATACCATAATAGATTCAAGTCCACATCCGATTTTATCTTCAGCTTGTGGATGATGAACTAGAAGCCTGTCAGCAACAATTCTCTCGTCTTCCAATGTCAATCGCTCCCCATTCACGTACCTGGAATAAAAATGAGGTCCTTAAGAGAAGGGGCATAATATCCTAGGAGAAAAGTGTGATCATAAAACAAAAAATGTTGAGATGAATTTGAACTATGATACCCAACAACTACTTAGGCGGGGGTATCGTTTATATTTTCGTATTGGACTTTGTATGTTTTGGGTCATGTGGTGTAATAAAAATTAGACACTCTTAAAATCCTAACCCCACTTTAGTCAACATTTTGCATTCTGTATGTCCAAATTAATTAAATATTCTCTCATCAGCAGGAAGGAGTTAACACACTAATAGTAAAACATGTAAATCATCATGTTTCGTCCCACCTTCTTAACTGTTGTACTTTGATCGTCGATCCGATTTCAGAACAAAAAACAAGAGCAATATATCATAAAGCAGTTAAGGTACTCTGGATATTTCTTGGACAGAAATGTTTTGGTTTACATAAAAATGAAATTTCTCACTAAGTTCTAATTAAAAATATGTTCTATATGACTAAGTGTGCATTTCAATCGAACAAAAGGGTTTTCTCCAATCCACGCTTTGGATTTCCTTCCTTTTTTTCTTGCTAAGTTCCTCAGAAACAAACAAAACAATTCATAACTCCTAAAATTTAAATAAGAAACTCTGGGGGTTAACATTGCGATAACAGGACAAACCTTTCGGAACGAAGGATTTCTCTAGTGAGAGAGATGATAGGCTCGATGTCGCTGAGAATTTCCTTTTCCTGATCCTTCCACTTTCGATGATCAGCATCGTGCCGCGTTTGATACTTCGGTGGCTCACTGGCACTCAACGGCGAGGTAGTATTTTCAGCAGATGTTAAGTCGCCGTCCGGTGGAGTAGACGCCGCCGTCGCAGTACACAAAGACCGGCCAGCCACCTGCACGATTCCAGTACATAGCCCGCTTGGCCGGAACCCTAACCGGAGAAGAGAATGCCCCCTGCGTATGAAAGAAGCAGCCATGAGGATCAAATGTTCATGTGCCTTGTGCAGATCAGCTCATTAGGGATGATGATCAGTTATTGGGCGTTTTGGGCTGATTTTGTTGGGCCCATTGGGTCTATTGCAGCAATTCCTCGTGGTTTTGGAAGGGTCAACTTTGAAGGCCCATTTTAATTTTCCAAATGCACCCTTTTTTTTCTTTTTTCTCTTTTGATTCGATAATAAATTGAGGTGGAGAGATTCAAACTCATAATTTTCTTTTGCCAAATGCTTCTACAGTTTTACATTCCATAGTTCCATTTTTCAATCTCTCTTTCTTCAGTTTCACGATCGATATGTTGACAAATAACCCTCTCAAAAGTTATTTAGCATTCATGATTTTACTTTTACCACACAAATTAATTTTGATTGGCCTACTTCATCTCGAAGTAATGATTGTAAAATCATCGTTTTAAAACATCAAAATATCGTACTTATAAATGGAGTACAATCTTATCTACGTGTATGTAAATGAATTTGCATATATTTGAATAATCACGAGTGGATCTCTTAAGGAATTAGGGAGGGTCATGGCCGCCCAAAATTTTTAAATTTGTGCATTTTTTACATATGTAAAATAGACATTATGTAAAGTCATTATTATTGTGAACTCCAAGTCATATTTGGCCCCTCAATATTTACTGCCTAAATCTACCGGTGCATATACATTATAGACATAATAAATTAATACATGTACGTACAAAAACAAAAAGATTAATGAATACACGTACGTATGTATTAGTCACAATGCATTTAATTTGAATGTACTCTCCAATCGCGCCACCGAACTATTCAATTAATCTTTAATCCTTGATGTACATATACATACAATGATTTCGACTAGTTTATGTTTGAGCATATGCTTCTGTTTTTTAAACAACAAAATAAGAATTCTGGATTGAAATAGAAATCGTGAGGTTGGAAAGAGTAGGAAAGTCCTTATTAATCCTGACATTTTTTTATATTAAGCTTCCTTATTAATTAAGTATATACTTGAGATTTCAAAATAATAATAATAATAATAGTAAAGAAGTATATTCTTGTTTTCCTAGCAGAATACAGTTTGAGTGATATTATATATAACATAATAATTTTGAAGTTATATTGTTAATTCTTTTTTTTAATATTTTTTGAAACAAGGGTAATCATGCCGCTCTTAGGCCAGGCACCGAGAGTAATACACAGCTGAATCTCGAACCAGAGACCTTAAGAAAAACATACCATCCCTTGCGGACATCTTCTTTTTTAATATTGTTGAATAATAAAAACGTAAATCCTTATAATAAATTTAGATATCAAAATTTGAAGGGTACTAATGTAAACAATGAAAAAAATTTAGAATAGTTCTTATTTTTTAAAGCAAGAATTTAGAATATTTAAAGATAAATAAATGAGGGTGTGTTCCACGAAATCTCCTCTTTGTTTTTTTTATAGTAAATAACCACCATTATTCATTTTCCAACCCCTCTTCAATCTATTGATCAAATTTCATATTAAATTTGACTAAATTTATATCAAATTTATAATTTAACCACTATTAACCTCAATCTCTACCGAATGGGTTAGTGACGCAATAGTTTCATTGTTTTGTTGTAAACCAGTTCAACACCGGCTTCACAGGTTCGAACCCGAGAATCGGTACTTGTCCTCCTCCTTCCAATATGTATTAAAAAAAAACTTCAATCTCTAAACAAGTAGTTGATTACCCCATTATTATTAACCTCAATCTCCAAACGAGTCGTTAATCACTTCAAATTACTATTATCTTCTACTCCATTCTTTTCTATAAAAAACAAAAAGGTAATATGGTAAATATATTTATATCAATATATACTAATAAGAAAGACCAGTACTTATGATGAATGCGAAAATGACTAGGGAAGTTATTAATTTCAAACTCCTTTATCTTTTCAACGTAGACCTTTTCTTTTTAAAAAGTTGATTTGGTAGCTTAGTATAATTAATTTAGAAAAGAAAAGGAAATAATTTACAGTATGATTAATTGAAGAAATGGAAAAAAAAAGAAAGAAAAAGAAAAAGAAAAGGAATATTTCCTGTTAGGGATATCACGAATCTAAAGATTGTGAACTCAATTTATAATTTTTATCTATTTATTAAATAATTTATTATAAATTTAATTGATACCTTAATATTATATAATCAAATAATAATAAGAAAATAGTCGGAGTATATAAATTGACTTAAAAAGTATAAAAAAGGAAGAAAATATATTGAGTATATATTTCCGACTTCTGAGTTCAACTACACATTGGAAAAGAGAGCCAACCATAATAATATTTGATGTATTAGTAATGGTAAAATATGATGTTCTAATCTCATAACACTTTATTGAAAGAGTGGCTGAAAGAGTGGGTGGCCAAATGATTTTGTTGGTTAATAAAATTCAGTTCAATATCAATGACACTCGTTCAATCCTAAAAATTAATATTCCATCACTTATTTGAGAGTAGTTGTGCTCTCTATATAAAATGTTTGTGTTTTCCCTTCGAACTTGTACTTATATATATATATATATATATATATATATATATATATATATATATATATATATATATATATTTATCAAGAATGAGAAGATTTGAATTTTATGAACTTATTGAGTTAATATTTCTATTAGTCAAAAAATGATTAAAAAAAGAAATATATAAATTAAGAGTGTTCATCAATTGGCATGAGAGTGAAAATTGACACTAAAATAGACATATCAATTTGCTTAAAAAATGACAGCCAAACCAACCTATTGACTAAGTTAATCGGTTAACTCATTTATTTATTTTTTAATTAAAAACATATTTATCATATATTTCAAAGAAATTTTAAGAATTAATTTTTAAAAATTGGGCATACCTAATAATATTTGGAAACTCATTTAATTGAATAAAAAATCTAATTAATTATATAAAAAGATTTTTTTTTATTCTGACTAACCAAACGGAATTTTTAATTAAACATGTTCTCAATGGATACCAACCAAACACATACTTGAAATCTATTTTCCACCTTTTATTTGATTGATTAATTCATTTTTCAAAAATTGTATCTACAACCCTAATATAAATAAGAAAAATTACGAGATGAGTCAAATAAAAAAAATAATGGTAAATATAGTCATTAATATCGATAAAAATATTATATTAATAAATATTATTATACATAATACTTTATTAATGAATATTTATAATCTCATATTAAAATTTAGGGTTTTTTTTAAGAAATAAGCCAAATTAAAAAAAGATTTATAAGATATATATATAATCATCATAATCAAACATATGGTATAATTAATACTTATTATATGTATTATTAATATACAATATTATATTAATAACATATAACATTGTATTAATGATACATTAATATAAAATACTAGATTAATTCCCTACATTATACTGTATGATAAGTGTTAACCGTATCATATTTTTGACTATGAATGCAAAGATCTTCAATTCTGAAATTGGACTATCCACCATAATTTCGGTACTATTTATTGATAATTATACTACAAATAGATTAAAATTAGCCTATAATTATTTTGAGAAACCCATGGTCCAGTTTGTAATTGAAAATACATTCCCGTCCCATCCTATTTAGGTAGCGGTAAATATTTGGTCCATTACTTTATATTAAATAGCGAGTGGAGGGAAGAGAAAGGCATCTGAGTCCACGGAGACCACGTGAGGCTGCCCGCTCCTCATTTTCTCTTGTTACAAAAAAAGAAGAGTTGTAAGAGAAACAAAATAAATTAAACTTTTACAATTCCACAATTGGGAATTTATTTTCAGGTCCCTCATCTTCTTCAATCTCTCTGCCGAACAAAAATCAACCACCCTAGCTTCATCTCCGGCCAGCCTATGATCCTTAACAATCCAAGCCACCCAACAATCTCGCCCTGAATGGGCCAATCAGCTTCGTCGGCCGCCCTTCTTAGCCGCCGCGATACCAATCACAGCCGTAGATCTAAGAGCAGATCGACGGGTTTGATCTCCCCGGTGAACCTGGATGAAATCGATGACTTTCAGGCACTCCTCCATGGAGCCACCGACTTCATTTCTGATCTTCCGGATGAATGCTTGGCGTGTATTTTCCAATCCCTCAGCTCCGTCGACCGGAAGGCCTGCTCTCTCGTATCCCGCCGCTGGCTCAAAGTGGAGGGACAAAGCCGCCACCGCGTCTCCCTTAATGCCGATGCGGATCTTTCCTCCATGGTGCCTTCCCTCTTTACTCGGTTCGATGCCGTTACTAAACTTGCTTTGAAGTGTGACCGTAGATCTGCCAGCATCGGAGATGGCGATCTTATTCTCATCTCCCTTCGCTGCCGGAATTTGACCCGTCTCAAGCTTCGTGCGTGCCGTGAACTGACCGATGTTGGCATGGCTGCGTTTGCTAAGAATTGCAAGGGTTTGAAGAAACTCTCATGTGGATCCTGCACATTTGGAGCCAAAGGAATGAACGCTGTTCTTGATCATTGTTCTGCTCTTGAAGAACTGTCGGTGAAGAGACTTCGCGGTATCAATGATTCGATTACTGAACCCATTGGGCCTGGCGTGGCTGCTTCGTCTCTCAAAACTATTTGCCTTAAAGATCTTCACAATGCACAGTGTTTTGGACCGCTTCTAATCGGTGCCAAAAGTATGAGAACTTTGAAACTATTCCGATGCTCGGGAGATTGGGATGCATTGCTCAGATTTGTTGCCGACCGATTGACGGGTATTGTTGAAGTTCATCTCGAGAGGCTCCAGGTAAGTGATGTAGGCCTCTCGGCATTGTCGAATTGCTTGAATCTTGAAATTCTGCACCTTGTTAAGACCCTGGAGTGTACCAATTTGGGTATTGTAGCTATAGCAGAAGGATGTAAGCTCTTGAGAAAGCTGCACATTGACGGATGGAAGGCGAATAGGATTGGCGACGAGGGTTTAGTAGCGGTTGCTAAAAATTGCTCTAACCTTCAAGAATTGGTTCTCATTGGAGTGAATCCCACGAAGGTAAGCCTGGAAGTATTGGCCTCGAATTGCCGAAATTTAGAGCGGTTGGCATTGTGTGGAAGTGATACTGTTGGTGATAAAGAAATCTCGTGCATTGCTGCAAAATGCATAGCACTGAAAAAGCTCTGTATTAAGAGGTGTCCTGTTTCGGATCAAGGTATGGAAGCCCTAGCTGAAGGGTGTCCAAATTTAGTGAAAGTGAAGGTTAAGAAATGTCGAGGAGTAACGCCTGAGGGTGCGGATTCGTTGAGGTTGAGTAGGGGATCGCTTGCTGTGAATTTAGACATTGGTGAACCTGAACATCCAGATGCAAGTGCAAGTGATGGCGGGATACATGATAATGTTGTTGATTTTCATCCGATTCCAAGTCAAGTTGCACCTCCTACGATTGCATCCAGTAGTTCTCGGCGATTTTCGTCACTTAAGTCAAGGTTAGGCCTTTTGTTGGGGAGGGGTTTAGTTGCTTGTACACTGAGAAGATGGTCAGGTGGTAGTAAGAGTTCTCGAATTAATAATTAGATATCAGAAACGAATCAAGTTGCAAAAAGTAAATGCTTCTGGTCTTGTTCTTCTGCATTGTTTTGTGTTTGTATTGCCTTGATTCTATGTTAGTGTATTAAATTTCATGGTGTGTGCACCGGTCATTGCTCGGAATTCAATATTCATGCTCCCTACTTGTTTCTTATAATGTTGGAATCTTTGCAACTGATAGATGTTTAATGGACAGGACAGGGTCTGCTAATTTCACGTTCACTACTTAACAAGTGTAGGGTTAATCTCTTGTATTGAATACTTTCAAATATAATAATTTCCCTTCATTAGAGTTCTTGGACAGTTTCTCCTTTGGGCTACACCACGAAGGCTGGCAACATGTTGAGAATGGCCAGTATCATAATTGGTTATATATATGATCGAGGAACAAAAGAACATTGCATTTTTCCAAATGTTTGATTCATGTATTGTTCTCCATATGATTCCGATCATCATTGACCTTTTTGAAAATTACCACTGAAGTATTTGTTTGAGAAACTTGGTAAAAAGGAGACAAAACTAGCTTGCAACTTGCTTTGCTTTGCTGTATGTTCCATAGAGATTTGGTATCGTTTTTGTGGAAGTGTGTCTGGAGGCATCGTTTGTTCACTGGCATTACAAGGTTTCTCAATTCTGCTGGTGAAGGTATCGTTGACTTTAAGCATGTATTTACTTTTATCTGGATGCATATGAAGCTGTACCGAACACAAAGTTATCATCTGAGCTAAATGAATCTGGACCGAAATACTTGGTGGGAAGTTTACATATCATCCCTATTTTTTTTTGGTGCGGTTGCTCTTTTTGTTAATTTCATTGCTGATAGTGGTACACAATATCTGTTTGCTTTATCAACAACCGCATACATAATGCCTTTACTCCACATTTATGTGAGTATTTTAATGCTTTTGACAGGTACAGATTTGCTGTTATGCTGACCTACAAGTTCTTTCGCTGTGTCAAACATTGCAGCTCCGTTTGCTTGTTTATTTTTATTTTTTTATATGTTTGTGTCAGTTTACGCGTATTTTGACTATTATGGTAAGATATATTATCTAACCCTAGAATATTTGAATGTTAAAGAAACCCATAAAAAATTAATTTTTAAGTTGGTGATTATTATGGGTTGAATCCATCACCGAGTTCCTTAAGATCTTCATTGACCACTAAATCATCCATGATGATTCTAATTGCTTTTTTATCTGAACATTTTGATGCAAGTTGGTGGTTTAACATCCTAGAGTTGGAGTATGATATTTACTATCTTCTTGTAAATAAAGTTAAGGACGTGGCACAAAATCTTACAACATTTCCATCTTGAAAATATTTTCGTATGATGTATGTGTTGAAAAGGAAACATAATGAGAGACTGTGAAGGGCGTGAAGCCCATAAATATTTGCTTGAATTGAAACTGGTACTTGTCCCCCCACAAGGAGCAAGTTTATATGAGGTGGTTGGATTAGATCTCAAAGGTGCAGTATTTCTCGGGTAGATCTTAGTCTGATTATTGTATTGAAGTTTTCACAGTACAATGCTTGTAGTTTCAAGAAATAGATGGTATGTTTAGGATGGTTTAGTAGGATCATGATGGAGAAAGAGCATCTTAAAGTAAACTGTAAAATCCACTTGTCTTTGTATTAATCCTTTTTTTTTTTGGTACTGTGAAGCCTGTTTATCTGCCAGTTTACATTGTCTGTGTAACAATTAGCATTACAATGTCTATATAACAACTAACATTTGTGCCAGCTGCATAGAAATGTATCATGTGCAAGGGAGGAGAAGGTGTGGGCATGGCACGACAAGAAACAATTGAAGGCTGAAGACCACATACTAGACAAACCTTATCATCCCAGATTTGTGGTTCCTCCATAAATTAAATATTTGTAAGTGAAAATTGAGAAATGTTCATTATGTTGCTCCCTACAACTGGAAAATGCAATGACCTCAAAGTTGAAGGTTGCTTTGTTCTAGGATTGAAGGTCTGTTTTTAGAGTGCGAGATCATATTTAATCAGGTCTTTTTTTTTTTTTTTTTTAATAATATGTCTATGTTTGGATCAGCTTTGGCACACTTAAACTAATATTAGGAACATAGTCTTTGATCTTACGACCTTTGTACGTCAAGAAATCCATAAAAAGAAAAAATGATAAAATAATTCCTTGGTAAGTGGCCACAATTGTATTCATTAGCTCTTAATTTCTTAGTATCTCTTGATCATTAGACCACTCAATGATTAGGTTCTTATTCTAAAGGAGAATATTAAGTATGTTTATATATATATAAAGGTCCTCTTGTTCCAAATTGAGTTGTTTTTTTTTTGTTAAAATATCATTTTGGTCACTTAACTTTGGAGTTTGTTCCATTTTGATCCCTTGACTTTCAAATGTCTAATTTTGGTCACTCCCTTTTCAAAAGTTTAAATTTAATCCTTTATTTTATTTAGAAAAATTAATTCAACAACATTTATCCAAATTCATGACCTTGGGGTCACAAACACCATCTTCATGTCATGAGATAATCTCTTGGAGTGGTCTAAATTGTTTATGCTCCCCAGATTGAGCATCGTTTTAATTCTTCATTTCAAGCATTTATTTGGCTAGAAAGCGATATTGGTTGGAAGCTATATGTCATGAGATAATCTCTTGGATGTGCAAGTCCTTTCTAAATGTTTAACTTTTTGAGAGATCTAGTTTGTATTTACCAAATTATCTCATTATATAAAAAAAATCAGAATTTGACCTAAAGCCTATATAACATTTTTACCTTTTCCATGAAAAAGTTCTCGTTTTTGTTTTGCATCAAATTCATCCAAATTGCTACAAAATCAAAGTAAAAAAAATGAACGGACATGAAAATAAAGAAGTGAGGATGGAGAAGAGATCGGCACACTGATTAAAGTGGTTTAAGAGCTAATCCTTCATCCACTATCATAATTTTTGAGATTCAATTTCATTCAAAACTAATTCAATAAGAACTTCAGGAGGATTATCAATTTGATGACTGATTTCGCTTAAGTTTCAACCCACCCACAATAAGTTTTATATAGCTTTTACGTTTACTCAAATGGTAAGATACCTTAACCCTGAAACTAATCAAGGTAAGTAAAGAATTATCTATGATTAATTGATGTTGAGTAAAAAAATTAGAGTTCCCTATTAAAAAATGGACTTTCTGTAGAAAGTAGAGATAAATATATAATATTGAAATAAAAATATGATAACGTAGGAATGTTGAATGGAATGCCAACAAGTTAATCCATGATTTTGCAAATTGTGGAATGCTATTTTGTCTCTCTTTTTTTCCAATCAAAACTACTATAAGATGAAAAACAAATTTTATTTTAGTGGAAGTGGATGATTTTTAGAAAGTGGATTTTAATTTGAATATAATTCGCTTAAACTTTGTGTAAAAAGTGTGCTTCAAATTTCCTCCTGGCCTAGCTCAAAAGTTAATTAATACTAGTTTTATAAATATTCGTTGCTGAAATTATTTTGTTTTTATTAATACTAGTTTTATAAATATTCGTTGCTGAAATTAGATTTAATACTAGTTAATTAATACTAGTGTGAGTGGAAAAGTGAGAACGATCGAAGAATGTGACAAATATTGGATATAAGTTGTAAAATGAATAAAATGATAATTTGCGTTGTCGTGGAGAGGAAGATCAAAGACGATTTGACAATTCATTGCTGTGAAACCAAGGATATCCTTTGTTTAAATAAAAAAGATTTGACAAAGATATTAAATAAATTAAATAAAAAATTGAAACATATTAAAAACCAATATATGAGTTAGTTGTATGAGATATTCTCTCATAGATTTGACGGTGTCAGTGTTGATAAAAAGAAGGTTTAATTAAGTTTTGTAATTAATAAATATGTTTAAAAAGAAAATAAAATCAAGGACATTATGAAGATATTTTAATTATCTATCCTCACTGATTTCTAATTTAGATACTCATTTAAAATCTTAAACAGTTTAGATATTTTTTTAATTATTTTTTAAAAAGTAGTAATTTACTACTATTTCCCTATTAATTAGACTCAACCAAAATGGAATCGAGGCTCACCCACACCCATCCCATTTTCTAACTCCAGCCCACCTCATATTATCCATTTCATTGGTTCATCCAGCCCATTATTTAGCAATCTTATCTCTATTCTTCAGCCCATAGCTAACAACCCAATATTAAATTCTGATCACAAATTACACTGGATAATTGTATTGGACGATCAGCTTATTAAAAATTAGCAAGAATATAGTCAACTAATTAGACTTAATGTAACTTCTTGGAGGAGTGCGGTAAGTTAAGTTTACCAAAATACCTTAATTATGCAATTGAATATTCAATCAATTCTTGATTTAAGGGTTTATCTCTATCTCATTTACCAATTTAATTTTCCAAAGATCGGATTCCACGACCTCATTAAATTTCGGTGTCAAGCAGTTTGATGTTTAGCTGCGACACTTGGCGTCGATTTTGATAATAAACATGGTACTGTGCTATTTTTGTGAAAATTATGTTTTATTTCAATTTTTTCCAACATATTTACTACATTCCTATAACATGATTGTTAGATTACTTTTACAACATAATTCACAGGCCACTTGTTGAGATGCCTGTGAATTATGTTGTCGTACAATTACTTACTTGAAGCCTTGTTACCCAATCATATGTAGTTGAGTTTATATTCTTGTATTGGTTTTTATGTATGATCATACGTATATTTGAATTTCACGAGAGTATATTATATAAGTTCTCTTAAAATCCAAGCTCCATTTGACCAAACATTTATATTCTTATCTTTTAATTGAACATTTCTCTCCTGGTACCGTCAATGTAGCTAACATTCCGTTAGTGAGCTATGTATCGCTGCGTTATTTGTCTCGTGCTTTTTTTAAATTTCTTAATTGGTGTTTTCGTTTTTCATAACCCCACGGGTCTAGATTAGTAGGATTGGAAAGAATAGACTGGTTTCTTTGGCCAAACTACTGTAGCTATCGACATACATTTACCTGCTTCAGTAATGGGGGGCATCTTCCCAACATTGTGCTTCTTTAGCAAGAGCCAGTTGCCCCATCTAATGCCCCAATTATGGGCTCTTTGAAAGTGATAATAAAGGTGCAATAAGACATTATCCTTTATGATATAGGGTACTGTTAGCTTGGCATTTATGTGGATGCTTTGAGGTTCAACCATTGCAAGTGTGATAAGACTTTAAGGATGACAATTTATTGCAGCTCTCTATATTGGGTGGGAGCGATTGTCTTTTGTATTACTGTAGTGAAATGGACAAAAGATTTTTTTTTTTTTTTTTCCCTTTTCCCATTAGGCTGGACCATGTTCTTTACACTGTTGCAGCATCTTTGAAGCCCATTAGATGTGTCAACTCTTAGCATGCTTAATTGGCTGTCTGATAATAAGCCATCACAAACTGTTAAAGTTTGAATAAGACAAGTATCAATTTGATTTTGAACAACACTTAATTGGGCATTTGATTACTTGCTGCCAAATATTTGGGATGGATGAAGTGGAAATTTGATTACTTACTGCCAGATGACTGAGATGGATGAAGTATATAATTATTGGTTATAAACTATAGTTAAGTCCTTTTGAGCCTAATTAGCCTTATATTGTGACAGGTTGACAAATCTGCTCGAAAAGTTGTCATCTTCCCATTCATCTATTTCTATTACTTGGAGAGAATGGTACTTGACCAGACACTTGTAGCGTTAGTAGACGCAGCCAAATTAGAAAACTTAAGAACAATAATTGTTGCAGGGCTAAGGTTGCCGATGGATATGTCTTATGCCAGCTAAACGATGTTGACAGGAGAAGAAGATTTACCTCTCAAAAAAGATCCTTCCACAATTATTTTTTTGGTAGAATCATTGCTTTCTTCCATAATAATTTTCTTTTCTTTTGATACTAGTAAACGATTGGATTAGTGTATGCGTACTTTAACTATTCTTATGACACAATTACTCGACCTACCTATATTTGGTTACCATGGAAATTAGTAAGAAATTAATTTTTGGGTAGGTGATCACTTTACCATTAATTGAACGTACAATACAACCTCTAGATTCCTAACGTCCGTATTCAGCTACTAGATCAATCCATGATGATTCTTCCACGATAATTTTCTAATCCTAATATTTTAGGAAATTTTTTCTCCAGCCTTATGTTATTCCTATACGTCTCCTTCAAGATCTACCGAGTGTTTAAGAAAAATTATGAAATGTTTAAGAACTCATCCGTTCTTGCAGAAAATTTAGCAGGCGGATTTTGAGCAAAGCAATTGATACCATGGATTGCTTCAGTCAAAGTAACTGTAGCATGAAACTTGAGAGAAAGAGAAGGCCCGAGCTGTCTCGTGTCTTGTATGGTGGGCCGACATAAGGACGAAGTTTGGTGCAATTTGAATCAATGGAGCATTCAAACTTTTTGCGGACCACTATCACCTACATTAGACAAATTGTTATGCAGACATTTACCGGTAATCAGTGTTAAATGATGTATTTTGGGAAACAGAATCTAGGATTATATATATATATATTCCTTCCTTAACACTTTCATATTTGGTTTTCCTGCACCTTAAATTATATCAGTAGGTTGCATTGGAAAGATCGTTTAAAAGAGGGTGTTTGGGGAAGGGGAATAAGGATGATTATACGAAGAATGAGAATTAGGAAGAGAATAAGAAGGAGAATGATCGTAGGGAGAATAATTATTTGTGTTTGAGATGAAGTGAATGATTATGGAGAGAATAATTATTTGCGTTTGGGATGAAGAGAATGATTATGAGGAAAATAAAATATCGTATATGATGGGAGTGAAAAATAATTATGAGGAGAATAAAAAGTTGTGATGGAAAGAATAAAAATTAGTTAGAAGGAGAATAAAAAAGTGATTTTGAGGAAATATGATTATGGAGAGAATGATCAATAGCTCGAACAACAAGACAAGAATCACGTTTCTTTCTCATTCTCCCCATTTCATCCATTTGCCACAAACTGTGCAAAGTCTGTACTGCAGATAAATTAAAGTCATGAGTTGATAATGAACTCTTCTACAGTTACACAATATTGATGAGATTTAAGTAGAGATCACAGTTGTTAGTCGCAAATGAATAGTTGGAAAAGGATCACTAGATTTTTTACAATTTTTTATTTTTATTTTTCTTTTGTGTCAAAATCACTACCATGGCATAAATAATATGTATAGCCAGGACTAGTAGGAGGTTGAAGCGTGTTTCCCACACAAAATGCCAGCGAGTAGGAGTAGGAGGAAGTACCACAATTGCTCTTTCCCATTTAATTGTAAAGAGAGAGACAGAGTACAGAACCAGTTGGTTTTCTTTCAGTAAAATGGAAAATTCCCTTCCCATGCTTAACTCTCTGTTGCAACACACTTTAAGGAGTCTTTGTTTGTCTTCAGATTCATGTAGCTCTACTTCTTCCAAATGGGTTTACGCCATTTTCTGGAGGATCATCCCTAGAAACTTTCCTCCTCCAAAGTAAGAAAACTGAGAATTCAAGTGCAGTTGGAAGTGATGACTGATGGATGAGTAGTATATTCTGATTCATGACATATTTTTCTTTGTTGCAGGTGGGAGTTTGGTGGAAGTGCTCTTGATCGTTCTAAAGGAAACAAAAGGAACTGGTATGTATCAACAAATATGATTACTTGTTAGGATTCTTGACTGCTTATTGAGTTTCTGAGTTGGATTTACATCAGGATTCTTGTTTGGGAAGATGGTTTTTGTGATTTCCATGAATGTGAAAGAGCAGCACGTGGATGCATTGCAGAGAGCTTTGGAGTTGATTTCTTCTTCAAAATGTCTCATGAGGTTTACAGCTATGGAGAAGGGTGAGAAAAATTCAAACCTTGATTTAAATTATTTGCACGGTTCTAAAGTATTGTTAGGATCCTCTTTGATTACATTACAGATTAGTAGGAAAAGTTGGAGCAGATAACAGTCATAAATGGGTTTTCAGAGATAACACAACTGAAACTGATCCGAACCTTACCTCCTCGTGGAACTCATCCATTGAGCCTGTAAGATAACCTTTTTTCTTTTAGAGGGAAATTAATGCCAGTTCAATTCTATGCATACCATTCTTGACTTTTCTACCTTATTCATGTGCAGCAACCTCGAGCATGGGATTCTCATTTTAAATCAGGCATTCAGGTTACTATTTTATAAACTTAGCTTGGAAGGTGTAGATGATCATTTCCAGCTTATCAGATACTTCTTTTTGTAGACAATTGCAGTCATTGCTGTACGAGAAGGCGTAGTTCAACTGGGCTCTTTTGATAAGGTTTTGCTTTACTTTTCCTTCTCTTAGGTAGTTTAGGCCAAGCTACACAGATTGATGGCTTCTTTTGCAGGTCCCTGAAGATCTCAATTTAGTCATTAATGTACAGAGGAAATTCAGCTACTTGCATAGCATGCCAGGTATCTTTGCTGTTCAGAGGCCCTACCTTCCTAGCCAACATCCATATGTTTTAATGCCAGATGTTCAGCTGATTGAAAACCAATCAACTGGGTTAAAGAGATTGTTCAGCTCCATGCTTGATGATTCTCCTATCAAATCTATGAACTTAGGCTGGAACACCCCACAACAACAACATCTCTTCACTTCTGGATCGCCAGTGTGGTCAATCCCTCCTCTTCTTGCTTCCACGTCATGCAGTCTTGGAACTTTTAAATCAAATTTGCCTTCTAAAAACACCCCATCTCGTGAATCCGACGATCGGCCCGATTCAGTTCAACTCATGTCCATGTACCACCCAAACCAAAATACAATGAAGGCTACAAACTCAGAAGTAAAGGTAGAAACCTCCAGCCGGTTAGATGCAGGTCAAGAAACAGAAGAGAAAGCAAGTGGCATAAACCATATTCGTCTGGGGTTCGAAGATGGGGTGATGACAAAATTGGGATTCAGACTTGGAAACACAAGTCAAAATGGTTTAAATCTGAATTAATTAGGAAAAGTACCCTTTCAACACATTGATAATTGACATAAAAAGGATGACTTTGGTAGTTGCAGGGCTTTAGATGGTTGGTTAGGATGCACCCATATTGTATAATCACTTTTATGAGTCTCTGTTAATAAAATATCAAGCTATACTAAAGTAGCTTAATTATGAAAGAAAATGGCTTTCATGTTTGATCTCTGTCTGTCAAGTTATTTTTTATTTTATTTTTTTGCAACAAGTCTGTCTGTCAAGTTATTAGCATGGTCATTGGTGGGAAATGTCTCTCAGCCGTAGTACTTGAAATTGAAAGCAAAATGAATTGGATTGTGGCATTGGTTGAGGATCAAGGGTGAATATATGTAATATGCCAACAAGATCAAAAGCTCAATAGCACAATTGTGTGTCAATAACCAAGAGGTCATGGATTCGAATACCTGAGTTGGTTTTCTTTTTGATATCCATGAGTGTCCAGATCAGATTATGAGCACCTTGACTATTCTCCTAAGACATACCGCCTAACCTTGGAAATTATTTCTTAGGTAGGCGGTTACAATGAACCGACCACCCCTTAGTTACTTATGACACTCCAAAAAATGGATGAGTGTATGTGATAGTGATGAGAAAGGGATCCATCCACTCATTGAGGGCAGAGTGGGGGTTCCATTCCAGTGGTCTATCCCAATCCATTCCTGCAGGTAGTAGTAGTGCACCGCAGGCGATGGTCCCCGGAAACAAATTGGAAGAGAGAAACATGACAATAGAGTGTTAGAATTTGGATAAAGCTGTCTTTCACAGATGAGTACCATCACCCGACACAATGGATGGTCCCAGCCTTTTTTCTTTTCATCTTTTAGGGGCTATGATATGAATGAGAGTTGCTTGTGGGGCTGCTTCCTATTTAATTAAAAGTTGATGATAAGTCTCATTGTCTGTGTTAAGATCTTTGGAAAATGATTTTCTTTCTCTTAATTCTTGTGGGAATTGTTTAGTTGCTACTTTTGTTGCCTAGATATTTCAATGTTGGAATTATTGTATGATGTGAGTAGAGAGTTATGGAACACTATCTTCTCTTCTCTTTTTAATTTTTTTTTCAATGCCTTTGATTTGAGTTTTTCTAAAGCAAGACTCTATGATTGAAGTGTTGCAGCAGTGACATGGGTAAGATTTTGTTGGTGGATATAATTAAAATTATCTCAATCCATTAGCTTAGGATTTTGAATTGACTGGTAGTTTAACATAATTCAACATGGTATAAAAGCAGGAGGTCATGAGTTTGAATCTTTGCCAAGTCGTTTTCTGAGGAGTGTTGGTTGATATAATTAAAATTACTTCAATTCATTAGTTTAAGTTTTTGGATTGATCGATGGTTTAACATAATTCAAATCCTTTCATCACCTATTTTTATGATGTGCATTCATATCTTCACGTTTTCTTTCTTTTATGGAAACTCTTTTATGGTCTTTGTTATTGCTTGGGGTAAAATATACTTTTGGTTTTTACTTGGTCTATATGTTTTCACTCTAACATTTTTAGTTATTGAGTTTGAATTTAGTCGCCATTTAGTATCTTAAGATTTTGAAAGTGACATGATTGATTCTCAAGATTTGAAATTGATTTCTAATGGGTCATTTTTAAAATTGGTATCATTAAAGTATAGCCAGCATATATTGCCTATCACATCAATATTCAATTAAGTCAATTAACGTCAACTTTACGAATGGTTATTTAGAATTCAATTTCAGTTTGGAATATTTTGATTGTAAATAAAAAGGGATAGATGAGAGTTAAATGTGCAATTATTATTGGTTTGTTTAGGATTTGAGAGGGTTCTCAAGAAAAAAGAATCCAAATAATTAATGGAAACTTTTTTTTTGAGTATATATCGAGGAAGGGAGAACAGATACCGATTATCGGAATCGAACTTGTGACGCTGGTGTTGAACAAATGAAGAAACTCTGATTTCTTGCTTTATTCTATAATCACGTACGTTTAAATACACACCAAAAGGAAATCAAAACAAAAATAACAACTTTCCTATAGACCCTCACTTACCTAACAAACATAACAACTCTCCTATAGACTCTCACTTACCTAACAAACATAACAACTCTCCTATAGACTCTCACTTACCTAACAACCCACAAACCAGAATTAGATAAATATAATTTACAAGATTACAAATCTAACCCTAACTTTCAACACTCCCCCTCAAGCTGGATTGTATATATTATACAAACCTAGCTTGCTATTCAAGTCTTCGAAGTTGGGTCTTGGTAATGGTTTAGTGAGGATGTCTGACACTTGTTGCTTGGTAGGAACGTAGGTAAGTTGCACCACTTGGCTGTTAACTTTCTCCGAAATGAACTGTCGGTCAATCTCAACGTGCTTCGTCCTGTCATGATGAACATGATTTTTTGCAATACTTATGGCGGCCCGATTATCACACATCATTTGAATTGATGATGAGTACTCTTGACCTAACTCACTCCGAACCCTTCTTATCCAGATGCCTTCATAGATTCCTTGAGACATGGCTCGATATTCTGCTTCTGCACTACTTCTAGCAACCACACATTGCTTCTTACTTCTCCAGGTAACAAGATTGCCCCAAACAAACGAACAGTATCCGGAGGTCGATCTTCGATCGGTAGTATCCCCTGCCCAATCTGCATTTGAGTATACCTCAATATTCTTCTTATCAGTCCTTTTGAATAACAACCCCTTTCCAGGAGTCATCTTCAGGTATCTGAGAATTCGGTATACAGCTTCCATATGTTGGTCATTGGGACTATGCATAAACTGACTGACAACACTAATCGCAAATCCAATATCTGGTCGAGTATGAGAGAGATATATAAGACGTCCCACCAGCCTCTGGTATCTCCCCCTGTCTATGGGACTACTTTCATGACTGTGTTCGAACTTTCCCTGAGGATCCATGGGAGATGCTGCCGGTTTACATCCCAGCATGCCAGTCTCTGTAAGAAGATCTAACACGTACTTTCTCTAGGACATAACTATGCATGCCTTGGACCGTGCAACCTCCATACCTAGGAAATACTTGAGGTTCCCGAGATCTTTGACTTCAAATTCTTGAGCCAGAGCTTCCTTCAATTCCTGTAGTTCTAGCTCATCATTTCTGGACAAAATAATATCATCCACATACACTATCAATAGTGCCAAAGACGTTTCAGACCTCCTCTTAACAAAGCGGTGTGTGATCCGCCGCGACATTTGTGAATATCCAAGCCTTAGAATGAAGCTAGAAAACCTCCCAAACCACACACGGGGTGATTGTTTCAGTCCATACAGAGATTTTTTGAGTCGACATACCTTTGTTAGACTAAGATCATATTCATACCCAGGAGGGACTTCCATATAAACTTCTTCTTCTAGATCCCCATTCAAAAAAGCATTCTTTATATCCAGTTGTTGAAGTCCCCATCCGAGATTAGCGGCAAGAGACAAGATAATTCTTATTGTGTTGAGTTTAGCAACTGGTGCAAAAGTTTCCTGGTAATAAATTCCATATGACTGGGTAAATCCTCTGGCAACTAGCCTAGCTTTCAACCTCTCAATACTTCCATCAGCATTATGCTTAATTGTGAATATCCATTTGCAGCCCACATTTCGTTTCCTACTGGGCAATTCTGTCATTATCCACGTACCATTTTTCTCAAGCGCCTCAATTTCATCTTGTACCGCTTTCTTCCAGCCAGGATGCTTTAATGCTTCCACAATATTGGTTGGCACTTGTGTGGCGTCGAGACTAGACACAAATGCACGATAAGAATCACTCAAGTTATCATATGATACATGATTCCCAATAGGATGCATGATACAACTCCTAACCCCTTTCCGTATTGCAATTGGTAGATCAAGATCATCAACCTCATCGTTTACCGCATTTCTAGGCTTAGTGATGGCTTGTTCAAAATTTGGAACCGGTTCGGGATCATGCAAAGCTTGATCTGTTTGGGCATCTGCCTGCTCAACTCGTTGTTTGCTTCTCCTTGCATAGAGACGGAGTTGGTTATTGACAATTGGAGACATTAAATGTGAGGCCGGAGAAGACTTAGGTTCAAGAATGAGGGGACTAGGTACGGTATCATCTGGAATAGTTTCAAGAACAGATGACCATGAGGACCATAATCGTCATCACTCACCATCTCCCCCTGACAGGCAGGCTTGGAGTAGTATGGCAGGTGTTCACAGAAGGTAACATCCATGGTGACATAGACTCTTTTTGTTTCAGGGGAGTAACACTTGTACCCCCTTTTGAGTAGGCGAGTACCCCAAGAATATGCATTTATGAGCCCGAGGATCAAGATTGCCACGATTATGGGAATGTATATGGATGAAGGCACTACATCCAAATACTTTCGGAGCCAGGTCAAGAGACGGAGGACGAAGGTGAGGAAAAGACTTGAGAAATACTTGACGAGGACTGGAAAACTGAAGAACGCGGGAAGACATACGATTGATAAGAGACATAGCCATGAGAAGTGCGTCGCCCCAATAGAATTTGGGAACATGGGCAGAGAACATGAGACAACGAGTGATGTCAAGAAGGTGGCGATTTTTCCGCTCAGCAACCTCATTTTGTTCGGGAGTGTCCACACAAGAGCTGATATGGAGGATGCCTTCAGTGGACAAGTAGTCTCCCAGACTAGAACTAAAGAACTCCTTTGCGTTATCCGTTTTTAAGACACGAATGCAAGTTTGGTATTGCGTTTTAATCATGGTATGGAACTGCTTGAAGAGGGAACAAACTTCAAAATTTTCTCGCATAAGAAAGATCCACGTAGTACGTGTGTGATCATCAATGAAGGACACGAACCATCGTGCTCCAGAGATATTTTTTGTTTTAGAGGGGCCTCAAACATCACTGTGGATTAACGAAAATGGGCTGAAAGATTTATACCCTATACTTGGATAGGAGGTATGAGTATGTTTCGCAATTTGACAAATTTCACATGAAAAAGAATGAGGATTTTTATTATAGAAAAGATTTGGGAACAATTTAGACAGATACGCAAAGTTGGGATGACCTAGACGATAATGTAACAATAGAATCTCATTATCGTTATTGAAGCTACTAGACATTTTATTGCTGGAATGGAAAGATAGAAATGATGACTTGTCTCCATTTGTCAATAGACCGTGATCATAGTTGAGGTGGTAGAGACCCGAACAGACTTCAACACTGCCAATCATCCGCCCCGATTCCAAATCCTGAAAAACGCATGAATTGGAATAGAATTTAGCCACACAGTTTAAATCGCGAGTCAATTTGCTTATTGAAAGAAGATTACAATCCAAATCGGGCACATGAAGAACAGATGTAAGAGATAAGTTGGGATAGATATGGATAAAACCTGTTCCTAATATTTTCGAGTGTGACCCATATGCAATCTTGATGGATGCATTGGATGTATCAGCCTGATATTGTTGAAACAATGACTTATCTCTTGTCATATGATCGGAGGCTCCAGTATCTATGACCTAGGGCTGAGTTCCTCCCTTATTCGCAGTTAGGGCGGTTGGTGCAACTTTCTGAGCAACTAGACCACTTCCCTGGATTGTGAGTTTTTGGATTGCATCCATCTATTCCCTGCTAAAAGGAGAAGATTATGTACTGGCATTCTTATCAGGTACGACATTGGCCACATATGCCTTACTGTCACGATCATTCCGGTTTCGAGGTTTCCAATCAGCTGGTTTCCCATGGATTTTCCAACAGGTCTCCTTCACATGGCCTGGTTTTTTGCAATGGTCACACCAAGGCCTCCCTTGCGGGACCCTCTTGTCTCCGTGGTTTCTTGTTAAACTGAAATTTCTAGACACGAGTGCAGAAGAATCAGAGATTGGAACTGATTCTGATTTGCCCATCATAATACTTTTCCTGCTTTCCTCTCTTCGGATTTCTGAGAAAACTTCACGAAGAGACACCAAGGGCTTGACTCCCAAGATTCGTCCCCGAACTTTATCCAGACATCTTATTCAAAGCCAAAGAGAAACTTAAATGTTCTCTTCGCTACGTGATCTTGTTATATTGTGCCTTATCATCGAGGACACTTCAGGTATGTAGTTCAAATAGATCTAATTGTTGCCAATGACGTGAGAGGTTGTTAAAATACTCGGTGACCGATTGGTCTCCTTGACGGAGATCATGGAGAATAGACTCGATTCGAAACAACTCAGAGGTGTTCTCCTTACTAGAGTAGGTTTCTTTGGCTGCTTCCCAAATACGATAGGTTGTGTCGTAGAGGAGGAAATTTTCCCCAATTTCAATAGTCATGGAATTAATTAACCACGACATTACCAGGTTATTGTCTATTTTCCACTGTTTGTATTCCGGATCACCTTCTTTTGGTTGCTCATTTTCCTTGGATAGATAATCATCCTTACCCTTACCGCAAACGAACATGTGTACCACTTGTGACCATTGAACATAATTATGACCATTCAACTTATGACCAGTAATACACATTGGTGACAAATCAAAACTTCCTAGTGTATAATCCTTAGATGAAGCCATAATAGAAAACTATTTGAAATACGGCACAACACAGCGAACGGAGCTAACCAGCACATCGAACAAAGCTAACCGTTAGAACAGATATGGGAAAAGGATTACCTCGCTGGAGCGAACGAAGAGGAAGCGTGATGGATCTGATTTTGACGAGATTCGCAACGGCGGTGATTCAATTTACAGTGGCGACGAGGCAGCAGTGAAGAGTCGGAGGTGGAGAGGCAGCGGAAATGATCTGAATTGCAGCGGCAATGATCTGACTGGGCCTTTGACCGAAGCAGAGGAGAACTCGATAGCGAACTAACGAGGATTCACGGAACTGATTCGCAGCGGCGAAGAAGCTTCGCGGGATTGACGCGTACCAACGATGCTCGGAGTTGACGATTCAGGTTTGAAGATCTTGAGTGTAACGGCCCAGGTTTTCATCCCGGTCTTCTAGGTATGCCCTAGGGGTATTTTGGTAATTTGGTCGAGCCGTCAAGGCCGTTTAGGTCTTTTGCAGTTGTTAAAAATTATTGGATGGTCTTATGTAGGTTTTTGAGGCTTTGTGGATGTGTTTGGGCATGGAAAGATGCAAAAGTAAAATAGAGAATTAATTATGTAGCGACTGGGATTCGAGCCCGGGTCTCCAGGAAGCCTATTGGGATGCATGCCAGTTGAGCTATTGGGAGCTCTTGTTACTTTTTCCGCGGCATATCTAGGTTAGCCTTGGATCTTTGGAGTTTTGGTGCTTTTGATTAAAAGAAAAGAAAATAGGGTTTTTGGTGTTTCTTCTCCCAAATCACCATTGCCGCCCAAGCCTTTCTCTCCCAAGCCCCAAGCCATTTTTCATCTCCTTAGCAGCTCCGTGGTTCGATCTTCATTTCGGGTAAGTTTCATCGTCTCTTCTTCTTCTCCGGTTTGGGTTCTTGCTGGCCGAGTGAAAAAGAGGTTGTGTGTGTGTGTCTTTTGTTGCAGCCATCCGAGAGAAGCCCAGCAGACGAGCCAGAACACCTAGCCCGTCGCCCCTGTCGCTCGCACCACTAGTAGGCCGTCGCCCTGTCGCACGCCCAGATCGCTCAACAGGCCGTCGCAGCTGTCGCGCGCACCAGATCGCCGCCGCATCGCGTCGCTCACCCTCGCGCGCCCTGTCCGCTTTGCGTCACTCGCCCTCGCGCGCCCAGTCCACTCCTCGCCAAGACGCCCGATCGATAGCCCAGCGTCATTGCGTCGTTGCCGGTAGCGCCCGGCCCTTCTGCCAGACCAAAGACGTTGCAGGCCGCGCCGCCAAAGCCCACGCCACGCACTGACGCCTCGTCGTCGCGTCGCATACCTGCGCGTGAGTTGCTCCCGAGCAGAGCCCTGTTTATTTTATTATATTTAGGCCTATGGATTGTGATTATTGTTGTGTTTGTTAGGTTCTCGTTAGCTAGCTCAGGATCGATCGCAGCTTAGGATTCTTGTGTGTAGTTGCCTCCCGACCAAGGTAAGGATTTCTTACCGGAGTTGTGTGGGTCCTGCGATATATTATGTGATTACTGTTTGTATGCTTGTTTGTGTTTATCAACATGTTTAGTGATAGGCGCTCTGTTCTGAATTCCCGACTGGCATGATTTCTTATGTTGTTTCTCATGTTAGTCCGCTAGGTTGTTCCATTCTGGCATGCTCGTTTTCTGTTCTTGCTTCGTAGTATCATGCAAGGTTCGTTGTATCTGTTGAGCACGTATTGGATTGTTTGCTGTATCTGTTTATAGGTTTGAGATATGGTAGGTAGCATCATCCGGGCCAGGATGCATAACGTAACTTGCATCCACGGCAAGGACGTACGAGGCGGTACTCCGTCCCTGATCCCCCATTAGAGTTTAGCTAACCCTAACGGCAGGCCCTGCAATCTAGGGTAAGGGTGGCAGACTGTTAAATGCCCCAACGGTCGAGATGTTGACATGGCATTGCCTTGTCCCTGGCAGTCGGTATGTCCTCAGCGTGTTCGGTCGTAGCCCTTGATTGCCACCTGTTAGGGCAAGGACGGCTTCCTGGTGTAAGCCTACCACGACCGGTTCCTGAGCCTCAGGTGCGGTGGTTCAGGCTGACATAGTTCACGTGTTCAGGTCTCACACCCCTATGTCAGTGACACCGATCCAGAGATTTAGTTAGGCATGGTGACTGGACTTGGGCAGCTTGCCACTAGACCCGGCACCCCCCATGGTTTCCAGTAGCATGCGGTGCGCGCACACGCTCATTACAACGCCGACCGGAGAGCTCCTCAGGATCTTGAGTTCAGTGCACCTTTCGTATCGATAGTAGACAGGCTGAGGTCGAGACTTGTTTCTCGTATAATATCGTATCATGAGGTGGATTATTTCGGAGTAAGACCCTGAGCTGGCATCCGAAGTTTATGTGTGGATTTAAGCTATGTGCTCTCTTCTGTGTTTATATTCATAGCTTGCATACCTTTCTGCTAGATGACCATGTATATCGTATTGTACCCCGGTTGGGGATTCTTACTGAGTAATTCGTTACTCACCTTTATTTTGTGGTTTTCCACAGGTAACCAAGGTGCGAGACATGATGGCTGAAGGGGGAGCTGTGATCATGGAAACCTGATGTCGAACTCTGAATTTTATCTATGATTCTTTATGTCTTATTTTTCCTCTGAATGCATGTAGTAGGGCACGGAGCCCTAGGTTGTTTTCTGAATGCTTTTTCGGATTCTAGCACAATTGTAACTGTTGGATGTTTGAAATGTTTTAAATAAATCTCTGATCAGAGTAAGTTTTGGAAATGTATTTGTCTTGGAACAAGTGCTTGGAAACAGGGACAGGTTTCAGGAATTTATGTTGACTTTTAAATGGATGTTATATGTTTTTAGTTTTTACTTAGAATCCGAAACACCATTCTTGCATACCGACTTTAGTTTTGAATGCATGCATTGAGGTGAAGACCTATTTTAGGACCCCATTCGGGACGGGTCTTTACATTGAGGCTCGTTGAGTCGGTGTGTTCGGCGAGGAAATTTTGAAGGACGTCGGAGGCTCGCTGATTCAATGTGCTTGGCGAGGAGATTACAACGAATAGGAGAGAGAATTTAATCAGAGGAGAGAGTGAATCTTCTGCTCTGATACCATGAAGAAACTCTGATTTCTTGCTTTATTCTATAATCACGTACGTATAAATACACACCAAAAGGAAATCAAAACAAAAATAACAACTTTCCTATAGACCCTCACTTACCTAACAAGCATAACAACTCTCTTATAGACTCTCACTTACCTAACAAACATAACAACTCTCCTATAGACTCTCACTTACCTAACAACCCACAAACCAGAATTAGATAAATATAATTTACAAGATTACAAATCTAACCTAACTTTCAACAACAAACAATGAAACCACTGTGACACTGATCCATTTGATATAATTAATGGAAACTTGATTATCTTGTATTTATGTTATTTTATTATCGCAATAAAGTTCGGGTTCTAATACATTATTGAGACTTGCATGATTTTCTCGGGCACAAATGGATCTAACATGAAATTGAAGAAGAGATGGATACACCAAAATAGTCAAAGTGGTCAGAATTCTACAACATCGTTTAAAATGGTCAAAGTTTCCACAAATCAACCACCCAACACTGTTTTTGTTCCTACTCCTTATAGCTATTACAACTCAAGACAGAGATTAAAGCTAGAAAAAGTTCAAAGAGAAATACTTCCCTCTTTGTGTAAGGAGGACTCCCTCCTTAAGGATATATGTGACACTATTTGGTGCTACAAAATTTTCTTTTTATCAATTTTAAAGAGAAGTAAAAAACAAAAAGTATAAATTTTGCAACACCAAATAGTGTCCCATATAACCTTAAAGAGGGAGTTCTCCTTTTGAATAAGGAGGGAAGTATTTCTCAAGTTTAAAATACATCGAAATGACATACCAGATCATAATTAGATTACTGTACAACCACAATGGGCTTGAATTCATAATTTTACAGAGACAAAGGGCTAATAATATAACTTGACAACGATTAGCCTCTGTTCCAAATGTTAAATATTCAAATACAGTGGTATATACAATTATCGTATGATACAGTTCTTGTAGAGTACCGATTCAATAGTTACAAGCCTGTCTCTTTCATCCTGAACCTCCTCAAAGCTTCAACCTTTTTAAGCACTACTCTTTCCGATAGTCGTATCTCCAAATGCCCACGATGGTTTAGCTGCAGCTACACTGCGCCTCATCGCCTTCACTCCAAAACCATCGTTCTTTCCCTGCACAACAAAATATAATAGAGTCGTAACGTTACGATTTAGAAAGAATAGAATGATTCGGCCTCTTGAATCGTACTATTCAAGTGATTCACGATTCAAACTTACAATTTGAATTGTTAGCACTCCATTTCGAGTTGAATCGAACAGTTCAGATCCTAAAACGTATGCATTTTCTAGGATGAAATAACATTTTGTTCACTCAACTTTGACTTTTATTCTATTTTGGTCCTTCAACTTCGAAAAAATCCAATGTTAGGGTATATTTGTTTTTTGGACATGAAAAGTGGTTAATAACCACTTTGTTTTTTTATAGTAAATAACCACTCTTAACAACTTTTAACCACTCTCCAACCCTACTATCAAATCTCACATGAAATTTTATTAAACTTCATATCAAATTTATCACTCAACCACTATTAACCCTAATCCCCCCAAACAAGTAGTTAATTACTCCACTACTATTAACTTCAATCTCCAAACGAGTAGTTGACCACTCCAAACTACTATTAACCACTTCATTCCCTTTCTCTCCACTCTTTTCTACCAAAAACAAATACACCCTTAATCCTTGAATTTTGAGGTTTGTTCAATTTAAGTCCTTGAACTATCAAAAGTACAATTTTAATCCTCTTACTCTAAAAAAAACTTAAAAGTTTAGGAACAAACACTGAACAAAAGTTTAGGAACTTAAATTAAACTTTTGAATGTATATGAACTAAAATGAAACAAATTTTAAAATACAAGAATTAAAATTGATTAACAAATGTCGAAGTTAAGTCAAAATTTTATTTTACCCTTTTCTTTTTGTTTACGATACTGGTTCAAACAATTAGATGCATGTAAAAATGTGAATTGAAGGCAGGTACCTTCAAGCAAGTTCCAGCACAGACGTTACAGATAGGGTACTCATGGGGGCAGCAGCTCTCATGATCATCACAACATGTGGCGCTTTCAAGAGGGCAGCATCCCCATTGAAAGCACAACTTTGAGAACTCAAAAATGCAGCAGCAAGTTTTAGATGCAGGACAGGTATAATATTCATCGCATACCGAAGGCGGCTTCACCGGACTCGGAGGAGTTGGGCCGGGATTTGGAGGGTTTGGTCCGTTTTTAATGGGGTAGGAAGGCTGCATTGCAATCCCACATAGACCTTTTGATGAACCCACGTTGCGTTGCATCCTGATGTAGCCATGTTTGCCCCAACTTGCTCCCCATGAGTTTCTTACAATCCAGTAATCAATGCCCCCTTCTGACCCGTAGCCAACCACGTTAACACCATGGTCTAATTCTGTTCCACATATTCTTGTGAATATACCCTAAACACATGCACATACAACAAACGTGATTGTCTTTTCATTATCAATTGATTTTGAGATAAATCCTCATATTGTCTAATATGATACCAGAGTTCACAAGTTTAAATGGGTAATCGGTGAAAAAAACAAATAAATAAGACTCTGTTTGATAACCATTTGATTTTTTGTTATTATTTTTAAAATTTAAACCTAAAACTACTATTCTAACATATGATTTTTCTTACTTTAATATCTATATTTTATCAATGTTTTTTAAAACCAAACCAAAATTTAAAAACTAAAAAAAAAGTTCTCAAATACTATTTTGGTTTTTGGAATTTGATTAGAATTCACCTACTTTCTTAAGAAAATATGAAGCAATTTATAGAGAATTTAAATAAAATCAAACTTAAATTTTAGAAACAAAAAAGGAAAAATCAAATGGTTATCCAACATGACCTAAATAAATTGGGATTCAATCTAAGATTGATAAACCAAACATGCACTATCAACTATTATAAGTTGATCTAGTGATTAAAAAGAATTTTGGAAATTTAAAAGGTTAGGAGTTCAATCCTTTGTAACCATTTATCTAAAAATTAATTTCTTATATGAATTTGTTTGACAATCGAATGTTGTAGGATCAGACAGTTTATCACGTGAGAATAATCGTAATGTGCATAAGCTGCCTTGAACAGACATGTTAACAATTCCACATTAAAAAGGAAGTAGCCTAACTATAGATTTTGGGATGAAATAACACATTCTAAATAAATTAAAATCAAAAACAAAATTTCATAAAAAATGGCGGTTATACTATACCGAATGATATAGCTGGAAACTTCTACCACCTCCTTGAATGGCAACAGCCACAACCTGTTTAGCTGGTTGCTTTTTGAAGTGCTTTCTCATTGTTAACAGGGAGGTCTTCATAATCATCAATTGAGACGACCCTAGCATTTTTCTGAAACAAAACAGAACAAAAACACAATTAGATATCAAAATTATATGCTTCTGATATCCAAAAGGAAAAGTGACAATAAAGAGACCTTATATTGGATGCAGGTGCTATCAAAACCTTTGTAAGGATAATCATCTTCAGTGTCAATGCCGCCATTGTTGATGATGAATTCAAAAGCATAGTCCATTAACCCTCCATTGCAACCTTCGTTATAAGTAGTGTCACAATCCACCAGCTCCTGTTCTGATAAGGCTATGAAGTCGCCTGTAACAATCTGGTTTATGCCTTCCACAGCTGCTATAGTTGAGAACGCCCAGCAACTCCCTTCATATCAATTTCAACAATTAGCATACTTCAACTGACCAATGACTAGCTTACGTACGCACTTCGAATCCGACAATATTTAGATGTCAAAAAAATCAGTTAATTTTAAAGTAGATGGCCTGAATTAAACTCATAACTTTATAGGTTCTTCACTACACAAGATGGTTTAGTGATTTCAAAATTTAGGCTCTATAGTTATAAATATTTTAGTTTACTCTTTTCAAATATACCTTTTACATGGGTGAGTGTCGAAATTGATTTATGATACTAAAAAAAATTAAAGCACTTAATATTTTCTCAGCTTACTTATAATAAAGTTCTATATAAGAGGATCTGAAACCATCCCCTTAATATGATGGTTTTAATTGAATAAAAATAAGTATGATGATGAGTTTAATCAACACCAGAAAAGATGAAAAAAGATGCTGATATTGAAATGATTCAATATGTGACTTCATGATTTAGATCAAGTATTACGTAATTATGGTAAGTAAAGAAACTACCAAGTTTTAAGTTCTTTTTTGTCAAAATCCTTTAAAAACTGGCTGGTTTATTTTGCCAATCATAATTTAATGCAACTTTTACTCCATCAATTTCTTGAAAGATGGTCACACCTTTACATTAGAGTCTTTTTTTTTTTTTGTGCATGCATCTGATAGAAATTTATAAATAGAAACAAAATAGTAATTTCTATAAACACAAGAGCCAAAAGATATATTTTAGATATCACATTTATTAATGCTAAAAAAAAAATAACTAAAACAGATAAAGCCTGAAACTACATGATCAACATAAATTTTTACCTAATAAAAAATACATAAATAGGAGCAGAACTCAACATAACGTAGGACTCGACTAGTAAATCATTTTTTAAAAAAAACAAATATGAGATATAATTATTTTTTTAAAATATAGATGCAATTTTGATTACTATTGTTAACAATAACACCGTTCCCAACATGAAATGGGGACCACTAAGATGAGACAACCTCATACCAAATAAATAATCCCCAATTCTCCAAATTTATTATATAATTATTATCTTATACGATAAATTCGATTTTCACAAAAGTTGGATGATATTTCATGAAATTACTTTACCCATATTTTCTTTTTTAAGAGAAACCCTATTAGATTCTATTATTGTTCTATTTGGAGAGTTTAGATGGATGCTCATGCTATCTAACAAATAGCAATGGGAGAAAAAGGAGGCAGATTTAATCACCGATTCACCTTTGAACATTTTAAGAACCATAATAGCAATGGATTAGTATCTTAAAAAAAAAAAAAACAATGAATTAGTGACAATAGTATCACTAATAACAATTATAATCCATTGCAAATATATAATAATCTATTAGAAAATTGGAGGTTCCACTTCAAAACCAACTCATATCTCTTTTAAAATCTTGTAGGAGGATTCTTCCATTTTTAAATATGAGATTCTAACATACCCTGCTCCGGTGTCTTTTTTTGCCTCAACAATCTTGAATCGAATCTCAATTTTTTCTTTATTGGATTAAAAAGTAAAAGAAAAATAGTGAAAATAGAATAAAGAAAAAAAACAAAATAGAAAATAAATGAGTGGAAGCCGAGAGAAGAGGAAGTTACCACAACTCTGCTGGTTTTTAACGGGAGCGACGGCGCCTTTCTCCCGCCAATCGACCGAGCCGGGCAGCTCATCCCCAAGCCGAGGCAGATACCGGCTGCTGGTCTTGTTCCGCCTCGAACCGGCCGCGAACTTGGTTCCCAAATTCCTGGACCGGTACTCCTCGTTCGTCAGATCTGCGAAAACATTCAACCCCAACCGGTAGGGCAAATCTAGGGCGTTGATTTCGTCGATGTATTTGAGATTGTCTTTAAATATCTGGAATCGATCATCCAAGCCGTTTTGCAACTTGCCGTGCTTGGCGCGCCAGTCGTCGTACAGCGCCGTCACTTCATCGTCCGTCCTCGCCGGGATGATCGGAGATTCCAACGCCGATGATGTAGTAGTTATTGTGAGGAAGAGGAGGAAGGCAATAATCGGCGAGGATTTGTATTTGTAGGTTTCCATTTCTGTTTGAAGAAAGTGGAAATAGGGGTCACTTTAAATACTCAAATTAGTGTTCATTGGCGACTTATTACATAAATAGGTGATTAAATAGAAAAATGGGCGAATAGGACCAAAACAATTGGCTGCCTTGCCACGTAAGCTGGTGTCCGGGTCAACCCGTTACTCATACTTGTACCGGCCCGTTTGTGTAGATATTTAAACATGATGCAATTCAAGTCCTCAGTTTTAGTAGCTCTATAATATCAGAGTACAGTGGATGATAAAAAAGTTACAAGTTTGAATTCTTCACATGCTGGTGGAGTAATTTGGAGATTACTTTTGTAACCATTTATAAATTTAATATATTTTATTTTATATTATATGGTTAAGATTAGATGGGATAATATTATATAAGAAGTTTGATGAAATGTTGGATGAGGAGTTGATGAGAGCTTATGGTGTACTAAAAACAAATAAAGAGTTGGCAAATCTCAAATTCATCATCTTCCTCTCCTAAACTCCAAAATCCAACTAGGTGCTAAAGTAAAAAATGGATTTTATGACCGAGAATTTACCTCTCTAATCACATTTTACTTCTTGTATTATATTTGTAGCATAATTTTTAAAATAATTCATCTATAGCACATTAATTTTTATCGCTCAACTAGTGATAAAATTCAATTTTGATTTCTATCACCGATAGAAACTCAAGCAGTGATAGAATGAATCTATCATTGATTGAATTCTATTGCTAATAGAACTCAATGAATGATAGTACTCGATTTGAATTTTCTACTATAAATGAATTAATTTTGATTATGTACCATAAATAAAAATATTTTGCCTTTTTTTTGTTATACACCCAAAATTTTACCCTCTCTATAAATTTACTATTGCGAGTGATGTCTATATTGATAAAGATACAACTTTATATGTAACTCTATATTTGCATTATATTGTTTATGAAATAATTTTCATGAATTTGTTTTTTTTAGTTCATTCTAAAAGCATGATGTTAATAGTGGAGATATATTTGTCATCATATATATATATATATATATATATATATATATATATATATATATATTATCGAACTGATTGTGTGACACTTTTTTTAAAAACAAAATCATAACCATAGGGAAACTAAGAAATAGAACACCGTCCCCTTATCTTAACATATACACGATTTTTAATCTACAAACTAAAATGTTTTTACAAATATTTATGATTAAAAAAAATAGTTGAAAAACAATAATAAAAAAAAAAAGAACACTGATTTTATGTTTTGGTTGATTCAACCAAGAACATACTATCACACAGGTTCAATTATTAGGACTGGCAAACAATCTATGCGCTTCTTTAGCCAAAAGAAGAAGAAAAAAAACAAAGGTGTCATGATTATAAATATAAAATTATGAGCAAGAATCTTATTATTATTATTTTTTTAAGAAAACACTGTTAGATAGATTATTATGGCCACAACTAGGATTGTTCATGACTTCCCTAATAAAAACGATCTTAAAGATAGTTTACGGTACCTCAGGGTAGAGAGCAAAATTTCAATTTCTCCAAGTTTTTTTATAAAAGAAAATGGTCTCAAAGATAGAGAAACATGAGATGTGGTAGATCGGCAAACAAAGAAGGCTTAGCTTAATTCTTTTCAGGCAAGGAGTATTGAATTTTTGTTTTCATAGCGATGATGTATGCATTAATGGTAATCCTTATGGCACTTTTACCCTTGAAAGAGTGCTAAGATAGAGGGATCTCTTTTCCCCTTATTTGTTTATCATCGGTGGGGTAGGTCTTTGGAGATTTTTAAGCATAGAAGAATCTAGTATCCCCTCTAAAAGTTTTTGAATTAATAATCATTGTCCTTGGATATCTCATTTATTATTATTTTTTTGCTAATGATAGTTTTTTAGTTTTCAGGGCGGATGTGGATCAATGTTATAAATGAAAGATCTTTTAAATTGTTATAAGAAAGCTTTGGGCAAACTATTAATTATGTTGTTTAGTGGGAATACAAGTTACAAAAAGCAGGAGAGATTGAGTGGTATTCTGAGGGTGAGAGTTAATGAGAATTTAGGACTCAAAACAATAAAAACAAGAGGGCCTTGTTTTAGTCAAATGGAGGTTAGAAAAGTGTTATCTAGAGGTGGAAAAGAAGAGTTGATTAAGGCGATTGGGCAGGCATTCCCATCTATACTATGAGTTGTTTTAATCTATCTAAGTCATTCTATGAGAATCTTGAAAGGTTTTAACTAGGCTCTTCTTACAAAGCACAGTTGGCTAATTTTTAGGAATCCTGATGGTCTATTAAGCAGGGTCCTTAAAGGAAAGTATTTTATCAATGGTGAATTCCTTAACACCCCCATTAGTAATAATCCGTCTTTGGCATGAAGGAGTATTGTCTAGGGAAGAGATCTCTTTAATAAGGGTTATCGTTGGAAAGTAGGGAGTGGGAGGCGGATTACTATAGGAAGTGACCCATAAAGAAGGGAATCCTTATGCTTATGATGTTAAAAATGATTGGGTGAATGGAGTTGTGTCTGAGCTGATAAATGATAACACTTGTTGGAATACTGAGTTAATCAAGAATGTTTTTTGCAATGTTGATGTCGATGTGATCATTAACACCCCATTGAACTTGGCAGGTGAACCTGATGAGATTATTTGGTATCACAATTCGAAAAGAGTGTTCTTAATTAAAAGTGCTTATCACCTTGCTGTTAATTTGGCTAATGGTCTTGTTGCCTCCCCGTTGGATTTGAATCCTGGCACCTCGGTTTGGAACAGCTTTTGGAAAATAATTATTTATCCTAAGATAAGATTGATGTCTTGTCTATTTTGTCTAATGTGATTCCTTCTAGATGCAACTTTTACCATAGAGGGATCGATTAATGTGAACTGCCTTTTATTTGGGAAGAGTAAGGAAACCAATATGCATATTCTTAAAGATTGTAAAGTTTCTATTATGGTTTGGAATTATATTTTTCCTTGATTTTCTTACTTTGGTTATTTTTCACGAAGGTGGACAAAATAATTGATTTTTTAGAGTGTCTCACTATTAAAATTGCTAAGGATGATATATATAAAGCCGTTATTATAATTTGGTGTTTATGGAATTTTAGAAATATGGGCATCAATGAAAAATCTTCATTGGAATACCATAATCTTTGTTGAATGATTGATAGAGCAATTAACTTGCGTTCTCTTATGATTGTAGGTGGTTCAAAGAATATTCCTTGAGTAGGCATATTGTGATCGAGAGATGGGTGGCGTCTCCCCAAGGTTGCTGAAGGCTAAATACCGATGCCTCTTTCTCTCCGTCGTATAGTGCAAGTGGCATTGGTTGGACTGTTCGAGATTGGAAAGGGCATCCAAAGCTTGCTGGTTGACGAGCAGAGCTGAAAAATTTATCAGTGAAGTTTTTGGGAGGGTTAGTTGTGAGGGAAGGGCTCAGACACATTAGAGAGGTGATGATCCCGTGGCTTCTCCCGATTCTTGTGGAGTTTGATGCAAAAAAGGTTATTAATTCTATCTCAACTGGCTCTCCAAATTTGACTGAATTCAACAACATCATTGTTGATATTAATGGATTGATCTCGTCTTTAGGAATTGTGAAGATTTCTTATTGTTACCGGTCTTGTAATAGGGTGGCCGATATTTTAGCCAAACAAAAAATGCCTATTTTTTCTTATCGGAATGCCTATCCATCCTTTATGGATGGAGATATTGTTTTTTGGAGGGAGAATTTCCCCTACTGTTGGCTCCATGGTGGAGGAGGATTGTTTGAACTACTTCGGTTAATTAATGATACTCTCGACAAAAAAGTGAATTTTTTCAATAAAAAAAATTAAGAAAAAAAGATAGCTTTTTAGGCATTGTTTGGTTTGCGGGTTCGAATCCAAATTCTCCGAAATTCAATACCGTAATCAAATTCTCTGGAATCTTGATTTTGATGTTTGGTTTGTTGTTTTGATACTCCAAAATATAAAAAAAAATGTTGTTTGATTTGTTTAAAAGATTAGGTTTCCAAACCAATGGATTCCAAACTCTTAGAATCAAATTTCACACTTTTTACATTTATCAAACAACGATTTCTAAACCCCCCGAATTGCAAATCCAAACCCGTGGATTCCAAACAACAAACAAAACAAGTCCCAGGGGTGTTTGTTATGAGATTTTCAATGCGAGTTATTATAAATGAACTAATACAATTAATTTTCAAAAAATTCTATCCAAACGTGATATTTTAATAACTAAAATAATTAGTTATTTTTAACCACTTAAAATAATAACTCATTTTAATTCAATCAAATTAATTCATCACTTTTAAACCACCCAACACACAATTATTCTTCCAAAATTTCTACAAAAACGAATTTTCTATACAATTCCTCCACCAAAATCTTCAACGAGCAAGTATTTGTAACTTCCCCACAAAAAACTCCATCCAAATAAATCATTGTACAAATTTCAATTTTAATCACTCATACAAAACTTCTTCCCATCAACCGGTCATTTTTCTGATTTCTTTGAACGGTGTCGTTCTCCCGAAAAAGACTTTTTGGTTCTCGTATAAAGTGGGCCCGGAAAAGCAGAAACCAATCCAAAAGGGAAAAATTTGAAAAATAATTATTTGAAAAAAGAAGGGAATCCAAGGTGAATTGTTGGTGGGCAGTTCCGGTATCCGGTAAAAAAGATGGAAAGAGTCTGAGACCCACTAACCCCAGCATTAAAAGCTGTTGAAAGTCAACTCTTCCCCACTCTCTCCAACTAATATCTTCTTCCCATTTTACCCACTCCTCAATCTAACGGCTATTCTCAACCTCCACTTTCCAAAACCAACAATGATAAAGGTTAGGTTTAGTTAAAATTTTTTAGATGAATTAAGATTAGGATTTTGTAGTTTTGTGGATGAGTGGGCCGAATAGTGTTTCCTTCAATTTAACTCAACATAAATTAAGAAAAATATAACATTATTTATTTTTAAAAATACCATAAAAAGTATTTTTTAGGTCTCATATTATAATAATACTATTTTCTTTAAAATAATTCGTTTATTAATTTTCTCGATTGAGAATTAATCCAAAAAAAATTATTTACTAAGATCCTTTGATAACAATTTTTTTTTTCAACTTTTCTTAAGAAAATATATTAATGTTAATTAATTTTTTAAACAACTTTCAAATAATATAAGAGTCAGTGTACAGTTTAAATGGATTAATTCAAAACAAAATAACAAACTACATCACTTACTCCCGATTTTAATTTTTATAAATATAAATAAGATATAAATATTTAAATAAAAAAATACATGATAATATATAGTTATTAGATGCTTAAATTTCAAAAATAAACAATTAAAAACAAAATAATTGTTGAATGAGAACTAGAGATGTCCGTTTTCCCCACAGGGACCTGCCTCTAATGGGGCGAGGAATCCCCGGTTAGGCGGGGAACGGGGAAAAAATTCCCTGGGGCCGGGGATGGGGAATGTATTCCCCGTCCCCGATTCCTCGATCCCCGCCCAGATTACCTTTTTTTTTATTATATTTTTTCTATACTTTACCTCTTTTATTTCAAATAAAATTATATTTTTTGATGAAATTATCTTTGAATATAAGAATTTTTCTTTAATAATTAACATTATAGTTGAAATTTATAAATATTTTCTAAGAAAATCTAATTATTTAAAAGTATTGTCTAAAAAAATATATAAAAAATGTAAAAAATTTTTTTACAAAAATTCCCGCGGAGACTCGATCCCCACCGGTGCCCAGCTGGAGAATTCCCACCCCGATCCTCGAAAAAAAAATCTAAATTTTTTTCAGAGACGGAGACGGGGAAGCCATTCCCCGGCCCCGCCCCGTGGACATCTCTAAGGAGAACTAAACTAATTTATTTCGGATAATGTCACCCTTTATTTATTATTTCTCATCTATTTACTTCCCACTAATTCAAAACCGGTTCATCCGGTAAATGGCCCTTTCCTAGACAAAAGGGTCAAAATGCTGACAACTCTCTCTCTCTACGTGGAACTTTCTGATTGGTTTCTGCCTTTGACTACAGAAAGGACCAGAATCGACCACTCAGTTTTGACTCCAATCCTTTCCTTTCCCTTCTTCTTTTCCCCCATTTTACTTTCTTTCTCAAACAACAATATGGCTCTTGAGCTCATCATGGGGTTTGGTGCTTCCAATTTCAGTCCCAACATGAACCAGACCGCCGCTGTTTCCGCCGTTCAAGAAGCCACCACCGCCGGGATTCAAAGCGTCGAGAATTTCCTCAAATTAATGTCTCAATCCCCCAATGGATCCCAAGCCGTAGCCGATTCCGTGGTCACCAAATTCAAAAAGGTCATTTCTTTACTCGACCGCACCCGAACCGGCCACGCCCGGTTCAGAAGAGCTCCGGCCCTACCCAACCCCTCTCCAATTTCACCCCCAAAGATTGAATTAAACAAACAAGAACCGGTCTCTGCTTTCAAGGTTTACTGTCCCAAGCCTTCCTCTGTTCTTCGTCTGCCTCAAAAAAATGGATCCGTAAATACAAATTCGTATTTTTCGTCGCTAACCGGCGACACCGACAGTGGGTTTCAGTTCGCCGGAAAACCCCCAATTTCTTCGTCGTCGTTAAAGAGAAAGTGCAGTTCCGTCGATGATTCCGCCGCGAAGTGCGGCTCTTCCGCCGGCCGGTGTCACTGTTCCAAGAAAAGGTTGGTTTTTGGTACGGATTATGAAACCCCCATGAATTTTTATGAATTGGGTTTGATTTGTGTTGTTGAAGTTTGAATCTTTGTTTGGTTTAGCAGGAAAAACAGGGCGAAGAGAGTTGTAAGAGTTGCCGCCGTTAGTTCGAAACTCGCCGATATTCCGCCGGACGATTACTCGTGGAGAAAGTACGGCCAGAAACCGATTAAAGGCTCTCCTCATCCAAGGTGTGTGATTTTTACTTGAGATTCATAGTTTTGACGTGTAACTCGTTCATTGAACTCGGTCATTTAGTTGAGCGGAGTAGAACAACTCGTTGACTTGTATAGTCCGTTCATTTCCAAGTATAACAATAACAATTAATAGGGTTGATCTTTAAAAAAAAACCATTAATAAGGTATTATAAGTTTGTGGATATGAATTTTCTATACATTTTACCCTATAATTTTTAAAATTATAATTTAATTTTTATGTTTTGCTTAATTAATTCAATAAATTCCAAATAATAATTGTAGTTCTTAACCATCAAGGAACCTAATATATATATATATATATTTTGCAAACTAAATATGCATATATTTTTTTAGGGTAAAATTTAATTTTGTTGATCAATCCCAACTAATTATTTAGGTATATATTTTTTAAATCAGTTATTTAGGTATATATAATTTGTTAAATCATAAAAATTAGATTATAATTTTTATAATTTTAATTATTGATTATTTGATATTTTGTTTTCAGATTTTGCAATTTGATTTTTGTTTTTACTTTTTTCAATTTAAATTTGTTGCAATCAAATTCTCTAGGCATAACTTTATCTAAAATTTTTACCAAATTCTAATAATTAAAACAAGTTAAAATAAAATTTAAATAAAAAAAATTCAAATCTTGATTTTATTTTTAAAATCATAAGTAAAATCTAGTAACAAAATCATAAATTTGAGTGTTTGTTCAATAGTTAATTAAAAAAATAAATTCAAATAGGGCTAAATTTTTTTTTTTTTTTTTTTTAGAGTTGAGGCTATATTTTAATTTTCTCTCCAAATAGGGGATCATATATAGTTTACACCAAATAATAGATGGGAGAAAAAAAGTTTATAAGGTTATTTTGGTAAATGAACAGGGGATATTACAAGTGTAGCAGTTTGAGAGGCTGTCCAGCACGGAAACACGTAGAACGTGCCTTAGACGATTCAACAATGCTGATTGTAACTTACGAAAACGACCACAACCACGCCATCTCCACCGAAACATCTGCACCGCTTGTTCTCGAATCATCATAATAGAGTCAACTCATCCAACGGCCGAAATCTCCATCAAATATTTATACAACTTCGAAAACTATAGGTCAAAATCATTGGGGCCCATAGTCAACGCTGCAGCTTTGAGCACCGTCACATATAAGGTTCTAAATTAGGATGACCCTTTTATATTCTTAAAGGATGGGATTTGGTGGCCTTTGTTTTTTTTATAAATTATCTTTCTTATGCTCTCCAATGTTAATATTCCTTCATGGTTTTTGTTATTGTTTCTTTTTTTCATATATAATTTAATCTTTATGTTATATTGGATTATATGGTGGGTTTAATTTTATGTGTATAAAACAACAAAACACCCATCTTTATTCCATTTCCGCCCAATTTTTATTCTTGTAAGTTTTTAGTTTCTTATTTTAAAAAATTAGCATATGTTTAGATCGGTTGGGTTTTTGGATTTTTGCATCAATGCTTTGTCGTTTGCCGAGAAGGACTGATGGGTCAGATCAGATCTAAATACAGAAACCTTGAATTCTGTGGTCGCCTTGCAACTGCCGACGTGTAATTGAGTTATTTCACTTCTTGGAATTCCTAGTTCTCTCCTTCCATTCCTACTTTATTTTGTGATGCTTAAATATTGAGACAACTCAATCGAATGAATTTTAAGTTTTTTTAACTCAACTCAAACTGATATATGTTTTTTTTTAGATTATTCAAACTGATAATTTTGAATTTCAACTTATTATTTTTTTATATTTATGAATATTTGGGTCAATTTACGTGCATTTCAATTAAGCTCGGAGAAAAATAATTGTTATAACCTTCGTATGTTATTATTATTGTTAAAAGTAAAAACTTTATGACCATTAGACTATCCATGGTAATTGAGGTACTCATATTGATACTTATGATTCATTGTAATTTCAATGTATATACATGTTGAACTTTTTAAAATATCTATATTGTATGATGTTTTCAAACCATTGGTACATAAAAAATAAACTAAAATAATATAGTATGCTCAACCGACTAAAACATATATTATTGATTGAAAAACTAGATGTCTTGTCATCCTTACACGTTTTCAATGAAAATTGAAAACTATGTTTATTGATAGTTGAACAAAATTGACCACAAAAGAATATAAAAACACAATGCAAAACATCAAATATGAAAAATGATGAAGAAAAGTAGAGGAGAATTTGAAGAAACCAATTTAAAATGGCTTAAAAATTAGGCCTACATACACATGTTCATTTTTTTCTCGACTTGCCTCGAATGGTGTGGTGAATTCTCATTTAGATGAAAATGGGGTGTGAACTAAGAAAACATCCGTGTGAGCTATAAACAAGACAGAGAAGGGAGGATGAATTCGCCATCTCCAATTCTCCCATTCCTGCTTCCTTTATATTTTATTTATTTATTTTATTTTAAAAATTAGATTTTCCCTCTTTTTATCCATTTAATCTTTAGAAACATTTTCTTTTCTAAAAATATTTATTTAAATAAATAAATTTTCTTTAATAGTTAACTATCTAAATGAAAATCAATACATATTTTTTTTATTAAAAATCATCTACTTGAAAAATATTATTGAAAAAATTCTTATAAAATTAAGATTATAAAAATTGAAAAAAAATGGAGAAAAATTCCCCGCATGGAACCCGTTCTCCGCCCATTCAGCACGATGAATCCCGTCCTGATCCTCACAAAAACAAAAGGTAAATTTCGCGGGACAAAAATTAATTTTGTTGGTGGAGACAAAGACGAGGAACCTATTCCTAGTCCGGCCCCATGACATCTCTACCTACATTTATTATCAAAATTTTATACATATACCTCATTTACAATACCACAATAAAAAATTTCAAAGGATAGGCACAAATGAAAAAAGATGGCGTTCGTTCTCTAAACTCTCACCAAAATTCTACAGAAAATAAAACAACCATTCATAATATTAGGTTAAGGATAACCTAAATCTCAATTCTACCAAAGTTAAAATTTTTAATCTAAAGTAAACAAATAATATGTGATTCAAATTAATACTGATAATAGACAATCCATAATTTAAATTAATTATAGTTGATAGTTGTAAGAACTTATAGGCAATTTAATAAATTTAAAAAATAAAGTAAAAGTTAAAAAATTTTCACAAAGTAATGGTAGAAATTGTTATTTTTAACAAAAATAAACTTTAGGTTAAATTGAAAGTTTAATTATAAAATTTTATTTTTTATGTGTATTTAGTTAATAAAATTTAAAATCATTTATTTATTTTTAACTTTCAATTTTTGTATTTATTTGGTGTTTGAATTTTTAAATATATTTAAAAGTTTCAAACTTTCAATTTTACTCTAATATGAACATTACTCCTTCGATGTCTCTAGATACCTAGCCTACGTACATGCATGGTTATCCTTGTTTAAAAAAAAAAAAACTCTAATAAGTCATATTTTTAATTGTCTAGTAAATTTTTAACTATAAACTCACTACACGATTTCAAAAAAAAAAAAAAAAACTCACTACACACGCAAAAAAGAAAATTTAACGTATTATTTGAGATATAATATACAACAGATTAAATTATTTTTTAAAATTTCAAACATGTCTTTTATCTTTTAGTTGAGTTTAACGACATTTTTTTGAAGTTGTTAAAATGAATCTGGCCAACGGTTATCTTGTGGTTAGAGGTATGGCTACTCTCCCTATAGTAAGAAAAAAACTATTTTCTAAAATTAATTTAATACAAATTATAATATTCTCGAAATACTTTTACTTTTCAATAAACGAATAACACACTCGTCGAAAGCTTTAAAGTATATTCTTCTTAAAATAACATGCTGATTCGCTTGTAGAAAATTTATAATTTTATTTTTGATTCAATGTCACAATGTAAAAATGGGTTAAATGATCTAAAAAGTAATATTCATTTACTTGCCCTAATATAGATCACATTCTAAACCCAAAATGGTAAAAAAATAAAATAAAAAAACAGAATGTTGTTTATATTGAAACACATTGGTGGACATCTTTTTTAGATCTTGAACATGATCTAAATATTCTTAAAAAAAGAAAAAGAAATATATGATTTAAACAAAATTCCAATTACTACTTCTTATTTGTGAAGGTCGTTTTACGAGAAGTTTTTCACTTTGTTAGAATACTCATTTTTTATGGTTTCTCTTTCTTTTATCGACTACGGCTTAGGTTGTGGGTCGAGTCTAATTTAATTTTCCTTTTGTCTTGTTTCAATTTTTAACGATGGTTTGTTTGATGTTAAAAAAAAAAAAAAAATAATAATAATAATAATTCCAATTGGGATACGTCTACTTTACGCGACTGGCGACATATCGACCGAGAGAGACAATCCAGCGGGACTTACAAGTACCGATAATAAGAAAGAAAATTAAAGGGTAAAAGAAAATCTGCCCTGGATTCAATTTCTCATGTATAAATCAACACCTAAACCTAAATTTCCCGATGATCCCATGGACTGTACTAAATCGGACATGATGGACGCTGAGTTTTCATCCGTCGAAGCCGGTTCCGTTCACCAATTGCTCGCATTGGCTCGTCAATTCATCCATCAACGAAACCCTTCACAAGCCCTCCAAGCGGTATGTTTATCCATAAGTTTCCATCTCTTCAATTCTCGTTTTTACTGCTCGAAATCTTTGTTGGCGTATTCTCGTTCTTTCGGAACATTTTGATGATGGGTTTTTTTGTATTTGAACTATAAATTGTTCAGTTTCTGTTAATCAAATCGCATCAATTGAGTTTTTTGGTGGACAAATGGGATTGATCATTCGCCAAAAGTGATTTACGATTTCAATTTATTGTTGAGCCGATTATTCAAAAGATAATGTTCATGTGCACATTTTTAGCAATTGGGCTTCATGTATTTTTTAATAAATTCATGCTTAAGAGTTTCCTTTTTGACATTCCAACTTTCATTTAAGCATGACAAGAAAATGCCATTACATCCTGGAGGTTTCTTGTTCTCAGTTTTAAGGACAGCTTGCTTGATTTCCATCTCTGAAAATACAATCATGATGTTGTTTCATGGTAATAATAACATACAGCAATATCTAAACCTTTAAAGTGGGCAATTTGTGAAATCCCTACTCATCCATACTCACACTCACACAAAGGAGGAATCCGAATGGAGGCAGCAAGTGCCTGAAGGAACCATACTTATTTGAAAGAGCTTTCATGTTTGGAACCCACGAGTTAGCTTAATTGTAAAATACCTTATCGTCTCTTAGATTTGGGCGTTGGGATAGGCCTGGATGCCTTGCATGAAGTCCAAATCCCGGTTCTAATAAAGAATTTATGACAAGTCTAGTCGCCAATAACTATTCTGTTATTTGGTACAACACTGACAAGAATGATAGTTACCGACCCCAGTGATCATAGAGTAAATTTTTTGGGTATCAAAGTAGTATTAGCCTTGGTAGTAATTCGATTATGATGTTATTCTTATAGAATTCTTAGAATACCTCCAGTTGGTCTCCATTCCTGAAAATTCAGAGTATAGGCAACAACCTGCAAATTATTGACCAAAAATCTTGGTCAATAACCTTGAAAGGGTTGCTGTGAAAGTCCAAATATTTCTAATAAGATCTCTGGAGTCATGTGGTCTGCCGTCATCTGTTTTCACTTTACAGACAAAGCTCCTAAGTCCTGCCTGTTTTAAGAATACCACCATTTCCTTCTCTTCTCTTAAATGCTTTGGTTATTGATATTTTTATGTGTTTTAATGTTTGTAAAAATCAAGCTGCAGTTAATTTGCCATCAAAAGCGGATTGTGTTGATCTATATACTTGATGTTGGATTTCATGTTGTACTCGGAACTTAAAACTTACACTAGGGTATATTTTGTCAACCTTTTTTATACTAAGGAACATACGCAAAGTTTTATATTGAAATGTTTTAAAACTTTCTCCATTGAGCTGAATGTGTTATGTACTATAAACTATCTACTCCGTGCTCTGAGTGAACATGATATCGTTGAGCCAAAAATGTTTTATAGCTTTAAGAGAAAAGAATAATACCATGCACGTATTTGTAGCAGTCAGCTTTGATGTCTCAATCAACGTCAATCATGGATGGAGCATATGAGCTGATTCATTAGAGAATCGATGAGAACAATAAATATCTTTAATAGCTTTGAGCACCTTTTCTTTCATGTTTGAACAGGTTGTAATGGCAATGAGAACACAAGGTGGGGATGCAGCAGTCTATCAATCTTTGCATCGTGCCCGTGAGCTGTACAGAACTCGATTACAGGCAACCACTGATGTTGATCAACTAGCTTCCTTATTTGCAGAGTGTGCTATAGCTGAAGCCCAGCCACTGAACCCTGGACCTGCAGAACGTAACATATCTAGCACATCGGTTGTCGTTGATGCTAACAGTAATTCTATACTGGCAGAAACTGGTAGGATGCAAGTTGTCATGGATGCATTCTCAGATGGGAGCAGTTTTATTTGTTTGCAATGTGGGGGTCTTGTTAGTAACCATCGCAAAGATGAGCATTATGCCTATTGGTGTTCCCGGATCTAACTTGTATTTGGGAATCAATACTCACTCTCTTAAGTCTTGCCTGGTGAAAAATTCCTCCAAAACTTGTATTTGTCTATGTCTACATGGCGCGGCTGCTTTTATATTGGCACACCACCATTGGTTGCCGACGAGGGGGGTCCTCGCTTCAGTAGCTTGCAACATCTTCCTCTGTACAAGAGAGATAAGAAAAGGCCTACCTGGTCTTGCAAGCATTTGGCATATACGGATAATATCCGCCTCTACTTGATCAATTTTTCACTCGGTTTGTGTTTATATATTCAATAGAATGTTGTGCTAGCAACTTGTATTTTGGCATCCTACTTAAATACAGGCTTTAATTATGAACTGCTGAACTTTGTTTATTGAATGGGAGGGTAACTGTTGTTTGATTGTTACATCATGCATGATATTTTTACATATATTTAGACTATTTTCATATGAGAGACTGAACCCTACTACATGTTATTCAAAGTTGTAATGATGTTAGCAACCATTGATATTCAGCAGCTCTCTGTGATGATAACATCATTAAGGCCATCTATGCAATACGTATGAGATCTTGTAAATAGAGATTATTCTGATAGAAAGCCACTGAACCATTGAAACCTTTGTCTGAGAGCTTGTTTTTAGTCTATGACCTGCTTTCTTTTTTCATCGTTTTTTTTTTGCAATTTTAAACCAGAGGGATTGAATCATTTGAGAGGCTGAAGCTGGAAGGGAAGGCAAGAGAAATTGGTAGTAAAACTATACTGGTTGTCGATTTGACAATTTGGCTGAAGGTGTTGGTATAGATCATTCAAATCATCATGTGGATGAAAGTTCTGTATTGGATTCATCATGCATATTCTTCTGCATAATTGATATGGATTTTTCTTCTTCTTATTAATTCAGCAATATTTATCCTCAAAGAATGGGGATTTTTGCAGCGGATGAGTGCTTGGGGTTTTGAAGGTGTGCTATCCTTGATGTGATGGTGGGAATTAATTTTTCAGGCGACCTTAAATTTAGCCTCTGTCTCCTAGGTTGTCTTTCGGTCTCTGGCCTAGAAATGAACCATTATCCTCAAATTTAGAGGAGTGAAGTTCCAAATTTTCAGAATATTTGATTGACCGCCATCATGGGCCGGAAGTATTAGACCATGAATCCAAATATCTGAGTTATAGCCCAAGTATGAGTTGCAAATTTGCCCCGAGACTCGGACTGAGACCGCCATCTGCATTGTGGATAAGCAAAATGACTAACACAAATTTCATCCCTAATCCTATGAACACTCTCCCATTATTGCCCTCTTCTCAATCGCTATTTCCAAACAACGCCATCAATTTCAAGCACAAAATCTCCATTGCAGCAAAACCCACATTCCAAAGTTCAGTTCCATGCCGAATCCGCGCCACCGCCGAAACCGGAGCTTCATCGGCGTCGATCGACATGGTCAGAAACAGAGAAGGGATTTTCACCGCCAAACAAAGCAAGGTCGTCGTACTCTGGGATCTCGACAACAAACCCCCTCGCGGGCAGCCGTACGAGGCGGCGATGGCGCTGAAACGAGCCGCACAACGCTTCGGACAAGTAGTCGACATGTCGGCCTACGCCAACCGCCACGCCTTCATCCATTTACCCCAATGGGTCGTCGAAGAACGCCGCAACCGTCGGCAACTTAACATTCTCGAGCGCAAAGGGCTATCCACCCCGTTGCCGGAGTCGTACGTTTGTGGGGTTTGCGGTCGGAAGTGCAAAACGAATCTAGATCTGAAGAAGCATTTCAAGCAACTCCACGAACGCGAACGACAGAAGAAACTGAACAGAATGAATTCTCTAAAGGGGAAGAAGCGGCAGCGTTATAAGGAAAGGTTCATATCTGGGAATGATAAGTACAATGAAGCCGCCAGGTCTTTGATTACGCCGAAAGTTGGGTATGGATTGGCGTCGGAATTGAGACGAGCTGGGGTTTTTGTGAAGACGGTGGAGGATAAGCCACAAGCGGCGGATTGGGCTTTGAAGAGGCAGATTCAGCATTCGATGAGTCGTGGGATTGATTGGATGTTTCTTGTTTCTGATGATTCTGATTTCTCTGAGATATTGAGGAAGGCTAATGAGGCTAATTTGGGGACTGTTGTTGTTGGGGATCGTGATGGGGTGTTGGGTAGAAATGCAGATTTATGGGTTCCATGGATGGGGATTGAAAATGGGGATGTTAGAGATGAGGATTTGGTGCCCAGACGATGGAGGATGAGGAAAAACGAAGAGGACTTGAATGAAGATGATGGGTTTTCGGTTTCGAGTTTTTATGGAGAGATTGAAGCTGGTAATGATTTGGAGAGTGTAGTGGAAGAGTTAAATACAGGGTTTAATGGCTTTAGAATCTCTGCATTTTCAGAAGGGGAAGATGATGATGATGAAGAAGATGAATGGATTGAAGAGGATGAAGATATATATTTATGATATGATTATTCATTTCATTTGTATGTTGGAGACATTGAAGATGTATATTTGTTCTGTTCATTATCCAACGTACCAAATCATCCAGTTTCAGCTGTGGCCACTAACTTGGCGGCTTCCACATTTGCAGGTTCAGATTTTCCATTACTTTACCTTACCTTTCTTTTCAATGTATGTGTAATGTCAAATTGATGGACATGAATGCTCTCTTTGTCCAAGATGATTTGATATTTGATCTGCTGCATATGCTCCAAATTTAGCTTTGTATTGAAGATTTGTTGATCTTTTGACACTTGGGGTGTTGTGTTTTTTGTGGTAGAGTTAGCTCTTTCAATTTTCAACTGGTTTGGTTTTAGATTTAACAAGACAGATACAGATGTATTAAGGTAGCCGTCGGCATTTGACGTGGGGCTTGCCGCATTAGTCAAAACATTAGAATCACAAATTTGGCAATTACAAAAGAGACAGAACAAAAGCCATTGCTTATAGCAGAAGAGTTATTCAAGGAGAGGATGACAAGTCAAAAGTGAGTGGAGACATTGGAATTCAAAACATGTTCATTTGATATGATCAGGCTGTTAGTAGAACAGTCGTGTGCTTGTTTCAATAGATGGGGTGTGATATTCAAGATTCTAAGTCTCCTAGGGGCCGCACAATGGTCGAGCACCTTGATGGTGCATTCTTCTTGAAGTTCTAAATTCGAGATGGATGTAGGAATTAATTTTTCAGGCGACTCCAAATTTACTTTTGGTTCTATGATGCATCTCGATGATACAGTATAAGGATGACTTAGTGATGCACCTAACTGGCAGGTGTCAATGTCGAGGAGTATTGTTGGGCAAGACGCATCTAACTGGCACCCATTATAGTAAGCTTACTTTCACAATTTCTTAATAATACTATGAAATAAAAACTATAATGTTAAAATGATTGGGTTTGAAAATTGAATTCCCTTGCAAGTTTGCATCAATACACCATTGTTGCCATTTGCCGATGCTGCCGACTTGCCTCTTCCAAGTTGCCCACTTCCGGATTTCCTGTAATTATTATTTTTTTGGTCCAACTTTTCCTTATTTGAACATTTAACTTTCGGCAGCACTTTCAGCACCTTCTATTAGTTTTTTGCATAAAATTTAAATCATATTATTTTAATAACTAATTGTTTTTATTTACTTTTATGTTTGCAAAATATTTTTGAGTTTTTTTCATAAATAGATTAAATTAGAATAGTATTTGCAAAAATAGGTTCCACAAATTTTTTTAGCATAATTGAGATTTCGTTAATTAGATTAATAAATCACTAAATTGTCAATTATAATAATATCCCTCTGTCAAAAAAATAAACAGTTATTTTATTTCCTTATTTTTTAAAATATTTTCTTCCAATTTTCCTTTTTCATACTTACCATAAGTAGGAAATATATACCATCTTAAATTATAAATTAATTTTACGAATTTCATTTCCTTATTTCTCAAATATCTTAATATTTAGATTCAAAATCCCACCAAATATTTCAGCCTTAAACTTTACCATTTGGTCTTTAGTCAACTTATGATTGTGTCATAGGTCCAAAAACAATTATTAAGTTGAAATGGTACATGATCGTATTTAACAGTAAAAACAATATTGTTCGTATCTTGTATATTATATTCTATTTATGATCACTTGCGCTTTAGTTTTACTATATGTATAGATTAAATAGTCCGTTATGTACTCTCCTAAATTTACATACAGTCAAACTGTTTGTACATTCAAATATATTTAAACATTTTTATTACTAATCATCATAAATACTTGTTCGGTATTGTCAAATTGTAACAAACATATTATAGCACAATACGAGTCTCCATATCAACAAATTTAACACTGTTTTGAAAATACAATTGTTTACTATACAATCTGTTGCAATCTTCTTTTATCTTAGTAATGTATCGTGTAAAATTTATAACTTAAAGAATATGTTATTTTGGTTGTTGTTAAGTACTTGTCAGTTTAGTATTTTACATTCTCTTTATCTTTATGTATCCATAAAATCGACTTACGAAGTTAACCATCTTAAAACAGATGCAAAACGTTGCAGTTATTATTCTGACTGTATCGTATAAAACAAGTCATTTTAGTATTGTATGATTATCATAAGTGTTCAGAATTCATTCACTAAAATTGTTTGTTCAACTATAAATGTATGTGAAACCATCTAAGACAACATCCTAAATCTAAAGTTGTGAGAGTAATTGGAAATTTGGAGGATCAGGAAATTGAGTATTTTTTGTTTTCTTGTACGTTTTTCCTCTTCTTTTCTTCCGTCGAACCGAACTTCGACGTGAAACGTGAAAGCATGCATTTTGAAAACCTTTTCTTTTGTGCTGCTCTCTTTGCATGTTGTGTAACAGAAAATATCTCATGTCCTTTCATCTGTAATGAATAAACATCATACACTCAGTGTAAACACAACTAGTTCAACATGTCATGATTAAAATTTACGTATAAACTATATTATATAATACCACATCCATATATATATATATATATATATATATATACATATATCCAATGTAGTCATAATTGAAAGAATTATGTTTGATATCAGGAGTGCATGGGTCAAGATATCCTTTATTTACTTCATGATTATAGTACATTTCATTTTCATCAAACTGACCACTATGTGTAATATAGAGTGGGATGCTTGCAGAAGCTATGAGGAAAAATTGTACAGAATCACTGACATGTTCAAACACTAATGTAAATTTTTATAAGTCATATAACATATGTGTATAAATCGGTAGTGCGGAATGAAAATATAATATATAGAATAGGAGTATGGAAGATGTTTTGGGTATGAACATAATGAATAATAAACAATGAATGTATTGTATAATTTATACAATATATAGAATGAAATATGTGAACATATAGAGTACCGTGTGTTATATACAGTATTATATATGTGTGTGAAATCAAGAGCAGTACATGACAAACTACAGTGTTAATGATATTATGGAATCTGAGGCCGTAAATAATACTAAAAAACATATTAGTAAATTACTTGGATTTGATATAAAAGTATGCACAATAATGGTGTTAGGTTTTAGAATGTGGATTTGAATAAATACATATCATATTGTGCCATATGGGACATATTCGGATCGGGATTAGGGGAGAATGGACAATAAAATGTGGATGAAATGCAGGGAATTCAGGAACAAAAAACGTACAGGAAGATTTGAATGATTGTGATGTATGGAAGCTACTTTCTAGACGGAGGATTGAATTATTGTGATTGAAGAAATGAAACGACTGTCTAGTTGGAAAATAGTGGTCGACGAACCGTATTGAGGTTGCTAGAATGTATGAAGGATGAACATAGATGAAATGATTCGATGAAATATCTTAGAGGAGAAGAAAATGAACGTAACTCACACATTGATGGAATATGAATAAAAAGGGGTGAGAGAATTGAACAAATCAATTATAAATTTGCATAAAATTGATGTGTCCATTAAGATGGTATGTTTTTTCTACTTAAAAGTATGGAAAAGACGTTTAAAATTTGAAACGAAAGAAATAAATAGAAAAAAAAGGCAGCATGGTATTTAAAAAAATAATTAATTTGAAATTAAAAAAAATTTAAAATACAAAACAAAAATTGTTTACCTTGTTATGGGTAGAGTCGGGCTCGGCGGTAAAAAGCCCAAGAGGGTCGGTAGGAGGCCCAAAGACCAGACCAGCCACGTGAGGCCACTAGGACGCCCAGGCCGCCAAGGCGAGGTCACTAGGACGCCCAGAGGAGGCAACCAGGCCGCCCAGGCGAGGCAACCAGGCCACCGAGGCGAAGCCACCAAGATGCCTCCACCCAAGCAAGGCCACCAGGATGCCTAGGCGAGTCAACTAGGCCGCTTAGACGAGGCCACCAGGATGCCTAAGCGAGCTCACTAGGACACCTAGATGAGGCAACCAGGCCCCTTAGGCGAGGCAACCAGGCCATCTAGGCGAGGCCACTAGGATGCCTCCACCCAGGCAAGGCCACTAGAATGCCTAAGCGAGGTCACTAGGACGCCCAAGGGAGGCAACCAGGTCGCCTAGGCAAGGCAACCAGGCGAAGCCACCAGGATACCTCCACCCAAGCGAGGCCACTAGGATGCCTATGAGAGCTCACTAGGACGCTTAGAGGAGGCAACCAGGCCACCTAGGCGAGGCCACCAGGATGCCTAGGCGAGGTCACTAGGATGCATAGAGGAGGCAACCAGGATGCCTAGGAGAGCTCACTAGGACGCTTAGAGGAGGCAACCAGGCCACCTAGGCGATGCCACCAAGATGCAGGCGAGGTCACTAGGATGCCTAGAGGAGGCAACCAGGATGCCTAGGCGAGGCAACCAGGACGCCTAATTGAGGCAGTCAAGACGCCCAGGCGATCCTACCAGGACGCTCTAGCCCGCCTCAGTGTGCGCGGGTCGCGCTGTGACCAAGTCGGGTCGGGTAGGCCCGACCCGATTCGACCCGCCTCGCCTTTTTCGCCATATCTCCCCCGTTTTAGCTCTGATTTGTGCGTCGTTTTCACCCACGTTCATCATCTTTCCTTATCTACGGCTAGACCCTATTTAGGGCTCGACCCAAGAATAGATATTTTCCTAAAATGGAAATATTCACCTAAAAAGGAGATATTTCCATAAATCATAATTTATATTTTTACCAAAAGTGACCACATACCCGCCTCCTATATTTATGTAAGCCAATTAGTCTTGAGGTAAGCAATTGGAAATCCCTAAATTCGACTAACCTACTCACCTTCTTCAATCTCAACTGACTTAGGCATCGGAGGCGGCGTGGCTCACACCACACCGGTGTCTAGCTTTCGTCTGTTTTGCAGGTAATTCGTCCCTATACCATACAAATTCACCGTTGATCTCGAAGACCAAATTTCGGCATCAACAGTTGGCGCCGCCTATGGGGACGAGAACGTGCATTAACCAGACTATTGCTAACATTACCCTATCACCGTCCAAGATGAGTCAGAGTCCCAATGCACGAAGTAAGGAGATCCTAGACCGCAACAGGTACTCTCGTAGCTCACTGAGCAGGTCGAGGTCAGGAAGGAAAACCAGACCAATAGAAGTGAAGAGTAGCGAAGCCGATCTGGGAACCGACCTGAGAGAGTTGATTAACCTTCGTTGAAAGGCATTAAGAGATGAAGCGGAAAGCCAGCCCTAGATGGTCGAATTGAAGAACATCCAAAACTAGTTGGGAGATATAAAGAAAGCTCAAGATCAAGATGGACTCGACCTGGACAACCTAGTGGACCAGGTAGACCCACCATTTACCGACGAAATAATGGGTAAGGAGGTACCGACCAAGTTCAAGCTGCCCACAATAAAGGCGTACGACGGTTCAAGGGATCCGGTGGAACACCTCGATACGTTCCGATCATGGATGGAATTCCATGGAGTTTGGGACACCATCAAATGCAGGTCGTTCTCTTTCACCCTTACCGGAGTCGCTCGTAGGTGGTTCAGACAACTGAAGCGGAAGTCTATTGCATCCTTTTGGGAACTGGCAAGGGCTTTTATTACCCAGTTCTTAGGAGGCCGCGACCAGAAGAAGCCAGCCACGCATCTACTCACGGTGAAACAAGGAAGCTACGAAACACTCCGAGAGTACATTGCATGATTCAACAACGAATCATTGCAGATCGAAGGGTACACCGACTGAGTAGCACTAATTGCCATCGTTGCCGGGTTAAAAGATGAAAAGTTTCAATGGTCCTTAGGAAAGAAGGCTCTTACCAGCTACGTCGAAGTATTGACGCGAGCCCAGAAATACATGAGCGCAGGAGAATTATTGAAATCTCGCAAAGCTCCCGAGGAAAAGCGCACCCATAGTCAACGGGAAAGGCGCGTCGATCGACAAGAATCAGAGCGAATAGAGTCTCGAAAAAGGCAGGGGAGTGGCAATCAGGACAAGTCTACCCGCCAAGGACTGCCGTCCAGCAAGTTTGAAAACTATACTCCCACTGTGGTCCCACTAGAGCAAATTTTGATGGAGATTAAAGGTAAAGAAACTCTCAAGTGGCCAAACAAAATGAAAATGTGGTCACATAGGAGAAACAAAGAAAAGTACTGCCTATTCCATCGACTGCTCAAATGGGCAATAGAACTAAGCGAGCACGATATAAGCTATTAAGCCAGACCCTCCGTCAAGGGGCAAGCAGTAGCAGATTTCATAGTGGAACTGACGCCGGGGGGGGGGGGGGGGCTAATGAAATGTACAATATAGAGGCTAAAGTGTGGAACTTGTATGTGGACGGTTCATCAAACAAGAAAGGATGCGGAGCAGGACTACTGTTAGAGTTACTCGAAGGAGACCGCCTCGAGTATGCGCTCCAGTTTACATTTTGGACCTCTAACAACGAAGCTGAGTATGAAGCAATCATCGCTGGACTCCAGGTGGCCATAGCAGTGGGGGCAACCCACCTACATGTCAGAAGTGACTCCCAGCTCATAGTTAACCAGATCTCCGCCACCTTCCAAGCCAAAGAAGCAAGGATGGTAGCCTACTTACAGAAAGTGAAGGAATTAACTAAGTCCTTCGTAGAAGTGAAATTTCAGCAAGTCCCCAGATCCCAAAATGCCAATGCCGACTCCCTAGCTAAGCTGGCCGCATCATTTGAGACAGAGGTAAGCTGTTACGTCCCGGTGGAAATTCTGACCAAGCCCAGTGTAAACGTGGAGAAAATTCACGACATAGTCACAACCTCAAGCGCTAGCCAAGCAACATGGATGACTTCAATTGTCGATTATTTGACAAAGGGAACGATCCCTGATGACAGAAAAGAAGCTAGACGATTGCGCTACCGGGCAACCAGGTACGTTATGAACGGAGAAATTATGTATAAGCGAGGGTACTCCCTGCCCCTACTTCGGTGTCTCAATCCAAAAGAAGAAGAATACATCATGAGAGAGGTGCATGAGGGAGTGTGCATGAACCACTCTAGGGCCCGGTCGTTAGCAATGAAAATAAACCGACAAGGTTACTTCTGGCCGACGTTAGTCGATGATATAAGGCGATTCACACGAGCATGCGACAAATGTCAGCGATTTGCTACAATCATGCACCAACCCCCAGAAAATCTTACCAGCATGGTAGGACCATGGCCCTTTGCTGAATGGGGAATCGATCTAATTGGACCACTAGCGCCCGCTAAAGGACAAGTCAAGTTTGCTGTAGTGGCCGTTGACTACTTCACCAAGTGGGCAGAAGCGGAAACACGAGCCACCATTACCGAGAGGAAAATTACGGAGTTTGTTTGGAAATGTATCGTCTGTAGATTTAGAGTACCCAACACCCTAATAACCGACAATGCCAAGTAGTTTGACAACGCGACATTCAGAAAATTCTGTCAAGAATTAAATATAAGTCACCACTGTTCATCGCCAGCCCACCCACAAGCAAACGAGCAAGTGGAAGCGGTCAACAAGATTATTAAGAAGAACCTAAAAACCAAACTCAAAGCCCTCAAAGGCGCGTGTGTGGACGAACTCTCAAGGGTCTTGTGGCTCTACCGAACAACGCCCAGAACATCAATGGACGAAACACCGTTCTCTCTAACCTATGAGGCCGTAGCTGTGATTCCGGCTGAAATCGGTGTCCCTTCACCGCGAACTGAACTCTACAACTCGGATAAGAATGATCAAGAGTTGCAGCTAAACTTGTGTAAGGGACCGACCCAGATGGGGCACTAAATGGGCCCTTATCCCAATGCATGCATTCAAAGTAAAGGACATTTAAACAGACATGATTTCAGATTCCAATTAAAACAAAAACATTCAAAATAACTCCTTTAAAAACTAGACAATTTCCCTGGAACCTGTCCCTGTTTCCAAGCACTGTTCCAAGATAAATACATTTCCAAAGTTTACTCGATCGAGAGATTTACTAAAAGCCATTCAAAACACATTCGGATACAAAATCTTTGGAATCCACAAATATTTACAAACATCCTAGGGCTCCGTGTCCGACTACATGCATTCGGGGAAAACAAAACACACGAGAGTCATAATACAAAAATCGAGTTGGAAGACTGGGCCCCATGATCACGGCTCCTCCTTGAGCATCTGTCGCGCACCACGATTACCGTGGAAAACCACAAAATAAGGGTGAGTAACGAATACTCGAGAAGAATCCCAACCGGGGTACAATACGATATACATGGTCATCTCGATGAGCGTATGCAAGCTATGAATATAAACACGAATAGAGCACATAGCTTAGCCCATACTTGGGCCTCGGATGCCAACTAGGGTCTTAGTCGGAAATAATATCACCACACGATCCAATATATAAGTCGCCCTATCACGAAACAAGTCCCCGCCTCGGCTGTCTCATCGTCGACGAAAGGTACACGGCTCACAATCCCGAGGAGCTCTCGATCAGCGTTGTAATGGCGTAAGCATGCACCGCGTGCTACTGCGCAGACTATGGGGGTGCCGGTCCAGAGGCAAGTTGCCCATGTCCATCCACCACGCCTAACTAAATCTTTGGATCGGTGTCACCGACATAGGGTGTGAGACTCGACACGTAAACTATGTCGGCTGAACCACCGCTTTTTGAGGCCAAGGAACGGTCGTGGTAGGCTTACACCGAAGCCGTCCTTGCCTTAACAGTGGCAATCGGGGGCTCTTGCCAAACATGCCGAGGACATGCCGATCGCGGGGGCGAGGCAATGCCAAGTCATCATCCCGACCGTTGGGGCATTAACAAGCTCGCCACCCTCACCCAAGATTGCGGGGCCTACGCTTGGGTTAGCTAATCCTCACGGGGTCGGGGGCGGAATGACTTGCTCGACGCCCCCGCCATGGATGCAAGGTTCTTTATGCATCGGGCCGGATGATGCTATCTACCCGCAATTCTAACACGCCCTAGCAAACGAGCAAACAATTCCATAAAATCCAATACGTGCTCAATAAGAATACAACGAGCCTAGCATGATACTACTGAAGCAAAGGCAGATCGAGCATGCTAGAGGAACAACCTAGCATGGATTAACATGAGAATTAAACCAGGAAAATCATGCTAATCGGGAATTCAGAATAGAATACCTAGCTACACATGTCAATAAACACAACAAGCAGTCAATCAGCAATCACTTATAATATCACAGGGTCCACACAACTCTGGTAAGAAATCCTTACCTTGGTCGGGGATGATTTGACACGAAATCCTAATTTGCGAACGAACCCGAACTAGCTACCGAGAACCTATCAATCACAACAAAAATCACACAATAGGCCTAAATATAATAAAATAAATGAGGCTCAGCTCGGGAGCAACTCACGAGGCACGCATTTAGCGCCGCGAACGAGCCGATTGCACGAGAACGAGGGCGAAACGGGCGGGTTGGGCGAGTGGGCGCAGAAATGGGCGCGTGGGCGCGCTGGGTGCGCGCGGACGAACAGAGCGTTGGCGATGCGGCTCGGCTGGGCGCGCGCAGGCGCATGGGCGCAGACGCGGATCTGGGCGAGGATGCGTGGCGTGACACGGCGACTGGGCTGCGACAGCGAGCTGGCTTCCGCGCGAAAGGCTGGCGAGCTCGGCGTCTGGGCGCGAACAGGCGAAAGCAGGGCAAGCGGTCGGCGAACGAATTGGCGGGTGGGCGAATTGGTTGGGACGAATCACCTTGGCTAGTCAGTTGACCGAACATCACACACACACCAATCACTTCGACTCTACGGAAAAACTCGAAATCGGAGCAGGGAGGCGGAAACGCGAAGGAGAAGAAGAGAAGGAGAAACTTACCAGCTCCTCACGATTTTGCTTCGGATTTGGGAGAGGAACTCGGTCGAATTGGAGCTGGAGAAAGAAGAAATCGCCAAGGAAAAGTGAGTCGGTCGGAGGAGAATTTCGCGAAGGAAGAAGAAGAAATGGGGAAGAAGCTCGGGCGATTTTGGCTTTTAAATCAACCGCACGAAGACAGGCTAATATACAAGGTGGCGCGTTTAAGATCACAAAAATTCCTGGTGGCTCGATTGGCAACGACCCCTGCCTAGCACGCGACACGTCCTTGGCTCGAATCTCACTCGACGCGCTATTTAATTCCTTATTTATTTTCACTCTTTCCCAAGCCCAAATGTCTTCACCAAAATTCCCGATCCCATTCAAATCGACTCATAATTATTCGGCAATTAACAATTTCAAAACCGGCCCGGTCAGCCCGACCCAAAATTACCAAAATGCCCCTGGGTCTCCCGGGAAGACCGGGATGAAATTTCCGGGCCGTTACAACTTGGACCTATTAGAAGAACGAAGAGAAGCAGCTAGCATCCGTATTGCAGAGTATAAAAATTGGGTCGCCCGGTATTACAACTCAAAAGTGAAAATCAGGCGCTTCAAAGAGGGTGACTTGGTCTTAAGAAAAGTCATGCCGAATACCAAGAATCCCACTGATGGTTCACTAGGACCAAATTGGGAAGGCCCATACTTGATCGTGAAGGTATTGCGACCAGGCACCTACCACCTCAAAACGTTAGGAGGGATAGCATTACCACATCCATGGCACGCTGAACATCTTAAGAAATACTACCAGTAGCAAAGCCGACCTGGACGTCAAATTCTACATTCTTTTTTTTCTTTCTACTACTGAGAATAGTTAATAGATATTGTCGCTTTCATTTTATTTATTTTGCAAAATGTAATAGAGCATTTAGTACAACACATTGTTTGGTCACTTCATTTAGTATCTCTTAGTACAATTCAAGACACTTTTACTTCTACTAAATATGTTTGAGCGCAATTGTCTTGAATGGGGGCAACTACATAGGAAGGTAACGCTAACTAGGCTACCTAGATGGATAAGGCCGAAACGGCTATCCAAGTTCGACTACGAAGGTAAGGTCAACTAGGCTACCTAGATGGATAAGGCCGAAACGGCTATCCAAGTTCTACTATGAAGGTAAGGCCAACTAGGCTACTTAGATGGATAAGGCCGAAACGGCTATCCAAGTTCGACTACGAAGGTAAAGCCAACTTGGCAACCTAGATGGATAAGTCCGAAATGACTAACCAAGTTCTACTATGAGTGTAAGGCCAACTAGGCTACCTTGATGGATAAGGCCGAAACGGCTATTTAAGTTCGACTACGAAGGTAAGGCCAACTAGGCTACCTAGATGGATAAGTCCGAAACGACTATCCAAGTTCTACTATGAGGGTAAGGCCAACTAGGCTATGTATGTAGCTAAGGCCAAGTTGGCTATCCAAGTCTACCTAGGTGAGTAAGGCCAACTAGGCCACCTAGACAGATAAGGTCACCAAGAGACCAAGTCACTTGGTGGACGCCCGACCCACATTGACAGCAACACCTCGAAGAACCCATGAACACTTTTAGACTCAACATTATGTCGAGAAGTTGAAGCCTAAAAATGGGGGCAACTGTTATGGGTAGAATCAGGCTCGGCGGTAAAAAGCCCAAGAGGGTCGGTAGGAGGCCCAAAGACCAGACCAGCCAGGTGAGGCCACTAGGACGCCCAGGCGAGGCAACCAGGTCGCCAAGGCAAGGTCACTAGGACGCCCAGATGAGGCAACCAGGCCACCAGGCCACCGAGGCGAAGCCACCAAGATGCCTCCACCCAAGCGAGGCCACCAGGATGCCTAGGCGAGTCAACTAGGCCGCTTAGGCGAGGCCACCAGGATGCCTAAGCGAGCTCACTAGGACGCCTAGAAGAGGCAACCAGGCCGCCTAGGCAAGGGAACCAGGATGCCTAGACGATGCAACCAGGCCACCTAGGCGAGGCCACTAGGATGCCTCCACCCAGGCGAGGTCACTAGGACGCCCAAGGGAGGCAACCAGGTCGCTTAGGCAAGGCAACCAGGCCACCTAGGCGAAGCCACCAGGATACCTCCACCCAGGCGAGGCCACCAAGATGCCTAGGAGAGCTCACTAGGACGCTTAGAGGAGGCAACCAGGCCACCTAGGTGACGCCACCAGGATGCCTAGGCGAGGTCACTAGGATGCCTAGAGGAGGCAACCAGGATGCCTCCACCCAAGCGAGGCCACTAGGATGCCTAGGCGAGGCAACCAGGACACCTAAGCGAGGCAATCAAGACGCTCAGGCGATCCTACCAGGACGCTCCAGCCCTCCTCAGCGCGCGCGGGTCGCGCTGTGACCAAGTCGGGTCGGGTAGACCCGACCCGCCTCGCCTTTTTCGCCATATCTCCCCCGTTTTAGCTCTGATTTGCGTGCCGTTTTCACCCACGTTCATCATCTTTCCTTATCTACGGCTAGACCCTATCTAGGGATCGGCCCAAGAATAGATATTTTCCTAAAATGGAAATATTCACCTAAAAAGGAGATATTTCCATAAATCATAATTTATATTTTTACCAAAAGTGACCACGTACCCGCCTCCTATATATATGCAAGCCAATTAGTCTTGAGGTAAGCAATTGGAAAACCCTAAACTCGACTAACCTACTCACCTCCTTCAATCTCGACTGACTTAGGCATCGGAGGCGGCGTGGCTCACACCACACCGGTGTCTAGCTTTCGTCTGTTTTGTAGGTAATTCGTCATTATACTATACAAATTCACCGTTGATCTCGAAGACCAAATTTCGGCATCAACATACCTATTTATGCAAACATTTATAAAAAAATATTCTATTTAATATCATTTTCTTAAAAAAAATCCCTCATAATTAGCAAAAGAATATAATTCTTAAAATTGTATGTTTATTGCGTGGACGTAAAGTTTTGGACGAACAAAGAGTCCACCGCCACCGACGTATCTCTCTCCCACGCTCTCTCATCATCATCCACTTGTCCACCATCTAACCCATCATTTTTCGACGTCATCTTTTTTCCTTTTCATTTATTTATATTTTCTTTTTTCTTTCTGTTATTTCAGTTTGGCCAACGAAAATTGAATTGAAATTGAGGAATCCACGTGGGTTCCCCAACACCTAAGAACTGACACGTGGATTTGTATTCCTGGTACTTGTCTTCCCGCCCTTCGCCCAATATTACTTCTCACCCTATACATACGTTTAGTTTACACTTTTATCAAAATTTCAATTGAACCAAATTCTTATGTATTTTGATATTAAAAGTATTAGAGCCTCTATTTTAAAGTTACGGTAATAAAAGATGTCGGCCAAAGTTGGATTTATGTTGAAGGAAGATCAACGTGGCGGCCGTGCTCATTCGACAGATGAGAAGCAGCCAAGTAAGAAACAATTTCGGCCCCTCTTCTCTCTCTCTCTTTATAATTCTAATATAAATATATCCCATTCCCAAAACCTTTGTATTATTCAACTCCATCCATACATCGCCACAATTTTTTGACTGTGAAGTTTATAAATAAATAAACAAGTTAATTAAAGATGGAGGAGGGACTTCAAGTTTGCAGCAGGGAGAAGAGAAAGCAAATCACGCATCATCATGAAAAGCCCTACAGAGGAATAAGGATGAGGAAGTGGGGGAAGTGGGTGGCTGAAATCAGAGAGCCCAACAAGCGCTCCAGGATTTGGCTCGGCTCTTACTCCACCCCGCTCGCCGCCGCTCGCGCTTACGACACCGCTGTCTTCTACCTCCGTGGCCCCACCGCTCGGCTTAATTTTCCCCATTTGATCTTGGAGGAGGGCCGCCTTCTTTCCGACGTGTCCCCCGCCTCCATTCGCAAACGAGCTACCGAGGTCGGCGCCAGGGTCGACGCCTCGACTAAATTCAACGCTCATCATCTTCTTCAGAACCCTGATTTGAACGAGTATCCTAACCCTGAATCCTCACAGGACGATTAGCTATATAACGGAATGAACAAATGGTTGAATCTCGCCTTTTCTTTTTCCTTTTCTTCATCTCTTATTCTTCGTTCTTTATTTTATTTAGTAGCGCCGCCGCCGTCTGGACGGGTGGTTCCGGTTATGCCAACCGGATACGTTTTTAATGGATAATAATGGAAGTTATTTAAATATTAATTTCTATGAATGAAAAGGATAAGTAATATGAATTGTGTTAATTTTTTTATTGGATGCTAATTCAATTCAATATCCCCTCTAATATATATATATATATATATACACCTATGATGTAGCTAATCGTAAGCTAAATAATTGTATAATTGTAAATTGGATAAGGATATAAACAAAAAGAAGAGAAGGGGGGGGGGGGACAATTGGTGCACATGAAATGCTTGTGGTGTCCACAACAAAGGCAGGCACAATGAAAAGAGAAGCACAATTTATGTGAGAGCGAGAGGAACTCATACTGGCCCTCCCTTGCAACCACCGTCGACCGCGGCTTCCAATCCCTATTAATATTTCCCACAAAATTAAGGCGGCTCTTATTTGTTTTGTATACCAATTCAACTTTACTTTTCTTCCTCCCCCTCTTGAAAATCCCATATTTAGCGGGGGAGTTTTTCATGTTACAAAAAAACCCAAAACAATTCATGAATTGCAAAGCTTTTAAAATATATCAAGTTGACCAAAATGCAATGAGCTAAACAATTTTAATAAAAACAGATCAAAACAACCAAGTAAAATTGATTGACTTTCTCAAAAAAAAAAAAAAAAGGCAAAATTGATTGACACTGAATATCAGGAGACACAACAAAAGGGGCTTCATAAGTTTAGGAGAATTTCACTTTCCAGCAAACCTTTTATTGTTTCCTTTCTTTTCTTTTTCTCTTTACCTATAAGATTAGGCCAGGATAAAATAGAAGAGCAGTTAAATTTATGCAAGCTATTCCAATGGAATTAGAGAGGATTTTATTTAAGGTTGTGAAGAAATTGAGAATCTACATAGCAAAAGAATAAAGTTTTGTTCTATGTTTCCGATTTCAAAAATTGTGATTGAAGTTGGAGTTCATCAAGGAAGAGAGATGGCCCATTGGATTTGATAAGAGAGCAAAACTCCTTGATATTTTTATTGATATGTCTCAATTATACCTACAATTCAGAATGGAGAATAGTTCCATCCTAGATGGTTTCTCCAACAAAGTTCATGGAGAATAGTTCCATTCTAGTTCATGGATTATTTGTTTCTTGTTCTAATTTTCATGATTGATTGTTAGTAAATTGAATTGACGACTTAATTTATTACCGATTGATCTATGCTATACATGATTTTGTGATGAGTAATTGTTTCAAATGATTGCAAACTGTAGCAAAGGGTTGGCTCATGTGTGTGTGATTGTGGCTTTTCCAAATTACATATCTTGCATGATAGGCCCTAGGAAAATAAATAAACAAAATTAATTCATTTTGTAGTCGTCTCGGTTAGTTAGTTTTGGTTTATCTCTTTAATTTTAATGTTATTATTTAATTGATATGGAATGTTATCGTACCCAATTGATTGAATAATAAGATTTGGTTTTGATGTTGGGTCGGAGTGAGAACAATTATCTATTGTGGCTTTTCCAAGTGGGTAGATTAATTCTTTGAACTTAAGAAAAATCAAATATTTTTTGTAGCCTATGATCAAAATTACAGTTGGATTAAACTAAATCCTTGAATTGGAAGTTCTCGTTAAATTGATTTATTTATTTTTATGGTTTTACCTAGGATTTTATTCAACACCAAAACCCCCCCTTTTTTTATTTGTTTTTAACTTTGAGGAATTAATTCATAGCTTCTTTGGGATTCGACCTGGTTCCACTATTTCTACAAGTTAGAGCTAGTAATCAGTATTTATTTTGGAGGGCTTCGACAGCCTGACCAGTGTGTAGAGAGGGGGGGTCATTTATGGGCTCAACTTCATTAGGCAACGATTAAGGATCCCTCAAAATATTAGAATCATAATTGTTATTAGCTAGCTTCCAAAACCAGTATTAACTAGTAGTATTAGCATTTTCAGCAAAAGGAAATTGATTTTCAAAAACTTAACATCCCTATAAACAAAGAAAGTCTTGGTTTCTAGATAAAAAAAGTCTCCACCCTTTTTTAGCAAAAAGATATCCAACAAATACACATTTTTTACTTTGACTTTCAAATTTATCATTCTTCGCACATTGATTATGGGCATAGCAAAGTGAACACAACACTTGCGATTCATCAGAAGAAGACAAAGTACTAAACAAAATTCCATAAGGTGTTTTATTATGTTTATTTTTTTGAGATCAAGGTGTTCTATTATGTAGAACACTAGAGGGTGTACTATTAATTAAATGAGAAACTGGCAAAACACATTCACCCCAAAAATAAAGAGGAAGATGACTTTGAAAATGCAAAGCTCTTGCTACCGTTAGAATATGTCAATGTTTACGTTCAACCTGACCATTCTATTGTGAAGTTCTACCCAAGAGGTTTTTAATAAAATACCATTTGAAAAGAAATAATCTGTCAAATAGTTAACCTCTGTAGAATATGGATCTATCTACTAGAAAATCATCACGAATATACACGATAAACCAAGTGATTCGAGGTACTTGGACCTTCTTTAACTATTGAGATCTCTCAAGCCCTAATTCTCATACAATTCAAATATACTTCCTCACTAAGCAACCCTCCCACTCATTTAAAGCACCTTGTCCTCGAAGTGGATATACAAAATAAACCACAAAACAAAAATCAATAAGTGCAAAATTCAAAAGATAAAATTCCAAAGTGTTGTTGTAGCAGCCCAAACAGCCAAAAAAATCAGTCATGGAATGATGCCATTACACAGTTCTCCACTGAAGCCCATTATAACTCAATTTCTTTTTTCAAACCAATTGGAAATGGATAGTCAAATTTAAGCCATATTCTTCGTCCATCACTCCTTTAACTAGGAAAATTAATGGGCCGGAATATATTTTTTTTAAAAAAAACAGCCTATTTCCCTTTTCAACGCCACCAAACATCACATTTTTAAACCTTGAAATCGTGGAGAATTCTCTATAATCAATTCATCTTTTGTCTTTTCTGAAATCATGGAGAATTCTCTTTTTCCTCTAGACCAAACCCATTCAATTTTCATTCCATAACCTGCCTTGGCTGAAGTCCAATCCAAATTCACTTGTTCGAAAAGTGAAAACCCTAGCTGCCAGTAAGATATTTTTATTTTTTTTTCTTTTCTAAACGCACCCACGTGGGAAACAAAAATTCCTTTCTTTTATTTTTTTTTTCTCTTTTTTAAACCCATAATGCGAGATCATTTTTTCCCTACGTTTTCTTCTTCGAGATTTCCATGGCCGACTTCTTCTCTAAGGTAAGAACAGTTGTCTTCTCCGATTTCTACCGTTAACGCGAATGAATCCTCTTCCTCTTTGGTGTTTGGCTTTCTCCATGTGGTGAGTTTCTTTTTTCTCCATTTTCAAAAGCACACGGTGTTGTTTCTTGGCCGAACTCCATTGCGCATGGCGATGACGCTTCACTAACCTCCACTGAGCACCACCGTGCTTCTTCCTCGATTTTTGATGCACTCGAAACTTCTTCTTCGATCAATCACAACGAGAACTCTTCTTTGGCCTCTATTGCTGGCCATGATGAAAATTCTTGTCCAGTTGTGTTCTTTGATGTTTCCACTACTTGATCTTTTTGGTAGGTTTTCTCTTTTCTCTTTTCTTTATCTTTCTTTGCTCTCTCCTCTCCTTCTTTTGCTCATCTTTCTTCTCCACCGAGTTCATTGGAAGATCATAGAATTTTATTTTTATCTCAATAACTTTCGAAACCCTAGCCATTTCGTTCTTCTCATCCGCTGAAATTTCTTCCACCACTTCTATTTTTTCTTCCATTTCTTTCCAATCAATCTCTGACTTCTTATCCCTTCTTTTCTTTATAATCTCCCACTTAATTTTCAAATTATCCTGATCTTCAATCTCTATTTTCTTCTCTGTTTTTTCCTCCGCTCTTTTACTACTTTCAATTGCTCATTGCTTCCATCCCATTTGAAAGAATTCAAGAAATAAATAAATTCTTTGTTATTTCTCATATAGATCTCCCTCCATTTTTCAAGCAGATCAAAATCGCTCTGATACCAGTTGATAGAATCTGGATCTATCTATTAGCAAATCATCATGAACATACGCGATAAACCAGGTGATTTGAGGTATTTGGACCCTCCTTAACTCTTGAGATCTTTCAAGCCCTAATTCTCATACAATTCAAATATACTTCCTCACTAAGCAACCCTCCCTATTTATAACCATCATATATAACTAACTCTCTGACTAATTGCATAAAGACCTTTATAGTATTTCTTAATATTCCTAAGGCCCAATCCTATCAAACTCTGTCCCATTATCACTTCGAACAACCTTAACCTTTTGACCAAACTGTCGATCAACTATTGCCAAAAATGACATAGACATTTCAAATAGGTTGAATTTATCAAGTAAAAAATAAACTCAAACAACACGGAAAAAATCATCTACAATAGTAAAAAAATAGCGAGCTCCACAAGAAAAACAATGTTTTAAGGATGCCATAAATCACAATGAACTAATTCAAAAATTCTAGAAGTCTTATTATCAATTAGGGAAAAAGAATTTCTATATTATTTGGCATGAGGACACACATCACATGTGATGACCCTAGAATAGAGTCAGATTTCAGCATAAATTCAGATCATATTGCGTGTTATTCAATTCATATCAAACGTCCGCAAGAACAAAAGTGAGCGTTTTAAAGTGTAATTCGCTAATGTTGTGCATTAGCGAAGTTAAATGCTAAATATCAAGAATCATGCAAAATAAAGATAAAAGAAGCACAGATAGCATTAAGTTCGCAGAAACTTACAATTATTTCTATTTTGTAGAATCAACGCTAAGGGGAGCATTGCTTTGAAGGAAATCAAAACGCGCGAGCGTGAGTACTTAAGCTCGGAAGATCAAGGCCACTTGCACTACAAGTAAATAAGGAAGGAAGAATCCACCAGCTAGAAGTTGACTAACTAGACAATTAAGAGACGAATTGCTGAAATCACGGGATTTCTGCCTTAGACAAATCAAACACATATGGCAAGAAATTAAAAGGAGAAATCTTCATGCAAACTGATTCTCACCATTCTGGAACCTTCAGAGGCTCGACGACCTAGCTCAATAAAATAGGACATGATGTAATTGAGAAATCGAGTTGGATCTTTGCCCTGTTTTTCTTCTTGGAGAACTGCAGAGAATCGATCTACACTACACTTTACTGTCGTTATTTTATTTTATTTTGTTAAGACGTATCATTAGATTTATTTCAATTCAGTAATACAAATCTATGATGTTTGCTTCATTGTGCTTTGTGTTCTTTGTTGTTATTATGAACTAATTTTCGTAAGGTGAAACTAGGGGAACATGAGTGATAGTAGCATGTCAAAGGGAGAATTAGGAAGGGATAATCTAGACCATGTAAGATAGAAAGTTCATCAAAACAGTAAGTGTTGACCGGCCATCCACACAATCTAATAGATTGTAAGTCGGAAGAGGAAACGATCTAAGTCTATCGTGCATGTTTAATAGGTAGTGTTGCATCTGCAACATTTTAAATCAAAGTTTAGGAATAAACGCAAAACTATTATGTACGTAGCACGATTTTAACTACACTTAGTCGCAGCAGAATCTGGGCTAGGTGCTGAATGAAAGCGGAAGCATTAGTTTGTAAGCGTATATGATAGATTCCCTTACCGCATGTTTCTTCCTATTGCATTGTTACTGCTCTCACAAGTATCCTAGTTTAGCCTTAACTTATCAAAACTGTTATTGTGTTAGTTATTTATTTTTCTTGTGAAAATCCAAAATCTTTTCAACAAACACTTGTTTATGCAATTTACTTTCAATTCTAAACATTACCTCAATCTAAATTACAGTCCCTGTGGAGTACGATAATTTACTTATTACTTGCTACAGACCATATATACTTGCGTTTTTCGCGGGATCATTTCACGCAAATCATAACCATGTTTGTAACACAGGTCCCAGCGTCCATTCAGGACGCTACGAGTCAACATGCCTTATCTAATGTACACTTGAATAACTAAAGAAAGGTAAAGACTTTTTTATTTTCTCTAAAGGGTGTCCAAGACGTCGATGCCAAAGTTCCAACAAAGGTGAAGAACTATTATTGAAAATGCTTGCACTACAAACGATTGCTCAAAGTAATAAAGTCCATCTCTCCGTTCACCCGTTCCAATCAGCTTCCTCGTATGAAGGTCATGTATAAAACACATATTGGAAGTAAATTGGACAAAACAGTGCACGTCATCAATGAGTTGTGTAAGCGAAATCAAACTGTAGTGCAATTTAGGAACATTAAGAACATATTTAAGATATAATCCTTCTAAGAGTCGCACACTTCCCTCTTTAGTGGCAATAATATTTTGGCCATAAGGTAATCCAACAGGACAAGCAACAATATCATGAACATTCCCCGTGACATGATTAGAAGCACAGTATCAATAATCCAAGAGTTTTTAGAAAAATCACCTTATAGTCGATCAGTAGAGGATTGAGCATTACCAATCATAGTGTCTATTATGTGTACCATTATGTTTCACACTCATATTAGGAAGAGAAGATGTAGGGGGAAATGGATTTTTAGTCTTATAATTGGTGTCGTGAGTCATGTTGGTCGTGTATCTTAGCCGTGTAGCTCGGATATCATGACAAGAGAGCAAAACTTGCTTGTCTCAATTATATATACAACTCAGAGGAAGAAACAATAGGAAATTGTAAGAAAAGGAAACTATCAATGCTAAATCAATTCCTAAACTTATTCTTAATTAAATCATATATATCTATCAATATTAAATCAATTCCTAAACTTATTCCTAATTAAATCATATCTACATCAATACTAAATCAATTCTATATGCACAACAACATATATTCTAAAAATAGATTATGGGAATATCTCAATAAGATTTCTTCAAAACTGGCAGAACTCATGGATGAGAATGAGACGTTGTAGACTCTTGGCTTGAAGTCAATGTGCTCGAGATGGGGTCGGTGGGATTGGGATCGATGAGGTGAAAGCGATGGAGTTTTAGGAGACCGCCAGGGAACTTGAATATACAAAAACTGCACTCAAGTGTGTTATATGTGCCAACATGAGCAGTTGTTCAGCGACATTAGTGTATGTCCAATGACCAAAGATTTTGGGTTCAAGTCTCCTCACTCCTAATTGTTGTAATCTAAAAAAAAAGCGATATATGTGAAATATATATATATATAAATAAATGTTATAATTTAAACACCTTCTCTAAAAAGTACTATCCAAAAGATAAATTTCCAACAAAAAATCTACAAGCAAATATTATAGGAATTGATGAATTATTGCGTGAGGAAAAATAATTGATGTGTAATCCCGTTGAGGACACTCACGTATTTATTTTAAAAAATTGTTTAAACAAATTTGAACGCTTTTAGAAATTAGATTATAAATGCTTGCAACTATTTTTTTAATTTAAAAAGAAAAAAAGCTCAGTATAAATTGGAAGAACAAGAGCATTAATCCTATTTAAAAGATATGACTTTCAAATAAACAAGAACCAAATATGAATTTTTTAAATCAAATTTATAATTGTAACTTAATGCTCGATTATCACTTAATAATGATATCAACTAGCCACTAAATAAATAAAATAGTTACATGGTAGAAATTACAAATTTTAAAAAGGAATGGTAAATTATAATGTTAGTGAGTGGTTGTCACTTTCGTACTGAACCGTCTCCAATGTGAAGAGGACTTTGTTGGGATATGATTCAGTGACTTGTAAGCAATTATTTATAGTAGAGAAATATTTATATACTCTATAGGCCCATGTATATATGGTGTCAATAGAGTAGTAGCTCAAGTGACATCAATGTAAATCTAATGATTTAGAGGTCTTAGGTTCAAGTTTCTCCCACCCCGTTATAATCTCAAAAAAAAAAAACCCCATCTATATGGTAAAATGTGAACTATTTATTTATTTATTATTATTTTTTTTTTTTTTAAATTATCTTCACAAAATCAATGACTTAAATGTTACTACGTAGGTGGCTGGCTGCAAGCTGCCTTTGTAACACAACTTTAAAAGTCATTTTCGCTAATATATTCGAGAAATTGAATAAGGCAGTATGTAAATATTTTTCTTTATAACACAATTTTAAAAGTTATTTTCGCTAATATATTCTAGAAATTGAATAATTCGACCCAACCACACAGTTTTTATTTTTTTTAATTATTTTTTTTATTTAATATTAATGATTCGCTAGAATATCAAACAAAACGATAATGGGACAAAACTGTATTATATGACTCTACTCCGTACACCACCATATGACAAATAATTATATGAAAATAATAATTTTGCATTTGACGTTAAGTGGAGAAATGTTTTGGGGTTGGTCACAACTCACAATCACCAAACTTCGAGAGTGACCTTCCAATTAAAAGTTCGAATCACTATTTTAATATCAAAATTTTGTTTTCAGAGTCAATAGTCTTTTTTTGAGAGACGAGTACCCACAAAAACAAAAAAAATAATACATGGAATATCTAAGTCACGTGTCCTATGATACTTAAGTAAGATCTTGAACGATAAAAAAACAATAGAATAGTAATTTCTAGAATTTTCAAAACTTACTTTTTATGTAATCTTGTTTGACTAAAGGAGATAGAGGATTGCACGTGACATTTTCCTGTTTGGTTTTTCATAAACCTTTGGATTGTTATGGACTGATTTTCGCCTATTCTATTAAAAAAAGACATGAGAATCGCCTACATGAGTGAAGGTCCATAGAGTCGAGGGGTGTTAGGGTTGGATATTCCATCTTATGGAAGGATTAGGCAACGCTCGTTGGGTAACACCCAATGTCCCACTTGCTTTTTCTAGGGGTAAATTATCAAAGATGGTCTTTTTCTCAAACTTATTATCAAATTGGGTCTGATTTGTAACATTTTTTAAAAACGGGTCTTTACCTCTTTGGGCATTTTAGAAAAATACTCCACGTGGCAAAATTGAACGGAACTATGTTTTGACTTTTTTTTCCCCTTCTTTTATACAATCTGTTTTTATTTTACTTTTTTCCCATCTTTCCTCTTTCCGGATATTTACTTGCTTTCTTTCATTTTTTTTGTGTACTTTTTTTTTATTTTTAATTTCTTTATTTTCTTCTTTCACCTTGGTAGCATTTTGTTTCTTATAAATGTACATCAAATTTGTTAATTTTTTTATGAATTACATGCACGTCTATGAATGCTTATTTAATTGTATGTATGTAATTTATCATTAGGTTAAAGTTATAAAAAAATATTATTCTTGCATATTAAATAAGGATTATAATAAATTAAAAATGCATATATTTATTTATTATCATAATCTAATTTAGGTTAACTGACTAATAGTTGTTAGAGTTAAAAAATATACAACATATCTATATAACTTTTAAATAATGATTCTTTTTTTTAAATTTAGAATGTACTAGTTTGAAAAATAAATTAGTTTGGATATTTTTTTAACTATGAAGCTTTAACCTTTTTAATACATTTTGTTAAAAAAAACTTCTTAATACATTTAAATAATTGTTATTTTATTTAGTTATTTATCTTTTATTATGTATAAATCTACAATATATGGACTCGTCTTGAAATCTTTTTGTCTTCCTCTCAAAATTAAATATCAACCCATTACGCTCGTCGCTTCTATCTCTTATCAACCCGACGACGTAGCACATCAAAGATTTAAAGTTGCGTGAAAAGCAATTATAAACATAGATGACAAAGAGATGTTCATCTATATACTTTGGCGGTAAGCTTTTAGATTAAAAAAAATATACTATTTGAGCCATTTTATTTTTTAAAACACATAAAAAATCATTATTTAAAAGTATAGATATGCATTCAATATATATTTTATACCCTAACAACTATAGTCGTTTATTATAATCTTTACAACATAAATTACATTATAATTATAATATGATAATAAATGGAAATACATTCTTAATTTATTATAACTCTAATTAGGCATGCAAAAAAGTTATAACTTTAATATAATGATAAATTACATGTATTTAAAAAATAGTTTTAAATATGCATATTCAAACTCAAAAAGAAAAATTCAAAAATTTAATAAATAAAATGCTATAAGGGTGAAAAAAAAGGAAATATAGAAAACGAAAAAAATAATAAATAATAAAAGTGAATGAAAGCAGGCAGCAAAAGAGGAATGAAGGGAAAAAAAAACTAAAACTAGAATTTAAAGAAACGAAATTAAAGAAAAAAAGAAAAGCTAAAACTTGAGTTTGATTAATTTTGCCATGTGTAGTTTATTTTTGGCGTTTATTCAAAATTAGAGGGTATTGCGTCTGGGGCTGTTAGTTTGACATATTTAGGTAGGAGTTAATTATATGATTTATCATTTCTATGAGTTAATTCTATGAGTTTTTAGTAACTCCTCATTTTTACTTTTAAAAATAATTCTTATTTCTAACCATTCATTTTTAATCATTCATTTATAACTACTCAATTATTTCTAACAACTTATTTTTAATCATTCCTTTCAAATTGATCAAAATAACTCATTTTCAACCATTCATTTTTAATCATTTCTTTTTTAACTACTAAAAATAACTACTCATTTTTAAATCTACATCCAAACAAGGTTTTGGCTCTAACTCCTCTATACAAAAATTACACCCAAACGAGTTTTTGACACAACTCTCAATTTTTAACTCCTTAACAAAAAAACTACTCAATATAACTCCTTAACCCAACAACTACCTAAATACGCCAAACAAACAGCCCCCTAGAGACGCAAGAATCCATTTTTAAAAAATGTTTCAATTTAAACCCAATTTGACAGTAAATTTGTTAAACAGACCGTATTTGATAATTTACCCTTTTTCTAGGGTTGGGTATCCAATCCCTTTTCTTAGGGTTGAGTGAATCTCGACCCTCCCATCTATTAGGTCGGATAAATTTCGACCCTACTTCTTTTTAGGGTCGGACAACGCCTAACCTATTTTAGGCCCAAGTTGGGCTTTTCCAACCCTTCCAACGGGCCTATTCTTTGCAAATTAGTGTGTTTATTGGGCTTAGGCCAACCACCTCAAACTCAATGGTCTTTGACCGAAAAAATCACCAATAACAGTTATATGTAACCAAGTTAAAAATTTAATCTAAAAAAAATCATGTTAAAAAATTTGCTTTTAATAATGCATGGAAAAGAGTATATTTTTGAAATTTTAAAAAGTGTTTGCTAGAATTAAAGTATTTAGAATAGTTATCATATCTTAAAACGTTAAAGTGTGGTTAGTGTAGGAGAATCATTTTTGGACTATTATGTCCATTGATTGTTTTAAAATTTCAAACATGTCACTCATGAATATTAATACTATTAAATATAAAAGAAAAAAAAGAGGAATTAATACATAAATGAGTGGAATTGATTTTGCATTGACTCAAAATTAACAAATGGATAAAATAGTTACAAGTGGAGTTAAAATGCATTTTGTCTCATTTATGAATTAATAATCAATTTTTAAGTTTTTGAATTTAAAAAGTTTTGTAATTAACTCTAACGTTCTACTATAAAATGAGGCTTCATTCTCACTTCCTCTCTATTATGTTTTGTTTGCATTTTTTCTCAAATTCTCAAATGTTTTCACTCTTCAAAGTCTATATAGGTATTGTGTTGTTGCATTCAAGTTGTATGTGTGTAATAACTCCAAGTAATTTTTTAAAAGATCCAAAGTAAATAAATAATTAAAGTGGCAATTTTGTAGATAAGTTAAAGAAGAGGGGGCATTTTGGTCATATAAGCTTTGGTATTTAAGTCAAAATGGGAATCCCTAGGTTAGAGTTACTGTTCATCTCGAGCTCCGCGCCGCCTCTCCTTTCTCTCTCCTCGATTTTCCGACCAGCAGTTCGCGGCCGGAGTTGCGGTTTCGGCAAGCAGCTGGCGTGGGTGCGTCGGTTCGTTGCAGAGTGGTGCTCGCAAGTAGCTCGTTGTGGGTGTGCGATTTGGTCGGCGAGGTGTTGCAGCTCGCGTGGAGCGGAGGTCCTTGCACGGTTTTGTTCGATAGGTGGTGCGGGTTCGTCGTGGGTTGCCAGCGTCACGGGGTTCAGGGTCAACCGAGCTCGTTGCGGCCGAGAGTCGCGTCGCAAAGGGAGGAAACTGGTCGGGTTCTCGGCGCCGTGAGGGATGTGGTCTCGTCTCAGCCTCGTGTCGTCGCCGGCATCGCGAGCAGCTGCAGCTGGAAAGGTAATGTGTGGTTTCTCTCTCTCTTTTCTCTCTCTTATGTTGAGTTGGGTTGAAAATGGTGGTTAATTGAAGAAGAAAAATGGTGTTTGGTAAATGGGTTTTGTTCAGTTAAGTTGGGTGAGTTCTAAATGAGGAAGAAGGGTGGTGTTTGTTTCCTTGTTTAAGGTTGTTTAGGCTTGGATTAAAGTTATTTAAGTGAAGTTTAAGGGCTGTTTGGTTGAGTTTAAAACTATTTAAAATATGGATAAAGGATGTTTGTTTGCAAGGTTAATTCTATTTAAGTTTTGAATAACACAGGTTTGGCTACTGGTTTATGCTATTCAAGTTATGGTTATGTGGTGTTTGGTTGTTGGTTTATGGTTATTTAAATGAGGAATAAGGGTTGTTTGTTTGCAAGTTTAAAGTTATTAAAATAATGGATACTTGGTGTTTGTTTATTGGGTTATGGATACTTAATTAATGATTAAGTTTGTTTGGGTAGTGGTTTCATTTCATTTAAAATGTGGTTAGTGGTGGTTTGGACTAAAGGTTAAGGGGTGTTTGGTTTGGGGTTTAAATAGCATGGTTGAGGTTTTATGGCACCTTGACTAGACTTTGACCAATTGACTTTTCTTGTTGACTAGATTTGACCCGAACCATTTTTTGTTCTTCGAGCCGAGTTGGTGGGGCACGTGTAGCTGTCGGGTGCTCTGGGACACGTTTTTTGAGGTTCTTCTCGATTTGATAAATTTGATATTCTAAATCCGTTTTTGATGGTCTAAGGTGCTAGTTTTGACCGGTTTGTCGTTTCAAGGCTTGGAGTTGTGTTTGGCTAGTTGGAGCTTCTAGTGGATTCACGGAGAGCCGTTGGTGGCTTGGCCAAGGTAAGGGACCTGTTACCCCCTTCTCGAGGCCCGTGGCTATTACATGTGTTGGATTGACTGTATTCACTTACGTGTTGATGTGGCATAATCTGTGTTGTTTGTGCTTGTATTGATTATACTGAGAACATGCAATATATTATTGATATCATGTTAAGGCAAGCATGAAGATTATGTTGATTATATGGATATGCATGAACTATTGTATGTTGATTGATAGAGTCGGTCTTGCATGACAGTCCTTATGTCCCATTGGGGGCTTGCATGATGTTTGATGCACGGCTTGGTGCTTCGTTTGGACGCAAACGAGACACGGAGACCGGATAGAGGATAATAGTAAGCGGAGGTGCATGGTTTGTAGCCGGCACGTTCTCGATGGGGGATTTGTGGTCCCTCGTTGTCGGGTCGCCGTGGATGGTTGGTCCACAAGGCTCACGGCCCTGTCGGCATTTTACTAGTAGCCTAGGGTGCTCTCCAGGTATGTGGTTGGGTTTGTGGCCCTTTGGTGAGCGTGCTGGATCCACCCTCACCGTGAATATGAGACCTGTGGGATTTGTGGTCCCTTAGCTACCAAAGCTTTCTACTCGCAGGATCCTCTACCGGAGCAGTATCCTGCATTTCCTTAGAGATTTGTGGTCTTTATTGGCCTTTAGGGCTTTGGTTTGTGGCCTCAGACCGCTCTGCGTGGGGTGGATCTTGGACATGGTTCCTAACCCCTTTTTCGTCTAGGAGCTCGAGTTTTGTGGACCCCTTGATTATGTTGCTATCTTGTATGTTTGTGATGTTTTTGACCTGATGCATGTCTTTACCCTGGGATGGGGGATCCTTACTGAGTTGCAAAACTCACCTTTTCCACTGTGGAATACCACAGGTACTACGAGATTGTATCGAGTTGGGTGATCGGACGAGCTGAAGATGACCATGGGACCCGCTGCAATATTTTGTTTAGAGTCTTCTAAACTTCTTCTTTCTGCATGAACTATTTAAGGGCATGAAAAGTGGAACTTGTTTTATCGAGTTTTTATGTTTTGACTTTAGGGTACCCTATGACTGTTTTAATGAATTTATACTCTTATATCCATGTTCTTCCGAGTTGTTTTAAAGGAGTTTTTTTTTTTAATTTACATGCCCGAGATTGTGAGTACTATTTTCATGCATTTGAGTTAAGGACTTAGGTTTAGACCCTAGTTTGGGTCGGGTCCTTACAATGTGAATCAAATGTTGAATCAATATTTTGAATTCGGTTTATGATTGTCAACTTTACTTTTATAAAGTTGAGCTAAAATATATGTATAGCAAACGATAATAGCTGGATAACTTGAGATTCGAATATTTCTATGTTGTTATTATTTATGCTTTTGTTGTATTTATATCATTATTGTATATTTTGTTAAAATACTAATTTCTTTCTCAAATAAAACTTTTGTAACACATGTTATCTAATTTTCATCTCTTTTAATGTTTCTTACTCCTTTATATCTGGTCTCATTTCATATTTAATTTTATTAGCAGTCTTCTATCACTTTTTTATTATGTTTGGAATTGGAGAAATCATTTGGCTATAATGTCAATATGTCTATCTTTAGTTGCATAACAAAACTTTGTTTTTTATTATTACTCTAAGGGTGTAATCATTTTTAGACTAATAATTTGCCCTAATGATAATTTAAAAAATCCAAATATGTCCCTACAAGAATTAAAATTTATCACTAAGTTGACACTTTCAAATCCACCTACACCCACAAATTCAAATTTGCATGTTGTTTTAGTATTATATTTTATAACTTTCATCACATTATTACATTTAGTATATTGTATAATTATTACTTATAGTTTAACCTCTTTTTATATTCCTACCTTCATATTAACCTATTCAATATTCAATATAAATTATTAGAAAATGCAAATGTTTTTTTTAAATAATGTAAATGAAAATGTTAGAATATGATAAGTTGTATCTTTTTATTTCTATAACTTAATTCTTAAAATTAATGAGTATATTTTTAATTATATTTAATGGTGAAAATTAAAAGGTTATGTAACTTTCTTAGTTTCAAAACGATTTTGAAGATGGAAGAGAAAATAAAGATGACAACCATAAATTATAATTGGTTAAAGAAAGAAAAAATTTATGAAACTATAGATAGAAAGTTCCATGTACGATTTTGTTTATTTTGTTTTTTAGGGGTCGAGTAAGATGTGATTCAAGTTCTTCATTTCTTTTTTATTTTAATATAAATAAGTAATCGTATTGTTATTGAACCATAGTTATTGATATTGGTTTCAAAAAAACAAAAAAATAATAGTTATTAATATTCTTATGGAAAGATAGTTATTGATATTGATTTAAAAGAATTTCAATTTTGAATATGTTGGATAACATTTTTTTCATATTTAAAGTTATATTGAAAATAGAATAGAGAGAAGACTTAGTGATTTAAAAAAGAATATATTTACTAAAATATAAACTCATGCATTGTATGTTCAAATTTGAGGAGGACATGAAAAGAAAATCACGTGCAAAATACGTTCTAAATTTCTAGTTACTTAAATTGTGGCTTAAGGGGAAAATTATTTTTGGACGATTTTATCATTAAGTCATACTCTAAATTACAAATATGTCATTTATTGGAATACAAAAAAAATGAAATGCAAAAAATCATTTTTGTACGATTTTACCCCTTAAGTCATACTCTAAATTACAAATATGTCATTTATTGGAATATAAAAAAATTAAATGCAAATAATGTAGAAAATTGAATGTTGGACGGAGTCAAATTCTACCTAATGAACATGGAGGAGGGAGTGTGTTCCACTGAAGATTTTATAGTATCCAACAATGAATCCAATAAATAATCCTCAACATACAAATATGAGAGGTGTATGAATCAACTATAAAAGCATGCCGGGTTTAGGAAAAATGAGAGAGTAGAAAAATGAAGTGGTTTGAAAACAAGGGTGGTTGTAGAAAACATTACGTGAACCTGTAGAAAATCTTGTTTAAAAAAGGTCGTTTAGATAAATGGTTTTTTACATTTTTGTTGAAAAAAGTTATTTAGAAGAGAAATTGTAGATTTTTTTTAAGAACGGTTGAAAAAGTTTGTTTCTGTTTGGTAGAAGTGGTTGGAGTGAAGGGTTGAAGAGAAATTATTTTCTACCATAAACAAACATGAAATAAATTTTGGAGAAGTGTTCGAATGAATTGAGAAATTATTTCGAATAGTTAAAATTTGGAGTTTTAACCAAAAACTCATTAGATGTAGATTTCTTTTATAGAGGAGTTAGATACAATTGCTCGTTTGGATTTGAATTTAAAATAAGTAGCTATTTTGAGTAATTAAAAAAAGAATGAAATATATAAATAGTTAAAAATGAATAATTAAAGATGAAGAGTTGGTATTGAAGAGTTATTTTAAATAATTTTTCATTTTTAGCCAGTCATTTTTAATTATTTTTTTATAATTATTTAAAATAAAATAATCGGGGTGGGGATCGGGGAATCGGGGACGGGGAGTACAATCCCCGTCCCCGGCACCGTTTAGCCAAAGGAGATTTTTTCTCCCCCATCCCCGGCCCTGTTCCCCGCTTAATCGGGGATTCCCCGCCCGGTTAGGGACGGGTCCCTGCGGGGACCCGGCCCCGCGGGAAAAATGGTCATCTCTACTCAAAATGTAAGTAATGTCAATACCAAAACTGTTCTACTTTAATAACATATCGATAGTTTGATGTTCAACCTTTTTTTTTTTTTCCACAAACGATAAGGAATCGCATCCATGATCTTAAATTTCATAATAAAATACATTAAAGTCTTTGAGTTGTGTTGACAAACCCAATTTTTATTTAACATTCATCAAAACATTCAAATTAATAGCAGTACCATGAATTGAAACCAAATCAAAGCATCATATCGAAGAAGAAACAACACTAATAAACTCCAAATCAGATTCGAGTACCGCCATGTTTTCCGGCGAAAGGCAGATCTCTAAATCAACACTTCCTCCTCCTTCATATCCCGGAAACGAAGAAACCTTGCCGTCAAATTTATTAGCATATCCACTTCGCAGCGCCACCGCCTTTCCCATTCCAAATTCATTCCCATACATATTGAACCTCGGCGAGCTCCCCATCATCACCGTATTCGGATTGAAAAACCGATCCAATCGAATAGTGTTAGGACATTTTAGCCACTGCTCAAGTAATTCTCTTAAATTCTTGTTCGTCTGGTTTTTCACACCATTGTGCAGTTCCAATGCCGCCCAACCCAACTCTCTTTCCAGCAATTCCCCTGTTTTCGCCTCTGCTTTCACTACCGAAACTGCATTGCCGAAGTAATTTCCAGATAACGGCGGCTCTAACCTTGCTCTGTTATTCGCCGCCATCATACACATCGTGGGTTGATTCTCTGTTAACCCACGAGCTCGTGTAATCGATCGCCACACAAGCGCAGATAGCGATTGAAATGAGGAGATTTCGATTTCCTTAATGCCGCAATCTGTATTGGCTTTTGCTTTTAGTTTTGCAATTGATTCTGCTGAAAAGTGGAACATTCTCTCCCGAAGTTTCGGCGCTTCGAATCGGCTGATGAATTGATCTGGGTCGGTAAAAGGGAGGCTTACAATTGGGTCACACCCATCGGGAATCCACCGCTCGAGAACAGGGGAACGCGAAATTGGAATTGGGTTTGAGGGAGATTGAAAAATCTCCGACCATGTGTTGAAGAAATTCCAGTAGGAAGTTCCGTCGGCGACGGCGTGGTTCATGGAACAGCCGATGAAGATTCCGTCGAGTAACTCCGTCACCTGAATGGACAGCAGAGGCAGAGTATGGCCGTCATAGTTTACAGCTCTGTCAAGGTCGAAGAAAGATTGAACCACCAACGGCACGTCGGCCGGCGACAGTACATCGGAAATCGTGCAGTCTACGGCTGCGTGGACGAATTTGGCTCCGGGTCTGTTAATACAGTCGATGTAAACAGAGACGGAAGGTTGTTGGTGGTTTGTGGCGGAGGCGAGGCGGCCGGAAAGTGGGTAGAAATGGAGGAGAGCGGCGGAGAGGGAGGTTTGGAGATCGGAGATGAAATTGTGTGGGTGGTCGCCGGGCGGCGGCGGTTTTTGAAAGAGGAGGCCCTTTTGAATGTAGTGGCCGGAAAGCATGGCGAGATCGGAAGGGTTTAAATATAAGGGCTGTTTGGATTTAGGGGGAAGCAATTCGGATTCTGGTTTGAGAAAACATTCGGAGATGTATCGTAGCGGCGGATAGTGAAGCTTCATTTTCGGACGGCGGAGCTAAACAAGGTTTTTGTTGCAGAGATTTTCTGCACTTTGCTTTTATATTGGGAAGAAATTGCTAAAGAGCTGGTGAATGGTCAGCAGTCAACGGCGGCCTCGTAATTAAAACTAATAAATTGGAATTGTTTCCATTTCTTGGAGAATAAGTCTGCAATGGTATTTATAAATTTATTTCTGATTGGATTTTGAAGTTCGGGGAAGAGAGGGTAGGAAGAAGAAGTGAAAGTAGAGATGAAAGTTGAGTGTTTAGGAAGGATGAAATATTCATTTTGAAATTAATATTTCAAAGTGAAGAAGTTAGAAATTTGTTTAGAAGATTTGTGTTTTGAAAAAGGACGTTGAATTTTTTTTATTGAAGTTGGTGTGAAAGAAAGTTTTTTAATTTTTGTTATAATAAAGTTTGATAAAATTAAGTATATTTGATAGAAAGTAAAGAAGAGTTAAGAGATGTTACGTACAACAAAAACAAACATGAGGTTGAGATAATTTTCTCTCTTTTTCTCTCCCAACCTAACTCCAATCACCTCTTTTTTTTTCTTTTTTTTTTTTGAAAGGAACTCCAATCACGTCTAAGCAGGTGAATAAAATCTTATTTAGATGTGGTTATTTTTTATATACAAATGTTAGAGTCAAAAGTTTATTTTAATGTAGATTTAAAATAAATAGTTAAAAATATGACTAAGAATGAATAGTTAAAAATGAGTTATTTTAAATGAATATAAATTAAAAATTAAAAAAGTGAATAGAAATGAAGAATTATTTTGAATAATTATAAATAAATTATTAAAAATGAAAATTTAATTTTAATAATAAAAATAAAGAGTTATTTTGAGTAGTTATAAAAAATTATTTTTTATATAATTTTTTAAGGAATTAATAAAATGATTGATCTAAATCCTTCTTAAATATGATAAATAAACCCACCAAATTGAGGGGGAGATATTTGGATTGCTTGAAATATTTCTAGAATGCTTGACATAGTAGATTAATAAATGTTTTTTTTAATATATATTAAAGGAGGGGAACAAATAACGATTCTCGAGTTAAAACTTGTGACGCTGATATTAAACTAGTTATAATAAAACAATCAAATCATTGAGTAACTATAATTTGCAATTAAAACATTCATTTTTAAAATTCAACCTAGTGTGGTCAACGAGATTCAAACGTTCACTTTTTAAATCTAAATTCCACCGTTGTGCGTCATTGCTTAGCTATTGATGTAACAACCATTTTAATTTTTATATAGAACAAGCCAGTTGGGACTATTCTTGGGACTAATTTTGAAAATTACAATAATTTTTGGTAAATTAGTTTTTAGTATTAGAAGTTGGTGGAGCCATTACAATAATTCAGTTTTTTTTATAAATAAATTTGATAATTACAGTGGGAAGAAGAGATGTTCACGTAGGAGTATATGGACAAAATGACTTCCCTTACTCATCACTTATGGACACAACCATCCTCATCACTTTTTTTAATTTTCATCCCTGCAAAATTTACAATTAAATTCCGCTGTAATAAAAATTAGAATTTTCTACGAAGAAATTTGTGGGGATCAAGTTTATCTATAGAATTATTCATTTAAATTTTTTCAAATCTTCATATAACTTCTTTTTTTTTATAATTTTTCAAATAGGTAACTTTTAATCTTTATTAAATAATATTTAGCTTTTAATGATAAATAGTTTTAAATTTTAGATAGATTTTGAAATTTTCAAAGGAAGTATTTATACTTCAATTACCCATCCACATTTAACTTAATGAGAATTTTTTTGTCCCCACTCACTCCTTCATTTCTCACCTAAATGTGGATTCATGTATTCTAATGCGGTGGGTCTCCATGGAGCCACGATACCGTGAGGAAAATTTGATATATTTATTAGGAAGAAAAATTAGAGTTTTATCTCTATATTATAAAATTTTAGAATTTAGTTCATATTATTTTTTTCAAAAAAAAATTGAAATTTGGTCCTTATACTTTCAAAAATTAGAATTTAATTTCTATAATTGATAAAATCGAAAATATAGTTATTGTTGTTCGTAATCACGCTATTGAATTAGATACATAGAAGTTCACAAAACTCACTATTCATGTGTAAATGATGAGAGTTTTTTTTTTTGTCTAATCAGTAATTTAACTCATAATTTCATTATTGACACATGATTACTTATCTTCCAATCACTTAATGGGCTAACAATTAGGAACAACAATGATTAATTTGTAGGTTTTATCAAACTATGAGTACTAAATTATAGTACTTTAACCGAGTCTTTACTTAATCAATCCTTACGTATTTTCATTTACTCTCTGTCAGCATGACGAAAAAAAACCAAAACCCCTTGTCTACTTTCTAAATTAATTCTAAGCTACTACTAGTGGTGACTTTATAGTCTCTAAGGAAAAAAACGAAATTAATTTACTTATCATTTGCTGCAGACTGCGTTTACTTGCGCGATTGTGGAATTTAATATAAAGTAATTTGACTTGCTATTTACTGCCACAACAAGAACTTTCTGTGTCTGACGAGAGTTGGCTTGTTGGTCGATTTTTTAGTTCTGTAGCGATTTGGCGTAGTTGGAGCTCCAACATACACATTGCTGCCTATTGAGCCTTCGTCATGGTTTGTTGCTCTTGCATCATCGCTTCAATTTTTACGATAATCCTTGAGAAGTGTTTCGTATGGAGCTCCTGGAATGAGTTGTGGACGTTTGTGCTCGGGGGTAGCCTTGTTGATGGTTATTCTCGTAGTTTTATCCATTTGCATTCCCATATTATAGTAGTTGGCTCACCGATGTTGTCCTAGTTGGTTGATGTTGCCCCCTTGTCCAATTTATAAGAAGTTGGGATGTTGCCTCCACCCTAGGTTGTAAGTGTTCGAGTATGGATTATTTGCGATGCAAGAATTGGACTGTAATGAAGGTATTTTTCTTTGCCAAAGTAAATACGCCCTTGATATTTTGACTGAAATGCCCATGCTAGGTTGTAAGCCTATTGACACACCTATGGAGCAAAATCATCGACTCGCTCGTGTCAAAGGGGAGCCGTATGTGCATCCAGACCAATACTGTCGTTTAGTTGGACGTCTTGTTTATATGTAAGTTACTCGTCTTGAACTGAGTTATTTAGTGCACACTCTTGCACAATTTTTAAGTGTTCCACAGGTTCAACATCGGGATTCGACCTTAAGGGTATTGCAATACTTAAAGGGGGCTCTAGGTCAAGGTATTTTGTTACCATCTAAGAGTGAGATGAGTTTGACGGCCTTTTGTGATAGTGATTGGGCGGCTTGTCCATTGACTCGTCGTGCATTGTCTGGATATGTGGTTTTCCTTGGTTCTTCTCCTGTCTCATGGAAAACTAAGAAACAAGGAGACTCTTTCTCGTTCATCTGCTGAAGTTGAGTATCGTGTAATGGTTGAAATAATTATTAGTTTCACTTGGTGTTTTGCATCCTTAACCTATGAAATTGTTTTGTGATAGCCAATATGCTCTTCATATTGCAAGGAATCCTGTATTCATGATCGTACTAAGCATATTGAGGCAGATTGTCACTTTGTTTGTGATGAGTTGTTATCTGGAAATCTTGCTACCAAGTATGTTCCCACTAGACACCAGTTAGCTGATATTTGGACAAAGGCACTTGTAAAACAAAAGTTTCAATTTTTACTTGACAAATTGGGCATTTGTAATTTACATGCTCCAACTTGAGGGGGAGTATTAGGAATTATAAATATAACTTTCTAGATTTTATCTATTTCCTAGATTTTCCACATTTATTCTATTTAAATATTGTAAATAGTTTCTTTATGATGTTTTGGACTATTTATAGTTTGGAAATACAATGAAAGTGTAGATTATTTGGCCATTGTTTCTCCTTTCATAAATTTTCTCAATCTCTCATCTTCTTCATAGATCTTTTTCTGCAATCAATGAATTGAGAAGGCAGCCACCTCCAATCATCATCTTCTACAAGGCGCATTGTTCAGTTCCGACAACTCATCAACAACTTCCTATAAATTAAACATCGAAACAATATAGATCTTGGAATTAAAAGACCGGATCATAACCAAAACTTCTAAAATTCATCCAAAAATTCCCCATTAGAAAATGAAAGAGAGAATTAGACGGCTAAAAATCAAAATCCCCTTTCCCCAACATTTTTTTAAGACTTCCCCTTTGACAATTAAAACTAGGGCAATGTCTAAACTGTGCAAACATATTAACCGCATGTCTACAAAATTTTGGAGTTAAAATGAGTGTCTTTTTTTAAAATTTTAAATAATAAGTCATAAATAATTTAATGCAAACGGACAATCATACCCTTACCAATTTTTTTTTTTTTTACTTATTATTTGAAATCTTGTTTGCTGTAACAACCATGCTAAATAATGATATTGTTTTTTGTTTTTATGAAAACTAATTAAATACATTTTTTGTAACAAACTATATAAAAGATCTTGACATTTGAAAGTGATTTTTTTTTAATTGTAACAACCCATGCAAAAATAGTACGATTTGAAAGTGAAAAAAATGAGGCATATAATTGACATTCAAAATTTAAATGAATAGTTTCAAAAAATATATATTGAATTCTAACTATACATAATCATAGATGATGGTGGATAAACCAGTAATAAAACAATTGAATTGGAGTAACACTTGTAAGTGCAAACCAATAATAAAAAAAATTGTTAGAAAGATTTAAATTTGAAAAAACTATTAAAAAGATTTTTAAAATGTGAGGTGATGTTTTACCATATATATTAGTATACATATTCCAACCCTAGCATAAATATTTTGATATTGACTATAATTAAAAAAAAATAATAATAAAATCAACTCACCTTAGTGTTGTGTTGATTGCTATTGGGTAGGTAAGTGTACAAAATCACTCCGTTAGGGTGTGTAAAATACTTAATACGCACAAAATTGCTCTGTTGGGGTGTGTAAATGTACTCAATATCCACAAAATTACAAACGTGAGAGACTAATGGTTGAACAAACAAAATAAAACCTTAAAATTCAATCCTCAATTCTATATGTTGTATGTATTGTTGTGATTTCAACGTAGTGCTAAAATTTTAATACACAATATTCTCGTCGTCTCAAACCTCGTCGAATGCAATCGTCATAGACGTGACTTCAATTGAGGACTGAGCCACTATACCCCGAAAAAAACTTCAAAAAAATTCACGTAGTGTTTCAATGCTATCATAGACAATGTTGGGTCGTCCACCCGAAACTTTGTAAAAATAGAATGTATATGAGATAGTGCTTAACCATGATGGATCCTCTCTAAAACGTTGGACTTTCAATGATAACCAATCTGCAAAACACAATTTAGAATAACTCGCCTGGGAACGAAGATTGATTTCCCACTAAATAGGTAAAAGGAATCGAAGCAATTGAATTTAAAAAAGAAAAAAATTGTTAAAATGAATATTTGTTTTTTTTAATCGTTTTAAAAACCAATTGGTGGTTGTTTCCCTTGATTTATGGGATAATAGATTCAACACAAACGATTTTTGTTTTTTTTTAATTTTTTTTTACATGGTCCGAAAATAAAGATTGATTTCCAACTAAATAGGTAAAAGGAATCGAACCAATTGAATTTAAAAAAGAAAAAAATTGTTAAAATGAATATTTGTTTTTTTAATCGTTTTAAAAACCAACAATTGGTGGTTGTTTCCCTTGATTTATGGGATAATAGATCAACACAAACGATTTTTGTTTTTTTTTTTAATTTTTTTTTACATGGTCCGAAAATAAAGATTAAGAGCACTATGAGGAGTGAATTATTTATCACACTACATAGTAATTAGTTTAGACACCAATTTCAACTCAAAAAATGAGTATACATGGACTTAATAATTATATGGGAAATAAACATTTATTACTATTTCTAAAAAATTAATTGGTGAAAAAGGATTAATTGCATGAAGGGGTCTTTTGTTACAATTTTTTATCAAAATGGGTCTATTTTAAATCAATTCTAAAAATGGGTAGTTGCGTCTTTACAACTACACCCATAAAATTTGGTCAAAGGTTCTTTGTCTTATTAGCCACGTAAGCATAATCTTAACAAATTTTGATGTGTCTACAAGAGACGACAAAGCTTTCCCAAATCTCTTATTTTGCTTCCATTACTTTTTTTAAACACCAAATTAAATCAATAATTTTTTAAATATTAAACACCAAATCGATTCAAATATTTTTTTTAAGATCCACAATATTTTGATATTTCAATTATCTTAATACAAATCATATTTTATTAACAAAATTAATTTTTTATGTAACTTTTATAGATTAAAAACTAAATTTTGTTGAGTTGGTATAATTTTTTTTTTTATACTGTTAGATTGTTTTTCATTAGAACGAAAATTTAATTTATCATCTAAAAAAATATTATATTGATTAAGAAGATTAAGTTAATATATTATCTAAAAAGATATTATAATTTATAAATATTTTAATTTAAATACCCTTTAAATTAAAATTTTGAAGGGGTAGTTGTATTGGAAAATATTTCTTTATTAATTAGAGTGGTTTAATTGTAAGATTATTTTTTTTTTGGATAAAGTGTAATGTTATTTTATTTATCCAAATATATAATTGATTTTCTCAATTTAAAGAATTTCTATAAAAATTATATAATTTATTTATAATATAATGTTTGTTAAATTCTTAACATTAAATATTTATTTTGATATATAAAGTTTTAAACTCTCATAATAAATTAGAAAAAGTTTAGATATATATTAAAATTAATATGTAATGATAACAATCTAAAAAAATATATATTAATGGTTGAACTAAAAATACATAAATTATCTTGTAAAAGAAATACATAAATTACTTTTAGAATAGCAACTTAACAAAATCTATACTTATTTTTTAAAATTTACGCTAGGATTATGTGGTGCATATAAAGTACAAAATCAACTTATAATTAATATTCTTAGATTTAATTAATATAAATTTCATGCTAAATCTATAAAAGTTATATTGAAATATTAAAAAAAAATGGGATTCAACAAAAATATTTAAAGAATTATTGATTTGATTTTTTTTTTTTTGAGAAGTAAAATAGGAAAGGAAATTAAAAGCAAAGATCGTGTCTCGCACACGGGGATGTTATCCTTCACAAGCTCAAAATTGTAAATACTTGAACAAAAATTTGGGACTTCTTCCATCATTCGGGAATTATTGATTTGATTTGGTGTTTAAAAAAAAAAAAAGTTGTGGATGTGACTCTTGTAGAGACGCCTCAAAATTTGTTAAGATTATGTTTACGTGGCTAATAAAACAAAAATCGTTGACCAAATTTTATGGGTGTAGCGTCTCTTATAAAGTTGTAATAACTCATTTTTAGAATTGATTTAAAAAGAAACCCATTTTAATAAAAAGTTTTAAGAAAAGACCCCTTTATACAATTAACCGGGTGAAATAAGAAAAGAAAAGGATGTTTAAGAAGAAAATTTGGAGAATTAAAAATGAAAATTGAAAAAGTACAAAAATGAGAGCATGACAAACTTAACCCTGATCTCAAACGCCAAACATGCAGTAATGTGCTGAGTTATTAGTTTTATTCTCTCACTCAACCTTTATTTATCATTCATTAAAACATTCAAAATAGCACTCTCATGATTTGAACCCAAATCAAATGGTGGAGACAGCACTCATAAACTCGAAATCAGATTCAACACTTCCTCCGCCTTCATATCCCGGAAACGAAGAAACCTTGCCGTCGAATTTATTTCCATATCCACTCCGCAGCGCCACCGCTTTTCCCATTCCAAATTCATTCCCATACATATTGAACCTCGGCGAGCTCCCCATCATCACCGTATTCGAATCGAATAATCGATCCATTTTGTAAGTATAAGGAGATTGCAGCCACTTCTCAAGGAAACTTCTTAACTTCTAGTTCGTGTTGTTCACTACCATATTGTGCAGCTTCAATGCTGCCCAACCCAATTCTCTTTCAAGCAGTTCCCCTGTTTTCGCCTCTGTTTTTACCACTGTACATACATTGCCAAAGTACTTTATAGATAATGGCGGGTCTAATCTTGCTCTGTTATTTGACGCAATCGCACAAATGGTGGGTTCATCCTCTGCTCTGCCGCCAGCTCGTGTAATGGATCGCCACACAAGCGCAGTCAGCGATTGGAATGAGGAGATTTCGATTACCTTTGTGCCACACTCTGTATTGGCTTTTGATTTCAACTTTGCAATGGATTCCGCTGAGAAATGGAATATTCTCTCCCGAAGTTTAGGTGCTTTGAATCGGCTGATGAATTGCTTTGGGTGGGTAAAAGGGAGGTTTATAATCGGACCGTACCCATCGGGAAACCACCGCTCGAGAACAGGGGGGGTCTGGAAGTGAAATGGGGTTTGACGGAGATTGAAAAATCTCCGACCATGTGTTGAAGAAATTCCAGAAGGAAGTTCCGTCGGCGACGACGTGGTTGAAGGAACAACCGATGAAGATTCCGTCGAGTAACTCCGTCACCTGAATGGACAACAGAGGCAGAGTATGGCCGTCGTGGTCGAAGAAAGAATGAACCACCAACGGCACATCGACCGGAGACAGAAGATCGGAAACGGTGATATCTATGGAGGCGTGGATGAATTTGGCCCCGGGGCTGTCAATGCAGTCGATGTAAACAGAGAGGGAAGATTGGTCCTCGTGGGTGGCGGTGGCGAGGCGGCCGGCAAGTGGGTAGAAGTGGAGGAGAGCGGCGGAGAGGAAGGTCTTGAGGCGGGGGAGAAGATCGGGAATGAAATTGAGTTGGCCGTCGCCGGGGGCCGGAGGTTTATGAAAGAGAGGCCCTTCTGGATATAGTGAAGGGAGAGCATGACGAGATCGTAAGGGTTTAAATATAACGGCTGATTTGATTGTGGGGGAAGAAATTCAGATTCCAGTTTGATAAAGCAATCGGAAATGTATCGAAGTGGAGGATATTCAAGCTTCATTTTGATCGGAGAGAATTAAGCTTTTTGTTGCAGAGATTGCATGAACTTTCTTTTTATATTGGTTGTTGGTGATAAAATTATAATTAAGAATCGGAGTTGTTACAATGTCTTGGTAGGATTTGGAAGGATTAGTTTTAGTAGTAATTTATTTTGTTTAGAATTATATGAAACATGAAACAAAACCTATTATTTATCTCTACACAAATTTGCAACCTTTTTTTTTTTTTTTTTTTTAATGTTTGGAGAAATATACAAATCCGTGACTCAAGATGCTATTTTAGCAAAATAAACGTCATGTATGTATGTTTTTTTTTTTAGAAAAAAAGTCATGTACGTATTAAATACACTATTTAGTACTGAAATATTTGCTTAAACTAGTTGATTTACTAATGTTTCACACTAGTATGTTAATTAATTTCGTCTAATTAAAATTTAATTATGAATTTTTAGAATGATGTCTATTGATTAGAAAAGAAATTTTTATTGCTTACAAGAAATATTTCAAACCACGAAAATATGTATTCATCACTTTAAAATTTATGAATTCAAATTTCATACATTTAATTAATATCGAATTTAAAAAAATAAAATTTACATCGTAAATTTTGTTAAAAGTCAACATGTATATCTAAGAGATTCAAACGATCGATAATTTCTTAAATAGTTGAATTAGATGTCTTCATTATTAAAATCTACGATCGATGTTATTATATAGCTATTGATTAGCGATATTTTTCAATTAAAAAAAAAATTAATCAAGGAATGTTCATTGAGGCACGAAACACGAGTGAGTGAAAGGGAAAAAGATTCTAGGCAACACAGAGATTGATGTATTTTCCATCTCATTTCTCTCGTCCTCCACCTATTTATATTTTCTTAATTGTTACTTTATTTTTAAAAAATACAAATTTTTTCAATTTTACTAATTTAATCTTTAGATATAATTTGTTTAAAAAAATCGATTCATATGATAAATTTGGTGTTACTATTCATTAAGGTTGGTTTAATAATATAAATAAAAAGGAATATATATAGAGAGAAAATAAAGTAAAGGAAATAAATAAATAAATATAAGATATAAGGAATTCTTTTTAGAAAAGACAAAAAATAAGATAAGATAAGATGAAATGTTGATAGCAGAAATTTTTGTTTGGGATGAGATGAGATGACAGAAAAACCTTGTTTGGGATGAGATGAAATGAGATGACAGAAAAACCATGACAGAAAAACCTTGTTTGGGTGGAGGGAGAGGAGATGAAGTGTTAAGATATATATATATATATTCTTATATTTTTTTTTAACAATAAAATTGTTCTTTTTCTTTTTTAAAAAATAATTATTCTCAAATATTTAGCTATAAATATAATAAGTATGTAAATATAACTACTATCATAAATAAAATGTGAGTAATATAAATTTAATATTAAGCACCCTTAATCATATTAATATTTTTATTAAAAAAACATAGTTTCAATGATATTATGTACGATATAATAAACATGAGGTTAAAAGTTTCTAATATTTCATACTTAAATATTGTTTAATTAAAAAATATTATGAGAAAAAAAAATTTCACACCACCAAAATAAAATTTGACTAATCTAAAATATTTGTACATCGTTAATAATTTTTTTTAAAAGATTTGTTAGACTTAAATAATAATAAAAATTAAAAAATACCAAGATTCTATTTATTAAAAAATAAAAATAAAACCATTTGGTTAAACTAGTCATTATAAAATGTTGATAGCAATTTTTATTTTATTTTAAAAAAATTATTTTCTTATACCTTTTATACATTCATATTCATAGTTACTGAATATCAAAGAATTGTTAATAAAATACACTAATTAATAGGTAATAACAAATTAAATATATTTATCTTATTAGTCATTTATACTTCTAGGGAACCATCGACACCCCTAGAATTTTTTATTTATTGTTTTTTTAGTTAAAAGAGAGCTCGGTCACATTTTGATAATAATTATTACATGGAAGTAATAAAATATCTTTCAAATTTTGGATTTTTTTTATTAGGTAGAATAGATCTCAATCTCTATGACTCATACAAGTCTTGAAATTTATAGTGTTTTTTGTATATACAATCAAGACTCTCAAAATTATTTACATTAATTTATCCTTTTAAAAAAAATATATTCACTCTTATTATTATTTCAAAGTGCAACACTGAATACAAGAGTATAAAATCTGAATTTCATTTTTTTAACAAACAAAATAAGTTTAATATTTTTAAATTTATTGAAAATAAGTTCATACTTTTAAATCTATTGTAAACTACGAATACAAATTCAATGTGTATAAATTATTTAAATTTAATTTTAATTTTAATAATAAATCGATATATTTATTGTTAATATTAAAAATAAACACATAATTTTTAATTATTATTTTCTAAATATGATATTTATAGTCTATCCCTAAACAATTGAAATTATATCATTTTTTTTGTTATGGGCCAAAACTCATGGACCATCGCTTTGCATTATTGAGTAAATAATTTTCTGACCACCAACAACTAAAACTGGGTCCTCCCCACGTGAGGGTGTTATTTGTAGGTGCAACTATTACATGATTTTAAGGGGGTGTTTGGTGTAGGGATTAGTATTAAGTTAGTCGGAATTAAGTTAAGCTGAGTATTAAGTTAAGCTGAGGATTAAGTTAATCTGTGTTTGGAGGATATATTAAGTTAAACTGGATTAAGTTAAGCTGAATGTTGTTTGGTGCAGAGATTAAGTTAAGCCGAGTTTTTATTTAACATTTTTCATGTTTTTTTTTTTAAATGTCTACTATCTAATTTTTTTTCTCTTGACAATAGATAAATGACAAAATTATGTTCATTTGAAATAGTAACGATACAATATTCATTTAAAAAATATGTTTGATTAATATATATTTTATTATTTATTTCAATTTTAACTTAATATGTATATTAAACTTAAGAACAATATAATAAATTTTTATATCCATTCAACAAAAGAAAGGCACTCTATAAAAATCATTTAAATTTAATTACATACAAAATTAATTTTATTTATTTAATACACCCTAATTTAGAGTATAACAATTTAATGGTGTTTTTTCAATTAATTAAACTAAAGTATCTAAAAGATTCAAATCCTTTATGAAACTTTACCTGTAACTTGTTCTATTTGATTTTTTATTTAATAAATTCATTAATAATTTTTAATATCAAGATAGTTTTTAGGATTGAATCCATAATGATGGAGTTATATCAATGCCACATGACTTTTGTTTTGTTTTCTTTTGTGTTCTACAACAACTAGATGAGGGGATTTAAACCCAATTTTAAATATCATAGAAAAAATTAGTGAACAAATTTCTTTGCATTTTATTAGAGGTATGCATTTTACATTTTACAAATCTAAGAAGATTCATGCAAGTTTTCTTAATACAAATTTAAGATTTGTTAATTCAGTTATTTCAAATCGTTGGCTATTTATATTGTTAATATTCATTCATTTCAAATCTAAAAAGATTCATAAAATTGTCTCTTCCAATCCAAATATATTTGTTTTGTTCTCTTAAATCATTTATAAAATGTAATTCAAAATTTTCATATCAAAATAAAAAATAAACAAAATTGTCCTTTCTCTTTTAGGTGGCTGTCGAAAATGAAGGCACATGGAGTAAAAAAAAAACCAGATGTAATCAATCTTGTAGGTCTACCAAACCCACATCCATGAGCTCTAAAATAGAGAGGAGAAAAAATAAAAAGCAGAAAATTAATAGAATAGCTAAAAAAACTTCAATCTCCGGCCTTCTTCGAATTTCTCTAGTTAGCTTGAAACCCATAACTTATGGGTGAGCAAAATCGTCTTTTTGGGTGTCCATTCCGGTCAAAGCCAGGTAGAGCTTGGCGGCTTCCAAAATGGGATCGAAGGAAAAGCTTGGAATCCCATTATTGGGTTGGAGATTTGAAAATGGAAGAGGGGAGTTCTACAGACAGGGAAGAAGAAAAGAGGCAGAAAAGTACAGAGGAGTTCGAAGAAAGAGAAAAGGCACTCGGATCTGAACAGTAAAGACTGTTCAAATCCGAATTTAGTTAATCCGAGCTGCAGCTTTTTCAAATCCGTGGACCAAACACGTATTTTGGGGATTAATTCAAACCGTGTTAAGAAAAGGCACTCGGATCTGAACAGTAAAGACTGTTCAAATCTGAATTTAGTTAATCCGAGCTGCAGCTTTTTCAAATCCGTGGACCAAACACGTATTTTGGGGATTAATTCAAACCGTGTTAAATTAATACTTTGGCCAAACACGCCCTAAATCGTGTGTCATTTCTTGGTGTTTAGAATTTGGTGCCGAGGAGAGGAGTTGAGAATTTCCAACTTGATATTTGTTTATCCCTTATAAATGGCCATATCGGGAAATGTCATCTTGAAATGGATCCTAATTTGTGGACCGAAATACCTGCTTTGGCTTACTCGCATATGTCGGATCCAAACTCTGAGATCAAATACCTGCTTAAACTTATGCCCGCTTGGCTGGGTCCACACCCGCTTTTTTGAATTCAAAACATTTTGGGTAGGATCGGACTTTGGGGGGACCATTAACCCACATGGAGTTCTGATACCATATTAGAGAATATGAGGTTCCACCTCAAAACCAATTGACTATGAGGGGAGTAATTCATATCCCTTATAAATGTGTTGAAGACTTCTCACCTATCCAATGTGGGACAATTGCCACATGGGTGAGCATAGTGAGTATCTCCAACATATCTCTAAATCACCCAACTTCAACTTCCTCTACTTTCCTTTCTCTTCTCTTTTCAACTCCAAAATCTGCATTTCCCAAAGTTTCTGCTCGTCAATTATTTATTTGTGTCCTTTAAAAAAACAAAAGCTTGAAACCAATGTTATTTTAAGAAGATTTTAGTTCACGTAAAGAAATGGCAAATTTGTTTGGACAATATATGTGGACATGAAAGTTTGGATCCGATATAAATTTTTGTCCGACTTTATTTCTATAGCCTGTAAGTTGTAATTTATATTCGTGTTGTATTATTGTTAGCTTCAATATTTAATTTTGAATGCTAACCTAAAATAATTTTGAATTTTGAATTTTTTTTATCCATAAAATGAGTATAAACATAAAATTTTAAAAAAATACAATAGTCACAATTATATTAAAAAAAAAAAAAAATCGGCACTTTACAATTCATTAACTAAAATATTAATTATATACTGGATCGGTGCGTGATTAGTTATCTATTTTGGTATGAATCCATGTTTATTTAAAAATTACGAGTTCGATCCTTAAATCGATATTTATAATCCTCTTTTCCAACTTATACTATAAAATAAAATAAAATAAAATAACTTCGTGACCACTATAATGTCACTCATGTGCATCATGGTGGAGGGTGCGTGTTTTAGAAATCCATTTATTAAAGATTAAACCTCGGATAATTGTGGGTGGAGAGTTATTAGAGAGAGAAAAGGTTTACAAAATAATTGAGGGGAAAGAGAGAGGGGTGTCGTTTACCCCGATAACTTTAAAGGTGATTGTTCATGGGAAGGGTTACTCTTAGATAATCCATTTTTTTTTAAAGTGGCAACTCTTTTAAAGCCCCCTTTAAAGCCGTTTTCTTATTTTTGTTATAGTCTCAGTTGTTATGTTTTTACATTGTGAGTTCTTACTTCTTTGCATGTTTAGACTATTCTGTTATGTGGAGAAACTGACTGATAAAAGAATTTTTAATCTAGCGAAGGGTGATCGTTACATTCGGAAGAGTCTTCATTTCTCTCCAATCTTGAAGCTCTTAATTTCCTCTTTGGTGGGTTCTTGCTCTTTCGGGGTTATTATGATTATAGTGTTAACTCTCAAAGGTTTTTCAACGTTAACCAATAAAGTGTTGACTAATTATTATTGATTTTGTAAATCGTCTTAGAAGCTACTTGATTTACAATTTTTCGTCTTTTCTTTTATCTTGGCCCAAATTGTAGGTCGAGTTCAAGCCAATTTTTTTATTTTTGAGAGGGAAGGAAAAAAGTGTCATAATAAAAGGAGCATTTTTTGTTCTTGTGATTATTAAAGTCATAAAAAAAACAACAACAAAAAGATCATGTGTTCAGATGGGAGTATTTAAGTTTTAAAAATATAGTTTGAAAATAGTTATTAAAAAGTTAAAAATAAAAAAAAACGAAATACTTTCTAACTCGCTCGCACAAGGAAGAATGTACAACTTCTTGGTTGCTTCCATTTAACAAGCTGAAAAATTGTGACATTGGTCTTTACTTTTTGTAAATGATCTCAAATTAGATTAGATGAACCCCAGATGAAATTCGTCTTAGATAGCTTGTATATCTTTAAATACGAGGGAATATCTTGAATAAGCTCATTTTAGATTTTGGATTTTGGATAAATTTTACTTTGAAGAATTCTTCAAGCTGAGAATGGGCCTTTTTGGTCCAATCTTGTTTGCTTTTTCTAAGGTGTTTGGATGAGACTTTGGATAAGTAATTTGTTTGAAAAATTATTATAAATTGTTTGAAATCGAGAATTGTAACAAAAAATTGAATGTAATTTTTATTTAAAAGTGGACAATAGAAAAATGTGTTTGGAAATGTTCTTTAGAAGAGTGTTTGGAGCGATATTGGATGAAAAAAAATTTCTACTCTAAACAAACATAAATTTTATCCCACCCTCGCTTCTCGAAAATAACCAATTCAATAACAAATTTTAAAACAACTACTTCAATAACAAATTTAATAATTTTGAAAATTCAAGAGGTAATTTGAGCAAATCTCCGTTTTTAAAAAAAAAGGTTAGGTTTTGAGTTGTGTAATCCAATTTATAATGGGCAACAAAATTGCAGCCTAGTGGGAAAAAAGTGATTTCTTAAAAATTGCAAAGTGAGTGAGGCCTGTAATTTAATGGCTTCTCGGCAAATGGGTACTTTGAAAGGGACATCTCTTCACGTGATTGTACGAATCCTTCTTAGGGTGTGTTTTTTCTTTTTTTTGAAAAGCTTTCGTGTTTGGAGTAAGGAGAATGATAATAATTAAGGAAAAAATGATAATAAGAAGGAAAATGATTATAAGAATAATGATTATTTGTGTTTGGGGTGAAGGTAATAATTATGGGAAGAATGATTATTTTTATTTGAGATATAAGTAATGATTATGAAAAATATAAAATAATGAAAATGATGTGAGTGTAAAATAGGGATATAATATATGAAAAGTTGTTAGAGAAAGAATAAAAAGTAGTTAGGAGAGAATAAAAATAATAATTTTTGAAAAACGTAATTATAGGGGAATGATTCTCAGTGGCCCAAACACCGGAATCATTCTCATTCTCATCCTCTCCTTTATTTTTGGTGGCCCAAACACCCCTTAATCCCTTCAAAACAGACTTTGCCTCCAACAATTTGACCAATTTGGGGATTCGAAATTTCTCTAAACTTTGAGCACAAATCACTCAACTTACTCTCCATTAACTAGGTCGGTTCTTTCTTCTCTCTCAATTTCATTAATGATTGTATCTAATTTATTCTCTTATTATTATACATCGTACGTTATTAATGATATAAGTTATGAATTATAAGAAATAATGTTAGGAATACATATTATTATTAGATGGAAAATTAAATGTTTATGTGAAATGATGATGTGAAAATAAGTTTTAGTCAATATATCTATATTATAATTGGTAGGACAACCGTGAATTGAGTTATAAAGTTACAAACCATCGGTGATCGTGGAGTGGACATACATTGTCATTGAAAAGTAACGACACAATTCGTTGTCATTATAGCTACTATATTAAAACATTTTTTAGTCATAAATTTATGTACCATGACTATTTATTAGATTTCTTAGTTTGCTTGACAATTTTTTGTTCTTACTTATAACTTGTTTTCATTGTATCTTTACCTATATAATATATAAAATGTGTAGCCACATAACTAAACTGAATATGTTTTAATGAATATCATTTCATATATGCTTAAACAATTTGTACATTACACTTTGAATTAAAAAAAAACTCATACACCACAATAATAATACATTTGATACTTCATACATCCCTACAAAGTGTTTAAAGAGTAGAATGACAAGGACATGATTTGTTTACAACTTCATCTATTTAAGACAGTCCATTTACACCTTTCAAGCCTATAAGGTAAAGAATAAATTGGCTAGTGATATTCAAAATGAAAACAAAGCGAACCAACTTCAACACACAACATTAGTAACTATGCTACTAAGTCTAGATCCAATTTCTCACAATAAAAACTTTACCCACCTTCAAGAGTAGTGTAAAGCGAAATCTTGCTCAAACAAACTTAAATCTCTAAAATTTAATATGAACTTTTTTCCCCTATGGTTAACCATAAAACCCAAAAGTATAACTTGACAAAAAATCAACCAAACACCAAAAGGAACTCAAATACAATGGGGAAGAGTACATAATAAAAGACGAAAAAAGAAAGCTCAAAAGATGAAATAAAAGATATCGATAGAAATTATAAATATTAGAGATAACAGTTTTTATCAAACAACTTGAGAAACATCCAAGTGAAGTTAGTTACCTATTTGATTAATCCATTTCCCTTACTTGTTTTATGATTTAGGTAAGACTAATGGAAAGAGAGGCTAAGAGGAAAAAGATCATAATAAGAAATGTGACAAGAAAACCAAGCATCATCTCGAGAAGAAATATAGAGTATACTGCAAAAAAAGAAAAGACGACATGAAAATAATAAACACAGATAACGACATGAAAAACAACATGCTAAAATTATATAAATCTGTGACGGCCCGAGAATTTTTTAAGCGTTATTCATAATTTTATTTACCATAATAGTGTTCTTATTAAAATTATGAGTATTTTTTTATTTGGAATTTGTAATTATATTAGTTTTATGGACAATTTTAACTAATATTAATAGAGGTTGTAAATGCAATTAAAACCAATTTTATTTTTAATATATTTATTCAAAAGCCAACTTCTCTTTTTCCCATCCATGCAACATCACATCTCTCCCCGATTCCTCTTTTATTTTATTGTTTCAAAAAGCTCTCGAAAAGACCACTCATTTATCTTCTTCCCTTTGAGTTTGTGTGCAAGCAAAAATACTCTTTATTTTCTCACATCTAGCACTCACCGGAATCCACCATGGTCGCCGCCGACTGAAGCTTCGATTCAGGCGTGCAGCCGCGACTCGACCCAATCCGTTAACCTAAATGTGCCTAACCTTGTTGTTGGATCATTGATGCCTTAATTTCTAATTTAATAATTTGTTGTTAAATAAATATATGGCTCTTACTTATTAGAAGTTATTGGACTGTTATTTTCATATTTTAAGTTGGATTGTTGACTTTTAATTTGGGTAGTGAGTTTTTACTTGGCAATTTTAAGAGATATTTTTAACGAAAATTGTAGTAGATGGTTCACTTGAACAAAATATTTAAAAATCTAAATAAAAATTCTTAATCCCTCCAAAATGGGAATTTGACCAACTGGGGCTTCAAAATTCTCTAAATTTGTGGGCAAATCGGAGCCACGAGGGATCGGAGTTAAGCTTCCAGAGTTTCCGGTACTTTTTGCTATCTCATTTCTGAAATTGTGGTATCGATAATAATATTTATGAATCTGATTGAGATCTGGTTTTATTTATTTCTATTAACACTATAAACATCACAATTTTTTGAAAACCAAACATCACAGAATCAAAGCCTATTTTGTCACTTCCCACACCGGTAGATGATCCACGAGTCAGATGGCCCTCCCGCCGGTTTAAATGATCCGACTATGAAAATAAGCCCGACCAACTCAATTTAATTTGACTGACTGGATTGAATTATCAACTCTTGTTTTTTTAGTTCTACGATAAATAAGATTAGAAGAATTTTAATCCAAGACTTCTTAAAATTATAAGTTTTGTTGAGAGTTATTAACTTATTTTAGTTGAAATAAATGAAATTATTTCAATTCAATTTTTGAGTTGCCAGCAACTCATATTTATTGTTAATTTAATTTTTTTTAAAACTTTATATGCCTATATTTTTGTTTATGGAGTGGTTCAATTGGTCAAATTTTTTTGTGATTTATGAGGTAATAGGTTTAACCCATGGTGGCCACCTATTTAAGAATTAATTTCCTACAAGTTTGTTTGACATACAAATATTGTAGGGTCAAACGGTTTGTCGGTTGACTTGCGCAAAATTTGGCCAGGACAGTCACCAATATCAAAATAAATAAATAAGACCGTTCCTTTTTCTGGCATAGGTAACACTATTTCTTTTATATCATTCGCTTATGGTTATTCATTTGATGTATATTACCTTGTATTACTTTTACATTTAAACCTCACTTCTTATGTGATACTCATTGTAAATTCATCTTGGTTGGTACGGAAATACATCAAGTTCGTACCACCGCGACCATTACTTTTCATTAACACAAAATTAAATCAAATTGAAGTCCAAAGATGAATCCCCAATATCCTTCAATCCAACGATCTCTGATTGTTTTGTCAAACCACAATGCATTTCTGAAGAATCAAAACAACCCTATTATTTAAGTCATTGGGATCTCACTTTACTAATTTCCACTCAATATATCCAAAAAGGTCTTCTCTTTCGCAAACCTCCTGAAGCCAGTCTCAATTTTATGGACACCCTTCTTCAACGCCTCAAAACCTCCCTCTCTGCCGCCTCGCTTGGATCAAAGATGACAATCAAGCTTCCATCTTGATTTACGTAGATTGTGTTCATAGCCCTGGCGCCAAGTTCATCCACGCTGCCCTCGATATCGCAATCTCCGATATTTTGTCCCCTGTTCACGTCCCGGCCATGGTTCGATCGTTATTCGACCTCGACCTCGACGCCGCTATCAACTACAATGGCCATACCCTGCCTTTACTTTCCATTCAAGTCACTGAGTTGCTAGATGGCGTCTTCATTGGCTCTTCCCTCAACCATTCAATTGGCGATGGAACCTCTCATTGGAATTTCTTCAAGATGTGGTCTGAGATTTTTCAAGCCCAATCGTCCAATGGGGATGATTTTATTTCGATTTCACAACCACCCATTTTGCAGTCGTGGTTCCCTGATGGGTATGGCCCAATGATCAACCTCCAATTGAACTCCAGCCAATTCCATCCATTGGTTAAAACATTCCAACCACACAAACTAAAGGAGAGAATCTTTCACTTCTCTAAAGAATCTATAACCAAGCTGAAAAATAGAGCCAATACAGAGTGCAACACAAATGAAATCTCATCCTTTCAGTCCATTTGCGCACTCGTATGGCGAGCCGTAACACGGGCTCGCCAAGTTCCACAAGATCAAACAAAAATTTGCAGCATGCTGGCCAATAACAGAGCAAGATTAGAGCCACCATTATCAAAACATTACTTCGGCAATGCTGTTACATCCGTTGATGCCAATGCAAAAGCAGGGGAGTTAGCTGAAACAGGATTCGACGGGAAGGTGACTGCGTATCCGGGATATGAAGGAGGAGGAAGTGTTGATTTGGAGATTGCTTTGATCTCACAAAATATGGCAAATTTAGAGTCTGATTTTGAGTTTATGAATGCTGTCTCTTCTCTGCCTCACATGTCCCACCAATAATATTTGTATTTTCAAGTCAGTCTATTCCCTGTTGAGGTGAAGAATACTTAAAACAAGATATTGGACTTTCAATACCTCATCTCATCTCTTCTTAAAACAAACACCCCTAAGTGATAGGTATGTTACTTGAAAATACTTTTCAACACATATGAGATGACAAAGTAATGTATCATTAGTCAAATCATATATATATATATATATATATATATATATATATATATATATATATATATATATATATATATATATATATATATATATATATATATATATATATTTATACTTGCATTATTTATACTTTGCATTTTATGTTTCAATATTGATGCTGACCTCTATATATATATATAATTGCATTTTATGTTTCAATGTTGATGTCGACCAGTTAATCTAACATATATGCATATCCTATTCTATTTTATTTTAAATCCAAAAAACTAAATAGAGAAATTAAAAAAAAATGTAACCCATATTTAGCAATATGAGGGGTTGTTTGTTTCACATATTTAGTTTTAAGATTTATTAATTTCTTGACAAAAATCTACATCAAAACGAGATTTTACTAGCCCCTTGTCATTTTTACTTTTAAAAACAACCTTCATTTTTAATTATTCATTTTTAATCATTTTATTTTTAATTATTCAATCATTTCTAACAATTCAATTTTAATCGTTATTTTTAAATCAATCAAAATAACTCATTTTTAATAATTCATTTTTAATCACTTTTTTTAACTACTAAAATAACTACTCATTTTAATTCTACATCCAAACAAGATTTGGACTCTAATTCATCTACACAAAAACTACATTCAAACGGTTTTTTTGATACAACTCTCAATTTTTAACTACTCAATACAACTCGTCAATATAACTCCTTAACCTAAATCCTGCCTAAATATGTCAAACAAACACCCCCGAGAAAGTATTAATATTTAGATTATATCTTTCTTATGTGCATAATTATTTTTATTTTTTGTATAGAGAAGTAGGTACAAAATAGACACCAAAAAGTTGGTAAGTCCTTTTTTTTTTTCTTTTTTATTATTGAGAATTACAATGTTATTGAGAATTTTTATTCTTTCTTTGGTTAAAATACTATTTTTGTTCATCAATTATTATTATTATTATCTATTTTAATCTCTAAACTTTTAAAAATCTAATTTTGATCTCTCTAACTTTGCTATAAACTTAAAAATAGTCTTTGAAGTTAAAAAAGTTTAACTTTGTGTTAAAATTAGGAGAAACAACGGCCAAATCGTTCTACCTTTTCGTTCATATTTCATAACTACATGTAGTATATCAAAACTTAATCATTACTACAAAATTAGGATATAATGATTACAAAAAAGTATCACAAACACTTTACATGATACTTTTTTACAATTATTGTATCGCACATCATCTATTCTCTTTAGTTGACACTTTTTAATAAGTGTCATTAAAATGTCATAGATGATACTTCTTTGCAATCATTGTATCGCACATCATCTATTCTTTTTAGATGACACTTTTCTCTAAGTGTCATTGAAATGTTTTAGATGATATCTTTCTGCAATCATTATTTTTTATTTAATGACACTAATTTTTTGTCGCGAATGAGCAATATATGACATATAAATTAAGTCATTAATGCATTATCAATAATACTTAAACATTCTCAATAAATATTATTTTTTACACTTATTTTTAATCCCCAAATAATCAAACATGACTCTTTCTTTTAATCATATATTTTTAATTGATGACAAATATTTATTATCAACAAACTACAATTGATGATAATAATATATTGTAAACTTATATTATTTCATGACATTTTTTGCGTCTATTTGCATCTTTTTTTTTGCTCTTACTCATTATCATACAGACATAATATTCTTCAACAATTCTTTAACAAAAATAACTTCACGAGTAAAAGACTTGTCAAGAAATAAAATTCATAGATGACTTAAAATATTTGTAGGCATTTACACTTGAACATAATAACAAAAGAACAATAATATTACACTTGTGATAAATGTTCACAAAACATTTTACGACAAAAAGAACAAGTAAAGGATGAGTGTGTTTCTTCACTGCTTCATCTCTTGAATGAGTTATTGCAAAACCTAAGAAAAATTGAGTTTCAAACAACATTCACGTATGACATATTACTTAATAATAACATATGAGTTTTCTTACTCGTAAGAAAAGAGCTTCAACCATCTGCATTACAAATAAAAAAGTATTTAAAAAAAAAAACATGTAAATATTGCATAACAAATAAGTTATTGAAAATGTAAATATTGCACAACCAGCTTCAACCTCCCATTTTCCTGCTTCACCCATAGCAAACAATTATCAATTTTATTAAAATTACTTCATAAAATAGTTAGATTTTCATACCTTCCAAAGCGTTGTTGACAAACAAGTGACACCTTAAATGTAAAGTATGCAACCTATTGGAAGAACATAATTTTGCACTTTGAACAAAATCAGAATAAAATCCTTGATAGAAGCAATATCAATTCAAAAATTCGAAGGCTAATTTGAAATTTACCTTCCTTGCAACTTAAACTTTGCAACCTACTTCAGATTGAAAATTCTATCCATTCTAGTTCCTCGTCTTCCGTCAAGATCCGATCAACCATTTAGTATAAAGGATTCAAGATAATAAAAAGGAAATTACTTGAAACAAACTAAAGAACAACAAATTTAATGGGTCGATACATTTGAAGGTTAATTAAGTAGGTTTATATATATAAAAAAAAGCCATAACAAACTAAAGAACTTAATTAAGTAGGTTAATTAAGTGATTGAAACAAACTAAAGAACAACAAATCAAGTGGAGTTTACATAAAAAAGAAGCCATAACAAAGGTTTGTTATGGCTTCTTTTCAAAGGTTTGTTATGGCTTCTTTTTTATGTAAACTCCACTTGATATATTGAACTTTGTCAAAGCCTCATGAATTAAAGGATAGAAAGGAAGTGAAAGATTCAAAATAGCATGAACAACCCTTTGGAGTATCAAAATTATTTGCAAGAGTCACATACCTTTTCATTCACAATCTCACAAATGCCCAAGTTTCAATTATTAAGGTTTTTATCAACTGACAACTTGAAATACAACAATAATCAATTGAAAATTTGGTTAGGGTCTTCTGTTTTCAATCAATTCAAATCTAATTTATTCCTTAAAAGTCTTAATTGGTAGAACCAATATTTACCTTATTTCCTATTCAAAAATGAAAACAAATAGTTTTATTGAATGCAATATTAGTAGACAAATTTTCATCAAATAAGTATAAAAGTGATAATTATTTATTTCTTCAACCATATAAACAACTTTTTAACTCTTTGCAAAAGAACCTGAATAAGGTGTTAACCTCATCATTTACAACTAAAATGTTACAAGGCTTAAGGAAGAGGCAAGACTCCTACATCCCATACCTTCAACAATTCAAGACAGAGGAAACATTGAAGTAAATGGAAAAATTTCAGATCAACAATATCAAACCATATCTAAATGAAAAATTTTAAGCCAAAGCAAACCGTACCCGAATAGCATCCATGTTGGCATTAGATTGTGTCTCATCTAAGAAAATCTAGATACCATAGTTTGTTCTCTATCAAAAGAAATTAGTTAAACATTTAATTCACAAGATTTGCATAAATAAATCCAATATTTAAAACAAACAAACAAATGAAAATCTCATTAGATCCAATCTCACCTTACCTCTTGACGATGTAGAACCAAAATATTGAATAGAAAGTTGCAACTTCTCTACCTTTCCAAACATGTAAGTGCAAGTGATATCTAGTAACTTCTCATAGTACAAACCAACCATTTGTCAATCTCAAATATACTACTCTATCTTCCTAAATACTCTCTCAAATAGATGAAACATAACTTAGCAAAAGGGACATATAAATATAATCAAATCAAGTGATACTTTTGGCATTCTAAAGAATCAACCATAAGTTCCAATTAAATATTATTGTTCATCATACAACTTTAAAAAAAAAGTATTAGATTCTCAAAATATATATATATATATATATATTAAAATTTAACACAAAAGTTAAAAATTTCTTTGACGAGATTAACGTATAATTTATCTAACAAATACCAACAATTGAAAAAACTATAAAGTCAAAAGAAAGACCATAGAAAATAAAATTAAAGCTAGAAGAGTCATCAAGCCATACGACTTTAAATAAATGCACAAATTTTGATTGGGGTTAACTTAAACATGAGTTCAATTCATATCCACTTGCTACTTTGTTAGATAAATGCATAGACTTCCTTCTATTTTTAAAATCCTACATTCCAAGCTCATAAATTTAAATTTCCTAAGCTATTTGAAACCATAGTTTAAAATTTAAATATTCTCTAAACAGTGTGGATATACTAGCCAGCTATCATATCTAGTCTTATCTATTACATTTTGTACTTCTTGAATACATAATAGGTCGTCAAACCCATAGCCTATAAAAAAGATGAAAATTTATTTAAAGTTTTATGCCTACAATAAACTTTGATTTCAACTCCTAGCAATTTAAGGGGTTGAAAAGAAACTATGGTTTGTGAGAAAAATCTTTTCACCACTTTGTTGTATGAATTTTATTTCAACAATCTTTTTAGACAAACAAAAACCTTTATATTTTAGTTTTCAATCCACAATACAATTCACAAAGAGTTTTATCTCCAAAATCTAGTGCAATTATATATTATATATTAAAAAATTAAGTTACTCTTCATGAGAGAAGAATGTTAAAGTTTTTTTTTTTAAAAAAATACATAATATATTAAGCAAGAACCCCATAATTTGATAACTTTTCCAAATCAAAAACAAAAACATTCATTGATCAGATATTTCAACAAAACAAATAATCCACACAACAATAGATAAACAAAAATAAAATTACAATTTTTCTCATTCATCGAGAGATGTAGTGTCGGTCTTTCTCACCCAAAAATAAATGGACAGAGAGTCATCAACATTGTGATATAATTATGTATCATCGTTCTTTCACGCTAAAAAATGAAACCCATCATTACAAGACTTACAAGGATACCAATCTTAGGAACTAACTATGACGATGGAGTTGGAGTTGGAGTTGGAGCTGCTAGCCCCCAACGGATGACCAGGCGGTGGAGTTTATCGAATGAAAAGATAGAGAAAAAGATCCTGCCCAAATCTTTTTCACATCCCACTTTTTTATTTTTTAATAACTTTTTAGATGTAAAGTTATTATAAAATGCTATTATAAATTTAATTTAATCTACTTAAAGACTTGAAAATCATTTTTTAGTTCATATACCATTAAAAAACGAAAGGTTCAAATTCATCATTTTTTGGTCTTAATAATATACTCATACTATCTTTTTTAGGATAAAAAAATAATATCGAAAACTAAATCTATTGACTTTATTTTTTTTAAATCCTTAAATCTATTAACTTTATCATTTATGTTTAAATTTTAATTTAATTATTGAATATTGAGTATATGGACTACAATATCATTAAATCACTTCTACCAAAAAGATCATGGTTTGATGATTTCATTGTTTGGTGGAAATCCAGTTTAATATCATAGTTATGAATTCGATCTTTGTAATTGGTATTTTTTTTTGTTGATACCAAGACAGATCGAACCCGCGACATGTGAATACTGACCTTGAGCCAGTTAACACATTGCCAACCAGCTACAACTTGTTTGGTATCTTTGTAATTGGTATTTGACTCTCCTTTATTTGAGAGTAGTTGTAACTTTGGTAGGATTTGTGTTCCCCTCTCTCAACTTGTACTAAAAAAATTACATCATTTTTTTGTGATTCTTTTTTAATGATTGAGAAATACACTCAATTATTCGACGATTCAAAAGTGACTTAAAATGCTTTTATATCAATAGAAATATTTACATCATGTTCGGGCATGATGTATACAATAATCCCTACCTATGTGGCTCAATATGGGCCACAATCTATTTTTGTTTATTTTATTTCTTTTATCTTTTGAATTTAAAATAAAATAGATTGTGCTCCATATTGAGCCACACGGGTGGGCATCAAATTATACATCATGCATGGGCATGATGTAAATATTCCTCTTATAACAAATCAATTTTTTAGTAGTGACGAATGGGGCAAAACAATAGGGTTGGACAATAATAATCAAAGGCGGGCACGATTTAGCAGCATTATAATTCCTTTTTTTTGGAATAGAAATTTTCTAATATTTAAATAAATCCTTTTTTACGTGAAAATTAAAATCTTAAAAAGGCAGATAAATTTAAAAATTAAAATAATTATTATATGATTATAATAAAGTGTCATAAAATGTACAGTTTAATTGAATATTCTCTAATAAAATGCACAGTTTAATAGTGTTCGATGGGAACATATTGAGTAGTAAGATTTTTAGATAACAATTCATCACGAACAAAATGACAATCTACCTCAATATGCTTGGTTCGATAATGAACTATAGGATTCTTTGCAATATGAAGAGCAGACTAACTATCACAAAATAATTTCATAGGTTGAGGAAACAAAACACCAACAGAAACTAATAATGACTTCAACTATTTCAATTCACAAGTAGCCTTTATTCCTCACACTCATTACATATACCCATCACACTCCACATAGTTAAACAATTTGATTAGAATACAAAGGCGTTAATCCAAATGGCTACTTACTTTCATAGTCAACCATCTGCACTCAACCAACGGGAAATTCAACACCTCATAGTATTCAATTTGCACCAGCTAGCATCAACCACACAAAAAATTATCAATTGGCAAAAAAAATATCCCCATTCTTTCAAAACTTTAAATCAAAATCTCCATATTATCTTGAATCTTACTAAATTATAATTAAGTAATGTTCAAATAAACTTCACAAACCTCTCTATCCCGTCAAAATTTTAATTTTACCTTACAATGACACAAACAATTTAGGAGAGAATTAATTCTCCCAATCTTTTTTTTTATAAGAAACAATTTCATTAGAAGAAAATACAGCTTGTGAGTAAAACAAAAAAATAAATCAATATCAATCCATTACCGAATTAAACTATCCAAATGGATGTCGAAGTTATCAACAAAATAAACACCCATCAAAGAAATGCCACCTATTATTTTGTAGTCCGAAAACTATAGAACAAAGCAAGTAAAAGATGTTGCATCATACTTTTCCACTCACAACTTACCATTTTCATGCAATCGTTCTATAGTGGCCTAAGATGGGAGGCTTATGCCTTGATAAAGATGAAAACTTGTAAAGTATCAAGTTTATGTAAGCCATTAGTTGCATCTTAAATATAATATTCCGACAAGCAAATAACATCAAATCTAAGCACTAAAAACATATATAATATGTCTAGTTCATTATCCATGTAAATAAAATATCCCAACAAGAAAATTACGTCAAATAAGGAAACCAAACTTACCACAAAAAACCTCTAGGGAATACTTGGGAGATATTAGCAAATAAGTTTTTAACTCGAAGCACTAAAACCAAACTTAGAGAAAGTCAAAGCTAAGCAACGAAACATATAAACAAACTAAGAATTTAAAAGGTACACAAACCAAATGAATCATTATTACCTTCTCACTCTTTCTCCCACTAGCAATCCAAAGTTATTTCACAAGTTTCGGTCTCATCTTCAAGCACAATCATTCCTAAAAAAACAGAAGACATATCTTGTATTAAAATTTGACAAATATAGGTGAGAAATGAGAAAAAAAAATAGTTGACACCTTTTAACTTTTTTAAAACCACATTATTTAAGAGTTGGAGTGGGAAATTCAAATTAAACTCATGTTAATGTGAAACAAGGGGTTAGGTTATTGAACAAAAAAGGTCTTAAAAATGTCAAAGTACCTCAATTAAACCGAATATCATGAGGACAATCAAAGCTCTAAATAAAAATGAACCAAGAAAATTTAAATCATGGCCTCAATTGACCGCCCAAAACGTGTACAGATAAAAAACTCATGATTCCTTCAAAGCTCAGACAAGAAACTCTTTGAAAACTACCAAATATAAGGAGAAAATATAAATTTAGTTGCAAAACTATTTAAAAAATTACTAATAAACGTTAACATATTCAAATTTAGTTGAATGATAACCATAAATCAGAATCAGAGATTTCACACCATTTTTTACCTTTAACCATATTGACCAAAGAAAGAACAAAAAAAATATGAAATACATGATAACTACTAAAATAAAAAGAGAACAAGAATAACAAGCATTCCGTCTTCATACCTATAACACAACCTCATATTCAAGAAGGACAATTATAAAAGAAAGTAAGAAAGGGAAAAATAATAATAAAAAAATAGGGGTGGTAGAGGCTGAGATTAAAATTCAATCTCTTTCAAATAAGTTCTCGATCTTCAAATACAGAAAAACAAATCAAGCTGTCTAGAGATATAAAATATGAGGAAAGTTCCAGTAGATAAAATTTGAAGTAAAAATTATACCTTTCACTAAGAACAAAATAAAACAATACAAAGACATTAAATTTCAATTACTCTCTAGATTTCCCTTCCTCATCATATATTTGAGTATTATAGAACAGTTTATATAAACTTACTGAAAAATGAGCAAAGCTAAGCTAATTCATATTATTGATCATATAAATAAAACTACTTTCTCTCATTTTCCATTGTCACAATGTTCTAGGGTTCCACTCCACCCAACTATTATGAGTTAGCGTATTGGTCAAAGAATATTTTGAAGATCTAATTAAGAGTTGATGAATTTAATTCATGTTAACCACCTACCTATAAAATAATTTAAGGATTTTCTTGAACTTCAAATATTGTAGGGTATGACAGTTAAGGTGACATAAGTGGCTCAGACGCATTAAATTTTTTTTTTTGCCACATAACTAAATGAAGTAGCATAATAAACAAATGCAGTTTTACACCTTAATTACCTTGCTGCAATAGTGTTTGTAAAGAGTCAATAACAAAAATCTAAAAAGACCAAGTACAAGTTGCATATTTTTTTAAACACAAATATGCACAGTTATCATAATGGAAAGCAGAATGCAATTCTGCCTTTATAAGCTGTAAAATGAGTTATGGAGTAGTACAAAGTTCATTCACTCGGACTTTTTTTTTTCCACGCGTTCATTTAAAATGCAAAGATACATAATAACAGATCAAAACGAAGAGCATAAATTAAGTTCATATAGGTAAACCCATTGCCCCATATGACAAAACAACCAAGAATTTGAGTCCAATAACGGTAAATTCTTACATAAGCTGCTCAATGGCAGAGACCTCCACCAAGCTTTAGGTAACAAAAGACGTGGTGGATAAATTAAGATCGACATTACAAGCAACCAACTCAACTCTATTATCAGAGCATGCCAAGCCAAAGATCGAAGCCCTAACAATCCCATCATCCAAAGTAATCAATTCATTCATACGAAGCAATATAATCAAACCAACCCCCATAATCTCACCTGCACGAGAAGCAATTCCTAGCCGCCGGAAATGAAAAAATAAAAACGAGCAAAGTAAGAGCGAACGAAAGAGTGTAATAAAAGATTAGGTTTAGGTATAAAAGAGATGGGGTTACCATGAAAGGATGAATGGAGGAAAAAAAAAAAGGAGAGAATTGGAGGCGAAAGAGTTCATTGTGGAAGAAGAAATGGAGCTCTCTTTTTAGAAAGAGATGTGCCCTAGAGAATTGACAATAATACTTAAATTGAAAATGTGTTATATCTATCTCGAACCCAACACCTCTGGAACACATGTTGTAATGACTCTAAAGAATTGTCATAAATAGTAAAAAATAGGACTTTTCATTTTCCCTAAAAAAACGCTTTTTTTAATGACTTTTTTTCTTCCCTCCTTGTAAAACGCATTTTGAAGGGTGTAATTGTAGCTCATTTTTATAGTAGAAAGTACCTCGGATATAGGGAATTGAAGCTCCAATTTTCCAATTTTCAAAAGAAAAAAGGTCCTTAAACTACCTAGCTGAACCCATGATGATGTAAGATCAAATCCCACTACAAGCTATAACAAACAACATGATCATCTTAAATGACCACATAAAACTTTAAATGACCAAACAACAAGCATTTAAAATTAACAAACTTGGTAGAAAGTAAGGATATCAAAAGCAATAAATTCTTATTTAATAGTAAAATAATAGGATCTGTTTGGCTAAACAATGTGCCTTCACCTCATAGTCTTCCTCATCTTCAACGTCCTTAGATTTTTCTTCTCTTTATGTTCCTTCTTACAATCCTTCTTGTGTAAAACATATTATCTTACCTCCAAAAATAGTCTTAGGGTTTTTTTTTACAAGCACCATTTTTTTTTTTAATAATTATGTCACTTTCCTTTATTTCATCTCATAAAACTCGTTTTCAAAGTGTCTCCATAGCCCTTTTTTTAAGACTAGCAATTGCCATAAAGAACGTAACTATATATATATATATTATAAATTGAAGTTTTTTTTCTTCTTTTTGTATTCAATAAAATTTGAGAATTGAATCGTAATCAACAGATTATTGTGTGATGCTTCTTTTGGCGTTGTTGGTTTAAGTTTAATTCATTAATCTTAACATATAAAGGTAGGTGTTCGTATTGCAAAAAAAGAAAAAAAAGTTGATGTTCGAATTTGTTTGTCATTCATGAAAACAAATGACAAAAAAATGGATTATTGTAGCTGCATGATAACTTCTATTATTCAAAATTAATAAGAGGTGTTTGGATGAGGTGTAATAAGAAATTGAGAATTGTGGTAAAAAAAATTATTTGAACATTATTTTTATGTAGAAGAATTAGAGACAATAAGGCCTCATTTGATAACCATTTTATTTTTTTGTTTATGAGATTTGAGCTTATTTCTATTCAAATTTACTATCATGTGCTCCATCTTTCCTACCATGTATCCATATTTTCTTTAAAAAGTAGGAGAATACTAACCAAATTTCAAAAACATAAACAAGTTTTTGGAAGCTACTTTTTATTGTTTATAAATTTTAGTTTTGTTTATTAAAATATAGTTAAGATGATATTCAAATAAGGAAAAAGATATAGTAAGGTAGTTGTTGTAGGCTTAAATTTCATAAACAAAAAACGAAAAATAAAATGGTTATCAAACGCGGCCTAAATTATTTAGATATGAATTTAGAATGAGTAATTATTTTAAATAATTAGAAAAATGATTAGAAATAAATAAATAAAAATGAATTATTTTAAAAAATTAAAAATTAAAAATTAAAATAGGAAATTATTTTTAATAATAAAATAAGGAATGTTTTTGAGTAATTACAAAAATTTATTTGAATGTAATATTTTTAAAAATAATTAGTAAATATTAATTTCAAACGCTACATAAATTCAACGACGAACACTTCCAGCCACAAGTGGTTTTCAAAATTAGCCCCAAGTTTTTTTTTTTTTTTTGAGTAAAATTAGCTCCAAGTTTTTGTGATTCCCTTTGGGGTTGTTTGTTTGACATATTTATGCAGGAGTTAGTATTAGAAGTTATCGACTCTTCTTCAAAACTTGCATCCAAACGAGTTTTTATTAACTTCTCATCATTTATATTTTGAAAAATAACTCTCATTTCTAACCATTCATTTTTAATCATTAATTTATAACTACTCGATCATTTATAATCACTTATTTTTAATAATCATTCCTTTCAAATTAATAAAAAATAACTTATTTTTAATCATTAATTTTTAATCATTTCTTTTTTAACCACTAAAAATAACTACTCATTTTTAAATCTATATCCAAATAAGATTTTGACTCTAACTCTTCTACATAAAAACTACATCCAAACGAATTTTTGACACAACTTTCAATTTTTAACTACTCAATATAACTATTCAATATAACTCCTTAAACTAAAAACTATGTAAAGAAACCGCCCGTTCTATAAGAGTCGAAAGTGCTTGTTTTATATAAAATTTATCAAGTAAAATGGTAGGTACATCAATAGTCATATGTCCACTCGATCCGCCCAAGGAAGGATTTTTCCTCATCAATCTTTAGTCACCAAATTCAATCATTATCTCCAGAAAATTATTGTTTTTATCAAAAATTAACGGGGTCCAGTTCTTTATAAGAAAATCTTTTATTTTATTTTTTTAAAATTTTAATCTTTACTTATATTTTTTTAATAAAATTTTTAAATATTAGTTTTAACTGAATAATTCATTGTTAAATAAAATACTCATGTAAATAAATATCTTTATAATAAAAAATTGTATCTAAAGATTAGATTGATAAAATAAAAAAATAATTTTTAAAAATAAATTATAAAAGAGTAGCTAATGTAAATGGATTGAGGAAAACGAAAAGGCACTACTAAACTAAATAAGAGCAAATTAGTGTTTACCAAGATCAAGATCAAATTCATGACGAATATATTAAATTAAATTAACACCCGACAATGAAATCGACATGTCATTAATTATTTTGTGAACAATTTCTCATTAAAGGTTGATTATTTAATTTTAATTAGAAAAAATTACCAATTAATGTCGATCGGTGGATTGGTTATGTAGTTGAGTGTTAAAATAAATTATAAGAAATTAATAACATACTAATGTCACATTAGTAAATCGACTAGTTTAGGAAATATTTCTGTACTAAATACTGAAAAAGTGACTTTGATTATGCTAAAAAAAAACTTAATTTATCTTCGACCAGCAATACAAAAGAAAGTGCCGGAAAGCTCTGCAGAAAATAGCTTGTTTATCGGACACACACACAAAAAGAAAAAAAAAAAAGAAAAAAAGAAAAGAAAAAAAGAATGAAGCTTGAATATCCTCCACTTCGATATATTTCCGATTGCTTTCTCAAACCAGAATCTGAATTTCTACCCCCACAATCAAATCAGCCTTTATATTTAAGCCCTTACGATCTCCCCATGCTCTCCGTTCACTATATCCAGAAGGGCCTTCTCTTTCATAAACCTCCGGCGACCGGCGACCACCCACACAATTTCATCTCCGATCTTCTCCCCCGCCTCAAGACCTCCCTCTCCGCCGCTCTCCTCCATTTCTACCCACTTTCCGGCCGCCTCGCCACCGCCACGAACCACCATCAAACTTCCATCTCTGTTTACATCGACTGTATTAACAGCCCCGGCGCCAAATTCATCCACGCCGCCATAGATATCACAATTTCTGATCTCTTGTCTCCGGTCGATGTGCCGTTGGTGGTTCACTCTTTCTTCGACCACGACCGAGCTGTGAACTATGACGGCCATACTCTGCCTCTGCTGTCTATTCAGGTAACGGAGTTACTCGACGGGATCTTCATCGGCTGTTCCATAAACCACGCCGTCGCCGACGGAACTTCGTATTGGAATTTCTTCAATACATGGTCGGAGATTTTTCAATCTCCGTCAAACCCAATTTCAATTTCGCGTTCCCCTGTTCTCGAGCGGTGGTTTCCCGATGGGTATGGCCCAATTGTAAGCCTCCCTTTTAGCGACCCAGATCAATTCATAAGCCGATTCGAAGCGCCAAAGCTTCGGGAGAGAGTGTTCCACTTTTCAGCAGAATCAATTGCGAAGTTGAAATCAAAAGCCAATACAGAGTGCGGCATTAAGGAAATCGAAATTTCCTCCTTCCAATCGCTATCTGCGCTTGTGTGGCGATCGATTACACGAGCTCGTGGGTTGACAGAGAATCAACTCACGATGTGTATGATGGTGGCGAATAGCAGAGCAAGGTTAGAGCCGCCGTTATCTGGAAATTACTTCGGCAATGCAATTTCGGCAGTGAAAGCAGAGGCGAAAACAGGGGAATTGCTGGAAAGAGAGTTGGGTTGGGCGGCATTGAAACTGCACAATGGTGTGAAAAACCAGACGAACAAGAATTTAAGAGAATCACTTGAACAGTGGCTAAAATGTCCTTGCACTTATCGATTGGATCGGTTTTTCAATCCGAATTCGGTGATGATGGGGAGCTCGCCGAGGTTCAATATGTATGGGAATGAATTTGGAATGGGAAAGGCGGTGGCGCTGCGAAGTGGATATGCTAATAAATTTGACGGCAAGGTTTCTTCGTTTCCGGGATATGAAGGAGGAGGAAGCGTTGATTTAGAGATCTGTCTTTTGCCGGAAAATATGGCGGTGCTCGAATCTGATTTGGAGTTTATCAGTGTTGCCTCTTCTTCTTCAATATGACTATTTGATTTGGTTTCAAATCATGATAGTACTATCTTGTATGTTTTGGTATATAAAAGTTGAGTTTGTATGAATACTCATTTTCTAGAAATGATAATCAATGGCGCCGCCACAGACATTGAATTGGAGAGTCATAGATTTGTTATTAAATTGGAGCAATTTAGGTGATCACCTATATTTTGAAGTTCATGAGAGATGATTTCTCTGATCTGAGAGATCATTTTATTTCTGTGATCTCATGAGAGAACCAACCTCCATGAACTCAGTATCAGACTCCAAAATGGCCATAGTTTGTGGGAGAAGAGAAATCTCCAAATCCATACTTCCCCCTCCCTCACATCCGGGATTGCAGTACACATTCCCGTCAAACGTATTCCCATATCCACTTCGAACACCCAAAGCTTTCCCCATTCCAAATTCATTCCCATACATATTGAATCTCGGCGAACTCGCCATCACCAGGCTGCACGAATCCGAAACAAGTCTCAGCTGGTACGTGTAAGGGCAATGCAGCCACTCCACAAGAGCCTCCCTCAACTTTTCATCGGTGTTGTTCGTCACAGTTTCGTGCAATTTCCGCGCCGCCCAACCGAGCCCTGCCTCAACCAATTCCCCTGCTTCCGCTTCCGCTTTAAGAATGGTAACCATATTGCCAAAGTAGTCGTCTGATATGGGTGGTTTCAATCTTCGTCTGTTGTTCGCCGCCATCATGAAATTGGTCATTTGATTTCTTCCCATTCGAAGAACGAATGCAGACAACGATTGGAACGAGGAGATTTCTGTCGTGCCGCACTCTGCATTAGCTTTTTCTTTTAGATTAGAAATAGATTGAGCCGAGAAGTGGAAAACCTTTTGCTTCAATCCGGATGGTTCGAATCTGTTGATAAACTGATCCGGGTTGGTGAAAGGGAGGTTGATGATGGGTCCACATTTATGAGGAAACCACCTTGTGAGAATGGGTGGCCGTGAGATCGAAACGACACTATCCGAATCCGATTCAAAAATCTCAGACCACATATTGAAGAAATTCCAAAACGAAGTTCCATCGCCAATGGAATGGTTGAAAGAGCAGGCGAGGGAGACGGCGTCCAGTAACTCCGTGACTTGGATGGACAGCAGAGGAAGGGTATGGCCGTCGAAATTGACGGCTCTGTTAAGATCGAACAGAGATTGGATATCATATGAGATCAAGATATGAGATGCTGTGATATCCATGGCAGCGTGGATGAATCTGGCGCCGGGGCTGTTGACGATGTCGACATAAATGGAAGTGGAAGGTTGACGTTCATTGGGGGTGGAGGCGAGGCGGCCGGAAAGTGGGTAGAAATGGAAGAGAGCGGCGGCGAGGGAGGTTTTGAGGCGGCGGAGAAGATGGGGAATTGGAAAATGGGGTTTGTGAAAGAGAAGGGCTTTTTGGATGTAGTGGAAGGAAAGCATAGAGAGATCCCATGGGGGCAAATGGTAGGGTTGGTTTGAATCTGTGGGAAGGGATTTTGGTTTGACGAAGCAGTCGGAGATTCGCCGGAGTGGGGGATCATTGTTGGGTTTCATCGCCGGAGTTACGGCGGAGAAGAATACTGTTGGTTTATTTTGATATGATGCTAAGTTATGAAGTTGTGTGGACTCTGCAATCCGATAGCGACTACCGCTGTGTCAGTTGTCGATCGCAAGTGGCTTAATTGGTTTCGTTTTTCTTTTTCACTTCCTCTTTAATTATGTACTGGTATGTGAATATTATTGCTTTTTTTTTTTTCTTTTGACATCCAATATTAATATTGCTTCGTTGAAATTTATTGAAAATAGTTTGATAATTTTATTATAAATGAAAAGAATATTAACATATTTTAAAATTTTATAAAGAAAGAAAGTTATTTTTATTATTATTTTTTTTTTAGTATAGTAAGGGGTTGGGCTTATATATAAATGGGAGGATATGAAAAAGAATGGACTCTCACAGTTATTAAAATGATAAAAGTATTTAATTTTGAAAATTAAAAACTAAATAGGAAAACCACTTTGAGACCAAAGGCTAAAAAAATGTAACTTTTACAAAAAAAAATATTTGCGTCAGTGGTGAGAGTTGTAATAATAAAGCCATGATTTATAAAAAATATTTGTGAGGCAGCAAAGTGAATTCTTTTTTAAATAATAAATATATACCACTAAATTAGGATAATTATCCTCTAAAATGAAGCCAATAGAAAGGAAATTCCCCTCTAAAAAGCTAAACTCTCATCCACATAGGAGGAGGAGATATACCAGCTTTTTGTTTGGCTAATAAACATTAAAAATCCCTAACGTAGTAATCAAAGATAAGATTTGATACTAACGATAATATCGTTGAATATTCTTGTACTTCTTCCTTAATTGTTAAACCCTCCTAAAATTTAATAGTTAAGTTCTCATTTCTCGTACTCTAATCCAATAATTTGAGGTTGCACTTCTAGTCTCGAACAACTCAAATCAATATCACACTCGTCAGTTGGAGATAATAAAGAAATATATGTGTTCATCTTTCAACAACTTGTCAAGAGCTATCCTTCTAGCCTTTTCCTTCTTCTTTGGGGGTGTTGCTTGACCATTGCCTAAAATAGATAAACAAGGAAAATTAATAATCTTGTCAACCATACTTTGAAGATTATGAAACTCCATAAAATTGTTGTTGTGAATACCTAGATTTCTAAAGTTCCATGAAAATCTACATTATAATCAGAGTTTTGTAGAGTTCGTCCTTACTAATTTTTGTACTTAACCCTTCCGCAAAAGTCTATCATTTTATCAACTTTCCTGAAAAAATAGCTAAAGTCCGTAATCAAGGAAATATATTTTTCCACACACGAACATAAACTTTACAATCTTTAAAAAAATGAATATTAGTTTCTCTACTTTTTTTTCTTTTTACATAAGGCAAGTCACATTGATATAACACCTATGCTATAAATATTGCACTTGATTGGAATAGAATTAGAGATAAGGTTTCAAATACATAACTTAATTTTAGGAGAGATAAATATTTTAAAAGTGATTCCAAATTGAAGCATACCCTTTTGAATCAAAAGAGGAAGGAGTTGAGAAAACGAGAGAATAGGAAAAAGGATTTTATGTATATTCAATCACAATCATATTGTACAGAATGAAGGTCCTTTATATAGGGAGGAAATAGGAATATAAATAATACAAAATATTAACAACCCTAATATTCTCTAGAACCTTCAAGAAGATGAATCCTAACACCCTAAACAGAACCAATTAATTATCATTTAATTAATACAAAATCAATATTTAAACAGGAGGAAATCTATATCTTAACATCCCCGCAAACGAGACGATAGTTCAACAACGCCGAGTTTGGACTGTAGAAGCAAGAACTGGGAATGAGAAAGGGACTTGGTGAGACAGTCAGCAGGCTGGTCAGCAGACGGAACATACCGAACCTCCAAGTGTCGACGGAGAACGTGATCACGAAAAAAATGAACATCAATCTCGATGTGCTTGGTGCGAGCATGAAACACAGGGTTCGCAGCTAACGAACCAGCACTAATGTTATCACACCAGAGAACAGGGGCGTGAGCGAGACAGACAATGCCCGGCTCGAGAGGAAAGTGGCGAAGCCAAAGAATTTCGCGGCGGTATGATGAGCAAGAGCACGATATTCAGACTCCGTGCTAGAGCGGGCAACAACAGTTTGCTTCCTTGAGGACCAGGAAACAAGACTATTCCCAAAAAACACACAATACGCAGCAATAGACCGGCGATCATCAAGGTTGGCACGATCGACAAGATCGAGTAAGCGAGATGGTCCGGTTATCAGTCGGTTGAAGAAGAAGACCAAGATGCTTAGTGCCAGACAAGTAACGAAGCACACGCTTAACAGCTTGCCAATGGAGATCAGTTGGACATTTTAGAAACTGACTAAGATGATTCACAATGTAAGAAATGTCAGGACGTGTGTTCGTGAGATGCTGTAAGGCGCCAACAGTACTCCGGTACAAAAAAGGATCAGAGAGAGGCTCCCCCACCGTTAGGGACAGGGTTTTACCAACAACAGAGGGAGAAGGCACAGGCCGAAGATTGGTCATCTGAAGCTTGGCAAGAAGATCATCAATATATTTAGTCTGAGTGAGCAACAAGCCAGAAGACAGCGCAGTCACCTGGATCCCCAAGAAATAGCTCAAAGGATCAAGATCTTTCAGTGCAAACCACTGATTGAGAGAAGAGACCAAAGAGGCGAGAAACCCAGTATCACTCCCAGTGAGGATGACATCATCAATGTACACAAGAAGCAACGCCATAATACTCCCACGTCGATAAACAAAGAGAGGGGAATCAGACCGACTGTGAACAAAACCCCACGAAACAAACACAGTTTTCAGTGTATCATTCCAAGCACGCGGGGCTTGCTTGAGGCCGTAGAGCGCCTTTTTCAGTTTGCACACATAGTCGGGAAACAGAGAATCCACAAACCCAGGAGGTTGAGCCATAAACACATCTTCCTCAAGGGTGTCATTCAAGAAAGCATTATTAAAATCAAGTTGACGAAGAGGGCAGTTGCGAGACAGTGCCATGGTGAGAACAATACGAATGGTGGAAGCCTTCACAACGGGACTAAAAGTGTCAAAGTAATCAATACCAGGGTGCTGGTGAAACCCTTTGGCAATAAGACGAGCTTTATGCCGCTGAACAGACCCATCAGAATTACGTTTGATCTTAAAGACCCACTTACAACCAACAACATTCTGAGAAGTAGAGGGTGGGACAAGACACCAAGTATCATTCCGTAGAAGTGCCTCAAACTCCTTATCCATAGCAGCCTTCTAAACAGGTGTTTTAAGCGCATCAACAACACGAGTAGGTTCAGTAGCAGACCAATCAGTGGAAACAGCAACCCAAGCTTTGGGCTTGAAAATCCCATTCTTCGAACGTGTGACCATGAGATGAGTATTCCCACCACTAGATGACAAAGGTCAAGACATAGGCACAGGGTCTGGAAGAGGCACATCAGCTGGGATATCAGAAGATACGCCGGGCGACCTCGAAAGCGGAGAGGAAGGAAACGGAACAAAAGGCGATGCAACCGGAGAAGGAGGAGAAGCAGCCACCGGCTAGAGAAACAGAGAAGTAACCGCCACGGGCAGAGGTGAAAAACCAAGAACCGATGGTGACCTATGCTTAACAACAGATCGAGGCAACACACTGGGAAAAGAGGCAACCCACTAGGGCAACGAAGGGGCCGACTCTGGCACATGAGATGATTCTGTCGTGGAGAGAAAATCAGTAGCAAAGAGAAACATAGCCTCATTAAACAAAACATGACGAGAAATAATAACTCGACCGGATGGCAGGAGACACTTGTGGCCTTTGTGCACCGGACTAGGTCCCAAATAAACACATCGTTCAGTATGAAGTTGGAACTTTTGAGTGTGATAAGGACGAATGTATGGATAACAGGCACACCGAAACACTCGGAGCTCCTTGAAGTTCAACCGATTCTTGGTCACTAATTCCATAAGCGATAAGTCCTGCAGGACTGGAGTCGGCAAGCCATTGATAAGAAACGTTGCAGTGAGAAAAGCCTCCCACAAAAAACGCAGCGGCATAGACGCCTGCGCAAGGAGCGTAAGTCCAGTTTCGACAATATGGCGATGTTTTCGCTCCGCACGACCATTATGAGCAGAGGTATACGGACAGAAGAATCGGGATGCAATACCAAGCTCGGCACATAAGGCATGGACCGATCTGTACTCACCACCGTTATCGGAATGGAAAGTCTTTATAGGGCATCCAAACTGAGTTTTGACCATGGCAAGAAAATGGCGAAAGGCATGAATAGTATCACTCTTCAATTTCAGGGGATAAATCCAAACAAAATGACTAAAATCGTCCATGAAGTGCACATAATAACGGTAGCCATCAGGCGAGGCCACATGAGCAGAACCCTAGAGATCAGTATGGACAAAATCAAACAAAGTACATGAGCGAGAGATAGATAAAGAGAAAGGTTGAGCATGCATTTTACCAAATTTACACATTTCACAAAAAATATCAACCTCATTCATAGAATTGGAAAAACCAAAATTATTTGCCAACAACCGGAAAGTACGAATAGAGGGGTGTCCTAAGCGTTGGTGCCAAATAGAGGGAGACACCGCTACATTTATTGAACTAGTACGAGAAAAAACAGACGCAGAACAAATAGAAGGACGTTGCACTGGTAGCAGGGATGATGAAGCAGCAGCAGAACCCAGATGGACCAGAGCCGGTGCAACTTGATATAAGCCATCCTTAAGCACCCCCGTCAAAATAGTGTGGCCCGTAGGAATATCCTTCACAAAACAACAATGTCCATGAAATTCAACAAAAACAGCATTATCTATAACAACCTTAGAGACACTTAGTAGATTTTTAGTAATTTCAGGCACACATAGAATATGATTGAGTTGTAACAAACCAACATCGGCACGTAAACAGGCAGAACCAACATGAGTGATGCGCAAGGAATGTCCATTACCAACAGTAACAGTATCAGTACCTCCATATTCCGAGGGAGCAGTCAGAGAGCCATAGTCAGAGGTGACATGATTAGAAGCACCACTGTCAAGATACCGACTAGGGTCAACTACTGTCTCAGGTCGTGCAGTAAAAGGATTCGAACTCTGCTGGGCATGAAACGCTGGGAAAAAGCGGAGAGCGAGGACGGAGGAAGGACTGCTTTATCACGAGACGGAGGAAAAGGTAGACCGTGAGCCGGACCAGAGAACTGTGCACCCCGCGTCTGACAGGGAAAGAACCTGTCACGACAAAAATTAGAAGTATGGCCTAGGCAACCACAGACATAACAAACAGTTCGACTAAGATCCCGTGGGGCACCACTCCGACTACGATCGCGGCCACGACCACCCCGATGACTTGGGTGACCACGACCAGCGGAACGTGAAGAGGGGGTTTGAGCCGGTTTAGACCATGGTTGAGGACTCCCTGGACATCGAGATGCGTTAGCCACATTAGCGCACAAATGGCGGAGTAAAAGATCTTTGCTTTTTGTGAATTTTGGTGCTCAATCCGCTTCTCGAACATAAGCAACTCAGTTTGGAGACGAAACCACGAAAGATCGGGACGTGCTTGAGCATTGGCTACCACTACATTATATTCTTCATCAAGACCCATTAACACCTGGGAAATAAGCGCACGCGAAGAGACACAGGACTTCAGGCAAGCTCAAGATTGTCAGCATGAGTTTTCATAACACGTAAGTAATCCGCCATTTTTTGGTAACCTTTCCGGCATTGCTGAAAAGTCTGACGAAGGAAATCCTCTTCAACACGAGATTGAGCACCAAATAGTTCATGAATAGCGGTCCACAAGTCGTGAGAGGTTTCATGACCCATCACTTGAGTTGCAACCTCGGACGTCATACAATTGTACAGCCATCCCAGTACAAGTTGGTCCACCAGCACCCAATTCTCATGTGCATCATAAACATAAAAAACATTAATATTAGATAAAGGAGAGGAAAGGGAACCCATTGGTTCCATGTGAGGAGATACCAAAAAAGGGGAAGAGGAGGGGCCCACGGCCCCCTTGTGACACGTCAGCAGGAGAGAGGGGGGCCCCACCTGGCCCTCTTGCACAACTGTGCCAGCGGAAGGAGAGAGGGGGCCCGTCTGGCCCCCTGATGGTGTTGTAGGCAGACGGACAGAGGGGAGGCCCACCTGGCCTCCCTGTGTGTTGACGGAAGAGGAAAGGGAGAGGGGGCCCGTCTGGCCCCCTAGCTGCTCTGCAGCATCTGCAACAGAGGGGGGGCCTACCTGGCCCCCCTGCACGCCTGAAACAGAAGGAATGGGGAGGCCCACCTGGCATCCCTGCACTGTGCCGGAAACAGAAAAAGAGTGAGAGCCCACCTGGCCCCCCTGCTTTAGGACATAAAAAAAGGAATTTTTGGGAGGACATTTATACTCCCCAGTCAGAAAATCAAGGAGTTTTTTTAGATTTCAGAAGGGGTAATGCTAGATTTTTCCAAAGAAGAAAATTTGAACGATCCAATTTGATGTTAGTGGTCTGACTGAGCACCTGGTTTAAAAAGGGAGGTTTACTAAACCTAGAGGTTTCTGAAAAATTGGCGTTGGCCATAGGAAAAGCTCTGATACCAAGTTGAAAAAACCAGAGAATAGGAAAAAGGATTTTCTGTATATTCAATCACAATCATATTGTACAGAATGAAGGCCCTTTATATAAGGAGGAAATAGGAATATAAATAATAAAAAATATTAACAAATATTCTCTAAAACCTTCTAGAAGGTGAATCCTAACACCCTAAACAGAACCAGTTAATTATCATTTAATTAATACAAAATCAATATTTAAACAGGAGGAAATCTATATCTTAACAGAAGGCTCGTGATCATTTTTCATATGGGAAAAACTCCCTACACATGGATGTGTAGAGGGACCCTACATTTTGGAGATGTGCCACCTTTAAGAGTCATAAAAATTATAGACTTTTTTATGAAATAGTGGAGTTTTCTCTTCTCTCATATTGATAGCCACATGGTAAACACTTTTAACCGAAAAAAATAGTTTATTTTTCCAACCATTTCTCACTCCATCAACATAAGGGTTTCTCTCTACATAACCAAAGGTCTTTTACTTACTGAAATCATTATTTCATGACTTCTCACTTTTCACCTATAATATTTTTTAAAAAGATTTCAACCCCATACAATACTTCTTCAAGCTAGAGCCAGATTGTTATAAAAAAAAGGGGCATTCGAGAAATTACAATCTTCAAAATACTTTTCCCTTAGCACTCTACTCAACAAGCTACGAGACAATCTAAAAAATTTCGTATTGTATTCAACTAGGAGCGCTTTGTTAAATATATTAAAATTTGTGAAGTCTAGCTCTCCTACTCAAATTCTTCCAAACTCATTCAATGTATCTTTTTCTTATTTTCCTCCTCTCCCCCACCAAAATCTAGTGCAAAGATTTTTTAAATTTTCATTCAAAGATTTTGACAAGTCTTAGAATTCAATGTCATATCAACAAACTTTCACAAATTGACCATTTGAATCATCACGTGTGATTTCCATATCTTGAATTTCTTTTTCTTATGCTTTGAGACCAATTTAGTGCACCAAATTCAAACAACTCGAGTTGAAAACAAAATTTTCTACTCTAGTCCATTTCAACCACCTCAAATATAGACAAACGTTTTGGTTTAATTGTGCATTATCCCATACTCATTGGATTTCACAATCCTCTTATAAATATTTATATTCTTTTACGAAAACAGTGGTGTTTGAATGCAAATGAGATGAAATGAGATGAGAGAAGATGTTGAGAATAGAAAAATCTTATTGGGATGTAGGAATATGAGATGAGATGAAACAAAAATTTGTTTGGAGTGCGTACATAAATGTGAGATAACAAAAAAACTTTATTTGGGAGGGAGGGAAGGAGATGAGATGTTAAAGTTTTTTTTTTTTAATTGTTATATTTTTTTTAATAATGAACTTAATTTCAAATCTTTAGCCAAGTATAAAAATATAACAACTATCATAAATCAATTGTAAGTAATATAAAATAAATATCATCCCACCTTTAATCATATTAACGGAGTTTCAATAACATTATGTACGACCTTAATTATAATTAAAGGTCAAAGACTTCACACAACAAAAATGAAGTTTGACTAATCTAAAATATTTGTAAACTTCTATTTATTTCAAGATTTGTTAGACTAAAATAAAAAAAAATTAAAAATACAAAAATTATTATTTATTAAAAAAGAATGATTTAAAAGATAAAAATAAAATCATTTAATTAAACTAATCATTATAAAATCTTGATGGATTTTTTTAAAATTTTATCCAAAAAGAAATAACTTTTCTTAGTAGAGGAGGGTCAACTGCTCTCAAATAATATGAAAGTCAAATACCAATTTCTTGTCTTGAAAGTTCATTCGATTGAAGTCAATGTCATTTTGATAATAATTATTACATGAAACTAAATTTCAAAAAAAATAATTATTACATGAAAGTTAAAAAAAAAAAAGAAAAAAAAAAGTAGTGCCCCTCGAGTTTTGAAATTTATGTTGTTGTTTTTTAATGTAAAATCAATTTCAAACCCTATGTTGACTCATACAAGTTTCAAAATTCATAGTTATTTTTTATATATACAAACAAAACTTTCAAAATTATTTAAATTAATTTACCCCTTCCTAAAAAGAAAAAATTATAGAATCACTTATAGTGTTATTTTAAGTCTAGTTTAGTACAAGAGTAAAAAATTTGAACCTCTCTTTTATAAAAAAAATATAAATAAATTCAACCATTTTCAATTTATTGAAATAAATTCGTATTTTTTAACTTATCGTAAATTAAGAAAAAAATTCAATGTATATAAATTATATAAATTTAATTGTTATTTTAATAATAATTTGATGTATCTATGGTTAATATTAAAAAAATACATTATTTTATAATAATAATTTTTTAATTATAAATTTATAAATAAAATTATTTCTAAACCATTGAAGTTTTATAAATTTTTTGTTATTAAAAATGATTAAACAAAATTATTTAATTTTTAAAAAATATTAAAATTTATTATTAAATATCAAGAGATAATATTATATCTGTTTATTTAAATTTTAAAAATTAAAATTTATTTAAAAAAATATTTGATATAATAGTAGATAATTATTATAATTATATACCAATATATTGATATATTTAAATAATAATAATAATAATAATATTACCAGAAATATAGTAAACATAAAAAAAAAATTAAAAAAAGTAAAAATATACAAATAAAAAGATGAAAAAAAAATATATTAAAAAAAAAGAGAAGATGAGATGAGCTTAAATGAGATGAGATGATGATCATATTAGGCCTAATAAGGTGTTGGAGGCCCAACACCTCTTCTCATCTCCTTTCATCCCAAAACAAGCACACTTAGGTCATATTTCATAACTATTTCCTTTTTGGTTTATTGTTATATTTTTTTATCTATGTTATATTTTTATTTTCTAATTTTTAGAAACAAAAATTTCATATATTCATTTGATAATCATTTTTTTTTCTTCTAGTTTTTTAAAAATTAGAGTCATGGAAAAAGTTTGAGGGAAAAGAGAATTTTAAAAGAAAAACTCATAAAACGAAAACTTTGAGAGTGAAGTCAAAGTTAATTTTATTTACCTGACTTTCATATTTTTTCAGTTTTGATCTTTATATTGTCCTTGGATTTTTTTTAAAAAAATTAAAATGATTCTTAATAGAAACTTTTTGTTAATGTTTTTTTAATTATCATATTTCTCCAAAAAAAAAAGAGTTAGAAATAGATTCACATTATTGAATCAAATTCAATAAATATTGACTTTAAACTTATTGTAATGATCATTTTTTTTTAATATAAGGATTAAATTTTAATATTTGAAAGTTTAGAAACTAAAATAGAATTTACAAGTCGAAAAACTAAAACTAAACTTTTGAAATTTTAAGGGTTGTTTAGCTACAAGTGAGATGAGATGAGATGTTGATATAAAAAAACTTTGTTTGGGGTGAGATGTGATGACAGAAAAACCTTGTTTGGGAAACATGGATGAGATGAAATGACAGAAAAACCTTGTTTGGAGTGGAGAGAGAAGAGATGAGTTGTTAAGATATGTTTTTTTGTTTTTTTAAAATATGTTATTATATATTTTTTTAACAATAAAATTGTTCCTTTACTTTTTTTTTTTTAAATAAGTATTCTCAAATATTTAGCTATTAATATAATAAGTATGTAAATATAACTACTATCATAAATAAAATGTAAGTAATATAAATTTAATATTAAGCACCCTTAATCATATTAATGTTTTTTTATTAAAAAAACATAGTTTCAATGATATTATGTACCACATAATAATCATGAGGTTAAAAGTTTCTAATCTTTCATACTTAAATATTGTTTAATTAAAATAAATTATGAGAAAAAAAAAATCACACCACCAAAATGAAGTTTGACTAATCCAAAATATTTGTACATCGTTAATAACTTTTTTAAAAAAGATTTGTTGCACTTAAATAAGAAAAAAAAAAAAAAATACCAAGATTCTATTTATTAAAAAAAATCATTTGATTAAACTAGTCATTATAAAATCTTGATAGTAATTTTTATTTTATTTTAAAAAAATTATTTTCTTATACCTTTCATACATTCATATTCATAGTCACAGTTATCGAATGTCAAAGAATTGTTAATAAAATACATTAATTAATAGGTAATAATAAATTAAATATATTTATCTTATTAGTCATTGATAGAACCATAGACACACCTAAAAGTTTTTATTTATTATTTTTTTTTGTAGTTAAAAGAGAACTCGGTCACATTTTGGTAATAATTATTACATGGGAGTAATAAAATATCCCTCAAATTTTGGAATTTATTGTTTTCTTTATTAGGTAGAATAGATCTCAATCCCTATTACTCATAAAAGTCTTGAAATTTATAGTTGTTTTTTTTGTATAGACTCTCAAAATTATTTAAATTAATTTATCCTTTAAAAAAAATATATCCACTCTTACTATTACTTCAAAGTGCAACACTGAATACAAGAGTATAAAATTTGAATCTCATTTTTTTAACAAACAAAATAAGTTTAATATTTTTAAATTTATTGAAAATAAGTTCATACTTTTAAATCTATTGTAAACTACAAATAAAAATTCAATGTGTATAAATTATTTAAATTTAATTTTTATTTTAATAATAAATTGATATATTTATTGTTAATATTAAAAATAAACACATAACTTTTAATTATTAAATTTTAAATATGATATTTATAGCTTTATCTCTAAATAAATGAAATTCTATAACCTTTTTTTGTTATTAAAGACGATTAAAAAATGAAAATTTAACGTCGTATATTAAGAGATAATATATATCTATTTATTTTAATTTTTTAAATTAAAATATATTTAAATAAACATTTGATATAATAATAGTATAATTATTATAATTATATATTGATATATTAAAATAATAATATTATTATAAAAAAAATATATCAAGCATAAAATAAGTAAATATATATAAATAAAAAGATGATCAAAATTTAAATTTTTAAAAAAAAAAGAGGAGAGAGAAGATGAGATGAGGTGAAGAACACCTTGGAGCAAACAAAGTGTTGAGTTTCAACACCTCACCTTATCTCACCTCCTCTTAAAACAAACACCCCCTAGGAAAAAAGATGGAACAAATCACAAAGGCTGGAGATCAAAATGATATTTTAAGCTAAAGTTAATTTAAAGTAAAAGGATACAAAAGAGTATCACCTCATGATAACAATGTATTTCCAAAACTAATAACACAGATTCGAATCCCTTCTTAAATTGTAGTTGAACTGAAGAAAGAAATTAAAAATACAAGCAAAAATACATTTGTTTTTTTTTTTCTTTCTAATTTTACTTTTGTTTTATATTATATTTTATAATTTACCTATATATTTTTGTGTTTTTATTTCTTTGGAATAGTATACTTATTTGTAGGGTTGAAATAAGTATAAATCAAAATAATTATTTTTATATTCTTTTAGATCTAAATTTTAATTAATGTAATCATTTTTTATTTTTTAAAAATATTTTTTTTGTACAAAAATAATTCTCATAGTGAACTTTTAGTCATAAATCATTTAGTCTCATTTTTTATCTTTTATTAAAAAACATTAATTTAAAATTTTTAATCTTTTTAATAAAAAAAATGTTGTTTGTTTTAAATTGATTTTTTTTAATAGAAAAACAATGTTAAGGTCATTTCTAAAAACTTTTTTATTTTATTTTTTAGAGTAACAATTTTTCTATCTAAAATAAAAAGAAAATAAACTTAAAAAATTGTAAATACAAAAATAAAGATATACACAAAAAAAATATTTTTAAAAATAAAAAATGATTATGTGGCACGCACTCAAATATTACTCACATTGAATTAATTGAAATTTAGATCTAAAAGAATATAAAAATAACTATGGTTGAACTATACTCATTTTTTTTTTGTTTTTTTTAGTAACATTTTTTCTATCTAAAATAAAAAGAAAATAAACTTAAAAAATTGTAAATACAAAATTAAAGAAATATACAAAAAAAAAATTAAAAATTAAAAAGGATTACATGGCACGTACTCAAATATTACCCTTAGATCAAAGAGAAATAAAAACATAAAAAATATAATTAAATTCATATTGTATTAAATTTTAGGTTAAATGAGAATATATATTTTTATTCTATTTCTTGTGTTTTAATAATTTTTTTTAATACATTGTCTTTTATAATTAATTTTAGTATGATTTATATAATTTGTTTTTTTATAAAAAAAAAACCTTTTTTCTAATTAAAATAAACACTATTTTATTTTAAAAGGATAAATAAAACATTTTTAAATGAGGAAATTTTAAATTATAAAATAAAACAAAAGTAAAATTAGAAAAAAAAAAAACTTTTTGGAAATAAAAAAAAAATAATAATTGTGGCACCAAAGGAGCCCATAAGGGGCATAATGTGAGGAGTGCTGCCACGCAGCACCAAAATAATTCTCAAATACATTTTTAGTTCCTAGGTTCTCAATTTAATTTTTATTTAATTCATATATTTAAAAATCAAACAATTTTACTTTCTTGCATTTGAACCATACTCAATTTTAGTCATAGAAATAATTAATTATATAACTTTATATTTCAATATATTAATGAAGTAGTTATTTTTGTTTGTATGTGAATCGACTTTTTTTTAAAAATGTATATGCCGAATGGGGCACTAGCTCAATGATTTCGTTGTTTGGTTGTAAACCAATTCAATATCAACGCCACAGGCTTGAATCCGAGAATCGGTATTTGTCCCCTCCCCCAATATATATTAAAAAAAAAACATGTATATAAGTAAATTAAAAAATAGACCATAATTAAAATTGAGCATTCCCTTCCCCTTCAACACAGAACTGACCGATACCCCCAACAAAATGCACATAAAGCTTTTCTTCACATCTTTAACCACAATAACAATCACGAACCAGCTTCAAGAGAAACACTCACTTGCCTCTAGCAACGAAATTTGAAGCTTTGAATTTAGGAACCATTTGAGATTTCAAAACAACACATGAGTGAGATTAGCACGGGTCAGGAACTCAATGTTTGGGCCAATAATGGTTACCGAATAATGAAAAGTGATTAGTCGAATAATCACTATTCATCTCTTTTTATTCAAACCATATACGACTCAACAATAATTATGGTATTGCTTAATAATTAGGATAGTACGATCCATTTATCCATCTCATCATCAAAAATAATTTCAATTATAATTATTTGTAATTCAAACTCATACTCACGATACTATTATCAAGCTCCAAACATAGATAATAATAACCTATGTAACCATTATCTGTAATCTAAAGACAAATAATAATAAATCAATATAATTATTATATGCAATCGATAATCCATGTAATCATTATATGCACTCTAATTATAGATAATGATAACTCATTTAACAATTATCTACGTAATAAACACATATAATAATAATTTATCAACAATTCATAGCTATTACTCGTCAACAACGATTATCAACTTGTCTCCCTAAACACTCTCTTAGTTCTTATGATTTCAAAATTTTGAACTTAATTAGTAATTGTTGTCAAATGAAGTACATGACAATCAGTTATCTAAATATAAATAAATTAAAACGATATTGAATATGTGAATTTAATAGTTGATTGAATTAAAATTAAGTTGTCCCAAAGAAGCTACGTTAAATTGTTAATTTTTAACTCATTATTATCCAATGGATTAGTGTTACCATATCTTCATCATTAGAAACTAAATTATATACCAAGTTTTAATTGAACCTAAATTTTAACAAATAATTGAATTACTTTTTCTTAAAAAAAAAACTAAAATTTACCATTTTTAAAGTAAATTTCCAACCAATAAGACCATGCAACTAGAACTCAAGACCGGGTGACAAAAGTCATCGACATAGCCGTCAATGAACCAATCACAACTTGAATCGGGTAACCAATTCAGTCACTATCGAAGTGGTAGGATCACGACACGTAAACGCTCAAACCCGACGATCAAAGATCCAACGGCCCAAACCCAACGACGAAAACCGACAATAGTTCCCACGTCAGCAGGCAAGTACGAAAGCCTTCACCTACAAGTTTCCGATTTGGAGGATACAAATTGGAAACCAAAAACGAATTTGTAGCAGAGAAATCCATGGAAGCGCCGCCGTGTCCTTTCCCTCCCGGCTGCCTGTTCTTCCCCTCCGACGAGCAGATCCTCCTACTCTACCTCTCCGGCAAGGTCTCCGCAACTATTTCCCCTGATCCGCTCGAAAATGGCGTTTCCGCCGCCGCTAACTTAATCAAAGAGCTCGACCCCTTCGATTTCTATCCATTGGATTTGCCGGATTCATCGCGTTTTCATTTCGGTTCGGGTGGAAGGAAGAATCACTGGTTCTACTATACGGTTAGGGTTTTTGGGGAGAACAGGGGACGGGTAAGGATGAAGAGTGGGTATTGGAGAAGGAAGGGCGGAGTGAAGGAAGTGATCGATGATGGAGGAACTGTGCTCGGAAGGAAGAGGTTTTTCGTGTTTTATTCGAAGAATTCGACCGAGAAATTTGTGAAGACTGATTTGATGATGTACGAGTATGCCCTAGCCGATCAGTTTAAGGTACTTCAATCGCGCATTTTTTTAACCTAATGTCGATTTCAATTCCAGAATCTAATTAGCGTAGATAAGATCATTGCCATCAGGTAGTATATGTAGTTTAGTTTGATTGGATTTGGTTTGTGCAGAATCTATTGAGTTCAAATTGTTCAAATTGGTTTGGTTTCTATTGATTTGATTATTGAGGCTGAAGAAGATTTTGAATTTACTGAGCTTATCATCATAGATTGAACTCATTACTACTTAATTTTTCAAAAACCTCTTGTCACTTGATGGTTAAATTTTGAATTTGATGTGTTATCTTCACTTGGGAAAGGGTTTGGGGATAATTGGGGTTTGTTGAAAAATTTGCTTTGATCCACAGGCTTTTCATGTGCTGCATCGGGTATTTGTACATGGTCGGCGAAATAGAATTCCGGGTTATGGCTTAAGTTCTTTCGGTGAAGGAAGTGTATCGACAGTATGTTATAATGGTAATCAGCAAGATGGGGTTCAAGTTACTAATATGGTTGGTGCTGAGGCATGTGAAGGGGATACTTTGAACACAACCAATGGCATCACAGGATATGAAATTGGATGTGCTGAGAACCCAACTTATCAAGCTGTTACTGATCCTGTTTCTGTTCCTTCCACTTCGCAAGTTCCATCAGAAGCTTTTCCTTGCGAGATGGTAATATTAATTTGTGTTTCTAGCATTTTCTTGCTTCTACATTGTCTTATCTTTTTCTACCACATGTTTGAAGTAAAAGTTTCTTTTTAATAACTGAGAATCGGCATACTGAGGGCACCTACGCCCGTCTCAAAGTTAAAAATCTAAAAGATAACAAGTAATTTTACCATTAAACTTACTTGTAGCTTTTGAATTTGGGACCTTCAAAAAATCATATCTTGGATCCCAAGCCTTTCTTGGCGTCCCTTAGGGACGATAAAAGGAACAATACTAGAGACGGAATGAAACCAATGATTATTCAATTTTATTTCATTCTTAATACTTGTGTTGTTTTTTCTTCAACTTTACCTTTTCTGGCATTACATTCTGTAATTTATGTGCAGATGACTCCCTCGCCTATAATCCCTACTGGTTCAATGCCTACTCATGTTTTAGTCGAACAGTTACCAATCTCTATTTTGGAGGAAGATTTTATAGAGTTAGACGATCTTGTTGATTAGATTTCTGATAAGGTTGGTTCTAGGGCTCGGTTGGGCCTAGGGCTCTATGTTAGCAATTACTTAGAGAGTAAGTTAGGATTTTGGTTATAAATAGAGTGTGTTAGGTTAGGGTTTAAGCATCCAAATTATTGAATGAGTTATTGAGTGATTTATTGTAGGGCTCAAGAGATTCTCTTGAAATGAGAGGTTCCAAGACCTATCAAATCTTGGTTTATCTTGTAATCTTTTATTTTTGATATATTCTAGATCCTGGATCATATCAATTGGTATCAGAGCAATTTCAATTCCTGGGTGTAGAGATGAATCAAGAAGAGATTCATTCATTCTGAGAAGGGTTGCAAAGTTTGATGGCCTTGATTGATTTCTTTCGAAAAGAAATTAGAGAAGAACGAGAACAAAGAAGATTAGAGATGGAAGCTAGGATTCAAGGAAAAAGGAAGGTCGTGGAAGAAAAAGTGACGGCTAGGGTTTTTACACCGCCATCACCTCCGCCACCACCATCACCGCCACCTTCGCCGCCACCACCTCCACCCGCGCCGCCACCACCGCCACCGCTGCTGTCGCTGCCCCCACCTCCGCTGCCGCCGCCTTTGCCATCACCAACCCCACCAGTAGTGCTGCTGCCGCCGCCGCCATCACCACCACCGACACACTGCCGCCACTGCTGCCATCGGAAAAAAAAAAAAAAAAAAAAAAAAAAAAAAAAAAAAAAAACTATTTTCATTTTTTATTTTTCTATTTTGTGGTATGCCCATCTTGAGGACAATGTGCTTTAAAGGGGCGAGTATTGATAAGGTTGGTCCTAGGGCTCGGTTGGGCCTAGGGTTCTATGTTAGCAATTACTTGGAAAGTAAGTTAAGATTTTGGTTAGAAATAGAGTGTGTTAGGTTAGGGTTTAGGCATCCAAATTATTTAATGATTTATTGAGTAATTTATTGTAGGGCTCAAGAGATTCTCTTAAAAGGGGAGGTTTCAAGACCTATCAAATCTTGGTTTATCTTGTAATCTTTTATCTTTTGATATAATCTAGATCATATCAATTTCCTCCGTAGAAACCATTTCTATCAGCTTTCAAAGACATCTGAAGATGACTGTTAATCCTTAACCATTTCTATCAGATACCAATTGATATGATCCAGGATGTAGATTATATCAAAAGATAAAAGAATAAAGATAAGCCAAGTTTTGATAGGTCTTGGAACCTCCCCTCTCAAGAGATTCTGTACAATAAATCACTCAATAACTCATTCAATAATTGGATCCCTAAACCCTAACCTAATCCACTCTATTTATAACAAAATACTAATTTATTCTCCAAGTAATGACTGAATAGAGCCCTAGGCCCAACCTTATCATTTTCTTGGCTTGTTTCAGTTTTTCTCCAAGTATGTGTGAACGAAAACTTTTCAGTATTATCAGCACTTGAATGATACTTCGTGTATATATATATATTATCATAATAAGGTAGAATTGTTACTATTAAATGGAATTTAGTTTGTTTGTGACATCTTCATGTAGTGAACTATAATGGGTAGTGTACTAGTATTTCTTATGGTAATATCTTTTTTGCTTAATCCATTTTTGTCAAGTGCTGATTTTGCTAATGATAGGCTTTTATACAGGTCTTTTACTTGTCATTTCGTGATGAGTATTTTGGAAATTTGAACAATTCTGACCTCTATTTTCTGATTGAAAAATTATGTTTCTATTCAACGCTATCAACATACAAATCGTCCAATATTGTTACACTCCGTATTTTCTAATCTTTCGAACCGCAATAGAAATTGGAAAAAAAGTTCTTTCCTTACTAACATATTTCAGTTTCTCTTTGGAGCATGAACACTCCCATGTGAAAAATATACTAATATTTATATTGTATTTTAATCTTAGTGGTTAAAAAGGATTTGAAAAACTAAGAGGCTATGAGTTTAGTCTATGGTGGTAGCCATCTTTTCAGTATGACATAATAGTTATGTATAACAATTTTGTGGTTGAGTCTTTTATATCCTCCAGTCAGAAGTGCTTATATGATATACTTGTAATTGAGTGTATAGTGTTTATGTTATGCGTTCAAATGCAATTCAAACTGATATGTGGTAGAGCTTTCATGTTATTCAGTGTAGTTCAGAGACATGATTATTTTTTGAGTAAGGCTTATATGATGGTCATAAGTATAGTATTCTGACATTGGGTTATAAAGAGATGATCATAAATATGTGAGTGAGGACAATTATTTTAATTGGCAGGATATCTTTTGAATGAAATAAAAAATAAAATAATGAGAATTTATACCTAAAATATATAATTATATACAGTAGAGATGTGTGACATTGCCTTGAATAGTAATTTTTACCACTCTAAATAAGTCGACATGAACATATCTCTAAACTCAACACTGGTAGCTATTTCTCAATGGATCGATTTTTTGAAGTTATGTTCCAAATGAAGTTTTAGAAAAAAAAAAAATCACAAACACGTTATCTCACCTATTTAAAACTACTCGTCTATTCCAAAAATATAAAAAGAAAATGAAAATTGTTATTTTGCAACATTAAAAGAATCGTTTGATTGCTATAAAATTATGTTCATTTAAAGCTCAATTATCATCAAACAACGAAATTATTAGACCTCTAACCTTTTTGGTACATCGTACTCAGAAACTAGTACAATACCATTTATCATAAAAACGAATTAATTACAAAAAATCATCATCTTCCATATTTGTCTTTGCTACATGCTCTTGCCAGCAGTCTGAGGGTTTCAAAATACGTGTTCAACTTTTTTCTTTTTCCAACTTAGATACAGAATTCGCACAGTAACAATTCTGTCATGTTTTAAGAAAAAATGAACATAACCCTGTAAATGTACAGATTTATTTCATTTCTATAAGCATTCGTATATTAACTACAAATAAAAATAAATTAGTTAACATACAAATCAGGATCAAAATGTGAAGGTATAAATCGTATGACAGCTCTGTGAATGTGTATAACACAGTGAACAACTTAAAAGGAAACAAAATACATAATTATCACAACAGAAGCATATATATGAATTAATCATATACACAACACAAAGTATCAAATTACATGTAAACTTCCATACCTATGAATTTTGAGGACCGACACACAGGGCAAAAGGTAAGCTTGCTTTCGCACTCCTTGCACAGGCAGATATGCTTGCAAGGCAACAAAAGCATGCACACTTCATTAACTCTGCAACCCTTACAGGTCATCAGCTCCTTCATATCATTGCTGTTGCTACAAAGCAGTTGAAAATCAAGCGACTGACCATTGCAGCACGATGCGGTGTCTTCTACCTCGCTGTCCCCACATCCTTCCTTGCTATCCCTGCTTTGAGCATACACCTGCTGAAGATTGAACTTGAGGGCTGAGATCATGTTTTCGTTATGCCTAGCCCGCTTCTGCCAAGCACCAGTTTCCATTGATAGTTGCTCCATTCGGTGTTCGAGCTCAATGTTTTTCTTGTTAATACACTCCACCTCGGCTTCTTTTTCTCGTAGTTTCTGAATGATCTTTTCCTCTACAATCAAGAGAGTTTGGAGTTGATTGGCTTGGATCTTCTCTAATATGGAATGTCGTAGCCTGTCGCCCTATAAATAGAAAAAAGACATAGATGATGAAGGTATATGGTTAAAATGACAAATATTTGAAACAGCTATGCAGGCCTTCTTGATGTAATAGACATCTCAAGTAAACCACTGTGAAATTTACAAAATGAACCAAGGCCACTTTGATAACTGATTTATTTATAAGTGCCAACACAAAACATGAACGATATGGATAATTGTAAAGAAATGAGTGCCAACACAAAACATTGCTCTGATCGATTGTATGGTAAACGTTCTATCAAGTATCAATATTTCTACAAATGATAAATATCAAAGGGCCTAAAAAGAAAACACAGGAACTTGCTTCTATGCAGGCATATTTGAAACAGCTATGCAGGCATTCTTGATGTAATGGACATCTCAAAGTAAACGACAGTGAAATATAAAAATGAACCAAGGCCACTTCTATGCAAAGAAAGCACAATGTATCATAACAGTGTTACTTCCTGCTTATTTTTTTTATACTTTAAACCCAAATTGAAGAACAGACATAACCTTTGATAAGACAACCAGGGAGGATTTTTTTTTAAAACAAGGGTAACCATGCCCATCTCTAGGCCAGGCACCAGAAACATAGAAGGAGTAATGTCACAGATGAGTCTCGAACCTGGGACCTTGAGGGGAGCATACCCTTAAAGCCCAAGTCTTCAACCACTACGTCACTCCTTAGAAACAACAACCAAGGAGGATTTATGATAAAATGGTCAAAAGGGCTAGCTATAAACTCCAATATCTATGAAATTGTTGGTTTAAACCATGGAGACTATCTATCTAAATGATTAAAGAACCAGACTTGTTTTCTTTCATCAGATTGAGTCGTTAGACTAAAATGAGAACTATGATGTAAGCAAATAATGTAATGAAATAGTACTTAGTTAGTTGAAGGACAGACTCAGACCTCTCAAATAGTCTGATGAATACCCTAACTTAGCTCTCTGATTTAAATATCTGCAGTTCAGTAAATAACACTCTACATATCACTTGTTATAACAGTAAACTAATCCAGACCTGAACTTTGAGGAACTTCTCAACATCTTCATCCTGCTGCTGTAGCTCGCGATCAATGTCATCACCAATAAGAGAAACCAAAGGCGAGTCTCCTGTAGAAGCCATCCGGGTGTTGTCAAGCGATAAACCTAGTCCTGTAGAAACAGGACACGGCTGTAAGAAGTCAATGGATGATATTTGGGAATTGTTTTCAAAAAGGTCTTGCTCCTTCAATCTTTTCTTCTTGGTTTCTATGCCATACATCCAGTGAAAATCTGCTACTCCATCACTGGCATTCGGGACAGGGGCAGGGGTTGTACCTGGAGCAAACCGGACTACATGAACTAGAGTAACAGAAAATAAATGCAGTAAACATAAACCGTTGAGATATGCCTTCAACTATGATGCCCTACGATTACTTAGTCAGGGGTCTCGTTCCCTAGTCACACAAAATATGTAGTTGGATTTATGTATTTGTATTTGAGCTTTTCTGTATTTGGATTATCCTTTATAATAGGGTTTTATGAGAGTACACTTCAAAAATTCTCTTAAAACATGATCTACTTTCTGTATTATGTATTTCCAAGATTAATAAAACTGTTCTCTACTCTGTCCACTGAACCACGTAAATCATCCGATTTTAATAGTCTAAAATAAAATCCCACATGAAGCTGGACAAATTCCAAAGTCTTCAAACAATTTCTATCAAACTAGTAACCCCTTTAAAATAACAAACCAACAAAAACGATTACTCCTTTGAAATGAGACTAAACCCGAAAATTTCAGGAAACTAAGCTGATAGAAATCGAGAAGCAAAGAAAGTAAAAGTAAATTTACATGGAGGAACATAGGGAGGATGCTGGGAATGATCCTGCAAATTGAAAGGACTGAAATAGGCGATCGGATGAGAAACATGAGCATCAGAAGTGTACAAGTTCCTGAAATTAGAGATAGAATGCAAAATCAAGAGAATGCAGAACAGATTCGAAGCTCTGGGAAGAAAAAGCGATCGCTAGGGTTTTAAAAGAAAAACAAAATTTCTGATTATAAATTCATTTGAGCAAGAATTACCGAAAAGATAGAGATTGATTTTGTTGTTTTTGTTGTTGTTGTTGTTGTTGTTGTTGTTGTTGCTGTTGTTGCTGTTGTTGCTGTTGTTGATACTGATTCTGAGGCAGAGCCATTGAAAGCGATGAATTACCACAGAGAGAGATGGAAGGAAGAAGAAAATGGTAGAGATCAAAGACCAATACGCGATTACTGGAAATTTTGGCGAACTTTTCTCAAATTTGCTGGACGGGGCTTCAACTATCAGAAATTGCGCTCTGATCCTCTACACAGTACATGTCATGTATTCACAGTTCGCACCTCCAATTTTGGACTCCTCGCATTCGGCTCAATCTAATTAAAACGAGGGAAAACTAAGAAAATGGCTAGATTTTGGATAAATATTTAGAGAATGTCTACTATATCTTACGGTTTAAATATATGTCTTTTTTTAAATTTGAAAAATTAATTATTAATTTGTAAATAAGAAATAGACAATTATACTCCTCTATTTTTATTTTTTTTTACAAAAATATCATTTGAAATCTCTTTTTCTCTGTAACAACTTTGACAAAAATCTTAATAGTATTCTTAAACAAGTCTTTAACCAAAAAATAGAAATTTTTAATTTATTTTCAAAAGATAAATTCTTTAATATTGAAAGATAAATTCTTTAATTGTTAATTATTTGAAATTATTTTTTGAAAGATTTGAGATAAGCATTTAATCTTCATAATAGTATACATAGTCCACGTGAATGAATTCTTTAATATTGAAACAAGTAACACATATAAAAATATAAAGTGAATTCACCTGCAAACCATCTCTTGCATACAAACGTTGAATGTGAAAAATGCATGCTTAACATAATTCTTTGGTGTTGTAGGTGTATGCTATTACATAGATTTATTTATGTATACTCATCCCTGCTTTTGCATCTTTTGTTCCTGGTTATATACCATGTGTACCAAAACATACTTCATGATTTCAGCCAGAATGCATCCTTTTGTCTTCTGTTCCTTATTATATACTATGTGTACTAAAACATAATGTCATGATTTCAGCCCGAACGTACTAGTTTGTCTTTTGTTCCTGGTTATATACCATGTGTACCAAAGCATACTGTCATGATTTCAACCGTTTTTGCATCGTTTGTTCCTGGTTATATACCATTTCTACCAAAACATACTGTCTTGATTTTTTTATTTCAGCCAGAACGCATCAGTTTATGTACACACTATTTACTAACCCCGCAATTCTCTATCTTCTGTTATCGTCAGCCTTATATTTGTAAAGAGAAAGGCTAGACAGTCAGGCTTGTATCCAGTTTGAGAGCTGGAGTGAATTTGGATAAAAATTGGGATATTGTGGATCCGATGTCAACAAATTTTGTGGTGTAATTTGAATATACATTCATGTCGTTCAAACTCCGTTAAAAGCAATTGTAATCGACGTCCCTTTTATTGATGGAGAAATCCATGAAAATCAAACAAAAACTTGTGAATATCTCCACTCAATGGAAGTGAGACCCAACAAGACTCATGAAATATCTCGAGCGTGCAATCGTATCCCCAATCTCCAAAAATCAAAATCATGAACAAAAAGTGTGAGTGGAAGTGAGAACAATTAAAGAATGTGACATATGTTGGAGGTAATAAGTTATAAAATGAATAAAATGATAATTATCGTTGTCATGGAGAAGACGATCAAAGACGATTTGACAATTTCTTGCTGTTAAATAAAAAATATTTGACAAAGATATTAAATAAAATATTAAAAGATATTAAAAATGAGTTAGTTGTATGGAGATATTCTCTCCTAGATTTGAGGGGTGTTAGTCTTGATAAAAAAACGTTTAATTAGATTTTGTAATTAATAAATATGTTTAAATTAAAAAGAAAATAAAATCAAGGGCATTATAGAGATATTTTAATTATCTATTCCACTGATTTTTCATTTAGATATTCATTTAAATTCTTAAAAAGTTTATATATTTTTTTAATTATTTTTTAAAAAGTAGTCATTTACTACTATTTCTCTTAAAAGAAAGTCAAACCCAACATAATGAAAGAAGGGACAACTAGTGAAATGTCTAAATTTGAAAAACTAATTATAGAAATGTCTACCTTATTTTAGAGTTTAAATTTATGGCTAAATTTTATTTTTGATTTAAAATTATTAATTAAGAAAAATAAATTTGACTATTATAACCCTACTCATCATGAAGATTTCTTTAGAAAAATTAAAAATTAAAAATAGATTTTGTAACCACAATCCACAAAATCCTCTAACTTATATAACAATTTCCAAAATAGAGTTAGTAAAAAATGGAGTTTATGGATTTTTACTCAACATAATTATGCTTATATGGCAACTTTTTATTGGTCCAAACCATGCGTAACTCATCAATGATCTCAAAATGGAATCTTTCTTTGTCATCTTCTTTATCTCCAAAACCTCTGAATTTAACTGCAAATTGATAAACAATTAATTTAAAAGCTTAAAATTTAAGCTTTTATATTTATATGACTTTATAGGATACATACTCTTAATATTGAATAAATATAAAATTTTAAAAAAAAGATAGAGTACACACCTGCATTCTTGATGATTGTGTTCCATCAACATATCATCAACTATGGTGTGGGAGTTGTGTCTACCATCAACTATGTTGTGGAGATTGTTGTACCTACCATCAACTATGTTGTAGGGATTGTGCGTAACTATGTTGTAGGGATTATATGTACCATCAACTATGTTGTGGGAAGTGTGATATTGAATAGATATAAAATTTAAAAAAATGGATGTGGAGTACACATGCCGTCATGTCAATACCATGCATACCATAAAAAAATATGTTATAGGGATTATGATGTTGAATAAATATAAAATTTAAAAAATAAAAAGGATATGGAGTACACACCTCAACATATTCAACATATGCATTTGTGATGATGGTTTATTGTGAGTACCATTAAATCTCTACTAAATTGAATTTTTTTAAAAAAAGAACTCCAATGAAAAAGCATCTTCAAAACCATTAAAATGAACTTTAAAAAAAAACCTCCAAAATTGAAAAGTTTAACTTGATCTTCAGAACCTTTTGCATCTGCTCTTATAGTTTTAAACTCTCCTCAAGTCAAAGTACAATTGGTAGATCTAATCCCAAAATCAAAATACATAGAGATGAAAATTAAACCATAAATAAAGAGGATAAGAAGTAGAAACTCTTTTAATGGAAATTGAAATTCAATTTAGCAGCTGAAGTCCAAATACCAAAATGCAATTGATTGTCACAACTTAGTCAAAATTGCAACTCACAGAGAATAAAAAAGTGACAAATGGTTGTTGTAGTGATCCAATTACAAATTACCTACACAAAATTGCTTCTAAATTACCAAATTTACTGTCACTAAACTGACTTCACCCAAACGTTGAATCTCATATAAGAATTGAGCTTCAAAGAGACTAGATCGCCCAAAATTGACGATCAATAGTGCACAAAATTAGTTGATTGAAACAATATCCAGTCGGAATCTAATGGAAATTGCTAATAATTCAAAACCAAACCCGAAACGACATCTAATACTTCAAAATCGATTAACAATAATTGCAGTACTATTTTCGTGTAATTATAGGTTTTATATTTGTTATTAAAAAAGTAATTTCTTTTAATTTATTTTTCATTCCTAAAATCAAGGAATGAGGGGTGATTCTTTTTCAAAATTTTATTCCTAAAATCAAGGAATATATGTTACTATTTTCAAATTCATTTTTTAATAAACAAAATAGAATTTTGTGGAGGGGTATAACAGAGAAAAAATTATTATCTCTCTCCCCCTCAAATTTGATTAAGACATATTTTTAAACTTAAAAAAAAACTAGACACTCTCAAATCTAGGCATTTCGTATAATTTCCCATGAAAGAAGGGCAGGCCCAACATGATGTAAGAAGGGCAGGCCCAACTTCTGGTGCCAGATTTCGAATAAGTTTAGAAGTTTATTGATTTATAACTTTATGGATATATTAATGTAAATTTGTGGTAAATGGTACATTCTACCGTCATATTTTAATAATATCATTTCTTAAAAAATATTATATTCATAATAAAATATTGAGAAATTGTAGATAGGTTATTTTCACAAAATCATACTATCATACTACCTTGTGGCTTAAGGAAAATATTAAACGATTTTACCCTAAATTACAAAAATGTCATTTATTGAAATATAAAAAAAATCAAATAACGTAAAAGATATTTATAAAATCATTTAGATTTTCATCCGTACAAGATAAGATATTTTTATCAAATCTCATAAATTTTATGAAAAAAAATTCAAATAACGTAGAAGATATTTATAAAATCATATAGATTTTCATTCATAGAAGATAAGATATTTTTATCAAATCTCATAAATTTTATGACTAAGTTAGAAGATAAGAGATTTCAACAATGATATTTACAATATCATTTAAATTTTCCTGTAGAAAATAAGATATTTTTACCAAATCTCATAGATTTTTTTTTACATTTTATATTCTAATTAAAATAATAAATTGAATTTTCCAATCTTATAAATACTATCTACATAGTGTTTACAATAACACTTTCTATTTGCTTGGATTTTTTTTTTTTTTTATAATAAGTTATGTTGGATTGTTTACCTTTAACTTTCATCTAATTTTTGTTTTGTGCAACAATTTTTGTAGGATTTTTTTTTTTTTTTGCATAATTATTGCATTTCAAAAATATATTTAGAGATATGGAAAAAAAGTTTAAAGAATTATAAGATTATCATCTGAAGTTAGTGTATGAATTCTTCAATTTCAAAAGTTTGATAACAATGATTTCCTATTATATATATAGTTCTCTATATTTTGTTTACAAACACATTTGAAACTTTTTTTTTGTTACTTTCTTGGTTTTTTTTTATAATAAAAAATTTAGTTATCTTATTTTTATTAGATTATTTACCTTATCTTTGATCTAACTTTTCTTTTGTTGCAATAATTTTTGTAGCAATCTTTTGTTTCTTAATTGTTGACTTGAAGATGTGAGAATTTTGTTTTTTGAAGAAAAATAAAATTATCATTTGAGGTTAAAGGTAAGTTGATAGATGTATACTAATAAATATATTTAGCTTATTTATATTTATAATTATAATAATAATATAACTCTTATAAATTTTATAATTTAAGAATAATTGGTCTATTAATAGATAAATTGAGAACAAATGAAAGAGTATCAATTTTTAAAAATTAGAGATAAAATTTAATTTTAATTCAATAAAATTTATTAAGTTTTTTTTAAATAATAACACCTATTATTTTTTAAACTCAAAATAAATAATTAACTGTTTTTAACATAAATGTGCATATTAATAAATTTAACTAACTTAAAAAAATGGTTATAAAATTCAATATTATATTGAAATTATTATTTGATGATTTAAATTTAACCTAAAAATGTAAGAAATAATTTATAATTATATGTATAATTTATTATTTAAGAAATTATCACGTGCAACGCCATGATACTCATCAATACATTATAAAGATTCTTTAGTACAATATTTATATTAATACTTAATGATTATATTTGTTTTTGTTTTTATTTTTATATGGACTATATTTGCATTTTTATTCTAAATTTGAATAATTTGGAAATTTTCGTTTATCTTTTAGATATTTAATATTAGATAGTATATATTTTATGTAAGTTAAGATTTTATTTTAATTCATAAAAATATATTAAATTTGTTAACAATCTAAATAAAAGCTATTAACTAAGTTCTGCTGTCACTAGTGGAATAAAAAATGGAAATCTCTCTCCCTCTCTCTCACTGTTAGAGAGAGGTTTTCCTCTGGACTCCAAGACGTCTTCTTTGAAGAGCCGTCGACGAGCGATTTTGGGCACCCATGGGTGCGTTCTTGGGGCTCCACTGTGCTCTCATCGGAGAGTGGGGTGTAGCCGTTCTTGGGATCCATTGTGCTCTCGTCAGAGAGTGGGGTGTGGCCATTTTTGGGCTCAAAGGGGAGTGTGATGGAGGCACATTCTGAGCTGCTTGAGAACCGGCTCAGTCTTCTAACCGGATATCGACTCTTTTTCCTTTGGGTCGAGGTTGAAACCATTGGTTCTTTCGAACCGGCTCAGTCTTCTAACCGGATCGATTTATTGGTTGCTTTAAACTGGTTTTGGGTTTGGTTCATTCTCCCTTCGTATGACTCAATCATTTACTCTTGTTGTTACTGCTTTCATATTTTTTCTGCCCCCTTCTGGAGAACGATGGCTCAAGCGATGATGGCATGGACTTATGTGATGGTTTCTCTGTTCTTTTGCTGTTCGTTTTTAGTGTTGTGTTATTTAGGGCATTGGTTTTCTTGTTTTTATCTTTTAATTAAGGGTTGCAAGTGTTCAGGTTTGTGTTTTTCTAGAAATAGGATGAAGGTTTTTTTGTTGGTTCGCTCATTAGTCGAGCTGGTGGACAAAGGTCTCTTTTATCAATGGAAAGTTATGTCGTTTCGGGGCAAGATTAGATCCGTTATGGATTCGAATCTCCCCTTTATAGTTTTGGTGGGGTCCCGTACCTCAATAGCTTTTATGCTCCAAGGATTATCCCCCAAAGCAACTTCAAAATCGACCATCATTGTGTCGACAAAGCAAGCTTGGCATCATGTGGATTTCTTGAATTCCATAATTGTTCAGGCTTTAGCTTCGATAAGACTCTTTATTGATCATGTTTATCTTTTCTACCAGTTTTCTTGTGGGTAACCTTCCAAATTGTGGTTTGGGGCCACGTTAGTGGTTTTTCCTCAACAAGGAGGTTAGGATGTAATGGTTTTTAGTTTTGTTATGAAGTGTTCTTTTCAAAAAAAAAAAAAAACTATTAACTAAATTGGTGAGTGGTACAGTAATTTTATTGTTCAGTTGTAAACGAGTACTACACCACCATTACAGATTCGATCTCGAGAATCGATATCTATTTCTTCTCCTCAAATATATACTAAAAAAAAAAGCTATTAATATTGAAAGCAAAACCCCAAATGAGATAAGCCAAACAAGTATACATTAAGATTAATAAGATTATACTTTCAAAAAAAAATTAATAACTTCTTTTTATTAATTACATCATAGTAATTCGAATGGAATCTATTTTTAGTTAGCAACGATAGTAGTTCAATAACATCAATATATATTAAGTTCTCGGTTTGAATCTCCCACCTCATTCTTGTAATCTTAATATATATATATGCCATAATAATAATAATAATAATAATAATAATAATAAAAAAGATAATCTCATTACCGTTGTTCAACACTCTTTTGTATAAATTACAATATAGTTTATGAGATATCGGTGGCAATTAGAAATTAGCATATTCCATCTTAGTGGTTGTCATTCTAATTAATTTTTCCGAATGCAACGAATCTTACAAATAATCTGATATCCAATATCCATGGACTTCTTTGGTGACAAAAGGGAAGAAGAAAAAGACAAATTAGGGGGTCTAAATTGGGCTTGTGAGGAAATGAAATTGAGATTGGAATTCTGCAAAAATATAGGGCCGTAAAATATTCGTTTAATTTCACACTTGCTTTTAGGGTAAAATATTATTAAGTTCTGACCAACTTACCACAAATATAAGTTATGATGTTAATATGTTTAGATTGGTTTTTGGAGAAATTAAAGTGGGGGTCAACATTTGGTCTGATGGGATGGTGAATAAAATTATCCAAAATTTTGAGGAAGATACAAAGTATGTTTCAAGTTTATTTATTGTGCACCTTGATGTTCAGTGATATCATTCACCATTATATTTTTTTATGGTGATTGTTTGAGGGATGGGCAATTCCTGGACAATCCGAAATCTTATGAAAGTGGCTATATTTTCAAGGTCCTTTTAAGTGCTTATATTTATTTTTCTAATAATTTTTGTTTCAGTCTCTAGTGATGAGCTTTTGTATCATGATATCATGTTTCTTCGTGTCTTTTAATTATGGTGGTCTGAAGAAGAATTGATTGATAAAGAAATTTCTATTCAAGCGAAAAATAAATGTTACCTTCGGAAGAGTCTTCGTTCCTCTACGGTTTTGAAGTTCTTAATTTTTAATTTGGTAGGTTCTTACTCCTTAGTGGTTACAATATTTTTCTTGTTCATCTAAGATACATTATTTATATGTGAATTGAGACATTATTTTAGAAATACATAATTATTGACAATTTGATAATATCCAACTTTTTGTTGTTAGTTCTCCACTTTCATTTTTTTGGTTTTTCTTTTTTATTTTTATTTTCCTTAACTTTCACATGAATTAACTTTGTTATTGTGATTTGGTGATGTGAGTTTTGTAGGGGCGGCTCAAAATAAGGCTAATGTGTACCTAGAACGTTCTTAAAATAGAGATTAAAGGACTTCGTAGAAGTTTAGTTTTTGGACAAAACAAGGAGTTATTGTTATAGAAATAATTTTATTCTTGATTGCAATTTATAATTCAAAGATTTAATAATGATGATGTTGTTTTGGTGCGTTTATGATTGAAATTTTGACTAAGTTGTTTTGATTGGAAACTATACCGGGTGTTTTCAATATGATTAGAAAACATATTAGATGAACAACTGTGATTTCTAATTAAAAGTTTTACTATTACATTTTGTAGGTATTTTGTTCGAGGTGATCGTTTGTGTCTACACTTATCTACAAGTTGTCAAAGTATTATTTTTTTCTTTCGTTTATGAATTATTAATTATAATTTACAAAATTTATATATTGGTTACTTTGTATAAGACTTTATTTGAACGGTGATCAATGAAGTAAGCTTGACATCTATGTGGATTGTGATACTATCTTACAATGCATGATTATTTACAAATTTAAATATTGTCATTTTTTAATTGATAGGCTTAAATGTAATTAATATAAAATAAATTTATGAATAAATAAATAGAATATATTCAATTTTATAATTTAAAAAATGTCATGTTATCTTTTCTATGACAATCTTAAACTATCAAGAAATAGAAACCATGACTATTACAATTTTCATAAAATGTGAATTCATGACATTTTACGATTTAATTTTATTTGGAAAAAATAATTATATTTTATGACATTCTAAAACTATCATGGTAACAAAAGTTAAAATTACAAAAATAACATAATTTATGACAATGATTAAATGTCATAAAAAGATATCTTAAACCATATTTCTCATTGATTCATGACAACTTTTAGTTGTCATAAAAAAATATTTATGACAATTTTATAATTGTCATAAATTATATTTTATGACATTGTTATTATATATCATAAAAGACTTACCATGATAGAGGATACCATGATATAGCAGATTTTGGAGATAATTGTCATAATAAGTTAATTATGACAATTAAAAATTGTAATAGAAAGATAATATGTTAGTGTGAACCCTCAAAGTTTCTTCAATGTTAACTAATAAAGTGTTGATTAATTATTACTAGCTCTTCATGTTGGGATTTACCAGTCCTCTATGTAATTTAGTTGGTTCAAAAGGTGTCTCGAATAAGTTTAGAAGTTTATTGATTTATAACTTTCCTTTTTTTTTGTTTTGTGTCTTGGCTCAAGTTGTTGTTCGAGTTCATGATGCACTTTTGGGTTTCTTTTCTTTTTGTTTTTTTTTCTTTTATAGGGAGGATTTGTTTGTATACTTTGTTTTGTTGATTAATGAAGTGTTTTTTATGCCAAAAGAAAAAAGTTTATTTTTATCCGATCAACTCAATCTCGACAATTAGACAACGATTCATACACACTATCTTCACAATTTTTCTTTATCTTTTGAAAAGCACTATTTTCACATTAATATGATATTAATGTGGGATTTATTCACATAATTAACAAAGAGCTTGGTCTAATACCATTTGTTAGGAACAATCGATATTATTTTACATTAAAAGTTTTCACTCACAGTACCACCTAATAAAGACAACATATATCCAGAGAATATCTCCACATTAATATGATATTTTTAATTTTAAATATAAATTTTCATTTTTTTCGTTTTCTGTCATCACTCAAAACTCATATGAATGTGCTTTAAAAAAAAAGTCATATGAATGAAAATATTGTCTCCTCTATGTATATTCAAGATCTTTCTCTTAATTTACCAATGTGTGATTTCAGTCGCAATGTTAATACTAATCAAACTAAGAGATAAATATAAATTTTCATTTTTTTCTTTTTCTGTCATCACTCAAAACTCATATGAATGTGCTTTAAAAAAAAAGTCATATGAATGAAAATGTTGTCTCCTTTATGTATATTCAAGATCTTTCTCTGAATTTATCACTGTGTGATTTGAGTCGCAATGCTAATACGGATCAAACTAAGAGATTTTATGGATAATATCATATCAATGTAGAGATATACGGATGTTTTGTTGTCCGTAAGAGGAAGGAGCCATAGATGAATGGATCCAATATTTTTTCAAAAGCCTTTACTTTAACCTTCATCATACTCATCATTATGATGAAAAGAAGAGAAGGAGAGAATTCAGGAAAGCAAAAAAAGTTTTGATTTGGTGATGCGCATGTGATCCATCATTATCAAAACTACAAAATCCTCCAAATCCAAATCCAAATCCAAAGCCCAAGATCAGATCAGAGCTTAAAGAGATTCATTAGTTCATTAGCAATGATTTAAGAGCTTTTAAAAAAAAATCAAGACCTGATCATAAGGAATAATCCAATATTTGAATTTTATAGTTTTAAATTATTGTTCATGCATGATACTTTAGTAATCATACTTATAATCCTTGAAATCTATGATAGTTCTTTTACGTATCATGTATCTAAATTTATAAACATGTGGGTTTGTCGTGGTTTCATCATTGCATCAATTTAAAGAAAAAGGTAATAATAAGCGAGGATTAAGATTATGATCATCAGAATCATACAGAATGTACCATGTCATGGCATGTATATTAATCCAAACTATTAAAGATAGAAAATAGAGGATTGTGGAGGAAGATTTAGATGGAGGTTTTCTGAATCCTTTTTAAAAAATTATTTCTAACTATTCAAAATAACTTTTCATTTCTAACTACTCAAAATAATTTTTTATTTCTAACTATCGTTTATAATCATTTATTTCTAACTAATCAAAATAACTAATTTTTAAGAGTTCATTTCTAATAATTCATTTTTAACTACTTAAAATAACTTCTCATTTAACTACTTAAAATAACTTCTCATTTTAAATCTACATTCAAACAAGCTAGTGTTACTAACTCCTCTACCAAAAAAAAAACTACATCAAAACAAGTTATTACCGGTAACTCTTCCATAAAAATTTACATTCAAGAAAGGTTTTACAAAAATTTCAATTTTTAACCGTTCAAAATAACCTTCAAACTAATTTCTCATTCAAAATCTCATCAAGGTATCTTTAATAAAGGGGATGTGAAAGAAAAGGCAGAGATAAAGATACAAAAAATGAAGGGGGGAGAAAAACAAAGCTAGCATTTATCTGCTTTTGATGTAATTCAAAAAGTGGGGTTAAAATTCATTCTCTTTTTTAGAGAAAAAATAGAAGCCTAGTAACACATATCTTGATTCAAAGGAAACCCTTTTGGGACTTAAGATTTAGGGAAAAATATATTGCTCTTGAAATTGGAGGAAGCTGCTTTTTTCTAATATCTTTTTTGGGAGAATCTAACTTTTGCATGGAAAATAAAATGCCTTAATTATTATAAGATATAATTTCAAGGATTACACCATAAAGTTAAATACTTTAAAGTTACGTACTACTTTCTTTTTTTCTGATTATTATTATTTAGAATTAATTATTTTTTTATTTATATATTGAGTTAAAAGACAAACCATTCAATCGAGTTTGAATCCAAAAATTGTATAAGATTTGTCTAACTTTAAAAGTGGTTTGTACTAAAAAAAAAAAAAAGGTTAAAATACCATTTTGGTCCCTCAACTTTGGGGTTTGTTCCATTTTGGTTCCTAGACTTTCAAATGTTCATTTTTAGTCCCTTGACTTTGTAGTTTGTTCAATTTTGGTCCCTTGACTTTGTTGTTTGTCCAATTTTGATCCTCGACTTTCAAATGTCAAAATTTAGTCCCTAGACTATCAAAAAATTTCAAAAATGGTCCTTTGGTCAAAAAGAAAAGAAAAGAGGGGAAGAGAGGTAAAATTTCTAGAGAGAGAAATTATGAAAGATGAAAGAGAGAGAAAATAATTTAGGAGTGATAAAAAATTCATTTGACCAAAGGACAATTTTTTAACCTTTTTTATAGTCTAAGGACCAAATTTAAAAACATTTGAAAGTTGAGGGACCAAAATTGGACAAATAGCAAAGTTGAGGGACCAAAATTGGACATTTGAAAGTTGAGGGACTAAAATTGGACAAACAACAAAGTTGAGGGACTAAAATTGGACATTTGAAAGTCGAGGGACCAAAATGGAACAAACCCCAAAGTCGAGGGACCAAAATCGTATTTTAACCAAAAAAAAAAAAACTTTAAAAGCGGTATTTTCAACAACTCAAACCTTTTCTCTTTCATTCATCTCATAAACAACTTGTATGTTATTTAATTTTTTTTAAGTACTACCAAATAGTGTTCCACACAAAGAGAATATATATAGACTAATAGGATGTAAAAAAAAAACTAATAGAATGAAAATCCATATTTGGGCATTTCCGACTAAAAATTTTACTAAGAATAAAAAGAAGTATATATATGATGAGGTAATTGAAGAACCTTGAGACAACCAAATTTGAGTAGACAATACCTAAATAATTGTTAACTATAAAACCTATTGTCAACCTTTCTTTTCACATCGTCGATGATTTGAAAAGGCCGGCGATAATATACTTTTTCATAATATATATATATATATATATATATATATATATATATATATATATATATATATATATATATATATATATATATATATGAAATGCTAAAAAAATCCAAATTTAGAAAATATATCTATCAAAGTAAGTTGTGTTAGAGAAATATGAATAAAAGTAAATGGATCAGTGACACAATGATTTTATTATTTGGTTGTAAACTCGTTCAATACCAGTATTACAGGTTCGATCCCAAGAATGAGTATTTGTCCCCCTTTCTCTTCGATATATACTCAAATAAAAAAAAGAAATATGAATAAAAGTGGGGTTTGGGAAGTATAAATGTGGAGAGGGAAATGAGACAAAAGGGACAGATAGGGGGGTGTCCTATAGTAGGGATTTGATTTAGATTTTTTTTGGGTGATAAAATAAAGCTCGTAATTGGTGAGCAGTGGAGAAGAAATTAGTTATAATTGAAGGACTAATTGAAAATACAAATATTTTGTCCGTTTACTCTCTGTGCTATAAGCTGTCTCTCCTTGAAAATCTAACACATGAAATTATAATATAATGTAACGGCGAGGTCACGTGAGAGGTGGTGGGTAGCGTTCTTTCAGTTTCACCGCATTATAGAAATTAGAATAGGATCTTCTTGCTCTTTGGCTCTTCATCATACACACAAACAAACAATAATAGTAATAATAATTATAACTTTTAATTTTATAATGGGTGGTGGGCTCGGTGGATTTGTCTCATTTGATTTTTTTTTTATTCAATCCGATAATATTTAGAGAGATTTGAACGTGTAATATTATAAGTTAGTACATAATATTATTGAAACTATACTTTAGCATATTTATCTTATTCCTTGACAAGTCGAGCCAATGCGAATTTTTAAATTTCTTTCAATATTTTAAACTTTTGAGCAAGAAAGACCTTATTTGGGGTTATATTCAATTTTATTTAATAAATCTTTAAATTACTTTCTGCCATAACTTTGAACTTAGTAACCATAAAATTTGCATTAGTTAAAGTAGTATAAAGTTATTAGTGATCAAAATGTTATGAGTGAAGAATCTTTAATCTTATTTTAATTGAACTCAACAAAAAAAAAAAATCACTCATCAAGATTAATTTGAAACATTTTTCATTTTATAAATAAGTGTGATAGAGTATTCAACTCTAGGACATTTTAGGTCATGTTTGGTAATCGTTTTGTTTTTATTTTTTGTTTATGAAATTTAAGCATATTTCTATTCAAATTTTCTACCATGTGTTCTATCTTTCCTTAAGAAAGTAGGAGAATACTAACCAAATTTCAAAAACATAAACAAGTTTTTGAAAGTTACTTTTTTTTTGTTTACAAATTTTAGTTTTGTTTATTAAAATATAAAATATAGGTAAGATGTAGATATTCAAATAAAGAAAAAAGTATAGTAAAGTAGTTGTTGTAGGCTTAAATTTCATAAACAAAAAATGAAAAGCAAAATGGTTATCAAATGGGGCCTTAATTTTTAACAAATACTTGTACTAATTGAATTATATTTTATATTTTTGTTTGGTTAGTTATCGAGTGGTGGCTCATTAATAGGAATATATATATATATATATATATATATATATATATATATATATATATATTCTTGTTTTTTTTAATATAAAAGTATTATTCAAATAGGATTTAGAGATTGGAAGTTAATGATATTTTGAAGTAAGGGCTATGTATCTAAGTGATGGAGAAAAACTAATTAGTTTGAGCTTCGTGAAGAGAGAAAACCACATTTTAAAGATTCCTGAGAAAACTTCTATGAATTAATTTTTAATTTCAAAGGTGATATACATAAAACAAGAGAGGATCTCACAACTCGAAATCGACTTATTTGATACAAACAAAAAAAATTAATTTTTAAGTGGTCTACCTTATATTTATATGACTCTATCAAGAAACTCAAAAAAGATACTAACTATTTTATCAAATACACCATCTAAGCATATTATATTTGGGCATAAAAAAATATGCCAGACATTAATTTTTAAATAGGTGTCGTCACACTATCAACTGAACCTTACATAGTTTAAATTTCAATTAAAATGAATAATAATTAAAAGTTACCTTATGGATTACCTTACATGACTAATGCACACATTTTATTTTTTGGTTTGGGATAGCTACTTTTTTCTTTATAAACATTGGGATAGTTCTAAGAGAGAGAGAGTTACATTTGAATACAAGGTAAAAAAACTTTTACATATGGGATAATCCTTCAACCCCAACCTATATGCATATAAATGTCTTAATGCTACTCATTGCAAAAAGTTTCCACACAATATTGTTGAAATCATGACGCCTCCCTATACATTCCTCCTTTACGAATTTCAATCCATCATCATATCACCTACAAAATTCAAAACTTTCTTTTTTTTCCAGAAAAAAATAACCCATACACCAAAGTTTAAAGAAAAAAAAGCAGAAAAAGAGAGATGATTGTTAATTATGATGAAGAGAAAGAGAAACAGAGAGATTCTTATTTCTTGGACGACTACAAAGAAAAGGAAATCTCATTAAAAAAAAAATGAGAGGAAAATGTATTATTCAATATCAAAATTAATTGACAATTAAAAGTAATTCAAAAGTGGTGAGAGCTCGATCTCCATGATGAAGCGAGTAGCCCAAAAGTGGTGAGAATTTGATCTTCAACTCGCCTCTTCAAGTTGGGTATCTCCTTAGTTCACAATTTTTATTTTTTTATTGTGAAATAGTTTATAATGTTAAGTTGGGTCTCAATTTTTGGACTAAAGAAAAAAATATTCGCTTAGAGTGATTTTGAATTTTTGGCCAAATACTTATTTGGACCTTTGATATAATATTAGATAGTGTGATTTTATCTCAAAATTAATTAACAACGAAGAGAGCAATTCGCATGTTTTATAATCTAAAGGTACTTACTACTTCTCGACTTTCAAAAGGTAGAATAAAAGCAACGATAAAAGAAAAAAAAATATACTAGAGTTTATTTGTTGAAAGTTTTTTAAGTTAATAAAGGGGGTGTTTGAGCCACCAAGAATAAGGGGGAGAATGGGAATGGAGATGATTCTCCGTGTTTGGGCTACCGAGAATTATTCCCTCCATAATCACCTATTCCAAAAATCATTTTCGTTCTCTCATTAACTGCTTTTATTCTCTCTCCAACAACTTTTCATACATCATATCACTATTTTTTATTCACATTATATTTATTATTTTATTTTTCTCATAATCATTACTTTTATCTTAAACACAAATAATCATTCTCTCTATTATCATTACCTTTACCCCAAACACAAATAACGATTCCCCTAATAATCATTTTCCTTCCTATTTTCCTCCTCATTACTATTTCCTCCTTAATCATTATCATTACCTTTTCTCCAAACACACCCTAATTCAATGAAAAAAACCTTCTTATGTGAGAGAAGCCTACGTTTTACTTATTGTATAACATCAAATGATGTCATTTAAATTATTTGTAGACTTAAAATCTTAAGATAGAAAAAAAAAAAAAAAAAAAAAGAGAGAGAGAAGGGAGACATGTTGATACGAATACGTTTTAAATCCCATCACGTAGTTCGATATACCATCTCATAAGACTATATTTTGATTATTAATTAATTTTAAAGTAAAATTTGATATGAATATCAAAATCCATATAGTTAAAAATGATTGAAATTCGATAATCGAAAATGATAAAATCCACTATATGAAAAGAAGGCACGTTGATGGCAGTAGAAAATGGGAATGATGGCCGGAATTGGAATATCGAAACGTTTGGTGCTCTTATTTATTAAACAACAAAAGCTAACTTACAAATTCCAAAAACCAACATTTCTACTTCTATCTTCCTCGGGAAAACGTCTACCTTTCTTACCACTTCTCTTTTGACCGTTATGCCCTTCCCTCTTGTTCCTCATTTCATTTATGTATCGTTGTTTCAGGAAAGGACTGTTTAAATTTGCTTACTTGTCACCACTTATTCTACTGACCCCCAAAAGTAATTGGAGTCCAGCTCAAAACAAAAGTCTGTGTATGTATTTGTTTTTGTGTGTATGACAATGATGATATCAAGTATCGTCCTAGGGCAGCCGAATGTTCGAGCATTTGAATTTAAAGAGTATGTTCTCTTTAAAGTCTTGAGTTTAAAATGGTGCAAAACCTCATGTTCTCGGGTCACTAAAAAAACTAAAAAAAGACTAATGATATCAAATTGGCCATTTTGTTTCAATCTTTAATTAGCCTAGCTGGTTTTGATTTTATGTTCATTTTGTAAAGTGAAGACATTTTGATCATTTGGTGTCGTATACTTTATACCTACACCAGCTTTACATTTTTTTAGCAAATCTGGTCGTTGAACATTCCATTTTTATTGATTTTTATAAGTTTAGTTTTTAAACCTAAGAGTATTTTAAAAACTATATACCTCCTATGGTAATTATTTTATTTTAATATATAGTAGGAAAAAAATAAAATATAGAAGGAAGATCAATACATGGACAAAAGAGAGAAACATTCTTAACCATCCTCGAGTGGCATAGTAGTAAAAAAAGTCGTGAAAAACTAAAAAATGATGTGTTTAGTCCATGATCATCACCTATCAAAAAATTAATTTTCTACAATTTTTTTATATCTAAATATTATAATATAGATAATATATCTCGTAGCATTAGTCATTACAGTGCATGTGAACTGAGTCAGACAATTTTCAATATCGAAAAGAGAAAAAAAAAATTGTTTTATTATATAGAGACAAGGGTACAGTGTATATAGTCTTTTAAAACCGAATAAAGCTAACAATAAAATCCAAAACAGAAAATTTGAATGATGATCTTCAATATAACTTTCATTTTAGAGGTCACGGTCCGCCACCAAACTCCCAAAACTGGGGCACTTTTGCCCATGAACCCTGATTAATTGACCATTCAACAAGAGTCTTGGATCATCTTCTTCTTTTTTCTTTTTTTTTTTAAAAGAAAAATCTTGGAAGCATCAAAACTTAATCAAAACATTTTAAGAGATTCTTTCAAAAAACATATGTAAAAGATACTTGAGAAAACCATAGATAAAAAATAGTATTCATTCGCTTGTTTTCCTTCTTTTTTTTTTTTTTTTTTGAAAAAGAAAGGTGTAAGGTAACTACTGCAAAAAGGGGCTTTGAGAATATACAAAGTAAAAAGGTTGACACAATAGAGAATGAAAAAGTAAAGGTAAACTCTTCTTTTTTTCATATTTGCTTTGAGATTTGACTGTAAAATTTGGGAGTGAAGAAATTGAGGGATGGCATAGTCAATTTTCTCAAGCACACATGCTAACACTCACTGTTCCACTGTAGCATGTATCACATTTTGTGGTGATTTATCAAGTAGGAACAGAAAATGTTGTGAATCAATTATGTTGAACCAATGAATACTCAGTCTTAAAAAATATATTAATCATGTGTTTTATATTTTTGTATTAGGCTTTCCTACAATTTGAATCTAATAGTGGTAGTAAGATCATAGGAGAGATATTAAACTCTTTCAAAACACTATTGACGTTTATATAGCATTTTGTATTCTTAACAATCTCTTAAATAAACGGCATTTTTCTTTATCTATAGACATTCCTAACACAATTTTAATGAACTATATAAATTTATCTGTTTTTGTTCAACACATTTTGAGTGAAAGATTCGAATTTATAATTTTTAGATTCCTAAATTATATAATACACCGATAAAACTCTACTCTTGTTAGTTTTTTTTTTTTTTTTTTTTTTTGTCGTTGTTTACTATTATTTCATTAAAAAAGAAATAGAATAGAAAAACAAGATGAATATGTCACGGGATTGTCTTGAAAGACCTTATTTTGACAGACAGAAAGACAAACAGACACATATTCTCTCTCACAGACACAAAACCAAATTGTTAATATAAAACCAAAAACTAACTGCACGACACGACCATACTTCCTTTCCTTTCCTAAAACACTGTTCTTTATTTTCTCTCCTTTCGGTTTCTTTTAAGCCATTCCAAATCACAAAATGGCTTTAATGCTTGATAGTTGCGAAGGCGTTTTGCTTTCTTTAGATTCTCACAAAGCAATAATCCCAGCTCCATTTCTGAGTAAGACTTACCAGCTTGTAGACGACCCAACCACCGACCATATTGTCTCGTGGGGCGAAGACGACACCACCTTCGTCGTTTGGCGGCCACCCGAATTTGCAACAGATCTTCTTCCCAACTATTTCAAGCACAACAATTTCTCTAGCTTCGTTCGTCAGCTCAACACTTATGTAAGATTAACAGCTTCATCTCTCAAAAAAATTGCTCCATTAGAGTTTTTTTTTTTTGCAAAATTTTTACTATATATTTGATAAATGGAAATCATCTCAAAATGGTTAAAAAGTGGTGAAACATCTCGCCTTTATGAGATTAACATGAACATCTATCTCAAAATCAATTAGTATTGAGAGATACGACTCATCTATCAAAGAAATGTTGGAAGGGATCTTCACTTTTTCAATATATTATTATTCTTAACAACATTTTCACGATGAGATTTATTAATTAAATTCATCATTCTTGAATCGAATCTTAAATTCATTTTTTTTTAATTGAATACTCATTTAGATGATAGATTTCTCTAGATAATATGAGTTCTATCTCTAAATCAATTAATAATGATGAAATGTCAGATTGAAGCAAATTGTTTCATGTTTGTTAGATAAAAAAAAAGAGAATATATAAGTGATAATATTATGAAACAAAAAAATAAAGTTATAAAATAGAATCTCAACATTTATAAGATAAATATGTTTCTCATTTTATCTATCACCTAATTTTTAGATAGATATTCATACTATTTAATACTATCTAAAGTAGAAGGTTAGCTCAAGGTTGTCGTCCTTTAACAAGCGATCTTCACATTTTCAACGTGAAAGGGTTTTGTCCTAACATTTTTGCGTGGCTTCATTTTAGGGATTTAGAAAAATTGTACCAGACAGATGGGAATTTGCGAACGAGTTCTTCAGAAAAGGAGAGAAGCATTTATTATGTGAAATCCACAGAAGAAAAACATCCGTCACCGTCGGAAACAACAATCACAGTTTCTACAATTACAATTTCCCTTCCGACTCCGACGACAGCCCTAATTGGTCCGACTCGCCGCCGCATTCTTCCCCCGCACGCGCCACCAACAACAACTCGATCGCCGCCCTGTCGGAAGACAACGAGCGGCTCCGGCGAAGCAACAACATGCTGATGTCAGAATTAGCCCACATGAAAAAACTCTACAACGACATCATCTATTTCGTTCAGAACCATGTCAAGCCCGTCGCCCCGAGCCACGACCGGTTTGCGGAGGTCAAACAAGGGTCCAGCCTGTCCCATTTCGGGACCGGGTCGGTTCTAGAAGCTGAGCCGAAGACGAAGCTTTTTGGAGTGGCGATTCAGTCCAAGAAACGGGTTCACCCGGAGTACGGTTCGAGTAACGTTGGGAAAGAGATCAACAATAAGGCTCGATTGGTGTTGGAAAATGATGATTTGTGGCTTAATCTCATGCCCCCTTCTGCTTGTTAGTTCAAGTTAATTCCTTTGATTTCTGATCTTTTGTTTTTTTTTTTTTTTTTGGAGGGAATTTTTGTTACTTTCTGTTATAAGTGCTGCATTGATCATAATTGAATTAGAATATGGTTGTTTATGATCCTAGTGTAAGTTTTTTCTCTGTATAAAATCTTTTGTGACGACGCCATTGCTGTCTCTTTTCACCACTATTATTGCGTTCAAACACTGGATTCTGGACTCTCCTGATCTTGTAGAGAAGAAGAAACGCAACATTGAATTTTTTTTATTTTAAAATAAATATTGTTTTAAGGATTTGATCTGGAATAATATTTCAGTGGCACTAATTTAAGATTATGACTCATCAGTGAACTCGAAAAGGGATCTGAAATGAAAGAATCATTGAATAGGTCATTAATTTAATAAAAAATTAATGTTGAATCCTTAATTTATTTATATTGTCACACATTTTTTTTATGACCTAGGAACTTAAAGTTTTGCTCTTTCAATTCGAGGCACTTGTTGCCGTAGACTATGACATCAAGATATATCTTAGAACTTAACTATTATATATTAAATTCACTTACAATTTTCAACAATACAGAATTTTGTTTGGTATCATCCAATTTTAGGACTAAATTCATACTAAAAAGAGCAAAGTTCTGTCCTCGATTAATTTTGAAATAGATAACTATACTATCTTAATACTAACATATCTTATAGAACTTAATGATCAACCCAAGACCCTTGTATGATAGGAAGCCGTTGTCTATTCTCACGGGGGCTTTGCACGTGAAGCCTAAAACGACGCAGCTGATTGATTTTGGAAAAGAAAGGATAAAAATGGGATATAAGGAATCTCCATTAAAGATGCTTTTAAATTAAAGGACTTTATTTAAAAAATAAAAAAAGGAAATAAATTCTTTTATATATATTTTTGACATTTATTTCATATAGTAAAGAGATGCATGCCCTGTCTCAAAAAAAAAAAAAAATGTATGCCCGCTTAGTATGAACACCTGTAACGTTGATGTTGAACTGATTTACAACCAAACACTGAAACCATTGCGCCACCAATTCGTAAGAACACTTCTAATTAAATTGACACTTTTGAAATTTTACATTGGATTAATGCAGGCAGGTTATTCTTTTGATATTAAAGTTACTAGAAAATTCAGCCTAACCATATTGGGCCATCACTAACCTGTGTTTGGCCCTGGCCCGGCCCATTATAATATTTCTTCTTTGGGCTAGCACATCGGTCAAATTGGCCCATTATTGGTAATAAGCCCAGAAGAGGGTTCAGCCGTAACTCAATATAGCCCAATAACAGCCCACTTCGGCCTACGGAGGAAACCTACCTTTCAGCTTCCGTATTTATGATTGGAAACTTATTCATATTTAAAAAATAATTATAAATCAGATTTTTTAAAAAAATAATTAACAATCATATCAATTGATATTAATAATATTATTATATTAATAATAGATAATACTATATTAATGAATATTTATAATACACTATTAAAATGTATTAATGAATATAAACATAAATATTTTAAATTTGAGGAGTTTGTAGATCTAAGCCAAATTTAGCAATAATATTAACAATTTAGTCAAGATCCTAACAAATTACAGGCATATTCAAACATTTATATTAATAAAAATTCATTAAATAGTTGATTACTTTGGTACCCTACAAGATTTATTAAACATATTTGATTGAATAAAATGGAAGGAAAATTGCATTAATTAATATTATTCTTTCTTCCCAATTTCCATTTATCGTTCCAAATCCATAAATTTAGTATACCATATACAATTTAAATGTTAGTTTTTTTGGAAGGAAGCAAAACGTTCTATCTTCAGGTTTTTTGGATTCTTAAATTTCATTCCTATCTAATTTATGGATTTTAGAGTTTTTTTCATCTCATTTTTTGATTTCCATCACCAGCACCGTGAATATTGAAGCAAACTCCGAAGATCACTTAAAACATATTTCATCCATCTATTATTCCTTTCTCGTCACTCATCTTACAAGTTTTTGTATTTTTTATTATTATTGCATGTCTAGGATTTTATCTTTATTTTATTGGTAAGTTGTAGTATTGTTGCTTTCTATAATACGATGATACTAGGTATGATAATGTGCAGTAACTTGGATGAGACTTTTGAATGAAAATGTGTGGTATTATAATACTGTACAATAAGTATTATGTAATACTTTGTTACGTGGGTATGATAATGTGTGATATTATAATATTGTATTATAATATTGTATTATGATAATGAGATTAATTGCTAGTAATATGAATAAGTACATAAATATACATAATCACATATTAACTAACATAATATTACACGAAATGTCAAAATATAAAAAAGCACATAAACTATTAAATGAACTTGTATTGTGGAATGTCCGTCCGTGAAGTATCACCACTATATAAATATATATTATGAAAAATGAAAGAGTATTATTATTAATACTAACAAATATGTTTAAAATACATATTTAAATATAAAATATGGATTCTTTAATAGCATTAAAGAGATCTAATTTTTACATGGGAGTTTCATTTCAGAAAACATCTTAAATGAAAATATTTAATTGAATTCAAAATATAAAAGGGAATCTATTTACGGTGAAGGATAAGATTGTCATTAATTGAAAATGATTTAGATAGATTTATAAATAAATTTCAAAATGCGAATATCTAGCTCACTTACTCAAAATAAAATCTAAAAGTTGAGATAATTTTTTATTTTTTTAATGTCATTTCATTTAATTTCACAAAATAGAACACAAACAACTCTAAAGACTAAAACTCTACTATATTTTGGGATGTGACACTCTTGAATGTCACAAAAATTTATTTATAATAAAGTTATTTTATATAGCGAATAATTTTTGTGGCACCTAATGATATATATCCCTAAAATGTAGGGCTCATTCATGTGTAGGTGTAGGAGAATTTTACTGACTCTAAATTCCTTTTTTCTTCTAGCAATACTTACCTACATAAGAATGTGAGAGTGAATATACTTGTTGCATATGTGACGTAAATTTTTACTACACATTAAAATATAAAATTAATAAAACATTGAAAAACAAATAAACATGTGATAAAAATTTATTAATAAGCATATTCACCGTACAAATTCATGTATAGATAAGGATTACGCTTCTTCTTCCTCGTATGGCCGCCGCGGCATATTTTCCTCTCTTCTTCTTGCAGAACTCAATCAAAATCTAACCGAAAACTCTTCTTCTTCTTCCATGAAACCCTAATCCAGGTTCGAATCTTCGTTATTTTATGAGTTTTCCCCAAAATGAGGTTCATCGGAATGCTTATGACTATTGGTTGAAGTATTGCAAAAAAGCTATGCCCGTGAGAATGAAAGATTTAAACAAAATGTCTGATTTTTTCTGATTTTTCTCTTCTGGGTTTTACCTTTTTGAGCTCCCTGGATCGGCTTTTCCAGCTGCTGATTCTTCACAATTGTCTTTTGAGCCTCAAATGTTGGGGGGTTTGGCCCATTTTTGAAGTGGGGTTTTGCCTTCTGTTCGAGTTTGTGGGGGTTTGCCTTTTGTTTTGCTTTTGGAGCTTCTGCTATGATTGTGTTTGTTGGTGTGGGTTTCCATTTGGATCTGATGTTGATCATCACTTAATGGAGATGGAGCTCTTCAAGGTTTTGGCTCTGGGTCTTGTCTCTTTGATCTTGCTGGTTCGTCCACTATGGCTCATTTCTGCTAACATGGAAGGTTTTTCTTTTACCATTTGTTTATCTTCTGTTGCTTTTTTCCTTTGATTCCCCTTTATTAGGAACCTGCCCACTTCGATCTTTTTGCCTAAAATGACTTAGAAATGTGGAAATGGCTTTATTCTTCTTTGCACCCCTTTTTTGTTTCTTGTGTGTGTGGATGCTGGAAGTTGCTTCTAATTTTATAAGCTTGTTATTCGAGATCAAATTTGTTTGTTGAATTTTAGTCTCCTCAAATGATAACTGTTCTAGGCAATTGCTTGCTTCAAATTCACAAGCTTTGTTCTTCACAATCTCTCACTTTATTCACAGCCAAAAATTTATATGTAACTCTGAGATCCCAAAATAAGTGCACGACTATAAATTTATCATCTATTAATTGCTCTGGCAATATTGCACAATCTCTAGTCTCAAGGTGCTCGGGTTTGCTTGCAAAAGAAGGGGATGGCTCGGCATTTCCTAATCCTTCTTTCAAGGATTGTTTATTGGAGATATCTGATGTTGTGCCAGAGCATGTGCGTAGTATTAGGCGATTTTCGGAGTTAAAACCTGAGGTTGTGCTTAAATTGTTACTTGGGTTTCAATCAGAGGTTGGGAGTAATGGAATTCAGGTTAAGAAAGTTGAGATTTTGTGGAGCATTTTGAAGTTTGCTAATGGAAGTAGTAAGAGCTTCAAGCATTTACCTAGGTCGTGCGAGATTATGGCATCTCTTCTCGTTCGAGTTGGGATGTTTAAAGAAGTAAAGCAGTTTCTTTCGGAGATGGAGATTCAAGGAATATTACTGGATAATCCTGAAATTTTCAGTTTTTTCGTTCAAAGTTTTGTGGATGAAGGTAATCTAGAAGGGGCTATTTTGATGTACAAAAGAATGAGGCAGCGGAGTATGTCACTGTCATTGTCATGTTATCGGGTTCTCCTCGATTCTTTGGTTCAGATGAAGAAAACACACGAAGCACTTGAAGTTTGTTTAGATATGGTGGAGATGGGACCTAGTTTGGGTGATGAAGAGAAGGCTATTTTTGACAATGTCATTAGACTACTTTGTTGGCAGGGAAAGGTTCTTGGAGCTAGGAACCTTGTGAAGAAGTTCGTGTCTTCGGGTTTTAAGCCTAGCGACGAGGTTCTTTATCAAATTACAACGAGTTACTGTGAAAAGAAGGACTTTGAAGATTTGCTGAGTTTCTTCATTGAAATTCAAAGTCCCCCCAATGTTTTTTCTGGCAACAAAATCATGTATTCTCTCTGTAAACATTTTTGCTCTGAAAGTGCATACTTGTATCTACAAGAACTTGCGCATACAGGTTTCAAGCCTAATGAAATAACGTTCGGGATTTTGATCAGTTGGAGCATTCGGGAGGGAAATCTTAGAAATGCTTTTATTTATTTATCGGAGTTATTGTTTAATGACTTTAAACCAGATTTACATTCATTTAATGCTCTCATCAGTGGAATGTTGAAGGAGGGTCTTTGGGAGAATGCCCGGAGAATTCTTGATGAGATGGTTGATCGGGGGACTAAACCGAATTTATCGACTTTCAGAATTTTGTTAGCAGGATATTGTAAAGCTAGACAGTTTGATGAAGCAAAAAGGATAGTTCTTGAAATGGAAAATCGTGGTTTGATTCAACTTTCTTCGGTAGATGATCTATTTTGCAGAATATTTTCTTTCTTGGGGTTTAATCACTCAGCAGTGAGGTTGAAACGAGACAACATATCTGGTATTTCTGAAACCGAGTTCTTTGATACCCTTGGAAATGGACTTTATTTGGACACTGACATGGATGATTATGAGAAAAGGCTTACTGAAGTTCTTGAAGAATCAATATTACCTGATTTTAACTTTCTTATATTTGAGGAGTGCAAAAATGGAGACCATAACGCTGTATTAAGATTGGTTGCTGAAATGGATCGATGGGGGCAAGAACTAACTTCAGTAGGTTTGATGGGTTTATTGAAAATCCAATGTAAATTTAATTCCGAAGTCAAGCCTACCATTGATGTTTGGGCGAAAAGACCACATATGATTGCTGAATTAGGAGTAGACACCTTAAATTTACTTGTGCAATGGTATAGCAAAAACAAGTTGACTTCTAGTGGAATGGGATTACTGAACGAAATGGTCCAAATGGATGTTGAAATCCAGAAAGAAACATACACTGCTCTGATAAATAGTTTGTGCAAAACAGGAAACTTAAGGAACCTTCTTGATTGTTGGGATAGAGCTCGAAAAGATGGTTGGGTTCCAGGGTTGCATGATTGTAAATCACTTATCAGTTGTCTTTGCAAGAAAGGAAAACTCAAAAAAGTGTTCTTCCTCCTTGAAACAATGCTGTTGTCTTATCCAAATTCAAAGTTGGACATAATTCATATATTCCTCAAAGCGCTTTCACGAGCGGGGTTCCCTGCAATTGGACGAGTATTGACAGAGGAGCTTATGTCTCTTGGATTTTCTTTGGATCAAAAGGCATATGAACTTCTTATCATCGGATTATGTAAGGAGGGCAATATTTTACTAGCAATTAATGTATTGGATGATTTAATGGCTACAAGTATGGTTCCATCCATTGATGTTTGCCTTCTGTTAATTCCTATATTATGTAAGGTTGGTAGGTATGAAACTGCAATTGCATTAAAAGATATTGGAACTACGAAGCTGTCGTCGTCTTCACTTAGAGCGTTCGGTGCACTAATGAAAGGTCTCTTTATGACGGGAAAGGTCAGAGAAGCCTTTGATTTACTCCAGGATATGCTAATGAAAGGTCTTTCTCTAGATGCTGTGATTTATAACCTTCTGGTTCAAGGGCATTGCAAAGTGAAACACTTTGATAAAGTGCAGGAGCTACTGGGTGTTATATTAAGGAAAGATTTAACCCTTTCAATATTAAGTTACAAGAAATTAGTTAATTTGATGTGTATGGAAGGAAGAAGTCTCCAGGCGTTGCATCTAAAGGACCTCATGCTTAGAAACAGTGAAACTCATGACCGCATTGTCTATAACATTCTGATTTTTTATATTTTTCGAAGCGGGAACAGTTTGCTTGCGAGTAAAATGTTGGACGAATTATTACATAAGACGAAATTGTTACCGGATAATGTAACCTATGATTTTCTCGTATATGGATTTTCTCAGTGCAAAGACTTTTCGAATTCCATATCATATCTCTTCACCATGATCCATAAGGAGCTTCGTCCCAGCAATCGGAGCTTGAATAAAGTAATCAGCCACCTTTGTGATATCGGAGAGCTCGAAAAAGTTTTCGAGCTCAGTCGGGAAATGGAATCTCGGGGATGGATTCTTAATTCAACTGTACAAAATGCCATAGCAGAGTGCCTTATTTCATATGGCAAGCTTCAAGAAGCAGAATATTTTTTGGATAGAATGGTAGAGAAGAGTCTTATCCCTGAACATATAGATTACAATAACATAATCAAACAGTTTTGTCAGAATGGAAGATGGTCAAAGGCAGTTGATCTTATAAATGTGATGCTTAAAAAAGGAAACATCCCAAATGCTACTAGTTATGATTTTGTCATTCAATGTTGCTGTAACTGCAAGAAGTTGGATGAAGCAGTAGATTTCCATGCCGAGATGTTGGATTGGCGTCTAAAGCCGAGCGTCGAGACGTGGGATAAACTTATCATTTCATTATGCAGTGAAGGGCAAACAAGAGAAGCAGAAAGAGTTATGACGAGCATGTCCGAGATGAGTGAAACGCCGAGCAAGGATGCGTACTGCTCCATGCTGAACAGATATCACCATGAAAGTAATCTTGAAAAGGCATCAGAGACAATGAAAGCAATGCATCAAAGTGGTTATGAGTTGGATTTTGAGATGCAGTGGTCTCTCATAAGCAAACTAAGCGATGCCACTCTCAAGGACGACAACAACAACAATAACAAAGGTTTTCTGTCGGGACTTCTTGCCAAGAGCGGATTTTTTCGGTCTTTGATTCCTTAGCCGAGGAAAGATAAAGAATGAGAAGGTTACCTTTATTCATTTTTGTTGTGTTAACGCCAAAGTGGAGAGAATCAATGTATTTCATTCGATTCATTAAAGAAATATTTATATACAAATATATAGGATTGTTTTAGCTATGTACATGTAAAAAGACAATAAAAGGTACTATAATAAAAACAATAAAAAAAATCTTCTAATATTATTGGATCATGCTTGATGTGCGCAATGTGTGCAAAAAAGATGAAAAATATTTTTAGTATCCTCAAATTAAGACATCTCAACTTTCTCTATCACACATTAAAAAAAGCTATAAAATATTCTTAGAGATGTGTATAGAGCAGGACGGAGACAAGGAAGACTTCTTCATCCTTCCTCATGCGACCAATTTTAATATTTGTCTTTGCCCGTGTTTTAAATGCTCGTGTTTTAAAAAGCGCAAGGCGCACTGAGGTGCAATGGCCCTCTGGAACTTGAGGCGCAAGGTGCACCAAAAGGCGAGAGTTTTTTTTACTTAAGGCGCACTATATAAAAAAAAAATATATATATGTGTATATCCACAATAAAAACACTTTTTATGGGCATAAATGAAGTTTTAATCAAGAATAATATATAAAACATACCTAATATTTAACTATCAATCTTCACGCGCTTCAAATGACCTAGTTCGGGGATCTAAAACACAAAAAACGCAAAGGAAATTAAAAAATCCCAGGAGATACGCTCCTTTTGGTGTCTGGGGCTTCACGTAAGGCGCCATAAGGCATGCACCTTATTACACGTGCCTCGCCTGGGACAAGCGAGGCGCAAAAAGTGGGACTTGAGCCCAGGCGCTTGCCTAGGCATGCCTTTTAAAACAGTGGTCTGTGCAAAATTTATCTTTTTTCTTGTTAGGAGGTTTTCCACTAATCAAGTTTTCTGCACTGAATTTTTTTTTCAAATGTGTTTGTTTTTTAACCCACTTTTATTTGTTGAGCGGTAGTTAGTGCTAAAATATATCTTATTCTAGCATGTCTCCAGATTGAACATACAAATTGTGTTGGTTTATGTAGGTTCAATATTAAATGAAGAATTAGAGGAATTTGAATTCCATCTTTCAACAAATTGCATACAACAAAGTTAAGAATTTCAGCAAGCAACTTCTTCATGTGCAAATTAAAAATTTAAAGTAACGCGTGAAGTTTTTGATGTAAGATTTTAATATAGTTTATAAATGCATTAATTAGATTTATAGTCTGTTTTTTTAGAAGGAAAAAAAAAATTCCTTCTCTTCCCCATTCTCCATGAAATTAGCGATTCTTAGCACCCCTTCAAATGCAGGTCCTCACAGTTTTTATGGACACCTGTATATATTAGAGTATTTTCATCAGGCCATATGCAATTAATTCATCACCATTAAGCTTATATATTTTTCAGTTTTAATCATTTGCATGTAGATTGGAACTATTCAAAATGTCTCACTGCCGACCATTGACCAACACATACAAAACGTACAATAAAGCTTGATGATTGAAAATTCACAAAATATGTTTTAAAATGTAGTATTCTGAATTCATATACTCGAAAACCCATATAAGCTTAAATATAGATATGATGCTCCAAAATAAAACATTCTAAACTTAGATGCTCAGAAATAATAAACCATATAATTAAATATGTTCTATCCCAATCTAAAATATGCATTGTCCTCAAAGATATCAAAGATGAACACAATACAAAAGGTAAATAGAAACACTTTCTTTAGGGGAGACATTGGCTAAGTTGGAAGAGTCCTGGAACTAGCAAGGAAAGGGTAGACTTGAGCTTCAAGAATATAAATTATTTCAACCAAACCTTATTGGCTAAACTCAGCTGGATATTGATTTGAGACCAAACTACAATGATCTTTTGAATATACTTATGAAAAAATATTTTTAAAATAGAGATTTTTCCTATAAAAAAAGATTTTTTGTCAGTCCAAGCAAACAATAACACTATTCTTTCCCTTGGAAGAGCATTATTTGGGCAGTAAGCTGTTCTTAATGGGTTATAGATGGAGTGTCAGGAATGGAAGCAGGATATATATTGGAAGAGACCGTTCGCAGGAGTTGGGAAGTAGTAAGATTCTAGCAGGTATTTACGGAGAGATGGAAAGATAGAAGGGTGGTTGAGCTTATGAGCTTATATCTAATGATTATAACTTGGATAAAAAAATTTATCATAAGTGTATTGGTATTAACACTCAATGTGTTACTAAAAAAATGTCACCCCTTCAAAACAAAATATTTATCATAAGTGTATTGATATTAGCACTCAATGTGTTAGTTGTAAATCTGAGGGGAAAAGTCATATTCATCTCTTTAAAGAATGCAAGAGGGTGATCAAGGCTTGGAAATAGAGATTCCATTTTCCCCACGAGGAATCTCCGGTTAGGTGGGGAATGGGGCTGGGGATGGGGAGAAAAAATTCCCCGCAGAGAAAATGGGGTCGGGACGAGGAATGTATTCCCCATCCCCATTTCCCCGATCCCTACCCCGTTTACATTTTTTTACTACAAATTATTTTTATCTCATTTAATTACTTTACTTTTTAGATAAATAAATATTTTTAGTGAAATTATATATTAAAATGAACATTTTTTTTCTTTATAGGTAACAATATAATAGAAATTTGTAAATATTTTATAAGAAAAATTAATTATTTAAGATTATAATTCAAAAAAATATAAAAAAAAGAAAAAAATTGAACGGAAAAAATTTCCCGTGGGGAATCTAATCCCTGCCAAAAAATGGTGAATTTCACGGAGACGGGCTGGGACGGAAACGGGGAAGCCATTCCTCGGCTCCACCCCGCCCCGCCGCGTGGACATATCTTATTGGAAAACTATTTTCTTGTATCTCAATAACTTTGATATCGTATTTCATAATGTACGTTTGGGGGATGACTTTTAGTTGAGGCTCTACTCTAAGGTTCCAAGTTATGAAAGACACAAATCTATTTTTGTGCTTTGTAGGGTTTGGCATTTCAGGAATCGTATTATTCAGAATAAGTTAAAAGCCTCTAATTATGAGTTTTAGGAGTTAATTGCTAAATTAATTGACATAAATTATATTTCTTTGATTGGTTCTAACAATTCTAGGATGCAACATAAGGAGAGGGAGCATGAGCGGTGGAGGCCACCGCCTTATGAAGTGTGGAAGATGAATTCAAATGCTGCTTAGGATGCTAGTTTCGGAATTGGTGGGATTGGTTGGATTGTGCACGATTGAATGGATACCCGATCATGATGGGATCAAAATCAAGAATTTTGGGTGGCTTCTAAAAGCTCAGAGGCATTGACAATTTATTGGTTGGAGGAATTGGTCTTGGAGAGGAAGTCGTTGGATACATGCAGGTAACATTTTAATTAATACTTTTTTTCTTTAGTTGATTATTTTATTTGTATTCTTTTCTTGTATGATGCTGAGAAGTTATTGATCTCATGTATATTACCTTACTAAAATACCGATAACGTAATTAAAATTACGACCCCAGAAGGGGTGATGAACCTAATACGAAGAGCAAGGAACAAAAGACAACATTTTCAAGTAATGACTCAAACGAATGAATCAAATGAAAGAGCCCACTTGAATCTGCATAGATTTTTTCCCATGCCATGGAAGAACATTTTTTTTTTTATAGGAAACGATACTTTCATTGATGAATGAAAATTACAAAAAAACAACTATAGCATGTTTACAAGAAACTTTTCCAATGAGACAGTAAAGTAGAGAAGCTATAATCTTTGAACGGTGCCATGGAAGAACATTGAACATTGTAATTACCTTTACCTAGACCAACCACCCAAATTGGTTTCAAAACAATCTCTCTATCAGTCTATTTGACCTAGTGAGAAACTCTGCCCTCCTTCACTCCCAAAAAGAGTCCCTCACAATCCTCTCCAGCTCCCCTAATGGTAGAGGGGTCCTGTAAACAACAATATCAAATAGGTGGGATTGCACTATCTGAATTCTGAGACAATCTCGTCTTTGGTATGATGGTTTCTTCCCTGGCCAGATAGAACTACCATAATGACGTGTTGCTGTGAGAGAAGTTGGAATTTGTGTCTCCATCTTCTATCCCTCTCTTTTTACATTTTTGCTTCCATCTCTGTGTTAAAATTGTTACTGGGGTATTATTAACCTAATAGGAGGTATGTCTTTAATTAGCTATGATAGTTTTGTTATAAATAGAGAGGTTTTGGAATGAAGAAGGTAGGCAATATTTTGGTGGAGTAAGGGCTTAGGAGAGATCTCAACAGGGGAAGGTTCAAGTGACCTTGAACACTTGGTGATAATGTGATATGATCTACCGCACTATTTTATTAAAATAAGATAAATCTCCCGAGAGGATCTCTCTAAGAGTCAGAGTACAAAATACGACTATTCAATGGATGATTGACTATGACCTAACAACTCCTATTTATAGCCCTAAATCCTAATTTGACCTAATTAATAAAAGACTAATAATAGGCTCAAGCCCAATACATTTAAAATAGCAATTAACTACTAATTAATAAATACTAATATTCCTAAAATGCCAAGGACGGATCGTATCAATACTTTCCCCCCCAAGAGCCACCTTGTCCTCAAGGTGTTCCATCTCCGATGCCATCTCTTACAGCCCCGTCTTCTGGCAAAAAATCTGTCACATCAGCATCCTGGCACTCGTGCGCATCCCGAACGACCCACACATCCAAGTTCTGGAGCTCCTTCTTCTGACAACGATGTCCTGGGAAAAATTGTTCAACCCAATTTCGGCCTCGATCGTTCCAACCGTCATGCGCTATTGGTCTGTCGTACCCAATGCGCACCCTCCTATCTTCTGGGAAACTGTTTCCCCTTCCGTCAACCCGTGGGTCCTCCCTTCGATCGATGTCGGCCCGAAACCTTTCCCGTCCCGGGCCCTTGGAACCCCTCTCTGGTCCAACCCGACGAACCTGCATCGACCAACCGAACCGATCGACCGGCCCGACCCGGCCCCCCTTGACCGCCGTCGTACCACCGCCGCGCCCCCCGTACCACTCCCGGCCCGCAACCGCCACGCCCCCGCTCGCCTCCGACCCCGCCGCCACCCGGGCCCCAGCCCACGCCATCCGCGCTGCCCACGCCCGACCCAACAGCCACACCTCGCCCGCGCTCGCCTCCGACCGAGCCGCAGCCCACAACCTCCGTCTGCTTGGCGCCGAACCCCGGCCGGCCCCAACCTCTCGCGTCCCCGCGCGCCCAAAGAACGCGCGCGCTCGAGCTCGCGCCCGACTGCGCGTGCGACCGCCGCACTGTTTTTCGCGAGCTCCGGCCCCGCGCCCGCCCGAGCTTTCTCCTCCCTTCGCCAGGTCCGACTCCGCCACCGGCCGGACCCCAACAGCCCCTCCGTCACCTTCCCGCGCGGGCCCCTGCTGCCGAACGGCCCAGCCCTAGCCTTCCCGCGTCGTCCCCCCCTGCGCGGCCGACCCAGACGACATTCGCTGCCCCCTAGGGTTTTGCTCGCGGTTGCTTTTCCCTTGGCCACCGGGTTCAATTCGTTAACCGCAGGCCGGGATGCGTTCCATCAATATCTGGATATTCCGATTTATTTGTTCGATTTGTGAGTTAAATTTCGCATCTTGTTGTTCGAACCTTGCATCGATCTTTTGCCCCAATCGTTCTTCTAACGATTCCAGCTTCGCTTCCGTTTCCAACTGTTTCTTTGACAATTCGGCCGAGCTATCTTCCCAACTCTGCATCCTCGTTTCCATCTTAGTCGAAACCATTCCCGGATCGGTAAATGGCTCTGATACCAAAATGATATGATCTACCACACTATTTTATTAAAATAAGATAAATCTCCCGAGAGGATCTCTCTAAGAGCCAGAGTACAAAATACAACTATTCAATGGATGATTGACTATGACCTAACAACTCCTATTTATAGCCCTAAATCCTAATTTGACCTAATTAATAAAAGACTAATAATAGGCCCAAGCCCAATACATTTAAAATAGCAATTAACTACTAATTAATAAATACTAATATTCCTAAAATGCCAAGGACGGATCGTATCATAATGCAGTATCAATATTTCTATATTTCAATATATTCAGGTCTATCCTCTCGGTGCCTGACCTATGGATGGGCGCGGTTACCTCAGGTATAGTGGATCGATGCTTCGTTTTCCCTCAGGTTTTATCAATTTGGTATTAGAGTTGTTTGGTTCTAGCATGATGTTTGATGTAAATGAACGTGATGAGTTTTTGAAGTGTTGGATTGTAATTATTGATTCATGTCAAGTTGCAATGAAGTAGAATTTCAAAGAAAGCAGAGAGAATGGATTCGTACCGACTGCCGAGTTGTAAGGAAAGAGAGTTTTAGAGAAATGAAAGATAGACATAGAAAAGAAGTTTAGAGAATTGAGGGAGGTGCTTACTGAAGAAAAGAAGAGGGTAAACAAATTGTAGAGGAAAACATATGACGTCTACTTGAGGATAAAGCAAAATGCAAGATTCTCGGGTCTATGAAATCCACAAGGCTATTAATCAATAAGGTAAGGCTATAAAAAAAAAACCATCAGAATCTTCAAAAGAGGAATAAAGGCATAGAGGAGAAACCGATGAGAAAAAAGGTAAGAAAAATATAAAAAAATTGATTGAGAAAGAAAGCCCTACAAAAGCAAAGGAGAGGAGATATGTGACAAACCAGAAAATATGGTTGTTGGACAACACCAATGGAAGATTGGGCCTTCGATGAATAATACGGTGATTCAAGGAGGCAAGATGTCCAAGGAGAGGTTGATGGCCACAAATGGTCAGAGATAGGTTGCCACCAAAACCCTATGAGAAATCAATCAACATAACTACAAAACTTGGTTGTCTAGAAGACGAAAAAATGTGTTGTCTCAATGATGACTTTAATGAGTGCTATTTTTTGCTACATCTTTTTGCTAAGGTTTGAACTTATAACCATGAGAAATTTGAGGATTCCCCCTTGTATTGGGAGTTCACTTGGTTTTCTCCTTGATGCTCCTATTTTCCTTCGTGGTATTGTTCTTTGTTTCATCTTTTTGGGGGGAAATTGAAAATACAAAGGTCCATGGATCTCAATCATTAAATTTAGCTTCATTCTCTATATAAGAACAACCTATTGAAGTTCACCAGCCTGATCTGAAGTTGATGATCCATCCAGACATATAAAAAAAGAGGCTTTCATTTATTTTTCTTCTTCATAAGGTTTAGAAAGGTAGCTCTAGCCATATGTTGAATGATTTATTTGTTAAGGATTTGCTAATGCACAATTATTGGTAAGGTTTATGCTTTCTCTTTCAAATAGGTTTAAATTATGATGCAACTGTTAAATGGTGAATCGATATGGCAACTTAACTTAAGAGTGTCTAATCAGTATGGGGTTATCATCAATAATTCATTTGTAACTCAGATGATTCATTTGTAACTCATACCATAAGCAGTGAGTCATCTGATATTTCTTTTGGCCTCTTTAAATTAGTTCCTTTAATTCAGTGTAATTTTCTCATAAGTAGATTACTGACATTGAAAATCTTTTCCAATTACCCTATCATGTTCTCATTCCTTGATTACAGCTCTGTTTTCATATTGAAATTTTTTCAAGTGTTTACTCTTTTTCATTCACCAAGTTGTTTTACGATAATATGTTTTGCAGGTTAGATTAAAACGACATAGGTGGTACAAAAAGGTACTGAAGACTAGAGATCCATTAATTTTTTCTATTGGGTGGAGACGTTTCCAAAGTACCCCTATTTATGCAATTGAAGATTCAAACGGGAGGCACCGTATGCTGAAATATACACCTGAACATATGCATTGGCCCTCTAGCCCCTCCTAACATGGGGGTATTGCTGTTCAGACTTTATCTAGCAATCAGGTATACTTTTCCCTTGTAAATGAGATAATGTCTTCACTAACTTCTTTGATTACAAATAGTCAAGATTTAGCAGTTCAAAATTCTTTGTTCTCGTGAAAAATTGGGTTCCTCTCAGTATTTCAGCATCAACGACGATTGTTGTTTGAAGAATATATAACTCCATGAAAATTTTACCGTAACTTTTATTGAGGATTAATCTTTTAATATATATATATATATATATATATATATATATAAAGAGCCTTTACCAGCCTTTAGAACACTAATTAGGCTTCAAGCTTTTCTATCCTAGTAGATTAAGTTGAGACTTGATCAGTGTTAGACATTGAAATGTTGGAAGGAGCAAACAAATATATCTTTTTTATGGCAGTTTTCCCTCCCCTTTCTTTTTTACCCTCTAAGTAGAAAATAACTTGCTTGAGTATCACAAATCACTAATTGTATGTATTTTTTTCTACATCCTTTGGTATGATATGAACTATTGATCAACTTTGTTCTTTCCAAAAGGCTTGTCTCATGCCATTTCAGCTGTTTGCATTGGATTAAACATTCCACGCCAGCTTTATTCAAAAAATTTATTGCGATCGATTGTTCTCTTATATAACTGTAATGTGGTTTCTCAGACATCATTCGGGATATCTACAGTTACTGTGCTCCAATCCAATCACAAAGAGCAGGCGGTGAAGAAAATCAAGCTAGTTGGTTATCCATGCAAAATTTTCAAGAAGACGGCACTTATAAAAGATATGTTTACTTTAGACCTTGAAATAGCTCGTTTCGAAGGTGCATCTGTTCGAACTGTCAGTGGAATCCCGGGCCAGGTCAAGAAGGTATATCTCTTTGAAATAGAAAGAACATATTGCATGTTATTTTTTCTACACCCCTATAATTTTTATTTTTCTGTGTGTTTTGTGTGCAATGCATAATGCAGTTCTTATGTACCTCTCCCTTGCATGTCCTGATTCCCCATTTTTTTTCAGTTATATATTCTCTTAGTCTGCTTGCTAATGTGTGACTACTGAACCATGATGTAGCTTTTGTTTAAACAGTGTGAATTATTGGTTCTTATGATGACTTTTTATGGTAGAAGATTTATCGATGAATCAAGCTTAAACTTGGCTTGTTGATCGGTTAAAAAAATAAACATGGCATTAGGATCACACAGTTTGTTTTGTAAGATTTTTGAGTAGCTTGAGTAAAGATTGCTGACAAAGGGAACATTTAGATAAGACGGGGCCACTATAGTATAAAACTATCAAATATGTGATGAGATCTTGATAAAAATTTCATCTCTGGGGTATTGCAAATCTTCAGATATGTGTAAAGCTAGGCGTAGAGTCAAGTATTTGTTGCCTACATCAGAAGGGATGTCAATTACAAACTTTATGGAGTCTTCCTAGGTTTCCCATGTGATAACATCCTTGCATAGCTAGTAGTTCGTTGGTATGTATTGGTCTATGAAGCTTATAGTGTTTTGACTAGTTGGATATCATTTGATTATATGTTTTCTTTTCCTCGTCTGTTGAATATCTTTACAGACTGGGAAAGTATTGACACTGTCTATGTTGAACACCTGGAATAATGGAAATATTGATACATCCATGGATATTTAATAACCTGGTTCCAACCATTACTTTTCAATGTTATTTGTGGGCTGCAAAAGAGGAGATCGGTAAGCAGCTCAAAAAGAATGGAGGACTACCCAAGGAAGGGATTGCTAGGTGTACCTTCGAGGACAAGATTCGGATGAGTGACGTAGTTTTCTTGCGTGCATGGACTAAATTTGAAAGTCCTCAGTTCTAAAGCCATTGACGACGACATTGCAACCTCGTGGTCGGATATGGCATGGGATGAAAACTGCTGGTGAACTGAGGAAAGAACATAATCTTCCCATTCATGTGAACAAGGATTCGGTTTACAAGGTAATATCTTTCGGGGAGAAAAAGAGTTTGGTTTTTTTCTCATTTTATGTTCTCTGATGGCCACGATGGTGTCCACTTGTGTGTGTCGTGTTACAATTTATTTGTCTTTTATGGTTGCAGCCAATCGAAAGGATGAAATGGAAGTTCCATCCATTGATAGTTCCCAAAGGCATTTAAATCAAAGCCAAAGGATACACCTAGTCAGCCGAGGCCACTTCTCGAAAAGCGAAGAGCTGTCGTTATGGAGCCTCACAATCGAAAAGTTCACGCTCTTGTTCAGAGCTTCAACTTATGAGACATGAGAAAGTATGCATTTCTAAAGCTTTTCAGTTCCTTCTATTAGAATATAAGTTGTACAATTACTTGATGGCTTCTTCGGAACTTCTAACTATATATATTTTTCCTTATAGGTGAAGAAACGAAAGATCAAAGAAGAAAAGAAGAGAAATTTGCTCGAAGCCGAGAATGCCAAAAACGAGCAACTGACTAAAAAGCGGCAAAGAGATGAACGACGAGATAGATATAGAGAACAAGATAAATCGAGAAAGAAAATTAGAAGTGGGTGAGGTTTGTGGCTTTGATGGTTACCAAGAAGCACCATGAAAATTTTGTATTACCCTTTTAATTGATTGAAACTAATTTTTTTATAGTCTTATGTCAAATTAAATATGTTTGTAAAGAGTGAATCACTCTATTTGATAGAGTAGGATTTGGTGATATATCATGTTGTAACATTTAGACAAATAGTTCAATTGTGTTGATTAGTCTTTTGAACTTTCCATTTCATCAATTAATAATTCTGACATTGTCTGCAATTTAAGTCCACTTAAAGACTTCATATCAAACATTTCATTTTTGGTTTTTGAAACTTTAAGCCTACAATAATTATTTTATTTTATGTTTTTTTTTACTTAAATATGTACCACTAAACTATATTTTTAAAAGTTAGACTAAAATTAGAAGAAAAAAAGTAGCTTTCAAAATTTAGTTTTAGATTTTAAAATTTAGTTAGTATACGGTTGCTTTTTAAAGAAAGATAGAATACGTGGTAGGAAATTTTGGTAAGAAATGGATTTAAATTTAAAAAATAAAAAATAAAAAATAAATACCAAATAGTTAATCAAACGGGCCTAAACCAAGGGCCAAAATATAGACATATTAAATATCTCTTAGAATCAGTATACTACTTGTTTGTTTGCTCAAATGTTAGTATCGAGAGATAACTTGGTGGTAACTGAAGTAATGTAATCCTTAAAAACAGTGAATTTATAAATATATTTTCGTTTAAGTTTTCATTCCTTTTAAGTATCGAAAACAATTGTTGAGATAAGTTGTTCTGAAATTGATACTTTCTACTTATATTTCATAAAAAGGTTATGAAACTTGTTTGTTGTAATGGAAGAAGGCTTCCCAAATGCTACAGGTAAGGAACAATATATCAGGGAGACTTTTTCTTTTAGCTAAGTTGGTGATAATTTGTGACTTACTTTTTTTTAAAAATTGAGGAAAGAGAACTATAAACCAACATAATTTCAAATAAATAATAGTTGAATACCAATTTTTAAGATCGAATTGTCACGGTCATGTTTAATTGAGTAAAATTGTTATTTCACTTTCCGTTAATTTCATAACTTTTTGAGTATAAATACACGTTCGGGATTTTCAATAAAATTCACGGATGTTATACGATCCCTTTACATTCGTAAAATGCTATCTATCAAACTCTTTTTTTTTTTTACATAAAAAGAAGTTTTTTTTTTCCTCAAAGTACGTAGCGTACACTTGTTTAATTTGGGGCAGATTTTTTTATTTTATATACTGTAACCTATTTTGTCGTTACAAAATATGTTTGAATGTATGTCTCTATCTTTTTTTCCTCTCTCTGACACGTTTCTCTCCATCTCTAAACAATCTTCTATATTTGTTTTGATTTTAGAAAAGCAAACAAAAGTAAAAGCTGTGTGGCACTTTTAAACAATAAAAATCAATGCTATCCAATCGAGTTTTCCAAAAACAAAAGCTTAGATTTATTTTTTATTTTTATTTTTTTTAATAATAAGGCTTGGTTACTTACAATAATAAAAAAAATTACAAGAAAGCCTTTCAAATCAGAAGAAACCATTAATGCGAACATTCTCCAATAACGAGACCTTTCTTAGATTCAAAACCTTTCTTTCCGTAAAATATCTATTCAGATACTATAAACTAAAATATTATATTATATTATATGAGATTTCATAAGTTATATTAAAAATGTAAATTCTTCTTCTTCTTCTTCTTTTTTTTATCTAAGATCTTCAACCTATTCTTTAAAATAGTACATGTTTTACCTAAGGTCAAATCTTAATTTACTTGATTGCAATATTCATTTAGTCTCTGTTGTGCAAAATCCAGATCTAAGCTAATCCAAGAACAAATGCACAAATATAGATTCAAACAAATAGAAAAGAGAAGGATGGAGAAGAGACAACACCAGATCTATAGTGGTTCGGGAACGTCCCTACTCCACTGTTATGGATCGATTGAGCTTGATCGATCCACCATCATAATGCCATTGAATCAATGTACAAGGGCTCTCTATAGGTTTAGGTTTAGTTCTCACTCTCAAATGAACAAAAACCCCAAAATGGAGCTTATATATGTGCTCCTACACATCTCTCATGATTAGACTAATCTAACCCTCTAATTAACCCAAGTTACACTTAACTCATCTAGGGCTAATTAATGATGTGTATTTCACCTATTACAAAATACCCTCTTGAAGTACATATCATAACAAACATGGCGAACAGAATTGATCTCGAGATCATCAGAAGCTCCAGACACACCTGGATCAGAAACATGTTCAAACTGAACAATCAAAACAGAATAGCCAGACTCACCTAGTTCAGAATGCTACTCAAAGCAAAGCAACTCAGAACATAACATAACAAAATGAAATGCCAAACTATCTTGGCTCAGAATGCCAAACTCTCTTGGCTCAGAAATTGCCCATATCGAGCAACTCACAGAGATACTCAAATCTCTCAGAAGACAAAGCCTTAGTCAGAATATCTGCAGGATTGTGAACCGTGTTCACCTTCAGCAATGACAACTTGTTCTCAACAACTGCATCTCGAACAAAGTGGAATCTAACATCAATATGCTTGGTCCGATTGTGAAATGTAGGATTCTTGGACAACGCCAATGCACTCTGACTGTCACAATGCAAAGCAATCAAACAGTCTATATCCAGCATTTCAAAAATCAAACCTTTGAGCCAAAACGACTCCTTGACAGCATCTGTCAAAGCAATATATTCTGCCTCAGTCGAAGACAACGCAACAACTGTCTGCAAGCTAGATTTCCAACTTATCACATTGCCGAACAACATGAAAACATAACCTGTAAGCGATCTACGCCTGTCGACGTCAGCAGCATAATCCGAATCAACATAACCTGTCAATATGGATTCTTCAGAACAATCAGATTTTGTATATAAAAGACCCTTCGCGACTGAGCCTTTAATATACCTCAATATCCACTTATTTTGCTTCCCGAGTGGGGCTTACCAGGATTACTCATGTACCTGCTCACGACACTCATCGAGTGTCCCAAATCCGGCCTACACTAAATCATAGCATACATAATACTCCCAACAAGATTAGAATAAAGCACTACCTTCATATCTTCAATATCTTCTTCAGAAGATGGAGACTGACTAGATGATAATTTGCAATGCTGAGCAAATGGAGTCTTCACCGACTTGCAACTCTCCATATGAAAGCGCTTCAGAATGCCAGCCAAATAGTCAGGTTGACTGATACTCAAACAATGATTATCTCTGTCTCTGACTAACTCCATTCCCAAAATCTTCTTAGCATCTCCCAAATCTTTCATCTCGAATTTGTTGTTCAATAAATTCTTTACCCTCTTAATCTCTGCAACACTGCTAGATGCAATCAGAATGTCATCCACATACAACAAAAGTAGGATGAAGCAACTTGCACTAACATACTTTCTGTATACACAAGAGTCGAAAGAATTCTTAGCAAATCCATTCTCTGATATGAAAGAGTCAACACACTTATTCCACTGCCTTGATGACTGCTTAAGGCCATAGATGGATCTCTTCAGATGACAAACCTTGCCAAACTGACCATCTAATTCATACTAAGGTGGCTGTTTCATATAGATATCCTCATCCAAAGTTCCATGCAAGAACGCCGTGGTCACATCCATCTGTTCCAATTCAAGGTTGAATTGAACCGCCATAGCAAGTAAAGCTCTAATGGAGGAATGTCTGACAACTGGAGAAAAAACTTCAGTATAATCTATCCCCTCTTCTTGCGTGTAACCTTTGGCAACTAACCTTGCCTTGAACCGAGGCTGAGCAAAACCTTTAATACCCAGTTTCACCTTAAACAACCATTTGCAGTCAATGATCTTACTGTTCTCTAGACGATCCACCAAAACCCAAGTCTGATTCTTCATCAAAGAACCCATTTCCCTATCCATTGCTTCCATCCATTCCACTGAATGCTTGGAATTTAAAGCCTGTTTGTAAGTGTTCGGTTCAGAAATGCTCTCCTCATCATAGCAGTACAGAGCAAAACCTACAAACTGCGCTTCATCAAATCTCGATGGAGGCCGAATTACCCTTCTTTGTCTATCTCTAGCCAACTGGTAGGACTGAATGTCAGCATTCACAATCGGGGCAACTGGCTGAACATCACTCTCTGAACTAGCAGGAACATCCTCCGGCTCAGGAGCAACAACCACGGGATCAGAATGTGCAGTATCATCGATATGCACTGATGGTTCTACAGAAGAATCTCTCAAAGTGGAAGCAGAAGATGATGTCAAATCAGTTCTAGAATCACTGCCAAGCAACTCAATCTCATATGTCATCTGCTTAGCAATTTCTGAGTTGTCTGAAAATTCACCACTAGAAGTCTCTTTCCATGGGAACAACTCTTCATTGAACTTTACATCTCTGCTCACAAAACATCTTCTATCTCCTGATTCAAGGGACCAGAGTTTGTATCCTTTCACACCTGAAGGATACCCAATGAAGATACACTTCTTGGCCCGAGAATCCAGCTTGTCTTGCTTGGTATGTGCATGCATAAGTTTGCACAACCAAACACTCTCAGATGATCTAGGTTTGGTGGAGAACCTGTCCAAACTTCTTGAGGAGTTTTAAAGTTCAAAGCAGTCGATGGACTTCTGTTGATGATATAAGCAGCTGTACTAACTGCCTCACCCCAGAAAACTTTTGGCAAACCAGCAAAAGACAACATACATCGCACTTTTTCTAAAATGGTCTTATTGAACCGTTCTGCAAGACCGTTCTGCTGAGGAGTGCCTGGAACTGTTAGAAATCTCTTAATCCCTGACTGCTTACACAAATCATCAAAGTTCTGATTAAGGAATTCTAACCCATTATCTGTTCTCAAGGCTTTCACTTGCTTTCCTGATTGTTTTTCAACCATAATCTTCCACTCCTTGAACTTCTGAAAAGTTTCATCTTTGGTTTTCAAAGATGAAAACCCACAACTTTCTCAGTGGTCATCAATCAAAGAAAGAAAGTACCGAGCTCCACCATGTGTCCGGACCCGAAGTGGTCCCCACAAATCTGAGTGGATATAATCTAATATCCTCCGATTTATCATCGCAAGCTCGAAAACTCAGCCTTGTGGACTTGCCTAGGATGCAATGTTCACAGTTCTCTATTGCTGATATCTTCATCTTTCCCAAAAGTCCTTGCTTACACAAGCAATCTAGTCCTCTGTGACTGATATGGGCCATTCTATAATGCCACAACTTCGAAGCCTTCAAATTGAACTCTGAGACAACATGGACCTCGCCCTGGATAGCTCGACCTTGAAGAACATACAGTCCCTTCACAAGCTTACCAGTCAATTTGACTTTGTTGTTTTTACAGATCATCAACAAGCCATGGCGAGATTTGTACTCATAACCAACAGCATCAAAAGTCCCTAAGGATATGAGGTTACGTCTCAGGCTTGGTACGTACCGAACATCAGAAAGTACTTTGACCGACCCGTCAACCATACTGAACCGTACTGAACCGATGCCCTTAACCTCGCACTGCTGACTATTTCCCAGAGTTACTTTTCCTGTCTCAATCTCTGTCAGATTTTCAAAATGGTGCCTATAAGGGGATATATGGAAGGTGCAACCCGAGTCCATAATCCATTGACTCTCATAGCGGTCATCAGAATCTCCAGCCATAAGCACCTCGGCTGAATCATAACCATCGAGGACATGGGCATCCGCTTTGGGCTTCTGACAGGAGCATTCCCATCCTCTTCAAAGCAGAACAACTATACTTGATGTGTCCTCGCGCTTTGCGGTAATTATGAGTAAAACGCTTTTCTCGCTCGTTCGGCTCTTTCTTTTTTTTCTTATCGATTTCGAGTGGTTTTCCCTGACTTACTACTCTGGCCTTTGGCAAGTTTGACCGACTTGCCCTTCATGTAAAGAGCCTCAGAATCCTTCTTCTCTATTTTCATCTCTAAATCCCTTGAACGAAGCGAGTCAAGAACTTTGTCAAGGGTCAATTTCTCACCGCTGTATTTTTATTCTGATTTTAGCTCCTTGAACTTGTCGGTAATGAGTTGAGAAGTATCAACGCCACGATTCTCGAATCAAGCTTCTCCCGATGTTGCTAAATCTGCACAAATTTTGTTGAACTTGTCTATGTTTTCCTCTAAGCCTTTGGACGGATCCATTCTGAACCCAAACAACAACTCCTTCAGATATATCTTGTTAGACAGTGACTTTGACATGTAGAATTCATCTAACTTGGTCCACAAAGTGGCCACATCGTCAATCTCGCCAAGTCTTCTTAAGACATTATCGGCCAAATGCAAAATGATGGTACTATTTGCAATCTCGCATGCCTCAACTTTTTCTTCTTCTGTCATGCTAGCTGGCCATTTAGGAGGGTTGTCCAAGGCTTTTGCAACCTTCTGTTGCACAAGTAAGGCTTTCATTTTCCTCTTCCACAAACGGAAATCACCTTTCCCATCAAACTTGTCAATCACAAATCTAGTTGCCATGCCTGCAAAATGATCACAGCTCGAGAAAGTAGTTTATTCAAAGGATGCGAGCCTCAACACAGAAAACAATAGCTCAACAATTCGAATTACCCAATCAAGTATCTCAAAGCAGCTTATCTCAAAATCAGTCTTAGAATCAAAATTCTCAATCAATATCTCAAAATCAGCCTCAAAATCTTAAAATCTTCAAAATCAGCAGTTTCTAATGAATAGTCAACTTGTAATCTCAAAAGATTTGCAATGAAACTTTATAGAAGCGGTATGTTCATTTGGACCAGTGGCAATAATCATCAAATGAAAACCAATGCAGAATTAATTTCAAGCATCAACTTAATTCAAAACATATCAACAAAATGTTGAGTAGAAATTAACATATTCATATGAGAAATCAAGACTGAACAACAATGATATACTCTAATGTTACTCCAAATCACTGTCAATTTCTCTAACTCTGAAGGAACAATGCAAATCTAAAGTTGAAATTCACCAAGTGCAGCATTAATTCAAGTAAGTCAGAATTTACCTTGATGTCCAATTGCACATTTATACCAAAATGTGGCACAATTCAATTGATTTCACAAAGTCAATTTCAAATTGACTTCATAAATGCCAAGCTTCTGACATAATTGATTTCAAAATTCACAAAATGCCAAACCTCACCGCTGCACATAAATTGTAATTTCAATTACAATTACAATTCCAATTCCAATTTCAATTTCAATTACCTCAGTAGCTGAAATCTCAAATAATTGGCAACCGATTAATTCAATTTCGCCACCGATTTCACTATGAAAATCTCACCAAATCTTCACTATCCAAAATTGACAATAATAAATTGCAAAATCGGAAACAAAATTGCAGGAATCACCGGTTTTGATCTTATGTGAACGATTTTAATGGAGATTCACCAATTCTTCAATTCAACTCCATCGCCAAACAGATGAAAAACAAGCTAAATCGATGAAATGTAAGAGTAGAAATTCAATCGACGGTGAATTGTAACACAGAAACGATCGAATCAAACAAGTATTGTTGATAAAAAAAACGCCGACAATCAGATCTCAAGACTCAATCCAACAAGAGATCGACGTTTTAGACACAATTTCAGCCAAGTATAAGTCAAATTGCAGTCGATTAGATGATACATAGTCACGAGGTGATTTGAAATCAATCATATTCACAATGCTTCGATTTATCAAGTTTTCTTCAAATCGGCCACCAATTTCAAGCTCAGAAACAATCAAAATCAACCGAAACAAATTTCACAATGTGCAGAAACTCTAATCGATTCTCATCAACTAATAAACACAGCAGTGACAAAAAATAAAAGCATACAAGCTCTGATACCAAAATGTTGTGCAAAATCCAGATCTAAGCTAATCCAAGAACAAATGCACAAATATAGATTCAAACAAATAGAAAAGAGAAGGATGGAGAAGAGACAACACCAGATCTATAGTGGTTCGGGAACGTCCCTACTCCACTGTTATGGATCGATTGAGCTTGATCGATCCACCATCATAATGCCATTGAATCAATGTACAAGGGCTCTCTATAGGTCTAGGTTTAGTTCTCACTCTCAAATGAACAAAAACCCCAAAATGGAGCTTATATATGTGCTCCTACACATCTCTCATGATTAGACTAATCTAACCCTCTAATTAACCCAAGTTACACTTAACTCATCTAGGGCTAATTAATGATGTGTATTTCACCTATTACAGTCTCAATGAGTTTTCTTTGGGAGCGAATTGAGTATATGAAGAATAGCTCATGTATTTTTATTAAAAATGTGAGAGATGCTCAATATTTCATTGCGTTCATGTTCTTAAAGAGTGGTCTCGATTAGTAGAATCTTACAATTCTAAAGTATATTTTTTTAAAGATCTCAAATTTTATCATCTTTTTATTGTCTTTAGAATCCGGACCTTAAGAATGAGTTCGTGTACTCTTGAGAAATAGATTGAAAAAAAAAAAAACAATAATCATATCATACTACTTAAAGTGTGGCTTGAGGGGTAAATCATTTTTAGACGATTTTACCTCTTAAGTCATATCCTAAATTACAAAAATGTCATTTATTGGAATATAAAAAAAAATTCAAATATCATATCATATCATACTACTTAAAGTGTGGCTTGAGAGGTAAATCATTTTTAGATGATTTTACCTCTTAAGTCATATCCTAAATTACAAAAATGTCATTTATTGGAATATAAAAAAAAAATTCAAATATCATATCATATCATACTACCTTAAAGTGTGGCTTGAGAGGTAAATCATTTTTAGATGATTTTACCCTTTAAGTCATATCCTAAATTACAAAAATGCCATTTATTGGAATAAAAAAAAAAATTCAAATAACGTAGAAGATATTTATAGATTTTCATTCGTAGAAGATAATATATTTTTATCAAATCTCATAGATTTTATGACTAATTTAGAAGATAAGAGATTTTAACAATCAAATGAAGATATTTATAATATCATTTAAATTTTCATGTAGAAAATAAGATATTTTTATCAAATCTTATAGATTTTATTTGACATTTTATATTCTAATTAGAATAATAAATTGAATTTTCCACAAAATTCAAATGACATAGAAGATATTTACAATATTATTTAGATTTTCATCCGTAGAAGATAAGATATTTTTATCAAATCTCATAGATTTTATGACTAAATTAGAAGATAAGAGATTTCGACAATCAAATTAAGATATTTACAATATCATTTAAATTTTCATGTAGAAAATAAGATATTTTTAACAAATATCATAGATTTTATTTGATATTTTATATTCTAATTAAAATAATAAATTAAATTTTCCAATCATATATAAATAGGTGTCTACATTTTGTTTACAAGAACATTTTCTGTTTGTTTGAATTTATTTTTCTTTATGTTTTTTTGTTTTGTTTTTTGTTTTATAATAAGTTACGTTGGATTATTTACCTTAACTTTCATCTAATTTTTATTTTGTGGAATAATTTTTGTAGGAATTGTTTTTGCATAATTGTTGCCTTTCAAAAAAATACTTGGAGATCTAGAAAAAAAAGTTTGAAGAATTATAAGATTATCATATGAGGTTAGTGCACGAATTCCTCAATTTCAAAAGTTTGGTAACAATGATTTCCTACTATATATATATATATAGTTCTCTAAATATTTTGTTTATAAACACATTTGAAACTTTCTTTTTGCTTGGAATTACTTTCTTGTTTTTTTTAATAAAAAAATTTAGTTATCTTATTTTTATTGGATTATTTACCTTAACTTTCATCTAACTTTTCTTTTGTTGCAATAATTTTTGTAGGGATATTTTGTTGCTTAATTGTTGACTTGGAGATGTGAGAATTTTTTTTTGAAGAACGATAAAATTATCATTTGAAGTTAAAGGTAAGTTCATACATGTATACTAATAAATATATTTAGCTTATTTATATTTATAATTATAATAATGATATTACTCTTATAAATTGTATAATTCAAGAGTAATTGGTCTATCAATAGATAAATTGAGAGAAAAAAAATTAAAGAGCATCGATTTTTAAAAAAATTTAATTTTAATTCAATAAATTTTATTAATTTTTTTAAAATAATAACACCTATTCATTTTTAAGCTCAAAATAAATAATTAACTGCTTTTTAACATAAATGTGAATTTTAATAAATTTAACTAATGTGAAAAAATGGTTATAAATTCAATATTATATTGAAATTATTATTTGATGATTTAAACTTAGCCTGAAAATATAAGAAACAATTTATAATTATATATATATATATATATATATATATATAAAATTTATTATTTAAGAAATTATCACGTGCAATGTCGTGCTAAAATTCTAGTTGTAGAAAAGGACACTTACCACATTCTAGATCTTTTACTCGGTTGTTATTTCCACCGTATCCATATTGGCAAATGTAATTACTTTTACTATTTTACCTAAGGGGGTGTTTGTTTGACATATTTAGGGAGGATTTAAGTTAAGCAGTTATATTGAGCAGATAAAAATTAAGAGTTGTGTTAAAAACTCCGTTTTGATATAATTTTTGTGTAAAATAATTAAAGTTAAAACCGTATTTGAATGTAGATTTAAAATAATTAGTTATTTTTAGTAGTTAAAAAAAATGATTAAAAATGAATGGTAAAAAATGAGCTATTTTGATTAATTTGAAAAAAAATGATTAAAAATGAGTGGTAAAAAATAATTAAGTAGTTGTAAATTAATTATTAAAAATGAATGGTTAGAAATGAGAGATATTTTTAAAAGTAAAAATGAGGAAGAATTAATAAAAACTAAGAATTAATAAATCCTATCTAAATATGCCAAATAAACAGCCCCTTGGATCAAAGAATAGAAAAGCAGTACATCTTCTGCCCCACTGAGTACTTATTATTTATCAAATGAATGTTCGATTTAATAAAAATAAATATGAAATTTAATTCAAGATTGATAAATATGAAAAAACACAAAGCAGGTTGAGTGGGGAATAAACATTATAAATAATCCAAGCAAAACATACAATGGAGTAAAAAATTAGGCATCGAAAGTTAAATCTTTAATGTAATCAATAATAAGCTACAAGAAATTCTCTATAGTTACAACTAAAGTTATATATAATAACACTCGATAAATTACGTTGGCAACAAACGATACTAAACCAAAAAAATAAATAAAAAGATCTCACAAATTGTACAACTCAAATCACCTACTTAAATCTAATTGTGTTGGAAGCGTGTATAAACACTCACAAAACAAAGAACCAAACAAGGAAAATAATTCACTTGTATTGGAAAAACTTTTCTTGAAAAGTTACAAACTTGATTCACACTTTTCTCTCAAGCTTATTTCTCTTTATTGATGTTTGATACTTTTTGCTTTATGCTTGATATATCAACCCTTACGACACATCATATTTATAGGATTACATGGAAGGATCTAGATCTATAACTCTCATCTAGATCTAACTCACATTCTAACTTAATGTGTGATTGATAACTTACTTGAGTTTATTTCTTACATAACTCTCCTTTTAACTCAACAACATTAAAATATAAAACTTACATTTATTTAATTTCTTAACCTCCTAAATTGAATTTTAAAAACTTAAAACCATGTTTAACTTTCAACATCCCCTCTTAAACATGATTTTCCAAAAACTCCAAGCATCGTCCTCAATTTGTTAAACACATCAACTTTGAGTGGCTTTGTGAAGATATCTGCAATTTGATCTTCTGTCTTCACATATTCAACTTGAATCTCTTTTCTTGAAATGCAATCTCTAATAAAGTGAAATTTGGTATCTATGTGCTTACTACGATCATGAAACACTGGATTCTTGGCGAGTGCAATTGTTGACTTGTTATCCACATGAATAACGGTTGCATCCTCTTGCAAAATTCCAACTGCATTAAGCAAATTTCTCAACCAAACTGCATCACAAACACAAGATGATGCAACGACATATTCTGCCTCACAAGTAGATAATGTCACAATAGGTTGCTTCTTAGAACTCCATGTAAAAGATGTATTACCAATAAAAAATACAAATCCACTCGTACTTTTCCGATCATTCATATCTCCAGCTCAATCACTATCAGTATAACCTTCAAGCTTGAATTCTTTAGACGATGTATAAAATAATCCATAGTCAAGTGTACCTTTAAGATAACGAAGGATTCTCTTTGCCACCTTCAAGTGAGTAGTTGTAGGAGTTTCCATAAACCGACTCACCAATCCAACACTGTAAAGAATATCTGGCCTTGTGCAAGTTAAATATCTTAAACTTCCAACTAAACTTTTGAAATATGAAGGATCTACAACATCTCCATCTTCATATTTGGCCAGCTTTGTTCCAGTTTCCATCGGAGTTGTTACAGGCTTGCAATTAAACATCTTGAATTTTTCAAGGATTTCTTTAGTATAGTGCTCTTGAGAAATAAAGATACCTTTCTCTGATTGCTTCACTTCAATGCCAAGATAATATGACATAAGCCCAATATCCGTCATTTCAAATTCTTTCGTCATTGCTACTTTGAGATCTTCAAACATCCTTGAACAATTTCCTGTAAAAATTAAGTCGTCTACATACAGGCAAACCAACAACATATCTCCATGATCATTAGTCTTAATATAAAGCGAATGTTCATGAGGGCATCTCAAATACCCATTATCAATGAAGTATTTGTTGATTTTACTGTTCCACATTCGTGGCGCCTGTTTCAATCCGTATAATGCCTTCTTCAACTTCAAAACTTTATCTTCTTGACCTCTTATAGCATAACCAAGAGGTTGTTCCAAGTAAACTTCTTCTTCAAGGTATCCAATCAAGAATGCTGATTTGACGTCCATCTGAAAAATCTTCCATTTATTCTGAGCAGCTAATGCAATTAGCAATATTATGGTCTCTAAGCGTGCAACAAGAGCAAACACTTCATCATAATCAATGCCTTTCTTTTGAGAATAGTCTTTTGCAACTAATCTCGCTTTATGTCTCTCCACTTCTCCTTTTTCATTTCGCTTTATCTTGAACACCCATTTGACACCTACTGCTTTCTTTCCTCTAGGAAGAGTAGAAAGTTCCCAAGTATCATTCTTCTTTATGGCCTTCATCTCTTCATCCATCGCATGCTTCCATTTTTCATCTTGTGAAGCTTCTTCAAAATTTAAAGGTTCACTATCACCATAAAGACAAAAAAGAGTAAGATCATTAAAGTTTTGACTTAACTCTTATGTTTCATCATATATGTCTTGCAAACTTCTCATGCGATGAGGTCCTTCACTAGAACTTGTAGATGATGATGATGTGTCTTGTTGTGGAGAGATTGGTGATGTAGGTGGTGTTGATGGAGAAGCAACGTCATCACTCAATTTATCATCATCTTCTGGAAACAAGAGAAACTTGTATTCTTTTGGCTTATCATTCCAATTCCATGTTGCTTCCTCATCGAACACAACATCTCTACTTACTATTGTTTTTTCCGTAGCTGGATTATAAAGTTTATAACCTTTTGAGCTTGCATCATATCCAATAAACACATGCTTCTCACTTTTATCATCAAGCTTACTACGTTTTTGATCTGGTACATGAGCATAAACTATGCTCCCAAATACTCGTAGATGAGCAATAGATGGTCTTCTTCTTGTCTATGCTTGTTGAGGAGTTTTATTCCACGCACTTCTAGTGGGAGAACAGTTTGACAAGTAAACAGCACATTCAACTGCTTGTGCCCAAAATTCTTCTGGCATATCTTTACTTTTCAACATGCTTCGAGCCATGTTAAGTATGGTTCTGTTCTTTCTCTCAACAACGCCATTTTGTTGAGGAGTGTCTGAAAGCTCATCATAGGTCGATTTAATTCCATTTTCTTCACAATATCGTTTGAATTCATTCGAAGTGAATTCACCTCCTCTATCGGATCTTAAAGCTTTTATGTATAGACCGCTTTCTTTTTCAACAAGAGAATTGAATCTCTTAAACATGCTGAAAGCCTCTGATTTCTCTTTAACAAAATATACCCAAGTTTTTCGGCTAAAATCATCAATAAATAATAAGAAATATTTATTCTTACCGAAAGAACTTGGATTGATTGGTCCACAAAGATCAGTGTGAACAAGCTCTAGTGGTCTTCTTGCTCTTGAAGAAGATTCTTGTAGAAAACTCATTCTTGACTGTTTGCCATAAAGACAACCTTCACAAATTTGGTTAGGATGTTTTACATATGGAAAACCTTTCACCATGTCCTTCCTTGCTAGCAATCTCAGACCATCAAAGTTCAAATGCCCAAATCTCATGTGCCAAATCCATGATGGATCTTTCAAACATGACTTTAAACATTTCGCAACATCAGTTTGAATGTTTAACAAAAACATTCTATTCTTCGTCATTTGCACTTGAGCAATCAAATTATCATAATTATCTCTTATTGAAAGCCTATAATCCTTCATCAAAACATTATAGCCTTTCTCCAAGAGTTGTCTCAGACTTAAAATGTTATTCTTCATATTTGGCACATAGTAAACATTAGAGATAAACTCATGCTTACCATTCTTCAAGTTTATTAGAATCTTTCCTTTACCTCTCACAGGTATTTTTGTAGCATCGCCTTTCCACCAATTGATTCATCAAGTTCCACGAACATTGATTTATTTCCACACATGTGATTGCTTGCACCGCTGTCAAGATACCACGAACTACTTTCACATGTTTCTTCTCCTTTACATGCAAGAAGCAAAGACGACTCACCGTTTTTAATTTCTTGCTCAGCATAGTTAGCATTTTCTTCAATTTTATTTCGGCATTCCCGAGAATAATGAACGAATTTATGACAATTGTAGCATTCAACTTGACTTTTGTCATATTTCCTTTCATTATTATTTGATCTTCCACCATATGGTCTTGAATAATTTTGTCTTCCACGACCTCTTGACGAACTAGTACTTGAAGTACTCTCATCGAAATTTCTTTGATTGAAATTTCCTCTACCGCGTCCTCTACGTCCATGATTATGACCACGTCCTCCTCGACTACTTTTTTCTTGATCATATTCTTTTTCTTTCAACTGCAACTTTGATTGGAAAAGTTGCTCAGTTGTTTGTTTGTTCTTCTTGAGAAGCTTCTCTTCATGGGCTTGCAAAGTGGCAATTAGTTGATGTAACGGCCCAGAAATTTCATCCCGGTCTTCCCGGGAGGCCCAGGGGCATTTTGGTAATTGTGGGTCAGGCCGACAGGGCCGGTTTTGAAATTGAAAATTGCCGGAATAATTATGAGTCAATTTGAATAGGATCGGGATTTTTGGTGAAGGCATTTGGGCTTGGAAAAGAGTAAAATTAAATGAGGAATTAAATAAGCGCGTCGAGTGAGATTCGAACGGGGCGGACGTGTCGCGTGCTAGGCAAGGCGCTGCCAATGAGCCATCGGGCGTGTTTATTAATCTACGCGCGCGATTTGGTATATATGCCGCATGCAGATGGGATTTTTGTATAAAAGCAGAATTTCGCCCGATTCTTCCCCATTTCCCTTCTTCTTCTTCGCGATTTTTCCTCCGACCGACTCACTTCTCCCTCGCGATTTCTTCTCCTTTCCCCTTGACCGACTGCAACTCCTCACCCTCGTCGGAGTTCCCTCGCCGATCGCCCCACACCGGTAAGTTCCTTCTTTCTTCTTCTCCTTCCAATTCGTTTCCCCTGTTTTAGTTTCGCCGTTGCCGGCCAAGACGAAATGAGCTTCTTGTGGATTTTGTGTAGCTAGTGTAGGGGAGTTCGTCCATCAACGAATCGGCCGTCGAATCTTCGCCAAACGCTCGAATTCGGATTTTTCTTCTTCGCCCATGTTCGCGCTGAGCAGAAAACAGAGCCGCCGCGCGGCAGCCACAAGATCGCTCGCGCCCGCGCGCACGCCTCGCCCAGCTCCGTGTCACGCCGCTCGCCCACGCGCCTCTGCATCGCTCGCGCGCCCGCGTCCGCGCCCAACGCTCTGTTCGTCCGCGCGCAGCTCGCGCCCAGCCGCGCCACGCGCCATTTTCGCGCCCCACCCGGCCCCGTTCTTTGCCCGTTAAATGCGTTAAATCGTACCTCGTGAGTTGCTCCCGAGCTGAGCCTCATTTATTTTATTATATTTAGGCCTATTGTGTGATTTTTGTTGTGATTGATAGGTTCTCGGTAGCTAGTTCGAGATAGTTCGCAGCTTAGGTTTTCGTGCCATCGTCCCCGACCAAGGTAAGGATTTCTTACCGGAGTTGTGTGGACCCTACGATATATTATGCGATTGCTGATTGATTGCTTGTTTGTGTTTATTGACATGTGTAGCTAGGTTCTCTAATCTGAATTCCCGATTAGCATGATTTTTCCTGATTTAAATCTCATGTTAATCCATGCTAGGTTGTTCCTTTCTAGCATGCTCGTATCTGTTCTTTGCTTGGTAGTATCATGCTAGGCTCGTTGTATTCTTATTGAGCACGTATTGGATTTTATGAAATTGTTTCTTTGTTTGCTAGGCGAGTTAGAATTGCGGTAGGTAGCATCATCAGGGCATGATGCATAAAGTACCTTGCATCCATGGCGGGGACGTCGAGCAAGTCATTCCGCCCCTGACCCCGTGAGGATTAGCTAACCAAGCGGTAGGCCCCGCAATCTTGGGTGAGGGTGGCAGACTGTTAAATGCCCCAACCGTCGGGATGATGACTTGACATTGCCTCGTCCCCGACAGTCGGCACGTCCTCAGCGTTTTCGGCCGTAGCCCCTGATTGCCACCTGTTAAGGTAAGGGCGGCTTCCTGGTGTAAGCCTACCACGACCCGTTTCCTTAGCCCCAGGTGCGGTGGTTCAGGCTGACATAGTTTACGTGTCCAGGTCTCACACCCCTATGTCAGTGACACCGATCCAAAGAATTAGTTAGGCGTGGTGACTGGACATGGGCAGCTTGCCTCTAGACCCGGCACCCCCCATGGTCTGCAGTAGCACGTGGTGCATGTTTACGCTTATTACAGCGCCGACTGGAGAGCTCCTCGGGATCTTGAGCCAGTGTACCTTTCGTCGACAGTAGACAGGCTGAGGCCGGGACTTGTTTCTCGTATAGGGCGACTTATGTATTGGACTGTGTGATGATATTATTCCGGACTAAGACCCTGAGTTGGCATCCGAGGCCCAAGTGTGGGCTAAGCTATGTGCTCTATTCCGTGTTTATATTCATAGCTTGCATACGCTCATCGAGATGACCATGTATATCGTATTGTACCCCGGTTGGGGATTCTTACTGAGTAATTTGTTACTCACCCTTATTCTGTGGTTTTTCCACAGGTAATCGTGGTGCGCGACAGGATGTCTGAAGGAAGAGCTGTGATCATGGGGCCCAGTCTTCCAACTCTGATTTTTGTATTATGACTCTCGTGTGTTTTGTTTTTCCCTGAATGCATGTAGTCGGGCACGGAGCCCTAGGATGTTTGTAAATATTTGTGGATTCCAGCATTTTGTATCTGAACAGGTTTTGAATGGCTTTTAGTAAATCTCTAATCAGAGTAAACTTTGGAAATGTATTTATCTTGGAACAGGTGCTTGGAAACAGGGACAGGTTCCAGGGAAATTGTCTAGTTTTTAAAGGAGTTATTTTGAATGTTTTTGTTTTAATTGGAATCCGAAATCATGTCTGTTTAAATGTCCTTTACTTTGAATGCATGCATTGGGATAAGGGCCCATTTAGTGCCTCATTCGGGTCGGTCCCTTACAGTTGATCAATCGACATCGTACTCAAATCTTTTGATTCTTCTATCGCTACAACGATAAAATTGAATCTTTCCTCCAATGAGCGAAGTATCTTCTCAACTACTTGCTCATCATTTATTGTCTCACCATATCTCTTCATTTCATTTACTACCGCCAGTAATCTTGAAGTATAATCTGAAATTGATTCAGACTCCTTCATGTGTAGTGATTCATAATCACCTCTCAATTTTTGAAGGCGAACCTTCTTTACACGATCTACACCTTTATAAGTATTCTCCAAAATCTTCCATGCTTCTGTCGCAGTAGTTGCTCCAGAAATCTTCTCAAAATTTGTATCATCAATTGCTTGATGAATAATGGCGAGTGCCTTTTGATCTTTCTTTCTTGTATTTTGCAAAGCTTCTCTTTGCGCTTGATTTAAAGTCGCGTCATTTTCAGGCTCGTCATAGCCTCTATCAACAATTTCCCAAGCATCTTGTGAACCAAGTAGTGCTTTCATTCGAATACACCAACTACTATAATTTTCCTTCGTCAAGCGAGGCATTTGGAAAGGAACCATATTGTTGTTTGCCATTTGCAAAAACAATTCTCTTCTTTCAAACTCAAGCTTTGATACCACTTTGTTGGAAGCGTGTATAAACACTCACAAAACAAAGAACCAAACAAGGAAAATAATTCACTTGTATTGGAAAAACTTTTCTTGAAAAGCTACAAACTTGATTCACACTTTTCTCTCAAGCTTATTTCTCTTTATTGATGTTTGATACTTTTTGCTTTATGCTTGATATATCAACCCTTACAACACATCCTATTTATAGGATTACATGGAAGGATCTAGATCTATAACTTTCATCTAGATCTAACTCAGATTCTAACTTAATGTGTGATTGATAACTTACTTGAGTTTATTTCTTACATAACTCTCCTTGTAACTCAACAACATTAAAATATAAAACTTACATTTATTTAATTTCTTAACCTCCTAAATTGAATTTTCAAAACTTAAAACCATGTTTAACTTTCAACAAATTGTTGAAAGCTCGTGATCTAATCTTTCTCTCTTAAATTAAGGATCCACGTGTAAAAAAATCTCCGTCTAAACTCAATCCGACTGGAATAACTTGAAACTCCAAAATACGAAACCTGCGAAGAAGCACTCTTTTTTCCTATTTTCTTTTCTCTTTTTTTCTTTTTCTCACGGTAAAACTCAAAGGGATAAAAGTCACTTAAATAAACCCAACACGTAGATTATCAAGATAAATAACATACCCGTCTCATTAATTATCAAATAGTTTTGAAATAGAACCTCATATACAGAAGTGAGGACCAACTATGGGTGCCTCGGATTTCCCGGTTATAAAAAAAACAACTCCATTGTGTCTATAAAAATGAAGCAAAACAACATATTTTCTTACACATCATTTTCTTATAAAAAAAGCAGTCCACAATCATTAGTGTTCATTGTTAAAAAAAAAAAAAAGAATGAGTTGGGATGAAGATAAGCAATTTAGTGAGGATTATCTGATACTGAAACCAGAGAGAGCATCTGTGGTTGATCTGTTTCTGTTCCTTCTTCCTTTCAATTTGGTGAACATTAGAAACCTGGCTGATGTTCCTCAAGGAAAAGAAGACTCTTACACTGCCTTTGGAGACCGATGGGTTATTGTCACCTCCATTCTCCTGCACAAACTCATTACTGCCATTGCCAATTTCTTCAAACAGAGGTACAATTTAATCATTTTCTAACTACTTTTTCTATAAAATTTTCAATTCTATAATATATATATATATATATATATATATATATATTACGTTTTTTTTCATAGACATTTTATCTTGACTCTTTAGATTGCATGCATGGCAGCAGCTGAATATAAACAATCTTTTGACTTTTTTGAGAAAAATTATTTATTTTAATGTTGATGGAATAGGAAGAAAATTTTACCGAACATCTTTGAGTTTTTTTTACTTTTGTCTATGTTTTTGAAAAGGAAGAAGAAAAAAAATCTCTCCCACCCATTACTTTTCTCTCTCCTTTCTATAAAAAAAATTGTTTGACAGGTGATAAAAACCCATTTTATGTGAACCCACTCAAATTTGTTGATATAATTAAATTTACTGTCTTCTATCGACCTTATTCTTGTACGTTTTTTTGTAATCAAAGAATAATATAGATTCTGCTAGCTTCATTGAAGTGAAGAGCATGTAAAACATAAACAAAAATACAACCTATAAAGAAAAAAAAATTAATAAAACGATCTCCAAAGACCATAAAACTATTCTTGATTGATAGATGATTTTTTTGTTGAGAGGTATATGGTATGGTTAGAAATCGTCTTATGTTTTGCTCCTCGCAATACTTTACAAAAGTCGTCGGAAGTATACTCGCCACCTCTATCGGATCATAGAGCTTTGTGTCTACCAGTTTTTTTCTCCACTTTCACTCCCCTCGAATGCTTCGATTATGAGAAATAATCGATAAAAGAAATGGAATATTTTTTACCACTGAAAGGTTTAGGGGTATTTGGTCCACATATGTCGGTATGAATCATCTCGAGAGGTTGTTTAGCCCGATGTTTTGCTTTCTTTCGAAACAAGGTTTTCGCATGCTTGTTGAGCATGCATTCTTCACAAAAATTTCCCTTTTAGTCCATGTTAGGTAGCCCGTGCACTATGTTCTTCTTCACTGGCTCTTTTAGGCCCCCATGATGTAGATGATCAAAGCGGAGATGCTAAAGTGATGCCTTGTCTTCTACATTGAATCGTAAACATTTTTCTTGTATGCTTATCAAATTCAGTCTATACATCCAATTTCTTTCTATCTCGACTTGAGCTACCAACTGCTCTTGCTTGTCCTTCAATTGTAGTAGCCGATCTTTTAAAAATATTGAATAACATTTTTCTTTGTGAGTTGCCCTAAACTCAAAATATTGGTTTTGAGGTCTGGTACATAATAAAAATCTCGGATTGCCCCTATTAAGCCATCCTTTTGCAAGTAATAAATCGTACATCATCCTTTGACCTCCACCTTTGATGCATCTCCAAATGAAACTTTTAATCATCTTCAATCTTTTGCATCTCTTTGAATAGGGACTCGTGATCTCATATATGGTTGTTTGCCCTTGAGCTGAGGTACCACAGAAGTGTCATTGCTAATGGTGACTTCATTTTGCGCCATTAAGAAAAGACCTTCATTCACTTCGTCTTTTAAGGCTAGGTTGGTTGTTGTTTCTTCCACCTTTTAATTGGCTCATCAATCTTTTACAAAATTCTCCACTTTACCAAAATTATAACATTGTAGCACTTGGTATTGGAATAATTTGATCGGTCGCCTCTTCCTCGACCATGTCCTCTTCCCTACCAATGTGGTTTGTTCGACTATCCATTTTCCTTATAATGTTCTTCACATGACTATCACTTTGACCACTACGGCCATTTTTCCACGACTTCCACGACCACGATCTCTACCTAGAAATTTTTTAGAATAAATTACCTTCTCATCTTTGATTGATGCCTTGATTTGAAATGCTTGCTTAAGAATTTCTTCCAACTTCTTGTTCTTACATTGCTCGTGTTCTTCGAGAAAACTAGTGAGCTCATCGACAGTTAGCATCGCAAGGTCATTTAAATTTTCTATTGCGCACATAACATTCTCAAAATTGTTGGTTAATGATCTCAATATCTTCTTCACAACTCGTGTATCGGTTAGCTTTTCTCAGTTTTGATTGAGTTGATTCACCACAGTCTATACATGCGTGATGTAGTGAGATACACTTTCTGACTCCTTCATCATCATGCTCTCCAACTCGCAACGAAGAGTTTGGAGACGCACTTACTTGACTCGGTCGGCTCCTTTGAACACCTTTTCTAAAATGTCATACGCTTCTTTTGAAGTAGTTTGCAATGGCAATCTTCTCAAAGTCCAACTCGTCAACGGCTCTGAACAACATGTATAGTTCCATTTTATCTTTTGAACGCGTCTCTTTCAACGCCTTGTTTTGATTCGCCACATAATTCGTGGTATCTGCTGGATCTTCAAAACCTTCTTCAACCACCTCTCATGCATTATAAAAGGCGAGAAAAGCTTTCATCTGAATACTCCAATTCTCGTATGTTGCTTTCATTAATCGTGGCAGCGACATTTGATCTGTCACATTCATCATTGGCTCTGATATAGATTTTTGAAATAAAAAAGCGGATAGTTCAGTCGCGCAAACTTTCGCTTTCGTGACTGGCCGGAGAGACAAGACTCTTGGTTTTCCTTCAAAATCACTCTTTTATTTCTATGTTTTATATCTCTTTTTCTTGTTCTTTCTCTATCTTTCACAATAGAAAGAACAATTTATTTATAGGCATGTTACAACTCTTGACATTTCATCTGTAACACTTTGGCAATTTATCTTCTAACCTGTTAGCTTTTCATCTACAAATCTTTTGGCCTTTCATCTACAAAAATTTTTAGGCCTTTATTTTTTCATGAACTTCTTAATTTAAAACTCACTAATAAACTGACATTTAAATTTTATTCAACATTATTATGATTTAACATAGTATAAGAGTATTGAAAGAGTTGGTGACGTGCTGGTTTCATTGTTTAGTAATAATCGAGTTCAACACTACGCTCACGAGTTCGATCTTGAAAATCGATATTTTACTCTCATTTGTTTGAGAGCAGTAACATCCTCTATGTAGAGTTTATAGTCCCCTTCCTCCAATTTATATACTTAAAAAAAATAAAATAAAATAATAAAATAAATAATATAATCCCGCCAGATTTTGATTTTTTTTTCTCTCTCTCTTTCTTAGAAAGTTTTCAAAATTTTAAGCCCACAAGTACAGGGTATAAAAAAAATTATTTGCCTTCTATGCTCATAATTATTATTTTTATGGAAAAGATACTATATCATTTCAAATTTGAGTACTTCTTGGGAAGCATGTAGGACATAATTTCTATTATTTATAAACACGATAATGTGTTGTTACCTATACAATTCAAGTGTATAAAAAAATGAAGATTTAATTAATGAGAAAGAAACGATATATTGAAGATGTAACATATTACTATCCTTACAAGGGTTTATGGAAACGAGATTCCATAAAATTGTTATCTTATTTTTATTTTACATGAACATCGATCTGAAATTGAAAAAATGACACTACATAATTTAAATATTAGTCTTGGATCTATTGTCCTCACAACTCGTTCTCGATTAGTAGGGTAATTTAGGGCGAGGAGTGATCGTAAGAGGCCTCGATGTAAAAACAGTATCGTTATATTGATATTATTATGTTTACGTGAGGATCCATGCATGCAGGAAGGCCATGGGAGTGGCTCGTAAAACTCAAGCAACGGATGTGAAATGTAAATATTGGAGAATAGGTAGAAGTGACAATGATATCGAATATTATGGCTCCTTAACCATGATGGCTTCCGCTTTGACCTACGAAGATCCGTCCGTTGTCGACTCCGTCGTAAATAACTGCTGGAAGGTAAAATATATGCTTGTTTTCTGGGTTTAAGCCCTAAGAAATAATGGTAAAAATTAATAATAGAAAAGGGAAGAAGAAAAAATGTGTTGTTAATGGGAAATTAGAAGATACGCTATTAAAAGGCAAACAAAGTATGAGAAACGCATGCAATTTACATACCGCCCAATTTAAGAGGATTAAAGAAGCTATTTAATTTAAGGGTGGAACAAGAGTCATAATTTTTCACTTCATAACTTCTTCTTTTTTTCTTTTTTTTTTTGTTAATTTAGAAACATCGGAGAGGACAGATTTGTAACTTGTAACCTCGCGGTATCTAATTTGTACATGATTTGTTTTTAGTACAAATTGGGAGAAGAGAACTACAAACTCTACAAAGGGTACAACTGTTTCTTAAATTAATAAATGAGTGTCAAATATCGATTTCATGGATCAAACTCATAACTATGATATTGAATTGAATTTCTACCAAATAATCACCGACTATTTCAATACTAGTTTCATGATGTCTCTAGAGTTAAATTTTTTTTTTTCCATTTTATCACTTTAATTTTCCTCTGGTTAAGTTTTTAGTCTTTGTAATTTGAAACTTGTTCAATTTTGGTTGGACTTTCTCTAATTTAAGTTTGGAGCTTTTGATGTATATTATGAAAGAGCTAAAATATTTCCTGAATAGCACAATAATAAAAATATTTATACACATAGCAAAAAATGTAAATTGATAGATTCCATCAATAGAGACCAATAGATTCAATTACTAATAAATAAAGTACATTGATAGATTTCTATTAAATTCTATCAATAAGAACTTATAGAATCAATTACTGATAAAATTGATAGACTTCCATCACTAGAAAATGATAGATTCTATCAAAGTCTTTGATAAAAAAAAAGGTAAATAGAGATTGTTTAAAAAAATACGCAGAATTTGCTATAAACGAATTATTTTTAAAAAGTTGGGTCAAAAAGTTGTTATATGCAAATTCTATATAATTTTGATCAAAAGTAACTTGATAATAATAATAATTTTAATACAAAGAAAAATGTAAATATATTTTAAATTTTATTGAGAAAAACTAATTATTTACTATAAATGCTAATTTTAAGTTTTTTTTATAAAAAAATAACCAGAATTAAAATTTTAATTTAGGTACAAAAATGAAATAAATTTAATTACAGATTTATAGGGTACGTGGAGAATGGAATTCTCAATGTTTGAGAGAAAAATATAATATTTATCTATGGCACTAATCATTAGACCAAAGAAGGCGCTATTTAACTATAATTACTCAAAAAAAAACATTAGGCTAAAATACCATTTTGGTGCCTCGACTTTCAACTTTGTTCCATTTTGGTCCCTAGACTTTCAAATGTCCAACTTTAGTCCCTCAACTTTAAGATTTATTTAATTTTGATCCCTTGACTTTCAATTATCTAATTTTAGTTCCTCAACTTTGATTTTTGTTTAATTTTAGTCTCTCAACTTTGATTTTGTTTAAATTTAGTCCCTCCTATTTTAAGCCGTTAGTTTCTCTGTTTAAAAAAATAATAATAATAATAATAATAAATCTACTCAAACTCTCCTCCTCCTCCTCTCTCACTAAACCCATATCTAACTATCTCATTTCTTTGTTTTTTTTCATTCCTTTTCCACCCTGTTCATCATCACGGAAACAACGTATAAATAAAAACTTCATCCTCAAGCTCGTGAAATTCATCTCCACATTGGTCTCAAGCCCCTCCCGTCATCACCCACATCTCTAATCTCTAAATTGAGAAATGACCCATTTTACTTCAATGTTCTTTACAACAATTGAGTTAAATCCAGATAATTTCGAAGCAGAGGTCTTATTGAAGAGTCACATAGGAAAAACTCTATTTTTCATACTTAATTTTAAGCTTTTAACAAATGAAATTAGATGAGACTCCATCTAATTTAATGATATAACGCCCACAATTTTGAAAAAAAAAAAAAGAGATAGAGAGACATGGGTTTAGTGAGAGAGGAAGAGGAGGAGAGTTTGAGAAGTTTTTTTTTTTAACAGAAAAACTAACAGATTATAATGGGAGGGACTAAATTTAAACAAAAATCAAAGTTGAGGGACTAAAATTAAACAAAAATCAAAGTTGAGGGACAAAAATTGGACATTTAAAAGTCAAGGGACCAAAATTAAATAAATCTCAAAGTTGAGGGACTAAAATGGAACAAAGTTAAAAGTCGAGGGACCAAAATAGTATTTTACCCAAAACATTAATATGTCGCCATTAGAATTCCCAACTCAAAATATTGTTGTTTGTTTAAAAAATACTTATTACAGTTTCAAAAAAAAATATATATATATATATATATATATATATATATATATATATATATATATATATTATTTGGTAGCTAGCAACCGCTTTTGTTAAACGATAGACCGATGATAAAAGAAGCCTGCAGCTGTTCATATCTTTTTTTTTTAAAAAGCTGGCCAACTGTTAATATATTTATGATTATAATAATTGCTTTTTTTAATTTAATAATATTTGGAGATAAAAATTTAAACATATAATCTCTTTATTATTGGATCATACATTTGACTTCTTGACAATATAATAATGGTAGAGATGATGACGAATGATGTTTTTCAATTTGATGCAGATGAAACTTCTTGAATGCTATAGTGAATTTTGGAATGGTAAAACTTCGGACTTCTTTGATGGAAAATATAACATCAAATAGTAGTGAGAAGTTAAATTTTTTTACTTTCTTTTCGTCTTCTTATCATGTCTATAGTTACGTGCATTTCAACTTTTATTACACGATAATCTTATAGTATTTGATTGTGAAGTAAAGTCTTAAAAATAAATAATTTCTAATTATGCGGCCATCCAAACACCTTGTTTTTAATTTTATTTTGCGAATTTGGACATCTCCAGATTTCCAAAACGAAGCAACAACTCATGCATTTACATTTCAAAACACGGCCACGGACCCAAACGTAACCGTAGTAGCATTTAGAGGCACGGATAGCTTTGACGACATGAAGGAAGATATCGACTACTCGTGGTATGACATAAAAGGCATTGGCCGAATGCACGATGGCTTCATGGAAGCTCTAGGCCTCCAAAAGGTCACAGGCTGGCCCAAGCCAAAGGAACTTCCTCCCAACCCTGACAATCACCAATTCGCCTATTACACCCTTCGCCAAGCCCTCGTAGACATTGCCAAAGCCAATGACAATGCACGGTTTGTGTTCACTGGCCACAGCTTGGGCGGAGCCCTAGCCATCCTCTTTGTCACTATCCTTGCCTCCCAAGGCGAGTCGGATCTGCTGAAAAAGCTGCAGGCTGTTTACACCTTTGGCCAACCTCGAGTCGGCAACTCCGAGTTTGCTCAGTTTATGGAAAGCACCATCAAAACATATGGATTCAAGTACTACAGATATGTTTACTCTTTTGACATAGTGCCTAGAGTTCCTTTTGATATAACACAGTCTTCCTACAAACATTTTGGTGGATGTGTGTACTTCAGCTGCTGCTACAAAGGAAAGGTAAGAATCTCAATCTCTAACAATTATTTGAATGTGTGAGGTTAAATTGAAATTTATGGTTTTCTAAGAATAGCTAGTAAAATTGCAATATCTTTTTCCTAATCTTAACACTGTTCAAGGAAAATTATTAATAAGACTTTGAGAGGTCGGAATTGAAAATCTACTCTCCCCTAACATAACAAAAGTTTTTTTTTTTTTGAGAAAAGCATAACAAAAGTATTAAACAATACAAAGTTTCATCTCAAAATTAAATTAACAATTAGAGAAATAGTTCATGCATAATTATGTATTAATTATTAATTAAAATGTGTTGTCTCCACATTTTATCACGAGATCATCAATATGTCTTTGTTGAATAAACTTAAATGTAATTTTAATCTATTTAGAATACTAATAATTTGGGCTATAATTAAGGAATTAATGAGTTTTAATTAGGGAGGAGATTAAGAAATTAGTAGATCCTTGATTTAGCAATTAGTGGGAGACATTTTGGTAAGTCTTGTAGAAAGTTGTAATAGGGCTATAAGTAGAGTGTTCATCTTGGGAAACATAGAGCGAGAGTAAAGAAAAGAGCAAGAAAGTGTAAGAAAATGATCTAGAAATTGAGAAATGCAGAAACTGTTTGTAGAGAATTTGTGTACCTTGTCTTTCCAATTACAATGTGAAAAGCTTTGCTCGATTATTTATTTTATGTTTCATTTGCAATTGGTATCAAAACCATAATTTAACAGTCTTATCAATATGATGTTTAATTGAATTTGCAATAATTGAATTTGCAATTATTAAATTGCCAATTTTTCTTATCGAGGACTTGCTTAGTTTTATTAGTTCTCGTATCATATTAAATAAAAATGAGATTTCATCTAAAAAATTATTGACAAAGAAAGAATTAGCTCTTTTTATTAAGAATGAAAGGTTTAATTATATTTCCAACGTAAGATATCCTCAACACAACAAACACATAAATTTAAAATAATTTTTTCGTTTCTATTTCATATATCTAATGGTGCAAAACTGTTATGCTCCTTGTACTACATTAAACTAATATTTTTGGGTGCATGTGCAGTTTTTGGAGACACAGCCTGATAGGAACTACATTTTGCAGTTTTGGTTGATGCCATGTATGCATGGTATTGCAGTTTGGGAGCTTTTAAGAAGTATAATAATCCCAATCTTCAAGGGTCTCGATTACTTCGAGGGTTTCTATAGTTTAACAATTAGGATAGTTGGGTTGTATATTCCAGGACTATCAGCCCACATATGTCCCAATTATATATTAACTCGACTCGTTATGGGAAGATACAAACATCCAAAGACATCGAAACACTTCTTGTTGACCGTATCGAAGCAAGCTACGAGGAACATGGAGAAGATGAAGTTGTCAAGGATATGATGTATTTGTAATGTGTCCTTTTATTAGTCTAGACGTGTTTTATCTTTAAATAATGTATGTTTGTTTGTTGGGTTAATTGTAAAAGTGGGTTTTTTTCAAAAACTTACTATTAAATGGGTTCTTTTACAAATATATTGTCAAACTGGATCTAATTTTTTGTCTTTATGTGGTGATGACTATAGTAAAGTTACCACCACCTTGAACTTTTCAAAAATGATTTAACATGGAAGAAAAAATAGATGGAAAGTTGCTTCATTTTTATTTTTATTTTTTTATTATTAAACAATTCAATCAATTAATATATTATACTTTTTTAATTATTAAACATCCAATTCAATTACATTTTTTAATTATTATTTTCTATTTGTTTTTTTAAAAATATATCATCATAAACATTTTTTATTTTTAATTTCTAATTAATTTAATTAAATAAATATTTTTCATCTTAATCATATTTATTTTTTCATCCTAAAATAAAATGATATTAATTATTTATATATCTTTGAAATCTAAATCAGTTATACTAATCATTTCCTATTTATATTAATAAAATGATATAATATTTATATATTTTTTAATCCTAAATTATTTATATCAAATGGGTTGATGACCGGACAATTTCATTGCTTAGATTGTAAATATAGATATGCATATTTAATTTTTATTACATGTTTATTTTTTATCAAAGTTTTATTAGAAGTTATGGTTAAAGAATAATTATTATATAATTTTGTTTATATTTATATTTTTGCTTGAATTTTTTTTTTTTTTTTAACTTTCCATAAGCAGTTTGTTCATACTATACAAATAGTATTTATATTTTTGTATAATTATTATTATACAATTTTTTTTCATATTTACATTTTAAATTTATTTCTTCAACTTGTTTTTAGAGATATATTAAATATAAATTTCTAAATGTAATTATTTAAAATGATATTTTAAAATAATTTTTTACCATACTATTTTCGAACAGTTTTTTAAAGAAAAAAAAACTTGTATTTTTTAAAAATAACGAGCTCTTATTTTAATAAAAGTCATATTATTAGTGAAAGTATAATACAACTAAAAATATATACTACCTAATATTATGACAATGATAAACATACAAGGATATAAATATGAACACAATTTTATAACAAAAATTATACCTCAGCTACAAATTTTCATGTTGCCCTGTTCAAATATAATATTTCCTATTTTGATTCAAGTTTCGTTTCATTGTATAAATGATTTAGGTTAAAAATATATATAAATAATTAATATCATTTTAATTTAGGATAAAAAAATAAATAAGCTTAGGATAAAAAAAATATTTGTTTAATTAAATCAATTAGAAAATTTTAAAAATATGATAAGGTAACACATTTAAAAAAAAGAAAATAATAATTAAAAAAAAAAGAATAACTTTTCATCCACTTTTCCATCCAAGTTAAACCAATTTCGAAAAGTTCAAGGTGGTGGTGACTTTACTATAGTCATCACTACATAAAGACAAAAAATTAGATCCATTTTAACAATATGTTTGAAAAAAAACCCGTTTAAGTAGTAAGTTTTTGAAAAATACCCATTTTTACATTCCCTTTGTTTGTTTGTGTATTTGGAGGTGGTTTGTAGTAGTTTAAACTTTAAATAGTTCAAGCTAAATGAGTGTGGTAAAAGTTAAGGTTTATAGTAACTTGTGTCCTTTAGTAAGTTTCTTGGATCGTGTATTCCAATAAATAATCCATTATGGTAATGAGGTTTGGTTCTAATGTGTTTTAAAATTGCTACTTGTGTTAAAGGCACCCTAAAACAAACAAGCAATGGATAGTGAATATCTTGGTCTCACAGACAATAATATGTGGCTCATTGTCTCTCCCACCATCTACTACAAATGTAATAGGCAAGTGGATTGAATTACAAAAAAATGTGGATGAATATGTTAAAAGACATACAGAGTGGCTTGGTAGTTAAAGTGTGTCTGTCATATAGATTTTTTTGAGACTTACAGTCCAATGGTGAATCTATGCCTTGATAATCAGAATAGTATTAACATTAGCTGTATCTCAAGGAAGCATTTTGAAACAAAAGTTTGGATTTTACAATGTATTGGTGGATTAACTAGTGTTATTTCGAAACAAAATGTATGAAAGCTATGAGAGTTTATACTCGACAATATCATATCAACGTGGAGATTTCTCAATAATTTATGATACCTTATGAATAAGTGGTATCTGAGCAAAGGATCCCTTGAATATAAAACAAATAATTTGTGCTGGGTGAGCTTCAATATGATATGAAAAATAATCAAAATAAAAATTTATGGTTTAAAAAAAAAACGATATGTATGCACACAAGTGCGTCTGAAATGTTGCCTTAACAAATTCCTTTTGTGGGTTTTATATTTGTATAAGTTGAAACACTATATGAAATCAATTCATGAAGCACAGAGAAAATTCAGGCCTTTCTTCATCTTGTCTGAAAAAGTTTCAAGTTGTTCATGTGGATTAATTGTCAAATGGGTCTGCCACAATGTGGCTACCTCTTAATATATCGGTCATATTTAGATCTAAAATTATTGTTGCCACCTAATAAATATTGGATACATAAGTAAAACACTTTTAAATTTCTTTCTCCCACATCCAATTGGGTCAAATTGGCAGTTTCAATTATAAGAGTCCACCAAATAATTTCTTAATCTTGTATTGCTTGGCAGCTTTAATGAATTTCCTCTTTTTCCAAAAAAAACATATTAAAATAAGTAATTAAAAAAAACAACTAGTGGGTGTGGCTAGTTTTTTCTATTTTTTTAAAAAAACATAAACAAACAAGTGGGCATCAAAGTTGAGAGTTGAGGCACAAGAAAAATGGCATATAAAACAGCCAAGCAAGGGCAAAGCTTGTTGCCCATTTTTGTTGTGAGATAATAGACAAATAAAAATGGGTTCTGAAAAAATTGAGTTCAGTAACAATTTTCTGATACTGAAGCCCAAAGAAGCAACTCTAAGGGATGTGTTTATGTTTATGTTCATACTTCCTTCAGGATCCAAGAAGATCAAGAACTTGATCGATTGCCCGGATGGAGAAGAACATTCGCACACTCATTTTAAATCTCGATGGAACATTTTTGCCTCCATTTTGCAGCAGAAATTCCTTCTCGCCATTGCCACTCCAATCACATTCTCAGTCGCATTTCGCTCCGTTACACGGCGGCTTTTCTCCAAGCTCATGATAGGTATATACATATAATTTTCTCATCTAAACTTGTGTTTACTAAATTTACAACTTAATTTTCTAACTTGTTCTTGAACTTAAATTTTATGTTTACAACTTTATGAACTTCATAAGATTGTTTAATAGGTTCTTGAAATTTTTTATAGTGTATAATAGGTCTTTTACATGCTCAACATTTTTTATAAGTTATGGAATTTCTTTAAAGGATATATAGGATTGGAATTTGTGTGATAAATTAATTGACCTATTCATTGATAATGTAAGTACACTCTTGTTGTTACATGTAATTTAAAGTTTATAGACTTATTAGACAATTTTAAAGTTTTTAAGAAAATAGCTATTAAATTCACTAAAATTTTATAGACAAAATTTGTACTCTAATTTAATTGTATAGTATGTACCGGACATACAGGAGAGTTTTGGACGGTGCGAAAGAGTTCAGAGGATTTGAAACCAAAAGCAAGATGTAAAGATTGGAAAATATTGGATTTGAAATTAGATAAGAATGATAATTTCACATATTATGGTGCCCTAACCATGATGGCTTCCCAATTGGCTTATGAAGATTGTTCATCCATGCCTTGCGTTATCAAGTCTGTAGTAAATGGTTGTTGGCAGGTAAAAACATTCACATAATATTATATATATATATATATATATATATATATATATATATATATATTTATTTATTTATTTATTTATTTATTTATATTATTATTTTTTTAATCTTATGTATATCTTACCAATCAAATTAAATTGTTTGATTTTATTGCATTTTTTTAACTTTTAATCCTATGGCATTTTTTTTGAACTTTTGATTTTAGAGTGTTTCTTTCCTAAGAAAACACAAAAATTGAAAAAATAAATGATTGTATTTTTAGATTTCGTGGATTTATACTGCAAATTTTAATGAGTTATAATAGATTATAAAATTTTTCAAGTGGTTATCTAATTTAATACTAATCTCTCGGGTTTTGAAGGGGTCGGTGTATCAATTATTCAGGCTTTGAATTGATAAAAATATATTGTCTGATTTTAGTCCATAAACTATAATGTCGACTGGGTAGAAAATTGATGGTTTTTTCGTAGTTATTAATGAGAAGTAGTTTAGAATTATGATGACTGATCTTTTTTATTTTAAATGCAGATGAACTTACTTGGATGCTACAATTTTTGGAATGGTAAAGACTTGACTTCCCTTGTATAAATAAATAAAAACATAAACTTTCTAATTAATAAAAACATAATGGGTATAATTTAATTAACTTATTTACTGTCATATTTAAACTACATGTTGGACTCTTTCTTTATCTATAAGGACATGTTGAACTCTTTTAAAAAAAAAAAAAAAAGATTATTATAAACAAGTTGGAAAACTTTAATGGTTAAATATTTTAAATTATGTTTATATGTGTGTATATTAAAAGATACTTCATTAAAAGATGAACCATTCAAAAGGTAAAAGAATACTTTTAATCTAAAAAAGTTAAATAAATAAGTGTTAACTTTTAGAGGGAACAATTAAAAATTTATAAAACTTCTAATAATAATCTATTCTAACCAGTTTCATTTATTATCACAAAAACAATTAGTAAAATTTAAAAAAAATAATAATATTTTTTTTATTGAGAGTAATTTTTATATATATAAATATGAATCATTGATATATATTAATCAAACGAAATTTTAATATTTACATCTATAAAATTTATTATTGAAACAAAATTTTTAAAAATACTTTCTATTAACCATTCAAATATTAACGTGTATATTTTTTAGAATAAGAATTGAAATGAGTGCTTTTATATTAAGTGTGATATATGTGTTGTTTTTTCCAAAAACAAATAGTGAATATAAAAAATTGACTCTTAGTACTAAGCCCAATAACATTAAAAACTATCATACTATAACTTTGAAAAGTTCTTCAAATACCTAAATAATTTTAAAATCACACCTCAATAGTTAACCATTTTTTAATTCTTTCTTAATATTTATTTGCAGACTTTGAGAATAAAGTTACAACTCACGCATTTATATTTGAGAACAGTGTCACAGACCCAAACGTAATAATAGTGTCATTTAGAGGGACCGATAGCTTAGGGGATTGGAAGGAAAATATCAATATTTCATGGTATGATATTGAAGGCATTGGCCACATTCATGATGGCTTCATGCAAGCCCTCGGCCTCCAGAAATACACTGGCTGGCCCAAGGACCTGCCTTCTAGCGCGGGCGGTCACGAATTTGCGTACTACACCCTTCGTCAAGCATTGAGAAACATTGTGGAAGCCAATGAAAATGCAAGGTTCATCTTCACTGGCCACAGCTTGGGCGGAGCCCTAGCTACCCTCTTCGTCACTATCCTCGCCTTCCACGGCGAGTCGGAGCTACTGCAAAAGTTGCAGGCGGTTTACACCTTCGGCCAACCTAGAGTTGGCGACTACCAGTTTGCTCAGTTTATGGAAAATACTGTCCAAAAATATGGATTCAAATATTACAGATACGTCTACTCGTTTGACATAGTGCCTAGACTTCCTTTCGATATAACGAAATCGTCCTATAAGCACTTTGGGGGATGTGTGTACTTCACATGCTTTTACAAAGGAAAGGTACAACCATTCTCAACCATTCTCTTATCCACTACATAGTTGTCTTGCTGTCGATTGATGTTTCATTTCCCGTTTCTAAAATTTTTTATTATACATTACAAAAGTAATTTTCGTTTATTAGTTATTTATTTAACATTTTCTTTTATTTTTTTTAGTACATTTAACATTGTTCTTAAAATATCATAGTATACTTATGTTAATATTATTATTAGAGAATATGGAGTTCCATCTCAAAACCAATTGATCATAAGGGTAGTAACTCGTATCTATGTTATATTGACGTTGGACTCTCCCAGTTTTCAATGTGGGGCATTTGGGAGATCGTAACACTTATTGACACACTTTACCTTTTTTTTATTTTATTAATAAAAGTTATTCCATTTTATTCTTCGTTTATTTAATTTATATTTAATTTCTTTAATTTTATCCATTTGTATATTTATATTACTTGAATTCAATTTTTATATTAATGTTTTAGGTGATGGGTTCAATGTAGGCTGGCCACTTACCTTGAAATTAATTTCCTATAAAAAAAAATTTATTCATATTGAATGGTCAAGTGATATATATAGTTTTTATTTTAAATTTTGTATTTATTTAATTTTGTAGTACATTTATATACTTGCTCACTTAAATACACATGTAGTCTCACTTAAATATTTTAGTAAACTTGGTGTCGCTTAAAATTTTGCAATGTAGAACACTCGAATAATATGCATTTAGCCTCACTTATATACTTTACAAATATTAAGTTTGCAAAGCAATATAATTTATTTTAATTTTAGTCAACATAATTTTAGACTAATGATTGTTAGTGATAATGTATCAAATTTGTTGTTAATTTTACATCAAGGTTTATTCATAGTTTTTAAGATAAAAACATTTATTTGTATTAGATTATGCAATTTTTTATAATTATTTTCTATGTTTGAATGCATCTATATATTTTTATAAATTAATCAATTTTAAACTTTAAAAGGAAAAAAAAAACTGTCACAAAATTAGAAGAAGAAAAAAAATAGAAACGTAATTACAAGTTTTATTTCTATTTCTAATTTTTGTTAAGAACGGATTATCAAGCATATTTGTTGCGAAAGTAAGCATATATCAACCTACATTTTGTACTTACGATCTTAAGATTAAAGGGTCAATTCTACTGCCCAACATATTAAAGAAAGAGTAATTAAATATATATATATATATATATATATATATATATATATATATAACATGGAATGAAAATGTTATCTTTCTTTCATATATAATTTGTATTATTTTGGACATTATCAGTTTTTGGAGACGCAACCAGATGGGAACTACATTTTGCAGTTTTGGTGGATACCATGTATGTACGGTGTTGCATTGTATGAGCTGCTAAGAAGTATAATAGTTCCAATCTTCAACGGTGTCGATTACTTCGAGGGTTTCTTTAGTTTCATGGTTAGGATGTTAGGACTGCTTGTTCCAGGACTATCAGCTCACATAAGTCCCAATTACGTTAATTCGACTCGTTACGGAAAAATACAAACATCCAAAGACATTGAAACCCTTCTTGCTGACCCTTTTGAAGCAAACTACTGAGGAAAATGGAGAAGACGACGATTTCGAACATACAATATGTTTCCTTTATTTACATCCTTGATGTGTTTTACTTTAAATAAAGTATGGTTGCTTGTTAGTCTAGAATTGTGAGTGATTTCATTTCTAGCTACATGAGTTTGGTAGAAATTTGGGTTTACAATTACTTGTGTCTTTCAGTGAATGTTCTTGTATTTCAATAAATAGTCCTTCAACTAAAGAAGTTTGGTTCTAACGTTTTACAATTGCTACTCTTTAATGTAATTGAAGTTATTTTTAATTTATTCTAAACTCCTTTTAGTAATTGGCAATGCTCTAATTAAAAAATAATAATATTTTTTCAAAAAAAATAATACTACATGGAGATATACTTAAGATACATACATTACACGTTTAGGTTTCTTATATAATGTCTTCCCAAGGAGTGTTCGGAATCTTGGTGAAGAGAATTGAGCGTTGGAGATGCCCTTTGCAACTTATGTTGGAGTTGATGGGGATTTGATTATTTGATCCTTCTATCAAAAGAAAACAAAGAGGGGATAGCTAGTTATTGGACAATCCAAAAATGATGTGTTTCCACGTCTCCTTATTTTTTAAAACACTTGCCGACGCACGAAGCAGCAGGACTTCGACACAACCTTATCGAAAGGCTCATCAGCTATGTTTATGATTCATAAACTAATTACTACTCAAATTTTCTACCATGTGCTCCATCTTTCCTACAATATATCCATATTTCCTTAAGAAAGTAGGTGAACACTAACAAAATTTCAAAAACAAAAACAAACTTTTGGAAACTACTTTTTTTTTTTTACAAATTTTGGTTTTGTTTATTAAAATATAGATAAGATGTAGATATCCAAATAAGGATAAAGGTATAGTAAAGTAGTTGTAGGCTTAAATTTCATAAACAAAAAACAAAAAACAAAAAACAAAATAGTTATCAAACGGAGCCTAAACTTTGCATCATAATTGGTTTGCCTCTTTGTAGATGTGTTGATCAAGGCAGAAGTGCATGAGAAATTTATCGAGCTAATGAAACTTATACTAAGTAGAAAACTAGGAGCAATAACAATAATCAAGAACTTACAAAATCTAACCAAACTATTGAATTGATTCAGAATTTCATTATAATATTGGACATATAAATTTTGATTTCAAAAATAAAAAAGTTATTGGTTCAATTCGATTCCTATTTGTAAAAACTAATAAAAATTGAACCAAACCAATATTAATCTATTTACTTACATTTTTCTTTTTATACATTAATTTTACTTTTTATTAGCAAACGGCTAGTTATTTTTGTTTAATTTAATTATAAATGTTGAAAATCTTTTAGGAAAGTAACATCCAAATAGAGGTTGGAAGTAAATAGCTAGTAAAAAAAAGAAAATTAGGAAAAACAAATTGAGAAAAATCAAGCTAATGATTTTATCCTTTGTTGGACATTGGCTCGATTCTCAAATCAATTGGATTGGATAAGTTCTCAGTTTGTCCTAAAAATAGAGAAAAATCGAACCAATGATTTTGTCTTTTATTAGACATTGGTTCCATCCTACTTTTTGTCAAATCAATTAGATCAATTTGGATCTTGATTTGGCCTAAAACCGAAAACAATTATGGTCTTGAAGGAATTTAAGAGGATATGGAGTTAAAGTTTGAAGGTATATGTAAACTGATCGAGACATCCTGAATGCCAAAATATAAACATAAATAGAGAAAATAAGTGAAACTCAAAATTACAAATATGAGTGAAATAAAAAGATGCATCAAAAGAAAATCTCCTACAATCAAGAGACACCCCCATGTATTGTATAGGGCACATCCCTAATGAACCTTTAGGCTTTCATTATCAACAATCAAAAGAATATGGCACTGGGAAACGATTCTATCCAAAAGAATCAGATTCCAAAACATCTCTCATTCATAGTTCAATTTGATTCTATGACATTTCACACGAAACCCCAAATTTGAGAATGATTTTCCGTAGATGAGAGATGAAACAACAGATTGATGCATAACATCATAATATTTACTAATTTACCACTAGTCCAAGTTTTTTTTTTCTGTTTTTTGTTTTTCTTTTTTCATTTTTCCCCTTCATGGGTTCAGTAATTTAGTACATACCAACCACAAAAATTAACCCTTTTAGTTTTCACTATCTACTGTAAATCATTTTCTTGTCACGTAAGAGGGTCTCACCAATTATAAGAGCCGAGTTTATCGTACAATGAACTGTTCCCCTTCTCCATGTTCGCCAAATTGTTTTGTGAAGACAATAATTTAGGCACCTGTTATGACATCAAAAAATTAAAACTTAAATGGTCTCCTGTAGCCTAAGTATATAATGTACAAGAAATAGTTGAGAGCAACAGTAGAGTAAAGCTATAAAACTAAAATAACCTGCTTATTTTTTACCTTCTATCCATCACAATTTCTGGTAAACTTCACAAAAAGAGAATATGATATCAAAAATTACATGACATTGGGTTTGTTCATAGAACCATTGCTGAAGTATGCAGTAATTGCCTTCAGCTTTCCATTTAAGAAGTTTTTCTCAACCTGATAACACAATTAAAATAATTAGAGTTTAATGTGAATAAGATATAATGTCCTGGAAAAAAATTGTGTTAAACTAAGTCAAACGTGTAATAGAGTTGACCGAGTTAATGAGTACATTCAAGATTCAAGTGTGTATGGGAGCTTGCATGCATATGCGTGAAATATTCATTTTCAATTGCACGTGTTTACATATATGTGAGGAGCCAACAAGAGCATTAGCTCCACGGCATTAGTATACACGTGAAGATCATGAGGTCACAAGTTTGAATCCCCCAACCCCAATTGTTTTAACTAAAATATAAAAAACAACCTAAATCCATTCTTTGCATCCCATAGCAGTAGCTCAACGACATCAATGTACACCTAATATACATGGCAAGTGGTCTTGGATTCGAATCCCCCAACCCCCAATTGTTATAATCTCAAAAAAATATATATGTGAGAGACAAGGTAGAGACTCATAAGCAAATTTCAACTTGAGAAACAAACTGCTCTATGCTGCACAATGAAAACTAAACCTTTTTTTTTTTGATAATCGAAAATTGAAGTTTCACCCCACAACATACTGATACGAACCCGGGCCCGCTGAAGGTTTACTCGAGGAGGAACAAGACATTATGAAAGTAGTATTTATTAATTATATTTAATAGTCTTTAATTGTAATTCAGTTGTATTGGGCTGATGGGCCTTATTAGAGTTATTACTAAATTAGGTCATCTTCTAGGTTTACTATATATAGGATATGTTAGGCCTTTAGCAATTCATTCAAACAGTTGTTGTCTTTGTATTTGGGCTCTTTGAGAGATCCTCTCGAGAGATTATCTTAGTTCTTAATAAAATAGTGGTAGATTCTATCATTTTGGTATCAGAGCCATTTACCGATCCGGGAATGGTTACTACGAAGATGGAATCCAGGATACAAGAATGTGAAGAAGGAGTGGCCGACTTGGCGAGGAAGTTGCAAGAAACTAATGGGAAGATGGAAGCGATGGAGGAGCGGTTGGGAAAAAAGATAGATTCCCAGGATCTAAAGTTTGAGTCGATAACCCGAAATTTAGAACTAATAATGGAATCGATTCGGGCTGACAAAGGGAAGGGATTAATGACCGAGAGGACGGAGGGAGGTCTGGGCGCGGCTGCTGCTACGGCGGAGGAGAATCTGGAGGAAACAGGGGCGACATCGGGCAGAGAGCGCGCGGCAGCAGGAATGAAGCGCGGCGCGCGCGGAGCGGTAGGGCATGCGGACGCGTGGGGCGGTGTCGGGCTGGGCGAGACCGAGCCGGACGAGGGCGGCGCGCGTGGGTACGGCGCGAGCAAGGGCAGCGAGCCGACCGGCGCGAAAGCGGCGCGGCGCGGTGCAGTCGCGGGCGGACGGCCGGGTGGAGTCGGACCGGGCGAGGAGTCGGGCGCGCGCGGCGCAGCAGACGGCCGGGCGAAGCGATGTCGGGCGGGCGCGAGCGGGGCGCGCGGGTGCGGCGCGGCCAAGATATCGGGCCGGGTGGAGTCAGGCAGGCGGGCGGGCGCGCGCGATGCGCGCGGCCGGGCGAGGTCGGGCTGGGCTGGGCCGGTCCGGACGTGGGGGGACCGAGTCTGGTCGGGAGGTCGGGCCTGAGCCGAACAGTGGCCGGAACAGGTCAGCCGGATCGACGGGTTTGACCGAGAAACGGGGTTCCCGAGGCACGGAGGGTGCGCAAGCGCCACGAAAGGCCGAATGCGCATGACGGTTGGAACAATCGGGGCGAAATCCATGGCGTGAGACCGTGAGTGCGAGGATTGGGGAGATAGGCAGGATCAATTTGAAAGGGGCGGACCGGGGATAGGCAGTAGGGATGGGCCAATGTTTGATCGGAGGTTACGAAAGTTGGAAATGCCGGTGTTCAAGGGTCTAACGGATGAGGATCCGGACGGATGGTTATGCGCGTCGAAAGGTATTTCTGGGTGAATCGGTGACGGGGCACGAAAGAGTGGATGCTGCAGACTTTGTGTATGGAAGGAGAGGCACTAGAATGGTTCTGATGATGAGGAGGACCGTGCTCGATTGCTTCGTGGGAGGAGTTTCGAGAATTGTTGTTGCACCGTTTCCAAACTACGATCAATGACAACAAATATGCAAATCTTATGAGTTTACAACGGTGGGAAGCGTGAAAGAGTATAGGCGCTGTTTGAGAAGTATGCTAAGGGCATACGCGATATTAGTGCTTGAAAAGTGCGTTGGAGGAAAATGGGAAAGTGGATTGAAGGAAGAAATCGTGAAGTGAGATGAGGAAGTCTGCGACCGTGGGTATTCGAGGATAAGAAGTTCATGGCTCGGGTGATTGAGGATGACCTTGTTTTTCGGGCTCAAGTAAAAGGGGTAGGATCTTCTTGGCCAGATTAAGCCATCTACTAGCAAAGATAGGAATCGGGGGCTACGAGCACGAGGACGACAGGAAATACCAACTGAGAACTATAGCCCTAACTTCCCTGCAGGCCGATGACCACAAGTACACCGTCCACATTACCCTATAAACGCTTGTCCGATAGTGAGATTCGGATCCGTAAAGATAAAGGATTGTGTTTTATTTGTGATGAGAAATTTGAGCCGTGGCACCGCTTGTAAGAAGAAGGAGCTTGTGCTCTAGAGATACGCGTTGTAGAGGATGGAATTACAGAAGAGGCAGTTTCGGCAAATGACAATGAGGGGATATCGGTGACACAGAGGATGTGAGGACTTAGCGGTACCGCTGTCATTAAACTCGATGGCGGGGTTGAGTTCACCAAAAAGCGTTGAAAGTCCGCGGGATCTATTCAAGGTCTTGGTAGTGGTTCTTATCGGCGGTGGAGCCACCCATAACTTTATATCCGATGTGATCGTGGCTAAGCTGAATCTCCAGGTGGAACCATCGCATGATTATGGTATTATGCTGGGAACAGGCAAGTCGGTAAGGGCAGCAGGAATTTGCAAAAATGTGGAACTCCATTTAGCAGAGCTTAAAGTAGTTAACGATTTCCTTCCTTTACCCCTCGGAAGTGCTGATGTGATCCTAGGGGTAGCTTGGTTGGAGACCTTGGGGAAGATTGAATTCAATTTCCGCTCCTTGCCAGATGCGATTTGTGTTGGGCTCATGGGAAGCCGAATTACAGGGGATCCACGCTGGTTAAAGCGCAGTGTCGTTGAAATCTATGATGAAATCCTTACGACCCGAGGACCGGGGTGTTAGTGGAGTTGAATATGGTTGAGACCACAGTGCTTGAGGTCGTCGGGACGAAAAACCTTCCCGACTTAACTCAGGTACCCAGTGAACTGCACTCCTTAATTAATTCGTGCTCACCCGTGTTTGAGTCATTGACAGGATTACCACCACCGAGGAACAGGGATCACTCCATCGAATTGATGGCGGGAACGGATTCCGTGAATGTGCGTCCGTATCGATATCCGCAATACCAGAAAAATGAGATTGAAAAATTGGTGCGAGAAATGTTACTGGCAGGGATAATCCGCCCTAGCACGAGCGCATTTTCGAGTCCAGTGCTGCTGGTGAGGAAGAAGGATGGTAGTTGGCGATTTTGTGTTGATTACAGGGCTCTGAATCATGTCACCGTACCAGATAAGTATCCCATTCCCTTGGTGGATGAGCTTCTGGATGAACTTCATGGAGCGACGATTTTTTCCAAAATTGATTTGAAGGCCGGTTACCACCAAATTCGCGTTAAACCTACGGATGTGCACAAAACAGCGTTCAGAACCCATGAGGGCCATTATGAGTTCGTTGTCATGCCTTTCGGATTGAGAAATGCTCCAGCCACCTTCCAGTCTATTATGAACGACATTTTGCGCCCGTATCTGCGTAAGTTTGTGTTGGTTTTCTTTGATGACATTCTCATTTACAGTATGACCATTAGGGAGCATAGGGAGCACCTGGCTCAGGTTTTGGAGATTTTGATTGAACATGCGTTTGTGGCCAACGCCAAGAAATGCCAGTTTGGGTTGCGCCGTATCGAGTACTTGGGGCATTTCATCTCTGCTGAAGGCGTGTCTGCGGACCCGGCAAAGATTGAAGCAATGGTGGGATGGCCGAGTCCCAGGAATATTAAAGAATTAAGGGGATTCCTAGGTCTCACGGGATACTACCGCGATTAAGTAGCTAACTATGGATCGATGCTTTTTTCCTTAACACGATTTCATGAAGAAGGGGAAATTTGAGTGGGGGCTAGTCACGAGGATCGCTTCAGAGAATGAAACATGCCATGAGCGATGTTCCATCCTCCGACACGGATTTCGGCCAGGATTTGTGGTCGAAACCGACGCTTGGGGAATTGGGTGGGTGCGAGTGTTAATGCAAAGCAAGGCCAACCGATGGCATATTTTAGTAGGGCTTTGCCGATCACTCATCGCGTTAAGCTGTCTATGAGCGGAGTTAATGGCTATCGTGTTCGCTGTTCAAATGATGGAGGGCGACTTATTGGGACACCATTTTATTGTACGCACGGACGAGAAAAGTCTTAAATTTTTACTAGAGCGTGGGTGGTGGATGGTGATTATCGGCGATGGATCGCTAAGCTTATGGGGTATGATTTCAAAGATTGAGTACAAGAAGGGTCTTGAGAATCGAGGTGATGCTCTTTCCGGATGCCTCTATCGGTGAGTTGGGAATGCTCGGTGTCGTGGCGGGGGTTAACACAATTTGTGTTTACTTGTGAGTTAAAGAGGATGCAAAATTATCGCCTATTTTTACACTCAAAGCGGTGAGGAGGGTCCACCAGGTATTCGATTGTGGGCGATGTTTTGCTTTACGAGGCCAGATTGAATTATTCTGCCGACGCCACCAACGATCCTCTATTATTGCTAGAATTCCATGGAAATTTGTCGGTGGACATTTTGAGTCTTAAAAACATATCAGCGTCTTGCTAAGGAAGTTTATTGGCAAGGGATGAAGGCTCGTGTTCGCGCCTTTGTGGCGGAATGTTCGATCTGTGTGCAGGCCAAACACCTGTCATTATCTCCAGCAGGATTATTACAGCCATTACCGATTCCCGAACGAATTTGGGAGGACATCTCCATGGACTTTGTTGAGGGTTTGCCGCGTTCGGAGGGGTTTGACACTATTTTAGTCGTGGTTGACAGATTGTCTAAATATGCGCATTTCATTCCCCTACGCCACCCCTTCACTTCCTTATCCGTGTCTCAGGTTTTTATAAAGGAGGTGGTGCGCTTACATGGGATACCGAAAAGCATCGTGTCTGATCGGGATAAGATTTTCACTAGCTTCATTGTGGGAGGAAATGTTTAAGGCTTTGGGAACGAAACTTCGCCATGAAGATTACATACCATCCTCAAACGGATGGCCAAACCGAGGTTGTAAATCGCTTGTTTGGAGTCCTACCTACGATGTTTTGTGATGACTCAACCGAAGGCATGGTATAAATGGTTGTCTTGGCTGAATTGGTCGGTTTTAACACATCGTTTCATTCGCCCACGTGCATGGCGCCTTTGCGATCGTTTACGGTCGCGCCTCCGCCTCGATTACGGGATATGATTTGGAGCTAGTCCCGTGGCGGCGATTGACTCGTTGATGTTAGAAAGAGATCGAATGTTGGATTCTTTGAAGGCTAATTTATCGCGTGTACGCAGATCTATGTCGGATCGCGCGAATGTCAATCGCCGCGATGTTCGATTTTGTTGTTGATGACTTGGTTTATATTAAACTCCGACCTTACCGACAATCGCGTCTCGCGCACGGTTTAAACATCCCAAGTTAGCACCGATTTATTGGTCCGTATCGTGTTTTGGCACGGGTTGGGCGATGGCATATCGACTCGAGTTGCCTCCATCGGTGAAGATTCATCCGGTTTTTCATGTGTCCGCCTCCGCGGAAGGCGGTGGGTTCTTTGATGTTAGTTCGCGCTACGCCGTCCATGGTGACGGAAGATTTGTGTGTCGTGGTTTGCCCTAAGGTCGTGTTGGGCATACGGGAGGACCCGCTCGAAGGGGGTTCGCGCCAAGTTTTGATTCGGTGGGAGGGGTCCACCTGCACGCGGCTACATGGGAGGCCGCCAGGATCTTGAGCTCCAGTTTTCGACTTTCACCTTGAGGACAAGGTGGCTCTTTGGGGGAAGTATTGATACTGAACCCTGCCCGTGAAGGTTTACTCGAGGAGGAACAAGACATTATGAAAGTAGTATTTATTAATTATATTTAATAGTCTTTAATTGTAATTCAGTTGTATTGGGCTGATGGGCCTTATTAGAGTTATTACTAAATTAGGTCATCTTCTAGGTTTACTATATATAGGATATGTTAGGCCTTTAGCAATTCATTCAAACAGTTGTTGTCTTTGTATTTGGGCTCTTTGAGAGATCCTCTCGAGAGATTATCTTAGTTCTTAATAAAATAGTGGTAGATTCTATCACATACCAAAGTACCTACACTCGTCCCAAGACCCAGACTCGGAGACAAGGGATTTTACAATTAAGGTCACTCGTGAATTTCGAACTTGGGACCTCCAAGAAAGCATTTCTTGAAGACTCCAAGCCTCTACCACGGAACAAAAACCAAAACCAAGATATTCATTATGGTAATTCTACAAACCCTTACTATGTCCATATTTCACAAAAAGCGCCACACCAACTTCAATAACATTTACAATTTATTGATGTCAATTCTTAAGCCTAATAATTCACAAGAACACATTCTGCACAAAAAAGTATGTTCTTACCTCAAGTGACCACGGGGGATCTGAAGAAAGAGACAGCTCCGCTAGTTGGTCCAAATTAACATTCCTTGGAAGAAACATGACAACAAGGGGAGCAATTTTCTTGGCAATGTTAAAGAGAAAATACCTGCATAGGTACAGGCAAAACTAAAGCTCAGATGATGGTAAAAATAATATTAGGGCAACCTGAACAGAACATGGACTATCAAAGTCGAAAGCTCACCCATCATGTGGTTTGAGCATGGTCCTAAGGTCATAAGTATTTACTTTGGCATAATCGGGGCCTCCCCAAGGAGGTGATAAGAATATAACATCAGCCTGCAGCATGGAAAGACCAACATTTTAATATAATTAAAAGTGAGATGGAAGTATAGCATTGAAGCTTAAATAAAAACCAAACTGCAAGAAATCAATAATTTTTTTTTATAGAAAATGCAACATCAAAACCATAAATCAAAAGACATCCGCAACAATATTCAGGACTTGGCTTCAGAAAAATAGGAATTAATGATGCCAACAACTTATTGCATCCTTTATATTACTAGGAAAAAAGAATGACTTTCTTATGATATTTATTATTAAAGACACTCGGCAGATAACGAGCATTCAGATGGTAATCCATTCTTGATGATCATACAGGCAATACTTTCACTTATCTAAGGTACAAGCATTGGCAAATGGCATTGCAGGTTCTTAGTCCCCAAAGGAAGAATTTTAGAAGTTAGAAAAGACTGACTTAAAATCACACACTTGGTAACTTTCACTTCCATTACACATCCCAGCCAATAGGTTTTCTAAAACAAACATTCATTTCCAGTACAAGAAAAATTCATAATATTTCTATAGAAGGGGGTCGATACCTTGAGACTTGGGGCCAAACGGAAGAAGTCCCCCTTTATGAAATCTATTTGATCTTCAACGCCATATATGGCAGCATTATGTCGTGCATACCTAATCTTTGTTGGATCAATATCAATTGCGATAACATGCTTGGCCCTGCATATGATTAACAAGTTAATTAAACAAAGATGTCAGAAATATTCTATTAAACATCTTTTAGAAGTTCAAAAATAGAATAACAAATCAATCTGATCAGATCCACTTATTTGGAAAAATAAACTATATAACATCCTAACCAGATATCTGAGCTTAGAAGATACATGAAAGAGTTGCATTAGTCTTTCCATTATATCAATTAAAAGCTTTGTTTCTGGTTTAGAAAAATACATCGAAGTGTCAACTACCCCCATAAACTCATAAAAAACTGACCGAACATCACCTTTGGGAAAACTGGATGGCATTTCCACCAACTCCAGTGAAAGAGTCAATTATCATGTTGCTGCCACAACGTAATGCATGATGCCTAGCTATAGGCTCTGGAGTTACAGAAAACCATCCTTCTTTGTCCATTTTTATACCATCATCAAATCGGGAAAAAAGTTGATACCTCTGACACCAATACTTGGTAATACTTGAGTGATACTCTTCAGTGATTACTAGAGATTTAAATTCTGCAGAAGAAAATTAGTCTGTCAGGGAGAAGAATTTTATGGCATTTCATTATCTATAATTAGATAAATATGAGGTTTCATCTTAAATTCAATTAACAAAGAAAAATAGTGTGTGTGAGGTCTCCTCATCCTTCCATTGTGGAATCCTTAACATGCATGCCCCTCAAAATGATGTCACAATTCAACATTTTTAGATTGGATCCCAATTTATTTATTTATTTATCAAATACATGTTCATTGTCTCATCATCATGAGGAGGCAGGTTGAGGATTCCACATTGGGAAAATGAGGAGACTTCACAATCTTTATAATATACATGGGTAAATAATTCTCTAATTGTCAATTGGTTTTGACATGAAATCTCATATTTATCTAATATGGTATTAGAGAATAAAGTCCATGAAGTTCAAACGGGTATTCTATTTCTAAAAATATATTAAAATTCAATTCAATTCACATGCACCATTTTGAGGGGCATGTTGAAAATCTCACGTCGAAAAAGATGATTGAGTCCTCACAATTATAAGATGCATGGAAAATCTTTGAGTATCTAAACCAACTTATGTGCACCTTGACTACTCTTATGGGACAACCATGAACTACTTGACCCTACTATATCTGGTTCTCAAGGAAACTTGTAGGACAACTTCAAGCTAGGTGGCCCGCCCCATGGGTTGAACTTATTCCCTCTAAGCAATTTACTCCTCTCATAGCCAATTGATTTTGAGATGGAACCTAACATTTATCTAAAATGGTTAAAAGCCTATGAAGCCCAAACAGAAGTTCAATCCAAAGGGAATTCAATCCAATAATATTTAACTAAAATTCACATTATCTTGAGAGGACATGTTGAGGATCTCACATTAAAAAGATGAGGAGGTCTTACCATCTTTATAAGATACATGGGTTACTCCTTTCCTCTCATTGCATGGAATCCAAGTTTATGTAATATTTCCATACTTCTATATCTCTTCGTCCTATCTGCCATAGCATAGAACTGAAAGTAACTAGATATGGCACAGTAACTAATTTAGGGTCCCATAAGTTAAGGAATAATCTGAATTTTTAACTGTAAACTCAAATTTTTATAATCTACAATCTTCAGAATGAAAAAATAATAACAAATTGTGAGTAAGAACTAAGAACCAATCTAACGGACAACAGAAAAGCAGGTCTAAACCATTTGGAAATGCAAATGCAATCATGAAACCGGTAAGGCCCTGCCCTTACAATGTCTTGATAAACAGAGGAAGAGCTTGCTCTAAGGCAATACAATGCTACCCAGCCAATTCGAGAGGGTTGGTAAACTCTCCTCTCTCTAGAATTAAAAGCATGAAAAATACAATTGACAGACCTCTCAACATATATACTACCCTTCCCCTAACAACATACCCCTTGAGCACAGTCCCAGTGGTCCCCTCTCCTGCGTCATAACAAACTTGTTGGCCTTGTAATTTCTTTTTTGCCCCTTTTAGCAATTTGGATGATAATAGAGGGCCTAACAGAAACGTCCCATATTCTGATTATTAACCAACCTAACACATTGATCGTTCTTGTTCATTTACTGCTGCCAAAAGCTTTCCTAATTGAATAAACTTGATGGAGTTGAACGAAAATAAAAATCTATTGATGATAAAAACCAAAAATGTAGCAGGCCTAGTGGATGCAGAAGAAATAAACCTTCATTTCTATCAGATAATTGACCACGTCTGCGTGATCTTTTCATTTTCTTTTTCCTATTTCTTCCAGCAAGATTGTTCTCATTACCCAGTGTATATATGGTGGGTCCATTTCCTATATGCATATCACCATCATTATGATCTGCCGGCAGAAGCATATGAGAAACACTGGAAACACAGCAAAGCAACTCAAAGATAAGAGCAATGTGGGGTGAGATAAAGAAACTATTAGGCACCAATCACAATTCTGTTTCTAAATGCTACCTGCTAGTACCTAAACCAACTGCGCCTTCATCGTCATCTATGGTGCCACAGTCTATGTCTATCTCAGCTGAGACCATAGGTTTGCCATGGCTGAAGGTATTTTGTTCAGAAGCTCCATTTGCAACAATGATCTGGAAATTATTGTTGCAGTTCTCACAACATAGTTGCTTGACGTGACATTCACCACTGAAATAACAAAAGTAATCAATGTAGCCCTCCAAATGACTCATATGGATTATTTTATAAAAAAAAGAGAAATAGAATTTTTTATATATATAACAAATCATAGCAAGAGGTCAAGAACCTGCATCTGATGTCTTCCCTGGTATTTCTGCAACTCATCTGCCACTCATGAGGTTCATCAGAATGCTTAGGACTATTGGTTGAAGTATTGACAACCGAACTACTCTCGGAGCCCTCAATTAAAATACAAGAGCCCTCCAACACTGCATCAGGCGATTGACAATGAACATTATCAGCAGGTAAAGTCATACATGGCCTCATATCATCAAGTACACTACAAATATCTTCTGATTTTACATCTAATACATCCATTACAGAAACTTCAGCAACCGATTCGTTTGCTGTGAAATTGGCATCAGAAAGTGCAAAATGTTCCAACCCTGGAGGAGGGTTCCAAGTAGACTCGTATGTCTTTAAATTATAGAAGTAGTTTCTCGTATAAAAAGAATCCCAATACACCTTCCATTCTCCAGATTCATGAACACACCCAACAGGGTCATTTTCATCATAATCTTCTCCCATATGAAGGAAAGATGCAGCTGCTACTGGAAGTCCAATGCTACTATCAATGTCAATCTTCTGCATTTCAGTATCTTGTAAAGTCGTGGATGAACCTTCTGATTCCATAGATGGTTCAACTTCCTCCTGCTTGCCATGGCTAACATCAATACCTGCCATACTTATTCTAGGAGAATTGCCCTTATCCGAACCTATTGAACTTGATCTAACTTTTGTATGATCCCCCAACACAACATCGCCTAAGCTTAATTCATGGTCTCCCCCATTATTCAGCAGACTGTCACATAAAGTGTCGACAGATTGTTCTTCAACAACACAACTGATAAGTCCACTTGAATTTGGTGAAATATCTTCATCAAATATAACATGAGATTCTTCGGTATCCAATACAACATAACAATCAGATGTCTCACTATGGTCCACCAAAGACGAGCAACATAACGAATCAATTGCACCGTCATTGAAATTAATGTTAGGTACAGTCTCCTCCCCGCTGCTTGCTTTGGAAAACTCCACTTCTTTGTCTAGAAGTTCGTGCTGAATTCTAGAATGCTTGACAGTTGCTTTTCTTTTACCCATGGTGATTCCAATTTTCTTCTGCTACATGGAAAAACATCACAACGAAGGATAAACGCATTTACAACAAATGGTTTTGGTAATGCATAAAAACATATCAATCCAATTAGTTATCCTTCTCATAGAAAAATCATATTTCCATATAATTTGAAAAGTCAATCTTCCAACAGCTTCAAAGAGTAAAAGAGGCTAAATACTTGTAATGCAATAGATATATGGCTTTCACATTAGTACTTGTGATTGTTCTAGAATAAATGAAATAAGAGATATGAAAGAGCTAGACAGTTGCCATAGCCTATATGATAAAATTTAATAACTATGGGAGAATATGTCCAGCAGAATAGGGAAAACAAATCAATTAAAAAAATCTAAGTGAAACAGCTTATTTGTGTAACGGGTTCAATTTTGGTCTTTGTGCAAGGTCGAGTTTCTCAATTTTTTCCACATACTTCAATTTATTGTGTTGATAAACATAACAAAAATTTAACGTGGTACTGGTCTAGAATTGACGCAACGTGGATGTGGACTTGCTTAGCAATGTAATTCACAACATTCACGAAGATAAAGAAAGTTGAAATTAACTGATCAAAATATACACATATAGAAGTACAGGAGCATCGACATGTTAAGTATAGGACCAAAATCATACTTTAGCCTATATAATTCACAAAAGTGCCGACAAGAGCAATAGTTTAACGGCAACAATGCATACCTATGAACCAATTGGTCATGAATTCGATCCCACCCTGTTCTTGAATTAAAAAAAAATGCATAGAAGTAGTAATATCCAAATACCTCTTTGTTTGTGTGGAATGAAAGAGGAAGTCCCAGAGCATTCATCTGTTCAGTGAGTTCGATATCCTCCAGTAGTAAGTTGATATCTGGCAAGAAAAGAACTACCAACAACTTAGCATCAATCAACATACATGATTATGCCACAGAAATAGTGGGTGAGCATCAAATTTGCCAAAAATAACTCATAACTTGAAATAAATTCAAAGCTACGCAAACAAAGAGATTAATGAATAAAACACTTGCCACTGATTGTAGTACATAACTTCTCCCCAAAATCCTCATTATTGGTATCATCAGCATCAGGAGCTAACTTGTTAAAACAAACGAAGAAATTAGTATTGAAAAGTAACCAGTGAAATTAGTGAAAGATGCGATAATCCAGTGAAATTAGAGACTTACGTTGCTTTCCACTTGCCCAGCTACTTCATTCTTGTCGTCCCTAAAATACAAACATTGAAGCTTCTCGTCAATACCAAACAAATTAAATGGGGAAAAAAAAAGAAGAAGAACAGAACAGGAGCTAATTTCTTCAAATTTAGGTTTCCATAAGATTTGGTTGAGAAAGAGAGAGGTCACCATAGAAAGACTTGGGTCAACTTGAAGAGAGAGCCAAGAACCCTAATAGCAGAGGCTCCGACTTCTTCTTCGGATTCTCCGCCGCTAAATCCCATTGTGCCGCCACAAACAGGAGGCGCCGGTTCAGAACTACGATCGGCGCTTTACCCCGACACTCTATCTGCCGCAATTTATGTGTGTTTTTTTATTATTATTATTTAATAATATTTTGATTATTTTCTAAAGAAACGTAAAGTACAATATTTTTTTTTTAAAGAAATATTTAAGTGGAGACCACATGACTTAATGGTGGTGTTTGTTTGACATATTTATGTAATTTTTAGGTTAAAGAGTTATATTGAATAGTTTTTTTTTTTTTTTAAAAAAAAGTTATATTGAATAGTTAAGAATTGAGAGTTGTGTCAAAAACTTGTTTTGATGTAATTTTTGTATAGAGAAATATAGTCAATACTTTGTTTGAACGTAAATTTAAAATGAGTAGTTAAAAAATAAATTATTAAAAATGAGTCGTTAAAAATAAATTATTTTAATTGATTTGAAAGAAGTGATTAAAAATGAGTGATTAGAAATGATTGAGTAGTTATAAATGAATCATATCATATCATATTATATCATATCATACTACCTTAAAGTGTGCTTTAAGGGGAAAATCATTTTTAGACGATCTTACCCTTAAGTCATACCCTAAATTACAAAAATGTCATTTATTGGAATATAAAAAAAAATTCAAATAACGTAGGAAGATATTTACGATATCATTTAGATTTTCATCCGTACAAGATAAAATATTTTTATCAAATCTCATAGATTTTATGACTAAGTTAGAAGATGAGAGATTTCAACAATCAAATGAATATATTTACAATATCATTTAAATTTTCATGTAGAAAATAAGATACTTTTACCAAATCTCATAGATTTTATTTAACATTTTATATTCTAATTAAAATAATAAATTGAATTTCCCACAAAATTCAAATAACGTAGAAGATATTTATAATTTTTATCCGTAGAAGATAAGATATTTTTATCAAATTTCATAGATTTTATGATTAAATTAGAAGATAAAAGATTTCAACAATCAAATAAAGATATTTACAATATCATTTAAATTTTCATGTAGAAAATAAGATATTTTTTACCAAATCTCATAAAATTTATTTGACATTTTATATTCTAATTAAAATAATAAATTGAATTTTTCAATCCTATAAATAGCTGTCGACATTTTGTTTACAAGAACATGTTTGCTTGATTTTTTTTTATTTTATAATAAGTTATGTTGGATTATTTATCTTAACTTTCATCTTTGATTTAAGATGAAAGTTAAGGTAAATAATCCAACATAACTTATTATAAAATAAAATAAAAAATCAAGCAAACACCTTAACTTTCATCTAATTTTTCTTTTGTGCAATAATTTTTGTAGGGATTTTTTTGTGCTTGTTGTCTTTCAAAAAAAATACTTGAAGATCTGGAAAAAAAAGTTTTAAGAATTATAAGATTATCATCCGAGGTTAGTGGATGATTTCTTCCATTTCAAAAGTTTGATAACAATGATTTCCTTAGTTCTCTATATTTTGTTTACAAACACAGTTGAAACTTTCTTTTTGTTTGGGGTTACTTTCTTGGTTTTTTTTTTTATAATAAAAAATTTAGTTTTTTTATTTTTGTTGAACCTTAACTTTCATCTAACGTTTCTTTTGTTGCAATTATTTTTGTAGGGATCTTTTGTTGTTGTTTTTTTTTTAAGAACGATAAAATTATCATTTGAGGTTAAAGGTAGGTTCATAGATGTATATTAATAAATATATTTAGCTTATTTATCTTTATATTTATAATTATAATAATGATATAACTCTTATAAATTTTATAATTCAAGAGTAATTGGTCTATTAATAGATAAATTGAGAAAAAATTAAAGAGCATCGATTTTTAAAAATTAGAGATAAAATTTAATTTTAATATTTTATTAAGTTTTTTTTTTAAATAATAACACCTATTATTTTTTAAGCTCAAAATAAATAATTAATTGCTTTTTAATATAAATGTGAATTTTAATAAATTTAACTAACGTGAAAAAATAGTTATAAAATTTAATATTATATTGAAATTATTATTTGATGATTTAAATTTAGTCTAAAAATATAAGAAACAATTTATAATTATATATATAATTTATTATTTAAGAAATTATCACGTGTAACGCCGTGCTAAAATTTTAGTGATTAAAATGTGGTTAAAAATGAGAGCTATTTTCAAAAGTAAAATTGAGGAGAAGTTGGTAAAAATTCGTTTGGATGTAAGTTTTTAAGAAGAAGTTAATAAATCATAAACCTAACTCCTAGCTAGAAACGTGAAACAAACAGCCCCAAATAATAATGTTTACTAACTTTCTATTTTATATTAAATTTAAAAAAGTATAATAATAAAATAAAGAAAAATATAATGTAACTCCAATGAGGTAACATAGGTGGTGAGTATTATTATTTAAGTCATGCATATAAGTATAACTTAAATATTTTTGTTTTGGGAAAAATTTTATTCTCATTCAATGGATAAACTTGTTTTTTTTAAGTCATTTTTTCCAATTAAATTTATTTTAAAACATTATATTTAAATTTATGGTAACAAATATGTTATACCAATTTTATTTACATAAATGACTGCATAAATTATATGAATAAACTATAAGGACATTAAAGAAAAAAACCTCCCTTGATGCACTTCCAACCAGAATTATCGGACCACGAAGCCAACTTTCGTTCCACCCACATAATGGTCATGATCATTTTAGTTGACAGAGAAACAAGAATATGTGAATAATTTCAAAGAAAATGGTTCAAAAGTAAATGGCAATGTCCATAGCAGGATTCCTTTTTTCCAATTTCCCCTCAACAAAGAGTATAAATCACAAATATACAATCAAGTGAATAATTGAGGTCTCGTTTCATAATATATCTAACTTTCTTTAAAAGAGTATGTGAATTCTAACTAAATTTATGGAAGGTACTTTTTTTTGTTTCCAAATTTTGGTTCAGTATCTAGTAGAATAAAGCATATGGTATGATTGTTGATGTAGGCTTAAATTTTAAAAACCAAAAACTAAAAACAAAATACGTAACAACCCGACTTCCCTAATGGGGTGTTACAGGTGCATGCATATTAAAATCTTCAAAACCAATTTACTAATTACATGCGTTTTTCCAACAAAACCTCATAAAACATGAAAACGGTGGTAATAGTTCGAAAACATACAAACAAAGTTCGGGATCCCGATAGTTCAAAACAAATACAGTTCAAAGAGTTTAAAACGTAAAAACATATGGTTCAACAGGGGTAAACAATGCGGAAGGAAATGTCGACACCGTGTCCATGATCGATCCAGCTCCCAGCCTAGCCACTTCGGAATGGACCAGTACCTGAAAATGTAAGGGGTGAGTATATCGAAATATACCCAATAAGGAGCCCCACCATGGGGTTAAGCATGTAAACAGAAAACAAGTTAGAAGATAAGACAACTGAAGCTAAATGCCTCGCTCATGTGTGGTCGGCCCTTAGGCCGGTCACGAGCAAACAATATCAAACAGCGGCCTACAAGCCGTGAGCAAGTTAAGGCTAAATGCCGAGTAATCATCTGACCAAGGTCAGAGCAAAGACCCCGAGGGAAGAGAACACACAAGTTCCCCAAACCTCGGGTCGGACACGTCTCATACCGTGTCCTAAGGGAAATCACTATTATCTCGGGGGAAACCTGACCTCTGCCAGGGACCCACCAAGTCACCCGACCCTATCGGGGAGGACCACGAGTGAGGGGAACACACAGCATCCCTAAACCTCGGGTTAGGACAACGACACACGAGTCGTGTCAGCAAGAATAGGTCACCCGACCCTGTCGGGAGGACCACGAGTGAGGAGAACACACAACATCCCTAAACCTCGGGTCAGGACAACGACACACGAGTCGTGTCAGCAAGAATAGGTCACCCGACCCTGTCGGGGAGGACCACGAGTGAGGGGAACACACAACATCCCTAAACCTCGGGTCGGGACAACGACACACGAGTCGTGTCAGCAAGGGCATACACAACGCCAAGTAAATCACCTGACCCTGTCAGGGAGAGCCACGAGTAAAGGAAAACTGCAGGGTTCCTAAATCTCGGGCTCGGGGCGCCAACTGCTAACACCTAGCATGCGGGAGGACCGACCTGCCTGCAAACAACATCCCCACTAATGCATGCAGACTCACCGACAGGCATTCCTCCGCGCCTTCATCTGTCCTAGTGGCCTCTTCCAGTAGTCTCAGGGTCAGGCACGGCATGACCAGCCCCCCCTCCAACGTACTGGGAAGGTAACCTGGTGGAACCATGCACACGACATATGGGGTTCCACGAGTACACACAGAGAGATAATAACTAGCACTAGAGTTCACACGAGATCTAGCCTAGCCTAGGCGAGTGCACCCAGTCCCACCCGAGGGTTGGTGCGACCAGCAACGTGTGCTCAACAACCAAGGAACCCGTTGTTCCGCACACAAGGGGACACGTGGATGAGATCCGACCCCTTGGTCGGATGAAAAAGTCAACCAGTAGGCTAGTGCAACCCAACCACGTGTCTCGAAGCAAAAAAGATCCATATCCTCGCTCGGTTCCTAAGGGGCACTAGCGAGTCATAACAACAACAAGATGTCAATCATGTAATCTCGAGCCCTAAAATGTGTGAGCTAGTTGCTCCTCTAGGTGGTCAACACGGTAACCAGGCCTAGCTATTCTAACGGCAACATAACATAAACGGACAACCCTTTAGGTAACGAACAGAGAAACAGAGCATCATCATGGCAGCACGTGTGCAGTTAAACATGGATGGAGTCAACAACATAGAACATGCATAAACCCAAAGCACTTCAGTTAAAGAACAGGTTAAACAGATAAGCAGTTCATCACATATACAAGCAGACATACAAACGAGAGATGATGATACGATCACAAGAATACACAACAATAGAGATTTAACCATTTACAAGCCATACACGATCTCGTGCTACCACGAGTGGAAAATAATAGGTTCAAATAGTGAATAACAACACGAAAGCATACATGTGCCAAGTCATCCAACAATCAATTCTCGTAATTTCTATCATGCCACTATTCACATGCTTTAAACCACAAACCCGAATCATAATGAAGCTAAACGGCGACCCGAGCCGATGAAACTCGAGAGCACCTAAACACAAAACAACGTCGAGCGTTCGTTATGGACAATCTAAACAAGCCACAAAGAAGGTTAACATCACAAGAATGAGGGGAAGCTACTGCCCGGAAAACGCCTCGCCGGAGCGCGGCGACGCGTGGTGGCCGGCGGCGGCGCGCCTTCATGGAACGAGGCGAGCCATACCTCATTTCGAAGGTCTCGAACTCAGGATCAAGGAACAAGTCTCGGATTTGCAAACGGACTCATCTAGCTCCTGGAAACTACAAAAGAAGAAACGGGTTTCAAAACCCTCTCGCCGGAAAACTCGATGAAAACCAACATATCTTACCTTGTTTCGAAACTCTCGACTCCCTGAGCACGGATCTGGTCTCAGAATCGCAAACGGAGCTCTCTAACTCTGGGAAACTACGAAAGAAGAAACGAGTTTCAAAAGCCTCTCGCCGGAAAACTCCATGAAAACCAACAAATCTTATCTTGTTTCGAAGCTCTCGACTTCCTAAGCACAGATTTGGTCTCAGAATCGCAAACGGAACTCTCTAACTCTGGGAAACTACGAAAGAAGAAACGGGTTTCAAAACCCTCTCGCCGGAAAACTCCATGAAAACCAACAAATCTTATCTTGTTTCGAAGCTCTCGACTCCCTAAGCACAGATCTGGTCTCGGAATCGCAAACGGAGCTCTCTAACTCCATGAAACTGAGAAGGAAGGTGTGAGTTTTAGGTGGTGGTTGGGGTTGGATGAAGAAGAGAGAGAAAAGGTGATCGCCAAATAAAAAAAATACATAAGTGAAACATTCTTTCCATTTAATCCATAAACCATAATTTGACTTTAAAACTCCAAATTTCATAACCCACAATAACTTTTTCATTTTAGCTTTTATTACTATAAATTTCTAAATAACTTATCAAGGTGACTCATAGCTTAAATCTCATGGAGCATTAAATAATATAATTAGTTTGAGATTTATTAGCATATTCAATAAAATACTAACTATACTTAAAAATTATCTAGAGTGTTATAATGTTATAAAAATAAATTCAATAAAAACTCTTAAATGATTTTATAATTAATTAGGGTGTTACAAAATAGTTATTAAATGGGTCCTCAATGTTTCAATTAAACATCCAAACCTAATATGCATGCTTGATATTAAATCATTTCTTAATACCTACTGTCGGGAGTGGATCCCGAATTTAAACTTTGAGGGGCCGACATTTTTTTATATTCTCGAGTGTATTGGGCCCCTCATCCTCGACTATGCACCTCCTAATCTATAATATTTTATTGTCAATGAAACCCTTATAAAATTAATTGTTAGGTTTAGGTGGCAACCATTGAAATAAATTCATAATGTTTTGATTTCACACGAACCATAAAACATGATGATTGATTGGCACAAAATATGTTCGATAAATATATTAAAAAGTTATCTTTAAATGTCAAAATTTTGATTTTACATCCTTGAATTAATGCATCTCTAAAATTTTGATCTATTATTTAATATGCTCTTAAACTTTCAATCTATTATCTAATATTATAGTCTTGTATAGAATTAAAATATTAAAATTTATTTGATAAGCATAAACAACTTTTTTTTTCTCATTTATAAATATAAGTTTGTGAAGACAATATAGTTTAGGCAACAAGAGTAGAGCTTTAGCTATATATTGTACAACTTAGTAATTATGATGTTATAAGTTCCAATCTCTCTTCCCCAATATTGTTGTATAGAAAAAGACAATATAATTTATCATTTATAATAATTGAAAGTGAGTCCCATGTAAGTAATATAAAATATATAGAAAAAAATTCTTAAAAATGTTTATACAAAAATAACATAGATATGAAATATTTTAAAGATAACTTTCTATAAATTTCTAAATATTTTTTACAAAATGCATTAAAAAAGAGTACAAAAAAGAATTAAAATATATGGGAAAACCAACAAAAATTACGAATGATATAGAAAAAAAATTAATAAAATAAAATAAATAAATGAAAAAAAGGTAAAATAAGTACATGATGAAAATATACTTAAAAAGCAACGAGGGTTAGTGGTGTAGCTGATTATCTTGTCTGATGTTAATTCATTTCAACTCCACAGTCACGAGTTCGAGCCCGAAAATAGATAAGAATAATTAACCCGGGGGCGAAGACCACTATGCAACTATGGATAATGGCCCCCTTAGTCCCTACTACTACTCTTTGAGGAAAAAAAAACATTCATCTCCCTGATGACTAATTCTCTGCTTGCATTTTTTTATTTTATTGTTTATCTTCTTGAAGGTAAAGTTGTAACAAGATGATTATTTTTTTACTGGTTGAGCAATAACCTCTAGTAGTTTGTAATGTTGAACTATGCTTCCAACCTCATAAAAAACATTTAAATTTACGTTATACAATCTTTGGCCTCATGAACGTAAAAGCATCCAACCTACCCTTAGGTATGGCAAGTAGGGGGAGATCGACCCCATGCTGAATTGGGTGAGGACAGACCCAACCTCAGGTCGGGTCGGGTGAGGACGAACCCAACCCTAGTTCAGGTCGAGAGTGATAGATTTGACCCTAGATCAATCCGCTTCGATTGAGAGCATATGCATCCTGAGTGATCGCCCCTCATCATGATCCTTGAAAAAAAAAACCTAGATATCAATATTCATGCTAAAATCAATGCCTTATAACCTTGAGATATCAAAGTCATATATTCTCCCAAATTCGTCAGCACCCAAAATTAGATCGGGTAGGGAATTCATGTCTACATCACATGAGGGGGGAATGATAGCATTAAGACAATCCCAAAAAATCTAACTGATGTAGGAAAGACAACTCACAAGTAGAGATGTCTACGGGGGCGAGGCAGGAGGGGTGGGGAATGCCCTCCTCGTCTCTATCCTGGCCACTAAAATCATTGTCCGTCTCTGCGAAATTCATCGTTTTTTTTCGCGGGGATGGGGAGGAGATTCACCACAGGGGAATTGGCAGAAATCGGGTTCCCCACGATAAAAAATTCACCGATTTATTTTTTTTTCTTTTTATAATCTTAATTTTTGTATGTACTTTTTTAATAATATTTTCAAATAGTTAACTTTTCATGGAAAATATATAATAATTTCAATCAGATAACTAATTATTGTAAAAAAAATATGCATTTGAATAAATATTTCTACAAACAAAATACTATAACTAAACATCAAATTAGTAAAAAGAGGAGACAATTATTTTTAAAAGAAAATATTTAAAAAATGTAAACAGGGTTATGAATTATTTCTTACCAAACAATTACAAAGACAAATTTTAAAATATTTGCATACACAATCATTAGTATACTTCAATATTGTACTATAAATGTTTATTAATACAATATTATGCATTATAAATATTCATTAATACATTATTATAAAAAAAAGATAAAAAAAGAAAGTAGATAACAATACTCATTAATATCTAATGACTATATTTACTATTTTATTTTTTAGAAAAAGTGTCCATATTTACCATTATTTTATGGATTCCATTAATTTTACAAGTTTTCTTGAAATTAAGTAAAAATTAAAATAATCATTTTATCAATGTATATATTAAAATTTAAAATTAATCTAATCTTTATGGCAGTCAACATTATATTAGTGATCATTATTGAAAATAAGAGAGATAAAATGATTCAATTTTGAAATACGAGAAACAAATGAAAACAAAAAAATGTTGAGATTTGAAAAAGAAGAAAAGTGATCTCAACAAAAAAAAAAAGGTTTATTTAGCCAAAACATCAATAATCCGAAAAAAGAAAAAAAGGTTATTTAGCCAAAACAAAAATAATCCGCCCGACCGGGAGCCGATGGTGCCATTCGCGAGTCGTTCCGCTCGATAAACCACGCCCCCGTTTTCACACTGTGCTGCTTCAATTCGGTTACTGTCTCCATTGAAGCTCGGAGCAGAGCTTAGCCGGCGACTAATTCCGGCGGCCATCGATCTGCAGAGATGGACGATGAGATAGAGGAGGGAATGCTCATAGAAGACGAGCCCGAGCCCCCGCCGCCGGTGAGCGATTCGGGCAGAATATCTCCTTACGAAATGCTGCGAGAGAGCAAAAGCTCCGTGGAGGAGATCGTCACCAAGATGCTCTCCATCAAGAAGCATGGCGAGCCTAAAACTGAGCTCAGAGAACTCCTAACACAGATGTTCCTCCACTTCGTAACCCTTCGCCAGGTTCTCATTTCAATTCGCTCTCTCTTTTAGGGTTTTAGACTGTTTCTAAGATAATTGGTTCGAAATGCTAGTTTTTATTGGATTTAGGGTTGCCAATTTGCTATTACGGCACCAGGATCTTTGTTTCTATTGCGGTAGACTTAACTTCGAATTGCAGCTGGTTGTGATTCTTGTGGCGTGATGTTTCTAACAGGCGAATCGCTCTATTTTGCTGGAGGAGGATCGGGTGAAAGGTGAAACAGAGCGAGCAAAAGCTCCGGTGGATTTCACTACACTGCAACTTAACAACTTGATGTATGAAAAGAGTCACTATGTTAAAGCAATAAAGGCTTGTAAAGACTTCAAATCGAAGTATCCTGATATTGAACTTGTGTCCGAGGATGAGTTTTTCCGGGATGCACCTCAAGACATTAAGAACTCCATAAGGTCAAAGGACGGTGCGCACAATCTGATGCTGCAGAGGCTCGACTATGAGCTTTTTCAGGTGGCCTTGAGTTGTTTTGTTTTGTTTCGTTATTATTATTATTATTATTATTGTTTCTTTGAATTAATTAGTTTGGGTTAGAATGTTTCTGGTAATTAGAAACACCTATGCATCAGTTAGGATGGATGAAATCAATAGCTCCATGTTATTTACTAAAATATTGAGGATGCACTCCTTTTTCTTTTTGGATATGCGTGAGTGTCCGAACCAGTTTATGCACATTTTGACTATTCAAATGGAATAGATTTTTTGACCCTACAACTTTTGGTTGTCGAGGAAATTCGTAGTAAACTAATTCCTAAAAATGTGATTATTATGAATTGAACCCATAACCGTTTACTTTTTAGTTTTCCAATGCCTTAAACACTAGCCAAACCCATGAAGGTGATGCTTGCTTGTGTATCATTTGACTAATTCTAGAGGACATCCTTCACATTATAATTTGAATTATGACTTCAAAGCTACCTCATACCTGAACTTAGAACTTCCCTTTGAGAATGAGTGAATGTATGATGGTAGTTTTCCATCCAAAGTTCCAATTATCCATCTTTAGCATTGTGGATGTACACAGTTGAATTTTTTTAAAGAGTTTTTTTCTTCAATATTTGCTATTGAGCGCTCTAATATCCACCACTTTTTCAGCGCAAAGAACTTTGCAAACGACGAGATGAACTTGAACAACAAAAGAAAAGCCTGCTTGAAGTCATTGCTAATAGAAAGAAATTCTTGTCGAGTCTTCCCTCACACCTCAAATCCTTGAAGAAGGTATCCTTGCCCGTACAGAATCAGTTGGGGATATTGCAGACAAAGAAATTAAAGCAACTCCAACTAGCAGAGCTACTTCCACCTCCTCTTTATGTAATCTACTCACAATTCTTGGCACAAAAGGAAGCATTTGGCGAAAATATTGAATTGGAGATAGTAGGAAGTGTCAAAGATGCCCAAGCTTTTGCACGCCATCAAGCAAATAAGGATACTGGTACCTGGGTGTTTATTTTCTCTATGGCCGTTACTTGAATAGTTATATCATATGTGATAATATGTTTATTGTCAAAATTGTTTTAATTTTTTATAGTTCGTTGGTTGCATATGCTATTAAAGTAATTATTTTTAATCATCTTGACATAATGTTATGCAATATACTATACAAATGAATTTGGTTGATTGTTCACTGTAATCATCACACGGATTCAAATCACAGGTCATGTATACTTTCTATGAAAGGTCAATTTGGAGATAAGATAACTGGATACTACTTTCCTTGGATGGTATAGAGTATATCAAGCACAACATCCACAGATAACTTTCTCTTCGTTTTTGTTTTTAAGAGAATAAGATTTTTGCTGCAAATATTTTAGGTGCATCAACCCATGTTGAGAGCTCCAAGGTGGAGGATGATGCCCCTGACGAAGATGATGATGGCCAAAGGAGGAGGAAACGGCCAAAGAAGATTCCAGCAAAGGTGAACATTGAGCATGCTGGGATATATCAAGTTCATCCGCTAAAGATCATCCTTCATATATATGACAATCAAACTTGTGAACCCAAGCCAATGAAATTGCTTTCTCTGAAGTTCGAATGCTTGTTAAAGTTGAGCATTATTTGTGTTGGGATTGAAGGATCTCATGAAGGACCTGAGAATAACATCTTATGCAACTTGTTTCCTGATGACACTGGCCTTGAGCTGCCTCATCAGGTATGAATTCAGAATTTTTTGGCTCATGTTTTGATTGTTCTGCCCCACCTGCCCTACCCCAACTTACATTTTCAACCTAAAAGAAGGGAAATCCTATGACGATGATTTTGTTTTAAATCATGCAGTCAGCCAAGCTTGCTTTTGGTGAAACTCTTGCATTTAGTGATAAGAGAGCCTCTCGACCCTATAAGTGGGCCCAACATTTGGCTGGAATTGATTTCTTGCCAGAACTGCCACCATTGGTAAGTGCACAAGAATCTGTCAGTGGTGAAACAGTTAAAAGTGATATTGTGTCAGGCCTCTCATTGTATCGACAACAGAACCGTATACATACAGTTGTGCAAAGATTACGCTCTCGGAAAAAGGCTCAGCAAGCTCTTCTGTGAGTTATTGATCTGTATTTAAAGTTTTAGATTATAATTGTCTGTGAGATGGATTTGTAACTTAGTGATCAAATCGGTCATCTGTTGCTATGATTACTTGCAATTTCATGCCCTATGCTTGTGTGACTAATATTGTGTTTTTCAAGAAAACTATATATGCCATGTTTCCTTTTACTTCTACAGTATCAGTATGTTGTATGATAGATTCTTTTTTCTCTAGTGGAAGGATAAACTAGTTCAGTTCAGCTAAGTATGGTTTGGGGTTTGTGTTGAGAAGTTGGAATTTTTCTATTGGCTAACAGGGAGCAGCTTGATTCACTTGAAAAACTCAAATGGCCAGTTCTGACATGTGATAATGTCCCATGGGTTTCACGTAAACCTTCATGCTGTTTGCAAAGTTGGTCGCTCGTAGGCCCTACAAGTCAAGCATCATCTTTGACTACAATGGAGAAAGAGAAAGTTCAGGATTCTGTAGACGTTGATATGCTTGGAAAATCTGCCATTTCAAGAGAAGAGATTGAGATTGACGGTGCTAGGGAAGATGGAGAACTTCCTGCTCTAGTTTCATCTACCTCTATCTTAAATAATGCTCCACTTTCTCCGTTAAGAACACCCAATCTTGAGCATTCCAAACAGTTGACTCTAATTTCCAAAAGCATTACACCTCAAACCAATTACTCTAGAATGCAAAGTTTCAATAAACATAATGAAGATTATGAGTTGATGTTAGATGTTGATAGTGAGCAGGATGAGCCAGTGCAGGCTGAGCTTGCAGCAGATGATGTAGCTTCTATTCCTTCCATTGACATAACGAGAAAGACATGGATCGATTATGGGTCCAAGGAATATTGCCTTGTTATGACCAGGAACACTGATTCACCTGCCAAAAATCTTAAATTGCAAGCAAAGGTAACATTTTAAAAATGTTTCCCTTATAGAAACTTTTTTTGTTAGTTTTCTGACTCTTGAGATCATCGTCATGGCAGATTAAAATCAGCATGGAGTACCCTCTTCGTCCGCCTCTCTTTACTTTGAATCTTTACGCGATAAATTCTGAAAATAACTGTGATGAGAGTGACGACTTGGATTGGTACAATGAACTTCGATCCATGGAAGCAGAGGTAAGAGGAAAGTTTGTTTTAATATCTCCTCACACCCGATTGTCATTGCAGTCTTTGTCTTTACAAACATGATCTAAAAGTGTTTGTGATGGTAATTTTTCACTTAGCAGATCTTTGTTTATTGGTTTTGTAGGTGAATCTCCATATACTTAAGATGCTGCCTTTGGATCAAGAGAACTATATTCTGTCTCATCAAATTTGTTGTCTCGCAATGTTGTTTAATTACTGCATCGGCGAGGCGTCCCCGTCCGCCGAAAGGAGAAAGAGTAGTTCTGTCATTGATGTTGGATTATGCAAGCCTGTATTTGGTAGCTTACATGCTAGGTCATTTAGAGGAAGGGATCGTAGGAAGATGATATCCTGGAAAGACATTGAATGCACTCCTGGCTATCCTTGCTGACATTTTGTAGGATCTTAAAAGTAACATTCCATGACTTCTGCTGCTATTGGTGGGGCAACAGTTTGATAAAAATCTGCCTGCTTGAAAATATGAACAGCCAGTTTCTCCTGTACTGAAACAGCGATTGTTGTAGAGGCGTCGCAGACTCGCAGATACTTGATCCCACAGGTTGAGCATCATCTACCAAGCTGATCACTTTCTTCTAATGCAGTTGTTTACATGTGATCGTCTATTTAATAGCTTGCAATTCCAATCATTTTGATTCAGCTCGGGATGCTGCATTTCAAAAGTTCGAGAAGTGGGGCAAAGCTTTCGAGCAGGTTGGAGGAAATTAAAGTTTGCGCTGAATTCGAGTCTCTGCAGCTGCTCATGTGCTAAATGGTAAAGGAGAGAAGTTCGTTCTTTCTCTTTTCGAGTTAGGTAAGAGAGAATTGCTAATAGAATTGAGGCATGAGTTTTCATGTCATACTCATAATGTTGTAGGTTATCCACAATTTTCGTTGTTTTGTGATATGGGTGTATTGATTGACTTCCACAATTATATTGTCGTCTATAGTTCTGAATATGGTAAACAACAGAAATTTTTTAAACCCCAATTTTAAAGGTTATTGTGCACTTCAAAACTTCGGACAAAAATCACTATTGCCTGCATAAGAAGCACAATGAATTCGTTCATTATCCAATCTTATCAAGGAGGGAAAGATCAAAACTTGAAATTTAGATGGTAAGTTAAAATTGAGAATATCCCCATATATGCAAGCCCCATGTTCTGAGTTGGGTTGGATTAAGTTAAGTTGGGTTGTCGAGTTTTTTCTCTTATTTCTTCTTTAAGATCTTATAACTCGTGAATCATTAATTAAAAAAAGGTATAGTATTAGTTTCATATTTAAGATGTTTATATTTTTAATATGTGGTAGGAAACATGTATTGGATTGTGTTGAACAAGTAAAAAATTGGCTAACTTGAAAAATTTACCAATCCAAAAAATTATAAAATTATAACTTAATCCATTTATGACGAATAGTTCACGTTATTTAAGTAGTCAACGTTTTGTACCCATAGACCCAAGACAAGTCAAGCCGAGCAGGAAGTTGCTTGGTTGCAGACTTTATGCTGTGTAAATCATAGTCGACTGCAAGCAGGCAGCCATTTAGGTCATGATATGAACCCCCTCGTAAATAAATAGATCGTTTCACAAACATCAAAGCTTCGTTCTACAATCATTTAATTTATGAAGTAGCTTAATTCTCGACAACCAACACGTTATTAAAGGAGCCTAATGCCATAACACCGGCTAAACTACAAAATGTCATAGCGTTCAAGAATCTTGAGCATATATATAATTCAATTTTGATCATTAGAGATTGAGCAAAAAATGGATCATGGAAATTGGAGGTAACGGTTAGGATTTACAAAATTCAATTTTACAAGAAGCTTCGTCAAGCAAGAGTCTACTACCTTCACCCTATATCCATTCGTGCATTTCAAATCATTACACACTAGAGAACCACACAAGCGTGGTAAGCCAATTTCAAGCTTTGATATTCAAGGAATTCCTGAAATTGAATGGTGTACAATAGTATTATTAACAGATCTTGTATGCGTTACCGACGGAGATTGCGTCTACGCCGAAAATGCCTAAGAATGAAGCTTTCTGCATGAAGAGGATACTTCTTTCTGATCATACCCTTGATGCACTTCCAATATGAAAAATCAACCAACTCTCCATCTTTCCTGACTATGAATAAACATCTTGAGCTTACAAAATCAGGATGATATCCAATCTGCCGACCACAAACACCAATTGTTATCATCATTTCAGTGAACAAAGACAGAGTATGTATTCAATGCTAAGATTAATTTCAAAGAAAATAGTTCAAAAGCGAAAATGGCACTGCCCATAAGCAGGTTTCCTTCTTTTTCCAATTTTCCTCAACAAGAGACAAAAGTCGAGTCATACGAATAACCCTTTTGACAGCATAACAAATATACAATCAACTGAATATTACGATGTTTCAACAAAGATCCAAAACGTTTCGTCGTTTTCAATTATCAATGCCAATGTTTCTCACTATGCACAATGAGTACTTTATGTATCTTCACGTTCTGTTCCGCAACAAGTTACATCTTTTTAAGTCAAACATTTTTTAAAAAAACTGGGAAGCTATACTCAAGTAAACCCGCGCCCGTCCCATGACCCAAACTCGAGACACAACAAGAAATTTTACAATTAAGTGGTTTCGAAGCTAAGACCACCAAGGAGCATGTTTTGAAAGCTCCAAGCCTCAACCAACGAGGCTACCCTTTGGGGACCTTTTTAAGTCAAACATTATAGACATATTTTAGGATTATGAGCTCCAATCTCATCAACAGATAACCAAGAAGTTTCATTAGAAGTAATCAAAAAAATTGATAATGCATATTAAATTTCCTTACCAGATTCACCACAAAATAAATTTTCATCCAAGGAAATTGAAAAAAGGCTAGTGTATCTAATCAGCTATTTTACTGAATGTAAATGGAACTTCTTCTTTTGAAACAAGGGTAACCACGCCAGTTCTTAGACCAGACATTAGAGATATCGAAGGACTAATATCACACGTGAAACTCGAACCCGAGACCTTGAAGGGAGCATACCTTCAAAGCCCAAGTCTTCAACCATTGTGCCACCCCTGGACGAATGTAAATATAACTTCTAAAAACAGGCTAAAACACGAGGCATGCAAAAATATGGAGAACGAGAGATATACATACCGTGATATAATCAATCCCACATCCAACCTTCTTCTCACACTCAGGATGGTATGGAAGCAACCTGTCAAGAATTGTTTTCTCGTGTTCTGGGCTTAACCTATCCCCACTTCCATATCTGCATATGCTTGATTAAAGACGATTAACAAATGGAGAGTACACTTCACCTCATCATGCTAATCAATTCAAGATAGTATATATTTCTTTATGATAATATATATTTTTTATATCTACTAATGTCTGGGCCAACTTATTTACCCTTGACTAATCTCACAGGACATTTTGTTGCCAAAGAAACAAGAAAGAAATTAATTCTTAGCAGGTGGTCACTATGGATTGAACCTTTTCTTTATTAGTTTCTCAAGTATTTTCTTTCAGATAGTAAGTGCTAAATTAGTTGACATTACATGATAAAAGAACACAGCCAAGACACCTCGTATATCCTAGTTAAGAAAAACAACTATAAAACGTTAACATATTCTGTTAGGAGATATGCTGAATCATAGCAACTTGAACTTCTAAATGATCGTTGGAATATAAGATTAGTAAGAGAGAGAAATTTATGTAGTAAACTGTAGACTTAGCCTTCATATTGGTACATCATATATAATTCATCTTAACCATTCATATTGTAAGATCATATTGAAAGTAAATCAAGTAATACCCATGGGCGACCAAAAGGTTGAGTATATATTGTTGCAAGAGCCTCTAGGAAAGTCAAGCCATGATTAAATTCGAACAAATTGATTCTAACATCAATGAACTTTGAAGAAACTAATTCACAGGACTCTCAATTCACAGGACTCTCAATTGTTGTTCTTACTTGCTCTGGAAATTGATAAAAGTTCCATGAAAGTTCAACAATTTCAATCGCAAGTTATATAGTTCCGTTCATTTTCGAGTAACACGATTCAAATTTAAGCAACAACCAGCTAAATATTCACTTAATAACAAAATAGCACAAACTCTATTTCACCTGGAACAAGCCTCAAATTCAATCAATAAAGTCAAGAAAAAAACGAATACTTACTTTCCAGAGTGAAGCACCATCCTAACAAAGCCAACAAGAGGAACAGTATCCTCCAAAATCTTGTCCTCCCAATCAACCCAAACCTCCTCCTCGTCATTTCCACTCTCCTCGCTGCTCACGTCATCCTCCGATGATCCGGCCATGTCCTTCGCCGGCGGAACAACCGGTTTCCGCAGCAAATCGGAGCTAAATTCTTCGTGGCTCCGAATTCTAGTGCCTTCGGGGCCAGTCTTTAGGGCACGAGTCATTGGCTGCGCTGGAAAACATAAGATCGCTGGTGAAGAGTTGAAGAAGCTTGGATTTAGGGCGTAAAATGGCGCAAATGGCGGTGGATTCAAAATGGACGCCATGGCCATGACCTTGCCCGTGTTTCAGCTTGAATTTGCAGCTATTGAGGACGAAATTGTAGCCTGCGATTGCAGAGCATCGTTTTTTCTCGAAAATTATTAGAAAATTATGAAGAAGAAGAAGAACTGTTAACGGTCTCTCACATTATCATCAATCTCATGGATTTGGAGAAAATACAGAAATTTTCTTCAATCCCCATCCTCCGGTCTGCCTGGCTTTGCTCAAACAATATGGGCCATTGATTCTTACCCCAATTGCTTTTATTGGGCCTTTACCTTTCTTGTTGGGCCAACAAAGCCCAATTGATTTACCCCCACCACATCCAAATTCCCATTGCCCTCTCTCTTTGAATAGTTTGGATACTTAAATTTTTATTATTTTTTTAATTCAATAAGTGGAGAATTTTTATTCAGATATCTTACATCATATTAGTTAAATTATGTTTTTGTTAGTCGAACGTTTGATCTCAAGTAAAACAAACACACATCAGACAAGTGGAACTAACCATCCATTTTTTCACTCTTTAACATTATAAAAAAAGTTTGAATATAACGTAGTTTAAGGATAAATGATGTCAATTTAAAAATTGATTATTGTTGGAGTGTTAGGATTAGATTAAATTAATGTTGGTTGATTATGATTTTAGTGTTGATGTAAATTCAATGGGTCTTAGGTAAGAATGAAGTTCACTATATATATATGTATATATGATTGAGGGTTTAGGTGTGCGATGGTTTGTGGGGAATATATTTGACCATTTGTGATTTAATATATTCCGCACAATACCGTGTGTTTTGTTTAAATATTTTAAAACTTTACTATTAATTAATTTTGTTTAGTTCAATCATTATGAGATAAGTATGATTATGATTTGAGTAACAAGAAGAATAATGAGTAGTTATGGATGGAGAGGATGAAAGTTGAAAGAAGTTTATTAAAGAAAATAATGATAAAAAAAACCAACAGATAAAAAGTTGATGAAGGGGCCTTAGATTTCTAAATCTTGTTTTTTTTTCTTCTTAATTTATAGATTTTAAAAACATTTTACTAAACTTCGAGAGTAGATCTTAATTTATGGCATGGGTTGCATCTATAATGTCATTCATGGGGCACTTTTACTTTATATTTATTATAAAAAAATTTGAAAAAAAAATATAGAACTCATATAAATGACATAAATTCTTCTTATTATAGAATTGGCAATGAGGCAATCGGATGAGGGTACCACCCCAAAATCAATTGACAATGAATGAAATGACTTATATCTCTTTTATATTGATGTTGGACTCTTGCACTTTCCAACATAGAATATTTATGAGATCCTCAGGGGCTGTTTGGATTTTGGTGTTGAAAAGAGGAGAGGAGGGAAAGTTGAAGAAAAAGAGGAAGTAGAGTGATTTGGTGATATAAAGTAGTTGTTTGGAAATTTATTTTATATTAATTTTTTGTAATATAATGATTGTAGATTTTGGATTGATCGATAAATATAATATATTGTGTGGTTGAAAATTAAAAAAAGTTTGATATGATATTTGATAAGATTAGATAAAATATATTTTATATTATCTGAAAATTAAAAAAAATGTTTGATGTGAACATTTAAAAGATTAAATACAAGATTTGACGCGATATTAGAGGAGAGGTTGAGGAAAAGTTGGAGAGAGATTGATGTTCTAAAAACAAACCTAGATTAAAATTTGTCATTGCTCTCCTCTTCCCAACACCAAATCCCAAACACCCCTTAACACTTCTCACGCAGATATTAGGCTTATATTTTTAGGTATGGATGGTATGGTGAAGAAAAGAGTTCGTATTGAGTTTGCCTTTTTCCCAAAAAGAAAAAGAAAAAGAAAAATGAAAATCGATCAAATTTGCCTACGACCTTTGCTTTTTGTGAAAGAACAAAGGCTTATAATCCACGTGGCATATTCCGGGTCAAACAAACTTCAAGCGCCTATTCAATCGTAGACGAATTCGGTTCGGGTCAGACCCGCAAGTTTCATCTTCATCGCTATAAAGGGGCCGGAAAAATCAAAGAATCGCAGAAATATACCATCCATTGTATATAATTAGAACATTTGGATCTTCCGTTCAGATTTATTTACGGCGAAGCGACGATTTGTTCGTGATTTCTGTTCGTGTTTTGCCGCTAAATCTTTGCCGCAATCAATTTGGTACCAGTTTTTGATTTGTTCGTTGAATTGAATCCCTAGGTTTTGAATTTTCTCTCGTTTCGATTTGAATGTTCTTCGCGAGAGGGGCAGAAATCGCCTAATCGTTGCTTGAGCTGTGCGATAAGTTTTCCGGCTTTGAATTTCAGGAAACATTCAAGTTTCTGACCACCGGAGACTGCAATGCCGCCATTTCTGTCTACCTCGAAGGTCGTCGAGTCTTTGATTTCGCGTAAAGGTGGTATCAGAAATGCGATCAAATGTGCTGAGCCGTGGAAATATAGAAACGTTCGACACGTGAGGTGTATTCCTGGAGTTGAGACCTTGTTGACTCATAGACTACTTGATCAGGGTCATAAGGTTTTTTCCGGGAGCTTTTGTGATAATGGTGTTGTACAAACGAGGAGATTTATTGGGTGTGGAGATGAGAAAGAGGGCGGCGTTCTATCCAAGATGGTTCATAAGAATTTTTCCAGGAGGTTACGTGATGCTACAGCTGTTCAAAGGAGGGGATTTATTGGATGTGGAGATGGGGAAGAGGGCGGCGTTTTGTCAAAAGTTTATGAGGAGAGGCGCGTAATGGGGTAAGATTAAGAAACTAATTTTCTTCTGCACATCGATAGTCTGTGGTTTTCTACGTTTCAATTCTATTAGTATAAGAGTTATTGGAGGAATAATTGGTATAAGAATTTGGATTTGTTTAATCTTGGCCCTGCACTATTTAGGTGATTGAATTGGCTTTGCTGATAATACTATAATAGCTTTACTTTTTTCTCTTGCAATTAAGAATTTGAAGCATTTGAGAAGGTATTTCACTTAGCTACCTTCCTTTTACGTCTGATGTTGGCCCAATTAAACAGTGACTGATCGTGTAATTTTATTTCTACATTGTTTTTGGTTGTTGATGAGCTAATTACACCTTTTATTTCTTATTATTAGGTACTCTCCAGAGCAGTTATTTAACGTAGTTGCAGCTGTAGACTTGTATAATGATTTTGTTCCTTGGTGCCAGCGGTCAGAGGTACTCAAAACCTATCCCGATGGATCATTTGATGCCGAACTGGAGATTGGCTTCAAATTTCTTGTTGAGAGTTACACTTCACATGTAGAGATGCAAAGACTGAAGTCTATAAAGGTAATAAACTTATCCGTAATTACACTTCAAATTTATCATGACGCGATCCTACAACATTTGGATGTCACTCATAGGAAATTAATTTCAAGTAGGTGGTCACCATAAATTGAAGCCACAGGCTTTTTGGTTTCTTACGACACTTTTGACCTCTAGGCTACCCATGGTGGTTTATCCATAATTATGATGATTTTCTCATTCTGAAATCTGACCTCGTAACTCATTTAGCTAGCTAGTGGTGATATTGACATGGTAGATATGTAGCAGAAACATGGATTTTAGGGTATCTAGTTTACGTTTGTGTTGTTACATTGAGTGTACACATGATGATGGTGAGGCTTAAAAGATATCAGAATTTTGTTGATATCAGGCAGTGTAGAATTCCTTCCCTATCTTACAGGATTATTTGAAGGAATTAAATGTTTGTGATTTCATAAGGCATTCATAACTCGTCTATATCAGGTCTTACAATCTTTACATGAGGCACCAAGCTTTTAGTGCGTATAGACTTGGGTAAAAAAAAGTGAGCCATGTTGCTGTATAGGCTGCATGATTTTGAACATCAACCTTTAGTTTAGATCACGACTTCACACGGTTACTTCACATAGCTGGTTTTGATTTTGTTCTAGACTTATTTGCTCCTTCTTCCATGCATAAAAAGGAATACTTGTTTGTGTTTCTTTTAGAAACGGTAAGGATAATTAAAGTTGCACACAAGGATGAAAAAAACCAGAGATGTCAGTGTCAGAAATCCGAGCGTATTGGTACTTGTTGGCACATTGAAGTTGTTTTTTTTTAAATAAGGTAACCACACCCGTCCCTAGGCCAGGCATCGGAGACATCGAAGGAGTAATGTCACAGGCGAGTATCGAACCTAGGACCATTAGGGGAGCATACCCTCAAAGCCCAAGTCTTCGCCACCCCTTGGGGACGGCACATTGAAGTTGTTGACGAATTGGTATATCTAAAAATTGTCTGTGTTGTCAAGTTTTTAAGTTGGTAGCTGCGCTCTAAAATCCTGAGAGGCAGTGCTTAGTATTTTTGAAATTGGCTTCAGTCTTTATTGAATGAGAGAAAATGTATAGAATTTTAGAGCTGGGCTATGAACAAGGGCTTCTTCTCATGCTATTACTCCCCATATTAGTAAGCACACTCCATCCATTAGTCCCCATCTCCTTCTTTGGTTTTGTTCTTTTACTCCCCTTCCCGGTTCTCTCTTTATTTTTCTTTGTTTTCTTTCTCTCTTGAGTTTTAACTCTCTCCTCTCTTTTTCCAAATATTTCTCTACCAATCCTCAAGTGTACCCGTAGCTCTTGTTCAATTTGCGAGTCTTTTATCAACAATTAAAAAATTGTGTAGAATTTTAGGCGTTTGGCTGTTAACAAGTCTATTTTCACTTTTCACGCCTTCACTCACATAACACATCATTAGAGCAAGCACGCTCCTCTCACCATTAGAGTCTCCATTTCCCTTATTTACTTTCTTTATTATTGAGTGACGTCAGGATATTAACACCTTTTTTGTTTTTTTTTTTTAAACAACACACCTTTTTTAGTTAATGAATCACTAATGTTCTCCTTCAATATTTAGTTTCCATTACTATTTATTATTGCATCAATGTGCATATTAGACTAATAATGACTAGTTTTTGCACTTAAAATGATTCTTTAATTTGGCATTTTCGCCCTTGATTGCCCAAAACTATTGATGTCTAATAGGCATTGCAGTGATTATCTTGATGGCTCTTTTCACTTGCAGACTACAGTATCTCGAAGTTCTCTTTTTGACCACTTGATAAATATTTGGGAGTTCCAACCAGGGCCAGTTCCAGGGACTTGCAACCTTTACTTTTTAGTAGATTTTAAGTTTCAGTCACCACTTTATCGGCAGGTAGAGCTTTCTTTCTTCGAGTATCCTTTCAAATGTCAATGATAGTATAGGGTATTGGGCAGGAATGCAACAGGCTTCTGTAGAAGGGCTAGGAATGAAACTCGGACCACATAAGCCCGTTTGATAACTATTTAGTTTTTGGTTTTTAAAATTTAATACTCAACAACTACTTTATCGTATGTTTTTTTCTTACTTGATTATGTACTATCTTATCTATATTTTTAGAAACCAAACAAAAATTTGGAAATAAAAAAAATAGCTTCAAAAAGATTGTTTTTGTTATGGAAATTTGGTTAGCATTCATCTACTTTCTTAAGAAAAAATGGATACATCGTAGGAAAGATGAAACACATGGTTGAAAATTTGAGTAAAAATAAGATTAAATTAAAAAAAAAGAAAAAAGAAAAAGAAAACTGGTTATCAAACTGGGCATTAAAATTTCGTTCTATAACTTCGATGAATAGATTCCTAAGTTATATTCCTAGATTCCCAAGTTATATTCCTCCTTAATTTTTGACATCTAGGCTAATAGTGAAAGACTAATTCAAGAAAATTCGTTGGAAATTAGTTTTTAGGTAAGCAACCAACATATATTCTCTTAATTTTTTTTATCCAATGAAATGTTATCTTACAGCCTAGCATTATGATATCTCATATAACTTTTTTTTTTCAGGTGGCTTCAGTGTTCTTTAAGGAGGTCGTCTCAAAACTGGTTGGTTCATTTAACGACCGCTGCCGTTTGATATATGGACCGGGTGTTGCAGTCCATGAAAACTCATACAGCCAAAGAGCTTAAATTGGTTTAATTATTCATCAAATGTATCATTTAATTGAGAAGATATAACAAAAACCAAAGTTAGAAAGTTGAAATCCTCCCAGAGAGCAGTTAGGGAAGTGGGGGAAGAAGGGTATCATAAATTTGATTGATTGCAGCTTTCTTATTTTGCTGCCCATCAAATGACATCTTAACCATTTGGATACATTTACCTTTGTTTTCTTGTTCTTGTGCTTGTTCACAATTTTTTTTTTCTTTTGATATTAACATTTAGAGTGAAATTATTAGTCAACACCTTTCTAAATGTTGTTTCTTCTTGTTAGATCAGGTCACACATGGTTATATCTGTGTACATATAATCGATTGATACTTGATATCGTCTACTCTTTAGTTATAATTTTCAAATTATTGAATTTGATATGTTGTCGATAATGGTTAAATTCTCATTTTCAATCCTCACGATTCATTGCTTCAACAATTTTGCAGTTTAGTCCTTTCTTCAACTTTCTTTTATCTTTTGAGTTTTACAATTTTAGTTTCTTTAACCGTTGGTGGTAGCTCAAGTTCTTACCATTCTATCTTTCTTATCATATGAAGTTTATTGTTTATTTTTTATTTAAGGTCCAACCATTTGATTTTTTGTTTTTGGTTTTTGAAATTCAAACTTATTTTTACTCATATTTCCTACCATGCTCTATCTTTATTATCATATATCTAACTTTACTTAAGAAAATATGTGGATCCTAACCAAATTTTAAAAACTAAAATAACTTTTGAAAGTTTTTTTTTTGTTTCCAAATTCTGATTTAATTTCTGCAAATATAGGTAAGAGGTCTACCCATATAGAAGAAAACATATGATACAAAATAGTTGTTGTAAACTTAAATTTCAAAAATAAAAAATAAAAAACAATTAAAAACAAAATGGTTGTCTATTTACCGTTTAGCTAAGGTCCAATTTTGTAATTTGAAAAAAAAAACAATACGACCGATCTCCACATTAAAAATTGTGAGAAATGAATTGTTTCAGTAATATTTGCAAGAATGTTTATTATTAATGTATTTTGCAAAAGTGTAACCTTACCAAAAATGAAATTAAAAAAAAAAAATCTAATGGACTAAAAAACCATCCACAAAAATATCTGTGTATAAAAAGAAAAATCCAAAATTATATATTTTCTAATTTTAAATCTCCCATAGTCAAAAAATAAAATCGTTATTTACACTATTTCTGAGCATTTCCGATTTTTTTTTTGGCATGTTTAATTCATTCACCATACTCACATTTATATCTTTTGTTTTACGCCAATTCACACCATTTCTACTTTTTAGTACCTTTCACATTTTCCGGCCTGTTTAATTCGGAATTTATGGCTAAGATGGATAACAAAAAAGAAATTTTAAAAATTATTGAAAGAGTTGTAAGCGACTTAGTTAATTGGTTGAATTAATTGGTTCAATTCAACACTTATCACGAATTCTGAAAATAAACATTTTTAGGATTTGCGGTTACCCTCTCCAATTTATACTAAAAAAAGTAATTAAAAAATTGTATGCTTAACCGTTAATGAAATAAGCAAATGTTTTTTTTTAAATTTTAATACGGTATATAGCAAAAGGGAAAAACTAGAAATTCTCCTATATATTGAAAAATCCCAAAATAAAAACTTATCAAGCAAGTATTTGTTGACGACGACCCACCTGTTATTTCTTCCAACTTATTGACGACGCAAACGAGCCCTTAAAGTATTATTTGTGAGGTTAGAAATTCTTCTTTCTTTTGATTCTGTGGCATTCATTCATATCAACCTTGTTCCCTTTCTTCAACTCATTCCCACTATGTATCTTAACAGAAAACAAAATACACAAAACTGGCTGTAGAACCTGCTTGCTTATAAAAAGCTAAATTCTCTCTGCCCATCTCCTTAACAATGGGGTTTTTAGCTTTTCTGTGTTTCTTTTACATCTCTGCTGCTTCTCTCTTTCCATCTCCATCTTCTTCAACCTTACTCTTTCAGGTAAATTAATCCACTTTGTTCTTCAGTTTCCATTCATGTGAATTCATTTTTAGAATCTTGAATTGGTGATAAACAGGGCTTCAACTGGGAGTCAAGTAGCAAAGGAGGATGGTACAACTCACTTAACAACATAATTCCTGACCTTGTAAATGCTAGAATCACCCATGTCTGGCTTCCTCCACCCTCCCAATCAGCTGCTCCACAAGGCAACCTTTCTTTCTCTCTCTTTTTCGATATCCATGAATGTTCAAGTCACTTTACATGCACCTCGATTAATATAACACTATAGATTGAACCTGTAATTTCCAAGTGGAAGCCTCGTTGGTAGATACATGGGTCTCCAATGTATGTTCCTTTGAAGGTTTCAATTTGAAATCACAATCATAAGCGAGTTTAGTTGTGAAATCTAAGTCTAAACCTTGGAATGAGCATGGATACCTCATATATGTAGTGAAGCGAAACTTCGATTCCTACCATTAAAAAATGGACCTATCACTTTTAGTTCTTAATGGGCCGGTTGGATAAGGATCTGTAAGAGTAATTAGAATGAGGAGTTGTTTTTAGAGATTAAAAAGTTTTGATGAAGTTTTTTGGGAAGGAATTACCAACAATAGCTCGGTGGAATGAAGATTTTGATGGAGGAGTTGCAGAAAAAAACTGGTTTAGATGAGGATTTTAGAGGAGAGGTTGTATGTGAAGTGGCTTAAAAATGAGGGGTTATTTTAGATGATTAGAAACGAATAATTATTTTGGCTTGGTTGAAGTTTTGTTAAAAGTAATTATAATAACACATTTGTAATAGTTAGTTGAAAATCGCATAACAAACACCCACACCTGTGGGTTTTGCCGATGGTCCGCACGAGGCCCTCTTGACCACTAAATAACCCCATATGGTTTTCATTATCAGTTCATTCAGCTCATTAATCAATCATCATCAACATTTCACCAAATCCTCATGTTGCTCAAAACCCTCTTACAGGATACTTACCAGGAAGGCTTTACGATCTGAATGCATCCAAATACGGAACACAACAAGAACTCAAATCCTTAATTGCAGCCCTCCACGAAAAGGGAATCAAAGCCATAGCCGACATAGTAATCAACCACAGAACAGCAGAGAAACAGGACCAGAGAGGAATCTGGTGCATTTTCGAAGGAGGAACTTCAGATAACCGCCTCGATTGGGGCCCGTCCTTCATCTGCAGCGACGATACTCAATATTCCGACGGAAAGGGCAATCCAGACAGCGGCGAACCCTATCAACCAGCACCAGACATCGATCATCTCAACCCACAAGTTCAGAACGAGATATCAGAATGGATGAAATGGTTGAAAACGGAATTAGGGTTCGAGGGATGGAGATTCGATTTCGTGAAGGGATATGCAGCGAGTATTACAAAGATCTATATGGATCGAACCTCGCCGGATTTTGCAGTCGGCGAGAAATGGGATTCGATTTCGTATGGACCGGACGGGAAGGTGGATCTGAACCAAGACGCTCATCGCAATGCTCTTGCGGATTGGGTTAGGGCTTCGGGCGATGCTGTCACGGCGTTTGATTTCACCACCAAAGGGATTCTTCAAGCCGCCGTACAAGGAGAGCTATGGAGGTTGAAAGATTCCGACGGGAAGCCGCCGGGATTCATCGGAATCAAGCCGGAAAGTGCTGTGACTTTCATCGACAATCACGATACTGGTTCAACTCAACGAATCTGGCCGTTCCCTTCCGAGAAAGTGATCCAGGGCTACGCCTATATTCTCACACATCCAGGAACGCCATCCATTGTAATCGATTCAAAAACACTGTTCAGATCTTAGGAGGTTCGAAACCTAATTACCTGAAATTCACGATCTGATTGTTTGTTTGTTTGTTGCAGTTCTACGACCACTTCGTCGATTGGGGATTGAAGGAGGAGATTATCAAATTGAGTGAAATTAGGGCAAGGAATGGGATTGGGAAAACGAGTACCGTGAATATTTTGGCTGCCGACGGCGATCTGTACGTTGCCGGAGTTGATGGCAAGATTATGATGAAGATCGGCCCGAAAATGGACCTTGGAAATCTGATTCCGTTGGATTATGAGCTTGCCACTTCTGGATTGGAGTATGCAGTTTGGGAGAAGAAGTGAATTCGGGAATGGATTCCTTCAAAGGCCGCCATGGATGGAATCATTCATCTTGGAGCTCCATTCTTAGGAACGCTTCAAATGTAATAAATATATCCTAAAAAATAATATGAATATTATTCTGAGCTAAATGTTATATGATTAGTATTTTAAATACCAAACAAGTTTGTTTCTAAAAAAATTATTGACTCTTCCTAAAAAAATTTATATTCAAACAGTTTTTATTACTTTTTTTTTTTCTTTTTAAAAATAAATCTCATTTTTAATTGTTCATTTTATAATTATTCAATCATTTACAACCATTCATTTTAATCCTTACTTTTTAACTACTCAAAATAACTACTCATTTTAAATCTACATCGAAATAAAATTTTCACTCTAATTTAAATTAATCAAAATAATTCATTTTTAATTACTCATTTTAATCATTACCTTTTTAACTGTTCAAAATAACTAAATCAAATCTATGTAACCAAACAATGAAATTATTGTGCCACTAACCCACTCATTCGATATTTGAGGGATAGTTCTTACTTTTTTAATATTGGTGATTGTTCGGATAGTCTAGTTTGTAGCTAAATGTAACCTAAGAAATTTGAAGTGACATTTGGCTTCAACATTGTGTTCAAACTCTTGCAAACAACCCACCAAATGCCATAAGCTGTTTTGATATCCAATTTAAACTTTGATTAATGGTAAAAAAAAGAACAAATTGAAATTAATAAAATGAGTTCACATCATTTTTAAATTAGCCTAATTTTAATTTGGTCAGCAAATCTTACTTGAACATAACCTAACAAACACAAATATTGTTGATTGTTAGGGTCATTGGTAGAGATTTGAGATCTACAAAATATACTTTTAAGTAAATTTAATTATAAAATTTTTTGTCAATGATTTGAATTCAATTCTAGAAATTGACACTGATGCCTGTGAAATGTATTAGAGCGAAACTACGATTCTCAATTTTTATACATATACTATTGATTTTTTTTTTTTGTTTGAAAGTATGTATTGCCGATTGAATGATTGCTTAAATCTCCATCCAATATACTTGTCAACTTAATGGTAACGTTTGTCTCAAAAAAAAAAAACTTAGTTGTAACCTTGTGTATGGAATATGGGCCACAGTCTGAGCCCAAAATAAAACAGAACAATTGAAAGCCCAATACCCAAAGGCCCAATAATTGAAAGCCCACATCAGTGGAATAACCCTGATCATACCACAAGAGTTCAATAAGTTCATTTCCAAAAATAAAAGAGTTCAAATCAATCGGTTGCAGGCGAAAGCAACCGGTTATTGGCGGTAACCAGTGACCGGTTTCGGTGTTTTCCGAAAGAACCCTAAAAAGAGATCCCAACAGACAGAGACGCTCCAGAATTTCAAATTTCGAAATTGGCGCCTCCTCATTTCTCCGTTTCGATCCGTCCTCTACATTCTTCATTCTCTTCCATTTGATTCGATCTGATTTCTACACAGAGCTTGAATTTTCGTTCAGTTCAGTTCATTTCAAACTCGAAGTTGTTGATAATGGGAGCTTCTCAAAGCCGCGAAGGTCTGGAACTTTCAGACTCCGATCGTGAAGATGGGAACGAAGAAACCAATGAACAGGAAGAGAACTACCAGGATGTTGAAGAAGAGCACCAAAGATCCTCGGATCGATGCCCGAAAACGCCGTCGTCGGTGGATGAGGTCGAGGCGAAGCTTAGGGCACTCAAGCTCAAGTACGGATCTTCTCAGAAGCCAAATGTAAAGAACGCAGTGAAGCTCTACCTTCACATTAATGGGAATTCTCCTAATGCGAAATGGATTACCTCCGAAAAACTCACTACTTACTCTTTTCTCAAGTCTTGCGGAAATGATGATGAAGAGGAGGAAGATGATGATGAGGAAGGGGAAGAGGAGGAAGGGCAAGATGAAGCTTGGTGGATTTTGAAGGTTGGAACGAAGATTCGAGTGCGAATATCGTCGGAGATGCAATTGAAAACGTTCGGAGATCAGCGGCGTGTGGATTTTGTTGCGCAGGGTGTCTGGGCATTGAAATTTTTCAGCGATGAAGATTATAAGATTTTTGTGGAAAGTTTCAAGGGATGTTTATTTGAGAATACGTATGGATGTGAGGCTACAGAGGAGAACAAACTGAAGGTTTACGGTAAGGATTTCATTGGTTGGGCGAATCCTGAAGTGGCTGATGATTCAATGTGGGAAGATGCCGAGGAGAGTTTCTCGAAGACTCCGGATTCGGCAAGGCATGTCAGGGGAAACGATTTAATGGAGGAGTTTGAGGAAGCTGCAGATGGTGGGATTAAGAGTTTAGCTTTAGGTGCATTGGAGAACAGTTTCTTGGTTGGTGATTCAGGAATTCAGGTTGTTAAGAATTTCTCTCATGGAATACAGGGAAAGGGTGTTTATGTTAATTTCGATAATGGAAATCGGGGTCCTCGTGGAGGTGATTCCACGTCCGTCTACTCAACGCCGAAGAAAGCTCTTCTCATGAAAGCTGAGACCAATATGCTTCTGATGAGTCCAGTAAACGAGGGGAGGCCTCACACTTCTGGACTTCATCAGCTCGATATTGAAACAGGGAAAATCGTGACCGAGTGGAAATTCGGGAAGGATGGAGTCGACATTTCAATGAGGGATATTACAAATGATTCTAAAGGGGCTCAGCTGGATCCTTCGGGCTCGACGTTTCTGGGTTTGGATGACAACAGGCTTTGCAGATGGGATATGCGAGATAGGAAAGGAATGGTTCAAAATCTTGCTACTTCTAGCACTCCTGTCTTAAATTGGGCTCAAGGGCATCAGTTTTCAAGAGGAACTAACTTCCAGTGCTTTGCAACCACTGGTGATGGCTCAATTGTTGTTGGGTCGCTTGATGGAAAAATCAGGCTGTATTCTATCAACTCAATGAGACAAGCGAAAACAGCTTTTCCAGGCCTTGGTTCACCTATTACTCATGTAGACGTTACCTACGATGGGAAGTGGATTTTGGGAACAACAGATTCCTATATTATTCTTATTTGCACTCTCTTTACTGATAAGGATGGGAAGACAAAAACTGGATTTTCTGGTCGAATGGGGAACAGGATTTCAGCTCCAAGATTGTTGAAGCTGACTCCTCTGGATTCACATTTAGCTGGAGTGAACAATAAGTTTCGAAATGCTCAGTTCTCATGGGTATGTTTGTTTCTTGTGTATTCAATTTATCAGGAATTATATGAAATTTTATGTGTTGTTCTAACTCGTAATGTACTTGGACCTATATGCATCGTAGCTCTTCTTACTAGGGGACGTTGTGTCATTTTTATAATGATTTGATCATTGTGATAGGTCTTGTTCTTTTTTGGGTTCTTTTTTTCTTTCTATATTTGGTTTTGGCATTGAAATTTCAAATCAATGGGCAGCAGGGTAGGAGGGTTGAACTTTTCATGGTCTAGCTGCTGCTTGAAGGCATGAACAGATTGCCAACTTTATATATGAAATTAATTTTGTTTCAAAGTCATGCTGCATTTTGGAAGATACTTGTTCAATTTTTAGTAGTTTAATGTTCGTCTGACTTGTACTTTTGAGTGAGGGTTTAATGGGCATTTGGCAGTTGGTACAGGTATATATGAGACATTATATTGTTACTGCTTAGGTATACATGTTCCATCATATTTGATTAATATCGTTTCTACTAATAGTTGCAAAAGAAATCTAAGTTTCACCGGTTTTCTTTGCTTGTGTTTTTGTATGTTTCATTTTCTTGTCAATAAATTCTTCCCTTTGTTTTTTTTTTCTTATGTTATCAGCTACAAAAACAATAATGTGTCACCTGCTTTCTATGCTTTGAATTTTACACCATTCATTTTCTTGTTTATAGCCCTTTCCCCTGTTTGTTCTGCCAGATCAATAGGTTCTCCATCCTTTTCTTCGTCGATGCAATGCTATCAAAATATGTCATGTTTTGATAGAATAATTTTTCCATTGAAGAAAAGAAGATAAAGCAATTCAACTCATTGCTAGCATTTTATAATTTAAAAGTCATTTATACATGACCCGTTTTTTTCTTAATACTATGAGCTGTATTAACTAATCTAGTGGAATTAAAAATTACCAAAGTTCATCTACAAATATTGTAGATTAAGTATCACTGAAGCTGGAAAGTGAGAATGTTAGGCCCCCGTTAATTCATACTTATGCGAGATTGCCCAGAGTTGAGAATGTGGGGAATGCAGAAAAGAATGTGACCCACTAGTCCTACAAACATATGCGAGGAAGGGCAAAAGGGTCATTGAACAAGGAGAGGGGTTAGGTGGTGGAGCAGACCGTTAGTGGGACATGCTTTTCTGTATGTTCATGAAGCGGGGTATTAGTAGAAGGAAGCTAGGTTTTGTGGAGTGTGGAAGAAGTTTAGACTGAAGACGCAGCTGAAGGGGAGAGACACCGACGCTCTAGAATTCGTCGGCCGCTATCTTATATCTTGTTGTTAGCTTATGTTTTATTGTTTTCTTGTTATTCGGTTCTGCTGTGACTGTTTCTGGGATTAGACCTTGTTTTGTGTTGAATGTTGATGATCAATATATTTGGTAGAACTTGCTTTGGTATTGTGTTGTTTCTGTTATCCATGAAGAATTTGTGTACGTGCCAAAGGATTTGTGGGATTTTATCTCTGTTTCTCAACAGTTGTGCAGATGGGAAGTTGTGTAAAGTCTTGTCCACATTTATTTCTTCTTTGCTTTTCTTTGGCTATAAGAAGCCATTTGACTGTTCTTCCAAAATACACAGAAATACAAAATACAAGCAAGTTCAAAGCATTTCTCTTCTCTTGTCTCAGCTTTCATTTTCCATTTCAAGATCTAATTTGGTATCAGATCCTCTATGGCTAACACCGATCAGTCCTCGACCTCCCAAACTCCTCAAGCCCATACTCTGGTTCCTTCTCAACCATCCCTGGCTGACTCTCCAACATGGAGAACCTCCAGCTATACTCAAACTGCAAAGGGTCCTACTCATAACGGAACATGAACTCCAATGGGCAACCATGCTTACGGGAATCTGCTCAATCAATCGACCTCAATCAAGTTGGATGATCAAGCGTCCTCAATCAAGTTGGATGATCTCAAACTGAAAACACTACTTGGATCGCAACAACTTCCTCCTTTGGCAGAACATTGTGCTTCCCATTCTTTGGAGCTACAAGCTTGAAGGTCATCTTACAGGTAAGGACACTTGTCCTGACATGAACATTGTTCTTAATACCTCTGATGACGATCCCACATGCCAAGTTGTCTTGAATCTTGAGTATGAACAATGGGAGCAAGCTGACCAGCTTCTTGTCGGTTGGCTATATAATTCAATGACAATTGAAGTGGCAACTCAAGTCACTTATTGCGAAAGAGCAAAGGATCTGTGGCAAGCATTAAAGGAGTTTTATGGAATACAAGCAACCTCTCAGAATGATTATCTGAAAAAGATGTTGCAACAAAGTTGGAAAGGGAGTATGAAAATGGTTGACTATCTTTGCTTAATGAAAAATTACTCTGACAACTTGTATTTGGCAGGTTCTCCAATTGATAACAAGGATCTGATATCCTATGTTATATATGGTCTTGATGAGGATTACACACCCATTGTGATGGTGATTCAAAACCAAGAAATGACTTTCAACCAAGTCGAGAATCAGCTGCTAAGCTTTGAGAGGTAGCTAGAAGAGTTCCAAGCCCTCAAAGGGGCCATTTCCATCAACCAACCTGTTGCTCATGTTGCTACCTCAACCCCACGTCACCAATCAGTCCCCTAAACCTCACAACAACAACTGTAACAAAGGGACTTGTGGTCGTGGTAGGGGTAGGTTTAATGGTGGCTCCAAGCCCATTTGCCAAGTGTGTGGTAAAACTGGGCACACTTGTAAGGACCCGACCCGAATGGGGTTCTAAATAGGCCATTACCTCAATGCATGCATAGAAATCAACACTAGAATTTGCAATAGGGTTGTTTCGGATTCTAAGTAAAAACCAAAAACCGGCAAGAGTTCATTTAAAAAGTCAATACAAAATTCTTGAAACCTGTCCCTGTTTCCAAGCACCTGTTCCAAGACAAATACATTTTCAAACATACTCTGATCAGAGATTTATTTAAAACATACAAACTTTACAACAATGCTAGAATCCGGAAATACATTTAGAAAACACCCTAGGGCTCCGTGCCCAACTACATGCATTCAGAGGACATTTAAATCATAAACATAAATCTCAGAGTTGAACAACGGGTTTCCATGATCACAGTTCCTCCAGCCATCCTGCCTCGCGCCATGGTTTCCTGAAAGATAAGTAAGGGTGAGTAACGAATTACTCAGTAAGAATCCCCAACCGGGGTACAATACGATATAAATGGTCATCTAGCAGAAAGATATGCAAGCTATGAATATAAACACAGATAGAGCACATAGCTTAGCCCACACTTGGGCCTCGGATGCCAACTCAGGGTCTTAGTCCGAAATCAAACACCACACAACACATCACACAAGTCGCCTATACGAGAAACAAGTCTCGGCCTCACTGTCTCATCGCCGACGAAAGGTACACCGCTCACAATCCCGAGGAGCTCTCGGTCGGTATTTGTAATGAGCGTAAGCATGCACCGCGTGCTACTCGCAGAACTATGGGGGTTGCTGTGGTCTCAAGGCAAGGCGCCCATATCCGAGCCACCACGCCTAACTAAATCTTTGGATCGGTGTCACCGACATAGGGTGTGAGACACGGACACGTAAACTATGTCACTGAACCACCGCACTGGGCCAAGAAACGGTCGTGGTAGGCTTACACCAGAAGCCGCCTTGCCTTAACAGTGGCAATCGGGGGCTCACCGCCAAACATGCCGAGGACATGCGTGCCGGGGACGAGGCAATGCTAAGTCATCATCCCGACCGTTGGGGCATTAACAACCGCCTCCCTCACCCAAGATTGCGGGGGCCTACCGCTTGGGTTAGCTAATCCTCACGGGGTCCGGGGCGGAATGACTTGCTCGACGTCCCTGCCATGGATGCAAGGTACTTTATGCATCAGGCCCGGATGATGCTATCTACCTGCACTTCTAACCTGCCCTAGCAAACAGCAAACAATTCCATAAAATCCAATACGTGCTCAAAGAGAATACAACGAGCCTAGCATGATACTACGAAGCAAGAAACAGATACGAGCATGCCAGAAAGGAACAACCTAGCATGGATTAACATGAGAATTAACCAGGAAAGTCATGCTAATCGGGAATTCAGATTAGAGCACTTATCACCAAACATGTCAATAAACACAAACAAGCATACAATCAGCAATCGCATAATATATCGCAGGGTCCACACAACTCCGGTGAAGAAATCCTTACGGCGGGAAGACCTCTAAACACAAGAAACCTAAGCTGCGATCGAACCCGAGCTAGCTAGCGAGAACCTAACAAAAACAACAATAATTACAATCAAAAGGCCCAAATAACATAAAACAAACAGGGCTCAGCTCGGGAGCACTCACGAGGCACGGCAGACACGCGAACGGGCATTTGCTCGGAGCTAAGCAAAGCACACTGGCGCAAGTTGGCGCGTTGGGGCGTTGGCGCTGGGCACGGCATTGGCGCGATGCATGTGCGGACGCGCTACTGGGCTGTTTCGACACGGGCGATGGGGGCGCTGGGCACGGCTGGCGACGCCGAGCCGGCGACTCGACTGGACGGGCCGCCGCGACGGCAGATCTGGCGCGCGCGACGACGGACGCCGGCTTTGGCGAGTGGCGGGCCGCAACGGCGAGGGCGGGCGAGCCACTGGTGCGACGACGCGAGCTCTCTTTGCTTGGCGACAGGCTCCTCTCTCATTTCTTTGGCGTGCGACGGCGATGACGAGGCCGTGGTGTGAAATTTGGCCGCATTCTTTGGGCGAGGAGAGCTAGGTTTGGGGAAGGAGAGAGAGAGAGAGAGAGAGAGAGAGAGAAAATGAATTTGGGGAAAAATAAAAGAAAAAAAAGAAATAAAATGAATTTGGGTAAAAACTCCACTTAAAACCCCAAAATCCCATTTCCCGGCTTCCTCCTTCAAAACCCGACTGAAGCAACCTTTCCAAACAACAAAACTCACTGAAATCAACCTCCCAAACCAATCATCAAGGCCCGGCTCGAATCCAGAAGGAAACACCCAAACAACCATCATTTTGCCCAAAACCCAAATGACAACCGAACTCCCAAACTAAAAGCCCAAACATCTCGGGACTCGCATGATCCAACCCAAACAAGCCACGGCAAAGGCGGGAGAGCGCCTCGAAGCCCTAAAAATCCACAAATCCTGCTGAGGAGCAAAAGACCAAAATGCCCCTAAGGGACAAAACAGCTTTAACGGCCCAACCGAACCATTGAATCTGAACCGGAAGCTCCTCGAGAACCGGGATAGAAAACTGGGCCGTTACAATACTCCCTCCTTATAAGACTTTCGTCCTCGAAAGTCCTAAGACGAAACGGCCCTAGGAAAACTGCACTAAAACCAAACCAACCGAACTTCTCGGCTAAAACAACACCAACCTTCTTCGAAAAACCAAACCCTCTTGGGTCCTCAAAAACTCAAGGCCACAATGCCATCCAGACTGCCAAACACTGAACTCCGAAGGAAAACAAATGCGAAAATCCTGACGGCAAACCACGCTCTCAACTCGCACCAACTCTCAACGGTGCTACTCACAGCAAACTCGAGGACTGGCCACAAGCTCTGAAATTCTACACCACGCACTGGCAAAACTCCTAAGGAAACTCACAGCTGACAACAAACAAACTCAACTCTACAACAAACTGGCCAACAACTGAACCTTCCAGATTCCAAAACTAAACGACCTACTCTTACTTCACAAGAGACCAACGAACCACAAAGCTTGCCTAAAGCCTCAACGAAAAGCAAACAAATCACCCACTGGCGATTGATCCAAAAAGGCAAACTTTTCCAACAAGCACAAGCTGAAACTTCAGCTACGGCCAACCCTAAATGGCAAAAACCAGCACAGGCTCCACTCGGCCTAGCCAACAAAGCAGAGCCTCTCAACGGCCGAACACAAACTTTTCCATGAAAACCTACTAGCAACAAAGCCAAAGAGAACATTGCCGTGCAAGGAAACAACCAACGCTCCTCTCATGGAAATCTCGTGAAGCAAGGACCAAACCTCATAGGGGCTACCAAGAACACAACACTTGAGGAGAACGGCCCAAAGGCTAACCAACCAATGCCACGGCACCTCTGTGCCAACTCTCTCAATCGAGGCTCATTAACGCCAATCTGCGAAAGCACAACAACAAGAAGCAAAGCCCGAGAAGGAATTGCTCAGCAGAACTCAACTCAAGCTCATCGCGAGCAAAGCTCGCCTCCAAGCTACCACTCAACTCTTAAGATCCAATCGGCTACTTAGAGGACTTCTCCTTTAAGCTTAGGCCTAACTCAACCTCCAACCGAAGCTCCACTCCGAAACCTCACAAGCTAACACTGAGGTGGCATCCAAGGAGCAACTCAACCACCACAGAGGCTAGGGAAAAGGAAATCTTCAATCCCCAAAGAACCAACAACTTGCAGAACAACTCAACTCTTCTTGGTGGCCTCCGCGCTTCATGGAACAAACAACTCTTGCTTGCTAACAACACAAAGCGAGGACCCTCTCCATTTGGGGTGGCCATTGCGCTACTCGATCAACTACACAACTCGGGAGCTAAGTCGACTCTCGCCAAACGGGAAACGACTTCCCGGCAAGCAAACTCGGAAGGCGTGAACTCCACACACGCCGCCGACTTGCTCAAACCCAAGGCAACAACAACCAACTCTCTTGGAAGCAACACCCAAGAGAAAACTCAACCAATCGGACCACCAATCCGAAACTAACAGCACTTGTTCAACTGCCGAGGGAGGGGTCAACTCCCAAAACTTACTAACTAGGAACAAGACCTCAGGGCAACGCCCTCCAGCTAGAACCGAACTAGCTCTCGAAACAACAAACGAACCAAATCTTGGCCAAACACTCACAAGAGGCAGAACAACCTTTACTGCAGCCTCTAGAACACCATCCAAGAATCCGCTTAACTGGACAAACGACTACTTCCAAGCAGCCAACAAACTTTTCCTTCAAGCTAGCGCTTCCACCATCAACTCCAAGACCAAGGGAGTAACCTGACAACTCCCCGAAGGAAACGGCCCTTACAAGCAGGCAACCAAAGGACAGAGAGCTCCACATACGCTCACTGTCTTGCTCCACTAGAGCAACAACATCTAATCTCACGGGGCACAACAAGGGTCCATCTCAGACTGAATCTCCAAATGCCAAACGGGGCAACTCAACATCCTGGAAACAGGAAAACAACCAACATGGCACAAACCACTCGCCCCACGAGCAAAACTAAACTCTAGCAACTCCAATCCACACCTTGGTCAACACCAATCATCAACTTGCCACCACACCGAAACCACTCCGGACTTTACTCCAAACAACCACTAGCTTGCTAGTCTACCAAGACTGCTAGCAACTCCACCGAGGCTACAAACTATACGCTCCCGCCTAGCCAATGAAACTCACTAGCTGGGCATGGTGAGCTCGAGAGGCTCTCCACAACCTAGGGTTCTCCGACAACCCTCGACACACACATCTGCCAAAGAATCGATCTAACAGGACAACCGCTCGAACGAACAACTCCAATTTCCGGCATCCCAACCATGTGGCCAACTCCAACTCCTTGGGAACCTAGAGGACCCAAACGCTCTGAGAACGCGTCATCCTCCTACTCAAAGCATCGGCCACAACATAACTTCTACCCAAGGAAAGATCCAAACAACTCTCTTAGCCATGACTATCAGAAACCACGCGGCTTAGCTACCACCGCTCTTGTTCAGTTTCCAACTGAACTCCAACCAACGATCAACAAGAAGATCCGCCAACCAAGCTTAGACCCAACTTAACAAATCTTGCCTAAGCAACAACTTGATACCACGAGCACAGTATCCTTACCACCTCAACCAAAGCCTTACAACATCCACCTGGAGTCCAACTTCTCCAGGAACTGAGCACTAGATCTCCAAAGCAAACCCTACATGGATCTGAAACTCTCGCCACTTTAACGAACCACACAAAACACACTTGTGTGCACAACTCCCAACCTTCCTTCAGAGATCCAAGACTAACAAGCGCTTTTCCCAAAAAGCAACACTAGCTCCTGGCAGAGATACAAACAATCCAAGGAACACCAAAAGTTCCATCTCCACACGATACTCGAAGCTGAGGCAACCTTGCTCTACCAAAGCATAATCATGCCAAACCAAACTTTGTACCAAGCCTCTACCAAGGGTGCTTACCCCTAAGGCATCCAAAACCTCTCGCAAGGCATCAGCTCATCTCGCCTCATAGGCATCCAGCTCATCTCATGAGCATCCAACTCAGGGTCCCTCTGTTGAACCAAACTCGCATCTATGATGCTCAACTCTCCTCAGATTAAGGCACTCGAAGGTAGTTGACCGCACTACCAACCACAAAGAAATCTCTTGGCCTTAACACTAGCGCGAGACTCACGCGCACCAACACTTACCAACTGCCAACCTGCTGACTTACTCAACCTCCAGAAACACTGGGAAGAGGCTCCGGCTCCTCTCGAGCATCCTTTCGCTTGTAGTCCATCGACTACCACTGAACTAGCCCTTTGGCACGACCTATACAAGTGCCACTGCCATAAACGGATCCAAGGCTAAAGGAGTGCACTAAACTCCGAATGGCATAGAACCATCTGCTATGCCCAAGCCAAACTCAAGCCTCAACCAGACTTAGTGCCAAAGCAGCACACCAACCAATGCACCTCAAGTGCTACTACTACCAAATCCACATCATACTACAGATGGGGCCAACAAGGTCACTACCTCAAGTGACAACAACTCTGGCTAGGCATACGAGGGCTCAACTCAAACAGCCATGCCTATGGCATCTCACCAAACCGAAGGCTCACGGCCTACACTAGCATCTCCACATGATGCTCAACAAAACTCTGGCCAGCTCTCTCAACATGCAGCAGCTAGCTCCACTCCAGGAGCTCACCAAAGGAAGAGTGCTCAACTCAACCAAACATCTGAGGAAAACACCAACGGATCCAATCCGAAGGGAACACTCCTCGCTGCACCCTTAACTACAGGGTTCCGGCTTACTGGCTGCAAACAACAACACTTTAAAGGAGCACAAAAATGCCTCAACAATCTCCTCGAAGGCTGCCAACTCTGCAGCTACTCACTGGGCAATCAAACAACCGCTAAGGCTCAAGATCAACACTTGAGTGCCAGCCGGGTCCACACGGGGACCTGCTCCACAAACATCCACATAAGCACAACCATAGCTAACTCCTCTCTTGGAGTGGCACTCCAAGGCAAAGCACCTCCACCCTCTCACTAGGGGAAAACCAACAACTGGGCCACAAATGGCCTCACGGAGTCTAAACTCGCCTCCCACGGGGACGACGTCCCGGGGCATCGAAACAATCTGGATACCTCAACAAGCCACAACAAACATCACACACCGCGGGAAGTTGGCATGATGGCTCTCTAAGCCCAAACCAACAACGAGTCGAACTCGCTCGTCTCCGCTCCACAACACTACACAAGGCATACACTAGATGACGTGTATTGTAAATTCTTAACCCTTTTTCAACAACAAATAGTAAACTTAGGCGTGCACTGATGGTGCTTGAGTCTTGATGATCATGGAAAAACGACCTACAACAAAAAGGTCGGTCTACAAAATCTATGACTCGAGCTCGATACCAGCTCAGAGGACCCGACCGAATGGGGTTCTAAATAGGCCATTACCTCAATGCATGCATAGAAATCAACACTAGAATTTGCAATAGGGTTGTTTTGATTCTAAGTAAAAACCAAAAACCGGCAAGAGTTCATTTAAAAGTCAATACAAAATTCTTGAAACTCGTCCCTATTTCCAAGCACTGTTCCAAGACAAATACATTTCCAAACATACTACGATCGGAGATTTATTTAAAACATACAAACTTTACAACAATGCTAGAATCCGGAAATACATTTAGAAAACACCCTAGGGCTCCGTGCCCAACTACATGCATTCAGAGGACATTTAAATCATAAACATAAATCTCAGAGTTGAACAACGGGTTTCCATGATCACAGTTCCTCCAGCCATCCTGCCTCGCGCCATGGTTTCCTGAAAGATAAGTAAGGGTGAGTAACGAATTACTCGGTAAGAATCCCAACCAGGGGTACAATACGATATAAATGGTCATCTAGCGAGAAAGATATGCAAGCTATGAATATAAACACAGATAGAGCACATAACTTAGCCCACACTTGGGCCTCGGATGCCAACTCAGGGTCTTAGTCCGGAAATCAAACACCACACAACACATCACACAAGTCGCCCTATACGAGAAACAAGTCTCGGCCTCAGCCTGTCTACTGTCGACGAAAGGTACACTGGCTCACAATCCCGAGGAGCTCTCGATCGGCGCAGTAATGAGCGTAAGCATGCACCGCGTGCTCTGCGGAACTATGGGGGTTGCTGTGGTCGAAGGCAAGGCAAGCCGCCCATATCCGATCCACCACGCCTAACTAAATCTTTGGATCGGTGTCACCGACATAGGGGTGTGAGACACTGGACACGTAAACTATGTCGGCTGAACCACACCGCGCACTGGGCCAAGAAACGGTCGTGGTAGGCTTACACCAGAAGCCGTCCTTGCCTTAACAGTGGCAATCGGGGCTACTCGCCAAACATGCCGAGGACATGCGTTTGCCGGGGACGAGGCAATGCTAAGTCATCATCCCGACCGTTGGGGCATTAACAACCGCCGCCCCTCACCCAAGATTGCGGGGCCTACCGCTGGGTTAGCTAATCCTCACGGGGTCCGGGGCGGAATGACTTGCTCGACGTCCCCCGCCATGGATGCAAGGTACTTTATGCATCGGGCCGGATGATGCTATCTACCGCACTTCTAACCCGCCCTAGCAAGCGACAAACAATTCCATAAAATCCAATACGTGCTCAAAGAGAATACAACGAGCCTAGCATGATACTACGAAGCAAGAAAGCAGATACGAGCATGCGAAAGGAACAACCTAGCATGGATTAACATGAGAATTAACCAGAAAGTCATGCTAATCGGGAATTCAGATTAGAGCACTTATCACCAAACATGTCAATAAACACAAACAAGCATACAATCAAGCAATCGCATAATATATCGCAGGTCCACACAACTCCAGTAAGAAATCCTTACCGGCGGAAGACCTCTAAACACAAGAAACCTAAGCCGCGATCGAACCCGAGCTAGCTAGCGAGAACCTAACAAAAACAACAATAATTACAATCAAAAGACCCAAATAACATAAAACAAACAGGCTCGGCTCAGGAGCACTCACGAGGCACGGCAGACACGCGAACGGGCGCATTTGCTCGGGCTAAGCGGCAAGCACTGGCGCAAGCTGGCGCTACTGGGCGCGCGCTGGGCACGGCATTGGCGCGGCGATACACGCGGACGGGACGCCTGGGGAACTGGCACGAGGCGGCGGGGGGGCGCTGGGCACGGCTGGCGACTTTCAGTGGCGACTCGACTGGCGGGCCGCGACGGCAGATCTGCGCGCGCGACGGACGGATTTCTTTGGCGCGAGGTGGGTGGCTGAAACGGCGAGGGTCGGGCGAGCCTCGTGCGACGACGTGCGAGCTCATTTCTTTGGCGTCGACGGCAGCGGCGAGGACCGGTGGTGAAATTTGGCCATTTCTGCTGGCGAGGAGCTAGGCTGGGGGAAGAGAGAGAGAGAGAGAAAATGAATTTGGGGAAAAATAAAAGAAAAAAAAGAAATAAAAAGGAAAATGGGAAAATAAAAGGGAAAATGGGATTTTAATTCCATTTTCCATCCTTATCCACTTAAAACCCCAAAATCCCATTTCCCGGCTTCCTCCTTCAAAACCCGACTGAAGCAACCTTTCCAAACAACAAAACTCACTGAAATCAACCTCCCAAACCAATACTGAAGGCCCGGCTCGAATCCCGAAGGAAACACCCAAACAACGATCATTTTGCCCAAAACCCAAATGACAATCGAACTCCCAAACTAAAAGCCCAAACATCTCGGGACTCGCAGTCCAACCCAAACAAGCCACGGCAAAGGCAGGAGCTGCCTCGAAGCCCTAAAAATCCACAAATCCTGCCCACGGAGCAAAAAGACCAAAATGCCCCTAAGGGACAAAACAGCTTTAACGGCCCAACCGAACCACTGAATCTGAACCGGAAGCTCCTCGAGAACCGGGATAGAAAACTGGGCCGTTACAACACTGCTGCTGTCTGTTACTCCTGGTTTGATAGAGATGTCAACAATAGTGCCAATATCAAAATGAACTCGAACGTCAGCACTCAGAATCACTTCAATGCTGCCAATTCTTCGACTATGATAGCCACACCAGAACGTGTTCTGATCAGGCTTGGTATTTCGACAGCGGGGCGAGTAGTCATCTCACTTCTCACTTGGGAAACCTGTCCATAGGATCCAACTACTCAGGTATGAATTAAGTAATTGTTGGAAATGGATGTTCTTTACCTATTTTAAATATTGGCAGCTCAATGATAAAATCTAATGTTAAAGACTTGATACTAAAAGAGTTGTTACATGTTCCACAAATTAGCAAGAATCTGATTAGCATCTTTCGTTTGACAATGGATAATCCTGATATAGTTGAGTTTCATGATTCCTTTTGTGTGATCAAGGACAAGTGCACGGGGAAGGTTCTTCTTCGAGGGAGCCTTGAAGATGGTCTCTACCGGATCGGGTCGCTTGCTGCCTTTACTCATAGTCAAGTTCAAGAAGTTGGTGATAAGTTTGTTTTTGTGGCTATTATGTCTAATGTAAAAGGTGGTAATAGTAATGATCCTTTGTTATTAACCTCACCTGGAGGTCATTTTTCCTTAACATGCTCAAGAAGTATTTGGCATAGTCGGTTGGGTCACCCATCTTCAAGAATATTAAGTTCTATTTTGTCATCTTGTAACTTGACTCCTAAAATAAATGAGAAAGAATCATTTTGTGAGGCATGTCAGTATGGAAAATCACACAAGTTGCCATTTTTTCTTTCTACTTCTCGAGCATACATGCCATTGCAACTTATACACACCAATTTATGGGGTCCTGTCCTGCCCCTGTGCAATAAACTAATGGATATCATTACTATATTAGCTTTCTTGATGACTTCTCATGGTTTACATGGATTTTCCCATTAAAACTTAAAAGTGATGCGATTGTTGTCTTTAAGCAATTTAAGGCTCAAGTAGAGAGCATGTATGAACAAAAGATCAAAACAGTTCGTTGTGATGAAGGTGGTGAATTTCGACCCTTAATTTCGTATGCTTTAGAGATAGGAATCCATGTTCAACTTACTTGTCCATACATTTCTGTTCAAAATGGAAGGGTGGAATGGAAACATAGACATGTTGTAGAAATCGGATTGACCTTGCTAGCACAAGCAAGTATGCTTCTCAGCTATTGGTGGGATGCTGCTTTTCACATTGCTGTATTTCTCATTAGCAGAATGCCTACTCCAGTCCTGCAAAACAAGGCTCCTTTCACTTTGCTACATAAAATTCCTGTTGATTATCAGTTATTGAGAGTTTTTGGGTCTGCGTGCTACCCTTGTCTTCGGGCATATCAAACACAGAAGTTTGATTTTCATACTTCAAGATGTGTTTTCTTGGGATACAACAATAATCATAGAGGTTACAGATGCCTGAGCTCCATTGGGAAGGTTTATGTGTCTTGTCATGTTTGCTTTAATGAATGATGCTTTCCTTTCGCAGAAAATTTTATGCAACAGACTGAGAGTTCCTTTACTCACACTGACCAAGTTTTGTCTTGGCTGCCTATTCAACTTAACCATTATTAGAGGCCTCCAAAACACCTCAACTCATCTCCTACAACTATTGATACACCCCAACCTCTTAACGAAAACACACCACATAGACCTCCTGCTTCACTAAACTCTACCTCCCAGCCATCCACCCCTCGACCTGATTCCTCAGTACATCAATCCCCCACTTCAACCAGTAGCTCTCGTTCCTACCAATCTGCTACCTCTACCCCTCCCATTGCCCCTTCTGATCACCCCATGATTACACGTGTTTGTGTTGGTATCTCTAAACTGAAACAATTATTTGGCTGCCTCTCCTCTACCAAACCAACAATTGACTGGTCTCTCACCGAACCAACCAAATTCGTTGATGTTGCGTCTGTCAGTGTGTGGTAGAATGCCATGAATGAGGAGTTTGCTGCCTTGATGCGCAACAATACTTGGGAATTAGTTCCACCTGATCCAAAACATCTCATTGGCAATAAATGGATCTTCAAACTTAAACGCATGGCCTTAGGCGCTATTGATCGCTACAAGGTGATAGAATCTACCACAAAATATTATTAAACTACGATAATCTCTCGAGAGGATCTCTCAAAGAGCCAAGTACAAAGAGGACAACTGTTTGAATGAATCCTATAATCACCTATCCTATCCTATATATAGTAAACCTAGAAGTTGACCTAATTTAGTAAAAACTCTACTAAGGCCCACAAGCCCAATACAAATGAATTACAATTAAAGAATATTAAATATAAATAATAAATAACTAATTCCGTAATGTCTTGTTCCGCCTCGAGTAAACCTTCAGCGGGCTCGGGATCGTATCAAAAGGCTCGCCTCGTGGCCCAAGGTTTCTCTCAGACTCCAGGAATCAATTTTCTTGAAACGTACAGTCTGGTGGTTAAACTTGTCACCATTCGTATGATTCTTACTCTTGCAGCCACGTGGAATTGGCTAGTCTGACAACTTGATGTAAGTAATGCCTTCCTCAATGGCACTCTCAGTGAAACCGTGTTCATGCCACAACCTCAGGGCTATGTTGATTTGCAAAAGCCTTTTCATGTTTGTCGCCTCAAGAAGGCTCTCTATGGGTTACGAGAGGCTCCTCGAGCTTAGTATGACAAATTAAGATTGACTCTTCTAGACTGGAAGTTTACTCAATCTAAATTCGACACCTTTCTGTTCTTCTGTCATCACTCAAGACATTTTTTAATTCTATTAATGTATGTAGATGACATATTGGTTACTGGATCTGACTCGACGCTTGTTCAGCAGTTGATCACACGACTCAACAATGTTGTTATGCTCCGAGACCTTGGTCTGATACATTATTTTCTTGGGATTCAGGTTGCCCGTTCCTCATCAGGCTTTGTTCTCTCTCAAAGCACGTACATTAATGACATCCTGCTCAAGCTTAATTTGATGAATATCAAACCTGCTCCCACCCCGCTACCCTTCATCATTCTGCATCTCCTACTACCCAGGAACCATTCACGGATACTACTCTATATTGAAGCATTCTTGGATCACTCAACTATGTGTTGTTAACTTGTTTGGATATCGCTTATGCTCTCAATCATCTCAGTCAACATGCTCACAAACCGAATATTGCACACTGGCAAGCCCTCAAGCGAGTGTTGCGCTACCTAAAAGGCACGACTCACCTTGGAGTAGCCATTCAACCGGCATCTTCTTTGTGTCTCACAGGTTTTTCTGTTGTCGACTGGCTGCGTGTCCCATTGATCGTCGATCGGTTGGTGGTTATTGTGTTTTTCTTGGTTCAACTCTCATCTCTTGGTCGTCCAAGAAGCAACATGTTGTCGCCCGCTCAAGCGCCGAGTCCGAGTATCGGGCTCTCGCCCATGTCGCTTGCGAACTCAAATGGATCCAGTATTTACTTGCTGAGTTGAAAATTCCGCTTGAAGCTCCCCCTATCACTTGGTGTGATAAAGTTAGTGCAGCAGCCCTTGCCCGCAACACGATTGTGCACGCTCGCACAAAGCACATTGAGATAGATATACACTTTGTTCGTGATCAAGTTCTTCGTCGCCAGCTTGAAATCCGTTATGTTCCTTCTCTTGATCAGATCGCAGACTTTCTCACGAAGCCACTTGCCGTGACTCGCTTCAGTTCTTATGTGACAAACTCGGCTTATCTTCGATACCGCCACGTTTGAGGGGGGATGTTAAGACATGAAAGTCTCCTCTTAGTCTTCTCCTTTATGGCTGTTGTACTTGTTGAAGGATTTGTGTACGTGCTGAAGGATTTGTGGGATTTTATCTCTGTTTTGCAACAGTTGTGCAAATGAGAAGTTGTGTAAAGTCTTGTCCACATTTATTTCTTCTTTGCTTTTCTTTGGCTATAAGAAGTCATTCAGCTGTTCTTCCAAAATACAAGCAAGTTCAAAGTCTCTTCTCTTGTCTCAGCCTTCATTTCTCATTTCAAGATCTAATTGAAAAGAATGTGACCCCACCAATCCTACGAACATATGCGAGTAGGGGAAAAAGGGTCATTGAACAGGGACAAGGGTCAGGTGGTGGAGCAGACTGTTAGTGGGACGTGCTTTTCTGTATGTTCATGAAGTGGGATATTAATAGAAGGAAGCTAGGTTTCGTGTGGAGTATGGAAGAAGTTTAGGTTGAAGATGCAGCTGAAGGGGAGAGACATCGGCGCTCTAGAATTTGCTGGCCGCTATCTTATATTTTGTTATTAGCTTATCTTTTATTGTTTTCTTTGTTATTCTGTCCTGCTGCTGTGACTGTTTCTGGGATTAGCCCTTGTTTTGTGTTGAAGACCAATATATTTGGTAGAACTTACTTTGGTATTCTGTTGTTTCTATTATCCGCTGCAGGGTGATTGTCTAGATACCTAATAGAGAACTGCTCATAATGCAAAGAGTTTGCATTTAATACGTGTCCAACCAGAACAAAATTTATGCACAAATGTTTCTCCATATTAGCATTTGGATATCTGGTCCTACAGTCAGAACATGTTCGTTCCTATTGTTATCTTGTCATGTGTTTTATGATCTCAAACCGTCTGCAAGTTTTATGCAGTTTTTTCTTAGCAGACATAAAAATTATACATTTTCATCATTTTTGTAACAGGTCACCGAGGACGGGAAGCAAGAGCGCCATTTAGTCGCAACTGTAGGCAAGTTCAGCGTCATATGGAACTTCCAACAGGTGAAAAATGGGACACACGACTGCTACCGCCATCAAGAAGGTCTCAAGAGCTGCTATTGCTACAAGATTGTTCTCAAAGATGACTCCATTGTTGAAAGTCGATTCATGCATGAGAAATTTTCAGTGACCGATTCGCCCGAGGCTCCGTTGGTGATCGCGACACCCATGAAAGTCAGTTCCTTTAGCATATCAAGCAGGCTAAGAGGCTGAGATTCAATCCCAAGCATAAGTTGTTTGCTACTGGTTTTGTTGTTGCATTGTCTGATGCAGTTAAGCTACGTTTCTAAGTGGCATGTTTAGAACCTTATAGATATGCCTTCAAGTAGTTTTAAACATCTATCATTGAGTTCCGTAATTTGTATTCTATGTCGTGTTTTCTTTAAGACTAGTTTTTTCATCAACTGTAATGTTAAGGAAGCAAGTATAATCTAGATGAAAATTTCTATCCCTTCTAAATTGTAAAAAATTACTCTATCCGATGTTTAAAAAGTATTTCTATCTTTCAAAAGTTTAAATATTGTCCATTACTTTTCATAAATGTTTATTTGAGAGTAGAAATTCATTTGAATGTTTAGAGGAAAAAATTGGCATAGCGTTGATTTGAAACAATATGGCGTAAATAAGTCTAAGAGAATGATTTTTTTACTTGATAGTTTTGAAGCATTTATAAAAATTTAAAAAAAAATTAAAAAAATTAAAAGTGATATTGCAGTTTTTGTAAGAATGAGGTTTTGTATTTTTAGTAAGTGGCAAAAGAATTGGAGTATTATTTATAATAACTTTAGTCTCCATATTTTAAGATTTTTATATATTTAGTCATTGAACATTTAAAGTGTAACTTAGTCCCCAACTTTCTATTATTTCATTTATATTCACGAAGTAATAGAATCAAAATTTTACTATTCCATTAGACATAAAATTCAAATTTATATATTTTAAAAAATGTATTTTTATATACTAATTAATTATTTAAAATTTTGAATCCGTCAAAGAACTCACATAATTAAAAATTAAGAGACCTATTAGATACTTCCGAAAGATCAGGAAACAAATGGATACAAACTGAACTAAATTAAAAATCCAGCCCTTCATTTTCAAACTACCAGAAATTTGTAGCATTTTTTTCAAATCCTATACATTATACATGATAATGTTACAAATAGCCTCATCATCCAAGAATCAAAATGTAGAACCTTATTACATCTTCAATCCCATTGGCAGTGTATGGTACAAGAAATTTTTTTGAATAGACCAAAGAATACCACCATAATGTACAACAAAAAAAATAAATAAATTAACTACCATAATGTACAATCACGTAATTCTTCCAACTCGGTGATTATAATCTCCATAAGGGCAATGACAACCAACTTGAAAGGAGAGGTGAAATTATCAACAGTGTAAATAGGATATCTGTACTCGAAACCATTTAGGACTTGTGTGAATGCGGTTTTTTCCGGACCAGAAACATGAGAATTCGAGGGATAAACGACTTCTTCTTTTTCTTTCCAGTCTTTGCTTCTGGGAATGAATCCAATGAATCATGGTTATTTTGCATATCTTCCTTGGGGTTTGTTGAAATAGAGGGATCAGTTGGCGTGGCGTCGATTGTACTAACTAAATCCGATGGCTCGTTCTTACCCTCGGAACTGGCTCTTGGACTGGGGATGGGGTTCATTAATCCAATGCTAGAGTCACCGGCCTTCCTTCGTTGTTCGTGTTCGGCTCTCCATTTTCGTAACTCCTGTTCGACACTCAACTTTGCCTCCTTGGCTTTATCAGCCTTCTCCATGGCAACTTTTAGTGCTTCCTTTCTGGTAGCCATCTGCTCGGTTACTTCTTCCAGCTTTTCCAAGCTTCTCGACTCGGATTCCTTGGCTACCTCAATCTGAGAAAGTGCAGCTCCCACTCTAATGTTGGCTTGTTCCTCTGCCTCATGAGCACACTTGCTAAGCTCATAGTACTCCTCTAGTGACAATGTAACTCCTTCGGGCGAGCCTGCTTTCTTTGCATCTCTAGCTGATTCGCTCTCTCGTAACGCCCTGATTGCTGCCAACGCCAATCTTTCGGAGGCCTTTGCAGCCTCAATCTCTTTCTGAGAAGCATTCAATCTACTCTCCATGGTACTTGCTCCAGCCTTCGCTTGCACGGCTTCTTCTTTTGTTTTGCGTAGCTCCTCCAGAGCCACCTGAGCCAGTGATTTGGCCTGATCGGCTTCTTGTGCTGCTTGCTGTAATTGTTTGGGCAGTTCCACCAATATTTCCCTAGCCTCTTTTTCTCTCATTTGAACTAAACCTATTTCTGACCTTGTTCTTTCCACTTCAGCTTCAAGGGATGCAATTGCTATAGATGCCATTCCTTCTCTTTGCCTCAAGGTGGATAGAGCAGATTTCTCGTTTTCAAGCTCGGTTTTTAATGACATTGCGGCCACCTTTAAGCAGTTTATTTCCGAATTTGCTTTATCAATGTTGAGCTTCACTTCCTCAAGTTCCTGCTTTGCTGAAGCAACTGCTGCTTGCATATCTATATGTGTTTTCTTTGCTGAATCCTCTGCCTCGTCATTATCAGGTTCCTCTTCCAATTTTGATTCCATATAAGCTGCTAATTCAGCTTTTAAATTCATTAGCAAATTTGAGGCGGTATCCAGTTTCAATTTCACATCTTTTGCCGACATAATTTTCTGATTGAGACTCTGAATTTCTGCTTCAGCCTGCTTCAATTCTTTCTCCCAGTTAAGAGAATCTTGATCTCTGGCCATAGCTGCACCAATTCTGTGCTCTTCTGCCTCCAAATGAGTAGCATGTGCAGACTCTAACGACTCCTTAGTGGCCATAAGCTCAATAGTTAGATCTTCCACAGCCCTCTCGACTTCCTTGGAGGCGGAAACGGCGTCTTCAGCTTTCGTTATTGCTGCATTCTTTTCTGTAACCAAGGAAGTGAACTCTTTGCAAAGTGCTTTCAACTCTTCTTTGACAGATTTAAGATCTGAAACTGCAGCTACGTGCCTGGCTTTAGCAACCTCAAGCTGCGCCTTGACTGCTACACTAGCCTCTTCGGCAATGCCTTGCTCCATCTCTTCAATCCTGAGTTTTGCAAGCTCTGAGTCTTGCCTTGCCTGTTGCTCATCTGTTTCTGCCCTCTCTAGATTAAGCTTTAGTTCTTCTATCAATCGCTTAGTACTATCGAGCTCCTTTAGAACTTTCCTTTTTTGCTCTTCAGCAGCCTCCGAGAGTCTCCGGTACTCGGGAATTTCCTCATGTAATTTTTCAAGTTCTTGTTCCACAAGTTTGCGTCTCTGCAACATTTAAAAGATATAATTATAAGCTAAATTAGAAAAATCATTTGAATCGAATCCGAGACATGAAGACAGACGTGCACCTTGGAGATGAATAAATTTGATTACTATATCGAGTGGTAAATAAACCCAATCAAGTTGAATGCCTTTCACAGAAGAAAGTGTCCATCTATTTAAAATATTTATGAGGAATTTATACAAGAATTTAGAAATATAGTTGTGAAATGCAATCGTGAAAAAGAGCACAGATTTCCCACTTTAAAATCACTGTCCCAAATTACCACCATTGTGACCAATCACAACAAAAAACCTTAAACAACATTTCCACAGTTGGTGGTATACTTTCATTGCATCTTAACACTGATGTTGCATTTTCGAAGTATGTTATTATACCAGAACACTGAGCTGCATTAGATACTATATGCCATGCAATAGCCAATGAGAAACACTTGTCTTTTGCACCTAAACGTACAATACCATAACAAAGACGTTAATACCCTTTTTCACAATACTCTAGCAACAAAAAGACACACAATAGTAATTTGTGCCCCAACATTAAAGTGCGGAAGGATCACGATAGTATTGTAGTAAGCTATACCTCAACTGTTTGGGTTCGATGAGCTTTCCAATCAACGATGCCACCGAACTTAGAAACGGCTTCTTTTACAGATTCAAATGGTGGGGCTGTATCAATAAGGCCTTTGTTTATATCACTATCCTTAACATCTTTTGGAGAATCAACAGATTCTGTCTTTGCACTTGAAACTTTCACGCTCTCTTCAAGCTCATTCTTCATAACTATTGTCTCAGAAGAGATAACAGATGGCATAATGACATCATTGACAGTAGCAAAGTCACTATGGACTGAAGATTGTTCCTGAGGAAGTTTCATAGGCATAATGACATCATTGCCATCATTGACAGTAGCAGAATCACTATGGACTGAAGATTGTTCCTCCGAAAGTTTCACCGGCATAATAACATCATTGCCATCATCGACATCCTTGACGTTGACAGTAACGGAGTCACTATGGACTGAAGGTCGTTCTTGAGGAAGTTTCACAGGAATAATGACATCATTGACAGTAGCAGAGTCACTATGGATTGAAGCTTGTTCCTGAGGAAGTTTCACAGGGATAATGACATCATTGACAGTAGCAGAGTCACTATGGACTGAAGATTGTTCCTCTGAAAGTTTCACAGACATAATAACATCATTCACATCATCGACATCCTTGACGTTGATAGTAGCGGAGTCACTATGGACTAGAGGTTGTTGCTGAGGAAGTTTCACAGGCATAAAAACATCATTGACAGTAGCAGAGTCACTATGGATTGAAGTTTGTTCGTGAGGAAGTTTCACAGGAATAAAAACATCATTGACAGTAGCAGAGTCACTATGGATTGAAGTTTGTTCGTGAGGAAGTTTCACAGGCATAATGATATCATTGGCATCAATGACAGTAGCCAAGTCGCAATGAACTGAAGATTGTTCCTGTGGAAGTTTCTCATTCATATATTGAACTGATTGAGCTCTGGGGTCTTCCATCAAGGTATTTGCATTGTGTTCCTTTAATCTATCATCTGGAACTATAGACCTCATACCTGAATTACTTGATGTAATAAGTTCATCTTGTCTCATATTTACATTACTAGGAGCATCTTCTATGATTGATGATACAGAATTTTCAGCTATTGGCTGTTGACTTTCAGATCGCACAGTTACATCAACTGGACTTGAAGAGCATTCAACATCACCTTCCAATTTTCCATTAGCAACAAAATTTGAGAGAACTTGGCTCTGGTTCACAATTCCATGGTTGACTGGGTGGTTTGGATTCTGAACATGAACAAGACTACCATCTTGGGAGATCAACGAGGATTGTGGAGAAGATGTATGATCAGCTAATTTCACATCGTCCATTGAACAGTGTTAGTGCCAGAGGATACCTGTAGTTGAACTGAAACCATGCATGCACAAAGCACCCAAAACCGTAAGTTTTTAAATCAAGTATCGAAAAATTAAGAAGACAGCAACTTTAAAAAACTAGTCATAAACAAAATGTATTCATGCCAATAGCAATAAATCAGTGGACAAGGAGTAGCAGAATCACAAAACCACTAACATCAACACCTAGAGTGATAACAATTCTCAGCATTTCCTAGACCATAATTGTTTCAAACATCTATGATTGTCTGCGTCAGCTTGGGCACACCTCGACATAATTGTTTCAGCCACACCAATGTATTTCCGCTCAAAGACATAGTAAATACATTTTGAAAGATAAATTGCAGAAAGTTTGTACACCTTACGTTTCAATACAAGAAGCAGTTGACATTTAAACGCCAACGGCTAGTCCAATTGGGGAGAAGCTCTTGTACTTTCCATTAACGACAAAAACAGAGATGGTAATTACGCGCTACCAGAAAGAGAAACAAAATAAAGAAGCTCCAAGAAACTCACAGTCCAATTGAATGACAGAATAATGAACGGCAAAATTCCAATTAAATTGCGCAAATTAAGGAAAATAGCAAAAATCAATAGGCCAAATCACACAACGAAGAAATCAGACACTAAACATCAAATTGATCAACAGAAACAAAAAGCAGCTCGGTAGAACAACCGTAGAGGCTCGAACGAAGTCACAGAATCAATCAAAAACAAAACAGAAAATAGAGAAAGGAAAAGAAAAGAAGCTTACCGTGAGGAAACGGCCGGCGACGGCGACGGCGACGGCGACGAAGGAAATACGGAGAGAAGCTCAAAGAAGCAGAAATGGGAAAAAATGATCGCCGGAAATTGGGAAACGAAAAAAGGTTGAGGGGGGAAAGGGGAAATGCAGAAAAAGAAAGTTAAGTATAATTAATTAAACGGAAAATAAAAAAAATAAAAAGAAAGAAAGAAAGGGATTATGAAAAGGAAAATGAAAGGCGATTAGTTTAGAGGGCTAAAATTAGGATGAGAAAAACATGGGGCCGGTACTCGTCCGTGGAGCCCACTTCTTCCCACAAACCATAATCCATCTGCCTTTTTTTCTTAAAACAAACAATATTCTAATTATTTTAATTTTGTGGGAACTGATTTTTGAGTGGCATGGTATTTAACTTTTTCATTTTGCTTCTATTATGAGATATATTATTTGTTACTATAATATTTCAAAAGTTAAATAACTTTGTAAAAAGTTAATTTTTAAAATAGATGGTCAATATGCATTGAACCCATCCCATCATAATTTTTAAGATATTTTTTTTATTACTTTTATGATGATTAATTATTTTGTATTACTAGAATCCCTTTTTTAGGAGTTCAACAATAATAAAGTTTAGAGGATATGCGATTCAAATGCAAACTTTATGATTCGATAATCATTTCGTTTTTTGTTTATTGTTTATGAAATTTAAGTCTATTTCTACTCAAATTTTTTACTATATGCTTCATCTTTCCTGCAATATATTCATCTTTCCTCAAGAAAATAGGTGCATACTAACCAAATTTTAAAATAAAAAAAAAGCTTTTGTAAACTACTTTTTTATGTTTCTAAATTTTGGTTTTGTTTTTTAATATATAGGTAAGATGTGAATATCTAATAAAAAAAAAGTTATGGTAAGTAATTGTTGTAGGCTTAAATTTTAAAAACAAAAAAATAAAATGGTTATCAAACGAGGCTTAAGTTGTTGTATTATTGTTTTTGTTAACGTGCAATATAAGAAGGGTGATGAAATGTAGTTTAAAATGTTAATTACATATTTAGTGGGAATACGTCCAATTTCAAACTTTATCAATTGTCCCCTTTATGAACTTTTATATTTATGTCTATAAATTCATGAACGTTTTATTTTTTAAAAAAATTACATCAAATTTTAAATTTATAATCATGAAGTCATTAATAAGCAACAAACTAAAATATAGGTAAGATGTGAATATTTAATAAAAAAGAGTTATGGTAAGTAATTGTTGTAGGCTTAAATTTCAAAAACAAAAAAATAAAATATTATCAGTCGTTGTGTTATTGTTTTTGTTAACTTGCAATATAAGAAGGGTGATGAAATGTTGTTTAAAATGTTAATTACATATTTAGTGGGAATACGCCAATTTCAAACTTTATCAATTGTCCCCTTTATGAACTTTTATATTTATGTCTATAAATTCATGAACATTTTATTTTTAAAAAAAATTACATCAAATTTTAAATTTATAATCATGAAGTCATTAATAAGCAACAAACTTTTTTTTTTTTTTTGAGATTACAATAATTGGAGGTGGGAAGAGACTCGATCCTAAGACCTCTGGTTATTGGGTACAGAGGCGGACCTATGAAGGGACTAGGAGGGGCCATGACCCCCCCAAAAGTTTTGAAATTTATATCGTAATGTAGTTCGGATTTTTTTAAATTTTAAAAAACTACTATAAATTAAATAAATTGCACTGAATTATGTATAATACTCAGTGGCCCCGTGGATTTTGGCCCCCCAAAGTTGGCACCAGTCTTGGTTTGAGTTTGACATGTAGGAAAATTTTTAGGAAAATTGTAGACGATAACCACTTTTAGAAAAATAATTACAAATCTAGACATATCTTAAAATTTGTGAATCTATTTTTTATTTTAAATTTAATTAATAATATTTTTCTATAATACCTATTTTACCCCTTTCTGTCCAAATGTTTTGCAAGCCTTGCATTTTTTTTCCAAATTGTCGGTTCGATTGAGGAAACGTCGAATTCATGCTTTTTTTTTTTTTTTTTTTTTTTTGTAAATCTCAATTCTTCACCTTTTTAAAACTTGATTTCATTAATATTTTTTTTCTTTCAAATCCTTCTTTTTATTTCATTCTTTTTTATCTGTCATTAAGTGGATTTTGACTTCCTATGTTTCTTGCTCCAAATTTTAAATTTTTTAAGATTCTATTAACGTTACAATAAAGATTTTTTGAGAGCAAATTTATGATTTTGTCTTCAATAATCTAATAATTATATGACTACTTGTTTTTTCATCTTTTTCTAAAAATGCAATCACTCTAAAATATAGCAAAAAGAGTCATTGATATTAATGAATATTGTTACTTTTTTTTCTTAAGAGTCATTGGTATTCTAGAATTTGTCTACGTCTATAATTAAGTTGTGAGAAACAATATAATTTTTTTTGTTAAAAAAATTACAATACTTATCTAACCATAAAAAGTTTATTCATAAATCTTTTTTTATATTAAATTTTTTTGTATTAATAAATAAATACATATTTTTATATTAAATTTTAACTTTTTTTATTAATAAATAAATAGAGATAGATTTTAAACTTTTTGTATTAATAAACAAATACAGTCATAAATACGGTTCAATAGTGTATTATTGATATTCGTTAATATAATTTAGTTCAATCGTGTATTATTAATACTCATTAATATAATATTATAGTATTGTGAATTAATAATATATTATTGTGAATTATTAATACAGTATTGTGAATTAATAATATATTATTGTGAATTATTAATACAATATTGAGGATTAATAATATATTATTGTGGATTATTAATACCATATTGATATTAATATTTATGACCATGTGTTGCTATTTTTTTTAAAGTGACCATATTTATGATTATTTTCTAAATTTGACTAATTTTGTAATTTTTCCAAAATAATATTTACAAATTCTTATTTATTTAAAACCAGTATTTATTTATTAATACATAATTAAAGATTTTATGAAATTACCATAAGTTTTTTTCACACTTTTTTTCTTTTATTCCAAAACAATTATAACTTTTTGCACTTCAATATATTTGGATAATTAAATAAATACATTTTTGTTAATCTTTTCCGTTTTTCAAATAACGAGTTCATTATAAAAGTTTATGACATGTTCAAACATATTAATTATTTATGTAGTATTAATGTATTAAATACTCATATATGAGATAAATACATATAAATACAAAATATATTTTAGTTGTGAAATACAATATTAATTCAGTATTTACACGAATTAAAAGAAATACAATGTTGATAGATAACATGATCATACCACAAAAACATAAGTAACTCATAAATTCTTATTTATTTGAACATTGTATTTATTTAATACAATATTATGTATTGTTAATACACTATTATAAGAAACTGCGTGATAATATTGATTAATAACAGTGACTTTAGTTGTCAATAGAGCAGTAGCTTAAGTGACATCAATATAGGTCTTAGGTTTGAGTCTCTCCCACCCTCAATTATTGTAATCTCAAAAAAAAAAAACAATGACTTAGTTGTTTTTTTTTAAAATGACCTTATTTGTAATTATTTTCTAAATTTGACTTAATCGGTAGCATTCCAAATTTATTAATACACGACTAAATATTTTATGAAATCAATCTCATCTTTTTTAACCCATTTTATGAACTATTAATGTATTAAGCTTTGACATTTTATTCACAAAACCATTGTTAAATAATTAATAAATAATATAAATAAATATATAATTTGATAAATTAATAGTCATATATGAGATAAATACATAAAAATATAAAAAATATATCAGTTAATACGGTACTAATTCAATGTTTAACTAAGTAAAAAAAAGTTTTCTTATACATAACCGTCAATAGCACAAAAATAACAATAATTCATAAACTTTTTTTATTTGAAATTCGTATTTATTTATTAATACATAATTAAAGATTTTAGGTATTTTGAAAAAAATTAAAACAACCTAAGAAAATCCTATATCAAACTAAAAACATAGAAGGAAAAAAGATTTCTATAAAATAGTACAAATATTTTGGGAGGAAACAATTTTGCATTATGAAATTTTAGGCGGAAGTCCACGATTTTGTTTCGGTAAATAAGGGACTTTCATGATTTGGTGGAAATGGTCCACGATTTTGTTTCTATAAATAAGGGGTAGTACCGTCCTTTTTCATTAATAAAAGTTTTTTTTCTTTATTCAATAATTACTTTTACTAATTTTTCTTAACATGGACATATTTGCAATAAGTTTCTTATTATGATCTACTTTTGAACTTTGCCCAAATTTTTAACAACCCCCTCCTTTTGGTAAGGTTTTTGTTGTTTTATATTGTTTTATATTCTTTTAATCAATTTTAGTGTGTATTTTTTTAATTTTTTTTTTCTCTTTTTTTCTCTATAATTGTTTGTTTCATTTTGTTAAAATATATTTTTTTTGTGTTAGAACTTTTATTTTTTTCGTTTAAAAATTATAAAAATGTTATTATAAAGTATTTTAAAAATATTTTATATTGTATAAATACTTTTAAGAATATTAGGCTATATATTTGTGTATTTTCTTATCTCAAATTATTACCAATAATAGAATCATATTTTCTTTACAAAATTATATTTATAAAATAATTATACCTAAAACTTATTTCAAATAATGTTTTCAAAATAGTTTTTTTTATAGTTAATCTAAATATTTAGTTTTATGAGAAACTATTATATTCATTCTTGCGAGTTTAAGAATATATTAAGTACTATATTGAAAGTCTATATATCAATTAATTTAGGAGAGTGAAGTAAAACTTTTGATACTTGAATATAATTTATTATTTCTTTTTTTGGAGAACCGGAAAATTGAAGATAATTTTTTTTATTATATTTCTAAAACACATTTTTCATCTCATCATCATCATAATTTTTTTTTCGAAACACAATCATCATATTTTGTCATATTTGTTAAATCAATTTTTTTTTTATTAATTTTTGTCAAATTTCATTAACAATCATAGGTTAATTGAGGTGCATTGATTTTTTTTTTCTTTTAAGTTGGCCCCCCAAACTTTGAAACATGGATCCACCACTGATTGAACATACACTAATGCCGCTGAGCAACTGCTCATGTTGGAAACTATTCTCTTTTTTTGTATTGCTTAAAAAATATATTTTTATATTTAGTAAGACATAAAATTTTCAATTATTGTGTTATTATAAGTTAAAATTTTAAAATCTTTAAATGGATAAAAGATCTATTAGACATAAAATGGAAATTTTAAAATGTACAATCTAGTAGTACTTACAGAGGAATTTAATCATTGATGTAGGATTCCTACCTTAAGATGACTATAGTTCATTCTCAAGCAGTAATAGAATAATAGTTTGCTGCTTATTAATGACTTCATGGATATAAAAATAGTTTAAAATTTCCATAAAAGTACCACTGGATTGTACATGAGTTTTCAAAAAAAAAAAGATTGAATACATCAAAATTTTATTAGACATATAATTAAAAGCTTATTGATTTATTGAACATTTTTAAAATTTCAGTATTTATTAAATATAGAATACCAAAATTTAAGAAAGTATTCTGTATATTTTTAAAAATATAAACTTTTGAGAAGACAATCTCTTCTAACACTATTTGGTATCACAAAACTTTCCTTCATTTTTTTAAAATAGTGTTCAAACAAAAAAAGTGTCATGCCTCACAATTTTAACCTTTCAATTTTTAAGTTTATTTATTTAGCGGGTTCACTTCGTCAAAAAAATTGAGACTGTAAATCTTACAAATAAGGTACTATTGTTTTCAAATAAATGAATATGTGATCATGGTATTGAACTAAATTACTATCCATAATGAAACAACATGCTATTAACCTTATCACCAATAATAACAGAATAATAAAACTGTAAAAATTAATTACCAAGCGCTTGTAGCTCAGTGGATAGAGCGTTTGTTTCCTAAGCAGAAAGTCGTAGGTTCGACCCCTACCTGGCGCAAATATATTTTTTAATTTTCTTTCTTTTATACAAATTTAGACCTTAAATGCATTTAAAAAAAATAATTTTCTCTCTTTCTAATAGGCATTATTTTCAATGTTTTGGGTGTTAAATTTGATATTGTGACCTCTTAATTATATGGTCATCTATTAAAAGTATATATAATTCGAGTTTGGTTGAGTTAAAAGAGAATGTTTTAAGACTAACTATTTTTTTAGAGTTGATCTGTCCGTCAATTTGTTCAACCTTACTTCTTAGAGCAATCTAACCCAACTCAATTAATATTCTTTTCTAACAGAATTATGTTATCTAGCAGTATTTATCTCATATCTACCAGTATTTATCTCATTTTTTTTCTCCGATGTTACACACATAATTTATTGTAACGGCCCGGAATTTTCATCCCGGTCTTCCCGGGAGGCCCAGGGGCATTTTGGTAATTTTGGGTCGGGCCGGTTTTGAAATTTTAAATTTCCGGAAAAATTATGAGTCGATTTGAATGGGATCGAGAATTTTGGTGAAGGCATTTAGGCTTGAAGAATGTGGAAATAAATAAGGAATTAAATAGCGCGTCGAGTGAGATTCGAGCTAGGGACGTGTCGTACAGTGCTGGAGCGGGCCGCCAGTGAGCCACCACGAGCGTTTGTTAATCTAAACGCGCGTTCTAATACTTATGCTTGTTTTCGAAGGCGGTTGGTATAAAAGCAGAGCTCGCCCGAAGCTTCTTCTTCCTCGCGATTCTTCTTCGTTTCTCCTTCGACCGACCAGCGATTTCCGGCGATTTCTTCCTTCTCCAGCTCCGATTCGATCGTGGTTGTCTTCCCCAGCTCAAAGGTCGATCCTTTTCCGGGCTGAAGGTAAGTTTTTTCTTCCTTTCTTCTTCTCTTCTTCGATTCGAGCCCCCTACTTCCGGGCTTCGTTTCCCGGCCATGGTGAAGTGAATTTCTGGATGGTTTGTGTGCAGCTAGTGTAGGGGAGTTCACCATCAAAGAATCGCTCGTCGAATCCCCGTGGATCGCTCGATTTTGGGTTTTCTCCATCGCCCCTATTTTCGTGCTCTGTCGCTGCGCAGTGCCGCCGAGCCTCGCCGCACACCGCGCGCGCCGCGCGCCCTCGCGCCTCTGCATCGCGCATCGCAGAAGCGACCCGCCGTGTCCGTGCGCCTGTCGCCGAGCCGTGTCGCCAAGCCGCGCCCCAGCGCCGTGTCGCGTGTCCTGCTGCCGAGCCGAGCCGCCAAGCAGAGCTGAGCCGAGCCGAGCCGAGCCGAGTGAGAGCCGAGCCGAGCCTAATTATTTTATTTTATTTTATTTAATTTAGATATTGTGTGTAATTGTGTTGTGCTTGTTAGGTTCCCGGTAGCTAGTTCGAGATCGCTCGCAGCTTAGGTTTTCGTGTAATTGTCCCCGGCCAACGTAAGGATTTCTTACTGGAGTTGTGTGGACCCTGCGATATTATATGTGATTGCTGATTGACTTCTTGTTTGTGTTTATTGACATGTGTAGCTAGGTATTCTATTCTGAATTCCCGATTAGCATGATTTTCCTGATTTAATTCTCATGTTAATCCATGCTAGGTTGTTCCTTTCTAGCATGCTCGTATCTATTCCTTGCTTCGTAGTATCATGCTAGGCTCGTTGTATTCTTATTGAGCACGTATTGGATTTTATGGAATTGTTTGCTGTTTGCTAGGCGAGTTAGAATTGCGGGTAGATAGCATCATCCGGCCCGATGCATAAAGTACCTTGCATCCATGGGCGGGGACGTCGAGCAAGTCATTCCGTCCCCTCGACCCCGTGAGGATTAGCTAACCCAAGCGCTAGGCCCTACAATCTTGGGTGAGGGTGGCGATCGTTAAATGCCCCAACCGTCGGGATGATGACTTGGCATTGCCTCGCCCCGCAAATCGGCACGTCCTCGGCGTGTTCGGCCGTAGCCCCCGATTTCCACTGTTCAGGTAAGGCGGCTTCACGGTGTAAGCCTACCACGACCCGCTTCCTTAGCCTCAAAAGTGCGGTGGTTCAGCCGACATAGTTTACGTGTCAGTCTCACACCCTATGTCGGTGACACCGATCCCAAGATTTAGTTAGGCGTGGTGGATCGGACATGGGCAGCTTGCCTCTGGGCCGGCACCCCATGGTCTCGTAGTAGCACGCGGTGCATGCTTACGCTCATTACTGACACCGACCAGGAGAGCTCCTCGGGATCTTGAGCTAGTGTACCTTTTCGTCGACGTGAGACAGCCGAGGTGGGACTTGTTTCTCGTATATAGGCGACTTATGTATTGGATCTGCGTGGTGATATTATTCCGGACTAAGACCTCAAATTGGCATCCGAGGCCCAAGTGTGGGCTAAGCTATGTGCTCTATCTCGTGTTTATATTCATAGCTTGCATACACTCATCGAGATGACCATGTATATCGTATTGTACCCGGTTGGGGATTCTTACCGAGTAATTCGTTATTCACCCTTATTCTCGTGGTTTTCCACAGTAATCGTGGTGCGCGACATGATGCCCAGAAGGAGGAGCCGTGATCATGGGGCCCAGTCTTCCAACTCGATTTTTGTATTATGACTCTTTGTGTTTTGTTTTCCCCGAATGCATGTGGCGAAGCACTGAGCCCTAGGATGTTTTGTAAATATTTGTGGATTCCAAAGATTTTGTATCCGAACGGAGTTTTGAATGGTTTTTAGTAAATCTCGATCGAGTAAACTTTGGAAATGTATTTATCTTGGAACAGTGCTTGGAAACTTGAGGGACAGTTCCAGGAAATTGTCTAGTTTTTAAAGGGGTTATTTTGAATGTTTTTGTTTTAATTGGAATCCGAAATCATGTCTGTGTAAATGTCATTTACTTTGAATGCATGCATTGGGATAAGGGCCCATTTAGTGCCTCATTCGGGTCGGTCTCTTACATTTGGTATCGAGCTCGAGTCATAGATTCTCGTAGATTGACCTTTTTGTTGTAGGTCGTTTTTCCCATGATCACCAAAGCACTCGGCGGTCATCAGTACGCCTAAGTTTACTATTTGTTAAAAAAAAAAGGGGTTAAGAATTTACAATACCTGTCATCTAGTGTATGAGTTGTGTAGTATTGTGGAGCGAGACGAGCAGGTGTTCGACTCGTTATTGGTTTGGGTGTAGATCGCCAAAGATGCCGATTACCGCGCGGAAGAGGACGCCCGAGAGGAGGCCGAGGTGTCGGGGATCGGATCTCGACACCGCGAGGACATCGCCCCAAGCCGAGATCGATAGCATTCCGCCTGTAGCTCCCCGTTGAGCCCGAGTAGGCATTGAGGCGCATGCGGCGCCGTGAGATCGCGCTCCTGGAGAGCGTAATTTGCTAATTCTATGAGGTCTATGGTGGTCGACTGTTGAGTGAGTGGCAGAGGGCGAGACCCGTGCTTTGTTGGCGTAGCGGCGGGAAGAGTCCCGAGCTCGGATCGAGCGGTGACTCATTTGTTTCAAAGAGGCGCAAAGAAGACCCTGACTCCGCGAGAGCCAACAAACCTTTGAGGCGTATGGCGGAAGGTGCGTGATGAGCTTGGTAAATGGTTGAAGGATTTCGTAAAATGGAACCCCGATAAGTTTGACGCCACGGTGATGCTTTAGCAGCAAACGGATGGATTGCCCATTTGGAGTACACCTTCCCGATTATGGTGTGCCCCGATGTTCAGAGGCCGAGGTGTGCGCCCATCATGTTAGGGCGCGTAGCTAGATGGTGGTGGAGTCCACCGAGTGAGAGAGACCAGCTAGGTCTCCACTGCTACACCAGGAGTTCTTCAAGACAGAATTTAAAGCCAAGTACATTAGTGATGAGGCTCAAGAGAAGATGTAGCGCTTTTTCCAGAATCTGCAGCAGGTTACGATTCTATAGAGGAATACGAGAGGAAGTTTTTGAGTATGGCTATTTTGCTCTCGCATGGTGATAGCAACCCCCGAGTTAAAAATTCGGAAGTTCATTTCTAGTCTGAGGTAGGGTGTGTCTCAGGATGTCCGGGCACAGGCTCCTAGCACTTATGCTAGAGCTGTTCAGCTAGCCACTATTTACAATGGAAAGTATCCTGTTGAGCGAATTGTTGCCGCTCCGGCTCAGTCGTCTGTCCCGGTGTGGTGGGGACGAAGAGGAGGTTTGACTTCCGAGGAGGAGGCGGCGGCGCCGTCGGGGACAAATTCGAACCGGGATCGCGCAGAGGGTTCCGGCTCATTTCGGCCTACGCAGGGGAGGCGGTCCCGTGCAAATTCCCGTTTGTGCTACTTGCGGGAGAGCCACCTTGGAGCTTGTCGAACCGGGCCCAGGCTATGTTTTCGATGTGGAAGAGGGGGGCATGTGGCTCGTTTCTGCGATCACCCGGCTATGGCGATTCGACTGCGGCAGTCTTAGAGGTAGGGGTGTTCGCTACGAACCGCCAGTGAGTGACCGAGCGTGCGGATGCCGCAGATGCTGGCGTGCACGCTTCTTGTTTTGGATCATTGTGCATTTGTTTTGTTTGACTACGGTCCTACGCGACTCGTTTGTATCTCTGTATTGTTTGTCGAGCATGCTAGGTTGAGATTAGAGCCTCTAGGTTTTGAATTATCTGTTGCAACTCCTTCGGGAGTTAATATGTTAGCAAAAGATAAGGTTAAGGATGGCCGGATCGAGATATCCGGGAGAGTTCTTTGGTAGCTACGCTCATAGTTCTACCCATGAGTGGTTTCGATGTGATTCTCGGTATGGAGTGGTTAGCCGCTAACCACGCATTGATTGACCGCCACCGGAAGGAAGTAGTGTTCAAAGCCACGGGTCGGCCTGACTTCAAGTTTCGTGGAGTTCAGAGTGGAGTTTGCCCGCCGATGGTGTCAGCTGTGAAAGCTCGTCGTTTGCTAGCTCATGGAGCTTGGGGCTACCTAGCCAAATTGTCCGGAGAGAGCCGTCCCTCACTGACTATTGATCAAGTGCAGGTTGTGCGAGAGTTTGCGGATGTGTTTCACGAGGAATTACGGGGTTGCCCCGAAGAGAGAGGTTGACTTCACAATTGAGCTCGAGCCTGGGACCCTCCCTATCTCGAAGGCTCGATCGTATGGCGCCAATGAGCTAAAAAGGCGAAGGTTCAAATGGCAGGAGATGTTAGATCGAGGATTCATTCGTCCGAGTGTGTCCCCGTGGGGAGCGCCAGTGTTGTTTGTGAAGAAAAAGGATGGTTCGATGCGCCTATGCATTGACTATCGTGAGCTTAATAAGGTGATAGTGAAGAATAAGTATCCGTTGCCCCGTATCGATGATTTGTTCGATCAGCTTCAGGGAGCTTCCGTGTTCTCCAAGATACATTTGAGATCCGAGTATCATCGATTCTGCGGATTAGGGACGCCGACATTCCTAAGAGGCGCTCGTGAGTCTAGATATGGGCACTACGAGTTTGGGGTCATGTCGTTTGGGTTGACGAATGCACCAGCAGCGTTCATGGACATGATGGATAGGGTGTTCAAAGCATTTTTGGACAGCTTCGTCATCGTGTTCATTGACGATATTCTGATCTATTCAAGGACCAGGGAGGATCATGCAGAGCATTTGAGGAAAGTGTTGGCAGCCTTGAGGGAAAACCAGCTTTATGCGAAGTTTTCCAAATGTGAGTTCTAGTTGGAACAAGTGGCCTTCCTAGGTCACGTAGTCTCGAGAGATGGTATAGCTGTGGATCCTGCAAAGATTGAGGCCGTGAGTTCGTGGGCCGAGTCGACTTTGATTCACGAGATACGCAGACTTCCGGGCTGGCAGGAGTTACTACCGTCGGTTTGTTAAGGACTTTTTCGCGCATAGCCTCGCCTCACTCGTTTGATGAGGAAGGGTGTCGAGTTTGTTTGGGGACGGTAGGTGTGATGAGAGCTTTGCCCGGCTCAAGTGCGATTTGACTTCAAAGGTGTTGGCGATCCCAGAGAGGGACAGTGGTTTCGTGGTTTACAACGATTCTTCCAAGTTCGGGTTGGGGCAGTGTGTGTTGATGCAAAGACGGGAAGGTCATTGCTTATGCTTCCGTCGGTCATTTGAAGCCATATGAGCAGAATTATCCGACTCATGATATGGAGTTGGCGGCGAGTGGTGTTTGCACTAAAGATTTGGAGGCATTACTGTATGGTGAGCGGATCCAGATGTTTACCGATCACCACGAGCCTCAAGTATCTGTTTACTCGAAGGAGTTGAATATGAGACAGCAGAGGAGATGGTTAGAGTTAGTGAAAGATTATGATCGAGATTCGCACCATCCGGTAAAGCCAATGTTGTAGCCGATGCTCGAGTAGGAAGACGTCACACTCCGCGGTGTTGTTGAGTTCCAGCCCAGATTATGAGAGAGAGTTCGAGCGGCCGAGATTGCGATGTTGTTGGGTGAAGTTATCGCGCGAGTAGCTCGATTGATGATCCAAACCATCGATTAGACAAATGGATTATTGATAGTCACCGTGAGTGACCCGCACTTAAAAGATTATTTGATGTAATTAGTGCTTGATGGAGATTTTGATTTTGTGTATTCACGCATGGTGGGTGACGTACAAAGGCGGTTGTGTGTTCCGGATGTCGCAGGATTGCGAACAGAGTTGCTCTCAGAGGCCCACAGTTCTCCGTTTGCTTGGCACCCCGGGGGTACCAAGATGTATCAGGATCTTAAGCAGACATTCTGGTGGATGGGTATGAAAAGAGATGTGGCGGAGTTTGTCAGTCGATGTCTCACTTGTCAGCAAGTGAAGGCACCCAGGCAGAGACCAGCCGGTTTGTTGCAGCCGCTGAGTGTACCTCAGTGGAAGTGGGAAGAGATCTCCATGGACTTTATTTCAGGCTTGCCGAGGACTCCGAGGAAGTTCTCTCAGATTTGGGTGATAGTCGATCGATTGACTAAGAGCGCACACTTCATTCCCGGTAGAGACACTTATACCGTGGTGGAGCGATGGCGCAGATTGTTTTTGGAGCAGATCATTCGTTATCACGGTGTGCCTGTGAGGATCGTATCTGACCGTGATTCGAGGTTTACTTCTCGTTTCTGGAGAGCGCTCCAGAAGGGTTTAGGCACTGAGTGCAGTTTCAGCACAGTGTTTTTCATGTTTCGATGTTGAGGAAGTACATACCGGACCCGTCGCACATTGTTGATTTTGAGCCTTTGCAGCTGTTGAGGATTTGAGCTTCGAGGAAAAGCCAGTGGGGATTCTTGCTTTTGAGACAAAGACACTGCGTAATCGTGAAATCAGGTTGGTAAAGGTTCAGTGGAGAAGTCGAGCTCGAGAGGAAGCCACTTGGGAGGCGGGAGGGCGAGATGAGATTGCAAGATATCGAGTTGTTCCAATCTTAAGTGACTTTAGAGGACGAAAGTCTTATAAGGGGGAAATATTGTAACGGCCCGAAATTTTCATCCCGGTCTTCCCGGGAGGCCCAGGGGCATTTTGGTAATTTTGGGTCAGGCCGACAGGGCCGGTTTTGAAATTTTAAATTGCCGAAAAAATTATGAGTCGATTTGAATGGGATCGGGAATTTTGGTGAAGGCATTTGGGCTTGGAAGAATGTGGAAATAAATAAGGAATTAAATAGCGCGTCGAGTGAGATTCGAGCCAAAGACGTGTCACGTGCTAGGTAGGAGGAGCTGGCAGCCGAGCCACCGCGCGCGTTTGTTAATCTAAACGCGCGTTCTAATACTTATGCTTGTTTTTGAAGGCGGTTGGTATAAAAGCAGAGCTCGCCCGAAGCTTCTTCTTCCTCTCGATTCTTCTTCGTTTCTCCTTCGACAGACCGGCGATTTCCGGCGATTTCTTCCTTCTCCAGCTCCGATTCGATCGTGGTTGTCTTCCCCAGCTCAAAGGTCGATCCTTTTCCGGGCTGAAGGTAAATGTTTTCTTCCTTTCTTCTTCTCTTCTTCGATCCGAGCCCCCTACTTCCGGGCTTCGTTTCCCGGCCATGGTGAAGTGAATTTCTGGATGGTTTGTGTGCAGCTAGTGTAGGGGAGTTCACCATCAAAGAATCGCTCGTCGAATCCCCGTGGATCGCTCGATTTTGGGTTTTCTCCATCGCCCTGTTTTGCGTGCTCTGTCATTGCAGCAGCGATGCCGCGAGCCTCGCCGCACACTTGCTGCGCCTCGCGCCGCTGCTGCATCGCGCGCGCTTGTGTGAAAGCGACCAACGCTGTGTCCGTGCGCTCTGTCGCCGAGCCGTGTCGCCAAGCAGCGCCCCAGCGCCGTGTCGCGTGTCCTGCTGCCGAGCCGAGCCGCCAAGCCGAGCTGAGCCGAGCCGAGCCGAGCCGAGCCGAGTGAGAGCCGAGCCGAGCCTAATTATTTTATTTTATTTTATTTAATTTAGATATTGTGTGTAATTGTGTTGTGCTTGTTAGGTTCCTGTAGCTAGTTCGAGATCGCGCAGACTTAGGTTTTCGTGTAATTGTCCCCGCCAAGGTAAGGATTTCTTACCGGAGTTGTGTGGACCCTGTGATATTATATGTGATTGTTGATTGACTTCTTGTTTGTGTTTATTGACATGTGTAGCTAGGTATTCTATTCTGAATTCCCGATTAGCATGATTTTCCTGATTTAATTCTCATGTTAATCCATGCTAGGTTGTTCCTTTCTAGCATGCTCGTATCTATTCCTTGCTTCGTAGTATCATGCTAGGCTCGTTGTATTCTTATTGAGCACGTATTGGATTTTATGGAATTGTTTTCGCTTTGTTTGCTAGGCGAGTTAGAATTGCGTAGTAGATAGCATCATCGGGCCCGATGCATAAAGTACCTTGCATCCATGGCAGGGACGTCGAGCAAGTCATTCCGTCCACGCACTTCCGTGAGGATTAGCTAACCCAAGCGGTAGGCCCCGCAATCTTGGGTGAGGGTGGCGTGATCGTTAAATGCCCCAACCGTCGGGATGATGACTTGACATTGCCTCGTCCTCAAGCGATCGGCACGTCCTCGGCGTGTTCGGCCGTAGCCCCGATTGCCACTGTTAAGGTAAGGGCGGCTTCACGGTGTAAGCCTACCACGACCCGTTTCCTTAGCCTCAAAAAGTGCGGTGGTTCAGGCTGACATAGTTTACGTGTCCAGGTCTCACACCCCTATGTCAGTGACACCGATCCAAAGATTTAGTTAGGCGTGGTGACTGGACATGGGCAGCTTGCCTCTAGACCCGGCACCCCCATGGTGCGCATGAGCACGCGGTGCATGCTTACGCTCATTACTGGCCGCCGACCGAGAGCTCCTCGGGATCTTGAGCCGGTGTACCTTTCGTCGACGATGCAAAGCCGAGGCCGGGACTTGTTTCTCGCATAGGGCGACTTATGTATTGGTGCGTGGTGATATTATTCCGGACTAAGACCTCAAATTGGCATCCGAGGCCCAAGTGTGGGCTAAGCTATGTGCTCTATTCTGTGTTTATATTCATAGCTTGCATACGCTCATCGAGATGACCATGTATATCGTATTGTACCCCGGTTGGGGATTCTTCTTGAATAATTCGTTACTCACCCTTATTCTCGTGGTTTTCCACAGTAATCGTGGTGCTTGTGACAGGATGCCCTGAAGGAGGAGCCGTGATCATGGGGCCTAGTCTTCCAACTCGATTTTTGTATTATGACTCTTTGTGTTTTGTTTTCCCCAGATGCATGCGTGCACTGAGAGCCTAGGATGTTTTGTAAATATTTGTGGATTCCAACATTTTGTATCTCGAACAGGTTTTGAATGGTTTTTAGTAAATCTCGATCGGAGTAAACTTTGGAAATGTATTTATCTTGGAGCAGTCTTTGGAAACAGGGGAGAGTTCCAGGAAATTGTCTAGTTTTTAAAGGGGTTATTTTGAATGTTTTTGTTTTAATTGGAATCCGAAATCATGTCTGTGTAAATGTCCTTTACTTTGAATGCATGCATTGGGATAAGGGCCCATTTAGTGCCCCATTCAGGTCGGTCTCTTACATTTATAAATATGTAAAAATATATTAACAAATTGCATGATATTAAACTCAAACTCGAGATATCTATCTCATTAGTGCATGTTTTTTATTCATACAATAAGAATTTATTTTGTTAGTTAATCTTACACTTATATAATATTATTATTAGTTCAAGTTAGGTTGATTGAACAAAAACATTAACCAACTCAAAAATCAATCTAATCCAAAAAAGTGTCAAACTCAACTCAAAATTATAATTTAACCAATTTCTTACCATTTGAATTGAACTAGATTACCCAAATTACGACTGTTTGATAATCATTTTGTTTTTTAAATTTAAGTATACAACAATTATTTTATGATAAGTTTTTCCTTGTTTGGATAGATATCTACACCTTACTTCTATTTTAAAAAATTAAACCAAAATCTGAAAAAAAAAAAAAAAAAAAAAAAAAGGGGCTTCTAGTGGCACTAAGCCAAATAAAGGAAAAAATTGCAAAAGTATTCAGATTAGAAAAAAATTTCAAAACTAATTGCCGTGTTTTTTATAGAAACTTTCTTTTATAGGAAAAAGACACAAATATCCTTCTTTTTTCCTTTAATCAACATTTTAAAAACTCTCTAAATCGTGGATATTTTCTATCTCTCTAATTTTTGTTTTTTTGTTTTTTCAACTTTTCACCTACAAAATCTTTCAAAATCGTCGGATTTTATAGAGTTGTTTTTTCCTTCCCATTTGTGAAGTTTGATACAACGTTTTTGTTTTTTTAAGGAGTTATTTTGATTTTTCCTAAGTACTTAAAAACTTTAATTATGTATTAATAAATAAATACGAGTTTCAAATAAATAAGGATTTATTTCTATGGTATTTATCTTGTTATGGTATTAAACTGCAACTGTTTTTTTAGGGAAATATTGAATTGCTACTTATTTAAAAAAAAAAAAACAAATGACGGAAAATTTTAAAATATTTGCATTTATAATAACTAATATATTTTAATATTGTATTATAAATAATAATTAATACTGTTATTATAAGAAAAGTATATGACAATACTCACTAATTTCAATGATACTTTTGTTATAAAAAAAATTAGAGTGACCGTATTTTTAGAAAAAAGATGAACGAACAAATAGTCATATGATAGAGAATGTCGTTAAAATTTAAAACGTGTATTTATTTATCAATACAAAATGCGAATTTATGGATATTGATTTTATGGTATTGATCATGTTATGTATAAGTAGTGTAAATTCTTTTAAGAAAATTGTATTTTTTATCACAACTTAATTACAATGTAGGTAAATTCTAAAATACTTGTATTTATAATCATTAATATATTTTAATAATTTATTTTAAATACTCATTAATACCTGTATTATTAAGTAAAGTACGTAATAAATAACTTATTTTGCTAATTATTTTTAGAGTGACCGTATTTTAGAAAAAAATGAACCAACAATTACTCTTATAATTATTATGTTATAGGAGATGTTAAAATTTAAAACGTGTATTTAATTATTAATACAAAAGTTTTAATATAAATAAAGATTTATAGATATTGTTTTTGTAGTATCGATCATGTAATATATAAGTACAACAATTTTTTGGAAAATTATAATGGATGACCTATTCTAACAAAATAATTATAAATATAATCAAATTTGAAAATATTTGAATTAGTTATAAATACAGTTCAATACTTACCCATTAACACAATATTATTTATTATTAATATAATATTTTTGTATTATTAATACATTATTATATGTTATTAATACACTATTATGTATTATTATTGTTATGTATTATTAGTACTATATTATTGTTAATACCGTATTACTATTAATACCTATGATTAGGATTGCTAATTTTAATTTTTAAAAGTGACCATATTTATATATTTTTAATTTGAATAAAATAGAAATTAAATGTCTTTCTTCACCATTCAATAATTATCATAGGTTTGATTTAAACAAAATTAAAATACAATAATCAATAATCATCCTAGTTTTGGAGTACTTTGAAAAAATTGAAATCCACGGGTAAGAATAAGAAAAAAAAAAGAGTAAAAGAGGATTTGAAAGAGAAAATGAAAAAAATAAAATAAAGGTAGGAGAGTTTTAAAAAATTGCTCCAATGATTACACTATTTACGTTACTTTACACGGATAAGAAAAAGAAAAGAAAAAGAAACGTGTAAAGGAAGATATAATAAGCATTACAAAAATATATTATTAATTAAATTTAAAACAAAAAATAGATTTACAAATATTTTTAGTTATGACTAGCTATGTAATTATTTTCATAATAATGGTTATCCAATACAATTTCCCAAAAAAAAAAGACCTTCAAAAGTTTGTTTTTGTTGTTAAAATTCGGTTAACATTAACGTACTTTCTTAAGAAAAGATGAACTATATTTTAGAAAAGATGGAACACACGATAAAAATTAACAAAAATAAATTTTAAATTTCAAAAACCAAAAACAAAAAACCAAATAGTTATCACGATGAGTTCTTTTATATATCTGTCATGCATTGAATTAAAAAAAAAAGTTAGTAATTTTACGAATAGCATTCTTACAAACTTTTCAAAGTTCATTGGTAATACCCATAGTTCAAACCATTCAATTTTTTAAAATCTGATGAGGGAGAGATTAGGTTGATTCTCAAATTGACAGTATTTCCAATGTTTTTTTAAGGTGTATAATCTTCGATCAAATTTGATGAAATAAAATTATCTCAAGAAGACGAAAGTTTAATTTTACATCAAGGATTCTAAAAATAGAATTGTTTAGGCAGAAATTATAGAGTGAATTTCATAGAAAGTTCGACAATAACTGACCTTTTGAAGTACAAGAAAACTTTAAATGTTATTAGTATAAACATCTAAAAATCAAATCAAATTAAAATAATAAACAATAGACATGAATCAAGCTTATGTACACCGAAGTTACCTATACATCACCCATTTACATGTTTGTTCTAATTATTAATAATACAGCAATGGATTTAAATCACAAGGAAAATATAAATCTAATTAGGAGTATATAAAAATAAGAACAAAATGACAAAGTGAGCATAACCCAATTGAGATTCTGAATCTACTACTAACAATCACACGGTCTGTCATTCCAACTGAACGAGTCAGTAACACAATGACTTCATTGTTTGATTGTAAATCAATTTACCAACGTCACAGGTTCAATCTCGAGAATCAATATTTGTTTCCCTCCCCCAATATGTACTAAAAAAAGGTCCGTCAATCCGGTCCCCAACCTTCTATATACTTAAAAAAATTAAGAATAAAATCAAGGCCGTCGTCAAACAATCTTAGCTACCTCAATAATTTTTATCTAAATAAAAATAACAATTCATTTCTAAAAACCAGACTCTAATAAAGAGTTCATTTAATCAAATATTGCAATAAACCATCAGATTTATGGCTTCACATAAATAAAAGCCATCAAGTATTTTGGCTACGTATGGTTGAGCAAAACGGGGAAGAAACCTTAGGAAATGGTAACCATTTCAAAAGTTACATTAATTCTAATCTACAAAAGAAAACTTCGTAAAACAGAGGGCTATAAACAGAACTAAAACCAACCTCAACACATATGAGAACCCAGCCGCGATGATTTGACTAACCGCCTCGACGTAAAAGAGAAGAAACGAGGTTATACAATCTCTCAAAATTATGTCTGAATCAGAATCCTCAGATCCAATGTCATGTCTAATGAGGGAGAATAAAGGCCATTAGTGTTTATTATTTGCTCTCTCCTATGAGGTCACAATAATTAAAAAAAATTCCATTGTTTTCTAACCTCGATTGGCTGAATCACTGCTCCATGCTCCATTCTTCTCATGTAGTCCGTTGGTTGAGTACACAGCCTATGTCATGCTTTGACCACTTCTTGAATGTGTTGGGAGTGGCTTTTTCCAGGTGGAATGAAAATTAGATCTTCCCAGGCTGAGTTCTTCTCATTCAACTGTAATTGATAAGGAAATCTAAGATGAAGTATACTTTCTATATGCTAAAAGATGATGTTACTTGAAATCAAGAAACCTTACCTCCATTTTCTTAAGAACATCTTCCAAATTACCAACCTGGTGTATTGTAGTTTGGGTTAGATAAAGGGAAGAAACAATACAATCGTGGATTAACTGAACAAATATTTTTCACTAAAACATGCAATTTTAGAGTAAACTTTCACCATATTAATTTCAAACATTAGGGCTAAGAAATTAATTTTCAACTAGTTTTCTTGACATCCAAATATTGTAGGATCAAGTAGCATCTCACGAGAATAGTTGAGGTGCGCAAGTAAGCAGGCTCAAGACACTCAAGACAAAAAAAAACAAAATCTCAAACCAATTCCAGGCATGATTTTGAATTCGTTAAAACCATTTTCTTTCGCATTTAAAAACAAAAAAAACACTCCAAAACATGCTTTAAATTGTTCAAAAACCATTTTAATGGTATAAAAAATGGCTTCAAAAATGTAAAATCAAACATTGAGTTGATTTTGAAAATTTTAAAACGTATTTCCATGTAATTTTGAACACAACAAAATGATTTTAACCATTTCAAATCACTCCCAAACATGCCCTCCATCATCACTTCCACAGCTGCCTGAATAGGACTGTTAACATTTCACAAATTTCTTGTGGCCAAATACCATTTTAAACAGTAAACTACTATTATGGTAAAATCGACAAAATCTATCTTTCAATCGACAGAGCATATCTGACAGTGGCAGGTCAGTTCTAAAATGTAATAAGCAATAATGTATCAAAATGAAAGGAAAGAAATAAAATATAATACACCATATTACGGCCTACGGGGAGCAGGAGCACTGACCGAGCCACGAACTTTAATCCATTCAATGAATATAACATACCAGAGAGAAAATAGAAACCATACCATAATATGCTGAGAAGTTCCTAATCCTCTTGATGCCTTTGAAACCCTTGACAGTTCCTTTTCTATATCTTCCTATATTTCCAGTAAAAGAAACAAGCATCAGAGGAGGGTGAGGTCATAAAACCACTTTTTTAAAAGGCGCATTCAAAATAGTTAGATGCATCCATGATCAATGAGTTCCTCCAAAATTATACGGACCTTAGTAAAGTATATAGGACAATAACGCTTGTTTTTCTTTTTCACGATCAGAAGGTCAGACTGTAAAAAAGGAAATAATTATTATGAGAAGTGAACAGAATATGAGACCAATTATACATAGTGATACAATTATGAAAAATGCACAAAGAGGAACATGATTGAGAGCTGTGTTTACGCCCTCTGCATTAGAAATTTTAGAAATGCCGAATAATCCAATTTATGGATCATACTGGTGTTTTCAAAATGCATATTTTTTTTCCATTTAATTAAGTCCACCAACGTACCTGAAAAACAGGAACTCCATCAAAACTGCTTTTGGTATCTGAAGCTTTGAGCTATAGATATAAATAAAGAGATTCAATTGTCAATTGTGAGTCAATTTTCAAGTCAACAGAAATACAGCATAATATACAAAATGTTTTATATTGCTAGTTATGACATGTTATAATAAGTCTTGCTATTTCTATAAAAGGTAAAATCTAGATTCTTAATGAAAGAATATACAATATAGGAATGTGGTACTCTCTACCATGAGGCTTTGTCTAAGAGCCATGAGAAATGATGACTGATGAGATCAAATGAAACTTGCCTCTAAAGCATTCTTAATCTGAACAGGATCTGGCAAAAACCGGAATGCAATACCTTCTACTTTCAACATATACACCTGAGAATCAGTAAAAGAGCAAAAACTACAAATAAATCTATTGAAGTAGAAAAGAAGGCACGAAGGAGGAAGAATGCAGTAATTGGCATATTACGATACACGAGAATGAAATGAATTCTCATCGTCAAATTTAAAATCTTTGTCGTAGAAGTTTTATTTTGAAACAAGAGTAATCACACCCATCCCTAGGCTAGAGACTAGAAGACATCAAAGGAGTAATGTCACCGGTGAGTCTCGAACCTAAGATCTTGAAGGGAGCATACCTTTAAAGTCCAAGTTTTCAACCACTGTGCCACTCCTTGAGGACCCATTCCTTCTATTTATATGGAAATCCCCTTCATCAACATTAAGAAACATTCAAATCCATGGGTCTCATAGATGAAAATTCTCACCAGCTCGAACACAATCTAAAGCTAAACCTCCCAGTTGTCCCGACATAGACATTCATCCCTCTAAACCAGTAAATTCAGTTACCAACCACCCACACTATAACCTTCACTATACAGTTCCACAACAAGGCTGAACATAAGGAAAAACATAAAAAACTACAGCACGATAAAGAGAAATAGTTTGATACTCGAGAAGTAAAATTTGATGCTACATTGCAAGCAAGGTACCTGGTCAAGGGTAATTGGGACAACCTTCGCATTACTTCTTAGCTCTCTTTTCCTCGATCGGACCTGAAATTCATACAACAGAAATCGTATCCTAATATAAACATCAGAGTTCTCAACAACTATGGATAAAACATCAGATTATAACAAAAGAATCAAAATGGTAAACTCACTCCAAATGCACAAAATTATCATCCACATTACCAAACAACAAAACTGATTACAACAAGTTTTCCAACAATCATTCCACAATTCACAGAAACAAAACATACCTGAGCCAAGAAGGTCTCGGCGTCTTCCTTGCGGAAGCACAGCAATCCAATCGACTTGACACCATTGGGATCGGAAATGAGGACGAACTCGTTGTTTGAATTGCTAACAGTGTAGACGGCGGTGCCGACGAGGGACTTGGCGACTTGGTCGGAGCTGAGAGTGGCGGCCAAGGCATTGGTGTGCTGCGCAAGGGACGCAAAAGCCGGTGTGGGAAAGGATCGCCAATTAGCCTCCGCCGGCAATCTTCCGGCGAGGTTTCCGGCGAAGCGTTTGGTGTGTTGGAGACGATTGGAAAGCTCAGCTCCGAGCTTGGTACAGTGATGGTGGATGAAAGAGGAAATGGATAGAAGAGGATTCGAATGCGGGTAGGGTTTTGGGTTCTCCATGGCCACGAGAAACCCCCGCTTCTTGCGTGCCTCTGCCCTTTTATTAGGTCAATTTTTTTGGGGTTATTTTATTCACACCCATTCACCTTAAAATAATATGGCAATAGAGTTATACATACTTGATTGGTAATATTAAATGAGGGAGAAAAAGAAGTCATCGGAGTTGAGGAAAAAAAAATGCCATTTTTTTTAGCAAAACCGTTTACTTCAAAACATACTTGAAAAAAAAAACTTACAAAATTAGTCAATTTATGAAAATAATTACAAATATGATCATTTTTTTGTAAGGACCCACAATTTTAAACTATGAATCTTATTAGTACGATATTACATTAAGCTACAACAATCAAAGTCATGAATATTAATATTAATACGATATTAATAATACATAATATTATTGTAAGGACCCACAATTTTAAACTATGAATCTTATAACATGCTCGCCCAAATTCAGTTGCAAACATGCAAATTTTAAATTTCAATCTTGAAGCAACTGAATTTATTTCAAAATAATAAATAAATAACAAACTCTTCGCAAAAAAGTTTCAAAGGACAAAATCAAATAAATGAATAAATAGATAAAGGCATTCATGCCCAACCGTTTGACAATGTGTTTATTAAAATAAAAGGTTTCCAGAAAGGATTAAAGAGGGCTACGTGTGGGGATGTAAGTAAAAGGGAGGTTGAAAGGTCATTATTCCAATTTGGGCGAAATGAAAGTTGCAGAAACGTGAAAGATGAAATGAGAGGAAAGAAAAGAAAATAGAAGAAAGAGAACGTGAGAAGGGGAGGAAAGAAATTTGTTGAGAGGGAATAAATTTACTATACCGAGCAAGCGAAATCCAGGGATTTTGAGTCTTCGTTGGCGTGAAGCGTGTGGGTAGTGATAGGTAGGTTTTTTATTTCCTTCGAAGTTGATAGAGAAGAGAGTAAAAATGCTAGGTTGTAATTAAGGTTTTTTTTCTCTTAATACAAGAAAGGGATTTGGAATGAAGGGAACCCAACAATAAGAATAAAGGGCTTGTGGGGAGGGAAAAATTGTGCAAAGAATGTGAATAAATGACTCATAGGTCAAGGACTCTTTTACTTTGCCTAGGTCCGAATATGTGAGGAAAAGTCAGAAAGAAACAATTGACTTGTAAAGGATAAGGGTTGGGCTAATGGAAGTTTAGAATGCTTAATTACTTTTGTTGAGAAAAGAAATGTTAGGAATGAAATTGAAAGAGTGAATTTTGTACTGTGCAGGTGGTTCGGAGGTGTTGGAGCAAATGCCAACCCAAGGAGAGGCGCTACATCCGCAAGTGAAAACTCTCAAAGCTAATTATTGTATCATTAAAGCTTAACTTTTTGGGCAAAATTATATTTGGAAGCTTAAAATGAATATGGCAATGATGCGTAAATGATTGAATAAATGATGGTGGAGTTAGGTGCTCTATGTGAAAAGTGCGCCTAAGGAAATTGTGTGGGTTATAAGTAAGTGAGACGTTAGATTATGGGCGTAACAATTTGTGTTACTCCCAAAGGTGGAGGTCTATGAATCGGGTGTACGTGTAGGTAGGGAATGAGATTTTAAAAATATTTAGCATTATAGTGTAGTGCAATTGTCAATCGAGTTTGTTGGTTGGGCTACTCTATGTTTAATGTTTAGGTGGCTTTTGGAGATCAACGACGATGCACATACGTGCGATGAGCAGGTTGAAGAGCTTCTACAGAATGCTTGTGTGGAATTTTGTAGATAGGGAATTAGATATAATCTTTGAATTCTAGACTTTTTGTATAGGTTTGTAAGCTCAGCTCGTAAATGTTTGCAAATAGATAGGGACCTTGTTTGTTGTATAGTCTTTTGGGTTGTACATTACTTAAATATTTATCAATAAAATAGGGGCGTTTGTTTCTTTCCATGAGAAAATAAGATTCGCGTAAGAAGAAATCAAACACTCCAAAAGGTGGGGTGTTACAATTACTTGTTGGAAAAACTACATAAAAGGTAAGTATAAAAGAATACTTAGTAAAAACTTTCCAACAGGAGTACAATGCACAAAGTAGAACTTTTCATGCTAGCAATACATATCTTTTCTCAACTTAACTTAACATTTTACTTGGTCGTGGGATTCGTTACATGAATGTTTCCTGTGAGGACTTAAAGATGATCACCTAAGCTCAACATGACAGGTTATGAAGTACGGTACACAACTCTTTTGTGAGGCCCTAAAGACATTCACCTAAACGTAAGAATATGACAGGTCATGAAGTTCGTTACACGGCTCTCTAGTCCAGTAACTAAATCACTACTAGTGAACTGACGACATCGGTTCGGTGAGCCATCTACCTAACGCCCAGCTCGTGTACACATACACTGCATGCTGCTGAAAACTAGTCAGGTGTAGGCCTACACAAGTTGACTTGGTCCAGATTCACATGCCTATCTCGACAAGGAAGGAGGTGTCCAATGAGTTACGATTCTAGAGTTCTTCACTAGTGCACCGAGTTAGCTTGCTCACACCTATCTCCCTAAGCTAAGACCTTCTCATAGCAGGCTTACTCTATGATCAAGGCCCGCCTAAAAGAGCTACAAACTAGGCATCGTTGGGGGCGGCATGTTACATCACATCCCCGGCTATCGGAGGCGGGAAATGGATAGGAGAGGATTCAAATGCGGGTAGGGTTTTGGGGTCTCCATGGCCACGAAATCCTCTTACTTCTTGCATGCCTCTGGCGTTTTGTTAGGTCAAATTTTTTGGGGTTATTTTATTGATGCACATTTACCTTAAAAATACATGTAGTAAAATTGAGCGGTTCTTATAAAATGACCAAAATGTCCACATTTTAGTCAGTTTAACGGAGTGAAAACAATAAATAAACTTATTGAAACAAGTAGTGTTCAATAAGTGCATCTCTTTAATCTTCTTTGTTTGAACTTTTTTCTTCTTTTACACTAATACTGATTTAATATATGGTTGATGGTCTACATCAATACGACCTTCCTAAATATATTATTGAAGTTTTCATAGTCATCAATACGATCAAGCTTCATATCAAGCCAACCACGTCGTCGACCATTTCTTCGGCTGGTTTGCCTCAATCCTCTTCGGCAATGCAATTCTCTTCAAAGACATTTGTGGAAAATCTCTCACTTCGCTTCATCAAGGTATTTTGAAAAAATTAGGACTCGATTTTCTTCATTTCAAAATTAGGGCTCAGTTTTTTCTGACATTATATGGCAATAGAGTTATACATACTTGATTGGTGATATTGAATGAGAGGGAAAAAGTAGTCAGCGTCGTTCAGGAAAAAAAAGGAATGGTAGTATTGGAACATACAAAAATACACATTTAAGAATGTTTTAAATATAATTATTTTTTTAAAAAAAGCTACAACTATCGTAGACGATAAAAAAAAAATGCCATTTTTTTTTGCAAAACTGTTTACTTTTGAAAAACATACATAAAAAAAACTTACAAAAATATTAATACACAAAACTACGTTAATAACATATAATAGTGTATTAAAAATACATAATAATATAAAATAATAAATAATATTGTATTAATAATTACAATAAATATTATAATGAATTGTATTCATGACTAGGATACAAATATTTTTAAATTTGACTATATTTATAATTATTTTATTAAAATATGTCACCTATTACCTTTTTTGCAAAATCGAGATTTTCTTATTATTTTCTACAATTTTTCATCTAAATTTTTTTCCATCTCTATCTATTGAATCTAAAATTTTAATGTGAAAAAGAGGAGTCTTAGGGAGTGGAGTAAGAATTCTAAACCACTATAAACTAGTTCTTCTTTCCTTTCCCTTATCTTTTAATTTTCATAATTGGATATTATTTTAGTTTAACAAAGTTAGATTAAAAAAAAAGGAAGACATTAGGAGATAACCCTATTCACTCTCTTTAGGGTTACTTAAAAATTCTATGTGATGTTGGATGAATATATATATATATATATATATATATATATATATATATATTAATTTAAGGCTTAGGGGTTTTTTATCAATCAATTAAAAAGAAGACGTTGACATCTTCAACATTTAATTGGCTCTTTTTACTTTTAAAAAACAATTGGCTCTTTTTATTTTTGTCCTCCTCTCTCATTATTGAACATTTAAGTCTTATTTATATCTGTAATTAACCTAAGTTATGTGGCTTATCAATTTAAGGTTGTTTTCACTTATTTGAGATGCTAATGTCTTCTTTTTAATAAATGTGAAGTATTTAGAACGTTGTTGAATTAAATGTGAAGTATTAAAACCTTGTGTATCGTGTCGGTTTGTTTGATGAATGAAAGTTAATTTGAAAAAAAAAAAAACTTTCTTCAAAAAAATTAAAAAGATCTTTCCATGTTAATATTCAAATAATCTATGAGAAATTATTTTTCTTTTTTTTTTATTTATTTTTAATATGGCCTCTACTATCAATAATTGAATTATGTATTTGGAGGTGTTTGTTTTTAATATTTGACGAGCTATTACAAATTAGTTTTTATATTCTCTCTTCAAAAAGTTATTATCCAAATGAACTATTGTAATTACTTGTTTCTAGTCATTAAAAATAACTCCTCATTTTAAAATCATTCATTTCTCCTTTAAAATTTACATCTAAATAAGCTATTGATTGCAACTTTTCTACAAAAATTCACATCAAAGATAGTTATTAGTTATAACTCATTTACAAAAATTTATATCTAAATGAGTTATTAGTTATAACTCTTTTACAAAAAAATTATATCCAAACGAATTATTACTGCAATTTTAATTTATAATCACTCAAAATAATTATTCAAAATAATCATTCATGCAATTACATAGATGATACTACTACTCTCATATAATATGATAGTCAAATATCAATTTTTATGATCGAATTTATGATCGTAATATTAACTGAATTATCAATATTAAATAATGAAACTACTATGTCCTATTAATTTCATAAAATTCTTAATCTTTGTCCTCATATAAAAAGAAGTATTTAAGACCTTGTTTGATAACCATTTCATTTTTTGTATTTTATTTTTCATTTTTAGTTATAAGAAATAAAAACTGTATAGGATTGATAATCGATTTTAATTTTATATTTTTAAAAATTAAAAACCAAAAATCATGTTCGATAAATGTTTTTTTTCAAACATCACATCTTGTTTTGATTGTTTTTAGTTATTTACTATTTATTCTTGATTTGTTCATAGTTTTTTTAAAACAAACACAAAAACATGTTTTTAAAAGTTTTTTTTTTTTACTTTTAAAATTTTAAAATTTTAAAAATAAAAATAAAAATTAGCTATCAAACAAACCTATTTTAAAAATATTAAAAACAAAAAACAAAAAATGAAGGTCTGGTTTGATAACCATTTTGTTTTTTGTTTTTTATTTTTTTTATGAAATTTACTGCCATGTGCTACATCTTTCCTATAATATATCCCTATTTCTTTAAGAAAGTAGGCGCATACTAACCAAATTTCAAAAACAAAAACAAGCTATTGGAAGCTATTTATTATTATTTACAAATTTGACTTTTTTTTATAAAAAATATAGATAAGATGTAGATATTCAAATAAGAAAAAAAACAATGGTACAATGGTTGTTGTAGGCTTAAATTTCAAAAACAAAAAACGAAAAACAAAATGGTTATCAAACGGGGTCCGATAGTTAAGACATAATTATTATCATATTCAACCAATTATTAGTTAGTAGAATATGTTAATATATTGTTTACACTGTGATCTATGATTGAATTTGAATTTGATCTTCATGGAAATATCTCGTTTTTTTTATTTTAAATTTTGTTCCCTCCACCATAAAAATGAATTAAGTATATAAGTGCCTTTATAAATTATCTGACTTATAAAGATGTATGTTACTCTTTAGATGTTACTACTTACAATCTTTCAAAAAATATTATTCTTTGTCAATTGTAGCTCAACAACATGAATTGTATTCCTATCATCCGAGGCGGATTTAAATCTTTTAGTTTGAGGGGTCAGATTTTTTTTAATGGGTAAATTATATAGATATGCAAACTTTTTAATATACAATATCTTATTGTCATAGAACCTATATAATTTTTTTTTATTATAGAATAGATGAGATTTTATTATAAAATAGATGAGAACTAAATATCAATTTTCTTAATCGAATTCGTGACTGCCAAATTGAACTAAATTACGAAAAAACAATGAACCAACAACCATAAAATATTTCGATTATAATACTAAAATCTTTTTTTAAAGAATTAGATATTAAAATTTATTTAATAATAAAAACTATTAAAAGTAGATATAATTTATCATTTATAATAAATGAGACATATAAAAATATACAAAAATATATAAGAAATTAAATTTTAAATTATTTGTACAAAAACATATAAGTGTAAAATATTTTAAGATAATTTTCTATATATTTTTACATAACATTTTACTAAATATAAAATATAAAAAACAAGATAAAATAATAGTAAAGAAAGAATGTGAGGGTAGAAAAATAAAATAATTAAAATATCTCATAAATATTATATATATACATATACACTATATAGATAGGAAAAGGGGGGGAAATAAATAAGGAAAAGAGAGAAAAGGGAATAAAAAATAAAGAAAAAAAAAGTAGAAAAATGCCTCGGTTGGCGAGGAACTAAGACTTAAGAAAAGGGAAAAAAAACCAATGGTATCTTTATATAAAAAAGCTAGGGGTGTTTGTTTGACATATTTAGGTAGGAGTTATTTTTAGGTTTGATTAATTTCTCGTCGAAAACCTACATCCAAACGAGTTTTTATTAACTCTTCGTCATTTTTACTTTTAAAAATAATTCTAATTTCTAATCATTCATTTATAACTTCTCAATCATGTCTAACAACTTATTTTTAATCATTCATTTCAAATTCATCAAAATAATTCATTTTTATCCATTCACTTTTAATCATTTCTTTTTTAACTACTAAAAATAACTATTCATTTTTAAATCTACATCCAAACAGGATTTTGACTCTAATTCCTCTACAAAAAAAACTATTTCCAAACGAGTTTTTGACACAACTCTCAATTTTTAACTCCTCAATATAACTCCTCAACATAACTCATTAACTCAAAAACTATTTAAATATGTCAAACAAACACACAGTGAAAAGAGAAAAAAAGTACAAAAAGAAAGGAATTAGAAAAACCTAAATTTAATAGCAGAATTGTAACAACAAAAACTTATTTCAGGGGGCCACAGCCACTCAACCACAAATTTTTTTTAACCACAAATTGTTTTTTGATAGAAGGTCTTAAATTACATTAATATAATCTAAAATTTAAGGCCCCTTTGATAACCATTTTGTTTTTTGTTTATGAAATTTAAGTGTATTTCTATTCAAATTTTTTACCACGTTCTCCATCTTTCCTATAATGTATCCATCTTTCCTTAAAAAAGTAGAAGAATACTAACCAAATTTCAAAAACATAAACAAGCTTTTGGAAGCTACTTTTTTTTTGTTTACAAATTTTGGTTTTGTTTATTAAAATATAGGTAAGATGTAGATATCCAAATAAGGATAAAGGTATAGTAAGGTAGTTGTTGTAGGCTTAAATTTTATAAACAAAAAAACGAAAAACAAAATGGTTATCAAACGAGGCCTAAAATATTTTGGGGGCATGGCCCACTAGTCTCTTCTTCCATCCGTCCATGTCTATGATTAACATGTCATAGTTCAAATCTCCTCCAATTTTTAGTTAAGCAATCTTTCAAAAAAAAAATGATAATGCTTTTTACAAAAATTAGTGTTGATTATTTTAAGAAATGGACCACCAGTGAAAATAGTTCATTTAAAAATAAAGCTGTAATTCAAACATGATTTCGTATTCTAAAATAATTTGTAAGAAAAATTAATATCTGTATAATTTTTTTTTTATCGTAATATCTGTATAATTAAATATGTCAAATAAATTTTACCTTCAAAATACTAAAAATAAGTTGTTACAAAATTGATATATTCTTAAGAATATGTCGAGGTCACTAAGGAAAGAATCATTATGTTAGGTTAGTTCATCTCTTCACCACTAAAAAATATATTCTTACTTTGACAAAAACAAAATTTGATAAATGATGTTCATTTTTGTCATTGTTAAATGAGTTTTTTTAAAACAATATCTTTTTAAGGATTTTTTGAAATAAGGGTAATCACGCCCATCCTTAGGCCAGACACCGGGAGATATCAAAGGAGTCTCGAACCTGAGACTTTGAGAGGAGCATTACCTCAAAGCCCAAATCTTCAACCATTGTGCCACCCCTTAGGGACATATCTATTTAAGGATTTAGATCTTATGGTTGATAGGAAAAGCGAAATCAAAATATTGATAGACAATTATTAAAAAAAAAATTTAAAAATTAAAAACAAATTATTTTTATCATTCATGCAAAAAAAAAAAATTTCTATCATATTAAAATACTATTTTGGTCTTGTACTTTTTTTTTGAAATTACAAGAATTGAGGTGAGGGGACTCAAATCCAAGACCACTGGTCATTGGACATATACTAGTGTCACTGAGCAACTACTCATATTGGCTTTGGTCTTGTACTTTTAAATTTTCTTAATAGATAAATTTTCAAACATATCAATTAACCATAAGAATTTGAGTCCTACTTTTATTGATTACTTTAAAACTTATTCTATTTTGAATATTTCACCTTCAAATGTCTTAATTTAATTTAGGAAAATTGTAGTAATTAAGCCACATTCCGAAAGTATTTTCAAATATATGCACCTAAGATTTTTTTTGCAAAATTAATATTTCTATAAAAATTCGTAATTATTAATTTTTTATTAATACCATTTTTCCATTCCTCACATTTAATACTCAACTTTTGAATAAATCCCTCATTTTTCATACTTCCCATCATTTTAGAACATACAATATTCAATGGTCAACTCATTTACTGCAAAGAGATTTTAATTCATTTTCTCATTTATTTCTTATCTTTTTTCCTATTCTTTTTTTGTTTCACTTTTTGTAACGGCCCAGTTTTCTATCCCGGTTCTCGAGGAGCTTCCGGTTCAGATTCAGTGGTTCGGTTGGGCCGTTAAAGTTGTTTTGTCCCTTAGGGGCATTTTGGTCTTTTTGCTCCCTGGGCAGGATTTGTGGATTTTTAGGGCTTGTTTGGGTTGGACTGCGAGTCCCGAGATGTTTGGGCTTTTAGTTTGGGAGTTCGGTTGTCATTTGGGTTTTGGGCAAAATGATGGTTGTTTGGGTGTTTCCTTCGGGATTCGAGCCGGGCCTTCAGTATTGGTTTGGGAGGTTGATTTCAGTGAGTTTTGTTGTTTGGAAAGGTTGCTTCAGTCGGGTTTTGAAGGAGGAAGCCGGGAAATGGGATTTTGAGGTTTTAAGTGGATAAGGATGGAAAATGGAATTAAAATCCCATTTTCCCTTTTATTTTCCCATTTTCCTTTTTATTTCTTTTTTTCTTTTATTTTTCCCCAAATTCATTTTCTCTCTCTCTCTCTCTCTCTCTCTCTCTCCTTCCCCCCGACCTAGCTCCTCGCCCAAAGAAATGGCCACCCCCACCATGCCGGTCCTCGTCGCCGTCGACGCCAGTGAAATGAGAGGAGCCGTCGCCAAAGAAATGAGCTCGCACGCGTCGTCGCACCAGGCTCGCTTGACCCCTCGCAGTTTTGCGGCCACTTGACTCGCCATGCCGTCCGTCCGTCGCGCGCGAGATCTGCCCGTCGCAGAAACCAGTCGAGTCGCCGGCTCGGCGTCGCCCAAATTGACTCGGTGCCGGCCGAGGCTCGCCCGGCCGCGTCGCGCAGTGTCGCCCTCGCTCCAGCCGAGCTCGCCCGCGTGTGCGTCAGCGCCGAGCGCCCTGCTCGCCCAGCCGTGCCCTAGCGCCCCCCATCGCCCGTGTCGTGCCCAGTAGCGCGCTTCGCCGCAAGTGATCGCGCCCACCGTGCCCAGCTGCGCCCCAACGCGCCAGCTTGCGCCACCGCCGCCTAGAAAGTAGTCGGCCCGTTCGCGTGTCTGCCGTGCCTCGTGAGTGCTCCCGAGCTGAGCCCTGTTTGTTTTATGTTATTTGGGCCTTTTGATTGTAATTATTGTTGTTTTTGTTAGGTTCTCGCTAGCACGCTCGGGTTCGATCGCAGCTTAGGTTTCTTGTGTTTAGAGGTCTTAGGCGGTAAGGATTTCTTACCGGAGTTGTGTGGACCTGCGATATATTATGCGATTCTTGATTGTATGCTTGTTTGTGTTTATTAACATGTTTGGTGATAAGTGCTCTAATCTGAATTCCCGATTAGCATGACTTTCCTGGTTAATTCTCATGTTAATCCATGCTAGGTTGTTCCTTTCTGGCATGCTCGTATCTGTTTCTTGCTTCGTAGTATCATGCTAGGCTCGTTGTATTCTCTTTGAGCACGTATTGGATTTTATGGAATTGTTTCTTCGTTTGCTAGGCGGAGTTAGAAGTGCGGTGTAGATAGCATCATCCGGGCCTGATGCATAAAGTACCTTGCATCCATGGCAGGGACGTCGAGCAAGTCATTCCGTCCCTGGACCCCGTGAGGGATTAGCTAACCCAAGCGGTAGGCCCTGCAATCTTGGGTGAGGGAGGCAGTTGTTAATGCCCCAACGGTCGGGATGATGACTTGGCATTGCCTCGTCCCCGGCAGCCGGCATGTCCTCAGCATGTTTGGCAGTAGCCCCTGATTGCCACCTGTTAAGGCAAGGGCGGCTTCCTGGTGTAAGCCTACCACGACCGTTCCTTGGCCCCAGGTGCGGTGGTTCAGGCTGACATAGTTTACGTGTCCAGGTCTCACACCCCTATGTCAGTGACACCGATCCAAAGATTTAGTTAGGCGTGGTGACTGGATATGGGCAGCTTGCCTTCAGACCCTGGCAACCCCCCATAGTCTGCAGTAGCACGCGGTGCATGCTTACGCTCATTCGCCATTACTAGCCGATCGGAGAGCTCCTTGGGATTGTGAGCCAGTGTACCTTTCGTCGACAGTAGACAGGCTGAGGCCGGGACTTGTTTCTCGTATAGGGCGACTTGTGTGATGTGTTGTGTGGTGTTTGATTTCCGGACTAAAACCCTGAGTTGGCATCCGAGGCCCAAGTGTGGGCTAAGCTATGTGCTCTATCTGTGTTTATATTCATAGCTTGCATATCTTTACGCTAGATGACCATTTATATCGTATTGTACCCGGTTGGGGATTCTTCTTGAGTAATTCGTTACTCACCCTTACTTATCTTTCAGAAACCATGGCGCGAGGCGGGATGGGTGGAGGAGGAGCTGTGATCATGGAAACCCGTTGTTCAACTCGAGATTTATGTTTATGATTTAAATGTCCTCTCAATGCATGTAGTTGGGCACACGGAGCCCTAGGGTGTTTTCTCAATGTATTTCCGGATTCTAGCATTGTTGTAAAGTTTGTATGTTTTAAATAAATCTCGATCGTGAGTATGTTTGGAAATGTATTTGTCTTGGAAGCAGTGCTTGGAAACAGGACGGAGTTTCAAGAATTTTGTATTGACTTTTAAATGAACTCTTCTTAGGTTTTTGGTTTTTACTTAGAATCCGAAACAACCCTATTGCAAATTCTAGTGTTGATTTCTATGCATGCATTGAGGTAATGGCCTATTTAGAACCCCATTCGGGTCGGGTCTTTACACTTTTCTTCTTCCATTCTCCATTCTTCCATTTCTCCATTTTCGTTTCTTGAGTTCCATCATTCTCTCTTTTCACATTTCGGCCACCACGTAAATTGCTGTCAACCAAAAAGCTTCGATCATACGATATAATCATACGACTTTAGTCATCTTCTCTCAATAATCTCCATTTTTCACAGTATTTGTATTACATTTTTGTTCCTTATTCATCCCTATTATCAGGTTACTGTTCATTCAAGTATAATCGTGATTCGATATGTCTCAGATGGTTCCGTATGCTATGTTTTATTCTTATTATGTCATTTCTGTGTACATTTAATTCATTTATATTTTAATTTTTAGAATGTCAAAACCATGTTTAGAAATGCAGTAAAATCATATGCAGAAAAGTAGTAACTTCGTACTTTCCAGTCCATATTGTGGTATAATTAACTGTATACACATATACAAAACTGTATAGTTGAGTATATATCGTATGTTCACACATCCTCAATTTCTATATAGCCGAAGAAATTGTATAATTTAGTATATACTGTATGTTCATACTATGTTTTTAGGTTAGTTATACTATACATCTTCTCCTTATAGATTCATCAATCATTCTATTTAAACTTGCACACAATATGCTTGTTTAGAAATGTATTAAAATCATATATAGAATAGTATTATCTACGAACTAAAATCTCTAAGTAGGTATACTTGAGTATTATCTATTGTAGTTTTCCATGTACTGTTATATTACTGTATAAACTAGACAAAACTCTATATATTTCATTATTTCATTCTACATACTATATAGCTTACATGGTACACTTATGGTTTATTATTCATTATATTTATGTTTAATACATTTTTCTTACTCATATTAATATTCATTACATTTTCATTATGCAATAATGTATTGTTTATACATGTATATTATATGATTGATAATATAGAACAGTATTGTTTGTACATTTTTGTAATACTATACAACTTTTACTTATAGGTTCAACAAGCATCCCAATCCGTATTGCACATAGTGGTCATATGATGAAAATGAGATGTACCATAATCATGAAGTAGCTGAAGAGCGTCGCATAAATATTAAGGAATGCCTTCACCCAATGATGGCTTTACATTACAGTCTTTCTTATGCCGAACACTTTCAATTTCAATTTATAACCCATAAGACTTTTTTTTTTACTATTGATCTCACTTTGAATAATAATTTTGTGTGAAGTTGTTCAAATAGTACGTATATTATTTCCCAATATTTTACTATACAGTATTATACATTCAAAAATATTTGTTAGCTGTCGCGAACATATTAAATTACATTACACGTATCTATATCAGCAAATTAAACACTTTTAAAAAACATAAAGTTTTAAAATATAGTATAACACATGATATATTATGGTTGTACCGTATATACCAAGTTAGCTCAATATTGTGTGGTTATCAAATGTGTTCTGATTTCAATCAACAAAATTGAACGTTCAATAACTCATATGGTCTATTTATGAATAAAATCAATAGAATCAAGTAACATGTACATTACTAACTATATTGTATATAAATTACAACTGTATCTCTAACAATGTATTGTTCTACTTTCGTCCTGCAATTAATGCATCATAAATTGACGTTTTTTTTATTTAAAATGTGATACGAATTTCATTTTTTTAACTTTCGTCATGCATATGATGGTACAGTCTTCTTATATCATACTACCTTAAAGTGTGGCTTAAGAAGAAAATCATTTTTGGACGATTTTACCCTTAAGCAACACCCTAAATTACAAACATGTCATAATCTTCTATTCAAATATTAAAAAAAAATGCAAATATATTTATAATATTATTTAGATATTTAGATATTTAGATTTTCATCGTATAATATATTTTTAGCAAATCTCATAAATTAAATTAGAAGATAAGAGAATCTGCGTAATATTTCTTATCTTTATCTTTTTTTTTACTACTTAAAATGTGACTTGTTATTATTATTATTAATTATTAAAATTTAGTATCTTCAAACTAAATAAGTATAAAATCAAATGAAGATATTGAGTTTTTTTTTTCAAATTTAAAGAAGATCTTGGGTTCCAACTTTTTTTTATAAATACCACAAATTTATTGTTCTTCAAAATTCAAATTACGAATAATTTTTTTGATGTTGCACAGATGTACAGATTTTGTTCGAGTTGAGAGTCTTAGCATTGGTGCACTGAGTTGTGTTCGTGGGAGCGATTGTCGTCGAAGGTAAAGAACAATTTTTTTCAATTTGTATTTAATTCGTTGTACAGAACATTTCCTTCTTCTTCATTTATTTTTATTTTTATTATGTTTTCTTTGTGTAATTTTATTTATTTTATGCTTCAACTTTAATTTATAATTTTCTTTGAAATTTATGGAGTATTTAAAATTTTGAATGAGTGTTTATCACATTCTTTCATTAATGAAAGATAATTTTTTATAATTATTATTTTTTCATATTATTATTATTATTATTTGTTATTATAATAAATACGACTTAACATGTAATTTGTTGTTTATTTTGTGATACGTGATGCCATTGAAGTACTACTCATATTTTGACATACGAAGCTACTTAAATTTTATCAATTTTACTAATTATATATTTTTTAAATTTAAATATAAATCTATACACCATTATTATTATTGTAGAGAACAATAGATTTAATATAATATTATATTTTAAATTAATATTTTAAAAAAATTGTTTCATCAGAATTTGTAGAAGAGGTAGATAATAGATTTTATGAGTTTTTTTTAATTGTTTTTTAATTTTTTCTTTATTTTTGTATTTATAAAATATAAGATGAAATAAGAAAGTACAAATATGATTTTTAAGATTTTAGAGAGGTGATGGTTTTGATGTTTTTTATTTTTTGAAAAGATGCTTCGATGTTGGTAGATTAAAATAAAATAATAAATGAATGAAAAAAAATATTGTGGACAAAGTAAGATTTTAGCACGATGAAAACTTATTTCTTAAAGAAGTCTAATTTATTTCATAATTTTCTTTAAAAATTATGATATGTATATTTTTTTTATTTCACTTTTATCTTGAACTACGTTGTATGAGATTTTTAAATAAAGTAGATAATAAATATTTTACTTACTCATTTAAAATTTATATATATATATATATATATATTATTTATAAGTATTTTAATAAATAAAATTATAATCTCACATGCCAGAAAAAATCTCCCGTGCAAAGCACGTTCCAAAGTTCTAGTCTTAGTAATGTACCGTATAAAATTTATAACTTAAGAACTATGTTGTTTTGGTTTTTATGTTACTTGTTCATTTAGTATTTTAAATTTTAACATGTTTATGTATCCACAAAATCAACTAAAAAAATTAACCATCATAAAGAAATAGATTAGACGTTGGCATTTTTTTTTCTTCTGAATGGATGATTTAAAATAGGTCATTTTCAATACCGTATAGTTATGATAAGTGTTATAACCCAATACCGTATATTTATGTCAAATTTTTTTTCTTTAGTATTATAAATATTTTTTCAATTTGGGCTTCTCCTAAAAATACCCCTAATTTATTAATAGTGTATATAATAACTATTAATTTTGATATTTATTCTCTTCTTTTGAGATAATAAAATTTTTACTTTACTTTTTTTATTTAAAGATATTTATTTTTTGGACTTTGAATAACTTATTTGTTACGATGAAAATTTATCTTTGATAAATATATCTTTAATCGTAGAGTTTCAAATATGTAATTTCTTAATTACTAAACTCTCATTTTTATAACTATTTTATTTTTTAGAAACAAATTATTTGATAACCAATTTAGTTTTAAAAATATTTTTAAAATATTGAAGGAACTCTAAAAATTCTTAAAAATAGATTTTTTTAAGAAAAATGTTGAAAGTGATAAACACTCCACAAATGAAACTTGAACGTCAACTTTGAAATTTGATATAATCAATAAAGTTTTAAAATATTCTTATTTTATTTAATTCAATATTAAAAACAATAAATTTTGAATTTTTTAAAAAATAAAAACATTTATCAAGCATATTTTAAATTTTTAAAAAACAAAAAACAAAAAACAATGATCAAAATGTATAATTTTATATTTTAAAATAAAAAATAGAAAACAAAAACAAAACAATAAAATATTTACGGCTTAAATCATACCATACACCAAACCTCTCCTCTTTTAGCCACTAAAATTTTAAAACCGCGTTGCACATGATAAATTTTTAAATAATAAATTATATATAAATAAATAAATAAATATATATATATATTTATTTATGATTATAAATTATTTCCTACATTTTTACACTAAATTTAAATCATCAAATAATAATTTTAAATCTAATATTGAATTTCATGACCATTTTTTCACGTCACTTAAATTTACTAGAATTTTAGCACGGCGTTGCCCGTGATAATTTCTTAAATAATATATATATATATATCAAATCATATTATCTTAAAGTGCGGCTTAAAGAAAAAATTATTTTTGGACGATTTTACCCTTCTTAAGTCATACCCTAAATTACAAACATGTCATTTATTGGAAATAAAAAAAATTAAATATAAATAATGTAGAAGATATTTACAATATCATTTAGATTTTCATCTGTAGATAAGATATTTTTATCAAATCTGATAAATTTTATGACTAAGTTATAAGATAAAAGATAAAAGATTTCAACAATCAAATGAAGATATTTACGAAATTATTTAAATTTCCATAATTTTATAAGGTAAAAAATAAGATATTTTTACCAAATCTCATAGATTTTATTTGAAAATTTATATTATAATTAAAATAATAAATAAAATTTTCTAATTCTATAAATAGTTCTCTACATTTTGTATATGAGAACACTTTCTGTTTGCTTGAATTTACTTTTCTTTGTTTTTTTGTTTTATAATAAGTTATCTTATTTTTGTTAGATTGTGTACCTTAATTTTCATATAATTTTTCTTTTGTTGCAATAGTTTTTGTAGGGATATTTTTTGCATAATTGTTGCCTTTCAAAAAATGGCTTTGCCTTTCAAAAAATGGCTTGGAGATCTAGAAAAAAAAAGTTAATGATAAGATTATCATTTAAGGATAAAGTGCATCAGTTTCAAAAGTATGGTAACAATGATTTCCTACTATTACATAGTTCTCTATATTTTGTTTACAAACACATTTGAAAATTTCTAATTATAAATATAAATAATCTAAATATATTTATTTATTTTGAGCTTAAAAAATAATAGGTGTTATTATTAAAAAAAACTTAATAAAATTTATTGAATTAAAATTAAATTTTATCTCTGATTTTTAAAAATCGATGCTCTTTAATTTTTTCTCAATTTATCTATTAATAGACCAATTACTCTTAAATTATAAAATTTATAAGAGTTATATCATTATTATAATTAAAAATATAAATAACCTAAATATATTTATTAGTATACATCTATGAAGTTACCTTTACCTCAAATGATAATTTTATCGTTCTTCAAAAAAAAAATTCCACATCTCCAAGTCAACAATTAAGCAAGAAAAGATACCTACAAAAATTATTGCAACAAAAGAAAAGTTAGATGAAAGTTAAGGTAAATAATCAAACAAAAATAAGATAACTAAATTTTTTATTATAAAAAAAAAACCAAAATATAGAGTAGAAAATCATTGTTACCAAATTTTTGAAAGGGAATTTGCTACCAATAGCATTTTTTGGCCCACCTATTTAAATTATAGCACAAATTGTAAAACAATTCATGTATAGCAGATTTTTTACATTCTTTTTCAATTTCCAAATATACCCTTTTTCTTTTGAGTTCGTCTCCAAGCTTCAAGCTATTTCTTCTTCCTCTTCAAGCTTCGACCGATAGAAACTGATAGACTTCTATGAGTCTTCTATCAGTGGAACTGATAGACTTCTATCAGCTGAACCAAAGTGAATCTGCAGTGATAGCATTCTATCAGTTGAACCCCTACGTCTTCCCCATGCTCTTCAGCAGCTCCACCTTCGTCGTCGCCGATAACACGACAAGCGGCGAATTGTCGAACATCTGAACGCCACGGACAAAGCACTCTGTCGCCGCCCCAAACTCGTTCGTTGAATAAAAGAAAGTATGCTAAAATGGGAACAGAGAAGAAGAATAGAAAGCCGAGAAGCCGCCAGCAAGATCGACAGCGAAGAACGTGGTACCGGCGAAGGTGACGGCGATGAGAAGTTGCGATGATTGGGAAGAAATCGTGTTGGTAGGGTTTTTTTTTTATTATTTTTTACAAAGAAGGTGTGTACAGTGTTTGTGTGAGATGAAATCTTGTGGGAGAGTTTTAAGCAGGGGTCTTTTGGTAATTTTACAAACTTAGGGTATTTTTTTGCTACAAATGAATAAATTTAAGAAATGTGATGTGGAGAGAATTATTTATTTATTTTTTAATATCCATGAAAAATCCCCTTTTTGAAATTGAAGAATCTCATATGATAATTTTATAATTCTTACTTTTTTCCAGATTTCTAAGTTTTTTTTTAAGGCAACAATTATGCAAAAAAAATCCCTACAAAAATTATTGCACAAAAGAAAAATTAGATAAAAAGTTAAGGTAAATAATCCAACCTAACTTACTATAAAACAAAAAACAAAACAAAAAAATAAAGAAAAATAAATTAAAGCAAACAGAAAGTGTTACTGTAAACAAAATGTAGACAACTATTTATAAGATTGGAAAGTTTAATTTATTATTTTAATTCGAATATAAAATGTCAAATAAAATCTATGAAATTTAGTAAAAATATCTTATTTTCTAAATAAAAATTTAAATGATATTGTAAATATCTTCATTTGATTGTTGAAATCTCTTATCTTATTATTTAGTCATAAAATTTATGAGATTTGATAAAAATATCTTATCTTCTACGTTATTTGATTTTTTTTTATATTCCAATAAATGATATTTTTGTAATTTAGGTATGGCTTAAGGGGTAAAATCGTCTAAAAATAATTTTTTTCTTAAGCCACACTTTAAGGTAGTATGATTAAAATTTACATTTATGTTAAAAAACAGTTAATATGAGCTTAAAAAATAATAGTTGTTATTATTTAAAAAAAAACTTAGTAAAATTTATCACACTAAAATTAAATTTTATCTCTAATTTTTAAAAATCGATCCTCTTTAGTTTTTTTTTCTCAATTTATCAATTAATAAATCAATTACTCTTGAATTATAAAATTTAGAAGAGTTATATCATTATTATAATTATAAATATAAATAAGCTAAATATATTTATTAGTATACATTCATGAACTTACCTTTAACCTCTAATGATAATTTTGTCATTCTTCAAAAAAAAAAAAATCCACATCTCCAAGTCAACAATTAAGCAACAAAATATCTCTACAAAAATTATTAAGGTAAATAATCGAGCAAAAATGAGATAACTAAATTTTGTATTATAAAAAAAAAAACTAAGAAAGGTAACCTCAAACAAAGAGAAAGTTTCAAATATGTTTGTAAACAAAATATAGAGAACTATATAGTAAGAAATTGTTACCCAACTTTTGAAACTGAAGAATTCATTCATGCACTTTAATTAATGATAATCTTATCATTCTTCACACTTATTTTTTTCAAATCTCCAAGTCAAAGTTATGCAAAAAATATCCCTACAAAAATTATTGCAACAAAATAAAAATTAGATGAAAGTTAAGGTAAATAATCCAACAAAAATAAGATAACTTATTATAAAACAAAAAAAGTAAATATGTAGAGAGAAAGTGTTATAGTAAACAAAATGTAGAGAATATAGGATTCGAAAATTTAATTTATTATTTTAATTATAATATAAAATGTCAAATAAAATCTATGAGATTTGGTAAAAAATACTCTATAAAGATGATGAAAATTTAAATGATATTATAAATATCTTCATTTGATTGTCTCTTATCTTCTAGCTTAGTCATAAAATCGGATAAATTGTCAAGAAGGGTCTATTTTAAAAACTTATTATCAAAATGGGTTTTATTACAAACAATTTCTCAAAATGGGTTTTGACGTCTCTCCGAGAGACGCCACCCAAGGTAAAAAAGAATTTACTCATTCTTGGCCACACACGTGGCAATCCTAGTCAACCCAAATAATTCTGGAGCTTTTATGAGATTTTTTTGAGATTTTTTTTTCTCTTTCTAACCAATAAATATATATATCAAATTCGTGGTTTCTTTTTTTTTTTTTTAATGTTTTTTTTTCTGTCGTTCCATTGTTTTCTTTCATTTATTTTTTTCTTTCTTTTGAAGTTTTATATTACTTTCTTTTTCTCTAGGGAGTATAATGATTAATTTTTATTATCTTATTTTAATAATTTTTTTAATTTCTTATTTTAAAATTTTGTTTTAGCATATTTTAAAATTATTTAAGTTAAGGTTGTTAGATATATGTAAAAAAAGAGTTAAGAAGGTTAGGATAATGAACAAAAAAATTTACTATTAATGCTAATTAATTTATGATTTAGTTGACAACAAAAGTAATAATTGAGTGACATTTATGTATGTCTAATGACTAGGTGGTCTTAGGTTTGAGTCCTTGATCTCAATTTCAAAAAAAAATATCATGATTATGTCAAAAATTGATAGTTATTAGGGTTTAAGAATACATGTTAATTTATGATTTTTTTTTTGAAAACAATTATGATTATTTTTAGAGTAGTGGTTAAGTTTACAATGAATGTGGATAAAACAATTTATATATATATATATATATATATATATATATATATATAATTGATTAACATTCATCATAATTTTCTATCTTTCCATTGTTTTTTCTTTCTTTTGGAGTTTTATATCACTATTTTTTTTCTCTATATAGTATAGTGGATTAATTTTAATTTTCTTAATTTAAACTTTTATATTAATATAGATGTTTTTAAATTATTTAAGTTAAGGTTGTTAGATATGTCAAAAAAAATTAAGACAATTAGAATATTGAATAAAAAATTACCCTAATTAATTCATGATATACCAAATGTTCATAATTAATAGGGATTTAAAAATACTTGTTGATTTATGATTATTTTTAAGATGGTTGTTATGTTTATAATAATGTAGATAAAATATTTTCAAAAACACAATGTTGATAAAATAATTTAATGTATATGTATTGATAAAAATAACTAATTAAATTCATGGTTGTATATTTTTTTCCAATATCCTAACAGGTTCAACCTTTTATTTTAGAAAAGAAAAACTTTTTGTTTTTTTAAAAAAATAAAAGATTTAGCTATCAAACAACTTATGTTAAATTATTGAAAACATGTAAATTTATATTAAGTTTTAAAGTGAAGAATTATAAATAATTAATTATGTTCACAAAGAAAAAAAGTAATAATCCGAAAAAGTAAAAGTAATTCGATACAAAACTCTAAAGAAAGGGATAAAAAAAATCAAAGCATCTATTTGCTTCAATTTGAGACAAAAAACAAAGAATAATTTTTATCAACAATTTTTTTTATTTATTTATAGATATATGTCAAATTCATGTAAAAGGTTAAAGTTATTAGGATATTGAAAAAAAAAATTATGATGAATGTTAATTAATATATATATATATTAAATTGTTTTATCCACATTCATTATAAACATAACAACTACCCTAAAAATAATCATATAATTGTTTTCAAACAAAAAAAAATCATAAATGAACATGTATTTTTAAACCCTAATAACTATCAACTTTTGACATAATCATGATATATTTTTTGGCGAGATCAAAGACTCAAACCTAAGACCACCTAATCATAAGATCACCTAGTCATTCGACATATATAAATGCCACTTAACTATTACTTTTGTTGTCAACTTAATCATGAATTAATTAGCATTAATAGTAATTTTTTTTGTTCAATATCCTAACCTTCTTAACTCTTTTTTTACATATCGATCAACCTTAACTTAAATAATTTTAAAATATGTAAACTAATATAAATTTTTAAAATAAGAAATTAAAAAAATATATATATTAAAATAAGATAATAAAAATTAATCATTATACTCTCTAGAGAAATAAAAGTGATTTAAAACTTCAAAAGAAAGAAAAAATAAATGAAAGAAAACAATGGAAAGACAGAAAAAAAAAACCCATGAATTTGATATATATTTATGAATAAAGAAACAGAAATGGTTAGAAATTAAAAAAAAAACTAGAAAAATCTCACAAAAGCTCGTGAGAATTATTTGGGTTGACCAGGCTTGCCACGTGTGTGGCCAAGAATGAGTAAATTCTTTTTTACCTTGAGTGGCGTCTCTTGAAGAGACGTGAAAACCCATTTTGAGAAATTGTTTGTAATAAAACCCATTTTGATAATAAGTTTTTAAAATAGACCCTTCTTGACAATTTATCCCATAAAATCTATGAGATTTGATAAAAATATCTTATCTATGGACAAATCTAAATGATATTATAAATATCTTATACGTTATTTGCATTTAATTTTTTTTATATTCAATATCTTCATTTGATTGTTGAAATTGCTTATGTTCTAGCTTAGTCATAAAATCTATGAGATTTGATAAAAATATTTATCTTTTACGAATGAAAATGTAAATGATATTGTAAATATTTTCTATGTTATTTGCATTAATTTTTTTTTATATTTCAATAGATGACATGTTTGTAATTTAAAGTATGACTTAATGGGTAAAATCGTCCAAAAATGATTTATTTGTATTTTCTACATTATTTGTATTTAAGCCACTTAAGCCACACTTTAAGATAGATAAATGATTTTCTTCAAAAAAATAAAGATAGATAAATGATAAATAATATTGTAAATATCTTGTACGTTATTTGTATTTAATATTTTTTTTATTGGATATTCCAATAGATGACATGTTTGTAATTTAGAGTATAACTTGACTTAAGAGGTAAAATCGTCCAAAAATAATTTTCTACAGTATTATACTTGTGTTTAAATTGGAAAAAATATCAATAATATCTAGATACACATATTAATGTTAATGTTGTTAAAGAAAAAATATATTTTTACAAATTTATTATTATCATATATATATATATATAAATTAAATTAAAATTTAGATTTTAAAATATTTTAGAATCTTATCATGAAAATTTATATTAAAATAAAATACATGTACTTATAAGATTTCTAATATAATTAAATATGTCAAATAATTTCTGCCTCCAAAATATTAAAAATAAGTTGTTACAAAATTTGATATATTCTTAGGAATATCTTGAGGTCACTATGGAAAGAACCATTAAGCTAGGTTAGTTCCTCTTCTCGCCACTAAAAGATATATTCTTACTTTGACAAAAAAAAAAAAAGGAATAAAGAAAAAAAGCATAATCACTTTAGAAAAAGAAAATATTCGTAGTCGAGAACTAGGAAAGTTTCAATTTTCAAACTAAGTTAATAAAGTTCATCCAATTTGTTATTCAAGAGATGATGTTCATTTTTGTCATTGGTAAATGAGTTTTAAAGAAAACAATTGTGGCAGTGATCTATATAAAGATTTACATATTACTGTTGATAGAAAAATCAAAATCAAAGTATTGAAAAACTATGGAAAGACAATTATTAAAAAAATGTTTGAAAATTAAAAACAAAATATTTTTATCATACTAAAATGTTATTTTTGTCTTATACTTTTAAATTTTCTTTATAGTTAAATTTTCAAACTTTCAAATATAGCTCAAATATCAATTTAACCATGGTAATTTGAGTCATACTTTTATTGATTACTGAAAAACTTATTCTATTTTGATTCATTCACCTTTGAAGGTCTTAACTTAATTTCATTCTAGTACAAAATTGTTTTTATCCAAAAAAATATTTTTTACAAGAGATTTGAACATTTCTTAATGACAATTTATTAATAGAGTATATCATAACTTTACTAATTTTGATATTTATTCTCTTCAATATCCACTTGAACAACAAGGAGGTAACCCGTAACTCGTCGCAAAGAACATTTCCAAAACTGGACGACACCAAAAAACTGAATCCGATTCCATATTTTCACCGACAGAGACCGAATAAAAACCCAATTGGAAACACACACAAAAGATAACACCGAATCTGAAATTCCAATCCCTAGTTTTGCATATAAATCCCCCATCCTTCCGCTTCAAAATCCAATCCAATCCAATCACAAAGTTCAAAGTCGATTACAGAGCAATCATGTCATCGTACGGCAGAAAAAACCAGCCCGCGGCGGCGCAGAACTGCTACTCGGCGAAGGAGCTGAAAGAGATCTTCAACCGGATGGACACGAACGAAGATGGAGGGCTGGGATTGTTCGAGATCAAGGACGCTCTGAAGCGGCTCGACGCCGAATTTCCGGTTCATCTCGCTTTCAAGGCGCTCTGTTTCGCCGACCGGAACAGAGATGGAAAGCTTGGATTGGACGAGGTCAACCAGTTTGTTAAATACTTGATGAATCAAGGTTACGTTGTCTGATTGTAACTTTCTTCGCCGATTACGGCGGCTCCGGCGGATGCCTGCCCGTTGTTCGTCGTCGGTTTCTAAAAACTTATTGAATAAACGGCGGCGCCGTCTTATGTATGAAGGTTGATCAATTTATTGCAGATTTGTATTTGTAGTGTAACGTACATATTGAATGTTTTTAATTTAATGTCAATATATGAGGTAGCTGAATGGTGTTAGTGTACTTCAAGATTTCGGATGTTGAGCCTCTCATGGTTGTATTCTAAAAGAAAAACAGTTCTTTTTAATCTATAGTTGGCGATTAAAAATTTAGTTTCATTTTTTAGTTTAATTACCCATTTTTGTTACATTCAAATATAATCCATCAGCAAGCAATCTTTTTGTAAATTTTATTTATTTTAAATAAAAAATTAGGATAATTAGATGAATTCAAATCCTCCCACCATCATTTATGGTTTAACTTTTTAAGAAATGTTTGAGCATTAAAATCATAATTCAAATAAAAATGAAATAAGAATGTTCATCATTTATGGTTTAACCTTTTATTTTGTTCATGGTGAAATCTTTGAAGTCTTCATAGTAGGAGTGATTTCGGTTTGGTTTTTGTCGGTTTTGTACCAAACCAATACCGAATCGATATCTTCGGTTTTTGAAAAACGGATCCGATCCAATGTCCAACAAAGCATAAAACCATTGGATCGGTTTTTAATTGTTTCGGTTTTCTATAGATCCAATCCGATCCGATCCAATGTCCAATAAAGTGTGAAGCTTAATCTTTATGAAATTATGTTTTAGTGAAGTTAATTTATATAGTAATTTTTTTTTAATTAGCAATTTCTAAAAATGATAGTAGTTAAAGATTAATTCATAGACTTAAGTTTAGACATGCTTGAGGTTTATAAGCTTACTGTAAGTTGAAACTATTCTCTGATTGAGAGTCTTTAAAAAATGGCAAAGGGAAGAGAAAATTAACTCAGTGAATGAGAGATAAAGATAAGCAAAGACATTACTGATAAAATTAACTCAGTAGAATTAAGTAAAGATAAGCAAAGAAAATTAACACAGTGAATTAGGTAAAAATTCGTGAAAAAGACGTGGAAACAAGATTTTAACAATCTCTTCTTTTTCATAAACATGATAGGTTTTAGGGTTTCTCTCAGATGGGTCTTAGAAAAGAAAAATCAATGGAAGAAATAGAAGAGAAGCATAAGCCCAGGCAACAAAGAATCAAAGTAATATAATGGTGAAAGCAAACAAAACCCCTCCCATTTTTTAGGTCAGCTTTTGTATCGACCAAATTTTAGAGTAGAATCATCGATCAATTCATTGTACAAAAAATTCACTGCTTCAAATCCCCTCATTGTACAAAAATAAGTAATAAACGTATATAGAAAACACAAACCAAATCATCGCAGAAATCAACACCAATATGGAAAAGAAAATCGAACTAATCACGCAAAGAAGTTTATACCAAGATCGAAAAATAAACAAAATCCCTAAAATCCGATGAAACCCATAACAAAATCGAGTAAAAATAAACGAAAAACAATGCGAGGGAAAGAGATGAGCATAGATCTACAAAGAGGCACAAATAAAATCGGCGATGGAAAGCGAGGAACGAACGATTTGAATTTGGGAATCGATAGAAAACTGAAGCGGCGAAGGAGACGCACTGATAAAATCGTCAGAATAAATAGGGTTTTTTATTTGTAATTTAGTGTGTCGGTTCGGTCGGTTTTTAACTGGTTTTTCAATACCAAACCGAACCGAACCAATAATAATCGGTTTTCTACCTTTTAAAATCAATAGATCCAATATTCTTCCTAAAAACTGACCGAACCAATGGATCGGTTCGATTCATTCGGTTTTTGGACTTTTTTTTCACCCCTACTTCATAGCATAAGTTTGCTTAGTTGTTTGCTCTTGTATTTTGTCATAAGACGTGTGATATGAAGAAATTTATTCGTAAACTTAATTGCTAAGTATTGCAAAAAAGATGGATAAATTATAAGGATGGGTCTTTTTTTAAATTTTTTTATCAAAATGGGTCAGTTTGAGGAGAAATTGTTGAATGGGGTTGTGCCGTCTCTTCAAGAGACGTCACATATGCTATATTCGGTCAAACTTATTTGTTTTAATCAGTCAACAGTCTCTCACCGTAAAAAATAAGACGGAAAATGGGGGCTGCGTTAGTTCCCACCCTTTCCAGCTTTTTTTGCGAATTTTATTTGGTTTTTATTATTTTTTTTCTTTTGCTTTTCCGTTTTTTCCCCATTATTTCGCTTTTTTTTTTCTTTTTTTTTTTTTTCATTTTATTGTTTCATTTTCTTTTTCGTACTTTCTTTTCTTTTCATATGATCTGAATGTTACTCAGTTTTAATAATAATAATAAATTGTAGATTAAAAAATTACCTCAACCTTTTATTAACTTTAACTCTTAATAATATAAATGAGTATCTTAAAACTAACCCTTAAAAGTATCATGTTAATAAAATATAAATTGGCCAATATGTCCAATGACAAGTGGTCTTGGGTTCGAATCCCCCCACCCCCAATTGTAATCTCAAAAAAATAAAAATAAAAAATTTGTATTATCCTATTCTAAATCAATTGATCAATAATTAAATTTTTTTTAGGAAATTAACACAATCTTAATTAATTATCTATTTTAAATACCAATTATTCAAATACCTTGATCTAGTTTAATTCTTTATTATAACCAACAAAAACATAACTATAACTGTTACAAGTGGAGATACAAATTCGAATCCCCCTTTCTCTATTACTTTTTTTTAAAAATATTTATTATAATTTAAATTATATTGATGAAAATATACTTAAATATCATTCTAAAAAAAGAAATAAAATATCATTTTACATATTTCAAAATATATATATTATCTTACAAATTCTTAAAAAATCATTTTATAAATTTTTTAAATATAAAATTTATCGATGTATTTTTATAAAACACTTCCTTCTTTCTTTGACTAGGGTTTCTCATTTTTAATTAAAAAGGTATTTTGTAAACTAAGTTTTCATTATAATTTTAATCATCAATTAAATTATTTTTTACATAAAATAATAAATATTATAAATGTTATTATTAGTTTTTGAAATTTAATTTGAATAAGAAAATATGATATTATTTTGTTTATTCAACATTCTTTTTTAAAGGTTAGAAACTTTTTAGTTACTAGATTTAAAGTTTGATAATAAATTTCACCATAAATATTTTAAGATATATATTTTTTTAATTATACTTAAAAATAAACCATTCTTCCAAACTCTTTCAACCTTAATCTATCTTATAATTCTAACATAATAATCAAATTTATATTACTAAAAAATACAATAAATTTTATATATTTAACTAAAAAAAAGTAAACATGCATATTCATTAGGCAGAATTGTCAAAAAAACAAAAAAATCTCAGGTCGAGGAAAGGAAGAAAGAATTAAAAAATGAAAGTTTGTTCAAAACAAAATTTTATAACGGCAGCAAAAGAAGAAAAAGTGAAAAAAATAAAATAAAAACAGAATTAAAAAGAAGAAATAAGAAAGAAAAAAAATGTAACTTCCGTCCCCTCATTATTAGGATGGAAGTTGTGCACATGTGTGTCAGACGTTTGTTAGAAATTAAAGGGTTTTGGGTACAGACGCAATAACCCAGTTTTAAAAATAGATTCAAATTAGACCCATTTTCATAATAAGTTTAAGCAAAAGACCCTATTTGACAAATTATCCAAAAAAGACTATTAATAGCTAAGCAAAAAATATTGGACATTGCTAAATTAAAGGAAATATTTCTTAGCTAAGCAAACTAGCAAAGATAGCAATAATTACCTTTAGAATGAAGATGATGAACAAATTTCATTCAATTATCGAATGGGTCGGTGACACGGTTGACTATCTAATTTTGTGTTAATCCATTCCTACTCAACAATCATGAGTTCAATCCCCTAGAATCGATACTTGCAAAAACCTCCGTTCAAGTCAAAGACACCATCTTGATTTTTGTTTTTGTTTTTGCTTTAAAAAAAATAATAAATGAGAATTGAGAGTGTGGGAGATTCAAATCGTAATCTTATAGTTACTAGGTCATATAAAATGTCACAAAAACTATATTCGTTTTGGTGACACATCTTCAATTTAAGATGATAAAAATTCATACTTCATGATTATTATTCACTATAATATCTTGTTGAATTGAAAGCCGAATAATTGAAGAACATTGCTTTTAATCAAGTCTCTTCCTAACGCTCCTTTATTAGATTCTATACTCACAAGAAGAAGAAGAATAATCCATTCCAAAATCCTCATATGATTTCTCTTTGAAGCAACTTTCAACTTTTCTAATTGATGGTTTCCTTGAGTTCACCAATCCAATACTTCACCCACATATTCTTTTTCTTCATTTTTTTTTATTAACAACATTCTACTCTTTATGTTTGAACCAACTTATATACATCTTAATAATTTTCACTAGATATATTATCTAATTTTATAATATTCAAATGTCAAAAACTTTGATTAAAAAAATAATTTCTAAATATGCAACATTATAAATGAAACTTATAATATTTGATTTTCCTTCATTATTTTATAAATTTGCATCAGCTTCACTAATATATGTTTTTTTTTATCAAATAAACATGTGTCACGTTGTATAAAAAAAAAGTTGAGATATGTATTATTATATACAGTGAGCTTGAAATAAGTATGGGTAATATTTTTAACCAACCCACTTGAAAAAAATCGAATGGATGAATGACGCAATAGTTTCATTGTTTGGTTGTAAACCAGTTCAACACCAGCATCACAGGTTCGATATCGAGAATCGGTATTTGTCCCCCCTCTCCCAATATATACTCAAAAAAAAAAACCCCAACTTGGAAAAAGAATTACAACTTTGAAATGTAAAGAAAAAAGTGTAACAAACATCTAAAAAATATTTTTTTTGTGCACTAATACTTTAAAATAATATAAGAGTCAAAAACTTATTTTTAAGATTCAATTTATAATCATCATAAAATAATGAAATTACTATGTCATTAATTGTTTAGGTGTAATTATTTGTTATAATAGTCTATCTATTATAATTTTTCTATTTGTTTAAAGCACTTTTCAAATGCCGAATGTATCCAATCATGATACTCTTGTTACCTATATTATATGATTAATTAAGACGTGGGTAATCAAAATGGATTATTTGTTAATCATTTGAGCATTTATTCGTTTGCTTTTTTAATAAACCAACGTTTAAATTATTTCAAAATTATATTCATGTAATGAAAAAGTGATAGCTATTGTTGGGGTCTATTGAATATTTTTATCGGGCATCTCCCAATTCACACCACTATTTTCTTATCAGAAAATATTTTCATCAAGTTAAAAATATATATATATATATATATATATATATATATAAATTAGGACTTTCGTTTTATATTAAATTTATTTGTCTAATGTATACTTTATTTATATATTTAATTGGTTATATAAAAACATATATTTATAAACGTAAATCATTCTCAAAAAAAAAAAAAAAAACTCAAACAAATAAATTTTAATATATTATTCATCAAAATTTATAAATTCATATATACATATGAATGTAATTTTAGAATACTAAAAACCAAAGTATTTTTTTTTTAAATTTTGATGGCAGTCACCTTGATTGAATTATCAAACTTAAATATTTTGATTTGATTTGTATTAATTAATTTATTTTGATTTAAATTATTTTGAATAATTGCTTTGATTATTTTTATTTCAACTATCAAGTTGAGTTATTTAAATTATTTTATTTCATTCAATTTATTAAATTCAAAAAATTATTTTATATAAAAGATAGAAATGAAATGAAATTTCATAATTCAAATATGAATATTTATATTAAAAATTATTAAAATATTGGGTTTTTTTAGGAATAGGCAAAATTGAAAAAGTATTTACAATAGATACTAGGCAAAAAAAATGGCAATCATAATGAAACATATGTTATAATTAATACTCATTATATTATTAATACATAATACTATATTAATATACGATATTGTACTAATAATATATAATATTATATTAATAATACATAATACTATATTAATAATACAAAATAGTATATCAATACTTTAAATTATATAGTATAAAAAGTATTATCTATGCGATATGTTTGATTATAGATATAAATATTTTCAAAATTTATGTAAACCAGCTATTATTTTATGAAATTGAACTATCAATCACAATTTACCTTAAAAAATCTTAAATTCTATCATTTCAAATTCTCTCTAATTTGAACTTAAAAGAAAAAAAAAAAAGGAAAAAAAGTCATTTCGCACATATCTCTTTCCAACCCTTTTTGTGCATCCAATAACCTCTGAATGAGAATGGAGGATTTTATAATTAATTTAAACCATTAGTCGAGGTGTGCGAAAGCTGGCCCGGACAGTCACGGATATCAAAAAAAAAAAAAAAAATTTAAACCATGCCTAGAACATACAAGATAATGGAATATTTGGCTTTGCTAACTATGCAGTTTTATTTTATTTTATTTTTAAATTTTTTGAGAAACCTAAATATGCAGTTTTAGAGAAAATATGTTGCTATTTAAATTTTTTATACACTTGTTTTAAATTATTGAATTATTCGGTTAGGTAGAAAATTAATCTGATGATTAAATTTAAATCTATAAAAATATGTCCTATTCTCTTTTTTGAAAATATATATCTACACAAAGTTGCAACCCAGCTTCGTTTGGAAGCGATGTGTCCTTTTGAAGATTCCATCACCTTCTTTTTTTAAACCTCTTTCTATGACTTATTTTTATTTTTTTTTAAAAATCCATAGTTTATCTTTATTAATAATAAATAGGTCTACTTTTCTCTCTTTATCGAATTTTTTTTTAGTACAGAGAAGGGGGACCAACAAACCCTACATAGAGGGTACTCTAAAAAAAAATCTTTTACTCAATTATCTTTTTATAAAGCATTTTCCTCTTAAAATTTGTCTTTTTTTTCCTTTGACTTTGCTTTCTTTTTCTCAAGTAGTATATATAAATCTAATCTAACTCTTTAATATACATCTCTTATTTTCTATAACATCTACCTCTCAAGAATCTAAGTTTTTCTCTAAGATATCTCTTCATCTAAGTTTTATTTTTAAAAACAGAAAATAGATTTAAGACTTTATTAAAACAACAAAAGATATAAAAAAAAACTAACATAGTTATCAAACGAAACCATAATTTATCTTTCAACTAAATTTTAATTCGAGTATGTGTTTTTTTTTTTTTTGAAGAAGAATTCAAGTATGCGTTAAGATCAAACAAAATTAGAATTAATGAAAGAAAGAATTAGAAATAATGATTTTTCTAATAACTTTTTAAGCACAACGTATGAAGGTACATGTATTCGAGCATCCAACTTGCCAATTATACATTATCTATAATCTTTAAATTAATTATTAGACGTCTTTTTTTACCAGGAAAAATAATGATAAGCCGAATCTTCATCCTTTCAAAATAAAAACGCCGAATCTTCATGGATTCTTTCTTTTTTTAAAATGGAATTTGGTGAGTGGCAACTTTTCTAGGGTCTTTTTTAAGTATAATATTTTTTTATAAATATTTCATCTCTAGCCTATTATTTTACTTTAATTAAAGACTATTGATTGGAGACTTCCTTTAAAAAAAATGTACTTGGAAAATAGTCTTTTTAATTGGTCTATTTTAATTTATAAACATACTCCTCATATCCAAGAAAGTAAGAATTTAATATTTATAAAATATTTTATTTTTGAGTTATAATGATTGAGGTAAAGTGATTTAAACTCGTAACTATATAGTTATTGAGTATATACTAATAGTGTTCAGCTATTAGTGTTCTTAACTTGAAAAACTATAATTTAATCTTATAGTTTGATAATATCTAAAAAAACTATTTATTCCTGGGCATCGATGAATTAATTCAATAAAAGTTAGTTATTCACGCGTCAATAAAGATTGATTTTTTTAAAACGAATCGGTATGAATTAAGTGACTAATTAAAAAAATGACATCTTTTACACGTGCATAATCACATACATGTACTTAATTAGTCAATTATAACACACAATTTAAATTATTTTTTAGATTTTATCATATTATAAAAACTAAATTCTAACTTTTAAAATTATAGGAATTTAGTTTTAATTTTATTCAAATGGTAGGGACTAAGTTTTAATATTTTTTCCAAATCACATAGACTAAAATTATATTTTGAAACCATAAAGATTAAATTCTATACTTCCTTAAAAGGATAAACACTATGTTCATAATTTACCAAAAAAAAAAAAAAGAAGAAGAAAAAACTATTACTTGCATATGACTATTCATTCATTGAAGTACTCTTAAATTCATGCACAGTTTTTCAGGGCGTCATCTTTTCCTCTCTAGTAAACTAAAATGGAAAAAAGACTTGACTGGAAAAAGACTCTTTTCTTTAAAAAAAAAAAAAAGAAAAAAAGGAAGACGAACAAAACATATATTTATTTATTAAAAAAAAACACGATTTCAACGCGTCCACAAATTGATGAATAAATACCCTAACTCCTACGAGGCTGCAACACACCCGAAAACCAAACCGGCGATCGGCAACAAAACCGGCGGCGAGATGAGTTTCGTGTTCCGGAGCGGCGGCGTGTGCGACTACAAGCGATATCCAGTTCCGTTCTCACGGGATCAGCTTCGTAATATCTTCCTGAAGCACGACTGCAACGGCGACGGCCGCCTCTCTCGGCTCGAACTGAAATCCGCGTTCGATTCCTTAGGATCTAACTGGAGCAGTTTCAGAGCTCGCCAGTGCCTCAAAGCTGCTGATTCCGATGCCGATGGCTTCGTCACTCTCGATGAACTCGATCGCCTCCTCGATTACGCTGTAAGATGCGAGTACGCTATACTTTGATGCATTTAGAAATACTTACTTCTTTATGAATAAGGTGATGATTAATGTATATGTGGAATAAATTTGTGGCACCATTTATTCATAAAAGGCCAGTATTTCTTGTTTAACCATATATATATATATATATATATATATATATATATATATATATATATATATATATATATATATATATATATATATATATATATATATATATATATATATATATATATATATATATATATATATATATATATGTGGGAGTGAGATGTATTGTTAAAAGTATTTTAAATGAAGAATTGTACAACATAAAATTATTGTATTTCAATTTTCGCCTGCTCTAAAATATGTATCGCTGAATAAATGAAGTGAAGTGTACTCAAATTTCCGCAAATGAGCAGAGGTGGGTTAGGGATCGATCCCACACCTCGTTGGTTGTTGAATTATAAAAAGTGTACTAAAATTTTTATTTTAAATATTGTACTCTACTTTTTTTTATACAAATTAAGGAAGAGACCAATAAATCATATTTAAAAGATTCTATTAGTATTAAATAATATTATAGTCAAATATCGATTTTATTAAATTTGTGACAATATTATTGTTGTGTCCTTATTCTTTTTTCTTTTAACTCTAGAAAAAAAAGTGGGTGCACTCCTTGAGATGCCGTCTTTGGTGGTGTGCTTGAAGTGCCACAAATTCTTTCTAAAATAAAATTAAAAAAAAAAAAAAAAAAACTAAAGTTAACAAATTTGTAATAAAAAAATAAAGAAAGTTCTTTAAAAAATAATTTTAAAAAAATGAAATTTGTGAAATCATTAGTATCACATTTGATGGATTAGATTTATGTGCAGACACTCACCTAAATATTATTCATATTGAATTAGTTGAACATTTAGATTTAAAAGAATATAAAAATAACTACATTCATAATTAAAAGCATAATTATGTTTATTATTATTATCTAAAAATATTTTTTTGACAATATGCGGAGAAAGGGAACATAAAACTCTAATCTCGAAATCGTTTTTTATAGTTGAGCTAGATTTATTTTTATCATAAGAATAAATATTATATATAAAAGAAATAAAGCTATAGAAAAAAGAGTTGAAATAAAATTGATATTTGTCTAAAAATTTAGGTTAAATGAGAACATAATTATTTTACTTATTTTTATATAATAATAATAAACATAATGGGTGTGTCCTGCGTGCACCTAAATATAACCTATTAGGGGCATATTTGGGTAAGGTGAGTTGGAAAGGGAAGAGAAGGAAAGGGAAGGGAAGAGAAGGGAAGGGAAGTGAGAGTAAATTTATGTTTGGTAGAAAGGGATAATAAATTAGTGTTTGATGGAATGAGATGGAAGGGAAGAAATGTAATTTTTTTTATTTGATTTATTTAAAAAAGTAGATATTTAGTAGTTTTTTAATATAATAATAATCAAATATATAATTTATATTTATTGATTAAATATATTTTAAAATTTATTCATTTAATTTACTATTTAAAATTTAGTAGATCATAAAAACTATCAAATAAATAATTTAAATAATCAGACTTCATATTTAAAAAAATAATAATCAAAATAATTTGATGTAAATAAATTATATATAAAAAAAATAAATCAAAACTTAATTAATTTAGTTATATAAATATACTTTTATAAATAAATAAAATAAAAAATAAATGTGTATATCTTTTATACAAATATATGGGGAAAACAATTATACATTAATTTAATCTAAAATTATTATATCTCAATCTAAATAAATTATTCAAATATGTATTTAATTTTCTTTTTAAAATAACGTAAACGTTTTTTTTTTAATTTTGATATATTTGACGAATATGTCTTTTAAATAAAAGTGGGATTTTAAGCTTTATTTCATTTCATTTATGAGTGAAATAAATTTAAAATTTAGTAAACTTCAATCATTAAATTAACAAAAAAAATAATAATAATAAAGTAAAGCAATTTAAATGATTAAATTTAACAATTAAAAAAAACTCTCAACTAATATTTATAAAAATATTAATATATAAATATCTACAAATATTATTTTAATGATAATTTTAAAAAAAACATGACATGTTAAAAATAAATAGATACAAATAAATTAAATTTAATGTGTATATGTGTTTGGTGAGATGGGATAGGAAGAAAAGAGATGAAGTTTTTTTATTTGATTTATTTATAAAATATATATTTAGTATTTTTTTTAATATAATAATTGAATATATAATTTAGTAAATCATAGAAATTATCAAATAAAAAGTAAAATGATTCAAATAATTAGATTTTATATTTGAAAGATTAATAATCAAAATAATTTGATGTGAATAAATTTTATATAAACAAAATTAAATCAGAAGTTAATTAGTTTGGTCATATAAATATATATATATATATATATATATATATATATAAATATAAATAAATATATATATATATATATATATATATATAATTAATTAATTATTTATTTATAATTGAATATAATATAATGATCATTTCTTTTTAAAATCTACTTCCTTTGATTTGATATTTAAATTAAATTTAAAATTTAGTACATTTTTTTAATCAAAATTATCAAATAATAAATTAATAATACGAATACATAATTTTATATAAATTGTTTTTAATATATATTGTCAATAAAAATCAAATGCATAATAATTAAAAATATTGTTTAAAGTACATTATAATTTTTTTGAAATTTAATTCAAGATTATAATAAATTTATTTAGTTCAAATTAACTTGGTATTTTGTCAAAATTCCATTCATATATAAGTATGTATTTAGATTTATTTTTATTAAAATGTGTGTATTTATAAAAGTTTCATATTCATAAAGTTAATATTTATCAATATAATTTTTGTATAAAAAATTTAAAATACATCATAATTGTTACTATTTGGTAAAGAACATAGGACATATTTTGCAACAATGAATGACATAATGTAATAAATATTAACTACTTAATTATACGTTTGAGTCTCAAATATTGTTGAATAAAAAAATCAATGTCAAATTCTAATTTTGATAATTTTATTTTAAATGAATACTATAACAAAAATGTAATTGTTTTCTTAAAATGAACCAATAACAAAAATGTAACTATAAAACTAAAAATTTTCAAAAAAAAAAAAATTAAAAAAACAAAACAAAACGTTTAATTGGAAATAAAATAGAATAACATTAATTAATAAAGGAAAATTTTATTTGGAAACTTAAAAGAATAAGTAAGGAAACTTTAAAGAAACTTTAATTAGGATTAATATATTAAGGAAAGTGGAAATATAAGGAAAGTTCAAAACTAAAATTAAGGAAAACGAAATTTAAGGAAAGTTAAAAATGAAGTAATAAAAGCCGTTTAAAATGTCAATTAAAAAAAAAAAAAAAAAAAGAAGAAGAAGAGAGAGACGCGGGTTCCATGCGCCGGGATAATTGGGCGCTTTGTTCCCACGCGCCGTTTTAAGTTTAATTAGGATTCCTGTGGGCCAAACGCTGGGAAGGAGCACTTCCGTTCCCTTCTCGGCTGGCCAAACGTGCCCTAGATATGATGTCAATGATTCTACAGACTTTATTTATTTATTAAATTTTTTTAATTTTTATTACAAATTTGTTAACTTTAGTTATTATTCTTCTTTTTTTATTTATTTATTTTAGAGCGAAAAATATTTTTTTGGTATGATTTACTTTAACATATTTTTCTATATATATAAAAAAAAAAAAAAACCTAACATATTTTTCTATCGCCCCATTCAAATTATGTTAGGAGGCTTTTTGCTTTAATTTCATTTTAATGAGAAAAATTAAAAATTATGAAATTAAAAAAAAAAATTATCAATTTTTTTAAAAAAATAATAATTATCAAAGACAAAAAAAAAAAAAGATGAAAGTGATTAAAAAAAATGAAAAGGGAATTAATTTGTAGCACTTAAAATGCCACAACAAAAGCAGCATTTAAAGAGTGCAGCCACCATTACGTCCAAATGTTCTCCTAAAATTATGTTATAATTTAAAGAGAAGAGTCTAGGTTGGCATAACTTAAAATGTAATATTTATATATGATACATTCTATTTATCTTTAATTTATTTTCTATCTATTGGATTTAAAATAAAATATAATTCAAAATTATTTTAAATATATATAAATACTTCTAACTTTTAGTGAGAGATCTTTTAAACAAAAAAACTTTTATAAGAGGTTAAATAGTCCAAATTCACACGTGAGTAGTTGAAAACAGTTCTGTTTTTTTTTTCAATTTTTTTTGACAAAAGAATAAAAAAATTAAACAAAGAAAAGGGAATTAATTTGTGGCACTTAAAGCACCCCATCAATGGCAGTATTTCAAGAGGGCGACTATTCCACATCTTTCAATCGAGTTTCAATTGATTAATAAGAATCAGAGCAAACTAATTGAAAATAATAAATGGAACTCAATAAAACCAATGAAATGAAATTAATTTTTCTTAAAAAGAAACACATTATTGAGCCTTTGGATAATTTTTAAGATGTTAGTTGAAGTAATTCAACAATGGGAGCCATATCTATTACTATTGCATTCCATGGAAATTGGGACAATAATCAGGTTTACTCAAATGATAAGACGTCACGAGTTGATTTGTGCGGGAGAGTGTTCATTATCCTCAGGTTTCAATTATGACGATGGGAACCCATTCTTCTATTTCCTTCTTTCAAATAACAGGTCTCTCATATGTTCAATTATTATTTTTTTTCATCTAAACTGTGTCGATTTACGCCCACAAAACCTCTATTTTCTTAGATTCAAGAAATTTTCTTGAATATATTATCTAAATTTTGTAAAATATATTTTTTCTTTTAAAAATTATAAATTAATAAATATTTTTCTGTTACAATCTTTTTAAACCATATAAAACGTAGTTATATTATATATATTTTTAGATTTCAAAAGAGAACAAAGATATTATATATATATATATTTAAACGTACAAAAACCTATTAAAATAAAAATAGGGGCATAATTGTCAATTGGTATTTATACATTTAATTAATTATTTCCGAATTTAAAAAAAAGACACTAATTTAAACTTTAAAAAAGTTTAGCTATTTACCTAATTAATTTCCAAAACTTAGCCATCTACCTAATTGACCCATTTCTAATTGTAACACAATCTCATCTGGCTCAAAGGCAAGCCCAATCCAATCCCAATATAATTGTGGCCGGTGAAAAATCAGGTTTGTGATGCAGTTTTAATCGATCCTTAAATTTTAAAATTGTTAACATTTTTATGTCTCACATTTAAATAATATCCACCTTTAATCATTAATAATTTTTGGAAAAACAAGATTCCTAAGGTCCCGTTTGATAACTATTTTATTTTTCGTTTTTTGTTTTTTAAATTTAAGTCTACAACAACTACCATACCATAATTTTTTTGGATGAAACAAAAAAAAGTAGCTTACAAAAAGCTTGTTTTTGCTTTTGAAATTATTTAAGAAAAAATGGATATATTGCAGGAAAAATGGAGCACATGACAGAAATTTTGAGTAGAAATAGACTTAAATTTCATAAACAAAAAATAAAAAATCAAATAGTTATCAAACGGGACCCAAGTTTTGAGTTTAATTTCATTAACACTTTTCTCGTGACATTTCAATAATACTCAATTTTAGCTCCTATATTTTAAAATCGAACACTTTTATTCAAGACATTTCAATAATGCTCACTTTTTGTCCCTAAATTTGAAGTTTAGTTTGAGTTTATTTCTTATAAATAAAAATTTGAACATTTTTACTCATGACATTTAATAATGTTCACATTTAGTTGTTGGGTGTTTTTTCAGCTTATTTTATATTTGCTTTAAAAAAAAAAATTAAATTCACGTCAAATCTAAAATGATCAATTTATCAATATATTGGACAGTCAACAATACGTTATATGTATGTCACGATTCTACTATCTCAATGCTTAAAATTGAATATTATTGAATTTATTAAAATATCGAAAGTAAAATTATTAAATTTGAAATATATCATATCATATCATACTTCATACTACTTAAAGTGTGGCTTAAGGAGGAAATCATTTTTAGACGATTTTACCCCTTAAGTCATATCCTAAATTACAAAAATGTCATTTATTGGAATATAAAAAAAAATCAAATAACGTAGAAGATATTTACAATATCATTTCGATTTTCATCTGTAAGATAAAATATTTTTATCAAATCTCATAAATATGACTAAGTTATTAGAAGATAAGTGTAACTATCCTAATATTATTAAGTTTAAGTGAATTAATTAACTTGAGTACTGAAACTATTTTATTCAAAATCCTTGATTAATTGATTCTTTATATATAAATAGAGGTTGATTCAAAATTAATAGATAAATGTTAGAAAATTATTAAACCCTTAAATCATGTGTGCAACTATAATTTTCAAAGAGATTTACACCTTAGAAATATATAAATATACTTATTGTTGGAGTTGTTTAATCTATAGAAATATAAATCTCAAATCCCCTTTGAGCTTTATAAGGAATAAAATTTAGGTCAAATTAGGTGCATTTTTAAGTATAAACCTTAAAATGGAAATTAAATATATTATAAAAGGAATGATGTATAATTTTTACTTTCTCTCCCTTAACACAGCCGGCAGCAAAAATTCAGCCCCCCCTCACCTTTCTGCGTTCCAGCCATCCCCCTTACTCTTGTGCGACACGTCGCCGCCCAGCCTTGATCTCCTCGCAGCCGTCCGATCACCATCCAGCCGCCACGTGTCGCGTCCCAGCTCATCTTCCCCTCTGTTTTCGTTTCACCTCAGTTGTGGTGTCGCCGGCAACCACGCCCATTCCAGCGTCTTCTCCATCCTCAGGCACACTTCTTCAACGTTTTTGCCGTCGTCTCCATTAAGCGCCGCCGTCTTCTCCGACGTGGGTTTCGTCTCGACCAAGCACCGCCATCGCCGTTTGGGTTGTTCCGGCAAAGTTCGTGAGGAGTCGAGCAAGTTTCCCCTCCGTTTCTCCTTGGATTCCTTCATTCCCTCTGTAAAAGGAAGTAAGATGATCACAACATAAGAAATAGGAGAAAACCTCTGAGTATTCTTTCATTACAGAAAAGCTCACAAAAGTTTACAATACATACTTGAAGAAGACGACATACCATTGAGCATTAATCAGAGATGAAAAACTCCTAAAAATATTTCTTCTTTTAACTCAAAATCTAACCTCACACCACACACACACACCAAGGCTTTTTTCACTGCCAGGCCCATTACAATTCATCTTTGGGCCTGGACCAATACATACGTGGGACATCTGCCTGACACCCCCCGCAAGCCAATGGTCGTAGGATCACGAACATTGAGCTTGAACCGCAGAGGAACAAACATTGCAGTAGAAAGAGGGTTCGTAAACACATCAGCTATTTAGGCAGTCGCGGGTAGATGTTGAATAGTTAATTTCCTGTTCATCACTAGATCTCGAACATAGTATATATCAAGTTCAACATGCTTAGTTTTAGAATACAAAACAGGGTTCATACTCAAATGGACAACCCCCAAATTATCACACCAAAGAATAGGAGGATGGATAACAGAAATATGTAAATCAACAAATAGAGAATTCAACCATATTAGTTCGGTAGCAGCCGTAGCAAGGCACCTGTACTCTGCCTCAGTACTCGATCGAGATATAATAGACTGTTTCTTAGACCCCCATGATATCAAGTTACCGCCAAAATAAATACGGTGACCTGATGTTGATTTTCTGTCATCTGGATCTGAAGCCCAATCAGAATCAGCATAACCCTGTAATGTCAAGGAGGAGGGTTTAGTTAACAACAATCCATGGCATTGTGTACCTTTTAGATACCTTAGTATCCGCTTTACAAGTTTCCAATGTGCTGCCTTGGGAGAGTGCATGAATTGACATGCTTTATTAACACTAAAAGCAAGCTCAGGCCGAGTAAGAAGAACATATTGTAATGCTCCCACAACACTTCGATAGACAGACACATCATTAAAAGATTCTCCTCCAAAAGCTGAAGGAAGGGCACCACTAACCATGGGAGTATTCATGGGCTTAGCATTCGACATGTTTGTCTTGTGAAGTAAGTCTTTGATATACTTTGATTGAGATAGCAAAATACCCCCTGAGGACGGGTAAGATACCTATATTCCAAGAAAATAATGCAGGGGGCCGAGGTCCTTAAGAGAAAATGAAACATGTAGTTGAGCAATCAAATAAGTTATTGCAGAAGCAGAGTTTCCCATAATCAAAATATCATCAATATATACCAGAATATAACAGCACTCAGTGGAGTTGTGTCTAAAAAGTAATGAGGTATCTGCGCGAGAGTGTGTAAAACCTAGACCTTTCAGGCAGGTTGTCAATCTGTCAATCCAAGCTCTCGGAGCCTATTTCAAACCATACAAAGCCTTGTGAAGACAACAAACTTCCTTAGGCCCATTCGAAGAGGTAAACCCAACTGGTTGATCCATGTAAACAGTTTCAGATAAAATGCCGTGGAGAAAGGCATTGTTTATATCAATTTGTCTAATAGTCCAACAATGTAATAAAGCAAGGGTAAGAAAAACACGAATAGTTATAGGCTTGACCACATGACTAAATGTTTCAAAATAGTCAACATCAGGTGTTTGATGAAATCCTTTAGCCACAAGGCGAGCCTTATATCTAGATATAGTACCATCAGAGTTCCTCTTAATTTTGAATACCCATTTACAACCATCAACCTTTTGATTCATAGGTTTAGACACCAAAGTCCATGTTTTGTTTAACTGTAATGCATCATACTCTTCTTGCATAACTTTTCTCCAATGTTCACTCTTGATGGCTTCCTTGACATTAGGTGATTTTATATCTTCATACAACGTGGACACATAAATTTTTGGGCAAAAATGCCACTTTTCCCTCTAGTTTGCATCAGATGATTATTTATAATCGGAGTTGGCAAATTAGAAATGGGAGGAAGAGGACTGGCATCTAAGATAGAAGATGGAACAGATTGTGCACTTGGTTCAGGTGTAGGTGAATGGTCCGAGGGAATTAAAGGAGGCATTGTGGAATTAGACCTCGTAGGACACAAAGGTTGCCATATAGAATTTTCCCTTCGTGGTGGCTTAGAAATGGGAACATGAGACTGCACCATAGATGATGGAACAGGATTAATAGGACACAGTTTGAAACTGTAGGGAAACGATTGTGTAACGACCCGGAAATTTCATCCCGGTCTTCCCGGGAGGCCCAGGGGCATTTTGGTAATTTTGGGCCGGGCCGGTTTTGTATTTGTTAATTGCCGAAAAAATTATGAGTCGATTTGAATGGGATCGGGAATTTTGGTGAAGGCATTCGGGCTTGGAAGAATGTGGAAATAAATAAGGAATTAAATAGCGCGTCGAGTGAGATTCAAGCGACGTGTCGCGTGCTAGGCAGGGGGCGCTGCCAGCCGTGCCACCGCGCGCGTTTGTTAATCTAAACGCGCGATCTATTACTTAACCCTTGTTTCGTGCCTCCGGGTATAAAGCCAGGCCGCCCGAGGCTTCTTCCCCGATTTCTTCTTCTTCCTTCTCTTTTCTTCTTCGACCGACCTGAGCTCCCTCTCGCGTTTCTCCCTCGCCAACCTCGAATTCAGCCGAGCTTCTCTCCCAAATTCGAAGTCGATCTCACCCCGAGCAGCAGGTACATCTTCTTCTTCTTCTTCTCCTTCAAAATTCGAGCTCTTCTCCCCTGTTTCGGGCTTCGCCATTTCCGGTCGAGTCGAGGTAATTTGAGGTATGGGTTTTGTGCAGCTAGTGTAGGGGAGTTCGCCATCAACAAATCGCCCGTCGAAACCTCTCGGATCGCTCGAATTCGAGTTTCCCCTTCGCCGCCTTCGTGCAGTAAACAGAGCTCCTGTCGCCGAGCTCGCGCGCGCAGAAGCTTGCCTCAGCGCCCAGCCGCATCGCGTCGCCCGAGCCCCTCCTCGCCGAGTTGTGCCGCGCGTCGCCCGATGTCGCTCTCGTCACGCGCGACGCGTCGTCGCTTACCGGTGCCACCGAGCCACATCGCCACGCGCCACTGTTCGTCCGCAGCGCGCGCTTCGCGCCCAGCGCCACGCGCCCACTCTGCGCCCGGCTCGCCCGCCAACCCGTTCGTTGCTGCCCCGTTCGTGCAATCGGCTCGTTCGTGCGTTCGTCGTGCCTCGTGAGTTGCTCCCGAGCTGAGCCTTGTTTGTTTTATTATATTTAGGCCTATTGCGTGATTTTTGTTGTGATTGATAGGTTCTTGGTAGCTAGTTTGGGTTCGTTCGCCACTTAGGATTTCATGTCAAATTGTCCCCGGCCAAGGTAAGGATTTCTTACCGGAGTTGTGTGGACCCTACGATATATTATGCGATTGTTGATTGATTGCTTGTTTGTGTTTATTGACATGTATAGCTAGGTATTCTATTCTGAATTCCCGATTAGCATGATTTTCCCTGGTGTAATTCTCATGTTAATCCATGCTAGGTTGTTCCTCTCTAGCATGCTCGTAGATTCCTTGCTTCGTAGTATCATGCTAGGCTCGTTGTATTCTTATTGAGCACGTATTGGATTTTATGGAATTGTTTGCTTTGTTTGCTAGGGCGAGTTAGAATTGCAGTAGATAGCATCATCCGGCCTGATGCATAAAGAACCTTGCATCCATGGCGGGGGCGTCGAGCAAGTCATTCCGTCCCTAGACCCGTGTGAGGATTAGCTAACTCATGCGGTAGGCCCCGCAATCTTGGGTGAGGGTGGCGATGTTAAATGCCCCAACCGTCGGGATGATGACTTGGCATTGCCTCGCCCCCGGCGATCGGCACGTCCTCAGCGTGTTCGGCCGTAGCCCCTGATTGCCACTTGTTAAGGTAAGGGCGGCTTCCTGGTGTAAGCCTACCACGACCCGTTTCCTTAGCCTCAGGTGCGGTGGTTCAGGCTGACATAGTTTACGTGTCGAGTCTCACACCCATATGTCAGTGACACCAATCCAAAGAATTAGTTAGGCGTGGTGGATGGACATGGGCGACTTGCCTCTAGACCCGGTACCCTCCATGGTCTGCAGCGAGCAGCGCGCGGTGCATGTTTACGCTCATTACGGTGGCCCGACCGGAGAGCTCCTCGGGATCTTGAGCAGTGTACCTTTCGTCGGCGATGAAACAGCCGAGGCCGGGACTTGTTTCTCGTATAGGGCGACTTATGTATTGGGTGTGTGGTGATATTATTTCGGACTAAGACCCTAAAGTGGCATCCGAGGCCCAAGTGTGGGCTAAGCTATGTGCTCTATTCGTGTTTATATTCATAGCTTGCATACGCTCATCGAGATGACCATGTATATCGTATTGTACCCGGTTGGGGATTCTTCTTGAGTAATTCGTTACTCACCCCATCGTGGTTTTTCCACAGTAACCAAGATGCGAGACAAGATGGTGAAGGAGGAGTTTGTGATCATGGGGCTCAATCATCAAACTCGATTTTGTGTTATGACTCTTTATGCTTTATTTTCCCTGAATGCATGGCGACGCACGGAGCCCTAGGATGTTTTCTGAATAATTGTTGTGGATTCCAGCATTATTATATTTAGACATGTTTTGAATGATTTTAAGAAATCTCACGATCGGAGTATACTTTGGAAATGTATTTATCTTGGAGCAGTGCTTGAAACAGGACAGAGTTCAGGAAATTGTTTAGTTTTTAAAGGGGTTATTTTGAATGTTTTGTTTTAATTGGAATCCGAAATCATGTCTGTTTAAATGTCCTTTATTTTGATTGCATGCATTGGGGTAAGTGCCCATTTAGTGCCCCATTCGGGTCGGTCCCTTACAGATTGTTCATCGAAGATGACATTTCTAGAAACATACACTTTTCCATCATCATTAAGGCATTTGTAACCTTTATGAAAAGAGCTATATCCAAGAAATAAGCATGGTTTGGACCGAAAATTAAGTTTATGCAAGTTGTAAGGACGAAGATAAGAAAAGCACTTACAACCAAACACCTTGAGTTGAGAGTAATCAGGCTTCCGGTCAAAGAGCTTCTCTAAGGGACTAATATCATGAAGAACAGGTGTAGACAATCTGTTAATAAGAAACACAGCCGTGGAGAAAGCATCATCCCAAAACATAAGAGATAAGGAAGCTTGAGATAAGAGAGTTAGGCCTGACTCAACTATATGTTTGTGCTTCCTCTCAACTATCCCATTCTGTTTTGAGGTATAGGGACATGTAACCCTATGTGTGATGCCATGAGTTTGAAAGAGAGATATAAGAGGTTTAAATTCAGTACCTCCATCAGTTTGAACACGAATAATGGGAGTGCCTAACAATTTTTCCACATGAGTTTTGAAAGTGTGAAAAATAGAGCTAGCCTCAGACTTAGTTTGTAAGAAATATATCCATGTAAAACGAGAGAAAACATCAACAAAGCTCATATAGTATTTGAAACCATTTCTAGAGACAGTATGAGCAGGGCCCCAAAGATCAATAACAACAAGTTGCAAAGGTTTTGTGTATATAGTGAGAGAAGGAGAATAAGGAGATGCATGAATCTTTCCATGAGCACAAGCATTGCAAAAAAATGGATTATTATTTTTAGACAAATCAGTAGGTTTGCAAATTCTAACAATGTTGTGAACAGTAGATGATGCAGGGTGCCCTAATCTTTGATGCCACACATCAATCTTAGAAGATTGAGTGGTGGAAGACAAACATACAGGAGAAATAGTACTAAAATGAGTTTCAACACAATTATTGGAAGGAGACTTCAAAGTAGGAGAGGTTGAAGAAGACTTCAAAGCAGAAGAAGTCGTTGGAAATCTGTAAAGGCCTTCATGGAGAGTCCCTTGGAGCAGAACCCGACCAGTTGCTAGATCCTTCACAAAATAAAACAATGGGTGAAATTCAAAAAATACATGATTATCACGAGCAAATTGGCTGACACTCAATAAATTTTTAGTAATGGACGAGACATGGAGAAGATTATTTAAATGAAAAGTTCTATTTGTAGAGGATACGATTGAACCATAGCCAGAGTGAGAAATTTGCAAACCTGCACCATTACCAACATGAACCTGGCTAGATCCACCATATTCAGATCCAATTGACAGATTGCCGAGATTGTTGGTTAAATGATTCGTAGCACCGAAGTCCGGATACCAATTATTATCACTGTTGTAGTTAAAGGTGGCTTGCATACCATAATGACCATAATTCTGGGGAGAAAATACGGATATCCATAATTCGGCGTCATACGGAATAAAGAATTTCCTTGCTGAAAATAAGGTTGAAACTGAGGTCCACTGATTTGATTTGCAAAAACAGGACGAGTCTGATTTGTATCTTGGCGATAATAACATCTACTTGCTGTATGACCATATCGATTACAAATGGAGCAATGATACTTACTTCTACCACCAGAGCGACCACCACCTCTGTTATTTTAGTAGCTATTATTTCGACCACGACCTCTGCTATTTCAAGAATTAGAAGTCGAGGAACGATGTGATTCATTATCAGAATTACCACGAAATGAAGTAGATTGCTGTTGAGCAATATTTGCAGAAGGAACAGAACCATCTGTATTAATAATTTTCGATTCAAGGCGAGTCTCATGAGTAAGTAGCAGGGCCATAACATCTTGCACGGAGTCCGTATTAATTTTCGCAGTTATAACAGTAATCATAGCTTCATATTCAGAACCTAATCCAGCTAATATGTATAGAATGTGATCTTCAGACGAGACAGGTTTGCCTGCCGCTGCTAGAGAATCGACAGCACGTTTGATTTTTGAAAAATAATCATTCAAAGTAGAGTTACCTTTCTTCATATTCTGAAGAGATGCTTTCAATTTCATCACCTGAGCTAGACTCCGAGAATTGAAAATTTGCAGTAAACATGACCAAATCTCCTTAGAACAGGTGCAGTGAAGCATTTGTTGAAGAATGTCTTCACTCATGGAGCCAAGAAGCCACGAACAGATTAATCGATCCTACTTCTTCCATATTGCATAGGCTGGATTAGGTTGAGAGATCTCAGAGGATTCAACACGAAACGCAGATTGTCTCAGCCAGAGGGACAGAATCGGGCGAATAGTGACAAGAGAATAATCCATAGCCTTCTAAAGCAAATTCAACTTGAAACTTCCACAACAGGAAGTTATCGCTACTCAATCGAACTGTAGAAACCTTGTTTCCTGGATTTACAATCGCCATGGACGATGGTGTGGAGCTAAGCATTTCGGAGGTAGCATCTGAGCTTTCCATTGAAAAAAAAATAGGTCGCTAGACACCGGGCTCTGATATCATGTAAATGGAAGTAAGATGTTCACAACATAAGAAATAGGAGAAAACCTCTGAGTATTCTTTCATTACAGAAAAGCTCACAAAAGCTTACAATACAGACTTGAAGAAGACAACATACCATTGAGCATTAACTCAGAGATGAAAAAATCCTAAAAATATCTTCTTCTTTTAACTCAAAATCTAACCTCACACCACACACACACTAAGGCTTTTTCTAACACAATATTTCACTGTCAGGCCCATTACAATTCATCTTTGGGCCTAGACCAATACATACGTGGGACATCTGCCTAACACCCTCCATGGGTAAGTCACTTTTCTTCTCCTTAAAGTCTGTTTTCAAGCTTCGTCTCAGCCATCAATGGAGTTTTCTGGCGAGTTGACTTGAAAACCCCTTTTTAAATCTACTTTTTCTTCGTAGTTTTCGGGAGCTAGAGAAGTCCGTTTGAAAATCTGAGACCTGTTCCGTGATCCTGAGACCGAGACCTTTCCAACGAGGTATGACCCACTCTGTTCCGTGATCAAGCGCCGCCGCCGCCGTGCTCCGGCGAGGCATTTTCTGCCAGTAGTTTACCCTTGTTTTTGTGATGTTAACCCCCTTGGTGGCTCGTTTAGATTGCTCATAACGAGCGCTCGGTGTTGTCTTGTGTTTAGGCTCTCTCGGGTTCATTGTTCGGGTCGCTGTTTAGCTCGTGGGTTCTTGTGGTGTTTCGATTGAGTCGTTAGGAAGGTAAGGAGCTTCATTATGATTTGGGTTTGTGGTTTAAAGCATGTGAATAATGGCATGATAGGATTTACGAGAATTGAAGGTTGGATGACTTGTCGCATGTATGCTTTGGTGTTGTGATTCACTGCTTGATATTATTCCACTCTTGGTTCCATATAGTTGTTTTGTGTAGCTCGTAAACTGTTAAATATTTATTAATGTGTATCTTGTGATCATATCATCATTTGCCCAATGTGTATCTCTGCTCGTATATGCGATGAACTGTTTATCTGTTTAACTTGTTGATTGACTGAATCGCCTTGGGTTTATGCACGTTTTATGTTGTTGACTCCATCCATGTTTAACTGTACACGTGCTGCCATGATTATGCTCGGTTTCTCTGTTCGTTACCTAAAGGGTTGTCCGTGTGTTGTTTTAACGTTAGATTAGCAACTAGCTCACACATTGTAGGGCTCGACATTGCATGATTGATATCTTGTTGTTGTTATGACTCACTTGTGCCCTTAGGAACCGAGCGTGGATATGGATCCTCTTTGCTTCGAGACACGTGGTTGGGTTGCACTAGCCTACATGTTGACTTTTTCATTCGACCAAGGGGTCGGATCTCATCCACGTGTCACCTTGTGTGCGGAACAACGGATTCCTTGGTTGTTGAGCACACGTTGCTGGTCGCACCAACCCTCGAGTGGGCCGGGTGCACTCGCCTAGGCTAGGCTAGATCTCGTGTGACTCTAGCGCTAGTTATTATCTTTGTGTTTGTACTCGTGGAACCTCATATGCTGTGTGCATGGTCCCACCAGTTTACCCGCCTAGTAAGTTGGAAGAGGGGCTGGTTATGCCTTGCCTGACTCTAGGACTACTAGAAGAGGCCACTGGGACAAATGAAGGCGCGGAAGAATGCCTGTCGGTGAGCCTGCATGCGCTTAGTGGGGATGTTGTCTGCAGGCAAGTCGGTCCTCCAGCATGCTGGGGTTAGCCGTTGGCGCCCCGAGTCCGAGGTGTAGGGACCCTGCAGTTTCCCTCACCAGTGACTCTACCTGACAGGGTCAGGAGATTGTTAACGGCGTTGTGTTTGGCCGTGCTGACACGACTGTGTGTCGTAGTCTCGACCCGAGGTTTAGGGATTCTGTGTGTTTTCCCTCACTCGTGGTCCACTCCGACAAGGTCGGGTGACTTTTATTGACATTTGTGAATGCCCTGCGGATACGCTGATTGAGTTGCGCAGCGGAAGCGTGGTGGGTCCCTGAAAGGTCAGGCTACCCTCGGGCATTCGAGTATGTCTCTGTTGATACGCTAATTGGAGCTGCGCAGCGGAAGCGTGGTGGGTCCCTAGTGTAGGCCAGGTTACCCGAGACATTGGAGTATGTCTCCGCGAGCACAGCGTGGTGGGTCCCTGAAAGGTCAGGCTACCCGAGGCATTAGTGTATGTCTCCGCTGATGCAGTTGGCGGGTCCCTGACAAAGGTTAGGCTACCCCCAATATAATGGTGATTTCCCTTAGGACACGGTATGGGACGTGTCTGACCCGAGGTTGGGGAACTTGTGTGTTCTCCTCACTCGGGGTCTTTGCTCTGACCTTGGTCAGATGATTGCTTGGCATTTAGCCGTAACTTGCTCACGGCTTGCACGCCGTTGTTTGACATTGTTTGCTTCTGACCGGCCTAAGGGTCGGTCACGTATGAGCGAGGCATTTAGCTTCAGTTGTCATATCTTTTAACTTGTTTCTGTTTACATGTTTAACCTCATGATGGGGCTTCTTACTGGGTATATTTCGATATACTCACCCCTTACATTTTCAGGTACTGATCCATCCCGAGGTGGCTAGGCTGGGAGTTGACAGGATCATGGACACGGTTTCGTCATTTTCTTTACGCATTGTTACTTATGTCAAACCTTACGTTTTACGTTTTAAACTCTGCTAAACTATGTTTTGTTTTGAACTATCGGGATCCCGAACTATGTTTTATTATTTCGAACTATCTATAATGTTTTTCATATTTCATGATGTTTTTATTGGAAGAATGCATGTGATTATTAAAATGGATTTTGTGGATTTTGAATGCATGCACACGTAACACCCCATTAGAGTATTTTAGGAAGTTGGGTCGTAACACGTAAGATATTTTTACCAAATCTCATAGAATTTATTTGACATTTTATATTCTAATTAAAATAATAAATTGAATTTTCCAATCCTATAAATAGTTGTCTACATTTTGTTTACAAGAAAACTTTCTGTTTGCTTGGATTTTTTTTTTCTTTATTTTTTTGTTTTATATTTTGTTATTGGATTATTTACTTAACTTTAATCTAATTTTTCTTTTGTGCAATAATTTTTGTAGGAACTTTTTTTGCATAACTGTTGCCTTTAAAAAAAATACTTGGAGATCTGAACAAGAAAGTTTGAAGAATTATAAGATTATCATCCGAGGTTAGTCCATGAATTCTTCAATTTCAAAAGTTTGATAACAATGATTTCCTACTATATATATATATATATATATATATATATATATATATATATATATATATATATATATATATATATATATATATATATATATATATATATATATATATATAGTTCTCTATTTTTTGTTTACAAACACAATTAAAACTTTCTTTTTGCTTGGGGATACTTTCTTAGTTTTTTTTTGTTATCTTATTAAATAAATAATCTAACAAAAATAACACAACTAAATTTTTTATTATAAAAAACAAAACCAAAAAAGTAACCCAAGCAAAAAGAAAGTTTCAAATGTGTTTGTAAACAAAATATAAAGAATTATATATAGAAGAAAATCATTGTTACCAAAATTTTGAAATTGAAGAATTCATGCACTAACCTCTGATAATAATCTTATAATTCTTCAAAAAAAAAAATTCCAGATCTCTAAGTATTTTTTTCAAAGGCAACAATTATGCAAAAAAAATCCCCAAAAAAATTATTGCACAAAAGAAAAATTAGATGAAAGTTAAGGTAAATAATCCAACATAAACTTATTATAAAACAAAAAAAAAACAAAAAAAATAAAGAAAAATAAATCGAAGCAAACAGAAGGTGTTATTGTAAACAAAATGTAGACAACTATTTATAGGATTGGAAAATTCAATTTATTATTTTAATTAGAATATAAAATGTCAAATAAAATCTATGAGATTTGGTAAAAATATCTTATTTTCTACATTATAAAAAAAAACCAAAAAAGTAACCCAAGCAAAAAGAAAGTTTCAAAAGTGTTTGTAAACAAAATATAAAGAACTATATATATATATATAGTAGGAAATCATTGTTACCAAACTTTTGAAATTGAAGAATTCATGCACTAACCTCAGATGATAATCTTATAATTTTTCAAACTTTTTTTTTCAGATCTCCAAGTATTTTTTTTAAAGGCAAAAATTATGCAAAAAAAAAATCCCCACAAATGTAACGGCCCAGTTTTCCGTTCCGGTTCTTCAGGTGCTTCCGGTTCATTATTCCGTTGTTCGGTTGGGCTGTTAGAGCTATTTTAACCCTTAAGGGTATTTTGGCCATTTTGCTCCCCGGTTAGGGTTTGTGAATTTTTAGGGTTCCAGGGATGTTTCCGTCCTTTGCTGAGATCTGTGGATTAGTTGGTGGCATTTTCCCAAGAGTTGTGTTGTTTGATAGGGTTTTGGAGGTGTTCCGGTTAATTGTAAAATTATAAGGAATTAAAGTGCTTCCATTGGGATTTGAACCCTTGACTTAAAGGGAATTTGGGGGCTTGGATTATTTAAGTTAATTAAGGAGAAAAAGGTTGATTCAGCTGGGACTTGAAAGGGGGAAGCACAAGAAATGGAATTGCCAAACCTCATTTGTGTTTAAATAGGAAAGAATCGTTGTTTTTCCTCCCAAGAAGTTGCCGCTCATTCCCTATTCTCCCAATCGATTTGCCCCCTCATCTTGTTCTTGCCAACTCTCCAAGAACCCGAGTCAAGAACCGAGAGGATCAGCCGAGATCAGCCCTGACCACCGGCGTGCGTGTGTGTTGCAACCCAGCCAAGACAAGCCGAGAGCAGCCCCTGGTCGCCGCACCAAGCCCAGCCGCGTCGCCGAGCAGCAGCCCCTTCGCCTAGCCCTGCCTCGCCCTCACGCTGTAGCTAGCCCCAGCGCCGTACCAAGCCAACCCGTCCGTCGCCCAGCCCTTCAGGCCCACAACCAGCGTCGTCTCGCGCGATCGCGCTCGCTCCACAGCAGCGTTTTGTCGTTCGTCCGCACCCACCGCTCGACAACCTTTTGCGTCGCCCCGTGCAGCACGCAGCAGGAGCTTCGCCCCACCCAAGCCGTGCGCCCTGTCCAAGCCCTCGCCGACCAGCGACACGTGCAACAGCCTTCTCCAACGCGCAACCCCTCGCCGACAGCCCTTGCCTCGCCCACGCAGACTCGTTGCAGCGCCCCTCTCTATCCACCCGTCCTTGTCCAGCCGCAGCACAGCAGCCCTCGTGACGCCGTGCCAGCGCCCAACAACTGAACTCCTGCCTGCCGCCGCTTGGAGCCTTGCCGATAGCTTGCTTGCCGAGTGCTTTGGGCCGAGACCTAGTGCATTCTCGGTTGGTAATTCCTGAGCCTTTGCTCTTTTGGACCCTTAGATGTTTTAGCTGCTGATTTTAATTAGGATAACCTTTTTGTTTTCTTAGGTTATTCGGGTTGACTTTGCAGCTCGAGGGTTGTTTTTCATTGTTGTGTTTACTTTCTTACTTGATCCAGGTAAGGATTTCTTACCGTGGTTGTGTGGACCCTGCGATATTATCATGATATGTCGTGTATGGTTGTTTACTGTTATGAACATGTTAGAGATATGACAGCTTATGTTTGATCTCTTGCTAGCATGTTTGCCTGTTTGACATGTTAGTGCCATGCTAGGTTTGTTCTTCCAGCATGTTTATGATTCATGTTCAAGTTCGTCGTACCATGCTAGGTTATGTTTTTTATGTTGAGAATGTATGATTAGCCAAGAATCGATTGCGTTGTCCTCTTTGCTAGTATAGTAGGGTTTGTTGTCATCTAGAGGTGAGAGCCGACATAACGTACGTTGTCCCCACCGGCCTAAGCCTAGTTTGTAGCCTGCTAGAGTGGATCCTTGCCAACGGTGCAAGCCTACCTTGGCTAGTTCTTAGCTTCAGGTCGGTGGTACAGGTTGTACGGATGAGTGCCAAGGGACTCGCACTACTGTATTCAGTGGCATCGCTTCCGAGTCATTAGGAATGCGTACCTGGCCCGCGTAGTATGTCCCTAGGACCCCACATTTACGCCGATTGCAGCAGCATACGGTGTGCGTGCACACGCTTTAGTCGCCGGTTCGGAGAGCTCTCAGGGCTAATGTTCGTGAGTACACCACTTCCATTCCAGTTTAGAGCTAGACTTCGGGTACTCTCCCGTTAGTCAAGTATTAGCTAGCCGAAGGCGAGAGGCCCTTGAGGACACCTATGTTGGGATCGGTTTTTGAGCTGATCAATTGGCCGACGAAAAAAGACCCTCGAAGGTGACAAACATCTGTTTGGGATCAACTTTTGAGTTGATCAATAGGCCGAGGGAGAAAGACCCTTGAGGATGTTTTGGGATTGGTTAGAAGAGCCAAACATTAGGCCGAAAGTAGAAGACTTCCGAGGATTCTGAATTTGCCCTGAAAGCTCGTTGAGCTATGATCTGTGTTGGTATCTGTTTGCATGTATACTAGGGTGCTAGATGACTGATGTATCGTATTGTACCCCGGTTGGGGATTTTTACTGAGTATGTTTGTACTCACCCTTATTTCTGTGGCTTTTCCACCAGGTAACTTGGGACAGCACCGGGACGGCTAGCGGAGGGAGCTGTTTGATCATGGGAGATGCCGGTACTCTGTTGTGTCTTTATCTTTGCATTTATTATTCAACATGTAGTCGAACATGGAGTCCTTAAAGGGAACTCAGTGATTTGGGTTGTTTTAATCTATTTGAATGTTTTTAATAAATATTGGCCATGCATGTTTTAAGTTATTGATTTACTTTATGAAAGTTTGTTGTTGAGTTTAAATGTTCCCCACTCTTGTTGTTTGAAAAGTTTTAAAAATATGAGCACTAAACCATTTGTAAACATATTTTTACTTGCATGCTGAGTGAGAACCTAGGTTTAGGACCGTATTTCGGGTCGGGTTCTCACAACAAAAATTATTGCACAAAAGAAAAATTAGATGAAATTTAAGGTAAATAATCCAACATAACTTATTATAAAACAAAATAAATAAATAAAATAAATTGAAGCAAATAGAAGGTGTTATTGTAAACAAAATGTAGACAACTATTCATAGGATTGAAAAATTCAATTTATTATTTTAATTAGAATATAAAATGTCAAATAAAATCTATGAGATTTGGTAAAAATATCTTATTTTCTACATTATAAAAAAATCCAAGAAAGTAACCCAAACAAAAAGAAAATTTCAAAAGTGTTTGTAAACAAAATATAAAGAACTATATATATATATATATATATATATATAGAGTAGGAAATCATTGTTACCAAACTTTTGAAATTGAAGAATTCATGCACTAACCTCAGATGATAATCTTATAATTCTTCAAACTTTTTTTCCAAATCTCCAAGTATTTTTTTGAAATTGAAAGACAACAATTATGCAAAAAAAAAAATCCCTACAAAAATTATTGCATAAAAGAAAAATTAGATGAGAGTTAAGGTAAATAATCCAACATAACTTATTATAAAACAAAAAAACAAAACAAAATAAATAAAGAAAAAAAAATCGAAGCAAACAAAAGGTGTTATTGTAAACAAAATGTAGACATAAAGGATTGAAAAATTCAATTTATTATTTTAATTAGAATATAAAATGTCAAATAAAATCTATGAGATCTGGTAAAAATATCTTATTTTCTACATGAAAATTTAAATGATATTATAAATATCTTCATTTGATTGTTGAAATCTCTTTTTTTCATAGTCATAAAATTTATGAGATTTGATAAAAATATTTTATTTTCTACGGATGAAAATCTAAATGATATTGTAAATATCTTCTACGTTATTTGAATTTTTTTTTCTATATTCCAATAAATGATATTTTTGTAATTTAGGGTATGACTTAGGGATAAAATCGTCTAAAAATGATTTTCCCCTTAAGTCACCGTTTAAGGTAGTATGATATGATAATAGTGATATAACTCTTATAAATTTTATAATTAAAGAGTAATTGGTCTATTAATAGATATAAATTGAGAAAAAAAATTAAAGAGCATGGATTTTTAAAACTTAGAGATAAAATTTAATTTTAATTCAATAAATTTTATTAAGTTTTTTTTTTAAATAACACCTATAAGCTCAAAATAAATAATTAACTGCTTTTTAACATGAATGTGAATTTTAATAAATTTAACTCACGTGAAAAAATAGTTATAAAATTCAATATTGATATTAAAATTATTATTTGATGATTTAAATTTAGCCTAAAAATATAAGAAATAATTTATAATTATATATATTAATTTATTATTTAAGAAATTATCACGTGCAACGCCGTGCTAAAATTCTAGTGTGTCTAAATTATAATATAATAATAAATATAAATGCAATGCAAAATGTCTTTTAACCTATTTACTATCTCATTATCACGGTAACGATAACTAAAAACGAAATCATATTAAAAGAAAAGAAATTTTTTATTTGTTTTTGGGTATATATATATAATCAAATAAAATTAATAAAAATATTTTTCCGTTTTTTCTTTCTTTTTTAAGTAGAAAATTGAATAAAATCAATAGAAAATATATTTTTAGTCCTTAGATTTAGGGTCTAATTTTTTTCTTCTATATTTCAAAATTGAACAATTTACCTTTGAATTTTAATAATGCTTGATTTTAGCCTCACAATAATGTTTACTACATAATGTATAATTAATTAAAATGATGATTGAACTAATTTTAAATACTAATATATTGATAAAATGATTGGTTTAATTTTGACATGAATTTAGTTTTTTTTTAAAAAAAATTGGTACACACGTAAACTAAAGAGAGAATTATTTAAATGTCAAGGGTAAAAGTGTTCAGTTTTGAAACATAGAAATCAAATTAAAATTAAACTCTAAACTTAGAGACCAAAAGTAAGTATTATTGAAATGTCAAAAGTAAAAATGTTAATTTTTTAAACATAGAGACCAAATTGAAACTAAGACTTAATCTAAGGACAAAAAACATAATTTTCTCTTAATTTTTTAGTTTACTTTTATATTTATTTTCTTTTAAAAATTAAATTAAGATGAAAAGTAAAATAATTACTTTATCAATAAATTAAAATTTAAAATTAGTCTAATCATCATTTTACTCTACATTATCGATTTTGTTATTTGTTAGACTAAAAGTTAGTATTATTGAAATGTTATGAATAAAAATATTTAATTTTAAAATATAAGAACCAAATTGAAACTAGATCCATTCAAGTAAAAAAAAAATAAAAAAACTAGATCTATCTAAATGATAGAGAGAAATTTTATAAATGAACTTTTTCACTTTAATTTTCTTTGACTATAATTATATATTTGTGAAGTGATAGAACAAACGAACTTGAAGCATATTCTCATGTGGTAGAATTAGTTATTATTTTTTTTTATTTTTTTTGAGGAAAATGTGGTAGAATTAGTTACACTCATATTTCATTAGTTTATGAATTGTAATTGCAACATATTTACGTGTATTTCTTGTAATACAATTCATATAAAATTCAAGAAAGATTTTTTTTTTTTTTTGAAATAATTCAAGAAGGATTTAAGATAACATCATCATATAATCTAAATTCTCGAGAAATATATTCTATTAAATTACATAAATCATATGAATAAAAAAATGCATAAATCATTACTTGAATTAAAACTATTCGAATAAAATTAGTACAAAACCAATAAATTATGAGTTTGAAAACACAATCAATATTTTTTATTAAATATTTTTTTAGTTTAACAAAAACATGGGTGGGAGAATTCAAACTTACGACACCATGATTATTAAATATATATTTATATCATTAGACTATTGCTCTAAATTATTAGGAACAAAGGGGAAAATATATAGAATGTTATTTTGTAGAAAAAAAAAAAATTATTGATTCATAGTAAAGGAATTTAATAAAACAATTTGTAGGTTGGCTTTTATGATTGATACCAAAAGGCATATTTTTTGTGTAATTTTTTTTTTATGATTGATATAAAAAAGTATGTTTTTCGTGTAATTATTTCTTGATTTGTTGTTGGAATTTTTTGAAATGCGTATTAAATAATTAAGAAATTTGAAATTTCGGCAATATTTACTATTATAAGTACATATATGTCAATAATTTAAATATGATTAGAACTTCTATAAAACATTAATTTCAATAGAAAATAACAATTATAAAAAAAGAAATATTGAGGTACGAAAATATAACCGTTTAAAAGAAATAGGAATGAATTTTGTGATAAGATGTTCGATGTGTTACCATCCTGAGAAAAATGAGTCATGGCCAATCCCTAGTGAGGATTAATATTCTTATTGATCTCTTTCATTTACTAAAATTATTTTCACGTGTTACAAAATTTTGGATTATGTATAATTTCGGATTATGTAGCTTACTTTTCTAGTTTTTTTTTTTAATTTTTTAATTTTTTTAAAGAAATTTTCTAGCTTATAACATTCTTCCTAAAAGTAATGATTATAAAGAGCAAGACAATTCTACTTCCAACGTTTTTTTTTCTCTTCTTTATTTTTCACTTTAAATGCCTCTCTTTTTCTTGTTTGTATTTTCAGTACATTTTGTTCTTTTGCTTCTATATTTTTTTAATAATTTTTAATTTTATAAACAAAACTTCGAAAGGAATAATCAACGGAAACCAATGGGTATTTCTTTTATATATGAAGAGAAAACGAAAGAGAAAACGAAAGATGTTGGAATAAATTCCAATCTAATGCCCAATTTCATATCACATCATTAATTAGGCCTAGATAAGTTAAATGTAACTTGGATTAATTAGAGGGTTAGTTTACTAATCATGAGAAATGTATAAGAAACTAGTATTTAAGCTTCATTTGGAGGTTTTCTTCATTTGAAAGTGAGAATTAGAAACCCTAGACCTAGAGAGTCATTGCACATTTCTTGCAATGACATTATGATGGTGGATCGAATAAGCTCAATCGATCCATAACAATGGAGTAGGGACGTTCCCGAACCACTATAAATCTGGAGTTCTCTCTTCTCCATCCTTCTCTTTACTCTATTTAATTTTGATTCATCTCTATTGTGCATTTTGTTCTTGGATTAGATCTGAATCTCGAAGTTTGCCCTTACATTACACTACTACAAAAATGGGGTACGATGATTCTAAAAAAGTGTCACTAACGCTTTAGATGATACTTTTTTGCAATCATTGTATCGCACATCATCTATTCCCTTTAAATGATACTTCTGTTTATGTGTCATTAAAACCTTTTAGATGATATTTTTATAAGTGTCATACAAACACTTTAGATGATATTGTATTATCATCATTGTAGGTCAAATCATGATACTTTAGATTATACTTTACTTCGTAAAAAGTATCATTGAAAACTATTAGATGATGGTTTTAAACCATCATTAATTCGTTTTTGTTGACATTAATTACATATCATATATGTACTTTACATGATACATAAAACAAATCATCAACAATATATCTGCGACACTTTTTTGTCATCACTAAATATTGAAATATGATACTTCATTTTAGTCAAATATCTTCAATTGTTGACAATAAACTTTTGTCAAAAAGGTGCATAAAACCGCGTAACAATTCTTTATATTTTTCATATTAATACCTGTTTTCCTTTTTTCATATTTGTACTGTAATTGCATATACAACTATTAAAATAAAAATTCTCGAATCAAATTATTGTAAGAACTTTTCCGTGACATACTTTATAGACTAATACTAATGAAAGTAGTAATTTATACATATCATTTTAAATGTTGTATAATTGTTCATGGGTACATATAAACTCATCCTACATATGTAAGATACATAGGGAATGTTCATGGTTGCACCAAAATCAAGATATGGCTTCGTCGCTAGTTGCATTATCTTCACATATTCACGATGATACGTCATATCTATCATCAAAATATCTTCAATTATATAGTTCATCCTCCTACGATAAAAAAAATAAAATTGATTCAGTTAACTCAATCCAACTTATATCATATTAGTTCAGGATAAAAAATATTGTATGAGATTTAAGTCACAGTCATATAACACATCACTCATAGCAAACTCTAACAAATAATTTGGCAACACAAAACAAAACAAAATTACTCTAAAATTATAAAATAAGAAACCAATGTGTTTCTCATGTTCACCATTCATAACATGCTTCTCCATCAAGTTCATCAACAAACACAACATTACATACTCTATATGTTAATCAATTCACAAGTCCAATTTTACAATCCAATTTGCTAAAATTATAGGTAATATTCATGTTCACTAATCTAGCATAAATATACTTCATCGATTAAGATAATAGAACAATGCTCAAATTGAAGCAACACAATCATATAACAAACACATGCTTAAGATAATAGAATAATGCTCAAATTGAAGCAATACTCAAATCTAAAATAATAAACACATCATAGTTACGATAAGCACAACACAATCATACATGCATTTATTGATCTATATATATTTGCACTAATAAACAATATAAACGTGACTACCATAACTGCAGGATAGTCATAACTTAATATGTGTAAGTAAATACAATATATAAATACCTGACAGACATCCAATGCTTTTTGTATTCATTTCATAGTCTTCACAACTCTTTCTTTCATAAGAATATTCATCCATGATATCACCTAGCATAGAAAAAAATAGATAGTCATCAATATTGTCTAAAATATATACTCTAATATGTAATCTATTTGATTTTTTCTTACAATTCAGTTTACCACTTGGTGCAATGAGCATCTATTCAAATACTAACACTTGCTATGTTCTTATGCACCAACCAAAATATATTATGGTTATATCTTGAGGAATGTGGAGGCAACAAAATACATATATTCCAAAAACTAGCCCTTCATGGCAACACAAAAAATTCTACTACACTTCCTACGCGATGTGTAGGTAGGTAAACACGAACTCTGCCCATTCAGTTCGTACTTTATCAATGTCATCTTGTGTGTAGCTAGATGGTGCATTATTCATTTGAAAATAAGATAAGAAAATATAAATATTAGTATATTACTATTAAATTAATATCTAACTCTACTTATATATACTTACTACATCAATTATTGAGTTCGTGTTTTGGCACACAATCTCTCGCATGTACATCATGATGTAGTAGCCGCATTCCACTACCCCAGGTTGTTTTGGACACTAATTTAAAGAAACATCATAAAACATTGATAAGATAGTAAAAATATTTCATAGCTGATGACACATACTTATTGAATAAGTTACCTTGATAGGTTTGAAAGCAGCTTCTTCTTTTTAATTGCTTGAACGATCTGCAATTTTAGAAATGATACTAGATTAATAAACATAAAATTATTCATGATAATATTAAGAATATAAAAAATTTAACGTACATTCCAATCACGCTAATGATATCTTGGTCAAGTCGATTTTTCAGTGGATCCATCCAAAATACAGTGCCACTTGAATTGTCAATAAGTATTAAAGTCCAATGATTCCTAATACAAGATTGAAATATTACATGCAAGTTATATTATGTAATGAGACATATAAAGAATTCATATAAGACGTACCCAGAATTGTACGAAAATATTAAAACTTGAGTAGAGTCCAATTGTTCAAGTCTTGTAGTTAGCATCTTTGCTCGTGACTCATAGTCACTAAGAATAGAGATGGATCCAGCGTTGAAAAAATTATATACTCTCGCGAAAGTGGTGTTAGCTATTTTAGCATGGAGACGTCTTTAACATGCAATAGATTATAATTAGTCATCAAATAATATATTATACAAACCAAACAAATTTCAAAACATTAAACTAGTACTTACATCATATAAGCATCGATGCAAGAAGTGCCTATTGGTCGCATTTGACAAAAATCTTGTAACATCTCAATCCAAATACTACACTTTAGGTGCTTACCAAACACTTCTATGGGTGCATTGATTTGAATGGAAGACTTAATATATTTTAATTCTCGCAACAAGCAACGAAGAATAATAGGACTCTCAACGGACGTCTCTGAGGTTACCAATGACTCTATTCGATGATTTGCCTCCTAATTCAATCACAAAATAAAGATACATTATCAATAAACATATTTGACACATACCTTATAGTATATTAGTCACATTACCTTTTCATTATCTATTAACACTAGATGTCTTGGCCACAACAAATGAGAACCAATCTCTTGAGATAGTAGGTTATTGCCTTCCTTTGATGGTAATGGAACCATACAATCACCATCTACCACCACATCGATCGAAACATTAATATTTTCATCGTTTTCATTGTAGTTGAATATTGTCCTAGCAGCAACAACATTTCTTTTCGAACCAAAAGCTAACCGACAAGAAGTTCCATCCTATTTGAAATTTTCATTCATTTAATAATAAGTTAATCGTTCTTATCATGAAATTTTCAAAATATGGTACTAAAATGTTCACCTTATATTTATCTGACATCTTGGTGTTGAGGAACTTATCATGCACTGGTGTTCTAATCTGAATAAAAGTTATACAAAAATTAATTAATATATCATTAGAGAGTAAGAACTATAAAAATAGTAGAATCATGCATCACCTCTTTTTGTTGGTTACTGGCTTTAACATTTGCATTTTTCATGTCTTTCTTTTCATCTACTTCGGATGTACAACTTTTTGGCTTATGTGTTGAAGCATTTTCATCAATTTTATCGATTTAGATTTCATTAATCGTATTAAAGGTCACTTGTCTTCTTTTATGTAGTTCATCCTCCAATTCTAGTATGTATGCAGCCATACGTGCTTTTTCTTTATCAACACATCTTTGGTTGTCTTTCTTGACATTTGAAGTCTGACCTGGAGTGTGAAAATATGTACTAGGTGTTACAAACTTACCCACACCACGTACTTTGCCTGGGGGATCTTTGGAACCTAATGTTTGTGATAGAATGTCATTCGGCATGTACATATGTTTCCATCATCGACAATTTGAGTAGTCATTAACTCATCCTAAATTAAAATGTACAAATATTAGTCATTAGGTTTTAAATCAAAGAATAAATTATACATAGACATACGTACTATATGATTCGCCACTTCTTGAGTTTGTTTGTCTGGTATTTTTCCATCATGGTCCATACGAGCTCTTACCCATAAATTGCATCGACGTTCATGTTTTGTAGTTGTCTTATGTAACAATGTTACAAAAGAAAATAATGAATATATATGTATATATATTACACAACATAACTTATACAATAAAGAAGTTAAAAAAAATCTTACCATTTCTTCAGCAAGGTTGGCATACCCCTTGCGTGACAGTCGATGGTTATACAAGTGTTTTTCTCTATTTTTCTTCGTTTTTTCATCGACAACCTTATCATAAGTATAAATACGAAATATAATTTTTATCACTAATGTTCCCCAATAATTGTGTTGAATGTGAGAATAGATACACTTACTTTGAACTCTTCTTGTAGACGTGATTTCACAAATTCTGTCCAATGGTCTTGCTCAATGTGAGAATACATCTTTGGTGGATTTTTTTAACTTATCTCTATCTTCCTTCATCGGCTGTATAAATTTTTTGTTCAACCTATACTTAAATTGTCTAAATGCCACACCAGCAGACTTTAAGACATTTTTCTTCGATCGAGAGTCCACAACATAAGCATTCTACAAAGATTAATAATAGAGTTACATTAATGTCATTATATGATATTATACCACAAATTAATATTATTACATGTACCAACTCAAATATTTTATTTTTCGTCTCAATTGGAACATCGTGCCAATCGTTGATTGTGATTGGAACATGAACCCGTGCACACGTTCCAATAAAACTTTGCATTGTCGTTGCATTAATTCCAATAGGTTGGCCTAGGTCATTATAATGCACCACCTTCCTTTGACCCTCGCTACTAATACGAGTAATTTCATGCATACCGCTAGGCCCTCGTGTATTAGATGTTGGTATGCATTCTTCCTCGCTAGGTGGTAAAGTCTCATCCATCGAATTATGTGAATCTTCATTCATAGTGTCATCAACTGGATCGTCTAAAATATCATCCATCTATTGTAGATAGAATTTGCAATAATAAACAATTAGTTCTAAAATCATAGAAGATAAATCATCAATGTATCATGTGCAATTATAAATAACGAGTATGAAATTGAAGATAACCAATGCTTAAGTAAATTGTTCAAGTATTAAAGCAAAAGTTTCAACTACATTGGTTCTAAATCCAATGATACATCAAATACATTGTCTTGAAAACATGACTCATGATAAAGAAAAGAAGATAAATAAAACAACTCTTTCAGAATAGCCTCCCCATAAGATTATAAGCACTTACAAAAAATACAAAAAACCTATATTACAAACGATATAAAAATCACAACAAATGAAATAATTTAGAATCAGAATCGTACTTTATTACTGATTATCAGTAACCCATGTCCCATCACAATCATTCCTAGCATAAGAAGTTTCACCGTCGTCTATATTGAATGCCTGATTCCATATAGTAGCTAATGGATAGTGTAATGAAATATCCCCGAGTTCATCGTCATAACATGCTTCAGCAAAGTCCCTTTGTGATGGTGTGACAACTATTGACCACCGTGGATCACATGGATCTTCAATATAAAAAACTTGTTTCGCTTGTGTTGCTAGTATAAACGAATCTGAAACATGTTCAATACGTGGAGGTCAACTAAAGTAAAACCAAGATAGTCTATGCGCACACTATTGTGATTTTCAACACAATCACATTTGAACAGAGGAACCTTAAATATGTTATAATTAACTTCCCATATCTCTTGAATAACTCCATAAAAAGACATGTCTGAAATTACTGGATTCTTGTCCTTAGCACTAGAAACTTGCATTGTTGATGCAACAAGCGTCACCCCACTATTTTGGACAACTCTATTTTCGTCTCGAAATTTTGTGTTGTAACTATATCCATTACTCTTAAAAGCATCATATTTCACTACCATTGGGTTCGGGCCATGTGTTATCCATCTTATCGTACTCAAAATATTGTTTCCATCATGTATTTCTCTCATCACCTATCATACAACTTTCGTAAATAAGATACGAAGACTATATATTTAGAATGTATAACTAATATATCACAAAAAAGAATACCTCATCACGTATCCAAGTAGGAAAATGTCTATTATGTTCCTCCAATAACCATTTGTCATTATTTGATCGTCTAGGATTTGCATTCTTCAAATAATCCATATATTTTCTATAATACATACACAATTATTAGAGGCAAATGTAACAAATGTGAAAATAGTCAATTAAAATGTCACTTACTCTCGATATGGTTGGACCACATCTGTGTTATTCAAAATATAAAGATGTGCCTCTTTCAATCTATTGTACATTGGTAGCATGATGAACCGGTGATAATGACTTATCGATTAGATTTTCTTCATGTGAATGAAACATACCTAGTCCAATAGGGTCTAAATCAATTAAAAACTCACTACAAAATTCAACTGTCTCTTCACATATGTAAGCCTCTGCAATGCTCCCTTCCGGACGATTTCTATTATGGACATAACTTTTCAACACCTTCATATACCACTCAAATGGATACATCTATCGTAGATAAATGGGACCACATAGTTTGACTTCTCTCACTAGGTGAACGGTAAGATGCACCATAATTGTGAAAAAAGAGGGTGGAAAGTACCTCTCAAGTAGACATAATGTCACAACTACATCGTCCTGTAACTTATCCAAATCTGATATTCGCATACTCTTGGAACATATAGCCTTGAAAAAGAAGCATAATCTACTAATAGCATGTCTCACATTCTTAGATAGAATTGAGCGTAGCGCAATAGGGAGCAATTGTTGCATAAGAACATGGCAATCGTGAGATTTCAAATTAGTTAACTTTAAGTTGGGTAATGATACCAAATTTCTAATGTTTGAAGAGTATCCTTCGGGTACCTTTATGTCACTAACGATTTGCAAAACGATATTTCCGCCTTTGATAATGTATAACATGCCAGGGGCATATATATGTTCTACCACCCTTTGATGTAGGTGCTAATTCAGGCCTTATTTTCAATTTAACCAAGTCGCGTCTGGTCTTAACCCCATCCTTACTCTTTCCTGGAATATCAAGCAATGTTCCAATGATATTCATGCATATATTCTTTTCTATGTGCATTACGTCTAGACAATGTCTTATATGCAAATGTTTCCAATACGAAAGTTCATAAAATATAGATCTTCTTTTCCAGTAGTTCTTTTTAGTTCATCTAATTTTTTTTCACACATTTTTCCTCTTGGAAAATTCATTCCATTTAGTTTGAGGAAAATAGCCTCCCCAGACATTGGAATCGGAACACTTCCATGCTCTTTCTTACCATTGAAAGCTTTCTTCTGTCTTCTATATGGATGATGCCTTGGTAGATATTTTTTATGCCCCATATATACATTTTTTCCCATGTTTTAATCGCAAAGAAGATGTTTCCTCTCCACATATAGGACAAGCCTTGTATCCTTTAACACTACAACCACATAGATTGCCATATGCAGGAAAATCATTTATAGTCCACATTAGTACAGCCCGAAGAGTAAAATTTTCTTCTCTATATGCATCATAGCATTCAACTCCCTCTTCCCACATGAGTTTCAAGTCGTCAATCAGAGGGGACAAGTATACATTTATATCATAGCCTGGTTGTTTTGGTTCGGATACCAACATCGATAACATGAGAAACTTTTTCCTCATGCACAACCATGGTGGAAGGTTGTATATTGTAAGAATCACTGGCCAACAACTGTATTTAGTACTCAAATTTCCAAATGGGTTAACACCATCGGTTGATAAGCCAAAACGGAGATTTCTATGCTCTGCACCAAAAGATGGCCATAGGTGGTCAATTAACCTCCAACATGGAGAATCAGAAGGATGACGCATGACCCCATCAACTTTTCTTTCAGTTGCATGCCACACTAGATTCTTTGCATGTTCTGTGTTCTTAAACATTCTTATTAATCTTGGAATGATAGAAAAGTACCACTGTTGTTTAGCAGGAACTCCTTTGCACTCTTCTATTGAGTTTCGATGCATCTTCCATCTTGATAGATTACATATAGGACACTTGGCTAACTTTTCATAATCTTTTCTGTAGAGACAACAATCATTGGGGCAAACGTCTATCTTTTGATAACTCAACCCTAGGGCACCTAAAGTTTTTCTTGCTTCATACATAGATGTAGGCATTTCATTATTTTCAGGAAGAAGATCGGTTAGTAAAGACATTATTTCTGTGAAGCTTGTATTACTCCACCCAAACCTAACCTTCAGATTATACAATCTCACGAGAGCAGACAACTTTGTAAATTTTTACAAACTGTGGTATAAAGGCTTCTTTGCATCTTCAAGCATAGTGTCAAATACTTTTCCCACATTAGAATATTGGTCTTGTGCAGATTCAACCATATTAATCACATTGAATAAATCATTTTCAACATCTTCGGTCGGATTAGTGATAAACTGTTCACTTGTATTGTTAGGGTCAAAATCTTCTCCATGCCAAAACCAAATCTTATAACTCTGATCAATCCCATTGACATACAAGTGATTCCTAACTATTTCAACTTCTTTGGATATACAGTTCCCACATTTTAAACAAGGACAACGTATTAAATTGAAACCATTATTATGGCGTAAACCAAATGCAATGAATGTTTCGATTCCCAACTCATACTCTCTAGACAACCTATTCTTCCCCATCCATGTTTTGTCCATTGCAAAATTCTATAAAATATATATATAAAAAAATAAAGATATGAAAGAAAGGGAAAACACACATGTAAAATATTTAGTCATAAGAACAACAACATGCACTATTACAAAAATAAGATACAAGGAGAGAATAATTATTCGATTTTAGTCCGATGAAAATAATTATTCCTCACAAATACTAAAAATAAACTAGCATGCAATGTAACCATAAAACAAGAGAACTTAGTAAAAGTGACAGCTGAGTATTTTCTAAGGTAGAAGATTTGAGAGACAAAGTGAAAAAGAAAAAAAAATTGATTCCTAAACCAAGCACAAAGAAAAAGTAAGTTATGTTTGGACGAGAATACACATGTGAGCTTGGTAGAACTAGTTATGAAACTATGTTTTAGTCATGGATAATAAGAGTCGTTTATAAAGAAATGTGATGCATTCTTCTCAACGAACATATTCAAAACTACATAAAAATGATATATCATTCATTTTCCAAAAGCCAAGTGTACAAAAAGAACATTTCCATAGATATAAATGAAGTTTTAACCAAGAATCACATATAAAACATACATTACATTTAACTATTAACCTTCATTTATAAATAGAAATGAAGTTTAACAAAGAATATATATAAAACATACATAAGATTCAACTATTAACCAACCCGAAACACCAAATCAGAACATAAAACAACGAGGATCAGGGACAGGTTAGTGAGAAATGGGGTTTGTGTGTGGCCAAATCGCGAGGGGGGGGAAGGTAGTGTGAAAAAGGAAGGGTTGTGTTTTTTTAACTCAAATTTTCAGACCTAAAAACTTAAATATTTTTTTTTTTCATTAAAAAAAAACAATTTTCTAGCATTTTCTTTAAATGTTCTTTTTTTTTTTTTTTTTTTTTTTAACTCACCCAAATGGGCCTAGCTTAAACCAAACTCCAACACTTTAATTTTTCTTTCAAATGACACTTTTAAGAGTTTCTCTTTTTAAATGAACCCAATTTGTTTCTTTTTAAACTAAACTTAGAATAGAATAAAATCCTTTCAAAATTTCAAATAACTCATTTCTCCAATGCATCAACAAAATCCATAAATTACAAATAAGCCAACTATTAATCACAAAAAATGCTCTGGGGTAGAATTACCAAAATACCTTTAAGTCCAACTTCGAAAGTAACCCAAAGTGTTACAAAAGTATTACACAATAAAGTATTACCTGTTCACGCATAGTCAAGAAAGAATGACTCCCTGCCACACATAGCACAAATCTGTTCCACACACACATAGCACAAATCTAAATACAAAAACCAGATCAAAATAATATTATAAATATCTTCTACGTTATTTGATTTCTTTTTATATATTTCAATAAATGACATTTTTTTAATTTAGGGTATGGTATGATTAAGGGGTAAAATCGTCTAAAATATATATTTACTTATTTATATATAATGTTTAAAGATATCAAAATTATATTAAAAAATTTATGATTCTAAAAAAGTGTCACAAAACGCGCCTTTTTAATTTATGACACTTTTTCGTGATGATAATTTTATTTTAATTTCTGATTGCGAGATGATTCTAATAAAGTGTCATAAAACACGTGTTTTTATTTATGACACTTTAATTGTTTTAGCCTCTTGAATTTGGTTTGAGTAAGTGTCATCTAAACCCTAATTTCTTGTAGTGATTAACATACTAAAGTGTAAATATAGATCTATTCTCAAAATCAAAGCAATACCAATAGAGATGAAATCATACCATAAAAGAAAGAATGGGGAAGAGATAGCACACTGTTGGCATAGCCTCTGTCGCAAAAAACTATTTTTCTTGCAGTGAATGGTTCGGACTAGTCTACTCCACTGTTTAGAAGGTGAGTTGATCAATCTTGATCATACTTATTCATAATTGCTATTTATGAATTAAGAGCTTTCAAGTTGGTGGCTAGGATTTCTCACTCTCAAAGGTAAAAGAAAGCCCAAAGTGCTTTATATATAGCACAATCACACACCCTACACATGATTAATTAACTTAATCTCATAACTAACCCAAGGTTCATCTAAACTCACCATTAGGGTTAAAATACATGATGATGTGTAATTCACAATTAAAAAATTACCCTATTGAAGTACATAACATAAATGACATCAAAATATCAGAATGTGAGTTGATTAATCTTGATCACACACCCTACACATGATTAATTAACTTAATCTCATAAATAACCCAAGGTTCATCTAAACTCACCATTAGGGTTAAAATACATGATGATGTGTAATTCACAATTAACAAATTACCCTATTGAAGTACATAACATAAATGACATTAGAATATCAGAATGTGAGTTGATTAATCTTGATCATATCACTCATAATTGTCATTGATGAATCAAGAGCTCTCAATTTCGTGGCTAGGATTTCTCACTCTCAAAGGTAGAAGAAAGCCCAATATGCTTTATATATAGCACAATCACACACCCTACACATAGTTAATTAACTTAACCTCATAACTAACACAATGTTTATCTAAACTCACAATTAGGGCTGAGTTAAAATACATAATGATGTGTAATTCACAATTAATAGATAATAATCTTGTGAAGGATTATATATATTATATACTTAGCTTCAAACAAATATGTGGCAAACACAGCTGGCTAAGTTACTGCACATACTCTGTTTATATAGATCAATTAAGAGATCGAATGTCTTAATTATAAATCCTTAAAAAATATTGGGGACAAGAAAAATGAGAATATAATTATTTTAAAAATGTATTTTTGTTTAATTTCAATGCTTTTTACGAGAAACACAACCATTACTAAACAAGCTTAGGCCTCGTTTGATAACGTTCTCGTTTATTGTTTCTTGTTCCTAATTCTTGTTTCTTGCTCGTGTTTTTATTTAAAACAAAAAACAAAAATGTGTTTGATAACTATTTTTATTTCTTGTTTCTTAAAAAAATAAGAAACAGAAATTAAACTTGTTTGATAATCATTTCAGATTTCTTGTTTCTAACATTTTAAAGTTTTTTTTTCTTTTAAAACTTAACAGGTATAAAATTATATAACACACATTAAAATATTATATATATATATATATATATATATATATATATATATATTATATTAAAAGTTTACTTGATCTAATATGAATTGGTTATTTTATCTAAATTTATAAAAATAAAAATATTTATCTAAAAATAAAAATTAATCTAAATGCAAAATTAATCACAAATTTGGTAGGTTATTGTTCATCTAAAATAATATTGACTAAAATCAAACTTAATTATATTTATTTTGAACTTGTAATTGTGCCAAACTATTAAAATGAGGCTAAATATGTGCTTTAATGAGTAAAATGTATATGTTAAAGTATTCAAACCAACTCCAAGTATGCTAAAAATTTAAAAAGTATGCATATAAGTATACTCCAAAAATAATATATTACAAAATTAAATTTTATATTTCAATTTAGATATAAAATATACAAATTGAACTGTTAAAAAAAAATATAAATTGAATTTAAATAACATAAATATACCTATTTTAAATGTTACTAATGAATCACAAATAATAAATATAAATGAAAATATTGGAAAAACTGGGAGCAACACGTTAATTGGGTCAAAAACAAAATAAGCACCCACAAAACCAGCACAGCAAAAGCAAACCTTTAAAAAAAAAAAAGGAACCATTGTATTTAAATAGGGAACAGAACTATAGAAACAACAATTCGTAGTTTCCCAAAACTTCACTAAAAGTAAGTAACGTTTCTCAAAAATTTTAGAAACAAGAAACAAGAACGTTATCAAACGGTCCCTTAATTTTCAAATATGCAACTTAGGTAGAAAAGAGGTAAGAAAAATATTAAATTACAAAGTCGATCTCTCTATGATCGATTAAAATTAGTGTTTATGATTTGATAGAGTTCTAAAGAACTAGTTTATATTGTAAGAACTTCTTTCAAATACAATCAAAGATTGAATGGTTGAACCAACAAATTTTGTAGTTGCCCATACATTACAATGTCAATTGAACTATAGTCACTTTTTATAGGTTAAGAATTTCATAGGAAGATTTTATAAAATAATTTATAAGGTTTTATTAAATTATAAAGATTTTTTTTTCTTAAATTATGAAATTTTTTATAAATAGGTAGTTTTTCCTCAACAATTTTAATTATAGAATTTTTTTTCTAAAATATTTAATCTATTGTTATTCCTTCAACCAGATGAATTGATTACTGTAATTAATTAAATTTACTTTTAATCAGATGGAAGACAATCAGTTCACTTAATTTTAAAAATGCATTTTTTTATCATCTAACAGGATCGTCCTCATTTTTGTAAGGAATAATAATTTTTTTTTGTTTAAAAAATTGTGCCATTTTGAAATTTTCTTAAACTGTTTTAAATTGAAGTATTATAATATATATACAAAATAAAAGAAATATTTTTCCTTACCTATTTTTATGACAAATTTATCTCTCCCTCAACAAAAGTAATACATATATTAGATATCTATCCACCTCAAAACCAATCGAAAGTGAGTGAAATTTACTTGAACATAAATAATGTATTTCTAATGTGAGATAAAGACCACAAGATCAGTATCTCCAATATGTCTTTTCAAAATAATGTCATATAGGAAAAGACTATTGTAGATCAAATTCGAATTTAAAAGCCGCAATATTCACTTTGGCTTACTCATTTGGATCAAATCCATATTTTTATGATCAAATACCTGCTTAAGCTTATATCCATTTGGGTAACATTCAAATCACTCACTTAGGTTTTATGTGTTTAGGTTGGATCGAAATTTAAGCAACCAACAATCCACATGAATCTCTGATAATATATTAAATAAAAGGTTTACCTCAAAACTAATTCATAATAAAAGAAGTAATTTATATCTTTTATAAAAATATTAAATAATCATCATTTTTTCAATATGAAAAATAAACACAAGATAATTATCTCCAACATCATAGGCTTTTTTTGTCTATAAAACATCAAACATAAAATTCCTTGTAATTTTACTTTTTTGTAAAGTTTGGATGACCATTCTTTTATCCCTGGTTACTACTTTTAAGTTAAATTACAATTTGAGCCGATGAGCTTATACATTTGTGTCAATATCTATGAGAACCTGGTTCTAATTAATCTTAAAACATGTGCTTAAAACATGTGCTAATGTTCTCAAATAAATAAGAGTCATATTAATTTTTCACAATCGAATTTATGATTGCGTGGTCTTGAAATGAATTATCATTAAATAATAAAATCAGTACATACCAATTCGTTCCATAATTTTTAAAGCTTTTAAATTTTTGTTGGTTTAGTTATTAAACTTTTAAAACTTTTTTATTGAGTCTCATGGCCAATAGAACTTTATGACATTTTAAAAGTTGATTAACATCATAGACACAAAGTTCAGAGTTTTAATAAAGATAATATTTCAATTTTATATTTAATAGATGATTTTTTTTTTTTGAAAAATTGAAAAAGCATAAATTTATTATTATTATTTATTTATTTATTTTAGAATGAAAAGCATAGATTTATTAAACATAAAATTAAAGTTTAAATATGAAATACGCACTATATCATATCATATCATACTACCTTAAAGTGTGGCTTAAGGAGAAAATCATTTTTGGACGATTTTACCCTTAAGTCATACTCTAAATTACAAACATGTCATTTACTAAAATATTAAAAAAAATTAATACAAATAACGTAGAAGATATTTATGATATCATTTATTTCATCGGTAGATAAGATATTTTTTTATCAAATCTCATAGATTTTATGACTAAGTTAGAAGATAAGAGATTTCAACAATCAAATGAAGATATTTACAATATCATTTAAATTTTTATCATCTTTATAATGTAGAAAATAAGATATTTTTATCAAATCTCATAGATTGTATTTGACATTTTATATTCTAATTAAAATAATAAATTGAATTTTCCAATTCTATAAATAGTTTTGTACATTTTGTTTATGAGAACAGTTCTGTTTCTTGGATTTACTTTTCTTTGTTCTTTTATGTTTTTTGTTTATAATAAGTTATCTTATTTTTGTTGGATTATTTACGTTAATTTTCATCTAATTTTTCTTTTGTTGCAATAATTTTTTGTAGGGATCTTTTTTTTTTGGATAATTGTTGTCTTTCAAAAAAAGACTTGGACATCTAGAAAAAAAAAGTTTGAAGAATGATATGATTATCTGAGATCAAACTGCATCTGTTTCAAAAGTATGGTAATAATGATTTCCTACAATTACTATATATATATTTATCTATATTCTGTTTACAAACACATTTGAAACTTTCTCTTTTCTTTACTTAGGTTACCTTGCTTTCTTTTTGTTTGTTTTTTTTATAATAAAAAATTAAGTTATCTTATTTTTGTTGGATTATTTACTTTAAATTTCATCTAACTTTTGTTTTTTTTTTTTGTTGCAATAATTTTGTAGAGATTTTTTTGTTGCTTAATTGTTGACTTGGAGATGTGGATTTTTTTTTTTTTTTTTTTGAAGAACGATAAAATTATCATTTGAGGTTAAAGGTAAGTTCATAGATGTTATTTATAGTGATAATTATAATAATGATATAACTCTTATAAATTTTATTAATTTTTTTTAAATAATAACACCTATATTTATTGCACTCAATTGACATATTTTATCAATTATTAAATATATATAATTTATTATTTAAAAAATTATCACGTGCAACGCCGTGTTTGTTGGCTTTTTGGCCCTATCTCAAATTAATTAATTAATTAATATTTTGATGATAACAAACTTGATATTATTTACTAATAATTTTGATGTTTTAAGATGTCAACAGTGTAGTGCTCGAAACAAGGATTCCAACGCAATTTGAATTACTCAAATCGGAGTTGAAACGAAGAAGTTATTGACAAAACAAGTTTGAGCGAGAAAATCCAGAGGCGGTGGCGTGGCGGTGAGTGTACATCGTGGGTCATTTAGAAGTTGACATGTGGAGTTTTGGATGAGTGAAAAATGACAAATGGTGGCTTTTGGTAGTTTTGAAAATAAAAGAAAAAGAAAAAGAAAAGGAAAAAGAAATTTAAAAAAAAAAAAAAAAAATATTATATATATTTATATATATTCCAACGGTAAAAAAAAAAAAAAAAAAAAAAAAAAAAAAAAAATCAGAACTGGTCAGTGACCGTTCTGATTGTTTAAAAAAAAAAATATATATATATATATATATAATAATAATAATAATAATATTTTATATATATTATTTATTATTTTACTTTTACTTTTTTACTTTTAACCTTTTAACTTTTTACTTCTTTTAACTTTTAATCTCCACCATTCATTTTATATTTTATATATCCAATGGCTCAAATTAAATGTTGTCTTTTACCCCATTTCCCTCTCTTTTTAAACTCAATCTTCTTCTCCAAAATTACAACACAACTTTTATTATTCAATCCTCCAAAAATCAAAAGCTCCATTGTTGCTCTCTCCAAGCTCTCAACCTTTTCTTTTAGATTTTATTCTTGAGAGACATTGTATTGTGAGGATTTGGTTGTGTGAGATAAAATTTGTATATCCACTCTTTTGAGAGAGTTGTAAAGTGTGTTCCAAAAAAATTCTATACTTTGTAATGGTTTGATCTTGATCCAGTGGAAAGATCGAGTTTGCTCTTGAACTCGTAAAAGGAGCGGTTCTACGGTTGGACTCTAATCCGTGGAAAGAGTTAAGCAAAAAGGTTTTCAAAATCCCAAGAGGCGCTTGGGTAGTGGAGTAGGCTTGCGAACCACTATAAATCACAGTGTCATCTTCTCTAACTCTATCCTATTTACTAATTTTTAGTATTGTCTTTCATGCTTTAATTTGAATTGCTTTAAATCAAATTGGTTTACATAATCTTTATCAATCTTGTGTGGTGCATTATTGTTTCTTTTTAATCTCTTGTAAAAGTTTGATATTTAGAATATCTTAAAGCTTATTTAGAAAAATTTGTGTAAAACCCTATTCACCCCCTCTAGGGTTGTCATCACCGATCCAACAATTGGTATCGAGCCAAGTTGCTCTTCTAGATTTTTAATATAAACTTTATTGTTTGAGCTTTATGGCAAACCTTGTAGGAAGTGGTATTAATGAAGGACAATCATCCTCTAGGCCTCCTTACTTTGATGGGTCAAATTATGGTTATTGGAAAATTAGAATGATGATATATTTGAAATCCATTGACTATAAGTTGTGGTTTAATGTTATTAAAGGTCCCAATATTCTCACGAAAAGGTTAATGATAAAGATGTGCCTAAATTAGAAGATGAATGTGATGAAGATGAATTGAAAAAGCTTGCTTTTAATGCTAGAACTATGAACTATTTATATTGTGCCTTAAGTTGTGATGAGTTCAATAGAGTATCTATGTGTTCTTGGCTAAAGAAATTTGGGATATTCTTGAAGTGACATATGAAGGAACAAGTCAAGTTAAAGAAACAAAAATTAGCATGCTTGTTCATAATTATGAATTGTTCAAGATGAATGAAAATGAATCTATTACCGAAATGTTTACTAGATTTACTAACATCACAAATTCTTTGAAGGGCCTTGGAAAAGAATATAGTACATCCGAAAATGTTAGGAAAATTCTTAGGTGTCTACCAAAGAATTGGGAAGCAAAGGTGACGGCAATACAAGAAGCAAAGGATCTCACCAAACTCTCTTTTGAGGAACTTATTGGTTCTCTCATGACACATGAGATTACCATAAAAGAGAATGTGGAAGATGAGTCCAAAAGAAGAAGAGTATTGCTTTAAAGTCTATCACCTTAGAAGTTGACTCGAAGATGAAGATGTTCTTGATGAAGATGATATTGCATATTTTTCACGTAAGTATAAAAACTTCATCAAGAGGAAGAAACAATTCAAAAGAACTTTTCCAACCAAAGAGAATCAAAAGGAGAAAAGAACAAGAAGGATGAGGTAATATGTTATGAATGCAAGAAACCGGGTCATATAAGAACGGATTGTCCACTCCTCAAATCATCCAAGAAATTCAAGAAGAAAGCAATGAAGGCTACTTGGGATGATAGTGATGAAAGTGAAAGTGGAAGTGATGAAGAAGTAGCAAATTTTTGCTTCATGGCTCATAGTGACAAAGGTGATGAACAAGATGATGAGGTAACTCTAGAATCCCCTTCTTATGATGAATTATTTGAAACTTTTGAAAACATGCAAAATGACTTAGAAAAGCTTGGTTCAAAATATAATGTGCTTAGAAAGAAATATAATACTCTTACTAGTGAAAATAAGACTTTACTTGATGAAATTACTTGCTTAAAATTGCATGAGCATGATATTGTGAAAATTGATAAAATAGATGTCTCTTGTGATGAACATGCTTTAGATTGTGATGAGAAAAATATCTTACTTGATAAAGTTAAATTTCTTGAGCAAGATTGTTGTGAAAAAGATAATTTGATTAAGTTGCTCAAAGAAAAGGAATTAAATGTTTTGCATGAACTTGATAGGGCTAATGAGTCTATTAAAAAGTTAACTATAGGTGCCCAAAGATTGGATAAAATAATTGAAGTAGGAAAGTCTTATGGTGATAAAAGAGGTGTAGGTTACATTGATGAAGTTTCTACTCCTTCAACTTCTAAAACTATTTTTGTTAAAGCATCTCCTCTTGTATCTAAACTTAATATTCCTAAAATTGTGTCCAAACATGATAAATCTAGCTTTGTGCCTATATGTCATTATTGTGGTGTTAAAGGTCATATAAGACCTAAGTGTTTTAAATTAAAATATGCTCATACTACTACAAGAAGAAAATTTTCTCCAAAAGCAAAGTTTCATAGAAATAATTTCTCAAAGAAAAGTAGAGTACATAATTTTATTATAAGAGATAAATCATTGTATAATGTTGTTTGTTTTTCATGTGGCAAGTATGGACATAAATCTTATTCTTGTTACTTGTCTAAATCAAATGTGGTAAATGTGGATGCAAAAGTAAAATGGATTCCAAAGTTTAAAAATGCTAACCTTTTAGGACCCAAACAAATATGGGTACCAAAGGATCAAACTTGAATATTTGTGTTTGTAGGTTTGTTTGAAAGCCTCCAAGAAAAATAAATGGTATTTGGATAGTGGTTGCTCAAGGCACATGACGGAGACCAATCCAAGTTTGTCAATCTTTTAAGAAAGGATGGAGGCTTAGTAACTTTTGGTGACAACAAGAAAGGTAAAATAATAGGTAAGGGTAGTATTGGTAATGCTTCTTCTACTTTGATTGAAAATGTACTTTTAGTTGATGGTTTGAAGCATGATTTACTTAGTATTAGTCAATTATGTGATAAAGGATTTAGAGTTATGTTTGATAAAAAGAATTGCATAATTGAAAATGCTAGTGATGGAAAAGTTTTATTTGTTGGAAATAGAGATGAAAATGTGTACACTATTGATTTGAATGATTGTCCTATTAGTGATAAATGTCTTTCGGCTTTACAAAGTGATTCATGGTTATGGCATAGAAGATTAGGACATGCTAGCATGCACTTAATTTCAAATATTTCTAAAAGTTCCTTAGTTAGAGGTCTTCCCAATATTAAATTTGAAAAGATAGAGTTTGTGATGCTTGTCAAATGGGTAAGCAAACTAAGTCATCTTTCAAATCTAAAAATATGATCTCTACATCTAGACCTCTTCAACTATTACACATGGATTTATTTGGCCCTTCTAGAATTGCTAGTTTTGGAGGGAATTATTATGCTTTTGTGATAGTTGATGATTTTTCAAGATATACTTGGGTTTTAATGCTAAAACATAAAGATAATGCTTTGAAAAGTTTTGCTAGTTTTGCAAAAAGAGTTCAAAATGAAAGGGGTTTCTCATTTCTAAAATTAGGAGTGATCATGGAGGAGAATTTGATAGCATTGCTTTTGAAAACTTTTGTGAAGAAAATGGTTTCTCTCATAACTTCTCCGCTCCAAGAACTCCTCAACAAAATGGTGTAGTTGAAAGGAAAAATCGTACTTTGCAAGAATATGCTAGATCTATGTTGCATGAGTATAATTTGCCTAAGTATTTTGGGCGGAAGCCGTTAATACCGCTTGTTATGTTTTAAATAGAGTTTTAATTAGACCTTCTTTAGATAAAACTCCTTACGAGCTTTGGCATGAAAAAGTCCCAAATATTGGGTATTTCAAAGTTTTTGGATGCAAATGTTTTATTTTGAACAACAAAGAAAAACTTGGAAAATTTGATTCTAAAGCGGATGTTGGTATTTTTCTTGGTTATTCTTCTTCTAGTAAAGCTTATAGAGTTTTCAATAAGAGAACATTAGTTATTGAGGAATCTATGCATGTTGTGTTTGATGAATCTTGTAAAAATATTTCTAATGAGTCTATATGTGGTGATGCCTTAGAAGAAAATTTTGGAGATTTAATTGTTAGTGATAAAGGTAAAGAAATTGCTCCATGTAAAGAAGAAATGAACTTCAACGATAAGAATGAAGAATGTTCTTCATCTATGCCTAAAGAATGGAGGTATGTTTCATCTCATCCCAAAGACTTGATTCTTGGTGATCCCGAACAAGGTGTGAAAACTCGTTCCTCTCTTAATTTATTTAATAATCTTTCTTTTGTTTCTCAAATTGAACCAAAAAGTTTTAAAGATGCGAAAATGATGAATTTTGGATTTTAGCTATGCAAGAAGAGTTAAATCAATTTGAAAGAAACAAAGTTTGGGAATTAGTCCCTAGGCCTTCTAACATTTCTATTATTGGGACTAAATGGGTTTTAGAAATAAAATGGATGAAAATGGAAATATAATTAGAAATAAAGCCGGACTTGTAGCTCAAGGTTATTGTCAAGAGGAAGGTATAGATTATGAAGAAACTTTTGCACCGTTGCTAGATTAGAAGCTATTAGAATGTTACTTGCCTTTGCTTCTTATAAGAATTTTATCTTGTATCAAATGGATGTAAAAGTGCATTTTTAAATGGTTATATTATGGAGGAAGTTTATGTAGAACAACCTCCTGGGTTTGAAAGTTTTGATTTGCCTAATCATGTTTATAAGTTGAAAAAGGCTCTTTATGGTTTAAAACAAGCTCCAAGAGCTTGGTATGATAGACTTAGCAACTTTCTTCTTAAAAATGATTTTAAAATGGGTAAACTTGATACTACTCTCTTCATCAAGACTAAGGAAAATGATATGCTTTTAGTGCAAATTTATGTAGATGATATTATTTTTGGTTCTACTAATCCTTCTTTGTGTGAAGAATTTTCTAAGTGTATGCATAGTGAGTTTGAAATGAGTATGATGGGAGAACTTAGCTTCTTTCTTGGACTTCAAATCAAACAACTCAAGAATGGTATTTTCATAAGTCAAGAGAAATACACAAAGGATTTGCTCAAAAGATTCAAACTCAATGAAGGTAAAATTGCAAAAACTCCAATGAGCACATCTACCAAACTTGACAAGGATGAAAAAGGTAAATGTGTGGACTTAAAAGCTTATCGAGGTATGATTGGATCTCTTCTTTATTTAACCATAAGTAGACCCGATATCATGTTTAGTGTATGTCTTTGTGCTAGATTTCAATCTTGTCCTAAGGAATCTCATTTGCATGCCGTGAAAGAATATTTAAATATTTACTTGGTACTATTGATTTAGGCTTGTGGTATCCTAGAAATGTTGAATTTAATTTAGTAGGATATTCCGATGGATTTTTGCGGGAAGTTTACTTGATCGTAAAAGTACTAGTGGAACTTGCCAATTTCTTGGAAGTTCCTTAGTATCTTAGTTTAGCAAAAGCAAAATTCGGTTGCCTTATCTACTACGAGGCGGAATATATTCTTTGTGGCTAGTTGTTGTGCTCAAATTCTTTGGATGAAACAAACATTATGTGATTTTGGTTTAAAATTTGATAATGTGCCAATATTTTGTGATAATACTAGTGCTATAAATTTGACCAAAAATCCTATACATCATTCAAGAACTAAGCATATTGATATTAGACATCACTTTATTAGAGAGCATGTGCAAAATGGTCATATTATACTTGATTTTGTGAGCTCTAATAATCAATTAGCGGATATCTTTACCAAGCCTTTGAATGAAGAGAATTTTTGCAAAAATAGGCTCGAGCTTGGTATTATTCGTTGTGATACCTCTTAAATTTATATTTTGCTTTAAGGCATATTGTTAGGGGAGCTATTTTGAAAAGTATGTAATCATGTTTGTAGAGGAAATATTCTTATATTTAGGAGAGCTTTTATATCTTATTTCTTTTTGATGATTACAAAGGGGAGAAGTTCTTTGAAAAAACTTATTTGAAATGTTTGTAACATATCTTATTATTATTGATTATTGATGCATTAATTTAGGGGAGAATTAATGTGAACTTTATGATGATACTATTGGACACATGTACTCAATTGATTCTTATGGTTTTTCAAGTGATTGTTTTTAGTTGTTTGTCATCATCAAAAGGGGAGATTGTTGGCTTTTTGGCCCTATCTCAAATTAATTAATTAATTAATATTTTGATGATAACAAACTTGATATTATTTACTAATAATTTTGATGTTTTAAGATGTCAACAGTGTAGTGCTCGAAACAAGGATTCCAGCGCAATTTGAATTACTCAAATCGGAGTTGAAGCGAAGAAGTTATTGACAAAACAAGTTTGAGCGAGAAAATCCGAGGCGGTGGCGTGGCGGTGAGTGTACATCGTGGGCCATTTAGAAGTTGACATGTGGAGTTTTGGATGAGTGAAAAATGACAAATGGTGGCTTTTGGTAGTTTTGAAAATAAAAGAAAAAGAAAAAGAAAAGGAAAAGAAAAAGAAAAAAAAAAAAATATTATATATATTTATATATATTCCAACGGTAAAAAAAAAAAAAAAAAAAAAAAAAAAAAAATCAGAACTGGTCAGTGACCGTTCTGATTGTTTAAAAAAAAAAAAAATATATATATATATATATATATAATAATAATAATATTTTATATATATTATTTATTATTTTACTTTTACTTTTTACTTTTAACCTTTTAACTTTTACTTCTTTTAACTTTTAATCTCCACCATTCATTTTATATTTTATATATCCAATGGCTCAAATTAAATGTTGTCTTTTACCCCATTTCCCTCTCTTTTTAAACTCAATCTTCTTCTCCAAAATTACAACACAACTTTTATTATTCAATCCTCCAAAAATCAAAAGCTCCATTGTTGCTCTCTCCAAGCTCTCAACCTTTTCTTTTAGATTTTATTCTTGAGAGACATTGTATTGTGAGGATTTGGTTGTGTGAGATAAAATTTGTATATCCACTCTTTTGAGAGAGTTGTAAAGTGTGTTCCAAAAAAATTCTATACTTTGTAGCGGTTTGATCTTGATCAGTGGAAAGATCGAGTTTGCTCTTGAACTCGTAAAAGGAGCGGTTTACTGGTTGGACTCTAATCCATGGAAAGAGTTAAGCAAAAGGTTTTCAAAATCCCAAGAGGCGCTTGGGTAGTGGAGTAGGCTTGCCGAACCACTATAAATCACGGTGTCATCTTCTCTAACTCTTTCCTATTTACTAATTTTTAGTATTGTCTTTCATGCTTTAATTTGAATTGCTTTAAATCAAATTGGTTTACATAATCTTTATCAATCTTGTGTGGTGCATTATTGTTTCTTTTTAATCTCTTGTAAAAAGTTTGATATTTAGAATATCTTAAAGCTTATTTAGAAAAATTTGTGTAAAACCCTATTCACCCCCCCTCTAGGGTTGTCATATCGATCCAACAGTGTTAAGGTTCTAGTATATATATATTTAGAAACCCTTTTATCTTTGTATTCTTCTATTAAAATATGCTTTTTGTGAAAGTAAAAAAAGAACACACTAAATATGCTTTGTCCAAGAAAAGAAAAAGGCAAAGTGTTGGTTTCAAAGAATTGGATTCCAACATCTTCCAATATCATAATTTATTATAAAGTTTCAAGCCCGTTATCTCAAACAAAGCATAAAATAAGAGAGCAAACATATATATTTACTTGGTGAAATGTTGTATTTATATGTTTTTCATATAAATAAATATTTATTAATTTAAGTTTTATTTAGGTTCGTAAAGTTTGTTCCTTTAAACAAATCAGTTTCTACTCTGAAAAAATTATTTAAATATATGCACCACTAAAAACAATTATTTTATTACAATTGAACTCTGAAAAAGTTTATTTAGCCAACAAAATATTTAAATAACACAACTCCAACATTTACCTACCTCAACATGCTAAAATAAATTAATAAACTTTCAAATTTAGGGTTGCAATTCATACAACATGTCAAATTAATACACAAAAGAAACTGTTATTTGTAGGAAATAATTTTAAGAAACAAAAACTAAAAAGACCAAATGATAATTATTAAACCGGTCTAAACATTTACTTTTATTTTTAAAATTTGATTAAGATTTAAGTATTTCTTATCAAAAGGACTTAAAAAAGTCGTTTTTATTTTTGAAAATGGATTAAAATTTAAGTGTTTTTATCAAAGGACCTGAATAATTTGTTTTTATAAAATAATATATGTATTGAAATATAAAAAAAATGGAAAAGATTAAAAAATGTATAAACACAAAAATAGTAAAAACGCATGCAACCTTGCGAAGAATTAAGACTCATAAAATGGTTTTGTCTAATCACACTAATTTTCATAGCTAGCTACAGATTTATTTCGAATTAAATATATTTTATAGTAACATTTGAAAGAAAGTTTATTTTAACTTTAAAATGTTTTATATTCTGCTATCTCTTTTTAAAAGTAATAAACTTTTTATCCCGAACAGGTGTTCTATCAGAATGATACATAATTCATGGTGCTTTTGCGTTGACAACAGTTATTATTGTATATGAGTTGAATTTTGAACCATGATGCTAAGTTTGTATATACTGTGGCAATTGTCCCAAATGTGAGGATTCTTCAATGGCACTACTGCTCTCAAATAATATAAGTGTCAAATATTGATTTCAAGCTTGAACTTATAATCGTAAAGTTGAAATAAATTAACATCAATCAAGATAACAAACTGCTTCATCGTCCCATTTGATTGTTTTAGTTTATTTAAAAAAGATACAGTTTGAAAATAGGAAGATTAAAAAAAATATTGAAAAAACATAGCCTATTTCAATTATCTTTGTTACAAAATTATTTATAATGAAAAAAATTGCATAAGTTACCTAATAAGTTAAGCAAATAGGTCTTACACTCCTAAAACAAATTTAACTTTGATTGGTAATTGATATATATGTTATTCATATCAAGGGTCATAGGCATAGTTGATTATCTTGTTTGGTGTTAATCTATTTCAACTCTATGATCACGAGTTTGAATCCGAAAATTGATATTTGACTCTCATATTAATTGAGAGTAGTTGTGCTATTATGTGAGGTTTGTTGGTCTCTCTTCCCCCAATTTATATTATAAAAAAATTTCACTTTCGTTTTAGTTTCATATGTGAAATATGGAGGGTTTTTTTTTCTGAATTTTTGAAAAATGTATAGATTGTTCGATATTTTAGCTTTTAAAATCTGAAAAACCATATTTGCAATTGTAAATATATTAATTTTTCTTTGAAAATCAGACCTATTTTTAAGGCATTTATATCAACTTCCCCTTTATACAAAATAATTTCTATTTGAATTATTTTTTATTCAACCATATTTAGAAATTCGAATGTATAAAATGACCCTTATAACTATATTATTTTGAAAAAGTTTCTCTTTAAAATTTAAAGCTCCAAAAATAAAGAAAAAATAGTGAACATTAAAACATGTTTAAGAGTGAATTAACCCAGCCCATCTTTTACAACAAAAAGATTAAAAAAAAAAAAAAAGATGTACACTTGATTAAAAAAATTATTATGAAATTGACTGATGATTAAATTTAAAATCTAAAAAAGATAACAAGAAAAAAAAACCTCAAAATCAAAAGGAAAAAAGAAAGAAAGAGGTAGGTCGTTAATAAACAGTTTTGCAACATTTTATTGTGCTACGTGGCTTCATAATGTGTATAACTTTATTTAAACAATTTTTATCTCTTCCTCTTCAAATCTTTCCAACTTTTTGACCGAACAAATCTGACGTTTAGGAATCTGGAATTAAATTATAAAACAAAGGAATGTATGCAACATATATATACATACATACATATATATATATATATATATATATATATTAATTTACACACATGGGAATTTAAGAGTATAAATATACACGATAAAACACAGACCCCGCAACATAAAATCCAAAAAGAAAAAAAAAAGTCATAGAAACGGATTCTGCCATGGGAAGGAAAAGCCAGATGTACCAGAGGCCGAAGATATCAAGAGAGCAACTAAGGATGATCTTCCGAGACCACGATAGCAACGGTGACGGTCACCTATGCGCCGCCGAACTCACCGAAGCCTTCCGATACATTGGAGCTTTTCTACCATCGTACCGAGCTAAACAAGCTCTTTTTCATGCCGACTCCGACAGAGATGGATTCATCAGTGAGCAGGATTTCGAGTCGCTCGTCAATTATGTTGAGAAACGAAAATACACTGTCATTTGAATTTGTAGGTCTTTTTCCTTTGATTTGAACTCTTTGTTTTTTTATGTTTAAGATCTCGTATATGATGTTTTCAACTAGAAGAATAACGAGAGTTTTGTTTGTGTATAAATTTATAATACGTTTTTTAGATATTGTATTGTGTTCGAATTAAATGATAAGTAATAGTATTACTTATATGTTAATAAAAAGAAAGTTGAAATTTTCCAACTCGAATTGTTGTAGTCGATATATGATATTCATTAAATCCTTTCTAATTTTTATTGCTGATATATCTAAAATTTTAAATAATTAACTGATCTATTTAATGAATAGTACATATAAAAGGTGTCTTTATGTTGTGTGATGCTCAAATTAGTGGATGCATAATAATATTGTTATACAGTGTATTAGATAATATGAGGTTCCAATAAAGAGAGTAATTCATATATTCTTTATAAAAATGTTGTAGAATCTTTGTCACCTTTTTAATGTGGGACAATGACACAAAATAAGTTGGGCAAAATAGAAAAATATTGATTGAATATGGAAAAAGAGAAATGTTAAAGTCAAACAACACAACGATAATCATAATAATTTTAGTTAAAAAATATTTCTTAGTTCAATTAGTTAAATAAATCTTAAGCAATTAAGATTTAAAAAGTTGATTAAGGTATTTTATTACTCAACGACATATAGGAAGAGATTCGAATGTGTAATCTTATAGTTATTAGGTTATATAAGATGTTATTGGAACTATGCTCCATTAGTTAAACACATGAGATTTCATACTTTTAAGTTATTCCCTTAATGAGAGTAGTTCTAATAATCTCAAAATAAAAATAAAGGTAGTTCTAATGAACGTCCACTTATGGACATTCTTATTCAAACAAAAAATTTCATTGGTTTAGCTGAACCAAATTTAAGCATAAAATTTGAGTATCATGTCAACGTGGGCCACCACGAATCTGGATTGTGAAGGAAAATGCAAGCTAAAGCTAAAATCATCCATAGGGGTGCGTTTGGGGCACCGGTTTGGTTATTATAGACGGAAGGTTATGATAAACGGTAGGTTATTATAAATGGTGTTTGAGGGGCAAGTTATTATAACAGGCATTATGATAAATGGTGTTTGAAATTTGGTTATGTAACAAAAAGTAATATATGTAAGGTGTAGATAAACGGGCACGTAGGTTTAGATAAACTGGCACGCAGGTTTAGGTAACCACCGTTTATAATAAACGGTGGGGCAAACACCGATTGGGTTATTATAACCAACTCGGCCGTTTACATAAACGGGGGCCCAAACACACCCTAGGTGTTTGATTGTAAACCAGTTTAACATCAGTATCACAAATTTGAACTTGAAAATTGGTATTTTTCCCCTTTCCTCTCAAAATGTACTTAAAAAAAATGCAAAGAGCAAAGAAGACATGTTAACGGTGGATGATTGGTTTTATATAAGTATATGATTAGGAAATGCTTTAGGGTGTGTTTGTTTTTGGTAGAATAGAGTGGAGGGGTTTAGTATAGAGTAGAAAGAAGTGGTTAATAGTAGTCTGCAATGGTTAACTACTCGTTTGGAGATTGGGGTTAATAGTGGTGAATAATAAACTAATTATTTGGGGATTGGAGTTAATAGTGGTTGATATAAATTTTTTTTTTTTTTGAAAACGTGCTTGGAGTAAATAATAACAATTATATGTCTATAATTAAAAGTTTATGAATTTTAATTATCCACCTCAATTGTTGTTGTTGTTTTTTTCGAATACCACCTCAATTGTTGTTAACTGAACTTAAAAGACATTTTTATAGTTGATCATATTTGTTTTAAAAAAAATCAATTTTATATTTTGTTACTAAACATATGAGCAACATGAATGAAGCAAACAATAATAAATTTTAAAAATTTAGGCTAAATTTACAATTGAATAGAAGATTAAAATGTGAATTATTAAAGAAATAGTAAAAATATATTTACGTGAAACTTGTAAAAATACATTATTCTAGAAAATAAAGAAATAGAAAGTACTAGGATATTATGATCTTGTTGTTTAAAAAAAAAAGCAATCATAGTCAAACTTACGGTATAATTAATACTCATTATACAATATTGTTTATACATAATACTATATTAATACAAAATATTGTACTTATAACATATAATATTGTATTATTAATATCTCAAATTATATTGTACAATGAATATTAATCATACCGTATTTTTTATTATGGATGCAAATATTTTCAAATTTGTTAGATATTTTGTGAAATTGGACTATGCACCACAATTTCCCTTTAGCCTATGTACTTCTAATTTTATTTTGATTCTTTTATTTTTAAATGTTAATTTTTAATTATTATAACGATAATAGAGCTAAAATTTAGTATTTGTTGTTAATTTAATACTATATTTCATTTGTAAATTTTTTCTTATTATTTTTTCAAAATTTTAGATATATGGTTATATCAAATGTTTTATTAAAAAAATGAAGTTTTTTTATGAATTAAAATTATTATTCATTGATAATTCTTTAATGAAATAATTCATTTTAAGATCGAATTTTCGAAAGTAAAATTAAATTGGATTACAATTAATCTATCTAAGTCAACACGCTATTGACTTTTTCGATAGAGTTAAAATTATTATTAGAAAGAAATATTTAATATTGATGTTAGCGGAAATTAAAAGATAAATTTGATGAAATTTAAAGTGAGATTTAATAAAATTGTTTTTTTAAAAAAAAAAATAGAGATTTGATAGAGGATTTGAATAGTGGTTAAAAGGGGTTAAAGAGTGGTTGTTTACTCCAAAATACAAACGAGCGGTTGTTGAGGGGTGGTTTAACCACTCCTCATGTCCAAAGAACAAACATAACTTAATATACAACAATTTATAAGGATCTCTTTCACTTTATACAATTTATGTAAGGGACCGGCCCGAATGGGGCACTAAATAGGCCTTTACCCCAATGCATGCATTCAAAGTAAAGGACATTAAACAGACATGATTTCGGATTCCAATTAAAAACAAAACATTCAAAATAACCCCTTTAAAAACTAGACAATTTTCCTGGAACCTGTCCCTGTTTCCAAGCACCTGTTCCAAGATAAATACATTTCCAAGGTTTACTCTGATCAGAGATTTACTAAAAACCATTCAAAACCATTCGAGATACAAAATCTTTGGAATCCACAAAACATTTACAAAACATCCTAGGGCTCGTGCGTCGCTACATGCATTCAGTGGGAAACAAAACATAAAGAGTCATAATACAAAAATCGAGTTGGAAGATCTGGGCCCCATGATCACAGCTCCTCCTTGACCATCATGTCTCGTGAACTTGGTTACTGTGGAAAAATCACGATAATAAGGGTGAGCAACGAATTGCTCGAAGAAGAATCCCCAACCGGGTACAATACGATATACATGGTCATCTCGATGAGCGTATGCAAGCTATGAATATAAACACAGAATAGAGCACATAGCTTAGCCCACACTTGGGCCTCGGATACCAATTTAAGGTCTTAGTCCGAATAATATCACCACACGATCCAATACACAAGTCGCCCTATACGAGAAACAAGTCCGGCCTCGGCTGCTTCTCTCGTCCGACGAAAGGTACACGGCTTAAGATCCCGATGAGCTCTTCGGTCGGTATTTGTAATGAGCGTAAGCATGTACCGCGTGCTCTCGCGAGACTATGAAGTGTGCAGGGTCTAGAGGCAAAGTCGCCCATGTCCATCACCACGCCTAACTAAATCTACGGATCGGTGTCGACGACATAGGGGTGTGAGACACGGACACGTAAACTATGTCGGCTGAACCACACTTTGGGGCCAAGGAACGGTCGTGGTAGGCTTACACCAGAAGCCGTCCTTGCCTTAACAGTGGCAATCGGGGGCTCTTGCGCAAACATGCCGAGGACATGCCGGCCGCGGGGCGAGGCAATGCCAAGTCATCATCCCGACCGTTTGGCCATTTAACGACCGCCACCCTCACCCAAGATTGCAGGGCCCTACCGGTAGGGTTAGCTAATCCTCACGGGTCCAGGGACGAGCACTTTCTCGACGTCCCCGCCATGGATGCAAGGTACTTTATGCATCAGACCCAGATGATGCTATCTACCTGCAACTCTAACCTGCCCTAGCAAACAGCAAACAATTCCATAAAATCCAATACGTGCTCAATAAGAATACAACGAGCCTAGCATGATACTACGAAGCAAGGACCAGATACGACCATGCTAGAAAGGAACAACCTAGCATGGATTAACATGAGAATTAATCAGAACAACATGCTAATCGGGAATTCGAATTGAGTACCTAGCTATACATGTCAATAAACACAAACAAAAGCGATCAATCGGCAATCGCATAATATATCGCAGGTCCACACAACTCGGTAAGAAATCCTTACCTTGGTCGGGGACGATTTGACACGAAAACCTAGGTGGCGAACGAACCCGAACTAGCTATCGAGAACCTATCAATCACAAAAAAAATCACACAATAGGCCTAAATATAATAAAATAAACGAGGCTCAGCTCGGGAGCAACTCACGAGGCGCGATTTAACGCATTTAACGAACGAGCCGATTGCACGAACGGGAAGCAATGGCTCTGGCTGGCGTGGCTGGGCGCTGGTGGCAGCGTGGGCGCGGACGGGCGCCATGGCGGCGAGACGCGAGGGCGCGGCAGCGCACACGGTGGAGCCTTGGCGCCGCGCGGCGTGACACGGAGCTGGGCGAGGTGCGCGCGCGGGCGCGACTCGATGCGCGGCGTGACACGGCGGCTGGGCTGCGACAGCGAGCTGGCTTCCGCGCGAAGGGCTGGCGAGCTCGGCGGGCTGGGCTGCGACAGAGCACGCGAACAGGGGCGAACAGGGGCGATGAAGGGGAAACGAATTCGAGCGATTGGAGAAGATTCGACGGCCGATTTGTTGATGGACGAACTCCCTACTCCTCGGTGCACAAAAACCACCCAAAGCATTTCATTTCGACTCGGTAGGAAAATGGAAGACGAAACAGGGAGAACTTCGACGGAAAAGGGAAGGAGAAGAAGGAGAGAAGAAGAAGAAGAAGAAAAGGGGAAGGAACACCGGAAAGGAGACGATCGGCGAGGGAGAACGGCGAGGGAGAGCTCGGTCGGTCGGGGAGAAATGGAGAAGGAAAATCGCGAGGAAGAAGAAGGAGGAAGAAGCTTCGGGCGAAAATTTCCTTTTAAACCAAAACGCGCATCAAACAGGCATATGTATTAGATCGCGCGTTTAGATTAACAAATGCGCCCAGTGGCTCGGCTAGCAGCGCCCCCTGCCTAGCACGCGACACGTCCTTGGCTCGAATCTCACTCGACGCGCTATTTAATTCCCTATTTATTTTTACCTTTTCCCGATCCCATTCAAATCGACTCATAATTTTTCCGGCAATTAACAATTACATAACCGGCCCTGTCGGCCCGACCCAAAATTACCAAAATGCCCCTGGGCCTCCCGGAAGACTGGGATGAAATTTCCGGGCCGTTACAATTTATTAGGTTTTTTTTTTTTTAAACAAATTTATTAGGAAATTAATAATTATTCATGTGTGTCAATAATGACAACCACGCTAATAAACCAAATGTTATATCATGGATAATTGTTTTTAAATACTTAATTTATTTTCTTCTTTATTTATATAAAATTTAAGTACTTAATTTATCAATCCACAAACTTGACCTTGAATATTTTTTCGGTTTTTTATAATTATAAACTATTTTTTTAATATTTACCTTTTAAATTGTATAGCCAAATTTATAATTTATCCTTTTTTTATCTATTGATTAAGCAATCCTTTTTAATAGAATAGTGCACTACACTTCCAAAGAAGTTAAGCATCTATTTTATATATACATACATAAATACTTTTTTTTTTTAGAAAACATACATAAATACTTATGCATATACATACATAAATACTTATACATATACATATACATACATATACATACATATACATGCATATACATACATATACATACATATACATATACATACATATACATATACATACATATATATATATAAAAGCAATAAATGAGTCAAATGAGCAAAAGGACTATTTTATCATTTAGTTTTCATTGTTCTAAGTTTCATCATTTCATTTGACAGCATTAATCATTTAATTAGTTTGTTGTGATTTATTTTTTAATTTATATAAAATTTTAGGTCTTAATTTGACTTTTTTTTATGTTATTTATGTGGTATAATTTAAATTTAAAGAATAATAAAATATATTCCAATTCGTGTCACAAAAATGGACGTGAAAAAATAGATGATGTCAAAATATAATTTAATTACAAAATAAATATAAAACAATTGTTGAAAATGATATGACATTTGGTTAAGTCGTTGTCATTATTGACATACACGAATTACTATTAATTTATTAGAGAATATAAAAGAAAGAGACTAGTTTTTAGATTTTTATTAAGATTAAATTTTAGTATATAGAATTATATCAACTAAATTTTAATTTCAAACCGTATGAATCATGTTTATAATAAGAGATACATAATTCGTTATACTATCAATAAGAATATAGTATAATTAAAGTCAATATTTTGTGATTAAAAGATCATGGATAATCTCTCACTTTTAGCTATGTTTAGAACTAAAAATATTTGAATAAGATAAAAGGAGTGTCTCAACTTATAAATTAACTTATTTGTTTGAATTTCATCTTTGCACATTTATTATGTGTTGAGCTAATGAATTGTAAGAAAACTTTTGTTAGAGAATTTTTTATTGGGTTGAGTATGCATCAACAATATTAAATAAATGGGAGGATTCGAACATAAAAAAAACATGTCAGTCAATAAATTTAGATTCATGTCCCGTTGATAATTTTTTATTTTTTTATTTTTTAAATTTATGAATGCAACTTTCATTTATGGTTTTTTTTTTCCTTTGTTATCTATTTTTCATTTGTGTTTCTGAAATTAAGCCGACTTTTAAAACTAAAACATCGTTTTTTAAAATTTTTATATTTTAGAATTTGACTGAGAACTTCTTGTTAAAATTATCTGAAGTTAAAGCTACTAAATTGTCTGAAAATTGAAAGAGTAAGAGAATCCTAGATTTGTGAAAGAAGAATCAAACATAAAACAGAATTTTAATCCACTCTAACTTCATACAAAATAAATATAAATTCTCAAATTTATCAAATAAATTATATTTCTCCAAAAATTTCGTTGAACCATACTCAAATTAGCGGATGAGTAATAATATTGTTATTCAATGAGTTGTCAAAATAGAAAAATATTGATTCAATATGGAAAAAGAGGTTCATGTCAAACAACACAACGAAATATCATAATAATTTTAGTTAAATAAATCATTCTTAATTCATAAATCTTACGAAATTAAAATTTAAAAAGTTGATTAAGACATTTTGTTGCTCAATAACATATACAAGAAGATTCAAGCGTGTAATCTCATGATTATTAAATCATATATAATGATATTGGAGCTGTTGATTTATATAATTAAATGTACTTCAACTAGTTTAAGCTTTTGAGACGATTGATAATTTAATATAATTCAACATGATATCGGAGAGTCATGAGTTCAAATCTCTACCAAGTCATTTCCTTCTTAATTAAAATTAAATTTCGTTAACCTTTTGAGTTGATTTGTGGATTAACATAATTCGACAGAAACTATGCTCCTTTTATATGAGATTTTATCCTTTTAAGTTATTTCTTTAGGAGGTGTTTGGCTGCAGGTGAGATGAGATGTTGATAGTAGAAAATCTTGTTTGTGGTGAGATGAGATGACAGAAAAATCTTGTTTGGGGTGCAGGGAGAGGAGATAAGATGTTAAGATATGTTTTTTTTTTTAAATCTGTTCTTATATTTTTTTTTTAACAATAAAATTGTTCTTTTTCTTTTTGTAAAAAATAATTATTCTCAAATATTTAACTATTAATATAATAAGTATGTAAATATAACTACTATCATAAATAAAATATAAGTAATATAAATTTAATATTAAGCACCCTTAATCATATTAATATTTTTATTAAAAAAACATAGTTTCAATGATATTATGTCGACATAATAACCATGAGGTTAAAAGTTTTTAATCTTTCATACTTAAATATTGTTTAATTAAAAAAAATTATGAGAAAAAAAAAATTCAAGTTTGACTAATCTAAAATATTTGTACATTTTTACTAACTTTTTTTCAAAGATTTGTTAGACTTAAATAATAAAAAAAATTAAAAAATACGAAGATTCTATTTATTAAAAAATAAAAATAAAACCATTTGGTTAAACTAGTCATTATAAAATCTTGATAGCAATTTTTATTTTATTTAAAAAAATTATTTTCTTATATCTTTTATACATTCATATTCATATTCATAGTTACCGAAGGTCAAAGAATTGTTAATAAAATACACTAATTAATAGGTAATAATAAATTAAATATATTTATCTTATTAGTCATTGATACTTCTAGGGAACCATAGACACCCTTAAAAAAATTTATTTATTGTTTTTTCGTAGTTAAAAGAGAACTCGGTCACATTTTGATAATAATTATTACATGGAAGTAATAAAATATCTCTCAAATTTTAAAATTTATTGTTTTTTTTTATTAGATAGAATAGATCTCAATCCCTATGACTCATACAAGTCTTGAAATTTATAGTTGTTTTTTGTATATACAATCAAGACTTTCAAAATTATTTAAATTAATTTATCCTTTCAAAAAAAATATATCCACTCTTACTATTATTTCAAAGTACAACGCTGAATACAAAGTATAAAATTTGAATCTCATTTTTTTAACAAACCAAATAAGTTTAATATTTTTAAGTTTTTTAAAAATAAGTTTAATATTTTTCATACTTTTAAATCTATTATAAACTACGAATAAAAATTCAATGTGTATAAATTATTTAAATTTAAATTTTATTTTAATAATAAATTGATATATTTATGGTTAATATTAAAAATAAACACATAACTTTTAATTATTAATTTTTAAATATGATATTTATATTCTATTTCTAAACAATTGAAATTCTATAACTTTTTTTTGTTATTAAAGACGATTAAAAAATGAATAAAAATATGAAAATTTACCGTCATATATTAAAAGATAATATATATCTATTTATTTTAATTTTTAAAATTCAAATATATTTAAATAAACATTTGATATAATAATAGTATAATTATTATAATTATATATTGATATATTAAAATAATATTATTATTATAAAAAAATATATCAAACATAAAATAAGTAAATGAGTAAATAAGTAAATATATATATATATAAATAAAAAGATGAAAAAAATTAATTTAAAAAAAAAAAAAAAAAAAAAAGAGGAGAGAGAAGATGAGTGAGATGAGGTGAAGAACGCCTTGGACCAAACAAGATGTTGGGCTTCAACACCTCACCTCATCTCACATCCTCTTAAAACAAACACCCATTAATAAGTGTAATTCTAAAAATTAAATATGGTATTTTTTGTTTTAAAAAATAATATTATATTTCATTAGCTCAAATTGATAGGAGGATAATACGAAAATAAAGGAAAAACTTTTAAGTCTATGTCTCAACATGACCTATTTTCGTATTTCCATTTATGTGTACAATTTAAACTATATATATTATTCTTTAAAACCATAAAAATAGGGAAAAAAAAAATTAAAAAATAATAAAATATGGTATAAATTGTGCCACGTTGATATTGGAATAAAATGTTTAGCAGATAAGGTATAACCCACCATGGACGTTGCCTTATTCAAACACAAAATTTCATTGGTTTAGCTGACCCAAATTAAAGCATAAAATTTGAATATCATGTCAAATCTGGATTGAGAAGGAAAATGGCAGCTAAAATCAAGAGTTGAAGCCATATAAACAGTGGATGATTAGTTTCACATAATTTAAAAGGATCTTTTTTACTTTATGTGTGTACTAAAATCAACTCGAGAAGAGTTAGCAATCTTTTCATATTGATCACTTTATAATGGAATTAATTGTCCCACTACAATAAGGGAAACATAATTTGTTATACTACCAAGTACCAACCAGAGTTGGTAAAATTATTGTCAATTTTTTATGATTAAAAAGTCTATGTGTTGGAATCTCTCGCATTTTAGCTATTGTTAAACTAGAAAAGTTGAGTCAGTCAAAAATAATAATAATAAATAAACTAGAAAAGTTGAGTAGAAAGTTTGATTGAATTTCATCTTTGCTCATTTATTATGAGTTGAGATTAATCAATTGTAAGAAAAATTTTGCTATACATCAACAATTAATATTTGATTAAATTGGAAGATTCGAACATAAAAATACATGTCAATCAATAATAAGTTAATAAAATTTAGATTCATGTTATATCTTGATAATTTGTATCAAGCAACAATTTGATAATTATTGAAGTCTTAATTTTTTATTTTTTAAAATTAAATCTAGAAATACAACTTTCATTTATGTACCGAATGAGTCAGTGGCTCAATGATTTCATTATTTGGCTGTAGATCAGTTTAATACGAACGTGACACGTTCGATCTCGAGAATCGATATTTGCTCTTTCCCTCCACTCAAAAATAAAGCCGACTTAAAACTAAAACATCGTTGTTTTAGATTTTTATATTTTAGAGTTTGACTAAGAACTTATATATATTTTACAAAGATGATTTAAAGTACATATTTAATTATATTGTTTTTGGCTATTTCGTTAGTTGGTTTAATATGCTTTGCTTAGTTGGTTTCAACTGTCATGTTGCCTTTTTGTCCAAATAATTAGGTTTGTAATGCATCTAAGTATTTAAAAAACGCATAAATGGAAGCTTTAATTTAATCTAGGTTTTCATTGTTGTATCTACTATAATTTCTTAAGAGAATAATAATTTAACAATAAGTAAAGTTGTATTATGTTCGTGATTCCTATAAATAAATAAACGATTATCAAACTAAGAGGTTGATGAATTGTGTTTATCCCAACTATTTGGCCTCAAAATTAGTTTATTTCTTGAAAAATGAAAGGTTAAAGTGTATTTATATATGATTTTAATTTCTTATGTATAATTGAGTAAGATACTAATTGTATTAGAGATATACGAGTCATTTTGCTCACCTTAGGTGTATGTGTTGCTTTTGTTTAAAGAGAAAATTTTCATTTGCAATAACAAGAACAATAGTTCGTCCTCAAAAGGCAGTCCAACAGTTGAGATTAAGAATTTCAAGACATGCTTACTTGAGAAATCCGTAGTTTGAAGCCGCTGGAAAGCGTTTAAACTAGAATATCTTTCGAAGTATCGTGGTGTCATAGTTTAGGGACGGGCCAGTGGTGCCCTGGATAGGGGAGCAAAGCTCTATTTTCCCAGTTAAAAAAAAAAAACAAAAACAATAGTTCAATAACATAAGTGGTTATAAAAAGATTCATCGATTATAATTTCAACACTAATGTTAAACTAAAAAAAGAGTGCTTTTCAAAAAAAAAAAAACTAAAAAAAGAGTGACTTTTCATGTGTGTATGTGTTTTTTTATATATATTTCTCTGATTATTTTACATATTTATGTAATCATGTCAATTGATACGTATCTTTCAGGAAGAAGTCTGTAATAATTATGGTTTTCAATTGAAGGAAGCTCTCTATTTTAAATCCATTCTACTATGAGCTAAAGTTCTTTTTTGGATTCGGTTGGGAATAAGACTTCTTTGAAATGATTAACCAAAGGAAATAAGACTAAATTAGGTTCATATATGGATAACAAAATATGTTTAATTATAACAAAATAATAAGTCACCACAACAGATTCTCAAAATAATAATAATAATAATAATGTCACCACCAAAGCTTTTTATCCAAAATTGTAAAGTGCCAACTTTGAACATAGACAATAATATTACAAAAAAGCAATTGTCCGGATTCAGCAGAAGGCAAATAATATTTCTTTTTTAATCTTTACTGTTCTTTCTTAATGCTTAGAGTCGTCATCAATTATAGAATTAACCAAATTGATCAATCAAAAAGTGGAAAAAAAAGTGAAGAAAATTTTGTCTCAAACTTGTGAGAAAGCAACCCTAAATTTCTCTGTTCAAAAGGGTATTGTAAGCTTTTTGAAATGATTCATATGATTGCTTAGCCACTTTAATCATTAACCCACCAAATTTCTCAATCTCAGCCCCAAAATGGTCCTCAATTTCTTGGAAATGGCGTCGCTCAGGCGGCTGAAAGCCCACTCGTGCGCACTTTGAAACAAATTCAAAAGCCCTTTGTGTTTTGGCTCTCTATTTTTGTGCACTTTTTTTTTCTGTAAATTCCTTTTTCTATGATTTGCTGAAAATATTGAACATTAGATGGTATGAGGTTGTATATCAAAATGAGTTGTTTATAGCTTATAAATGCTAATAGATCTTTTCGAGGTGAGATTTTCAACTTGTCCACGTATCTCTTTGAGTTCACTGATCTTGGATTGGATCTCAATTTCATTTTTTGTAGTATGAAATATTTGTTTAGACTTAATGGACGTCCAAATATTTTCAATCATTATGGAGTAGCCTAGAGAGCAATACTTAAGTGAGGGTGGAAATACTTACCCACCCTTAAAACTACATTTTTTTTTCTTTTTGCATTTCTCTCTCCACTTTAGCATTTCTCTCTTCATCAATCAAAGCCAATTTTTTAAAAAAAAGTAAAAAATATGTGGCTCTAAGGTAGGTAAGTATTTCTTGCTCTAACTAAGAGGTGACGGATGCAATCCATAGTAACCACCTAGTTAGGAAATAATATTTTGGTTTCATTGATATCCAAATGTTGTGAGGTCAAATGGTATATTATGTGAGAATAGTCGAGTTGCACGTAAGCTAACCCAAACACTCACGAATAAAGAAATAGTATGAGTTTCCATTTCAAAATCAGTTGACAATGAATAGAGTAGCTCATTTATCTCATGAATGATGTGAAGTCTGTTGGGATACAAACAAAGTATCCCACATTGGTTAGATGAGGGGAAGATCATGAGTATATAAGTGATGACAATCATCTCCATTGATATGAGGCCTTTTGGGAGAAGCCCAAAAACAAAGCCATGAGGGTCTAGGCCCAAAGTGGACAATATCATATCAATGTAAAGATTTGGATAGGGTTGTCATCCTTATCAAAGTCTTCTTACCTTTTGAATGTAGGATCTTCACCGCTAAGAATCATTTTCGTGTCGGACTACTGATTACTGGTTTGTGATATAATCAGGTGGGGTTTTTTCATATTCTACAAAGATCATCAGCTTTATCATCATCATCATCATTCTTCTGTGGATTGTTTTGATGGTTCAGTTAGAGTTCAAAGGGTCAAAGTTGATTAGAGTTTTGAGTGGGCTTTTGAATTATTGTTATCTCTTTCTATTATGGCACTTTTTGGTTTTAGGATACTCTCTTTTTGTGTATGTGAATTATGTGGCTATGGTTTTGTTGGACTCACTTGCAAAACCAATTTCATTCTGTCCCCACTCTGAATTCTGATTCCATCTCTTTTTCCACAAACTTGAAATTTGTTTCAGATCAGTCTCTTTTCTCGTGGGGTTGGCCCGGCTCTCAATTAAAGTTCTTGCAAACTTTTTCCTTTGCCATTGTGATATTCTCTTTTTATGAAGCTTCACTTTCACTTTTACTCTGCAACCCAGTGATTGGAGTTCATAATGTTACAGAGTAAGATGATGGTGGTGATGATAAAAGAGAGAAAAAGAGAGGTGGGGAAATTGTTCTGTGGTATGTCTATTCTATGATAAGTTTGGATATGGAAATGCCAATTTCTAGCCTCAACTTTTTGATCGTTTTGAACTTCTTTTTCAATGGAATATTAGTTATTTTAAGGGTGAATTAAAATTTTGGTCCATGTGATTCGAACAAGTTTCAAAATTTAGAATTTAGTCTTTAGAGTTCGGAGAAAGTCAGAATTTAGTTATGTGGTTTGATAAAACCTAAAACGTAGTCATTATCGTTCTTAATCGCTGAGGAACCTATTCACCGTCCAAGTTAAATGAGTAATTCCAAAAAAAAAAAAAAAAAAAAAAAATCTTTGCATAGATAGTCACGTACATGTACTTAATTAGCGAGTGATTATGAATGACATAATTATTTTATAGGTTTTATCAAACCATGTGGTCTAGCCGACTTTCTCCGAAATATGGGAACTCAGTTACAAAGCGATCAACACACACGATAATCTGCAAAAGAAGCTATGAGGGTTTGCATTATCTCCCAATTGATGCAGCATTTGTTTTAAAGGGAAAGATTTTCAAGACCATTTCATCAACCACTGCTTCCTGAGAAGATGCATTTTGGAATCACCTCTTTCAAGTCTTTGGAATCACCTCTCCTATATTTTATTTTGGATGGGCATCCTTTCAAGAACACAAGAGATACTCTAATATTGTTAAATTTTGTTTATGGTTTCTTATGAAATTGGAGGGGTGAAAGAAACAACCGGCAAAGACTCAAAAGTTTCTTGAGGCAACTATTCACACCGGATTTGTTTTCGAGTCGTAAGCTCTCCTTTTTGTAACTATGACCTCTTTTTCTTATTATTTACTCATTAGTATCATCTTTTGTAACTATTTCGATAGGATATTTTTGTTCTTATTCATTCATCAATGCAAAGTATATGTTTTCTTTAAAAAAAATTAAAAACTTTCTCCAAACTACCACTATAGAGACTAAATTCTAGTTTTTTAAAATCAATGAATCCATCCATATGGACCAAATATAATTTACCATTATTTTGAAGTTAAATTAAACAGTTTATATCTCAAGGGTGTGTTTGTTTTTTATAGAAAAGAACGAAGTGGAAGATAATGAAGTGATTAATAGTAGTTAGAAGTGGTTAACTACTCGTTTGGGAATTGAGGTTAATAATAGTGGAGTAATCAACTACTTGTTTAGAGATTGAGGTTAATAATAGTGGAGTAATCAACTGCTTGTTTGGAGATTGAGGTTAATAGTGGTTGAATGATAAATTTGATGTAAAGTTGAGTAAAATTTAATGTCAGATTTGATAAAGGAGTTAAAAAGGGGTAGAATGGTTAATAGTGGTTGTTTACTACAAAAAAACAAACGAGGTTTTTTAAGACTCCTCATGTCCAAAAAAACAAACACACCCTAAATGTACAGGGAGGTTGTATAATGTATATGGTTCTTCTCAAAAGCCCAAGTCTTTTTTAAAAAAAATAATATTTAATGTTTTGTTCTGTTCTGTTATATGTTGATCTTCCACATTTATTGATCCTGAAAGTGAAACAGAAAATGTCCATTCATTATATGTAATAGTAACACATGAAAAACCAAACTCTATGTGCAAGCTAAGGAGGTTGTTCTTCTTATGATGAACAATAAAAACTATGTAGAAGAAAAACTAATAATCATTGGCTTTTTACATTAAATACAAACTTCGTTTCTCTAAGATTTTGGAATCCAAATTTGCTAGTGAAGATGATTAACCATTTATATCAGCTCTTTACATTGGTTTTATCTTCTTTGGCAATGGAGTTCTTGCAGTGAGCAATGGCAGCTTGAATTGCAGACTGCAACTCTTCCATGGTGCTGTCACTTGTAGAATTCATAGTTGGAGCTGCGACGAGAAGGCCGCTATTCGTCGGGGATGTCCTCATGGATGCTGGTGCTGAGAATTCCCCTCTTCTTCCTCTCAACTCTTGCTTGTTTCGCGGATTTAAATTACCCGAGAACGAATAAGCTTGGCGACGAATGTGCAAGTTCTCTTTCCTCCATCTGAACAACAACAATGGCCTGACCACTTTTGCATATCGCTTAAGAACCTGACCAACATCAAACCCCAGCTTCCTCTTGTGCTTTTCTTTATCGTCCTGCTCGGTCATCTCGCACCCTTTTCGCCACTTGGCGAACCCGAACAATGAGAAAGGCTTGGATTTGATTCTCCCACTTGTTTCAGTAGGTCCAGTTTCTTCCTGATGGTTGGTGCTGCAAGTTGAGCTGTCTTTGATGGGCTCTTCACTGTCCCAAATCTCTTTGATTGGGACGGTGAAGCTTTCGATCGAATTCGTGGAGGAGCGGGGCGAAGACGGAAGGTGGGAGAGGAGATGAAGGGGAAGCAAGTGGCCATGGAAGAAGATCTCATCAGCAGGAGACAAGTCAATGGCAAAGGAAGGAAGAGTGGATTTGGCTTTGTCAGAATGAAGAGAGATTGTGAATGAGAATTCATGTGAAGGAGAACAGGACACAGAGGACGAAGGCAGAGGAGAAGTTGTTGTTGATGATGTTTCTTGAATTTCCTCAACCTTGAAGTTCTCAACTTCTTGGTTCTTGTTCTCTGTAATTCTCTCTGTTGTCTTCTGCTGCTGATTGTTGTTCATAATTCAGTGTCTGAAATTATCTCTTTTAACACTTTTGGTTGGAGAAAGATAAGGGGATTATGAAGCAGTGGAGAGAGGGAGAGAGAAGGAAGGATCTTGTCTCTTGACTGGTTGAAGCTGAGAATGGAATGTATTTTGTGGAAATGGCAAAGCAGTGAATTTAAGTTTGGTTTTAAGTACTTTTTCTCTTGATGTGAAGAATTGTTGGGCCCTATTTAATCTAACTACTGGTATTGTACTAATTACTTTGATCATAGGGATACTTTGAGAAATATCTGATTTTGTGGTGTTTGGGATATAGATAATGAAAATGAGAATGATTATGATGAATAATTGTTCTAGTTTCCAACCAATCATTCATTTCATAATGGCTATTCGTTCTTTCCATAATCTTATTCTTTCTATAACAACTTATCATTCTTACTATACTCATAATTTTGTTCCCTTTTATAATCATATTTTTGCATCTCTTTCATAATCATTTTCTCCACTTCAAACACATATAACGGTTCTCCTTATAATCATATCAAATACAGTTAATCATTCTTTCAATTTCTCGTATTATATCATTCTTCATAATCATTCTCCTTACTCCAAACACTCGATTCCATTATGGACGTTCAATTAATTGAGAAAAAATAAAAAGAAAATACAATTGTTAAAGAAACTCAATTGATTGTTATCAAAAGTTTAGTACAGTTCATAAAAAAAGAAAACTCCTTTTGAGATAAATCTTTTTATTAGGGAAAGTGGTAAATATGACAAATTAGATTGAAAAGGACACTAGGAGGATATGTAATGTCAAGTCAATCAATTTGAAATTATGGGTGTAATGTCATTTAACTTTCCAAGTTGTTCTCTTAATTCAGCAATTAAAACTGTCTGAAGTTGGTCACTAACACCATTGAAGTTATCTAACAACAATGAAAGTTAACTTACCTAACAACAATGAAAGTAAACTTAACTTTTTTTACTTTCTTGTCCTCCACCAAATAGGCTTAGTCTATTGATAATTGACATATATTTTCAATTATAAAGTCACATATTTGAATCCTTTCATTCCCATGTTATTGTACTAAAAAACAAATTGAAGCACGAGAGAGGGAGGGAAACTTTAAACTCTATCTAGAGGAAAAAACTATGGTTTTTATTTTAGATGCTAATTCTAACTAAATATGATATAAATTTCTTTTACTTAAAATCGTCAAATTTTAAGATAATATTCTTGAATTTGTCCTTTGTCTCAAAAATATATATTTATTATTTTAAAAATTGTAATAATACATAACCTTCCATGGAAGTTTTGAAAATTATCCTACTAGTGGTCAAAAGAGTGAATTAAAATGTGATGAATTTATTGTGATCAGATACCTATAAATTAGTTCATTAAGCTTTTTGACATCTAAATATATATATAATCAAATTGTTGTTTTATGAGATTAATCGAGTGAAACTCACTAGAATGTTCGACGAACAATTACTTAGAACAACATAACAATAACGGACATATTTTTCCCTGAAAGTCTGAATAGTAATGTTTCATCATAGTGACTTTTCATAAAATGGTTAATGATAATATTACAACTTTTGAAAGAATTGATGTATATATTTTAAATAGGTTATAAAGTTTATGGAATTGTCTGCAAGTAATTTGGCATCAGTGTCCATTTTGAATTTCCTTCCCTTTAATATTGTAAAAAAAAAAAAAATCGTTATGTTATATTCATATCATATATTTAAAAGAGAACATTTAAGAACATAATCTTTTTTTGTGTGAGGTATGGGAAAGACACTTTCAACAGCTAATCAATCCAAACATTTCTGTTCGCTAATTATTTATCATTTTCGATTTTTTAAGAAGAAAAAAAAGAATGCAATTTGTCGTGTTCGGACAAAATTATTAACTAGTTAAGATTTAGAAAAAATGATGTATATCAACTGTTACTGCACGTGCTAAACTACATAATTTGTATAGCCGTACCGACAGAGTTATTTTCCATTAATTTCTTTCTTTTTCTTTTTCTTTTTCTTTTTTTTTTTTATAGATAATTTTCCATTAATTTCAACCCTCTAATTTAATTAACTCCTAATTTTCAATTTCATAACATATTGTGAATAAAACCTAGTTCATTTGTTTTAAAGAAAAATCAACCAATTAAAAATTCATTTCCAGAGTAACAATCGACAACACACGTGATGAAAAAGGAAATTTGAAAGGAAGAAAATGATAATTTATATAAGAAAAGGGAAAAGAAAAAAAAGAAAATTTCTTGCAGTTTGGTGGATTGGTAGACCCATACACACGTGTGAACGGTGGTCCAATCCTATACGAAAGGAGCAGAGAGTTACTTTGAGGCATTTTGTAGAACTCAGGTCAACAACAAAATCATGGAGAAATGATTTGGGAGAGCCATTCATATATCTCAATTATCTCTTGAAAGATTATAAGAGAGCGTGAAATCTCGACAAATGTCACGATATACAGTTTACAGTTTGACTGTATATAATATTTAAATGTCAAACAAATTTGTAATGTTATCTTGGATTGAACTCGTCATCTCTTAACTCTCCAAACTCTTTTAACCACTACATCATTTCATGATAATTGATTGAACGCGAAGTATTTGAACCTCTCTTTTCTTAAGCTTCTAGGTTTGAGCTACATAAATCGGACTAATTCATGTACACCTCAACTATTATCACCAAACAATTATCTAACCTTAGTACATTTTTTAAAGATGTCTACTCTTCTCAAAGTAATTCATAAAAAATTAATTTATAAATATACAACTACTACTATAACCTCTAAATACTTTATGATCCACCTTTTTCGAATAATTTCTCACTTAATCGAAAGCAAAGACTTAGAATCTTTGATTAGATAAGTATCGAAAGGATCTGTGGTGTTAGGGATTGGAGAGATGAGTGGATACAAGTATCTCAAATCACAAGGGAAAGGAAAGGAAAAGCACAGGACTCGTGAAAATGGGACCTTAGAATCTTTGTCCCGACTCCGATTTACAAGGTGGTTATTAATGGACCTTTCAATTTCTATCTTCATGATAGCTTCCTGCAAAATTTGTTTTGAGATCAAAATATGCAAATCTCTTATGTTTCTCTCACTTTATCAGATCCATAAACTGAGTTAGACTCGACACGACTCGTAATAATGGAAGAACCATCCTAAATTGGCCTAGTAGTTGAGAAGGTCTTGAAGATCTAAGAGGAGAGAACCATCATGGATGAGCCTAGTAATTGAGAGCGTCTTGAAGATCCAACTTCTAAGACGTGATAAGTTGAATTCATGGTAGCAAATGGCCACCAACCTAAAACTTAATTTCCTACAAAATTTCTTGACAACCAAATGTTGTAAAGTCAGAGTGATCTCTCCCGTAAAAATAGTCAAGGTGCACCTAATACGTCACCAACTGATTTTTTTAAATATATGTAAATGTTCAGGCTAACTTATGTACACCTCGACTATTCTCACAAGACATAAACGGAACATATCACCCGATCAATCATATAACATGTGGATGTCAATGAAACCTATAGGAAAGTATTTTATTTTTATGTAAGTGGTCATCATGGATTGAACTCATCACCTTAAATAACTCTGAATAGTCAAAGAAAGAAAAGAAACTTTTAGATTTCTCACGTTTGTGCGCTCTCAAGGAATAAAATCTAAAACACAAAACAATAAGAAGTCCCTATTAGCTAGCTTGCAGTTCACGTGTGGGTTGGCTTCTACTGACAAATACAACCAAAACAGTGTCTATTTCTTGCCTTGTGGCTTATGACCACTACACGCACTAACCTCGGGGCGTCCACAATCAACTTCGCACAGAGGCTAGATTCAAGTGTACAGATTGGTTCAAAAAGTTGGCAAAATAGGTAAAAAAAAAAAGTAGGAGATGTCAGTATCTAAATAACCAAATTTGGATCCAATTCCTGAATCCATTCAGATAAAATAACAGGAAACCATAAAAAAGATCAAATTAAAACTGAAGTAATGGGTGTTAAAGGATTTCCTTTTCCTCGGATTAAATTCCGACCATATTTTCTAGTTATATGGTTCATCGTCTCAAACATGTAAGAGAATGTAATCAAATGTTATATGAACAACAATTCGTCTAGACAACTGTGTTGGAAGGGATTTCTTCCTAACCAACGGTAAGCTAAAATTATCTAATTGAGTTCTATATATTAAATTACAATGACGAATGCGTTCGTTTGGTGGTTGGAAGGACAAGCAGATAATGAGATGAATGGAGAAAATAAATGATTTACCTTCACTCTTCGGTATCATATACATGCGACTTTATCGAAAGCTTTGCACGAGTTGTGAGGCAAGCATGCATCATAAACCGATGTCAGAAAACAGTACCCAAAAGCAATCAACTCTAACTGGCATTTCCTGCCTTGAAGAAGAACACTAGAGAGCTATATTTCCCAATGGAATTGTCGTGGAATCCAAAAAGTGATCCAAATTCTCAATGTAAGCAGTGAGACTTGAGGAAAACCTTCAAAAGGGGGTCCATTTCCAAGATGGTCAACTCTGAACAATTTTGAAAACTGGCCATTTCCAACATCATAATCAACTATGCACAATGCACCCGCAACAAAGTGTAGTTCAAGAGTAGGCTAGTCACTTCCACTGCTGTTTCCATCTGTAAAGAAACATAAGAATAATTTTAGCAATTTAGAGCCGAATCTGTACAGAACCAGTTTGAAAAGACACACTCAGAATCACACACAAACACAGGATCCACAGACCTCCAGATAGTCTTTTCCCTTCCATAGCTTCTTTCTTCTCTTGGCAACTTAAGCACAAAAAGGGTCCGTCCCAAGCACGCAATTTTCCTCTGTTAGATGAGTCGGCATATATGGAAATACCCTCCCGAGGTTGGATCTCAACTTGACATACAGCACACACGCGCAGATTAAACATGTTGCAGATAGGATACTTGGCATCTAGCCTGCATTTAGCAGTTCAGAGTCAGGAAAATATTTACTATAAGACACGTACAGTTCACACCATTACATCTCAAAGTGGAAAAAAAAAAGAAAAAAAAAAGACTCGTCTATCAGAATCGATCATCAAAATGTAAGTCAACTTAATTGAACTTCTTTCTTTTAAAGCACAAACCTTTCTGACAGCATGGCTGATCCTTCCTCAAATAATTCCTCAACAACATCTGGCTCATTATATTCCTTCTCACAATGAGAAGATGATTCAGACGATCTTTTGCGGAACATTGATTTAATCATTTTTTTTACCTGCTTCTTTGGTGGTGGCAAAGCAGCAGATGGTTTTTCCTTTGGTATTATATCAATCACGATACATGTAGTATCATCTCGAAGTCCCTTTAACTGTACTGCTTCCTGTAAAGAAAGATGTTCAATTACTGGAGAATCATCACAGCCTGATAATAAAGAAAGTTGTTGTAGCAGTATCAAACAAGGACTAAAAGAATCAATTTGGAATCGCCCATACCTTCACAATCTGTGCAGCAGCAGTTTCTGCTGGCATCCCTCGACTACAATCGTAGGCAGTTTCAGCCGATATAGCATCCCAAACACCATCACTCGAAATAATAACCCTGCCACCAGTAGAAGATACCTGCAAGATTAAATTAGAGCATCAATTTACTTGACAAAAGAATGACATCCCAAATTGCAGATCACACAAATTTGCTGCAGTTCAATTAAACAACAAGATGAAAGCCGGGATACAACTCGTTCACTGACCAAATCTTGTACACCAAGAGGCGATGAATTAAAAAACATAAATAATTTACTAATAGCTGAAAATAAGAGCATATTTTCAAGAGTCTATCCTCCCCTCCGTTCTATATGCTTTTTCCAACCAAAAGATGGTATATACATTTACTTTCTCCTCTCCTTCTTCCTTACTATTTATTACTTATATCTCCTTCAACGATAACCATCAGAGACTAATATTTGAAAAGGCTCGCTTGGGCGTGTGCGGCTCAAGGTTCCAGCACCTTGCCTTGAATAAACGAGGTTCAGGTGAATGGCACACTCTAGACCCGCGCCTTCCTGTAAAGCTCTAAGGTGTTGAACTTGTGCCTTAGGTCTTCTTAATTAATTATTGAAAAAATACTAACCCTAAACAATTAAAAAAAGATGCTTTTTTTGTTCTTTATCAATTAAGAAATCAATAACATTTACTAACTGAAGGTTTTTATTGAAATATTCCCACCACAATTATGCTATTAGATGAAAAATTTTAAATGGGAAAGTGCAACAGCCCTATTCTAAATTTCAAAATCAAACTATTAAATATGAAAGGGATTATTTTATAGCAAGCAAGGATAAGTATAAACTTTAAATCACATAACACATAAAAAAATCAAATTACAAGATAGAATGCTACCTTAACTTGCTTCACGTATGGAACAGGCACTATAAACTCACCAACATCCATGTCACCAATCGATCGTGATAGACACAAGCCACCGGGCCAGCATCTCAATGGACCAATCTAAGATAAACAAAGGGCATTCAAGTTAAGCATCTAAAAGTCAGGCTTGGAACTTTCACGTTGAAAAGGTAAAACAATCTTATAAAATTCAGAGCCAAACAATCGCACCTCTGCACCACCACCAGTATTCAGTCGCCCTACCTCACCGCCACTAGAAATTATACGTTCTCTCCTATTCAAAAGCACTCAAGAGTGTTAAACTAACAGTAATACATAAATTGTGTGGTACTAAGTCATGTTACATTAATGACTAACAACATACTCCTCTTCATTGCATTCTAGTCTATGATCTGCTGATAAGTAGTAGATGCCATCAGCTGATTCCAATGTGCAACGGGAATCACCAACAGAAGCAACAGTGACAACCCATCCCTCAATGATCATAAAGGTGACGGTGGTTCCTGATGTTTGTGCTGTAATATAACCAAATAGCAATGCATCAATATCGTAAGCCTTTAAAATGTCCATACCAGAATTGCAACTTCTGGGGCAGGGCACTTATAAGGGTTGTAAGAAACGAGAGGCTACATATAGGAAAGTAGCCCATAAACGTATAGTGATACTGATGAGGCAGAAAGTGGTATGTCAAATATTTACAAGACTAATTCTGGGCAAACCAATTTGTTTTTCATGGTCAAACATTTATGTCAGTTGAGTTATTTTTCTTGTTGGAAAACCAAAATCATAAAATATATTTCTTTTTTTTTTCTACCATTATAGTCAATATGCAATCTTGAGAGCACCATAATGGTAGATATAAGTTTTAGCAAGTCTTTGTACGAACAAAACAAAATGTACTCTGATCCACAAACTTCCCTTTCTAAGTTGAGTGGGAACTTCAATAAGTTTCCAAATGTGGATTACCCCTAAAGGAGGTAACCAAAAACAGCTAAGATCAGAAATTTAGTTTAAACTGAGAAACTCTCACCTCTCGCTTGAAAATCCTTATCCGTCTTCACAAAACCTGCAACCAAGGCCCTTGGCAATGCCGCAACCCAATCATCTCTGTTGAGATTTGATGGAATAGCAGCTAAAACATTGTGCAACAGATTCTCCTTGGTGTAAATAGCAGCAGCAGATCCATTATGTCCATCAAAAATCTGCAAACATGAGAAATCAGGTTTTAATGTTTCTTGCATGCTCTAAAAAAATCAAGAATTAACTACATCTAATGGTTTGATGGTCAAGACTCAAGAGAGTTTAAAGTAACTTAGAGGTGATGGATTCAATCTATGGTGGTCACGTACCTAGAAATTGATTTCCTAAGAATTTTTTTTACATCCAAATGTTGTAGGATGTATGTTTTGTGAAAATAGTCAAGGTGAGCGTAAGCTGGGCTGGACACTCATGGATATCAAATAATAAAATAAGAGTTCAGTCTTAATTTCTCTTTTTTTAATATCTATGACTGTCCAAACTCCAAGCCAGCTTGCGTTTACCATTAGTGTCACGAGGCATACCGTCTGACCCTACAATATCTAGTGTCAAAGAAATCCATAGGAAATTAATTCCTAGATAGGTGTTCATCATGAATTGAACCCATCACTTCTTAGTTATCAAGGCTCTCTTGACTACTAGGTCACTCAGTTACAATTTAAACATAGAGGTTCAATCCAATGCAGCAAAATTTTACAATTTTATGAGGAAAATGACTATAAACAGCATAGATGTAAAAAGTAAACCATCGAACCAAAACAGTACACCAACTTTTTCAAGCACACAGAGAACCTACCCCAAAAACAGAAAACGTAGATCCTCCATCTCCGACCCCTCTCTCACAATCCGTCTTTAGCAATGTAAAATCCTCCCCTTTCTTACTATGATTCGCCTGACCGTATATGATTTCCGGTTTCTCAATCTTCTCAATTGCCAATTCACGCTGCAGAAGCACAGAGAGCGGGACTGTTTGATGTTCACTCCGCGTGGTCATTGTATTTCGTGTCCTCAAAATAGAAAAACAGCCTTATGCAGAAAATTTACAGCTTGCAACTCTAAATCGCCATATTTAATCCAACGAATCCTGCAAAAAGAGAAATCATCTAAAACCACATGAATCAAAACACTCAAGGCCCCGTTTGACAACCATTTTGCTTTTAGTTTTTGTTTTTGAAATTTAAGCCTACAACACCTACATTACCATATGTATTTTCATACTTGGATATCTACATCCTACCTATATTCTTAGAAACCAAACAAAAATATGGAAACAAAAAAAAGTACCTTTCAAAAGTTTGTTTTTGTCTTTAAAATTTGGTTAGCATTCACCTACTTTTCCTTCCTGATGGACAAGTATTAGAAAAGATGAAACACATGTTAGAAAATTTGAGTAAAAATAAGCTTAAATTTCAAAAACCAAATGGTTATCAAACGGGCCTAAGATGTACAGATACAAACATGATCCAACACTAAAACACCAACAAACGAACTTTGTCCAAGAAGTTAACATCCAATCATCCGCTTCAAGGACGCAAATCACCATCATTTCCACATACAAATCAAGATCTTCGGGGATTAAAAAAAACATCCGCAAAACTCAAAGAAAAAACAATAACAACATCCCACATTCGAAATTCCGTAACAATTTACCCCGAATCCCCCATCGCAAACAAATTACGGTTCTCACTCGTTGATCTGAAAAATTTTGAATAAAAAATCGAAATGACAACAGAAATAGATTCAATGCAGATCAACAGGAATCAAACCGCCATCATACCCTAACAAAAACACACCAAAATCCTCAAAAGGGAAAGAAAAAGGCACGAGAGAAAAGATTGAAAGAACATTTACAGGCAAAAAGAGACGAAAATCCGGCGATTGGTTGATGCAAACTACACCAAAATTTGGAACAATTCCATGAATCGAATTGATTTCTTCAATCGAGAAACTCGGATCCCGGCTCCCAGTAAAAATTCCATTGATCTTCCGCGCGCGAGAGAGAAATGTAAATATTAAAAAAAATTAAAAATTACAAAGCGTAAATGAGGAATTCTGTGGGTGTCCTTTTTGTGAGTGTTTTTTTAGAGGTGACCTGGCAAATGAAACATAAATATTAAATATTAAATGAACTCGTTAATTTGGCGCCCTGAGCCGGTTATAAGCCGACATAGCTGTCTTTTGGCGCTTGCGGCGCCTTGAAAACCGTTGATTCACCATTTTTCCCTCCGTTGACTTATTGACTTCCAATTTAGAAATAAATCAATCAATAATAACACGCCACTCACGTTTCCGGTCTGGGCCTACTCCTTTTGGACCCACCGTTCATATGGGCCCTACTTTATCTTTTTTTCCACATTGGATACGGTCCAATTCCAACCCGTTTTCCTTTTTTTTTCCTTTTTTTTAGGGGAAAATTTAAAAATAGGTCATAACACAAAATTTATTGCAGATCTGTTCGTTCTTTAAAAAAATAGCAAAAATAATTATTGAATAAAGAATAAACGATTCTTATTAATGCAAAAAGACGGTAGTGCCCCTTTATTTACGGAAACAAAATCTTGGACTCCCTTGCAACAGCTTACAATTTTTTATGCAAAATTATTTTCTTAAGAATCTCCTAGTGGGATTTTACATAAATTTTGTTTCTTTAAGATTTTTTTAAATTGTTGTTTTTATTTTTCTCAAAATACCTAAAGTCTTTAATAATTTATTAATAAATAAATACGAGTTTAAAATATTTTTTTTTATGGATTATTGTTGTTTTTGGGCTATTAATCATGTAATGGATAATAGTGTTTTTTTTTACTTGGGTTAGATAGAATTAGTACCATCACGACTAATATATCTTTTATATTTGTATGTATTTATTTCATATATAAGTATTAAGTCATCAAACTTTTATATTTACTTACATTATTTATTAATTATTTAACATTGATTTCGTGAATGCAGTGTCAAAGCTTAATACATTAATATTTTATAAAATATGTGAAAAAAGGTGAGACTGACTTCATAAATTCTTTAGTCATGTATTTATAAATATGAACGAGTTTAGTCAAATTTAATTAGAAGATAATTATAAACATGGTCTATTATCACATACTTTCTTATAATATGTATTAACAATACATAATATTGTATTAATGAGTATTTATAATACCACCCTCCAATACAATTTTCCTAATAAATAAATACAAGGTTCAAATAAATAAGAGTTTATGGATTACTAATGTTTTTGTATATGATCATGTTATGTATATATATTTTATTTCTTTTACTTGGATATAAATACCGAATTAATATTGTTGATTAAGATATCTTTTGTATTTATATTGTAATTATCTCGTATATGAGTATTAATTCATCAAATTTTATATTTATTTTTATTATTTAATAATAATTTTATGAATATACACTATTAAAGAAATGATGGGATTCTAAAATTTAATGTATTAATACAACATAAATCAAACATTTCATAAATTTTCCTAACAAACTCTCTTTTTTAAAAATTGAAAAAGACTATTAAAACCGATTTTTTTTAATTATTCAACCGTATTGAAGGGCAAAAGGTCATCATTGTTTTGGACTAAAAGAAAAAATGTGTAAAAATAATGATGATAATTGCATAAAATCTTTAATTATGTATTAATAAATAAATACAGGTTTAAAATAAATAAAAATTTGGTAATTATTTTGAAAAACTTACTAGTCAAATTTATAAAATAATTACAAATATGGTCACTTAAAAAATTAGCAATCATATTCATATGTATTTATTAATAATAATACATAACATTGTATTAATAATCTCACAATACTAAATTAATAATGCATAATATTGTATATGAATTCTGTATTAATAATCCACAATATTGTATTACTAATATATAATATTGTATTAAATACGTAGTATATTAATAATAAATAATATTGTATTAATGATTATCAATAATATATCGTATGTATGACTATAGATGCAAATATTTTTAAATTTGACTACATTTGTAATTATTTTGTTAGAATAATCTAATCATTACAATTTTCTTTTTTATAATACTAGCATTAATGAATATTTATAATACAATATTAAACCATATTAATGATTATGAATGTCAATATTATAGAATTTGTCTACATTTATGATTAAGTAGTGAGGAGTAATTCAATTTTCCTTTCTAAAAAAATTACAGTATTTATAAAATAACATGATCAATATAACCAAAATTTATCTAGAAATTCTTCTTCATATTAAAACTTTTGTATTAATAAATAAATACATATTTTAAATTTTAACAGCAACTTTAACAACTTCTATAACCTAATAATTATATACCTACTTGTTCGTTCATATTTTTTTCTAAAAATACCCTAGATTGAAAGAATGAATTAAATATAATTATTTTTTAAAAAAGTACTAGAAAAGAAAAAATAAAGAAGTTAAACAAATGAGTATTTCACTCAGGGACCACCATAAAACTTGCTTCAACAAACTCAAAAGTCATTTGCAAAAAAAAGAAAAAAATTAACGCACAAAATTGGTCGTGAGCAACTGTAAGGGACCCGACCCGAATGGGGTTCTAAATAGGTCATTACCTCAATGCATGCATAGAAATCAACACTAGAATTTGCAATAGGGTTGTTTCGGATTCTAAGTAAAAAACCAAAAACCGGCAAGAGTTCATTTAAAAAGTCAATACAAAATTCTTGAAACTCGTCCCTGTTTCCAAGCACTGCTCCAAGACAAATACATTTCCAAACATACTACGATCAGAGATTTATTTAAAACATACAAACTTTACAACAATGCTAGAATCCGGAAATACATTCGAGAAAAACACCCAGGGCCCCCGTGCCCATCTACATGCATTCAGAGGACATTTAAATCATAAACATAAATCTCAGAGTTGAACAACGGGTTTCCATGATCACAGCTCCTCCTCCACCATCCCGCTCGCGCCATGGTTTCTGAAAGATAAGTAAGGGTGAGTAACGAATTACTCGGTAAGAATCCCCAACGGGGTACAATACGATACACATGGTCATCTCGAGAAAGATATGCAAGCTATGAATATAAACACAGATAGAGCACATAGCTTAGCCCACACTTGGGCCTCGGATGCCAACTCGTGGTCTTAGTCCGGAAATCAATCACCACACAACACATCACACAAGTCGCCCTATACAAGAAACAAGTCCCGCCCTCACTGTCTCATCGTCGACGAAAGGTACACTAGCTCAAGATCACGAGGAGCTCTCCGGTCGGTATTTGTAATGAGCGTAAGCATGCACCGCGTGCACTGCGAGACTATGGGGGTTGCTGTGGTCCAAGGCAAGCGCCCATATCCGATCACCACGCCTAACTAAATCTTTGGATCGGTGTCACCGACATAGGGGTGTGAGACACGGACACGTAAACTATGTCACTGAACCACCGCACACTGGGCCAAGAAACGGTCGTGGTAGGCTTACACCAGAAGCCGTCCTTGCCTTAACAGTGGCAATCGGGGGCTACGGCCGAACACGGCGAGGACGTGCCGACTATCGGACGAGGCAATGCCAAGTCATCATCCCGACGGTTGGGGCATTTAACGATCGCCACCCTCACCCAAGATTGCGGGGCCTACCGCTCGGGTTAGCTAATCCCTCACGGGGTCCAGTGGCGGAATGACTTGCTCGACGTCCCCGCCATGGATGCAAGGTACTTTATGCATCAAAGCCGGATGATGCTATCTACCGCACTTCTAACCGCCCTAGCAAACAAAGCGACAAACAATTCCATAAAATCCAATACGTGCTCAAAGAGAATACAACGAGCCTAGCATGATACTACGAAGCAAAGAATGGATACGAGCATGCGAGAAAGGAACAACCTAGCATGGATTAACATGAGAATTAACCGGGAAAGTCATGCTAATCGGGAATTCAGATTAGAGCACTTATCACCAAACATGTCAATAAACACAAACAAGCATACAATCGGCAATCGCATAATATATCGCAGGTCCACACAACTCCCAGAAGAAATCCTTACCGCCGGAAGACCTCTAAACACAAGAAACCTAAGTCGCGATCGAACCCGAGCTAGCTAGCGAGAACCTAACAAAAACAACAATAATTACAATCAAAAGGCCCAAATATAATAAAACAAACAGGCTCGGCTCGGAGCAACTCACGAGGCACTGGTGACACTCGGACGGCATGCATTTTGCAGGGCTAGGCATTTGCTTGGCGCCGGCGCAGCAGCGCTGGGGCGTACTGACACGGCGCTGGGCGCTGCTGCTCTGCTGGGCAAGCGCTGACACGGCGCCGAGGCGCGCTGGGCACGGCTGGCGAGCAGTGAGCGCGCGAACGCGCGCGGCGAGCAGCAGGCGCGCGGCGCGCGCGGCGCGACGACGCTTCTGAGGGCGGACGGACGGGACGCAGCGACTTCGGCGAGCAACAAGGACGCCCGATCCGTGCGGCTCGGCACAGGACGGACGCGCGACGAGGGCGCGGGATGCGCGATCTGGCCGGGCTCGGTTGCGATGGCGGCGCGGACGAGCAGCTGGCACGCTGGCGAAGCGGCGCGCGACAATGACTGGCTGGCGAGGCGGCGACGCGTCTCGCTCGGCACTGGGCAGCACTGGCGCAGCGAGGGCACGGCACAAGACGGCGGCGAGCAGCGGCTTCTGGGTGAGGGCTCGGGGAGAGAGAGAGAGAGAGAGAGAGAGAGAGAGAAAGAAATGGATTGGGGAAAAAAATAAAAGAAAAAGAAAATAAAAAGGAAAATGGGAAAATAAAAGGGAAAATGGGATTTTAATTCCATTTTCCATCCTTATCCACTTAAAACCTCAAAATCCCATTTCCCGGCTTCCTCCTTCGAGACCCGACCGAAGCAATCCTATCCAAACAATAAATCTCACTAAACCAACTCCCAAATCAACACCAAGGGCCCGGGCTCGAATCCCAAAGGAAGCACACAACCAACCATCACTTAGCAAAAATCCCAAATCACAACCGAACTCCCAAATGAAAAACTCAAACATCTCGGGACTCGCAGCCCACAACAAACAAGCCTCAACAAAGGCAGGAGCTGCCTCGAAGCCCTGAAAATCCACAAATCCCGCCCAGGAGCAAAAGACCAAAATGCCCCTAAGGGACAAAAGCACTTTAACGGCCCAACCAGAACCATCAAATCGAACCTAAGCTCCTCGAGAACCGGGATAGAAAACTGGGCCGTTACAATACTCCCTCCTTATAAGACTTTCGTCCTCGAAAGTCCTAAGACGAAACGGCTCTAGGAATACTCCACTGATTCCTAGCCAACTGAACTTCTCGGCTAATACAACACTAGCCCATCTTCGAGAACCAAACCCTCTTGGGTTCTCAAAGGCTCAAAGCCACAAAGCTAACCATTCTGCCAAAGACTAGCTCAACAAAGACTGGGCAAAGCTCCAAAACTCAACGCCACGCACTGGCGTAACTTCTAAGGAAACTCACAGCTGACAACAAACAACCTCAACCCTACAACAAGCTGACCAAACAACTGAACCTTCTAGATTCCAGAAAACCAAACGGCCTACTCTTACTTCACAAGAGACCAGCGAACCTCAACACTTGACTACAACCTTAACGAGATCCAAACGAATCACCAACTGGCGATTGATCCAAAAAGCAAACTTCTCCAACTAGAACGCGACCACAACACTTAAGCAACCATCTTAAGGAGAAATCGCCGAACCAAAGGCAAGGGGGCACCATCCTGGTACACCCGACGGCTAACAACACTCACACCAGCTGAAACTTCAGCTACGGCCACCTCGAAAAGACAAGGGCCAAGCACAGGCTCCACTCGGTCAAACCAACAAACTAGAGCTCCTCAACGGCCGAGCGCAACTTTCCGGAGCAAACCTACCAGCAACTGGCCAAAGAGAACACCGCCAGGCAAGGAACAACCAACCTTCCTCTCAAAAATCTCAGGAAGCAAGGACTAAACCATCACGCAGCTCTCTACGGCACAACACCTTGAGGAAAACAGCTCAACAGCTTACCAACCAATGCCACGGCACCTCTGTGCCAACTCTCTCAACTGAGGCTCAGCTAACGCCAACTGCGAAAGCACAACAACAAGAAGCAAAGCCCGAGAAGGGATTGCTCAGCAGAACTCAACTCAAGCTCATCGCGAGCAAAGCTCGCCTCCAAGCTACCACTCAACTCTTAAGTCCAACTGGCTACTCAAAGGACTTCTCCTTTAAGCTTAGGCCTAACTCAACTTCCAACCAGAAGCTTCACTCCCGAAACCTCACAAGGAAAATGGATGACGACAACCTCTAAGCTTACGGATCCTGAGCCACACGAATCCGCAAGACTACCTCGGGAGCTAACACTCGAGGCTGGCATCAAAGGAGCAACTCAACCACCACAGAGGCTAGGGGAAAAGGAAATCTTCAATCCCCAATGAACCAACACTTGCCAGAACAACTCAACTCTTACTGGCTGGCCTCCGCTCTTGCGGGAACAAACAACTCTTGCTTGCTAACAACACAAAGCAGGACCCTCTCGCATTGGTGACCATTTGCGCTTACTCGATCAACTACACAACTCGGGAGCTAAGTCGACTCGCCAAACGGAAACGACTTCCAAAGCAAGCAAACTCCAGAAGGGCAGCGAACTCCACACACGCTCGCTGACTTGCTCAAACCCAAGGCAACAGCAACCAACTCTCTCTTGGAAGCAACACCCAAGGGAAATCTCAACCAATCGAATCACCAATCCAGAACTAACAGAACTTACTCAACTGCTGAGGGAGGGGTCAACTCCCAAAACTTTCTGACTAGAAGACCTCAGGGCAACGCCCCCCAGCTAGAACCGAACTAGCTCTCGAAACAACAAGAGGACCAAACCTTGGCCCAACACTCACAAGAGGCAAAACAACCTTTACTGCAGCCTCTAGAACACCATCCAAGAATCCGCTTAACTGGACAACCGACTGCTTCCAAGCAGCCAACAAACTAATCCCTCTTGCTAGCACCACTACCATCAATTCCAAGACCAAGGGAGTAACCTGACAACTCCCCGAAGGAAACGGCTCTTACAAGCAGACAACCAAAGGACAGAGAGCTCCACATACGCTCACTGTCATGCTCCACTAGAGCAACAACATCTAAATCGCACGGGGCAACAACAGGGGTCCATCTCAGACTGAACCTCCAAAAGCCAAACGGGGCAACTCAACATCTTGAAAACAGGAAAACAACCAACAGGGCACAAACCACTCGCCCCACGAGCAAAACTAATCTCAAGCAACTCCAATACACACCTTGGTCGACACCAAGCATCAACTTGCCACCACACCGGAACCAATCCGGACTTTACTTCAAACAAACACTAGCTTGCTAGTCTACCAAGACTGCTAGCAACTCAACCGAGGCTACAACCCACACGCCTCCAGCTGGCCAACTGAAACTCACTACCTGGGCCTGACTGAGCTCTGGAGAGGCTCTCCACAACCTAGGGTTCTTCGACAACCCTCACACACACTGCTGCTTGGCAAGCGATCGATCCGACAGACAACCGCTCGAACAAACAACTCCAATTTCCAGCATCCCAACCATGCTACCCAACTCCATCTCCTTGGAACCTAGAGGACCCGAAACGCTACAGAATGCGTCATCCTCCTACTCAAAGCATCGGCCACAACAACTTCTACCCAAGGAAGGATCCGAACAACTCTCTTAGCCATGACGATCAGAAACCACGCGGCTTAGCTACCACCGCTCTTGTTCAGTTTCCAACTGAACTCCAACCAACGATCAACAAAAAGATCCGCCAACCAAGCTTAGGTCCAACTTAACAAATCTTGCCTAAGCAACAACCTGATATCACGAGCACGATATCCTTACCACCTCGCTGAAGCCTTACAACATCCACCTGGAGTCCAACTTCTCCAGAAACTGAGCAATAGATCTCCAAAGCAAACCCTACATGGATATGAAACTCTCGCCACGGAACGAACCACACAAAACACACTTGTGTGCACAACTCTCAACCTTCCTTTAGAGATCCAAGACTAACAAGCGTTTTTCCAAAAGCAACGCTAACTCCTGGCAGAGATACAAACAATCCAAGGAACACCAAAAGTTCCATCTCCACACGATACACGAAGCTGAGGCAAGCTTGCTCTACCAAAGCATAACAATGCCAAACCGAACTTACTTTATACCAAGCCTCTACCAAGGGTGCTTACCCCTAAGGCATCCAAAACCTCTCGCAAGGCATCAGCTCATCTCGCCTCATAGGCATCCAGCTCATCTCATGAGCATCCAACTCAGGGTCCCTCTGCTGGACCAAACTCGCATCTACAATGCTCAACTCTCCTCAGATTAAGGCACTCGAAGGTAGTTGACCGCACTACCAACCACAAAGAAATCTCTTGGCCTTAACACTAGCGCGAGACTCATGCGCACCAACACTTACCAACTGCCAACCTGCTGACTTACTCAACCTCCAGAAACACTAGGAAGAGGCTCCGGCTCCTCTCGAGCATCCTTTCGCTTGTAGTCCATCGACTACCACTGAACTAGCCCTCTGGCACGACCTAAGCAGTGCCAAAGCACCGCCATAAACGGATCCAAGGCTAAAGAGAGGCGCTGAACTCTGGGCGGCATAGAACCATCCGCTATGCCCAAGCCAAACTCAAGCCTCAACCAGACTTAGTGCCAAAGCGGCACACCAACCAATGCACCTCAAGTGCCACTACTACCAAAACCACATCTTACTACCAATGGGGCCAACAAGGTCACAACCTCAAGTGACACGAACTCTGGCTAGGCATACAAGGGCTCAACTCAAACAACCATGCCTATGGAATCTCATCAAGCCGAAGGCTCACGGCCTACCCTTGCATCTCCACATGATGCTCAACAAAACTCGGCCGGCTCTCTCAGCGTGCTGTGACTAGCTCCACTCCGGGAGCTCACCAAAGGAAGAGTGCTCAACTCTACCAAACATCCGAGGAAAACACCAACGGATCTAGTCTGGAAGGGAACACTACTCATCTGCACCCTTAACCACGGGGTTAAAACATCTGGCCGCAAACAACAACACTTTACAGGAGCACAAAAATGCCTCAACAATCTCTCAAGGTCGCCAACTCTGCAGCCTACTCACTGGGCAATCAAACAATCGCTAAGGCTCAAGATCAACACTTGAGCTGCCCAGGCTGGTCCACACGGGGACCTGCTCCACAAACATCCACATAAGCACAACCATAACTAACTCCTCTCTTGGAGTGACACTCCAAGGAAAAACACCTCCACCCTCTCACTAGGGGAAAACCAACATCCGGGCCACAATTGGCCTACGGAGTCAAGCTCGCCTCCCACGGGGACGATGTCCCGGGGCATCCGAATCAACTGGATACCTCAACAAGCCACAACATACATCACACACTGCGGGAAGTTGGCATGATGGCGCTCAAAGCCCAAACCAACAACGAGTGAGAACTCGCTCGTCTCTCGCTCCACAACACTACACAAGGCATACACAAGATGATGTGTATTGTAAATTCTTAACCCTTTTTCAACAACAAATAGTAAACTTAGGCGCACTGATGATGACCGCTTGAGAGTCTTGATGATCATGGAAAAACGACCTACAACAAAAAAGGTCTACAGAATCTATGACTCGAGCTCGATACCAACCGTAAGGTACCCGACCCGAATGGGGTTCTAAATAGGCCATTACCTCAATGCATGCATAGAAATCAACACTAGAATTTGCAATAGGGTTGTTTCGGATTCTAAGTAAAAAACCAAAAACCGGCAAGAGTTCATTTAAAAGTCAATACAAAATTCTTGAAACTCGTCCTGTTTCCAAGCACTGCTCCAAGACAAATACATTTCCAAACATACTCGATCAGAGATTTATTTAAAACATACAAACTTTAGTACAACAATGCTAGAATCCGGAAATACATTCAGAAAACACCCTAGGGCCTCGTGCCCATCTACATGCATTCAGAGGACATTTAAATCATAAACATAAATCTCAGAGTTGAACAACGGGTTTCCATGATCACAGCTCCTCCTCCAGCCATCCTGCCTCGCGCCATGGTTTCTGAAAGATAAGTAAGGGTGAGTAACGAATTACTCAAGAAGAATCCCCAACCGGGTACAACACGATACACATGGTCATCTCGAGAAAGATATGCAAGCTATGAATATAAACACAGATAGAGCACATAGCTTAGCCCACACTTGGGCCTCGGATGCCAACTCAGGGTCTTAGTCCGGAAATCAATCACCACACAACACATCACACAAGTCGCCCTATACGAGAAACAAGTCCCGGCCTCGGCGGCTGTCTCATCGTCGACGAAAGGTACACTAGCTCAAGATCCCGAGGAGCTCTCCCGGTCGGTGCGTGTAATGAGCGTAAGCATGCACCGCGTGCTGCTACTGCAGACTATGGGGTTGCTGTGGTCTCAAGGCAAGTGCCGCCCATATCCGATCACCACGTCTAACTAAATCTTTGGATCGGTGTCACTGACATAGGGGTGTGAGACCTGGACACGTAAACTATGTTAGCCTGAACCACCGCACCTGGGGCCAAGAAACGGTCGTGGTAGGCTTACACCAGGAAGCCGTCCTTGCCTTAACAGGTGGCAATCAGGGGCTACGGCCGAACACGCCGAGGGCGTGCCGACTATCGAGGGACGAGGCAATGCCAAGTCATCATCCCGACGGTTGGGGCATTTAACGACCGCCACCCTCACCCAAGATTGCGGGGCCTACCGCTCGGGTTAGCTAATCCCTCACGGGGTCCGGGGCGGAATGACTTGCTCGACGTCCCCCGCCATGGATGCAAGGTACTTTATGCATCGGCCCGGATGATGCTATCTACCTGCACTTCTAACCTGCCCTAGCAAACAGCAAACAATTCCATAAAATCCAATACGTGCTCAAAGAGAATACAACGAGCCTAGCATGATACTACGAAGCAAAGAAGCAGATCACGAGCATGCGAGAAAGAAACAACCTAGCATGGATTAACATGAGAATTAACCAGAAAGTCATGCTAATCGGGAATTCAGATTAGAGCACTTATCACCAAACATGTCAATAAACACAAACAAGCATACAATCGGCAATCGCATAATATATCGCAGGTCCACACAACTCCGGTAAGAAATCCTTACCGCGGAAGACCTCTAAACACAAGAAACCTAAGCCGCGATCGAACCCGAGCTAGCTAGCTGAAGAGAACCTAACAAAACAACAATAATTACAATCAAAAGGCCCAAATATAATAAAACAAACGGGGCTCGGCTCAGGGAGCAACTCACGAGGCACTACGACACTCGGACGGCATTTTGACAGACGGGTTAGGTAACTTTTGGCGCTGCATACAGCGCTGGCGCGCTGACACACGGCGCAGGCGCGCTCGCTTTGCTACTGGGCGCTACTGACACGGCGCTGAGAGGCTACTGGGCACGGCATTGGCGAGCAGAGCGCGCGAACTTGAACGCGCGGCGGCAGCAGCAGGGCGCGGCGCGCGCGCGGCGCGACGACGCAGCGCTCTGGACGCGCTTGGGACGCAGCGACGGCGGCGAGCAACAAGGACGCCCGATCCGTGCGGCTCGGCCAGGACGCGCGACGAGGCGCGAGGATGCGCGATCTGGCTGGCTCGGCCGGGCGATGGCGGCGGACGAAGAGCGGTGGCACGCTGGCGAGCGCGCGCGACGACATGACTGGCTGGGCGAGGGCGACGCGCGTCTGGCTCGGCAGAAATTGGCGAGACTGGCGCGCGAGGCACTGGCCGGCACGGCGGCAGCGAGCAAAGAGCTCGGCCTGGGGCTCGGGGGAGAGAGAGAGAGAGAGAGAAGGAGAGAGAAAGAAATGGATTTGGGGAAAAAAAATAAAAGAAAAAGAAAATAAAAAGGAAAATGGGAAAATAAAAGGGAAAATGGGATTTTAATTCCATTTTCCATCCTTATCCACTTAAAACCTCAAAATCCCATTTCCCGGCTTCCTCCTTCGAGACCCGACCGAAGCAATCCTTTCCAAACAATAAATCTCACTAAACCAACTCCCAAATCAACACCAAGGGCCCGGGCTCGAATCCCAAAGGAAGCACACAACCAACCATCACTTAGCAAAAATCCCAAATCACAACCGAACTCCCGAATGAAAAACCCAAACATCTCGGGACTCGCAGCCCACAACAAACAAGCCTCAACAAAGGCAGGAGCTGCCTCGAAGCCCTGAAAATCCACAAATCCTGCCCAGGGAGCAAAAAGACCAAAATGCCCCTAAGGGACAAAACAGCTTTAACGGCCCAACCGAACCACTGAAACTGAACCGGAAGCTCCTCGAGAACCGGGATAGAAAACTGGGCCGTTACAGCAACAAGGTGGTAAAAGAAAAAAAAACCCGTAAAAACAAGGGTACAATTGGTATTATTGAAAAATTTTATTAATTAAATTTAAAACAAAAAATAGATTTACAAATACTTTTAAAGATGACTAGATTTATAATTATTTTTTTAAAACTGGCTATCCACCATAATTTCCCTTTTTTTATTTTAATGTACCTACTTGGAATGGAATTTAAGACCAAATAACTAAACTGAAATTAAGTTCATCTACGTAACCATCAAACTCAGATGCTATTCGGTAGGGTGCGAAGGCTTAAATCATTATGTTCGTGACTAGGGGCGAATCTAGATTTCAACATTAATGAATCATGTATGAAATTAAGAGTTAGATAGGTGATTACCATTATATCTTTTTAATTCGACAACAATCACAAATCTTGATAATTCATTAGTCGAATATTATGTTTTACGTAGTAAAAAGATTATCATGAGGTGGTCTAGTAGTCAAAGAGAATATTAGAATGTTTGAAGTGATGGATTCAATTTATGGTAATCACGTACGTAGAAACTATTTTTGATAACATAGTTAAGTTGTAATAAAAATACTTTTGTATATAAGGAGATATCGAAGGATGTCACAAGTGAATTTCGAACCCGAGAATTTGAGAGGAACATACCGTCAAAGTTTAAGTCTTCAATCACTGTGCCACCTCTTGAGGACTATTATTATTATTATTATTTTAACAATGGTGTTGTTTACGTATCTTAAACATCGATGAGAGGTAAATTTTATTTTAAAAATACATAATATCATTCTTTATTTTTTTTAATAATTGTGTAAGAATTCTTAATAACGGTAGTGTTCTTTCTAATTTTTTGAAGCAATGGTGTTGGGCATCTTCAATAACCATGAGAGAGGTAAAGTTTTTAAAAATAATATATAATATACACTTTTTTTGTAAGTATTATAAAATTGCAATTAAGGGTACATTCGTGAATTTATTATAATTTATTAGTTAAGTTATAAACATTGACTAAAATTAATAATATTATAAGTTAAAATCTCTCTCAATCCTTTTAATTTAATGAATTTAATAGTTATAGTTAAAAATTTTATTTTAAAAAAAAATTTAGGATTAAAATCTTCTTCTTTTTTTTTTTTGAAATAATTATCATACTACGTGTGGTTTAAGAGAAAATCATTTTTGTACAATCGCTTAATTCATACTCTAAATTACAAATATATCATTTATTGGAATATAAAAAAAATAAATGCAAATAACGTAGAAGATATTTACAATATCATTTAGATTTTCATCTGTAAAAGATAAGATATTTTTATGAAATCTCATAGATTTTATGATTAAGTTAGAAGATAAGAGATTTCAACAATCAAATGAAGATATTTACAATATCATTTAAATTTTCATATTTTATAATGTAGAAAATAAAATATTTTTACCAAATCTCAGAGATTTTATTTGACATTTTATATTCTAATTAAAAATAATAAATTGAATTTTTCAATCCTATAAATTGTTCCATTTTGTTTAGAAGAATACTTTCTATTTTCTTGAATTTACTTTTCTTCCTTTTTTTGTTTTTATAATAAGTTATCTTGGATTATTTACCTTAATTTTCATCTTCTTTTTTTTGTTGCAATATTTTTGTAGGGATCTTTTTTGCATAATTATTGTCTTTAAAAAAAGACCGGGAGATCTGGAAAAATAAAATTTGAAGAACGTTAAGATTATCATCTATCTAAGATTAAAGTGCATGAATTTTTTCGTTTCAAAAGATTGGTAACAATGATTTCCTATTATTACTATATATATATATATATATATATATATATATATATATATATATATATATATAGTTCTCTATATTTTATTTACAAATACATTTGAAACTTTTTGCTTGGAGTTACTTTTCTTGGTTTCTTTTTGTTTTTTTGTTTTATAATAAAAAATTTAGTTATCTTATTTTTGTTGGATTATTTACCTTAACTTTCATCTAACTTTTTTTTTGGAATCTTTTGTTGCTTAATTGTTGACTTGGATATGTGGAAAATTATTTTTTGAAGAATGATAAAATTATCATTTGAGGTTAAAGGTAAGTTCATAGATGTATACTAATAAATATATTTAGCTTATTTATATTTATAATTATAATAACGATATAACTCTTATAAATTTTATAATTTAAGAGTAATTGGTTTATTAATAGATAAAATGAAAAAACTAAACAACATCGATTTTTAAAAATCAGAGATAAAATTTAATTTAATGCGATAAATTTTATTAAGTTTTTTTTTAAATAATTACACTTATTATTTTTTAAGTTCGAAATAAAATATTAACTGTTTTTTAACATAAATGTGAATTTTAATAAATTTAACTAACGTGAAAAATAGTTATAAAATTCAATATTAAATTGAAATTATTATTTGATAATTTAAATTTAGTGCAAAAATGTAGGAAGCAATTTATAATTTTATATATATATATATATAATTTATTATTTAAAAAATTATCACGTGCAACGCCGTGTTAAAATTCTAGTAGTTAAAATATCAAATGTAAAAATATATAAGTTCTTACTATTTAAAGGATTTTTATTAATTATAATTCCAATGTTATGTTGACAATTTTATAAATTTTAGAATCCATTTTTCGTTTAACTCTCTAATTTTATTTATTAATAGTAAAAACTCCTTAATTTGTTTTTAAATGACACTCTAATTTTATTTGGTGGGTTTTTATCAATTAATTTATGTATAAATAACATATATATTTTGCTAGTTAAAGTAATAAACTTATATTTGAAAATAAATTTGGATAATATTTTTGAATTAGTTAAAACTAATAATTTACAATTCTCGTCATAAGATGTTGAACACCAATTCATTTATTATAGTTAGAATTCTCGACGGAATTGAACCTACATAATAATAATAAAAAATAAAAAACAATAACATCAAAATCATAACCATTGACTTCAACAAAATCCTAAAAACATAAAAAATATCAAGGGTGTGTTTGGCCCCCGTTTATGTAAACAGTCGAGTTGATTATAATAACCTAACCGATATTTGCCCCACTGTTTATTATAAACTGTAATTACCTAAACCTGTGTGCCCGTTTATCTACACTTTACATATATTACTTTTTGTTACATAACCAACTCCTCAAACACCATTTACCATAATCCCTTTTATAATAACTTACCTCTCAAACATCATTTATAATAACTTACTGTTTATCATAGCTCACCGTTTATCATAATCTTCTGTCTATAATAACCAAACTGGTGCTCCAAACGCACCCCAAGAGTATGTTTGGGCCCTGTTTATGTAAACAGTCGGGTTGGTTATAATAACTTAATCGATGTTTGCCCCACCGTTTATTATAAACGGTGGTTACCTAAACCTGCGTGCTCATTTATCTAAATCTACGTACCCGTTTATTTAAACTTTACATATATTACTTTTTATTACATAATTAGCTCCTCAAACACCGTTTATCATAATTCTTGTTATAATAACTTGCCCTTCAAATATATATAATAACCTACTATTATAATCCACCGTTTATCATAATCTTCCGTCTATTATAATCAAATCAGTACTTCAAACACACCCCCAAAGGTTTCTGATCTTTGTCTACAAATTCAATGACAAAACAACCTTTATTATAAATTAACACCAACATAATTCGAACAAACTGAAAAATCTTTAAAATAAAATGTTAAATATAAACTATTGATAGTTTGAAACAACGCATCTCCGTTGTTCATTGCCAAAGGGAAATGAATAGAGTTGATATCCACTGAAATCTTTAACTCTCTGCCATAAAAATATAAATGTTTTAGAAATTTTTAAATAAACTATAAAAGAAAATGCCTAAATATTTCACAAAAAAACCAAATTGAATTAGAGCATACAGATGTTGTAAATCTGATCTAGTGAGAAGAGGTGGCCTGAGTCATTGTCAAGCAAAAAATTGGAAAGAAAATCAATGGATAAATACACCTGTTATTGATTCAATAGCTTTAGAAAAGATATTTTTACTTTTTTATTTATTCCATCTGGCCTGACCTTATCAGTACCTAGTTAGTTGTTTCAATATATTGTAATAAAAATTTAAAATACTTAAATTAAAAGAGACTATTTGATTCTAGAAAAATTAAAACATACTGTAATATTTTACCGGCATTTGGCTCGTAATATGATAAATATTTAAAACGTAAAAACAAAACTAATGGTGATTTAAATGATTTAGATAAGTCTCCAAGGAGTGGCACAGTGGTTAAAGATACGATCTTAGATTCGAGACTCATACATTGTTTTTTTATACTAATTTAACTACTATGAAAAAGGTAATTGATTAACTAATATATTAACTAAAATTGTACTAAAAAAATATTAACTAAAATTTAAAAAAGTAAGATATTCTAATTTTAATCTTTAAATTTTAAAATTTATTCTATTATAATCTAAACTTTAAAATTCAAAATTTAAAAAGATTCTTATAATTCTTATAATTAATTTGAAGTTAGCATTAATCGTGGAATAATGTGAATAATAATAAGTGATTGAGCAATTTGTCATCAAATTATAATCACTCAACTTTGTACGCCATTTTAAATGCCATTTTAAATTTAAAACAGGGAAGGCCAAAAGTTAAAGTGAGGTTAGAATATAATTTCAGTATGTATGATTTGAAAAAAGTTAAAAGAATTTAATTCTCGTGATTTCTTAAATTATAGTTTAACTCTCATGATATAAAGAAATATAAAATTTAGTTCCTATAATACTAGATTTTAATTTTTGTAGTTTTAAAATTTTGAATTTTGAATTTAATCTCTATACTTTTATAAAATCTAAAATATTATCATTACCATATGTAATCGATGACGTATTATGTTCATGTAAACTTACTATTCATTCCTATGATGACTTTTTTTTTGTTATATTAGTCAATTTAATTCATAATTTCAACATTGACACATGAATAACTAACTTTTAAGTACTTAATTCACTAATAATTAAAAATAACTAAGACTATTTTATAGGTTTTATTAAAAACTTGTTTTATATAGTATTTGAAAATGGAAGGATTCGAATATGCAACTTTTTAATTGAAAATATATGTCGATTATCATTGAGCTAGATACTCTCAAATTTAAAATTAATATAATTACCATCCCAATCAACATAATTAGTATAATTACCATCATAATCAACATTTTATTATTCTTATTATTATTTATTCTTTTGAGAAGACGGTCAACATTTTAATATCTCACAGTTATTTAAATGATTAAAATATAAAAAGTCAAGGTCTGGTTTAATAATAATTTCATTTTTTATTTTTGGTTTTTTCAAATTTAAGGCTAAATCATATCTTATCATATGTTTTTTTTTATACATACCTCTCACCTATCTGTATAAACCAAACCAAAATTTGAAGACAACAAAAAATAACTTCCAAAAATTTGTTTTTGTTTTTTAAAGTTAGTTTAGCATTCACATACTTTTATAAGAAAAGACGAATATACCATAGACAATGTGGACACGTTATAGAAAATTTGAATAAAAATAGTTTTAAAATTAAAAAATAAAAAATAAAAAATTAAGGCCCCTTTTGATAACCATTTTGTTTTTCGTTTTTTGTTTATGAAATTTAAGCATACAACAACTACTTTACTATACCTTTTTTCTTATTTGGATATATGCATCTTACCTATATTTTAATAAATAAAACCAAAATTTGTAAACAAAAAAAAGTAGCTTCCAAAAACTTGTTTATGTTTTTGAAATTTGGTTAATATTCTCCTACTTTCTTAAGGAAAGATGGATACATTGTAGGGAAGATGGAACACATGGTAGGAAACTTGAATAGAAATAAGCTTAAATTTCATAAACAAAAAACAAAATGGTTATCAAACGGGGCCTAAATAATTATCTAACAAGATGTAAGGTGTTTGATTTTAAAACTTAAACACTAAATAGAAAATAGATCATATAAAACAAAACTAAAAATATAATTTTTTTTTTCAAAATAACAATTTAGGGGTTGTTTGTTTGACCTATTTAGATAGTATTTGGGTCGATGAGTTAAAAAATTGAGAATTGTGTCAAAAACTCGTTTGGATGTAGTTTTTGTGTAGAGGAGTTAGAGTCAAAAACTTGTTTGGATGTAGATTTAAAAATGAGTAGTTATTTTTAGTAGTTAAAAAATAAATGATTAAAAATGAATTGTTAAAAATGAGTTATTTTGATTTATTTGAAAAAAATGATTAAAACTAAGTGGTTAGAAATGATTGATTAGTTATAAATGAATGATTAAAAATAAATGGTTAGAAATGAAATTGATTTTTAAAAGTAAAAATGAGAGAAGTTAATAAAAACTCGTTTGGAGTTATTTTTATGAGAAGTTAATAAACCCTAAGGGGTTGTTTGTTCGACATATTTAGGTAGGAGTTGTTTTTAAGTTTTATTAACTTCTCGTCGAAAACCTACATCCAAACGAGTTTTTATTAACTCCTCGTCAATTTTACTTTTAAAAATAACTCTCATTTCTAACCATTTATTTTTAATCATTCATTTATAACTATTCGATCATTTCTAACCATTTATTTTTAATCATTCATTTCAAATTAATCAAAATAACTCATTTTTAACCATACATTTTTAATGGTTTCTTTTTTAACTACTAAAAATAATTATTCATTTTTAAATCAACATCCAACAAGATTTTGACTCTAACTTATCTATAAAAAAACTACATCCAAACGAGTTGTTGACACAATTCTCAATTTTTAACTATTTAATATAAGTCTTCAATATAATTCTTTAACTAAAAAACTACGTAAATATGTCAAACAAACGGAACTAACTACTATGTAAATATGCTAAATTCATTTTGACAGATGGGTGGGATGTGACAACGAGGAGAGTGTGGGTGAGCTGGAAAAAAAATGAAGCAATTTTTTTAGAAATAGAATCGATCAATGTTCATCTCAACTTCCACGTCATCAACTTGCGAGATCAGCGGCGCCGTTAATTGCAAGTTAAATTGAAAAACAAACAAAGAAACAAAAACCGCGTGAAGAAGAACAAGGCAACACCAAACCACAAACACCAAGTCAATAACTTTGAGAAATGGCGCCACAATCAGACAACTAATTTTATACTCCTCAATATAAGGAAAATAAATAAATAAAACAATTTGTTAAGATTTTGTTGATTTTTTTAATAAATTAAGCATATCAATAATACTACCCCTATTTATGAGTTTTTCTTATCTATATTTTTAAAAATGAACCCGAAATTTAAAAACTCAAAAAAATGGTTTTCAAGAACTTGGTTTTACTTTTAGAATTTAATTAATGAATCAAATTTTCCATAAAAATGATGAAATTTATAGTGGACTCATGAGAAAATAAAAGTTATTAAATTTATCTATGTTATTTTAATTTTTCATTCCAAAATGTTTTACTAAATTTTCAATTCTTTTTTTTTTTTTTCAAATTTAATCTTTATACTTCTGGTAAAACTTGATTTTCTAACACGAGCATCTAAACTAAGTTGTATTTTATAAAATCTTTTGTTTACATTAAGTTTTTTCTTAAATGTATTTTATTATCATTATCAATCGTTTATTTGTTTAAAAAAAATCAAACTAATGACGCCAAAGTGAGCAAGCTCGTGGTATATACTACCTCCTCATTTTGTGTACTAAAAAATACAATAATAAAAACTAATTTTAAGATATGTTGATAATGCATGGACCTTAGATTTAAAAACATAGAGTACATGAACGAAAAATAGTATTTTAACTTGAGTTTTAATTGCATTATGATAGTCTCGTTAAATACTTTGTCGTCTATTTCACTTATGTTTTAGCCGGATACCACATTGCTCTAATATGAAATTTTTTCTCAAAATTAATTGATAATAAGAAGATTAATCCCCACCTAATACGGGATTCTTACTGGCCAACCGCAAAAGGTACACAGGTTTACAGGTACAGATGGCTCAAGGTTTGCTGTTTGGGCATTTGACGACAACGCCAAAACTGAGAAATCACCATTCTCATGGCCCTGTCTTGTTTAAATACATTCTATCATATCCCACAGCTGTGAACAACCCAATACCCAAACTTAAACGTCTAAACCAAACCATATCCAACTCAGTTTCCTATTCCCTACCAAATTACGAAATTTCTTCTCACTTCCCTTCCGTATCATCGTTTTGACGTATTCGAATCATCGTCAAGTGTCATGACAACTAGCTAATAAGATTAGTAAACAATTTGGTTCTTATAGTTTGGAAATAGTTCATAATGGGTGTTTCTCACTGATTAATCTTTGATCTTTTGCTGGTTAAGCCATTACTAACTGACTTGAACCACCATATGAATCTAATTCTCTAACAGAATTTATTGAAGAAAAAAGCAGCCATTACCAGGCAAGCGATGACATTCCCAGCACAACTCCAGGATTAACCCGCATGATCGGAACACCCTTGGATGCAGCTTGCAATGAGAGATCACTGGTCAGACCAAAGCCCGAACGAAGAAGCCTTGATTCATTTATGCATGTTACAAGACCCTTCATACTTTCAATGAAGGCAACGTGACTGAACTGGCTAGTGCAGGAAATCCTTTACAATGTCCAAACTTGGTTCTTAATGTTCCTTATTACAGAAGACACTTCTAATAATATCCGCCATTTTATATAAAGCTTTCTAAATGGCCGTTTCCTTTCTGTAAAACTTTATCAATTTGAAGGGCTCAACTCATCACAAACGAAGTCTTTTTCTCATTGATATACAAATTTGCAGTGTGGCTCTACTATACATTTACATCGTTTTTTGCCTCAAAGTTCCCCAAGAGGCAAAGTTTTCAACAAATCAGTAAATTCCTTGTCTCTCTACATTTATGCCAGAGGCAATGTGCTCAAGCAAGATGTGCTTTTGAATGTAACAAATGAGTTCCAGTTTGGCTCTTCCGGCAATGACTGGCTATAGTCTCGAGCGACGCATCAGTTTAATGGGATTAAATGAGGTATGTTGCCTTGATTGCGTGCGCAAGCCACCATTTGAAGAACTTGACGATCCAATGTCCCAGTTCTCAACGTTCTTTGGAACACAAACGTCATAAAGGATTTGTCCAAGAACTCCATGAGGAATGGTACTTGGCGAATTCGATAGCCGCATTACTCCTTCCATGTGTTCGTTGTACATAGATCCAGTACCCGTGTAGTCAAACCCATCCTCCATGCTGGAGAAGAAATGGTGGTCGCTTGGAGCAAGAGCAGGCTCATGAAAACTACTTGATGGAGATGCAGCTTTTCTAACGTCAGGTGCTGGCTTGAAAGAGTCACTATTCGTTTTATTTACCGCAGCTGCTTCTTCCTTAGGTCTAGTTCTTTGACAGTAAACTCCGGCGGCCTTACTGAGCAACTCTGTGACAGCAACTCTATATTCAATTGGAAAATGAAGAAAATGCCCTGCAATTTGCAATCACAAAACAAGATTTCAAAGCCTGCACAATTTATAGAATGATCATTTGAATAACTCAAATCACATGGTAAAAGAGAATTTTTGGCTAATAAAAAATAAAAATGTTACTACAAGGTGTTGGTTGATGTAATTAAGTTCCACAATCCACCGGCTTAAAATTTTGGGTTGAAGGTGGTTTAACATAATTCAACGTGTTACTTCAAAAAATAAAAACATAAATCAACATGGTATCAGAATAGAAAGTCATAAGTTCGAGTCCTTGCCGAATCATTTCATCCCCAATTAAAATTGAATTCCACTTGTAGGACATTTTTCAAAATTTCAAGGCCCACAAGTGAGAGATGAATATTGGTTGATATAATTAAATTTACCACAACCACCCGGCTAAAGCTTTTGGGTTGTTTGGTGGTTTAACATAATTCAACGCAAGGCACTTGGAAACTTTGAAAATGGACGAGCCTCCGGTCACGAAAAAGGAGAGGGAAAATGAAACAATCCAATAGTGTATTGCTATTCAGTGACGCAGACTACAAAGAGAAAAGTAAAGTCAATACATACAGAATGGAACAGACCTACATGTGGGGAGCCGTTCCATTTGATTAATTTAACATCTCCCCCAAGATCTTCTAGTCGTTGTGCAAAATTGAAGATTGTCTGATAGGGAGCAAGATCATCCTCTTCCGAGCACAAAATAAGATAAGGAGCTTTCATACTCTGGATAAGTACAATATTGGGTAAATGAAGAATCTTGCATATTTAAATAGAATTGAAACCAGAAAATGTTAAATTGCTTACAACTGAGGCATAAAGAGTTTGCCAATATTCTGCACGGTGTGATTCAAATCTGTTGAGGAAAAGCGCATCAAGACCGGAAGAAATGTTGTTTACTGCCCACGATAACATTCTTGGTGGCTGGGATTGTTTCAGCACAGTTGGATGAAGCAAAAATCGAGTTCCCAAGTCGCTGGTAAAGTCAACTGGACTGGAATCATAAATATAACCAGCAATACAGTCCCTCACCAGTTGATAACCTTCCTATAGATAGAGTTAAGAATAAACAAATTGAAAATTTCAGGGAAATCCATATGGGTTCCTCTTATATGACATGATAGTATCTTTATAAATGATTATGACTACAGATCCTATAATGGAAGAAAGATTGAAAACCAAAGAACAAAGTTTACCGAACTATGTAGCTGCGATTCATGGTATCCTTCAATTATCTGCCATGATATCGAAAGGCAAAGGTGAGAGAAAAGTTGATTGACCTCAACAGGGTGCCCCTTCATGGTTTTATTTAAGCAAACTAGAAAAGAAACGTTCATGAAACATGGCAAAACTTACCTGGAGAACCTTATACATGCATGCTTTTGGTCCACCAGAAAATGATGCAAATACTATGGGGCATCTCTTTATCTTTAGCTCCTGAAAGTATAATTTCAGCAGTTATTAATGTATTTAGTTAGCTTAAACTTAAACCACTCTCTTAATTTTGCACTTCAAAATGGACTGCGGTACTAACCTCGACTAGTACTTTAACAATCTCAAATGCCAGAGATGCAGCCTTATCAGGAAAGAACCTGCTCCAACATTCCATCAAATTTAGACAAACAAAAACTACTGTAGTGAGTAGTATATTAAATAAGCTATGGGTTCATATTTTGCCAGCCAAACGTCTTAACAAATAACAAGGGCAAAGAAATAAAAAACAGAACAAAACCCCCGATTAGGAAGCTTTAATATTCAAGTAAATATGAATCTACGCATTCTTTTCTTCAAAATTTCAGCCAACAATAACAGCATATGGAATCATCTCCTCTCAGTTTTTAATTGGTCGATGGATATTAAGACCGGGCAACCGGCAACATACAAGATCTGGTCCTCCAATCCTTTGGCGGATGAGAAAAGAAAGTTTTATGGTATTTATTTCTCTCTGCATTTTGGTGGAGGATTTAGAAGGGTAGAAACAACATTAGTTTCTCTGATTGTCCTCAACAAAAAGGAAAGTCTCATGGAATCTATTACTTTCCTAGCGGATTATAGCATTATTACTCTTTTATTTCATTGGAGAAATTTCTTGCAATTATTGGCCATCAATAAAAGTTTTTGTTTCCTGTCAAAATAAATTCAACCAACAAAAGAATAAATCAAAAGCCCAATTCCCTTCATTTTTTTTTATATCTGTGACTATCTGGATCAGCTTAGCCACACTTCGACTATTGTCGAAGGACATAACGCCCGACTCTACAACACGAAGATGTCAAGGAAACCCATTCATGGGGAGGTAACCGCCATGGATTGAACACTTCAGCTCTCTTGGCTCTCCACCAAGTATCAGCCCACCAAAATCCCCAATCGCAAAGCATACTCGCTGAACAAACACTACACTACACTACAAGGGAAGCAGCTGGTAAAATCGGGAGATGAGAAATCTAGGTTTTCACAGATTACAAACAAAATCAAAATCGGCTGAATCCATGAAGAATCAGAACAAGAAGAAGCAAGTAAAATCGAAAGTTGAACTCACATATTGAGGAATTGAGAATGGCAAACGAGCGAATTCCAACCCAAAGATGAATACAACTCCACATATCTCTTCAAGTGCTTGTCCTGGCTAGACATCCATGCGAACGCCACAACAATCCCTTCAACTTCCCCCAATCGCTCTCTTCTTCCCCAATAATACCTCCCTCCAAATCCCCACATCTTGCAGCACCGACCACTCAATCTGCTCCTCAAAAAATATCTGGAGGTTGAAGATGATTCTGGCGGAGAAATTGAAGAATCTACTGATTGAACGAAAAAAATGAAGAAACGCTGGGAAATTGGGAGGTTGACCGAATTGCCCAGAATTTGCAAACGCAAGTGCTTGTTTTTTTTGGGGGGTTTGTTGATTTTTTTTTTTGGTTATAGGTTTTGTTGATTTGATTTTGTATTGAATGAAACCTTTACGATTAAAATTTGTTAAATTCTACGGGTCGCGGCCCCACTCTGCTGTGTTTCACCGACGGAATCGTGCCACGTCATTCCCGCCATTATTATTTCTGCCATCTCCGCGGAAAATATAACGAATTAAATCCTTCAATTGTCAAACTCAATTTGACCAAATTTTCGTTATTTTCTTGGATCAGTTCTTAACATTTTTGTATCTTTAAAGTAGAGCTTTTAACGAGTATAACCTACTATTATTTTGAACTTAATACTCACATGTTGTTAAATTAATCAAATATTTATCGAAAAGGTTCGATAATATAACGGTTTCATTGTTCGGTAGAAATTCAATTCAACACTAAAATCATAGGTTCGATCGGTTGTACCATTTTTGAATGATTTGTGATTCGCCTCCTCTAGCTTAAGACTTAATTTTTTTTTAAAGTTAATAATTAAAGAGTATAAGGTGTAATGGAATTGGTTCATAAATAAATCATTAAAATATTAAAGACTGAGGTTGTTTGTTTGACATATTTAGGTAGGATTTAGGTCAATGAGTTATATTAAATAATTATATTAAGTAGTTAAAAATTGAGAGTTGTAGCAAAAAACTCGTTTGGATGTAGTTTTTTGTAGAAGAGTTAGAGTCAAAACTTTATTTAGATGTAAATTTAAAACGAGTAGTTATTTTTAGTAGTTAAAAAAATGATTAAAAATGAATGGTTAAAAATGAGTTATTTGGATGAATTTGAAAAGAATAATTAAAAATGAGTGGTTAGAAATAATTGAGTAATTATAAAAAAATGATTAGAAATTAGAGTTATTTTTAAAAGTAAAAAATGAAGATGAGTTAGTAAAAACTCATTTGTAAGTTTTCGAGAAGAAATTAATAAATCCTAATGCTAAACAAACAGCCCCCGAGCATGTAATTGAATAGTCGATTCATAATTTGGAGAAAATTGAAGGGCCTTGTTGAAATATTTTAAATACGACCAAATCGCGAGGATTTGAATTCCCATTCCAACGATGAACATCCTTGTGTTCGGAATCGCAAAGAGGAAGCCAAATTATTGAAACAAAATTTATGACATATTTCATCCAAAACTAAATATCATCAAAGATGTTAAAATGAAACTTGACTGTTGCCTCCCATAATTATTTATTTATTTATTTTTTTATCAAGTTTAACAATATTTTAGATAAGTATTCTCTATAATTGAGCATATTAACTAAAAGGTGGATCAAATCTTGCGAGTTATAATTGAGACTTCGGTCTCAAGAGTGGGTAGGGTGGTGGGTTGATCTGGGCCGGCAACAAAATCAAACCACCGATCTAACTGAACCGGTTTGGTTCGACCCTCTTCTTAATCTGGTGCGGTTTTCATACCGGTTGTGTGGGTTTTTTGCGTCTCCCGGTCCAACAGTTCAACTTTTCATTTTTCAAAATTTTGGCAGCAATTTCTTCTTCCATTATCTCAAACTTAAAAGTTACTAAGAATCTGAAATGATGGATAAAGGTTTTGCAAGTTGGGTGAATTTCTGACCAATCCGGGTTAAGAATTGTTTCTATTAATGATCAAAACTTACCCGTCTAGCTTTCGTAGGGTCACAAACCTCAGTAATCCTAATGGTTATCAAGCTAATGGTTATCAAGCTATTTCATTAGACTTCTAGAATGTTCAAATTTGTAATAGCTCATGTTCGTCCTGATTGTTTGGCTTTCTTGCAACTCTTTTCGATACCATGTAAGGTCTTGTTTTGTTGTGACGGTTCTTTTGACCACACTTTTGTGTAATGGATGGTTATGTTCTTATTTCAAAAAAAAAAAAAAAAAAAAACTGGAATTCATTCAAACATTCCGAATCACCAATGTTTAGATTCACATCTCAAGCGTCCAACCAACCCTAAGATCCCATACAATATTAATGTGATATAATTGAAAACTAAGGAGGAGTTCATAGCAATATAAGAGTTGAAAAACTCTTTAGCTTGATAAACACAGGCATCATAGAGCTCACAACTTTGAATGAAGAATCTTCGAAACTGTTTTCAGCAGGGCTTGATCAACCTTCGTTCGATTAGAACACAACGGTATCGAGCATCGTTCCTAATGTTTGGATGATGTTTGATGACATCAAATTGGAGACATGTTCTTCCAGGTGCTTCTTAGCATCTTGCCTTCCCACATTTGCAATTGCAAGTTTCTCTGGTGGCAACTCATCCTCCTCTTGCACTGCCTTGTTGTACTTGATAGCTAGGTTCAGCATTTCCTGCATACGATATATTCCAGATCCATAAATCACAATATAGATTATGGACAATGATATACACCTGCTGCTATGCGTAAATTCTTTTTATATCGAGTTAATCATCGTGATATTTAATCACACCCCTTTTCTTGATTAGATGAGATCATTGTTCTTTATGCTGCCAAAATGACACTTAATTGTTTTTTTTTTATAGGAAACGAAAATATTTTCATTAATTGGAGAAAGTGTTGAAAGTGTTGCATGGTTATTGAAATATAGACGAAAATAGTGGCCAAACAAGGATCAAAGAATAAATCCGGCATTAACAAGTCCGACTCTTATGATTGCCGTAACTACAAAAAGAGAGCAATTGGATTATTTGGCAGTGCAAGAAACTTATTTATTTAATGTTGGCAATAGAGATGCAACCTCTGGAGGGTTAAAAGACATTTGCATACCTGGACAGTCTGCTCGTTAGTCTTCGAGTGTGTATCAAATCGTCGAAGTGTTAGCCCATCAGTCCATTTCTTCTTGTGAAGATTAAGCAACATCTTCTCTTCAAGTTCATTCTTCCTGTAGTTGATTGCAATGGAGTAATAATGGCGATTCAATCCATGGATTAATGCCTGAAAAAGATAAGACAAGAGAAGTGAATAAATTGAAAGCTAGAATGATTTAATTGTATTGGTAAATACTCACTTGAATAGATGGTTTATTGAGATGGCCGAGGTTTGATGTTGTCTGTCGTGGTTCTTGGCCAAGCATCATTGTCTGTGGATTAATTAGACGAAAGGCATCGATAACCACTTTTCCCTTGACACTTTGGATAGGATCCACAACTACGGCAACAGCTCGCTGATTAAGAGCTTCAAAACTCTACATATGATGAAAAAAAGAAAGTGCATTTCACATTTTAGTCTCAATAGCGTTCAAGTGAAACTAAACAATAAACTTTATTGCACTATTTTTGTATCTGGAAGACCCAGCAAAAGAAAATTTGCAGTAAAAAAATTTATTGCAAAATATCCAATCTCTGGTAAATAAGAATATACTGTACAAGAAAAAAAGAGAAGAAATTGACCCCCCTAGAACGGTTAAACAGTAAGGTGGGCAACACTAATGTAAAATGGAGTCTTCTTTAAGAACCACAAACCTGTTGTGTATTGATGTCGACACCAGAGAGCCAACATCCAAATCCAGGATGAGAGTGATACCATCCTACAACCATCTCAGGGCTGAAGACAAAAAATCAGATAGTTAGAGGTCAAGTGCAGCATAATATTAGACGTTAAATAGTTAATAATGAGTTCAATCTTCCGTACAATTGAAGTAGAAAAGACTGAGCTCTCCAAGTGCTAGGAACTGAGCTAAAGTAATTGTAAAAAGAAGAAAAGTAACACTGCATGTACAACATTTACCTCATTGAGAATTAAATGAGAGGAAATGGGTAACAAAGTGGTTGGGAATGGGAATTATATAAATAATAATAATAATTCAAAAACCATTCACAACTCCTACCGGTTAATCTCGACCCCAAGTGAAATCACATTCACACTCATTCTCTTTAACAAGATGTTGAAGCCAATTCAATAAAAATAATTTGCCCCCTCTCTTCGTCAATTTTTTTATACTTAGAGTCATTTCTAATTAGCAAGAAGATTCAGATAATATTTAGCATAACTGCAAGCTAACAAGTTTAAATGAAATGTAATACTAGTGCCACTTGAAAGGACAGTAATCACATAACTGACATACCAGATCAAAACAAAAACCAAAGATTGAGAAAGAAAAAAAATGGTGGAGGAAGCCTAAAAATGGGGAGTCATTCGAGGGAAACAAGGAGCACAACCAAACAAAGGATAGAACAAACGAAGAACTAGTGAGAGCTGCTCCAAGGAAACGTGAATGACATTACAGTTGAAAATAAATTAAGCTGACATTCAGGGAGTCATTTCCTAATAGAAGTAAAGTTTTGAAATCAGCATGGAACGTGATTCTGATTCTGGAAAAGGCTTATAGGAAAGAAAACTGCACCCAAGTGCATGTGCAGATTGTTCAACTGAGAAATGGATATCAACAAATCTACTTATTAGCTTGGAGTTTAACCATCCCATAATCCTATAAAGATTATTTTGCATAATTTTCAATGAAATTCAAGTAAGACTATATAAGTTAGCATCAGGTCTAAAACAACTAAAAAAGTTCCAAAACTGAACTCGCACTTCCAGACACCACAGGCTGAGCATGGAAAGCGATTGCAGAATCCAAAGCTTCATTTCCAACAAATTAATCTTTAAGATGTTCTCTAGCAGGGGTAATCATTAGAAATCTGAATCTATTTCACAGACACCCAAAAGAAAAGAAAATTACCGTCCAGTTTGTTTGAGCATATCAAGCATATTGGTCTGGAATACATGATCAACGGCTTCAACACTAACACCGGTACCACTTTGCGGCATAGCAAATACATCGACCACACGCACAGTGTACTCGTCAACAAATTCCCCCAACATCAGACCCATCACCTCCATTGGAACCCCAGCTCTTCCTATCATACACATTGCATAGGAAAATTACACAAAACGGAAAATTCATATAAGAACTTCACGAACTTACATCCAACATCCTAACCCTAAAGCCGAGCAAACCCATCAAAATTCACTGATTATATAGCAAGACAAAGTCGACGGAGCCTCCAAACATTAACTTAGTACGAGATTGCGAACACATAAGAAAAAATAAGAGCAGAACAAATGAGAAAATTACAGAAACGGAATATTTATAAAAAGAACTTCACGATCTTACATCCAACATCTTAACCCTAAGTCCGAGCAAAACTATCAAAATTCGTTGATTATATAGCAGGACAAAGTCGACGGAGCCTCTAGACATTAAATTAGTACAAGGTTGAGAACAAATCAGAAAGAATAAGAGCCGATAAGCAAGAAAAATGACAATTTCTTTTCGAAGAGTACCGTGCTTGAGCATCTTGAGAAGAGCGAGCGAGGAGATGTAGACCTGCTCCGACGAATCCAGAGTGGGCGAGTCCGGCGGCGGGTGCCCTAATGAGCCTCCGGCACCGGCGAACATTCTCTGTAGCCGCTCCATTTCGAGAGATTTTCCTCAACGTCGATCTTTCCAGCTGCCGGAAGTTTTCTTTCGCATCAAGACATCTCTCGTCTGGTTCTTAAAGTGTTGCTGAGCGGTGGGAGCCCATCTTTATGATCAAATTACATTTTTGCCCTTTAAACTCAACTTTAAAAAAATAATAATAAATAAGTAAATATATATTGTTTTTGTTTAATCCACCAAAGATTTTAATCCATACCTAGAGTGAGTTGGTTGTGCATTAATTACCTTGATTGATAATATTTTTATTTTAATTGAATAGGTCACTAACACAATAATTTCATTATTTGATTGTAAACTATTTTTACACTAACGTCATGGTTTGTCCGAGAATCTTTTTAATTTCTCTCTTTTTTTAATCAATTGATGGAACATAACTCAATTGATATAAAAACATAATTTTTTGTGAATAAATTTATATAAATGATATAGTGAACAAGAGAATTTTAGGGTTAATAACTTATGAATTTAATTTATAGCAGTCACTCACCTAAAAATTAATTTAATATCGGTGGAAGTACACGCAATGATGAGTATAAATAAACAAATAGTGGCTAATTTTGTTTAGGAGGCCTCATTGCTTCTCTGACCTTTTGTTTCGGGCCCACCCAACCTCAGCCCGACAATTAGAGCCCAGATCAAGCCCAATACGACCATGTACGTTATTTATTTATTTTTAATTTTCCGCTAAAATTCCAATTGACTTTCTTTACCGTCCTCCCGCCATATATTCGTGCCTGCAATTCTGCTCTACATTTCTAGGCTACGATCAACGAACAAGAACAAGAAGATAATCAGTTCCATTTCTTCTCTTTCCTAAGAAATTTCATGGGCGAAAATGAGAGCAATAAATTACGAAATTATGCTTCGTGCCTGGGCGAAAATTTGCTGTTCTCATCGTTTGATTCGTTTATCATCATCGTCTTCATCTTCCACTGCGCAGACATCAATCCACTGCTCAAATAATCTCCACAATTCGCATCTACTCTCACCTCCGGCTCCGATTTCTCGCAGTTCGATTATAACCGTCTCCGCCGCTGGTTTATCTGCCTTAATCGCTTCCATTGCTCTTCTTTACTCTCAAAATCAATCTGATCGAGTCCAGGAGAGTGATATTCCCTTGCAGGATGGGATTGGAGGAGCAGCACACAGATCTAGCGGTTCATTCAACAAGATTTTTCACCGCATTATGCAAACTGCCGTTGCCGCTTCGGTTCTCTGCCAGTCCTTAAGATCTGTGATGTCATCGGCCAACGGCTTTGAACTTACGGTTGCGGCGCTGCTGGCTGACATTTCTGCTGCGAATGCCAGCCGTAGGGCGGCGATTGTCCGGGCCGGAGGCGGTGCTGTGGTGGATTGGTTGCTGGAGTCTGTGGCGCTTCGTAGAGACGGATGTGGAACTCAGGCGGAGGCCGCCAGAGCGCTTGCGTACTTGATTGCGGATCCTGATGTTTCTGCTTCCGTTCTTGGCCGGCCTCGTGCTGTTCCAAATCTCCTGAGGTTCATCTTCTCGTGTCAGCCTCGGAGAACGAATCAGGTGAAATTTGAGATATGCATTTGAGATCAATGAAGTTTTAACGCATTCCTTTGAAAAAGAAGTTAAGACACACATTGAAGTTAGCATTTTTTTTCCATTGATATTTGTTACATTTTTGCGGGACAGCATCCAAGGCGTAGTTCATTCGATATTTCTGATTCTTTGAAAGGTAGGAGCATGCTTGTGGCTGCCATCATGGATATTGTAACCTCCAATTGTGATAGGTTAGAGAAGCTAGCTTTTGAGCCATCCTTGCCTGCAAAGGCTGAAACTAGAGATATTGCAGCAGCTATTCGAGTTATCGAGGAAGGTGGTTTGCAATTTGACGAACCAAATGGCGGCGAAGATGAAGATGGTGGAAGAGGAATCAAAGGAATAGGAACTAAGATTCTCGGAGGAACTACTATTTTGGGACTTTTGAGAACAAGTGGGTTTGTGAAGTTGGCATATTCTGATGTTGGTCATGGAGAACTAGTAAAAAATACACCTAAAAATTTAGTATCAGAGAAGCATGACTACTCACTTGCAGCCAATTCTGTTGTTCCTGGACTCTGGGATGATTTGCATTGTGATCATGTTGCTGTACCTTTTGCGGCATGGGCATTGGCAAATTGGTCGATGGCATCAGAACTCAACAGAACGCACATTCATGAACTAGATCAAGATGGACAAGCCGTCACGACTGCTTTAATGGCACCTGAAAGGTCGGTGAAATGGAATGGAACTTTGGTAGCAAGGCTTTTACTGGAGGATCGTAATCTTCCCTTATATGATTATGTTTCTGATTGGAGTGCAAGCCTTCTTTCTACTGTTTCTCATGCAAGTAAAAATGATGACATCCCTTTGGCTCAGGCGGCTTTGTCTGCATTTTTGGCCTCTGTCAAACGGTTCCCTGCGGCACAAAAAAAGATAATGGAGAAGGGTCTGCATCTAATGAGAGATGCTGCTATACGGACCCAAAAACATGGGGAGGTCCAAGAAGCTTTAGCAAAGGCATTGGAGTTACTCAGCACTGGGTGGATGCATCTATCAGCTGAAGAGAGTCAGAGATGGTCTGCTATATTACTTCAATGGGTCTTTGGAAAATTTTCCTCTGAATCTTTGAGGTCTTCTGCAACTAAAATTTTATCTTGCATTCTTGAAGACTATGGACCCAGCTCAATACCTATTTCTCAAGGATGGTTGGCTATATTGCTGATTGAAATACTGAATTCTACTAAGAAGCCTGCAGTTAATATAGCTACTCAGCTTAAAAACGACAAAGTGAAGGTATTCAAATATCTTTATTTTCTTAACTGAAGAATCAGATACGCTCAATAACTCATCTCATTGTTCACTAACATCAAAATGATTTTTACATACGTAGACCATACACATATATTCATGTCTCTCACTGACTTCTAAGTTGTAGTTTATTTCGAAATGAGGCAGTTTGTCAAATTTGTTTTACTGAAAAGTTCCTAATGATTTTTTGCAGACTCAGATTGATCAGTCAAACATTGTTTTTGCCAGACAAGTAGCTAATCAGTTGGCGGGAGCAGTAGTTAACCTGGCAGTACACCAATTTGGTGCAACTGCTGATTCATTAGATACCTCTCCGTTGGCAGATCTACTTTCACGCGAACCTTTTGTAGCACCTTTGAAGAATATAAAGAAAGAGAATAGTCCCAAGTTTGATGCAGCTGATTCTGCAATGGCGACACTAAAGGGGATCAAAGCGCTTACTGAAGTTTGTGTAGATGATTTTTCATGTCAGAACAGAATAGCTGATTTTGGTGTTCTCTTTTTGCTGAGACGCCTTTTGTTATGTGATGATTATGAGAAGTTGGCAGCAATGGAAGCATATGATGCATCTAGAGTTCTCGAGGCTCAAGAACATGTTTCAAATGCCTCTGGGGGATCACCACTTTCAGAGAAGAAGAATGACCCGTCGAGCATCCGAGTACCTCCTACAGCCCACATTCGTAGACATGCTGCTCGACTTTTAAACATCCTCTCACTTCTAGAGAAAGTCCAGAAGGAGATTCTGTCTGATGAAGAACTTTATAGATGGCTTAAGGACTGTGCCAATGGGGCTATTCCAGGTTGCAATGATGCTAAATTGCGAAGTTATGCTAGAGCCACACTGTTGAATATATATTGTATTAGCCGCAGGGCTTCTGAAAAGGGTTCTCTCTCTGATACTGAGTCTACAAACAGGAAGAAAAGTTGCCCCCTTTATGATGATATGATTTTTTTAATAAATCCCGAGCTTCCTCACTGGAAAGTTTCTGAAGAAAAGGAGCAGGACACCGTTCAAAAGGATGAATCTTCTCTTTCACATGCTAATTTCATTGATATTGAAGGTGTGGCTATAGCAAGACATGGAAATGATAACAATGCTTCTTCTTCATTACATACATCTAAGAATGATTGTGGGCTAGACTCTCCTTTGGTAGATGTTGTTTTTATTCATGGTCTCCGAGGTGGACCTTACAAGACATGGCGCATAGCTGAGGACAAAGCCTCAACAAAATCTGGACTGGTAGAGAAGATCGATCAGGAGGCAGGGAAACTAGGGACGTTTTGGCCTTGTGAATGGCTTTCCTCTGACTTCCCGAGGGCTCGTATGTTTACCCTTAAATACAAGGTCTTTTCAGAACTTTATGTTCCATTTGCTGTAATCAGAAACTTCAGTTACAAACTTGAGAATTTATTATGTAAAAAAGATCTGATTTCACAAATCTTGTGCAGACAAATCTCACCCAGTGGTCTGGGGCTAGCCTTCCTCTTCAGGTTTGTTTGCCAAATTGACTAGTAATATAAAAATTCCTAGAAGTTCATATATTTTTGCATTATATGTTACTGTCTTCAAAGCCAAATTCATTCCGAGTAATACGCGACTTGTTCTGTACTGCACTATTGTCGATGCTGTTCAGTAGGGATTTTAGCTGATGTAGCCATTCTTCTCCACTTTACCAAGCTTTAGCAGTCCAATGGAGTGCAATATGCTGCCAAGTGCCACCAATCTAAGTTCGGTTGGTATTTTGATGAAAGATAGCTTTTAATTCATTAGTAGCTGTGCAAACTAATAATAATTCTGCAGTTTTCCTGTTGCAGTTGTGATGTCAATAGTAACTTCATTGTTGATTGTTTTGATTTTTATCATTCTTGTTCTTAAATGAGAGTTCTAGGGTCTTTATTCTTTTTTGTCGATCCTCTTGTGGGAGAGTGTTAGTTATTGTTGCCTCTGATGAATGCATGGTCATCAATTTTTGCCTTTTAAAACTTGAAGGAAGTCAGCTCGGTGCTACTGGATAAGCTCGTCGGTGCTGGAATTGGGGATCGACCTGTTGTATTTGTTACTCATAGGTTTGTACAAGCATTACCTTTTTCAATGTAAGAATAACATAGCTGAAGCTAGCTTTGTTTTCCACTTTCATTTTTACATTGTGATCACCTTTTAAATTGGTCAGGCAGGGGTTTCTTTTATCATCCTTCCGTTTCCTGCTTAAAATTTTCCTTCTTTATCTTGGCAATATCTTTTTGTTCTTCACATTGAAGATATTCTTTTTTGCTGCTATTGTCAAAGGTTAAGATGCTTGATGCTTGATGCCCCAACCATTTTATTGATTTTCTAGCCTTCTTCATTGCATAGTTTGTTTTGGTTTGTTTCTTTTTGCTTGAAAATTGTACAAGGTTGTCTTACCAAAAAAAAAAGTGTGTATGGTTGCTCATTGCTGGTTTTTGAAATATACTCAAGTTTTAGGCGGGCAGTCAGTTGTATCTATTAGTTCTTAACTATGCAGCGTCTAGTATTCATTGTTTTTTAATCTCTTTTTGTTCTATGCTTTCCTCATGTGATGGAACCCCTCTAATCAAACGCAACCTTCTTGCTTGCAGCATGGGAGGGCTAGTTGTTAAGCAAATGCTGTATAAAGCTAAGACAGAGAATATTGACAACCTTGTGAAGAATACTTTGGGAGTTGTATGTTTGAAAATTTTGTTTCATGCTTTGTTTTCTATCTTAGTGTCTTTAATCTTCTTATCGGTCGTATTTTGTTGGCTACTGACTTCAGGTCTTCTATAGCTGCCCACATTTTGGCAGCAAATTAGCAGACATGCCGTGGCAAATGGGTCTTGTTTTTCGCCCTGCCCCTACGGTTAGTATTTGACTCCATTAACTAAGACCACCTTCAACTAAGGTCGCGTTTGATAACCAAATTGTATACTTATATCAAATTGCATTTCTTGTTATTCAGATAGGAGAGCTGAGAAGTGGATCTCCAAGATTGGTGGAGCTGAATGATTTCTTCCGTCATCTCCATAAGAACAGACTGCTTGAGGTTCTTAGTTTCTGCGAGGTATTCTACTTACTTTTAAGTTGGAGGACAATATAACTTGGTGTCTATATTTTAGAATGATGGGCATCTTATGATTACCTGTAGACAAAGATGACTCCAATTGTTGAAGGTTATGGAGGATGGGCTTTTCGAGTGGAAATTGTTCCTATTGAATCTGCATATCCTGGCTTTGGGGAACTAGTTGTAAGTATGATTAGTGATTAGTTTATAATCCAGAAATTTTGGAGTTTGAATCAATCCACCCTGAAAATTGCTATTAGATTAATTTTCTTGTTGATTTGATGTGGATTTTTTTTCTTCTTCTAAATAAGTAGTTTTTATGAGTATTATTATGTGGCCTAGTTCTACCGACTGGGTCAGTGGCAGAATAGTTTTATTATTTGGTTGTAAACCAGTTCAATAACAGCATCACAGGTTTGAGCCCGAGAATCGGTATTTATCCTTCTTTCCCAATATGTACTCAAAAAAATGATGTGGCCTGGTTTCTATTAAATATAAGGTCTACATTTGTTTTTGTGTAGAAACGTGAACAATTTTTCACCTCTGTCATTTGTAACATATTTTAACGACAGGAAACTGCTAAAATTTATTAGTCCACTAAATCAAAATTTCCACACCCTTTTCTATTAAAAAAAAGAACTCCCTCCCTTGTTTACTTCTGGCCGAAAAAGGGAGAACTGATTCTGGAATTAGGAAACTCCATTCATTTTGAGGGTTAAAATCACAATGACCATCTATTTAGAATTTTGAATATTCTAGCCAGTTTACGTACACTTCGACTATTTTAATGGGACAAACTGCATGACCTTACAACTTTTGATGCCTAAAAAACTCAAAAGAATTTAATCCATGATGGGTGACCATTGACCACCCTAGATTGAATTCATAATTTTTTTTTTTTTTTTTCTGAAGTTCTCTTGACCAGTAGATCAACCACGATAACGTAATCTGGTATCTTTTCTCACATTATCTCAATATTTAGATATTCCAGTTTTTGGTTGCCCATTTTATTGTGCTCTTAACTATGGTGAAATTTGTATCTTGTTAACTGCAAAAGTATCTTCTTTTTCATGACGATACAGGTGTTAGAATCAACAGATCACATAAATTCGTGTAAGCCCATCACTCGAACTGACCCTTCATACACAGAGACATTACAGTTTTTGCAGAAGTTGAAAGATCGCTACGGTTAGGAAAAAATTACTCATCATTTTTGTAGCATCATTTATTTGTATATAAAATCCGAGAGGGACTGGCTAAAGATTCTGATATTGATATTATTTGTTCATCCGTTTTCCTCCATTTTGTTTACATTTTAATGTCATGTTATGTGTTGATGCGAGTGAAGTGTTTAGGGATAGGAAGGTATATTATACTGTACATACATACTCAACAGATGAGAGATAATGTAAAATGAGAGTGAGTTTGAAGAATTTAGTCTCTGAAGATTGTGTTTTTTTGTGTCTGTTCAATTCCTTGCTTAACTAGATTGTTTATGAAAGTCTTTCACGAGCTAAAATTACTGTACTGCTCGGTTGTGTTTTTTCACTAAATTTTTAATTTTAAGAATAAAAAAATGATGAACTTTTGGGGGTATTTCTCCTCCTAAAAAAAATTATATTATAAGTATTAACTAACTGCATCTAACAAAACTACATCCAAATGAGTTTTTATAACTACTCAAAATATCTCATCATTTATAATTACTTATTTTAATAATACATTTATAGTTACACAAAATAACGCTTCAATACTGACAATTCATTTCGAACTTTTTAAAATAACTCATTTTTAATTATTTATTTCTAATAATTTTTTAAATACTCATTTTGAATTTACATCTAAATAAACAATTGTCTAACTCCTCTACAAATAATCACATTCAAACAAAACATTTTGTTCCAACTCTTAATTTTTAACTACGGCTAACTTTTCATAGCTTATAATTAAATTCTCAAATGTGAATGAAACACTGCTAGTGACTATTAACCTATTTCTGCGATCGCAAATGTCACGTGGATCCAACAGACACAATTTATAGTCATAACTTCGGAATTAATTACGGCTTATCAGCAAAAATGTAAAGCTAAGAAAAATTGAACCATGGTAGGTTTTTTCTCATTATTAATCATCCAAGAAGCAAAAAAATGTAGATTTTTTCTGGTATATAACATAATATCCTAACCCAAAAGAATGATACTATATAATTTTATCAACTAAACCATTGCTAAGTTCATTTTATATGATGTGTTTTTATGATTTGTTTTAAAGTATCATATCATGGGGAAAGAGGATTAATAAATAATATGAGATTTTTTTCAAAAAAAATAAAATAATAAATAATCATTCTCTATGAATCATTTTCATTTTTTTAAAATTAATATTTATCTCTTTTCATGATCATTATTTTGCTTTCATTGTCATCATCTCTTACCTTGTAAACATGTTTCTTCCTAACCATTTATTTTACTCCAACACCTCTTAAATTTAACTAAAAAATATATATAAATTCTAACCTGTTGGTGTGCTCTTCCCTCAACGAAATTGGAATCTGCTAAATAAAACGCATGAATTTAATTTATTTATTTATTGTGTCAACCAGACGAAAGGTTAAAAAAATGTAAATATTTACCCCTTGCAGTTTTTTATCATCCATAAAAAATACATTCACAATAAAAAAAAACAAATTTAGGCTAAAATATATATTACAAAAATACCAAGAAAAAAAAGAAATCAGTTCATTACTTTTCTAGTTCAGCCTTAAGATTCATCAATTCTTCCGTCCTATCATTCATTCTTCAAAAAAAAAAAAAAAAAAAAATTTAAGAAAAAGAAAAAGTTGATCGAATTGAATCATATAAATGAGTTAAAAAGTGAAATAAAAAAACATTAAAAACTTGGGGTGATTGGATTTTAGAGTTGAAAAGAGGAGAAGAGAGAACGTGGAAGAGGAAAAAGAAATTAAGTGATGTAGATTTATGAAGTAGTTGTTTGGAGATTGATGTTTTGGAGGAGAGATATTGGTAACAAATATATATTTTATATTATTTTTTTTAATGTAATCATTCAATATTTATATTAATTAATAATTTTTTTTTTTTATATTATGTAGTTTTTTTTTAATTCATATTAGGCTTCAACCTTTCATGTGATGTTAGAGGAGAGTTGAAGAAAAGGCGAATAGAAGTTGATATTTAAAAACAAATATGAAATTAAGATTTCTTTTACTCTCCTCTCTTCAACATCAAATTCCAAACACCCATTTGAAGGTACATCTTTAATAATATTTTCACCACTAGTAGTTTTCTTCTTCGTTGTAAACTGAATTTCTGAATCAGTTGAATACCATTTTAAAAGGAGATAATTAATATCTTCAACGATCTGAGAATTAGCAAAAACCAAATATAAATAACTTTTTAAAAAGTCTTTATATGTAAATTAGGTGATTTATTGTTTTCAATCTACTTAAATTCGCAGGTCATTCCTAACAACTGACATATTACATATGAATAATTTATTTTATTTTCTAACTATTAATAACCATGATTATTATTATTATTATTATTATTATTTACATTAGTGACAATCCGGGACAACCTAAATTTGGAGAAATGGATTAACAAATGTATGATTGAACTAGCGACCATAAAGTTGAAATGAATTCCATCGATTCATTCAATTAAAATCAAAATAACATATACTATGACAATTATTATAATATTAATATTTATGAGTTAAACTCGAGTATTCTCACATATTTATTTTATAATCAAATATTAAAATATATTAATAACCGGATACATATGCTTTATAATTTATCTATATTTATAATTAATAATTAATTATGTCCTATGTATATTATAAGAAAAGAAAATGACAAAGTAGTGATTTATGGGAATGGCAAAACAAGGATAGGTACATTAGTTCAATTTGAACTTTGCATGGAGAGGTGCAGCTCTTTTTTTTTTAATAGTTAAATGGGTTGTGTCGTACCACATATGGGACGTGCCCAACCCTTATTTTTATCTTTTCATATTTTTATATTTTTAATAATTTTTGTTTTTAATATATTTTTTCAACTCTTTCCAAATTTTAAGTTTTAAACTTTTCTTTTTAATGTCACAAAAATTCTCATTTTTAATTATATGTTTGGTTTTTTAATTTATAATTTTGATTTCTTGATTTTCTTCAAAACTTTAATTTTTATTTTTTATAATTAAATTTTCAATTGTTTTTTCAAAACTTCCATTTTTTTACCAAAATTTGAGTTAAAATTTATTTTTTCAATGTTTTATAATATATTCCTTTCTATTATTTTATCTAATATCAATTATATTTTATAAATAATTATATTTTTTAATTTATAATTTAATTTTTTCCTCTCAAATATCATACCTATTTAGTAATATTAATTTCAACTAATAAAATTTAAATCATTGGTATTCACGTAATATCATATTTTAAAAATATATTTCATAATTTAAAAATAGGAGTTGTTTCTAAAAAAAATTTGTTTAAAAAATTGTATTTATCTTTTTTTATTTACCTAATTTATTAATTAATTGAAAATCATTCTCATTCATACAGTATCTTATTTTCAAAATATATTTCATCATTTCATAATCTACATGTAGTTTTAAATATGAAATAAATTAAAGTTCATATCATAAAATATATTGATATAAAAAATATTTCCACAAAAAATAAGAATACAAAAATTTAATAATACAAATTAAAACAATAAATAAAGAATGTGATATTATATATAAAAAAAGTCTTAAATGTATTAAATAATAATTTGAGATTTGGTATAATAAATAAATAACATTATTTTAGATTGAAAAGAAAATTAATCAATGTCAAATCATTTAAAAATTTTATCCTACAACTCATCTACAAAAACTCACATCCACACGAGTTATTGTCTCCACCACTTAATAAATAACTACAACTGCATTATTAAAATTAGGAGTGCAACAAACAACCAAATAGAACCAAATCAATCTAATCTAATGGTTGGATCAATTTTTTAGCACAAAAATTGATACATCGGTTGTAATTTTAAAAAAATTGAAAAATATTTGATTGGTTTCAGTTCTTGTTTTAAAAAACCAATAAAAACCGAACCAAATCGAAATATATATTGTTAATAAGTCATATAAAATCATCTTCCTATATTTAGAATATTTCCTAAAGTTTTCATAATCAATATGTTTTAGATGTTTTTTTATCCTTCGAATGCTAATATATTTTCGAAGTAACTTTCGCATGCATTACTTTTTCATATTAGTTATCGTTATCTATTTGAAACTAATTTAACGAAAGATAAAATCAGATGCAAAGACCGAACTTATTAATGTTCAGATCCTTCTCATTCAATGATAAAATAAACGAATGAATCATCAAAAGTAAATCCCTTTGATATTGAGATACATAATTTTTTTAAAGAATTGACCAAAAAAATTAGACATTGGACCAGATCTAAAATCGACCAAACGAATTGAAAACCAAAACAATGGTTTTATACTTTATTGGACATTGGATCGGATCTATTTTTTTAAACATGAAGATATCAGTTCGAGTGTCAATTTGGTACAAAACCGACAAAAACCAAACCGAAATTACCCCTAATTAAAACAAACACTCTACAAACCAGCACAACCAATTGAATTATTAATATAATCATCTATTTAATCACTCTACAATTATCATCCAAACACCTTCTGTGAGTTAGGTTTATTTTGATCATTCATGTACTAGAATAAGGAATAATGGTAGAAATATTATATACAGTCAGATGATAAAAAAGACAATTAAGTAGACTCACACAGAGTAAAATTTTGAATTTATGATTACTTTAAATTTTATTTATGATTACTTTAAATTTTATTTATAATCACTTTATTTTTAACAAGTAAACTTGTATTCTTAATATATATATTTTTAAAATTCAATAAGAATAATATTTTTCAAAGAAATATTTGAATTTTTATTCAAATATTAATAACAAAAGTTGGCTTTTAATTTTGAATTCTCGGTTATGAGAACATTTTTTAAGAAGTATGCAACACTGCTTAAAAATGTAACAAATAAAAGAAACACATGAATGAAATAATAATGTGTTGTAGATAACAAATCTACCCTTTTTATATTTAATTATAACAAAATAGTCAAAAAAAAAAAAAAAAATTATAACAACTTTTAAAAAAATATTTTTTTACCTAGTAAAATATTAAAGATTTAATATAATTGAAATCTATCGACATATGATTAAAGCTATGATGTTAATTTATTGAAACTTATCAATTTGATTATCAATTTAAGAGAATTGAATTCATCATTTTTGCTCATGAAAAATCACCTAAATATATTTATAATTTTTTGTTTGTTGTATTAAAATGATTATGGTGCGGAACAAATATATGTTAAAGTTTATTTAAACTATATTAATTTTATTTTTTATGAAAGAATTTGGATATTTAAAAGTTAAGATAAAATACTAATTTGGTCGGTGAACTATCATGTAAGATCCATTTTGATCTTTGAAATTTTAAAAGTCTAATTCTAATTCATAAACTATCGTTTTTGTTCTGTTTTGGTTATTCAATTTTCAAAAGTACAATTTTAATTTTTAAGGCCACGTTTAAATTTTGTTTTTGAAATTTAAGTATATAATAACTATCTTACCATATGTATTTTCTTACTTGGATATCTATATCTTACCTATATTTTTAAAAATCAAACCAAAATTTGGAGGAAAAAAAAAATAGTTTTCAAAAATTTGTTTTTGTTTTTGAATGGTAGTTTACAACATATCATAAGAAACTTAAATAAAAATATTATCAAATTGGGTTAAACTTTTTAAAATGTTTAAATGTAATCCTTGGATTACAAAAAAAAAAAAAAAAAAAAACTAAGATTAAAATTGATAATATGGCAAAATAATAATAAAATAAATTTATTATCATCTTCTTCGCTCATCCTCTGTTAGCTCTTTGAAGGACTTTTCCTCGAGCCCACTCTCGGATTAAGTTCGACCAAGAACCCAGACCATTAAATCCAAAAGCTTCATTGATCTCATTCCAGCAACAAGCTTTCCTCTCTCGAATGGCATAAAAAATCGATCCACCCACTTGATTCTCGCATGGAGCTTCTCCTCAGGGTCGAAGAAGTTCATCTTGTCCGACTACTGGTCATTGAATTTACATTTGCCGTTCAACTACAGCTTTTATTGACAATTTTAAATTTATTTAAACCATATTAATTTTGATATTTAAGAGTTATCAATAACATTTCAAACATCATTCCTCAAAAAAATCATATTATCCTAGTATCTTAAACCGTGGTTTAAGGAGAAAATCATTTTTAGACGATTTTACTCCTTAGGTCATGCCCTAAATTACAAAAATGTCATTTATTGGAATATAAAAAAAAAAATCAAATACACATATAATATATTTACAATATTATTTAGATTTTCATCCGTAGAAAATAAGATATTTTTATCAAATCTCATAAATTTTATTACTAAGTTAGAAGATAAGAGATTTCAACAATCAAATAAAATGTCAATAGAGTAATAGCTCAAACGGCATCAATGTACGTATTTGCAATATCATTTAAATTTTTGTGTAGAAAATAAGATATTTTTACCACATCTTATAGATTTTATTTGACATTTTATATTCTAATTAAAATAATAAATTGAATTTTCCAAACCTATAAATAGTTGTCTACATTTTGTTTACAAGAACGCTTTCTGTTTGCTTAGATTTATTTTTCTTTATTTATTTGTTTTATAATAAGTTATGCTGGATTATTTACCTTAACTTTCATCTAATTTTTCTGTTGTGCAATAATTTTTGTAAGGATTTGTTTGCATAATTGTTCCCTTTCAAAAAAAATACTTGGAGATTTGGAAAACAAAGTTTGAAGAATTATATGATTATCATTTGAGGTTAGTGCATGAATTCTTCAATTTCAAGAGTTTGGTAACAATGATTTCCTACTATATATATATATAGTTCTCTATATTTTGTTTACAAACACATTTGAAATTTTCTTTTTGCTTGGGGTTACTTTCTTGATTTTTTTTAATAAAAAATTTACTTATCTTATTTTTCTTGGATTATTTACCTTAACTTCCATCTAACTTTTCTTTTGTTGTAATAATTTTGTAGGGATCTTTTGTTGCTTAATTGTTGACTTGGAGATGTGAGAATTTTTTTTTGAAGAACGATAAAATTATCATTTGAGGTTAAAGGTAAGTTCATAGATGTATACTAATAAATATATTTAACTTATTTATATTTATAATTATAATAATGATATAACTCTTATAAATTTTATAATTCAAGAGTAATTGGTCTATTAATAGATAAATTGAGAAAAAATTAAAGAGCATCGATTTTTAAAAATCAGAGATAAAATTTAATTTTAATTCAATAAATTTTATTAAGTTTTTTTTTAAATAATAACACCTATTATTTTTTTTAAGCTTAAAATAAATAATTAACTGCTTTTTAACCCAAATTTGAATTTTAATAAATTTAATTAACGTGAAAAAATGGTTATAAAATTCAATATTATATTGAAATTATTATTTGATGATTTAAATTCAGCTTAAAAAGATAAGAAAAAATTTATAATTATATATATAATTTATTATTTAAGAAATTATCACGTGCAACGTCGTGGTAAAATTCTAGTATCTATATAAGTTAAGGCAAAAGAAATATTAAACCTATCGAAAGGTTGGTGGCATGCACCTATTGGTTTCATTGTTGCCTGATAATATAATCAACATTACCGTGGGTTTGATTTGAAAATTCATATTTGAATCTCATTCAATGTGTGTTTGGACCACCAAAAATAAAGAGGGAGAATGAAAATGAGAATGAATCTCCGTGTTTGGCCACCGAGAATCATTCCTCCCATAACTACGTTTTCCAAAAATTACATTTTTTCATTTCGGGTTGAGTTAATTTTTTTTAACTAAATAATCAATTCGGGTTGAGTTAATTTTAAGTCAACTCTTAACTCAAGTTAATCCATGAAATTTTATGATTTTGAACTCAATCTAACCCAAAAATATAATCCAATCCAACAAATTGAGTCAGTTGGTTTGACTATTCCGGTTGTTTGTAGAATCCCAATGGCAATATTTAACGGTTCAATTCCGGCGAGAGTAGATGACATTGCAGAACAAAAACTCATCAGCCTAACCGTTCCTACAACAGTTTCGTCGCCGGAGACCGTAGCGCCGTAGTCTTTTGAACAAATGTCTTCAACATTAGCTTCAATTTCTTGCTCTTTCTTCATTCTAGGTTATTCCAAAACTTCGATGATTTCTGCAAATGTAATGACTCGCAATATGAAGCTAAAAAATGAGTTGTTGTTCTTAGGTTATGTTGCTCTGATCCGAATCATTCATCTTCTTTATCGTCCACGAGCACTGGCCCTGCTCCTCCAGTTCTGAAGAGGAGGAAGAGGTACAAGAAAAGTATCTTGGAGAGAGCAAAGACATTACCAAGGAGTTGAGATTCGTCGCAATGAGGCTTCGAAATGTTAATGGTAAAAAGTTATCCAGTTCTGTCGTGGATTCATCCAGCGAAGAAGAAATTAGAGGAGAAAGATAACGAAAATTTGGTGTTGAGCAATGATGATAAAGAGACTTGGCTGCCGAGCTTGGAAGGATTTCTTAAATATTTGGTTGATAGTGAGCTCGTCTTTAGTACTATGGAGCACATTGTCGATGAATCTAGCGACGTTGCTCGTAAGATTCTTCCACCATTTTTCTCTTTTCCAGATTTTTTATATTTCGTTGATACATGATATTGTTGGAGAATTGTATAGGTTTATGTGATGGTTGTGATTTTTATTTTCGGGATTTAGGTAATTGGTTACAATACTTCAGTGTTTATTTGGATTTCTTGTGCTTTTGTTGGTACTATTTTGCTTCTGCATACTTTATGGCAAAAAAAAAAAAAGGTGAAGGATGGCATGCTTTTATTCCTATTTATAAATTCAAGGGTTTCTCCGTTAATTTTTTGTTTAAAGATTATTAGATTCTCCCTCCTCATTCGCCTCTGGTTGCTTGTTGTTCTCTTGATTTGTTTTTTGAAACAAGGGTAACCATGCTTGTCCATAGGCCAAGAACCGGAGACATCAAAGGAGTAATATCACAGGTGAGTCTCGAACCCGGGACCTTGAGGGGAGCATATATGTAAGAACCCGACCCAAAATGGTCAAAAACTCTGATTCTTACTAGCATACTTACAATTTAAAACTTTAAAACATTATGGAAACATCTAAAAGATAAAACTCATTTAATCTTCATAAAAGAAACAGACATTTCATAAACATCCTTAAAACAGTCCTGACCAGTATTTCAAACAAAACAGTTTAACAAGTCTCAACAGTAAACAAAGTTCCCAGCATGCTACTACATAATTAAAAGACTCCAAAAGATAAAGACACAGAGTTCGCCGGCAGCTCCCATGATCACACAGCTCCCTCCACTTGCCATCACGGTGTTGTCCCAAGTTACCTGAAAGATAAGTAAGGGTGAGTATAAACATACTCAATAAAAATCCCCAACTGGGGTACAATACGATACATCCATCATCTAGCATCCTAGTATACATGCAATCGGTTACCAGTACAGAAGCTTTGCTCACAAGCTAATCAAGTCAAGTCCGGGAACCTCGGAAGTTTCCTACTTCCGGCCTAATGATTGGTTCTCCTAACCAATCCCAAAGACATCATCGAGGGTCTTTCTCCCTCGGCCAAATGATCAACTCAAAAGCTGATCCCAATTAGATGTCAGACACCCTCGAAGGTCTTTCTCCCTCGGCCAATTGACCAACTCAAAAGCTGATCCCGAATAGGTGTCCTCGGGGGCCTCTTACCCCCGGCCAAGCTAAACCCTAAGACAACGGGAGTGTACCTGAGGTCTGGCTCTAAACAAGGATAAGAATGGTGTCATTGATCTACAGTAGTGCAGAGCCCTCGACACTCAGCTGTAGCAGCCTGTACCACCAACCTGAAGCTAAGAACTGTCTCCGGGCAGGCTTGCACCCGTGATGGGTTTCGCTCTAGTAGGTTACAAACTAGGCTTATACAGATGCGAGAGCTAATCCGCACCGGCTTCCGGGGGCGGAGACAAAGTACTTTATGCCTCTCACTGATCCCGACCTGTGGGGACAAGATACGTTATGTCCACTCTCAGCCTCTGGAAGACAAGTCTAACTAACTATCTAATATCACATAATATACATCCCTAGCAACTGAACATGCTTAACAAGAATACAAGCACAACCTAGCATGATACTACGAATGTAAACAGGGAACTCAGAACATGCTGGAAGGACAAACCTAGCATGACACTAACATGTAGAAACAGGGCAAACATGCTAGCAGAGATAAACAGTGAAACAGTCCTAACCACTACATGCTCATAACAAACAACATATATATAAAAGATGCAATCAAAACATATTGTAGGGTCCACACAACCCTGGTAAGAGATCCTTACCTGAAACAAGCAGAAATACAAACAATTAAGTGCTTTTTGAGCTGTAGTGTCTCACAACCTAAAAGCATAAACACACACATTCAATCTAACTAGCTACACTTAACTAAACACTAATTCTAGAAGCAAGGGAACTAAGAGATTACCCCTACTTGCCCTAGTGCTCTCGGCCAAGCACCCAAGATGGAACCCTAGAAGCTCTCGGCTACACTTGCAACAAGGTGTCTCGGCTACGGCATCAACAACAACAATCACAAATTAGCTCTCTTGTCCATGAAGCAAACAACACACACACACACAACCCATCATGAAGCTCTCGGCCAAACCAATACACAAGCTAGGAAAAACATCAACTTACCAACTTACCCAAGAAGATTCGGCAAGGGTTCCCAAAAGGACAAGGTGGTCTCGACCAAGGAAGGTGCACAACAAAGGTTGTCTCGGCTAGGGCTTGGACCTTGCACAAGAATGAAGCACAAAGTTAGATCTACACCAACCATCAACCAAACACAACATAAACACCATGCTACTTACCTTGGAGCTCTCGACAAGGGGCTTGGAATGGGAAGTGCTCTCGGATCTCAATCAAACAAAGGGAACACACAAGATCTCCTCCACCCAAGCAAGCTTCTCGGATCTACAAGGAGAGAAGAGAGGAAAAACAACCTTTCTTGGTTAAGGCTAGTCTCGGCCATGGCAATGAGAGAAGAAAAGAGAAGAGCTTGCAAACTTACCTTGGAACAACAATGGAGATGAAATGCTAGGGAGCAACACTTGAAGATCTTGAGAATGGAAGCAATGAAGATGGAGAGAAGTGGAGAGGAGTGCTCGGCCAAGGAAGAGAGAAAGAACAAATGGTGGGTCGGCCAAGGGGGGAAGGAGAAAATGATGGAACCCTAATGCATTTTCCCTTATTTTTAATTAAATAAAAGCCTAAAAAAATCCCACCTTCAAATCCTACCAAGAGCACTTTTTAAAATTCATTTTAATTTCTCTACAAATGGGTCAAACTCAACTCCCAAGTCACCATGGTTTGAATCCTAGCTCCAACACTTTTATTTTCATTTTTCTTCTTTTAAACGGGAGGGCTCCAAACTTACCATAAATGGACTTCTTGACCTAAAACTTGAAACCGAAGAATAAACTTAAGTCCACCCACTCATAAACATTCTAGAAGCTCTATCTTACTGCAACACTGTCTCGGGAAGGAAAAATGACCAAAATACCCATGGAGGACAAAATGACCAAAATGCCCCTGGAAGCACAAAACCCTAACAGCCCAACCAACTCACTAGAGGAACAACCGAATAAACCTGGAGAACCGGAAGGAAATCTTGGGCTGTTACAATATATACCTTCAAAGCTCAAGTTTTCAATCATTGCGCCACCATTTGGGTCCCGACTGGAGGAATTGTAAAATCCCTACTACGTACATGCACATATGTCTTTGGTTACAGTGGAGCGAAACACCGATTCCCCAGTTTCAGAATAAGTAAATAAATAAAATGGCTAGAGGATGTCTCTGTAATGCTCCCTAGTTTCTTTTCAGGCTCTTGGTTCTTGGTTAAGGCCATAATTTCTTGGAGTGATACCTCTATGGCTTTTCCACACCTTAGAACTTAGGCACCAATGGACTTTTTAAAGTACCCAGACACAATTTTAATTTTTTTTTAATAGTTAGTTGTTGGTTTAAGATTGGTGCAAAGAATTTGTAACTTTTCAACTTTCCTCATTAATCAAAGGACATTCTTTTAAGCCATACTATGTATTGGTATGGTTTCTCGTGCACCTATGTTCCCTTCAATAATCTTCATTATCTTATTCTAGATAAAAGTCATGCTAATTCATCGATGCACAGATTCTTGGACTATAGGAGAAACATTAGCTACCGGACATTAAGAGCTTTATGATTCTTTCGGTTGTTTGACTGGATCTCTTGAAAACTATCAGTGCTCGGATGATATACACTTTTGACTACTATTTTTATAAGTTAATTAGCTTGGTATAATAAGTTTTTGATATATTGAATAAGAATTGAAAATCACGTTTACCATGAAGTGAAAGTTGGTATTCTATTCATTTTTATTTTTCAGCATACTGAAATCCAGTATTTTTATTGTAAATAGCTACTTCAGAAAATCAGGATATCATCATACTTGAGCTGAGCAATCCAAGAATTTCTTATGCCAACTATATGAAGGAACTTGTGAGAGGAGTGCCCCTTTGTTCCTTTGCCATTACTACAATATGTACTTTTCTCATATATCAAGTGGTCAAGTGATAGCCAAACAGGTATGTGAAGCCTTATAATACTTTTTCTTTCACAATTTGATGCTATTGGGATCTAAGATAATAAATTGTTTATTGCATCACCTCTTCTCTTGGAATTTAATATACAAAGATATGTAGCAGTCTTCTTTAATGAAAAAAGTTCCTCTTGGTGATATTTTTTGAATTGCGTTAAATTACCAATCAATCAAAAAATTGAAGTTGATTTGTTGAGGTAAATTTAATTACATTAACCAACGCTTCTTTCACTTGTGGACTTGGAAATTTGTGAGTGCCTATCGAATCAAATTCAGATTAATCAAAGATGAAACAACTCGACAAGGGTTTGAAGTAGGGGTGAAAAAAAATCCAATGACCGAGTAAACCGAACCAATCCAGTGGTTTGGTTCAGTTTTTTATAAATACAAAGGATCAGTTGGTTTTAATTTGTAGAAAACCAATTTTTTGTTGGTTTGGTTCGGTTGTATGAAAAACTAAACCGAACCGAACCAACCCTATAAAAGCCCTAAAAACCCTAACTCTCTCTTTTTAGCGACTCATCTTCCCTTCTCACCTTTACTTTTCTCTGATTCAATCGACACTGTAAATAATTGGACACTAATTTGCTCTCTGGTCGCCATTCCCAGTTCTTTTTCAACGGTTTCGGCGAATTCCATCATCTTATTCCCCTCCTTCATTGCTGAATGTGGGTCGAGAGATTAGGGCAAGTATGCTTCGTACTCGATCGTGGATGCTTTTTGAACATTGCTGAGCTCTGAGGTTAGTGATTCTTCATTCTATTGTTGATAGCCCGAATTTTTCGTATTTAATTTCTTTTTCCAGTTCTGATATGAGATTGTTTGAATTTATGTATGAGAAATGTTTTTTCCCTTCGGATCTGAGGACTTGTTCGACGACGAACTGAAGTAATGTTGTTTTTCCGTCTGTGCTTTTTACATCCGAGAGTTTTAGTGGAGAAATATGAGACGAAATGGAGATGAAATATGTCTAAGTGATGAAATTTGAGACGAAATACGTTAAACGAAATTTGAAAAGTAGAGATGAAATTTGAGACGAAATGGAGGCGGGATTGTGTTAAAGTGGAGATGTATGTGACCCAATTTCACTTCAATTTAACAACTTCGCCATTTTCCCATAATTTCTTTGTTTTGTGTTTTCCTTTTTTGATATCGAAGATCTTTCTTTTAAAATGTAAATTGCTTAACAAGGTTTCATTAAAATAAAAATAAAAATTTGTTGAACTCAAACAAGGAAATATATTTCATTTTATGAGTAAATTGTTTAACGAGATTTGATTTGACGATGTTAAATCGTAAATATATTTTTTTTTTGAGAAAAATAAAATCGTAAATATTTTATTGCGCTTTTAACAGTTTATAGAATCGGTTAAAAAAAATACAACGGTAGAATCTCTCATATTTAAATTTTGTATATTTGATATTATTCACAAAATATTTCCATAATTATTTCTTATACTGCATTTTCTATATATATAAATAATAATAATAATAATTCAGTTATGAGGACAGTTATGTTGCGAACATACAAAGCCTAAAAGACATAATTACCTTTATCAAGTCAAGTTGAAAGTGGCAACTGAATTGATTTTAAAGAACTTTCTCATTTTCATCTGCAGGGTTTATACGCCTCTGGAGTTTTATCATAATAGCAATAACATTCCTCACACTCTTTGTGTACTCGGCTACTTATTGACATGGACTTTAGAAGTGCGGAATCTTCTCGTATTCTTCAAGAAATCGAGACATTAAAATCTGCCAAGTCTGATTTAGATCGTCGTATTTCAACGCTTGAATCCGAGTTTCGCAGCCTAAGTCATGCCCAAATCGATGGTCTTTCTAATGATTCTTGCAGTTCGGTATCCACTCTTGACTCTGCCAGCTTGACACCCGATATGATTTACAGATACAGTCGCCACCTAATTCTTCCTTCCTTTGGAGTCCAAGGTTGTTTTCACTATTAATTTAGTCTTTTCCAACTCAAAATACTAAATGTTATTTAAGTTGTGCATTAATTTATTATTTCATTTTATTGCGTTGTTGTTAGGACAATCGAGGCTTTTGAACTCTTCAATTTTGGTAGTTGGAGCTGGAGGGTTGGGCTCGCCAGCTTTATTGTACCTTGCAGCTTGTGGTGTTGGTAAGATGACTATGCTCTTTAAACTTCGGTTACAACTGCAAAGCCAATTTTGGCTTTATTATCCATCTTGCCATGACATTGGCTCATTTGTATACACCTTTTAAGGACTTTAGGCTATCTACTCTTATTTCACATTGGAGTAGCTTTTTGTAATTATTGATAACTTCCCGATGTAGAATACTCAAGTGAGTTTACATTGAGAGTCTAGAGCTCTTTTATAGATTAAGACCTTGAACAGAAATAACTAACTCTTAACTAATCATAATACTTAAAAAACCATCATGGAGTGGCCCAAGTGGTCAAAGAGGGCCTTGGAGGGGATGCTTAAGATGATGGGTTCAATTCATGGTGACCACCTACCTAGGAATTAATTTCCTACGAGTTTCTTTGACATCCAAATGTTGTAGGGTCAGACGGTATGTCTCGTGACATTAGTCGAGGTGCGCGCAAACTGGCCCGGATTGCCACGGATATATTTAAAAAAAAACCAACTAACACTTAGGCACATTAATATGATGATGAACTCTTTTGTTACTTATCATTCATCAATATGTTTCCTATAAAAAAAGTATTAAGGGTAGTTAGTTTGTGTATTTTTCAGCTTTATTGTATCTTGCAGCTTGTGTTGTTGGTAATATGACTATTCTCTTTAAACTTTGGTTACAACTGCTAAACCAATTTCATAATAATGTATTAGAGCCTAGAGGTAGCTAGTTTGTGTATTTTTCACCTCCAAGAAACTGATACGATCCGGCCTTGGCAGTTTAGGAATATTAGTATTTATTATTAGTTAATTGCTATTTTAAATGTATTGGGCTTGGGCCTATTATTAGTATTTTATTAATTAGGTCAAATTAGGGTTTAGAGTTATTATAAATAGGTGAGGTTAGGTCTTTGTTATGCATCCATTGAATAGTCGTATTTTGTACTCTGGCTCTTAGAGAGATCCTCTCGGGAGATTTATCTTAGATTAATAAAATAGTGTGGTAGATCATATCAGAAACTCACTCATATCTTTCGAATTATGATTTTAGGTCGTCTTGGAATCGTCGACCACGATATAGTTGAGTTAAATAACATGCATCGGCAGGTACCCTTCCATCTGTTTGATTTTGTGATCACGAACCATGGATGTATAATTATGTAACAAAATTATGAATACACTGACTATTGAAATACATTTTATATCTCAGATCATTCATACTGAGGCATATATTGGCCGTTCAAAAGTAGAATCTGCTGCCGCTACATGCCACTCGTATGTTTTGCTACCTGATATTTAGTTGCATTTTGGAATCCCTTTTTTCTACCTTCAGAAGTTTGCAATGGTTTGGTAGTGGGGGTGTTCGTCGGTCGGTCGGGGTCGTTTTTCGGAGAAAACCGATCTCGATAAACGACATATCGATTTTCTAATAATAAAAACCGAAAAAAATTTCGAATCGAGTAATTCCGACCGACGGTCGGTCGGTTAAGGCTTTTTTTTTTTTTTTAATTATAAATATTTTTCAATGGGAAACCATGGATGTTACTCTTATAATTTAATTTTTTAAAAAAATTCTCCGACCGACCGACCATCGGTTAATTATTTAATTTAACCGACTCCGACCGACCTTATCAAAAAACCGACCGACCGACCTTGATTCGGTCAGTTTTGGTCGGTCGGTTCGGTTTTTGGATAAAATGTGAACACCCCTATTTGGTAGTAGTACTAACGTGCATTCATCCTAGGATCAATTCAACTGTCCAGATTGTTCAACACAAAGAAGCTCTTCGCGCATCGAACGCCTTGGAAATTTTTAGCAAGTATCCTTATTGCAATAACCTTGATACTTCTACCTGTAATTTATTGTTTGCGTCGCTGTTAATGAACATTACTATTTTCTTAATTGCAAAAACCTCGTAGATATGATATTATAGTAGATGCAACAGACAATGCTCCTAGCCGATACATGATTAGTGATTGTTGTGTGGTGCTTGGAAAGGTTAGTGATGCACTCTGTTCTTCTTAGAAAGTAAAAGTAAGGTAGCAAATTTTGGATTTTTTTCTCTATATATATTTTGTGTATATAGAGCCATATGTTCTGTTGGTTTGACTAATGGCAGCCTTGACAGCTCAAAAACATGAAAAGTTTAGTTTGCACCCTTGGCAAGTACTCATGTTCTGATCTTCTTTTTACAGCCTCTTGTGTCTGGTGCGGCAGTGGGTTTGGAAGGACAGGTACTGTAAGCAGTGGAAATTACCTTATTACTCTAGAATCTAATTAATATACCTTTTATAACTATGTAAATTTAGTTCATTTTCATCATTTATTTAAATTAAATTTGCTAATCAATCTTAGTATGATCCTTTTGGTGTAGCTCACAGTATACAATTACAATGGTGGTTTATGCTACCGATGTCTATTCCCAACACCCCCGCCGACAACAGCATGTCAAAGGTGTGCTGACAGTGGTGTTCTTGGAGTAGGTAGGTCAGTGAATTATTTCATTTCCAATAGGCCAGTAGTCCTTTCATTCAGACTCTTGATGATTTGATTGTTATTCACTGTTATTCTTATTCTCAACTCCATTTGTCTGTGCTGCAGAAACCTGAAATGAAATCTAGTGCAATATATAGTGTGTTCTAGTTCTAATGTAATATGATTTTCTTTCCTCATGAATCACATTTTTGTGTTGTTTATTACACAGTTCCTGGGATCATTGGTTGTCTCCAAGCCTTGGAGGCTATAAAAATAGCAAGCGCAGTCGGTGAGCCACTGTCTGGACGAATGCTTCTGTTTGATTCCTTATCAGCAAAGATCCGTATTGTATGTTTCACATATATATAATTCTCTAAATGATTAATTCTTTGCTAGATATCTTTTTACCTGTCACCATTGCTCTTTATTGGGATGATGACTTTGTTAGGGTTATTTTGATGACCAAGATGATTCTAACCATTTAAATCTTACTTTATATGCAAGGAATCAATTCTAATAGTGGAAGTTGTCTCCCATAGATTCTGCTGTTGTAGGAAAGAAAACTTCCCTTTTCATTCCAACATGAACGAGTCAAAATCTTAAAATAGCTGACCCACGTTGTCTCCAAGGGGTGGCACAGTGGTTGAAGACTTGGGCTTTGAGGGTATGCTCCCCTCAAGGTCCCAGGTTCGAGACTCAATTGTGACATCACTCCTTCGATGTCTCTCGGTGCCTGGCTTAGGGACGGGCGTGGTTACCCTTGTTTCAACAACAAAAAAAAAATAGCTGACCCATGTGAAGTAATTTTTGTCTGATCATAAGTATAGAAGTACGCACCTCACGATGTAACCAATGCATCTTCTCTACTTTTCTTAAGAAATTCTGGCTAAAAAACATGAATTTTCTTCATTGGAAAAATGAGAAATGAATTTAATTAACAAATTTAATCAATAAATTTGTTTGCTTTCCTATAAAAAAGAAATATTATGTGACTTTTCATTTTCAAATTAATCTTCAGTTTTCATAGACTTAAATAATTTTGGTCTGATTTGAGTAATCCTCAAATTTGTATTAAACTGTCAATTCTTGCTTCTCTTCCAAAGTCATGCTAAGTTTTATAGTTGAATTCAGGTCAAGCTTCGTGGAAGGTCATTGCAGTGTGAAGTTTGTGGAGAAAATTCCAAATTCAAAGAAAAACAATTTCGAGAATTTGACTATGAAAAATTCACTCAGACCCCATTATTTACGGTACCCTTTGAATTAAATATGCACATACTTTCTCTAGTCCTGTCATCTAACATACTTCCTTTCTAGTAGCCTAGCACAATAATTACTTCAATGCATTTCTTTTTATGATGTTGATATGCAGTCTCCTCAGAAGCTAAAACTGTTAGAGCCACACTCAAGAATAAGTGCCAAAGATTACAATGATCGACTTCGTAATGGCGAAACGCACGTTCTTGTGGATGTACGTCCCGAGCACCATTTCAAGATCGTTTCTCTTCCCAACTCCCTTAACATACCATTTGCCAGTTTGGATGGAAGGTTGGAAGAAGTGGCTTACTCTTTGAAGGAAAAGGAACATAAGCAGAGTTCAGACTCTAATGCTGCTGTTGTTCAGTTATACGTTGTTTGTAGAAGAGGCAATGATTCTCAAAGAGCCGTCAAGTATCTCCATGATAAAGGGTTCCTTTCAGCTAAGGATATCATTGGCGGATTGGAGGGTTGGGCCCACGAGGTAGACCCCACTTTTCCCACTTACTAATTTTGTTGGCAAATTTTTGTCTGGTTCAAACCAACCCAACTCAAAGCTAGTATAACATTATATGTGTAAGATTAATTAATAATTTATTAGCTAGTAAGGAATATATATATATATATATTTATTTATTTCAATTATAATTAGGGGAGGGAGATTGAACGAACCACTTTAATTTTTTATTTTATTATTAGTTTTTTTTATACATATTTACCTTATGAGTTGAATTTTAGTGAGGAAAATGGAGACTAACCCAAAGAGTAAATATATGGATTGGGTTGCTCTAATATGTAGGTTGGATGAGTTGGCGAATTAACCAACTTGAAAAATTTGGGTTAGTTTAAAAAAATAATTTCCTAATCCAACCTAATTGGATCATTGTAACTCTTTGGAACAGATGAAACTCTTTGCACACAACTTATATAATAATTTAGGATCTACTGGGATTTAGTTATGCTCCAACCATAAATGATGAATGAACTTCAATGAATTGCAATATATGTGAGTTGTAGGGGAAGAGGGTTCCAAATTTCCCTTTTTGTAAGTGTGATGTTCTTATCAACCTACAATACTTGTCCTTCCAAATTTTAGGGGAAGAGGATTCCAAATTTTCTAAACCATGGTAGATTTTTTGGAAATATCTTGGTGTGTGTTCTCTTCCAATCTCTTATATTCCTTTTCACTTTCAAATCTTCTATGTTTCTAAAATTCTATCAACCCCTTATTTGTTCATCAATTATGTGGACACAACAACACCTTTGTTATTATATTTGATGCTGATCTATTTTGCATTCACAACAAAACCACAACCAAGACTTTATTCCATCTTTAGACATCTCTCGTGTCTTCATTTCTTCGATATCTTCTGGTGTTTGATCTAGGGATGGATAGAGTTATCCTTGTTTAAAAAAAAGACTTTGTTCCATGCTTGGTCAAGCTTTGTCTCTAATCTAGCTCAAAGGTACATTATTTCTCATGTTGGAATCAAATCCTCATCTTCTCTTTCCACATTTTCAACTAGTGAGCTTATGTTTGAAAGAAAAAAAAAATGCATAGGCTTCCTTTTGCCTAATCGTGAAATCTACTCTCTTATACTTTACAACTAGTTTATAGTGATGAATGATGCCATTCCCTTGAAATTTAATATAAATTATAATCTCTTTTATTGATAACATCAGTTAATGTTTTAGAGAAAAATACATTTTTAGTACCTAGGTTCGAGGTGTAGGTTTTATTGGTTCATATATTTTATAATCAAAACACTTTATACTTGAAATTATAAAAATGTTCAATTTTGGTCTTTAACATTTCAAATTTTAGTTATTAGGATTAAAAAAATCATTAATTATATAATATAATGTGGATTGCAATAATGACTACACTAATTTTAAATTTTAATAAATTTGATGAAGTGTTTAATTTTATATTAACATAAAATAATTTTATAAACGAAAATAAGTATAAGTATAAATTCAAAAACACGAAAGGACTAAAATTGAGAATTATAGAAATGTTGGATAAAAATGTTTGATTTTGAAATATAGAGAACAAGTTGATGCTACTAAATATATATAAAAGAATTGGGCTGAATCGGAAAATTGATCAACTCAAATTTTTTAGTTAGGTTGAAAATCTCTCTCAATCCAACCCAATTCTTGTACACCTCAAGTGTCTACTATCTTTTAGAAGTTGAATTCTGTTATTTAAATGTAATCAAGCTTCTTTCTTTCTTTTGTTTGTACTGCTAGTCATTATGATAATTTCTTAAAATTTATATTTAGGAGAAAAAAAGAAAGAAATGTACTAATTAGTAACAAAACAAATTAATTAATTAATAAATGGTAAATTAGAAGTTTAATCCATATAATTTGATGAAAGTTAGAATTTAGTTATTATAGTTTCAAAATCTAAAATTTAGTCATATGATTTTGAGAAAAATTAGTTTCTATAATTTTGAAAACCAAAATTTAGTCCATATAATTTAATAAATCTAAAAAATAGTTATTGTCGTTTGTAATGGTTGACAAATTAAATATGTGAAAGTTAGTTTTTTTTTAAAATCTGTGAAAGTTAGTTATTCATTTATACAATGTGAGTTATTGATTTGAACAAAAAAAATCCATATATTTCGTCAATAATTATTAATAATATATATTTTTAATTTTTATAATAATTATAAATAAGGACTACATTTTATTATTTTTTTAAATCATAAAGACTATTGTAACCTTTTTCAAAATTATAAAAACTAAATTTTTTATTTTAAAATCATAAAGAGTAAATTATAATTTTTATTGTATCATAGTAACTAAATATATAATTTATCCATTAATAAATAATCTAGAAACTAAATTATTTATTACTCTAATTTTAATATATTTTGAGGACTTTTTTCTAGTTCATACATATTTTTTACGACTTCAAATTTATAAGTAAACACCAAATCTAAAAAAAAAAATCAAAAAAAAAATCTATAAAAGATAATTTTTTTAAAATATACATGAAAAGAACCCAATAAATAAGAGTAATAAAAAGAGAATTTGTGTACATTAAAAAGAAGAATTAGCCAAGAGTCAACTTCTAAAACAGTTACTAAATAGTAACAAGTGTCCATTTTAAATAAATGAATAAAGTAATTAAGAAAATGTCTACTATCTTAGACTTTAAATTAATGTAAAAAAAAAAAAAGAATAAGGGAAGAGATAATTAAGGGGGTGTTTGGTGCAGGGATTAGGATTAAGTTAAGAGGTATTAAGTTAAGCTGGGTATTAAGTTAAGCTGAGGATTAAGTTAAGCTGACTGTTGTTTGGTGCATGGATTAAGTTAAGCTGGGTATTAAGTTAAGCTGTGTTTGGTACGAATATTAAGTTAATCTGAGTTTCTAAACTTAATTTTGTTAATTTGAGTTTGCTTTGAATATTATTTTAGTTGTTTCTTTGGCAATATATAAAATGAAATTCATTTTAAATTGTCACAACATAATATTCATTCGATAGCCAAATTATAATTTAGACATAATACATTAAGTATCAGTTCAACCAAATAAGAGATAATAATAAGATCATTCACTTACAAGTAGTACATTATAAAATTGTTTCATTCACTCATTTAATGAGGTTTTCCATTTAGTAAACATTCGTTCCGCGATTAAATCTCGAAAGTATGACCATTCAGTTGAAGATTCGTCCATTATTACTCTAGTGAGAGCAGCTCCAACATCATCCCCCATTTGTATTTGCCACGTGTACAATATCTTCCATACTATTAAATTCGTTCGATGCTCCATAATCTAAACAAAGAGTAATTTAAATTATTTTTATCAAACTTCAAAATTAATTATAATATTTCTTTTTTATTTTATCAAACTTATATTTTCATGCATTCATAAGAATATTATCTAAGTGTTTATGTTTATTTATTTCTCATTAAAATTTAAAGTGTAGGCAATAAATTAAAGGAATTAACATTCCATTTGTAATAAAATAGGAAATATGCATTAACGTTCATTGCATAATAAAAAAAAGGTAATATAAAGCAAGTCGACTCCGTACAATGAGTAATCGATGGTTGAACAAGAAAATCTTTTTCGTCCTTTAATTAAAATAAGAAGTGGGGTCATCTTCTAGGCATCCATCGATATCAAAAAAGAGATAGATGAGGTAATCATCTGGGTCTGTTCAATAGATAATCGCAGTAGCTGGCCCGATCATTTTCAGGGACTCCAAGAAAAGCAGAAGCTTCGTCGAGATCCTTTAAAAAGATGTTCATCAGTACAACCCGTTGTGGAGTGGTTAATGGCGGTGATAATTTCTGAAGAATTGTAGCGACTTCGGCTCTTGTAGATTTATTATCCTCCTTTGTCACTTGTAGTGTTGTGACAGGCCAATCAGCAATCCTCACGATTTGCTCGTACTGCATGTTCATGCCGGCACGCAACACATCAAGCATTTCCTGCTTTTTTGAGACCCTTTTTCTCTTCTCTCCCACAAAAGAGGATGACGGTCTAGCTACTCTACTGTAACAACCCAGTTTTCTATCCCAGTTTTCGAGGTGCCTTCGGGTCAAGTTTCGGTTGTTGGTTGGGTCGTTAGAGCGGTTCTGTCCCTTGGGGGTATTTTGGTCCTTTGGCTCTTCGGGCAGGATTTGTGGATTTTCGGGGCTTCGAGGTGGCTCTGCGCTTTGCCGTGGCTTGTTTGGGTTGGATTGCGAGTCCCGAGATGTTTGGGCTAGTCGTTTGGAAGTTCGGTTGTGATTTGGGATTTTTGCAAAGTGATGGTTGGTTGTGTGCTTCCTTTGGGATTCGAGCCCGGGCCCTTGGTGTTGATTTGGGAGTTGGTTTAGTGAGATTTATTGATTGGAAAGGATTGCTTCGGTCGGGTCTCGAAGGAGGAAGCCGGGAAATGGGATTTTGAGGTTTTAAGTGGATAAGGATGGAAAATGGAATTAAAATCCCATTTTTCCATTTTATTTTCCCATTTTCCTTTTTATTTTCTTTTTCTTTTATTTTTCCCCAAATCCATTTTTCTCTCTCTCTCTCTCTCTCTCTCCCGAGCCCCCACCTTGCCCGCGAGCCACCTGCTGCTCGCCCAGAAAGCCCCGCCTCGCGCGCGCGCCCGGCTTCGCCGCGCCGACAGTCGCCATCCGTCGCCTCACCCGAGGCGTTGCGTGCCATCGCCGGCTCGAGCCCCATCTCTCGCGCGCCCGAAGTCGCCCAGTCCGAAGTCGTCGCGCGCCCCGAAGTGCCGAGCCCAGCCGGATCGCGCGTCCGCCCGCGCCCTCGTCCGCGTGTCCTCGCGCGCGGATCGCCGAGCCTAGGTTCGAGTCGCTCGTCCCACCCGTGTCGGGTCCTCAGAAGCGTCGTCGCGCGCGCTAGCGCCGCCTCGCGCCTCGCGGCTTCGCGCGCGCGATCGCGTCGCGGCGGCGTCTGCTCGCCGCCAGCGCGCCCTAACGCCGTGTCAGCGCGCCCGGCGCTGTGCTGGCGCCAGCCATTTGCCCTGCCCTCTGGCGTCTGGCCGCCCGTCCGAGTGTCAGCCGTGCCTCGTGAGTTGCTCCCGAGCTGAGCCTTGTTTGTTTTATTATATTTGGGCCTTTTGATTGTAATTATGGTTGTTTTTGTTAGGTTCTCGCTAGCTAGCTCGGGTTCGATCGCGACTTAGGTTTCTTGTGTTTAGAGGTCTTAGGCTGGGTAAGGATTTCTTACCGGAGTTGTGTGGACCCTGCGATATTATATGTGATTGCTGATTGTATGCTTGTTGTGTTTATTGACATGTTTGGTGATAAGTGCTCTAATCTGAATTCCCGATTGGCATGACTTTCCTGGTTAATTCTCATGTTAATCCATGCTAGGTTGTTCCTTTCTGGCATGCTCGTATCTGTTCCTTGCTTCGTAGTATCATGCTAGGCTCGTTGTATTCTTATTGAGCACGTATTGGATTTTATGGAATTGTTTGCTGATTGTTAAGGCAGGTTAGTGATTGCAGGTAGATAGCATCATCCGGGCCTGATGCATAAAGTACCTTGCATCCATGGCAGGGACGTCGAGCAAGTCATTCCGTCCCCTGGACCCCTGAGGGATTAGCTAACCCAAGCGGTAGGCCCCGCAATCTTGGGTGAGGGAGGCGTTGTTAATGCCCCAACGGTCGGGATGATGACTTGGCATTGCCTCGCCCCGGCGGCCGGCATGTCCTCGCGCATGTTTGGCAAGAGCCCCGATTGCCACTGTTAAGGCAAGGACGGCTTCTGGTGTAAGCCTACCACGACCGTTTCTTGCCCCAGTGCGGTGGTTCAGGTGACATAGTTTACGTGTCCAGTCTCACACCCTATGTCGGTGACACCGATCCAAAGATTTAGTTAGGCGTGGTGGATGGATATGGGCAGCTTGCCTTGGACCACCGGCAACCCCCATAGTCTGCGCAGAGCACGCGCGGTGCATGCTTACGCTCATTACAAAGCGCCGATCGAGAGCTCCTCGGGATTGTGAGCGGTGTACCTTTCGTCGACGAAAGAGCAGCCGAGGCCGGGACTTGTTTCTCGTATAGGGCGACTTGTGTGATGTGTTGTGTGGTGATTGATTTTCCGGACTAAGACCCTGAGTTGGCATCCGAGGCCCAAGTGTGGGCTAAGCTATGTGCTCTATCTGTGTTTATATTCATAGCTTGCATATCTTTCTCAAGATGACCATGTATATCGTATTGTACCCGGTTGGGGATTCTACTTGAGTAATTCGTTACTCACCCCTTATTATGTGGTTTTCCACGGGTAACCATGGTGCGAGACAGGATGGAGGAGGAGGAGCTGTGATCATGGAACCCGTTGTTCAACTCTGAGTCTTATGTTTATGTTTATGATTTAAATGTCCTCTGAATGCATGTAGTTGGGCACGGAGCCCTAGGGTGTTTTCTGAATGTATTTCCGGATTCTAGCATTGTTGTAAACTTTGTATGTTTTAAATAAATCTCTGATCAGAGTATGTTTTGGAAATGTATTTGTCTTGGAACAGGTGCTTGGAGACAGGGGATGAGTTTGAGGAATTTATGTTGATTTTTAAATGGATGTTTTCATGTTTTAGTTTTTACTTAGAATCCAAACACCATCTTGCAAATTTTCTGTAGATTTGAATGCATGCATTGAGGTGACGGCCTATTTAGAACCCCATTCGGGTCGGGTCGTTACATCTACTTGTGGGGGTATTTGGGTCTTCTTCTTCAGCAACATGAATCTCAGGTATGTAATATTCTTGGGAACCGCTCGCCTCACCGGCCTCTGTATTCAAATCTTCTTCTGCAATATCTCTAGCAGACTGAGATATTGACCAGCATGCTCTATCCTTTCTGAAAATATAAGCCAAGTCATCGTAATGTGGAAAAGGCTTGTTGTTGAGACCCTTTGCATTTGGGTGCGTCTAACAATGAAATTAAGAACATACGATTCGTAAATAAATTGAAATTTTATTTTGTTATATTATAACTATTCTTTAATACCTGAACCCAGTTGTCGAAAACAGTTGGCTCCACTTCAATGCACTTGTATTTATCATTCCAACCGAATCCACTACAAGTATTGCCCAGCATCTCGGCAATAGCTTGGTACTGTTGTTTCAGACTTTTCACTCTAGTATCAATCACAGTGGTAGATGTAATTGGACATCCAGGTAGTTTTAGGTGCATTAGTCGAAGTAGTTCATTATGGTACTTATTCCTAAAAGTACCATTATCTGATCTCCACCCCCCTTCTTGTACAAGTTCGATTAGTGATTGGACTAAAGTACTATCTTCCATTGCTGTCCAACTGTGTCGAATGTTTCTCGCCGTCGCGGCCATGTTGCTACATGGAAGTTGTACATAAGAGATGAAGAGTAAGGAATATCATTCATTTAGTATCGTTCATTACATAATACAAGACAAGTATCATTTCTCATAAAAGTCATGTTATGCCATTCATGATTCATAAAAGTTATAGTCACTAAAAAAAAAGAAGAAGATTAGAAGTCTAATTCCTACTAGTTTTGGGCTGCGTCAAACATTCTTTAGGCCATGGAATCTCGAAATGTGGTCCAAAGATGCGATGTCTCGACGAAATTAATCGTCGGGGTATCATCCATTTCCTCTTGGTAGAGTGTGGCATCGTTTTCCCCTAATATCTCTAAACCAATCGTAGAGCCCATCTCCCTACATATTAAATTATGTAGGAGACAACAAGCTGTTATGATCTTCACTTGTACTTTCGGAGGATAGAAAGACTTGTGCCGCAGAATAGCCCAGCGGTTTTTTAATGCACCGAATGCTCTTTCTATTATATTTCGTGCCGAGAAGTGTGCTCTATTAAAAAACTCTCTCGGATTTCGTGGTGGATTGCTACCCCTCCAATCCGATAGATGATAACGTTCGCCTCTATAGGGAGCTAAGAACCCATCAGCATTTGGATAACCCGCAACACAAAGGTAATAGTATCCTGGATCAATAAGCACTAGGTTATTATACATTCACTATAAGTGAAAGTAACATTTTCTTTTAGTCCTTAATTACCATGAGGAACTTGAAATCCATTGTTACAGGATAAAGCATCCCTAAGAACTCTAGAGTCAGCTGCTGATCCCTCCCACCCAGCTAGTACGTATATGAACTCTCCGCTTGGAGCGCATACAACAAGAACGTTTGTTGTGATAATACCCTTCCTATTTCTAAAGGAGGCACGATTTTCAACTGGGACTTGTATCTCTATATGAGTACCATCCAATGCACCTAGACAATTCTGCATAGTTCGAAGGAAGAAATGAAATTCGGTCCCTACAAGGACTCTATTTTGTAAAGGTAAAGTAATGGTACCTCAAACCACTTCCATCTACTATCATTGCATGATGGTTGGATAGGTTCAGGTTTCTTGTACAAAATGTCATGACAACGAATCTGTGATAAGTAGGGGACAGATTGAAAGTGTCGCGACACTGTCTCGCCGGATCTTGTAAATATTCTTCGAACGACGCGATTCTTAACATCATGAGCCATGATATGTAGAAACATGGCTACCATTTCCTCCACGTCGATGTAATCCGTACCTCAAAGACCACCGTGGGTCCTTAGCATGTCGCACAAGGTTTCAAAGCAGCTACGATTCATTCTAGTTGTCTCACGACAAGCTAGATCGCTTTGTCTTATCATCGAGAAAAAAGTCATTTTGCGAAAATGGTGTCTAAAGAAAGAGCAATAATTTTTGGTCCTAGGGTTGTAGTTCATTATAAGATTTGCAAGAAGAAGAAAGCGGGTTACGCCATCTCAGAGTATTGTTAAAGCGCTATAGTTTTATCGGGATCCATTATCTAAAAAATAGTTCGAAGAAAAATATCAGTCATAATCAAATTAAGTCTAAAAAAAATATTCATTTTAACTTCAAACCAGTGGTATAGATACATTAGGAGTCATTGTTTTTTTTTAAAATGTAATGTTTTTGCTAATTTGAACTCATTGATTAAGCCTTATTTTTTTTTTCTTAAAAAAAAGTTCATTTTAATATTGAAATTGATGTCCTAAATTAGTTGTATAGATAAATATCAAGTCATTTTTTAAAATAGTATTGATTTTGCTATATTTATTATTTCTTCAAATACAGCTTAAGTTTTTTTGTTCTTAAAAAGTATTTGATTTTAATAGTTAAAATTGATGTTATTCAATTACATAGTTTTTCTTTAAATACAAATTGTTTTCTTAAATTTGATGTCATTCAAACTAATTCTATAAATAAATTTGAATTCATTGTAAAAAAAGTTATTGTATTTGCAATTTTATTTTCTTTCTTGTAGCAGGGATTAAGGCGAGTTTTTTCCCCAAAAAAGTTCATTTTATCTTCAAACGAATGGTGTACATGAAATTGAAGTCATTTTATCTTAAAAAAGAGTTCATTTTTTAAAATAGTATTCACTTTCTTATCTATCTATCTATATATATATATATATATATTGATAGAGATTAAACTTTTCAAAATAAGTTAATTTTAATACTTAAACATGAATGTCGTTTCAAACCAATTTTATAAATTTGATTTTAATATTAAATTATATAAATTTCAAATATCAATCAATGTAAGCATAATTTAATTATTCAATAATTTAATTTAATTATTTCATAATCAAATTTTAAGGTTTATTTTAGATTTTAAGCTAAACTTCAAACTTAAAATTTGATCATATTGTTTATTTCAATAGTGAAAACATGAAACAAATATCAAACATAAATGAGAAACAAACATAATTCAAATAGATTTAGTGCAACATAAAATGGATAAAAAAAATATCAACCATAATAAAAAAAACAAATTATACATAAAATCTAACCGAATAATATTCATATGATTAAAGTCCCTAGTAATAGGATATTACTGTTTATTACAAAAAAATTTAAGAGAATCAAATGTAGTATATAACAAGTTTGTAACACGAACCTTGAAGTAAATCAACAACTGTGCTAGAGTTACAATCTGGAAAAAAAAAGGGATTGAAAGAGACATTGTTAGCAAAAAAAAACTTGGAAAAGTTTTAATCGAAAAAGAATGTTAGAAGAGTACCTTTTACAAAATAAAGAATAGTGAAACAACTATAATAATGATAAATGAAGATAAACCCCAGCCTCAGGGAATGGATGCATTACTCATTTCTCATTTAAGATAAAATGCAATCCATTGTTTTTTTTTTTTTTTAAAAGGAAAAGTTTGAATGATGCAAAACAAGGTAGCAATAGAAAGATGAGCAATACAAACAGATATTGAACACAGGTTTTGAACTAATAAATGAAGAACACATGGTAGGCATAGATACATGAGATAAGCAAATAGGTAAAAAGTTCAAGGTCAGATGAAATAAACTTGTGTAATGGAGATAAATAAAATGAAATGAGATGGATAGGAGATAGACATACAATTCAATAGACATATGAATATGAGATAGATGGCAAACAACACAAAGAAACAATGAAATAGACAGATTACTTGTGTAATAGAGATAGATCAAGTGAGATGAGATACATAAGATAAACAAATGGATAAACAAGTTTTGGACTAATAGATATTGAACACAAGTTTTGAACTAATAAAATGAAGAACACATGGTAGACATAGATACATGAATAAGCAAATAGATATGCAAAGTCAATATCAATAAACTTGTGTAATGGAGATAAATAAAATGAAATGAGCTGCACATGAGATAGACATACAATTCAATAGACATATGGGTATGAGATAGATGGCAAACAACACAAAGAAACAATGAAATAGACATATTACTTGTATAATATAGAGATAGATCAAATGAGATGAGAATGATATGAGATAGATATATAATTCAATAGACAGATAGATATGAGATTGATAACAAGTAGCAAGAAGACATTGAATTAGACAGATTTCCTACTTGTGTAATAGAGATAGTTCAAATGAAATGGATATAAAATAGACATGTAATTCAATGGCTAGATGGATATAAGATAGATTACTAGCAACACAAAGACACAATGAAATAAACACATGGATATGATTTAGATTAAAAAAAACACTCACATTGTTAGAGATGAAGCCAGAAAGATGGATGCCAACTGATAAAATCTAAAGAAGGCTTATATAGGAAGGGGAAGTTGTTGGTTAGTTCATCAACATTCAATTATCCCTTACCATCAATTAAAAGCAGCAACACATTTTCATATATCAGAATGATTAGATGAAATGAAAGCAGCAAGACCTTCGAGCTTATCATTAACCATCAATAAATACAAAAATAGTACCCACAATATTTGAAAACAAAACAAAATCATCTAAATTAAATGGTGATTTAATACTCAACTAGCAGAAAACAGGGAACAAAGAGCTCAGATAGAAGTAATTAGAAAGTCGTCGACCATCAATAATATTCAAAATAAATGTGGATTTGATACTCAACTAACAAAGAACAGAGAACAATTCATTAAAAAAAACATCTAACAGAGAACAAAAATCAGTCTGAAGCAATTAGGAAGATATTCGTAATATCCAAAATAAATGTAGATTTGATACTCAACTAACATAGAACAGAGAACAATTCATTCAAAAAAAAAAAAAATAACAGAGAAAAAATAAATATGAATCAATTTAGAAGAATGAGATGAAAAATTTTGGAAAAAAAATCAAGAATTCATCATCGGCTGGAGTTAGGGTTGAAGAAAACTTACCTTTGTGTAGGAATCCTACCAAGCCTAATACACCACAAATCCTACCAAGTCAGTAGAACTCCCCAACAGAAATATATATACCATTCGATAAAGGCATATATAGGTCGATTTTCACACATGCAAGGCCGAAGGAAGTCTACGACGGCAAGATTTGTAGGGGATTCGGCAGCGAGACCTTCAGATCTGGGAAGGAAACTGAAGTTAGACATGAAACGAACCCAGATCTGGACGAAGGGGAAGACGAAAAAATTGAAACTCCTTAAAAATATGGATTTCAGAGTTCAATGGATGCGAAATTTCAAGAGCAAGAATATTAATGAAAACAAAATGATCTTTAGAAGATTGAATCGGTAAAGGATTTGGCCTAAAGAAGTGGAGAAGAAGAGTCGAACGGGAGAGAAAAGAGAGAGGCGTGAGAAGAGAGAAATGAGGAAAAAAAAGGACGGATTAAAGAAAAACCACTGTAGCTAATCCGTATTTTTTTAATACGATTTTTCAATTTTGGTAATCCGGCCACCAAACACATATGAGGGGTATTTATTTAATCCGGATTAAGAAAATCCTTCCTCCAAACACGCTGTAAATCATCCTCATACTACCCCAAATTAATTTCAGATTTAAATAGATTTAATATTAAAGTAAAATAATTAAATAAGAAATTAATACCTATCAAATCAAACAACCTAAAATTAGAGTGAGGATATCTTTTATCTTCCGTTATTTTTTTAATTTAATTTTTTCAATTTCAAATTTACCTTAATTCACGTTTTGATTTGTCTAAAAAAAACAATATCAATTCAAATCTCACGATTTCCTATATACATTTTCAAATATGTACAGTAACATCGCAATCAATCAACATACAAACAATAAAGCTACACTACCAATATGCAAAATTCGCAAGATTTGGTACATATCAGCACATTGACATACATATAAAGCTTCATCAATTCAAATCACAGACAGAAAAATTTATGCAAATTACATCACCAAAATGAATTTATATGGGCAGATTACCAATAATAAAGAACAACAAAAAAGAATGGCAGTATTGAATTATCAACACAATTCTCATCAAGTAAAACAAAATACATATCACATATCTACAATGGTACATATCACGAATTAACGTATCTACAATGGTAGATATCAACATATTAATGAATCTATAATCGTACCTATCAACATATCAACGAATAGTAAGCATTCCAATATTATCTATAAAAAAAATTGGAGTTAAATAATTGCACCTCTGTCATATACTCCTCCTCTTCATCTTTCCTCGTTTTCTTAGCGAAAAAGATTGGTTGTACTCCTAACTGCATCGTCTCTTGCTCATTTTAGAACCTTTGTCAAGTTTAGAGGGTCGTTAGTTACGAACTCTTATGTATTTTTATGGGCACTCTGCGCACCATAATTGATTGCATATCAATCAGTTTGTTAGACACAATCACTTATCACATAAAAAGAGATAATAACATGAACTTACTTGCCTCTAATGTGATTTTGCAACATTTTAAGCAACAACAAAATATTTTAAAAAATTAAAAGAAAATAAAATCCCAATAAACCAGGGATATTTGATTCGTTTTTAAGAAGTTAAAATCTCACCTTAGTAGGCTTAACAACTTCATGACGAGGCAAGTTTGGAGGTGTGCTAGAATGGGGAGATCCATTACAACCAATATTTGATGAGGAAGAAACTTCGATGGAGCGGTTTGATTGGGAATGCACCTTCGAAGCTCAATCTAGGGCTTGATTGAGAATACGACGAAATTGGGGTCTAACAGAAGAGAACAACCAAAGCTTGGGTGTCCAACTCTAGTCAATGACGCTTTGTCTTCTATCCTTCAGTTAAGACTACGGTGATGCTTTACGACTTCATGGGATGCAATAATGGCTGAAACTAAAGGTATTCAATTAAATTTTAATTTTTTTTGTCTCACAACCAAATGAGATTCGTATGGCCATGGGAAAAGAAGATAAAATATCTTCTATTTACTAAGTAGATATCCCAATTATGTTATTCAGTAAATTGCATTTAGTTCATATTGTTTATTTTGGCTTCAATTATGTTATTCATCTGCTCTTTCCATTGTTACTGCAATTTACTATCCTTTCATTTCATGTTGTTCATCATTGATGCCTGTAGTCTTCATATTTTAATCATTGGATTCCTTATTGTCCACTGTGTAGATAGGTACCTTCCCACACACTCAGATTAGAAGTTCAAAATTTGGGATGAGATCATTCGAACTCATGACCTCTTGGTCATATGTATATATCATGTCATTTGAACTTATTACACAATACCAGATGCAAATAATTGTGATGACTGCATGTCAAAAATTGCCAATTAAGGCCCCGTTTAATAATCATTTGGTGTAATAACCCAAATTTTTTTTAACAAGTTAAATGGCTGTTTTGGTTAATAAATAAATAGGGAAGGGCAAAATGGTCTTTCAACCCTTGTATTTAAGTGAAAATGATGAGATTGAGGATCTCTAGGTCACCCCCTTGCTACTGTTCATCTTCTTCCCCATCTCTCCACTGTTGTTCGTTTCCGAGCAGCTCGACGGAGCTCAGTTATTGCCGTCGCGAGGAGAGCTCGTCGCTGCTGTCCAGTTTGCAGCCGCCGTGAGTTGGAGCTTGGAGACTCGACGCACGTGAGGTTCGCTATGGGTTCTTCGCGGTCAACTGTGCGCTCCGGCATCGTGGACCCGAGGTCGCATTCATGTGAGTTTCTGTCCGTTTGGAGTTGGTTGAGCCGCCATCGTCATCTCGGTCTGCAGCAAGGAGGGCTGGTTTGTACTGTCGCCGCGAGTCCGGGTTGAGGCTGCGGGTTTCGTCGCCGTGGAGAGGTGTAGCCAAGCTTGTCGCCGCCGTCTGTTGAGCCGTCGCCGTCCGTCGCCGGAGTGGAGGTAAAAACCCTCTCTCTTTTACTTGGGTTTTGTCTTTAATGGGCACCCCAAGGTTGAAGAAGATGGATGTTTGGTTGAGGTTCAAAGTCATTTTAAGTGAGATTAAAGGTGTTTGTTTGTGGGTCATGCTATTTAAAATATGGATAAACAGTGTTTGGTTGCAGGGTTAATGTCATTCAAGTAGTGAATTGTTGGTGTTTGGTTGCTAGTTTTAAAATATTCAAGTGATGGTTTAGACTTGTTTGGCTAGTGGTTTAAAATCATTTAAGTCATGGATTAAAGATGTTTGTTTACGGAGTTATGGATATTTAATTAATGGTCAAGCTTGTTTGGCTAGAGGTGTGAATTGAATTAAGTTGTGAATTAAGGTGTGTTTGGCTATGAGTTTAGTGGTTGTATGACTCAAGTTTAATGGGTGTTTGGCTTGGCTAAAATGATGAGTTTGACCCATTGACTTTTCTATTGATCAGATTTGACCCGAGCTTTTTTCTGTGTTCAAGTCGCGTTTATGAGGCACGTGTAGTCGTCGGGGGTCACTGGGACACAATTTTCGAGGTTCTTCACTGTTTGCTAAATTTGATATCCTTGATCCAATTTTGATGGTCTGAGGTGGTAGTTTTGACCGGTTTGTTCGTTTCAGGGCTCGAAGTGGTGTTTGGCTATTTGGAGCTTCTAGTGAATTCTTGGAGAGCTGTTAGTGGATTGGCCAAGGTAAGGGACCCTTTACCCACTTCTCGAGGACCTGTGGTTAATACATGTGCTGGTTTACTTGCATTAGTTGATTTGTTTGAATGTAGCATGCCATGTGCATTGTATGTTGCATTTAATTGCATCAAGAGCATATACATTTCATGCTTGTCTCATGTATGACTAGTGATGCGTGAATCATGTATGTCTGCCTGATATGGTCGAGTTGCATGTGGTTGCATGATTGTTCTGATATGGACTTGCACATCTGTCCTGATATGAACTTGCATGATGTTTGATGCACGGCTTGATGCCTCGTTTGGACCCAAACGAGTCATGAAGACCGGATAGAAGAGACTAGTAGGTGGGTGTGGACGATGATATTCGAGCGCACACCCTAGCTTGAGGTGATATTCTCTTGTTCCGCAGGACTTCCGTGGATGGTCGGCCGACCAGGCTCACGGCCCTGGATGGTTTCTACTAGTAGCCTAGGCTCTCTCCAGGTAGGTGGTATGAGCCTGATATGGTTCCTTGGTGATTGGTGTGGCACCACCTCTCGCCATGAGTACGGAGCCTGGGGCCAACAGGTTGCTCGACTCACCAGTTCCCTCTGGAGTAGGATGCCAGATTGCTCTCGAGTCAGAGGACTCTTGTGAGCTGTTGGTCTTGGGTCTACGATCCTTAGACTGCTTTGCGTGGTGCTCGTCAAGGACGAGGTTTCGTGACCTAGCAACCAGGAGCTTGGGTTTTGTACACCTTTTGGTTTTGTTGCTGATCATACTTGTTTGCTGATGTTTGTATTCTTGTGCATGTCTGTCCTCGAGGTAGGGAGCCTTACTAAGTTTGCGAAAACTCACCCTTTTCACTGTGGAATTCCCACAGGTACTACTAGACTGTACCGAGATGGATGATCGACGGAGCTGGAGATAACCATGGGACCTACTGCATTACTTTGTGTAGAGTCTTTTAATTTATCCTCTCTGCATGAACTATTTTGGGGCATAAGTGGAACATGTTTTACCGAGCTTTGTTGTCTTGATTTTTGGATACCCTATAACTGTTTTAATGAATCTATGGTTTTATAAACTTGTTCTTTAGAGGATTTCAATAACATTGTTTTACCAGATTTTAAATTTTACATGCCCGAGATGTCAATTACTATTTTCATGTATTTAGAGTTAAGGACTTAGGTTCAGACCCTGGTTTGGGTCGGGTCTTTACATTTGGCGTTTTATTTTTAATTTTTTAAATTTAAGTTTATTCTTATTCAAATATCTATGATGTATTTCATATTTTCTATAATGTATCCATATTTTCCTTAAGAAAGTAGATGGATGCAAACCAAATTTTAAAAACAAAAAGACCATTTTGGAAGCTACTTTTTTCTTTCTAAATTTTGGTTTGGTTTCAAAAAACATAGGTAAGATATCCAAGTAAGAAAAAATATATAGAGTAGTTGTTATAGGGTTAAATTTCAAAAACTAAAAATAAAATGATTATAAATACAGCTTATACCTTTTTTTTTTGAATTTTTGCTTCACCTTTTTCTCACATTCTGTTATAGTGTTATGCTAGAAAAATTACCCAACGTTCAAAATTTTCCTCTTCCTTTCCATTGATCTTACTTACTATTATATGTAGTTATAAATGTCAATTGGGCTTATCATCAATGCAAGAGTTTCACTTTTGTAAAAATGTCAATGGGTAAATTTGAAATACTGTTTTTTTTTAAAGATTGAAATACTGTAAAGATAAATATTCATCAAACATATTAATCTTTTCTTCTACCTGCAACTACGTTCTAAATGACCAAGGAACAAGAACAACTACTACTTTCAACGACCCTGTCCCTATTTTCGGCCATGTAAAAGAAGCTTGTAGTAGATTTGATAACCAACTAGGATGCCAGAAATACTTTATCCTAGGATGTCTACAATTTTTGTTGATTTATGTTAGGTCCAAGCAAGCTTTCGTGTATCTCGACTATTCTCACAAGACAATCTTATAACTCTACTAAATTGGGTTATCAAGGAAATTAATAGAAAAATAATTCTTAGGTAGGCGACAATCATTAATTGAATCTATTATTTGTTGGTTTTCCAAAACCCTCTTGACTATTAGGCCAACTCATGATGATTGAATGCCTATAAAATGGGTGGCCTCAAAATGAGAAAAATTGTTCGCGATCTAATATAATTCGCAATTGAAATTGGAAGATAAGATAAAACTTACATTGTTATATTTTGGTGTATGTAAGTTGTTCTAGACATTGACGATTAAAAAATCAATGATCCAAAAACTTGGAAGTATTGAATCTAAATTTTGAGTTGAGATACAAGCTTCTTTTGATTAGTTTAAGATCAAATAGGCTGTGTTCTATTCTTCTATTATATGTGTAAGTTCTTTTAAAATTAGTTTAGGTTTATTATTCCTTGCAAAAAAATTATGATGGAACTAAATATTTCAAATTATTAATAATAATAATAAAAAAAACTCGTTCGCTATACTTTTCATTTCATTCAGCAACTCTTTTAGTGGTGACGCGATGGTCAAAAACATGGACTATAAAAGTATGTTTTTTTTAAGGTCTCAGGTTCAAGACGTTAATTTGCAAAACGCCTCTCGTCTACATTCATTCAATGTTGCTCAATGCCTGGCCTAGGACATGGTTACCCAAGTTAGTGGAGCGAAATTCTAATTTTTCGGTTTTAGAAAAAAGAAAAGAAAAGAAATATTGTTGTTTTGTGCATAGGAAACTTTTTTATATAAGAATATTCTTTTCTTCATAAAATAATGTACGACACTTCACTGGCGTGAAAATTTGCTCAGACATCCTTGGTACTTTCAGTTTCACTTTTTTTTTGCTCCACAAGTTAAAAAAAAAAAGAAAGAAAAAAAAAAAGAGGAATAGTATAATTTGAAATTTTGTTGCGGGTTGATTATGCACCATTGTTATTTGGAAATGGAAATTTTGTTAGACTGAGCTAAAATGTTTGTATATTGAATAATAATTCAATTCATGAAATCCGCAAGTTGAATGGAAAGTATTTTTCTCAACTTTGTTTTATTCAAGTATTCTTAATGGGAGTACTCTATTTGGAAAAGCAGTCTCCAAGAGTATTTATCATTATCTTATGCTTTTATTTTTACTTTGAAATTATATCCATAGGAAGATCATAGGTTTGTCTAGCTATTAAAAATGGCCTAGAGAACTAAGAAAGAAGGCATTCATCTATTTATAAATTATTTTTCTACAAGGTTCTGATCAGATACGGCGCACGTGCACACACGTAAACTCGGGCAACTTTTAGGTTGTGTTTGGGGCACCTGTTGAATTATTATAAACTTAGTTATGAAAAATGGTATTGGAATACAAACTATTATAAGAAGGAAACGGAAATGATTAATCTCAAATGGAACATATAAATGATGTGAAATGATGGCTTAAGTTTGAGCCAACCTACCGGTTATTATAATTGATTGGCCAAACGGCCAACCGTTGTAACCCACCCCTCCATTTCAGAAATGGCCTCAAACATGACTTTATTGTTTGATGCCTTACAACACCATTAATTTAGGCTAGCTAATAACTCACGTACTTCACTATTCACTTGGTACTACACAACGTGCAATGTACTGTCATTCTTTAACATCCATTTAGATGATGCTCGAATTTTTTCTAACAAGATTCTTACATATCTTCTTAATCTTTGCATCTAATAGTTTTTCTTTTGTTTAATCTTCAAGGTGCTGTTAAATTAATGTGTATGTATACATATATTTATTTATTTTTTTTAAACAAGGGTAACCTCGCTCGTCCCCAGGCTAGACACCGGAAGACGAGTAATGTCACAGCTGAGTTTCGAACTTGGGATCTTGAGGAGAACATTCCCTCAAAACCTAAGTTTTCAACTACTGTGCCACTCCTGGGGGACAATTAATGTGTATATACAAACCAAATAATTATTGTTAAAACCATTGGTTTTGTAGAAACTTGTATATTCAGAAGAATACAAAGTAAAACCATTCAATGATAACATAGTTACATGGTCTACAATCTGAGTGTGAACACCAAGATCTACAATAATTTTTCCCCCTTGCTTTCTTTGGACACTTCCAATAGGTACTTCAGAAAAAGGGTAATGCAGCCTTTATTTTCTTTTTCCTTTTTCTGTTTCAGGTGTAAGAGTTGACAATGTTGAGGAAATGGCTCTCTCTTTCAATCAAATTAAATTTTCAATGAATTTACAGAACTGCCCTCATTCAAAGGCTTTGATTGTACTCTGATTGGCATTGGAAAAAGATCAATGATTTTGGACAATGGTGGCTGCTGAAGGCATATGGACCCTTCCCCCAACTTGAGGAGCTAACCCCATTATATATAACAACCAATCAAATGCCATGAGGTACAGATTCTAAAGTACTAGAGAGAATCATATTGGATTCATTTGACTTAGCTTTGGTTGGTGTGGCTTAAAGCTTTCTACACCATTCTTTTCCTTAAAATCAGTATCATAATGGGCACTTGGTCTATTATCACTTTCACTTTGCCCTAGTGCCTCAACACCGTTCAAGACTGACACTCGAGCACGTAATCAGTTTATTCTTTTTTATATATGCTCGGCTTAGTTTATATACATTTCAACTATTTTCATAATATAAGAACTGTTATGTAGTGATTTGGTGGTCAAGAAAATCTTGAAAAATTAAGAGGGGGATGAATTCAATTCTTAGTAGCCACCTACCTAAGAATTAACGTCCTATGAATTTTCTTCTGGTGTCTGGCCTAAAGACGAACTTGGTTATCTCGGATATGAATTTTCTTGACATTCAAATGTTTCATTTCCATAAAAATAATCGAGGTGCACGCAAACTAACCCGAACATATTATATATATATATAAAAGGATAAATTTGGCCGTATCATGTGTAGTTGTTAAGAAAATATGTATGGATTTAATTTTTAAATAAGTAATTAGTATATTGAACCATAAAGTAAGTCTTTTTTTATTATTGGGTCAATTCATGATAATTGTGCATTATCAACTTGATATGGTTAAGAATCTTATTGCTGATTATTATCTCATGAAGTCTGAATGATTACATAATCTCACATTATTGAAACTTCATAAGTTAGTATAGTAGTCAAATAATGACTTTAAAAACCATTAAATATAATTTATATGGAGTGTCTACCTAGAAATTAATTTTGTGTAAGTTATTTTGATAATAGAATGAGATAGTAGTCCTATAAAAACATTTTGTAGGTAAGTTAGCCTGAACACACACTTACAATGATAATAAAAATAATTTTAAAAAAAATCCCACATTTTTTGTATATATAATTCATTATTTGAGGTATTATTATATTAAGAGTTAAGACCATACCACCATTAACGGTGTTGAGCTTATTTTTATAAGGAATCTGCTCGTGCATTTTGATTTCCCCTAATCGAAGCTGATTTTATATATTAGCACCATCATTATTGGTGTTAAATCATTATGGTATTTGACCAAGGAGTTTAAGTTCAGCTTTATCAATGATAATTTCAACTTTAATATTTTATTTGATCTCTATTGTTTATAGACCTCTGAATCCTTGTAAATGGTTTGGTCTTTATTTTAGATTTTGTTATTGGTTTCAAAAGAATTATGATAGAGTAAGAAATAAACTTGAGGCTTTATTCAAACCCCCAATCATCTTATTACTAACAACTTGTAATTTTATAATTATATTCTTCAATTTAACCTTTTTCAACCCAATAAAATAAATTTACTTCAAAGGCCATTAAAAGACATTTCAAGACTTTAGGAACTAATTACCGAACTTTAAGTTGTTTTCTAGAACAATATTGTGCACTTAAAAAAATATTAGGAAAATATAGTTTAGAATTATTTTAAGAAAATATGGCAATTTCTTTAGTGGAAAAAGTAGAAACATGCCCCTCTCAACCAATTATTTTAATTTTAGGTTGTGTTCTTATGAGATATTATATCAAACTCATATGTTCAAGAGACACTTTACTATTTTGCAAAATACAGATGAGATAAAATACCATTTTGATCTTTATACTTTTATATGTCAAATTTGGATTACTATCTTTTTTCTTTTACTTAATCTTAAAAGTCTATCGTAAAGTGTTTATAGTGAATGAATTTAAGACATGATGTTTTTTTTTTAAGAATTATTTTTCTATAAGTTTCTTAACCAAATATATTAGAGAATATGGAGTTCCACCTCAAAATCAATTGACAATGAGAGGTGTAATTTATATCTCTTACAAATGTGTTGAAGACTCCCCACCTTTTTAATGTGAGAAAATTGATTACACCACAAGGTGAGTATCTCCAACAAAATATAATAAGGTCAGACTATTATTTTGAGAGATTAAATGTACATAAATTAATGTCAACACTGCATTTTGTTGCAATAATTTGGTGGTATGGTTATTTAAGGACATTGGAGAGCATCTCTTTAGCATTGGAGATCACTTAATGTTTGCTTTTCTAAACACTATATTTTTTTTCTTTTACCAGATACTATATTAGAAAGAAGAAAGATGCTAGAGAGATGAAAACGAGATTTTAAAAGTATATTCTTTTAGAAGTTTCAGGTTCGAGACCCACGAGTTAATTAACTTAATTATAAATTTTTTTACTATCTTTCTCAGGTCTAGATCTTGGAATGAGACACGAGTGCTCCAAATATATGATAGCAAAACTCCGGATTCCAATCATAAAAAAAGAGTTTAAAATTGAAGTTGGTTTTGGTAGCAAAAGGGGTTTGTGTGCGAGTGTATGTGCTGAGTAGTGTTTGGCATTTAAAGTAGTTGAAAGGTTTGTTTATTCTAGAATAGCAATTGAATGCAATTGCATATTCTTTGGAAATGAATTATTCTAAAATGGAACTCTCTTTTTGTGCATGGAACATGCAGAACTAGTGGAGGATAACAAATTTTTTTTTAACCTTTGACTAGAAAGCAATAAATAAACCCATCTTCTTTCTCTCTCTTCACACTTTCTCTCTCTTCACACTTTCTCTCTCTTCACACTTTCTCTCTCTATTGTTGGGGGTACATAAGCATTCTCTTCTTTCAAATCTACAGTTTCCCCTTTTGCTCTAGTCAATTCAAACTTTATTATTATTATTATTATTATTTTTTGAGAATAATTCAAACTTTATTTCACATTTTCTTTAGTTAATGAAAAAGAAAGCATGCCCATATGTTTATTTTATGTTTAATTAAACAATGGGCTTTTGGCAGGATTAGGCTAAATAAATAATTTTGTTACAAAAGTATTCACATTTGAAGAATTTAGCAAAACTAATCACCGACATTTCAATAGAAATATCTTTTTATAAGTAACAAGACACAAATATCCTCCCTTTTTCCTCAAATCAACGTTAAAAAAATTTATGATATGGAATTTTTTCAACTTCGATCTAAATTTGCCTCAGTGGTTTTTTTTAACTCTTCTTCTGGTTGTTTTGATTTTATCAAAATACTTAAAAAAAAATTAATCATATATTAATAAATAAATATGAGTTTTAAATAAATAAAAAAACTATAAATTGATGTTGTTTTTCTATAAAAGAATGGAAACTTACAATATTGAACAAATTTAGAAAATAACTATAACTATCGTCACTTTAAAAAAAATTAACAAATATAGTCATTTGTTGTCACAAATTTTCTTATAATATTGGTATTAATGAGTATTTATAATACATTATTAAAACGTATTATGTTTAAAAAAAACAATTAAGACGTATTAATAATTAATACAGGTATTAAAGAGTATTTATCATACACTATTAAACTGTATTAATCTTTAATGCATGTATTAGTTGTTGGATCGGTATGACAACCCTAGAGGGGGGTGAATAGGGTTTTACACAAATTTTCCTAAATAAGCTTAAGATATTCTAAATGTCAAACTTTTTACAAGTGATTAAAAAGAAACAATAATGCACCACACAAGATTGATAAAGATTATGTAAAACCAATTTGATTTAAAGCAATTCAAATTAAAGCATGAAAGACAATACAAAAAATTATTTCAAAAGTAAATAGGAAAGAGTTAGAGAAGATGACACCGTGATTTATAGTAGTTCGGCAAGCCTACTCCACTACCCAAGCGCCTCTTGGGATTTTGAAAAACCTTTTTGCTTAACTCTTTCCACGGATTAGAGTCCAACCGTAAACTGCTCCTTTTACGAGTTCAAGAGAAAACTCGATCTTTTCCACGGATCAAGATCAAACCGTTACAAAGTATAGAATTTTTTGGAACACACTTTACAACTCTCTCAAAAGAGTGGATATACAAGTTTTATCTCACACAACCAAATCCTCACAATACAATATGTCTCTCAAGAATCAAATCTAAAAGAAAAAGTTGAGAGCTTGGAGAGAGTAACAATGAAGCTTTTAATTTTTAGAGGATTGAATAATAAAAATTGTGTTAAAATTTTGGAGAAGAAGATTAAGTTTAAAAAGAGAGGGATATGGGGTAAAAGACAAAATTTAATTTGAACCATTGGATATATAAAATATAAAATGAATGGTAGAGATTAGAAGTTAAAAGAAATAAAAAAGTAAAAAGATAAAAGGTGAAAAGTTAAAAGTTAAAAGGTAATAGTTAAAAAGTTGAAAATTAAATAAATAAATAATATATATATATATATATATATATAAAATAATATATTATTATTATTATTATTATTATTATTATTATATATATATATTAAACTCAGAACGGTCACTGACCGTTTCTGAATTATTTTTTTTTACCGTTGGAATATATATATAATTTTTTTTGTTTTAAATTTCTTTTTCTTTTTCTTTTTCATTTTATTTTCAAAACAACCAAAAACCATCATTTGTCACTCATCCAAAGTTCTATATGTCAACTCCTAAATGACTCACGATGTACACTCAGCTGCCACGTCACCGTCTCGAGATTTTCTCGTTCAAACTTGTTTTGACAATAACTTCTTCGTTTCAACTCCGATTTGAGTAATTCAAATTGCGTTGGAATCCTTGTTTCGAGCACTACACTGTTGACATCTTAAAACATCAAAATTATTAGTAAATAAGATCAGGTTTGTTATCATCAAAATATCAATCAATTAATTAATTTGAGATAGGGCCAAATAGCCAACAATCTCCCCCTTTTTTATGATGACAAACAACTAAAGAAAAATCACTTGAAGACCATAAGAATCAATTGAGTACATGTGTCCAATAGCAATTAAATTCTAATATATCATCATAAAGTTTACATTAATTCTCCCCCTAAATTAATGCATCAATAATCAATAATAATAAGATATTGAAACACATTTTTCTAGAACTTCTCCCCCTTTGTAATCATCAAAAGAAATAAGAGATATAAAGGCTCCCATAAATATAAGAATATTTCTTCTACGAACATGATTACATACTTTTCAAAATAGCTCCTCCTAACAATATGCCTTAAATCAAAATATAAATTTAAGAGGCATCACAACGAATAATACCAAGCTCGAGCCTATTTTTGCAAAAATTCTCTTCATTCAAAGGCTTGGTAAAAATATCTGCTAATTGATTATTAGAGCTCACAATATCAAGTATAATATGACCATTTTGCACATGCTCTTTAATAAAGTGATGTCTAGTATCAATATGGTTAGTTCTTGAATGATGTATAGGATTTTTGGTCAAATTTATAGCACTAGTATTATCACAAAATATTGGCACATTATTATCAAATTTTAAACAAAAATCACCTAATGTTTGTTTCATCCAAAGAATTTGAGCACAACAACTAGCAACCGCAATATATTCCGCTTCGGTAGTAGATAAGGCAACCAAATTTTGTTTTTTGCTAAACCAAGATACTAAGGAACTTCCAAGAAATTGGCAAGTTCCACTAGTACTTTTACGATCAAGTAAACTTCCGGAAAAATCCGCATCGGAATATCCTACTAAATTAAATTCAACATTTCTAGGATACCACAAGCCTAAATCAAGAGTGCCAAGTAAATATTTAAATATTCTTTTAACGGCATGCAAATGAGATTCCTTAGGACAAGATTGAAATCTAGCACAAAGACATACACTAAACATGATATCGGGTCTACTTGCGGTTAAATAAAGAAGATATCCAATCATACCTCGATAAGCTTTTATGTCCACACATTTACCTTTTTCATCCTTGTCAAGTTTGGTAGATGTGCTCATTGGAGTTTTTGCAATTTTACCTTCATTGAGCTTGAATCTTTTGAGCAAATCCTTTGTGTATTTCTCTTGACTTATGAAAATACCATTCTTGAGTTGTTTGATTTGAAGTCCAAGAAAGAAGCTAAGTTCTCCCATCATACTCATTTCAAACTCACTATGCATACACTTAGAAAATTCTTCACACAAAGAAGGATTAGTGGAACAAAAAATAATATCATCTTACATAAATTTGCACTAAAAGCATATTATTTTCCTTAGTCTTAATGAAGAGAGTAGTATCAAGTTTTCCCATTTTAAAGTCATTTTTAACAAGAAAGTTGCTAAGTCTATCATACCAAGCTCTTGGAGCTTGTTTTAAACCATAAAAAGCCTTTTTCAACTTATAAACATGATTAGGCAAATCAAAACTTTCAAACCCGAGAGGTTGTTCTACATAAACTTCCTCCATAATATAACCATTTAAAAATGCACTTTTTACATCCATTTGATCCAAGATAAAATTCTTATAAGAAGCAAAAGCAAGTAACATTCTAATAGCTTCTAATCTAGCAACGGGTGCAAAAGTTTCTTCATAATCTATACCTTCCTCTTGACAATAACCTTGAGCTACAAGTCTAGCTTTATTTCTAATTATATTTCCATTTTCATCTATTTTATTTCTAAAAACCCATTTAGTCCCAATAATAGAAACATTTGAAGGCCTTGGGACTAATTCCCAAACTTCATTTCTTTCAAATTGATTTAACTCTTCTTGCATAGTTAAAATCCAAAATTCATCATTTTCGGCATCTTTAAAAAAATTTGGTTCAATTTGAGAAACAAAAGAAAGATGATTAAATAAATTAAGAGAGGAACAAGTTTTCACACCTTGTTCGGGATACCAAGAATCAAGTCTTTGGGATGAGATGGAACATACCTCCATTCTTTAGGCATAGATGAAGAACATTCTTCGTTCTTATCGTTGAAGCTCATTTCTTATTTACATGGAGCAATTTCCTTACCTTTATCACTAACAAGTAAATCTCCAAAATTTTCTTCTAAGGCATCATCACATATAGACTCATTAGAAATATTTTTACAAGATTCATCAAATACAACATGCATAGATTCCTCAATAACTAATGTTATCTTATTGAAAACTCTATAAGCTTTACTAGAAGAAGAATAACCAAGAAAAATACCAACATCCGTTTTAGAATCAAACTTTCCAAGTTTTTCTTTGTTGTTCAAAATAAAACATTTGCATCCAAAAACTTTGAAATACCCAATATTTGGGACTTTTTCATGCCAAAGCTCGTAAGGAGTTTTATCTAAAGAAGCTCTAATTAAAACTCTATTTAAAACATAACAAGCGGTATTAACGGCTTCCGCCCAAAAATACTTAGGCAAATTATACTCATGCAACATAGATCTAGCATATTCTTGTAAAGTACGATTTTTCCTTTCAACTACATCGTTTTGTTGAGGAGTTCTTGGAGCGGAGAAGTTATGAGAAAAACCATTTTCTTCACAAAAGTTTTCAAAAGCAATGCTATCAAATTCTCCTCCATGATCACTCCTAATTTTAGAAATAAGAAATCCTTTTTTCATTTTGAACTCTTTTTGCAAAACTAGCAAAACTTTTCAAAGCATTATCTTTATGTTTTAGCATCAAAACCCAAGTATATCTTGAAAAATCATCAACTATCACAAAAACATAATAATTCTCTCCAAAACTAGCAATTCTAGAAGGGCCAAATAAATCCATGTGTAATAGTTGAAGAGGTCTAGATGTAGAGATCACATTTTTAGATTTGAAAGTTGACTTAGTTTGCTTACCCATTTGACAAGTATCACAAACTTTATCTTTTTCAAATTTAATATTGGGAAGACCTCTAACTAAGGAACTTTTAGAAATATTTGAAATTAAGTGCATGCTAGCATGTCCTAATCTTCTATGCCATAACCATGAATCATTTTGTAAAGCCGAAAGACATTTATCACTAATAGGACAATCATTCAAATCAATAGTGTACACATTTTCATCTCTATTTCCAACAAATAAAACTTTTCCATCACTAGCATTTTCAATTATGCAATTCTTTTTACCAAACATAACTCTAAATCCTTTATCACATAATCGACTAATACTAAGTAAATCATGCTTCAAACCATTAACTAAAAGTACATTTTCAATCAAAGTAGAAGAAGCATTACCAATACTACCCTTACCGATTATTTTACCTTTCTTGTTGTCACCAAAAGTTACTAAGCCTCCATCTTTTCTTAAAAGATTGACAAACTTGGATTAGTCTCCCGTCATGTGCCTTGAGCAACCACGATCCAAATACCATTTATTTTTCTTGGAGGCTTTCAAACAAACCTACAAACACAAATATTCAAGTTTGATCCTTTGGTACCCATACTTGTTTGGGTCCTAGAAGGTTAGCATTTTTAAACTTTGGAATCCATTTTACTTTTGCATCCACATTTGATTTAGACAAGTAACAAGAATAAGATTTATGTCCATACTTGCCACATGAAAAACATACAACATTATGCAATGATTTATCTCTTATAATAAAATTGTGTACTCTAATTTTCTTTGAGAAATTATTTCTTGGAGTATTGTGAAACTTTGCTTTTGGAGAAAATTTTCTTCTTGAAGTAGTATAAGCATATTTTAATTTAAAACACTTAGATCTTATATGACCCTTAACACCACAATAATGACATATAGGCACAAAGCTAGATTTATCATGTTTGGACACAATTTTAGGAATATTAAGCTTAGATACAAGAGGAGATGCTTTAACAAAAGTAGTTTTAGAAGTTGAAGGAGTAGAAACTTCATCAATGTAACCTACACCTCTTTTATCACCATAAGACTTTCCTACTTCAATTATTTTATCCAATCTTTGGGCACCTATAGTTAACTTTTTAATAGACTCATCAACCCTATCAAGTTCATGCAAAATATTTAATTCCTTTTCTTTGAGCAACTTAATCAAATTATCTTTTTCACAACAATCTTGCTCAAGAAATTTAATTTATCAAGTAAGATATTTTTCTCATCACAATCTAAAGCATGTTCATTACAAGAGACATTTATTTTATCATTTTTTACAACATCATGCTCATGCAATTTTAAGCAAGCAATTTCATCAAGTAAAGACTTATTTTCACTAGTAAGAGTATTATATTTCTTTCTAAGCACATTATATTTTGAACCAAGCTTTTCTAAGTCATTTTGCATGTTTGTCACTATGAGCCATGAAGCAAAAATTTGCTACTTCTTCATCACTTCCACTTTCACTTTCATCATTATCATCCCAAGTAGCCTTCATTGCTTTCTTTTTTAATTTCTTGGATGATTTGAGGAGTGGACAATCCGTTCTTATATGACCCGGTTTCTTGCATTCATAACATATTACCTCATCCTTCTTGCTCTTTTCTCCTTTTGATTCTCTTTGGTTGGAAAAGTTCTTTTTGAATTGTTTCTTCCTTTTGATGAAGTTTTTATACTTACGTAAAAAATATGCAATATCATCTTCATCAAGAACATCTTCATCTTCGGAGTCAACTTCCAAGGTGATAGACTTTAAGCAATACTCTTCTTCTTTTTGGACTCATCTTCCATATTCTCTTTTATGGTAATCTCATGTGTCATGAGAGAACCAATAAGTTCCTCCAAAGAGAGTTTGGTGAAATCCTTTGCTTCTTGTATTGCGGTCACCTTTGCTTCCCAATTCTTTGGTAGACACCTAAGAATTTTCCTAACATTTTCGGATGCACTATATTCTTTTCCAAGGCCCTTCAAAGAATTTGTGATGTTAGTAAATCTAGTAAACATTTCGGTAATAGATTCATTTTCATTCATCTTGAACAATTCATAATTATGAACAAGCATGCTAATTTTTGTTTCTTTAACTTGACTTGTTCCTTCATATGTCACTTCAAGAATATCCCAAATTTCTTTAGCCAAAGAACACATAGATACTCTATTGAACTCATCACAACTTAAAGTACAATACAAATAGTTCATAGTTCTAGCATTAAAAGCAAGCTTTTTCAATTCATCTTCATCACATTCATCTTCTAATTTAGGCACATCTTTATCATTAACCTTTTTCATGGGAATATTGGGACCTTTAATAACATTAAACCATAACTTATAGTCAATGGATCTTAAATATATCATCATTCTAACTTTCCAATAACCATAATTTGACTCATCAAAGTAAGGAGGCCTAGAGGATGATTGTCCTTCATCAATACAACTTCCTACAAGGTTTGCCATAAAACTCAAACAATAAAGTTTATATTAAAAATCGAAGAGCAACTTGGCTCTGATACCAATTGTTGGATCGGTATGACAACCCTAGAGGGAGGGTGAATAAGGTTTTACACAAATTTTCCTAAATAAGCTTAAGATATTCTAAATGTCAAACTTTTTACAAGTGATTAAAAAGAAACAATAATGCACCACACAAGATTGATAAAGATTATGTAAAACCAATTTGATTTAAAGCAATTCAAATTAAAGCATGAAAGACAATACAAAAAATTATTTCAAAAGTAAATAGGAAAGAGTTAGAGAAGATGACACTGTGATTTATAGTAGTTCGGCAAGCCTACTCCACTACCTAAGCGCCTCTTGGGATTTTGAAAAACCTTTTTGCTTAACTCTTTCCACGGATTAGAGTCCAACCGTAAACTGCTACTTTTACGAGTTCAAGAGAAAACTCGATCTTTTCCATGGATCAAGATCAAACCGTTACAAAGTATAGAATTTTTTGGAACACACTTTACAACTCTCTCAAAAGAGTGGATATACAAGTTTTATCTCACACAACCAAATCCTCACAATACAATATGTCTCTCAAGAATAAAATCTAAAAGAAAAAGTTGAGAGCTTGGAGAGAGCAACAATGAAGCTTTTAATTTTTAGAGGATTGAATAATAAAAGTTGTGTTAAAATTTTGGAGAAGAAGATTGAGTTTAAAAAGAGAGGGAAATGGGGTAAAAGACAATTTAATTTGAGTCATTGGATATATAAAATATAAAATGAATGGTGGAGATTAAAGGTTAAAAGAAATAAAAAGTAAAAAGATAAAAGGTGAAAAGTTAAAAATTAAAGGTAATAGTTAAAAAGTTAAAAGTTAAATAAATAAATAATATATATATAAAATAATATATTATTATTATTATTATATATTTTTAAACTCCGTGACGGTTTATGATTTTTTTTTTTTTACCGTTGGAATATATATAAATATAAATATATATATATATTAAATTTCTTTTTTTTTCTTTTTCATTTTCTTTTTTTTTCATTTTCTTTTCAAAACAACCAAAAACCATCATTTGTCACTCATCCAAAGTTTCATATGTCAACTTCTAAATGGCCCACGATATACACTCAGCTGTCATGTCACCGTCTCAAGATTTTCTCGTTCAAACTTGTTTTGACAATAACTTCTTCGTTTCAACTCCGATTTGAGTAATTCAAATTGCGTTGGAATCCTTGTTTCAAGCACTACATTGTTGACATCTTAAAACATCAAAATTATTAGTAAATAAGATCAGGTTTGTTATCATCAAAATATCAATTAATTAATTAATTTGAGATAGGGCCAAATAGCCAACATTAGTGATTATTTATAATACAGTATTAAAGTGTATAAATAATTAATGAGGGTATTAATAAGTATTTATAATACAGTATTAGACTGTATTAATCATTAATGAAAGTATTAATGAGTATTTATAATACAATATTAAACTGTATTAATAATTAGTGCAGATATTAATAATTATTTATAATACAATATTAATGATTAATGCGGGTATTAATAAGTACTTATAATACCGTATTTAAATATATTAATCATTCATTAATAAAGACATTAATAAATATTTGTAATATAGTATTAAAAAATATTAATTATTATGGATGCAAATATTTTAAATTTTCCAATTCATAATTATTTAATGAGAAGAACTTATTCGGTTCATTTTTCTTTTTAAAATTAAAAAATATTAATAAAATGAGTTTATGAATTAATTATTCGAATAATTTCTTTAGTATAATTATCCAAATACATTGACGTTTAAAACACTAACATTATTCTTGACTTAATGAAAAAATGTGTGAGAAAGATAAGGTTGATTTCATAAAATCAATAATAATGTATTAATAAATAAATATGAATTTCAATAAATAAGGTTTATGGATTATTGAAAAAAAGTGTGAAGAAAAACATTGTTGATTTCATAAAATTTTCCATGTGGCCACTACAGCCGTTCATTGAAACCATTGGAAAAGAAAAACGCAAATACCGCTAGATTTGGCTTCCAAACAAATAAAGAAAAAAAAAGTGAGAAAGAAGGGTATATTAGGTATTATTGAAAAATATTATTATTTAAATTTAAAATAAAAATAGATTTACAAATACTTTAAGACATGACTAAATTTGTAATGAGAAAAACTTGCCTTCTTAGTTAAAGAGGCAAGCCCTCCTTAAAAAGTGTATGTGACACCATTTGGTGCCACAAATTTTTTTTTATTTTAAAAATAGTATTGTTTAAAGAAAAAATTTGTGATACCAAATGTTGCCACATACCCCTTTTAAGGAGGCAAGTTTTTCTCATTTGTAATTACATTATTAAAAGTGACTACCTACCACAATTTTCATAAAAACAATTTGTCTCTCTGAAATTATATTACATGTTTTCAAATATGTTTTGGTAGCGATAATCTAGAAATTATATTCCAATTTAAATAATTATCCAGAATATATCCTATCAAATTGGTTGCAATTGTAAAACTAAACATTAGACTGAAATATAACCATTATTTATTGATTTATAAACATGTTTTCAAAATAATCTTTAGTTGAAAGTTGTTGGTTAAGCTAATGTAATTGAGCTAGTGCTACAATCAAAGGGCTAATCCAGCTATCTTTGTGTGGGGCCGAAAATTATATTTATCAAGATATGCCTTAAATGGATCCTAGGGGCCAGGCCTTCGGTAGGTGCTTTGAGACAATGTCCCCGAAACCTAGACGAAAATTTAAAATTTTCACCTTTTTGCTAATAAATTTTTAATTTTTTTTGAAAAAATGTTAAATAACTGAAGTATATAATATTGAAGGTTGTTATATAAGAAATTTTTTAAATGAATTTATTTAAAATTTTGGATTAATTGTAAATATCTTGATATAAGTTTGGTAAAAATTATAAATAAAAACATGGTAGAATAAGTATAGTTTATTATTTATATTAGTAAAAAAAGAATTTAGGTAAAAAAATATATTTAATTAGTTTCTATATACTTTTAAATCAATAAATTAGAACTAAAAGTGCAACTATGAAGATTAAACCTGAGTCTCTCCGAAAATTGGGGGGGCAATTTCTATTGTGCTTATTGTTTTGTTTACTTGATTAAAAATTAGATATTAAGTATATTAAAATGTTAAATTTTAAAAAAATTGAAGTGGCCATGGCCGCTAGTCTCCATACAAATCTACCAGTGGCTACAATCAGCAACCAACTGGTTGTTAAATGAGGTTATACTTTTTTGTTTTTAAAAAATTAAATTTATAAATGCATTTTTACCTACCAGTTTTCTGTTTTAATCATGGTGTACAACAATGCTACTTGAACTACTGTTTTATTGGCTACTTTTTTTTATTTTAAAAAGCCAAACAAATTCATATTTTTTTCCCATTAAAAAAAATTTAAATACAAAAAACACACAATATTTAAATTTAGAAATAAAAAACAAAACACAAATCATATCATATCATACTACCTTAAAGTGTGACTTATCATACTACCTTAAGGTGTGACTTAAGAGGAAAATCATTTTTGGACGATTTTACCCCTTAAGTCATACCCTAAATTACAAAAATGCCATTTATTGGAATATTAAAAAAAATTCAAATAACGTAGAAGATATTTACAATATCATTTAGATTTTCATCCGTAGAAGATAAGATATTTTTATCAAATATCATAAATTTTATGACTAAGTTAGAAGATAAGAGATTTCAACAATCAAATGCAATATCATTTAAATTTTTATGTAGAAAATAAGATATTTTTACCAAATCTTATAGATTTTATTTGACATTTTATATTCTAATTAAAATAATAAATTTAATTTTTCAATCTTATAAATAGTTGTCTACATTTTGTTTACAAAAACACGTTTTGTTTGCTTGGATTTATTTTTTTTTTTTATTTTTTTTTTTTATAATAAGTTATGTTGGATTATTTACCTTAACTTTCATTTTTTTTTTGTGCATTAATTTTTGTAAGGATTTTTTTTTTTGCATAATTGTTGTCTTTCAAAAAAATACTTGGAGACCTGGAAAAGAAATTTGAAGAATTATAAGATTATCATGTGAGGTTAGTGCATGAACTCTTTAATTTCAAAAGTTTGGTAACAATGATTTCCTACTATATATATAGTTTTCTATATTTTGTTTACAAACACATTTCAAAGTTTCTTTTTCCTTGGGTTACTTTCTTGGTTTTTTTTTTATAATAAAAAAATTAATTATCTTATTTTTGTTGGATTATTTACCTTAACTTTTCTTTTGTTGCAATAAATTTTGTAGGAATCTTTTGTTGCAATAAATTTTGAAGGAATCTTTTGTTGCTTAATTATTGACTTGGAGATGTGGAATTTTTTTTTAGAAGAACGATAAAATTATCATTTGAGGTTAAAGGTAAGTTAATAGATGTATACTAATAAATATATTTAGCTTATTTATATTTATAATTATAATTATGATATAACTCTCATAAATTTTATAATCCAAGAGTAATTGATCTATTAATAGATAAATTGAGAAAAAATTAAAGAGTATCGATTTTTAAAAATCAGAGATAAAATTTAATTTTAATTCAATAAATTTTATTAAGTCTTTTTAAAATAATAACACCTATTATTTTGCTCAAAATAAATAATTAACTGCTTTTTAACATAAATGTGAATTTTAATAAATTTAACTAAAGTGAAAAAAATGGTTATAAAATTCAATATTATATTAAAATTATAATTTGATGATTTAAATTTAGCTTAAAAATATAAAAAAATAATTTATAAATATATATATAATTTATTATTTAAGAAATTATCGCGCACAACACCATGTTAAAATTCTAGTAACTAACAAAAGACTAAACAAAAAAGCATTATAAGTATATTTCCCTTGAACCAAATAAACGACGTTTATAAATAACCCCCCTTGTTCAAAGCTGGGAGGCATTCCATACTTGCATCACTTTTTCCTTTTCTCTCATTACTTCTGGTTTTATCTCTCAAACGGCAGAAATGGCCGGAATCAATGTCATCTCTGTTGTCGCCGTCCTCCTCGTTTTCGCTTCTATCTCTAACTATATATCGCACATCGAAGGTAGGTTGTTGCCGAGCGAACATCCCGGTGTCGATCTCCCTGTTGCTACTAGCGATGCGCAAATACAAGGAGGCGACTTCCGTCCGACTACTCCGGGCCACAGCCCTGGCGCTGGCCACTCGTTTGCGCCGGACAGGCACTTCCATTCGAAAATCCATTAAAGATCTATCATATTTTTTCAGTCCAACGATAATACATAGGGCTTAAAAGATTCGAATCCACGATCTCTTCACGAAGGATGTACGCATCAATTACCATTAGTTGGTAACTTAGTTAAGTATTTATATTATCAAGTGATTGCTTAGAAATATTGTTATGCATTTTTCTTTCATTATGTACTTCAAATCTGTTATTCTATATTAATTACCTGTTAATTAATGAAGCTTATTTAATTTTCTCTTTTTCAAATGATTTTCTTCTGTTTACCTAGGCCCATATTATCAATAGTTTTATTTATGGACGTTCTTTAGGGGTGGCACAATTAATTAAAAACTAGCTTGTGACAATAATTTATAAAAACTTCTTATTTGTGTTTCCATTTTTTTTTAATCGTAATTCAGAGAACGGTGATGCCTTGGATTAAAAAAAAAAAAATTATTTATTAACATTATATAATTATACAAATTTTATTTTAGTTAAAAGATAAATGATGCAAAATACTTTATCTTCTAATCCGATACTATTATTAAGCAAAACTTATATGAGAAAAATACAATTACATGTGTGGGAGAATGAAAAAAGCTTTCCAGTTTAACAAAGCAAATATTTGTATTTAAAAAAAACCAAATATTTGAATAAGATATTGTGTCCATTTAAGTTGGTCGGTAAAGATACCATTTTTCAACGTGTTTGGTTGTTTAATTTTGTAGAGGATTCAAACGAGTTATTTTAATTATTCAACACTGGTGTTGAACTGGTTTACGACAGAATAATGAAATTATTGCATTGATGACCCATTCGATAAAATAACTCATAACATCTAACAACCTATTTCTTATAATTTATTTCTAACTATTCAAAATAACTCATAATTTTTAACAATTTATTCTTTATAATTCATTTCTAACTATCAAAATTGCTCATTTTTCATCAATAATTTTTAACATGTTTTTTCTAACTACTCGAAATAAGTTGACTAAATAATTTTGGCCAATAAGAAATTTTTTCATGTTATGTATAAACTAATGACAAAATTAACTAACTCTTGGTCTAATTACAAATTCATACTTATCTCAAAATTAATTGGACCAAATGTAGTTTATTTGGAATTGAGTCCAAATTAAACAATGCCCAAAGTTTCATGTAATAGACCAATATAGTCGAGCCTCAAGACTTTTTAGGGCAAAGTGTAATGGTCAGACCCAAATACTTTAGAAGTGTATGAGACCAAGCCCATAAAACCAACAAAAACCCGATAAATAGAAAGTTTTGAAGACTTACGGTGCGTTTAGAGCACCAGTTTGGTTATTATATACGAAAGGTTATGATAAACGGTGGGTTATGATAAACGGTAGGTTATTATAAATGTGGTGTTTGAGAAGAAAGTTATTCTAATAGGAATTATGATAAACGGTGTTTGATTATGTAACAAAAAGTAATATATGTAAGGTTTAGATAAACGAGCACGTAGGTTTAGATAAACTGACACGCAGGTTTAGGTAACCACCGTTTATGATAAACGGTGAGAAAATATCGGTTGAATTATTATAACCAACTCGGCCGTTTACATAAACGGGAGCACAAACACACCTTTAGAGATTTCACAAAATTCACCTTCAAACCACATTCAAAGTGAGAGTTTTTAAATTCTCAAAATAATTCATCAAACTAACTTCCAAAACCTCATAAATATCTCCCGTTAATTTTTCTTAAATATATCGTTAAAAAAATTCAAAGCAAATTAAAATATATTATCACCTTACACGTTCGATAACTTTTTTTTTTTTTTTTTTTTAAATTTTAGTTTTTGGTTTTTTAAAAATAAAAATCATACATATTTGATAACTATTTTTATTTTTGTTTGAAACAAACTAAAAATACATTTGATAACAATTTTTAGTTTTTTTAAAAATAAAAATTTATTATTTATTATTTTTAATATTTAATAAATAAAATAAAATAATTTAAAAATATTATTAATTTAATAAGCCTCAAATTTAGGAGTTCCAACTTGGTCTGTTTTATCACTTTTTAGCCTTTTTTTAAAAAAAAAAATTTAATTTTTAAAAAGCTACTTTTTTTAGTTTTTTAAATTTAAAAAAATGAAATGTAATTATCAATCAAACTTATTTTTAAAATTTAAAATAAAAAGATGAAATGAATGATTATTAGTGGGGGCTAAAATATTAGGGAATAACATTTGGTTTTGATTTCAAATAAATAAAAAAAAAGATTAAAAAAAATCAAAGTCAAATGAACAAATAAGTTAAAAAGTATAATTCGCGTTGGCTAAAACAAAGTAAATTTGTTGGAAATACTGGTGATAATAATATTTTAAAAATATTTCATAAATTCTAAAATATGTTTTCATACATACTAAAATATATTTTTCAAATGGTTCTAAAATATATATATATATATATATATTTCAAAACTACCGAATATTGGTGGCACACGGGACGAGCATGGTCACAAGTTCGAGTCTGATAATTGGCTAAAAGAAAATAACAGTTTTCAAAAACTTCTTCCTTCATTTTTTTTTTATTAAGACTTTTTTTTCCTTTCCATTAAAAATTCTCTAAAAAAAATTAAAAAAAAAATATCCATCAAACTTTTAATTAAACTCCATATCAAATTTATCACTCAACCATTAATAACAATAATCTTATATGAGCTAAATAATTTAATTATCGGTCAACAAAAATATAACTTTAACCCAACCTAATAATTAGATGGGGTTGCTAACAAGAGCAGTAGCTCAAATGAGAACGATATATATTTAATGATGAAGAAGTCTTAGGTTCCAAAAATTAAAAAACTAAATGAAATTATAGGTTTAAATCCCTTTCCCCCAATATTTTTGTATATAAAAAAACTCAATCATAATTAACACGAATGATAAATTACTTTAACTACCATTATTTGAGAGTGATTTGAAAATTTGAACATTTAAATTTGAACTCAACCATTTAAGTATTATTGAGAATAACTTTTATCTAATAATTACATAAAAACACGTATAAATGCTTAGGGTGTTCATAAATTTTCCAAAATTCAATTCAACCGATCCAATAAAGATAGTCAAATTTAACTCAAAATTTTTGGGTAAAGCATTAGAAAAATATTTTAGTTAATATTAAAAAATAATAATTTCTATTAAAACATGGTAAGATAAATATATAATTTAATAAAATAGCAATTATATGAATGAGAATTTTACATGTATATTAAAAAAGAACAAAATAATTTCACTTATAGTACATTTTTCAAATTTATTCATTTGTAGTACAAAAATGATTGAAGTTTATTAATTTGCATGTTTCAATCACTCAAAATCGATTGAAATCTATTAGTTGAATTGATAAAAGTTAAAATTTATAAGTTAAAATGATAGAAGTCTAATAATATTAGAATAACAATTTTAGACAAAATGTATTATTAATAAAATTATTTTAAAAACTGGCTATAATTATAATGAATAGCAAAATATATGTTAGGGAATTTACCGACGAACTTAACCAATATGTCGATTTTGCTATCATTTTTAAGTAAATACAAAGGTTGGTTTCGGTGTAGATTTTGACCATAACCGACTCAGAGTTATGAAATTCCTATAAATAAGTGACGTCATAAATTTGGGTTCGAAAGAAAAAAAGGGTAATTGGCGGCTAAACTGAAATGAACGGCCTAGATCATATCCTTTCATCACAAGGTGTATATAACCCACCGTATTAGCCCAAAAAAATAAAGAAACCTTATAGTTTGTATTTTCGACATTTTCGCATTGCAAATAAATCTCAGGGCTTAGACCCTAATCTCAGTTTCCCTTTTAACACTCAGATTCCAATTTCTTCTTTTTCATCTCTTTCCCAATTCAGATTCCTTTCCCCTTTTTCAGTTGCAGTGTTCATCAAAATCTGCTCCATTCTTTGTTTCCTTTCATTGATTTTGTTTTTGTTTTTGTTTTGTTTCGTTTCCATTGTTAATTCCGGACGAGGATAAGATGCAAAGCAACGATTCGCAGCCGCAAGAACCAAATCAACGGCAATCGTGGATGCCAATGCAGTACCCGTCGCCGGCGATGATAATGCCGCACCCTATGATGACGCCGCAGCATTACGTGGCCTCGCCGCTCCCGCCGTATCTGCATTATCACCACCAGTATCAGCACCACCATGTCCCGCCGATGCAGCATCCGCAGCCGCAACCGGGATCTGGCGCCGGCGAAAACAAGACCATTTGGGTTGGCGATTTGTACCATTGGATGGATGAGGCTTACCTCCATAACTGCTTTGTTTCATTCGGCGAGGTTCGGTTTCTTTTCTTTGATTTTCACTTATCTCTACGTTTGATGTATATGGAATGTGTAAATTTGTAGCCTGACCAGTCATTACTGTGACTCGTAACAATTTTTGGAGTTTTAACTATTGCAGTTCTCAATTAAATGAATTGATTTGTCCTTGATGAAATTGTTCACCTCTCGCTAAGATTATCGTAGAAACACTTCTTATTTGACGAGGTTTCGGTTCTTGATTCTTGATGTGCAATTTGAATACCAAAGGGCAGAACTAAATGATAAATCTATATTTTTATCTAAATATTTGTTTTGGTTTGTTGGAAAAAAATGGTTTTGCTACCTCTGAGGAAGTAAGAATTTATTGGAGTTGTCTGTTGCTATTTATTTACAGATTATGATATTAACAAGTTATAGAATAATCTGCCTAGAAATGCAGCTGTATATCTTGTAAGCACCTTTTTTTGGGGGGGGGATTTAACAAATTCAATGATAATTACTATCTGTGTAGGTGGTAAAGCAACACAAAAGTATGGTTTAGACTTTAAGTCCTGTTTAGAATGGCTATATCTTACCACTCCTCAAATGAACCATCTATTCAAGAAAAGCATATAAGTAATTCATTTATTAGATTACTTTATTAGTTAATGGAAGATCTAATTCTTTAGTAATTGACATTGACATTTTATTGCAATTTTATTGTTGGCGGTTTCATTTAGATTTTTGTATTTATTGCTGTGTCTCTAGCTCTATGCACATTGCACATGGATATGCTAGCTAGTAGCTACTGTATCGCTTTCTTTTCCATACTTAGCATTCCCAAACATTGTTTTTTAATAAAGAAATATTGAAATTTTCATAGGTTGGCATGATCTTGTTGAACGTTGAATTGATTGTTCTGTTTTCTGTATGATGCAGATTTCATCTATCAAGGTCATACGTAATAAGCAAACTGGTTTGTCTGAGGGGTATGGATTTGTAGAATTTTTTGCTCATGCAACGGCTGAGAAAGCTCTTCAGCACTACTCTGGAGTGTGCATGCCAAATACAGAGCAGGCTTTCCGCCTGAATTGGGCGACATTTAGCACAGGCGACAAGCGATCAGATAATGATCCTGATCTTTCTATTTTTGTTGGAGATTTAGCTGCAGATGTTACAGATACTTTGTTGTACGAAACATTTTCTGGTAAATTTCCCTCTGTTAAAGCAGCAAAAGTTGTCATTGATGCCAACACTAATCGTTCAAAGGGATATGGTTTTGTACGGTTCGGAGATGATAGTGAGAGGTCTCAGGCCATGACTGAAATGAATGGTGCATATTGTTCAAGTAGACCTATGCGCATTGGTGCAGCAACGCCCAGAAAGTCTTCTGGATATCAGCAACAACATATTTCACTAGGTAAATGTTTTGGGGTTGCAATATAGTACGCTTAACCTTAAACACTTCCAAGTGGGATTGGGATAAGTCTTTCGGGTGGGTGTGCAATTCTGAAATAAATAAAGAAATGGATGCTTTTATTTTCTGCTGGGCTTTTAGTTCAAGATCAGGGGTTAAATATCCCAAGGGTTGTGAAAATGAAATATATAATCCTAACAAATAAGGTTATACTAGGTCACAAATAAGGGTATACTAGGTCTTCTTCTCTAACAATTTTGGAGTTTGATTTTTTGTTCTCCTTAGAAATTCTGTTGAAGTTAATGTTTATGTGTCAAACTTCAATTTTAGACAACAAAAGACAATCCGTCCTTTACATTGACTTGTAATAATGAAGACTGAAGTGGTCTCATACACTCAAACAGAAATTACAAGTTTGTTTACTTCCATGCTGAATCGCTTTGTTAATCTTTCATTTTTGGGCATCAAACAATGCTATGTATTTTTTTAAGCGTTTTTTGTGTGGTGTTATTTGATTTATACGATAGGCCATCTTCTAGTGAAAAGAGCATTAGCCTCTTTTCATCGATCAATGAAAAGTGTGTTCTCTTGTCAAATAAAAGATAGGTCATCTAGTGTCAATTTGCATTAGCAAGTTTTGAATTGGTACCATTTTTATCCCATCTTCCTTTGGGAACTTTAATAGATGATCTTGTAAAAACTTGCTGCGAATCTTTCTCGAGCAGTAGTAGTTCTGGAAAGTGTCTCTGTTTGTAAAGAATTTAACTTGTGATTATTGTTGTGCTCTGTTTTTATAGGAGGATATTCAATGAATGGCTCATTTAGCCAAGGTCTCCAACCAGAAGGAGATTCTGCAAATACAACTGTGAGTTTCCTTGGCTATTTTTGTTTGTACAACTACAGCTAGAGACCTACCTCATATACTTGGGTTTACCTGAATTTTCATTTTAGATATTTGTTGGAGGGCTCGATCCTAATGTCACCGAAGAAGATCTAAGGCAACCTTTCTTGCAGTATGGTGAGATAGCCTCTGTTAAAATACCGGTTGGGAAAGGATGTGGGTTTGTCCAATTTGCCAACAGGTAAAAGTTTGTTATTGGACTTTCCTAAAATTAGTAGTGTCTACCTGATTATTGGTTGTGTTAATTTATTGAGTTACTAATTTTCATCCCGCAATTTTTTTAAATTTTCCTCTGCAGAAACGACGCTGAACAGGCTTTGGAGAAAGTAAATGGAACTGTAATTGGCAAGCAAACTGTTCGTCTTTCTTGGGGACGAAATCCAGCAAATAAGCAGGCAAATTACCCTTCTCTCCTAGTGTGAAATTGATATATATATATATATATATATATATATATATATATATATATGCACACTCTCAATTTCCATGACTTGAAAAATAAAATTCCACGACTTGAAGGACAGGGTAGGAAAACAACTAAATGAGTTGCATTTAAATTAAGTATGAACTTCATTTTAGGAATATATTTCTACGTTCATTCTTTTCTTTTTGCAAATATATTTTGTCCAGCTGAAAGCTCATCATATGATGTGTACTTTCTTTTTTGAACCAGTCATATGATGCGTACTTGAATCATGTTAAATAATGAGTTTTATCAACCAATACTCCTCCCACTTGTCGGTTTTTAAATTTTAGAATGATTATCAAGTAGAAATCAATATTATTGGAGATGAAATGACTTTAACATGAGTTTGAATCTAGACCTTTTAGTCCGATACCATGTTAAATCATGTATCTAATCAATCCTCAAAGTCCCAGGTTCGAGACTCACGTGTGACATTACTTTTTGGATGTCTTCCGGTGCCGGTCTAGGGACGGGCGTGGTAACCCTTGTTTAAAAAATAAAACTAATAAATCCAAAAACTTAAACTAATGAATTGTGGGAAATTTAATTATATCAATCAACAATATCTTGTTTCATTCAAGAACCGAAATCATACTGTCCAAAGAGTTTGGTTTACCTTTTTATTATCTCAAGCGTTGGATTTAGTTGGATAAACAAATTTAACAGTATTTTTTCTTGCATTTGTTGAGGTTCGGCAGTTCAGAGACTTTGGAAACCAGTGGAATGGAGCTTACTACGGCGGCCACCTTTATGATGGCTATGGATATGGTGGTCTTTCGCCTCACGATCCGAGTGTGTATCACGCAGCTTACGGAGCTTACCCGGTCTATGGAAACCATCAACAACAAGTAATCTGAACCACAAAACTCCTATTAATCTTAGGCACTTCCCTAGTAGAACAGCTGAAGTTGCTCCTCAAGAATTCACTTGGTTTTAGATTTTTTCTCTCCATATTAATCATCCTTCCATCTGCCTAGTGGAACTGAATTTTGATGACCTAGTTATGGTAGGGATATTTATATATTTATTTCATTCAAATTGTTACTGGATTGATAACAAACTTATTTATATTAGAATATTATATAATCTTGCAATAGTGCATGCATGTTAATATTGTTTTGGTTATGCCTAAAGCTATTTTAAAGCCATGCTTATGCCAAGGCCGGCCTTAGCTTTGGTGATGCTCTATTCTATCCAACTTTTTAGAGCATCTTGAACTTTATACAGTCAGACAAATTTTTGGCTTTTCAAATATTGATTTTTGAAAAATTTTAGATGCCATTATTATCTGAATTTTATGTTCTTTCTATGAGAATGATATGTGGCTAGGTATGTGTTTTTTAATTACTAATTTAATTTGCATTAGATCAGTACTTTTGTTTGATAATAGTGATCATATTATTATAAATAAAAATAGGTTAAAATATCATTTTTGTCTCTCGATTTTCATCTTTGTTCCATTTTGGTCCCTCGACTTTCAAATGTCCAATTTTAATCATTCAACTTCGCTTTTTGTTCAATTTTAGTCTTTTGACTCTCAAATGTTCATATTTCGTCCCTCAATTATGATATTCATTCTATTTTTAGTCCCTAGTGTTAGTTTTCTGTTAAAAAAAATCTTCCCTGCTTAACTCCTCCCTCACTTAACCCTTATCACTCTATTTCATTTTTTGCCCTTTTTTTTCTTTTCTTTTCCCCTGTTTATCTCCAGAAAAACAGAGCAAAAACATATGTGCCAAGCACATTTGTCGACACCAATTTGGCATTTGAAATCACCATTTTTTTCAAGGAAATTAGTAATGGATCTACAATCTTGGCCTAAAATAGAGTAGGATTGAAAAGACACGACATAGCCGACATTCCAGTTCTGTACATTTGAGATATACGACATGTCGATTAAACCAAATATTTTTTTATTCTTTCATTTATTTCTATATTTTCCTCTAGATGATGCTTCTAAGATGAATCGTGAACAATCCTCCACCTTATCCAGTCGAACAAAAAGATCAAGACAAAAATTACAATGCCAATTTCCTGTCATCGTCCACGGCAATGCTGACGATGAAGAGGTTCGCAACAGGAAAAAAAATAAGAATGCTACGAGTTTGAGATTTTTCCCTTGACTTTAAGCCAACACACGTACTCATCTTCTTCAAATCAAGCTTACTTAGCTTTCATTTCTTTCTATACTTGCATATAGAAAAAGATTGAGCTCAGTGTGTTTTTCTATCTTCTTTTTGTAAAAGAATGTTTGTTCGGAATGGAAAATGAAGCTTCTCGACACTTTTGTGCTATTGTTTGTTTGATCCTTGATTTCTTTGACTTAAATTAATTAACTATGCATTTTTTTTTTGTATAGAATCTATAATTGAGAGTTTAAAATGGGCGAGAGGGGAGTTTTGGACTTTTTTGTTTGATTTTTACTGTTGATGAACATAAAGGAGAAGAGGAGAGAGATAATGATTTGGGTGGGAGATTTGTGAGAATTTTTTTTTAAAACAGACAACTAGCAGATTACAAATTAAAATAGAACCAAAATATAAATGGAAGGACTAAAATTGAACCAAAATAAAAGTTGAGAGACTAAAATTAAACATTTGAAAGTTGAGAGACTAAAATTGAACAAAAAGTAAAGTTGAGAGATTAAAATTGGACATTTTAAAGTAAAGAGACCAAAATAGAATAAAAATGAAAGTCGAGGACTAAAATGATATTTTAACCATAAAAATACTATATCTATTGATACTTTTTTTTTACTTTTTTCTTTTGTTAATTAGCAGAAGTATATTGCTAGAGGTTCGCACTATTCAAGTGTACTGTCCGCTATATACTATATATTTAATAAATTTTTAACATTGCAACTTTTCTTTAGTTTAACTAAACACTCTTGGGACTTATCCTAAAAAAAAAAAAAACCTAAACACTCTTGGGACTTTTTTTTTCTCATTCAAATTTTTAATCTTAATTTTAATTTCGTCTAATTTCAGCCAAAATTTTATTATCATTATTTATTATTATTATTTTTTTTTGAGTATCTTATCATTAAATATCAGAACATATGCGAGTTTGAGTTTTTTTAGTATTAGTTGGGAGAGGGGGAACACAAACCCTATAAAGAGGATATTACTGCTCTCAAATAAATAAGAGTTAAATATTGAACGTGTGACTATAATATTGAATTGTATTACCACTAAGCTATGAAACCATTGAGTCATTATCTCTTTCGGTTAAGTTCATTCCAACAAAGTCAAGTTAATGAACTTCACTTAGGGTGTGTTTGAGGCAGAGGGAATGGTAATGATTAAGGAGGGAATGATAATGAGGAGGAGAATAGGGAAGAAAATGACTATGAGGTAATGATTATTTGTGTTTGGGGCGAAGATAATGATTATGAAGAGAATGATTATTTGTGTTTGAGACAAAGGTAATGATTTTGGAAAAAATAAAATAATGAATATGATGTTAGTGAAAAATAGTTATGTGATGTATGAAAAGTTGTTGGAGAGAGAATAAAAAGTAGTTATAGGAAGAATGAAAAAAGTGATTTTTAGAAAAAATGATTATGGTGGGTATGATTCCCGATGACCCAAACACGAAGAATCATCTTCATTTTCATTCTCTCCCTTATTCTTTGTGGCTCAAACACCCCCTCAATTTTGTTTTATCATCATAAAAAGTCAATTAAAGTAATTATCATGGTAATTTAACCATCCTAGTAATAAAAAAAGAGTTATATTTGAAATTTTCACGGCATCAATTTTTAATAGTTAAATTGGAGATTTATCACACGGTGGCCACAAAACTCAAAAAGAGAGGAAATAGGTGTATATGAATTCCATGAGAGAAATTATATGGGTAGACATTGACTTGTGCGTTGGACAAGTTCTTTTCCTTTGATCATCTCTTTAATGTTATATCACTGCAAGTCTGCAACTTTCTTTTTACGCAAAAGCCACGGCTTTGGAAGGTTGAATTATGAAGAAGTATATATTATTTTTAACTTTTTTTTTTATAACCAGAAGTATAATTTGTAAATATAGTGTCCCATCATAATAATGTTGGAGAGTAAGTACCAAAATTTAAAGGCTGCCAGAACAAAACAGTATTGTAAAGGTTGAAACTTCACAAGGAACTTTGGTGGCTGCAGCTATGTCGGGATTTGTACAAGGTGTAATCCATGTCGTGGAATTAATAATTTAATTTAAGGAATTTCTCATGTATAACAAAAAAATTTAAATAAAGTTCACGTTTAAAATCAAGTAAATTAATTACTTTTTAATGAGAATTTATCTTTTATAGTACATTTTTTGCTCATCATTATAATTATAGCACATTTTTTTAAATAATTTCATCCATAGCACATTTCTTTAAAATAATTTCATCCATAACACATTTTACCTAAAATTACTTTTCTAACATCATCAGATTTCTATCAGTCCAACTGATAGACTTTAGACTTCTATCAGTTTAATTGATAGACTTCAATCACTTTATTCATAATGATACCATGAGTGCTTTAGAGCGTCCGTTATACAATTACAACATGTCTTTGCTTAATGGATCCAAAAACACCCATACTTTAGCACCTAATATAACGGGCGTTGGGGGGAGGGGGGTGGGGGGAGGTCTATGTCAAGTATCTGCTTGGGATCATATCTTCTTAGGGCTATTTTGGATGTACAATTCAATTTCGATAGTAATATTCTATTTTAGTTGGAAACTTTGCGCAGAGTTCCATTACTATTAATGGACGGCTATGCAATTTCTTTGTTGATGTGACACCATTTAGTGCCACAAAATTTGTTTAGTTTTTCTTTTTTGTTGATTTTCTCTTCAAACTGGAAAAAACAAATTGTGGTATTAAGTGTTGCCACATAAGCAACAAGTAGAGTTTCTCTACTTATCTATGAGTAGAGAAGTATTTCTTGATTTAAAATAAATAATTATTTTTTAGTAATTAAAAAAAAGAATAATTAAAAATGAGTGGTTGAAAATGAGTTATTTTGAAAAGTTGGAAATGAATAATTAAAAATAAGTGATCCGTATTAAAAAGTTATTTTAAGTAGTTATAAATGAAAGATTAAAATGAAAAGTTATATTGAATAATAAAAATAGAGAGTTATTTTTTAATCATTACAAAAAAAAAAAAATGGTTTGAATATAATTTTTTTTATGGTTATTAAATGCCTATTTTAAATCATCCATGGCAAACAACACTCCTATGGAGAGCTTGCCAGTTTATTAATAAGGAGGCAAGTATTACTAGAGTTAAATTGTTTTGAGAACTCTAAATAAAGAACCACAAAATTCAAAGTTTGGCGGGAAAATGATAATCAGAATCGTTAACAGCAATTACGCCGCTGCACCCGCTCTCAAACAATGTTCTTCAATGAATTTGCATTAATTGCAGAGGGATGATTAAGGAACGATGCGTCATTTGAAGATTGCTTCAGGTAACACCAATTTCCTGATTGATTGACCTTTCTGAACAACAAACAGCTATAATAGCCCTCTTGTTCTCATCTATCCTGAAAAATCGTTTGTTTTGAATCGAAAATTTCCAAGCGATCACTTTCCAACTGCAATTTGCTGCTAATTAAATTTGTTTGGAATTTTGAACAAGTGTCTTCTGATTGGTGGATGTGGTTCGATGGGCCGTGGTGTGAATGCCCACCAACTGTTCGACGAAATGCAAATCTGTGTTTGCATCAGAATTGCTGCGATGGTAACAGTTGGAATGCCTCTGAGAAACATTGTAAACACTTCTGCCTACCTAATTTATTTTTTAGAAACACGGTAATCATGCCCGTCCCTAGATTACACACCGAAAATATCGAAGGAGTAATATCGCATGCGAGTCTCGAACCTGGGACTTTGAAGGGATCATACCTCAAAGCTCAAGTCTTCAACCACTGTACCACCCATCGGGGACTTGGCTACCTAATTTATTCATTATGTGGAGTTTTGATTATTCAAGTTAACAAAATATTTTAAACCTCTTTATGAACTTAGCAGCCTTAATTCTTTTGGAATTTCAAGTAAGCTGTAGTCTCATTCCAACTGCCTTCAGAATAGGGTCCCCTAATTATTAAATGGCTTCCATACTCGGAAGATTGTTTCTTTATTACTTTTGTTAAACATGGTCCCTTCATTTTTCTTTATTTCCCAAAAGTATTTTCTATAAATGTTTTTGGTCTAAAAGTTACCTTTTGTATAATGTCCTCATTCCTTACATATGATTTTTTTTTTTTAACAAAAACAACCATTACATAAGACAAAATAGCGAAATTTGCTCATAATAAAACAGAGATTTCATTATTAAATACTACTTTTCCAGCTAGAAGCTTGTTTTTAAAGAAATCAATTGTGTTTGACATATGCATTGAGGAGCTTGTAGGGACATCGGACATTGCATGAGCACGGGAGTTCACTTTTGAACGCACATTGGTTCATTTTTAGTGATAAAAGGCTTTATTTGCGATCGATTATCTTTCTTGAAGGCTAAGGAACAAATTAGGTGGGGAGCATTGTCGAGCTGCATAAATCGTACTATACAGAATACTTTCCCACTTTTCAAGTCTGGTTTACATATTTCTTGAAATGAAACTTGATAGGGATTATTATAATAAGCTTCGTATTAGGTAAGTAATTAAGAAGGAATACAAATATTATATGTATGATAAAACCAGGTAATTCTGAAGCACTTCTGCTTTGGATCTTCCAAAAGAAGTAAAATGTATTAGTTAGTTGGCAAGCATGTGACTCTTGCAGCCTTTGGCGTCAAATACATTCCTTGTTAGCATTTTACGCCATCACCTCTCAGCTGTTCTTCCAAAGTCACTAACAATCACAACCCACATGGCATTTGATCTATATTTAAACAATGGAATCTTAATTACTCTAGTTATATTCTGTTTGCAGGCTTAATTATATTATAGAAGTCTATTCCCAACAGAAAGAAAAGAGGGAAAAAAGGGATATAAAGAAGAAGGGCCTCTAAAAAAGAAGGCTCACTTTATTCCATGATGACATAGGGATGTTGCGGACCATAGCGCAGGATATGCAAGAGCTGTTTGTAGCATAGAGGTGCACATATAAACTTTCTGCAAAGCCATTCGTTTTACCTTTTACTAATTGAGTCACTTGTCTCTCTCTCTCTCTTATAAGATAAGCTTTCAAAGCGGTGGAAGATATTGCAAGTATCTCCCGAGTCGGTAGACCCAGTTGTCTGTGGCTGTCATATACACAGTATCTTAAATAGACATCCAAAGTCTCCAAGACTCTTATTATTTGCTATTCGGAAAATAAAGTTTCAATTCTTGTTTCTTCACACCGATTGAGTAATGTCGAAATTAGGAGGTAAATCTTGGTATTGGTCTTTCGCCATTGAAGCTCTGATGGGTCTATGAGAAAATGAAACTCTTTTCCTCTCGGAAAGGTCTGTTCTTTATTTAAGGCTATGCATACCACTGTGATCCATTGTTTGTCTCACTCAATTGGATTGTTTTGTTTGATATATTGACATTGAGAAGGTAATTGAATTGTAAATTGGGTTTGGTGTGATGCTCTGCAGTTTTGAAGAGATGGATCGCAGAGGAAGAACAAGGCTGCAGTCTGTGAGAGCATCTGCAATTCATGAAAAAGTAACCCCAACCTTACTTCCAATTCTAGTGCGTAGGTCTATGTGGGTCGCTGTAGTTTTTAACCTTATTCATTTCATGTTTTGAAAAACGGCTTGTCCTGTCTATTGGCGAAGCATGGAACATTTAAAGAAATTGGCTTCTTCTGTTAAAAAATTTAAGCCCCTAAACAAGCTCAAGGTTCAGTCATAGGGAGAATGCTTTATGCAACCGGAATTCTGTATCTCTGGGTATCCTAGATGAGAATTCGAGATGGTTTTTCAAGTATAGTCCAAAGACAGGGAAAATGGATTACTACCTTTATTTTTTCCAGTCTCCCGAATTTTCCACCAAATGCAGAAAAGTTATCTTTTTTTATCCTTATCTGATTGAGTTCTAGCTTTACATGATTTCTCCTGTTTGTTCTTCTTTACTTGATACGAATAATGTTTCCCATTTTCTTACTTCTGGGCTAGAATCACTCGTGCAATACTATTGTACATGATTGAATTCCGAATTACCTTGAAGGGAAATGTGGATATGCCGGAGGCCAATCTACCTAATGCGGCAAAAGCAACTACGAGCGGACGGGTTTCAAACAGACAGAGAAAAGTGTCTTTACAACAAGACGTATGAACGAAAATTTAACGCTGTCTGATTACTTTCTTGTCGTCATTTTATATTGGGTTTGACATTTTTGATCATCAGGTTGACAAGCTGAAGAAGAAGCTCAGACACGAAGAGAATGTTAGTCGAGCTCTGAAGAGAGCTTTAACCAGACCTCTAGGAGCCTTACCTCGCCTCCCTCCTTTTCTTCCTCCCAATGTACGTAATTTCAAACCCATCATTAATTCCTTCATTATGTACTGTTTCTTACTGCTCTGCTCTAGAAAGATTGGAAGCAATGATAATCATAATTCAAGTTAGTAGTCGGGAAAATAGATTTATTGAAATTAAAAACTGAGGTTGGTTGGTGAAACTGCGACATATATGATACAATGAAAACCAGAATTCTAATGCCCGATTTTCTTACTGATGTTGATGTAGATGCTAGAACTTCTTGCCGAAGTGGCTGTCCTTGAAGAGGAGGTGGTGCGGCTTGAAGAGACGGTTGTGCGTTTCAGGCAGGACCTGTGTAAGGAAGCTGTCAGCATTCCGTCCTCCAAGAAGAACGTGCAGCTTTCCTCGAAGAACAATTCTAAGCAAGTTCAATCCAAACTTTCAGTTCAGAAAATTGGTAACCCAACGGCAACTATGATAAAGCCAAAATTTCTTTTCATGAATTTGATATTTTTAATGAAAAATATTGATACAGCATTGCATTGCAATTATCTTTTACAGCTGAATAGACTTTTGAACCTTTTTTTGTTCCTCTTTATGTTTCAGATAATGGTTTGGGGAAGGAAAATCAATCTCGTGCGAATTCGACAAGTAACAGCAAGAGGTCCTCTCTCCAGAAAACTCAGACGATAAAGACTTCAGTCGAGAAACTTCCTGTTCTTTACAAATCATGAGAGAAACCAAATTCTCCAAAATTAGATGTTGGTATCAAATCGTCAAACGTGTCGTGCATTTATTATTCATTTCCAGTATTGTTATAAACATATTTCTTTTCTCATATTTTCAGTTAGAAAACAGAGTGAAGAATCCAGAAAATGCTGAAGCAAGACAATTACATGCTCCAGATGACAAGGTATATGGTGATGATAGTCCAAATAATATTTCTGAAAATATTTTGAAATGCCTATCAAACATTCTATTGAAAACGATTTCAACCAAGAATAGAGGTGCTGCAGAAAGTTTGCATCCATTATCAATGGTAACTGCCATCCGAACCGAAGAAACAGATCTTCAGGATCCTTATGATATATGTTCAGAATTTGGAATGAGAGATATTGGTCCATACAAGAACGTGCATGTAGTCGAATCTAGTTCAATCAATACAAAGCGGACAACAAACTCATTCTTTCTATTTCAAAGATTGAAGTAAGTTTTGTGCTATCGACAATTCTACATAGCTTCATGCTTCTGTTTGGGAAATTTTAAATTAAGCCTAGCCTCAATTTTTCTAAATTTCAGACTCCTCCTGGGGAAACTTGTTTCTGTAAACTTGCAACGTCTTACGCAGCAGAAGAAACTTTTGGATCAATATCTACAACTCCTGCATGATAAATGTACACATTTCTGTGAACTTTTGCTTAAGCGACTCACTTCTAGTTGATCATGTCAAGATTAGCCATGTCTCCTTTTTTTTTTGGGCATCTGGGTCCGAGCTTTGGGACAACTAGTGATTTACTATTAAACTCACTCGTGAATTTCGAACTTGAGCAGGAGCATATCCGGGAGATCCCAAGTTTGCACCAAGGAGGCCCCCCTTGGGGACCATGTTTCTTTCTTTTTAATTCTTGGCATTTTTTCCTCTACTTTCTTTGGCGTACTTTACATGATTGAATTGCTGCAGGCATTCGTAGAACATGGAATACCAGAAAGTCCCGAGATGGTTATTGCCTTAATGCAGAAGGTACAGATTATTAATTATCTCTTCGCTTTGGTCCCCTTTCATAGATTTCAATTTTTTGCAAACTAACTCATAATTGTACTGCCCATCAGGCAACCATTAATGTGATCGGGCAATTTCAAAATGCGATAACCATTCAGCATTTCATATTGAGACTGCCTTGTCATTCACACTACTTAAGCTGCTCATTTTAACAATGTATTGTGATCTTCAACTTTAAAGTCGATTTTAGAAAGTATAAAATTTTGTGATTTAACTTAACCACAGGCTTCTTCCAAGAACGAAAAATATGATGAGAAGATATTTAGAACTACTTTTGGCTTGGAGTTATCAGAACCATTGGTTTCGTTTGCACTATCATGTGGAAGCTGGTCTTCCCCTGCTGTAAGAACTTGAACACATCAACACATTTCTTATCTTATATATGGTTTTGTGTTTAAATATACCAACTAATGCTCCCCACACTTATGGACTTGGAAATTTTGAAAACTTCCAAAAGTAGAAGGAAGAAAATGATTTAACAAAGAAATTCAAGAATTTTCAATCACCCATTAATTTAAAAGTTTAAGTGGATAGGATGAAATGCATAGGTTAAGCGGATAGATTGAGTGTCATCTATGTATTGATTTTGGATTACATTACATTATTCTTCAGCTATCTGTCATTCGCTCTTTAAAGACAATTTTTTTTTTGGAAACTGGAAAATTGGAGCTTAGCTCTCCTATACTCGAGGCACCAATGTCCTTAGGTTGTGACACCGAGGTACATTAGAGTTTAAGCGCTCTCCAATGCTCTTTAACTAGAGATCTTTCAAAGAAACATGTCTTAGAGTCTGTAGTCTCAATTACTGGGTTGTCCCTTGGACACTCTTTAAAGACAATTCTCGATAAATGAAAATCTTTTCATTAGTTAAGGCAAATCAAGTTACCTGCTCTTTCTTATTTTCAAGCTATTCATTCGTATGATATTTAAGAGACTTCGATTCCAGATCTAAATTTCATGAACTATTTCTCAATGAAGGTGAGAGTGTACACAGCATCCCAAGTAGACATCGAGCTAGAATTAGCAAAAAGAGAGTATTTAGAAGCTGCAGTTGGAATTTCATCAGTGAAATTTGGAATCCCAAAGCTGCTGGATTGGTATTTGTTAGACTTTGCCAAAGACTTGGACTCCTTGGTGGATTGGGTCTGCCTTCAACTACCAAGTGAATTAGGAAAACAAGCAATTAAGTTCATGGAGGGAAGAAGAAACCAGCCTATTGCCTATTTCTCAATTTTTCAAAGTAATACCATATGAGTTTAGTTTTAGATACCTTCTTCTCTGCACATAAAACTGTTCCATAATCCAGTTGGTTTTTGTTTGTGAATGCTTTTGGCAGCAATTGTTTAGATTTACTAGTTGTATACTGTAAGATAGCTATAAAGAATACAGATTTGATGACAATAATGTGTACATTTACATTGTATGTAACATTGCCTGATGATGGCACCAGCTTTTCAGGGTGAAGAATTTAAGCACCGCATTGTTACAACTGCATGTGATTTTCTGATACCCAGTCGAAATGTCCATAAATTATGTGGTACAATTCCAGTCATGACTAAACTTAGAAAAGGGTTTCTTTTAACCTTCGATATTTGTAATTATATAAAATTTTCCTAAACTATATGAATTGACATAGCCATTTTTTAATTATTTATTAAAATAGAAAAGAAAGAGTCTCTAGTATGCGGTAGTTAAAAACTTAGACTTTGAAGATATACTATCACGTTGTGTTTGAAACTTACCTGGCATTACTCCTTTTCAAAATAGAAAAGAAAGAATTTTGAAAAAAAAAAGAAGTTCATATTTATCCACAGAATTGCAAATTGGAGATCAAAATAGAAGTTTTGAAAGTTTAAAGACAACGGCATATTTAGGTAGGATTTAACTTTAACATTTATTAACTCTTCAAAAATTTACATCCAAATGAGTTTTCACTAACTTCTCTTGAAACTCTCATCTCTGATTGTTCATTTTTAATCATTTATTTATAATTACTAAGTCATTTATAATCATTCATTTTAAATTGTTCCTTTCAAATAAATCAAAATAATTTATTTTTAACTACTTATTTTTAATTATTTCCTTTTTAACTACTAAAAATAACTATTATTTCAAATTTACATCTAAAAATAAAGTTTTAACTCTGATTCTTTTAAACTAAAACTACGTTCAAATGAATTTTTTATTACGATTTTTAATTTTTAACTATTTAATATAACTCATCAATCTTTAAACTAAATCATATCTAAATATCTCAAATATCACCCCTAGAAGGTTCATAGATGGTAGTTTGAGAAATCATAACAGAAAGAGATGATGTTGACTTGTACCAGATATCACTGATTTGATGGTTTAAGCATTAAAAAAGGGCTGACAACTGTATTTGGCTGTAACGCAAAAAAAGAGGATTTGGTGAAGGCAGTACATAACATTACTGAATAAAAAAAGGATCACATGTGGGCTCTCGAAAAAAACAACTCCATATTTGAAGATTTTCAACCCCCAACTATAAAAAATATCATAATTTCTATTTAGTTCGATATGAATATGATTAAATAAAAATTTTAATACTTTGAGAATGTTATTTATATTTCAATCAATAGAAATTATGTTCAAGTCAACCTCAAGTTTGTTAAACTGAAAACCAACAATAATAATTGACAAATATTACTTTGTCTTTATTTGTTAAAAAAAAAAAGATTTAAATGTCTTTAGCCCTATTTATTGTACTATAAGTATGTTAATTTTACAAAACATGTAAATGGTACGCACTTTAACTAAAAGACTACTTTTTTTTTTTTAATAATATTAGTAAATGTATGGGTGCAACTTTTTTTACATTATAGCTAGCTTGATCTTGAAATATTTAAATGACCGAAAGGTTTGTATAAAATTAATTTCTAAATAAATAATTATCCTAAATTAAATCTATAAATTTTGTATTTTAAGATTTTCTTTGGTTAATAAAGATACCAGGTTTTTAAAACAAAATAAAGAGACCAAAAACTGTGCTCCTAATTTTTTATAACTATAAGAAAAAAAATTATGATGTGAATTTTGAAATTTGATGGGTGCCAAAAAAGCATAGTTCTAATGACATGCCATCTAGTAAAATTTGATATACTAGGAAAAGATATCGATTAATCTGAACTTTCATTAAAAAAAAAATAATAAAAAAAATAAGTTTTTTGTATAAATTTGAACTTCAATTTTATTTTTCGATACATCTTTCAACTTTTTATATTTTTATATTTTTTATTTTAATGAGTTATTGCCATATTTCACGATTTTAAAAATATTCAAAGTAGTCAATTGGAAAACTTATACAAATTTTAAAAATGTTGATAGTGGGCTCCCAATCTTCCACAATATTTTTTATGGATAACTCATGAACTCAATACCATCCTCTACTAAAGAGATAGTTGATTAAACATATCTCATCAGTAGTTGATTTGCAATGCGAAGGCTAGAAGATTCTCAAGGTTTGGCCATGTTGAAAGAAATGGTAGCTGAGGAACAGAATTCAAAATTTGTCTTAATCTCAAGAATTTTGATTCTCATCATGTGGAGTGGTCCTTTTCATCACAATTCTAAACCTAAAATGGGCAAACCTCACCCACCACACACTTCCCCACCTATAACAAACTTTCTTCTTTGAGATTTATAACAAATTATTATTTAGAGTGGCCATTTCACATATAAATAAAAGCTAAAGCTATGAGAGTGACCATACATATTCTTTCTTTAAGTCCTTTCGAACTTGTTTGGTAACAATCTTGTTTCATGTTTCTTCGTTCTTGTTTCTTTAAAATAAGAAACATGAATGAGTTTGATAACTGTTTTTATTTCTTGTTTTTTTTAAAAAATATTTTTTAATTTCTTAAAAAATATAGCATAATTAATGTATATATATATATAATTATAATTATAAAATTTTTGCATTTTCTAGTATAAATTAAATTTTTAATTAAAAAAATGATTGTTAAAGTGAATTTAACAACAAATTTTAAAGTGAAATTATAAATGAATAAATTTAAATAAAATATACATACACATGCTAAACATTTTAAAATTATGTGCATCAATAATAAAATTAAAAACAAAATAAAACGTTTATACACAAATACTACTTTAAAAATTGATTTTTTCTAAAATTTTTAGATTTATAGAATTTTTTTTACCATTTCTCCTACTTAAGAAACTTTTTATAAAAAATTAGTATATATTCAAATCAATAATATAAAAATATAAATATTATTTTATATAGAAATTATAATTTAAGAGAATATAAAATTTATTATATATTGAAATTAAAATAATACCAACTCAAATAATAATAAAAAAATAGTTTACATTTAAAAAAATAAATAACTAACATATAATAATAATAATAATAATTTTATATTTAAAAATAGAATTAAATAATAATATTAAATAGTTTACATTTAAGAAAATAATTAACTAACATATAATAATAATAATAATAATAATAATAATAATAATAATAATAATAATAATAAATAGTTTATATTTAAAAATATTAAATAATATAAAAATATGATTCTAAAAAAATAATAAAAATAAAAATATTAGTATTATATTTTAGAAATTAAAATAATATATAAAAATTAAAATATTACCATCTCAAAAAAAGTTTATATTAAAGAAGAATTAAATAATATAATAATGTTAGTATTATATTTTTTAAAATTAAAATAATATTTAAATATATATTTGACCAATTAGAATGAAAAAGGTGATGTGAAAAAATTAAACTAAAAAGAAAATAAACTAAAGACGAACTTGAGAATTGAACCTTAGAACTCAAGGTGATCACAAATGATTTGAGAATACCACTGACCATCATGCCAAAAAGTAATATTTTTATATAACAACAAATTAAACTTACAGGGACACCCATATGAAACAGAAGAGTTCCACACTTTCCAGCCAAATATGGGAAACGTTTTTTTTTCTTTTTAATAAATTTTGGAAACAAGAAACGAGATCATAACCAAACAAGACCGTTTCTAAAAGGCGAGAAACAGAAAACGAAAATGTTACCAAACGGATCCTTCATGTCCCATTTCTTTCAGAGATGGTAAAACAGACAACTTTATTTCAATATCCTTGAATGTCTAAACTTTAATATTGACTTTACTCCATTTTGATAAATACCTCAAGTATTCTCACAGATAAATATCATCCAACTCTATAACATTTAAATTTTTTAAAAAAATTATAAAAAACTAATTCTCGAACACTTTCTCAAAAGTCAAAGACCCTCTACTCAATAATGGTTGATTTTATTGAATGTTTGGCCTAAGCTCTAAAAATATAACAATCTCAATATCTCATGTACTCACAATTAACTTTTCATCTACCTAAGAAAGAATCAATTAATTATCCTTTTACAAATTTCTTTGACAATTTTTTTTTTTTTTTTGACATTAATTTCTTTGACAATTAAATACGATTATCTCGTGAAAATGACGAAGGTGCTTCCCAAGACACTCAACACACACACACACACACATTTTTTCCTACCAATTTCTTAGAAAACAACAGCCTACAGAGGAAGTATGGACCTGAAAAGGATTGAAATGAGCCCACAGATTCCGAGTTTCGGATTCGGGCCGAGGGCAACAAGGCCCATTTCCCCACTGAGCCCAACAAATGTAGCCCACATATAAGACTTGACACCTGGTCAGCATGAGCTAAATGAAGACACGTCAGCTAAAAGAAAGATATTTGGCAATTCATTACATCGCCACGTCATCAAAATCAATGGGAAAAATTGGAACCAACAACTATGGCCTACAAAATATAAAGTAGATTGGAATGCAATTTCAACTAAAATATTCAACCACCCTTATCATCTAGAATAATGATCCAGTTGAATTAAAAAAAAAAAAAAAAAAGGGGACAAGAAAAAGAGAAGAATGATCCGGTCTAAAACGGAGGCTGACCAATTCAGTTCCAAATATTTTAAGATGATTTACCAAACACATTTTTTAGAAATTTCCCCGTTTGAAAATTTCTTATAAATCTGTTAGAATCTTATTCCCAAGTTTTCAATCACTATCCCAACACAATCTTCATCCTGTTTGTGCTGCTTTCTTAAGCAACTACCTGCTGACAATTTAATGCTTTGAAAATCAAATATAGACTTCAATTATTAAAAAAAAAAAAACAATCGAACATATCTCTCTATCACTATGCCTTATTGCGAAGCTACGCATGAGTTGATTCTATCGGTATGGAAATAATCCAAGTACAAAATTAGCTCAAACACTTACAAATATATGTAGAAATGTAGTTACGTATTATCAAATCAAAATAATATGAATTAGAACTAATCCAATTCTCTCTCTCTATATATATATACACAAACTCTCTTCCAACACCTGCACTTTAAAGAGGTACTCCTTTAACAAATTATTTCGTTAACCTAAAATACTGTCTTTTTCAAAAAAAAAAAACCTAAAATAAATTATTACGTTACATATTAATAAATAAGGTTGAATTGAAAATTTGATCTATAAGAAAATTATAATTTTGTCCCTATAATTTTAATTTTAATATTTGTGAGGGTGATTAGATTGTATTAAACTATAAGGACTAAATTTTAACTTTAAAATTATAAGGATGAAATTCTAACCCTCCTTAAATAATAATAATTTATTTATAATTTGACTGATAAATAAAAAGTTGTACTCAAACTAAGGTCAAATCACTGCTAAAATAATATAAATACAAATACGATCAACTTTTTAAATAAAATTTAATAGGACAAACTAACAGGTATAAACCACACGAGAAAAGGGTTCAGACCTACTAACCATTTTCCTTTTCCATATTCAAATTTATCAGACAAACAAAATATGCCACCGCCAGAAATTTTTTAATAAACATCCAAAAAGAAATCTTCTCGAAATAGGCTAATGATCAAGAAGAACCTAAAATAACTCAGATATGATGGGTTCAATCCATGGTAGTCGACCAATTTAAAAATTAGTTTCAGACGAATTTTCTTGTTATTCAAATGTGTAAAGTCAAAGATGTCTTCTAAGAATAATTGAGGTGCATGTAAATTGACCACACACTCATATATATATATATATATATATATATATATATATATATATATATATATATATATATATATATTTAAATCAATGCATGAAGAGGGTAAGGTAGGTACCACACTAATAAACTAAGTTTGATCCATTTTGAAGATGGTGAGAACTAATTGGAAACAGAAAGTAGGTTGGCTCTCAGAATTTCGTCATGCTTCTCTAATAAGAAATACAAAATGACAATCTCTAGCTTTACTTTTACCAACCAAAAATGCATCTTTTTGTTACACGTAGTTGTTAGGTGCACAACTTCCATCTACTTGACTGAAACATATCTACCTTTTGAAGTCTGCCAAAAATGTCAATCCTAAATCCAGAAGGCCCCCCTTTTGCTTTATTTTTCAGAAATAAGTTTGCATGTATTCACACATGCATATAATTAATTATATAAGGAAAAACATAATATGTAACTTGCTTATAAATATGTTACCTCATTGCTTCCCTTCTTGTGGTCAACGACCGCCACCACTATATTTATTCTTCTCCCTTCCCTTCCCTTCCCTTCAAGCATTTCTAGCTCGTTCTGTCCTGGAATTGCTTCTCTATAAATCTTGTCTGTCACCTGTTCAAAAGTGGGACAAAAGATCATAGAGAGTCGAATAAGATTAAAAGAATGGAGGTGGCAGTACATTCTCCAAGCATGGATTACCATTTCAATGGTGGTAGATCTAAGATCTCGACTTATCCAGTTTTTGGAAATTACTTCTACAGTGCACCTTCTAGTCCAATGCGCTTGTCTGAGGTTTATAGGGATGAATCAAACATGGAGGATGGTGATTTTGCATTTGATATTTGCCGGCAGTTCGAGGCAGCGACACTCTCCGCCGACGAGCTGTTTGATGATGGTAAAATCCGGGCATTTGAGACACCACCACAATCACCAATTTCTCAGCAAAATAGAACCTTTCAGAATAAGTACTCTACTGAAAGGAGGAAAGGTCCAACAGAAACCATAATTGAAAACACAGAAAGGAAAAAGGAACAGAAGAGAGGGAGAGAAAGAGGAAGAGGAAGAAACCTTGCCTTATCGCCCTCGGCTTCCCGGAGAGCAGGGCGGTCGGTCTCCCCCAATAGAGTTCCATTGCCTCCATGGAACGAGAAACAGTCTTCAGGAAAAAACGTAGGACAGCTGAGGTTGATTCCAGGATCTCCTTCTGCTACTGGTACCAATTCCAATTCCACCTCATCTAAAGGTAGTAGAAGATGGAGACTGAAGGACCTGTTTCGGAGTGCATCGGAAGGACGAGGAACTGGAAAAGATCCTCTAAGAAAATATTCGACTACATATAAGAAACAGGAAAGCTTCAAAACTCATAATAGCAGCAATGGACCTGTTTCAACTCATGAGCAGCAGCATTTTTCGGTGAATAGAGCAGCAGAAGACAAAAAGAAGAAGACTTTCCTACCCTACAAAGGGATTCTGGGAGGACTCCTCTTCAATCCAGCAGTCCACATGCACACCAACTATAGGCACTCCCGCTAAGGGATTCAAGATTGAACTCATTTCCACTGTAATTTCCGATTTCTTTTTTCAATTTTCATTTCTTTCTTCAACATCTGAAAAGAAATCACATTAGCCAAAATATTGTCATTTTTATTTTCTGGTGTGCCATTGAATAGAATGGGAAATGATTGAATTGAAGAAAAAAAATCCATAATGATAACAATTATGTATAGTATGGTTAAAGCAAATAAGCTTATGTTTCCAACCCAGCTTTCCATTTAATTTAAACTGATTTGATATCGAGGACAGCACAATCTAATTCCATTAATCTTCGGTTTTTTGTTGCATTCCTAACAATGATAACACTCAAACATGATATCGAAAAGGTATAATTAAAAAAAGAAAAAAAAGACTAAATATAAATAATATCCTACGCTGCCATCTTATTATAAGTTGCTTCTTCTGTTGCTGCGTTGTTCGTAGGAGATCATTAGGCTGTACAGCATTCCTAAACCGATAGTCTCAACAAACAGGGATAAGATGTTCATTACAAAATGAGCATTTTAATCTTCAAATTATCCAAAAACAGCACGACCTACCACAAAAAGATATGTGAACAACTTAGTGGCAGTTAGCCGAAGCTTGCAGACCTATTTTTTATACCTTATACCTTATACTCACAATAAATAAATAAATAAATAAGAAAAAAAAAGAGGTAACTCGACTCCAACTTGTGTATGGCAGTCTGCCTATCAAGCTTCTTCACCAATAATCACTATTGGCCTGTTGTTACCAGAACATTGCACCATTGTTTTTTTATAGGGAACAATACTTTTCATTGATAAAAAGAATATTAGTTATCAGATACATCACAAAAAACTATGCTACTGTGTGATGAATGTGGATGGATCAAAACTACAAAAGGGTGGGGACAAATGGCACCAACAACAAGCAGTATAAGAGATTGATTCAAATAGTGAATTGAAACCAATGTTGGTGTGTTACCAGAACATTACACCATATTATAAAACCCAGTGGTGCAATTAAGTGATTAACTACTCCAACAATTAATAAAAACAACTGCACACAAAGGAGATGTGGAATTTCCACCAGGAAAGCTGGACAAGCAGAGAAATATACCAACCAGATAAATGAAACGTCCACACAACAATGGCATAATCTATAATCTACACCTACCTGCCTTAGTAGCAAGCTGCAAGCAATACATTCTACGTTCAATATCTCATAACTGAAGCTTGTCAAGGGCAACAACATGAAGTACACACCATTACCGCCACAACTTAGATCTAGAGTTGCAATTGCAACCACTTACAGTCTAGGTGTTCACCATTACAGAATTCCTCTATAAGAGACTAGAAGCTCTTGTTCATCGGGAAGAACCTACAAGGAAAAAGGCTACTTGCGAAGACTTCCTTAGTTCCCGAATTTCCACCCCAGAACAAGGTGAAACCCGAGGCAAGCGGTATTCATAGAAATATAAGCTCCTATGTGGCAATTTTTTGGTTAGAAAAAAATGAAGGCAACACTTGATAAGGGATCCTATTGAAGCTACCAGTTATTTGTTTGGCAATTTTTTGATCTCATAGGCTTCCCCTTTTCATGAATAGCCTTACTTCTCTTTGATCCCATGGGAAATATTTTGTGTAATTGCTCGATAAGATTTTTTTAGCAACTTTTTCACACATAAATAAAAAGTTCTGTTGCCTAAAAAAAGCCTCTATACTAACTTCGAAAAAATGGGCATCGAAGTAATAGGATACACGAGGAAGGGATAATGCATGTCATTCTTAGGTAGGGAAGAGAATAATCAGCTGTTTAGTACTTAAGTGGTAGGGACATCCAACTTTCTTTTGAAAATAGCACCAGAGCACTCAAACTCTTGATAGTTCTGTATCTCCTCCCCCATTAATTCAATACAACTATTGGATTTGCTTCTCCAGCCCTACCAAAGGACATGTCAAATTTTAAACATTAATGCTATATACAAAACATTCAAGAAATTTCCATAATTAAAGGGAATACGTAGAAGGGAAAAAATAGAACAATAACCTTATCAATGTGTTTATATATATAATAAAAGGAAATTTCTAGTTACACAAAATTGTAAATAGAAATGTTTTTATTCATTAAAATTATCCTTCAAAAGATTGGAGATAAAGCAGTCAATCAAACCCATCAAAGACATCCATCATGGTTTAAAGTGACTCCAAACTCTGCTGCATTGATGTCATATGGACTTGTAGCAAGAAAGCCAGCACAATCCACATGAATTTACATGTCTGCAACTAGTCTGCAACATCAGAGTCTAGGTTAAATCATATGGCTATGGGGGAAGATGCATGGACTAGACATAATTCAAATGTTTGAACTTACAAACACCTACTCATCTTTCAAGTTACAAATAAAATTAATAGGATATTGTCACAACACAAAATGAATCGATAATATTGCATAAATTCCCAAGTGTCTATGGGAGCACCTCCTTACCCACAATACCAACAAACCCAAGATTTTAATTCTTTCTGGAATCCATTTGCATGTTTCTCTCTCTAAATACTCTCTTGACAAAAAACCCTAACTTTCCATCCTCTTCTGACACTGGGGAGGAGGAAAGGTTATTCGTATTCCCATCAGAGCGCCAGGGCTCCAGATTTGTTAACAATACAATGAAGGAGAGGTTGTAAAAGCCAGGGAAATTTTTACAATCGTGTAAGAGTCTAAGATGTGTGTGACGTTAAGCTGCAAGCCGAAATTCGAGACTAACCATTGTTGGTCCAAATCCTGAGTTGAAGTTATTGAAAGAAGATCTCAAAAAACTTATTTCATGTAATTCAGATTCACAAAGTAGAAGGTTTCCAAACGTACCAGTAGTCTAGATCCTCAGTTAAAGTTATCAATTTTGATTGGATTAATATCATCTGCAACCTGGAAGCGTCCAACTGATCGAGCAAAGAACATCATTTGCTGTTCCAGGGTAAATTTAATATTTTCTGCCTATATAAAATACACAAATTTAGCATTCTACACCCCAATACAAAAACCCAGAAGTGTCACTCAAGAGATGCCGTAGCATGTACCTTGCGAAAACCATGTTGTTCTCCTTCATACTCGACTAGAGCAACAGGCAAGCCCTTATCCTTCAATGCATGATAAATCTTATGAGATTGATTAGGTAATACAACCTGGAAATTCAATACAAAGTGTAAGATCCCATCAAACCAATGGCTTTCATTTCAATGAAGAGATTTGTCCATAATTTTTTATGTTTTACGTCAACATTATCCAGAGAAAAAAGAGAGACTATTCAGCATACTTTGTCCTCCAATCCCTGGAATAGGATTATAGGGCAAGAAAATTTGTCAACAAAATTGATTGGTGACCTCTCGAAGTAATCTTTTTCATTCCCTGCAGTCCATAATAATTGTAGAGTTCACAACTATTGAAATGAGAAGGCAATAAAATATGATTTTTTATATGTTTCTTCAACTCACCAACGAGATTATCAATATAATGAGATTCAAACTTGTGTGTATCTGCTCTCAACAAGCTTAAGTCAGCTATCTGTTCAAAGACCATGAGAACTACAATCAGCCAACTATTGCAAGGCTATGGTTTCAAAATGTACCGATTCAAGTCGTGTATAAATTTACTAGGAAAATTTTATAAAATTAACAAAATCACTTGATCTCTATACCTAAACTATAAAATCACAAACAGAAGTCATGGCAAGTCTTCTAGTCTAGAAGAACCAGATGCTCCATTGGTTACATTGCTTGCCTTTGGTATTGAGTGATTAAAGAAAAATTTTCAAATCATATCAGACCATCAGCGTTCATTGTTGTTCAATGCAAGCAGTCTAACAGACCACAGCACAACAACACATAAAATGAGCATAATTTATATCATTAATTTTGGTTCGATAGCTGCTCTTATCACTTGGATTATGCTGAGACAACATATTAGACTGGACACTCACCCCGTACAAGGAAGCTCCTGCCTTAAACGTATCTCTGAAAGCAAGAGCAGCTAATGTGGTATATCCCCCAGCAGAGCCCCCAGTGATGCATAATCGTTCTCCATCAACCTTTCCAGAATCCACCTGAAAGAAAACATTACGGTTTGCTATTACTAAAGGTTAGAAAGGTGAAACATTAATTAATCATGACTGCAGTAGTTCTAAAGAAAGCAAGATTGTAGGAAGGAGGGTGCCACCAAAAATCTTGCACAACTGCAGCAGTCATTGACATCAACAATTCCCCACTGCCTCAAAAGCCTTTCTCGGTACTCTCTTCCATAACCTTTATAACCAAAGTATAAATACCTCAGTAAATAACTATGTTAGCCATGGAAAAGATTCTCAATTGGAGAAGCCAAAGGGAAAGTATCAGGCATTTCAGCGTTACATGAAATGGAGAGTTGATCCATAAAGATGTTAAAAATCTTATCCAAAAATAAAGATGCTAAAAAGGCTAGAAAGAAGCAGCATGAACGTACATAAAAAAAATTTGTTCAGAACTACAGTTCAAATATATTTTAAACTAAGAATTGTTGCAAACATACCAGTGCTACCACCATAATTGACATCAACATAACCCCAGCCTCGGCTAGTCCAATATTGAATGCTAGGATTTAAAATTCCACGTGTTTCAGCAGTTGGCCCTCCTGTAGTGCAATATCTATCATATATAAATTATTGCAGAAGGAGCTATTCCAAAACCAAACTAGAAGTAAATGCCAGTAAGAATTCTTTCCAATTTTGCAGTACTTAATTAAGGTGAAGTACAAAACATTATTTTCCTTCTCTTATGAATTATTAGCAAATGTTAAAAAAAATATTCCTTCGCAATAAACACTAAACATTCCAGCACCCTGTTTGATGGGCAAAATAATCTACAAAAATTGCTCGATAATGGTTTCTTTCCCCCTAACAAAAATTATGAAAGGGTAATGACAACATAATTGCAACATACCATGGCTTTTCAACAACAGTGGAGGCTTTTCATCCTGACTAGCCTGGTAAATAGGATTGGTCGGTGGATAAAAGTAGGCATAAGCATTTTGGCCAGGAATTTCAGTTGGAAATTCAATCAACTCTGGAACGCTGAAGTACGATTCAAATTTCAAAATATCTGGCGAAGATGACCAGATAATAGTGAAACCTACCAGTTCTAAGGTTCTTTCATTTAGGGTCACCTGCATGGGAAAAGTGGCATTGTCAAAGACAGGCAAAAAGAAATTTATCCGAAGTTTTGTGACCGGGAGTTGATGAAATTTTAGCAATGTTGAAGGCCGAAAGCACTGTGCAAAAAAAGACAGTATACAGCAGAAAAAAAGACCTTGGCAATAGATGATGGATGAAGTGCCGATGATCCTTCCACATATATACAATGACTTCCAAGAGTCTGCAAACATTAACATGTTTATCTAATATAAGGCAATATTACTGAGAACGAGTCCTCCACAAAACGGAAAATAAAAAGATCTCAAAGTTAAATAGATCCTGGACTTTTGAAGTATACAATATTATCAATATCCGTGAATGGGATATCAAGCAAGGACAGTGAGCTTTGCATCTCATCAAAAACTCCAATATAAGATCGCCCACGCTGCCTGCAGGAACCATAGCAGGAAAAGTTGAATATCTATAAAAATCTGAGAGGTAAAAATGCAGCATAAAGCATACAAAATAGGAACTTCAGTCACCTGTAGCTGCAAACTATGACATTCTTCCCAACATCGCTCTTTAGGAATTCATAAGAATTCATGCCAAAAACCCACAAGGGTCGGGAAAACTCAGCATTTAAAGAATATACTGGAGCCACCTCATTGTTAGCCTCAAACTGTTTCCACAATAAGCAAGAATAATAAGTGCCATTATTTTCCATTGGCGATGTTATATCAAGGAACCAGGTAGTTAATAAAAAAAAACAAATTATAGTAAGGATTGACAATAGTTCTGCAATTGAAACAAAATACAGGTAATAGAAAATGAAAGAAGAAAACCTTACCCATTTATAGAGATTCCAAAACCCACTTAGTCTATCAGTAATAAAGAATAGTTCTCCTGCACATTCCCAAAATAAATCAATAAAAACCAGGATAACCCAAAGCATTATGTTTAGCAATTGATAACCAATTTGAGAAATTCAGTCCCAGCCCTTCTGAGGCAGGCAAGACATCACCAGCATGCATGATGCTAATTCGACCTCATGTTGAAATTTTACACATCGAGAGAAAATGACATACCCTGAGCAGACCACTTCGGTTCAATAGGAGATTCCACAAGCTTTGGATCACCACCAGCGACACAAACCCGCTTGTAGACCTCTCTGCAAGGCAATCAAAAGCATCAAGATTGAACCATAGATATAGAAACAAAATACAAGTCTAAGTGGAGTTTTTTTTTTTTTTTTGATAACCAGGAATCGGAGCTTCGGCCCACTACATACTCGGGGCACTCACACCGTCCCAAGACAGCCTACCTTTAATACCTCAAGCCTCCGCTAACAAGGCTGCCCCTTGGGGACAAGTGGCAAAGAGATGTCTCCCACCTATGAAGATAGCTATTACTACAAGCAGATCTGATTTAGCGAAATTTTAAAGCATTTTAACAGAAATTAAAATTAACACGTGAAAGAGAATAAAGAAGCACGATCGTATAAGAAGGGAAGCAATAAGTTGTAACATTTAACACCGAAAACAAGGAGACGCTTTAGAAAAGTAAGATCAACCAACAAAAGAGTATGGTTCAACTAACCCATTCTCAGAAAGGTAGCCAACCCAGAGCTCAGATTTATCCCATGGCATGTTAGGATGGCCCCATTCAATCCATGCAATCCGTTCCCCTTTAGGGTCCACTCGTGGGAAGGCGTAGAAATCATTTCCTTCAACTAAAACCTTCGGTTCTGAAAGTCATACATACCCCAAATTAGCACAAATTTCAGTACTAATTCACAGAGTCATTAATTCAAATTCCTCAATAACTACAGCTAGGTCATCAGGGTTCAATATATTTTGTACACACAAGGGAAAATAATCATACCATTAATATCCTTGCCGTCAAGTTCTACAGACACAATTGTGGTGATTGGATTCAAGCTACTTTGACGTCCATCTACAAAACCAAATAAATTAAGCATATAAGAACATATATGATCCAAAAAGAAACTTCAGGGAATCAATGATAATATGTTCATGTACATAGTTTCTAAGTTATTAAACACTAAATGAAAAGGTGTACCTTCCTGGATAGTAATTAAACGATTAAAACGATAATCAAACACCCCATCTGCATAACTGACTGATCGTTCACCGTAATCGGGAGTAAGCGCTTGCGGTGGCGAATCTGCTTTTGAGAAAACCTAACTTATCAGAAATTGAAAGTTCCAAACCGTTCACATTTACATGCATAAAACAATCCAGTGAACCAGGTCTGAGACATTGATCGATTAGTGATCTACCTGAATTTAAGGATTGCTTGTAGAGTCTCTGGTCCTTGTAATTCGAAAAAACAACAATATTTCCGGCGACCGCGAATGCACCACCGCCGTATTCCTGCGTCGTATTCCGCACGGAATACTCCTTCGGAGTAATATCACTAGGCTCATCCCCTAGCTTCTCCGATTCCTTAACGAGCACTCCCCGCCTGAACCATTCCAAACACGAAATTACCACAAAATACGAAATGATTCGAGCTCAGCGAAATTGGAATCAATATCTATACCCGGATTCAGTGGGGCGTGATTCGAGCCAGACAAGGCGTCCACTGCCGTCGACGGCAGTACCACCAAGTCGCTTGGAGGCGCCGGTGACAACGTCGGCGGTGATTGGCGACTTCCAGGTGCCGTACGGCGCAGTGATTGGGCCGAGGTGGTCTGATACTACTTCTGAGGCGTCTTTGTTGGTGTTGGGCGAAGAAGAAATCGATGAAGCCATGGGATGGAAGTTCCGATACTGCCTTCCAATGGAGATTTTGTCGATGAATGCTTTGTTGAAATTGGAAATGAGAGAAGACGACGGTGCAGTGAAGCGGGCAAGTCCTAATAGTGCTGAGACACTCATCGAAGCAAACTGTTCTCCGGTTCGGTCGAGCATATACCCACACGCACAGAGGATAGCGATGCTAATAATTCATTTTTGGTTAAAATATTTTTTCCAATTTAATTATATCACCGTTTCTAAAATGGCATATTTTTGTATATTACTTGAGAATTTTCATTTTTTCAATTGCATGCTTACAATCAATTCAACGAATTATTTTCATTGATTGAATTTGAATTTACTTGTTTTCTAATAACCATTTCGTTGTTTTTTAAAATATTAAAGAAATTATATAATCTACAAAAAAAAAAAAAGCTTTTAAAAATAAGTTTTTGTTTTTTATTTAAAATAAGTAGGAAAAGAACGAGAATAAATGGTAAGAAATTTAAAAAATCTAAACAAAATGTAAAATTTAAAAATAAAAACAGTTATCAAATATATTTTTTGGTTTTTCATTTATAAAAATATAAAACAAAAATAAATTATCAAACATATATGATTTTTATTTTTTAAAACAAAACCAAAAATGAAAAACTAGAAATAAAAAATAAAAAATAAAAAAGTTATCAAACGGGACTTAAATTAATTTCTTTTTATAATTAAAGTCAATAGGTTCACTTGATTTTAAGAGTATATACTTTGGTTATTTTATAGAAACCTGCTTATTTATTTTGCTATTAACCGACTTTTTTCAAAATTATGCTTTTTCATGTAATTTCTTTGGTTTTTTTTTCTTGTTATAGATGAAAAAAATCCTTTCAATTATCCGTTCTTTTGATAGTTTAATCGACATAAATGTATACTCAATTAAAAGGTTACAATTTGAATCTTTATCTTTAAATAGGTTGAGCTCAAAAGAATTATATTCTAGGGGATTTTGCATGTATAACAAAAAAAAGACAAAATATTTTCATCTCTAGTATAAAATCAAAACTAATTCATTTGTAGCAAAAAATTCAAATTGAATTCTATCACTAGCTGAGTTCTATTAGTGATCGAATTCGATCAATGAAAGACTTTTTATATCACCGCTTGAATTTCCTATTAGTGATAGAATTTCAAATTGAGTTCTATCACTATTACTAATATAAATTAATTTGCTATAGATGAAATTATTTTAGTAATTGTGCTGCAAATTAATTCTCTATATTCTAACTTCTTTTTTAGTTTAACAATTCTATTTAGGGGTAGTTTGTTTGACATATTTAGGTAGTTTTTAGGTTAAAGAGTTATATTAAGAAGTTATATTGAGTAGTTAAAAATTGAGAATTTGTCAAAAACTCGTTTGGATGTAGTTTTTTTGTAGAGGAGTTAGAGTCAAAATCTTGTTTGGATGTAGAGTTAAAAATGAGTAGTTATTTTTAGTAGTTAAAAAAAATGATTAAAAATGAATGGTTAAAAATGAGTTACTTTGATTGATTTGAAAGAAATGATTATAAATAAGTTGTTAGAAATGATTGAATAGTTATAAATGAATGATTAAAAATGAATTGTTAGAAATGAGAGTTATTTTTAAAAGTAAAATTGAGGAATTAATAAAAATTTGTTTGAATGTAAGTTTCGTGGAAGAATTGATAACTCCTACCTAAATATGTCAAACAAACAACCCCTTAGAGTTGAAGATTTGAATGCACTCTGATATCTTTTTATGGAGTGTACAAACTTTTGCAACTATATTGGCAATTAAACATTAAAAGTTATCGCTTTAAAAAAATAAACCATTAAAATTTGTCGAGAAGTAATAATTGGTTAAACGATATTTAGAGCTTATAAAAACATGAACATTTCAAATGATGTGTTTATAAGGACAATTTCTTTAATCAGTTTTCGAGTTTGGAACTTGAAAATTATAATCTAAGTCCCTACATGATCTTAGAGTCTACTTAAGGAATCTTTTATATTCAATTGTAAATTGAATTAACAACCATGAAACAAAAAAATTGAAGTTTGCCTAAAAGAAATATGTTGTCAATATGGAACATGTATGTCTCCTAAATTTGTGATGTTCGCCACAAGCTTCCATTTTTATCAAATTTAACTCTAAATTAGTTAAATGTTTGCAATGTTTACTTTCTATTAAACTTATGCTAATTCGCTTACTAACTTTAACAAAAATCATTATACAAAAGGTCTGCATAAACTCACTATTTTCGATCAAGTTAGGAACAAATGCTTTCTCCAAAAAAAAAAAGTTTGAACATCTATTTAACTTATGATAGACCATGATCCAAAAGGAATATATATAGCCTGTTGGACGACCTAAGCGCCTCGTCGTTGCTCATCAAGAGGTGCCTACAGTTATACACGAGACAAATATAAACAACAACAAAATTAGAACATAGACATGCTAATAAACACCATCCATCAACACGTAGAACATAGACATGCGAGCCAATCTAAAGTATTAATGAAGAGTTGAATAATAACAATTACCAAACAAACTAGAAAATGTTGAATAATAACCATGTATCTGAAGGTGTCTCTTTTCACTCCATTGTGCAGAGCTATGTCACTTGAAAAGTTTTCCAACCATAACAGCAGCCGACATAATTGCAATTAGTTTTTCTATTTGACCTATTTATTGAAGGGTTACAACCCAAAACAGTTAACATTTTCATTTGGGAATCAATCCACCAAACCATCAATACCCAAGATATTTGTCAGAAGGCCTTTTATTTATTTATCGATTTGATATCCATGACTATCATGGTCAACTTGCATGCACCACAACTATTGTCACACGACATATCGTCTGATCCTACAATATTTAGATGTCAATATAACTCGTAGTAATTAAGGCTCGTTTGATAACGTTCATGTTTCCTGTTTCTTGTTTCTGTTTCTCATTTTTTAGAAACAAGTTTGTTTGGTAATTGTTCTCATTTCTTGTTTCCAAAAGTTTGAGAAACGTTTCTTAAATTTGGTCATTTTTTTAGAAACTCCAAAATACTGTTTCTGCTGTTTCCGTTTCTTTTTTTTCCCCTCAAATCGCAAACGTAGTAGGTTTATATATATCATTGTTCCTAAATTGTAACATATCACTTGGTGGTTCAATGGTTCACCACTTCTTTATTTTGCTGGTGGGCAAGGTTCGATTCCCATTCTAAACAAGTAATTTTAAATTTTTGCAATACTTTTACTTTTTATATATATATATATATATATATATATATATATTGCGGTATGTTCTTTTATTTTTAATTTTATAATAAGTATATTTATAGTCTTAAATTTAAATAAATTTTTTTTATACCTATACTTTTAATTTTTAATCTTATTATTTGACTTTTAAATTTTAGAATATGTGTCCAGTATATTTGTAATTTTTCAAAATTTAGAAAGTTATTTTAGAAAAATTATTATACCATATAATTGAATCAAATTTTGTTTTTTTTTAATACATATGGGAGAGGGGGACAAATACCGATTTTCGGATTCGAACCTGTAACGCAGTGTTGAACTGGTTTACAACTAAACAATGAAACTATTACATCATTAACCCATTCGGTATTTGAGTCAAATTTTATTCAACATTATTTTAACTGGAATTACTAGTAAGGGCTAACACTATATAACAAATTTATTCCTATATTTGCATGGAAATTTATTTGTATCAGATAACATAAAATTTGATAATTAATTTTTGTATGTGTTAAAGTATTTTTATACATTTTAAAATTATTTAACTCAATTTTTAAAAAATACAAAAAGAATAAAAAAACAAGAAACAAGAAATAGTTATCAAACAACTTTTGTTTCTATTCCTAGTTTATTTAAGAAACAAGAAATAGAAACGGTTATCGAACACGTTCTCGTTTCTTGTTCTAAAACAATAAGAAACAGGAAACAAGAAACAAGGAACAAGAAACAAGAAACGAGAAACAATAACGCTATCAAACGAGCCCTTAATTTCAAGATAGGTGGTCAGTATGACCAAAAAAATACAGAAATCAAGTAAAGACTTCAAAATAAAACAGAGAAAAGCTTTGCTTACCTATGACCATCTAAGAGGGAAATGATCGAAGAGAGTCCGGTGGCCTTGAGTTGGGATGTGTTTGGAGTGTTGGGTGTTAAAGTTGTACAAAATGAGCTGTCCCTCCTTGTCCTCCATCAAAAGTTCATCCGAGCTTACAAACCCCAAAGGAATATCGACTCCAAATACTGGGCCAATTGTGAACAACTTCGACCACATAGCCTTATTACCATTCCCATCCTCGAGCAACCCCCAAACATCGAAGCGAATATGATCTTGCTTAAGTAGACATGGATAATGAAGAACAACCATGGATCCATTCAAAAACCCTAAACTTCTCCGCTTCAAATCCTATGGATAGACCCCGAAATTGAAAGCCTCTGGCAGAGTAATTTGACCAAAACTCTCCTCGCTCAAGTCGAACCACATTATGATTTCAACCATACTTTCGTCCAAGTAAACGACTGCCCACCAGTAATACAATCCTTGATGATACATATCAAAACAAGGCATCCTATAAGTAAACCCAGGAATGGGGGTTTTGATTTCTCTCCATCTATCTTTGCCCGAATCGTGTACTTCGGCACTCCAAGTCTCCAAAAGACCCCATATCTTTTCACAAAACTTCACGATCCTAACCACCTTGAAATCCCTAGATTTGAGATCATAACCGAATCCAACGGAATTCATCACGGATTTGAGACCTCCGTCGAATTGATCGTAGTGTTCATCGGGAGGGGAGAGGAGAGCCGAGGGCGGGAGCTTGCGAAGCTCTCCGGTGGGAAGATCATAGAGGAAAATGTTAACGCCGGGCCGAGTAGAGAGGCACACGGTGCCGTGAGAGTGGCCGTGGATTTGGGAACGTTCAAATTCCGGACCAAGAGATGGAAAATCGGCGACGAATTTGTCACCATCATAATTGAAAAACGAGAATCTGGTTTCTACTTGACCAATCTCCTTGTTCGTCACCATACGCTTGAGTACAACGCTTTGAGAGGTATGAAGAGAAATAATTAGGTCAGTGATGCAATTAGTTATCTGGTTTTGAGCTATTCTATTTTCGCTCTACAGTCCCAAATTCTATCTCTGTAATCGGTATTGTAATCCACCTTCCCTAATTTGTACTAAAATATATATATATATATATATATATATATATATATATGAGCCTGATTTTTTTTTTCTTTTTTGAGAAATCTTCGCAATAACAGTTTTCTTTTATTTTACTTATTTAACGACTATTTTGGCCTTAATTCATGTATTTATTCCATTTTGATCGAAGTCCATTTGTAATTTATGAATTTTGAAATTTATTCCAACTTTTAAAATTCTAATTTTAGTTATAAATTTTGAAATTTGTTATGTTGTGATTTTGAATTTTAAAAGTTTAATTTTGGTCATAAACTTCGAGATGCTTTTTTATCATGAAATTTAAAAAACACGTCAAATTGGTTTTTACAAAAAAAAAAAAAAATGTTTATTTTTCTTTCAAAAAATTATCAATTTCCATTATAAATTTTAAAATTATGTTGGCATTTTATCTGTATTAGAATTATAAACATTATTGACTATTTCTTTTATATTAATATAGACTTAAAATTTACTACCATAATAAATTTAAATTTTTCAAAAAATTTAAGGATTAAAATTTAATTTTCAAAAGTTTAAAAACTCTTTTTTAGTACTTTTAAAACCTGTTTTTTTAATTAAAAAATTAAAATTGAACTTTAGAAAGTTAGAGATAAATAAAATAAAAAGTCAAAATTCAACACCAAAATAATATTTTGATTTAAATTGAATCCTTTGAAATTTAATCACCTTACCTCTTTTTATTAGCTTAGACAAATTCTACTGGACCAAAGAATCTTTCTTTGAAAAAATCAACAAAATAATAATAAATAAATAAAAATCATACACCTCAAAAGGTGAAATTACGCTTTGCTGAAAAATATTTATTAATCATAGTTTATTATGTATATCAAATTAAGCGAATGAAAGTATTTATTTGAAAATTAAAATTAAGTTATCAAGAGATTCAATGCTTGCCCGCTTTGATTGAATACCATAGCAACTGAAACTCTTTACATAATAATTACAATTATTAATGCTTTTGACTAATCAAATTTAAAAAATCTTAATACTTTAAAATGTGGCGGAGAATCATTTTTGGACAATTTTGCCCCAAAGCCACATTATATATTTACAAATAATACCATTCTACTAATTAAAAAAAAACCACTAAATTATAAATTTAATAAATGAAATTAATTAATTCTTCTCCACTCACTTACCTCTCAATTTACTTATTAAACTTATTACACCATTAATACTACAACTTGAAAAAACTATAACTTTCTTTTTTATAACTTAAAAATTAAATATAAGTACCTATTAAATGGTGCATAAACTTCTAAAAAGTGAGAATATAAATGGTTTTTTCATAAATTAATTTTTCTAATTAATGATAATTCATAATGAGAGAATCATTCTACAAAAAAAAAAAACTCACTAAATTATAAATTTAATAAATGGAATTAATTCATTCTCCTCCACTCATTTACTTCACAGTTTACTTATTAAACTTATTACACCATTAATACTAGAACTTGAAAAAATTATAACTTTCTTTTTTATAACATAAAAATTAAATTCTTTTTCCTAACTTAAAAATTAAATATAAGTACCTATTAAATAGTGCATAAACTTCTAAAAAGTGAGAATATAAATGGATTTTTCACAAATTAATTTTTCTAATTAATTATAATTAATAATGAGAGAATAATTCCTTTTAAGAGTTTTGGTATTTGAAGAGTTTTGTAACTCTCAATTTCTACCTATAAAATTGAGATGTTTTCATCATTTGTTCAACAACTCTAAGATTTATTATCTTTGATTTAGTTTATTCTTCTCAATTCATTGTTTTTAAAAAACTCTTCAATCTTCAAAGTAACTCAATCTTGATACAAATACCCTCTAGCATTCAAAGCATGCACTTATTTGTTTCCAAAATGTTAGAAAATGGAATGAATTATGTATAATTTAAGAGAAATATGAAGATTATTAATTTTTTTTTACGTTCTTTCTCCTTAAGTTCTCTTTCATTTTATGTATTTATAATGATCTTTGTTTTATCATGATCAAGTGATTGTGTAGTTGTGTATTGAAGTACCTATTTTTCTATTTGAATATTGTATGTTTTTTAAATAATGATTTGTTATTATAATTTAGTTCATAGTTTTTTGTCTTATTTTGAATTCTATTTTTCATACTAAAACATTAAAGTGTGACCTGAGGAAGAGAATCATTTTTGAAATATTATATCCAAATTTGATTATCTTAATTTTATATACTCATCCACATTTATCATTTTTCATTCTTCTAAATTTACATTTTTAAAGTTAATTTTTATTTTCTCACTCAAATCATGCACTTATTTGCTTCCAAAATGTTAGAAAATGGAATGAATATATTTGATTATCTTAATTTCATATGCTTATCCACATTTATACTTTTTTATTCTTCCAAAATTACATTTTTAAGGTTAATTTTCATTTTCCCACACAAGGCATGCACTTATTTGTTTCCAAAACTTTAAAGAAATCTTACTTTCTTTTATCATTAAGTATAAAAAAGGACGGATCTAAAAATGTTGTAAGTAAATTATATTTTTTTTCTACTTTAGTTATAGTTCATGATGAAATAAAGGTATTTAATGAGTAAGTGTGGCTTAGAGGAAGTATCATTTTTTGACGATTTTGCTCCTAAGCCACATTATATATTTACAAATAATACCATTCTACTAATAAAAAAATTAAAAAAAAAGAAGAAAAAAGAAGAAGAACAACCCACTAAATTATAAATTTAATAAATGAAATTAATTCATTCTCCTCCATTCACTTACCTCTCAATTTACTTATTAAACTTATTACACTAGAACTTGCAAAAACTATAACTTTCTTTTTTATAACTTAAAAATTAAATTCTTTTTCATAACTTAAAAATTAAATATAAGTACCTATTAAATAGTGCATAAACTTCTAAAAAGTGAGAATATAAATGGTTTTTTCACAAATTAATTTTTCTAATTAATGATAATTCATAATGAGAGAATGATTATAAAAAGAAAAAAAAAACAACCCACTAAATTATAAATTTAATAAATGGAATTAATTCATTCTCCTCCACTCATTTACCTCTCAATTTACTTATTAAACTTATTACACCATTAATACTAGAACTTGAAAAAACTATAACTTTCTTTTTTATAACTTAAAAATTAAATTCTTTTTCATAACTTAAAAATTAAATATAAGTACCTATTAAATAGTGCATAAACTTCTACAAAGTGGGAATATAAATGAGTTTTTCACAAATTAATTTTTCTAATTCATAATGAGAGAATAATTCATTTTAAGAGTTTTGGTATTTGAAGGGTTTTGTAACTCTCAATTTCTACCTATAAAAATGAGTTGATTTCATCATTTGTTCAACAACTCTAAGATCTATTATCTTTGATTTAGTTTGTTCTTCTCAATTCATTGTTCTTAAAAAACTCTTCAATCTTCAAAGTAACTCAATCTTGATACAAATACCATGTTTCCAAGATGTTAGAAAATGGAATGAATGATGTATAATTTAAGAGAAATATGAAAATTATTAGATTTTTTTTTTACGCTCTTTCTCCTTAAGTTCTCTTTCATTTTATGTATTTATAATGATCTTTGTTTTATCATGATCAAGTGATTGTGTAGTTGTGTATTGAAGTACCTATTTTTCTTTTTGAATATTGTATGTTTTTTTAAATAATGATTTGTTATTATATTTTAGTTTATAGTTTTTTGTCTTATTTTGAATTCTATTTTTCATACTAAAACATTAAAGTGTGACTTGAGGAAGAGAATCCTTTTTGAAATATTATATCCAAATTTGATTATCTTAATTTTATATACTCATCCATATTTTTCATTTTTCATTCTTCTAAATTTACATTTTTAAGGTTAATTTTTACTTTTCCACCCAAAGCATGCACTTATTTGCTTCCAAAATGTTAGAAAATGGAATGAACATATTTGATTATCTTAATTTCATATGTTTATCCACATTTATACTTTTTTATTCTTCCAAAATTACATTTTTAAGGTTAATTTTCATTTTTCCACCCAAGGCATGCACTTATTTGTTTCCAAGACTTTAAAGGAATCTTACTTTCTTTTATCATTAAGTATAAAAAAGGACGGATCTAAAAATATTGTAAGTAAATTATATTTTTTTTATACTTTAGCTATAGTTAATGATGAAATAAAGGTATTTAATGAGTTTTAGAATTAACCAAATTATGTCATTCCAAGTTTGGTTACAATTTCTCCGTATATATACTTAAGCCCAAGGCTCTGAAGTCCTTGAAGCCGTATTCACTTGATTACTAAAAACTCTCACAAAAACCTATGTAGAATAAATAGAAGCATGATAAGCCGCCAATAATCAAGAAATATTGTAGAGGAAGAAGAAATGGATATCATTCATTGTAATTCAAAATTTGGGTTGTTAGAGAATTTTTTCAAATATATTCATAACTATTTGAATCAGCTTATGTGCACCTCAATTTACCTCAATTATTGTCACTATTATATGATCCTACAATATTTGAATGTCACAAAAATGGGTATGAAATTAATTCTTAGATACTTAAATGACCATCATAGATTAAACTCATCAGTTTTTAGTTACTTTTTTTCAAAATCCAAAAATTAGAGTTTTCCTCCGCTAAAATCACTTCTTAGTTACTTAAATCCGGTATTAGCCTACCCATTGATGGTTGATCGTTACTTGTTGGGCAAATCTGTAGAGAGTTCTAGGAGGAAAAGGTGAGTTTGTTATGCGAGAGTTGTATTTAAATACTCTCAGAAAACCTTATCGACAATAATTTAAACGAAAACATGGGAGAGGGGAAAGAAGAAACTCATGGTGTACCTGCCGTTTGGATTGCAAACAAATAAGACCATCAACTGTTCATCAGTTCTAGGAGAGCATTCCTGGCTTCATTAAGAGCGTTTGTACGATAAACATCCGCCACCCATATATCACGCGACTGCATCAACCCTGGTTCCATTGTGTGTCCCTTTAACAAACTCCGAACAGCATCGGTATCCAGTCGACTCCCAATGAGGGTCTACAAAAGCGCATGACATTATACAGATATCGTCACAGCAAAACAAAGACTTTTTATAAGAAAATTGGTATTTTTTTTAGTTAATAGAGAAATAAGCTCACCCAAATGGCACCAACACATGAATGGACAAGTATGAACTTGAGGAAGCTCTCATCTGCAATGCTGAGAGCATCATTTGAAGCAAGAGAAATATCGAGGCCGTCATAAGGATTGAGGATTGAGTTTGACCCGCAACTTCTCACAACGATTCTACCATGCTTCTTCAGAACCCGTCCCAGATGATAGCTTGCAGTGGCATGAGAGCTATGACTATGAGTCATCCCAGTCCATTTTAATGTCCAGTCAATGTTTTCGAAAGCTGAATGTGAAAGTGGATCGTGCAGCCGCAACAAGGCTGCTGCTCTTTCACTGCTAGTCCAGCAGTTGCATCTGGATGAACCATCATCTGTGCATGGAATTTTCAAAAGAGAGAATTAGCAAGATTTATCCATATGCTGACAAAATTTGGAACAGTTGTAATGATAAGTGTTGAATTATGTTACACCCCCAATCAATCCAAAAGCCTAAGCTTATGGATTGGGGTAAATTTAATTATATCAACCAACACTCCCCTTCACTCGTGGGCTTTGAAATTTGAAAAATGCCCTACAAGTAGAATTTAATTTTAATTGGGGTGAAACGACTTGGTAGGAATTCAAACTCATGACCTCCTGCTCTGATACCATGTTAATTCAGAAAAATAGAAATAAGTTCTATTTTATTATAATTGATATCTTCAGATGTTTACAATAACCTTCTTAAATAGGGAGAACCCTAGACTAAATAAGGCATGAATTACATACAAGGTAAATACATAGAGGAAAATTTATACATGGGAAATACAAATAAGGAAAGAATATGACGAAATAAATCAACAATAAGTTATGCCAATTTCGATTTGTAAAGGCTTGTGAAATATATGTTTGAACAGTGAAAAGTTTCACCATAATGAGACCTCTAAATTATAGAATTACATGGTATCAATATTTCCTAAAAGGCATGGAACTGACCCAACATGAAGCCAGCAAGAGGAATCTTTACAAGAGGTTGCCTATTAGAAGTTTCAACTTGCAAATTGACGTGATCAATGTTCTTTTCCAGGACTAAAAAATTTACAGCAACAACCTACGCGAAGATAGAAAATAAATAAATAACAATGAAGGATCACACATAGTTTAAGTAATTGATATGGAACATAATGATTTTAGTGGAAAATGGAAAGAGGCAATTCTAAAGCAACAAGTCTAATAAAATATTGAGCAGAGCTTACTCTGCAACGGAACTTCGTTAACTTGCAGTCCACGGAGTGAAATAGTTCAGAAAATAGTTGCAAAGAAATGGTGTCTGAAGATGAGATTGAGTCGGAATATTTCTCAGTAGATGAATGATCAAGTACAATGATAGAATTGATGTCTATGAAAGAAATCGGAGTCAGCAATCTTTGTTGATCCCTGCAAAACCAAAAATAATTATGGTTAGTTGATATAATTATATTTACCCCAACTCACAAGCTTAAGCTTTTGGGTTGATTGGTGATTTAACATAATTAAATATGGTATCAGAGCAGAAGGTCTTGAGTTTGAGTCTCTACCGAGTCATTTCCTCTCCAATTAAAATAAAATTTCACTTGTACGGCATTTATCAAATTTCTAACCCCACGAGAGAGCGAGAGTTTTAGTTTACATAATTAAATTTAACCTAACTCACAAGCTTGATTGGTGGTTTAACATAATTCAACAATTATCATATTTAAGAAACGGTATTTCAATCACTCAGTAACCTGAAGGGAAGGAAAAAGACTATATTATGACAGGATACAAGTAAGATACAGCAATCCCAGTGTGAAGAAATATGATGCAGGAGATGATCATTTATTCATAAAATTGATGCATTGGCAGAAAGCACATTCACAGTGTGAAGAAATATGTTAACAGGGAGAATTAAGCATCACCAGTGGAGGAACAAGAATATTAAAGACATAATAAAACTGAACAATACCCCAATTCCAAAACTCGATGGAAAGTTGCACTCACACCAAGTCCAAATCCAACAGGTAAAGCATAATTCTTCAGATAACCAAAAACTTTCACCTAGAAAATCAAAAGCCAAACAAATTTAGGCTTTAAAGTGTAGATTGAACGTTATAAAGGAAAACAGAGGTCCGAGAACATGATAAAACATACAATTTTGTCCTCTACCAGAAGATGAATACAACTACTTTTTGCACCCACAATGAGTCCGCACTGGCTACCATCTGTAGTACTACTTGGACATTTTAAACCAGAATTAATGCAACTTTGATGAAGATCATGAACTGCAATCACACGACCTTTTAGGGATGATAGGTTACCCTCAGGAAACAGACAGTCGGATCCACAGAAAACAGAGGCTTGCATGTCCGAAGATGTCACGTCTCTATAACAGGGAGAAGTTAGTTTGGTTGAATTTTCTTTTTGTTTTTCAACATCGAACACCAAAATATTTTTTGCATTTCCGGGAAGATGAAGATATATATCTGAAAATGATCCATGACGCAAATCAATTCGATCTCCTGAAATCACTTCGCTATCACAGAACCGAGAGTCTTTGAACTGATTGTCATGTGATTCAATACTACGGAGGAAATCATCATCAAAAGTGAATGAGATGCTCCATAAATGTATACTTGAAGTTATAAGAAACTTTTGGTTGTTGACACAATTGCATTCCTCTATGTTGAATAAAGAATGATCATTACTACACTTAATGATGTAGTAATTGCCAATCTGCAGGAACTGAAATATTGATGAAAGTATATTATTTCCTTTATCATAATCGTAATAAAAGACAGACAGTTGTAGCACAATCACAATGATTATACACACCTGATATTTCAAAAGACTTTCAGGTTCGATCTCCAACAAAATCTTTTGAGTACTTAATTTGGAACCATTGCCGCTACTCGGTTTGCTTCTTGTGTTGTATAAGAAACCTGACATGTATTGGCTACTACGCCTTGGACTCCTAATAGTAGCTACACATGAAATTCTGTGATGGCTCAAGTTGCAACATTTGCATTCCTCACGAGGTCCTCTGTGACAATCACAACAACGATTATACCAACAGCTAGAAGCATCAAAGTTACAAACTATATCTGAACCTTTTACCCACCTTGATGGATGATCAACTTTGAGTCTCTTATCAGCATAATTCTGATAATTTGAAGTTACGGAATCTTCTTCCCTCAGATGCTTCATTGAAGCGTTTGTTGAAAATTTCTTATCCCTTTCAGTGAGAAATAAATTCCAAGGATAGAGTACAGCCTCAACAAACATGCTTGATGTGTTTGGAACCCGTTGTTTACCTTTAAACTAGGAAAATGCACATAAAGACATTTACATTATGAGAAGTAACCTAGAAACAATGATAAAAGTGAAGATAATTGTTTTAAAGAAACGTGAACTTTTCATTGATATTTGAGAAGTTAAAAAGTAAACCGGTGTCTTTCTTCAAGAGTTAACAGAACATAACAGCAAAGAAAAAGTTAACTTCTCTTAGAAAAAAAACATGAGAAGTGAAACGATATTGGACCTTTTGCAACATGGGAAACTTGTGCGTTATTTGTAGCAGGTGATAACTTCCACTTTCGAAGATCTCAAAAGCAGACCCATTGTCGACGCAAGAATATAAGGGCAGATTCTTGCAGGTTGCATCACGGTATTGGAAATAAACATAAATTGCTATTCTAAGATTTCTTTCCAATGAGATGCTCTGGAAAAAACTTCGACATGAGAATGGCTGATTGACCAAATATTTCTCCATTTGTGGAATGCCTTCAATGACCATAATATATTTTGTTACCTGGAAAGACCACAATGACAAAGGTGACTTCAAAAGGCTTAAAATCATCATGGTCATAAATGACAACAATCGCCCAACTATAGGCAGCTAACTAAATAAATATCCATGACCAACCACAAAACTTTACCTCATATATCTCATCAACGTTCCAAGTTGATGGGAGGTCTGGTACCACAACATTGACACCTCCAGTTGCATCAACCAACTGCAAATTTCCGGAATACGTGGAAATCTGGACAATTACTGCTTATTTAGAAGCTGAAGTACAAGATACTTGGCATAAAATGAAAAACTAAACAAGAAAAATCTATCTAAAGATCGAGAAACTTATAACAATAAGGCCATGACAAAAAAAAAGCATTGTTATTTACTACAGAAACAGATGATCGATGAGAGAAGATTATAGAAGCAAAGCCAATCTTCAAATTTACATAAAGAATTAAAAGAACCCAAATTACTAACCTTCAAACTGCCAACCAAAACAAAGCCAATATCCTCACTTCGATAAACTTTCCTTGTTGGCTGATGAAAAGTTATACGACTAGATGATAGAAGTCTGAAGTGGTCAAGCTGGTTCAATTCATACATAGTAACTCCATTTTTCAACCCCATGGCTCTCATCCCCGTTAAATTACAATAGAATATTAAAACAGAGATGGGGATCACCTGAAACCAAAAGAAGAGGTGTCGGGAAATAGTATGTGGTGTGACCCTAAAGATGAAGCAATACACACAACAAATAAGTAAAGATACCTGAACCTAAACTTACAGTTTGAAGGTTAATGCTGCATGGTTCACTACCACAGCCACATGAATCATGCTCGTACAGTTTCATCATTGCTCCATGCTGCCAGTAGAAACAAAGAATGGAAAACGACACCCAAGTAGTGAAAGGGGTACTTTGTTCATTCATCATGGAACAAAAATTAATTTGCTTACCTGATATGGATAAATAGATGAAGGTAAATGTGATTTGGCATACGTTTGTACCAGTCCTTCCTTCTGATAAGACCTTGCACGAACATAATAAGCTCACGAGAGAAGTTTGTTTTAACATAAAAGGGCAGCAGTCTGGGAGAAAGGTTCGAGAATGCAGTGAAAGGAAATTACATGTTTTGATCCCAAAATTTTCTTTTCCGATAAAACACCAGCAAACATCTTCCGAAAAGAAGAAATAAGGATCAATACCCTGAAACGAAACATCCGCTCAAATAAGTAAATAATTAGAAATCAAAGTGCTCTTAGAGGGAACAAAGAAAGCGTGAAAAGACTAAATACCAAAGTCTTGCTGAAAAAGGCAAGGTGTCGATAAACTTCCCCAACATACACCTCGACCGTGAAAGGACATGACACCTGCAGAAGATTCATATATCCAGAGCAAGTATGGTCATCAGTAGGGAATACGTTTCAAACCAAATTTTCAGTTAACACTTCTAATGTGAATAGAAGAACTTCAAATAGAGAAAATAATTGTTTACAAGAAAATCAATACTATAAATAAAAAGAGAGGATAGAAACGAAAAACCAAAGGTAAATTGATCATTACAAACTCCAAATTATAGACATTAATTTCTATAATTCACAGCTCGGACAAACAGAAATGTTGAAGCCAGAAAATAGACAAAGCTACTCACTTGGTTTCCAATGGAGAAAATAGCTGCACGAAAATGCTAGACTTGACGCAAGCACCAAGTAGAAGCAGTTTTGACCAATGAAATCTAGGATTCACAAAGTGGACATTGCGCACAGAAATCTACAAATGGGCAAAAAATGAATAGCATTACGAAAACAATCCTGCAAGAAAATCACCAGTTGCGTCAAGTTGAACGTTAGAAATGACTCACAATAGCGCCTACTCTCAGACTATGAGGTGGAGAAAGCAAGTGATCAGTCAACAAAAGCCAGACCTCATTCTCGAGCTCAACCAGCATTCCTTGCATATATACTCCTTTGATTATACCCGTGTATGACCCACATTCTCCCTTCCCTTTAATGGCAGTTTTCTTGCTCGGAAGCCATATACGAGACGATGCAGATAGATGGATCGAAGATTTATCCGTGCTAACATACATCAAACAGGACTCTGCCTTACCAATGGAGACCAACTTCTTTTTCAAGTTCCCAAACGTTGCAAATCTCCCCACAAATTTCGTTACAACAGGGTGCCAAAACGACGCGGAACCACAAAGATACACGACAATCGGTTTCACAAATGAATGAGTAGCATGTTCTCCTTCAGGTAATGTCATCGAGTCCTTAGAAGAACACGACCGACACTCACAAACCATGATTAGAACCATAAATCCCCGGAGATTTTTCGAGTCGACAGAAGAATCAGACACCCCGGCGCTCTTCGAATCTCTCGGGCCAACAGTACACGGAACAACAGAAACTGGACCGACCGACTCTAATACACCATAAACACAATGCCGAGGCTTCAAATTATGAGCAGAAGTAGAGAAATTACCTGAATCCAAAAGAACTGGATCGGCGTTGGGGCACGGACAAAGATAGTCCCATTTGATGATTTCCAAGAATCCTCCAGCACTTCCCCACGGAATGAAATTCCAAGACAAGACTCGAATGTCTTTCCCGATCATCCGAACGTCGAGGTCGAGTATATCACAGCAAATAGTCCCGGAGCCATCAGTGAACTGAAAGCAACTGTTGCTGCTGGAGCACGGACAGGAGGACTTTGAGTTGGACGGCGCCGGATCATCTGCCAGGAGATTTAGGGTTCCGGTGATGATGGCTGGATGTTTTAGAGAAGTAAGAACTTTAGGGCTAGGGTTCGATTCTGCTGATGGTACAGGCCTTGAAATTGATTGAACTGAGTTGCAGGAAGAAGACTGATGAAGAGTTCCAGTTAGAGGAAGACGATGCTCGATCAGCTCGGAAATGGAGAGAACTGTAACATTCTCCATATCAATGGCTGCTCCTGAGGGAGAAGAAGATAGCAAAGCGATGGGTAATAAATAAATCATAAATAACTATTAATTTCATAGTTAATGTTAGTAATAATCAGATAATTAAATGTTGAATGGTAAAAAATAAACTGTATGATTAATATTAGAAACTGAGTCAGGTAAATCAAGGAAATATTGTCACAGTGCGAAAGTAGCCTTTGGATAAGTGAGACCTAAAGTGTGATATCTCAGCCTTGACATTGATGTTAAAAAAATTGTCGATTTAACGGTAAAAAAGGACCTAATCCTTACCAAATATGAATTTGTTTGTTTTATTTGAGGTCAATAAACAATGTCTTTATGCAATAGGATGGCGCATGGTAGTTACAACTTTCTCCGAATAAGACAATAAAAAAAATATGATTCTGGTTTAAATATATACCGATCTACCGTGTTCTTCCATCCATTGCTATCATCGATAGTAGGTTTTGCTGTCGGCAAATCCTAACCCTAGACTCCTAAAAATATTTAACCTATTCGTTAAGCTTATTCATTTTTATTTATGAAAAATAAAAATAAAAAATGAGGGGAAGCTGGCATTGTTGTGACGAAAAAAAAAAATCAAGCTAAAAGAAATTTCCATTAATACATAAATTATAAATAAACAAATAGATCACAAAATGCGGATGAACTATTAATGGAGAAGCGAAACTTGGCAATTTTGGGTACCTTACATATTTCAAATTTATCATTTCTCTCTTATAAATCAAATAAGATGTTGTCATCAATGTCGTAGGAAGACTGGTGGCATTGAATTGGGATGTATTTACTTTGTTTGTTAAAATGGTACAAAATGAGTTGTCATCATATGCCTCCATTAAAAGTACATGAGAGTCGACAAACGCCAAAGGGAAGTTAATTCCAAATATTTGGCCAATTGTGAACAACTTTGACAAAAAAACCTTATTCCCCTTATCATTTAACCCCCAAACATCCAAACTATTTTGGTTTTCTTTATGTGGATATAGATAATGAAGGAGAATTATCGATCCATTCAAAAATCCGAGACTTACGTGGATAAATTTTTTTAGATGGTTTTGGAAATTTGAAGCTTGTGGGAACGGGGTTTGACCAAAAATCTCCCTATTCATGTTGAACCACATTACAATTTCAGTTATAGTTATATTAATGACAACCTCTGACCACCAATAGTACAATCTTTGATAATACACATCAAAACCAGGCTTCTTAGAAGCAGCAACAGGAATAGAGGACTTAATTTCTCTCCATCTATCTTTATCCAAATCATAGACTTGAACTCTACGTGCATTAAATTAAGATGAACCCTTTCCAGAAAACTCCACAATGAAAACCACCTTGAAACCACTAGATTTCGGGTCGTAGCTGAATCCAATAGATTTGTTCACATAAACGAGACCTAAATTGTAGTGTTCATCATGAGGGAAAAGAACAATCGAGTCACAGTACATTCTTAATGGCTTACAAATAGAGTCAACAACTCTAAGCCCAAAAGGGAAACTCTTTAACCATACACCATGTAAGGTATAGCTTCAAAACATGATATGAACTAGATCTCAATAATGGAAATAGAAATCACTTCTAAATTGTCGGTTCGTTTGAAACATGAGCATATAACATTTTGTTCCTTAAATGAATCTCGTAAATTTTCTTTGTAACTCTCCAGTGGTCAACACCTAGGTTACTCTGAAAACTTTATAACATCTCAACAATTAATGCTGATGAAATATTTTTCATCTGTTCCTGTTCGAACTCATTTTTTAGGATAAGGCATAATACTAAATTGAGAGAGATTACTGAATTTGCTAAATGTGAGTCATTTAATGAAGTTGAAAGGAAAATTTAAGTGAGATTGCATTTGAGAAAAAGAAAAGGAGTAGGGAGCACAATAGCCTTTTGGGTAAGGAAGAGAAATGAAAGAGAAAGAGGAAGAAAAAGAAAAGGAAAGAGGACAGTGGGAAGGGAGTCTTCTTCTCCCCCAAGAAAAAAATCATGAAACCCATTTTTGGTTTCACTTCTCCTTCATCCCATTGCAAGCTACAAGGGGTAGCCTTCAAGCTTCACCACCACCACGAGTTTCCAGCGAAATAGCGGCGTCATACCTCTAAGTTTTATGGCAAGGCTCGCGAAGGGTAGTGGGTTTGAGTTCTTGCAGGTTTTTTCATCAAGAAAGCTTGAAGAAGGAGGTGTTTTCTTGGAGAAATTTAGGGATTTCACTTTGCAAGGAAAGTTCTACAACTTTGGAGTGATTCTTGACAAGATTGGAGCAAAATCTCAAGGTTCTTCTCAAATTTACAAAGGTGGTCCCTGACTCGTAGCGTCTTGTATGGACGTTGGGACCTGTGTTACAAACGTGGTTATGATTAGCGTGAATTGATCCCGCGACATGCAAGTATACGTGGTCTATAGCAAGTAATAAGTAAATTATCATACTCCACAGGGAGTGAAAAATTAAATTGAGGTAATGTTTAGAATTGAAAAGTTAACTGCATGAAAAGTGTTGTTGATAAGATTTTGGGTTTTGCAAGAAAAAGAAATAACTAAACGAAATAATAGTTTTGATAAGTTAAGACTAAACTAGGATACTTGCGAGAGCAGTAGCAATGCAATAGCAAGAAAGATGCGGTAAGTGAATCTATCATACTACGCTTACAAACTAATGCTTCCGCTTTCGTTTAGCACTTAGCCCAGATTTCGCCGCGACTAAGTGTAATTAAAACCGCGCTACGTATATAATAGTTTCGTGTTTATTCCTAAACTCCAATTTAAAATGTTGCAGCCGCAACACTACCTATTAAACATGCATGACAGACTTAGATCGCTTCCTCTTCCTATTTACAATCTATTAGCTTGTGTGGATGACCGATCAACACTTACTGTTTTAATTAAGTTTCTATCTTACATGCTCTAGATTATCCCTTCCAATTCCTTCCTATAACATGCTACTAACACTCAGGTTCCCCTAGTTTCACCTTTCGAAAATTAGTTCATAATAACAACAAAAAACAATGTAGAAAACATCAGAGAGTTGTATTATAAAATTGAAATAAGTCTTACAAAACGAAATAAAATAACAACAGTAAAGTGTAGCGTAGATCGATTCTCTGCAATTCTCCGAGAAGAAAAATAGGGAAATGATCTAACTCTCTTTTCTCAATTACATCATGTCCCTTTTATAGAGCTAGGTCGTCGAACCTCCGAAGGTTCCAGAATGGCTGATTTTGTGGAAATCAATTCTTCCTTGCTAAAAAGGAAATTTTCATTTTAAAAATAAATAAAGATTGAAAAGGGTATTTATGGTACCAAAAATATTCTCTTGCCTACGTTGATGGAAAAAAAGACACATATTTTAAAAGTTAAAAGCAGTAGACATCACCTAGATTATTTTTGGAAAAATAGACATTATCTATTATTTCTCTATTAATTAGCTCACTTAGAGTAAAAGCCCATAATCTAGAAGCTTCTTAGTAAAATGTAGAAGTGTTTAGAATTTGAGACCTTTGTAGACATTAAAAGAATGTCTTAGAAAGTGATGAGTATCTAGATAATTTTAGGATCACTCTAGACAAATGTGTGGTCTACATTGTCTAGCCCATACTATAAATACCCCTCCACTCCACCATATTTTTGTGTATATATATATATATATATATATATATATATATATATATATATATATATATATAAACAAGTGTTATAGTGTCCTATAAAGTGTCTTCAAAGAGTCTTAGTGTGATTTTTTAGTGTAAGTCCTAAACACTTGTCTTGTAATATTTTCTTGAGTGGTGTTAATAGAAAGTATCGGTGTTTCCCCACACAAGAGCTGTGTACAACAATTTGGTATAAGAGCCAAGTTGTGATAGGTTGTCGGATCTCTTGAAATTCTTTGTATGCTCTCTGTGGTTGCAACTGTGACTAATCTTCCACATCATAAACGATTTCTTGAGATTATTAGTGAGTGAGTTTCTCCGTATGTCGTATATAATATTATTACTGTTGGCTTTTTGGTCATCTCAAATTAATTAATTTTAACTAATTAATTAATTAATGTTTTGATGATAACAAACTTGAAATTTATTTACTGACAAATATAGTGTTTTGAAATATACATTTTGTAGAGTTTGAAATAATAATTCAAACCCATTTTGAATTACTCAAATCAAAGTTAAGATGAAAAATTTATGGCCTAAAAGATTTTGAATGGTAAATCCCGACGTAATGACGTAGCAAAAATTGGCCAATCCAAGAGCGACATGTGGAGCCTTGGATGTTTGACATTTGAGATTTCTTTTTGTGTTATAAAAAGTCAAGGTAAAAGCAAAATAGAAAAGAAAAACAAAGATATCCATTATTATATTATTATTTGAGGATGTGTCTAACAGTAACTTTCTTAAAAGGGAAAGAAAGTTATATATTGTTATACTACTTTTATGTGTTTGTCCAAATGCAACTTTTTGAATATTATAATATTATTATGTCTTATGTCTAACGGTAACTTTTAGAATATTATAATATTATTATGTCTTGTGTCTAACGGTAACTTTTTGAATATTATAATATTATTATGCCTTGTGTCTAACGGTAACTTTTTTAATATTATAATATTATTATGTCTTTTGTCTAACGGTAACTTTTTGAATATTATAATATTATTATGTCTTGTGTCTAACGGTAACTTTTCGAATATTATAATATTATTATGTCTTGTGTCTAACGGTAACTTTTTTAATATTATAATATTATTGTGTTTTGTGTCTAACGGTAACTTTGCCTCTTCATGTTTATTTAAGTTTCATCTTCTCCACCAAATGTAGACACCAAGTTTCATATTTCTCAATCCTCCAAAATAAAGAAGTCTTCATTGTTGCTCTCTCCAAGCTTTCAATTTTCATCTTATTCTTGAGAGAGAAATTATTGTATTGTGAGGATTTGATTTGTGAGAGTTAAATTTGTAAATCCACTCTTGGAGAGAGTTTGTTCATCTTGATCTTACATTTCCAAATCATTGTACGGTTTTCTCTTGATCCATAAAAAGAGAAGTTGTAACGGTTTGATCTTGAGCTGTGGAAAAGATCGGGTTTGTTCTTGCTCCCGCAAAAGAAACGTTGTAACGGTTTGACTCTAAGCCGTGGAAAGAGTCTTCATTGTTTTAGTGGAATACCCAAGAGGAGCTTGGGGAGTGGAGTAGGTGCGCCGAACCACTATAAATTCACGGTGTCAATTTCTCTATCCTTAACTTCTTTTATTTTTGCAATTAATTTATTGTTATATTATATTAATTGCTCTTATATGTTTTGTTTGGTTGTTATAATTTTATCTTAACATATTCTTAACCAATCTTTATATTATAATTAAATAGGGTGCTTGAAATCGGTCTTTGATAATTTCTTATTTAATTTATATGGTATTCTTGGTTAAATTGATTGTTTAGTAAAAAGTAAATTCATTTGTTTAATTGGGCCCACATTAGGAAAAAATTTCATAAAGTTTAAAGAAACCCTATTCACCCCCCTCTAGGGTTGTCATACCGATCCTACAATTACATTAATATGATCAAGAGCGTTTAATATTAATTTCATATTAGTTACATTTTATTTTATGAAAGTGGTTATATTTACATACTTATTATATTAATAGCTAAAGATTTGAGAATAATTTTTTTCAAAAATAAAAGAAAAAGAATAATTTTATTGTTAAAAATATATAAGAATAGATGATGATAATGATGATGATGATGATGATGATGATAAAAAAATCACATATCTTAACATCTCATCTCTTTTACCATTCACTTTTTTTTGTATATAAAACATAACCTCTTTTCTTAAATTTATTAAATCTTTCCCTCTACCATCCATATTTTTAGTATGCATTTATATCCATCATCAATTTAATTATATTTATAGAGTTTAATAGGTAGGCTTGGAATCTCAAAAATTTTAAGGTTCATATTCTCTACAACTATAAAAGCTAGGGCACTATGCAGACAATATCGAATGATTTTGAGCTAGTGGTGGATTTGGGTGAATTAACTCCCTGCAAATGGAATATGCAAGACAACGTTGTTGTATCCAGCCCTGATCAATCTGGTCATTCTACCCCAAACAGCCATACAAAATATCAAGAATCATCTGAGGAAATCATAGCCAACGGCCTTGGAAATATGTTTGAAGCAGAGGGAGATTTATAGAGTTCCAAACATTCGGCTGAGGGAAATTTTAAAAAACAAGTGGAAAAATGGCTTATTGACAACAATTACATTATTATGTCTGTAGATGATCTTCTCCAGAGAGCCAATAGAACCTCAAATTCATCTGAGCCTTTATTGCCTATTAGAATTTCAGAAACACCGGGGGAAAATGTTTGTCAATGAAAGTTCTTGCCTGGAATGTTTGAGGCTTACGCTCTACCTCCAAAAGAGCGATTATAAAGCAAGAAATAGTTAGTATAAATCCGGATATAATCATCCTCACTGAAACTAGATTAAATGATCAACCTGATCACATTTTCATTAAGTCTATTTGGAGTTTATTCAGTATTGGTTGGTCTTCTCTAGAAGCTTCTCTTTCTGCTGGAGGCATTTTAATTTTGTGGGATAGATTATCCATCAATGCTAACGAGGTGGTTAAAGGATCTTACACCCTCTCAGTCCATTTATATCACTCTGATTCTTCACAATGGTGGATTACTGGAGTATATGGGCCAGCGAAACATAGATGAAGACAATTCTTCTGGCGTGAACTATATGATCTATGCGGTCTTTGTTCTCCTTTATGGTTGATTGGGGGAGATTTCAATGTTTACCGATGGAGTACGGAAACATCTTCTGCTAGACCTTCCCGTGTCAATATGAGAAGATTTAACAAGTTTATTGATAGAGCTGAGTTGATTGATCCTCCTACACAAAACAACTTTTTTACTTGGTCAAACCTCAGAATTTCTCCTACTCTATCTCGTCTTGATAGATTCCTTTTCTCAGAAGCCTGGCTTCAAAAATTTCAACTCCATCATACAACAAGACGGAACAGAGTAACATCAGATCATTTTCCTATCCTACTTGAATCTCAACATCTCAAGTGGGGCCTCTGTCCTTTTCGTTTTGAAAATGTTTGGTTAAGCAATAATCATTTTGGTGAAGCTTTGAATTCTTGGTGGGCTGACTCATATACTCCTAGGCACATTGGATATTCTTTCATGGGTAACTTGAAGAAAATTGTCGCACACTCGTAAGGTTTGGAATGAAAGGCACTTTGCTCCTTCTATGGTGCAAAAAGGAGATTGTGAATGAAATTGCTGCTATCGATGCTAAAGAGGAACTTTTATTGCTGGATCAAACTGATGTGGAAAGGCGTATAGCTTTAAAGGCTGATCTGTGTGCTATCACAATTAAAGATTCTAGAATTTGGAGGCAGCGATGCAAGAAAGATTGGCTTCTTGATGGCGATGAAAACAACTCTTTCTTTCATAAATCTTGCACAACTAAGAGGAGATATAATTTTATTTTTGAGATCATCGACCATATGGGGAATAGTTGTGTAACTGACATTTCTATTGAGGCCGAATTTTTTAGATTCTTTGATGATTTATATAAGGGTCAAGCTAATGATGCGTGGATCGTATCAAATTTGGATTGGCATCCTATTTCGGGCAATCAAGCATCTTCTTTATGTCAACCATTCACCGAGGAGGAAATCCACAATGGCCTTAAGAGCATCGGAAGCAACAAGGCCCCTGGACCTGACGGTTTTACTATCGAAATTTTTAAAAAAATTGGAACATTTTCAAACCATCTATATTGTCTTTGTTCCAAGACTTTTTTCAGACCAACATAGTGAATCGTGCTTTGAATGAAACTTATGTTGCTTTGATCCCCAAAGTGGTTAAGCCAACTATGGTCTCCGAGTTTAGGCCTATTAGCCTCATTACTAGCGTTTATAAAATATTATCAAAAGTGCTTGCTGAAAGACTTAAGTCGGTTTTGCCATCTACCATTTGCCCGAATCCACTTTTGTTCATGGAAGGCAAATTACTGATGCTGTTCTGATTGCTAACGAGGTTATTGATTTTTGGCGTTGTACTAAACAAGAAGGGGTGGTGCTCAAGCTTGATGTTGAAAAAGCTTTTGACAAAATCAGTTGGAAGTTTCTTCTCGTTATCATGCAGTTTAAAGGGTTCAGTAAAAAATGGATAGATTGGATACATGCATGTATCTCCACTGTCAGTTATTCTATCATTGTTAATGGTCGGCCTCGTGGTAAGATAAAAGCTAAGAGGGGTATTAGACAAGGTGATCCTTTGTCTCCCTTTTTATTTGTTTTGGCTATGGACTATCTCTCTCGAATGCTTAACGATGCTCAACATAAAGGAATCATTGAGGGATGTATTATGAAAGAATGTCACATTACTCACCTTCTATTTGTTGACGACATCCTTATTTTCTCTAAGGCTGACACTCTCAAGATGCAAAGCATTCTTTACATTATTAAGGCCTTTGAAGCAGCTTCAGGTCTCAAAATTAATATAAAAAAATCCTCTTTATCTGATATAAACATCCCTATCACTAAACATGAAGAACTATCTGCTCTTTGGGGTTGCCCGTTTTACCATTTTCCTATCAATTATTTAGGGATGCCTTTAGGTGGTAATCCTAGGACCTCGGCTTTTTGGGAGCCCACCGTTGAGAAAATCCACAAGAAGCTTGATAGTTGGCAATACTCTTTTTTATCTAAAGGTGGTAGGTTGACTTTGGTTCAATCTGTTCTTACCAATCTACCTACCTATCTGTTATCTGTTTTTAAGGCTCCTTTAACTATTTGCAAGAAGATAGAGAGAATGATGAGAAACTTTCTTTGGAAAGGTATGGATAACAATGGTGGCTCAAATTTGGTGAGATGGGATTTAGTGACTCTTCAAAAAGAGTGTGGCGGCATGGGCATTCAAAAAATTCATGATCAGAACTTAGCTCTTCTTGGGAAGTGGATCTTGCGTTATGTTAATGAAAAAAAATCTTTATGGAGACGTGTTATACATGCCAAATATGATGCCAATTCTCCGGGCAGTTTTCCCTCAATCTGTCGTCATACTAGTGCTAAATCACCTTGGTTTCACATCACTCCTCTAATATGGGCATCATGTCTGAAAATATCTCTTGGAAGATTAACAATGGTCATAATACACTATTCTGGTATGACTCTTGGGTTGCCGAAGGCCCTTTACATATTGCTCATAGACGATTTTTTGCTAAAGCAAAATCTAAATGTATCACTATAAAAGATGCCTGGAATGTTTCTGAAAACAGATGGGACCCAAACCCATTCCGCCCATTATTAGATCGCGAAACTGAACAATGGAGGGTGATATCCGAGAGGTGGCCGCCGCTCCTGAGTCTCCCTCACATGGAAGATGTTGCTATATGGAAGCCTGCTGCTAATTCTATCTTTTATGTTGGATCCCTCAAATTGCTTATTGCTTCTAATCCAATTGAGAGGAGGGGTACAATTATATCGAGCAATTTTTGGAGGAATGTGATCCCCAAAAACATCAAGGTTTTTTGTGGACCTTGTTCAATGATGGATTAAATACAACCGAGACTTTACAGCGGAGAAGAAGATCCCAATCTCTCTGTCCTAGCTGGTGTATTATGTGTAAAAAGAGTGATGAAACTGCTAACCATCTTTTTTTGAGCTGTGATGTTGTGAAGGAGCTTTGGGCTAAAGTTAATCCTCTTTTGTTTCAATCTTTTACTCATCTACATGTGGCTGATTTCATTAAATTGTATATGGACTCCCCTATCACTACCCAAAAATCAACACTGCAGATTTGTTTTGGGGCAGCCATTTTATGGAACTTATGGAAGGAGAGGAATTCTAGATTATTTGACAACAATTTCGTGGAGAGATCTATTGCCTCATTATTGGATAGCATTTTACTTAATATGGCTTGTTGGTGTTACAAATCTCTCTTATTTAAAGACTATGACATAGCTTCCATCGCTCTTAATTGGAAAACTTTTTTGTAATATCTTTTTAGTATGCTCCTTGCATGCATTTGGAATGGAATGAATGTGTCTTTTTCCAAAAAAAAAAAAGCTAGGGTGTTATGAAAAAAAAAACTATAAAAGCTAGCGCATGTCTTCTACTTCTTTTAACAAGAATTAGTTGATGTTTCAAAAGAAAAAAAAAAGGAGTTAGTTGGTTGAGATTTCTCTTTTTTTATTCTTATATTTCATTTTTTTATTATTATTTTTAATTCTTTTTGGATCTCTAAATTACTTAATATAACATTCATCTTAATATTTGTTGTAATGTTGATTTTCTATTTTGAAGGTAAGATAAGAAGCTAATCGAGATGATATCGTTTTCTTTCAATTGATATTTTTACTTATCCATCCGCGTATCTTTCAAAAATGGAAACTTAAGGAAGTGCTTTATAAACACATGGATAAAAAATAACGTATTGCATTTAGCCTCGTCATGCCTACTAGCACTAGTTATTTTGGTTTTCTACTACCAGTTTTCACTATAACCTCAACTCTATTTATCGGTCTAAACAAGATACGACTTATTTGATTGAAATTAATTGATCAAAAAACGAAAATCTTTTATAATTTGAGGTAAAAAAAATGAAGGTTTAAGATTCTTACTTTTGAAACTGAAATCCTTAAAAAATTTCACATTTTTAACATAAATATGAATTTATTTTCTTTTTTGAAGGTAAGATAAGAAGATATGATCGAGATTGAGATGATGAAGAGAAGAAAAAGTTGAGTTAAAAAATAGAAGGTATGAGATTCTTGCTTTTAAAACTGGAATTCTTGAAAATTTCCACATTTTAAACATAAAATATAAATATGAATTTATTTTACAATTTATTTTCTTTTTTAAAGGTAAGATAAGAAGATGATCAAGATTGAGATGATATATTGTCATTGGATCTTTTACATTTTGAGGAAAAAAAAATGAAAGTATGAAATTCTTGTTTTTGAAATTAGAATCCTTGAAAATTTTCACTTTTCAAACATAAATATGAGTATATTTTGCAATTTTAAAACTATTCAAGAGATAATGATAATATGTTATGTTGTTTTAAATGTTTTGAGTTGTTTTTTTTATGCTTATTAATCTTTACTTCTCAATTTCAAGACACATCTAACGATGAAGAGAAGAAAAAGTTGACAATCGTGAATTATGATTGCTCAAATTAAAAATCTCTGACATTATAGTTAGGAAGTGAAGAGGCCGTGTAGTCTTAATTTTTTTGTTTTTCAAGTTTCAATAAGATGGAATTCACTGAATGGATCGGTGTCACGATTGGTTATCTAATTTGAAGTTAATCCATTTCTACTCTAATGTAATCCCCCTTTCCCAAGTTGAATTTTAAAAAAAATTAAAAAACATGGAATTCAAATTATTTAAAAGTATAAAACACTGTTTTACTAAAAAGTATGGGGAAATTAAGGAACTAGGGTAGATTTTTAAAATTGTTTCAAGAAAGGGGTACTTTCTAAAACCATTGCAAAAAAAAGGGTAAATTTTGTTGGTGTTTAGGCAAGTGGGACCCACCACATAATATATATTAAAAATGAAAATGGTGTCCACCCCATTAAATGCAACCTTCCCTCTTCTTTCTTTTTCTTGTTTCCTAAATCAAACCTCCTCCTTGTCTTCTTTCCTTTTCTTCTTTCTTCTGCCATGGATGGTCCAAAATGAAGTTTTTTTTCTCCTGGTGTTTCCCTTAAATATATCAAAACAGAGAATATGAGTTTTTAGAAGGGAAGAAGAAGTTGTAGCCCAAAACAATTGGAAATTTGTCAGACGAAGATGATAAGAAAATTGCAGACAAATGAAAATTACATGAAATTCCTTCTTTCTTCCTCCCAACCCTTCTTTTCCTCCCTGTCTCGCTTTCTTTATTTTATTATGTTTTTTATTTTAATTTTTGGAATCTGAGTTTTAAACCCAAATTTGATTCTAGATTGAATTTGAAATTAAATAAACGTAAATCTCAATTTTCTTTCGTTGATATTTTAGAGTATAAAATTGATTTGTGGGAGGGTTTTCGTTTGGTTCCAATAAGCAAGGGGCCAAGGATATAAAATCGGTCGGCCAAAATTAGCGTCGTAGATGATGAGGGTTGAATAATTTTTGAAAAATGAAGAAATTGAAGGTAGAAAAATTGAAATCTCAGAGTAGACGACGAACAAATCAAAGAAGTTAAATTTTTGTTCGGAGATTGAGATTTAACCATAGACCAAAAAGATTTGTTTAAATTTTCGGATAGAAAACAGAGATAGGCAAATAAGAAGAAGACCAATCAATCTCGACCCGTGAACTTCGTTCTTCACTCATTTTGCTCAAAGCCATGGTTAGAGCAGCGGTGAGAGTGGTTTGCCAATGGTCCTTCATTTTGGACCATCCATGGCAGAAGAAAGAAGAAAAGGAGGGGGAAGGTTTGATTTAGGAAAAAAGAAAAAGAAAAAGAAAGAAGAGGGAAGGTTGCATTTAATGGGGTGGACCCCATTTTCATTTTTAATATATATTATGTGGTGGGTCCCACTTGCCTAAACACCAACACCACAAAATGACAAACAATTTACCCTCTTTTTGCAATGGTTTTAGAAAGTACCCCTTTCTTGAAACAATTTTAAAAATTTACCTTAGTTCTCTAATTTCCCCGAAAAGTATAAAACGTGTTTAAAGGAACTAGAAAATGTATATGTTTTTTTTTATAAATCAACTACAAAATGTATACGTTTAATATAGTTTTAAGTTTGATAATTTTATAAATTTATAAAATAAGTAAATCATATCGATAAAACGATCTTATTCTTTAAAATAGGTGAATTAGTATTCTTCCTTAAAAACATATATATTAGACTACTAACTTTAATTATTGTCCTTTTTTGCTAGGTTTTGTGCTTATATTAAATATATAAATTAAAGTTAGTTAATTTTAAGATTAAATATGAATTTTAATCGATATTAATTTTAACTTTAGGGTAAAATTATTGGTACGAAAAAGATTGATGTCGTATTGGTTTGGTTGATTAGTTGTAATTATGGTTCTATCTCTAAGAGTAATAGTACCTTTTATATAAGGATTATAATTTAAAGAATTAATAGAGAATGGAGAAAAAATATGAACTTTCTTTTACTTTAAGAATAATGAGGAATATTTTTAATACATGTTATTTATAAATTCTCTCTCTCTCTTTTTAATTATTTTTTTATTTATAGTGATAAAGTGAGAAAATTGTTGAAAGATGGAAATTCAAATTCTCTAAATTCTTCATGTAATAATGAACCCAACAATGGGTTTAAATAGAATACAAGAGATGACCTAATTATAAAATAAAATATAATATTTAATCATAAAAAGGAAAAGATAACCTAATCATAAAAGGAAAATATTCTCCCTAGTTATAAAAGGAAAAGATATAAAATAATATTTAATATAATCCCAAAAGGAATAAATAATTTAAAAAGATAAAAAATACTATTTTACTAAAATTAAAATAAACCAACAAAAATAGATGATCAACAAGATTGAGATGATATATCGTCATCGAATCTCTTACAATTTGAGGTAAAAAAAAAAGAAGGTATGAAATTGGAATCCTTGAAAATTTCCACCTTTTTAACATAAATATGAATTTATTTTCTTTTTTGAACGTAAGATAAAAAGATATCGAGATTGAGATTATATATCGTCATTGGATCTTTTACATTTTGAGGTAAAAAAAAGAGTTTTTTTTTCATAAATAGGCCATATATAAAAAGTATTTGCAAATATAGGTGACTTGAAAAATATTAGCAAATGTAGATATTATTTTATTACATTATAAATTATGCAAATAATCAATTACAAGAATACCCTCAAATAGTTGTTTTTAATTTTGGAAGGAAAAATCAGAAAAGTAAACCATCTCACATTCCAATCAATCATGAGCGAATTTATGGGGCATTAATTGTATCACATTCCCTACCGAAAAACCCCTAAATTAGCGTGCATTTATTACGAAAATTAAAGACAACATTTTACGAAAAAAGAAACCGTCCTTTCATTTAGTTTCTTATGAATTTTCCCTCATTTCGTCTTGTTCTTGATTTCTCCATAAAAATCTTATGGTTGCACGATCTCGATGACGTTTCAATGTTCTTACAATTGACGATAGAAATAGGAAACATGACGAAAGACGAACTGAAGTTCATCATACGCCAAGTTTATAGTTATGTTTAGTTTTTAGGGTTTTTTAAATACAATCAATCTGTTGTTCGATAGTGGGGACTGAGGGGATTATGGAGATATGAGTGTTGTAGTCTTGGGATTTTGTAATAATCGTCAATAAATTAGAGGGTATTGTAGTTTTCGTGTTAAACTAAATGAGTTAGTAAATGCATATACTGTATAGTGGTTGTCGGATAGGATTTATCGTGGTTGTTGGATAGGATTTATCGTGGTTGTCGAATAGGATTTAACTTTTGGTTCTGATTTTTTTCAAATTTGTTTACTACTTTTTTGTATACTACAGTTGGTTTAGTTAAGTGAATTGTATTTGTTCATTAGGGTATTAAAATGGTGAAAGTAGGGAAAGGGGGAGATAGGACACAAATGGATGTTGAAGTTGAAATAGGTATGAATACTAAAAATAGTGTTGAAGAACAATGTGGAAAGGAAGAAATAGTGTGTGGAAATACGGTAGGAGCAGGTACATAAAGGATATGTATAGTAATAGTTCTTTTCGGTTACGATTTTGAGGTATGGACAGTTTGATACGTTATATACTGTATTGTATACACTGTTCTTATTGGTTAATTACATGTTTACTATAGCAATTAGAGGGAGAAGAAACTGAGATACAGATTGAGATGATGTGTCTGTAATAGAAGATGACGTGCATGGAAAGTCCACTATGTGCAAAACAAATTGAGATGCTTGAAGAACCCATAAGAATAAGTTGTACTTTATCACTAACATGTCCATAGAGTACTGTAATATATTATTATATGTATATTATAAATGTGTAGACAATACGGTATTGCGTAATGAATATGTTATGATTACAATAGGAATTTAGAAGATGTATTGGATATGAATATAATGAACAAAAAAAATTGTTTGTACCGTATAAGTCATACATGATCTATAATGTCTATTATGAAAACATATATTGTAATGTATATATTATACAATCTTGTAAATGTGTGTAACATTAATTATAATAATACATATTATACTAAAAAAGCGTGTAAATATTATTTTAAAACATATGAGTATGAGACATATCAAATCAAGATTAAAGACATGGAATAAGATGAATTGCTTTTGAATATAATGCAAACAAATTTATAATGAAATGGAAAAAAAAAATACTATACTATACCATCTGAGTCATATCGAATCGGGAGAATGAACAGTGAGCTTTTTTATGGAATGAAATGAAGGAATTCAGGAAGAAAAACATATAAAAAAAATCTTTGAATGAATACTACGTATAACTACTACTATGAAGTTGGAGGATTGAATGACTAAAATGAATTCTCAATTAAAAAAAAGACTTTAAATATTATGGTAATTTGAAGATGAAGAGTATTCTCAATAAAAAAAAGAAACAAAAATCAGTAATTGAAATATTTTTTTTCTAAAGAAAATATGTGATTTAGTGATATATTAGATTTCATTTATCAATTGGTATAGAAGAGAATAAAATCATTCTTTGTTTGACATTGACATCTTACAAATGAGTGGAACTATGAAATTTTCGGATGTAACTGAGATCCATACAAATTTTTAAAACTCTAACATAGACTAAGGCTGAGACTAAACCTCACCGTGACAAATAGGGGTCGTTTGTTTGACATATTTAAGGAGGAATTATTTTTAGGATTTATTAACTCCTCCTCGAAAATCAATCTCCAAACGAATTTTTATCAACTTTCCCCATTTTTACTTTTAAAAATAATTCTAATTTCTAACCGTTCATTTTTAATCATTCATTTATCACTATTCAATCATTTTTAACCACCTATTTTTAATCATTCATTTCAAATCAATCAAAATAATTCATTTTTAACCATTCATTTTTAATCATTTCTTTTTTAATTACTAAAAATAACAATTCATTTTTAAATTTACATCCAAACAAGATTTTGACGTCAAAATCTTGTTTGGACTCTAATTCTTCTACACAAAAACTACATCCAAACGAATTTTTGACACAACTCTTAATTTTTAATTACTCAATATAATTCTTTAATATAACTCAACCCAAAAACTAGCTAAATATGTCAAACAAACAACCCCATATGTTTCTATAGTTCCTATATATAAAAAGACTAACATAAACTAAACTTGATCTATACAAATATTTTAATTTTATCTTACATTTTCTAGTTGGAAATATTTTGTGAATTATAATTTTAATAAATAATAAGAACTTATTTATTTATGATAAATAATTATTTTATTATCAAGTGATTGAGTGGCAGGTTGAACTCTTTAGGAACATTCCATATACCTCCAACATTGATATATTGTGGTTTATTATTTGTGAGTTTATGAGTCAACTTAATTGATTTTTACAAGTACATAAATGTTAAAAAAATTAGTAGAAACTTAATAATGATATTATAAAAATAGATAAATAAAAGTCACATATCAATTTATTTTTAGGATGCAAACTTAAACTAGAATACTATCAAACGATGAAATTCTTTGGACGTCAACCATTTCACTAACATGAATATATATCCTCAAAATGCGGGCCTAGACTTGCTTAAACTAACATTTATACATTTAATTATAATCCTTAAACTAATTAGCAGCCAATAATTTGTTAACTAAAAAATTAAAAAAAACAACATCACATCTTGACTAAGAAGTATATGAAAATGAAAAAAATACCGGTGAAAATATAAACGTCTCCAACAAGAAAATGGAGGAAACATAATGACTTAAAAATAGAGAATGAAGAGAAAACACCAAAATGGAAACTTCTGATAATAAAAATAAGAAGTAGAGTAAATAACTATGATAGCATACAATACTTTTGCTGACAGGTGCCTATCATCCTAGACTTCGGCCTTGTCTTTAAACTTTGTTCAAAACGTAAAGGCTCAATATGTATTTTTTTTTTCTTTTTTCTTCTAAGACTATCAAATTCCAAAGTACATTTCATTTCAAAATGATTATAAACAATAGTATTGAATTAATTAAAATGACTATATTTTAGACGACCAAATGTTGAGTTCATTTTAAAATATGTGCTTCATTATATATATATATATATATATATATATATATATATATATATATATATATATATATATATATATATATATTTGTTTCTAAAGTATTTTCAAATTAAATAAACAAAGAATTTTACAAGTCAAAGTGGGGTGGAAGGTTGGAACTCACAAATACAATTGTGTTTAATAAAAAAAAAAAAAAAGGATTTCATAAATTTTTGTTTGAATATCAGAAATGACAAGAGACAAAGAGGGTAAGGACCAGAAAAAAGAGGAAGAAAGGTTTTAGGGTTTTGTGATGTCTATTCATGAAAGAGGAAAGCAACAGTAGCTATTTAAACTGTCACAAGTAAAACCCTAGCAATAAAGCAATATCAGAAAAGGACAAAAACCAATAAAGCATAATTAAAAAGGTTTTTAAGTTTGAATAAAATATTCTGAGGTTAAAACTATAGTTATTTAAATAGTTGGATACATAATGTTTATTTTCTTTCAAGTTTAACAACACAAAAAAACTTATTTAATTTTTATTTGAATGTCCCCTTTAGGATTCAAAATTTTATTCTTATAAGATATTGTAATGCGATCAAACACTTAAAATTTAATTGAAATAAATTTTTTAAAAATGAAAACATGTGATTAAGTGATATATTAGTAAATCATTATTTGATTGACATCGGCATCTTACGAATGAATAGAACTATTTAAATGAAATTTTCAAATATAACTGAGACATATACAAACTTTCAAAACTTCAAACATTGACTAAACTTGACCAAAACAAATATGCTTTCTATAGTTACTATATATAACAAAGATTGACAAAGATTTGTTAAAAAAAAAAAAAAAAAGATTAACAAAGACTAAATTTGATGTCAATACCATGGTCACGCGTTCGATGTCGAGAATCGGTATTTGGCTCTCATTTATTTGATATCACTAGTACCTTTAGGGTTTGTGATCCTCCTTCCTCCAACTTGTACTAAAGAAAAAAAAACACAAAGACTAAATTTGATATGTGCAAACTTTTATAAACATACATCTTCAAAAAGAAGACCTAAACTTGTTTACATACATTTCGTTATAATCCCCGGTTTAAACTAATAAGTAGCCAATAATTTGTTTTTTTTGGAAAAAAATACGATTCATTTCCTTCTAAGACTATAAAATTCCCGTGTACATTTCATTTCAAAATTATAATAAACAATAGTACTGAATTAATTAAAATGACTATATTTTAGACTACCAAATGTTGAGCTTATTTTAAAATATTTACTTCAAATTATTTTAGACTCCTCAAGTATTTTCAAATTAAAAAAAAAAAAAGGATTTTACAAGTCAAAGTGGGGTGGAAGGTTGGAATTCACAACTACAATTGTGTTTACTAAAAAAAGAAGAAGAAGGAATTGGTAAATGTTTGTTTGAAATTTGAATATCTGTAATGGCAAGAGACAAAGAGGGTAGTGACCAGAAAAAAGAGGAAGAAAGATTTTAGGGTTTTGTGATTTCTATTCATGAAAGAGGAAAGCAACGGTAGCTATAAGTAAAACCCTAAACCAATAAAGAATAATTAAAAACTGTGGTTTTTTTTTATAAAATAAATAGCAATAAAGCAATAACAGAAAAGGACACTGTAGCGCTGCGTTTCAATAACAGAAAAGGACACTGTGGCTAGCAGGGTTTATATTCAGCCTAATTTTTCTTCTCCAAAAAGATTCAACATAATTTTTTATATTTCTTTAAGAAAATGCTACTTATGCAAATAAGCATTTGTTGTTTTCTTCTCTATTCAACTTTGAATTTACTCCATATCTCTTCAAGTTTAATATCTATTATTTTTCTATTGTCTCCTTGATGGTGTATTTTGTTTTTGAATCTAACCCTTTGTTTAGGATGTCAGACGAATGTTGATACTATCAAATATGAATTAACAATCTAATTACTATCTAATACATGATGCCTACAGAGAGGTACTCCTTTTGACATTTTGAACATGTATATGGTATATATTTAGAATATATATATATGAATGAAATGGGTTATTAATATAGTTTAGAAGTGAATTATTAATGAATTTTAAACATAAGGAGGATAAAATATAAAAGTAGAGTTTAGAGACTACAAAGTAATGGGCGTGAAAAAGGAAAAAAGGAAAAAAGAAAAAAGAAAAAAGAAAAAAGAAAAAAGAGGGGACTACAAAGTAATTTTGTTGATCGTCTTCATTCTTGAATCATTAGAGCTCTGTGAGCAGCAGCAAGAAAGCTGTGAGGAAGAAAATGGATCTGGAGAGACTACCCCGAGGTATCACAACCAGGATTTTTCTATTGCTGGACCATGAAGACCTTGGCTCGGTCGCATGCGTGAGTCGTAAGCTAAATGCAGCCGTCTACGAGGCCCTTTCGATTCACCATACACTCCATCTTCCCATGGTAGGTGTGTTTGTTTATCAGTCTTTCATCTTCCTTAACTAGTGTGGTGTTTTGATGATGTAATTTCTTGATTGCAGTCTTTCTCCCCAGATTTCATAAAGGGCGTTCTTCTTTTCTACAAACGTCCGATCACAGTTATCCTTAATTGCCTCTGCCTCCACCCCGTGTCTATCCTACCTGTTCTTGGCCAGTCTCTCGAGGATTTGAGGTTGTTTAGGTGTTCTTTATTTACTCCTCGGTTCTTGGACACATTGGGCCAACATTGTCCCAACCTGAAGTGAGTACTACCCTCTACATTCTTCACTATTATTGTTATTATTACTATTTGTCGTATCTTTACAAGTAGAGACGTACGTTCCCTAGTCTGAATCTACCAATTCCAACATGATTAATCTGCGGTTAAGACATAGGGTTTCTGCTTTTCTCTTTGTTCTTGGGTTTGTTCAAATAAACTTTAAATGTTATCCTTAATCTTGCATATCTTCAACAAATTTGTCCTTCTTTTGCCTATTATTTTTTGCATCTACATATTTGTTGTTATTATTATTATTTTTCTTTTGGTCTCATTTGTTCATTATACTTTAGGGTATTTGAGATCCAATTGCCTCCGGAAACGGAAGTTTTTAGGGACATTTCCGAAGAAACTTGCCTAAATTTCTACAAAAATGTATCAAATTAGAGGTAATTATTTTGATACACCAATTATATATTCTCCTAGAGACAACAATTATATTCTCCTAGAAAAATGCTTGAAATTAGAGGTAATTATTTTAAAACATTGTTAGCAATTATTAAATTTTCAGTTTTACCACAAGGAGGCGTGTTTTTAATTTCTATGGAAGTTTTCTATTTTTTCTTCCATTTTTTAGTTTCTTCAAATCTGCCTTCAAATGAGTATATGATAACAACAAGTTAAAAAAAAAAACTCTAACCTTCTAAAACAGGGGTAAAACAATACCTCATCTAGGATAACAACATTGGGAGGATCAAATGAGTATATGATTCCAAGGACTTAATATATCCAAGTAAAGTCAAGAACGCGAACATACCTAATGATAGATCTAACAAACTATATCCCACTTTCTCATTGCATCAATGTTGTATACATTTCCAATGAGCAAATGAGAAAATAAAATAGAGAAATAGGCAAACTCTAAAATAATGGAAAGTCGAAGCTTGAGAAACAAGAAAACGGCAAAATCACCAATTCCTTGCAGAGTTCAATGGTGGAAACTTTGTAGCTTGTCTTCTTGCCTTGGCTACTCTCACAAAACATGCAAATCCCCCTAAAAGTACATTTCTAAATAAGAAAGGGCATGATAAAAGCAATCAAAGTTAAATAGCAAGTATTCAAACTGTTTTAAATATGAATAATCTTAATCTTTTACAACGTTTAAAAGAAATAAAAAGGGTAGAAAGTATTTGTTACCCACTGAACCTCACCAAACCAAGATAAACGCTTTCTAGAGAGTGCTTGAAGAAGCTCGATTTTGCACACACAAACTCTTCATGCTATATGGATAAAACTAAACCTCAACAAACCAAGATAAAACGCTTGCTAGAGAGTGCTTGAAGAAGCTCAATTTTGCACACACAAACTCTTCATGCTATGGATAATAGTAATTCAAGGCTAAACAAGAAGTGGGTCACACAAACACAGATATTTGAAACCATCAAAAACCAAATTAAGACTTAAATATCTTGCACACCATGAAAATAACCAAACCCAACATATTAAATATATAACAATATCACAAATAATAACGTTAAGTCTAGCATGCTCATCATTCCAAAAACACGGAATATATATAAAATATAGATTTAAAGTATGAACTTCATTGTCATTTAGTAAACAATCTAATGAATCAATTGATTTGTAAATTTATAGAAGGTTGAATGAGAGAGTTTTAAAGTAATTTTAGGGCTGAGGTTTAAAACATTGAGATTTCTTCTAAATAATTTTTTTTTGTAAATGATTTTTTTCATGATTTTAATATCTTCAAAAAAGGGTTGGTTGAGATTTTTTTAAGAGAATTGAAACTTAAACATATTTTTCTTCTATGACAATTTTAAAATTGTCATAATTTTGTAAAAAATTGTAATATCACCGTTATTTTTTATGAGAGTTATTAATATGTCAACAATTCTCATAAATTATTTAAAATTTAAAAATGATCTTTTTTTCTACATAAAAATGTGTGTTTTTAGATTCTATGATAGTTTCCAAATTTTCTCTTATTTTTATTTATTTATTTTTTAATTTTTGATAAAATTATAGTCAATCTCCCTCAATCTTGGAGGCTCAGAGGATTATCGTTTTGAAGCCCTTGACACATTTCTCACCAAAACAACTAAAAGATTGAAGTTGAAGACAATTGTTCTTTCAGATGCAATCGACTTTATGGAGAACATGAATTCTTTGTCTGTACCCTCTTATTCTGCAAATCCTCAATCAAGTACTAGTTCACAACCTTCAAAATTAACCCTTACATCATTGTCACTTACGTTGAACTTTATGTCGGATAGATTAGTGAAAGCAATTGCCACATCACTCCCTTTCCTCATCGAGCTCCACTTGGAAGACCTACCCCATCAAAATCCCAACATCCCAATTGACGACCTGACAAATGATGGAATGGAGTCACTAAGTTCGTGTAGCAATCTCCAGTCAGTTTCTCTCTTTCGTGGTAGATTCAACCACGAAATTTCTTTCACACAGGTGAACGACGTAGGTTTGTCTCACTTGTCTAATTGTACGAGTCTCGAGTCAGTGAGATTTTGTGGATTCTCACAAGTTAGTGATGCTGGATTTTCATCCATCATTACCTCGTGTCATAGGTTGAACAAATTTGAAATCCGTAACGCACCACAGTTGTCTGACCAGCCATTCATCCTATTTTATACTTTTCGTCACTCTTTAACTGTGTTCAGAGTACTGTCATGTGGACTCATAACTCATGAATGTATGACACATCTGACCTCATCCACACTTTTGAACCTTATTGATCTTTCTCGCTGCAACAACATTACAGATGAATGCCTCGACTTCATTTCTAACTTGCAGTTTTTGACATCATTAAATCTAACTGCAACTGCTATAACCGACAATGGTTTAACCCTTCTTAGTGAAGGGAGTGCGCCAATCGTACGCCTATCTCTGAGAGGTTGTGAGGGGGTAACAGACGACGGAATTATTCACTTATTTCAAGGTAGATTGAGAAGAACAGTATCAACCTTGGATATTGGACAAAATTCTAGAATAACCGATAGAGCAATCGAAACAATTGCTTCCCAAGGTGTCGAGATTACTGAGCTGTGCATCCGATCCTGCTTTAATCTTACCCATGTGTCAGTGCGAGCTTTGGCGAATAAGAAACAACTCCAAGGTGAACAAGGAAAACTGCTTCGTATGCTTGATATGTGGAACTGTACAGATATGTCAGGTAGTTCAATTTTGTCGTTTAAGAAGGGATTCTTTCCTGGATTGCGTTGGCTTGGCATAGGCGAAACTCTTTTTGGTGAGTGGAGTTTTATTTTTGCGGAGTTAAATTTTCGAAAACCATGGTTGAAAGTCTGCCGGATTGGATGTGAAATGGGTTGTCATAATGGATGGCAAAAAGGCCATACATAGTTTTGATGATTCAGTTGTGGAGGAAGAATTTTGCGAATTGCCATGAGAAGTTGGTTATAGTCTTAGACAAAAATTGGTGTTCAACTTCTTCTCCTGCTATTCTCCTCGTCATGGGTTCCTTGGTTGGAAATTTCTCTTCTTCTTATGTTGTTGATTTGAATTTAGTTTTTCGGTTTTAATCTTGTAATGCGATTCTGCTGCTCAAACTCTTTTTGTTGGAGACTTTTGGTGTTCATTTGTGCTGTGTTTTGGTTTAGTTATACATGTCATTTCACTTTTATTGTCTGTTTTTTGTGTTTGTGGTATGGTCTTGTGTTTTTTCTCTTACTCAATGAAGAATTATTTTTTTATTAATTTAATATCTTCCCCAATATCTTTTATAAATTCAATTGTGTTTTTGAAAAAAAAAGGATTTCATGAATTTTTGTTTAGATATCTGAAATCACAAGAGACAAAGAGGGTAGATACCACAGAAAGAGGAAGAAAGATTTAGGGTTTTGTAATTTCTTTTCACGAAGGAGGAAAGGAAAGGTAGCTATTTAACTGTTACAAGTAGTAATAATGCAATATCAGAAAATGACAAAAACCAATGAAGCTTAAGTTTTTGTTTAAATATATATATATATATAGTCATTGCTTCTCCTAACTTATAAAATTCACTATAATTTTTATATTTTTCTAAATAATGTAACTTTTGTTTATATCCCTAACCAGCTTGGGCATTTTTCAGGGGACATATTTTGCAATCCTATAACATTTAAATGATAAGAAAATTTATATAAAATTAATTCATAAGTAAATAACCACCTTAATTCATCTTTTTATTTTTATTTTTTTTAAATGCCCTCTTTAGGATTCGAAATTGTATTCTTATATGAAATTGGTCGATACACGAAAAAAGAAGTTATGGTTGCACTTTATTAATACTAGAAAATTTGTTCATCCCTTGCATGTGCAATATTTTTTAACATAATTTTTTTTAATAATCAAATTTGAAAATATCATATAAATTTTAATTATATATTTGTTTATAATGATAGTTTTTTTTTAGAACATTTATAATGATAGTTGGTATATTGTTATTATACAAAAAAAAAAAAAGAATTATGAAAATAAAACTTCTTTTTATAAGATATATTTTCTTTTATAACCCTATAATTGAACAATTTTTAGTAACATTAGTATACAATATCAAGTTATAAATAATATGATAAGGAATATATATTTAAGTAAAATAATAATAATAATGTGGTTTAGGGTTTGTGTAAAAATATTGCTTGCTCATTGACTTAAAAAAATAAGAGAGACATACAAAAAATTATTAAATCAATATCAGTTTTTATTGTTTTTTTAATAGAGAAGCTATGTTAAAATCAATTTTAATAGAGTATGAAACAAATTTTTTTTAAAATATATAAAAAATAAAGTTTTAAAATTTTAATATATAAAATTAAAAATGATTATATAACTATTAATTTTAAAAATAATTATTATTATTAATTATTGGTTAAGAATTGATAAATTTCAAGGTGTCATATTTTACATTAATATTCTTATGATTGTTACATAATTTATTTTTAATTTTATATTTGTAAGTGTTTAGTTCAATTTTAGTATAATGTTTAAAGGATATATATATTATATAAAAAGTAAAAAAAGGTTAAAGCTTAGTATACAAGTGTTGATAATAGACCCCGTTTTATAACTATTTTATTTTTAGTTTTAGTTTTTGAAATTTAAGCCAAGAAATTCTTTGCCATATGTTCTTTTTTATTGGAATATCTACATCGTACCTATATTCTTTGAAACAAAACTAAAATTTGAAGAAAAAAAAGTAGCTCCCAAAAATTTGTTTTTGTTTTTGAAATTTGGTTAGCATTCACTTACTTTCTTAAGAAAATATAGATACATGATAGGAAAGATAGAACACATTATAGGAACTTTGAGTGCTAATAAGTTTAAATTTCAAAAATAAAAAACAAAAAATAAAATGATTATCAAACAGAACTTTAGTTATAATGATTTAGATTCCAATAATCATCTCTTTAAATATATTAATTTAAAAAATAAAATTTGTTGAGAGAACTATAACCTTTATTTATTTTTCTAGAGATTTTTTTTTCTTTATTATTATTAAAATTATTGAAAAAGCTAAAAACACTAAAGAAAAGGATTTCATGAATTTTTGTTTAGATATCTGAAATCACAAGAGACAAAGAGGGTAGATACCACAGAAAAGAGGAATAATAATAATAATAATGTAAATTTATTTTTATATTGAAATGTATTACTGTGTAAAAAAATTCAAATAATAATCCGTTAATTTTTAATTTTAATTATAAATGTGTCATTATTTACCTTAAAAAATTAATGTATTATTCTTAAAAATAACTAAAATTAAATATGGAAAAAAGAGTTAACAATATTTTTTTTTTTTGAAATCAAGAGTTAACAATAATTAATTATACTTTTGAATAACTATTAATAATTATATATTGTTTAATCTATGATAGCATATTAATATAAAATAAAATTAAAAAGAAAATAAATAATTTGAATTCCATCTTATTGAAACTTGAAAAACAAAAAAATTAACTATAATGTCAACGATTTTTTATTTGAGCAATCATAATTCATGATTGTCAACTTTTTCTTCTCTTCATCCTTAGTTGTGTCTTGATAATGAGAAGCAAATATTAATAAACATTAAAAAAAAAAAATTTACTCAAAACAATTAGAACAACATAACATGTCATCTCTAAATTCATATTTATGTTTAAAAGGTGGAAAATTTTAAGGATTCTAATTTCGAAAGCAAGAATCTCATACCTTCATTTTTTTTAGAAATGGTACTAAACAGACAATTTTCAAGAAATATTTGTAAATATAGGCATCTAACTTTCTTTTTACATTTTACATTTTTGTTTTTAAATTACAAATTAATCTTCTTTTCTAAACCTCATTTTGCCCTTTAATGCATTAATTTATTTCATTTAATAGTCGAAATGTTAACTTTATATTTTTCATAAGTAATAAATGTCAAATTCGGAAATGTCTTCTTCATACATACCATAGTAATTGTCAAATTAATTGGTCGGATTTTTAATTAATTCTTCTATTTCTCTCACCTCTTTATTTCCTATTCCATCATTAATTGTCAAATTCTTTCACATCTTTTGACAAATTAATTTTTCTAATTCTTTCACATCTTTTATTCATATTCTATTTTCGTGTGAGTTTCTTTTTCGATTCTTCAGTACTCCAATCTTTTTCTCTATTCTCAAGTAAAAAAGCTTCAACCTCCATACATTTTGACAACCTGTTCTTTTTTCACGTTTATTAATCAACCTCAGATTTTCCACATTTTATTTTTAAAAAATAAAGGTAAAATATATATGCTAAATTCTTGCTAAAAAATTTGTTTAAAACACGCTACATTCCACACGGGCATATCTCACGCGATTCATTGCCTTCTACAGAGTTGGTCACCTTACTTCTGAACTTTCACGTCGCTTCAATACGATTCTATACTCCGTTTTACACAGTGTCCGATTTATTTTTTAAACGGATAATTCATCCTCACAAATTTTTGCGTAAAGATTTACATTTATAATACGCCGCCATTGCATCTGAGAAAATCTTAGGCGATTCATCAACTACGCTTACTTCATACAAACAATCAACTTTGCATGGGGCATGCACACGCCTGTGTAATATGCTATCATACTCCAGGTTGAAAAGCTTCCTAACGGATACACTAATCCAAAGATCACGGTATGTACAAATTTTTGGGGTTGCATCGAGATGGAGTCCAGGGATATACCAGTAAAGATGATGTATTTTGTAACAGGTTGTAGAGGTAATTGATACCAGCGATCCAACCAACCACCCAATGTAAGACAACCGATAGGAAGACCTTGCAAGAAGAGAATCCGATTTTACAAAAAAATTGCTAGCCAAGGTGACGTGTAGAAAGTGTGGTAGATCATGCCAAAAGAAAAGAACTTGCAAGAATTCGATTTTGAGTTTGTGAACATTTTTTTATCGTACAACGCAATGTTTGGTTAACTAGGTATGGTGATATTTTTGTTTTAGCTTGTACTTTTTCGTTTTTCAGAAACATAAGTTTATTTATGAATGCCTTTATTTTTTGTTGATTTCGGAACCAATGTTGTGTTTTATCCTCTTCCGTATATACTAGTATATGCAACGTCAAAACAATACTTTTAGGGTTGTTAGGGTTTAGGTCCGGAACGCAATGATGCCTTACAGCGTTTGATGCTCGTCGGGGAGGGATAATGCATTAGCTATAAGGACCCGACCCAAATGATGGTCTAAACTTAAGTCCTTAACTCTACATGCATGAAAAGAACATTTGACATCTAGGGCGTGTATAAAAACAAAACCACTTCAAAGCGACTGTTTACAAACAAGTTTACAAAACATTAAATCTATTAAAGAATCAGGTACCCAAGAGTCAAAACGTAAAATCTAAGTAAATATGTACAACTTTCCATGCCCCTAAATAGTTCATGCAGAAAGAATCAATTAAAAGACTCTACATAAGTAATGCAGCGGGTCCCATGGTCATCTCCAGCTCCGTCGATCATCCATCTCGGTATAATCTAGTAGTACCTATGGGGATTCCACAGTGGAAAGGGTGATTTTTCGCAAACTCAGTAAGGCTTCCCCAGCTCGGGGATAGACATGCACAAGAATACAACATCAGCAAACAAGCATGATCAGCAACATAATCGAAGGGTGTACAAAACCCAAGCTCCTGGGTGCTAGGTCAAGAAACCTCGTCCTTGACGAGCACCACACAGAGCAGTCTAAGGATCGTAGACCCAAGACCAACAACTCATATGGGTCCTCTGACTCGAGAGCAAACTGGCATCCTACTCAAGAGGGAACTGGTGAGTCGAGCAACCTGCTGGCCATAGGCCCCGTACTCATGGTGAGAAGTGGTGCCATACCAATCACCAAGGAACCATATCAGACTCATACTACTTACCTGGAGAGAGCCTAGGCTACTAGCAGAAACCATCCAGGGCCGTGAGCCTGGCCGACAGACCATCCACGGAAGTCCTGCGGAGCAAGAGAATATCACCTCAAGCCAGGGTGTGAGCCCGAACGTCATCGTTCACACCCACCTACTAATCTTCTCTATCCGGTCATCATGACTCGTTTGGGTCCAAACGAGGCATCAAGCCGTGCATCAATCATCATGCAAGTCCATATCAGAACAAATATGCAACCACGTGCAACTCGACCATATCAGGCAAACATACATGATTCATGCATCACTTGTCATACAAAAGACAAGCATGAAATGTATATGCTCTCGATGCAGTCAAATACAACATACAATGCACATGGTTATGCTACAATCAGACAAATCAACTAATGCAAGTAAACTGGCACATGTATTAACCACAGGTCCTCAAGAAGGGGGTAAAGGGTCCCTTACCTTGACCAATCCACTAACAGCTTTCCATGAATCCACTAGAGGCTCCCACTAGCCAAACACAACCTCGAGCCTTGAAACGAACAAACCGATCAAAACTAGCACCTTAGACCATAAAAATGGATCAAGAATATCGAATTTATCAAACTGGAAAGAACCTAGAAAAACGTGTCCCGGAGACACCCAGCAGCTACACGTGCCTCACAAACTCGGCTCGAAGAACAGAAAATGATTCAGCTCAAATCTGGTCAACAAAAAAGTTAATGAGTCAACCTCACTAATTAACCCGAGCCAAACACCCATCAAACTCTAAACCAAACAACCACTAAACGCATATTTAAAATGTATTTAAACCTCGAACCAAACAACTCTTAGTCCACAAATTGAATACTCCTAAACTACAAAACAAACAATCTTTAATCATTACTTAGATAGCGTTAAACTCATAACCAAACACCCTTAATCCCATAATTTGAATGACTTTAATTCACTAGCCAAACAACCTTAACCAATACTTAGATATTCATAACCCAATAACCAAACACCCTTTAGTCCATCATTTAAATAACCTTAAACCAGAAACCGAACACTACCTAACCATAACTTGAATAACCTTGAACCTGCAAACGAAAACCTTATAAACTCACTTAAAATTACTTTAAATCCCAACCAAACAAGCTTAATCCACCATTTAGATGACTTTAAACTCAAATCCAACCACAACCTATTCTCATTTGAAATAAGCAATAACCCAAATAACAAACACTGATCTTCTACTTCATTTGAGTAAGACCCAAAATACAAAACACAAGAATCCTCTTACCTTACCTCCGGCGAACCCGACGGCAGTTGAACCTAGATGGCGATGGCGAGCTCGAACGGATCTTCGTCACGCGTGACAAACCACGACTCCGACCGACAGCGACACCACCACGCGTGGAGCTAAGCGACGATGACGAATAAGACCTACGAGCTTGCTCAAGCTGCTCCTCGGCTCTGACTTAGTGACGACGCTCACGAAGAACGACGAAACTGAAGCTCGCGAACTCCCCCACAACGATGAATAAGCTCGACGGAGCCGAACCCCCTGCGTGACGGCTACCAGCAACTGCTCGAACCCAGATGGCCGGCTGCGTAAAGCGGCGATGCTGCTCGCCGACGGAGATTGCAACTGCAACGAGCCGAGGCGAGATTTTAGCCGAAATTTGCAACTTGACGAAACTTCCTCAACTGCGGTGGATGGTTGGAAAAATTGGGAAAGATGGAGGATGAACAATGCGTGAACAGTAACTCTACACATAGGGTTCCACAACCTCATCATTTCACTTAAATACTAGGGGTTAAAACACCATCTTGCCCTTTCTTTTTTAATAATTCACAAAACTACCCTCAAACTCTTTAACTTAACACAAAACCAAATTTCCATTTATTTCAAAGGAACAAAAGGGGCACTACAACAAATATCACTTTTCATAGCATTTTAGGATAACTTTTATATAAAAATGCTATTAAAAAGTAAAAAATAGAAAAGCGAAAAAATGAAAAATAAAAAATGCGCTCAAATACTAAAGTACCTAAAATTAGGTTTTACTTTTCTTTCTTTCGTGTAGGTCAATTGGCTCCTTCTCAATTCTCTCTGAAGCACAACCACAAGGGAAATAATGGGCACTCCCATTTTCTTTCCCAAAAACACTCAAATTATTCAAAGAATTTTTTTCATTAACAAGTAAGCGGTGCTTTTCTCCTACACATTCTCTTTACAATTTCCGTTTCTATTTCCACTTCTCATTTCCTCGACATTTGCCCTAGTTTCATTTTTTTTCTATCTATTTTCTCCATATGGACAAGCGTAGCGACAATGTTGTCGTTGTTACAAGCGTCATTAGGTTGGACCTAATTGATGGAAACGATATGATTTTTGGATGCTTACAACTAGCCAGAATCTGAGACGAAAATATATATATATATTTTTTTACCATTGAGAGGTAATCCAAAAGCGATCTTTGCAATTTTCTTGGCAATTTTCTTGTTTGTCTTGAATTTCTAACATGTTTGGATGAAATGAGTTTTTTTGTTGTTTGCTAATTTCACTAAGAACATGTATTTGTATTGAAAAGAAAAACAAACCAACGCGAAAGCAACCATTCTCAATTTTTTTTGATTTTGTATTGAAAAGTAAAATAGATAGAATAAGTAAAAGTAGCCCTCGCACAAAAAACAATTGAAAGTGGACTTTTAGTCAAATAACTTTTTTCTGCTTTCTTCAGGTAACATATAGGAAATGAAGCACTTATTTTCGTTTTTTAGCTTCTATAGTTTGATAAATTGTTACTTTGTATCTAATGTTTGATTTCTAATTCTGAGGGAGATGCCCACTTTTGGTGGAAATAGTTTTGGGCTTCCAATTAAAATTGTTCATTTAGTTTAGAAACATCTCAATCTTATGTGTGGTTGTTCTTTCATCACCATTCTTTAGAATTTGAAACTAATGTATTGAATTTCCTTTTTTGTGTATGTCATTCATATTTAATTTATGCTTGACATCCTGATCGACAGGTCAAACTGGATCCAGAACCATTGAAAATTTAAGGTATAGTTGATCGTATATATATTCTCTCAAAACTCTGTTACTACATGGTGATAAATATTTTTTTTAACCATTAGACGTCTGTTATGGGCAACATCCTTTGTAATTGGTCTATACAATTGCTTAAATGTTTGCCAATCTTTGAAACTCTTTTGTTTCTTGTTCTTTTGTATTATGCAAGTAATATCTCTCATCTCCAAAATGAAATAGATATTCTAAATGTTTTTCTGGGGTGTTTTTACTATTTTTATGTCAGGTAGAGTCTTGAGAAAATCAAATTGATTGTTTTTCTTTCATTTATAGATTGAGAAATTAGTTGTAAGTCTCTCTCTATACAACTTCCACCTCATTTAAATCTCTTACAACTAAATACTACAACAAATTCTACTTTTAATAGCATTTCATTATAGCATTACATTGAAAAGGCTATTAAAAAAGTTCAAAAAAAAAAGGGCCAATGTAAAAAATCAGGGCAGGCCATAACACTTTCCCCCTTCCTCTAAAGTAAATCGACAAAACACATTTTGAGCCGCTTATTCTTCGTCTTCTCTATTTGTCTGTTTGCGTATCACACATTGGCTTCACTCCATCACTCTTTTCGTCTCTAAAATCACTACAGGTAACCCTTTTCTTTTTTTTTTTTTGTTGGATTTGCACTTACTGACGTCCCTATTCTACCCAAATATCCTTCAATTTCTTTTGCTCTATTTCCTTTCCAATCACTGAAGCCTTCAATCTCTTTTTCTCTATTTCCTTTCCAATCACTGAAGCCTTCAATTTCTTTTGCTCTATTTCCTTTTCAATCACTGAAGCCTTCAATTTCCTTTGCTCTATTTCCTTTCCAATCACTTTGAGGTAAATTTTTCTCATTTTCTCTTTCATTTCAAGAAAAATGTTTTTATATAAGTTGCTAGCTAGGGTTAGAAATGGGTTTTTTGGGTTGATAATGAACAATAGAAGATTAATTGCTTCCATTGTTTCTCTTGTGATTAACTTTTATGTTGTTTGACTTAGATCTGAGTAGTTAAAATCAAGTCTGGGAATAGATTGATTCAATGGTAAGGGTAGGGTAAATTGCTCTTGTTTCAACTCCCTTCATTTTGTTGTTTCACAAGACACATATTTATTGAGGTTGCTCCAAATTTAAATCCAACTATGGAATACAAAGAAAAATACATTTATAAGTTCTTTATTCTTCATTTAGTGGTGAGTAATTTCTTAATTTTATTCTTCTCAATTCACAGGAAACGAAAGAGCTATTATTTAGAAAATTTTTGTGCCACAAAGGAGTGATTTCCACATTTTTGTTTCTCTTTTCTCAAATCTCTATAAAACAAACAATATTTTAGTTGAAGTAGAATGAAAGTAAGAGCTTGAAACAAATGTTTATGAAGTTAGAGACTTATTGGTATTTGCATAAGAATAAAAATAATGTATGCAACTTGTATATAATCTTATTAGGGTATACATTTCTTGGCATTTTCTTCTAGTATTTCTAATAAGTTATGCTTATAACCCATTTTCCATTTTCTCCATTTTAGGTTCTTCATTTTATGCAAATTTTGATTTCTAGGTTAAGTTTAGATTTCTAGGTCGTTCTCATGCCCTTGCAAGGTTTTTGTTGTTATGCATACCATTGATTTTTCGTTCATACATTATTTTTTCATATTTATTGGTTGTATTTTGTATCTTCCCCTTCTAGGTTTTTGCTAGATTTTCATAGTTTTTGTCCTGTTTTCAAATCCAAAACATGACCCCAAATTCTAACTTATGAATTGGTAAACTTTTTTAATAAACCCCCCATTGTTACTGATTGGTACTGAAATGAGGGAGATGCTCGTATTTGGTAGCTATAGAGTTATCTCAAAGCTATTAATGTTCTAATATTCATTATCTTTTCTTTTTTTAACAAGTTATAGCTCTCGTGTTTGGCAACCACATGACAAATTGTCTTCCTATCTATTTTAGTACTTTAACATGTTCTAATTGGATTCTAAGCTATTTTAATTTTAGCTACTTTTCATACATAGAATTGGTCTCCTCTTCTCTCTATATGTTTCGTTAGATCCTTATGATATCTCCCACCCTTTTTTTAATTTTTTTTAAAAGAAAAATTGGCTGGCTAATGTTTCAACCCAATTTCTATTCGTCCCGATATGTATCTATCTCTATCTACAATTTGTTCGTTGAATAGTAAAGTTAAATTTTTAGTCTTGATATTTTGTTGGTAGGAAACTATCAACTTCATTCATTGCCCTAGCTCTCTTTTTGTAACAGCCCGGTTTTCTATCCCGGTTTTCGAGGTGCCTTCGGGTCAAGTTTCGGTTGTTGGTTGGGTCGTTAGAGCGGTTTTGCCCCTTGGGGGTATTTTGGTCCTTTGGCTCTTCGGGCAGGATTTGTGGTTTTCAGGGCTTCGAGGTAGCTCCTGCCTTTGCCGTGGCTTGTTTGGGTTGGACTGCGAGTCCCGAGATGTTTGGGCTAGTCGTTTGGAAGTTCGGTTGTGATTTGGGTTTTGGCTAAGTGATGGTTGGTTGTGTGCTTCCTTTGGGATTCGAGCCCGGGCCCTTGGTGTTGATTTTGGGAGTTGGATTTAGCGAGTTTTATTTATTGGAAGAGGTTGCTTCAGCCGAGTCTCGAAGGAGGAAGCCGGGAAATGGGATTTTTAAGGATAAAAGTGGATAAGGATGGATTTTGGATAAAATCCTTATTTTTCCTTTTATTTCCCATTTTCCTTTTCTTTTCCAAATTCATTTTTCTTTTCTTTTATTTTTTTTCCCCAAATTCATTTTTTCTCTCTCTCTCTCTCTCTCTCTCTCTCTCTCTCTCTCTCTCTCTCCCCGAGCACCCCTTGCCCGAGCAGCCCCTTGGCTCGCCCGACCCCACCCGGCCAGAGCCCCCGCTTCTCTCGCTAGCTAGCCCCAGCCTGCGCGCTTCGCCTCGCCCAGAATTAAGTCGCCTCGGCCCGGCGTCGCGCGCCATTACCACCCGAGCCCGGATCCCCCTCGCGCGCGCCCGTGTCGCCAGTCCGAAGTCGCGCGGCGTCCGTGTGCGAGCCGCACGGATCGGGCGTCCCAGAGCTCGCCCAAGACGCGTTTGCGTCGCGCCGCGCCAGCGCCTCGCCCATGCCGTGCCCAGTAGCGTTCGCGCGCCCTGCTTCGCCTAACGTGCCCCAGCGCGCCCCAGCGCCGAGCCAGCGCCCCAGCGCCCAGCAGCTGCCTAGCCCGTGCAGCCGGCCCATTCGAGTGTCAGCCGTGCCTCGTGAGTTGCTCCCGAGCTGAACCATGTTTGTTTTATTATATTTGGGCCTTTTGATTGTAATTATTGTTGTTTTTGTTAGGTTCTCGCTAGCTAGCTCGGGTTCGATCGCATGATTTAGGTTTCTTGTGTTTAGAGGTCTTAGGCCGGTAAGGATTTCTTACCAGGAGTTGTGTGGACCCTACGATATTATATGTGATTCTTGATTGTATGCTTGTTTGTGTTTATTGACATGTTTGGTGATAAGTGCTCTAATCTGAATTCCGATTAGCATGACTTTCTGGTTAATTCTCATGTTAATCCATGCTAGGTTGTTCCTTTACGGCATGCTCGTATCATTCCTTGCTTCGTAGTATCATGCTAGGCTCGTTGTATTCTTTTGAGCACGTATTGGATTTTATGGAATTGTTTCTTTGTTTGCTAGAGGCGAGTTAAAATTGGTGGTAGATAGCATAATCCGGGCCCGATGCATAAAGTACCTTGCATCCATGGCGGGGGCGTTGAGCAAGTCATTCCGTCCTGGACCCGTGAAGGATTAGCTAACCCAAGCGGTAGGCCCCGCAATCTTGGGTGAGGGTGGCGGTTGTTAATGCCCCAACGGTCGGGATGATGACTTGGCATTGCCTCGTCCGGCGGCGGCGCATGTCCTCGGCATGTTTGGCGGTAGCCCACGATTGCCACTGTTAAGGCAAGGGCGGCTTCACGGTGTAAGCCTACCACGACCGATCCTTGGCCCCAAAGTGCGGTGGTTGGTGACATAGTTTACGTGTCGAGTCTCACACCCCTATGTCGGTGACACCGATCCAAAGATTTAGTTAGGCGTGGTGATTGGACATGGGCGGCTTGCCTCTCGGACCGGCAACCCCCATGGTGCGCAGAGCACGCGGTGCATGCTTACGCTCATTACAGCGCCATGGAGAGCTCCTCGGGATTGTGAGCGGTGTACCTTTCGTCGACGATGAGCAGTGAGGCGGGACTTGTTTCTCGTATAGGGCGACTTGTGTGATGTGTTGTGTGGTGTTTTATTTCCGGACTAAGACCTTAAATTGGCATCCGAGGCCGAAGTGTGGGCTAAGCTATGTGCTCTATTCTGTGTTTATATTCATAGCTTGCATATCTTTCTGCTAGATGACCATGTGTATCGTATTGTACCCCGGTTGGGGATTCTTACTGAGTAATTCGTTACTCACCCTTATTATGTGGTTTTCCACAGGTAACCATGGTGCGAGACAGGATGGCTGGAGGAGGAGCTGTGATCATGGAACCCGTTGTTCAACTCTGAGTCTTATGTTTATGTTTATGATTTAAATGTCCTCTGAATGCATGTAGTTGGGCACGGAGCCCTAGGGTGTTTTCTGAATGTATTTCTGGATTCTAGCATTGTTGTAAAGTTTGTATGTTTTAAATAAATCTCTGATCAGAGTATGTTTTGGAAATGTATTTGTCTTGGAACAGGTGCTTGGAAACAGGGACAGGTTTCAGGAATTTATGTTGATTTTTAAATGGATGTTTTCATGTTTTAGTTTTACTTAGAATCCAAACACCATCTTGCAAATTTTCTGTAGATTTGAATGCATGCATTGAGGTGACGGCCTATTTAGAACCCCATTCGGGTCGGGTCGTTACACTTTTTTACAGACCTTTTAAATTTTTATTTTTTACTTTTATATAAATTTTGAAATATTGGTTTTTATTTTTAAGTAATTTAAGTCATTTCAGTTGTACTATGCTTTACCCTTGGTTTAATTGTCGGCTGCTGATGATGATAATGGAGACAATTGTGGAAAAGAACCCTACTGGCAGAGAATAAAGTTTCTTAAAAGCCTCTCTTTCTTTTCTTTTTTTTTTTATATGAAAAAGATAAATTTTAGAATAATGATTTTTGGTTTTTATTATTATTATGTTTTAATGAAATTAAGTATTGGGTGTTAGGGAAGAGAATAAGAGAGAGCGGTCACTTGATACTTGGAATGGTTACCTTTTATACTTACATTTGAAATCTAGTTTCCATTTTGAATAGTTTTATTTGTGCTATTTCAATAATGCTCACTTTTTTAGGTTGGTATACTTGTTTTGACTTTATATCTATTTTCTTTTAACTTAAATTTTCAAAAATAATTGTTTCATCAATATATTGAATTCAAAATTAATCTAATCATCATTTTAGTCAATTTTACATTACATAATTGAAGATTTTGTTAACTTTATATAAAAAGTGAATATTATTGAAATGACACGAGTAAAAATGTTTTAGTTTGAAATCTAAAAACTAAATTGAAACTATCATCTTAATTTCCTTAGGAAAATAGAACCATCAATTTTGTTTAGTTTAATGTAACCATTATTGTAGATTGCTTTATTTTTGGGTCTTTTTATAGGGTTTTTTTTTTCAATGTGGTCTATAACTTCTTCAATTCTATGGGTTAGGATAAATTTGATTCTATCACCTAACACTCCCCCAACTTGTGAGTTTGAAAATTTTGAGAAATACTTAACAAATGGACATTAATATTAATTGAATAAATTTAAAAAAAAAATTGAACTCTCCTCCTACTCCAACATATTGAATTTTGTGAAATCACTACTCCATCTAAAACCTTAAATTGATGGATGAGGTAAATTTCAAGGATTACATTTTTTTAGTGTTGACAATTTAAAAGTCCATTATATTTGATATAATTTGTTATGTTGTCTATCATCTTTATATGCATGCAGCATTATGATGCCTATAATGTTTCTTATTTTTAGGAAACATTTAATGAGCGATATCCACTTCTAAAAGTTGACAAGGAGCCTTCTTTCACATTTTGATCATCAACATGTAAGTCTATTAGAATTGTTTTGTTGTCTGTTCTATTTTTACAACATTTACCTTGATCATCAACATGTAAGTCTTGATTAGAATTGTTTTGTTGTCTGTTCTATTTTTACAACATTTACCTTGTTTGGAACTCACATGCTGAAGCTTTTAGAGCTAATTTTGTGTTTGGATATGCTAGTGATGTTCAAATATTGAGCAAGTTGGTCTCTCATTCAAATAAGATATATATCATCTTCTTCTTACACCTGATATCTTTTGAGTGTTTTGATCTTTTGGTGAATAATCATTGAATTTTTTTGTTGAATATTATTTTAGCTCATTAAACATCTAAACTTTTCAAGCTTGTAGAAATAGTTTCAAGAATGATGTTTGATAAGGATTGGGTTTGTTTGAATAGGTAAGAGTATGCTAAATTCATATAAGGTAACTTGGTTTGGACAAGGGCATATACAAAGAAAGATGGAAAATCTGTTAACTCACAAGTTGCAGACACACTGGTATGATTCTCAAATATACTGCATGATTGATTATAATGTAGAATTCTTGATTTTTAGTATAATTTGTTTTTGTTATGGATATGGTAGCTAGCATGTGTTGATTTAAATCTGTTGAGTTAGAAGGTTGGGTTCTACATGAAAATGTGAGAAGTGTTGGTGTCATTATAATTATTGTGTTGTATTAGAAGTGTATAAATATGTTTTAATAGGTGTTTCAAATTTAGGTAACTTGTATTTACGTCGTTATGCTGCTGACATTTCGAGGCATAACGCAAATAGCTAGTGACCATCTTTAGATTTTGTTGATTTTTGGATGCATCGTACTTAGTTTTTACTTAATGAATTGTGTTCTGTGTATAATCTAGTAGCAAATCTCACAAAATGTAAGTAATGAGGAAATGACGTCTCATTCAACTAATGTGGCTGATGATGCATTAAGTAAAGTATTGGGTCCTGATCGTGGTCATATACGAGGATTAGGATTTGGAGTGACCAAGTCGAAGTTGTCCATATCAACTATAAAAGATAAAACTATTGCATCTCTTGAAAATAAATGCAATAATTTAACATCGGATGTGAATGTGTTGAAGGAAGTGGTATCATCTTTATTGAAGGACAAGGTAGATTTAACCTACTTTATTTATCTATTTAAAATTTTGTTTTAGACTTTATTATATTTTTTGTGTACATAGGAGGAGAGAATGAAGGAACAAGCATCTAACAATAATGTTAATGTATCGGTATCAATACCTACTCAAGCTCCCATCATAAATTCTCCATTGGTAAATTTATCTCATTTAGTATTCAAAATTATTTATTTATCATTTCAAATTGTCAATGATGGATACATTTTTCATTTACTTGTGAAAGAGTGTTACAACCAATACTCCTCCCCACAAGTGTATGTTGTTAGATTGGGTTGGTTCAGGAGAAGTAATTGTTGAAGGGAGATGGTCTTCTAATGATCCATCAACACTTGTCCATCAGAGTCCTCTTGGTCCTAATGCAGTACGCGTGTGGGTTGATACAGTAAAAAAATCTAATTCATTCTTATGAAGGTCTACATCTGATATTGTTGTTATTGATGATGCTGTGGGTACTACAATCGCATGGCCAATTGATAAAGTCAAAATATGTAAGTAACATAATTTAGAGTATATATTTTTTATATTTGATTGATGTGTTAATTAAAATCATAATTTATAACATCTATTTTTATTTTATTTGTTAGGTGAATGAAATGACAACATGGGCACGAAGATACATATTTTGGGGAGAATTATATGAACGTTTTGGGATTATATATGTACTTGTTTCAACTTTCCTTTGAAAACAAACTTTTGGTTTGAGTAATATTCTAAATGAATGTAGTAGTATAATTTTGTGCATCTTCATGTCTATGACAAGTGCTATTAAAGACGATTGCTATGACAATTTTGTATCTTCATGCCTATGATATATATTTTTTTTTAGTATTATCTTCATGCCTATGATAATTGTTATTAAAGATAAATAAAATATTTGTTTGATGTTATGAATTAGTCCAAATCATAGTTTTATATCATTAACAAAATGCTATGAAAAGTCAATACCTTTCAATAACATTAGATACAACAGCTTTACAAAAATAGCTATAATATGTCTTTCATAGCTTCGTTTCTGTGCTATAAAAAATGTTATGAATGAGAAATCATAGCATTTATTTTAATGCTATAGTTACATTCCATAGCGTTAAAATAACGCTATTGAAATAAACTATCAATAGCGATTTTTATAGCAGTAGAAAAACGCAATCATTGGTTGGATACTTTCAATAACATGGGCTATGACCGCGTTTCATTAAATGCTATCGTATGTCTACCATAGCATTTTTTGAAAGCTATAGAAAAGGGATTTGTTGTCGGGTTATTACATTAGCTACTTTTTTTGTTAAAATTATTTTTAATCAAATCTAAATATGGTTTCTTTTAACCAACTAAATGAGAAATATCTTTAATATCATTTTTATTTTATTTTTATCAAATCCGAAAGATTTTGTTGAAAAACCCTAAAATCAAATCTTGAGAATATTAAAATAAAACCAAATAATATAGAAGGTTATAAGAGTCATTTGTATTTTAAATATTTATTTAATTTCTACCAAATTTAGTGTTTTAGTCATTTATTTTAACTATTCAAAATACTAGATATTTGGTCAATTTATTTTGAAAAAGTAGACATTTGACTATTTAACCCTAATTAATATTCTTTGGGCTCTCCTTATTGGATTCATTAGACCAGTGATGACCTCTTAACCATGTATTTTTATATGAAATTCATTCATGCAACTATCCTCAATAATTGATATATGAAATGGAAAACAAACTCCCAATGTACCCTCAACAATAACCCTTTACTTGTCTTCTTCAATAACAACTAAAAGCTTTATTTTTCAAAAAAAAAAAAACAAAAATCTACTCAAAGTTACTTTGCTGCTAATAATTCGCGTGAGTTATTTTTCTCGGTATTTTTGCATAAATCAATTTCCAAATGGCCTCTATTGCTAGTGGTGATTTTTGCCTAAGTCACATTCTTAATGGTCTCTATGGTTAGTCGTGATTTTTAGGTGTACTAAAAAAAGTCTGATCTAGTTAATTTAATTATTTTGTGGTAATTCATTTCAACACTATAGTTATAGGTTCGATCTCAAAATTTGATATTTGATTTTCAATTTATTTGAGAGTAATATACGTAGGGTTTGTGATCTCCTATTCCAATTTGTAGTATACAAAATTATTATTTTTATGATAAAATACCATAAAACTTTTTGACTACCTAGAGAAAATCAAGGGATTCTATTTATTTTCACCTTTTTTTTTCATTTTAAAAAATTAATGTTGTAGAATCTTTGTTAATTAATTTCTCATAATTTGACTACCTAAAGAACTCTAAAAAAATAAAATATAACTTTTCTTTTAATACAATATAAATATGACTTACATTGAGTTAGATGGACATTATCATGTCTCAACATATAGATCTAAATATTTTTCTATACATCCAGCAAAATAAAAATATGTACTAAAAAAATATATATGATTGAAAAAAATAGTCATGATACAGCAACTCTATACCATATTATGATATACAATATGATTCTGAGTAGAAAATCTCTATACCGTTTCATTTCCACTGAATTCATCTTCACTTGTAGAAGAAAGATTACATAACTCACTTTATAGAGAGCAATTACAAAGAGAAAAAACTCCTAGAAAATATCTTCTTGCTCTACGTACAATACTAGAGGATTTTAACCCTTACAATGAGAAGAACGTGAATACACTAACAGACAAAACAACAATAAAACCCAATATTTCATTAAGAATTGATAAAATTAAAAATGAGTATATAACTATTAATTTTAAAAATAATAATAATTATTAATTATTCGTTAAGAATTGATAAATTTCAATGTGTCATATTTTACATTAATATTCTTATGATTGTTACATAATTTATTTAAAATTTTATATTTGTAAGTGTTCAGTTGAATCTTAGTATAATGTTTAAAGGATATATATATTATATAAAAAGTAAAAAAAGGTTAAAGCTTAGTATATAAGTTTTGATAATAACATTTAATTTATTTATTTTTACTTCAATAATAATTAAGTTATTTAGACCCCGTTTTTTAACTATTTTGTTTTTAGTTTTAGTTTTTGAAATTTAAGCCAAGAACTTCTTTGTCATATGTTTTTTCTTATTTGAATAAACTACACATCCTACCTATATTCTTTGAAACAAAACTAAAATTTGAAGAAAAAAAAAAGTAGTTTCCAGAAATTTGTTTTTGTTTTTGAAATTTGGTTAGCATTCACCTACTTTCTTAAGAAAATATAAATACATGATAGGAAAGATAAAACACATTATAGGAACTTTGAGTGCTAATAAGTTTAAATTTCAAAAATCAAAAACAAAAAACAAAGTGGTTATCAAACAGAACCTTAGTTATCATAGTTTAGATTTCGTTAATCATCCCTTTAAATATATTAATTTAAAAAATAAAATTTGTTGAGAGAACTATAACCTTTATTTATTTTTCTAGTTATTTTTTTCTTTATTATTATTAAAATTATTGAAAAAGCTAAAAACACTAAAAGCTTGAAGAAAAAAAAAGAAAAAAATATAATATGTGGACAAAGATATAAATTGCTGGGATGTTTATGTTTTTATTTTATTTTTCTTAATAATGTTATTAACATATATAATATTTTTTTTAAGCATCCTAATATTTGCAATAATAATAAGGGCAATTATAGTAACTAGACCTGTTTCAAGAAGTATTTGCAAATTTAGGCGCCCGAGTTTTTTTTCTTTGCAAAGTTAATTTTTCTTTTTAATTTCGAAATTCATTGTTTTTTTAATACCATTCTGCCCCTACACTCATTTAATTCAGAATTTTCGAAATTATTTTCTCATTATTAATACTTTCCATCCATTTTATAACATTCCATTTATAAATGTCAACCCTTTTAATGTAGAGATATTTTAATTATTTTTTTCATTTATCTCTCTTCTTTATTCAAATTCTTTTTACGTTTCAGTCATGTTCCTCCCTTCTTCATTCCATCATTTATGATTCTTCTTTAGGTATCATTCTCTCTTTTCACTTTCCGGCTGCCACAGAAATCTGTCGATAAGTCGTCTTCGGCAAGACGGTATATTCTATCGAATTCAGTCTTAGTCTAACACTCATCCACTACAAGAAAAAACACATATGATAGCATCGAAAAAACGCTATCATAGGCCTTTTATAGCGTTTTATGAAAAGCGGTCATAGCCGATGTTATTGAAAGTATCGAATTTTCAATAGCGTTTTTACATCGCTATGAAGTCTTTTTATAGCATTGAGAAAAAATGCTATTTTTTCTATTTCATAGCATTGTTGAAAGCCCAGAAAAAATGTTATAAAAAGGCATACCATAGCATGTTTACAATGCTTTCATAACCAATGTTATTAAAAGTCTTAGTTTTTTTAGTGTTTTTTTATTGGCATAAAAAAAGCTATTGAAGACTCATTTTTTACATGTGATTTTGAAGCATTTTATAGCATAAGAAAAACATTATGATTGATCTTTAATAGCAGTTCATTATAATATGAACAATTTTGTACCTAAAATGAATTTTACAACAATAAATCAAATAAAACTTTACAACTTTGAATTAAAAAAATAGATTACATTTAATGAATGTTCATTGAAATGAACTTCATGCATCTTGAAAGAATTCAGATAAAGAATGATTGTTCATCCATCTTACATAAAACTACTATCTAATATTTACAAAAGCGAAAGTCAATTATTTGTAGGTTCCACAAAAAATTCTCTCTGCACTTGCACTTGAACCCATCAATTCCACCTTATTTCCAGCTCGCGCATGAACCTAAATATTTAACAATCTAGAGGAAGGTTAGCTTTGGATACTTATTATCTCATGCGATTAAACAATACAACTAGAAAATGATTGAAAGAATTTTGAATGATACCATTACATTCACATCAAACTTCTTAATCAATTGTGTTGACACAAAAAAAAGAAGTAAAAATGACTCCATAATAAATCAGGAAGCCTAAGCACTAAGTGGTGAGTTGACACCCTAACAAAGAGCATACAAATGCAACAAAAAACGAACCATTAAGTAGTAATCGAAGTGTCAAGTCCCTCATTTGTATTTTTTCATTGAACCAGAGGATACCACGATATAGCTATAACAAACAAGGAAAAAGAAAATCTCATATTCACCCCCATTTTCCATTGTCAAACCTACACAAAATCTACCCAAAATCATCACTAAAACTCGAGCCCTTTATTAACCATCACTAGTTTGCAACCAAATAACGATCAAAAGAAAATTGTGATAAGAATTTCTAAAAAGAGAAATGACATCTTTGCAATCTTACCACCATTCACCATGGCTACCACCATTTTGAATGCAATGACATCGTTCCTCGACTTCATGCTACCATTGTTTCCTAAAAACATACAGCCAATATTTTTAAAAATAATAAATTTCATGCAATAAGAACACATGAGCCTCAGCTTTGACTTAACTTTAAACACTTACTATATATTTACTTCAAAAGCTTTTAAGTGATTCTTACACTTTGATGTGTATCTAGTTAGATCTCATGGAAAATATAGAATTTATTAGATAAAAAAAGAGTAGAAAATAAATTTAAGTGATTTTACTCTACTAACATGGATCAAACTCATGACCTCTTGGTCATTAGCACACACTCATACCAATTTATACATGATTTTATCAGTTGACTCATTTGCTTCTTAGTCACATGAAGATTATCCCCATTTAAGGTCAATGAAAAAACAGAGATTCAAACACGATAATAAGAAGTAAAAGGAACAAAGTAGAGTGTTATTTAATTTCACGACATTTCTCTAAAAAATACATGATACTGGGAGCATATAAGGTTTTATTGAAGATTTTCTTTTTTTTAAAAAAAGACCTTTATTAAAGAACACTTATGAATCCTCAAAGGAAGAATTTAAAAAAGGGAAAAAATAGAACTTAAGTAATGTTGGAAGAAAGTAGTCATGTCTAGTGCATGCCATGCTCTAGATAATGTAATGATCAAAAAAATTATCAGAAGGCTCTCTTATATCTATACACTATGCCAATAAAAGGATCGAAAATTTAAAGTACTACATCCAATAAACAATCATAATATAGAACAAAAAAAATCCTCACAAACTCAATATATAAACATTTCAATCAACAAACCTAAACAACAAGGTACATGACACCATCAGCTCTGAAAGTACCAGCTAAAATGAAAAAAAAAAAATCAATAATCAAACTCACCCCTAGCAACACAATAATGGCACAAAAAGAAAAACTAACATCAACAACAATTTTACTAATCTTTTCTTCTTTTGTAAAACGCGAGACATCTTCACGACATTTATCTACATATATACCTGTAACTTGGAGGCCAAGCTGTGGTGTACCAATTAGGCTTGCTTTGACACTTATTTTCAACTAAAGAAGAATGCAAAGATTAACCTTGAAGATATTCGTCCAAAGATACATATAGATCCTACAATCATATATATTATAACAACCACTGTTAACATAAATATCAAAACAAGGTTCAAAATAAGTAAAAACAAAGTATATATATGACATACTTATTGTTTATAACGGGCATCAACATAAGCTTTAATTCGCATAACTAAAAGAAAGCTTCATCAAAACTTCAAGTGATTTACCTTGCAGAAAGCTTCAATATATCGACTCAATTACTGAATTCCAAAACTAGAATTTTGTAGATGAATGAATGACCGGAAAAATCTAAAGCAACCATGATACAAAAAGTCTGTGATGAAACATTTATGAAACCTAACAAAAGCTTCGATTTCTTTCAATTTTACTGTGTGCGGGGCTGCATGTGTAGTAGAGAACAAATATAAAACTAGTTAAAATGCTACTAGCGATGAGCTGAACTTAGAGCAAGTTTAACAGATTGTTTATAACAAAAACAAGAATAATAATCTACCTAATCGAAGTCTTAAACCTAAAAAAGACATTTAAGAATTTTTGCAACTAATAGCATTTAGAAGATTCTATTAAGGAAAAGAGAAAAATATAGTACTTTGGTAGTAACATTTCCAATTAAGTTTTTTCTAAACTTATTGAATCATTATCGCATTCCAAAATCTCCCCTTTGCACTTTTCTATAAACTCATCTCCCTCTAAAACATACTTCAAATATCAAAACCATTTATCTTTAGAACCCTAATTTCCCAAATCAATTTCCATCTACAAGAAAAGTTGACCCCTTTATTTCTCTTTTTCTATGGATACACTATCTAAACTAAACCCCTGAATGCACAGAAATGTCTATAAAACTAATAATCATTAAATTAATTATGCAAATATAGGAAGCCAACAAATTTTACCCAGATTTAATGTGTAGTGTACAAATAGAAAATAAAAACATCGAGAAAAATAAAAATGTATGCCTCTAAACTTGACTTTCCTTGAAAATTTTGGGTTAATTCCAACCTTTGTATCTCTGGCTCTCTTCCAAAGCCCTCCCCTTGATTCACCAAAATGCCATCAATTTGAATAAAAAGCAATGGAGTGAAAGGATTCTATGGCTCAAATGACCTACAAAAATGAAAGATAATAATAATTTTAGAGCTATAGCGATAGTGAAATAAGGATTGGGAGAAGCTGACACTAAAAAAAATCATGGAAATTTAGAGATGATAGGTGGAGAAAAATAGTGAGGAAGAAGATTAGGCGGCATTGTGTGAGCGGCAAGTTGAAAAAAAAGTAACTTTCATTTTGCGGGAACTCAAAAAAGAGGGGAAAAAAATAAAGCGCCTTTTTTTAGGGGATTTTCTATAGCAGTTTTTATTAATGCTATAGAAAAGGTTATTTGTTGTAGTGATCTTCGGTTCTCCTTAAAATTTGCATTACATCTTTCTTCATGTTTTATCACCATCACAAGGTTACTGTTCATTCCCCCATTAATCGTCTCCCGATATGTCTCAGATTGTTCAATATGGTTTGTTCAATTCATGTTCTATCATTGATGGACACCTATTTCATTTATATTCCAATGAGTAGCATGTCATATGTAGAACATTACTTCCTACTTTGACAGTTTTCCATATTCTGATATGTTTTTTGTCATTTTGTTTTTCATTTAATCCATTTATATTACAGTATTTAGAATGTCACAAATCATGTTTAGAAATGTATTTAAGCCATCTTTACAAATGTATTTTCTTCCTACTCTATTTTCCATATTCTGGTACAATTTAGTGTACACACATCTACAATACTGTATAATTTTTAAATACACTATCGTGTCGTATTAAGAATCTGCAATACCGTAGTGCCCATACTTCGTTGCAATGTTAGTTATTTTGTAAAATTGTTCTTTATATGTTCAACAAGCATTCCTATTCGTATTGCACACGATGATATATTACAGTAAAATATCGTATTCTTTACACATTTATAACATACAAACTATAATATATTACAATTGTGGTTGGACGTGTTAGTGATACTGTACAATCTCTCCGTATAGGTTATTCAAGAATTCCAATCCGTATTGCACATAGTGGTCAATGAGTTGAAGGCATCATTAGATGAAGGAAATTTTCATGTAGATTTGGTATTTACTCTCTTTAACTATACGGTACTGTCTTAAATTTATTGTATCATTCCTAACTGCTTATATATTTTTAACTTATGGCAGGTATACATCATGTTAACGTTCAAGATAGAAGCTGTTACTGTAGAGAATACGACTTAATAGGAATACCGTGTGCTCATGCTTGTGCCGTCTTACTACACAAACAATTTCCTTCTACATATGTTGTTATGTTTTTTTGTTATGTACTTTTTTTGTACTACATCCAACAGTATGGCTCGTAACAAACATATTATATCACAATATCATTTTACATATGTTGTTATGAGTTTTGTTTTGTACTTGTTTGTTTAGTAATTAACCACCTTAGAGAGAGAGGAAAAACGTTGTAGGAATTATTCAGACTATACCATATAGAACATGTCATTTAAGTACTATACGATTATCAACAAAGTTCAAATTTCACTCAATAGAATTGTATGTACAATAGTTTATGTACGTAAATAGCAAAACCATGCATCTTTTACTGAAATTCAAAAAACTACAAATCTTTCAAAATATATCCCAACATATTCTCCTCCCCCAACCATCGAACCATAGGTTCTTAACGTTTAATATCAAACGTAAATTATCCGGTACATTTTTTCCCCTTCTAAATCACCATATAAAAATTGAATCTCTATATTGTCGAACACTAGAATCACCGTTTTTAGAAAACCCTAAAACTAAACAAAACTTTAAACTTATCATATGAGTGCTTGTCACTTCGTATGTGCACAAGTTTTGTATTTCGAACGTCAGTAATAGGAAAGTATTGAACATACCATACGATTCTCTTCTGAAAACCAAACAATAATCGACCACCTAAAGCTCAGATTCATAAAAACCCCATTATCGAACACCAGAAAATGGTTATAAGAAAACCTTAAATCTAAATAGTAACTTTAAACGTACCGTACAAGTTTTTCACTTCCTCTATGGAAAGTTATAGATTTTGGTAGTCCATGATCGAAATGTATTGAAAAAACAGTACAATCAACAACTAAATACACAGTATGAAAAATGAGCATGTCCGGAGAGGAGAAAGAAATCTAAAATTCTTGATTAGCAAAAAATAAAGTAGATGAAAGTTACTTTGAAATGCCCCATAAAATCTGATTTCGAAGGAGACAATTTAGGCCAATTAATGCTCTCTAAAATCACGCTTCTTTATTTGGAATGTAGACCAATTAATACCCCTAAAATTGTGTTTCATGATTTGGAACGTTAAACGAGTTTTCTTTTTTTGAACTTTTCTTCTCAAATGAAAAACCAACCATTCTAGGACATTGTTGTAATTCGTTATTTACAGAATTTATAATATAATAAAAGAATTTTATTTTTGCTAATATTTTTCCGAATACCAATATTTGTAAATACTTTTCAAGTATGGTTCATATGCAAAAAAATCCTTTCCATAATAAGCTAAAAAATGATTTTAGGTACAATAAAGTACATACCTTTTTTTTTAAAAAAAAATCTATTGAGCATGTAGTTTACGAAAAATAATATAACAACAATTTTTTTTAAAAAGTAACGAAAATAGCATAACTCCCTCACTTTTTTCTTCTTCTTTAGAGATAGCATAACTCTCTCACTTAAATTGTGCTCGTTTGAAAAGATAAAACGTTACATTTTTTAAAGAAAAAAAGGGGAAAAAAGAGAGACAAATTGTTGCATAGATTTCACACAAAATAGCTTTTTTAGTATCGCAAAATTAGTTAGATTTTGCACTATCGAGCCTTCAACTTAAAACGATAATAAGTGGATGGGTATTTATTTCACAAAAAAAAAAAAATACTCGATGGGTTTTCGAAATCACACAATTTTTTATAATTAAAAAAAATCACACATTTTCTCTTTCTTAATAAAATACAGAAATCAAAATCACACACTTTATCCTTCCAAGATCACACTTAATTTAGAATTCAAAAATAATAAATAAAAAAACACACTTTATTCAGCATTCAAATTTAAAGTTCAATTACCAAAAGGATTGTGACACATTAATTTCATTTTTTAGTGGTAATACATTTCAAGATCATGCTTATCTATTCGATCCTAAAAATTGGTAGTCAACTTTACCTTACTACCCTCTAGATAAGTATCAAGTTTGATTAAAAGTAAAAGATTTATGGTAAGTATCCTATTCTAGAAAAAAAAAAGAAGAAGAAGAAGAAGTAAAAAGATTTAGAAAACCAATTTTTTTGAAAGAACATGTATTAATCAAGAGCCAAAAGCAGAATTCAGCCCCAAAATGAGAGTAGGAGCAAATCAACAAAAAGAAGAAGCCCAATTAATCTTGGCTAGGGAGTCCGCAACAACATTACACAACCTATTACAATTATTAAAACCTAAAACACCAAGATAAGAAGCCATCTGCCTAATATCAACCACCATGTTGTTAAATTCTGAAATATCTGAGGAGACACCATTAATCGCCTGAATAACCTGTAAAGCATCTGACTCCACCAGAATTGGACAAGGAAAAGATGTCTGAACCATAGACAGCTGCTTACGCCTTTCTTTTAAAGCCAGGCCTTCCAAGACTTTAACCGAAGGAGACGCACATCTATGCTTCCAACCCAACAATATGGTCTGACTTCTCCAATCACGAACCACCCAACTGATACTACCCCTTTTCGAGCCTTCCCTCAACGACGCATCCACATTTAGCTTCCAACAACCCCCAGGAGGAGGCCGCCACTTGAAAGTATCATCTCTTCGACCTCTTTGCTCGGAAGTGCCACCTGCTTCAAGCAAACAAAACATATTAATATTTTTGACAACAAAGCTCAGGAGATTATGGAACGCCAAGACCATCTTACCATTGTAACCCAGGTTCCTGAAGTTCCATAAGCTCCAAATAATAACAATACCTTTGCTTCTCTCCTCAGCAAGGATACCATCACAAAGACCCTTCCAAAAATCAACCCCCTTTTCCACAAGAGCTAACTGCTCCTTGAAATAAAAAATCTAAGGGAAGAAGTGCTTCCAAACACCAATCGTCATCTTACAATCTTTAAGGATGTGGATATTCGACTCCCGATGTTTTTTGAAAAGCGAGCAACAAACATTTATATCCACCCCTCTCTTATAGATATTTATCTTCGAAGGAATGGCATTTGCCAAAACGTGCCAGGCTCTCATCTTAAGGGAGAAATGCCAACCTTCCAAAAACTTCTCCATACCCTCGCGTTACCCAGCTGATCCGAAGCCGAAGCCTCATCTTTGGCCTTCAAATTAACCCCCAAATGGTAAACGCTCTTCACAGAAACAAGCCATTAATATTGTTATTCCAAATAATTTGATCAGCTTCCTTTCTGTCACTAAGCAGTGTACTAGGAACTACCTCCGCATCCTTCTTACAAAAGATACTCAAAATAATATTCTCTTCCCCCCCCCCCCTCATTAAGGAGATCAGCCACCCGCTTATTCTTTCACCCCTCGCTCACACCATCGACAAAAGGATTACCCTGCCTACTAAGCCAAGGATCGCTACCAATGCAAATAGATCTACCATTTCCCACCTTCCATCTATAACCATACTTAAATAAGTTCCTCCCCCACAATATACTCCTCCAAATCAGAGACAGTTTATTACCGAGAAAGGAAAAAAAGGTACTCACCACTAGGGAAGTACTTTCCTCTCAAAGCCCTACTCATAAGACTCTAGCCAACTTTGTTTAGCAATGAGGACCTGATTAAAAATATTAAGATTTCTAAAACCCAACCTCGCCGCATCTTTGCTCAGAGACAACTTTTTCCAACTCTTTCAATGCTCCCTTTTGTTTTCTTCATCATCCCCCCACCACAACTTAGCACACAGCTTTTGAAGGTCATCATTGAAGGACTTTGTCAATCTAAAGCAACTCATAATATAGGTTGGAATCGTCTGCCCAACAGCCTTTATGAGAACTTATTTACCCCCCATTGATAGCATTTTACCCTTCCAACCCTGCAAACATTTCTCTAACTGACTTCGAATGGACATAAAAAGCTCTCTTTTATTCCGACCATTCTGAGAGGGCATCCCCAGATGCACACCCAAATTATCACTAACTTTTACATTCAGAATATCGCTGAAGTGCTCCTGCTCAGCGCTCCTGACGTTGCCACTAAACAACATGACCAATTTCTCAAAGTTAATCGTCTGGCCGGAAACCCTCTCATAACACTTAAGAATGTCTTTTATTTTCAGACAATCCTCACTAGAAGCTCTAAAAAATAACAAACTGTCATCGGCAAAGAAAATATGAGAGATCTTAGGACAATACCTATTGATTTTATAGTTGGTGAAGGCGTTGATCTTTTCCTCAAAGTTTAGCAGAGAGGAAAGCCCTTCCGCACACATAAAAAATAAATACGGGGAAAGGGTGTCTCCCTGCCTCAGCCCTCTCTCAGGGATAATAACACCTGTAGGAACACACTTCATCAACACTTCATACCTGACAGAAGAGATGCATCTCCCCACTAAATTAATTCATGCCTGGTTGAACCCCATCTTATCCATCAAATATAGAATGAAACTTCACTCAACTTGATCATAAGCCTTGCTCATATCAAGCTTGAGAGTCGACCAGCCAACCTTTCCACCCTTCTTAGCAGAGATAGAATGAATACACTCAAAGCCTATCACAACATTATCTTTGGTCAACCGCCCCGGGATAAAGGTCGCTTGGTTTGGAGAAATCAACTTATCAATAACCCCTTTCAACCTATTTTTCATGGTCTTTGCAATAATTTTATAAATTGTATTACATAAATTTATGGGCCTAAACTCTTCCATTATGCACGGATTATTAATTTTAGGGATCAAAGCTATATACCTTTTATTCATTTCATCCAAACACTTGCCCTCATTAAGAACCCCTAGAAAGGATCTAACAACATCATTTCCCATAAAAGTCCAATACTTAAGCAAGGACCGACCATTGGAGTCATCAGGCCCCAGAGCGTTGGAAGGATTCAAATTTTTAAGCGTCGTCTCGATCTCATCCCTAGAGAAAGGCTTCTTCAGAAGAGCGAGATCAGGACCCAAAAGTTTCCTATTAATCCCAACGAGAATCCTATCCACTGTTCCCTCATCCCTGCCTATGGAAGTAAAAATCTTATCAAAGTAATCCTTAGCGACTTTAGCTAGCTCACCCCTATCCTCAATGCCAAACCCCCACAACATCTTTTAATCTATCAATCCAATTACACTTCTTCCTTTGAGAAGCCCTAGAATGAAACCACTTAGTATTTCTATCCCCCAACTTAAGCCAGTCCTCCCTCAATCTTTGTTTCCAAAACACTTCCTCCTCTCCCAGCAGCCCCTCTATCTCCCTTTCAGTCCTAATGATCTGATCACTCCACTACTACAAATATGACTTTCTATGACAGTTTCTTAAACACAAAAAAAATTAAAAATTAAAAAAACTGTCATAAAAACAAAACAAAAAGCACGCGTTTTAGCCAAAAGATTGATAACTTTTAAGTCATAAGAAATTCATGACAATTATTAATTGTCATAGAAAATTAAATATTTTTTTGTGATAATTTTACATTAAATTATGACAATTTTATAATTGTCATAAAAATATATACTAAATATGTACCATAAATTTTAATATCTATAGAAATTTATGACATTTTAATAACTGTCATAGAAGTTTGTACATTTAAGAGTTTTGAATTACCTTGAGCGAGAGATCGATTATGTATCGCACTTTATTTTTTTTTAGACCTAGGTTCAGTTATTTGTTCCCTGGGATTTGCGGAGCAATTTCGGGTTAGTTTTGGTCGTAGGGGTATTTTGGTGATTTTACTCATAGGGACCATTTTGTAAATGTTAATTGACTTTGGGTTAATTTTGTAGTTTCAAGAGTTTTGTTGCATTTGTGGAAATTGGTTGGTTAAATTGTGAAAAGAAATTAAATAATTAAAAAGGGATGAATTTGATTAGAAGGAAATTAATGAAAATGTCTTAAGTTTGAGAAATAAAAAAAGATTTATTCTGGGTGAATTGTTTGAGGCACTAAAAGAAAAAAACATATAAGGTCATTTGAGTGGTTTTTTAAAAATAAAAAAAAGGAGGATTTTTTTTTTTTAGTTAAAATAAAAGAAAATAGCATTTAAAGTATGGAAAAGAGATATTTAAAAAAAGAAAATCAAAAGAAAATAAAATCCATTCCTCTTTTCTTCTTCTTCTACCTTCACCCACCCTAAACCCTAGCGGCACCAGCGTCCACGACCGCCGTGCCGACTACCGTTGTAATGCCCCGTAAATTTAGTTTGACCCTCCAAGTGCAGTTATTCTCTTACCCGAAATTTTCGTTGTAATTCTGCTTAGTTTTGAACTTCAAGGGCTTTGGTATTTTGCCCTAAGGACCATTTTGCAAATATTAATTAATGTTGGGTAATTTTGTAATTTAAAAAACTTTTGGAAATTGGTTGGGTTGAATTGTAAAAGGGATTTTAAAAATGAAGGAATTGAGTTTAGTTTAATTAAAAGAAAAGGAAAATGGAAAAATTGACATTTGATTTAAAGCCCATTTAAAACTGATGAGGTTTGTTCTCTCTCTAAATTTTAGAGAGTGAAGAATCCTCTCTGGGCTCCGAGAGAATCCCAATGGTGTTTTTCTCGTGGGTGTGTGGGGGCACCATGGTGTGCTTTACTGGGCTCCGGAAGGCTTTCTTAGAAAGTCCGATCGTGAGCGTTACTGGGCTCCATCGAAATTCTTCGAAAGAGTTAGCTGTGAGCGGTTTTGGTTTTTTATGGATTCTCGCAATAGATCTGGTGGTGGGCGCCCTTTTGGTTTCAACGGGAGAGGAGAATGTGACATTAGAAAAGAGTTGAAGGGGGAGCGACGCAGATGTTGGAGGGTCTTAAACAGGAAAGAACCGATAATCAGTAGTGAGGAGGACGACGAGATACAATGGTTGGACAGAGTGAGCTTCTTCAGCCCTGAGGAGAAGCTCCAGGCGAGAATTAAGTGGGTGGGAAAGCCAAATAAGGAAGTCGAGCTTTTGGCATGGACCGTCAAAGGTGTGGGTCAATTTCTAATGTAAGGACCCGACCCTAATCAGGATCTGAGCCTAGGTCCTTAACTTCTACGTGCATGAAAATATAGGCAGTTAGGGCATGCACGGTAAAACGACAGTGAATCCAGAAAGTCTTAATGCATAAAAGAAAGTTCGCAAAGCCATAAAACATAGTAGCAATGGGTACCCATAAGTTCGAAAACATAAAAAGCCAAAATATAGGAGTTCTAAAACAGTCTAAACATGCCCCAAAAATAGTTCGTGCTGATAAAAGACCCGACAGACAGAAAAGTAAACGCAGCGAGTCCCATAGTCATCTCCAGCTCCCGCGATCATCCGTCTCGGTACAGTCTAGTAGTACCTGTGGAAAATTCCATAGTGGAAAGGGTGAGTTTTTGCAAACTCAGTAAGGCTTCCCCATCTCGGGGATAGACATGCACAAGAATACAAACATCAGAAAATAAGTATGATTAGAAACATAACCGAAGGGTGTACAAAACCCAAGCTCCTGGGTGTTAGGAACCTCATCCCTTAAGAACACCATGCAGAGCAGTCTAAAGATCGTGGATCCAAGACCGAAAGCTCACAAGAGTCCTCTAACTCGAGAGCATTCTGGCATACTACTCCAGAGGGAACTAGTGAGTCGAGCAACCTGTTGGCCCAAGCCTCGTACTCACAGCGAGAGGTGGTACCACACCAATCACCAAGGAGCCAAATCAGGCTCATACCACCTACCTGGAGAGAGCCTAGGCTACTAGTAGAAACCATCCAGGGCCGTGAGCTTGGCCGGTCGACCATCCACGGAAGTCTTGCGGAGCAAGAGGATATCACCTCAAGCTAGGGTGTGAGCCCGAATATCATCGTCCACACCCACCTACTAGCCTCCTCTATCCGGTCTTCATGACTCGTTTGGGTCCAAACGAGGCATCAAGCCGTGTATCAAACATCATGCAAGCCCATATCAGGATAATCATGCAACTCGACCATATCAGGAAAACATACATGAACCATGCATCACCAGTTATACAAGGGACAAGGCATGAATGTATATGCTCTCGATGCAATCATTGCAACATACAATGTACACGGTCATGCTAGAACCACACAAATCGACTAATGCCAATAAACTAATACATGTATTAACCACAGGTCCTCGAGAAGGGGGTAAGGGGTCCCTTACCTCAGTCGAACTCCCAAACAACACTCTAGAGACAAATGGAAGCTCTCTAGAGCCAAACACAACTCCGAGCCCTAAAACAAACAACCCGGTCAAAACTAGCACCTTAGATCATTAAAACGGATCCAGAATGTCAAATTTAGTAAACACTGAAGAACCTCAAAAGACGTGTCCCGATGGTCCCACGTGCCCCTCAAACTCAGCTCGAAGAACAAGAATTAGCTCGGGGCAAACCTGGTCAACGAAAAAAATCAAACGATCATCACTTATCATTTAACTCAAAACACACACTATTAAACCCAAATCCAAACAACCTTTAACCCAAACACCCCCAAACTCATAACCAAACATAGATTAATCTCAACTTGAATATCCATGAACCAGTAGCCAAACAGTCCTTATTCATCAATTAAATAAATCCAACTCATTAATCAATTAAGCCTAAACCACCACTTTAGTGAGTTTGAACCTAGAAACAAACAACTCTTAAATTTCACTTGAATAGCTTTAACCATACAACCAAACCAGCCCAATCCCTCATTAAAATAAGCTTGATCCAGAACCAAACACCCCCTATTCCTTACTAGAATAGCCTTAAACCCAATTTAAATAACAAACCCACTTACCAAACACCCATCTTCTCCTTCCTTTAACCACCATTTGTAACTTAACTCAAGGAAAAGAAAATAAAAGAGAGAAGAAAAGATGGACCTCACCACAACTCTGGCGACAGCGAGAGGCTGGCAGTTGCGACGTTACAACCTCAACAACACTCCCCTAAAGCTCCCGGGGACGTCGACCTCGACCTACACCTCTCAACACCCCAAAGAGCTCCCGCAAAAGATCTGCACAGCTCACGCCGAGCTTGCACGCACGCTCTTCCCCAGAACTCGACGGCCCGCTCCCCCTCTACGACGAACCTGCAACCCGGCAGCTGCGACTCGGACTACGAATCAGCGATGCCAGCGCAGCCCCCACAGCTCGAACACACGACCTGCTTCTGTGGAAATGACGCCACACACACGCGCGCAGACGATCCAGACTGCAATGCCTCCGGCGACGACGAGCTGGTGGTCGGAAAAAGGCTAGGGGAAGGGGAACGACGCCAGGTTCGAGAATGAACAGTGCTGCCCTAGGGATCCGCAAAAATGCATTTAAATAACCATAGAAGAAGACCAAACTGCCCTTTATTTCTCAAGATATTCACAATATGCCCTTCTTTTCATTTAACCACTTATTTAAGCTAAAAGAAATAAAAAGAAATGGGGCTTTTACATCTAATGCCATTCGACAGGGGAAAGCTTGTTGCTGGACTGAGATCAATGAAGCAGAAGATTGAAGTCCACGAGGGATTTGGCCAGCTCTTTAGCTTCTCCCAGGATTTAATGCTCCGATGGTGGGGTGCGCTCGAGGAAAGGTCGTTCGGAGAGCTTAAGAGGATAAAGACCGAAGGTTTCGACGACTTGGGCAAAAAAAATTCAAACTCCCAACCATACACAGTGACGTTCTGGTTCGCCGGAGATGGGTCTAAGGAGGTGAACATGTGGGGCACTGTGAGGAGATGTATCACTCAAAGACAGCTAGTTGCTAAAGGTCAGTTGATGCAGACAGACGTTGGGCTCAAGACTAGCCTACGTGGGCCACTTGTAAGGTACAAACAGTTGTCTAATGTGGGGGCTGATGTGGAAAAAATATCTTACTTGTTAGGTTGGGCAGTTTAACTGTGGGGTTTAAACTAATGTGTTTTAGTATTTTATTTATTAGTTTTGTGTGGTATGGAGTGAAAGTTTCAGGTAGGAGAGTCTTGAATCCTTGTTTTGAGGAACTAGTTGATAAAGGTTTTATGTTTAATTGGAAAACTATGGTTTCGCTAAGGAATAAGAGTTTTTACTCTTTGTCCTATAGTTTTGTGGGATCCTGCCCTTCAGTCAGTGAGATGGATGATCGATTATGTAACGACCCGACCCGAATGGGGTTCTAAATAGGCCATTACCTCAATGCATGCATACAAATCTACAGAAAATTTGCAAGATGGGGTTTGGATTCTAAGTAAAACTAAAACATGAAAACATCCATTTAAAAATCAACATAAATTCCTGAAACCTGCCCCTGTTTCCAAGCACCTGTTCCAAGACAAATACATTTCCAAAACATACTCTGATCAGAGATTTATTTAAAACATACAAACTTTACAACGATGCTAGAATCCGGAAATACATTCAGAAAATACCCTAGGGCTCCGTGCCCAACTACATGCATTCAGAGAACATTTAAATCATAAACATAAACATAAGACTCAGAGTTGAACAACGGGTTCCATGATCATAGCTCCTCCTCCAGCCATCCTGTCTCGCACCATGGTTACCTGTGGAAAACCACAAAATAAGGGTGAGTAACGAATTACTCAGTAAGAATCCCCAACCGGGGTACAATACGATACACATGGTCATCTAGCAGAAAGATATGCAAGCTACGAATATAAACACAGAATAGAGCACATAGCTTAGCCCACACTTGGGCCTCAGATGCCAACTCAGGGTCTTAGTCCGGAAATAAAACACCACACCACACATCACACAAGTCGCCCTATACGAGAAACAAGTCCCGGCCTCAGCCTGTCTACTGTCGAATGAAAGGTACACTAGCTCAAGATCCCGAGGAGCTCTCCGGTCGGCGCTGTAATGAGCGTAAGCATGCACCGCGTGCTACTGCAGACTATGGGGGGTGCCGGGTCTAGTGGCAAGCTGCCCATGTCTAGTCACCACGCCTAACTAAATCTCTGGATCGGTGTCACTGACATAGGGGTGTGAGACCTGGACACGTGAACTATGTCGGCTGAACCACCGCACTTTGAGGCTAAGGAACGGGTCGTGGTAGGCTTACACCAGGAAGCCGTCTTTGCCCTATCAGGTGGCAATCAAGGGCTACGGCCGAACACGCTGAGGACGTGCCGACTGCCGGGGACGAGGCAATGTCAAGTCATCATCCCGACCGTTGGGGCATTTAACAGTCTGCCACCCTCACCCAAGATTGCAGGGCCTACCGGTCGGGTTAGCTAAACCCTAACGGGGTCTAGGGACGGAGAACTGTCTCGACGTCCCTGCCATGGATGCAAGGTACTTTATGCATCAGGCCCGGATGATGCTATCTACCTGCAACTCTAACCTGCCTTAGCAATCAGCAAACAAGCAATATCATCCAATACGTGCTCAATAAGAATACAACGAACCTAGCATGATACTACGAAGCAAGGACAGATATGAGCATGCCAGAAAGGAACAACCTAGCATGGACTAACATGAGAAACAACACCGGAAATCATGCTAGTCGGGAATTCAGAATAGAGCACTTATCACCAAACATGTCAATAAACACAAACAAGCATACAATCAGCAATCACATATAATATTGCAGGGTCCACACAACTCCGGTAAGAAATCCTTACCTGGTCGAAAGACCTATAAACACAAGAAACCTAAGCTGCGATCGAACCCGAGCTACCTATAACGAACCAAGAAAACACATCAATAATCATAGAATAGCCCTAAAAATATAATAAAACAGTAGGCTCGGCTCGGGAGCACTCACACGGCACGACGACACGAGGCTGGGCACTGCTGGCGGGCTGGACTGGGCGCTAGGCAGGCGCTGGGGCGCGGCTGCGCGCGCGGACGCGCGCTGGGGCACGGGGGCGTGTTAGCGCGCGGACGGGCACTGGGGCGCGAGCTGCGCGAGGACGAACAGGGCGTTGGCGATGCGGTTTCGGGGGCGCGCGCGCTGGCGCCAGCGCGCGGCGTATGCGCGACACGGCGACCTTGCTCGGGCGAGCTGGGCGTCGCGACGGCCTGGGCGAGGGCGAGCTCGGGCTGGCGATGGCGACGCGTCTGGCTCTTCAGCTGGGCAGATCTGGGCGCGCGAGGGCGTCTGCTCGGGCGGATCTGGTGCGACGGGCTCGGCTGCTGGCGATCTGGTGCGACGACGAGCGACGGCGCTGCTGCTGCCAGAGCGGATTCGTGCGCGACGACGACAAGGCCGACGGCGGATGGGGTGGCCGGCGCTTCTGGGCTGGGGGAGAGGCTAGGTCGGGGGAGAGAGAGAGAGAGAGAGAGAGAGAGAGAGAGAGAGAGAGAGAGAGAGAGAGAGAGAGAGAGAGAGAGAGAGAGAAAAGAGAGAGAAAGTGAATTTGGAAAAAAAAGAAAAGAAAAGAAAATGAATTTGGAAAAGAAAAAGGAAAATGGGAAATAAAAAGGAAAAATAAGGATTTTATCCAAAATCCATCCTTATCCACTTTTATCCTTAAAAATCCCATTTCCCGGCTTCCTCCTTCGAGACCCGGCTGAAGCAACCTTTTCCAATAAATAAATCTCACTTAAATCCAACTCCCAAATCAACACCAAGGGCCCGGGCTCGAATCCCAAAGGAAGCACACAACCAACCATCACTTTGCAAAAATCCCAAATCACAACCGAACTTCCAAACGACTAGCCCAAACATCTCGGGACTCGCAGTCCAACCCAAACAAGCCTCGACAAAGGCAGAAACTACCTCGAAGCCCTGAAAACCACAAATCCTGCCCGAAGAGCCAAAAGACCGAAATACCCCCAAGGGTCAAAACCGCTCTAACGGCCCAACCAACAACCGAAACTTGACCCGAAGGCACCTCAAAAACTGGGATAGAAAACTGGGCTGTTACAGATTATCCCCTAAACACTATCAGAAAAATCCCAAATTTGGGATGAAGATAGCTAAAATGTTGGTTCCATTGGAGCTTTGTGCTTCCAATTCCACGACATTGATGCGAAAAATGGTTCTACAATTATCTTAGGCCTTATTGTTGGTTCTTCATATTTAGGTTGACACACTCCAACATGTGGAATCAGTCCATTTCCTGGTCTCCTTGTTAGAGAGTTATTGTATTGGCTTTAGGTGTTTAATGAAGTTTTTCTTTCAAAAAAAAAAAGTTTTGAAAGAGAGAAATAAAAGAAATAAGCATTTAAAAACAAAAGAAAAAAAGGGAAACAAAAGAAAAAAGGGTTCAAAAGAAAATGTCAAAATCCCTAAACCTAAGTTTCTTCTTCATCATCTTCAACCTCCTTCAACCCCAATAGTCGCCGGCACCCTTGTTCCTCGCAGCCACCGTCTTTAAGTTCCGCCACCGTAGACCTCCTCGCCTCAGTCACAGGGTCGCGATTGTGCGCCTATTTCTGTTGTAGCCTCATCCCGTCGTCCCGCACATTCCAACCTCCCGAGTGCAGACGTCGCAGCCCAACGCCCAGTCCGCGCTGTCAACGTTTCGTTTAGCCCCGCTCTCGCATCTCTCTTCTCGATCACAAAGACTGCGGCACTCGAAATTTCAAAGCCCCAACGGTGCCCCTATCGAGCAGCTCTTCCGCGGGTGTGGGTTGTTCTAGCTGCATCAGTTCGTCGCGTCAGGTTACAGCACCAGCAGGCGCACAAACATGCGTGCCAACTACCGTGCCACCCACTGCCGCCACAGAACCGCTAGAAACGTCGTCGTCCTGCCCATCCCCGCGCTCGCCATGATGACCGATTAGAATGAGTTTGGTCCATCATTCAGAACCTTAAAACTTAAATATCTTGCTCCTCTTCCTTTTCCCGAATTTATTTATTGTAATCTCTTGAGTGAAATTAATCTTAAGTTGTTTTAGTGTGTAGGTGAAGCGGACAAATGGATTTGGGCCAACAAAGTGGGGAGTTTTCTCAAGAACAGGTGAGACATCCTTGAATGATATATCTCATCTAAAATTAATGTAGGATCTTCATAAATGAATGGTTTTATGGGCAAAAGCTAAGTTGGAAAATGATGGTATGTGCGTAAAAGCTAAGGCTAAGTTGAATTATGGATTAAGTGCAGGGTAGAAATTAGAAGTTGGATTATCATATGTAGATTGTTGTAAGGATTGGTTGGATATCTTTGTAAGATTTTAACTTTGATATTAAGTGCGAGATGTATATTGAGTGGGTGAATTTAGAACATCTAACAAATTGGGTGCTTTTGAAGTGTGTCTAAATGGGTAAAGTTTTTACTGTAACATAATATATATAATGGTGTATTATTGTGAATATCAAGTTGTAAAGCTATTAGTCTAGGTGGGTTGTGTGATGTGTAATATACATGTATGTTATTAATGTGAAAGATTAGGTTGATCATTTTCCTTATAAAAGAGGGAGGAAAGAAGGGAATAATAAGTTCCGATGGAAACGTGTGGCTTATTGTACATGTGGGAGTAATTTGGGTTATAACTAAAAAAAAACACTAATATTTTCTTTGAAATTTGTTTGGTGTAATTTTACTTTTGTGGATTGATACAGCAGGGTTTTTGATTAATTGAAGGTGAATTTAGGGGCAGGGTGTTTCAAAAATAGAAATTGTATATTTGCCTCACCTATTTACTTTTACCTCTAACACCCACACTACTACAAAACTAGGATATAATGATTACAGAAAAGTGTCACAAACATTTTAGATGATACTTTTCTACAATCATTGTATCGCACATCATCTATTCTCTTTAGTTGACACTTTTTAATAAGTGTCATTGAAAAGGAATAGATGATACTTCTTTGCAATCATTGTATCGCACATCATTTATTCTTTTTACATGACACTTTTTAGCAAGTGTCATTAAAATGTTTTAGATGATACTTTTCTGCAATCATTAATCTTTGTTTGATGACACCTAAACAGTATCAATAAATATTATTTATTGACACTTATTTTTAATCACCAAATAATCAAACATGACTCTTTATTTTAATCATATATCTTTAATTATTGACAAATATTTTATTATCAATTTATATTATTTCATGACGCTTGTTGTGTCTATTTGCAACCTTTGTTTTGCTCTTAACTATTATCATGCATACATAATATTCTTCAAGAAAAATAACTTCACCAATAAAAGACTTGTCAACAAATAAAATTTCATTATGATTTAAAATATTTGTATTGAACAAAATAACAAAAGGACAATAATATTACACTTGTGATAAATGTTCACACAGTTTTTTACAAAAAAAATAACTAGTAAAGGATGAGTGCATTTCTTCACCGCTTCATCCTTTGAGTGTGTTCATGCAAAACCTAAGAAAAATTGAGTTTCAAACAACCTTCACATATTACATATTACTTAACATTAACATATGAGCTTTCTTATCAATAAGAAAAGAGCTTCAAGCAAAGAAAAGAAAATTTAAGTAATTCTAACGAGTATGCATGAATAAATCATTCAGAACCTTAAGCAAGAAAAGAAAATGAAGAAAAGAATGAAGCTTACATCAAAATTTGAACGCATGAAGGCTTCAATACATGTCTTTTCCCTAGCCTTTTTATTTTCATGTCCATATTCTCTATAAGCAGCAAACCAATATATGTTTCAGCTTCAAACTAAACCTAAATATTTAAACAGATGTGCCTATATGTTAAAAACTAAAATAACCTTAAGGAATTAGAGTAGATAAAGTTTACTTCTTTAACTTGCAAAGCATTCACTAAAAGAAAATAAACAAATTCTCCAATATATTAGCTTCAACAATATAGAAACAAGACATCAACAAATTGATCAATAAAAAAAATAACTAGAAGAATAAGTCATTAACTAGTTGTGCTATTGAAACTTAATCACACAAACCAGAAGAAAAATGTATGGTTGGACATTGTTATTATACCCATAGTTCAGAGTTATACCTCCAATCAAGATGGATCTAAGTCATATTCGACTCCAACATTTAACCTAGATAAGAACAATTAAAACAACAAAAATAATTGTAAAGGTCAAACATATAAAGTTCTAAAATAAACACATGCATGTAAATATTGTATAGAAAGTAATAACATATTACTTAACAATAACATGTGAGATTTGGCAAAAAGAAAAAAATAATAATAACATATGAGCTCTCTTATTGATAAGAAAAAAACTTCAACCATCTACATTACATATAAACCAAAGAAGTTTTTTTTTTTTTAAAAGCATAAGAAACATGTAAATATTGCATAGAAAGTAAGTTACTGAAAATGAAGACTAAACCTCTCATTTTTCTACTTGACAAACTCAACAACTTCCTGCAAGATTGTTTAAAAGTATCCACAACATTATAATGAAAGCATGCAAATAAATTAGAAATTTTAATACATACAATCGATTATGAGAATGTATTGGTACCTGAGACAAACCAACAATTATTCCAAACTCCAACACATTTTCACCCATTTGATTGAACCAAAACATTAATATATATATATATATATACACACACACACACATAGAAGACGTACCCATCTCAAGTAGCTTCTCTATCATACCGTGGCTGCCTATTCGGAGTTCTTGCAGCTAGAAAATCCAACAAAACTCATAGAAAACACATCAAATTCAAGGACTAGAAGAATTGGGCAATTGACAAATAATAGAGTGAAATCAAAAGTATCTACAACATTATAATAGAAGCATGTAAATAAAATAGAAAAGTTAATTCAAAATTTCAGCAGCATAACGACACCCCTATGACTAACCAAAAAAAATAATTACACCTGCTTTAACAATGAAAATCATATATAATCTACCATGTGGCTACCTTTGCTGCAGGGTAGCCACAATTCACATAAAATATGCATAATTGTAGAATTTTAATTACTTACCTAAGTGTAACGTCAGGTCCTTTATCTCTTAAACTCCTCATTTGAAACTAAATTCTGCCACTCAAGGTCATGCCACTACTACAATTTTGACATTCCATGACAGTTAGTTCAATCCAATTTTTTTAAAAAATTTAGAAACTGTCATAAAATGTCTAAAAACACGCAATTTTAGGAAAAACATATGATTTTTAAGTTATTAAAGTTTTATGACAGTTATTAATATTTTGATAATTGTCATTAAACTATTATAATGACATTTTAATAGTTGTCATAGAATTTTTTACATTTAGAGGATACCATCTCATTTTTTCATTAAACTATGACAATTTAAAAAGTGTCATAGAACATAAATATTTATAAGTTTTAAAATTTTATTTTTATTATTTTTTATTTATTATTTATCTAGGTTAGTGAATTTTTTTATTAAAATAAAATCTAAAATCTAAAATAAAATAAAAAAAGTTAATTTAACAATTTTTGAAAGAAATAATAAATAAATAAATGAAAGGGAATGAGTTTTGAAATAGGTTTTTGAATTGGGTTTTAAAATAAAGGAAAAGAAAAAAAATAAAATAAAATAAATATGTCAAACCATCCATTTAAATCTAGGTAATTCTAAACTAAAATTTCAAAGAATAAATCTAAATTTAAATTGGTACCTTAAAGTTGTTGGGTGTTACATAAAAATGATGGTTAAATTTCTCTTCATTTTAAAACAATCTATTTTATCAAATAAATACTTAAATTTATTGATTTAAAGCACATGATGACTCAAATGCTCAAAGAGAGTCTTAAAATACATAAGGTGATGAGTTCAATACATGATAATCACATACTTAAGATTTAAAATTTTAAATATTTTAAAATTTTCATATTTTTGAAATACAAAATCCAAAATGGTTATTATAACTTCAGTTTTAAATTCCTAATTTTTATATTTTAAGTATTTAAATCAAACACAAATTTATAAATTCTTCTTAAATTTTTTAAAAATCTCAAAATTTACAAATTAATATTACTATACAAAAATTATTATAAACTAAAATTAATATAAGAAAATGTTGAGAAATTTACTCATTAATTGATGATTCTAAAAAAGTGTCATAGTACGCGCATTAATTAATGATTGTAATAAAGTGTCATATAATGCGAGTTAATCGATGATTTTAATAAAGTGTCATAAAACACGTGTTTTCATTTATGACACTTTAATTGCATTTCCTTTATAAAGTTGGTTTGGGATAAGTATCATCTATTCCCATTTTTCTAGTAGTGTCATTACACAATGAGTCCAATCTAATATTTAGCCTTTTGATTTTGTTAGTGTAAAAGACAATTAAAGAATTAAACTCATCGTCACTATAATAGGCTATCACATTGCCAATAAATTTACTCAGTCAAATTCTTATAGTTTTTAATTGACTATACTTTCTCAATATTTATGTCTTAAAAAATAGAAATATTGTTCTCTTAATGTTTTGTAACTCTTTCAATTTTTCGACATCTTTTATTGAATCTGGTTCAATCTTTTTGGAAACGTTCTTCTTCTTGCTCATAGTGTTGTAATGGGAAGATTGCAAAATCTCATCCTCAAACCTTGGCCTCTGATTTGAAGAAGGTTATATTTTTTTTTAAGGTTTCATTTAACCTTATATTTTAATATTGTTATCATAGGTTATAATTAATCCTTATTCTCTAATGGCCTCGACTAGATCTCAATTTTTTTGTTTCCTTTTTTCACTTTTGTTTCGTCTATTTCCAACATTGGTAACTTTTCTCAACCATTCTCATTTTTTTAGAAAAAATACTATTGAAATCAATTCAGTTCATTTACTTTCTTAATTTAAAGTTTCTCCTTCATTTGATATAGCTCACTGGAAAATCTTCTATTTTCTCTTTGTTTTTGTATGACTCATTATCGCGTAGATATTGGTGTTCTGACTAAAGATTGCATCAAAATCTATCTAGGTATGACTATTAATTATCTATGCACTTGTATTTGAAATTAATTTTGTAGTTTATTTGACGTTTCGAAACAACTATTGACATTCACAAAACATCAACAAAACGCTTACATCGTCAACCAAACCATCACATGATGCTTATGTGTGTCAATCACTTATGGTTTTGACATTTTGAACATGTTAATTATAATATTAAATGACGTTTTAGCAAGCATCAACTATAGTGACTTTAGTTAACAGTCGATTCGTTGACGCTTTCAAAAACGTCAACTAGACTATATAGTTGACGTTCTATGCGTGTTAACTATCTTATTTTTTGTAGTAGTGTAAGTGTGCACTTGATGGGTGATTTACCATAAAGCTGGTCATGTACTAATGTTTAGAGGGTTTTGTAGATTGTGGAGTTGAGTCTACAAGTTAAATTTTAGTTGATTATCGATGGTTGTTCTTGTTCTTTTTTTTAGTATACATAAAGAAATTTGAAAATGTGTTGTATGGCTACTTTTCTTTTGGAATTAAATGTGCAGGTTTGTGCAAAAATAAGGGAGCATAAGGGAATAAGTAAGAATTGTGGTGTTGAATGTGTTTGAAACTAGGGTGATGTGAAGAACTATTATTTGGTTGGATTTGTAGGGAAATTTTGTTGGTTGTTAATTTTGTCTTCTTAATTTCGTGATTATGGCAGGTCCATCTTGGGGAATAACGACGACTACACGAAGCGGCCTATACATCGAAAAGGCAATGAAGCATTTGGGTTTTTTTTATTGAGTTTTTTTCCTACTTCCCCTTATTGAGTTTTGGATAATTTTGGAGAAAGTTTTTAGTCTTGGATCAAATAGTACAATTATGATCTAGGACGTCAGGAAGAGTAGTAGACTTAATCGAACTAATTATAGCCGCCATGAATGACTCATAACTTTTCCAGTTATTTTTAGATTTACCTTATTGTTTAGGAAATTTGTTATTGTTTTATATCGACTACCTTTATTCGAACTTCTTGTTCTGAACTGAGGTCTGAAGCTATAATATAAGTGTGGTTATTGACCTTATTTTGTTGCTTGGCTAGTAATGAGTATCCTTAATTCATCCCGGTTTTCTCGGTTTGCCCCAGGGGCATTTTGGTAATTTGGTCGGGCCGACAGGGCCGGTTGTGTCTTTTCTAAATGTCAGAAAAATTATGAGATTAATTAAATGGGTTTGGGAAGCTTTGGGAAGGTTTTGGGCTTGGTAGAATGCAAAAAGAAATAGGGAATTAAATAGCGCGTCAGGTGAGATTCGAACCAGGGCCGTTTGGGAAGCTAGGCGAGTGACATTGCCAATCGAGCCACCGGGCGTCTTTGTTAATCTGACCGCGCCAGCTTTATGTTATGCGTGTTTTGCGATGCCTTTGGTTTAAAAGCAGAGCTCGCCGAGCTTCTTCCCCCATTTTCTTCTCCTTTTTCGCGATCCTTCCCTCCGACCGACCAGGGCGTCTTCGCAATTCTCCCTCGCCGACTCCAAATCACCGGAGCTCCCTCGCCGACCGTCTCCCTCCGGTAAGTTCTCCTTCTCCTCTTTTCTTCTTCTTCTTCTTCTTCTCCTTTAAACCGATTCCCCTATTTTCGATTTCAATTTTCCGGCCGAGTCGAGGTGAATTGTTGCGTGGTGTTTGTGCAGCTAGTGTAGGGGAGTTCAACCAGCACCAAATCGCTCGTCAATTCTCCCCAAATCGTCGGCCAGTTCGTTCTTCTCGATCGCGCGAGCTCGCTGTCGCCAAGCCGAAATCGCCTCCTGTTCGCTCCTGCTCGTCGAGTCGTGCCGCATCGCCCAGTGCCGCTCGCGTCCGCGCGCTCGCGTCTGCGTCGCAGCCCCAGCGCCCGCGCGCCCGTCGCCGTGCCTTGCCGTCTGCGCCCAGCGCCCAGCTCTACCGCTCATCTGCGCCCTAGCGCGCGCAGCCAGCGCCCCAGCGTGCCTAGCCAGCCCTGTTTGCTGCCCCGCTCGTGCAATCGGCTCGTTCGTGTGTCCGTCGCGCCACGTGAGTTGCTTCCGAGCCGAGCCCTGTTTATTTTATTGTATTTAGGCCTATTGTGTGATTATTGTTGTGATTGATAGGTTCCCGGTAGTTAGCTCGAGATCATTCGCAGCTTAGGTTTTCGTGCAATCGCCTCCCCAATCAAGGTAAGGATTTCTTACCGGAGTTGTGTGGACCCTGCGATATTATATGTGATTGCTGATTGTATGCCTGTTTGTGTTTATTGACATGTATAACAATAAGTGCTCTATTCTGAATTTCCGACCGGCATGAATCCCTACGTTGTTTCTCATGTTAGTCCATGCTAGGTTGTTTCTTCTGGCATGCTCGTATCTGTTCCTGCTTCGTAGTATCATGCTAGGTTCGTTGTATTCTTATTGAGCACGTTTGAAATATATATTGGTTGTTTGCTGATTACTGTAAGACAGGTTAGAGTGCAGGTAGATAACATCATCCGGGCCGGGTGCATAACGAACCTTGCATCCCCGACAGGGACGTACGAGATGGTGCTCCATCCTTGATCCCGTTAGGGAATAGCTAACTCTAACGGCTGGCCCTGCAATCTTGGGTGAGGGTGGCAAACTGTTAAATGCCCCAATGGTCGGGATGATGACTTGGCATTGCCTCGTCCCTGACAATCGGCACGTCCTCAGCGTGTTCGGCCGTAGCCCCTGATTGCCACCTATTAGGGCAAGGACGGCTTCCTGGTGTAAGCCTACCACGACCGGTTCCTTAGCCTCAAGTGTGGTGGTTCAGGCTGACATAGTTCACGTGTCCAGGTCTCACACCCCTATGTCAGTGACACCGATCCAGAGATTTAGTTAGGCGTGGTGACTGGACATGGGCAGCTTGCCACTAGACACGGCACCCCATAGTCTCTGAGCACGCGGTGCATGCTTACGCTCATTACTGGCGCCGTAGGAGAGCTCATCGGGATCTTGAGCTAGTGTACCTTTCATTCAACAAAGACAGAAGTGAGGTTGGGACTTGTTTCTCGATAGGCGTATGATATGGTGTGGTGTGGAGTATTCCGGACTAAGACCACGAGTTGGCATCCGAGGTCCAAGTATGGACTCAAGCTATGTGCTTTCGATTACGTGTTTATACTCATAGCTTGCATACACTCATCTAGATGACCATGTATAACGTATTGTACCCCGGTTGGGGATTCTTGCTGAGCGACTCGTTGCTCACCCTTATTATTGTGGTTTTCCACAGGTAACCGAGGTGCGAGATAGGATGGCTGAAGAAGAAGCTGTGATCATGGGGACCGAGCGTCAAACTCTGATTTTGTGTTATGACTCTTATGCTTTTGTTTTCCTCTGAATGCATGTAACCGGGCACGGAGCCTTGGAATATTTTCTGAATGTTTTACGGATTCCAGCATCGTTGCAACTGTTGAATGTTTTGAACGTTTTAATAAATCTCTGATCAGAGTATAGTTTCGAAAATGTATTTGTCTTGGAACAGGTGCTTGGAAACAGGGACAGGTTCCAAGAAATTATGTTGACTTTTAAACGGATGTTTTATGTTTTAGTTTTTACTTGGAATCCAAACGTCATATTGCAAATTTTCTGTAGCTTTGAATGCATGCATTGAGGTGACGGCCTATATTAGGACCCCTATCGGGTCGGGTCGTTACAGTTGGTATCAGAGCTCAGAGTCATAGATTCTATAGACTGACCTTTTGTTGTAGGTCATTTTTCCCATGATCACTAGCACTCCGACAGTCATCAGGTACGCCTAAGTTTACTATTTGTTGTTGAAAAAGGGTTAAGAATTTACAATACCTGTCATCTAGTGTATGCCGTGTATAGTGTTGTAGAGTGGAGACGAGCAGGTTCTGACTCGTTGTTGGTTTGGGCATAGGTCGCCAGCATGCCAGCCACCCACGCCGAAAGAGGACGTCCGAGAGGAGGTCGAGGTGTCAGGATCAGATCCCACACCGCAGGGACATTTTTCCCAAGCTAGAGCTGATGATATTCCACCTGTAGCTCCCCCTGTTGCGCCTAGAGTAGGCATTGAGGCAAGTGAGCGCAGTGAGACTGCTCCTGGAGCAGAATTTGCTAATTCTATGAGATCTATGATGGTCAGCCTGTTGAGTGACCAGAGGGAGTGAGACCTGTGCCTTGTTGGCGCTGGCTTGTGGAAGAGTCCCGAGCGCAGATTGAGCAGTTAACTCGTTTGGTTCAGCAGGGTGCAGCAGCACCTCCAGCTCCGCAGGAGCAAGCAGCCCTTGTGGCAGATGTGGCAGAGGGTGCCGATGAGTTGGGCAAATGGTTGAAGGATTTCGTGAAGTGGAACCCAGAGAAGTTTGATGCCACAGGTGATGCTTTAGCAGCAGCCAGATGGATTGCTCATTTGGAGTACACCTTCCTGATCATGGTGTGCCCCGATGTCCAGAGACCGAGGTGTGCAGCCCATGTGCTAGGAGGCACCGCTAGATGGTGGTGGGAGTCCACCTTGAGTGAGAGGCCAGTTGGGTCTCCACCTGCTACTTGGGAGTACTTCAAGTCGGAGTTCAGGGTCAAGTACATCAGTGATGAGGCACAAGAGAAGATGGTGGAGTTTTTTCAGAATCTGAAACAGGGTTCCGATTCTATAGAAGAGTATGAGAGAAAGTTCTCGGAATATAGTTATTTTGCTCCGTAGTTAATAGCCACCCCGGAGTTGAAAATTCGAAAGTTTATTTCTGGATTGAGGCAGGGTGTGTCTCAGGATGTCAGGGCTTTGGCCCCTGACACTTATGCTAGAGCTGTTCAGCTAGCCACCATTTACAACGGAAAGTATCCTGTTGAGCGAATTGCTGCCGCTCCCGTTCAGCGTCCTGTCCCGGCTGTAGTGGGGCAGAAGAGGAGGCCTGATTTCCGAAGAGGCGGCGGCGCGCGTCGTGGACAATTTCGTAACAGGATCGGCGCAGAGGATTCCGGCTCGTTTCCAGCCTCGCCAGCAGGGCGGTCCCAGGCAGATTCTCGTTTGTGCCACTTGTGGCAGAGCCCACTTTGGAGCTTGTCAGACCGGGCCTAGGCTGTGTTTTCGATGTGGTAAAGAGGGGCATTTGGCCCGTTTCTGTGATCAGCCAGCTATGGCAGTTCAGCCAGTGCAGCAGCAGCAGGGTCAGGTGTTTGCTACAAACCGACAGAAGGCCGAGCGTGCAGATGCTGCTGTGGCAGGTACACTTCTTGTTTTAGATCACTACGCATTTATTTTGTTTGACTCTGGGTCTACGCATTCGTTTGTATCTGCATTGTTTGCTGAGCATGCTAGGTTGAGACTAGAGCCTCTAGGTTTTGAATTGTCTGTTGCAACTCCTTCAAGGGTTAATATGTTAGCTAGAGATAAGATTAAAGATGGCCGGATCGAGATATCCGGGGAGTTGCTTGTTGCTACGCTCATAGTTCTGCCTATGAGTGGTTTTGATGTGATTCTTGGTATGGAGTGGTTAGCTGCTAACCACGCGTTGATTGACTGCCATCGGAAAGAAGTAGTGTTCAGGCCGCCTGGTCGGCCCAGCTTCAAGTTTCGTGGAGTCTAGGGTGGAGTTTGCCCGCTGATGGTGTCAGCTGTGAAAGCCCGCCGTTTGTTAGCTCGTGGAGCTTGGGGCTACCTAGCCAAGTTGTCCGGAGAGAGTCGCCCCTCGGTGACTGTTGATCAGGTGTCGATCGTGCGGGAGTTTGCGGATGTGTTTCCGGAGGAGTTACCGGGGTTGCCCCCGAGCAGAGAGGTTGACTTCACAATTGAGCTCGAGCCAGGGACCCTCCCTATCAAGAAGGCTCCGTATCGTATGGCGCCGACCGAGTTAAAGGAATTGAAGGTGTAGTTGCAAGAAATGTTGAATCGAGGGTTCATCCGTCCGAGTGTGTCCCCGTGGGGAGCACCAGTCCTGTTTGTGAAGAAAAAAGGATGGCTCGATGCGCTTATGTATTGACTATCGCGAGCTTAATAAGGTGACAGTGAAAAATAAGTATCCGTTGCCCCGTATTGATGATTTGTTCGATCAGCTTCAGGGAGCTTCCGTGTTCTCCAAGATAGATTTGAGATCCGGTTATCATCAGTTGCGGATCAGGGACGCCGACATCCCTAAGACAGCTTTCAGATCTCGATATGGACACTATGAGTTTAGAGTCATGTCGTTTGGACTGACTAATGCCCCTGCAGCGTTCATGGACATGATGGATAGGGTGTTCAAATCATTTTTGGACAGCTTCGTCATCGTGTTCATTGACGATATTCTGATCTATTCGAGGACCAGAGAGGATCACGCAGAGCATCTGAGGCAAGTGTTGGCAGCGTTGAGGGAAAACCAGCTTTATGCGAAGTTTTCCAAATGTGAGTTCTGGTTGGAGCAAGTGGCCTTCCTAGGTCACGTGGTTTCGAGGGATGGTATAGCCATGGACCCCGCAAAGATTGAGGCTGTGAGTTCGTGGGCCAAGCCGACTTCGGTTGCCGAGATACGCAGCTTTCTAGGTTTGGCAGGTTACTATCGACGGTTCGTTAAGGACTTTTCTGCCATAGCCTCGCCCCTCACTCGTCTGACGAGGAAGGGTGTCGAGTTTATTTGGGACAGTAAGTGTGATGAGAGCTTTGCGGTGATCAAGCGCGAGCTTTACTTCAAAGACTGTTGGCGATCCGGAGGGGACAGTGGTTTCGTGGTCTGCCGATGCTTCCAAGTTCGGGTTAGGTTGTGTGTTGATGCAAAGACGGAAGGTTATTGCCTATGCTTCCCGCCAGCAAGCCATATGAGCAGAACTACCCGACTCATGATATGGCGTTGGCAGCAGTGGTGTTTGCACTAAAGATTTGGAGGCACTACCTGTATGGTGAGCGGATTCAGATGTTTACCGATCACCAGAGCCTTAAGTATCTATTTACTCAGAAGGAGTTGAATATGAGACAGAGGAGATGGTTAGAGTTAGTGAAGGATTATGACTGCGAGATTTTGTACCATCCGGGTAAAGCCAATGTTGTAGCTGATGCCTTGAGTAGGAAGACGTCGCACTCCGCAGTGTTGTTGAGTTCCCAACCTAGTTCGAGCGGGCCGAGATTGCAGTGTTGTTGGGTGAGGTTACTGCCAGGGTAGCTCAGTTGACAGTTCAGCCGTCGATTAGACAGCGAATTATTGATAGCCAGCTGAGTGACCCCGCACTTAAGAGATTGGTGGACAGAGTTAGTGCTGATGGAGATTTTGATTTTGTTTATTCACCAGACAGTAGGTTGACTTACAGAGGCCGGTTGTGTGTTCCGGATGTTGCAGGGTTGCGAGTAGAGTTGCTCTCAGAGGCCCATAGTTCTCCGTTTTCTTGGCACCCCGGGGGTACCAAGATGTATCAGGACCTTAAGCAGACATTCTGGTGGATGGGTATGAAAAGAGATGTTGCAGAGTTTGTCAGTCGGTGTCTCACTTGTCAGCAAGTGAAAGCACCTAGGCAGATACCAACCGGTTTGTTGCAGCCACTGAGTGTGCCTCAGTGGAAATGGGAAGAGATATCCATGGATTTTATTTCTGGTTTTCCGAGGACTCCGAGGAAGTTCTCTCAGATTTGGGTGATAGTCGACCGATTGACTAAGAGCGCACACTTCATTCTCGGTAGAGACACTTATACCGTGGAACAGTGGGCGCAGTTGTTTTTGGATTAGATCATTCGTTATCATGGTGTGCCTGTGAGGATTGTGTCCGACCGTGATTCGAGGTTCACTTCGCTTCGGAGAGCGCCAGAAAGGTTTAGGCAGTGCGAGTGCGCCAAAGACGGCCTTCCACCCTCGCAGATGGACGGATCGAGAGGGTGAACCAGTTCTCGAGGATATGTTGAGGGCTTGTGTGTTGGACTTCCCGGCGGTTGGGACCAGATATCAGATTCGATGGAGTTTGCCTATAACAACGATTATCGATCGGCGATTCGAGATGGCTCCATTTGAAGTTTTGTATGGTAAGCGTTGCCGATCTCCTGTGTTCTGGGAAGAGGTTGGTGATTGACAGGTTTTGGGTCTCGAGTTGCTGCAGTTGACTAATAGCGCCGTGCAGAAGATTAGAGCTCGCATGTTGACAGCTCAGAGCAGGCAAAAGAGTTACGCCGATGTTCGACGTCGAGACTTGGAATTTGAGGTTGGACAGCATGTGTTCCTAAAGGTTGCTCCGATGCGAGGTGTTTGGAGGTTTGGTAAACGTGGAAAGCTGAGTCCCCGTTTTGTTGGTCCGTTTGAGATTCTGGAGAGAATTGGCAAGGTTGCCTATCGGTTAGCCCTGCCTCCGTCATTGTCAGCGGTTCACGGTGTTTTTCATGTTTCGATGTTGAGACAGTACGTGTCGGACCCGTCGCACATTGTCGACTTTGAGCCTTTGCAGCTGAATGAGGATTTGAGCTTCGAGGAGAAGCCAGTGGGGATTCTTGCCTTTGAGACAAAGACGTTTCGTAACCGTGAGATCCGTCTGGTAAAGGTTCAGTGGAGAAGTCAGAGCTCAGAGGAGGCCACCTGGGAACGGGAGGATGAGATGAGATTGCATTATCCCGAGCCGTTTCAGTCTTAAGGACTTTCGAGGACGAAAGTCATAAAAAGGAGGGAATACTGTAACGGCCCGGAATTTCATCCCAGTTTTCCCAGTTTGCCCCAGGGGCATTTTGGTAATTTGGTCGGGCCGACAGGGCCGGTTGTGTCTTTTCTAAATGTCGGAAAAATTATGAGATTAATTAAATGGGTTTGGGAAGCTTTGGGAAGGTTTCGGGCTTGGTAGAATGCAAAAAGAAATAGGGAATTAAATAGCGCGTCGGGTGAGATTCGAACCAGGGCCGTTTGGGAAGCTAGGCGAGTGACATTGCCAATCGAGCCACCGGGCGTCTTTGTTAATTTGAGCGCGCCATCTTTATGTTATGCGTGTTTTGAGATGCCTTTGGTTTAAAGGCAGAGCTCGCCGAGCTTCTTCCCCCATTTTCTTCTCCTTCTTCGCTATCCTTCCCTCCGACCGACCAGGGCGTCTTCGCGATTCTCCCTCGCCGACTCCAAATCACCGGAGCTCCCTCGCCGACCGTCTCCCTCTGGTAAGTTCTCCTTCTCCTCTTTTCTTCTTCTTCTTCTTCTTCTCCTTCAAATCCGATTCCCCTGTTTCCGATTTCAATTTTCCGGCCGAGTCGAGGTGAATTGTTGAGTGGTGTTTGTGCAGCTAGTGTAGGGGAGTTCAACCAACACCAAATCGATCGTCAATTCTCCCTAAATCGTCGGCCAGTTCGTTCTTCTCGATCGCGCGAGCTCATGCCGCCAAGCGAAAAATCGCCCTGTTCGCCCCCTACTCGCCGAAGTCGCATCGCGACGCTTCGTCTGCGCCAAGCGTCCGCGCGCCCGCGTCTGCGTCGCAGCCCCAGCGCCCACGCGCTCGTCGCCGTGCCTTGTCGTCCGCGCCCATCGCCCAGCTCTGCCGCTCATCTGCGCCCCAGAGCGCCCAGCCAGCCCTGTTTGCTGCCCCGCTCGTGCAATCGGCTCGTTCGTGTGTCCGTCGCACCTCGTGAGTTGCTCCCGAGCCGAGCCCTGTTTATTTTATTGTATTTAGGCCTATTGTGTGATTATTGTTGTGATTGATAGGTTCCGGGTAGTTAGCTCGAGATCATTCGCAGCTTAGGTTTTCGTGCAATCGCCTCCCCAATCAAGGTAAGGATTTCTTACCGGAGTTGTGTGGACCCTGCGATATTATATGTAATTGCTGATTGTATGCCTGTTTGTGTTTATTGACATGTATAGCAATAAGTGCTCTATTCTGAATTTCCGACCGGCATGAATCCCTACGTTGTTTCTCATGTTAGTCCATGCTAGGTTGTTCCTTCTGGCATGCTCGTATCTCATTCTCGCCCGTAGTATCATGCTAGGTTCGTTGTATTCTTATTGAGCACGTTTGAAATATATATTGGTTGTTTGCTGATTACTATAAGACAGGTTAGAGTGCAGGTAGATAGCATCATCCGGGCCGGGTGCATAACGAACCTTGCATCCCCGACAGGGACGTACGAGATGGTTCTCTGTCCTTGATCCCGTTAGGGAATAGCTAACCCTAACGGCTGGCCCTGCAATCTTGGGTGAGGGTGGCAGACTGTTAAATGCCCCAACGGTCGGGATGATGACTTGGCATTGCCTCGCCCCCGACGATCGGCACGTCCTCGGCGTGTCGGCCGTAGCCCCGATTGCCACTGTTAGGGCAAGGGCGGCTTCGGTGTAAGCCTACCACGGCCGGTTCCTTAGCCTCAAAGTGCGGTGGTTCAGGTGACATAGTTCACGTGTTCAGTCTCACACCCCTATGTCGGTGACACCGATCCGAGAGATTTAGTTAGGCGTGGTGGACTGGACATGGGCGCTTGCCACTAGACCCGGCACCCCATAGTTCTGCTGCAGAGCACGCGGTGCATGCTTACGCTCATTCTGGCGCCGACCGGAGAGCTCCTCGGGATCTTGAGCTAGTGTACCTTTCATTCGACAGTAGACAAGCTGAGGCCGGGACTTGTTTCTCGTATAGGGCGTATGATATAGTGTGGTGTGGAGTATTTCGGACTAAGACCCTGAGTTGGCATCCGAGGTCCAAGTATGGACTCAAGCTATGTGCTCGATTCTGTGTTTATACTCATAGCTTGCATACACTCATCTAGATGACCATGTATAACGTATTGTACCCCGGTTGGGGATTCTTACTGAGCGACTCGTTGCTCACCCTTATTATTGTGGTTTTCCACAAGTAACCGAGGTGCGAGACAGGATGGATGAAGGAGGAGCTGTTATCATGGGGACCGAGCGTCAAACTCTGATTTTGTGTTATGACTCTTATGCTTTTGTTTTCCTCTGAATGCATGTAACGGGGCACGGAGCCTTGGAATATTTTCTGAATGTTTTACGGATTCCAGCATCGTTGCAACTGTTGAATGTTTTGAACGTTTTAATAAATCTCTTATCAGAGTATAGTTTCGAAAATGTATTTGTCTTGGAACAGGTGCTTGGAAACAGGGACAGGTTCCAGGAAATTATGTTGACTTTTAAACGGATGTTTTATGTTTTAGTTTTTACTTGGAATCCAAACGTCATATTGCAAATTTTCTGTAGCTTTGAATGCATGCATTGAGGTGACGGCCTATCTTAGGACCCCTATCGGGTCGGGTCGTTACACTTTCTTCTTATTGCACAATGTGATTAATATTCAAATAACAATTTAGTTCATGTTTACTTTTTAGGTTAAAAGAGTTGAGCTTGTGAAGAATTAATGAGTGGAGATTTTTTCTAGACTATTTAGTAATTTTGATTTGTGACTCGATATGTGTGACTACTAACTTTCACCTTCTCATTTCCTCAATATTATATCTTTGTTTTTGAAGACGCATTACATTTGTGACTATTAACTTTGATCTGCCTAACTGGTCTTATAATGGGTTGGACATCGGTATATTGTGGTATACTTTTATCTTGTTTGTAACTTGAAAGTGGTTTCTTTTATGCAGGTGTTCGAGTAATGCCTAACGAATTTGGGGATGATGGGGTAATTTAGCATGACTTGAGATTTAAACAACATGGCTTGAGATTTTGATTGTTATGTGGTCATTTTCGTTTGGGTTGCTAATGTCAAAAGGTATTAGGTATAATATGGTTGTAAGTAGGTATTGATTTCAAAGTTAGCAAGGTTGAGAAATTTATAATTTTATTTGCATTTTATTGTTTATAGATTGATAAAATGAACTCATATACCTAAATTGAATTGTTGTTTGTGTCCCTTTTGAACACAATTTTTATCTTGAGATGGAAAGTTGGAAGCATGAGGTCGCTTTTTTGTTTCAACCTTTGAATTTTTTTTGTCTCAGTCTGTTGTTGTTATGGCAAAAGATTGCATCAATGGAGTTTGGTCATAGATCGAAAGTACAATGGAGTTTGTTTTGTGAAAGTCTTTTGTTGGCCTAAGAGAATGATGTTCAATGAAGTATTGAGTTTTTTTTAAACAATTAACACTTGCAACATTGTATCAAGTAAGTCTAATTTCTTCTAAAATAATGTACCACTCATATTTTTTATGCATTTTGAATAGTGTTTATGCGGCTAACCTACAATTATGGTAGCCTAGAATGAAAATTGAGGTAATTCTTAGAAGTTTGTAATTTTTATCTTGTGTAGGTAATTTTTTCAAGATAAGAACGTTTGCATGGACAATTATCGTCTAAGTTGTGGGTTTTCGTCCAAGTTGTTAGTTATCATACGAGTTGCCAAAGTGTTCGATTTTCATTCTAGGCTCCGTGAAACGTATAGTGTCATTCATTTACAACTTTTATATATAAACTACTCTGTATAGAACATATTAAGATCTTATTTGAATTGTGATCAATGAAATCTATTTAACTTTTATGTGGATTGTGACATTATTTTTGAAATGCTTAATTATTATTGACAAGTTTAAATGTTCTTATTTTTGAATTGTCAATATTGTCATTAACATGAATCAAATGAATAAATTAATGATATATATCAAAAATTAAGATTTAAAAACTATCATGATGTCTTTTATGACAACATTTAACTATCATGAAATAGAAATCATGACTATTAGAATTGTCATGAAATCTAATTTATGACAATTTTAAACTATCAACAACACTATTACAATAGTCATGTTATCCCTTTTATGACAATTTTAAACTATCATAAAATAGAAATCATGATTATTATAACTATCATGAAATGTGAATTCATGACAGTTTATGGTTGAATTTAATTTGGAAAAATAACTCTGTTTTATGACATTCTAAAACTATCATGGTAACCAAAGTTAAAATTGCAAAAATAGCATAATTTATGACAATTATAAAATGTCATAAATAGATATCATAAATCCTATTTTCATTTATTTATGATAATTTTTAATTGTCGTGAAAACACATTTATGACATTGTTATTACATGTCATTAAAGACTTACCATGACAGGAGATATACCATATGACAAAGAGATTTTTGTCATAATTGTCATAATAAGTTAATTATGACAATTAAAAATTGTCATAAAAAGCTAAAATTGTAGTAGTGCTCCTCGTCCCGTTACTCCTCTCGATGAGCTCGTTAAGAAGAACTTTTTTTATTCAAAATAGCATTTTTAATTGATCCCTTAAGCCTATCCTTATTCCAGCTACTAAGCTCCTTATACAGGTTTTAATGTTATCTATCCTTATTCCACCTACTAAACTTCTTAGTACGATCCTTGATGATACACATCAAAACCAGGCTTCTTAAAAGCTAAGTAGAAGCATGAATAGAGGTCTTAATTTGTAAGGGACCGACCCGAATGGGGCACTAAATGGGCCCTTACCCCAATGCATGCATTCAAAGTAACGGACATTTAAACAGACATGATTTCGGATTCCAATTAAAACAAAACATTCAAAATAACCCCTTTAAAAACTAGACATTTTCCCTGAAACCTGTCCCTGTTTCCAAGCACCTGTTCCAGGATAAATACATTTCCAAAGTTTACTCTGATCAGAGATTTACTAAAAGCCATTCAAAACTGTTCGGATACAACATCTTTGGAATCCACAAATATTTACAAACATCCTAGGGCTTCGTGCCCGGCTACATGCATTCAGGGGAAAACAAAAACACACGAGAGTCATAATACAAAAATCAGAGTTGGAAGACTGGGCCCCATGATCACAGCTCCTCCTTCGAGCATCCGGTCGCAAGCACCACGGTTACCTGTGGAAAACCACAGAATAAGGGTGAGTAACGAATTACTCAGTAAGAATCCCCAACCGGGGTACAATACGATATACATGGTCATCTCGATGAGCGTATGCAAGCTATGAATATAACACAGAATAGAGCACATAGCTTAGCCCACACTTGGGCCTCGGATGCCAACTCGGTGGCTTAGTCCAGAATAAAATCATCACACAGTCCAATACATAAGTCGCCCTATACGAGAAACAAGTCCCGGCCTCGGCCATCTCATCGTCGACGAAAGGTACACGGCTCACAATCCCGAGGAGCTCTCTCCGGCGCGCCTGTAATGAGCGTAAGCATGCACCGCGTGCTACTGCAGACTATGGGGGTTGCGGGTCCAGAGGCAAGCCGCCCATATCCGATCCACCACGCCTAACTAAATCTTTGGATCGGTGTCACCGACATAGGGTGTGAGAGACTGGACACGTAAACTATGTCACCTGAACCACCGCACTGGGGGCAAGGAACGGCCGTGGTAGGCTTACACCAGAAGCCGCCCTTGCCTTAACAGTGGCAATCGGGGGCTCTCGCCAAACATGCCGAGGACATGCCGGCTGCCAGGGGACGAGGCAATGCCAAGTCATCATCCCGACCGTTGGGGCATTTAACGATCGCCACCCTCACCCAAGATTGCGGGGCCTACCGCTCGGGTTAACTAATCCCTCGGGGTCCGGGGACGGAATGACTTGCTCGACGCCCCCGCCATGGATGCAAGGTTCTTTATGCATCGGCCCGGATGATGCTATCTACCCGCAATTCTAACTCGCGCCTAGCAAACAAAGCAAACAATTCCATAAAATCCAATACGTGCTCAATAAGAATACAATGAGCCTAGCATGATACTATGAAGCAAGGAACAGATACGAGCATGCCAGAAAGGAACAACCTAGCATGGATTAACATGAGAATTAACCAAGAAATCATGCTAACTCGGAATTCAGATTGAAGCACCTAGCTACACATGTCAATAATCACAAACAAGCAATCACCAACAATCACATATAATATCGCAGGTCCACACAACCCCGGTAAGAAATCCTTACCTTGGTCGGGGACGGTTTGCACGAAATCCTAAGTCGCGAACAATCTCGATCTAGCTACCGGGAACCTATCAATCATCACAATAATCACACAATATGCCTAAATACAATAAAATAAATGAGGCTCAGCTCGGGAGCAACTCACGAGGCACGACGAACGCACGAACGAGCCGATTGCACGAACGGGGCAGCAACGGGCCTCGATGGGCGCGTTGGGAAGCGCAGAATGGGCGAGCCGGCGTCTTTGAGTGCGCTGCGCGACGCTGGCGCGGACGCTTGTGGACGGAGGGAGCTGCTGCGGCGGACGGGCGGCTGCTGCGCGCGGTGATGCAGAGAGCGAAGCAGTTTCGGGTGGCGCGCGCATGGCTGGCACGACTTCGGCGGCGGGGGCTCGGCGGCGCGTTGCGGTGAGGCGAGCGAGCGCATGACGGACGGACGGCACGCTGGCGAGCTCGACAAACAGGGGCGAACAAAAGACACAAAACCAAGCGATCCACGGGGATTCGACGCTCGATTCTTTGAAGAAGAACTCCCCTACACTAGCTGCACAAAACCCATACTTCAAATCGCCTTAACTCGGCTGATGAACGGAAACGAAACTAGGGAGAAGGAATCGGAATTCTTTTTGAAAGAAAAGAGAAAAAGAAGCTTACCAGCTGCTCGGGGATGGAAGACGACCTCAAATTGGAGGCAAGGCTTGGTCGAACGGAGCTGGAGAAGGAAGAGGATCGAGAGAAATTGGTTGTCGGTCGGGGGTGATCGCGAGGATGAAGAAGAAGAAAAATGGGGCAAAACTCGGGCGAGCTGCCTTTTAAATCAAAACAGGGGACGAGCAGACTTATATAATAGAACGCGCGTTTGGATTAACAAACGCGCGCGATGGCTCGGCTGGCTGTGCCCTCTGCCTAGCATCCGACACGGCCCTGGTTCGATTCGTGCTTAACGCGCTATTTAATTCCCTATTTAATTTTACTTTTTCCCAAGCCCAACTACCTTCACCAAAATTCCCGATCCTATTCAAATTGACTCGTAATTATTCCGGCAATTTTAAATTTCAAAACCGGCCCGACCCAAAATTACAAAAATGCCCCTTGGCCTCCCGGGAAGGCCGGGATGAAAAATTCCGGGCCGTTACAATACTCCCCCCTTACAAGACTTTCGTCCTCGAAAGTCACTTAAGACTGGAACAGCTCGGGATACTGCAATCTCATCTCATCCTCCCGTTCCCAAGTGGCTTCCTCTAAACTCGACTCCTCCATCGAACCTTTACTAAATGGATTTCACGATTACGCAGTTGTCTTTGTCTCAAAGGCAAGAATTCCCACCGCTTTTCCTCAAGCTCAAATCCTCATTCATTTGCAAAGGCTCAAAATCCACAATGTGCGACGGGTCCAAGCACGCATCGCCTCAACATTGATACATGAAATACTGCGTGCATCGCCGACAATGACGGAGGCAAGGCTAATCGATAAGCAACCCGCCGACCCTCTCGAGAATCTCAAACGGACCAACAAAACGGGGACTCGGCTTTCCACTCTTGCCAAATCTCAAAACACCCCGCATCGGTGCGACTTTTAGGAATACATGCCGCCAACCTCAAACTCCAAATCCCGACGTCGAACATCGGCATAACTCTTCATCGTCGCTCTGTTTGTCAACATACGGGCTCTAATCTTTCGCGACAAAGCACCATTGGTTAATTGCAAAGCAACTCGGGACCCAAAACTCGCCTATCACCAACCTCTTCCTGCAACACGGGAGATCGGCAACGCTTACCATACAAAGCCTCGAATGGAGCCATCTCGAATCGTCGATCGATAATCGTTGTTATATGCAAACTCCATCGAATCTGATATCTGGTCCCAAGCGCGGGAAATCCAACACACAAGCCCTCAACATATCTTCGAGAACTGGTTCACCCTCTCGGTCGACCATCGGTCTCGTGGTGAAAAGTCAGTCTTGAAGCGCACTCGATGCCTAAACCCTTCGGAGCGCTCTCGAAATGAGAAGTGAACCTCGAATCACGGTCGATACGATCCTCACAGCACCCCGTGATAGCGAATGATCTCGCTCCAAAAACAATCGCGCCACTGTTCCCACGGTATAAGTGTCTCTACCGGGAATGAAGTGTGCGCTCTTAGTCAAACGGTCAACTATCACCCAGATCTGAGAGAACTTCCTCGGAGTCCTCGGCAAACCCGAAATGAAGTCCATGGAGATCTCTTCCCATTTCCATAGAGGTACACTCAGCGGCTGCAACAAACCGGCTGGTCTCTGCCTGGGGGCCTTCACTTGCTGACAAGTGAGACATCGACTGACGAACTCCGCAACATCTCTTTTCATACCCATCCACCGAATGTCTCGCTTAAGATCTCGATACATCTTGGTACCCCGGTGCCAAGCAAACGGAGAAGCGTGGGCCTCTCGAGAGCAACTCGCTCGCAAACTCGCAACATCCGGAACACACATCCGGCCTCAGACGTCACCACCGTGCGGTGAATATACAAAATCAAAGTCGCCACAACACCGACTGTCAACCAACCTCTTAAGTGTGGTCACTCGGTGACTATCAATAATCCATTGCCTAATCGATGGTCGGATCATGGCCAATCGAGCTACTCTGGCAAGAACCTCACCCAAAGAATATCGCAATCTCAAACCGATCGAACTCTCTCGCAATCTAGGTGGGAACTCGGCGATACTGCAGAGTGCGACGTCTTTCTACTTAAGGCATCGGCTACAACGTTGGCTTTGGATGATGGTGCAGAATCTCGCAATCATAATCTTTCACTAGCTCTAACCATCTCCTCTACCTCATGTTCAACTCTTTTCGGGTAGCGAGATACTTGAGGCTCGTGATCGGTAAACATCCGAATCCGCTCACCGTATAGATAATGCCTCCAAATCTTGGTGCAAACACCATCGCGCCAACTCCATATCATGAGTCGGATAGTTCTCGCTCATATGGCTTCAGTGACGGAAAGCATAAGCAATGACCTTCCCCGTCCGCATCAACACACAACCCAACCCGAACTTGGAAGCATCGCCAGTAAACCACGAAACCACCTGTCCCCTCCGGATCGCCAACACATCGTGGGTGAAGTCAAAGCGCGCGCTTGAGCTCGGCAAAGCTCTCATCACACCTACCGTCCCAAACAAACTCGACACCCTTCCTCGCCGACGAGTGAGGGGCGAGGCTATGGCGGAAAAATCCTTAACAAACCGACGGTAGTAACCTGCCAAACCTAGGAAGCTGCGTATCTTGGTAACCGAAGTCGGCCTGGCCCACGAACTCACGGCCTCAATCTTTGCAGGATCCACAACTATACCATCTCTCGAGACTATATGACCTAAGAAGGCCACTTGTTCCAACCAGAACTCACATTTGGAAAATTTCGCATAAAGCTGGTTTTCCCTCAAGGCTGTCAACACTTTCCTCAAATGCTCTGCATGATCCTTTCTGGTCCTTGAATAGATCAGAATATCGTCAATGAACACAATGACAAAGCTGTCCAAAAATGCTTTGAACACCCTATCCATCATGTCCATGAACGCTGCTGGTGCATTCGTCAATCCAAACGACATGACCCCAAACTCGTAGTGCCCATATCTAGACCTGAACGCTGTCTTAGGAATGTCGGCGTCCCTAATCCGCAATGGTGATACCGGATCTCAAATCTATCTTGGAGAACACGGAAGTTTCTGAAGCCGATCGAACAAATCATCGATACGGGCAACGGATATTTATTCTTCACGATCACCTTATTAAGCTCACGATAGTCAATGCATAGGCGCATCGAACCATCCTTTTTCTTCACAAACAACATCTGGCGCTCCCCACGGGGACACACTCGGACGGATGAATCCTCGATCTAACATCTCTCCCGCAATGAACCTTCGCCTTTAGCTCGGTTGGCGCCATACGACACGGAGCCTTCGAGATAGGGAGGGTCCCCGGCTCGAGCTCAATTGTGAAGTCAACCTCTCTTCGGGGCAACCCCGGTAATTCCTCGAGGAACACGTCAAGCAAACTCCCGCACAACCGGCACTTGATCAATGGGCCGATGAGGGACGGCGGCTCCTCCGGACAATTTGGCTAGGTAGCCCCAAGCTCCATGAGCTAGCAAACGACGGGCTTTCACGGTGACACCATCGGCGGGAAACTCCACCTGGCTCCACGAAACTTGAAGTCGGGCGACCCAGTGGCCTGAACACTACTTCCTTCCGGTGGCAGTCAATCAATGCGTGGTTAGCGGCTAACCATTCCATACCAAGAATCACGTCGAAACCACTCATGGGTAGAACTATGAGCGTAGCTACCAGCAACTCTCCGGATATCTCGATCCGGCCATCCTTAATCTTATCTTTAGCTAACATATTAACTCCCGAAGGAGTAGCAACAGATAATTCAAAAACCTAGAGGCTCTAATCTCAACTTAGCATGCTCAGCAAACAAAACAGATACAAACGAGTGCGTAGAACCAGAGTCAAACAAGACAAATGCACAATGATCCAAAACAAGAAGCGTGCACTCGCCGCTGCGGCATCTCGCACGCTCGCCTCCCGACGGTTTCAGAGCGAACACCCGCCGGCTGGCCGCTGACCGGTTGAACTGCCATAGCTGGCTGATCACAAGAACGGATCATATGCCCCTCCTTTCCACATCGGAAACACCGCCTGAGCCCGGTCTGACAAGCTCTGAAGTGGGCTCTTCCACAAGTGGCACAAGTAGAAGTTCGCTTAGACCGCCTGGCCGCAAGGCTGGAACCGGGCCGAATCCTACTCGATCCTGGTTCGAATCGCCGCGACGCGGCCGCCCCCTCGAACTCAAACCTTCTCTTCGCCCCTCACTGGGGCGGGGACAGACGCTGCACCGAGCGGTGACGGTCCGCTCAACAGATACTTCCCATTGTAAATAGTGGCCACCAACCGCTTTAGCATAAGTGATGCGGGGGCGTGGCTCGACATCATCGAGACACACCGCCTCGGACGAGAAATGAACTTTCGAATTTTCAACTCGAGGGTCGCTATCACCATGAGCAAAATAGCCATACTCCGAAAACTTCCTTTCGTATTCCTCAATAGAATCAGAACCCTCCTGCAGATTCTGGAAAAGCGCTACCATCTTCTCTTGAGCCTCATCGCTAATATATTTGACCCTGAACTCCGACTTAAAGAACTCCCAGGTGGCAGGTGGAGACCCAGCTGGTCTCTCACTCAAGGTGGACTCCCACCACCATCTAGCTACGCCCCCTAACGCATGGGCTGCACACCTCGGCCTCTGCACATCGGGGCACACCATAATAAGGAAGGTGTACTCCAAATGGGCAATCCATCATCGTCTGGCGATAAAGCGCCACTGTGGCGTCAAACTTATCGTGGTTCCACTTTACGAAGTCCTTCAACCATTTACCAAGTTCATCGGCACCTTCGCCACTTCGCCTCAAAGGCTGCTGGCTCTCGCGAGTCTGGGTGCTTCTTTGCGCCTCTTTGAAACAAACGAGTCACCGCTCGATCCGAGCTCGGGACTCTTCCCATTGTCGGCCGCCAATAAAGCCTGGTCTCTCGCCTCCGCCACTCAATAGGTCAACCACCATAGACCTCATGGAATTAGCAAATTCTACTCCAGGAGCAGTCTCACGGCGCACAGTCGCCTCAATGCCTACTCGGCCTCAACCGGGAGCTACAAAGCGGAATGCTATCCGTCTCGGCTTGGGACGATGTCCCTGCGGTGTCAGATCCGATCCTGACACCTCGGCCTCCTCTCGGGCGTCCTCTTCCGACGCGGGTAACTGGCATGCTGGCGATCTACACCCAAACCAATAACGAGTCAGAACATGCTCGTCTCCGCTCCACAATACTACACAAGGCATACACTAGATGACAGGTATTGTAAATTCTTAACCCTTTTTAAACAACAAATAGTAAACTTAGGCGTACCTGATGACTGTCGGAGTGCTAGTGATCATGGGAAAATGACCTACAACAACAGGTCATACTACAGAATTTATGACTCTGAGCTTTGATACCAACTGTAAGGGACCGACCCGAATGGGGCACTAAATGGGCCCTTACCCCAATGCATGCATTCAAAGTAAAGGACATTTAAACAGACATGATTTCGGATTCCAATTAAAACAAAACATTCAAAATAACCCCTTTAAAAACTAGACATTTTCCCTGAAACCTGTCCCTGTTTCCAAGCACCTGTTCCAGGATAAATACATTTCCAAAGTTTACTCTGATCAGAGATTTACTAAAAGCCATTCAAAACCTGTTCAGATACAACATGCTGGAATCCACAAATATTTACAAACATCCTAGGGCTTCGTGCCCGGCTACATGCATTCAGGGGAAAACAAAAACACACGAGAGTCATAATACAAAAATCAGAGTTGGAAGACTGGGCCCCATGATCACAGCTCCTCCTTCAGGCATCCTGTCGCGCACCACGGTTACCTGTGGAAAACCACAGAATAAGGGTGAGTAACGAATTACTCAGTAAGAATCCCCAACCGGGGTACAATAAGATATACATGGTCATCTCGATGAGCGTATGCAAGCTATGAATATAACACAGAATAGAGCACATAGCTTAGCCCACACTTGGGCCTCGGATGCCAACTCGGTGGCTTAGTCCGGAATAAAATCATCACACACCCAATACATAAGTCGCCCTATACGAGAAACAAGTCCCGGCCTCACCTATCTCTGTCGACGAAAGGTACATCGCTCACAATCCCGAGGAGCTCTCCGATCGGTATTTGTAATGAGCGTAAGCATGCACCGCGTGCTACTGCAGACTATAGGGGTTGCCGGGTCTGGAGGCAAGCTGCCCATATCCAGTCACCACGCCTAACTAAATCTTTGGATCGGTGTCACTGACATAGGGGTGTGAGACCTGGACACGTAAACTATGTCAGCCTGAACCACCGCACTTGGGGCCAAGGAACGGTCGTGGTAGGCTTACACCAGGAAGCCGCCCTTGCCTTAACAGGTGGCAATCAGGGGCTCGCCAAACATGCCGAGGACATGCCGCTGCAGGGACGAGGCAATGCCAAGTCATCATCCCGACCGTTGGGGCATTTAAGAGTCTGCCACCCTCACCCAAGATTGCAGGGCCTACCGCTCGGGTTAGCTAATCCCTCACGGGGTCCAGGGACGGAATGACTTGCTCGACGTCCCTGCCATGGATGCAAGGTTCTTTATGCATCAGGCCCGGATGATGCTATCTACCTGCAATTCTAACCTGCCCTAGCAAACAACAAACAATTCCATAAAATCCAATACGTGCTCAATAAGAATACAATGAGCCTAGCATGATACTATGAAGCAAGGAACAGATACGAGCATGCCAGAAAGGAACAACCTAGCATGGATTAACATGAGAATTAACCAAGAAATCATGCTAACCGGGAATTCAGATTGAAGCACCTAGCTACACATGTCAATAATCACAAACAAGCAATCAATCAACAATCACATATAATATCGCAGGGGTCCACACAACCCCGGTAAGAAATCCTTACCTTGGTCGGGGACGGTTTGGCACGAAATCCTAAGTCGCGAACAATCTCGATCTAGCTACCGGGAACCTATCAATCATCACAATAATCACACAATAGGCCTAAATACAATAAAATAAATGAGGCTCGGCCGGGAGCAACTCACGAGGCACGCACGAACGCATTTAACGAGCCGATTGCACGAACGGGCAAAGAACGGGGCTCGATGGGCTCGGTTGGGGCGCAGAAATGGGCGAGCTGGGCGTGGCTGGTGCGAACGCATTGGCGCGGACGCACAAGGACGCTGCGCGCCTGCGGTGTGATGATGCAGGAGCGAACAGAAGCTCGGCTGGGGCGCTCGCGCTGGCACGACTCGGCGAGCAGGGGCTCGGGCGACGCGTTGCGGAGCTGGGCGAAGCGCGCGCGCGCGGACGGACGGCACGCTGGCGAGCTCGACGAACAGGGGCGAACAAAAGACACAAAACCAAGCGATCCACGGGGATTCGACGCTCGATTCTTTGAAGAAGAACTTCCCTACACTAGCTGCACAAAACCCATACTTCAAATCGCCTCAACTCGGCCGATGAACGGAAAAGAAACTAGGAGAAGGAATCGAATTCTTTTTGAAAGAAAAGAGAAAAGAAGCTTACCGGTGCGCTCGGGGATGGAAGACGACCTCAAATTGGAGGCAAGGCTTGGTCGAACTGAGTCGAGAAGGAAGAGGATCGAGAGAAATTGGCTGTCGGTCGGGGTGATCGTGAGGAAGAAGAAGAAGAAAAATGGGGCGAAACTCGGGCGAGCTGCCTTTTAAATCAAAACAGGGGACGAGCAGACTTATATAATAGAACGCGCGTTTAGATTAACAAACGCGTGCGGTGGCTCGGCTGGTTGTGCCCTCTGCCTAGCATGCGACACGGCCCTGGTTCGATTCTTGCTCGACGCGCTATTTAATTCCCTATTGAATTTTACTTTTTCCCAAGCCCAACTACCTTCACCAAAAATCCCGATCCTATTCAAATTGACTCGTAATTATTCCGGCAATTTTAAATTTCAAAACCGGCCCGACCCAAAATTACAAAAATGCCCCTGGGCCTCCCGGGAAGGCCGGGATGAAAAATTACGGGCCGTTACATAATTTCTCTCCATCTATCTTTATCCAAATAAAAAACTTGGGCTCTACGTGCATTAAATTCAGATGAACCTTTTCCAAAAAATGCCACAATCAAAACCACCTTGAAACCACTAGATTTCAGGTCGTAATCGAATCCAATAGATTTGTTCACATAAACGAGACCTAAATTGTAGTGTTCATCATGAGGGGAAAGAACAATCGAGGGTGGGAGGATTCGATTACGAAATTTCTAAGTACATGAATGAACCCAATGGATATCGAATCTGAAAAAAATACTCAATAATGTTAACAAAATAGCCAAATAATTATACAAAGAAACATGATTTGTTTTTTAAAAAAATCCAGCCTCACGAAATCTAATGCATTAATATATTTCTCAAAAAAGAAAACAATAATAATAAAACAGACCTGACCGAATAAGCACATCATAAATTACAACTTTTTTTTTTTTTGAGAAGAAATTACAATTCATTTAGAAAATCTAACAACTTATTTAAAAAATCATAACTAACAGAGAAAATAAATTGCAAAAAAATATGTTTCAATTTTTTTTTTTTTTGAAAACAAAATAGGTTGCAATTGAACAGATGTCAAATTCAACTATGAACAATCCCAAATTAAATTCGAGAATTTATACTTCGACAGGATTGAATCAAAGGAGAAGAGATTTGAAAAATCTTTTGATTTAAAAAAAAAAAAATCAAATTTAGGCTCATCATCACTGGCTGGGTAAGGGATTAGAAGACTTACTTGGATCTGCTCCCCCTCCAAGCTGGAACTTCAACCTCCTTCCATGGACTTCTAGATTTAAAACTTTAAACCTAAATCGAGAACCAAAAGGGCGCATGCATCATCAAATGAAGCTATATCGTCGGCAAGAGTCAAAGTTTAGATCGTGAGGGCCAGATCTGCGAAGAAAAATACAAAGGAGATGAAGATCGAAAGATTTCGGAACAAATAAAAACGGATGGACAATTTTTTTTTCCTCAAACCCTAACCAAATTAGGCAAATCGCATGCCTAAAGAAGCTAAATGAGAAATAGAATCACTTTAATGAAGACAAGAAGTCGATTACAAGCTCTGATTAGAAGAGAAATCCAAAAGAAATTTAAGCAATCAACTGAGAAAATAGGGAGATGAGATCGGATTAGGCCTGAGAATAGAGAGATAATACGTGTTAACTTAACACGGATTAAATGGATTTCTTAATACTCAAAACAAACAAAGATTAAGGATATTAACTTAATACAGATTAAGTTAATACCCTGCCCAAACATGTCCTAATTATCTGGATTTTTCTAATTTTTAATGTTGTAAAAAAAAAAAACTCTTAAGTTCTATCAAATATGAAATATCATATTTCTTAATTTAATATTACCAAGTAGAAGAGTACATACAACAAAAAAAAAAAGAGTACAAGATTTTATAATGAGGGTGACATATTTGAATAGTAACTGTCATATAAAAAGCCATTAGAGCTATATTTATTTTTGTAACTAAAATCTAAATAAGATCTCGTCATCGATGTCATAGGGGGACCGGTGGCCTTGAATTGGGATGTATTTACTTTCGTGGGTGTTAAACTGGTACAAAATGAGTTGTCCATCATAGGCCTCCATTAAGAGTACATCAGAGCCCACAAACGCCAAAAAGGGAAGTTAATTCCAAATATTGGGCCAATTGTGAACAACTTTGACCAAAGAACCTTATTCCCCTTCTCATTTAACCCCAAACATCCAAACTATTTTGGTTTTCTTTACGTGGATATAGATAATGAAGGAGAATCATTGATCCATATTAATACCATATTAATCATTAATATTGTATTATAAATTACTACTTTTTTCTCCTAGAATTGTAAATATTTTTCAAATTTCACCAATTCTTAAAAAACCTATTTACTTATTTATTAATATGGCGAAAAAACTCTTTAAACCCCTATGATTTTGGGAGATTTGTTAGGAGGCTGGGGTATCTTATATAATAATTAAAAAAATCAAGATTTTGTTTTAAAATGTTATTTTAAAGTGGGAGTAATTGTGTCTTTTTCTAATAAATGAATTTTTTTATTTAAAAGCCGGATTTTTACTAAAGTTTATTAATATGACTATTCTTGAGCTTATTTCTGCTAATCTCCCCAAAATAAAATCACTACTAAATATGTCTTTTCTTTTTATTTTTTTTTTAAAATTCATTACTAAATATCTCAATAGCATCATTGTACCTTTGTTTCGAGGGATTAATTTAATTCAAATCTTACCTAATGGATAGTGCATTAAAAAAAGAAAAGAAAAAAAATAGACTGAGAAGGGACGGAAAGGGGAAGAGAGAAAGAAAAAGAAAAAAAAATGTGGCTGGTAAAATGACAGATGTACAAATACATAACTTCCTGTAGGAAGTCTTACCTGTTTACATTTATGTCGGTAATACTTGTAGTTATGTTTTTTCGTCAATAATTTCTTATTATCTTTGTTTCATATTTTTTAGTTAATAAATTATTGACGGCAGTTCAAAGGAGTTTGGGGATTGAAATGTACGTAGATTATAGCTAAAAGAAACTATAATACTTAAAATATAAATAAATAAACAAATAGATCAGAAAACGCCGATGAACTATCAATGGAGAACAAATTTCGGGTACCTTACATATTTTATATTTATCATTTCTCTTTTAAAAATCAAATAAGATCTCGTCATCGATGTCGTAGGGAGACCGATGACCTTGAATTGGGATGTATTTACTTTCGTGGGTGTTAAAATGGTACAAAATAAGTTGTCCGTCATAGGCCTCCATTAAGAGTACATCAGAGCCCACAAACGCCAAAGGGAAGTTAATACCAAATATTGGGCCAATTGTGAACAACTTTGACCAAAGAACCTTATTCCCTTCTCATTTAACCCCCAAACATCCAAACTATTTTGGTTTTCAATACGTGGATATAGATAATGAAGGAGAATCATTGATCCATTCAAAAACCCGAGACTTACCTGGATCGATAAGTTTAGATGGTTTCGGAAATTTAAAGCTTGTGGGAACGGGATTTGACCAAAAATCTCCTTACTCATGTCAAACCACATTACAATTTCAGTCATAGTTCTATTAATGAAATCATTCGGAGCGAAAGCTAAAGTTAAATAAATTATATACGTCCAACTATTATTTTTGGTAACCAAGATGAAAATTCAATGTAGATCTGAAACTGTTACACGAACACAGTAGCACGAACACTGCAACACGAACAGGGAGTTCTTGGTTCTTCTACACCCTCACCCTTCCTAACTTAAAATGGTGTGGTTTTTCTTAAGGGAATAGAGACAAAAAACTTTGGTAAGAAAACACATAAGAGATTTTTAATGCACTCTATAATTTTCTCAAAAAGTGTTCTCTTTTTCTGTAGTTTCAGCATAAGTTATATCTACCATTCAAATGTGCTCAATTTCTCGTGTTGACAAGTACCCTAAAAAACATTTATTTTGAGATCGATGAAATCTCATGCTATTTTAATCTGATATCGAAAACTCATTAAATTCAAACAAAAACAAATCAAGCTAAAATCCATAAAAATAATTATAAATTATATTTAAAAAGTTAGATTATAGATTTTGAAATTTTCTTTTTTTAATACTATAGATTTTGAATTTTAAAACTTGTTTGGTCATTGTTATTCAAAAGTTAATAATATCTTTATTTTCGTTAGTTTTAATGGTGAAAATACATTTGAATAGAGAAGAAAAAAAATTATTTTTTTAGTAAGAATTTTTTTATTAAATTTTTAAAAGACCAAGAATACTATCAAATAAAAGTATAATATTTTTCATCTAAATATTGACGATGATATTTTAAATGTTTTTTAAGTCGAGAGTATTTTTTATTTGTTTTTAAAGTTTAAGGGTATGTTGTTTCGAAAAAAAAAAAAAAGTTTAAGGGTATGCTTGAAACTTTTTCAAAGTTTAAGAGTATTTTTTTAAACCAATCTTTAACGGTTTCTCTCCAAATTTAACTGCAATGTATTTTTGAAACTAAAGTTAAGTTCAAGAATATTTTTTAACTTTTCAAAGTTTGGTGCATTTTTGACACAATCCCCATAGTTTAGAGACATTTTTTTTATAATTTAACCTTTAATAAAATAAAACTATTTAAAGAGATTATTGATCTAATAAAGCTCAAATTTGTGAGTTTGAACTTTATTTATAATGTCACTTTTCTATCATTTTTCTTAAATTTTTTTTTAAAAAGCTACTCTTTTTTAGTTTTTAAAATTCTTTTAATTTTTTAAAAACAAAAACAAAATTTAATTTAAATTCGCCATTAAATTTAAGATAATGACTTGATAGCTTGTAATTGGCTGAAATTTGTCAGTCAACCACCCACTTTCTTCATTTTTTTTATTCTTGAAATTTCCATTTCCATGTTTTCTCTACGTCTTTTATTTCCAAGTCATCCTGTTCCCTCAATTTTCTCACCGGAAGCATTCCTATTTTCGTCCCTAAACTTTTAAAAGTCCAATTTTACTCCCTAAATTATTATTTTTGTTCCGTTTTGGTTCATCAAGTTTCAAATGTTCAATTTTAATAGATAAAAATTGAAGAGAGAGAAGGTAAATGGGGAGGAAGAATTCTCGATTTTTGTTTTTAATGAGGAAAGTGAAAGAAAAATTGAAAAGTTATTATTTTTTTTATAAATAATAAAGTAAACCCTGATTTTGCACTAAAACCAAAAAAATTATCCATTTTTACAAGTACTTTGTTTATATTAACATAATGTAACATAACTTTTTTTTTTGTATATCGACTAATTTCTTATAAGAATGAAACATTAATCTCTAAAGAGGGCATTCAAATCAAAATTAAATAAGGTTACAAACTTTTTAATATACTTCATACAATGATCATTATAGAATGATTTAAGGGTTTGAGAAATAAAAGGTAAGAGTTGAACTATAATGGTCATTTAAATATAAATTAATTTCATATAAGTTTTCTTAATATTTAGATGAGTAGGTAAACTGACTCACAAATATAAAAGAAAAAGGTTACATCATTTAAAAAATATATATATAAATTTTATTGAATTTAATAAGTTAGGAGAACCAATGACTAATGTTTCTAAAAAAAAATAAAAATAAAAAACCAAGGACTAACGATGTAGATATTTAAACAAAAAATTAAGAAAATAACATTCAGCATTCAGTATCAAACTTTTTCGGTACCTATAATTCTAACGGTAGGATATTTCATTCATAATTTAATATACTTGTTATCGGAAAAAAAAATATTCTAATTTAATATACTTCATATAATAATTATTATAAAATGATTTAAGGGTTTGAGAAATCAAAGGTGTAAGAGTTGAATTATAATAGTCATTTAAATATAAATTAATTTTATAGATTTCCTTAACTTTTACATGTTGTAGGGTTATAAGATATTGACTAATGTTTCTAAATAAAATAAAAATAAAAATAAAGAAGCAATGACTAATGATATAGATATTCTCAAAAAAAAAAAAAAAGACTTTGGGGATTCAAGTCATCTCCGCTTCCGATCAACTATGTAGGCATGCCTTTGGGTGGGAACCCTCGTTCTTTATCTTTTTGGGACAATACTATTGAGAAGATCGAGAGGAAGCTTAATCAATGGCAATTCTCTTACCTATCTAAAGGCGGAAGGCTAACCATGATTCAAGCTGTGTTAGAGCATATTCCCACTTACATGCTCTCCGTTTTTCAAGCTCCAGCCACTATTTGCAAGAAGATCGAGAAAATAATGAGAAGATTTTGAATAAGTGTTTATCACATTCTTCCATTAATGAAATGTAATTTTTTATAATTATTATTTTTTATAATAATAATAATTATTATTATTATTTGTTATTATAATAAATATGACTTAGCATAATTTATTGCTTATTCTGTGATACGTGATGTCATTGAAGTACTACTCATATTTTGACATACGAAGCTACTTAAATTTTATTAATTTTACTAATTATATATTTTTTAAATTTAAATATAAATCTATTCACCATTATTAATATTGTAGAGAACAATAGATTTAATATAATATTATGTTTTAAATTAATATTTAAAAAACTTATGTTTCATCAAAATTCATAGAAGTGGTAGATAATAGATTTTATGAGTTTTTTAAAAAAAAATTTCAATATTTTTTTTTTTTTTTTCTGTTATTTATAAAATATAAGATGAAATAAGAGAGCACAAATATGATTTTTAAGATTTTAGAGAGGTGATGGTTTTGAGGTTCTTTTTTTTTGAAAAGATGGCTTCGATGTTCGTAGATTAAACTAAATTAATAAATGAATGAAAAAAAATATTGTGTACAAAGTAAGATTTTAGCATGACGAAAACTTAATTCTTAAAGAAGTTTAATTTATTTCATAATTTTCTTTAAAAATTATGATATGTATATTTTTTTTATTTCACTTTTATCTTCAACTACGTTGGATGAGATTTTTAAATAAAATAGATAATAAATATTTTACTTACTCATTTAAAATTTATATATATATATATATTATGATTTGTAAGTATTTTAATAAATAAAAATATAATCTCACATGCCAGAAAAAATCTACCGTGCAGGGCACGTTCCAAAGGTCTAGTATACATAAAAGTATCTTTTTCCAAAAAAAGATATAGATATTTAAACAAAAAATTATAAAATCCTTTTCTTTTTTTTAGTTTAACACGTGAATTCAAACCTTTCACCTCATTTTGAATTGTGAAATTCTTTTTTATTTAGTTTGAAAATATAATGTCATCAACATAATTCAGCAAAAGAAAAAGGCTTATAAACATAATTTTCATAATAAGCTCAAAAACGATTTTAGGAACAATAAAGTACATACCTTTTTTTATATATAAAAAATTTATTTAGCATGTAGTTTAAGAAAAATAATAGAAAGGAAAAAAATATAGCAAAATTTGTTAGACTTAGCACTTTAGGTTTGGAAATCACACAATTTTTTATAATTAAAAAAATCAATTTGACAGATTCCGTTGTGTTAAATATAATTTTAGATTGAGTTGAGTTCAAAATCATAAAATTTAGAACTAGCCGACGGTATAAATCTAGTAACACTTTTCCCACAGGATCTATTGCAAGAAAGGGATAATCTAGAGCTTAGAGCTGTCAATTATATCCTTTATGAAAATGGCAAACCAATTCGGGGAATTTCTGGCACAAACATTTAATTAGTTCGGACTTGTTTATTGTTGAATTGGGACCGAGACAAAAAAAAGCTCTTCTATCGAAGAAGCCCGCGTTTCTAAACTCCAGCAAAATACAAATACTGAAGAACACAATAATTGTTATGTGTTTTCCATTATTTGGTAGATATATATATATACAAAATATTTGTAACAAAAATAGAAAATATTGCAACTAATAGTTACAACATAATGCAAATGACTCTCCTAAATTAAACAAACTTCTCAACAAATAGATTATTCAAAGAATAACCAAAATAACCAATACAACCAAAATTTATGGGCTAATACCCCCCTCAAGTTGAGGCATGAAGATTCGAAATACCCAACTTGACAAGAAGGGATTGAAACTGCTGACGTCCCAATGCTTTGGTGAGAATATCAGCAAGCTGAGAAGTGGTGTGAACATAAAAAGGTGCAATAGTACCGCGTAGTATCTCATCACGTATAAAATGACAGTCGATCTCGATATGTTTCGTACGCTCATGAAAAACAGGATTATTACCAATATGTAAAGCAGCTTGACTATCACAATGTAAAGGAATAGGCTCTCTCTGCTGAACACCAAGATTGTGAAGCAAACTTTTCAACCATAAGATTTCACAAGTAGTAGAAGCCATAGAACGATATTCTGCCTCAGCAGAAGAACGAGAAATCGTTGCTTGTTTTTTGTTTTCCAAGAGATGGGAGAACCCCCAAGGAAAACAATGTATGCAGTAAGGGAACGACGACTCATAGGGCAACTTGCCCAATCTGCATCACAATAAACTTGTAAGGTCAATGGTGAATCAGCACGAAGTAAAATACCTTGGCCAGGGCTACACTTCAAGTAATGGACAACCCGCAAAGCAGCCTCCCATTGAGATTGAGTTGGACGCTGCATAAACTGAGCCAAAATGTGAACAGAGTAACATAGCTCAGGACGTGTGATGGTAAGATAAATTAATCGCCCCACGAGTCGTCTATATCGTGCAGGATCCGTCATGAGGGGATCTGAAGCAAGACTTAAACGATGATGCTCTTCCATTGGAACGCTAGCTAGTTTAGAGCCAAGAAGGCCCGTTTTTGTCAAGATGTCGAGAGCATATTTGCGCTGACAAAGAAAAATTCCATAGAAATTCGAGCCACCTCGATGCCAAGAAAATATTTCAACTTGCCCAAATCTTTCATGTGAAAACAATCATTGATATAGGCTTTAAAATCTGCGATGACAACATTATTATTGCCAGCAATAACAAGGTCGTCTACGTACAAAAGGATATTTAAAACATTATCATTCTTAAGATACACAAATAAAGAGTGATCAGAAGAAGTAGCAGAAAATCCATATGTACGCAAAGCAGCGGCTAATTTTGCATACCAACAGCGAGGAGCTTGTCTCAGACCATATAATGATTTGCGTAGTCTACAAACTTTCTTACCTAAACCATTACTAAAGCCTGGAGGCAAACGCATATAAACTTCTTCTTCTAAGTCACCATGAAGAAAGGCATTGTGTACATCCATCTGATGTAACTCCCATTTATGAGTTGCAGCGACAGTAAGAAAAGTGCGAATAGTAACCATTTTCACAGTGGGTGCAAAAGTTTCAACAAAATCAATACCCTCTCTCTGATGATTTCCAAAAGCAACCAACCTTGCTTTATATCTTTCAATGGTGCCATCGGACCGATGCTTGATTCGAAACACCCACATACACCCAAGGGCAATTTATTAGCAGGTAATTCTTCTATAGTTCAGGTATCATTAGCTTCCAATGCCGTAATTTTCTGCGCCATTGCTTTTCTCCACCTTGGATCACGCATTGCTTCTTTAAAGGAGGTGGGCTCCACTTCAGCAGAAATAGCTGCAAGAAACTAACGATGTGCAACAGAAAAAACGTTACAATTCACATAATGCGCTATAGCATAAGGAGTACCTGAGACTTGGACTGGCATGGTCGAAGCTTTCGGGGGAACCAATGTCGTGTTAGTTTTCTTTGAAACGTTGGGCCATTTAATAAAGTCTTTATAGCGAACATTCTCAAAGTTTTTGCGTTTACCACGACCAAGCACACCATCATCCGAAATAGTCCTGTCTGGATTATCATTCATTTCATTTTGTTCGACATCAACATAACCATTTTGTGTTGCATTATCATGCTGTACAGGCGAGCTGCCACCTTCTAGGATCTTTTGTTGTTGCGAGGAGACAACATCATCATTTTTTTGTTGTTCTTGGGGATCATCGGTTATAACAGGTTGCAGCTGTTCTTGTTGGACAGTATCAAGTTGCCTATAGCCACATTGATTACCTTCAACATTTGTAACTTCAAGATGAGTATCATCATCATCATCAAATGATGGACGAATTTCATCAAGATATGAGGAATGAAGACGCTTCAATTCTTCTTGATCTGCCAAAGGAAAAATATCTTCGAAGAATTTCACATCTCGTGATTGAAAATATTCTCCTGTGTCATGGTCAAACAAGTGTCATCCTTTCTTTCCAAAGGGATACCCAAGAAAGATACAACGACGACTTCGACTGTCAAACTTGTCACAAGGATTAAGGTTCTTAGCATAGCACAAACACCCAAAAACTCTAATAGAGTTAAGATTAGGAACTTTCCCATAAAGCAATTCGCACGGCGTTTTTCCTTCAAGCACACGAGAAGGAGTTCTATTGATTAAATATGCAGCAGTCATCACACATTCACCCCAAAAAACAACAGGCAAACAACCTTGAAAGCGTAAAGCACGGGCAACATTAAGAATATGACGATGTTTGCGTTCTACTCTAGCATTTTGTTGAGGTGTTTTAACATTTGAGCTTTGGTGAATGATGTCATTTTCACAAAAATAATTACTAAGACCTTTAAACTCAATCCCATTATCACTCCTCATAATTTTAACTCTTTTTCCAAATTGATGATCAATCAAGGCAAAGAAATCGATCATTAAACGAATGACCTCATCTTTGGTTTTCATTAAGTATACCCACACACATCTTGAAAAATCATCCACAATAGTAAAAAAATATCGAGAGTTACAAGCACGATTCTCACGATACGGACCCCAAACATCATAATGGACCAATTCAAATAAATCATTTGCCTTATTTTCACTTAACGAAAAAACATTACGAGTTTGCTTAGCCCTATGACAAATATCATAGGGTTTATTTTTGAAATTACTCTTTATTCTACTAACTTGAGGTAAGAGCTCCAAAGCTTGTAGGGATGGGTGCCCGAGTCGTTTGTGCCACAGTTCCACAGTCTCTGTCTCTGTTACGACATTAACACAAATTGGTTTCCCAATTTTCAAGTAATAAAGCCCATCGATCAGCTTACCTACACCAATTGTCGTCTTCAGGATACGGTCCTGTACAACACATTCATAGTCAGTGAATTGTATGTTTAATTTTTGTGCAGAAACAAGTTGAATGACTGATGGCAAAATCGCAATTGAAAACGGGAATAAACAACACATTCGTCAAAACAAAATCGTCATTTAACTTCACATTCCCTCAACATTAACACCATTAGGCAAACCAATTTGAATGGGACAGATAGATTGACATGAATCAAACAAATTCTCATCACAACAAACATGAATGGAGGCACCACTGTCAACAATCCAAGTATGAATGTCCTTACCATTCATTCGAACATGATTCGCATTGTCTGATACCTCGCCAAGAAGGGCGTTGACTTTGGTTGGTTGACCATTATTCGATGAGCCTGACCCATCTTTTCCGCGGCCTACCCCAGAATGTCTTGGTTCTCGACCTTCTGGATACCCATGTTTCTCCCAATAACGATCCTTGACATGCCCAGACTTACTGGAGAAGCTGCATTTTAGTGAAGAACGTGCAACCCCCCAAATCTTTAACCACTGAGGTGCATTACCTCAGACAAAAAAAGCCATAAGTGCAGCTGTTTCTGTCCTTCGCTGAGTCAAAAGGCGAACTTCCTCTTCTTGCACAAGTCTCGAGTACACGATGTGACGAGATGGTAAAGGTTCGATACCTAAAATATTTGATCGAATATTAGCATAATAAGTCTCAAGACACATTAGAAATTCACGCACCTGATTAGTTTCACGTCGTTTGCGAAAAACTTTATTCAAGTCGCATTTACATCCTAAGCACAAGCATGAGGGTAGAGCATCAAAATCATTAATGTCATCCCATAATTTCTTCAATCTCCCATAATATTGCATTATAGACTTTCCACTCCTTTGTTTGCAATCTGCTATCTCTGACTTCAATTGATAGATTTTAACGCCATTTCCCAACGAGAAACGTTGTTTAATATCATCCCATAATTCTCGAGCAGTGTCGCGGTATGAAATGGTAGAACGAATGCTTGGGTCAATTGTATTAAAGATCCAAGCCACAATCATATAATTAACTGTCCACCAATCTTCAAGATCAGCGGAATCATCTTTAGGTTGCTTAACAACCCCATTAATGAATCCCAATTTTCTTTTTGCACCCAACGAAACTCGAAATCCTTTGGCCCATTCCTCATAATTTGGCCCTTTGAGAACGACATGAGTTATGATTGTTCCTGGATTATCATTTGAAGCAAGAGCATAAAGAGGATTTGGTTGTGATGGATTTGATTGTGATGATATGTTTTCATCTTTTTTTTTTCTTTTGGCCAGTGATCAAAAGTATGGCTCTGATACCATAAACTCCAGCAAAATACAAATACTGAAGAACACAATAATTGTTCTGTGTTTTCCATTATTTGGTAGATATATATATACAAAATATTTGTAACAAAAATAGAAAATATTGCAAATAATAGTTACAACAGAATTTAAATTAAACAAACTTCACAACAAATAGATTATTCAAAGAATAACCAAAATAACCCATACAACCAAAATTTATGGGCTAATAGTTTCCTTTGTTGAAGTAAGTACAAATGGTCTGGTTCAAAATTTCCTATGAATAGACTTAATGAAATGCGATACTTCGTATATAAGAAAAAGGAAAGATCCTTCAGGCTCAGGATTGATCTTTAATAATGAGTCAGATCGCACCAATATCAATCCATTTTTTTCTATTTATTCCAAGACAAGGGTTCCACAATCCTTTAGTAAAAATCAATGAACTATTCGGACGTTGAGAAATAAAGAACGCCAATCTTTTATAATTTTGTCAGCATCGAATTATTTCAAATCGATTTATTCAACGATGTCAAAGATTTTAATGTCATAAAAGAATCAAGTAAAGAGGATCCTCTTCAAATTAGGAATTCGTTAGGCCCTTTAGGGGTGGCCCCTCAAATTGTGAATTTTTATTCATTTTATCAGTTAATAACTCATAATCCCGATCTCCCTAACTAAATATTTGCAACTTGACAATTTAAAACAGACTTTTCAAGTAATTAAATATTATTTAATGGATGAAAACGGGAGAATTTTGAATTCCGATCCATCAAATAACATCGTTTTGAATACATTTAATTTAAATTGGCATTTGCTGCCTCATAATTATCACTAGAGTTATTGTGAAGAACACCTACAAGAATTAGCCTTGGACCGTTTTTTTTTAAATGTATGTATAGCCAAAAATAGACCACACCTAAAATCGGGTCAAATTATAATTGTTGAAGGTGATTCTATAGTAATAAGATCAGCTAAGCGTTATTTGGCCACTTCAGGAGCAACTGTTCATCGCCATTATGGAGAAATCCTTTACGAAGGAGATACCTTAGTTACATTTATATATGAAAAATCATGATCTGGTGATATACGCAGGGTCTTCCAAAAGTGGAACAAGTATTAGAAGTGCATTCGATTGATTCAATATCAATTAGCCTACAAAAGAGAATTGAGGGTTGGAATGAGCGTATAACAAGAATTCTTGGAATTCCTTGAGAATTTTTTATTGATGCTGAACTAACTATAGTGCAAAGTCGTATCTCTTTGGTTAATAAGATCCAAAAGGTTTATCAATCCCAGGGGGTGGAGATCCATAATAGACATATTGAATTATTGTACGTCAAATAACATCAAAAGTGTTGGTTTCAGAAGATGGAATGTCTAATGTTTTTTCACTTGGAGAACTCATTGGATTGTTGCGAGCGGAACGAACAGGGCGTGCTTTGGAAGAAGTAATTTGTTACCGAGCCGTATTATTGGGAATAACGAAAACATCTCTAAATACTCATTATCTCACTTGCAAACATATCTGGGCGGGATTAAATATGTGACAGGGTTACCCGATATTGTAATAATCATTGATCAGCAAGAAGAATATCGGGCTCTTCAAGAATGTATCACGTTGGGAATTCCAACTATTTGTTTAATTGATACAAATTGTGACCCAGATCTCGCAGATATTTCGATTCCGGTGAATGATGATGATATAGCTTCAATCCGATTAATTCTTAACAAATTAGTATTTGCAATTTCTGAGGGTCTGAAACGACCCGACCCGATAGGGGTCCTAAGATAGGCCGTCACCTCAATGCATGCATTCAAAGCTACAGAAAATTTGCAATATGACGTTTGGATTCCAAGTAAAAACTAAAACATAAAACATCCGTTTAAAAGTCAACATAGTTTCCTGGAACCTGTCCCTGTTTCCAAGCACCTGTTCCAAGACAAATACATTTTCGAAACTATACTCTGATCAGAGATTTATTAAGACGTTCAAAACATTCAACAGTTGCAACGATGCTGGAATCCGTAAAACATTCAGAAAATATTCCAAGGCTCCGTGCCCGGTTACATGCATTCAGAGGAAAACAAAAGCATAAAGAGTCATAACACGAAATCAGAGTTGACGCTTGGTCCCCATGATCACAGCTTCTCCTTCAGCCATCCTGTCTCGCACCTCGGTTACCTGTGGAAAACAACAATAATAAGGGTGAGCAACGAGTCGCTCAGTAAGAATCCCCAACCGGGGTACAATACGATATACATGGTCATCTAGATGAGTGTATGCAAGCTATGAGTATAAACACAGAATCGAGCACATAGCTTGAGTCCATACTTGGACCTCGGATGCCAACTCAGGGTCTTAGTCCGGAATACTCCACACCACACCATATCATACGCCCTATACGAGAAACAAGTCCCGGCCTCAGCCTGTCTACTGTCGAATGAAAGGTACACTAGCTCAAGATTCCGAGGAGCTCTCTGGTTGGCGCTGTAATGAGCGTAAGCATGCACCGCGTGCTACTGCAGACTATGAGGGGTGCCGAGTCTAGTGTCAAGCTGCCCATGTCCAGTCACCACGCCTAACTAAATCTCTGGATCGGTGTCACTGACATAGGGGTGTAAGACCTGGACACGTGAACTATGTCACTGAACCACCGCTTTGAGGCTAAGGAACCGGTCGTGGTAGGCTTACACCAGAAGCCGCCCTTGCCCTAACAGTGGCAATCGGGGCTACGGCCGAACACGGCGAGGGCGTGCCGATCGTCGAGGACGAGGCAATGCCAAGTCATCATCCCGACCGTTGGGGCATTTAACAGTCTGCCACCCTCACCCAAGATTGCAGGGCCAGCCGTTAGGGTTAGCTATTCCCTAACGGGATCAGGGACGGAGCACCATCTCGTACGTCCCTGTCGGGGATGCAAGGTTCGTTATGCACCCGGCCCGGATGATGCTATCTACCTGCACTCTAACCTGTCTTACATTAATCAGCAAGCAACCAATATATATTTCAAACGTGCTCAATAGGAATACAACGAACCTAGCATGGTACTACGATGTAAGAACAGATACGAGCATGCCAGAAGGAACAACCTAGCATGGACTAACATGAGAAACAGGGGTTCATGCCGGTCGGGAATTCAGAATAGAGCACTTAAGAATAAACATGTCAATAAACACAAACAAGCATACAATCAGCAATCACATATAATATCGTAGGGTCCACACAACTCCGGTAAGAAATCTTTACCTTGGTCGGGGAGGCGATTGCACGAAAAATCTAAGCTGCGAACGATCTGGAACTACAAATCATCAATAATTACAAATCATAATTTAAATTAAATTAATTAATTCGGCTTGGCTCGGATTCTCACTTGGCTCGGGTCGGGTCGGGTCGGCTTGGCTTGGCGGCTCGGCAGCAGGACACGCGACAAGGACGCGCGCGGACGAGCAGGGCGTTGGCGATGCGGCTCGGCGACAAGCTCAGGGTGAGGACGCGCGCGCTGGTGCGAGCGACACGACGCTGGGGCTGCTTCTGCGCGCGAGCAAAGGGAGAGCTGGGGCGAGCTTCCGCGCGCGAACAGGGGCGAACAGGGGCGATCGAGAAGGGAGAACGAATTGGGCGATTTGAATAGGGAGGACGAATTTGAGCGAATTGGTTGGACGAATCCTCTTGGCTAGCTGCACAGAACACCATACACACACCAACTCACCTCGACTTGGCCGGAAAACTCGAAATCTGAAACAGGGGAAAAAAATCGGAAAAGAGACGGAGAAGAACTTACCAGCTGCTCGGAGTGGAATCGACTTCGAATTTGGGTGAGGAACCTCGGCCGAAATGGAGCTGGAGGGGGAGGAATCGCGAAGGAAAATGGCTGTCGGTCGGAGGAGATTCGCGAAGAAGAAAAGAGAAGAAATGGGGAAGAAGAAGACTCGGGCGGCTGTTTAAAAACCAAACGCACGAAGACAGGGTTAAATACAAGCTGGCGCGTTTAAGTTAACAAAGACGCCCGGTGGCTCGATTGGCAATGACACTTGACTAGCTTCCCACGCGATCTTGGTTGAATCTCACTCGGCGCGCTATTTAATTCCCTATTTCTTTTTGCCTCTTACCAAGCCCAAAACCTTCCCAAAGCTTCCCGAACACACTCAAAACATCTCAATATTTTTTTGACAATAAGAAAAACATAACCGGCCCTGTTGGCCCGACCAAATTACCAAAATGCCCCTGGGCAACCCGGGAAGACTGGAATGAAATTCTGGGCCGTTACAGTATTCCCTCCTTTTTATGACTTTCGTCCTCGAAAGTCCTCAAGACTGAAACAGCTCGGGATATTGCAGTCTCATCTCATCCTCCCGCTCCCAAGTGGCTTCCTCTGAACTCTGACTCTTCCACTGAACTTTTACCAACCGGATCTCACGATTACGCAACGTCTTCGTCTCATAGGCAAGAATCCCCATTGGCTTCTCCTCGAAGCTCAAATCCTCATTCAGCTGCAGAGGCTCAAAATCAACAATATGCGACGGGTCCGGCACGTACTGTCTCAACATCGAAACATGAAAAACACCGTGTACCGCTGACAATGACGGAGGCAGGGCTAACCGATAAGCAACTTTGCCAATCCTCTCCAGAATTTCAAACGGACCCACAAAACGAGGACTCAGCTTTCCACGCTTACCAAACCTCAAAACACCACGCATCGGAGCAACCTTTAGGAACACGTGCTATCCAACCTCAAATTCCAAGTCTCGACGTCGAACATCGGCGTAACTCTTTTGCCTGCTCTGAGTTGTCAACAAGCAAGCTCTAATCTTCTGCACGACACTATTAGTCAACTGCAGCAACTCGGGACCCAAAACCTGTCTATCACCAACCTCTTCCCAGAACACAGGAGATCGGCAACGCTTACCATACAAAGCTTCGAATGGAGCCATCTGAATCATCGACTGATAACTGTTGTTATAGGCAAACTCCATCGAATCTGACATCTTGGTCCCAATCGCCGGGAAGTCCAACACACAAGCCCTCAACATATCCTCGAGAATCTGGTTCACCCTCTCAGTCTGTCCATCTGTTTGGGGGTGGAAGGTCGTGCTGAAACTGCACTCAGTGCCTAAACCTTTCTGGAGCGCTCTCCAGAAACGAGAAGTGAACCTCGAATCACGGTCGGACACAATCCTCACAGGCACACCATGATAACGAATGATCTGCTCTAAAAACAACTGCGCCCAGTGTTCCACGGTATAAGTGTCTCTACCGGGAATGAAGTGTGCGCTCTTAGTCAATCGGTCGACTATCACCCAAATATGAGAGAACTTCCTCGGAGTCCTCGGCAAACCAGAAATAAAATCCATGGATATCTCTTCCCATTTCCACTGAGGCACACTCAGTGGCTGCAACAAACCGGCTGGTCTCTGCCTAGGTGCTTTCACTTGCTGACAAGTGAAACACCGACTGACAAACTCTGCAACATCTCTTTTCATACCCATCCACCAGAATGTCTGCTTAAGGTCCTGTTACATCTTGGTACCCCCGGGGTGCCAAGCAAACGTTGAACTGTGGGCCTCTGAGAGCAACTCTACTCGCAATCCTGCAACATCTGGAACACACAACCGGCCTCTGTAAGTCAACCCACTTTCTGGTGAATAAACAAAATCAAAATCTTCATCAGCACTAACTCTGTCCACCAATCTCTTAAGTGCGGGGTCACTCAGTTGTCTATCAATAATCCATTTGTCTAATCGACGGTGAATCATCAATCGAGCTACCACGGCGATAACCTCACCCAACAACACTGCAATCTCGGCCCGCTCGAACTCTTTCCGCAATCTAGGCTGGAACTCAACAACACCGCGGAGTGCGACGTCTTCCTACTCAAGGCATCAGCTACAACATTGGCTTTACCCGGATGGTACAAAATCTCGCAGTCATAATCCTTCACTAACTCTAACTATCTCCTCTGCCTCATGTTCAACTCTTTCTGGGTAAACAGATACTTAAGGCTCTGGTGATCAGTAAACATCTGAATCCGCTCACCATACAGGTAGTGCCTCCAAATCTTTAGTGCAAACACCACTCGCCGCCAACTCCATATCATGAGTCGGGTAGTTCGCTCATATGGCTTCAATTGGGCGGGAAGCATAGGCAATAACCTTCCGTCTTTGCATCAACACACAACCTAACCCGAACTTGGAAGAATCGCGTAGACCACGAAACCACTGTCCCCTCCGGATCGCCAACATCAGTCTTTGAAGTCAAAGCGTGCTTGAGCACGCAAAGCTCTCATCACACTTACTGTCCCAAATAAACTCGACACCCTTCCTCGTCAGACGAGTGAGGGGAGAGGCTATAGCGGAAAAGTCCTTAACGAACCGTCGATAGTAACCTGCCAAACCCAGAAAGCTGCGTATCTCGGCAACTGAAGTCGGCTTGGCCCACGAGCTCACGGCCTCAATCTTTGCGGGGTCCACGGCTATACCATCCCTCGAAACCATGTGACCTAGGAAGGCCACTTGCTCCAACCAGAATTCACGTTTGGAAAACTTCGCATAAAGCTGGTATTCCCTCAACGCTGCCAACACTTGCCTTAGATGCTCTGCGTGATCCTCTCTGGTCCTCGAATAGATCAGAATATCGTCAATGAACACGATGACGAAGCTGTCCAAAAATGATTTGAACACTCTATCCATCATGTCCATGAACGCTGCTGGGGCATTAGTCAGTCCAAACGACATGACTCTAAACTCATAGTGTCCATATCGAGATCTGAAAGCTATCTTAGGGATATCGGCGTCCCTGATCCGCAACTGATGATAACCGGATCTCGGATCTATCTTGGAGAACACGGAGGCTCCCTGAAGCTGATCGAACAAATCATCAATAAGGGGCAACGGATACTTATTCTTCACTGTCACCTTATTAAGCTCGCGATAGTCAATACATAAGCGCATCGAGCCATCCTTTTTCTTCACAAACAGAACTGGTGCTCCCCACGGGGACACACTCGGACGGATGAACCCTCGATCCAACATTTCTTGCAACTGCACCTTCAATTCCTTTAACTCGGCCGGCGTCATACGATACGGAGCCTTCGAGATAGGGAGGGTCCCTGGCTCGAGCTCAATTATGAAGTCAACCTCTCTGCTCGGGGGCAACCCCGGTAACTCCTCAGGAAACACATCCGCAAACTCCTGCACGATCGGCACCTGATCAACAGTCACCGAGGGGCGACTCTCTCCAGACAACTTGGCTAGGTAGCCCCAAGCTCCACGAGCTAACAAACGGCGGGCTTTCACAGCAGACACCATCGGCGGGCAAACTCCACCCTGGACTCCACGAAACTTGAAACTGGGCCGACCAGGCAGCCTGAACACTACTTCTTTCCGATGACAGTCAATCAACGCGTGGTTAGCAGTTAACCACTCCATAACAAGAATCACATCAAAACCACTCATAGGCAGAACTATGAGCGTAGCAACAAGCAACTCCCTGGGTTGGCTGATTTCTACCGCTTCCATTATTGCTGATTTCTACCGCTTCCATTATTGCTGCTGGGTTGGCTGTCGGGCTTGCTTCTATTGGACCTGGGGTTGGTCAAGGTACTGTTGCGGGCCAAGCTGTAGAAGGGATCGCGAGACAACCCGAGGCAGAGGGAAAAATCCGAGGTACTTTATTGCTTAGTCTGGCTTTTATGGAAGCTTTAACAATTTATGGATTGGTTGTAGCATTAGCACTTTTGTTTGCGAATCCTTTTGTTTAATCCGAAAAAAATTACGTTTTTTTTTTTCGAATTTTATTTACTTGGACTTGTTGCTTTTTCTTTTTAGAATTATATGAAGCTTTCAATCCTACAATTACTTATTCGTTGGGACAATAACCTGTGGGAAGGATTGATTTGAGGATGAGGCATTAGCATACTGACTCGCGTTCTTCCTTCCCTTTCTTAGTTCAATGTTGAATGGAAATTTTTTTTTAGGATTGTTACAACATATTTTTTACTCTATTTCGAAACGAAATAGGAAATTAATAAAAAAAATAGAAAGAAATAGATAATTAGTTTTATCTATAAAAGGAGATCATATGAAAAATGTAACGGATTCTTTCATTTCTTTGGAGTTCTTGGCCATCCGCGAGTTTCGCATTTAATACCGATATTTTAGCAACAAATCCAATAAATCTAAGCGTAGTGCTTGGTGTATTGATTTTATTTGGAAAGGGAGTGTGTGCGAGTTGTTTATTTCAAGAATAAGTTGGATACAACCAACTGTACTTTTCTCGTTATAACTACGAAAAGGTGCATGATCCCGCGAATTACTTTTGACAAAATGAAGAAATCATATTGAAGAACCATAGCATTTCGTGATTTATTGGGAAATCAACTTTGATTCTCTATCAACCAATAATGTGGGACCATTAACATGGTTAAAGCTAAACCGTTTAAAGTCCGGACGCAGCATGGTACTCTTTCTACTACTATGTTAATACATAAATCGTTTCAAATAGTTATCATTTTTTTTTTCGATATAGAACACTCATGTCGATAAAATGATTTGAACCCCTTTATTTTGTTATAAATTTTTTGTAAAAAACTGGAAAAATGAGTATTTCACCCTCATTTTGTGTTTTTTATCCAATGTTGAATCGATGACCTATGTTATGTATAAATTAATAAAAATTCTATTTGTTCGTGGATTGGGTTAGGTGAAGAGATCTAAAATTAACCGAATTCTGACCAACCCAAAATGATTATTTAATTTATATATATATATATATATATATTTTACTTATCAGATAATTATATATGTAAGTGTATATTTATTTAATTTAATTATTATCGTTAGACTTTTTATTTTTCCATATTTTTCAAGTCTTTATAATTTATATGTGATGATAAAATATATAGTCAAATTATGTAATATTTATTTGTTGGTTTTAATTATATATTTATTTTATGGAAGTCGAATTCATCTATCTTTATTGTTTTATATGTTTTATGTTTATAGTTGAAATTTTCTATATAAACCTTAAACGATGGTGAATTTTTATTGTATATTTTACACATTTAATATTTATATTCATTTCATTATTTTGATTGAAGATTATATTTTGTTTATGTATAGTGTAGTATTAATTTGATAAAATATATTTATATTTATATCTATTATTAGACCCGATGACCCATTCCAAAAATATAAAGGTTGAGTTGACTTAGATTGTCTCTTTAATTGGGTTGGATTTGATTGGAAAATGACTAACCAAAAATTTGGATTGGGTTGAGAAAACTCATGTTCATCCCTACTTTATTTAGCATTCAAATTTAAAGTTCAATTGCATAAAGGATTAGTGACGCATTGATTTCAATTTTTAGTACTAATACATCTCCATGATTGTAGTTGTGACCGTGAAGTTGAAATGGAATAATCACTACTAGAAAAAGCACATTCCATGACTATAATTTATAGTCATAAACACTTTCCATGACTAAAATCAAGAGTCATTGTATCCGCTGTCACGAAAGATTCAACCATGACACCATAGTAAAAGTGTCATGCTAGAATCAATTATGACACTATATTATAGTCATAGATTAACCATTAATGACACATATACAGAGTCATTGATGTAATAATAACGACAATTTACAAATGTCATCGTAAAATCAGTTATGACATTTTATTATAGTCACGGTTGATCTATTAATGACACATATACATAGTCATGGTTGAGTTATTTATGACATTTTGTTTTAGTCATGGTTAAATCATTGATGACACACATATATAGTCATTGAAGAAGTATTAACGACACGTTAATATTGTCATTATAGCTTATATATTGACACTTTTTTATAGTCATCAATTTATGTAATAGGACCATTTATTCATGTCAATTTATTAGCTTTCATGACACTTTTTTATGCCTATTTAAAACCTACTTTGTTTGTGTCTTTACCTATCAATAAAGATTTATAATACGCAGCCCACAAATCTTATTCAACAAATATTATTTCATATATGACTAAATAATTTGTACATTACACTTGAACAAGAAAAAAAATCAATATCAACAAATTTATAATTCTTAAAATGTCTACAATGAATTTGAAAAATGTAACACCCCAAGACTTCATAAGTAACTAGTTGTAACGACCCGACCCGAATGAGGCTCTAAATGGGCCGTTACCTCAATGCATGTGTTCAAAACTTAAATCAAAATGCAAGAATGGTTGTTTCGGATTCTAAGTAAAAACTAAAAACCGGCAAGAGTCCATTTAAAAAGTCAATACAAAATCCTTGAAACCTGTCCCTGTTTCCAAGCACCTGTTCCAAGACAAATACATTTCTAAAACTTACTCTGATCAGAGATTTATTTAAAACATACAAGCTTTACAACATTTACAACAGTGCTAGAATCCGGAAATACAGTCAGAAACCATCCTAGGGCTCCGTGCCCAACTACATGCATTCAGAGGACTTTTAAAACATAAATACAAGACTCAGAGTTTAACAACGGGTTTCCATGATCACAGCTCCTCCTCCAGTCATCCTACCTCGCGCCATGGTTACCTGAAAGATAAGTAAGGGTGAGTAACGAATTACTCAGTAAGAATCCCCAACCGGGGTACAATACGATATACATGGTCATCTAGCAGAAAGGTATGCAAGCTATGCATATAAACACAGAATAGAGCACATAGCTAAGTCCACACTTGGACCTCGGATGCCAACTCAGGGTCTTAGTCCGGAAAATCACCACACCACACAATACGCCCTATACGAGAAACAAGTCCTGACCTCAGCCTGTCTACTGTCGACGAAAGGTACACTAGCTCAAGATCCCGAGGAGCTCTCCGGTAGGCGCTATAATGAGCGTAAGCATGCACCGCGTGCTACTGCGGACTATGGGGGGTGCCGGGTCTAGAGGCAAGCTGCCCATGTACAGTCACCACGCCTAACTAAATCTTTGGATCGGTGTCACTGACATAGGGGTGTGAGACCTGGACACGTGTACTATGTCAGCCTGAACCACCGCACCTGAGGCTAAGGAAACGGGTCGTGGTAGGCTTACACCAGGAAACCGCCCTTACCTTAACAGGTGGCAATCAGGGGCTACGGCCGAACACGCTGAGGACGTGCCGACTGCCGGGGACGAGGCAATGCCAAGTCATCATCCCGACCGTTGGGGCATTTAACAGTCTGCCACCCTCACCCAAGATTGCAGGGCCAGCCGTTAGGGTTAGCTATTCCCTAACGGGATCAGGGCGGAGCTCCATCTCATACGTCCCTGTCATGGATGCAAGGTTCGTTATGCACCCGGCCCGGATGATGCTATCTACCTGCCATTCTAACCTGCCTTAGCAATCAGCAAACAAATCAATAAAATCCAATACGTGCTCAATAAGAATACAACGAACCTAACATGATACCACGAAGCAGGAACAGATACGAGCATGCCAGAAAGGAACAACCTAGCATGGATTAACATGAGAATTAACCAGGAAAATCATGTCAATCGGGAATTCAGAATAGAGCACCTCTCATTAAACATGTCAATAAACACAAACAAGCATACAATCAGCAATCACATATAATATCGCAGGGTCCACACAACCTCGGTAAGAAATCCTTACCTGGTCGAAGGCAACAACACACAATAAAAATAACTGCGATCGAACCCGAGCAACCTATAACGAGCCAAACAAACACATCAATAATCACACAATAGGCCTAAATACAATAAAATAAACAGGGCTCGGCTCGGGAGCAACTCACGAGGCGCGGCTGACACGCGAACGAGCCATTTTGCCACAGGCTAGGCGGTGATGGGCCTCAGCAGCGCAAAGGGCGACATTGGGCGCTGGCGCGGCGCTTGCTCGGTTGGCGGCGGCGCGCGCATGCCTTGGCTTCGGGCACGAGGGGCGCGCGCGCGGCGCGAGCGACACGACGCGGGGGCGCGCGATCTGGCGCTGGGACGCGCGACTCGAGCGCAGACGACACGGGCGATGCGACGCGGCACTGTGCGCAGCTGGGCGACACGGACCAGGGCAGAGCGAGGGCGCGCGGGCTGGGCGACGCTGGGCGAGGGCTAGGGCTGGCGAGGGCGAGGGCGCGCATGGGCTGGCACGGCGCGGGCGAGCTGGGGCTGGGCTAGCTCGGGCTGGCGAGGGCGCGCGAGGCTGGGCTAGCTCGGGCGAGCAGGGGCTGGGGCTGGGCGAGCCAAGGGGCTGCTCGGGCAAGGGGGCTCGGGGAGAGAGAGAGAGAGAGAGAAAGAGAGAAATTGATTTTGGGGAAAAAAATAAAAGAAAATGGGAAATAAAAAGGAAAATGGGAAAAAAGGGAAAATGAGATTTTTAATTCCATTTTCCATCCTTATCCACTTTTAAAACCTCAAAATCCCATTTCCCGGCTTCCTCCTTCGAGACCCGATCGAAGCAATCTTTTCCAATAAATCAAACTCACTTAAATCAACCTCCCAAATCCACACTAAGGGCCCGGACTCGAATCCCAAAGGAAACACCCAAACAACCATCACTCTGCCAAAACCCAAACCACAACCGAACTTCCAAACGACTAGCCCAAACATCTCGGGACTCGCAACCAACAACAAACAAGCCTCGACAAAGGCAGGAGCTACCTCGACATACTAAAAATCCATAAATCCTGCCCGGGGGCAAAAAGACCAAAATACCCCTAAAGGACAAAACTGCTCTAACGATCCAACCGAACAACCGAATCTTGAACCGAAGGCACCTCGAAAACTGGGCTGTTACAATACTCCCTCCTTTTAAGACTTTCGTCCTCGAAAGTCCTAAGACGAAACAGCTCTAGGAATACTCCACTGATTCCTAACCAACTGAACTTCTCGGCTAAGACAACACTAGCCCTTCTTCGAAAACCAAACCCCCTTGGGTTCTCAAAACTCAAAACCACCATGCCATCCAGACTGCTACAAACCATCTCAACCAAGACTGGGCATACACTGAACTCCGAAGGGAATAGACGGCAAACCACATCCTCAACTCGCACCAACTCTCAAACAGTGCTACTCTCAGCAAACTCGAGGACTGGCAACAAGCTCTGAAACTCTACACCACGCACTGGCAAAACTCCTCTGGAAGCTCACAGCTGAACAAACAACCTCAGCCCTACAAAAACTGGCCAAACAACTGAACCTCTCAGGTTCCAGAAACCAAACGGCCTACTCTTACTTCACAAGAGACCGGCAAACCTCAAATCTTGCCTACAGCCTCAACGAAAAACAAACGAACCACCAACTGGCGACTGATCCTAAAGGCAAACTTCTCCAACTAGAACGCGTCCACAACGCTCACACCAGCTGAAACTTCAGCTACAACCACCTCTAAAAGACAAGGGCCAGGCACGGCTCCACTCGGCCAAACCAACAAATGAAAACTTCTCATCGGCCGAACGCAAACCTTACGAAGCAAACCTACCAGCAACTGGCCTAAGAGAACACTGCCAGCAAGGGACAACCAACCTTCCTCTCAAGGAAACTCGGACTGCAAGGACTAAACCATCACGCAGCCATCTGCGACACAACACCTTGAGGAGAACAGCTCAACAGATTTACCAACCAAAGCCACGGCACCTCCGTGCCGACTCACTCGAACGCGGCTCCGCTAACGCCAACTGCGAACGCACAACAACAAGGAACAAAGCCCGAGAAGGGCTTGCTCAGCAAAACACCACTCAAGCTCATAACGAGCAAAGCTCGCTTCCAAGCTACCACTTAACTCTTAAGTCCAACTGGCTACTCAAAGGACTTCTCCTTTAAGCTTAAGCCTAACTCAACTTCCAACCAGAAGCTCCACTCCCGAAACCTCACGAGGAAAACGGATAACGACAACCTCAAAGCTTACGGATCCTGAGCCATACGAATCCGCAAGACTACCTCAGGAGCTAACACTCGAGGCTGACATCCAGGGAGCAACTCAACCACCACAGAGACTAGGGGAAAGGGAAATCATCAATCCCCAAAGAACCAACAACTTGCCAGAAACAACTCTTACTGGTGGCCCTCCGCTTCATGCGGACAAACAACTTTGCTTGCTAACAACTTAAAGCAGGGACCCTCACGCTGGGCTGACCGCTGCGCTACTCTGATCAACTACACAACTCAGGAGCTAAGCTGACTCCTACTAAACGGAAAAACGATTTCCCCAGCAAGCAAACTTCTGAAGGGCAGCGAACTCCACACACGCTCGCTGACTTGCTCAAACCCAAGGCAACAGCAACCAACTCTCTTGGAAGCAACAAGCAAGGGAAAACTCAACCAATCGGATCACCAATCCGGAACTAACAGCACTTACTCAACTGTCGAGGGAGGGGTCAACTCCCAAAACTTCCTGACTAGGAACAAGACCTCAGGGCAACGCCCTCTAGCTAGAACCGACTAGCTCTCGAAACAACAAGAGGACCAAACCTTGGCCAAACACTCACAAGAGACAGAACAACCCTTACTGCAGCCTCTAGAACACCATCCAAGAATCCGCTTAACTGAACAAACGACTGCTTCCAAGCAGCCAACAAACTTTTCCCTCTTGCTAGCACCGCTACCATCAATTCCAAGACCAAGGGAATAACCTGACAACTCCCCGAAGGAAAACGACTCTTACAAGCAGACAACCAAAGGATAGAGAGCTCCACATACGCTCACTGTCATGCTCCACTAGAGCAACAACATCTAATCTCGCGGGGCAACAACAGGGGGTCCACCTCAGACTGAACCTCCAATCCACACCTTGGTCAACACCAAGCATCAACTTGCCACCACACCGGAACCAATTCGGACTTTACTCCAAACAAACACTAGCCTGCTAGTCTACCAAGACTGCTAGCAACTCCACCGAGGCTACAAACTACACGCCTCCAGCTGGCCAACTAAACTCACTACCTGGGCCTGACTGAGCTCTAGAGAGGCTCTCCACAACCTAGGGTTCTTCGGCAACCTCGACACACACAAAATGACAAACGAGCTAACGACCAACTGCTCGACAGCACAATGTAAGAACCCGACCCAAAACATGGTCCTAAACACGGGATCTTACTCGGCATGCAAGTTAAATATGATAACAAGCGGTTTAGAGCTTATATTTAAAAACCTTTCAAAACATATGAGAAGAAGGGAGCCCTTAAAACATAACCAACAATTTTCAGTTTAAACAATCCAACAAAGTAAAACATCCCGGCGTTGTTTAATAAAATGTACAATACAATTTAAGCAACGTTTTTAAACAATGTTCCCTAGGACTCTGGCCCATCTACATCTTTGAATAAACAATGCAATAATAAAAGACAGAGTGTCGGCGGTTCCCCATGATCAATCGGCTCCCCTCCGCTAGCCCTCCCGGTGTCGCCCCAAGTTACCCGAAAGATAAATAAGGGTGAGTATAAACATACTCAGTAAGAATCCCCAACCGGGGTACAATACGATACATCGACCATCTAGCACCTCAATATGCAAGCAAAGCGACTATCAACATGATCATAGCTCAACGAGCTCATAACACAAGATCTGGAAACATCGGAAGTCTCTTACTTAGGAATCATCGGAAGTCTCCTACTTCTTAGGCCTAATGATTGGTTCTCATAACCAATCCCGGGACATCTCTCGAGGTCTTTCTCCCTCGGCCAATTGATCGACTCAAAACCGATCCCAAGATGTCCGACACACCTCGAGGGTCTTTCTCCTCGACCAATTGATTAGCTCAAAAGCCAATCCCAATGGGTGTCCTCAAGGGCCTCTTACCCTCGCTAACACACTGGACTATCGGGAGTACCCGCATGATCGCTCTAAATCGGAAGGAACGGTGTACTCACGAACATTAGCCCGGGAGCTCTCCGAACCGGGCGACTAACGCGTGTCTGCGCAAGACAACGCATGCTCTTCGCAACCGGCGTAAATGCGGGGCCTAAGGGCAAACTCACGCGGGCCAAGTACGCATGCCTAAGACTCGGAAACGGTGTCACCGAACACGATGGTGCGAGGCCCTCGGCACTCATCTCGTGCACTGTACCACCGACACGAAGCTAAGAACCGCCAAGGCAAAGCTTGCACCGCTGGCGGGGTTCCGCTCTAGCAGCTACAAACTAGGCTTATGCCGATGTGGTAGCTACATCCACATCGGCCGCCGGGGAAGCAATGTACGTTATGCTTCGCTCTACTCCCGACCGGTGGGGACAAAGCACGTTATGTCCGCTCTCGGCCTCCGGATGATGACAAACCCTACTACTCTATCCAAGAATACCGAGTAAATCAATGATTCCCGGCTAGCAAGCAATGACCGACATCAATCACGTTTACCTAGCAAGATACTACAACTTAAAGCGGGAATCACAAGCATCTTTGGAAGAACAAACCTAGCATGGCACTAACATGTAAAATCAACAAACATGCTAGCAAGAGATCAAACAAAGTCGCCTATCACTATCATGCTCATAACAATCGGCAAACATACAAGGCACAATCGAGACATATCGCAGGTCCACACAACCACGGTAAGAAATCCTTACGGGACAAGCGAGAAAAATAATCATAACTCAACCAAGCGATCCTCGAGCCTCTAATCGAACCCAAACAACCTAAACATAAAATAAAGCAAACCCAAATCAAATACATAAAGCAAAGACCAACAAAATTGGGGCCCAACGAAGAAAAGACTCGGGAAAATACCATCCGAGAAGCCACAAGGCTCAAGCCAACCAAAGACACAACATGGTGTGCGCGCGGGCGCAGTAAGAGGCCGACCGGGCGCTGGGCATAGGCGCTGGAGGCACTGTGGGCGCAGGCGGGGCGCTGGGGAAGTAAAGGCGGCGGCGCGGCGCGAGCTCGGCTGGCGACGACACACGGCGCGGCTTGGCGAGGAGGAGCGCGCGCGCGGCGCGCGCGAGGCGAGGCGACGCGACGGGCTCGGGGGCGCTCGGGAAGGCACGACGACCTACAGGGGCGAGCGACTCGGCACGGAGACGGCCTGGGCGATGCCGATCTGGGCTCGGCGCGACCAAGGCGAGGGCGATGCGATCTGGACTCGGCGCGACTAGGGCGAGGGCGACGCGATCGGGGGCTGGGGTGGCTCGGCACGGCTAGGGCGAGGGCGACGCGATCGGGCGCTGGGGTGGCTCGGCACGACGGCAGCGCATGGGTGACTGGGGCGCACTGGAGCGAGGGCGCGGCTAGGGCTGGACGATGCAAAGCATCTGGGCGCACCTGGGCTGGGCGATGCAGGGCGTCTGGTGCGGCTAGGGCATGGGTGGGTGGCTAGGGCATGGGTTGGTGGTGAGCGGATGATGGCCGAGGAGTGGTGCGGCTAGGGCATGGGTGGGTGGCTAGGGTTGGGTCTTCTTGGTGAGGTCGGCTAGAGAGAGAGAGAGAGAGAGAGAGAGAGAGAGAGAGAGAGAGATTGCAAAACAAGGGAAAGGGACTTTCTTGATTTTTTCTTCCCTTTTCCTAATTTAAACAAGCCTTAAAGTCCTTAAATCCCATTTCCGCTTCCTCCTACGAGACCCAGTGAAGCAACCTTTTCCAAACAATAACTCTCACTTAAACAAACTCCCAAATCACTCTAAGGGCCTGGGCTCGAATCCCAAAGGAAACACCTAAACAACGATCACTTTGCCCAAAACCCAAATCACAACCGAACTCCCAAACGAGTACCCCAAACATCTCGGGACTCGCATGACCACCAACATACAAGCCTCAACAAAGGCGGAGCTGCCTCAAGCCCCGAAAATCCACAAATCCCGCCCGGGAGCAAAAGACCAAAATACCCCTAAGGGTCAAAACAGCTCTAACGGCCCAACCGAACCACTGAATCCGAACCGGAAGCACCTCGAGAACTGGAAAAGAAAACTGGGCCGTTACAACAACTCTCTCCACATCTCAACCATGCAGGCCAACTCCAACTCCTTGGGAACCAAGAGGACCCGAAACGCTACAGAATGCGTCGTCCTCCTACTCAAGCATCAACCACAACATAGCTTCTGCCCAAGGAAAGGATCCAAACAACTCTCTTAGCCAAGGCGATCGTAAATCTGCGCGGCTTGCATTTATCGGCCGCTCTTGTTCGATTTCCAATCGAACTCCAACCAAAGGAACACCAACAGTTCCATCTCCACACGATGCTCAAAGCTGAGGCAACCTTGCTCTACAAAAGCATAACCATGCCAAACCGAACTTACTTTATACCAAGCCTCCACCAAGGGTGCTTACCCATAAGGCATCCAAATCCTCTCGCAAGGCATAACTCATCTCGCCTGAAAGGCCTCCAATTCGCCTCATGGCATCCAACTCGCCTCATAGGCATCCAGCTCATCCCATGAGCATCCAACTCATGGTCCCTCTGCTAGACCGAACTCGCATCTACGATGCTCAACTCTCCTCAGATAAAGGCACTCGAAGGTAGTTGACCGCACTACCAACCACAAGGATCTATTGGCCTTAACACTAGCGCGAGACTCACGCGCACCAACAATTACCAACCGCAAATCTGCTGACTTACTCAACCTCCAGAAACACTGGGAAGAGGCTCCGGCTCCTCTCGAGCATCCTTTCGCTTGTAGTCCATCGACTACTACTGAACTAGCCCTCTTGCACAACCAACAGGTGCAACTGCCAAAAACGGATCCAAAGCTAAAGAAGTGCGCTGAACTCCAGATGACATAGAACCATCTGCTATGCCCATGCCAAACTCACGCCTGAACCAGACTTAGTGCCAAAGCGGCACACCAACCAATGCACCTCCAGTGCCACTACTAACAAATCCACAACTTACTACAAATGAGGCCAGCAAGGTCACTACCTCAAGTGACAACAACTCAGGCTAGGCATACAAGGGCTCAACTCAAGCAACCATTCCTAAGGTATCTCGACAAACCGAAGGCCCACGGCCTACACTAGCATCTCCTCATGATGCTCAACAAAACTCTGGTCGGATCTCTCAACATGCAGCAGCTAGCTCCACACTAGGAGCTCACCAAAAGAAGAGTGCTCAACTCTACCAAACCACTGAGGAAACCACCAACGGATCAAGTCCGATGGGAACACTGCTCGCTGCACCCTTAACCACAGGGTTCCGGCTAACTGGCTGCAAACAACAACACCTTACAAGAGCACAAAGATGCCTCATCAACCTCCTCGAAGGCTACCAACACAGCAGCTACTCACTGGGCAATCAAACAATCTGCTAAGGCTCAAGACCAACACTTGAGCTAACCAGGCTAGTCCACACGGGGACCTGCTCCACAAGCATCCTCATCGGCATAAACCTGCTGATCATGCCCTCTCGAGAACCTCCGGGGCTACAAGAGCTACTGGGGGGATGCTGAAACAAACTCTGTCAGCTGGGCTATCAGTGCCCGGGACTCCTCACTACGCGCTACAAACTGCGCCTGGGCCTCCGCTCTCCGATAGCTAAAGACCTGCCATCAAATCTCTCATGGCTGGAGCACACTCTGTTCAAGGAGTCTCACTCTGAGGCGTGCTAGCCTCTACCTCCTCCTCTTGGCAACTCAACTGCCAGGGCCAAAACTGGCCTACGGGCTAAACAACCCTGGACGCGGCCTCAACATCAATACAATCAGTCCAACTCCTCGGTCGGACATGCCAAGCATCCTGCTCTTCCATGTGCGATCAACATACTGGCGATCTGCACAGAGCACCTCCACCCTCTCACTAGGGGAAAAGCAACAACTGGGTCACAAATGGCCTACGGGAGTCTAATCTCTGCCTCCCCCTGGAACGATGTCCCAGGGGCATCCGAAACTATCTGGATACCTCAACAAGCCACAACATACTGCTCACACACTGCGGGAAGTTGGCATGATGGCGCTCTAAGCCCAAACCAACAACGAGTCAGAACCTGCTCGTCTCCGCTCCACAACACTACACAAGGCATACACTAGATGAAAAGTATTGTAAATTCTTAACCCTTTTCTTTAAAGCAGTAAACTTAGGCGCACTGATGATGGCTTGAGTCTTTGGTGATCATGGGAAAAACGACCTACAACAAAGGTCAGACTACAGAATCTATGACTCTGAGCTCTGATACCAACTGTAAAAACGACCCGACCCGAATGAGGCTCTAAATGGGCCGTTACCTCAATACATGTGTTCAAAACTTAAATCAAAATGCAAGAATGGTTGTTTCGGATTCTAAGTAAAAACTAAAAACCGGCAAGAGTCCATTTAAAAAGTCAATACAAAATCCTTGAAACCTGTCCCTGTTTCCAAGCACCTATTCCAAGACAAATACATTTCTAAAACTTACTCTGATCAGAGATTTATTTAAAACATACAAGCTTTACAACATTTACAACAGTGCTAGAATCCGAAAATACAGTCAGAAACCATCCTAGGGCTCCGTGCCCAACTACATGCATTTAGAGGACTTTTAAAACATAAATACAAGACTCAGAGTTTAACAACGAGTTCCATGATCACAGCTCCTCCTCCAGTCATCCTGCCTCGCGCCATGGTTACCTGAAAGATAAGTAAGGGTGAGTAACGAATTACTCAGTAAGAATCCCCAACCGGGGTACAATACGATACACATGATCATCTAGCAGAAAGGTATGCAAGCTATGCATATAAACACAGAATAGAGCACATAGCTAAGTCCACACTTGGACCTCGGATGCCAACTCAGGGTCTTAGTCCGGAAAATCACCACACCACACAATACGCCCTATACGAGAAACAAGTCCCGGCCTCACCTGCTCTCATCGTCGCCAGAAAGGTACACTAGCTTAAGATCCCGAGGAGCTCTCGGTCGTATTTGTAATGAGCGTAAGCATGCACCGCGTGCTCGCAGACTATGGGGTGCCGGTTCAGAGGCAAGTTGCCCATGTCCGATCCACCACGCCTAACTAAATCTTTGGATCGTGTCACAGCGACATAGGGGTGTGAGACTGGACACGTGAACTATATGTCGAACCACCGCACTTTTGAGGCTAAGGAAACGGGTCGTGGTAGGCTTACACCAGAAACCGCCCTTACCTTAACAGTGGCAATCGGGGCTACGCCGAACACGCCGAGGACGTGCCGATCGCCGGGACGAGGCAATGCCAAGTCATCATCCCGACCGTTGGGGCATTTACGATACCGCCACCCTCACCCAAGATTGCGGGGCCACCGTTAGGGTTAGCTATTCCCTAACGGGATCGGGTATGAGCTCCATCTCATACGCCCCCTGTCATGGATGCAAGGTTCGTTATGCACCCGGCCCAGATGATGCTATCTACCTGCCACTCTAACCTGCCTTAGCAATCAGCAAACAAATCAATAAAATCCAATACGTGCTCAATAAGAATACAACGAACCTAACATGATACCACGGCAGCGAGAGCAGAATACGAGCATGCCGAAAGGAACAACCTAGCATGGATTAACATGAGAATTAACCAGGAAAATCATGTCAATCGGGAATTCAGAATAGAGCACCTATCGTTAAACATGTCAATAAACACAAACAAGCATACAATCAGCAATCACATATAATATCGCAGGGTCCACACAACCTCGGTAAGAAATCCTTACCCGGCCGGAAGGCAACAACACACACAATAAAATAATCTGCGATCGAACTCCGAGCAACCTATAACGAGCCAAACAAACACATCAATAATCACACAATAGGCCTAAATACAATAAAATAAACGTGGCTCGGCTGGGAGCAACTCACGAGGCGCGGCCGACACGCTGAACGAGCCGCAGACGGGCTAGGCGGTGATGGGCGCAGCAGCGCGCTGGGCAGCGCAGGGTGCGCTGCACGAGCGCCTGGGGCTGGCTGGGCTGCGCGACAGCGCAAAGGGCAACAACACAGGGGCGCGCGCGCGACGCTTTCGGCGGCATGAGGGGCGGCGCGCGGCGCGCGAGCGACACGACGCGGGCGCGCGATCTGGCGCGCCTGGACGCGCGACTTGAGCGCGCGGACGACACGAAGCGCGATCGCGACGCGGCACTATGCGCGCGCGGCTCGGCACGAAGGCGCACCGGGCGACACGGACCAGGCAGGCAGGCGAGGGCGCCGCTGTCGCGGCGACGCTAGGCGAGGGCTAGGGCTGGCGAGGGCGAGGGCGCGCGGCTGGGCGGCGGCGGGCGAAAGCTGGGTCAAGCGAGAGGCGCGCGAGGTCGGGCTAGCTCAGGACGAGCAGGGCTCTGAAATGGTCGGGGGCGGGCGAGCCAAGGGGCTGCTCGGGCAAGGGGGCTCGGGGAGAGAGAGAGAGAGAGAGAGAGAGAGAGAGAGAGAGAAATTGATTTTGGGGAAAAAAATAAAAGAAAATGGGAAATAAAAAGGAAAATGGGAAAAAAGGGAAAAATGGGATTTTTAATTCCATTTTCCATCCTTATCCACTTTTAAAACCTCAAAATCCCATTTCCCGGCTTCCTCCTTCGAGACCCGTTCGAAGCAATCTTTTCCAATAAATCAAACTCACTTAAATCAACCTCCCAAATCCACACTAAGGGCCCGGACTCGAATCCCAAAGGAAACACCCAAACAACCATCACTCTGCCAAACCCCAAACCACAACCGAACTTCCAAACGACTAGCCCAAACATCTCGGGACTCGCAACCAACAACAAACAAGCCTCGACAAAGGCAGGAGCTACCTCGACATACTAAAAATCCATAAATCCTTCCCGGGGGCAAAAAGACCAAAATACCCCTAAAGGACAAAACTGCTCTAACGATCCAACCGAACAACCGAATCTTGAACCGAAGGCACCTCGAAAACTGGGTTGTTACACTAGTTCATATGAGACCACATAAAGCTTCTAAAAATGAAAAAAAATCACACATAGCATTCAAATAACAAACACCAATAAGAGCTTTGTCATTCCATGGTTTAAACTTCGAACTAGACACCGACTCTCATAGCCCAACGAACTTGATCATGTCTCATCACCTTGCACTTGACAAAATCTGCATAAGAAAAGTGAAACAGACATGTGAATATAAACTACAAAGTAAATAGCTATCGAGGAGATGAAACGAACCCTCAACTACATAAACTAACGAAGTTGTTACAAAAAAAAAAAAAAACCTTAACAATAACTTGAGCTCTCTCAGTCTATTAAGACCTTCTAACAACATTGATCTCAAACTTAACACATCATATATCTAAAACCAGCTTCACCTCACTCTAGCCTTTAAAGCAAAAATCATAAATAGGGAAAGACCACATGTTGCTAATTCTATTTCTATTAGGTATGTTTTACACCACACCTTAACTTCCATACAATATCCATTATCAAGCACAAAAAATAAAATAGAGTCTTTAGCTACTTACCTGCAGTGAAGCTCGGAATACTAAGACCATTCAACGCTTCCTTCCTACAAAGACCCCCAAACTTCTTAGTGTTTAGATTAAACGTACTCACCCATCATAGTTCAAAACTCAACCAAAGTAGAGAAAACTCACCCAAAATCCATATATAAGTGATTCACAACATATTCCGCAAAAGACCCGAGGTAAAATGAGTCCAAAATAGCCCCAAAATGCTTAAGCATTCTCATTTGAACACTTGTTGGAGATTAGGAAAAACAATTATTGAAACTCACTTGTTTTGGGTCATACAGTATATCAAAAGAAAGATAACAAAAAGATGAATCCAACACAACAAGAATCACCTCAAACAGACCTCTGAATCAAAAGATATGAGCCGCTGAAGGTTCGTAAAAAAAAAACTTACCCATATACGCGTCTTGCCGAAAAAATTGGGGTTAAAGACAACCAAAACGACGCTATTTTTACACCAAAATTTGCCGCCAACTTAAGTTGAGTCATGGGCCACACGTGTCATCCTCTCAACCACCATTTTTTTCCATTTTTGCTTTACAAAAAACTAGCAAGTTTACAATATAACATGAGCATGACCAACAAAAAGTTTGCATAATAGCATTGTGTACCAATTCCCAATAAAAAAAATATAAGGTATTGCTATATTAATCAGTTACCAACCTTCAATAAGTACTAAAAAAAGGAATCACTGCTTGCACCAATACTTGTCTCCTGTGAAATAAGTAATGAAGAGAGTTTTTTAGGATACCAGTTTTTATTAGATACCAAACAGTACACAAAAAATGAGGATAAAATACTTGTCCCACAAATACCAAAAAGACTTGAATTAAGAAATATGAATTTTACAGGAGGGTTAAGAGAAAGAGCATCCTAAGACTGAACAACCCCTCAATATCCTCTTCACTCCAAGAATAGTAGTCCAACCTATAAACGGCGTATAGCTCGTCAGAGAAGGAAATGGAGAAACCTTTGGAGATACTAAAGCTGAAATTTTGGTAAGGACTTAAAATGGTGGGCCTCAATTTTCTTTTAAATTGGCACTTATTTTTGTAAAATAGAGAAATGAGAAGAAAATGAAAAATGAAGAAGAAAGAAGAAAGCATATCCTTTGCTAATTAGAGGAGAATATCGAATTAAAAACAAAATAAGAAAATCTATAAAATGAAGTAATTGTTGTAAGCTTAATGTAACGGCCCGGAAAAAAATTATGAGTCAATTTGAAAAGGATCGGGATTTTTGGTGAAGGCATTTGGGCTTGGGAAAGAGTAAAAAATAATAGGGATTTAAATAGCGCGTCAAGTGAGATTTGAACCAGGGTCATGTCGCATACTAGGCGGAGGGCACAGCCAGCCGAGCCACCGCGCACGTTTGTTAACTTAATCGCACGATCTTGTCCTTATGCTTGTCTGTCCCCTGTTTTGCTTTAAAAGGCGGCTCGCGAGCTTCGCCCATTTTTTTTTCTTCTTCTTCTTCCTCGCGATCACCCCGACCGATGACCAATTTCTCTCGATCCTCTTCCTTCTCCAGCTCCGTTCGACCAAGCCTTGCCTCCAATTTGAGGTCGTCTTCCATCCCCGAGCAGCTGGTAAGCTTCTTTTTCTCTTTTCTTTCAAAAAGAATTCCGATTTCTTCTCCCTAGTTTCGTTTCCGTTCATCGGCCGAGTTGAGGCGATTTGAAGTATGGGTTTTGTGCAGCTAGTGTAGGGGAGTTCTTCTTCAAAGAATCGAGCGTCGAATCCCCGTGGATCGCTTGGATTTGTGTCTTTTGTTCGCCTGTCGCATAAAAAAAACAGAGCCCTGTTCGTCGAGCTCGCCGCGTCGCCGTCCGTCCGTCCGCAGCGCGCGCTCGCTGACTCCGCAACGCGTCGCCCGAGCCCCTGCTCGCCGAGTCGTGCCAGCGCGAGCGCCCCAGCCGAGCCCTGTTCGCCCCTGCACCGCCCGCGCGCAGCCCGCGCGCCCAGCAAGCCCTATTGCTGCCCCGTTCGTGCAATCGGCTCGTTCGTGCGTTCGTCGTGCCTCGTGAGTTGCTCCCGAGCTGAGCCTTGTTTGTTTTATTATATTTAGGCCTATTGTGTGATTTTTGTGTTGATTGATAGGTTCCCGGTAGCTAGATCGAGATTGTTCGCGACTTAGGATTTCGTGCCAAACCGTCCCCGACCAAGGTAAGGATTTCTTACCGGGGTTGTGTGGACGCTGCGATATTATATGTGATTGTTGATTGATTGCTTGTTTGTGATTATTGACATGTGTAGCTAGGTGCTTCAATCTGAATTCCCGGTTAGCATGATTTCTTGGTTAATTCTCATGTTAATCCATGCTAGATTGTTCCTTTCTGGCATGCTCGTATCTGTTCCTTGCTTCATAGTATCATGCTAGGCTCATTGTATTCTTATTGAGCACGTATTGGATTTTATGGAATTGTTTCTTTGTTTGCTAGGCGAGTTAGAATTGCGGGGTAGATAGCATCATCCGGCCCGATGCATAAAGAACCTTGCATCCATGGCGGGGACGTCGAGCAAGTCATTAGATCCCCCGGACCCGTGAGGATTAGCTAACCCGAGCGGTAGGCCCCGCAATCTTGGGTGAGGGAGGCGGTTGTTAATGCCCCAAGCGGTCGGGATGATGACTTGGCATTGCCTCGCCCCCGGCGGCCGGCATGTCCTCGGCATGTTTGGCAAGAGCCCCCGATTGCACACTGTTAAGGCAAGGACGGCTTCTGGTGTAAGCCTACCACGACCGTTTCTTGGCCCAGTGCGGTGGTTCAGCCGACATAGTTTACGTGTCCGTGTCTCACACACCCTATGTCGGTGACACCGATCCAAAGATTTAGTTAGGCGTGGTGACTGGATATGGGCAGCTTGCCTTCGCACTGGCAACCCCCATAGTTCTGCGCAGAGCACGCGGTGCATGCTTACGCTCATTCTGGCGCCGATTGGAGAGCTCCTCGGGATTGTGAGCGAGTGTACCTTTCGTCGACGATGAGCGGCCGAGGCCGGGACTTGTTTCTCGTATAGGGCGACTTATGTATTGGACTGTGTGATGATTTTATTCGGACTAAGCCACCGAGTTGGCATCCGAGGCCCAAGTGTGGGCTAAGCTATGTGCTCTATTCGTGTTATATTCATAGCTTGCATACGCTCATCGAGATGACCATGTATATCGTATTGTACCCGGTTGGGGATTCTTCTTGAGTAATTCGTTACTCACCCTTATTCTGTGGTTTTCCACAGTAATCGTGGTGCGCGATCGATGCTCCGGGAGGAGCTGTGATCATGGGCCCCATCTTCCAACTCGATTTTTGTATTATGACTCGTGTGTTTTTGTTTTCCCCTGAATGCATGTAGCCGGGCACGAAGCCCTAGGATGTTTGTAAATATTTGTGGATTCCAACATGTTGTATCTGAACAGGTTTTGAATGGCTTTTAGTAAATCTCTGATCAGAGTAAACTTTGGAAATGTATTTATCCTGGAACAGGTGCTTGGAAACAGGGACAGGTTTCAGGGAAAATGTCTAGTTTTTAAAGGGGTTATTTTGAATGTTTTGTTTTAATTGAAATCTGAAATCATGTCTGTTTAAATGTCCTTTACTTTGAATGCATGCATTGGGGTAAGGGCCCATTTAGTGCCCCATTCGGGTCGGTCCCTTACACTTAAATTTAAAAAAAAAAAAAGTTATCAAAACTTAGCTTAAAAGATTAAAAGTTTTTTTTTTTTTTTAATTTAATGGAACGAAGTTCAAAAGTAACAAAACATAATAAATAATAAGAACTCGCATGCTTGGTATTGTTTCTAGCGAGGCTAGAAATTACAAAATAAACTTTCGTGAGAACACTCATCCTCATGGCTTCTTATAATTGTGAATCAAACACCAGGCCAAAACAAAAAAAAAAAGAAAAAAAAAGAAAAAAGAAAGCACTAGGTTCACCTAGTAAACCTAAGGCATTTCAAGCATATGAGAAAGTTAATTTGTTGGCATCAGACATAATTCAAATCTTGTGACAAATAATTGAGGTGTAACACCCTGTAACAAGAAAACACATAAATTTATAAATATACTTACAACTTATAAAAGCTTACGGTAAAACATTCACAAACTACGAAGACAGTCTTAGGTTATTGAGCCAAATAGTGTTATAGCCCACTTGTTGCCTATACATCTCACCGCTCCTTGAAGACGTGCCTGCATTAAACATGTGGGTAAACAAAATAACTTAAATAAGATAAGTTCATCTGAAGTTTATAGTAGCACCTCAACATTCCAGATGAAAAACCACCTTCAATTTAATCTCCCTACTACTTGTTCGCCAAGCTCTCAATTAGTCCAGCTTCTATCCCATTAAAACGTCACACGCCTTTTATGGGTATCCACTCTTATCACTCTCCGACTCTATACTCTTATGAGACTTGTCCTCTAAACCACCTTTTATATTTAATCTCTTTTTGTCCTCCTTTTGTTCAAAGTTTCAAGCACCCTACTGCCCACCATAAGGCATGGCCACATTTTCATTTCTTCTTTTACTTCACCCATCCAATTGCACCTTTCTCATGGCACACTAGAAACACCTGCATTAGTTTAACTAACCTTCTGCTGCAAATCATAATTATAAGCATTCATAAACCCAAGCTTTAAAACAACATTCACACAATTACACACATCTTCCTGTACTCACACATAATCACCTATATTCACACAACTAACCTCACATAATCACACTTTCACTACCACATATACACACAACCATGCTCAGAAACACACATTTACCTCATTCTCGTACATCCACACCCATAGTTGTACACTCACACCCGTATTCACTTTTCCCATTACTTAGCTTGTCATTTATTTCACCACTTTCATCCCATCTTGCAGAAACAGTTCTATGAACTAAGTCAAACTTCCTTAAGATGCTAAGAAACAATAGTTAAGTTACAAAAGTCTTAAACATTTAATTCACACATCCATGGATTTCCACCACAATCAACTCACTGTTTAAGTTTCAATGAATTAACAAAATAGAAGCTTAAGACGTACAAAGATGTTCTTGACATCTTACCTGGTGTGGTAGTATTTCCATTTATGATCGCACAAATTTGAGCATGGCATGGCCACCCAAATCCTCTTATCATAAAAGTAGCCCCAATTCAAATCGTCGAACCCCCTGTTACGATATTTGCGCCCACCAAGAAACCCAATGGATAACCATTTGATCACTCCACCCCAAGCTCATCTTGCAACCTTGAGCAACCAATACGAACCACCCCTCATCTAACCACATGTAGTGCTTCGCCTTAACCCTAGTCGTAATAGAACTCAATGATGAAGCCTATCATGTATCTCTCGAAATTCTTCGCAAATAAGTAATCAAGAAATTGCCAAAACAATCATTGAGGAAGATAATTACTCTTTTTATTTCTAGTAGTGAATATCAAATAAGATAACCACTTTTGACACTAACAATCAGTAGGAGTTTTACTCTTTCTGATATTGCTTTATTGCTATATAGGGTTTTACTTGTAATAGTTCAAGTTTCTGAAAGATAAGATGTGGAAGGTTTGTTCGATTGGACATACAAAATTTTCAGCAGGAGGGAAAGAGATTCTAGTAAAGTCAATGTTGCAAGCCATTCCTACTTATTGTATGAACTGCTTTCGCCTTCCAAAATCAATCATTCAAGATTGTCATAGAATTATATGATCTCGGTTCTGGTGGGGTGATGATGAGAATCACAAGAGAATTCATTGGCTAGCCTTGAAGAAGGCTTGTGTGCAGTAGAGTAATGGTGGCCTCGGGTTCATAGATTTAGAGCATTTTAATCAGGTTTTGCTTGCTAAATAGAGGTGGCAACTCTTGTCTAACCTGGACTCGTTTCTTGCTCGTGTTCTTAAAGGTAAATATTTTTATGGTATCGTTCTTTTCTTGAGGCCAAGCCGAGACGAATGCTTCTTTCTCCTGGAAAAGTATTCAATTGAGTCGCGACCTGTTGAAGAGGGGTATCCGTTGGAGGGTTGGTAATGGCAATAATATTCGTGTTGCGTCAGATAATTGGATCCCAAGTGAGCCTTCTCTCAAATTATTAACCTCAGAGGGAGTTAGCTCTAATATGCGGGTGAGTGTTCTTATTTTAGGTAATGGATCTTGGGATGAAGAAACATTATGGTTGTAACTTTGCGAAGATGATGTTTCTTCTATTCTATGGCTGCCAAGGTCTCCTAGTACTTGTGATGATGCTATTTTGTGGCATTAATAATCAAACTCTAGATATCAAAAGGTTGGTCGAGGGTTTTCATTCCGTCTCTTTCATTTGGTGTAGTAGAGAGGGAAATGTGATGGCTCATGTTTTAGCAAAAATGGAGGCTGGACTAAATGAGGATTCTGTTTGGATGGAGGAGGTTCCCCCAAATTTAGTTCAATTGTATAAAGTGAAGTGTTGGTGCTCTAGATCTTCTCTTTGGAGAAGGAATTCTACTAGTTTTTAGTTCTCTATTTTCTGACTGCCATGTCAAAAAAAAAAAAAAAGTTATAGCTACAGTTGCTTTCCTCTTTCATGAATAGAAATCACAAAACTGTAATTAAACCTTTCTTTCTCTTTTCTCTAGCCTCTACCGTCTCTGTCTCTTGTCATTTAAGATATTTAAACAAAAATTTATAGCTCTCCTTTTAGAATGATTTTTTTTGTTTTTAATATTAGTTTTTAGTTTTGATTTTAAAAATAAAAATGATACATGTTTAACAAACTACTTGTATTAGTTAGATTAGTTCTTCGGTTTCTTCACTAATATGTAATTAGTACTTTCTACATATTCATGTATAAAGGAGAGTCAATTTTCGAGCACGAACTTGTGACCGTGAAGTTGAAATGGAATAATATCAAATAAGATAACCACTTTTGACACTAACCATCAGTAGGAGTTTTACTCTTTCTGATATTGCTTTATTGCTATATAGGGTTTTACTTGTAATAGTTCAAGTTTCTGAAAGATAAGATGTGGAAGGTTTGTTCGATTGGACATACAAAATTTTCAGCAGGAGGGAAAGAGATTCTAGTAAAGTCAATGTTGCAAGCCATTCCTACTTATTGTATGAACTGCTTTCGCCTTCCAAAATCAATCATTCAAGATTGTCATAGAATTATATGATCTCGGTTCTGGTGGGGTGATGATGAGAATCACAAGAGAATTCATTGGCTAGCCTTGAAGAAGGCTTGTGTGCAGTAGAGAAATGGTGGCCTCGGGTTCATAGACTTAGAGCATTTTAATCAGGTTTTGCTTGCTAGATAGAGGTGGCGACTCTTGTCTAACCTGGACTCGTTTCTTGCTCGTGTTCTTAAAGGTAAATATTTTTATGACTGTTCTTTTCTTGAGGCCAAGCCAGAGACGAATGCTTCTTTCTCCTGGAAAAGTATTCAATTGAGTCGCGACCTGTTGAAGAGGGGTATCCGTTGGAGGGTTGGTAATGACAATAATATTCGTGTTGCGTCAGATAATTGGATCCCAAGTGAGCCTTCTCTCAAATTATTAACCTCAGAGGTAGTTAGCTCTAATATGCGGGTGAGTGTTCTTATTTTAGGTAATGGATCTTGGGATGAAGAAAAATTATGGTTGTAACTTTGCGAAGATGATGTTTCTTCTATTCTATGGCTGCCAAGGTCTCCTAGTACTTGTGATGATGCTATTTTGTGGCATTAATAATCAAACTCTAGATATCAAAAGGTTGGTCGCGGGTTTTCATTCCGTCTCTTTCATTTGGTGTAGTAGAGAGGGAAATGTGATGGCTCATGTTTTAGCAAGGATGGAGGCTGGACTAAATGAGGATTCTGTTTGGATGGAGTAGGTTCCCCCAAATTTAGTTCAATTGTATAAAGCTGAAGTGTTGCGGCTGTCTAGATCTTCTCTTTGGAGAAGGAATTCTACTAGTTTTTAGTTCTCTATTTTTTGACTGCCATGTCAAAAAAAAAAAAAAAAGTTATAGCTACAGTTGCTTTCCTCTTTCATGAATAGAAATCACAAAACTGTAATTAAACCTTTCTTTCTCTTTTCTCTAGCCTCTACCGTCTTTGTCTCTTGTCATTTAAGATATTTAAACAAAAATTTATAGCTCTCCTTTTAGAATGATTTTTTTTGTTTTTAATATTAGTTTTTGGTTTTTGATTTTAAAAAATAAAAATGATACATGTTTAACAAACTACTTGTATTAGTTAGATTAGTTCTTCGGTTTCTTCACTAATATGTAATTAGTACTTTCTACATATTCATGTATAAAGGAGAGTCAATTTTCGAGCACGAACTTGTGACCGTGAAGTTGGAATGGAATAATATCAAATAAGATAACCACTTTTGACACTAACAATCAGTAGGAGTTTTACTCTTTCTGATATTGCTTTATTGCTATATAGGGTTTTACTTGTAATAGTTCAAGTTTCTGAAAGATAAGATGTGGAAGGTTTGTTCGATTGGACATACAAAATTTTCAGCAGGAGGGAAAGAGATTCTAGTAAAGTCAATGTTGCAAGCCATTCCTACTTATTGTATGAACTGCTTTCGCCTTCCAAAATCAATCATTCAAGATTGTCATTGAATTATATGTTCTCGGTTCTGGTGGGGTGATGATGAGAATCACAAGAGAATTCATTGGCTAGCCTTGAAGAAGGCTTGTGTGCAGTAGAGAAATGGTGGCCTCGGGTTCATAGATTTAGAGCATTTTAATCAGGTTTTGCTTGCTAGACAGAGGTGGCGACTCTTGTCTAACCTGGACTCGTTTCTTGCTCGTGTTCTTAAAGGTAAATATTTTTATGACTGTTCTTTTCTTGAGGCCAAGCCAAAGACGAATGCTTCTTTCTCCTGGAAAAGTATTCAATTGAGTCGCGACCTGTTGAAGAGGGGTATCCGTTGGAGGGTTGGTAATGGCAATAATATTCGTGTTGCGTCAGATAATTGGATCCCAAGTGAGCCTTCTCTCAAATTATTAACCTCAGAGGTAGTTAGCTCTAATATGCGGGTGAGTGTTCTTATTTTAGGTAATGGATCTTGGGATGAAGAAAAATTATGGTTGTAACTGCGAAGATGATGTTTCTTCTATTCTATGGTGCGCCAAGGTCTCCTAGTACTTGTGATGATGCTATTTTGTGGCATTAATAATCAAACTCTAGATATCAAAAGGTTGGTCGCGGGTTTTCATTCCGTCTCTTTCATTTGGTGTAGTAGAGAGGGAAATGAGATGGCTCATGTTTTAGCAAGGATGGAGGCTGGACTAAATGAGGATTCTGTTTGGATGGAGGAGGTTCCCCCAAATTTAGTTCAATTGTATAAAGCTGAAGTGTTGCGGCTGTCTAGATCTTCTCTTTGGAGAAGGAATTCTACTAGTTTTTAGTTCTCTATTTTCTGACTGCCATGTCAAAAAAAAAAAAAAAGTTATAGCTACATTTGCTTTCCGCTTTCATGAATAGAAATCACAAAACTGTAATTAAACCTTTCTTTCTCTTTTCTCTAGCCTCTACCGTCTCTGTCTCTTGTCATTTAAGATATTTAAACAAAAATTTATAGCTCTCCTTTTAGAATGATTTTTTTTGTTTTTAATATTAGTTTTTGGTTTTTGATTTTAAAAAATAAAAATGATACATGTTTAACAAACTACTTGTATTAGTTAGATTAGTTCTTCGGTTTCTTCACTAATATGTAATTAGTACTTTCTACATATTCATGTATAAAGGAGAGTCAATTTTCGAGCACGAACTTGTGACCGTGAAGTTGAAATGGAATAATATCAAATAGGATAACCACTTTTGACACTAACAATCAGTAGGAGTTTTACTCTTTCTGATATTGCTTTATTGCTATATAGGGTTTTACTTGTAATAGTTCAAGTTTCTGAAAGATAAGATGTGGAAGGTTTGTTCGATTGGACATACAAAATTTTCAGCAGGAGGGAAAGAGATTCTAGTAAAGTCAATGTTGCAAGCCATTCCTACTTATTGTATGAACTGCTTTCGCCTTCCAAAATCAATCATTCAAGATTGTCATAGAATTATATGATCTCGGTTCTGGTGGGGTGATGATGAGAATCACAAGAGAATTCATTGGCTAGCCTTGAAGAAGGCTTGTGTGCAGTAGAGAAATGGTGGCCTCGGATTCATAGATTTAGAGCATTTTAATCAGGTTTTGCTTGCTAGACAGAGGTGGCGACTCTTGTCTAACCTGGACTCGTTTCTTGCTCGTGTTCTTAAAGGTAAATATTTTTATGACTGTTCTTTTCTTGAGGCCAAGCCAAAGACGAATGCTTCTTTCTCCTGGAAAAGTATTCAATTGAGTCGCGACCTGTTGAAGAGGGGTATCCGTTGGAGGGTTGGTAATGGCAATAATATTCGTGTTGCGTCAGATAATTGGATCCCAAGTGAGCCTTCTCTCAAATTATTAACCTCAGAGGTAGTTAGCTCTAATATGCGGGTGAGTGTTCTTATTTTAGGTAATGGATCTTGGGATGAAGAAAAATTATGGTTGTAACTTTGCGAAGATGATGTTTCTTCTATTCTATGGCTGCCAAGGTCTCCTAGTACTTGTGATGATGCTATTTTGTGGCATTAATAATCAAACTCTAGATATCAAAAGGTTGGTCGCGGGTTTTCATTCCGTCTCTTTCATTTGGTGTAGTAGAGAGGGAAATGAGATGGCTCATGTTTTAGCAAGGATGGAGGCTGGACTAAATGAGGATTCTGTTTGGATGGAGGAGGTTCCCCCAAATTTAGTTCAATTGTATAAAGCTGAAGTGTTATGGTTTGTCTAGATCTTCTCTTTGGAGAAGGAATTCTACTAGTTTTTAGTTCTCTATTTTCTGACTGCCATGTCAAAAAAAAAAAAAAAGTTATAGCTACATTTGCTTTCCGCTTTCATGAATAGAAATCACAAAGCGTAATTAAACCTTTCTTTCTCTTTTTCTCTAGCCTCTACCGTCTTTGTCTCTTGACATTTAAGATATTTAAACAAAAATTTATAGCTCTCCTTTTAGAATGATTTTTTTTGTTTTTAATATTAGTTTTTGGTTTTTGATTTTAAAAAATAAAAATGATACATGTTTAACAAACTACTTGTATTAGTTAGATTAGTTCTTCGGTTTCTTCACTAATATGTAATTAGTACTTTCTACATATTCATGTATAAAGGAGAGTCAATTTTCGAGCACGAACTTGTGACCGTGAAGTTGAAATGGAATAATATCAAATAGGATAACCACTTTTGACACTAACAATCAAAAGAGGAGTTTTACTCTTTACGATATTGCTTTATTGCTATATAGGGTTTTACTTGTAATAGTTCAAGTTTCGAAAGATAAGATGTGGAAGGTTTGTTCGATTGGACATACAAAATTTTTGTGAGGAGGGAAAGAGATTCTAGTAAAGTCAATGTTGCAAGCCATTCCTACTTATTGTATGAATTGCTTTCGCCTTCCAAAATCAATCATTCAAGATTGTCATAGAATTATATGATCTCGGTTCTGGTGGGGTGATGATGAGAATCACAAGAGAATTCATTGGCTAGCCTTGAACTAGGCTTGTGTGCAGTAGAGTAATGGTGGCCTCGGATTCATAGATTTAGAGCATTTTAATCGGGTTTTGCTTGCTAGAGACAGAGGTGGCGACTCTTGTCTAACACGGACTCGTTTCTTGCTCGTGTTCTTAAAGGTAAATATTTTTATGATCGTTTCTTTTCTTGAGGCCAAGCCAAAGACGAATGCTTCTTTCTCCTGGAAAAGTATTCAATTGAGTCGCGACCTGTTGAAGAGGGGTATCCGTTGGAGGGTTGGTAATGGCAATAATATTCGTGTTGCGTCAGATAATTGGATCCCAAGTGAGCCTTCTCTCAAATTATTAACCTCAGAGGTAGTTAGCTCTAATATGCGGGTGAGTGTTCTTATTTTAGGTAATGGATCTTGGGATGAAGAAAAATTATGGTTGTAACTTTGCGAAGATGATGTTTCTTCTATTCTATGGCTGCCAAGGTCTCCTAGTACTTGTGATGATGCTATTTTGTGGCATTAATAATCAAACTCTAGATATCAAAAGGTTGGTCGCGGGTTTTCATTCCGTCTCTTTCATTTGGTGTAGTAGAGAGGGAAATGTGATGGCTCATGTTTTAGCAAGGATGGAGGCTGGACTAAATGAGGATTCTGTTTGGATGGAGGAGGTTCCCCCAAATTTAGTTCAATTGTATAAAGCTGAAGTGTTGCGGCTGTCTAGATCTTCTCTTTGGAGAAGGAATTCTACTAGTTTTTAGTTCTCTATTTTCTGACTGCCATGTCAAAAAAAAAAAAAAAAGTTATAGCTACAGTTGCTTTCCTCTTTCATGAATAGAAATCACAAAACTTTAATTAAACCTTTCTTTCTCTTTTCTCTAGCCTCTACCGTCTTTGTCTCTTGTCATTTAAGATATTTAAACAAAAATTTATAGCTCTCCTTTTAGAATGATTTTTTTTGTTTTTAATATTAGTTTTTGGTTTTTGATTTTAAAAAATAAAAATGATACATGTTTAACAAACTACTTGTATTAGTTAGATTAGTTCTTCGGTTTCTTCACTAATATGTAATTAGTACTTTCTACATATTCATGTATAAAGGAGAGTCAATTTTCGAGCACGAACTTGTGACCGTGAAGTTGAAATGGAATAATATCAAATAAGATAACCACTTTTGACACTAACAATCAGTAGGAGTTTTACTCTTTCTGATATTGCTTTATTGCTATATAGGGTTTTACTTGTAATAGTTCAAGTTTCTGAAAGATAAGATGTGGAAGGTTTGTTCGATTGGACATACAAAATTTTCAGCAGGAGGGAAAGAGATTCTAGTAAAGTCAATGTTGCAAGCCATTCCTACTTATTGTATGAACTGCTTTCGCCTTCCAAAATCAATCATTCAAGATTGTCATAGAATTATATGATCTCGGTTCTGGTGGGGTGATGATGAGAATCACAAGAGAATTCATTGGCTAGCCTTGAAGAAGGCTTGTGTGCAGTAGAGAAATGGTGGCCTCGGGTTCATAGATTTAGAGCATTTTAATCAGGTTTTGCTTGCTAGACAGAGGTGGCGACTCTTGTCTAACCTGGACTCGTTTCTTGCTCGTGTTCTTAAAGGTAAATATTTTTATGATCATTCTTTTCTTGAGGCCAAGCCAAAGACGAATGCTTCTTTCTCCTGGAAAAGTATTCAATTGAGTCGCGACCTGTTGAAGAGGGGTATCCGTTGGAGGGTTGGTAATGGCAATAATATTCGTGTTGCGTCAGATAATTGGATCCCAAGTGAGCCTTCTCTCAAATTATTAACCTCGAGAGGAGTTAGCTCTAATATGCGGGTGAGTGTTCTTATTTTAGGTAATGGATCTTGGGATGAAGAAAAATTATGGTTGTAACTTTGCGAAGATGATGTTTCTTCTATTCTATGGCTGCCAAGGTCTCCTAGTACTTGTGATGATGCTATTTTGTGGCATTAATAATCAAACTCTAGATATCAAAAGGTTGGTCGCGGGTTTTCATTCCGTCTCTTTCATTTGGTGTAGTAGAGAGGGAAATGTGATGGCTCATGTTTTAGCAAGGATGGAGAATTTGGACTAAATGAGGATTCTGTTTGGATGGAGGAGGTTCCCCAAATTTAGTTCAATTGTATAAAGTCAAGTGTTATGTTTGTCTAGATCTTCTCTTTGGAGAAGGAATTCTACTAGTTTTTAGTTCTCTATTTTCTGACTGCCATGTCAAAAAAAAAAAAAAAAAAAAAAAAGTTATAGCTACAGTTGCTTTCCTCTTTCATGAATAGAAATCACAAAACTGTAATTAAACCTTTCTTTCTCTTTTCTCTAGCCTCTACCGTCTTTGTCTCTTGTCATTTAAGATATTTAAACAAAAATTTATAGCTCTCCGATTAGAATGATTTTTTTTGTTTTTAATATTAGTTTTTGGTTTTTGATTTTAAAAAATAAAAATGATACATGTTTAACAAACTACTTGTATTAGTTAGATTAGTTCTTCGGTTTCTTCACTAATATGTAATTAGTACTTTCTACATATTCATGTATAAATGAGAGTCAATTTTCGAGCACGAACTTGTGACCGTGAAGTTGAAATGGAATAATATCAAATAAGATAACCACTTTTGACACTAACATCAAAAGTAGGAGTTTTACTCTTTACGATATTGCTTTATTGCTATATAGGGTTTTACTTGTAATAGTTCAAGTTTCAAAGATAAGATGTGGAAGGTTTGTTCGATTGGACATACAAAATTTTCAAATGAGGAGGGAAAGAGATTCTAGTAAAGTCAATGTTGCAAGCCATTCCTACTTATTGTATGAACTGCTTTCGCCTTCCAAAATCAATCATTCAAGATTGTCATAGAATTATATGATCTCGGTTCTGGTGGGGTGATGATGAGAATCACAAGAGAATTCATTGGCTAGCCTTGAAGAAGGCTTGTGTGCGATGTGAGAGAAATGGTGGCCTCGGGTTCATAGATTTAGAGCATTTTAATCGAGTTTTGCTTGCTAGACAGAGGTGGTGACTCTTGTCTAACTGGACTCGTTTCTTGCTCGTGTTCTTAAAGGTAAATATTTTTATGACTGTTCTTTTCTTGAGGCCAAGCCAAAGACGAATGCTTCTTTCTCCTGGAAAAGTATTCAATTGAGTCGCGACCTGTTGAAGAGGGGTATCCGTTGGAGGGTTGGTAATGGCAATAATATTCGTGTTGCGTCAGATAATTGGATCCCAAGTGAGCCTTCTCTCAAATTATTAACCTCAGAGGTAGTTAGCTCTAATATGCGGGTGAGTGTTCTTATTTTAGGTAATGGATCTTGGGATGAAGAAAAATTATGGTTGTAACTTTGCGAAGATGATGTTTCTTCTATTCTATGGCTGCCAAGGTCTCCTAGTACTTGTGATGATGCTATTTTGTGGCATTAATAATCAAACTCTAGATATCAAAAGGTTGGTCGCGGGTTTTCATTCCGTCTCTTTCATTTGGTGTAGTAGAGAGGGAAATGTGATGGCTCATGTTTTAGCAAGGATGGAGGCTGGACTAAATGAGGATTCTGTTTGGATGGAGGAGGTTCCCCCAAATTTAGTTCAATTGTATAAAGCTGAAGTGTTGCGGCTGTCTAGATCTTCTCTTTGGAGAAGGAATTCTACTAGTTTTTAGTTCTCTATTTTCTGACTGCCATGTCAAAAAAAAAAAAAAAAGTTATAGCTACAGTTGCTTTCGTCTTTCATGAATAGAAATCACAAAACTGTAATTAAACCTTTCTTTCTCTTTTCTCTAGCCTCTACCGTCTTTGTCTCTTGTCATTTAAGATATTTAAACAAAAATTTATAGCTCTCCTTTTAGAATGATTTTTTTTTGTTTTTAATATTAGTTTTTGGTTTTTGATTTTAAAAAATAAAAATGATACATGTTTAACAAACTACTTGTATTAGTTAGATTAGTTCTTCGGTTTCTTCACTAATATGTAATTAGTACTTTCTACATATTCATGTATAAAGGAGAGTCAATTTTGTTACACGAACTTGTGACCGTGAAGTTGAAATGGAATAATATCAAATAAGATAACCACTTTTGACACTAACAATCAAGAGAGGAGTTTTACTCTTTCCGATATTGCTTTATTGCTATATAGGGTTTTACTTGTAATAGTTCAAGTTTTTGAAAGATAAGATGTGGAAGGTTTGTTCGATTGGACATACAAAATTTTCAGCAGGAGGGAAAGAGATTCTAGTAAAGTCAATGTTGCAAGCCATTCCTACTTATTGTATGAACTGCTTTCGCCTTCCAAAATCAATCATTCAAGATTGTCATAGAATTATATGATCTCGGTTCTAGTGGGGTGATGATGAGAATCACAAGAGAATTCATTGGCTAGCCTTGAAGAAGGCTTGTGTGCAGTAGAGAAATGGTGGCCTCGGGTTCATAGATTTAGAGCATTTTAATCAGGTTTTGCTTGCTAGACAGAGGTGGCGACTCTTGTCTAACCTGGACTCGTTTCTTGCTCGTGTTCTTAAAGGTAAATATTTTTATATTCGTTCTTTTCTTGAGGCCAAGCCAAAGACGAATGCTTCTTTCTCCTGGAAAAGTATTCAATTGAGTCGCGACCTGTTGAAGAGGGGTATCCGTTGGAGGGTTGGTAATGGCAATAATATTCGTGTTGCGTCAGATAATTGGATCCCAAGTGAGCCTTCTCTCAAATTATTAACCTCAGAGGGAGTTAGCTCTAATATGCGGGTGAGTGTTCTTATTTTAGGTAATGGATCTTGGGATGAAGAAAAATTATGGTTGTAACTTTGCGAAGATGATGTTTCTTCTATTCTATGGCTGCCAAGGTCTCCTAGTACTTGTGATGATGCTATTTTGTGGCATTAATAATCAAACTCTAGATATCAAAAGGTTGGTCGCGGGTTTTCATTCCGTCTCTTTCATTTGGTGTAGTAGAGAGGGAAATGTGATGGCTCATGTTTTAGCAAGGATGGAGGCTGGACTAAATGAGGATTCTGTTTGGATGGAGGAGGTTCCCCCAAATTTAGTTCAATTGTATAAATCTGAAGTGTTGCGGCTGTCTAGATCTTCTCTTTGGAGAAGGAATTCTACTAGTTTTTAGTTCTCTATTTTTTGACTGCCATGTCAAAAAAAAAAAAAAAAAGCTATAGCTACAGTTGCTTTCCTTTTTCATGAATAGAAATCACAAAACTGTAATTAAACCTTTCTTTCTCTTTTCTCTAGCCTCTATCGTCTTTGTCTCTTGTCATTTAAGATATTTAAACAAAAATTTATAGCTCTCCTTTTAGAATGATTTTTTTTGTTTTTAATATTAGTTTTTGGTTTTTGATTTTAAAAAATAAAAATGATACATGTTTAACAAACTACTTGTATTAGTTAGATTAGTTCTTCGGTTTCTTCACTAATATGTAAAGAGGTTTTGAGAATAATAAAATCATGAAGTTTCCTCTTATTATTCATATGGTATCAGAGCGCTGATTCTCTTGGTTCTCTTCATCTTTCCCGCAGTTTCGTTCTTTCTCCTACTATCCTCTAATACGGACCCAACAATTCAAAGCGGCGATGATCAATCTCATTAATCCTTCGATCCACCACATCAATCCTTCGATCCTTTCCATATGCCTCAATCCTTTACTGAGGCATATCAAGAAACCAATGTTTGAGAAACTTCAGGCAGCTTGGAAATGTAACAATCACGTAATCGCATCTTGGATCTTGAATACGGTTTCAAAAGAAATTGGAGCCAGCATAGTTTATAGTAATTCAGGCAATTTGGCCGAAACGTTCAAAGAATCAAACGGACCTCACATCTTTTAGTTGCGAAAATCTCTAATAACAATGATTCAAGGAAGCCAGACAGTCAAAGCGTACTTCACGAAGATCAAATCCATTTGGCAAGAACTTTGTGCGTTACTTGTTTATGTTGACGATATTCTATTACCAGGTCCTAATAATCTGGCTATAGATAAAATCAAAGTCTCACTATGAACACACTTTATTCTCACAGATCTAGGAACTACGAAGTACTTCTTAGGATTATAGCTACTTCGATCTAATCATGACGTCAATTTATCACAAAGGACTTATGTTCTTCAAATACTTGAGGGATCATGGGCTTCTTGCTGCAAAACCAACATTACATCCTATACAACAACACCTCAAACTCATATTCATAGTTGATTCTGGGAAAATATAATTTGTCGAAGATGCCTCCTCATATCATCGTGTTATTGGGGGTGATTAGTTATTCAATTTATCATTAGCTGTTATGATTAGTTTGTACTCTCCTAACTCTTATTTAAAGTGATTTTCAAAAAAATAAAATCGCCAAGTTTCCTCTTATCATCCATAATGTTTGATAACTATTTTTGTTTTTTTTAATAACTAAAAACTAAAAATATGTTTAATAGCTGTTTTTTATTTTTAAAAATAATTTTTTTTAATATTTAATAAAATAAAACTATTTAAAAATACTATTGATCTAATAAACTTTAAATTTTTGGGTTCGAACTTTATTTGTAGTCTACTTTATCATTTTTCTAACATTTTTCTTTAAAAAGATTAAAAAAAAAAGATTTTGAAAACCTTTTTTTTTGTTCAATTGGTTTAATTTTTTAAAAACAAAAAATAAAATTTTTTATTAAACAAACTTGTTTTTATAAAGTTAAAGCCAAAGGGAAGTTAATTCCAAATATTGGGCCAATTGTGAACAACTTTGACCAAAGAACCTTATTCCCCTTCTCATTTAACCCCAAACATCCAAACTATTTTGGTTTTCTTTAGGTGGATATAGATAATGAAGGAGAATCATTGATCCATATTAATACCATATTAATCATTAATATTGTATTATAAATTACTACTTTTTTTTCCTAGAATTGTAAATATTTTTCAAATTTCACCAATCCTTAAAAAACCTATTTACGTATTTATTAATATGGTGAAAAAACTCTTTAAACCCCTATGATTTTGGGAGATTTGTTAGGAGGCTAGGGTATCTTATATAATAATTAAAAAAATCGAGATTTTGTTTTAAAATGTTATTTTAAAGTGGGAGTAATTGTGTCTTTTTCTAATAAATGAATTTTTTTAATTTAAAAGCCGGATTTTTGCTAAAGTTTATTAATATGACTATTCTTTAGCTTATTTCTGCTAAGCTCCCTAAAATAAAATGACTACTAAATATGTCTTTTTTTTTTTTTTTTGAAAATTCATTACTAAATATTTCAATAGCATCATTGTACCTTTGTTTCGAAGGATTAATTTAATTCAAATCTTACCTAATGGATAGTGCATAAAAAAAAAAAAAAAAATAGACTGAGAAGGGACGGAAAGGGGAAGAGAGAAAGAAAAAGAAAAAAAAAATGTGGCTGGTAAAATGACAGATGTACAAATACATAACTTCCTGTAGGAAGTCTTACCTGTTTACATCTATGTCGGTAATACTTGTAGTTCTGTTTTTTCGTCAATAATTTCTTATTATTTCTTATTATCTTTGTTTCATATTTTTTAGTTAATAAATTATTGACGGCAGTTCAAAGGAGTTTGGGGATTATAATGAAATGTACGTAGATTATAGCTAAAAGAAACTATAATACTTAAAATATAAATAAATAAACAAATAGATCAGAAAACGCCGATGAACCATCAATGGTGAAGCGAAATAAATAAGATCTCGTCATCGATGTCGTAGGGAGATCGATGGCCTTGAATTGGGATGTATTTACTTTCCTGGGTGTTAAAATGGTACAAAATAAGCCCACAAATGCCAAAGGGAAGTTAATACCAAATATTGGGTCAATTGTGAACAACTTTGACCAAAGAACCTTATTCCCCTTCTCATTTAACCCCCAAACATCCAAACTATTTTGGTTTTCTATACGTGGATATAGATAATGAAGGAGAATCATTGATCCATTCAAAAACCCGAGACTTACCCGGATCGATAAGTTTAGATGGTTTCAGAAATTTAAAGCTTGTGGGAACGGGATTTGACCAAAAATCTCCTTACTCATGTCGAACCACATTACAATTTCAGTCATAGTTCTATTAATGAAATCCTCTGACCACAAATAGTACAATCCTTGATAATACACATCAAAACTAGGCTTCTTAGAAGCCGAAGCAGGAACAGAGGTCTTAATTTCTCTCCATCTATCTTTATCCAAATCATAGACTTGGGCTCTACATGCATTAAATTCAGATGAACCTTTTCCAGAAAACTCCACAATCAAAACCACCTTCAAACCACTAGATTTCGGGTCGTACCCGAATCCAATAGATTTGTTCACATAAACGAGACCTAAATTGTAGTGTTCATCATGAGGGGAAAGAGCAATCGAGGGTGGGAGGATTCGAAAGTTTCCAGTGAGGGAATTGTAGAGAAAAATGTAATTGCCAGGGGAAAAGGAGAGGCACACGGTGCCGTGACAATGGCCGTGGATTTGGGAACGATCAAATTCCGAATGAAAACAAGGAAGATGGACAAGAGATGTATTATCATAATAATTGAAGAAGGAGAATCTGGTTTCTATCTTTCCGGTCTTTTCGTTTGTCACCATACGCCTCAGTATGACATTTTGTGGGGTATGAAGAGAAGTAATTATGGCGCACCATAATTTTGAAACGCATTTGAATCGAAGCAGAGATTTGAGTGGCACCTGGCACCAGTGGCAGAATCTCCCTCAAAATTCCTTCCGGAGGTTCTATCATGTCTAACTCTGCTCCAATTATTTCTCAACAACTATGGATGTCCTTCCTTCTTAAATTAAATCTTCATGTGGCTGTCTTCCTTTAAATAACAGTTTATTGTGTTTCTTTTCTTTTCTTTTTTCCTTTTTTTTACGGTTGTTTTCCTTTTTTTTTTTTTTTTTTTGAAAGATACGGTTGTTTTCCTTGTAACTTCCATTAGTGATTTTCGCAACAGATTTCAATCAAATCCTCTGAAATTTAACAACCCTACCTCTACCTCTTTTTATTATCTTAGATAAAGTCTACTCATCCAATCAATCATTCTTTGAAAATGTCAATAAAAAAGAAAAAGAAAAAGAAACAACACTTCAATAAAGTGAAATGAAGCTCCCCACATGTAGAAAAAGAAACAACACTTCAATAAAGTGAAAGGAAGCTCCACACTTCAATAAAGTGAAACGAACACAGTAGCACGAACACTGCAACACGAACAGGGAGTTCTTGGTTCTTCTACACCCCCAGCCTTCCTAACTTAAAATTGTGTGGTTTTTCTTTAGGGAAGAGTAGACATAGAGACAAAAAACTTTGGTAAGAAAACACATAAGAGATTTTTAATGCACTCTATAATTTTCTCAAAAAGTGTTCTCTTTTTCTGTAGTTTCAACATATGTTATATCTACCATTAAAGTGTGTTCAATTTCTCGTGTTGACAAGTACTCTAAAAAACATTTATTTTGAGATCGATGAAATCTCATGCTATTTTAATCTGATATCAAAAACTCATTAAATTCAAACAAAAACAAATCAAGCTAAAATCCATAAAAATAATTATAAATTATATTTAAAAAGTTAATTACGATTATAGATTTTGAATTTATCTTTTTTCAATACTATAGATTTTGAATTTTAAAACTTGTTTGGTCATTGTTATTCAAAAGTTAATAATATATTTATTTTCGTTAGTTTTTATGGAGAAAATACATTTGGATAGAGAAGAAAAAAAAATTATTTTTTTAGTAAGAATATTTTTATTAAGTTTTTAAAAGACCAAGAATACTATCAAATAAAAGTATAATATTTTTCATCTAAATATTGACGATGATATTTTTAATGTTTTTTAAGTCGAGAGTATTTTTTTATTTGTTTTTAAAGTTTAAGGGTATGCGTGAAACTTTTTCAAAGTTTAATAGTATTTTTTTAAACCAATCTTTAACGGGTTCTCTCCAAATTTAACTGCAATGTATTTTTGAAACTAAAGTTAAAGTTCAATAATATTTTTTAACTTTTCAAAGTTTGGTGCATTTTTGACACCATCCCCGTAGTTTAGAGACTTTTTTTATAATTTAACCTTTAATAAAATAAAACTATTTAAAGATATTATTGATCTAATAAAGCTCAAATTTGTGAGTTTGAACTTTATTTATAGTGTCACTTTTCTAGCATTTTTCTTAAATATTTGTTGTACAAAAAGCTACTCTTTTTTAGTTTCTAAAATTCTTTTAATTTTCTAAAAACAAAAATCAAAATTTAATTTAAATTCGCCATTAAATTTGAGATAATGACTTGATAGCTTGTAATTGGCTGAAATTTGTCAGTCAACCACCCACTTTCTTCATTTTTTTTATTCTTGAAATTTCCATTTCCATGTTTTCTCTACGTCTTTTGTTTCCAAGTCATCCTGTTCCCTCAATTTTCTCACCGGAAGCATTCCTATTTTCGGCGATAATACTTGTAGTCATGTTTTTTCGCCGGTAATTTTGTTTTCTGATATTGCTTAGTTAAGGTGTGATGTGGTTGTTACTTTGGGTTTTTTAGTAAACAAATTATTGGAGTTTAAAGGAGTTTGGGGACTATAATGATATAATTGCATTTAATTTAACCGAATCTATCATGATTTGAATGTATAAATGAGGAGGGTCATATACAGTTTCGATTTTAATTTTTACTCTTATAGATCAAATCCAATTCGTCAAGTTCTAATTTTCTAATTTTAATTTTATTCCACCATTATTTAAGAATAAAATATCATTTTGGTCTCTGAACTATCATGTAAATTTTATTTTGGTCCCTAAACTTTCAAAAGTCCAATTTTACTCCCTAAACTATTATTTTTATTCTGTTTTGGTTCATCAACTTTCAAATGTTCAATTTTAATAGATAAAAATTGAAGAGAGACAAATGAAGAGAGAGAAGGTAAATGGGGACGAAGAATTCTGGATTTTTGTTTTTAATGAGGAAAGAGAAAGAAAAATTGAAAAGTTATTATTTTTTTTTATAAATAATAAAGTAAACCCTGATTTTGCACTAAAACCAAAAAAATTATCCATTTTTTACAAGTACTTTGTTTATATTAACATAACGTAACATGACTTTTTTTTTGTATATCGACTAATTTCTTATAAGAATGAAACATTGATCTCTGAAGAGGGCATTCAAATCAAAATTAAATAAGGTTTTTCCTGGGGTTAAAGTTGAAAGAAAATAACATTCATCATTCAGTATCAAACTTTTTCGGTAACTATAATTCTAACGGCAAGATATTTCATTCTAATTTAATATACTTCATATAATGATCATTATAGAATGATTTAAGGGTTTGAGAAATAAAAGGTAAGAGTTGAACTATAATGGTCATTTAAATATAAATTAATTTCATATAAGTTATTTAGATGATGTAGGTAAACTGACTCACAAATATAAAAGAAAAAGGTTACATCATTTAAAAAAATATATAAAAATTTTATTGAATTTAATAAGTTAGGAGAACCAATGACTAATGTTTCTAAAAAAAATAAAAATAAAAATAAAAAACCAAGGACTAACGATAAACAAAAATTTAACAAAATAACATTCAGCATTCAGTATCAAACTTTTTCGGTAACTATAATTCTAACGGTAGGATATTTCATTCTAATTTAATATACTTGTTATCGGAAAAAAAAAATTCTAATTTAATATACTTCATATAATAATTATTATAAAATGATTTAAGGGTTTGAGAAATCAAATTACAGGTGTAAGAGTTGAATTATAATAGTCATCTAAATATAAATTAATTTTAAATATTTCCTTAACTTTTACATGTTGTAGGGTTATAAGATATTGACTAATGTTTCTAAATAAAAATAAAAATAAAGAAGCAATGACTAATGATATAGATATTCTCAAAAAAAAAAAAAAAAAAGACTTTGGGGATTCAAGTCATCTCCGCTTCCGATCAACTATTTAGGCATGCCTTTGGGTGGGAACCCTCGTTCTTTATCTTTTTGGGATAATACTATTGAGAAGATCGAGAGGAAGCTTAATCAATTACAATTCTCTTACCTATCTAAAGGCGGAAGGCTAACCATGATTCAAGCTGTGTTAGAGCATATTCTCACTTACATGCTCTCCGTTTTTCAAGCTCCAGCCACTATTTGCAAGAAGATCGAGAAAATAATGAGAAGATTTCTGTGGAAAGGTGTGGATGATTAGGGTGGAGCTCATCTTGTTCGATGGGACATTGTCACTCTCCCAAAGCATTCTAGAGGGATGGGTATTAACAAAATTCAGTGTACGAATTCTGCTCTTCTTTGCAAATGGATTTGGAGGTTTTATTCTGAGAAAGATCCTCTATGGAAGCTGGTTATTAAAGAGAAATATAGTGCTAATCAATTTGGGGAAACTCCATTTCAATGTAAGTTTAAAAGTTGTCGTTCTCCTTGGGCACATATAGTCAAATTTGATCGTATCATGAAGCCTTAGTTACAATGGAAAATTAACAGTGGGCAGAACACAAGTTTTGGCATGATCAATGGACTAACATCGAAAGATTATGTGACTTTTACCCACGTTTCTATGTTTTATCCTCGCTGAAACATGTTAAGGTGAAACAAGCTTGGAATGAAAACACTTATGAATGGCATCTTCAACCTTTTCGTGGTCTTTTCGATTGGGAGTCTGCTCGTTGGTCTGAAATATCTAGACATTGGCCTAGGCCCTGTAATAGTCTTGATGATGTCCTTATTTGGAAGCCTTCTCCGGATCAAGCTTTCTCCATCAAAGAGATGAAGAAGCTTCTTGGTGAAGTACTAATAACCCCCATATGAAGCCTAACGATAAATTTTCGAAAAATTCTATTGCTAAGAAAGTCAAAGTTTTTTTGTGGGGTGTGTTTTACAGGGGGATAAACACAATGGAGGTGATGCAGAAACGACAACCTCATAATTGTCTCAACCCATCCCGATGCGTGCTTTGTTTAAATCAATGTGAGTCGTTGGGCCACATCTTTATTCATTATCCATACTCTCAATATATGTGGAACAAATGTCATGCCCCATACTCATCAAGCATCCAAAATTTTGAAGACATGAATCATTTACTCACTGACTTTTTCTGCTTCAAAGTTGGCTCTCAACGTATGGAAGTAATCACTAATATTAGAGGTGCTATTTTTTTGTGGATTTGGAAAGAGCGGAATGCTCGAATATTCTTGTCTGATCATAAATGGAGATCATCCTCCGCTCTTTTGGAAAGACATCGTTCTCACAGCAGCGGAATGGAGTATTAAATCATCTTTTTTTAAGAATTATTCTGTTACTATGATTGCTCTAAATTGTAATGCTCTTTTATAATCTCTTTGAGCTTCTTTTTCTTTCCTGTTCTTTTATTTATAGATATATATCATACTACCTTAAAGTGTGGCTTATCATACTACCTTAAAGTGTGGCTTAAGAGGAAAATCATTTTTGGACGATTTTACCTTTAAGCCACACCCTAAATTACAAACCTGCCATAATCTTCTATTCAAATATATCATACTGTTAAAGTGTGGCTTAAGAGAAAAATCATTTTTGGACGATTTTACCCTTAAGTCACACCCTAAATTACAAACCTGCCACAATCTTCTATTCAAATATAAAAAAAAATGCAAATATATTTATAATATTATTTAGATTATTTAGATATTTAGATTTTCATCAAGCAAATCTCATAAATTAAGTTAGAAGATAAGAGAATCTGCTTAATATTCTTTATCTTTATCTTTATCTTTACTACTTAAAATGTGACTTATTATTATTATTATTAATTATTAAAATTTAGTATCTTCAAACTAAATAAGTATAAAATCGAATGAAGATATTGAGTTTTTTTTTTCAAATTTCCAGAAAATCTTGGGTTCCAAATTTTTCTATAAATACCACAAATTTATTGTTCTTCAAAATTCAAATTACTAATAATTCTTTTGATGTTGCACAGATGTACATATTTTTTTTCGGGTTGGGAGTCTTAGCATTGGTGCACTGAGTTGTGTTCGTGGGAGCGGTTGTCGTCGAAGGTAAAGAACAATTTTTTTCAATCTGTATTTAATTCGTTGTACATAACATTTTCTTCTTCTTCATTTATTTTTATTATGTTTTCTTTGTGTAATTCTATTTATTTTATGCTTCAACTTTAATTTATAATTTTCTTTTAAATTTATGGAGTATTTAAAATTTTGAATAAGTGTTTATCACATTCTTCCATTAATGAAAGGTAATTTTTTATAATTATTATTTTTTTGTATTATTATTATTATTATTATTATAATTTGTTATTATAATAAATATGACTTAGCATAATTTATTGCTATTTCTGTGATACGTGATGTCATTGAAGTACTACTCATATTTTGACATACGAAGCTACTTAAATTTTATTACAATAGATTTAATATAATATTATGTTTTAAATTAATATTTAAAAAACTTATGTTTCATCAAAATTCATAAAAGAGGTAGATAATAGATTTTATGAGTTTTTTTAATCTTTTTTTTCAATATTTTCCTTTTTTTTTTGTTATTTATAAAATATAAGATGAAATAAGAGAGCACAAATATGATTTTTAAGATTTTAGAGAGGTGATGGTTTCGAGGTTTTTTTTGTTGAAAAGATGGCTTCGATGTTCGTAGATTAAACTAAAATAATAAATGAATGAAAAAAAAAATATTGTGTACAAAGTAAGATTTTAGCATGACGAAAACTTAATTCTTAAAGAAGTTTAATTTATTTCATAATTTTCTTTAAAAATTATGATATGTATATTTTTTTTTTATTTCACTTTTATCTTGAACTATGTTGGATGAGATTTTTAAATAAAATAGATAATAAATATTTTATTTACTCATTTAAAATTTTTATATATATATATATATATATAAATATTATGATTTATAAATATTTTAATAAATAAAAATATAATCTCACATGCCAGAAAAAATCTCCCGTGCAGGACACACGTTCCAAAGGTCTAGTATACATAAAAGTATCTTTTTCCAAAAAAAGATATAGATATTTAAACAAAAAATTATAAAATCCTTTTCTTTTTTTAGTTTAACACGTGAATTCAAACCTTTCACCTCATTTTGAATTGTGAAATTCTTTTTTATTTAGTTTGAAAATATAATGTCATCAACATAATTTAGCAAAAGAAAAAGGCTTATAAACATAATTTTCATAATAAGCTCAAAAACGATTTTAGGAACAATAAAGTACATACCTTTTTTTATATATAAAAAATTTATTTAGCATGTAGTTTAAGAAAAATAATAGAAAGGAAAAAAATATAGCAAAATTTGTTAGACTTATCACTTTAGGTTTGGAAATCACACAATTTTTTATAATTAAAAAAATCAATTTGACATCGGTTGTGTTAAATATAATTTTAGATTGAGTTGAATTCAAAATCATAAAATTTAGAACTAGCCGGTATAAATTTAGTAACACTTTTCCCACAGGATCTATGGCAAGAAAGGGATAATCTAGAGCTTAGAGCTGTCAATTATATCCTTTATGAAAATGGCAAACCAATTCGGGGAATTTCTGGCACAAGCATTCAATCAGTTCGGACTTGTTTATTGTTGAATTGGGACCGAGACAAAAAAAGCTCTTCTATCGAAGAAGCCCATGTTTCTAAACTCCAGCAAAATACAAATACTGAAGAACACAATAATTGTTCTGTGTTTTCCATTATTTGGTAGATATATATATACAAAATATTTGTAACAAAAATAGAAAATATTGCAACTAATAGTTACAACAGAATGCAAATGACTCTCCTAAATTAAACAAACTTCCCAACAAATGGATTATTCAAAGAATAACCAAAATAACCAATACGGCCAAAATTTATGGGCTAATACCCCCCTCAAGTTGAGGCATGAAGATTCGAAATACCCAACTTGACAAGAAGGGATTGAAACTGCTGACGTCTCAATGCTTTGATGAGAATATCAGCAAGCTAAGAAGTGGTGTGAACATAAAAAGGTGCAATAGTACCGCATAGTATCTCATCACGTATAAAATGACAGTCGATCTCGATATGTTTCGTACGCTCATGAAAAACAGGATTATTAGCAATATGTAAAGCAGCTTGACTATCACAATGTAAAGGAACAAGCTCTCTCTGCTGAACACCAAGATTGTGAAGCAAACTTTTCAACCATAAGATTTCACAAGTAGCAGAAGCCATAGCACGATATTCTGCCTCAGCAGAAGAACGAGAAACCGTTGCTTATTTCTTTGTTTTCCAAGAGATGGGAGAACCCCCAAGGAAAACAAAGTATGCAGTAAGGGAACGACGACTCATAGGGCAACTTGCCCAATCTGCATCACAATAAACTTGTAAGGTCAATGGTCAATCAACACGAAATAAAATACCTTGGCCAGGACTACACTTCAAGTAACGGACAACTCGCAAAGCAGCTGTAACGCTCCTAATATTATTAAGTTTAAGTGAATTAATTAAATTTAGTATTGAAACTATTTTATTTAAAATCCTTGATTAATTGATTCTTTATATATCCATAGAGGTTGATTCAAAATTAATAGATAAATGTTGAAAATTATTAAACCCTTAAATCATGTGTGCAACTATAATTTTCAAAGAGATTTACACCTTAGAAATATATAAATATACTTATTGTTGGAGTTGTTTAATCTATAGAAATCCCCTTTGAGCCTTATAAGGAATACAATTTAGGTCATATTAGGTGCATTTTTAAGTATAAACCTTAAAATGGAAATTAAATACATTATAAAAGGAATGATGTTTAATTTTTACTTTCTCTCTCCCTTAACACAACCGCCAGCAAAAAATCCAACCCCCCCTCACCTTTCTGCGTTCCAGCCATTCCCCTTCCCCTTGTGCGAAACGTCGCCGCCTAGCCTTGGCCTCCTCGCAGCCGTCCGATCACCATCCAGTCGCCGCTGTTCTTGGCGTGTTCTTCGTCGCACAGCCGTGTACGGAGTTCGCCGGCGAACGAGCTCAGTTCCGTTTGGTGAGCTCGTTGTTCACTTCTTAGCCTATTTCTTGTTCACCTTCATCTTTGGTAAGTTATTTCCTCTTCTTTTTAGCCTGTTTTCAAGCTTCGTCACAGCCATCAATGGAGTTTTCTGGCGAGTTGGCTTGAAAACCCATTTTAAATCCATTCTTTCTTCGTAGTTTCCGGGAGCTAGAGAAGTCCGTTTGCAAATCCGAGACATGTTCCGTGATCCTAAGCTCGAGACCTTTCCAACGAGGTATGATCCACTCTGTTCCGTGATGGAGCGCCGCCGTGCTCTGGCGAGGCGTTTTCGGGCAGTAGCTTCCCCTTGTTCCCGTGATGTTAACCCTTTGGTGGCTCGTTTAGATTGTTTCTAACGAGGGCTCGGTGTTGTCTTGTGTTTAGGTGCTCTCGGGTTCATCATTCGGGTCGCCGTTTAGCTCATGGGTTCCTGTGGTGTTTCGGTCGAGTCGTCGGGAAGGTAAGGAGCTTCATTATGATTCGGGTTTGTGGTTTAAAGCATGTGAATAGTGGCATGATAGGATTTATGGGAATTGAAGGTTGGATTACTCGTCGCATGTATGCTTTGGTGTTGTGATTCATTGTTTGAACTTATTTCTACTCGTGTGTAGCTCGTAAACTGTTAAGTCTCCATTAATGTGTACCTTGTGATCATATCATCATTTACCCGATGTGCATCTCTGCTCGTATATGCGATGAACTGTTTATCTGTTTAACTTATCGATGGACTAAATCGCCTTGGTTTTATGTATGTTCTATGTTGTTGATTCCATCCATGTTTGACTGTATACGTGATGTCATGATTATGCTCGGGATCTCTGTTCGTTACCTAAAGGGTTGTCCGTGTGTTGTTTTGGCGTTAGATTAGCTAGGCCTGGTTACCGTGTTGACCACCTAGATGAGCAACTAGCTCACACATTGTAGGGCTTCTGATTGCATGATCGATATCTTCTTGCTGTTATGACTCGCTAGTGCCCTTAGGAACCGAGCGAGGATATGGATCCTCTTTGCTTCGAGACACGTGGTTGGGTTGCACTAGCCTACAGGTTGACTTTTGCATCCGACCAGGGGTCGGATCTCATCCACGTGTCACCTTATGTGCGGAACAACGGGTTCCTTGGTTGTTGAGCACACGTTGCGGGTCGCACCAACCCTCGGGTGGGCCAGGTGCACTCGCCTAGGCTAGGCTAGATATCGTGTGACTCTAGTGCTAGCTATTATCTCTGTGTTTGTACTCGTGGAACCTCATATGTTGTGTGCATGGTCCCACCAGTTTACCCGCTTAGTACGTTGGAAGGGGGGCTGGTTATGCCTTGCCTGACTTTGAGACTACTAGAAGAGGCCACTGGGACAGATGAAGGCGCGAAGGAATGCATGTCGGTGAGCCTGCATGCGCTTAGTGGGGATATTGTCTGCAGGCAGGTCGGTCCTCCTGCATGTTGGGGTTAGCCATTGGCGCCCCGAGTCTGAGGTGTAGGGACCCTGCAATTTCCCTCACTCGTGACTCTACCTGACAGGGTCAGGAGATTGTTAACGGCGCTGTGTTTGGCCTTGCTGACACGACTGTGTGTCGTAGTCTTGACCCGAGGTTTAGGGATCCTGTGTGTTTTCCCTCACTCGTGGTCCTCCCCGACAGGGTCGGGTGATTTTTATTGGCATTTGTGAATGCCCTGCGAATACGCTGATTGAGTTACGCAGCGGAAGCGTGGTGGGTCCCTGAGAGGTCAGGCTACCCCCGAGGCATTCGGGTATGTCTCCGATGATACGCTAATTGGAGTTGCGCAGCGGAAGCGTGGTGGGTCCCTGGCGTAGGCCAGGTTACCCCGAGACACAGGAGTATGTCTCCGCGAGCACAGCGTGGTGGGTCCCTGGAAGGTCAGGCTACCCGAGGCATTCGTGTATGTCTCCGCTGATGCAGTTTGGTGGGTCCCTGGCAAAGGTCAGGCTACCCTGAGATAATTGTGATCTTCCTAAGGACACGGAATGGGACGTGTTCGACCCGAGGTTGGGGAACTTATGTGTTCTTCTCACTCGGGGTCTTTGCTCTGACCTTGGTCAGATGATTGCTCGGCATTTAGCCGTAACTTGCTCACGGCTTGCACGCTGTTGTTTGACAATGTTTGCTCGTGACCGGCTTGAGGGTCGGCCACGTATGAGCGAGGCATTTAGCTTCAGTTGTCGTATCTTCTAACTTGTTTCTGTTTATATGCTTAACCCCATTGTGGGGCTCCTTACTGGGTATATTTCGATATACTCACCCCTTACATTTTCAGGTACTGATCCATCTCGAGGTGGCTAGGCTGGGAGCTGACAGGGTCATGGACACGGTGTCGACATTTTCTTTCCGCATTGCTTACTCCTGTTTGAACCATATGGTTTACGTTTTAAACTCTTTTGAATCGTACTTGTTTTGAACTATCGGGATCCTGAACTCTGTTTGTATGTTTTCAAACTATTAGCACCGTTTTCATGTTTTCAAAGGTTTTGTTGGAAAAACGCATGTGATTAACAAATTGGTTTTGAGGATTTTAATATGCATGCACCCGTAACACTCCATTAGAGTATTTTAGGAAGTCGGGTCGTTACAGCAGCCTCCCATTGAGATTGAGTTGGACATTGCATAAACTGAGCCAAAATGTGAATAGAGTAACATAGCTCCGGACGTGTGATGGTAAGATAAAATTAATCGCCCCACGAGTCGTCTATATCGTGCAGGATTCGTCATGAGGGGATCTGAAGCAAGACCTAAACGATGATTCTCTTCCATTGGAACGCTAGCTGGTTTAGAGCCAAGAAGGACTATTTTTGTCAAGATGTCGAGAGCATATTTGCGCTGACAAAGAAAAATTCCACTAGAATTTTGAGCCACCTCGATGCCAAGAAAATATTTCAACTTGCCCAAATCTTTCATGTGAAAACAATCATTGATATAGGCTTTAAAATCTGCTATGACAACATTGTTATTACCAGCAATAACAAGGTCGTCCACGTACACAAGGACATTTAAAACATTATCATTCTTACGATAGACAAATAAAGAGCAATCAAAAGAAGTAGCAGAAAATCCATATGTACGCAAAGCAGCGGCTAATTTTGCATACCAACAACGATGAGCTTGTCTCAGACCATATAAGGATTTGCGTAGTCTACAAACTTTCTTACCTAAACCATTACTAAAGCCTGGAGGCAAACGCATATAAACTTCTTCATCTAAGTCACCATGAAGAAAGGCATTGTGTACATCCATCTGATGTAACTCACATTTATGAGTTGCAGCGACAGTAAGAAAAGTGCGAACAGTAACCATTTTCACAGTGGGTGCAAAAGTTTCAACGAAATCAATACCCTCTCTCTGATGATTTCCAAAAGCAACTAACCTTGCTTTATATCAATGGTGCCATCAGACCGATGCTTGATTCGAAACACCCACATACACCCAAGGGCAATTTATTAGCAGGTAAATCTTCTATAGTCCAGGTATCATTAGCTTCCAATGCCGTAATTTCCTGCGCCATTGCTTTTCTCCACCTTGGATCACGCATTACTTCTTTAAAGGAGGTGGGCTCCACTTCAGCAGAAATAGCTGCAAGAAACTAACGATGTGCAACAGAAAAAACGTTACAATTCACATAATGCGCTATAGGATAAGGAGTACCTGAGACTTGGACTGGCATGGGCGAAGCTTTCAGGGGAACCAATGTCGTGTTAGTTTTCTTTGAAATGTTGTGCCATTTAATAAAGTCTTTATAGCGAACATTCTCAAATTTTTCGCGTTTACCACTACCAAGCACATCATCATCCGAAATAGTCTATGCGGATTATCATTCATTTCATTTTGTTCGACCTCAACATAACCATTTTGTGTTGCATTATCATCGCATGCACGCAGCCGCCACCTTCTAGGATCTGTTGTTGTTGCGAGGAGACAACATTATCATTTTGTTGTTGTTCTTGGGGATCACCGGTTATAACAGGTTGCAGCTGTTCTTTTTGGACAGTATCAAGTTTCCTATAGCCACATTGATTACCTTCAACATTTGTAACATCAAAATGAGTATCATCATCATCATCAAATGATGGACGAATTTCATCAAGATATGAGGAATGAAGACGCTTCAATTCTTCTTGATCTGCCAAAGGAAAAATATCTTCGAAGAATTTCACATCTCATGATTGAAAATATTCCCCTGTGTCAAGGTCAAACAAGTGCCATCCTTTCTTTCCAAAGGGATACCCAAGAAAGATACAACGATGACTTCGACTGTCAAACTTGTCACAAGGATTAAGGTTCTTAGCATAGCACAAACACCCAAAAACTCTAATAGAGTTAAGATTAGGAACTTTCCCATAAAGCAATTCGCACGACGTTTTTCCTTCAAGCACACGAGAGGGAGTTCTATTGATTAAATATGCAGTAGTCATCACACATTCACCCCAAAAATCAACAGGCAAACAACCTTGAAAGCGTAAAGCATAGGCAACATTAAGAATATGACGATGTTTGCGTTCTACTCTAGCATTTTGTTGAGGTGTTTTAACATTTGAGCTTTGATGAATGATGCCATTTTCACGAAAATAATTACTAAGACCTTTAAACTCAATCCCATTATCACTCCGCATAATTTTAACTCTTTTTCCAAATTGACGATCAATCAAGGCAAAGAAATCGATCATTAAACGAACGACTTCATCTTTGGTTTTCATTAAGTATACCCACACACATCTTGAAAAATCATCCACAATAGTCAAAAAATATCGAGAGTTACAAGCACAATTCTCACGATACGAACCCCAAACATCATAATGGACCAATTCAAATAAATCATTTGCCTTATTTTCACTTAACGGAAAAACATTACGAGTTTGCTTAGCCCTATGACAAATATCACAGGGTTTATTTTTGAAATTACTCTTTATTCTACTAACTTGAGGTAAGAGCTCCAAAGCTTGTAGGGATGGGTGCCCGAGTCGTTTGTGCCACAGTTCCACAGTCTCTGTCTCTGTTACGACATTAACACAAATTGGTTCCCCCATTTTCAAGTAATAAAGCCCATCGATCAGCTTACCCACACCAATCGTCGTCTTCAGGATACGGTCATGTACAACACATTCATAGTCAGTGAATTGTATGTTTAATTTTTATGCAGAAACAAGTTGAGAGACTGATAGCAAATTGCAATTGAATACGGGAATAAACAACACATTCGTCAAAACAAAATCTTCATTTAACTTCACATTCCCTACTTTAGTTGCCTCAACATTAACACCATTAGGCAAACCAATTTGAATGGGACAGATAAATTGACATGAATCAAACAAATTCTCATCACAACAAACATGAGTGGAGGCACCACTATCAACAATCCAAATAAGAATGTCCTTACCATTCATTCGAACATGATTCGCATTGGCTGATACCTGGCCAAGAAGGGCGTTGACTTTGGCTGGTTGACCATTATTCGATGAGCCTGACCCATCTTTTCCGCGGCCTACCCCAGAACGTCTTGGTTCTCGACCTTCTAGATACCCATGTTTCTCCCAACAACGATCCTTTACATGCCCAGACTTACCGCAGAAGCTGCATTTTAGTGAAGAACGTACAACCATCCCAATCTTTAACCACTGAGGTGCATTACCTCGGATAGCAAAAGCCATAGGTGCAGCTGTTTCTGTCCTTCGCTGAGTCAAAAGGCGAACTTCCTCTTCTTGCACAAGTCTCGAGTACACGGTGTGAAGAGATGGTAAAGGTTCGATACCTAAAATATTTGCTCGAATATTGGCATAATAAGTCTCAAGACCCATTAGAAATTCACGCACCTGATTAGTTTCATGTCGTTTGCGAAAAACTTTATTCAAGTCGCATTTACATCCTGAGCACGAGCATGAGGGTAGAGCACCAAAATCATTAATGTCATCTCATAATTTCTTCAATCTCCCATAATATTGCATTATAGACTTTCCACTCCTTTGTTTGCAATCTGCTATCTCTGACTTCAATTGATAGATTTTAACACCATTTCTCAACATAAACGTTGTTTAATTTCATTCCATAATTCTCGAGCAGTGTCGCGGTATGAAATGGTAGAAGGAATGCTTGGGTCAATTGTATTAAAGACCCAAGTCACAATCATATAATTAACTGTCCACCAATCTTCAAGATCAGCGGAATCATCTTTAGGTTGCTTAACAACCCCATTAATGAATCCCAATTTTCGTTTTGAACCCAGCAAAACTCGAAATCCTTTGGCCCATTCCTCATAATTTGGCCCTTTGAGAACAACATGAGTTATGATTGTTCCTGGATTATCATTTGAAGCTAGAGCATAAAGAGGATTTGGTTGTGATGATATGTTTTCATCTTCCATATTTTTTTTTTCTTTTGGCCAGTGATCAAAAGCACGGCTCTGATACCATAAACTTCAGCAGAATACAAATACTGAAGAACACAATAATTGTTATGTGTTTTCCATTATTTGGTAGATATATATATATACAAAATATTTGTAACAAAAATAGAAAATATTGCAACTAATAGTTACAACAGAATGCCAATGACTCTCCTAAATTAAACAAACTTCTCAACAAATAGATTATTCAAAGAATAACCAAAATAACCAATACAACCAAAATTTATGGGCTAATAGTTTCCTTTGCTGAAGTAAGTACAAATGGTCTGGTTTGAAATTTCCTATGAATAGACTTAGTGAAATGCGATACTTCAGTATATCGAAAAAAAGGAAAGATCCTTCTGTGCTCGTGGATTGATCTTTAATAATGAGTTAGATCGCACCAATATCAATCCATTTTTTTCTATTTATTCCAAGACAAGGGTTCAACAATCCTTTAGTAAAAATCAATGAACTATTCAGACGTTGAGAAATAAAGAACGCCAATCTTTTATAATTTTGTCAGCATCGAATTGTTTGAAAATCGATTTATTCAACGATGTCAAAGATTTTAATGTCATAAAAGAATCAAGTAAAAAGGATCCTCTTGAAATTAGGAATTCGTTAGGCCCTTTAGGGGCGGCCCCTCAAATTGTGAATTTTTATTCATTTTATTAGTTAATATCTCATAATCCCGATCTCCCTAACTAAATATTTGCAACTTGACAATTTAAAACAGACTTTTCAAGTAATTAAATATTATTTAATGAATGAAAATGGGAGAATTTTGAATTTCGATCCATCCAATTACATCATTTTGAATACATTTAATTTAAATTGGCATTTTCTGCCTCATAATTATCACCAGAGTTATTGTGAAGAACGCCTACAAGAATTAGCCTTGGATAGTTTTTTTTTTTTAAATGTATGTATAGCCAAAAATAGACCACACCTAAAATCGGGTCAAATTATAACTGTTGAAGTTGCTTCTATAGTAATAAGATCAGCTAAGCCTTATTTGGCAACTTCAGGAGCAAATTTTCATCGCCATTATGGAGAAATCCTTTACGAATGAGATACCTTAGTTACATTTATATATGAAAAATCACAATCTGGTGATATACGCAGGGTCTTCCAAAAGTGGAACAAGTATTAGAAGTGCATTCGATTGATTCAATATCAATTAGCCTACAAAAGAGAATTGAGGGTTGGAATGAGCGTATAACAAGAATTCTTGAAATTCCTTGGGAATTTTTTATTGGTGCTGAACTAACTATAGTATAAAGTCGTATCTCTTTGGTTAATAAGATCCAAAAGGTTTATCAATCCCAGGGGGTGGAGATCCATAATAGACATATTGAAATTATTGTACGTCAAATAACATCAAAAGTGTTGGTTTCAATAGATGGAATGTCTAATGTTTTTTCACCTGGAGAACTCATTGGATTGTTGCGAGCGGAACGAACAGGGCGTGCTTTGGAAGAAGTAATCTGTTACCCAGCCGTATTATTGGGAATAACGAAAACATATCTAAATACTCATTATCTCACTTGCAAACATATCTGGGTGGGATTAAATATATGACAGGGTTACCCGATATTGTAATAATCATTGATCAGCAAGAAGAATATCGGGCTCTTCAAGAATGTATCACGTTGGGAATTCCAACTACTTGTTTAATTTATACAAATTGTGACCCAGATCTCGCAGATATTTTGATTCCGGCGAATGATGATGCTATAGCTTCAATCCGATTAATTCTTAACTAATTAGTATTTGCAATTTCTGAGGGTCGTTCTAGCTCTATACTAAATTCTTGATTAATAATAAGCTAAATCAATTTTTTTGGGAACTCCATAGATTTAGGGAATTGGTTACTATTCCCGAATTGCACAAAAAAGATAAAAAAAAAAACTAGGGATATTGTAATATAATAAGTTAGTATAAAAAATAGACAACTCAAGGCAAGTCGAAAAAAAGACAGTCGAATCAAAATAATTTCTTTTACAGTTTTATTTCTTTCAGAGGGAAATATGAATATTCTATTATGTTCTATCGACACACAAAAAGGGTTATATGATATATCGGGTGTGATAGTTGGCCAACATTTGTATTGGCAAATTTGAGGTTTCCAAGTACATGCCCAAGTACTTATTACTTCTTGGGTAGTAATTGCTATCTTATTAGGTTCAGCCATTATAGCTGTTTGTAATCCACAAACCGTTTCTACTGACTGTCAAAATTTCTTCGAATATGTCCTTGAATTCATTCGAGATGTGAGCAAAACTCAGATTGGCGAAGAATATGGTTTGTGGGTTCCCTTTATTGGAACTATGTTTCAATTTATTTTTGTTTCAAATTGGTCTGGGGCTCTTTTACCTTAGAAAATCAAAGAGTTACCTCACGGAGAGTTAGCCGCAATGGTATAAATACTACTGTTGCTTTAGCTTTACTCACATCAGTAGCATATTTCTATACGGGTCTTAGCAAAAAAGGATTAAGTTATTTCGGTAAATACATTCAACCAACTCCAATCCTTTTACCCATTAACATCTTAGAAGATTTCACAAAACTCTTATCACTTAGTTTTCGACTTTTCGGAAATATATTAGCTGATGAATTAGTAGTTGTTGTTCTTGTTTCTTTAGTACCGTTAGTAGGCGAATCCATGGAGGGTCATCATTAATTAGTTTTCGAAATAGTCTTTTTTTTTTTTTTTTTAGCTTAGACCAAGGCAATGTATACATGGCTCAAGATAATCCACTTAGGGAACATAAATATACAAATAATATAAAAATAAGGAAGGTAGATACTATCTAGGCAGTAAGAGTAATAGAAAAAAAAAGATTGCGCTATTAGGTAATTGTCAAAAAAGGAAAGAGATCTAAAAGATCTTTTTCCTCTCAACGATTGAACAAAATACTAAAAAAATACTAAAAAATACTAAATTACATGAACTTAGATTAATCTTTCTATTCAAGGATTCAGACTAATGAATTTGTCCATTTAGATTGAATGTCTCCATGTAGGATAATTCTAAAAAGAAAGGGTTTACAAAAAACGAGAAAAAAGGATTTAGAGAGGAGTCAACTAGATGTATTGAATCGAATTGCTATAAGACAACCCTTGTGGATGTTTCGAAGAATTATTCTAGAATTCGGTGGAATCCAAGATATGAATAATTGGTTTACGTTAGGGAAAAACACATGTATATGTTGTTGGCTATTTGACCCTATCTCAAATTAATTAATTAATATTTTGATGATAACAAATCTGATCTTATTGACTAATAATTTTGATGTTTTAAGATGTCAACAGTATAGTGCTCGAAACAAGGATTCCAACGCAATTTGAATTACTCAAATCGGAGTTGAAACGAAGAAGTTATTGTCAAAACAAGTTTGAACGAGAAAATCCAGAGACAGTGACGTGGCAGCTGAGTGTGTACATCGTGGGTCATTTAGAAGTTGACATATGAAACTTTGGATGAGTGACAAATGGTGGTTTTTGGTTGTTTTGAAAATAAAATGAAAATAAAAGAAAATGAAAAAGAAAAAGAAAAAGAAATTTTTAAATTAAAAAAAAAATATATATATATATATATATATTCCCACGGTAAAAAAAAAATCAGAACTGGTCAGTGACCGTTCTGATTGTTTTGAATATATATAAAATAATAATGATAATAATATTTTATATATATTATTTATTCTTTTAACTTTTAACTTTTTAATTATTTACCTTTTACCTTTTAATCTTTTATCTTTTTACTTCTTTTAACTTTTAATCTCCACCATTCATTTTATATTTTATATATCCAATGGCTCAAATTAAATTTTGCCTTTTACTCCATTTCCCTCTCTTTTTAAACTCAATCTTCTTCTCCAAAATTTCAACACAACATTTATTATTCAATCCTCAAAAAAATCAAAAACTCCATTGTTGCTCTCTCCAAGCTCTCAACTTTGGTTGTGTGAGATAAAACTTGTATATCCACTCTTCTGAGAGAGTTGTAAAGTGTGTTCCAAAAAATTCTATACTTTGTAACGGTTTGATCTTGATCCGTGGAAAAGATCGAGTTTTCTCTTAAACTCGTAAAATGAGTAGTTTACGGTTGAACTCTAATCCGTGGAAAGAGTTAAGCAAAAAGGTTTTTCAAAATCTCAAGAGGCGCTTGGGTAGTGGAGTAGGCTTGCCGAAGCACTATAAATCACGGTATCATCTTCTCTAACTCTTTCCTATTTACTTTTGAAATAATTTGTAGTATTATCTTTCCTACTTTAATTCGAATTGCTTTAAATCAAATTGGTTTTACATAATCTTTATCAATCTTGTGTGGTGCATTATTGTTTCTTTTTAATCAGTTGTAAAAAGTTTGATATTTAGAATATCTTAAGCTTTTTTAGGAAAATTTGTGTAAAGCCCTATTCACCCCCCTCTAGGGTTGTCATACCGATCCAACATATGTTATATTAACTAGTTATATAGGAACTAAAGATATATCTAACCTGGGAATTTAGATAGGGCTTACGATGGAAGTCCTTCTGTTTCGTCTGTAATGTAATTTTGAATTAAATATTCAATGAATATAGAGATTATATCCAGAAAAAGAATGAAAAATTCAAAGACTACTTTATAAAAAAGAAAGAAATGGAAGAACAAAAGTCATCTGGATTCACAAAAACTACGTGGATGGATAGGAACTAAAAAAGAGAGATTGAAGGAGTTCTGACGATTCAATAATATTATTACTTCAATTCGTAGTTTTTAGTTGGATAAATCTTAGCGATGGAATAATAAGTTATATATAATTCATTGGTTGATTGTATCATTAACCATTTCTTTCTTTTGGTGTGAGGAACTTATCATGAATTGTAACGACCCGACCCGAATGGGGTTCTAAATAGGCCGTCACCTCAATGCATGCATTCAAATCTACCGAAAATTTGCAAGATGGTGTTTGGATTCTAAGTAAAAACTAAAACATGAAAACATCCATTTAAAAATCAACATAAATTCCTGAAACCTGTCCCTGTTTCCAAGCACCTGTTCCAAGACAAATACATTTCCAAACATACTCTGATCAGAGATTTATTTAAAACATACAAACTTTACAACAATGCTAGAATCCAGAAATACATTCAGAAAACATCCTAGGGCTCCGTGCCCAACTACATGCATTCAGAGGACATTTAAATCATAAATATAAATCTCAGAGTTGAACAACGGGTTTCCATGATCACAGCTCCTCCTCCAGCCATCCTGCCTAGCGCCATGGTTTCCTGAAAGATAAGTAAGGGTGAGTAACGAATTACTCAGTAAGAATCCCCAACCGGGGTACAATACGATATACATGGTCATCTCGAGAAAGATATGCAAGCTATGAATATAAACACAGATAGAGCACATAGCTTAGCCCACACTTGGGCCTCGGATGCCAACTCAGGGTCTTAGTCCGGAAATAAATCACCACACCACACATCACACAAGTCACCCTATACGAGAAACAAGTCCCGGCCTCAGCCTGTCTACTGTCGACGAAAGGTACACTAGCTCAAGATCCCGAGGAGCTCTCGATCGGCGCCAGAATGAGCGTAAGCATGCGCCGCGTGCTCTCGCAGACCATGGGGGTGCGGGTCTAGAGGCAAGCTGCCCATGTCCGATCCACCACGCCTAACTAAATCTTTGGATCGGTGTCAGCGACATAGGGTGTGAGACACGGACACGTAAACTATGTCGGCTGAACCACCGCACTGAGGCTAAGGAAAGCGGGTCGTGGTAGGCTTACACCAGGAAACCGCCCTTACCATAACAGGTGGCAATCAGGGGCTACGGCCGAACACGCTGAGGACGTGCCGACTATCTGGGACGAGGCAATGCCAAGTCATCATCCCGACGGTTGAGGCATTTAACAGTCTGCCACCCTCACCCAAGATTGCAGGGATTATCGCTCGGGTTAGCTAATCCCTCACGGGTCGAGGGGCGGAATGACTTGCTCGGACGTCCCCCCGCCATGGATGCAAGGTACTTTATGCATCAGGCCGGATGATGCTATCTACCGCATTTCTATCCCGCCCCTAGCAAGCGACAAACAATTCCATAAAATCCAAAACGTGCTCAATAAGAATACAACGAGCCTAGCATGATACTACGAAGCAAAGAATGAGATACGAGCATGCGAGTAAAGGAACAACCTAGCATGGATTAACATGAGAATTAACCAGGAAAGTCATGCTAATCGGGAATTCAGATTAGAGCACTTATCACCAAACATGTCAATAAACACAAACAAGCATACAATCAGCAATCACATAATATATCGCAGGGTCCACACAACTCCGGTAAGAAATCCTTACCTAGCCGGAAGACCTCTAAACACAAGAAACCTAAGCTGCGATCGAACCCGAGCTAGCTAGCGAGAACCTAACAAAAACAACAATAATTACAATCAAAAGGCCAAAATAATATAAAACAAACAGGGCTCAGCTCGGGAGCAACTCACGAGGCACGGCTGACACTCGGACGGACTCGGGACGGTTAGGGCAGGCTCTTTGGCGCTTGGCACAGCGCATGTGGCGCATGCTGACACGGCGCTGGCGCGCTGGCTCGCGTGGGCGCGATGATGACGCAGCGCTAGGGCGGCTGGCTCGGCTACCGACACGGCGCCGAGGCGCGCTGGGCACGGCTGGCGAGGAGCGCAGGCGTAACGCGCAGCGAGCAGAAAGGCAGCGGCGGCGCGCGTGGCTCGACGACGCGCTTCTGAGGGACGCGACTTCGGGCGGCTCGACACACGGCGAGCGGCAACCTTTGTCGCGGGCGACGGGTGGGCTTAGCGACGCGACTGGCGACGCGGGCGCGCGACGCCGAGTGGCTTCGGGCCGGGCAAGCGGCGCTTGGGGTGGGCTCGGGCGACCAAAGTGGCGAGGCGAGGGAGCGTGGTTGGGCTAGCTCGGCAGGCAGGGCTCGGGCCGGTCAATGGGGGCGAGCCATGGGCTAGGTCGGGGGTGGGGGTGCTCGGGGAGAGAGAGAGAGAAGGAGAGAGAAAGGGAAATTTTGGGAAAAAAAATGAGATTTTTCCTTTTTTTTTCTTTTCTTTTCTCTTTTATTTAAAATCCAAACTTATCCAAATAAATCCAATTTATCCAATTTCCAATTTTTCCAAAAATCCTTAAAATCCTTAAATCTCATTTCCCGGCTTCCTCCTTCGAGACCCGACTGAAGCAACCTTTCCAAACAACAAAACTCACTGAAATCAACCTCCCAAACCCATACTGAAAGCCCGGCTCGAATCCCGAAGGAAACACCCAAACAACCATCATTTTGCCCAAAACCCAAATGACAACCGAACTCCCAAACGAAAAGCCCAAACATCTCGGGACTCGCAGCCCACAACAAACAAGCCTCAACAAAGGCAGGAGCTGCCTCGAAGCCCTGAAAATCCACAAATCCTGCCCGAAGAGCCAAAAGACCAAAATACCCCCAAGGGGCAAAACCGCTCTAAGACCCAACCAAACTACCGAATCTTGACCCGAAGGCACCTCGAAAACTAGAATAGAAAAACCGGGCTGTTACAATACTCCCTCCTTTAAAGACTTTCGTCCTCGAAAGTCCTAAGACCAAAAACGACTCGGGAAAACTCAACTGAACCACCTAATGAACTTCTCGCGGCCAACACCAACCTTCTTCGAAAACCAAACCCTCTTGGGTTCTCAAAAACTCAAGGCCACAATGCCATCCAGACTGCCAAACACTGAACTCCGAAGGAAAACAAATGCGAAAATCCTGACGGCAAACCATGTCCTCAACTCGCACCAACTCTCAAACGGTGCTACACACAGCAAACTCGAGGACTGGCCACAAGCTCTGAAATTCTACACCACGCACTGGCAAAACTCCTAAGGGAACTCACAGCTGACCACAAACAAACTCACTCTACAACAAACTGGCCAAACAACTGAACCTTCTAGATTCCAGAAAACCAAACGGCCTATTCTTACTTCACAAGAGACCAGCGAACCTCAACACTTGACTACAACCTTAACGAGATACAAACGAATCACCAACTGGCGATTGATCCAAAAAGGCAAACTTCTCCAACTAGAACATGACTACGACGCTTAAGCAACCATCTTAAGGAGAAATCGCCTAACCAAAGGCAAGGGGCACCATCCTGGTACACCCGACGGCTAACAACACTCACACCAGCTGAAACTTCAGCTACGACCACCTTAAAAAGACAAGGGCCAAGCACAGACTCCACTTGGCCAAACCAACAAGCTAGAACTCCTCATCGGCCGAACGCAACATTTCTGAAGCAAATCTACCACAAGAATCGGCCAAGAAGAACTGCGCCTGGGCAAGGAACAACCAACCTTCCTCTCAAAATCTCAGGAAGCAAGGACTAAACCAACACACAGCCCTCTGCGACACAACACCTTGAGGAAAACAGCTCAAAGGCTTTACCAACCAAAGCCACGGCACCTCTGTGCCAACTCACTCAAACGAGGCTCCGCTAACGCCAACTGCGAACGCACAACAACAAGAAGCAAAGCCCGAGAAGGGCTTGCTCAGCAGAACTCAACTCAAGCTCATCGCGAGCAAAGCTCGCCTCCAAGCTACCACTCAACTCTTAAGTCCAACTGGCTACTCAAAAGACTTCTCCTTTAAGCTTAGGCCTAACTCAACTTCCAACCAGAAGCTCCACTCCCGAAACCTCACAAGGAAAACGGATGACGACAACCTCCAAGCTTACGGATCCTGAGCCACACGAATCCGCAAGACTACCCCGCAAGCTAACACTCGAGGCTGGCATCCAAGGAGCAACTCAACCACCACAGAGACTAGGGGAAAAGGAAATCTTCAATCCCCAAAGAACCAACAACTTGCCAGAACAACTCAACTCTTACTGGCTGGCCTCCGCCCTTGCGGGAACAAACAACTCTTGCTTGCTAACAACACAAAGCAAGGACCCTCTCGCTGGGCTGACCACTGTGCTACTCTGATCAACTACACAACTCAGGAGCTAAGCTGACTCCTACCAAACGGGAAACGACTTTCCCAGCAAGCAAACTCTGAAGGGCAGCGAACTTCACACAAGCTCGCTGACTAGCCCAAACCCAAGGCAACATCAACCAACTCTCTTGGAAGCAACACCCAAGGGAAAACTCAACCAATCGGATCACCAATCCGAAACAAACAATACTTACTCAACTGCCGAGGGAGGGGTCAACTCCCAAAACTTCCTGACTAGGAAAAAGACCTCAGGGCAACGCCCTCCAGCTTGAACCGAACTAGCTCTCGAAACAACAAAAGAACCAATTCTTGGCCAAACACTCACAAGAGGCAGAACAACCTTTACTGCAGCCTCTAGAACACCATCCAAGAGTCCACCTAACTGGACAACAACTGCTTCCAAGCAGCCAACAAACTTTTCCTTCTAGCTAGCGCTTCCACCATCAACTCCAAGACCAAGGGAGTAACCTGACAACTCCCCGAAGGAAACGGCTCTTACAAGCAGACAACCAAAGGACAGAGAGCTCCACATACGCTCACTGTCATCCTCCACTAGAGCAACAACATCTAATCATACGGGGCAACAACAGGGGCCCATCTCAGACTGAACCTCCAAAAGCCAATCGGGGCAACTCAACATCCTGGAAACAGGAAAACAACCAACAGGGCACAAACCACCCGCCCCACGAGCAAAACTAATCTCTAGCAACTCCAATCCACACCTTGGTCAACACCAGGCATCAACTTGCCTCCACACCGAAACCACTCCGGACTTTACTCCAAACAAACACTAGCTTGCTAGTCTACCAAGACTGCTAGCAACTCCACCGAGGCTACAAACTACACGCCTCCCGGCTAGCCAACTGAAACTCACTAGCTGGGCTCGGTGAGCTCTGGAGAGGCTCTCCACAACCTAGGGTTCTTGGTAACCCTCGACACACACTTCTTGAGGCAAACGATCTAACAGACAAACCGCTGAACAAGCAACTCCATTTTCCAGCATCACAACCATGCTGGCCAACTCCAACTCCTTGGGAACCAAGAGGACCCGAAACGCTACAGAATGCGTCATCCTCCTACTCAAACATCGGCCACAACAAAACTTCTACCCAAGGAAAGGGTCCGAACAACTCTCTTAGCCATGACGATCAGAAACCACGCGGCTTAGCTATCACCGCACTTGATCAGTTTCCAACTGAACTCCAACCAACGATCAACAAGAAGATCCGCCAACCAAGCTTAGGCCCAACTTAACAAATCTTGCCTAAGCAACAACTTGATATCACGAGCACGGTATCCTTATCACCTCAACCAAAGCCTTACAACATCCACCTGGAGTTCAACTTCTCCAGAAACTGAGCACTAGATCTCCAAAGCAAACCCTACATGGATCTGAAACTCTCGCCACAGAACGAACCACACAAAACACACTTGTGTGCACAACTCTCAACCTTCCTTTAGAGATCCAAGACTAACAAACGCTTTTCCCAAAAAGCAACACTAGCTCCTGGCAGAGATACAAACAATCCAAGGAACACCAAAAGTTCCATCTCCACACGATACTCGAAGCTGAAGCAACCTTGCTCTACCAAAGCATAACAATGCCAAACCGAACTTACTTTATACCAAGCCTCTACCAAGGGTGCTTACCCCTAAGGCATCCAAAACCTCTCGCAAGGCATCAGCTCATCTCGCCTGAAAAGCATCCAACTCACCTCAAAGGCATCCAACTCATGGTCCCTCAGCTGGACCAAACTCGCATCTACAATGCTCAACTCTCCTCAAATTAAGGCACTCGAAGGTAGTTGACCACACTACCAACCACAAAGAAACTCTTGGCCTTAACACTAGCGCGAGACTCACGCGCACCAACACTTACCAACTACCAACCTGCTGACTTACTCAACCTCCAGAAACACTGGGAAGAGGCTCCGGCTCCTCTCGAGCATCCTTTCGCTTGTAGTCCATCGACTACCACTGAACTAGCCCCCTGGCACGACCTATACAGGTGCCACTGCCATAAACGGATCCAAGGCTAAAGGAGTGCACTAAACTCCGAACGGCATAGAACCATCTGCTATGCCCAAGCCAAACTCAAGCCTCAACCAGACTTAGTGCCAAAGCGGCACACCAACCAATGCACCTCAAGTGCCACTACTACCAAAACCACATCTTACTACCAATGGGGCCAACAAGGTCACAACCTCAAGTGACACGAACTCTGGCTAAGCATACAAGGGCTCCACTAAAAACCATGCCTATGGCATCTCATCAAACCGAAGGCTCATGGCCTACCCTTGCATCTCCACATGATGCTCAACAAAACTCTGGCCGGCTCTCTCAACATGCAGCAGCTAGCTCCACTCCAGGAGCTCACCAAAGAAAGAGTGCTCAACTCTACCAAACATCTGAGGAAAACACCAACGGATCCAATCCGAAGGGAACACAACTCACTGCACCCTTAACCACAGGGTTCCGGCTTACTGGCAGCAAACAACAACACTTTAAAGGAGCACAAAAATGCCTCAACAATCTCCTCGAAGGCTGCCAACTCTCCAGCTACTCACTGGGCAATCAAACAATCTGCTAAGGCTCAAGATCAACACTTGAGCTGCCCAGGCTGGTCCACACGGGGACCTGCTCCACAAACATCCACATCAGCACAATCATAGCTAACTCCTCTCTTGGAGTGGCATTCCAAGGAAAAAAACCTCCACCCTCTCACTAGGGGAAAAAACCAACAACAGGGCCACAGTTGGCCTAAGGGAGTCCAAGCTCTGCCTCCCACGGGGAACGATGTCCCAGGGCATCCGAACCTACCTGGATACCACAACAAGCCACAACATATATCACACACTGCGGGAAGTTGGCATGATGGCGCTCTAAGCCCAAACCAACAACGAGTCAGAACCTGCTCGTCTCCGCTCCACAACACTACACAAGGCATACACAAGATGACAGGTATTGTAAATTCTTAACCCTTTTTCAACAACAAAATAGTAAACTTAGGCGTACCTGATGACTGTCGGAGTGCTGATGATCATGGAAAAACGACCTACAACAAAAGGTCAGTCTACAGAATCTATGACTCTGAGCTCTGATACCAACTGTAACGACCCGACCCGAATGGGGTTCTAAATAGGCCGTCACCTCAATGCATGCATTCAAATCTACCGAAAATTTGCAAGATGGTGTTTGGATTCTAAGTAAAAACTAAAACATGAAAACATCCATTTAAAAATCAACATAAATTCCTGAAACCTGTCCCTGTTTCCAAGCACCTGTTCCAAGACAAATACATTTCCAAACATACTCTGATCAGAGATTTATTTAAAACATACAAACTTTACAACAATGCTAGAATCCAGAAATACATTCAGAAAACACCCTAGGGCTCCGTGCCCAACTACATGCATTCAGAGGACATTTAAATCATAAATATAAATCTCAGAGTTGAACAACGGGTTTCCATGATCACAGCTCCTCCTCCAGCCATCCTGCCTCGCGCCATGGTTTCCTGAAAGATAAGTAAGGGTGAGTAACGAATTACTCCGTAAGAAATCCCCAACCGGGGTACAATACGATATACATGGTCATCTCGAGAAAGATATGCAAGCTATGAATATAAACACAGATAGAGCACATAGCTTAGCCCACACTTGGGCCTCGGATGCCAACTCAGGGTCTTAGTCCGGAAATAAATCACCACACCACACATCACACAAGTCGCCCTATACGAGAAACAAGTCCCGGCCTCAGCCTGTCTACTGTCGACGAAAGGTACACTAGCTCAAGATCCCGAGGAGCTCTCCAGTCGGCGCTGTAATGAGCGTAAGCATGCACCGCGTGCTACTGCAGACCATGGGGGTGCCGGGTCTAGAGGCAAAAGTTGCCCATGTCCGATCACCACGCCTAACTAAATCTTTGGATCGGTGTCAGCGACAGGGGTGTGAGACACTGGACACGTAAACTATGTCGGCTGAACCACCGCACTTTGAGGCTAAGGAAAGCGGGTCGTGGTAGGCTTACACCAGAAACCGCCCTTACCATAACACAGTGGCAATCAGGGGCTACGGCCGAACACGCTGAGGACGTGCCAACTATCGGGGACGAGGCAATGCCAAGTCATCATCCCGACGGTTGGGGCATTTAACAGTATGCCACCCTCACCTAAGATTGCAGGGATTACCGCTCGGGTTAGCTAATCCCTCACGGGGTCCAGGGATGGAATGACTTGCTCGACGTCCCTGCCATGGATGCAAGGTACTTTATGCATCAGGCCGGATGATGCTATCTACTGCATTTCTAACCCGCCCTAGCAAAAAAAAGAAACAATTCCATAAAATCCAAAACGTGCTCAATAAGAATACAACGAGCCTAGCATGATACTACGAAGCAAAGAACAGATACGAGCATGCCAGAAAGGAACAACCTAGCATGGATTAACATGAGAATTAACCAGGAAAGTCATGCTAATCGGGAATTCAGATTAGAGCACTTATCACCAAACATGTCAATAAACACAAACAAGCATACAATCAACAATCGCATAATAATATATCGCAGGTCCACACAACTCCGGTAAGAAATCCTTACAGTAGGAAGACCTCTAAACACAAGAAACCTAAGCTGCGATCGAACCCGAGCTAGCTAGCGAGAACCTAACAAAAACAACAATAATTACAATCAAAAGGCCCAAATAATATAAAACAAACAGAGCTCAGCTCGGGAGCAACTCACGAGGCACGGCTGACACTCGGACGGGCCGGCCAGACTCGGGTTAGGTCTGGCTGGCGCTGGCGCACAGCGCTGGGCGCTGGCTGGACACGCGGCGCTGGGCGAGCTGGCATTGGGGCGCGCTGACACGGCGCTGAGGGCGCGCTGGGCACGGCATTGCTGGGCGAGCATGGCGCGTGAACGCGGCGGCGAAAGCATGGGCATAGGCGCGCGCGCGCGACGACGCGCTTCTGAGGACGCGACTTTCGAGAGGCTCGACATGTGGCGGCGACGGCACTGTGCGGGCGACTCGGGCTGGGCTTGGCGACGCAACTGGCGACGCGACGCGACGCGCGCGACCGGGCGGTTCGGCCGGGCAAGCGCGCGCGGGGTGAGCTCAGCGACCAAGGGTCAGTGGGCGAGGGCGAGGAGCGCGGGTGGGCTAGCTCGGCGCAGCAGGGCTCTGGGTGGTGGGTGGGCGAGCCATGGGCCATGTCTAGGTCGGGTGGGGGTGCTGCTGGGGGAGAGAGAGAAGGAGAGAGAAAGGGAAATTTTGGGAAAAAAAAATGAGATTTTTCCTTTTTTTTTCTTTTCTTTTCTCTTTTATTTAAAATCCAAACTTATCCAAATAAATCCAATTTATCCAATTTCCAATTTTTCCAAAAATCCTTAAAATCCTTAAATCTCATTTCCCGGCTTCCTCCTTCGAGACCCGACTGAAGCAACCTTTCCAAACAACAAAACTCACTGAAATCAACCTCCCAAACCCATACTGAAAGCTCGGCTCGAATCCCGAAGGAAACACCCAAACAACCATCATTTTGCCCAAAACCCAAATGACAACCGAACTCCCAAACGAAAAGCCCAAACATCTCGGGACTCGCAGCCCACAACAAACAAGCCTCAACAAAGGCAGGAGCTGCCTCGAAGCCCTGAAAATCCACAAATCCTGCCCGAAGAGCCAAAAGACCAAAATACCCCCAAGGGGCAAAACCGCTCTAAGACCCAACCAAACTACCGAATCTTGACCCGAAGGCACCTCGAAAACTGGGATAGAAAAACCGGGCTGTTACATGAATCCACTGATTTCTGCTACTTCCATTATTGCTGCTGGGTTGGCTGTCGGGCTTGCTTCTATTGGACCAGGGGTTGGTCAAGGTTCTGCTGCAGGCCAAGCTGTAGAAGGGATCGCGAGACAACCCGAGGCAGAGGGAAAAATCCGAGGTACTTTATTGCTTAGTCTGGCTTTTATGGAAGCTTGAACAATTTATGGACTGGTTGTAGCATTAGCACTTTTGTTTGCGAATCCTTTTGTTTAATCCGAAAAAAATTACGTTTTTTTTTTCGGATTTTATTTACTTGGACTTGCTGTTTTTGCTTTTTAGAATTATATGAAGCTTTCAATCCTACAATTACTTATTCGTTGGGACAATAACCTGTGGGAAGGATTGATTTGAGGATGGGACATTAGCATACTGACTCGCGTTCTTCCTTCCCTTTCTTAGTCCAATGTCAAATGGAAATTTTTTTTTAGGATTGTTACAACATATTATTTACTCTATTTCGAAACGAAATAGAAAATTAATAAAAAAAAAATAGAAAGAAATAGATAATTAGTTTTATCTATAAAAGGAGATCATATGAAAAATGTAACGGATTCTTTCATTTCTTTGGGTTACTGGCCATCTGCCGAGAGTTTCGCATTTAATACCGATATTTTAGCAACAAATCCAATAAATCTAAGCGTAGTGCTTGGTGTATTGATTTTGTTTGGAAAGGGAGTGTGTGCGAGTTGTTTATTTCAAGAATAAGTTGGATAGAACCAACTGTACTTTGGATGAGTGACAAATGGTGGTTTTTGGTTGTTTTGAAAATAAAATGAAAATAAAAGAAAATGAAAAAGAAAAAGAAAAAGAAATTTTTAAATAATAAAAAAAAATATATATATATATATATATATATATATATATATATTCCACGGTAAAAAAAAATCGAATCTGGTCAAGGACTGATTTCGATTGTTTTGAATATATATATATATATAAAATAATAATAATAATAATATTTTATATATATTATTTATTCTTTTAACTTTTAACTTTTTAATTATTTACCTTTTACCTTTTATCTTTTTACTTCTTTTAACTTTTAATCTCCACCATTCATTTTATATTTTATGTATCCAATGACTCAAATTAAATTTTGCCTTTTACTTCATTTCCCTCTCTTTTTAAACTCAATCTTCTTCTCCAAAATTTCAACACAACTTTTATTATTCAATCCTCAAAAAAATCAAAAACTCCATTGTTGCTCTCTCCAAGCTCTCAACTTTTTCTTTTTGATTTTATTCTTGAGAGACATATTGTAGTGTGAGCATTTGGTTGTGTGAGATAAAACTTGTATATCCACTCTTTTGAGAGAGTTGTAAAGTGTGTTCCCAAAAATTCTATACTTTGTAACAGTTTGATCTTGATCCGTGGAAAAGATCGAGTTTGCTCTTAAACTCGTAAAAGGAGCGGTTTACGGTTGAACTCTAATCCGTGGAAAGAGTTAAGCAAAAAGGTTTTTCAAAATCTCAAGAGGCGCTTGGGTAGTGGAGTAGGCTTGCCGAACCACTATAAATCACGGTATCATCTTCTCTAACTCTTTCCTATTTACTTTTGAAATAATTTGTAGTATTGTCTTTCCTGCTTTAATTCGAATTGCTTTAAATCAAATTGGTTTTACATAATCTTTATCAATCTTGTGTGGTGCATTATTGTTTCTTTTTAATCAGTTGTAAAAAGTTTGATATTTAGAATATCTTAAGCTTATTACTTCAATTCGTAGTTTTTAGTTGGATAAATCTTAGCGATGGAATAATAAGTTATATATAATTCATTGGTTGATTGTATCATTAACCATTTCTTTCTTTTGGTGTGAGGAACTTATCATGAATCCACTGATTTATCTTTGCTTCCATTATTTTCTTTGGGTTGGTTGTCGGGCTTGCTTCTATTGGACAGGGTTGGTCAAGGCATCTGCCATGCCAAGTTTGTAGAAGGGATCGAGAGACAACCCGAGGTAGAGGGAAAAATTCGAGGTACTTTATTGCTTAGTCTGGCTTTTATGGAAGCTTTAACAATTTATGGACTGGTTGTAGCATTAGCACTTTTGTTTGCGAATCCTTTTGTTTAATCCGAAAAAAATTACGTTTTTTTTTTCGGATTTTATTTACTTGGACTTGCTGTTTTTGCTTTTTAGAATTATATGAAGCTTTCAATCCTACAATTACTTATTCGTTGGGACAATAACCTGTGGGAAGGATTGATTTGAGGATGGGACATTAGCATACTGACTCGCGTTCTTCCTTCCCTTTCTTAGTCCAATGTCAAATGGAAATTTTTTTTTTAGGATTGTTACAACATATTTTTTACTCTATTTCGAAACAAAATAGTAAATTAATAAAAATAAATAAATAAAGAATAGATAATTAGTTTTACCTATAAAAGGAGATCATATGAAAAATGTAACGGATTCTTTCATTTCTTTGGGTTACTGGCCATCTGCCGAGAGTTTCGCATTTAATACCGATATTTTAGCAACAAATCCAATAAATCTAAGCGTAGTGCTTGGTGTATTGATTTTTTTTGGAAAGGAAGAGTGTGCGAGTTGTTTATTTCAAGAATAAGTTGGATAGAACCAACTGTAGTTTTCTCGTTATAACTACGAAAAGGAGCATGATCCCGCGAATTACTTCTGACAAAATGAAGAAATCATATTGAAGAACCATAGCATTTCATGATTTATTAGGAAATCAACTTTGATTCTCTATCAACCAATAATGTGGGACCATTAACATGGTTAAAGCTAAACCGGTTGAAGTCCGGATGCAGCATGGTACTCTTTCTACTACTATGTTAATACATAAATCGTTTCAAATAGTTGGGATTTTTTTTTCGATATAGAACACATGTCGATAAAATGATTTGAACCCCTCTATTTTATTATAATTCTTTTGTAAAAAACTGGAAAAATGAGTATTTCACCCTCATTTTGTGTTTTTTATCCAATGTTGAATCGATGACCTATGTTATGTATAAAGTAATAAAAATTCTATTTGTTCGTGGATTGGGTTAGGTGAAGAGATCTAAAATTAACTGAATTCTGACCAACCCAAAATTATTATTTAATTTATATATATATATATATATATATATATATATATATTCTACTTATCAGATAATTATATATGTAAGTGTATATTTATTTAATTTAATTATTATTGTTAGACTTTTTATTTTTCCATATTTTTCAAGTCATTATAATTTATATGTGATGATAAAATATATAGTCAAATTATGTAATATTTATTTGTTGGTTTTAATTATATATTTATTTTATGGAAGTCGAATTCATCTATTTTTATTGTTTTATATGTTTTATGTTTTATAGTTGAAATTTTCTATATGAACCTTGAACGATGGTGAATTTTTATTGTATATCTTACACATTTAATATTTATATTCATTTCATTATTTTGATTGAAGATTATATTTTTTTTATGTATAGTGTAGTATTAATTTGATAAAATATATTTATATTTATATCTATTATTAGACCCGATGACCCATTCCAAAAATATAAAGGTTGAGTTGAGTTAGATTGTCTCTTTAATTGGGTTGGATTTGATTGGAAAATGACTAACCAGAAATTTGGATTGGGTTGAGAAAACTCATGTTCATCCCTACTTTATTTAGCATTCAAATTTAAAGTTCAATTGCAGAAAGGATTAGTGACGCATTGATTTCAATTTTTAGTACTAATACATCTCAAGACCATGATCATCTGTTCCATTCTAAAATTGGTATTCAACTTTACCGTAATGTCATCTAGATAAGGATCATGTTTGATTAAAAATAAAAGATTTATGGTAAGTATCCTATTCTAGAAGAAAAAAATAAAGATTTAGAAAGCCAATGATCACGGTAAATGACATTCCTGTAAATTCGGCAGTTCATTTATGGTAAGTATTTTGTTGAACCAAAGATAATACTTACGCAAATGTTGTTGGATTTAAAAAAAAAATGCACATTCAAAATTCTCTCAAAGAGTAAATGTGAGAAAATAGAAAAAATAATAGATATTAAATAAGAAGAGGTATCGAGTGAATTCAAAGTTGAATAGAGAAGAAAACCATAAGTAATTATTTGTATAAGTTACATTTTCTTAAAGAAATAAAAAATTATGTTTAACTTAGTTTAATATGATAGCAGAATTAATTTCAAAAAATAAAATGATAGCATAATCAATAACTTGATATAGATATTGTAAAACAGTTCTAATTATGATTTATATATTTATGTGGCACCTGGTGCCACCAGAAAGATGTAAGCATTTTCTACATATTCATGTATAAAGGAGAGTCAATTTTCGAGCACGAACTTGTGACCGTGAAGTTGAAATGGAATAATATCAAATAAGATAACCACTTTTGACACTAACCGTCAGTAGGAGTTTTACTCTTTCTGATATTGCTTTATTGCTATATAGGGTTTTACTTGTAATAGTTCAAGTTTCTGAAAGATAAGATGCGGAAGGTTTGTTCGATTGGACATACAAAATTTTCAGCAGGAGGGAAAGAGATTCTAGTAAAAGTCAGTGTTGCAAGCCCTTCCTACTTATTGTATGAACTGCTTTCGCCTTCCAAAATCAATCATTCAAGATTGTCATAGAATTATATGATCTCGGTTCTGGTGGGGTGATGATGAGAATCACAAGAGAATTCATTGGATAGCCTTGAAGAAGGCTTGTGTGCGGTAGAGAAATGGTGGCCTCAGGTTCATAGATTTAGAGCATTTTAATCAGGTTTTGCTTGCTAAACAGAGGTGGCGACTCTTGTCTAACCTGGACTCGTTTCTTGCTCGTGTTCTTAAAGGTAAATATTTTTATGACTGTTCTTTTCTTGAGGCCAAGCCAAAGACGAATGCTTCTTTCTCCTGGAAAAATATTCGATTGAGTCGCGACCTGTTGAAGAGGGGTATCCGTTGGAGGGTTGGTAATGGCAATAATATTAGTGTTGCGTCAGATAATTGGATCCCAAGTGAGCCTTCTCTCAAATTATTAACCTCAGAGGGAGTTAGCTCTAATATGCGGGTGAGTGCTTGTAACGGCCCAGTTTTCTATTCCGGTTCTCGAGGTGCTTCCGGTTCAGATTCAGTGGTTCGGTTGAGCCGTTAGAGCTGTTTTGACCCTTAGGGGTATTTTGGTCTTTTTGCACCCCGGGCAGGATTTGTGGTTTTTCAGGGCTTCGAGGCAGCTCCTGCTTTTGTTGAGGCTTGTTTGTTGTTGGCTGCGAGTCCCGAGATGTTTGGGCTAGTCGTTTGGAAGTTCGGTTGTGGTTTTGGGTTTTGGCAAAGTGATGGTTGTTTGGGTGTTTCCGTTGGGATTCGAGCCCGGGCCTTTAGTGTTGCTTTGGGAGATGGATTTAAGTGAGATTTGTTTATTGGAAAAGGTTGCTTGAGTCGGGTCTCGAAGGAGGAAGCCGGGAAATGGGATTTTTGAGGTTTTATTGGATAAGGATGGATTTTTTTGGGATAAAATCCCTTTTTCCTTTTTTTTTTTCCCATTTTCCCTTTTCTTGTCCAAATTCATTTTTTCCTTTCTTTTTCTTTTTCTTTTTCTTTTTTTTTCTTTTTCTCTTTTTCTCTTTTCTCTCTCTCGAGCGAGCATTGAGCACGCGTGTACAGCAATGCATGCGCTTATCGGCCAGGCTAAATCGAAGCCGTCATCGCCGTCCGTGTCGCCGGCGCTTCGCTCGCTCATCGCATCGCCGCCGCCCGCAGCCAGATCGATCGCGAGCTCGCGCGCGCGATCCGCCGTCTCTTCGCCCAGCCCGTCGCTCGCTCCGGCCGAGCCCGTCGCGACCAGAATCCACCCGTCTCGCCCAAAGACGCCGTCGTGCGTCTGTCGCACGAGATTCGCTGAAAGCCGCGCCGCGCCGTCCTCGCTGAGCGCGCGCGCGCCTCGCCGTGTTATCGCTTCGCCGCGCGCGCGCGTCATCGTCCGTGTTCGCGCCGCACGCGCAGCGCCCGTGCGCCCCAGCCGTGCCCCAGCGCCACGCCCCAGCGCCGAGCCAGTGCCCCACGCGCCCATTCTTGCGCCCCAGTAGCGCGCATGCCAAACCCTATTCGCTGCCCGTTCGTGCAATCGGCTCGTTCGTGTGTCCGTCGCGCCTCGTGAGTTGCTCCCGAGTTGAGCCCTATTTATTTTAGTGTATTTAGGGCTATTCTATGATTATTGATGTGTTTTGCTTGGTTCGTTATAGGTTGCTCGGGTTCGATCGCAGCTTAGGTTTCTTGTGTTTAGAGGTCTTCAGGCCAGGTAAGGATTTCTTACCGGAGTTGTGTGGTCCCTGCGATATTATATGTGATTGCTGATTGTATGCTTGTTTGTGTTTATTGACATGTTTGGTGATAAGTGCTCTATTCTGAATTCCCGACTGGCATGATTTCTTGTGTTGTTTCTCATGTTAGTCCATGCTAGGTTGTTCCTTTCTCGGCATGCTCGTATACATCCTTGCTTCGTAGTATCATGCTAGGTTCGTTGTATTCTTATTGAGCACGTATTGGATGATATTGCTTGTTTGCCGATTGCTAAGGCGGAGTTAGAGTTGCGGGTAGATAGCATCATCGGGCCGGGTGCATAACGTACCTTGCACCCCGGCAGGGGACGTATGAGATGGAGCTCGCCCGATACCGTTAGGGAATAGCTAACCCTAACGGTGGCCCGCAATCTTGGGTGAGGTGGCGATCGTTAAATGCCCCAACGGTCGGGATGATGACTTGGCATTGCCTCGTCCCCGGCGATCGGCACGCCTCTCAGCGTGTTCGGCCGTAGCCCTTGATTGCCACTGTTAAGGTAAGGGCGACTTCACTGGTGTAAGCCTACCACGACCCGTTCCTTAGCCCCAGTGCGGTGGTTGGTGACATAGTTTACGTGTCCAGTGTCTCACACCCTATGTCGGTGACACCGATCCAAAGATTTAGTTAGGTGTGGTGATGGACATGGGCGGCTTGCCTCTAGACCCGGCACCCCATAGTTCTGCGAGTAGCACGCGGTGCATGTTTTACGCTCATTACAATACGCCCGGCCGAGAGCTCCTCGGGATCTTGAGCTAGTGTACCTTTCGTCGACGATGATGAAGCAGTGAGGCGGGACTTGTTTCTCGTATAGGCGACTTGTGTATTGTGTGGATGTGGTGATTGATTTACGGACTAAGACCACGAGTTGGCATCCGAGGCCCAAGTGTGGGCTAAGCTATGTGCTCTATCTCGTGTTTATATTCATAGCTTGCATATCTTTACGCTAGATGACCATGTGTATCGTATTGTACCCGGTTGGGGATTCTTCTTGAGTAATTCGTTACTCACCCTTATTATGTGGTTTTCCACGGGTAACCATGGTGCGAGAGACAGGATGGGTGGAGGAGGAGCTGTGATCATGGAACCCGTTGTTCAACTCGAGTCTTATGTTTATGTTTATGATTTAAATGTCTTACGAATGCATGTAGTTGGGCACGGAGCCTAGGGTGTTTTACGAATGTATTTCTCGGATTCTAGCATTGTTGTAAAGTTTTATGTTTTAAATAAATCTCGATCAGAGTATGTTTTGGAAATGTATTTATCTTGGAGCAGTGCTTGGAAACGAGGACGAGTTCGAGGAATTTATGTTGATTTTTAAATGGATGTTTTCATGTTTTAGTTTTTACTTAGAATCCAAACACCACCTTGCAAATATTCTGTAGATTTGTATGCATGCATTGAGGTAATGGCCTATTTAGAACCCCATTCGGGTCGGGTCTTTACAGTGCTCTTATTTTAGGTAATGAATCTTGGGATGAAGAAAAATTATGGTTGTAACTTTGCGAAGATGATGTTTCTTCTATTCTATGGCTGCCAAGGTCTCCTAGTACTTGTGATGATGCTATTTTGTGGCATTAATAATCAAACTCTAGATATCAAAAGGTTGGTCGCGGGTTTTCATTCCGTCTCTTTCATTTGGTGTAGTAGAGAGGGAAATGTGATGGCTCATGTTTTAGCAAGGATGGAGGCTGGACTAAATGAATATTCTGTTTGGATGGAGGAGGTTCCCCCAAATTTAGTTCAATTGTATAAAGCTGAAGTGCTGCGGCTGTCTAGATCTTCTCTTTGGAGAAGGAATTCTACTAGTTTTTAGTTCTCTATTTTCTGACTGCCATGTCAAAAAAAAAAAAAAAAAAGAAGCTATAGCTACAGTTGCTTTCCTCTTTCATGAATAAAAATCACAAAACTGTAATTAAACCTTTCTTTCTCTTTTCTCTAGCCTCTACCGTCTTTGTCTCTTGTCGTTTAAGATATTTAAACAAAAATTTATAGCTCTCCTTTTAGAATGATTTTTTTTGTTTTTAATATTAGTTTTTGGTTTTTGATTTTAAAAAATAAAAATGATACATGTTTAACAAACTACTTGTATTAGTTAGATTAGTTCTTCAGTTTCTTCACTAATATGTAATTAGTTCATTAACTGTTATGATTAGTTTGTACTCTCCTCACTCTCATTTAAAGAGGTTTTGAGAATAATAAAATCATGAAGTTTCCTCTAATCATTCATATGGTATCAGAGCGCTGATTCTCTTGGTTCTCTTCATCTTTCCCGCGGTTTCGTTCTTTCTCCTACTATCCTCTAATGCGGACCCAACAACTCAAAGCGGCGATGATCAATCTCATTAATCCTTCGATCAATCACATCAATCCTTCGATCCTTTCCATATGCCTCAGTCCTTTATTGAGGCATATCAAGAAACCAATGTTTGAGAAACTTCAGGCAGCTTGGAAATGTAATAATCACGTAATCGCATCTTGGATATTGAATACGGTTTCAAAAGAAATTGGAGCCAGCATAGTTTATAGTAATTCAGGCAATTTGGCCGAAACGTTCAAAGAATCAAACGGACCTCACATCTTTCAGTTGCGAAAATCTCTAATAACAATGATTCAAGGAAGCCAGTCAGTCAAAGCGTACTTCATGAAGATCAAATCCATTTGGCAAGAACTTTGTGCGTTACTTGTTTATGTTGACGATATTCTATTACCAGGTCCTAATAATCTGGCTATAGATAAAATCAAAGTCTCACTGTGAACACACTTTCTTCTCAAAGATCTAGGAACTACGAAGTACTTCTTAGGATTATAGCTACTTCGATCTAATCATGACATCAATTTATCACAAAGGACATATGTTCTTCAAATACTTGAGGGATCATGGGCTTCTTGCTGCAAAACCAACATTACATCCTATGCTACAACACCTCAAACTCACAGTTGATTCTGGAAAAATATAATTTGTCGAAGATGCCTCCTCATATCATCGTGTTATTGGGGGTGATTAGTTATTCAGTTTCTCTGTAATGACCCGACCCGATAGGGGTGCTAAGATAGGCCGCTACCTCAATGCATGCAATCAAATCAACAACAAATTTGAAATATGATGTTTGGATTCCAGGTAAAAACCAAAACATAAAAATTCCATTTAAAAAGTCAACAAAATTTCCTGAAACCTGTCCCTGTTTCCAAGCACCTGCTCCAAGATAAATACATTTCCAAAACTTTACTCTGATCAAAGATTTCATAAAGCATTCAAACTTAAACTGTAGCAATGATGCTGGAATCCGTAAAATCATTCAGAAATCATTCCAGGGCTCCGTGCCCGGTTACATGCATTCAGAGGAAACAAAAGCCTAAAGAGTCATAACACAAAATCAGAGTTTGGCAATCGGTCCCCATGATCACAACTTCTCCTCCAGCCATCCTGTCACGCACCTCGGTTACCTGTGGAAAACCACAATAATAAGGGTGAGTAACGAATTACTCAGTAAGAATCCCCAACCGGGGTACAATACGATATACATGGTCATCTAGATGAGTGTATGCAAGCTATGAGTATAAACACAGAATAGAGCACATAGCTTGAGTCCATACTTGGACCTCGGATGCCAACTCAGGGTATTAGTCCGGAACAATCCATACCACACCATATCATACGCCCTATACGAGAAACAAGTCCCGGCCTCAGCCTGTCTACTGTCGAACGAAAGTTACACTAGCTCAAGATCCCGAGGAGCTCTCCGGTCGGCCCTGTAATGAGCGTAAGCATGCACCGCGTGCTACTGCAGACCATGGGGGGTGCCGGGTCTAGTGGCAAGCTGCCCATGTCCAGTCACCACGCCTAACTAAATCTCTGGATCGGTGTCACTGACATAGGGGTGTGAGACCTGGACACGTGAACTATGTCAGCCTGAACCACCGCACCTGAGGCTAAGGAACCGGTCGTGGTAGGCTTACACCGAGAAGCCGTCCTTGCCCTAACGGTGGCAATCAAGGGCTACTGCCGAACACGCCGCGGGCGTGCATTTGCGGGGACGAGGCAATGCCAAGTCATCATCCCGACCGTTGGGGCATTTAACAGTCTGCCACCCTCACCCAGGATTGCAGGGCCAGCCGTTAGGGTTAGCTATTCCCTAACGGGATCAGGGACGGAGCACCATCTCGTACGTCCCTGTCGGGGATGCAAGGTTCGTTATGCACCCGGCCCGGATGATGCTATCTACCTGCACTCTAACCTGTCTTAGAGCAATCAACAAACAATCCAATACATTTCAATACGTGCTCAATAAGAATACAACGAACCTAGCATGGTACTACGAAGCAGGAACAGATACTAGCATGCCAGAAAGAACAACCTAGCATGGACTAACATGGGGAACGACGTAGGAATTCATGCCAGTCGGGAATTTAGAATAGAGCACTAATTACCAAACATGTCAATAAACACAAACAAGCATACAGTCAGCAATCTCATAATATATCGTAGGGTCCACACAACTTCGGTAAGAAATCCTTACCTTGGTCGGGGAGGCGATTGCACGAAAACCTAAGCTGCGAACGATCTCGAGCTAACTACCGGGAACCTATCAATCACAACAATAATCACACAATAGGCCTAAATACAATAAAATAAACAGGGCTCGGCTCGGGAGCAACTCACGAGGCACGACGGACACACGAACGAGCCGACCGACACGGCGAGCGGGCAAAGAAAGTGGTTGCCTGCGCGCGCGCTGAAGGGCGAGAGATGGCGGCAGAGCTGGGCGCGAGGCGCGGACGCACGTGACGAAGCAGGACACGGCGACGGCGCGAGCTCTCAGCTGGCGCGCGGCTTCTGCGCGAGCGAAGGGCGCTAGTGGAGCGATTCCGGCTTGGCGACAGCGTGCGGGTGCGAAGAGAAGAACGAACTGGTCGGCGATTTGGGTGCGATTATGAAGAGAACGACGAACTCCGGCGAATTGGTTGGACGATTCCCCTTGGCTAGCTGCACTGAACATCACACACACACCAATTCATAACCCTCGGCCATTAGAATCGAAATCGGAAACAGGGGAGGAGAATTTGAAGGAGAAGAAGAAGAAGAGAAAGGCTTACCAGCTGCTCGAGAATTGGCTTCGATTTGGAGAGGGAAAACCGGCCGAATCGGAGCTGGCGTGGGAAGAAATTGCGAGAAAAATCGCAGTCGGTCGGAGGAAGAAATGGAGAAGAAAATCGCGAGGAAGAAGGAGAAGAAGAAGCTTCGGGCGAGTTCCTCCTTTAAACCAAAATCCATCTAAAACAGGGTTAAGAATAAAATGGCGCGCATATTTTAACAAGAGCGCTCGATGGCTCAAGTGGCAAAGCCACCCAACTAGCTGTTATGATTAGTTTGTACTCTCCTAACCCTTATTTAATAGCTCTTTTTTATTTTTAAAAATAATTTTTTTAATATTTAATAAAATAAAACTATTTAAAAATACTATCGATCTAATAAACTTTAAATTTTTGGGTTCGAACTTTATTTGTAGTCTGCTTTATCATTTTTCTAACATTTTTCTTTAAAATGATTAAAAAAAAAGAGTTTGAAAACCTTTTTTTTTTTTTTGAAATTGGTTTAATTTTTAAAAAACAAAAACTAAAAATTTTTATTAAACAAACTTGTTTTTATAAAGTTAAAAACAAAAAAAATGAAATGATTATGAAATGAGGCATATAAAATCTTATTTTACATTAAACCTATTTTAAAACAAACAAAGAGTTGTAGTTTTGTTTTTTTTTTTCTGACTGTCGGACCAGTCAACCTCTGTAACACTAGGTCACTTTGGTTAATATTAAGTACATACTTTAAAATAAACTCAACATTTGGTTGTCTAAAAATATAGTCATTTTAATTAATTTAAGAGAAGCAACTTTTTGACCCAAGTTTACAATTATAGTAACTTTTTTTAAAAAATCGTTTATAGTAAATTGTGCCTATTTTTAAAAAAGATATGTATTTATCTTTTTATCGAGACTTTGATAGAATCTATCATTTTCTAATGATGGAAGTCTATCAATTTTATCAGTAATTAATTCTATTGTCAATTTTATCGGTAATTGATTCTATTGATCTTTATTGATAGAATTTAATGAAAGTCTATTACTTTATTTATAAGTAATTGATTCTATCAACCTCTATGGATAGAATCTATCAATATAAAAGTCTATTAATCTACATTTTTTATTATGTGTGCAAATATTTTCATGATTGTACTATTCTTATAATATTTTAACCTTTCGTAATATACATGCAAAAGCCACTTAATTTAATACTATTGTTTATAACAATTTTGAAATGAAAAGTAGGTTGGAATTTTATAGTTTAGAATGAAAAAAAAAAAACATATTTAGTCTTTTAAGTTTTTGTAGATGTTTTGTTTTTATGATATAGAAAAATAGAAAAGAAAGGAAATTACACACTTGGTAGAGAAAGTTGGACCTTATCCCTCTCCCTCAAATAGACAGAGAAAGAGTCTTCTGGAATATCCTCCATTAAACATTCATCTTGTATCAGAGAAGATGCATATTTTGCAATTGAATGTGCTAACCCGTTCCGATCACGCCGGCACCAATTGAACGAACAAAAGGCAAAATTACTTGCAATTTTAATAATCTCCTTCACAATCTGACCCAGTTCACTTTAAATTTTTATTTGGTATATAAGGATTAAGTTAAACTGAGTATTAAGTAAAATTGTGTTTGATACGAATATTAAGTTAAGCTCGGTTTTTAAACTTATTTTTGTCATTTTAATGCATTTTTTTAATGATTCCACAAATTATGTATGCTTTGATTGTTCAACTTAATAATAATATTATTATTATTATTATTATTATTTTGAGATTACATTAATTGGAGGTGGGGGATTCAACCTATAACCTCATGGTCTTCAACTTATTTCTTTGAAAATATATAAAATGATATTTATAACATAGAGTGTAACAACATAATATTCATTTTGTAGTCAAATTGTAATTTAGATATAATATATAAAATTTTAATTCAACCAAATAAGAAATATTAATAAGATTATAAAGAAGTTGTATTATGCCACATTAAACAAAAAAAATGGGAATCAACACATGATTCATAATATATTACATATATTTATATATATTATTCAATATTGTTTTATTTGGCCATAGACATCTACATTACATTTTTTAGGGAAATGTTTTTAAAAAAATAAAAATAAAATAATGGTACTTCAGTAATACTAAATTACACCAATTTGATTTAAAATAATAGATAAAATGTTATTTTTTAAAAGTAAATTTGATTTTCTTGTTTATTTTTTATATCTACCAAATTCATTTTGCTATCGATGTCTCCCAAATTTATTGTCATTTCATATTAAAATTTATTCATAAAAACTTAACTTTTTTTATTTATTTAATTTGATCTATTTGATATCTCAAATTTAACTTGTACTCAAATTTATTGTAGTGGCGCAATGGTTTCATCCAATTCAACACTAGCGTCATAAGTTCAACGAAAATCGGTATTTGTCCCTCCTCCCCCCGATAGGTATTTAAAAAAAAAACTTGGACTCATATTTTTTTTTTAAGAAGTGATATTTTTTATTTAATTCACTAAAACTTAGCCATAACAAATTTAACTTTTTGTTTTAGGTTAAAAAAATTGGGGGTGGGGGAGACTCAAGCCTAAGACCTCAAGGTCTTTAGGTATACATCGATGTCACTTGAGTTACTGCTCTATTGACAACTTTATTTTTAATTAATTGATCTATTTGATATCTCAAATTTAACTTGTTGAATGGACTCAAATTTATTACTTTAATTCACTAAAAATTAATCATAACAAATTTAACGTTTTTTTATTAATGGATTAATGTGATATCTCCAATTTAGCTTGTTCATGAATGAACTTAAATTTATTATTTAATTTTTTTTTAAAGATCAATTTATTATAACTTTAAATTATAAGAAATATGTAAAATAAATTTAAGAAACTGGTACATTTGAAGTTAAATTATCTTGTTCGTTTCTTTTGTTTCCACTTTTAAAACGTGAACATTCAATTCTTCAATATTAAAATGTACATGTTTAAGATTTAAAGAAATCTGATAAAAAATTGAAGTAAATATGTAATCGAGTACAAAAGATCTTTACAAAATAAAACCCTTCAAACTAATATATATATATATATATATATATATATATATATATATATAAATAACTGTTCAAGTAACTATCCTAATTTATGAATACAAAAGTTAACAAAATTCATATAAATTTCTAAGTACATGAATGAACCCAATGGAGATCGAATCTGAAAAAAATACACAAAAATCAATATTGTTAACAAAATAGCCAAATAATTATACAAAGAAACATGATTTGTTTTTTTAAAAAATCTAGCCTCACGAAATCTAATGCATTAATATATTTTTCAAAAAAGAAAATAATAATAATAAAATAGACCTGACCGAATAAGCACAACATAAATTACAACTTTTTTTTTTTTTTGAGAAAAAATTACAACTCATTTAGAAAATCTAACAACTTATTAAAAAAATCATAACTAACAGAGAAAAAAAATTGCAAAAAAATATGTTTTTTTTTTTTTTTTTTTGAAAACAAAATAGGTTGCAATTGAACAGATGACAAATTCAACTATGAACAATCCCAAATTAAATTCAAGAATTTATACTTCGACAGGAGAAGAGATTTGCAAAATCTTTTGATTTAAAAAAAAAATTCAAATTAAAATCAAAGGAGAAGAGAGAGATAATACGTGTTAACTTAACACCGATTAAATGGATTTCTTAATACTCAAAACAAACAAAGATTAAGGATATTAACTTCATACGGATTAAGTTAATACCCTGCCCAAACACGTCCTAATTATCTGGATTTTTCTAATTTTTAATGTTGTAAAAAAAAAACTCTTTAAATTCTATGAAATATGAAAAATCATATTTCTTAATTTAATATTACCAAGTAGAAGAGTACATTCAACAAAAAAAAAAAGTAAAAGATATTATAATGAGGGTGACAGATTTGAATAGTAACTGCCATATAAAAAGCCATTAGAGCTCTATTTATTTTTGTAACTAAAATCTAAATAAGATCTCGTCATCAATGTCATAGGGGGACCGGTGGCCTTGAATTGGGATGTATTTACTTTCCTGGGTGTTAAAATGGTACGAAATGAGTTGTCCATCATAGGCCACCATTAAGAGTACATCAGAGCCCACAAATGCCAAAGGGTAGTTAATTCCAAATATTGGGCCAATTGTGAACAACTTTGACCAAAGAACCTTATTCCCCTTCTCATTTAACCCCGAACATCCAAACTATTTTGGTTTTCTTTAGGTGGATATAGATAATGAAGGAGAATCATTGATCCATATTAATACCATATTAATCATTAATATTGTATTATAAATTACTACATCTATTTACTTATTTATTAATATGGTGAAAAAACTCTTTAAACCCCTATGATTTTGGGAGATTTGTTAGGAGGCTAGGGTATCTTATATAATAATTAAAAAAATCAGGATTTTGTTTTAAAATGTTATTTTAAAGTGGGAGTAATTGTGTCTTTTTCTAATAAATGAATTTTTTTATTTAAAAGCCGGATTTTTGCTAAAGTTTATTAATATGACTATTCTTTAGCTTATTTTTGCTAAGTTCCCTAAAATAAAATCACTACTAAATATGTCTTTTCTTTTTATTTTTTTTTGAAAATTCATTACTAAATATTTCAATAGCATCATTGTACCTTTGTTTCGAAGGATTAATTTAATTCAAATCTTACCTAATGGATAGTGCATAAAAAAAAAGAAAAAAAAAATAGACTGAGAAGGGACGGAAAGGGGAAGAGAGAAAGAAAAAGAAAAAAAAATGTGGCTCGTAAAATGACAGATGTACAAATACATAACTTACTGTAGGAAGTCTTACCTGTTTACATTTATGTCGGTAATACTTGTAGTTATGTTTTTTCGTCAATAATTTCTTATTATCTTTGTTTCATATTTTTTAGTTAATAAATTATTGACGGCAGTTCAAAGGAGTTTGGGGATTATAATGAAATGTACGTAGATTATAGCTAAAAGAAACTATAATACTTAAAATATAAATAAATAAACAAATAGATCAGAAAACGCCGATGAACCATCAATGGAGAAGCGAAATAAATAAGATCTCGTCATCGATGTCGTAGGGAGATCGATGGCCTTGAATTGGGATGTATTTACTTTCCTGGGTGTTAAAATGGTACAAAATAAGTTGTCCGTCATAGGCCTCCATTAAGAGTACATCAGAGCCCACAAATGCCAAAGGGAAGTTAATACCAAATATTGGGCCAATTGTGAACAACTTTGACCAAAGAACCTTATTCCCCTTCTCATTTAACCCCCAAACATCCAAACTATTTTGGTTTTCTATACGTGGATATAGATAATGAAGGAGAATCATTGATCCATTCAAAAACCCGAGACTTACCCGGATCGATAAGTTTAGATGGTTTCGGAAATTTAAAGCTTGTGGGAACGGGATTTGACCAAAAATCTCCTTACTCATGTCGAACCACATTACAATTTCAGTCATAGTTCTATTAATGAGATCCTCTGACCACCAATAGTACAATCCTTGATAATACACATCAAAACTAGGCTTCTTAGAAGCCCAAGCAGGAACAGAGGTCTTAATTTCTCTCCATCTATCTTTATCCAAATCATAGACTTGGGCTCTACATGCATTAAATTCAGATGAACCTTTTCCAGAAAACGCCACAATCAAAACCACCTTGAAACCACTAGATTTCGGGTCGTACCCGAATCCAATAGATTTGTTCACATAAACGAGACCTAAATTGTAGTGTTCATCATGAGGGGAAAGAGCCATCGAGGGTGGGAGGATTCGAAAGTTTCCAGTGAGGGAATTGTAGAGAAAAATGTCATTGCCAGGGGAAAAGGAGAGGCACACGGTGCCGTGACAATGGCCGTGGATTTGGGAACGATCAAATTCCGAATGAAAACAAGGAAGATGGACAAGAGATGTATTATCATAATAATTGAAGAAGGAGAATCTGGTTTCTATCTTTCCGGTCTTTTCGTTTGTCACCATACGCCTCAGTATGACGTTTTGTGGGGTATGAAGAGAAGTAATTATGGCGCACCATAATTTTGAAACGCATTTGAATCGAAGCAGAGATTTGAGTGGCACGATGGCGCAGAATCTCCCTCAAAATTCCTTAGGAGGTTCTATCATGTCTAACTCTGCTCCAATTATTTCTCAACAACTACGGATGTCCTTGCTTCTTAAATCAAATCTTCATGTGGCTGTCTTCCTTTAAATAACAGTTTATTGTGTTTCTTTTCTTTTCTTTTTTCCTTTTTTTTACGGTTGTTTTTTTTTTTTTTTTTTTTTTTTTTTTGAAAGATACGGTTGTTTTCCTTGTAACTTCCATTAGTGATTTTCGCAACAGATTTCAATCAAATCCTCTGAAATTTAACAACCCTACCTCTACCTCTTTTTATTATCTTAGATAAAGTCTACTCATCCAATCAATCTTTCTTTGAAAATGTCAATAAAAAAGAAAAAGAAAAAGAAACAACACTTCAATAAAGTGAAAGGAAGCTCCCCACATGTAGATTATTTATTCCCATCCACGTTACTCTTCTCTTTGTATTTATAAAAGTAAAATAAAAACTCAAAACATACATAGTAAGATTGCAAAACTTTTTTTGTTTGGTATATTTTTACAAATGATTAGTACTTTTTCAATAAGGATATTTTCGGCATTGCAAGTCCTCATTTCTTTAAATCGTATGTGTAAATGATTAATGTGTTAGAAATTTCAAACACAAAAATTAAATGTGCTCAATAAAATCATTTGGAGCGAAAGCTAAAGTTAAATAAATTATATACGTCAAACTATTATTTTTGGTAACCAAGATGAAAATTCAATGTAGATCTGAAACTGCACCACGAACACAGTAGCACGAACACTGCAAAACGAACATGAAGTTCTTGGTTCTTCTACACCCCCACCCTTCCTAACTTAAAATGGTGTGGTTTTTCTTAAGGGAAGAGTAGACATAGAGACAAAAAACTTTGGTAAGAAAACACATAAGAGATTTTTAATGCACTCTATAATTTTCTCAAAAAGTGTTCTCTTTTTCTGTAGTTTCAGCATAAGTTATATCTACCATTAAACTGTGTTCAATTTCTCGTGTTGACAAGTACTCTAAAAAACATTTATTTTGAGATCGATGAAATCTCATGCTATTTTAATCTGGTATCGAAAACTCATTAAATTCAAACAAAAACAAATCAAGCTAAAATCCATAAAAATAATTATAAGTTATATTTAAAAAGTTAATTACGATTATAGATTTTGAATTTTAAAACTTGTTTGGTCATTGTTATTCAAAAGTTAATAATATATTTATTTTTGTTAGTTTTTATGGAGAAAATACATTTGAATAGAGAAGAAAAAAAAATTATTTTTTTAGTAAGAATATTTTTATTAAGTTTTTAAAAGACCAAGAATACTATCAAATAAAAGTATAATATTTTTCATCTAAATATTGTGATGATATTTTTAATGTTTTTAAGTAAGAGAGTATTTTTATTTGTTTTTAAAGTTTAAGGGTATCGTGAAACTTTTTCAAAGTTTAAGAGTATTTTTTTAAACCAATCTTTAACGGGTTCTCTCCAAATTTAACTTCAATGTATTTATCAAACTAAAGTTAAATTTCAAGAATATTTTTTAACTTTTCAAAGTTTGGTGCATTTTTGACACCATCCCCGTAGTTTAGAGACTTTTTTTATAATTTAACCTTTAATAAAATAAAACTATTTAAAGATATTATTGATCTAATAAAGCTCAAATTTGTGAGTTTGAACTTTATTTATAGTGTCACTTTTCTAGCATTTTTCTTAAATTTTTTTTGTACAAAAAGCTACTCTTTTTTAGTTTCTAAAATTCTTTTAATTTTCTAAAAACAAAAATCAAAATTTAATTTAAATTCGCCATTAAATTTGAGATAATGACTTGATAGCTTGTAATTTGCTAAAATTTGTCAGTCAACCACCCACTTTCTTCATTTTTTTTATTCCACCATTATTCCACCATTATTCCACCATTATTTAAGAATAAAATATCATTTTGGTCTCTGAACTATCATGTAAATATTATTCTGGTCCCTAAACTTTCAAAAGTCCAATTTTACTCCCTAAACTATTATTTTTATTCGGTTTTGGTTCATCAACTTTCAAATATTCAATTTTAATAGATAAAAATTGAAGAGAGACAAATGAAGAGAGAGAAGGTAAATGGGGAGGAAGAATTCTGGATTTTTGTTTTTAATGAGGAAAGAGAAAGAAAAATTGAAAAGTTATTATTTTTTTTATAAATAATAAAGTAAACCCTGATTTTGCACTAAAACCAAAAAAATTATCCATTTTTTACAAGTACTTTGTTTATATTAACATAATGTAACATGACTTTTTTTTTGTATATCGACTAATTTCTTATAAGAATGAAACATTGATCTCTAAAGAGGGCATTCAAATCAAAATTAAATAAGGTTTTTCCTGGGGGTTAAAGTTGAAAGAAAATAACATTCATCATTCAGTATCAAACTTTTTCGGTAACTATAATTCTAAAGGCAAGATATTTCATTCTAATTTAATATACTTCATATAATGATCATTATAGAATGATTTAAGGGTTTGAGAAATAAAAGGTAAGAGATGAACTATAATGGTCATTTAAATATAAATTAATTTCATATAAGTTTTCTTAATATTTAGATGATGTAGGTAAACTGACTCACAAATATAAAAGAAAAAGGTTACATCATTTAAAAAAATATATAAAAATTTTATTGAATTTAATAAGTTAGGAGAACCAATGACTAATGTTTCTAAAAAAAATAAAAATAAAAATAAAAAAAATTAAGGACTAACGATGTAGATATTTAAACAAAAAATTAACAAAATAACATTCAGCATTCAGTATCAAACTTTTTCGGTAACTATAATTCTAACGGTAGGATATTTCATTCTAATTTAATATACTTGTTATCGGAAAAAAAAAATTCTAATTTAATATACTTCATATAATAATTATTATAAAATGATTTAAGGGTTTGAGAAATCAAATTACAGGTGTAAGAGTTGAATTATAATAGTCATCTAAATATAAATTAATTTTAAAGATTTCCTTAACTTTTACATGTTGTAGGGTTATAAGATATTGACTAATGTTTCTAAATAACAATAAAAATAAAGAAGCAATGACTAATGATATAGATATTCTAAAAAAAAAAAAAAAAAAAGACTTTGGGGATTCAAGTCATCTCCGCTTCCGATCAACTATTTAGGCATGCCTTTGTGTGGGAACCCTCGTTCTTTATCTTTTTGGGATAATACTATTGAGAAGATCGAGAGGAAGCTTAATCAATGAAAATTCTCTTACCTATCTAAAGGCGGAAGGCTAACCATGATTCAAGCTGTGTTAGAGCATATTCCCACTTACATGCTCTCCGTTTTTCAAGCTCCAGCCACTATTTGCAAGAAGATCGAGAAAATAATGAGAATATTTCTGTGGAAAGGTGTGGATGATCAGGGTGGAGCTCATCTTGTTCGATGGGACATTGTCACTCTCCCAAAGCATTCTAGAGGGATGGGTATTAACAAAATTCAGTGTACGAATTCTGCTCTTCTTTGCAAATGGATTTGGAGGTTTTATTCTGAGAAAGATCCTCTATGGAAGCTGGTTATTAAAGAGAAATATAGTGCTAATCAATTTGGGGAAACTCCATTTCAATGTAAGTTTGAAAGTTGTCGTTCTCCTTGGGCTCATATAGTCAAATTTGATCGTATCATGAAGCCTTAGTTACAATGGAAAATTAACAGTGGGCAGAACACAAGTTTTGGCATGATCAATGGACTAACATCGAAAGATTATGTGACTTTTTATAACAGCCCGAAATTTCATCCCGGTCGTCCCGGTTTGCCCCAGGGGCATTTTGGTAATTTTGGTCGGGCCGACAGGGCCGGTTATGTATTTGTTAATTGCCGGAAAAATATTGAGATAATTTGAACGTGTTCGGGAAGCTTCGTGAAGGTGTTTGAGCTTGGTAAAATGCAAAAACAAATAGGGAATTAAATAGCGCATCGAGCAAGAATAGATCCTAGGCCGTATAGCAAGCTAGGCAAGCGTCGCTGCCAATCGAGCCACTAAGCGCTCTTGTGATTCTAAACGCGCCATCTTATACTTATGCCTGACGGTCTCCTGTTTTGGTTTAAAAGGTCAGCTCGCCCGAGTCTTCTTCCATTTCCTTCTTCTTCCTTTACGATCTCTCCCCTCGACTGACCGAGCTCCCTTCTTGCGAGTTCTCCCTCGCCGACCTCTTTTCGCCGGAGTTTCCTCCCCAATTCCAACCGATTTTGAGCTCTTCTTCATCCCGGTAAGTTCTCTTCTCTTTTCTCTTCTATTCTTCTTCTTCTTCTTCAAAACTGATTCCCCTGTTTCGGGTTTCACCATTTCCGGCCGAGTCGATGAGCTTTGCGTTATGGGTTTTGTGCAGCTAGTATATGGGAGTTCGCCATCAACAAATCGTCCGTCGAATCCTCTCCAATCGCTCGAATTCGAGCTCGTTTTTCCATCGCACGGAAGCTCACTCTGTTCGCCCATGTTCGCGCGCAGAAGCAGCCCAGCCGTCGAGCTACGCCGCACATCGACCCATGCTCGCGCGCGCGTCCTCGCCCAGCTCCGTGTCGCGTCGCATCGCCAGCGCCCAGACGAGCCGCGCCTCTGTTCGCCCCTGCATCGCCACGCGCAGCAGCGCCCGTCCGCGCGCCCAGCCAGCCCCATTGTTGCCCCGTTCGTGCTATCGGCTCGTTCGTGTGTCCGTCGCGCCTCGTGAGTTGCTCCCGAGCTGAGCCCTGTTTATTTTATTGTATTTAGGCCTATTGTGTGATTTTGTGATGATTGATAGGTTCCCGGTAGCTAGTTCGAGAAAGTTCGCAGCTTAGGTTTTCGTGCAATCGCCTCCCCGACCAAGGTAAGGATCTCTTACCGGAGTTGTGTGGACCCTGCGATATTATATGTGATTGCTGATTGTATGCCTGTTTGTGTTTATTGACATGTTTACTCTTATGTGCTCTATTCTGAATTCCCGACCGGCATGAACCCCTGTTTCTCATGTTAGTCCATGCTAGGTTGTTCCTTCTGGCATGCTCGTATCTGTTCTTGCTTCGTAGTATCATGCTAGGTTCGTTGTATTCTTATTGAGCACGTATTGGATTTTATTGAACTGTTTGCTGATTGCTAAGGCAGGTTAGAATGCAGGCAGGTAGATAGCATCATCCGGGTCGGGTGCATAACGAACCTTGCATCCACGACAGGGACGTATGAGATGGAGCTCCGCCCTGATCCCGTTAGGGAATAGCTAACCCTACACGGCTGGCCCTGTAATCTTGGGTGAGGGTGGCAGACTGTTAAATGCCCCAACGGTCGGGATGATGACTTGGCATTGCCTCGTCCCCGGCAGTCGGCACGTCCTCAGCTTGTTCGGCCGTAGCCCCTGATTGCCACCTGTTAGGGCAAGGACGGCTTCCTGGTGTAAGCCTACCACGACCGGTTTTTTAGCCTCACGTGCGGTAGTTCAGGCTGACATAGTTTACGTGTCCAGGTCTCACACCCCTATGTCAGTGACACCGATCCAGAGATTTAGTTAGGCGTGGTGACTCGACATGGGCAGCTTGCCACTAGACCCGACACCCCCCATAGTCTGCAGTAGCACGCGGTGCATGCTTACGCTCATTACAGCGCCGACCGGAGAGCTCCTCGGGATCTTGAGCTAGTGTACCTTTCGTTCGACAGTAGACAGGCTGAGGCCGGGACTTGTTTCTCGTATAGGGCGTATGATATGGTGTGGTGTGGTTTATTCCGGACTAAGACCCTGAGTTGGCATCCGAGGTCCAAGTATGGACTCCAGCTATGTGCTCTATTCTTTGTTTATACTCATAGCTTGCATACACTCATCTTGATGACCTTGTATATCGTATTGTACCCCGGTTGGGGGTTCTTACTGAGTAATTCGTTACTCACCCTTATTATTGTTGTTTTCCACAAGTAACCGAGGTGCGTGACAGGATGGCTGGAGGAAAAGCTGTGATCATGGGGACCGAGCGTCAAACTCTGATTTTGTATTATGATTCTTTGTGTTTTATTTTCCCCTGAATGCATGTAGCCGGGCACGGAGCCCTAGGATGATTTGTAAATGTTTTGTGGATTCCAGCATTGTTGTTCTGGACAGGTTTTGAATGTTTTGATAAATCTCTGATCAGAGTAAACTTTGGAAATGTATTTATCTTGGAACAGGTGCTTGGAAAGCAGGATGAGTTTCGAGAAAATTATCTGGATTTTGAACTGAGTGTTTCTTATGCTTTTGTTTTAATTGGAATCCGAACATCATATTGCAAAAATTTCTGTTGTTTTGGAATGCATGCATTGGGGTAATGGCCATTTAGAACCCCTTTCGGGTCGGGTCGTTACAGTTGGTATCAGAGCTCAGAGTCATAGATTCTGTAGACTGACCTTTGTTGTAGGTCGTTTTTCCCATGATCACTAGCACTCCGACAGTCATCAGGTACGCCTAAGTTTATTATTTGTTGTTGAAAAGGGTTAAGAATTTACAATACCTGTCATCCAGTGTATGCCTTGTATAGTGTGGTTGAACGGAGACGAGCAGGTTCTGACTCGTTGTCGGTTTGGGTGTAGATCGCCAGCATGCCGAGCACCCGAGCCGGAAGAGGACGTCCGAGAGGAGGCCGAGGTGTCAGGATCGGATCTGACACTACAGGGACATCGTCCCAAGCTGGAGCTGATGATATTCCACCGGTACCTCCCCCTGTTGCGCTTGGAATAGGCATCGAGGCAACTGAGCGCCGTGAGACTGCTCCTGGAGCAGAGTTTGCTGATTCTATAAGATCGATGATGGTTAGCTTGTTGAGTGACCAGAGGGCTGAGACCCAGGCCTTGTTGGCAGCGCAGCGGGAAGAGTCCCGAGCACAGATTGAGCAGTTAACTCGATTGGTTCAAAGAGGTCAAAGCGGCACTCCGGCCAGCGAGAGCAAGCAAAGCCCTTGTGGCAGATGTGGCAGAGGGTGCCGATGAGTTGGGTAAATGGTTGAAGGATTTCGTGAAGTGGAACCCGGAGAAGTTTGATGCCACAGGTGATGCTTTAGCAACCGCCAGATGGATTGCTCATTTGGAGTACACCTTCCTGATCATGGTGTGCCCCGATGTACAGAGACCGAGGTGTGCAGCCCATGTCCTTGGAGGCACCGCGAGATGGTGGTGGGAGTCCACCTTGAGTGAGAGGCCAGCTGGGTCTCCACCTGCTACTTGGGAGTACTTCAAGTCGGAGTTCAGGGTTAAGTACATCAGTGATGAGGCACAAGAGAAGATGGTGGAGATTTTTCAGAATCTGAAACAGGGTTCCGATTCTATAGAAGAATATGAGAGAAAGTTCTCGGAGTATAGTTACTTTGCTCCGCAGCTAATAGCCACCCCGGAGTTGAAAATTCGAAAGTTTATTTCTGGTTTGAGGCAGGGTGTGTCTCAAGATGTCAGGGCTTTGGCTCCTGACACTTATGCTAGAGCTGTTCAGCTAGCCACTATCTATAATGGAAAGTATCCTGTTGAGCGGGTTGTTGCCGCTCGGTTCAGTCATCTCCGTCCCGGTGTAGTGGGACGAGAAGAGGTTTGATTTGATTTCAGGAGGCGGCCGCCGTCAGGGACAATTTCAGAACCGGGATCAGCGTAGGGTTTCGGCTCGTTTCCAGCCTCGCCATCAGGGCGGTCCCAGGCAGGCTCCTATTTTTGCCACTTGTGGCAGAGCCCACTTTGGAGCTTGTCAGCCCGGGCCTAGGTTGTGTTTCCGATGTGGTAGAGAGGGGCATCTGGCCCATTTCTGTGATCAGCCAACTATGGCAGTGCAGCAGCAGCAGGGACGGGTGTTTGCTACAAACCGTCAGGAGGCCGAGCGTACCGATGCTGCTGTGGCAGGTACACTTCTTGTTTTGGATCATTGTGCATTCTTTTTGTTTGATTCTGGTTCTACGCATTCGTTTGTATCTGCATTGTTTGCTGAGCAAGCTAGGTTGAGACTAGAGCCTCTAGGTTTTGAATTGTCTGTTGCAACTCCTTCGGGGGTTAATATGTTAGCTAGAGATAAGATTAAAGATGGCCGGATCGAGATATCCGGGGAATTGCTTGTTGCTATGCTCATAGTTCTGCCTATGAGTGGTTTCGATGTGATTCTTGGTATGGAATGGTTAGCTGCTAACCACGCATTGATTGACTGCCACCGGAAAGAAGTAGTGTTCAGGCCGCCGGGTCGGCCCAGCTTCAAGTTTCGTGGAGTCCAGGGTGGAGTTTGCCCGCCGTTGGTGTCAGCTATGGAAGCTCGCCGTTTGTTAGCTCGTGGAGCTTGGGGCTATCTAGCCAAGTTATCCGGAGAGAGCCGCCCTTCGCTGACTGTTGATCAGGTGCCGATCGTGCGGAAGTTTGCGGATGTGTTTCCTGAGGAATTATCGGGGTTGCCCCCGAGCAGAGAGGTCGACTTCACAATTGAGCTCGAGCTAGGGATCCTCCCTATCTCCAAGGCTCCGTATCGTATGGCGCTAACCGAGTTAAAGGAACTGAAGGTTCAGTTGCAAGAAATGTTGGATCGAGGGTTCATCCGTCCGAGTGTGTCCCCGTGGGGAGCACCAGTTCTATTTGTGAAGAAAAAGGATGGTTCGATGCGCTTATGCATTGATTATCGCGAGCTTAATAAGGTGACAGTGAAGAATAAATATCCGTTGCCCCGTATTGATGATTTGTTCGATCAGCTTCAGGGAGCTTCCATGTTCTCTAAGATAGATCTGAGATCGGGTTATCATCAGTTGCGGATCAGGGACGCCGATATCCCTAAGACAGCTTTCAGATCTCGATATGGACACTATGAGTTCAGGGTTATGTCGTTTGGATTGACTAACGCACCAGCAGCGTTTATGGACATGATGGATAAGGTGTTCAAATCATTTTTGGACAGCTTTGTCATCGTGTTTATTGACGATATTTTAATCTATTCGCGGACCAGAGAGGATCACGCAGAGCATCTGAGGCAAGTGTTGGCAGCGTTGAGGGAAAACCAGCTGTATGCGAAGTTTTCCAAATGTGAGTTCTGGTTGGAGCAAGTGGCCTTTTTAGGTCACGTGGTTTCGAGGGATGGAATAACTGTGGACCCAGCAAAGATTGAGGCCGTGAGTTCGTGGCCCAGGTCGACTTCAGTTGCCGAGATACGCAGCTTTCTGGGTTTGGCAGGTTACTATCGGCGGTTCGTTAAGGACTTTTCTGCTATAGCCTCGCCTCTCACTCGTCTGACGAGGAAGGGTGTCGAGTTTATTTGGAACAGTAAGTGTGACGAGAGCTTTGCTAGACTCAAGAGCAGTTTGACTTCAAAGACACAAGATCTTTGGCGATCCGGAGGACAGGTGGTTTCGTGGTCTCTGATGATGCTTCCAAGTTTGGGTTAGGTTTTGTGTATTGATGCGGCCACGGGAAGGTCATTGCCTATGCTTCCGCCAAGCTGAAGCCTTATGAGCGAGAACTATCCGACTCATGATATGGAGTTGGCGTTGTGTAGTGTTCTGTACCAAGATTTGGAGGCATTACCTGTATGGTGAGCAGATTCAGATGTTTACCGATCACCAGAGCCTTAAATATCTGTTTACCCAAAAAGAGTTGAATATGAGGCAGAGGAGATGGTTAGAGTTAGTGAAGGATTATGACTGCGAGATTTTGTACCATCCGGGTAAAGCCAATGTCGTAGCTGATGCCTTGAGTAGGAAGACGTCGCACTCCGCGGTGTTGTTGAGTTCCCAGCCCAGATTGCAGAAAGAGTTCGAGCGAGCCGAGATCGCAGTGTTGTTGGGTGAGGTTACTGCCAGGGTAGCTCAGTTGACAATTCAGCCATCGATGAGACAACGGATTATTGGTAGCTAGCTGAGTGACCCCGCGCTTAAGAAATTGGTGGACAGAGTTAGTGCTGATGGAGATTTTGATTTTGTTTATTCGCCAGACAGTGGATTGACTTACAGAGGCCGGTTGTGTGTTCCGGATGTTGCGGGATTGCGAGCAGAGTTGCTCTCTGAGGCCCACAGTTCTCCGTTTGCTTGGCACCCCGGGGGTACCAAGATGTATCAGGACCTTAAGCAGACATTCTGGTGGATGGGTATGAAGAGAGATGTTGCAGAGTTTGTCAGTCGGTGTTTCACCTGTCAGCAAGTGAAAGCACCTAGGCAGAGACCATCCGGTTTATTTGCGGCACACGAGTGTGCCTCAGTGGAAATGGGAAGAGATCTCCATGGACTTTATTTTACGGTTTTCCGAGGACTCAGGAGGTTTTCTCGATTTGGGTGATAGTCGACCGATTGACTAAGAGCGCACACTTCATTCCGGTAGAGACACTTATACCGTGGAGCAGTGAGTATGATTGTTTTTGGGAGCGATTATTCGATATCATGGTGTGTGCTGTGAGGATTGTGTCGACCGTGATTCGAGGTTCACTTCTCGTTTATGGAGAGCGTTTGAGAAGGTTTAGGCGCGAGTGCGATTTCAAGATGACTTTTCACCCTTAGACAGATGGACGGATGGATGCAGAGAGGGTAAACCGATTCTCGAGGATATGTTGAGGGCTTGTGTGTTGGACTTCCGGCGGTTGGGACCCGATCTCAGTATCGATGGAGTTTGCCTATAACAACGATTATCGATCGGCGATTCAGATGGCTCCATTCGAAGCTTTGTATGGTAAGCGTTGTCGATCTCCGTGTTCAGGAAGAGGTTGGTGATAGACGAGTTTTGGGTCCCGAGTTGCTGCAGTTGACTAATGGTGCCGTGCAGAAGATTAGAGCTCGCATGTTGACAGCTCAGAGCAGGCAGAAGAGTTACGCCGATGTTCGACGTTGTGACTTGGAATTTGAGGTTGGACAGCATGTGTTCCTAAAAGTAGCACCGATGCGTGGTGTTCTGAGGTTTGGTAAACGTGGAAAGCTGAGTCCCCGTTTTGTTGGATCGTTTGAGATTCTGGAGAGGATTGGCAAGGTTGCCTATCGGTTAGCCCTACCTCCGTCATTGTCAGCGGTACACAGTGTTTTTCATGTTTCGATGTTGAGACAGTACGTGCCGGACCCGTCGCATATTGTTGGTTTTGAGCCGTTGCAGCTAAATGAGGATTTGAGCTTCGAGGAGAAGCCAGTGGGGATTCTTGCCTATGAGACGAAGACGTTGCGTAATCGTGAGATCCGTCTGGTAAAAGTTCAGTGGAGGAGTGAGAGTACTGAGGAAGCCACTTGGGAGCGGGAGGATGAGATGAGACTGCATTATCCCGAGCTGTTTCAGTCTTAGGGACTTTCGAGGACGAAAGTCTTATAAGGGGGGAATATTGTAACAGCCCGGAATTTCATCCCGGTCGTCTCGGTTTGCCCCAGGGGCATTTTGGTAATTTTGGTCGGGCCGATAGGGCCGGTTATGTATTTGTTAATTGCCGGAAAAATATTGAGATAATTTGAACGTGTTCGGGAAGCTTCGTGAAGGTGTTTGGGCTTGGTAAAATGCAAAAACAAATAGGGAATTAAATAGCGCGTCGAGCAGGAATCGATATTAGGCCTTGTAAAAAGCTAGGCAAGCGTCGCTACCAATCGAGCCACTGAGCACTCTTGTGATTCTAAACGCGCCATCTTATACTTATGCCTGACTGTCCCCTGTTTTGGTTTAAAAGGCCAGCTCGCCCGAGTCTTCTTCCATTTCCTTCTTCTTCCTTCGCGATCTCTCCCCTCGACCGACCGAGCTCCCTTCTCGCGAGTTTTCCCTCGCCGACCTCTTTTTGCCGGAGTTTCCTCCCCAATTCCAACCGATTTTGAGCTCTTCTTCATCCCGATAAGTTCTCTTCTCTTTTCTCTTCTCTTCTTCTTCTTCTTCTTCAAAACCGATTCCCTATTTTGGGTTTCACCATTTTCGGCCGAGTCGATGAGTTTTGCGTTATGGGTTTTGTGCAGCTAGTATAGGGGAGTTCGCCATCAACAAATCGTCCGTCGAATCCTCTCCAATCGCTCGAATTCGAGCTCATTTTTCCATCACGCAGAAGCTCACTCTGTTCGCCCCTGTTCGCGCGCAGAAGCAGCCCAGCCGCCGATCTACGCCGCACATCGACCCGTGCTCGCGCGGGCGTCCTCGCCCAGCTCCGTGTCGCGTCGCATCGCCAGCGCCCAGACGAGTCGCGCCTCTGTTCGCCCCTGCATCGCCGCCCGCATCAGCGCAGCAGCGCCCGTCCGCGCACGTCCGAGCCCCAGCGCGCGCAGCCAGCGCGCCCACGCGCCCACTCCTACGCCCCAGCGCGCCCAGCCAGCCCCATTGTTGCCCCGTTCGTGCTATCGGCTCGTTCGTGTGTCCGTCGCGCCTCGTGAGTTGCTCCCGAGCTGAGCCCTGTTTATTTTATTGTATTTAGGCCTATTGTGTGATTTTTGTGATGATTGATAGGTTCCCGGTAGCTAGTTCGAGAAAGTTCGCAGCTTAGGTTTTCGTGCAATCGCCTCCCCGACCAAGGTAAGGATCTCTTACCGGAGTTGTGTGGACCCTGCGATATTATATGTGATTGCTGATTGTATGCCTGTTTGTGTTTATTGACATGTTTACTCTTATGTGCTCTATTCTGAATTCCCGACCGGCATGAACCCCTGTTTCTCATGTTAGTCCATGCTAGGTTGTTCCTTCTGGCATGCTTGTATCTGTTCTTGCTTCGTAGTATCATGCTAGGTTCGTTGTATTCTTATTGAGCACGTATTGGATTTTATTGAACTGTTTGCTGATTGCTAAGGCAGGTTAGAATGCAGGCAGGTAGATAGCATCATCCGGGCCGGGTGCATAACGAACCTTGCATCCACGACAGGGACGTATGAGATGGAGCTCTGCCGTGATCCCGTTAGGGAATAGCTAACCCTACACGGCTGGCCCTGCAATCTTGGGTGAGGGTGGCAGACTGTTAAATGCCCCAACGGTCGGGATGATGACTTGGCATTGCCTCGTCCCCCGACGATCGGCACGTCCTCGGCGTGTTGGTGTAGAGCCCGATTGCCACTGTTAGGGCAAGGGCGGCTTCACGGTGTAAGCCTACCACGACCGGTTCCTTAGCCTCAGTGCGTTGGTTGGTGACATAGTTTACGTGTCGAGTCTCACACCCCTATGTCGGTGACACCGATCCGGAGATTTAGTTAGGCGTGGTGGACTGGACATGGGCGGCATGCCACTAGACCGGCACCCCCATAGTCTGCGAGAGCACGCGGTGCATGCTTACGCTCATTCTGGCGCCGGCCGGAGAGCTCATCGGGATCTTGAGCTAGTGTACCTTTCGTTCGACGATGAGCAGCCGAGGCCGGGACTTGTTTCTCGTATAGGGAGTATGATATGGTGTGGTGTGGTTTATTCCGGACTAAGACCCTGAGTTGGCATCCGAGGTCCAAGTATGGACTCCAGCTATGTGCTCTATTCTGTGTTTATACTCATAGCTTGCATACACTCATCTTGATGACCTTGTATATCGTATTGTACCCGGTTGGGGTTCTTCTTCGAGTAATTCGTTACTCACCCTTATTATTGTGGTTTTCCACAAGTAACCAAGTGCGTGTGAGGATGATGGTGGAGGAAAAATTTGTGATCATGGGGACCGAGCGTCAAACTCTGATTTTGTATTATGATTCTTTGTGTTTTATTTTCCCCTGAATGCATGTAGCCGGGCACGGAGCCCTAGGATGATTTGTAAATGTTTTGTGGATTCCAGCATTGTTGTTCTGGACAGGTTTTGAATGTTTTGATAAATCTCTGATCAGAGTAAACTTTGGAAATGTATTTATCTTGGAACAGGTGCTTGGAAACAGGGACAGGTTTCAGGAAAATTATCTGGATTTTGAACTGAGTGTTTCTTATGCTTTTGTTTTAATTGGAATCCGAACATCATATTGCAAAAATTTCTGTTGTTTTGGAATGCATGCATTGGGGTAATGGCCATTTAGAACCCTTTTCGGGTCGGGTCGTTACACTTTTACCCACGTTTCTATGTTTTATCCTCGCTGAAACATGTTAAGGTGAAACAAGCTTGGAATGAAAACACTTATGAATGGTATCTTCAACCTTTTCGTGGTCTTTTCGATTGGGAGTCTGCTCGTTGGTATGAAATATCTAGACATTGGCCTAGGCCCTGTAATAGTCTTGATGATGTCCTTATTTGGAAGCCTTCTCCGGATCAAGCTTTCTCCATCAAAGAGATGAAGAAGCTTCTTGGTGAAGCTACTAATAACCCCCATATGAAGCCTAACGATAAATTTTGGAAAAATTCTATTGCTAAGAAAGTCAAAGTTTTTTTGTGGGGTGTGTTTTACAGGGGGATAAACACAATGGAGGTGATGCAGAAACGACAACCTCATAATTGTCTCAACCCATCCCGATGCGTGCTTTGTTTAAATCAATGTGAGTCGTTGGGCCACATCTTTATTCATTATCCATACTCTCAATATATGTGGAACAAATGTCATGCCCCATACTCATCAAGCATCCAAAATTTTGAAGACATGAATCATTTACTCACTGACTTTTTCTGCTTCATAGTTGGCTCTCAACGTATGGAACTAATCACTAATATTAGAGGTGCTATTTTTTGGTGGATTTGGAAAGAGCGGAATGCTCGAATATTCTTGTCTGATCATAAATGGAGATCATCCTCTCCTCTTTTGGAAAGACATCATTCTCACAGCAGCAGAATGGAGTATTAAATCATCTTTTTTTAAGAATTATTCTGTTACTATGATTGCTCTAAATTGGAATGCTCTTTTATAATCTCTTTGAGCTTCTTTTTCTTTCCTGTTCTTTTATTTATAGATATATATCATACAACCTTAAAGTGTGGCTTATCATACTACCTTAAAGTGTGGCTTAAGAGAAAAATCATTTTTGGACGATTTTACCTTTAAGCCACACCCTAAATTACAAACCTGCCATAATCTTCTATTCAAATATATCATACTGTTAAAGTGTGGCTTAAGAGAAAAATCATTTTTGGACGATTTTACCCTTAAGTCACACCCTAAATTACAAACCTGCCACAATCTTCTATTCAAATATAAAAAAAAATGCAAATATATTTATAATATTATTTAGACTATTTAGATATTTAGATTTTCATCAAGCAAATCTCATAAATTAAGTTAGAAGATAAGAGAATCTGCTTAATATTCTTTATCTTTATCTTTATCTTTACTACTTAAAATGTGACTTATTATTATTATTATTAAAATTTAGTATCTTCAAACTAAATAAGTATAAAATCGAAAGAAGATATTGAGTTTTTTTTTTCAAATTTAAAGAAAATCTTGGTTTCCAAATTTTTCTATAAATACCACAAATTTATTGTTCTTCAAAATTCAAATTACTAATAATTCTTTTGATGTTGCACAGATGTACAGATTTTTTTTCGGGTTGGGAGTCTTAGCATTGGTGCACTGAGTTGTGTTCGTGGGAGCGGTTGTCGTCGAAGGTAAAGAACAATTTTTTTCAATCTGTATTTAATTCGTTGTACATAACATTTTCTTCGTCTTCATTTATTTTTATTATGTTTTCTTTGTGTAATTCTATTTATTTTATGCTTCAACTTTAATTTATAATTTTCTTTTAAATTTATGGAGTATTTAAAATTTTGAATAAGTGTTTATCACATTCTTCCATTAATGAAAGGTAATTTTTTATAATTATTATTTTTTCGTATTATTATTATTATTATTATTATAATTTGTTATTATAATAAATATGACTTAGCATAATTTATTGCTTATTCTGTGATACGTGATGTCATTGAAGTACTACTCATATTTTGACATACGAAGCTACTTAAATTTTATTAATTTTACTAATTATATATTTTTTAAATTAAATATAAATCTATTCACCATCATTAATATTGTAGAGAACAATAGATTTAATATAATATTATGTTTCAAATTAATATTTAAAAAACTTATGTTTCATCAAAATTCATAGAAGAGGTAGATAATAGATTTTATGAGTTTTTTTAATCTTTTTTTTCAATATTTTCTTCTTTTTTTGTTATTTATAAAATATAAGATGAAATAAGAGAGCACAAATATGATTTTTAAGATTTTAGAGAGGTGATGGTTTCGAGGTTTTTTTTTGTTGAAAAGATGGCTTCGATGTTCGTAGATTAAACTAAAATAATAAATGAATGAAAAAAAAAATATTGTGTACAAAGTAAGATTTTAGCATGACGAAAACTTAATTCTTAAAGAAGTTTAATTTATTTCATAATTTTCTTTAAAATTTATGATATGTATATTTTTTTTTTATTTCACTTTTATCTTGAACTATGTTGGATGAGATTTTTAAATAAAATAGATAATAAATATTTTACTTATTTAAAATATATATATATATATATATATTATGATTTATAAGTATTTTAATAAATAAAAATATAATCTCACATGTCAGAAAAAATCTCATGTGCAAGGCACGTTCCAAAGGTCTACTATACATAAAAGTATCTTTTTCCAAAAAGAGATATAGATATTTAAACAAAAAATTATAAAATCCTTTTCTTTTTTTAGTTTAACACGTGAATTCAAACCTTTCACCTCATTTTGAATTGTGAAATTCTTTTTTATTTAGTTTGAAAATATAATTTCATCAACATAATTCAGCAAAAGAAAAAGGTTTATAAACATAATTTTCATAATAAGCTTAAAAAAGATTTTAGGAACAATAAAGTACATACCTTTTTTTATATAAAAAAATTTTATTTAGCATGTAGTTTAAGAAAAATAATAGAAAGGAAAAAAATATAGCAAAATTTGTTAGACTTAGCACTTTAGGTTTGGAAATCACACAATTTTTTATAATTAAAAAAATCAATTTGACAGATTCGGTTGTGTTAAATATAATTTTAGATTGAGTTGAGTTCAAAATCATAAAATTTAAAACTAGCCGACGACATAAATTTAGTAACACTTTTCCCACAGGATCTATTGCAAGAAAGGGATAATCTAGAGCTTAGAGCTGTCAATTATATCCTTTATGAAAATGGCAAACCAATTCGGGGAATTTCTGGCACAAGCATTTAATTAGTTCGAACTTGTTTATTGTTGAATTGGGACCGAGACAAAAAAAAACTCTTCTATCGAAGAATCCCGCGTTTCTAAACTCCAGCAAAATACAAATACTGAAGAACACAATAATTGTTCTGTGTTTTCCATTATTTGGTAGATATATATATATATATACAAAATATTTGTAACAAAAATAGAAAATATTGCAACTAATAGTTACAACAGAATGAAAATGACTCTCCTAAATTAAACAAACTTCTCAACAAATAGATTATTCAAAGGATAACCAAAATAACCAATACAACCAAAATTTATGGGCTAATACCCCCCTCAAGTTGAGGCATGAAGATTCGAAATACCCAACTTGACAAGAAGGGATTGAAACTGCTGACGTCCCAATGCTTTGGTGAGAATATCAGCAAGCTGAGAAGTGGTGTGAACATAAAAAGGTGCAATAGTACCGAATAGTATCTCATCACGTATAAAATGACAGTCGATCTCGATATGTTTCGTACGCTCATGAAAAACAGGATTATTACCAATATGTAAAGCAGCTTGACTATCACAATGTAAAGGAATAGGCTCTCACTGCTGAACACCAAGATTGTGAAGCAAACTTTTCAACCATAAGATTTCACAAGTAGCAGAAGCCATAGAACGATATTCTGCCTCAGCAGAAGAACGAGAAATCGTTGCATGTTTCTTTGTTTTCCAAGAGATGGGAGAACCCCCAAGGAAAACAAAGTATGCAGTAAGGGAACGACGACTCATAGGGCAACTTGCCCAATCTGCATCACAATAAACTTGTAAGGTCAATGGTGAATCAGCACGAATTAAAATACCTTGGCCAGGACTACACTTCAAGTAACGGACAACTCGCAAAGCAGCCTCCCATTGAGATTGAGTTGGACGTTGCATAAACTGAGCCAAAATGTGAACAGAGTAACATAGCTCAGGATGTGTGATGGTAAGATAAATTCACTACTACAAAAATCAAGAAAGTTGACGTGCACAGAACGTCAACTGCACAGTTTAGTTGACGCTTTCAAAAACGTCAACGAATCGACTGTCAACTAAAGCCACTATAGTTGACGTTTGTCTAAGCTTCATCCAATAATATAATTGACATGTTCTAAATGTCAAGGCCAAAATTGATTGACACGAAGAAAGCGTCATGTGATGGTTTTGTTGACATTGTATACACGTCAACAAAGTGTTTTATTGATAATTTATGAATGTCAACGATAGTTTCTAAATGTCAAGTAAACGTACATGTGTTGACGTTCATTTTATGTCAATGAAATTAATAGTTGACATGCATTAAACGTCAAGGAATATATACCTTTATATTTTTTTACTTCGTCAAATTTATCAATTTGTTTTTTCATATCAAACGACCTATTCATCCAATCAAATGATATACTAGATTCCATGTTCATCTTGTCAAATGATTTACAACTTAAGAGAATTCCAATTATAAATTACAAAATATTTCAACATGCTTAACATAAGCACAATATATATTTTCAATAGTAACAAAATCAGAAAGGAAGTATATGTTGACATGATTCAAAATTTGAAATGTCTTTCAAAGTTGTCTTCCTAAATATACACAAAAAATATATATCATATTCCAAAATATACTCCTTTCTAAAATGTACCATATTCCAAAAAATAACCCAACTATTTCTAAAACTAACTGTATACACAAAAAAGAATATGAAATATATTTCTTCAAAATTTGTAGTCTTCCAAATATATTCATGAGCTACCAACAAATATCTTTCCAGGCGTACTGTATCCAACTCACATGTAGGGTACTAGAAATTCAGCCCATTCCATATGCTCTTCATCCAGTTCATCCTATGTGTATGCTTCTCTTGCATCAATCTGTCAACATTAATTAATACTCAAATAATAACTTATTTATAAAAATTAATAATAAATTTAGAAACTAAACAATATAATAAAGAACATATGGCATCGGTGATGTTTGTGCTATATGTTTTGATGATATCTCTCATATTTCTCATAACATAACAACCACATTTTGTACTTCCCTCTTGTAATGGACACTAGAATTCCAACAAAAAGAAGAAAAAAACAAAATTATGATATATCTAGAAACTAATATATAGTACACAATATTTCTAATCAATCATCCCTTTGCTACTTAAATCACAATCACTGAAAAATTGCTTAAACATGCTCTCTTTATTACTTAAAAAAATGCAATCACAGAAAGATGGTTAAAGTAGCAAATTCGTATGCAATAAAAAAAGAATGAATCGCATAAGAACATCTACCGACTTGAACAAAGCTCAACAAAACTTACAATAGTGAAGAAAATATAAAAAGTAACTCTATTTTCCCAGAACAACCATTCTGAAGATTTTTTTTTTTTAAACAACATCCACTCTAAAGAATTGGCACCATATATACCACATTTTCTTATAAATAATGATAATAAGAAAGAAATTTGTAGTAAGAAACTTACTTGAATGTTTCACTTAGATGCCACCAAGCCTCAATAATCATCAAAACAAAATAGTACTCTTGATAGTTAAAAGAAAATACACTATAAAAAGTCTCTACAAAGAAAATTAAGGGTGAAAATGCAGCAATATTATTTGAAACTAATCAATAAAAGAAGAAATGTGACAGAGTTACCTACAACTCGAATGGTTCCTGGTTAATTAAAAGAAATTTAATATATTGAGTTGCACTACCATATCATGGTTAATTTGAAGAAATCAACTCTTTCCATATTATATTTCATTCATTATAGGTTTTGTCGCTTCTTGGATTCTGAAGCAACTAATATAAAACACACAAATGGTATAAGATACTAAGAACAAAACGTAATAGAAAGCTACGTGCAAAACTAGAATGATCACAATATGTAGAAATGATTGCATTAGGAGTAGAACTTAAAGAATAGCAAAAAAAGAAAGGAGTAATGAAAGGTTATATCAAATTGTGAGCTTACCAAATTTGGAGTAGAATATACAGTTCGAAGTGTCACGGTACAAACAGTTATTATTAAATAACTAGTGAAAGATATAAATATAATGAGTACAACTCCCATGATACTTGACATAGTAAGGAAGGTGATGCACTTATTATTTTATAAATAGTATGAGTTCCAGTTCAACTTGATTATAAGGGAAAATAAGAATCTATCATGGAAGAATTAAAACTTAAGGAAAACTAGATTATATCATAGTATGAGAAACTTACACTTACACATTGGGGTGGAACATGGGTTGGGTTGGGTCGAAGAGGTTTTCAACCCAACTAAAAAATTCGGGTTAGTCAATTGTCCAATCCAACCCAACCCAATTAAAGACATAACCGAACCCTTATATTTTTTGGGTTTGGCTGGGTTGGGTCATCGGGTTCATAAGTTGTAAGGGACCGACCCGAATGGGGCACTAAATGGGCCCTTATCCCAATGCATGCATTCAAAGTAAAGGACATTTAAACAGACATGATTTCGGATTCCAATTAAAACAAAACATTCAAAATAACTCCTTTAAAAACCAGACAATTTCCCTAGAACCTGTCCCTGTTTCCAAGCACCTGTTCCAAGATAAATACGTTTCCAAAGTTTACTCTAATCAGAGATTTACTAAAAGCCATTCAAAACCTGTTTAGATACAAAATGCTGGAATCCACAAATATTTACAAACATCCTAGGGCTCCGTGCATGACTACATGCATTCAGGGAAAAACAAAACACACGAGAGTCATAATACAAAAATCAGAGTTGGAAGACTGGGCCCCATGATCACAGCTCCTCCTTCAGGGCATCCGGTCGCAAGACCACGATTACCTGTGGAAAACCACAGAATAAGGGTGAGTAACGAATTACTCAGTAAGAATCCCCAACCGGGGTACAATACGATATACATGGTCATCTCGATGAGCGTATGCAAGCTAAGAATATAACACAGAATAGAGCACATAGCTTAACCCACACTTGGGCCTCGGATGCCAACTCGGTGGCTTAGTCCGGAATAAAATCATCACATAGTCCAATACATAAGTCGCCCTATACGAGAAACAAGTCCCGGCCTCAGCCTGTCTACTGTCGACGAAAGGTACACTGGCTCACAATCCCGAGGAGCTCTCGGTCGTGGCGCTGTAATGAGCGTAAGCATGCACCGCGTGCTACTGCAGACTATGGGGTTGCTGTGGTCCAAGGCAAGCTGCCCATATCCGATCCACCTCGCCTAACTAAATCTTTGGATCGGTGTCACCGACATAGGGGTGTGAGACACGACACGTAAACTATGTCGGCTGAACCACCGCTTTGGGGCCAAGAAACGGTCGTGGTAGGCTTACACCAGAAGCCGTCCTTGCCTTAACAGTGGCAATCGGGGGCTACCGCCAAACATGCCGAGGACATGCACGGCTGCAGGGACGAGGCAATGCCAAGTCATCATCCCGATTGTTGGGGCATTAACAACTGCCTCCCTCACCCAAGATTGCGGGGCCTACCGCTCGGGTTAGCTAATCCTCACGGGGTCAGGGGGCGGAATGACTTGCTCGACGTCCCCGCCATGGATGCAAGGTACTTTATGCATCGGGCCGGATGATGCTATCTACACCGCAACTCTAACTCGCCCTTAGCAAAGCAAACAAACAATTCCATAAAATCCAATACGTGCTCAATAAGAATACAACGAGCCTAGCATGATACTACGAAGCAAGGAACAGATACGAGCATGCCAGAAAGGAACAACCTAGCATGGATTAACATGAGAATTAACCAAGAAATCATGCTAACCGGGAATTCAGATTGAAGCACCTAGCTACGCATGTCAATAATCACAAACAAGCAATCAATCAACAATCACATATAATATCGCAGGGTCCACACAACTCCGGTAAGAAATCCTTACCTTGGTCGGGGACGGTTTGGCACGAAATCCTAAGTCGCGAACGAATCCAAACTAGCTACCGAGAACCTATCAATCACAACAAAAATCACACAATAGGCCTAAATATAATAAAATAAACGAGGCTCAGCTCGGGAGCAACTCACGAGCGCGATTTAACGCATTTAACAGGGCAAAGAAACGGGCTGGTGGCTAGAAGCGCAGAGAGGCGCGCGTGGCGCGCGCGGGCGCTGAGAGAAGCGCTGGCGCGCGAGCAGCGACAGCAAAGCGTGGCGGCGGGCGAAGCGCGCGAGGCTCGGGCTGGCGCTGGCGAGAAGCGTGCGCGACGCGAAAGCGCAGAAGCGGCGACTGCACGGCACGACTCGGCGAGCAGGGGCTCGGGCGACGCGATGCGGAGCTGGGCAACACATGGCGCTCGCGCGCGTGGCGTGGTTTCGGCGGCGCGCGCGGCAGCGCTGGACCGGCTCTGCGCGGACGGACGACAAGACGACGAGCTCGGCGTCTGGCTCTGTTTTAGCGCGAAATAGGGGCGAAGGAGAAGCTCGAATTCGAGCGATCCGAGAGGTTTCGACGGGCGATTTGTTGATGGCGAACTCCCCTACACTAGCTGCGCAAAACCCATACCTCAAATTACCTCGACTCGGCCGGAAAAATAGAAGTCGGAATTAGGGGGGAAATTCGACGGAAAAAGGGAAGGAGAAGAAGAAGAGAAGAAGAAGAAGAAGAAGAAGGAGGAGGAAGCTCACCGGAGGGAAGAACGGCGAGGGAGAGGACGCTGGTCGGCGAGGGAGGAAAAATCGCGAGAGCTACGCAGTCGGTCGGTGAAGAATCGAGAAGAAGAAGAGAAAAGAGGAAGAAGGCTCTGCTGCTCTGTTTTAACCCGAACGCACGAAAACACGGATATGTATTAGATCGCGCGTTTAGATTAACAAGCGCTTGATGGCTCGGTGGCGGCGCTACCGCCTAGCACGCGACACACGTCCTTGGCTCGAATCTCACTCGACGCGCTATTTAATTCCCTATTTAATTTTACTCTTTCCCAAGCCCAAATGCCTTCACCAAAAATCCCGATCCTATTCAAATTGACTCATAATTATTCCGGCAATTTTCAATTTCAAATCCGGCCCGACCCAAAATTACCAAAATGTCCCTGGGCCTCCCGGGAAGACCGGGATGAAATTTCCGGGCTGTTACAATACTCCCCCCTTATAAGACTTTCGTCCTCGAAAGTCACTTAAGATTGAAACAGCTCGGGATAATGCAATCTCATCTCATCCTCCCGCTCCCAAGTGGCTTCCTCTGAACTCTGACTCCTCCACTTAACCTTTACGAGCCGGATTTCACGATTACGCAGTGTCTTTGTCTCAAAAGCAAGAATTCCCACTGGCTTTTCCTCGAAGCTCAAATCTTCATTCAGCTGCAAAGGCTCAAAATCCACAATGTGCGACGGGTCCGGCACGTACTGCCTCAACATTGATACATGAAATACACTGTGCACTGCTAACAATGACGGAGGCAAGGCTAATCGATAAGCAACCTGGCCGACCCTCTCTAGAATCTCAAACGGACCCACAAAACGGGGACTCAGCTTTCCACGCTTGCCAAACCTCAAAACACCTCGCATCGGTGCGACCTTCAAGAAAACAGGTTGACCAACCTCAAACTCCAAATCCCGACGTCGAACCTCGGCATAACTCTTCATGCGCTCTCCGAGTTTGTCAACATACGAGCTCTAATCTTACGCTGACGGCACCATTGGTCAAGCCGCAGCAACTCGGGACCCAAAACAAAACCGACGACCACCAACCTTTTTTCACAAAGACTAGAGACTCGCAACATTTACCTTACCATGCTTCAACAGAACTAAAAGAACTAGCGGTAGGAGGCGCTATCCGAGGCGACCTCATAAAATCCAACACTGGTTTCGCCGCCTAACCACGGAAACCCCAACTCACAACAAGCTCCAGCGGATCCGGCTCAATCCTCTAAAATACCCATCGGTCGAGGGTGAAAGCACTACAGAATCGCACTCGGCTCATAAGCCCCTTAACCACGCTCGCCTAGAACAAACCTTTGTTGCCCCACCTGGTGACAACAACTCAAACTGAAATCGACATGACTCTACTCCATAGAAATGGCAATCAGACACGAGGACGAGGTGCGAGCTCTCATACGAAACCAATCCTCCAAGAATCTAATCTCACACAACAACCTCAACTAAGCGACAGCTCCCACCCGGAAAACTTACAATCCAACAACTTGAGTGCTATGGCCTCGGACGCTCAAACAACCACAAAACCGCATAACTATGCCAATCCACACAACTCTAGCTTGACTCAAATCTTTGTTTGGACAAGTCACACACAACAACAAAGACCCCAGAGGGCTCCCTCCACCAAACTTACCTCCATGCAAGCAACGGAACGAAGCTTGCCTCAAATATGAAACACATCTCACAAGTCCAAATGATAGCACATACAGGCCTAACCCTCTAGCTTAGGCTCAATGCACCTTCCCACCGAAACTTCGCAACAAAACTCCACTACCTGGTTAATACCAACTACCAAGAACCAGAATACCAAATAATGGCCGGCAGAGCACAAGCTACACTAACCAGCAAGGATCCCTCAAAATGCCAAGACCCTAGTCCAACCACAATGGTGCAACCTCATCCACAACTGATACAAGGGGTTCTTCAACTACAGAGGTGCAACAACTTCCATGCCAACACACAAAACCTTAACCAACTAGGCCAAACACTCATAGGAGGCAGAACAACTCTTATTGCAACTTCCAGAACACCACTCAAGAGTCCGCTTAACTGGACAAACAACTGCTTTCAGGTGGCCAACAGACTTTCCACCTACTAGCACTACTACCGCCAAGTCCAAGACCAAGGGATAATCCGACAACTCCAACAAGGAAACAGATCCTTACAAGTAGACATCCGAAGAACAGGGAGCTCCACAAATGCTCGCTAACTTGCTCAGCTAAGCACAACATCCAATTCTCTCACTGAGGCAACAACAGGGGGTCCACCACAGACTGGACCGCCGACCACGAACAAGCAAAGACTCGCCCTCCCACACCAAATGAGGGCACTCTCAAACTCTGGGAACAGGAGAGACATCCTACAGGGCAAACCACTTACCCACGAACAAGGCTAACTCCTTGGCAACTCGAAAACCACACCTTGGCCAACATCAAGCACCAACTTGCCACCACACAGGAACCAAATCCGGACTCTACATCCAAACAAACTCTGGCTTGCTAGCCTACCAAAACTGCCAGCAACTCACCTGAGGCTACAAACTACTCGACTCTGGCTTGCCAACTAAACTTACTACTTGGGTCTGACTGAGCTCTGGTGAGGCTTTCCACAACTAGGGTTCTTCGACAACCCTCGACACACACTGTCGTCTAACAGTCTACAACCAATTGCCTGAACAAACAAAAACTCCATTTTCTAGCAACACATCCATGCTGGCCAACTCCAACTCCTTGGAACCCAAGAGGACCCGAAACGCTACCGAATGCGTCATCCTCCTACTCAGACATCAATCACAACATAACTCCTATCCAAGGAAGGATCCGAACAACTCTCTCAGCCATGATGATCAACAAGAAGATCCGCCAACCAAGCTTAGGTCCAACTTAACAAATCTTACCTAAGCAACAACCTGATACCACGAGCATGGTATCCTTACCGCCTCACTAAAGCCTTACAACATCCACCTGGAGTCAAACTTCTCCAAGAACTGAGCACCAGATCCCCAAGCAAACCCTACATGGATCTGAAACTCTTGCCACAGAACGAACCACACCAAACACACTTGTGTGCACAACTCCCAACCTTCATTTAGAGGTCCAAGACTAACAAATGCTTTTTCCAAAAGCCACACTAGCTCTTGGCAGAGATACAACCAATCAACGGAACACCCCAAGTTCCATCTCCACACGATGCTCGAAGCTGTGGCAACCTTGCTCTACCAAAGCATAACCATGCCAGACCAAACTTACTTTATACCAAGCCTCTACCAAGGGTGCTTACCCATAAGGCATCCAACTCCTCTCACAAGGCATCCCACTCACCTCATAGGCATCCAACTCATGGTCCTCAATTTGGACCCAACTTGCTTCTACGATGCTCAACTCTCCTGAGATTTAGGCACTCGAAGGTAGTTGACCGCACTACCAACCACAAAGATCTCTTGGCCTTAACACTAGCGTGAGATGCACGCGCATTAACACTTACCAACCGCCAACCTGCTTGACTTACTTAACCTCCAGTAACACCGGGAAAAGGCTCCGGCTCCTCTCGAACATCCTTTCGCTTGAAGTCTTTCGATTACCATTGAACTGGCCCTTTTTGCACGACCTCCACAGGTGCAACTACCATAAACGGATCCAAGGCTAAAGGAGTACGCTAAACTCCGAACGACATAGAACCATCTGCTATGCCCACGCCAAACTCAGGCTTGAACCAGATTTAGTGCCAAAGCGGCACACCAACCAATGCACCTCAAGTGCCACTACTACCAAATCCACATCTCACTACCAACGGGGCCACAAGGTCACAATCTCAAGTGACACGAACTCTAGCTCGGCATACAAGGGCTCAACTCCAACAACCATGCCTAAGGCATCTCATCAAGCTGAAGGCTCACAGCCTACTCTTGCATCTCCACATGATGCTCAACAAACTCTGGCCGGCTCTATCAACATGCAGCAACTAGCCCTACTCTAGGGATTACCAAAAGAAGGGTGTTCATTTTTATCAAACAACTGAGGAAACCACCAACGGATCCGCATCAGAGAACAACGCTGCTTCGCACCCTTAACTCTGTGGGTTCCGCCATCGTGATGCATACAACAACACTTTAAAGAAGCACAAAGATGCCTCATCAACCTCCTCGAGGCTACCAACTTTGCAACCACTCTCTGGGCATTCAAATAATCTAACAAGGCTCAAGATCAACACTTGAGCTACCCACACTAGTCCACACGGGGACCTGCTCCACAAACATCCACATGAGCACAACCACAGCTAACTCCTCTCTTGGAGTGGCATTTCAAGGCAAAGCACCTCCACCCTCTCACTAGGGGAAAACCAACAACTGGGCCACAGTTGGCCTATGGGAGTTCAATCTCTACCTCCCTCTGGAACGATGTCCCAGGGCATCCGAATCTATCAGGATACCATAACAAGCCACAACATACATCACACACTACGGGAAGTTGGCATGATGGCGCTCTAAACCCAAACCAATAACGAGTCAGAACCTGCTCGTCTCCGCTCCACAATACTACACAAGGCTTACACTAGATGACAGGTATTGTAAATTCTTAACCCTTTTTAAACAACAAATAGTAAACTTAGGCGTACCTGATGACTGTCGGAGTGCTAGTGATCATGGGAAAACGACCTACAACAACAGGTCACACTACAGAATTTATGACTCTGAGCTCTGATACCAACTGTAAGGGACCGACCCGAATGGGGCACTAAATGGGCTCTTATCCCAATGCATGCATTCAAAGTAAAGGACATTTAAACAGACATGATTTCGGATTCCAATTAAAACAAAACATTCAAAATAACTCCTTTAAAAACCAGACAATTTCCCTGGAACCTGTCCCTGTTTCCAAGCACCTGTTCCAAGATAAATACGTTTCCAAAGTTTACTCTGATCAGAGATTTACTAAAAGCCATTCAAAACCTGTTTAGATACAAAATGCTGGAATCCACAAATATTTACAAACATCCTAGGGCTCCGTGCCCGACTACATGCATTCAGGGAAAAACAAAACACACGAGAGTCATAATACAAAAATCAGAGTTGGAAGACTGGGCCCCATGATCACAGCTCCTCCTTCAGGCATCCGGTCGCGCACCACGATTACCTGTGAAAAACCACAGAATAAGGGTGAGTAACGAATTACTCAGTAAGAATCCCCAACCGGGGTACAATACGATATACATGGTCATCTCGATGAGCGTATGCAAGCTATGAATATAACACAGAATAGAGCACATAGCTTAGCCAACACTTGGGACTCGGATGCCAACTCGGTGGCTTAGTCCGGAATAATATCATCACACAGTCCAATACATAAGTCGCCCTATACGAGAAACAAGTCCCGGCCTCAGCCTGTCTACTGTCGACGAAAGGTACACTGGCTCAAGTTCTCGAGGAGCTCTCCGGTCGGCGCTGTAATGAGCGTAAACATGCACCGCGTGCTACTGCAGACCATGGGGGGTGCCGGGTCAGGAGGCAAGCTGCCCATGTCCAGTCACCACGCCTAACTAAATCTTTGGATCGGTGTCACTGACATAGGGGTGTGAGACCTGGACACGTAAACTATGTCGTCTGAACCACACCGCGGTGAGGCTAAGGGAACGGGTCGTGGTAGGCTTACACCAGGAAGCCGCCCTTACCTTAACAGGTGGCAATCAGGGGCTACGGCCGAACACGCTGAGGACGTGCCGACTATCGGGGATGAGGCAATGCCAAGTCATCATCCCGACGGTTGGGGCATTTAACAGTCTGCCACCCTCACCCAAGATTGCAGGGCCTACCGCTCGGGTTAGCTAATCCCTCACGGGGTCTAGGGACGGAATGACTTGCTCGACGTCCCTGCCATGGATGCAAGGTACTTTATGCATCAGGCCCGGATGATGCTATCTACCTGCAACTCTAACCTGCCCTTAGCAAACAGCAAACAATTCCATAAAATCCAATACGTGCTCAATAAGAATACAACGAGCCTAGCATGATACTACGAAGCAAGGAACAGATACGAGCATGCCAGAAAGGAACAACCTAGCATGGATTAACATGAGAATTAACCAAGAAATCATGCTAACCGGGAATTCAGATTGAAGCACCTAGCTACGCATGTCAATAATCACAAACAAGCAATCAATCAACAATCACATATAATATCGCAGGGTCCACACAACTCCGGTAAGAAATCCTTACCTTGGTCGGGGACGGTTTGGCACGAAATCCTAAGTCGCGAACGAATCCGAACTAGCTACCGAGAACCTATCAATCACAACAAAAATCACACAATAGGCCTAAATATAATAAAATAAATGAGGCTCAGCTCGGGAGCAACTCACGAGGCGCGACGAATGCACGAACGAGCCGACAGACAAGCAGTGGCAAAGAACTGGTGGCCGGGCGAGCTAGGGCGCTTGAGTGAGGGCGCGTGGCGGACGGGGCGGCGCTGGCGCGAAGCTGCGCGCGACGCGAACGTGGCGCGCGCGGCGAGCGGCGCGAGGCTTTCACTGGCGCTGGCGAGGAAGCGCGCGCTTGCGAGCGACGCAGCAGCGAAGTGGGCGCCACGGCACGACTTCGCGCGGCGAGGCTCGCGCGGCGATGCGAGCTGGCAACAACACAGGCGCTCGGCGCGGCGTGGCTGGCTGGCAGGCGCGCGCGACAGCGCTGGACCGGCTTTCTGCGGCGGACGGACAAAGACTGATGAGCTCGGCGTCTGGCTCTATTTTAGCGCGAAACAGGGGCGAAGGAGAAGCTCGAATTCGAGCGATCCGAGAGGTTTCGACGGGCGATTTGTTGATGGCGAACTCCCCTACACTAGCTGCGCAAAACCCATACCTCAAATTACCTCGACTCGGCCGGCAAAATGGAAGTCGGAATTAGGGGGGAAATTCGACGGAAAAAGGGAAGGAGAAGAAGAAGAGAAGAAGAAGAAGAAGAAGAAGGAGGAAGCTCACCGGAGGGACGAACGGTGAGGGAGAGGACACTGGTCGGCGAGGGAGGAAAAATCGCGAGAGCTACGCAGTCGGTCGGTGAAGAATCGAGAAGAAGAAGAAGAGAAAAGAGGAAGAAGGCTCGGCTGCTCTGTTTTAACCCGAACGCACAAAAACACGGATATGTATTAGATCGCGCGTTTAGATTAACAAATGCGCCCAGTGGCTCGGCTGGCAGCGCCCCCTGCCTAGCATGCGACACGTCCTTGGCTCGAATCTCATTCGACGCGCTATTTAATTCCCTATTTAATTTCATAATTATTCCGGCAATTTTCAATTTCAAATCCGGCCTGACCCAAAATTACCAAAATGCCCCTGGTCCTCCCGGGAAGACCGGGATGAAATTTCCGGGCCGTTACATAAGTGCATTACAAAAATATATATTGTTCACCTAATTAGTATACACTAATGTTGGGTTGGGTCATCAAGTTCAAAAATCCATTACATTATAAAGAAGTACCTTCTTTAAGCCGGCCATAATTAATCGATGTATTCAAACTCTACTTTAGCAATGTAAAAAGAAAAGAAACCAAGCATTTTTTTTAAAAGCATATAATAACTAATGAGCCAGTGAGGATTCAAGTCAGTAAAATGAATGAATTTTTTTTTTTTAAAAAGCAGTCCTCTAATTTTCTAGCGACTGAATGCCATTAGTTTGACTCTGTTTGTCTCTTTGTAAAGGAATATCACCATATGACTGTTCAAGTCTCTCATTTCCATGAAAAAAAAAAAAAAAAAAAAATTGATTTACAAATCTCAATACTCCAAAAAAAATCACAATTATTTCAATTTCATAACAAAACACACACGATACTAGATTCTCAAATAGCCAAATATCTCTTAAACAATTCATCAAACATATAACAGACAATACAATATAACACAAAAACAATAACCCATTGCCAGAATAATAAGAATCAAGAGTTAAAAGAAGAGATTATCATAAACATAACAAAACCTGAAGCACTGAGAAACACAACAAATGATCTCTTAGAAAATTCCATAAATCAAAGCAATTGTCAATAGAATAGTGAAGAAAAAGGAGAAACTTAAAGGAGAAAAATCCATTCCAACCCATTACAAATTATGTCAATAGAATAGTAAAGAAAAAGGAGAAAATCCCCAAAATCCAAGCAAGAATCAGAATACAAATCAACAAAGAAACAGAAGCAACATCGAATCAACATTAATTATCTAACCAATCTAAAATCGATCACAATTTCAATAATGAGTAGAAAAAAAAAGAGAAAAATTAAATGGATGAAGAAATAAAAGCAAAGAAAAAGAGAAAGGCACCTTGGCTTGAGAGAAAAAATGATTTCCAGAGAAGTTGGGGCAGAGATACTAAGAAATGACAAAAAAGAACAAAATAAACATTAACAAAAGAAAGGGAGGCGTCGATGAACAAATAAAAAAAATACAAAGTATCACCTCTGTCCTATGTTTCTTGATGAACAAAGTAAAATGAATGAAGGGGAGGCGTCGGTGACTGCTTTGAAGTTCGAAGTAAACAAAGGGAAGGCTACTGCGATTGTGACGGAGGCGACAACAACAACGATAAAACCGATTGGCTTTTTTTGTTGATAGAATCGCAATGGAGGCATCGATGAAGCGCAGACAAGCGATGTCCGCCACGGAGAGGCATGGAGGTTGAGGATGTCTGGGCAGACAGGAGCAGCGGCGTGCAATGTCGGTCGAACCCTCTAGGTCAAAATCAGCATAGACCATCGCTAGACCTTTTTCTCGAACTCTCAAGTGAAACATCACGTTGAATCTTCTACCCCTATAGGCAAAGTTGGTGGTTGAAGATCATCTCGAACAGTGATAACCACGCCTCAACTACTAAGAAGATTTTAGATAATCTAACAAAGTGGTACGGATCCCACTCCTTAAAATCTTCTCAGATCTTCGAAAATTCTGCAATTCCCATCATCGCGCTAACTAACCCGAGCATCCAGAATGGTGTGAGACACCTGAGCAACATCTTGCCCGATCCGAAGAGCATCCTTCAACTGCTACTCAGCATGAAAATCAGCCAATAACTCAGCTTCCAGCCCAGCTCTTGCAACTGAAACAGTTCACAACAACTCTGGGTGTCTCTACTACCCCAACTCTAGGCCGCACCTAAGGATCGGTGCACCTCATGAGCTCAAAGCTCACTCTACTCAACAACTCTTGCACTTTTAACATCACTTCTAGTAACTCTTCTAGGTATCTCCACACTGTACAACAGTCTTGTGGACATCTCAGTCTCGTCCACAAACTCCAAGCTAGCAAGTGACACAATGCAAATAAAAAAAATACAATGCAACATAGTTGATCATACTAAACAGGCTACAAAACCTTAACCTCCCTACTAGAATACCTGATGTCGATCGGCAGCTGAAGACCATGGGGACCAAAACTACAGCTTACGATGTAAGCTGGTCTACAGAATCTATGACTCTGAGCTCTGATACCAACTATAAGGACCCGACCCAAACTAGGGTCTAAACCTAAGTCCTTAACTCTAAATGCATGAAAATTATACTCGACGTCCCGGGCATGCAAATTTAAAGAAAACCTCTTTGAAAGAACTCAGAAGATCAAGTTTATAAAAACTATAAATTCATTTAAAACAGTCGTTTGGGTACCCAATAGTCAAAACATGAAATCTCGGTAAAACATTACTTCTCATGCCCATAAATAGTTCATGCAGGAGGAAGAATTCAAAAGACTCTAAACAGAATAATGCAATAGGTCCCATGGTCATCTCCAGCTCCATCGATCATCCATCTCGGTACAGTCTAGTAGTACCTGTGGGAATTCCACAGTGGAAAGGGTGAGTTTTCGCAAACTCAGTAAGGCTTCCCCGGCTCGGGGACAGACATGCACTAGAATACAAACATTACCAAACAAGTATGATCAGCAACATAATCGAGGGGTATACAAAACCCAAGCTCCTGGGTGCTAAGTCAAGAAACCTCGTCCTAGACGAGCACCACGTAGACCGGTCTAAAGGTCGTAGACCCCAAGACCCAAAGCTCACAAGAGTCCTCTGACTCGAGAGCAATCTGGCATCCTACTCCAGAGGGAACTGGTGAGTCGAGCAACCTGTTGGCCCCAGGCCCCGTACTCAAGGAGAGAGGTGGTGCCACACCAATCACCAAGGAACCATATCAGGCCCATACCACCTACCTGGAGAGAGTCTAGGCTACTAGTAGAAACCATCCAGGGTCATGAGCCTGGCTGGCCGACCATCCACGGAAGTCTTGTGGAGCGAGAGAATATCACCTCAAGCTAGGGTGTGCGCCCGAATCTCTTCGTCCACACCCACCTACTAGTCTCCTCTATTCGATCTTCATGACTCATTTGGGTCCAAACGAGGCATAAAGTCGTGCATCAAACATCATGCAAGTCCATATCAAGACAATCATGTAACCATGTGCAACTCGACCATATCAGGCATACGTACATGATTCATGCATCACTAGTCATACAAAAGACAAACATGAAATGTATATGCTCTCGATGCAATCAAATGCAACATACAATACACATGGTTATGCTACAATCAGACAAATCAACTAATGCAAGTAAACCGGCACATGTATTGACCACAAGTCCTCGAGAAGGGGTAAAGGGTCCCTTACCTTGGCCAATTCACTAACAACTCTCCATGAATCCATTGGAAGCTCTAACTAGCCAAATAAAACTCTGAGCCCTGAAACGAACAAACCGGTCAAAACTAGCACCTTAGGCCATCAAAATCGAGTCCAGAATATCAAATTTACCAAATAGGGAAGAACCTCGAAAAGCGTGCCCTGGCGGCTACATGCGGCTCACAAACTTGGCTCGAAGAAAGAGAAACAATTCGGGTCAAATCTGGTCAACAAAAGTCAAAGGGGTCAAACTTACCACTTAACCCATAACCAAACAACAAACCCCAAACCAAACACATTTAGTCCATAACTTAAATTATTTTAAACCACTGGCCAAACAACCATAATCCACAGCTTAAATGGCTTTAAACCACAACCCAAACAAGCTTAAAACTTATTTAAAATGAATTTAAACCTACAAACAAACACCATTTATCCATAACTTGAATACCCAAAAAAAAACCAGGAGCCCAAACAATCCTTAAACCTTATTTTGATATCTTTAAACATGTAACCAAACAAGCCTAATTCACCATTTAAATGGGTTTAAACCCCAAACCAAACTTCCTCTATTCTTTATTTAAATAACCATAAACATGCTACCAACAGCCCCTAATCCACATTAGAATAGCCTTAAACCCGACTTAAATAGCAAAACTCATTTACCAAACACCCTTCCTCTCCTTCATTTAGCCACCATTTCCAACCTAAACTCAAAATAAGAGAGACAAAGAGATTGACCTCACTCTAACTCCGGCGGCGCTTCCGTTCGGCCGAACTAACGATGAGGCCACGCTCTCATCTCAGACCGGTGACGACGGAACAACCCCTCTTTGTGCTACAACCCACACCCGCGAACTCAAGGCGACGCTCAAACTCGTGTTAGGACTCACGACACTTCGACCTACACGGAGCAGCTGCGCAAGCTCGCTGGCAACAAGACCCACGCGACGGCCCAAGCACGAGCAGACCCAGACGACAGCTTCATCGATGGGCGGCGAACTGGGCTTGCAACGATGGAGCAGAAACACACGCATCCTCACGACACCACTCCCACCATGCTCGCACGTCACGACCCGCACAACTTGCGACCCACAACAGCGAAAGAACTCCACGACCGCAGTTCTGCGCTTGACGGCGGCGTGAGCAGCTTCGGCTCGACCAACTGGACGGAAAAAAATGGGGAATGAGGCTCAATGGTGAAGATGAACAGTGCACCCCAGACCTAGGGATCCACAATTTGACTTAAATACTCATGCTTAAAAGACTGAAATGCCCCTCTTTTGGACATAACCTCAAGATTGCCATCATTTACAAAATAATACCAAAAGAGTCCTCTTTAATCTTTTTAAAACAACCAAAACATTGGGTTATTACATTAATGTTATAATTGACATGCATACAATGTCAATTAAAGGTAAGCAAAAAAACATTTGCTTGTTTTTATTTTAGTTAACGTTTTCCATATAAAAATTAATTTTACTTGACGTTTTATCTTAAAAACGTCAACTGTTAAAATATCTGAGCGTCAACTATTCTAATTTTTGTAGTAGTGATTAATCGCCCCACGAGTCGTCTATATCGTGCAGGATCCGTCATGAGGGGATCTGAAGCAAGACCTAAACGATGATTCTCTTCCATTGGAACGCTAGCTGGTTTAGAGCCAAGAAGGCCAGTTTTTGTCAAGATGTCGAGAGCATATTTGTGCTGACAAAGAAAAATTCCACTAGAATTTCGAGCCACCTCGATGCCAAGAAAATATTTCAACTTGCCCAAATCTTTCATGTGAAAACAATCATTGATATAGGCTTTAAAATCTGCTATGACAACATTGTTATTACCAGCAATAACAAGGTCGTCCACGTACACAAGGACATTTAAAACATTATCATTCTTACGATACACAAATAAAGAGCGATCAAAAGAAGTAGCAGAAAATCCATATGTATGCAAAGCAGCGGCTAATTTTGCATACCAACAGCGAGGAGCTTGTCTCAGACCATATAAGGATTTGCGTAGTCTACAAACTTTCTTACCTAAACCATTACTAAAGCCTGGAGGCAAACGCATATAAAATTCTTCATCTAAGTCACCATGAAGAAAGGCATTGTATACATCCATCTGATGTAACTCCCATTTATGAGTTGCAGCGACAGTAAGAAAAGTGCGAACAGTAACCATTTTCACAGTGGGTGCAAAAGTTTCAACAAAATCAATACCCTCTCTCTGATGATTTCCAAAAGCAACTAACCTTGCTTTATATCTTTCAATGGTGCCATCAGACCGATGCTTGATTCGAAACACCCACATACACCCAAGGGCAATTTATTAGAAGGTAAATCTTCTATAGTCCAGGTATCATTAGCTTCCAATGCCGTAATTTCCTGCGCCATTGCTTTTCTCCACCTTGGATCACGCATTGCTTCTTTAAAGGAGGTGGGCTCCACTTCAGCAGAAATAGCTGCAAGAAACTAACGATGTGCAACAGAAAAAATGTTACAATTCACATAATGTGCTATAGGATAAGGAGTACCTGAGACTTGGACTGGCATGGGCGAAGCTTTCGGGGGAACCAATGTCGTGTTAGTTTTCTTTGAAACGTTGTGCCATTTAATAAAGTCTTTATAGCAAACATTCTCAAATTTTTCGCGTTTACCACGACCAAGCACACCATCATCCGAAATAGTCCTGTCTGGATTATCATTCATTTCATTTTGTTCGACCTCAACATAACCATTTTGTGTTGCATTATCATGATGCACAGGCGAGTTGCAACCTTCTAGGATCTGTTGTTGTTGCGAGGAGACAACAACATCATTTTGTTGTTGTTCTTGGGGATCATCGGTTATAACAGGTTGCAGCTGTTCTTGTTGGACAGTATCAAGTTGCCTATAGCCACATTGATTACCTTCAACATTTGTAACTTCAAAATGAGAATCATCATCATCATCAAATGATGGACGAATTTCATCAAGATATGAGGAATGAAGACGCTTCAATTCTTCTTGATCTGCCAAAGGAAAAATATCTTCGAAGAATTTCACATCTCGTGATTGAAAATATTCCCCTGTGTCAAGGTCAAACAAGTGCCATCCTTTCTTTCCAAAGGGATACCCAAGAAAGATACAACGATGACTTCGACTGTCAAACTTGTCACAAGGATTAAGGTTCTTAGCATAGCACAAACACCCAAAAACTCTAATAGAGTTAAGATTAGGAACTTTCCCATAAAGCAATTCGCACCACGTTTTTCCTTCAAGCACACGAGAGGGAGTTCTATTGATTAAATATGCAGCAGTCATCACACATTCACCCCAAAAATCAACAGGCAAACAACCTTGAAAGCGTAAAGCACAGGCAACATTAAGAATATGACGATGTTTGCGTTCTACTCTAGCATTTTGTTGAGGTGTTTTAACATTTGAGCTTTGATGAATGATGCCATTTTCACGAAAATAATTACTAAGACCTTTAAACTCAGTCCCATTATCACTCCTCATAATTTTAACTCTTTTTCCAAATTGATGATCAATCAAGGCAAAGAAATCGATCATTAAACGAGCGACCTCATCTTTGGTTTTCATTAAGTATACCCACACACATCTTGAAAAATCATCCACAATAGTCAAAAAATATCGAGAGTTACAAGCATGATTCTCACGATACGGACCCAAACATCACAATGGACCAATACAAATAAATCATTTGCCTTATTTTCACTTAACGGAAAAACATTACGAGTTTGCTTAGCCCTATGACAAATATCACAGGGTTTATTTTTGAAATTACTCTTTATTCTACTAACTTGAGGTAAGAGCTCCGAAGCTTGTAGGGATGGGTGCCCGAGTCGTTTGTGCCACAATTCCACAGTCTTTGTCTCTGTTACGACATTAGCACAAGTTGGTTCCCCCATTTTCAAGTAATAAAGCCCATCGATCAGCTTACCCACACCAATCGTCGTCTTCAGGATACGGTCTTGTACATCACATTCATAGTCAGTGAATTATATGTTTAATTTTTGTACAGAAACAAGTTGAGAGACTGATAGCAAATTGTAATTGAATACGGGAATAAACAACACATTCGTCAAAACAAAATCGTCATTTAACTTCACATTCCCTACTTTAGTTGCCTCAACATTAACACCATTAGGCAAACCAATTTGAATGGGACAGATAGATTGACATGAATCAAAAAAATTCTCATCACAACAAACATGAGTGGAGGCACCACTGTCAACAATCCAAGTAAGAATGTCCTTACCATTCATTCGAACATGATTCGCATTGGCTGATACCTCGCCAAGAAGGGCGTTGACTTTGGCTGGTTGACCATTATTCGATGAGCCTGACCCATCTATTCCGCGGCCTACCCCAGAACGTCTTGGTTCTCGACCTTCTGGATACCCATGTTTCTCCCAACAACGATCCTTTACATGCCCAGACTTACAGCAGAAGCTTCATTTTAGTGAAGAACGTGCAACCCCCCCAGTCTTTAACCACTGAGGTGCATTACCTCGGACAGCAAAAGCCATAGGTGCAGCTGTTTCTGTCCTTCGCTGAGTCAAAAGGCGAACTTCCTCTTCTTGCCCAAGTCTCGAGTACACGGTGTGAAGAGATGGTAAAGGTTCGATACCTAAAATATTTGATCGAATATTGGCATAATAAGTCTCAAAACCCATTAGAAATTCACTCACCTAATTAGTTTCATGTCGTTTGCGAAAAACTTTATTCAAGTCGCATTTACATCCTGAGCATGAGCATGAGGGTAGAGCATCAAAATCATTAATGTCATCCCATAATTTCTTCAATCTCCCATAATATTGCATTATAGACTTTCCACTCCTTTGTTTGCAATCTACTATCTCTGACTTCAATTGATAGATTTTAACGCCATTTCCCAACAGAAACATTGTTTAATATCATTCCATAATTCTCGAGAAGTGTCGCGGTATGAAATGGTAGAAGGAATGCTTGGGTCAATTGTATTAAAGACCTAAGCCACAATCATATAATTAACTGTCCACCAATCTTCAAGATCAGCGGAATCATCTTTAGGTTGCTTAACAACTCCATTAATGAATCCCAGTTTTCGTTTTGCACCCAACGAAACTCGAAATCCTTTGGCACATTCCTCATAATTTGGCCCTTTGAGAACAACATGAGTTATGATTGTTCCTTGATTATCATTTGAAGCTAGAGCATAAAGAGGATTTGGTTGTGATGGATTTGATTGTGATGATATGTTTTCATCTTCCATATTTTTTTCCTTCTTTTGGCCAGTGATCAAAAGCACGGCTCTGATACCATAAACTCCAGCAAAATACAAATACTGAAGAACACAATAATTGTTCCGTGTTTTCCATTATTTGGTAGATATATATATATATATATATACAAAATATTTGTAACAAAAATAGAAAATATTGCAACTAATAGTTACAACAGAATGCAAATGACTCTCCTAAATTAAACAAACTTCTCAACAAATATATTATTCAAAGAATAACCAAAATAACCAATACATCCAAAATTTATGGGCTAATAGTTTCCTTCATGCTCAGGATTGATCTTTAATAATGAGTCAGATCGCACCAATATCAATCCATTTTTTTCTATTTATTCCATGACAAGGGTTCAACAATCCTTTAGTAAAAATCAATGAACTATTCGGAAGTTGAGAAATAAAGAACGCCAATCTTTTATAATTTTGTCAGCATCGAATTGTTTGAAAATCGATTTATTCAACGATGTCAAAGATTTTAATGTCATAAAAGAATCAAGTAAAAAGGGTCCTCTTGAAATTAGGAATTCGTTAGGCTCTTTAGGGGCGGCCCCTCAAATTGTGAATTTTTATTCATTTTATCAGTTAATAACTCATAATCCCGATCTCCCTAACTAAATATTTGCAACTTGACAATTTAAAACAGACTTTTCAAGTAATTAAATATTATTTAATGGATGAAAACGGGAGAATTTTGAATTCCGATCCATCCAATAACATCGTTTTGAATACATTTAATTTAAATTGGCATTTTCTCGCCTCATAATTATCACGAGTTATTGTGAAGAACACCGCAAGAATTAGCCTTGGGCTTTTTTTTTGAAAATGTATGTATAGCCAAAAATAGACCACACCTAAAATTGGGTCAAATTATAATTGTTGAAGTTGATTCTATAGTAATAAGATCAGCTAAGCCTTATTTGGCCACTTCAGGAGCAACTGTTCATCGCCATTATGGAGAAATCCTTTACGAAGGAGATACCTTAGTTACATTTATATATGAAAAATCACAATCTGGTGATATACGCAGGGTCTTCCAAAAGTGGAACAAGTATTAGAAGTGCATTCGATTGATTCAATATCAATTAGCCTACAAAAGAGAATTGAGGGTTGGAATGAGCGTATAACAAGAATTCTTGAAATTCCTTGGGAAATTTTTATTGGTGCTGAACTAACTATAGTGGAAAGTCGTATCTCTTTGGTTAATAAGATCCAAAAGGTTTATCAATCCCAGGGGGTGGAGATCCATAATAGACATATTGAAATTATTGTACGTCAAATAACATCAAAAGTGTTGGTTTCAGAAGATGGAATGTCTAATGTTTTTTCACCTAGAGAACTCATTGGATTGTTGCGAGCGGAACGAACAGGGCGTGCTTTGGAAGAAGTAATCTGTTACCGAGCCGTATTATTGGGAATAACGAAAACATCTCTAAATACTCATTATCTCACTTGCAAACATATCAGGGCGGGATTAAATATATGACAGGGTTACCCGATATTGTAATAATCATTGATCAGCAAGAAGAATATCGGGCTCTTCAAGAATGTATCACGTTGGGAATTCCAAATATTTGTTTAATTGATACAAATTGTGACCCAGATCTCGCAGATATTTTGATTTTGGCTAATGATGATGCTATAGCTTCAATCCGATTAATTATTAACAAATTAGTATTTGCAATTTCTGAGGGTCGTTCTAGCTCTATACGAAATTCTTGATTAATAATAAGCTAAATCAATTTTTTGGGGAACTCCATAGATTTAGGGAATTGGTTACTATTCCCAAATCGCACAAAAGAGATAAAAAAATTTCTATCTTATTAGGTTCTTATTAGGTTACTCAATCCGATTAATTGTTATCTTATTAGGTTCAGCCATTATAACTGTTCGTAATCCACAAACCGTTCCTACTGACTGTCAAAATTTCTTCGAATATGTCTTTGAATTCATTCGAGACGTGAGAAAAACTCAGATTGGCGAAGAATATGGTTTGTGGGTTCCCTTTATTGGAACTATGTTTCTATTTATTTTTGTTTCAAATTGGTCTGGGGCTCTTTTACCTTGGAAAATCATAGAGTTATCTCACGGAGAGTTAGCCGTACCCAGAAATGATATAAATACTACTGTTGCTTTAGCTTTACTCACATCAGTAGCATATTTCTATGCGGGTCTTAGCAAAAAAGGATTAAGTTATTTCGGTAAATACATTCAACCAACTCCAATCCTTTTACCCATTAACATCTTAGAAGATTTCACAAAACTCTTATCACTTAGTTTTCGACTTTTCGGAAATATATTAGCTGATGAATTAGTAGTTGTTGTTCTTGTTTCTTTAGTACCTTTAGTAGGCGAATTCATGGAGGGTCATCATTAATTAGTTTTTGAAATAGTCTTCTTCTTTTTTTTAGCTTAGACCAAGACAATGTATATATGGCTCAAGATAATCCAGTTAGGGAACATAAATATACAAATAATATAAAAATAAGGAAGGTAGATACTATCTAGGGAGTAAGAGTAATAGAAAAAAAAAAGATTGCGCTATTAGGTAATTGTCAAAAAAGGAAAGAGATCTAAAAGATCTTTTTCCTCTCAACGATTGAACAAAAGAAAAAAAAAATACTAAAAAATACTAAATTACATGAACTTAGATTAATCTTTCTATGCAAGGATTCAGACTAATGAATTTGTCCATTTAGATTGATTGTCTCCATGTAGGATAATTCTAAAAAGAAAGGGTTTACAAAAAACGAGAAAAAAGGATTTAGAGTGGAGTCAACTAGATGTATTGAATCGAATTGCTATAAGACAACCCTTGTGGATGTTTCGAAGAATTATTCTAGAATTCGGTGGAATCCAAGATATGAATAATTGGTTTGCGTTAGGGAGTTGTTGGCTATTTGACCCTATCTCAAATTAATTAATTTTAATTAATTAATTAATTAATATTTTGATGATAACAAACCTGATCTTATTGACTAATAATTTTGATGTTTTAAGATGTCAACAGTATAGTGCTCGAAACAAGGATTCCAACGCAATTTGAATTACTCAAATTGGAGTTGAAACGAAGAAGTTATTGTCAAAACAAGTTTGAACGAGAAAATCCCGAGATAGTGACGTGGCAGCTGCGTGTACATCGTAGGCCATTTAGAAGTTGACATATGGAACTTTGGATGAGTGACAAATGGTGGTTTTTGGTTGTTTTGAAAATAAAATGAAAATAAAAGAAAATGAAAAAGAAAAAGAAAAAGAAATTAAAAATATATATATATATATATATATATATATATATATATATATATGAGAATTTGTGCTGTATAGCAACTTTTTTACTATAGTTTACAATTATAGCACATTTTTAAAAATAATTCTTTTATAGCAAATTCTGCCATTTTTAAAAAAAAAATTTATTTGCCTTTTTTATAGAAGACTTTGATAGAATCTATTATTCTCTAGTGATGGAAGTCTATCAATTTTATCAGTGATTGATTCTATCGGCTCTTATTGATAGACTCTTGATAGAATCTGATGAAAGTCTATCTATTTACTTTATTTATTAGTAATTGATTCTATCACCCTTTATCGATAGAATCTATCAATATGAAGTCTATCAATTTACAATTTTTGCTATATGTGCAAATATTTTCATTATTGTGCTATTCATGTAATATTTTATCCATTTTATAATATACATGCAAAAGCCCCTATATATATATATATTCCTACGGTAAAAAAAAAATCAGAACTGGTCAGTGACCGTTCTGATTGTTTTGAATATATATATATATAAAATAATAATAATAATAATAATAATAATATTTTATATATATTATTTATTCTTTTAAGTTTTAACTTTTTAATTATTTACCTTTTAACTTTTAACCTTTTATCTTTTTACTTCTTTTAACTTTTAATCTCCACCATTCATTTTATATTTTATGTATCCAATGACTCAAATTAAATTTTGCCTTTTACTTCATTTCCCTCTCTTTTTAAACTCAATCTTCTTCTCCAAAATTTCAACACAACTTTTATTATTCAATCCTCAAAAAAATCAAAAACTCCATAGTTGCTCTCTCCAAGCTCTCAACTTTTTCTTTTTGATTTTATTCTTGAGAGACATATTGTAGTGTGAGCATTTGGTTGTGTGAGATAAAACTTGTATATCCACTCTTTTGAGAGAGTTGTAAAGTGTGTTCCCAAAAATTTTATACTTTGTAACAGTTTGATCTTGATCCGTGGAAAAGATCGAGTTTGCTCTTAAACTCGTAAAAGGAGCGGTTTACGGTTGAACTCTAATCCGTGGAAAGAGTTAAGCAAAAAGGTTTTTCAAAATCTCAAGAGGCGCTTGGGTAGTGGAGTAGGCTTGCCGAACCACTATAAATCACGGTATCATCTTCTCTAACTCTTTCCTATTTACTTTTGAAATAATTTGTAGTATTGTCTTTCCTGCTTTAATTCGAATTGCTTTAAATTAAATTGGTTTTACATAATCTTTATCAATCTTGTGTGGGGCATTATTGTTTCTTTTTAATCAGTTGTAAAACGTTTGATATTTAGAATATCTTAAGCTTATTACTTCAATTCGTAGTTTTTAGTTGGATAAATCTTAGCGATGGAATAATAAGTTATATATAATTCATTGGTTGATTGTATCATTAACCATTTCTTTCTTTTGGTGTGAGGAACTTACCATGAATCCACTGATTTATCTTTGCTTCCATTATTCTTTTTGGGTTGGTTGTCGGGCTTGCTTCTATTGGACACAGGGTTGGTCAAGGTCTGCTGCGGGCAAAAGTTGTAGAAGGGATCGCGAGACAACCCGAGGCAGAGGGAAAAATTCGAGGTACTTTATTGCTTAGTCTGGCTTTTATGGAAGCTTTAACAATTTATGGACTGGTTGTAGCATTAGCACTTTTGTTTGCGAATCCTTTTGTTTAATCCGAAAAAAATTACGTTTTTTTTTTTCGGATTTTATTTACTTGGACTTGCTGTTTTTGCTTTTTAGAATTATATGAAGCTTTCAATCCTACAATTACTTATTCGTTGGGACAATAACCTGTGGGAAGGATTGATTTGAGGATGGGACATTAGCATACTGACTCGCGTTCTTCCTTCCCTTTCTTAGTCCAATGTCAAATGGAAATTTTTTTTTAGGATTGTTACAACATATTTTTTACTCTATTTCGAAACAAAATAGCAAATTAATATAAAAAAATAAATAAAGAATAGATAATTAGTTTTATCTATAAAAGGAGATCATATGAAAAATGTAACGGATTCTTTCATTTCTTTGGGTTACTGGCCATCTGCCGAGAGTTTCGCATTTAATACCGATATTTTAGCAAAAATCCAATAAATCTAAGCGTAGTGCTTGGTGTATTGATTTTTTTGGAAAGGAAGAGTGTGCGAGTTGTTTATTTCAAGAATAAGTTGGATAGAACCAAGCTGTAGTTTTCTCGTTATAACTACTTAAAAGGAGCATGATCCCATGAATTACTACGACAAAATGAAGAAATCATATTGAAGAACCATAGCATTTCATGATTTATTAGGAGTCAACTTTGATTCTCTATCAACCAATAATGTGGGACCATTAACATGGTTAAAGCTAAACCGGTTGAAGTCCGGATGCAGCATGGTACTCTTTCTACTACTATGTTAATACATAAATCGTTTCAAATAGTTGGGATTTTTTTTTCGATATAGAACACATGTCGATAAAATGATTTGAACCCCTCTATTTTATTATAATTCTTTTGTAAAAAACTGGAAAAATGAGTATTTCACCCTCATTTTGTGTTTTTTATCCAATGTTGAATCGATGACCTATGTTATGTATAAAGTAATAAAAATTCTATTTGTTCGTGGATTGGGTTAGGTGAAGAGATCTAAAATTAACTGAATTCTGACCAACCCAAAATTATTATTTAATTTATATATATATATATATATATATATATTTTACTTATCAGATAATTATATATGTAAGTGTATATTTATTTAATTTAATTATTATTGTTAGACTTTTTATTTTTCCATATTTTTCAAGTCTTTATAATTTATATGTGATGATAAAATATATAGTCAAATTATGTAATATTTATTTGTTGGTTTTAATTATATATTTATTTTATGGAAGTCGAATTCATCTATTTTTATTGTTTTATATGTTTTATGTTTTATAGTTGAAATTTTCTATATGAACCTTGAACGATGGTGAATTTTTATTGTATATCTTACACATTTAATATTTATATTCATTTCATTATTTTGATTGAAGATTATATTTTGTTTATGTATAGTGTAGTATTAATTTGATAAAATATATTTATATTTATATCTATTATTAGACCCGATGACCCATTCCAAAAATATAAAGGTTGAGTTGAGTTAGATTGTCTCTTTAATTGGGTTGGATTTGATTGGAAAATGACTAACCAGAAATTTGGATTGGGTTGAGAAAACTCATGTTCATCCCTACTTTATTTAGCATTCAAATTTAAAGTTCAATTGCAGAAAGGATTAGTGACGCATTGATTTCAATTTTTAGTACTAATACATCTCAAGACATCATCTGTTCCATTCTAAAATTCGTATTCAACTTTACCGTAATGTCATCTAGATAAGGATCATGTTTGATTAAAAATAAAAGATTTATGGTAAGTATCCTATTCTAGAAGAAAAAAAAAAAAGATTTAGAAAGCCAATGATCACGGTAAATGACATTCCTGTAAATTCGGCGGTTCATTTATGGTAAGTATTTTGTTAAACCAGCATAATACTTACGCAAATGTTGTTGGATTTTTAAAAAAAAAATGCACATTCAAAATTCTCTCAAAGAGTAAATGTGAGAAAATAGAAAAAATAATAGATATTAAATAAGAAGAGGTATCGAGTGAATTCAAAGTTGAATAGAGAAGAAAACCATAAGTAATTATTTGTATAAGTTACATTTTCTTAAAGAAATAAAAAATTATGTTTAACTTAGTTTAATATGATAGCAAGAATTAATTTCAAAAATAAAATGATAGCATAATCAATAACTTGATATAGATATTGGAAAAACAGTTCTAATTATGATTTATATATTTATGTGGCACCTGGTGCCACCAGAAAGATGTAAGCATTTTCTACATATTCATGTATAAAGGAGAGTCAATTTTCGAGCACGAACTTGTGACCGTGAAGTTGAAATGGAATAATATCAAATAAGATAGCCACTTTTGACACTAACCGTCAGTAGGAGTTTTACTCTTTCTGATATTGCTTTATTGCTATATAGGGTTTTACTTGTAATAGTTCAAGTTTCTGAAAGATAAGATGCGAAAGGTTTGTTCGATTGGACATACAAAATTTTCAGCAGGAGGGAAAGAGATTCTAGTAAAGTCAGTGTTGCAAGCCCTTCCTACTTATTGTATGAACAACTGCTTTCGCCTTCCAAAATCAATCATTCAAGATTGTCATAGAATTATATGATCTCGGTTCTGGTGGGGTGATGATGAGAATCACAAGAGAATTCATTGGATAGCCTTGAAGAAGGCTTGTGTGCAGTAGAGAAATGGTGGCCTCAGGTTCATAGATTTAGAGCATTTTAATCAGGTTTTGCTTGCTAAACAGAGGTGGCAACTCTTGTCTAACCTGGACTCGTTTCTTGCTCGTGTTCTTAAAGGTAAATATTTTTATGACTGTTCTTTTCTTGAGGCCAAGCCAAAGACGAATGCTTCTTTCTCCTGGAAAAATATTCGATTGAGTCGCGACCTGTTGAAGAGGGGTATCCGTTGGAGGGTTGGTAATGGCAATAATATTAGTGTTGCGTCAGATAATTGTATCCCAAGTGAGCCTTCTCTCAAATTATTAACCTCAGAGGGAGTTAGCTCTAATATGCGGGTGAGTGCTCTTATTTTAGGTAATGAATCTTGGGATGAAGAAAAATTATGGTTGTAACTTTGCGAAGATGATGTTTCTTCTATTCTATGGCTGCCAAGGTCTCCTAGTACTTGTGATGATGCTATTTTGTGGCATTAATAATCAAACTCTAGATATCAAAAGGTTGGTCGTGGGTTTTCATTCCGTCTCTTTCATTTGGTGTAGTAGAGAGGGAAATGTGATGGCTCATGTTTTAGCAAGGATGGAGGCTGGACTAAATGAGGATTCTGTTTGGATGGAGGAGGTTCCACCAAATTTAGTTCAATTGTATAAAGCTGAAGTGCTGCGGCTGTCTAGATCTTCTCTTTGGAGAAAGAATTCTACTAGTTTTTAGTTCTCTATTTTCTGACTGCCATGTCAAAAAAAAAAAGAAAAAAAGCTATAGCTACAGTTGCTTTCCTCTTTCATGAATAGAAATCACAAAAACTGTAATTAAACCTTTCTTTCTCTTTTCTCTAGCCTCTACCGTCTTTGTCTCTTGTCGTTTAAGATATTTAAACAAAAATTTATAGCTCTCTTTTTAGAATGATTATTTTGTTTTTAATATTAGTTTTTGGTTTTTGATTTTAAAAAATAAAAATGATACATGTTTAACAAACTACTTGTATTAGTTAGATTAGTTCTTCAGTTTCTTCACTAATATGTAATTAGTTCATTAACTGTTATGATTAGTTTGTACTCTCCTAACTCTTATTTAAAGAGGTTTTGAGAATAATAAAATCATGAAGTTTCCTTATTTAAACAGGGACAGGTTTCGGGAATTTATGGTATCAGAGCGCTGATTCTCTTGGTTCTCTTCATCTTTCCCGCGGTTTCGTTCTTTCTCCTACTATCCTCTAATACGGACCCAACAACTCAAAGCGGCGATGATCAATCTCATTAATCCTTCGATCCATCACATCAATCCTTCGATCCTTTCCATATGCCTCAGTCCTTTATTGAGGCATATCAAGAAACGAATGTTTGAGAAACTTCAGGCAGCTTGGAAATGTAATAATCACGTAATCGCATCTTGGATCTTGAATACGGTTTCAAAAGAAATTGGAGCCAGCATAGTTTATAGTAATTGGGCAATTTGGCGAAGCGTTCAAAGAATCAAACGGACCTCACATCTTTCAGTTGCGAAAATCTCTAATAACAATGATTCAAGGAAGCCAGTCAGTCAAAGCGTACTTCATGAAGATCAAATCCATTTGGCAAGAACTTTGTGCGTTACTTGTTTATGTTGACGATATTTGTTACCAGGTCCTAATAATCTGGCTATAGATAAAATCAAAGTCTCACTGTGAACACACTTTCTTCTCAAAGATCTAGGAACTACGAAGTACTTCTTAGGATTATAGCTACTTCGATCTAATCATGACATCAATTTATCACAAAGGACATATGTTCTTCAAATACTTGAGGGATCATGGGCTTCTTGCTGCAAAACCAACATTACATCCTATGCAACAACACCTCAAACTCACAGTTGATTCTGGAAAAATATAATTTGTCAAAGATGCCTCCTCATATCATCGTGTTATTGGGGGTGATTAGTTATTCAGTTTCTCATTAGCTGTTATGATTAGTTTGTACTCTCCTAACTCTTATTTAAAGTGATTTTCAAAAAAATAAAATCACCAAGTTTCCTCTTATCATCCATAATGTTGGATAACTATTTTTGTTTTTTTTAATAACTAAAAACTAAAAATATGTTTAATAGCTCTTTTTTATTTTTAAAAATAATTTTTTTAATATTTAATAAAATAAAACTATTTAAAAATACTATCGATCTAATAAACTTTAAATTTTTGGGTTCGAACTTTATTTGTAGTCTGCTTTATCATTTTTCTAACATTTTTCTTTAAAATGATTAAAAAAAAAGATGTTGAAAACCTTTTTTTTTTTTAAATTGGTTTAATTTTTAAAAAACAAAAACTAAAATTTTTTATTAAACAAACTTGTTTTTATAAAGTTAAAAACAAAAAAATGAAATGATTATGAAATGAGGCATATAAAATCTTATTTTACATTAAACCTATTTTAAAACAAACAAAGAGTTGTAGTTTTGTTTTTTTTTTCTGACTGTCGGACCAGTCTACCTCTGGAACACTAGGTCACTTTGGCTAATATTAAGTACATACTTTAAAATAAACTCAACATTTGGTTGTCTAAAAATATAGTCATTTTAATTAATTTAAGAGAAGCAACTTTTTGACCCTAGTTTACAACTATAGTAACTTTTTTAAAAAAATTGTTTATAGTAAATTGTGCCTATTTTTAAAAAAGATATGTATTTATCTTTTTATCGAGACTTTGATAGAATCTATCATTTTCTAATGATGGAAGTCTATCAATTTTATCAGTAATTAATTCTATTGTCAATTTTATCGGTAATTGATTCTATTGATCTTTATTGATAGAATTTAATGAAAGTCTATTACTTTATTTATAAGTAATTGATTCTATCAACCTCTATGGATAGAATCTATCAATATAAAAGTCTATTAATCTACATTTTTTATTATGTGTGCAAATATTTTCATGATTGTACTATTCTTATAATATTTTAACCTTTCGTAATATACATGCAAAAGCCCCTTAATTTAATACTATTGTTTATAACAATTTTGAAATGAAAAGTAGGTTGGAATTTTATAGTTTAGAATGAAAAAGAAAACATATTTAGTCTTTTAAGTTTTTGTAGATGTTTTGTTTTTTATGATATAGAAAAATAGAAAAGAAAGGAAATTACACACTTAGTAGAGAAAGTTGGACCTTATCCCTCTCCCTCAAATAGACAGAGAAAGAGTCTTCTGGAATATCCTCCATTAAACATTCATCTTGTATCAGAGAAGATGCATATTTTGCAATTGAATGTGCTAACCCGTTCCGATCACGCCGGCACCAATTGAACGAACAAAAGGCAAAATTACTTGCAATTTTAATAATCTCCTTCACAATCTGACCCAGTTCACTTAAATTTTTTATTTCGTATATAAGGATTAAGTTAAACTGAGTATTAAGTAAAATTGTGTTTGATACGAATATTAAGTTAAGCTCGGTTTTTAAACTTATTTTTGTCATTTTAATGCATTTTTTTAATGATTCCACAAATTATGTATGCTTTGATTGTTCAACTTAATAATAATATTATTATTATTATTATTATTTTGAGATTACATTAATTGGAGGTGGGGGATTCTATAACGACCCGACCCGAATGGGGTTCTAAATAGGCCGTCACCTCAATGCATGGATTCAAATCTACCGAAAATTTGCAAGATGGTGTTTGGATTCTAAGTAAAAACTAAAACATGAAAACATCCATTTAAAAATCGACATAAATTCCCGAAACCTGTCCCTGTTTCCAAGCACCTGTTCCAAGACAAATACATTTCCAAACATACTCTGATCAGAGATTTATTTAAAACATACAAACTTTACAACAATGCTAGAATCCGGAAATACATTCAGAAAACACCCTAGGGCTCCGTGCCCAACTACATGCATTCAGAGGACATTTAAATCATAAACATAAATCTCAGAGTTGAACAACGGGTTTCCATGATCACAGCTCCTCCTCCAGCCATCCTGCCTCGCGCCATGGTTTCCTGAAAGATAAGTAAGGGTGAGTAACGAATTACTCAGTAAGAATCCCCAACCGGGGTACAATACGATATACATGGTCATCTCGAGAAAGATATGCAAGCTATGAATATAAACAGAGATAGAGCACATAGCTTAGCCCACACTTGGGCCTCGGATGCCAACTCAGGGTCTTAGTCCGGAATCAATCACCACACTACACATCACACAAGTCGCCCTATACGAGAAACAAGTCCCGGCCTCAGCATGTCTACTGTCGACGAAAGGTACACTAGCTCAAGATCCCGAGGAGCTCTCCGGTCGGGTGTTGTAATGAGCGTAAGCATGCACCGCGTGCTCGCACTGCGGACCATGAAGTCTTTGGGTCCAGAGGCAAGCTGCCCATGTCGATCCACCACGCCTAACTAAATCTTTGGATCGGTGTCACCGACATAGGGTGTGAGACACGGACACGTAAACTATGTCGGCTGAACCACCGCTTTGAGGCTAAGGAAGCGGGTCGTGGTAGGCTTACACCAGAAACCGCCCTTACCATAACAGTGGCAATCGGGGGCTCTGGCCGAACACGCCGAGGGCGTCGCCGACTATCGGGGACGCAGGCAATGCCAAGTCATCATCCCGACGGTTGGGGCATTTAACGATCCGCCACCCTCACCCAAGATTGTAGGGCCTACCGCTCGGGTTAGCTAATCCTCACGCGGGTCCAGGGGCGGAATGACTTGCTCGGCGTCCCCGCCATGGATGCAAGGTACTTTATGCATCGGGCCGGATGATGCTATCTCACCGCACTTCTAACCGCCCTAGCAAGCGACAAACAATTCCATAAAATCCAAAACGTGCTCAATAAGAATACAACGAGCCTAGCATGATACTACGAAGCAAAGAAGAAGAATCACGAGCATGCGAGAAAAGGAACAACCTAGCATGGATTAACATGAGAATTAACCAGGAAAGTCATGCTAATCGGGAATTCAGATTAGAGCACTTATCACCAAACATGTCAATAAACACAAACAAGCATACAATCAGCAATCGCATAATATATCGCAGGTCCACACAACTCCGGTAAGAAATCCTTACACGCGGGAAGACCTCTAAACACAAGAAACCTAAGTCTGCGATCGAACCCGAGCTAGCTAGCGAGAACCTAACAAAAACAACAATAATTACAATCAAAAGGCCCAAATATAATAAAACAAACAGGGCTCAGCTCGGGAGTAACTCACGAGGCGCGACGGACACACGAACGAGCCATTTTGCTCGGGGGCTAAGCGGTTGGCGCAGCTTCTGTGTGAGCGCTTGTATTGGAGGGCCTGGCGTGGGGCGCACTGAGGCGTGGCGTCTGGCGCGGATTCTGGCGAGGGGCACGGCGCGGCGTCTAGCGTGGCGGGCGAGCGGCCGGGTGAGCACGCAGGCGATCGGCTGCTGCGCGCGCGAAGCTGGGCGTCGGCTCGGCAGATCCGGCTTGGCGGCGGCACGACCAGCGTCTTTGGCCGGATCTGGTGCGACGGGCTCTTGGAGAGCGAGCGACGGCCGGGCGAAGACGGGCGGATCTGGCGCGCGAGCTCGGGCGATCTATTTCTGGCGGCAGCGATGCGCGAGCGAGCGGCCGGCCGCCGGCGGCGACGGCGAGGGCGACGACGAGCTCGGTGGCCGGCTGATGATAGAGTGGCACGCTGCTAAATTTGAAATTTCGAGAGAGAGAGAGAGAGAAAAGAGAAAAGAGAGAGAGAGAGAGAGAGAAAAAGAGAAAAAAAGAAAAAAAATGATTTTGAAAAGAAAAGGGAAAAATGGAAAAATAAAGGAAAAATAGGGATTTTAATCCTAATTTCCATCCTTATCCAAAACAAACCTTAAAATCCCATTTCCCAGCTTCCTCCTTCGAAACCCGACAGAAGCAACCTTTCCAAACAACAAAACTCACTGAAATCAACCTCCCAAACCAATACTGAAGGCCCGGCTCGAATCCCGAAGGAAACACCCAAACAACCATCATTTTGCAAAAATCCCAAAATCACAACCGAACAACCAACCGAAAAGCCCAAACATCTCGAGACTCATGACCCACCACAAACAAGCCTCAACAAAGCGGGAGGCGCCTCGAAGCCCTAAAAATCCACAAATCCGCCTGAGGAGCAAAAGACCAAAATGCCCCTAAGGGTCCAAACAGCTCTAAAACCCAACCAAACAACTGAATCTTGACCCGAAGGCACCTCGAAAACTGGAATAGAAAACTGGGTTGTTACAATACTCCCTCATTTTAAGACTTTCGTCCTCGAAAGTCCTAAGACAGCTTGACTCAGGAAAGCGCAGATGAATCCAAACCAACCGAACTTCTCGGCTAAAACAACACCAACCTTCTTCGAAAACCAAACCCTCTTGGTTCTCAAAGACTCAAAGCCACAATGCCATCCAGACTGCCAAACACTGAACTCCGAAGGAAAACAAAAGCGAAAATCCTGACGGCAAACCACGTCCTCAACTCGCACCAACTCTCAAACGGTGCTACACACAGCAAAACTCGAGGACTGGCCACAAGCTCTGAAATTCTACACCACGCACTGGCAAAACTCCTAAGGGAACTCACAGCTGACAACAAACAAACTCAACTCTACAACAAACTGGCCAAACAACTAAACCTTCCATATTCCAGAAAACCAAACGGCCTACTCTTACTTCACAAGAGACCAGCGAACCTCAACACTTGACTACAACCTTAACGAGATCCAAACGAATCACCAACTGGCGATTGATCCAAAAAGGCAAACTTCTCTAACTAGAACACGACCACAACGCTTAAGCAACCATCTTAAGGAGAAATCGCCGAACCAAAGGCAAGGGGCACCATCCTGGTACACCCGACGGCTAACAACACTCACACCAGCTGAAACTTCAGCTACGACCACCTTAAAAAGACAAGGGCCAAGCACAGACTCCACTTGGCCAAACCAACAAACTAGAACTCCTCATCGGCCGAACGCAACATTTCTGAAGCAAACCTACCAGCAACTGGCCAAAGAGAACACTGCCAGGCAAGGAACAACCAACCTTCCTCCCAAAATCTCAGGAAGCAAGGACTAAACCAACACGCAGCCCTCAGCGACACAACACCTTGAGAAAAACAGCTCAAAGGCTTTACCAACCAAAGCCACGGCACCTCTGTGCTAACTCACTCAAACGAGGCTCCGCTAACGCCAACTGCGAACGCACAACAACAAGAAGCAAAGCCCGAGAAGGGCTTGCTCAGCGGAACTCAACCCAACTTATAACGAGCAACGCTCGCCTCCAAGCCACTACTCAACTCTTAAAATCCAACTGGCTACTTAGAGGACTTCTCCTTTAAGCTTAGGCCTAACTCAACTTCCAACCAGAAGCTCCACTCCCGAAACCTCACAAGGAAAACGGATGACGACAACCTCCAAGCTTATGGATCCTGAGCCACACGAATCCGCAAGACTACCTCGCAAGCTAACACTCGAGGCTGGCATCCATGGTGAAACTCAACCACCATAGAAACTAGGGGTTCCTCAAACCCCAAAGAACCAACAACTTACCAGCAAAAACTCAACTCTAAACTGGCTGGCCACCTCCCTTGCGGGAACAAACAACTTTGCTTGCTAACAACACAAAGCGGGGACCCTCACGCTGGGCTGACCGCTGCGCTACTCTGATCAACTACACAACTCAGGAGCTAAGCTGACTCCTACCAAACGGGAAACGACTTCCCAGAAAGCAAACTCTGAAGGGCAGCGAACATCACACACGCTCGCTGACTTGCTCAAACCCAAGGCAACAACAACCAACTCTCTTGGAAGCAACACCCAAGGGAAAACTCAACCAATCGGACCATCAATCCGAAACAAACAAAGACTTGCTCAAGCTGCGAGGAGGGGTCAACTCCCAAAACTTACTGACTAGGAACAAGATCTCAGGGCAACGCCCTCCAGCTAGAACCGAACTAGCTCTCGAAACAACAAAAAGAACCAATTCTTTGGCCAAACACTCACAAGAGGCAGAACAACCTTTACTGCAGCCTCTAGAACACCATCCAAGAATCCGCTTAACTGGACAAACGACTACTTCCAAGCAGCCAACAAACTTTTCCTTCAAGCTAGCGCTTCCACCATCAACTCCAAGACCAAGGGAGTAGCCTGACAACTCCCCGAAGGAAACGGCTCTTACAAGCAGACAACCAAAGGACAGAGAGCTCCACATACTCTCACTGTCTTGCTCCACTAGAGCAACAACATCTAATCTCACGGGGCAACAATAGGGGTCCACCACGGACTGAACCTCCAAATGCCAAACGGGGCAACTCGACATCTTAAAAACAGGAACAAAACCAACAGGGCACAAACCACTCGCCCCACGAGCAAAACTAAACTCTAGCAACTCCAATCCACACCTTGGTCAACACCAAGCATCAACTTGCCACCACACCGAAACCACTCCGGACTTTACTCCAAACAAACACTAGCTTGCTAGTCTACCAAGACTGCTAGCAACTCCACCGAGGCTACAACCCACACGCCTCCAGCTGGCCAACTGAACTCACTACCTGGGCCTGACTGAGCTCTGGGGAGGCTCTCCACAACCTAGGGTTCTCCAACAACCCTCGACACACACGCTGCCGACAAACGATCTAACAGACAACTGCCTGAACAAACAACTCCAATTTCCAGCATCACAACCATGCTGGCCAACTCCAACTCCTTGGGAACCTAGAGGACCCGAAACGCTACCGAATGCGTCGACCTCCCACTCAAGGCATCGGCCACAACATAACTTCTACCCAAAGAAAGATCCAAACAACTCTCTTAGCCATGACGATCAGAAACCACGCGGCTTAGCTACCACCGCTCTTGCTCAGTTTCCAACTGAACTCCAACCAACGATCATACAAAAAGATCCGCCAACCAAGCTTAGGTCCAACTTAACAAATCTAGCCTAAGCAACAACTTGATACCATGAGCACGGTATCCTTACCACCTCAACCAAAGCCTTACAACAACCACCTGGAGTCCAACTTCTCTAGGAACTGAGCACGAGATCTCCAAAGCAAACCCTACATGGATCTGAAACTCTCGCCACGGAACGAACCACACAAAACACACTTGTGTGCACAACTCCCAACCTTCCTTTAGAGATCCAAGACTAACAAGCGTTTTTTCCAAAAAGCAACGCTAACTCCTGGCAGCGATACAAACAATCCAAGGAACACCAAAAGTTCCATCTCCACACGATACTCGAAGCTGAGGCAACCTTGCTCTACCAAAGCATAATCATGCCAAACCAAACTTACTTTGAACCAAGCCTCTACCAAGGGTGCTTACCCCTAAGGCATCCAAAACCTCTCGCAAGGCATCAACTCATCTCGCCTGAAAAGCATCCAACTCACCTCAAAGGCATCCAACTCATGGTCCCTCAGCTGGACCAAACTCGCATCTACAATGCTCAACTCTCCTCATATTAAGGCACTCGAAGGTAGTTGACCGCACTACCAACCACAAAGAAAAATCTCTTGGCCTTAACACTTGCGCGAGACTCACGCGCACCAACACTTACCAACTGCCAACCTGCTGACTTACTCAACCCCTAGAAACATAGGGAAGAGGCTCTGGTGCCTCTCGAACATCCTTTTGCTTGTAGTCCATCGACTACCACTAAACTAGCCCCCCTGGCACGACCTATACAGGTGCCACTGCCATAAACGGATCCAAGGCTAAAGGAGTGCACTAAACTCCGAACGGCATAGAACCATCTGCTATGCCCAAGCCAAACTCAAGCCTCAACCAGACTTAGTGCCAAAACGGCACACCAACCAATGCACCTCAAGTGCCACTACTACCAAAACCACATCTTACTACCAATGGGGCCAACAAGGTCACAACCTCAAGTGACACGAACTCTGGCTAGGCATACAAGGGCTCCAACTCCAAAAACCATGCCTATGGCATCTCATCAAGCCGAAGGCTCACGGCCTACCCTTGCATCTCCACATGATGCTCAACAAAACTCTGGCCGGCTCTCTCAACATGCAGCAGCTAGCTCCACTCCAGAAGCTCACCAAAAGAAGAGTGCTCAACTCTACCAAACATCCGAGGAAAACACCAACGGATCTAGTCCAAGGGAACACTACTCTTTGCACCCTTAACCACGGGGTTAAACATCTTGGCTGCAAACAACAACACTTTAAAGGAGCACAAAAATGCCTCAACAATCTCCTCGAAGGTCGCCAACTCTGCAGACTACTCATTTGGGCAATCAAACAATCCGCTAAGGCTCAAGATCAACACTTGAGCTACCGGTGCTAGTCCACACACGGGGACTCGCTCCACAAGCATCCACATAAGCACAACCATAGCTAACTTCTCTCTTGGAGTGGCACTCCAAGGCAAAGCACCTCCACCCTCTCACTAGGGGAAAACCAACAACCGGGCCACAATTGGCCTCACGGAGTCAAGCTCGCTCCCACGGGGACGATGTCCCGGGGCATCCGAATCAATCTGGATACCTCAACAAGCCACAACATACATCACATACTGCGGGAAGTTGGCATGATGGCGCTCTAAACCCAAACCAACAACGAGTCAGAACCTGCTCGTCTCCGCTCCACAACACTACACAAGGCATACACTAGATGACAGTATTGTAAATTCTTAACCCTTTTTCAACAACAAATAGAAAACTTAGGCGTACTGATGACCGTCAGTCTTTGGGGATCATGGGAAAAAACGACCTACAACAAAAGGTCGAGTCTCTGAGAATCTATGACTCGAGCTCTGATACCAACTATAACGACCCGACCCGAATGGGGTTCTAAATAGGCCGTCACCTCAATGCATGCATTAAAATCTACCGAAAATTTGCAAGATGGTGTTTGGATTCTAAGTAAAAACTAAAACATGAAAACATCCATTTAAAAATCAACATAAATTTCTGAAACTCGTCCCTCACTGTTTCCAAGCACTGTTCCAAGACAAATACATTTCCAAACATACTACGATCAGAGATTTATTTAAAACATACAAACTTTACAACAATGCTAGAATCCGGAAATACATTCAGAAAACACCCTAGGGCTCCGTGCCCAACTACATGCATTTAGAGGACATTTAAATCATAAACATAAATCTCAGAGTTGAACAACGGGTTTCCATGATCACAGCTCCTCCTCCACCACCATCACGCCTCGCGCCATGGTTTCTGAAAGATAAGTAAGGGTGAGTAACGATTACTCGGTAAGAATCCCCAACCAGGGGTACAATACGATATACATGGTCATCTCGAGAAAGATATGCAAGCTATGAATATAAACAGAGATAGAGCACATAGCTTAGCCCACACTTGGGCCTCGGATGCCAACTCAGGGTCTTAGTCCGGAATCAATCACCACACTACACATCACACAAGTCGCCCTATACGAGAAACAAGTCCCGACCTCAGCGTGTCTACTGTCGACGAAAGGTACACTAGCTCAAGATCCCGAGGAGCTCTCCGGGTCGTATTTGTAATGAGCGTAAGCATGCACCGCGTGCTCTGCTGCGCACCATGGGGGGTGCCGGGTCCAGAGGCAAGTTGCCCATGTCCGATCACCACGCCTAACTAAATCTTTGGATCGGTGTCACCGACATAGGGTGTGAGACACGGACACGTAAACTATGTCGGCTGAACCACCGCACTTTGAGGCTAAGGAAACGGGTCGTGGTAGGCTTACACCAGGAAACCGCCCTTACCATAACAGGTGGCAATCAGGGGCTACGGCCGAACACGCTGAGGACGTGCCGACTATCGAGGACGAGGCAATGCCAAGTCATCATCCCGACGGTTGGGGCATTTAACAGTCTGCCACCCTCACCCAAGATTGTAGGGCCTACCGCTCGGGTTAGCTAATCCCTCACGGGGTCCAGGGACGGAATGACTTGCTCGACGTCCCTGCCATGGATGCAAGGTACTTTATGCATCAGGCCCGGATGATGCTATCTACCTGCACTTCTAACCTGCCCTAGCAAACAGCAAACAATTCCATAAAATCCAAAACGTGCTCAATAAGAATACAACGAGCCTAGCATGATACTACGAAGCAAAGAACGAGATCACGAGCATGCGAGAAAGGAACAACCTAGCATGGATTAACATGAGAATTAACCAGAAAGTCATGCTAATCGGGAATTGATTAGAGCACTTATCACCAAACATGTCAATAAACACAAACAAGCATACAATCAAGCAATCGCATAATATATCGCGAGGTCCACACAACTCCCGGAAGAAATCCTTACTGGTAGGAAGACCTCTAAACACAAGAAACCTAAGCTGCGATCGAACCAGAGAGCTAGCTAGCGAGAACCTAACAAAAACAACAATAATTACAATCAAAAGGCCCAAATATAATAAAACAAGCGGGGCTCGGCTCGGGAGTAACTCACAGGCGCGACGGACACACGAACGAGCCGTTTGCTCGGGCTAGGGCGGAAATTGGCGCAATCGCGCTACTTGTGGACGCGCGCTACTGGCAGCACTGGCTGTTGGCGCGCACGGGCGCTGAGCGCGGCGGCTTGGACACGGCGCGGGGCAGGCGAGCGTCAGCGTCGCGGGCGAAGCGGCCGGGCACGGCGATCGGGCTGCTGCGCGCGTGGCGAAGCGGGCGCTCGCTCGTCCGATCCGGGCCGCCGTGACGACGAAGGCGTCTTTGGCGAGACGAGGCGGATCTGGTGCGACAGGCTCGGCTGGAGCGAGCGACTGGCCGGGCGAAGACAGGCGGATCGCGCGCGCGAGCTCGGCGATCTAGCGGCCGCGGCGACGCGATGAGCGAGCGCGAAGGCCCTGACGGCACGCGGCGAGGGCGACGACGAGCTCGGGTGGCTTGGCGATGGGGTGGTCATTCGCTCGGGAGAGAGAGAGAGAGAAAGAGAAAAAGAGAGAGAGAGAGAGAGAGAGAAAGAAAAAAAAAAAAAAAATGATTTTGAAAAGAAAAGGGAAAAATGGAAAAATAAAGGAAAAATAGGATTTTAATCCTAATTTCCATCCTTATCCAAAACAAACCTTAAAATCCCATTTCCCAGCTTCCTCCTTGAAACCCATGTAATAACCTTTCCAAACAACAAAACTCACTTTGAAATCAACCTCCCAAACCAATATGAAGGCCCTCGAATCCCGAAGGAAACACCCAAACAACCACCATTTTGCAAAAATCCCAAAATCACAACCGAACAACCAACCGAAAACCCCAAACATCTCGGGACTCGCATGACCCACCACAAACAAGCCTCAACAAAGGCGGGAGAGCGCCTCGAAGCCCTAAAATCCACAAATCGCGCCAGGAGCAAAAGACCAAAATGCCCCTAAGGGTCCAAACAAACTCTAAAACCCAACCAAACAAGCTGAATCTTGACCAAGGCACCGAAAAGCGGAATAGAAAATCGGGGTGTTACAATACTCCCTCATTTTAAGACTTTCGTTCTCGAAAGTCCTAAGACAACGACTCAGAAAAGCGCATCGAATCCAAACCAACCGAACTTCTCGGCTAAAACAACACCAACCTTCTTCGAAAACCAAACCCTCTTGGTTCTCAAAGACTCAAAGCCACAATGCCATCCAGACTGCCAAACACTGAACTCCGAAGGAAAACAAAAGCGAAAATCCTGACGGCAAACCACGTCCTCAACTCGCACCAACTCTCAAACGGTGCTACACACAAAGCAAAACTCGAGGATCGCCACAAGCTCGAAATTCTACACACCACGACCGGCAAAACTCCTAAGGAACTCACGGTGACAACAAACAAACTCAACTCTACAACAAAGCGGCCAAACAACTAAACCTTCCATATTCCAGAAAACCAAAGCGGCCTACTCTTACTTCACAAGAGACCGGTGAACCTCAACACTTGACTACAACCTTAACGAGATCCAAACGAATCACCAATCGGCGATTGATCCAAAAAGGCAAACTTCTCCAACTAGAAACGACGACCACAGCGGCAAGCAACCATCTTAAGGAGAAATCGCCGAACCAAAGGCAAGGGCACGATCTGGTACACCCGACGGCTAACAACACTCACACCCGGTGAACTTTCACTACGACCACCTTAAAAGACAAGGGCCAAGCCACGGACTCCACTTGGCCAAACCAACAAACTAGAACTCCTCATCGGCCGAACGCAACATTTCAAGCAAACCTACCAAAGAATCGGCCAAAGAGAACACTTTGCAGCAAGGAACAACCAACCTTCCTCCCAAAATCTCAGGAAGCAAGGACTAAACCAACACGCAGCCCTCAGCGACACAACACCTTGAGAAAAACAGCTCAAAGGCTTTACCAACCAAAGCCACGGCACCTCTGTGCTAACTCACTCAAACGAGGCTCCGCTAACGCCAACTGCGAACGCACAACAACAAGAAGCAAAGCCCGAGAAGGGCTTGCTCAGCGGAACTCAACCCAACTTATAACGAGCAACGCTCGCCTCCAAGCCACTACTCAACTCTTAAAATCCAACTGGCTACTTAGAGGACTTCTCCTTTAAGCTTAGGCCTAACTCAACTTCCAACCAGAAGCTCCACTCCCGAAACCTCACAAGGAAAACGGATGACGACAACCTCCAAGCTTATGGATCCTGAGCCACACGAATCCGCAAGACTACCTCGCAAGCTAACACTCGAGGCTGGCATCCATGGTGAAACTCAACCACCATAGAAACTAGGGGTTCCTCAAACCCCAAAGAACCAACAACTTACCAGCAAAAACTCAACTCTAAACTGGCTGGCCACCTCCCTTGCGGGAACAAACAACTTTGCTTGCTAACAACACAAAGCGGGGACCCTCACGCTGGGCTGACCGCTGCGCTACTCTGATCAACTACACAACTCAGGAGCTAAGCTGACTCCTACCAAACGGGAAACGACTTCCCAGAAAGCAAACTCTGAAGGGCAGCGAACATCACACACGCTCGCTGACTTGCTCAAACCCAAGGCAACAACAACCAACTCTCTTGGAAGCAACACCCAAGGGAAAACTCAACCAATCGGACCATCAATCCGAAACAAACAGCACTTGCTCAACTGCCGAGGGAGGGGTCAACTCCCAAAACTTACTGACTAGGAACAAGATCTCGTATAACGCGCCCCGGCTAGAACCGAACTAGCTCTCGAAACAACAAAAAGAACCAATTCTTTGGCCAAACACTCACAAGAGGCAGAACAACCTTTACTGCAGCCTCTAGAACACCATCCAAGAATCCGCTTAACTGGACAAACGACTACTTCCAAGCAGCCAACAAACTTTTCCTTCAAGCTAGCGCTTCCACCATCAACTCCAAGACCAAGGGAGTAGCCTGACAACTCCCCGAAGGAAACGGCTCTTACAAGCAGACAACCAAAGGACAGAGAGCTCCACATACTCTCACTGTCTTGCTCCACTAGAGCAACAACATCTAATCTCACGGGGCAACAATAGGGGTCCACCACGGACTGAACCTCCAAATGCCAAACGGGGCAACTCGACATCTTAAAAACAGGAACAAAACCAACAGGGCACAAACCACTCGCCCCACGAGCAAAACTAAACTCTAGCAACTCCAATCCACACCTTAGTCAACACCAAGCATCAACTTGCCACCACACCGAAACCACTCCGGACTTTACTCCAAACAAACACTAGCTTGCTAGTCTACCAAGACTGCTAGCAACTCCACCGAGGCTACAACCCACACGCCTCCAGCTGGCCAACTGAACTCACTACCTGGGCCTGACTGAGCTCTGGGGAGGCTCTCCACAACCTAGGGTTCTCCAACAACCCTCGACACACACGCTGCCGACAAACGATCTAACAGACAACTGCCTGAACAAACAACTCCAATTTCCAGCATCACAACCATGCTGGCCAACTCCAACTCCTTGGGAACCTAGAGGACCCGAAACGCTACCGAATGCGTCGACCTCCCACTCAAGGCATCGGCCACAACATAACTTCTACCCAAAGAAAGATCCAAACAACTCTCTTAGCCATGACGATCGTCGAAACCACGCGGCTTAGCTACCATCAGCTCTTGCTCAGTTTCCAACTGAACTCCAACCAACGATCATACAAAAAGATCCGCCAACCAAGCTTAGGTCCAACTTAACAAATCTAGCCTAAGCAACAACTTGATACCATGAGCACGGTATCCTTACCACCTCAACCAAAGCCTTACAACAACCACACTGGAGTCCAACTTCTCCAGAACCGAGCACGAGATCTCCAAAGCAAACCCTACATGGATCTGAAACTCTCGCCACGGAACGAACCACACAAAACACACTTGTGTGCACAACTCCCAACCTTCCTTTAGAGATCCAAGACTAACAAGCGTTTTTTCCAAAAAGCAACGCTAACTCCTGGCAGCGATACAAACAATCCAAGGAACACCAAAAGTTCCATCTCCACACGATACTCGAAGCTGAGGCAACCTTGCTCTACCAAAGCATAATCATGCCAAACCAAACTTACTTTGAACCAAGCCTCTACCAAGGGTGCTTACCCCTAAGGCATCCAAAACCTCTCGCAAGGCATCAACTCATCTCGCCTGAAAAGCATCCAACTCACCTCAAAGGCATCCAACTCATGGTCCCTCAGCTGGACCAAACTCGCATCTACAATGCTCAACTCTCCTCATATTAAGGCACTCGAAGGTAGTTGACCGCACTACCAACCACAAAGAAAAATCTCTTGGCCTTAACACTTGCGCGAGACTCACGCGCACCAACACTTACCAACTGCCAACCTGCTGACTTACTCAACCCCTAGAAACATAGGGAAGAGGCTCTGGTGCCTCTCGAACATCCTTTTGCTTGTAGTCCATCGACTACCACTAAACTAGCCCCCCTGGCACGACCTATACAGGTGCCACTGCCATAAACGGATCCAAGGCTAAAGGAGTGCACTAAACTCCGAACGGCATAGAACCATCTGCTATGCCCAAGCCAAACTCAAGCCTCAACCAGACTTAGTGCCAAAACGGCACACCAACCAATGCACCTCAAGTGCCACTACTACCAAAACCACATCTTACTACCAATGGGGCCAACAAGGTCACAACCTCAAGTGACACGAACTCTGGCTAGGCATACAAGGGCTCCAACTCCAAAAACCATGCCTATGGCATCTCATCAAGCCGAAGGCTCACGGCCTACCCTTGCATCTCCACATGATGCTCAACAAAACTCTGGCCGGCTCTCTCAACATGCAGCAGCTAGCTCCACTCCAGAAGCTCACCAAAAGAAGAGTGCTCAACTCTACCAAACATCTGAGGAAAACACCAACGGATCTAGTCCGAAGGGAACACTACTCACTGCACCCTTAACCACAGGGTTCCGGCTTACTGGCTGCAAACAACAACACTTTAAAGGAGCACAAAAATGCCTCAACAATCTCTCTCGAAGGGCTGCGACTCTGCAGCCTACTCATTTGGGCAATCAAACAACTGCTAAGGCTCAAGATCAACACTTGAGCTACCTGTGCTAGTCCACACACGGGGACTGCTCCACAAGCATCCACATAAGCACAACCATAGCTAACTCCTCTCTTGGAGTGGCACTCCAAGGCAAAGCACCTCCACCCTCTCACTAGGGAAAACCAACAAGCGGGCCACAATTGGCCTCACGGAGTCCAAGCTCGCCTCCCACGGGGACGATGTCCCTGGGGCATCCGAATCAATCTAGATACCTCAACAAGCCACAACATACATCACATACTGCGGGAAGTTGGCATGATGGCGCTCTAAAACCCAAACCAACAACGAGTCGAACTCTGCGTCTCTCGCTCCACAACACTACACAAGGCATACACTAGATGACAGTGTATTGTAAATTCTTACCCCTTTTTCAACAACAAATAGAAAACTTAGGCATACCTGATGACTGTCGGAGTGCTGGTGATCATGGGAAAAAACGACCTACAACAAAAGGTCAGTCTACAGAATCTATGACTCTGAGCTCTGATACCAACTATAACGACCCAACCCGAATGGGGTTCTAAATAGGCTGTCACCTCAATGCATGCATTCAAATCTACCGAAAATTTGCAAGATGGTGTTTGGATTCTAAGTAAAAACTAAAACATGAAAACATCCATTTAAAAATCAACATAAATTCTCGAAAAACTGTCCCCTCTGTTTCCAAGCACTGTTCCAAGACAAATACATTTCCAAACATACTACGATCAGAGATTTATTTAAAACATACAAACTTTACAACAATGCTAGAATCCGGAAATACATTAGAGAAAACACCCTAGGGCTCCGTGCCCAACTACATGCATTCGAGAGGACATTTAAATCATAAACATAAATCTCGAGTTGAACAACGGGTTTCCATGATCACAGCTCCTCCTCCACCATCCTCGCCTCGCGCCATGGTTTCTGAAAGATAAGTAAGGGTGAGTAACGAATTACTCGGTAAGAATCCCCAACCGGGTACAATACGATATACATGGTCATCTCGAGAAAGATATGCAAGCTATGAATATAAACAGAGATAGAGCACATAGCTTAGCCCACACTTGGGCCTCGGATGCCAACTCAGGGTCTTAGTCCGGAATCAATCACCACACTACACATCACACAAGTCGCCTATACGAGAAACAAGTCCGGCCTCGGCATGTCTACTGTCGACGAAAGGTACACTAGCTCAAGATCCCGAGGAGCTCTCCGGTCGGGCGCCAGTAATGAGCGTAAGCATGCACCGCGTGCTACTGCAGAACCATGGGGTGCCGGGTCTAGAGGCAAGTTGCCCATGTCCGATCCACCACGCCTAACTAAATCTTTGGATCGGTGTCACCGACATAGGTGTGAGAGACCGACACGTAAACTATGTCGGCTGAACCACCGCACTTTGAGGCTAAGGAAACGGGTCGTGGTAGGCTTACACCAGAAACCGCCCTTACCATAACAGTGGCAATCGGGGCTACGGCCGAACACGCCGCGAGGACGTGCCGACTATCGAGGGACGAGGCAATGCCAAGTCATCATCCCGACGGTTGGGGCATTTAACGATCGCCGCCACCTCACCCAAGATTGTAGGGCCTACCGCTCGGATTAGCTAATCCCTCACGGGGTCAGGGCGGAATGACTTGCTCGACGTCCCCGCCATGGATGCAAGGTACTTTATGCATCGGGCCGGATGATGCTATCTACCCGCACTTCTAACCCGCCCTAGCAAACAAACAAACAATTCCATAAAATCCAAAACGTGCTCAATAAGAATACAACGAGCCTAGCATGATACTACGAAGCAAAGAACAGATCACGAGCATGCGAGAAAGGAACAACCTAGCATGGATTAACATGAGAATTAACTGGGGAAAGTCATGCTAATCGGGAATTCAGATTAGAGCACTTATCACCAAACATGTCAATAAACACAAACAAGCATACAATCAAGAATCGCATAATATATCGCAGGTCCACACAACTCGTAAGAAATCCTTACAGCGGAAGACCTCTAAACACAAGAAACCTAAGTCGCGATCGAACCCGAGCTAGCTAGCGAGAACCTAACAAAAAAACAACAATAATTACAATCAAAAGGCCCAAATATAATAAAACAAAGCGGGGTTCGGCTCGGGAGTAACTCACGAGGCGCAGGCCATTTGCTCGGGCTAGGCGGTAAAGAAACTGGCGCAATCGCTATGTGACATGACGCGCTGAGAACCTGGCTGGGGCGCACGAAAGCTGAGCGCGTCTGTGCGCGCGACACGGCGAGGCACGGCGAAGGCTCGCGCGTGGCGGCGCGCAGTGGCCGGGCACGGCGATCGAATTGCTTCGCATATGAAGCAGTGGCGTCTGGCTCGGCCGATCCGGCTGCTGGCGACGACGACGGCGTGCTGGGCGGAGACGGGCGGATCTGGTGCGACGGGCTCGGCTGGAGCGAGCGACGGGGCTGGGCGAAGACGGGCGGATCTGGCGCGCGAGCTCGGGCGATCTAGCTGCTGGCGACGCGCGATGGCGAGCGAAGGCCGACCGGCGGCACGGCGAGGGCGACGACGAGCTCGGGCAGGCCGGCGATGGGGCTGGTCGCTGCTCGGGAGAGAGAGAGAGAGAAAAGAGAAAAAGAGAGAGAGAGAGAGAGAGAGAGAAAGAGAAAAAAAAAAAAAAAAATGATTTTGAAAAGAAAAGGGAAAAATGGGAAAAATAAAGGAAAAATAGGGATTTTAATCCTAATTTCCATCCTTATCCAAAACAAACCTTAAAATCCCATTTCCCGGCTTCCTCCTTCGAAACCCGACAGAAGCAACCTTTCCAAACAACAAAACTCACTGAAATCAACCTCCCAAACCAATACTGAAGGCCCGGCTCGAATCCCGATGGAAACACCCAAACAACCATCATTTTGCAAAAATCCCAAAATCACAACCGAACAACCAACCGAAAACCCCAAACATCTCGGGACTCGCAGCCCACCACAAACAAGCCTCAACAAAGGCAGGAGCTGCCTCGAAGCCCTAAAAATCCACAAATCCTGCCCAGGGAGCAAAAAGACCAAAATGCCCCTAAGGGTCCAAACAACTCTAAAACCCAACCAAACAACTGAATCTTGACCCGAAGGCACCTCGAAAACTGAAATAGAAAACTGGGCTGTTACAGATTCGAACCTATAACTTCATGGTCTTCAACTTATTTCTTTGAAAATATATAAAATGATATTTATAACATACAGTGTAACAACATAATATTCATTTTGTAGTCAAATTGTAATTTAGATATAATATATAAAATTTTAGTTCAACCAAATAAGAAATATTAATAAGATTATAAAGAAGTTGTATTATGCCACATTAAACAAAAAAAATGGGAATCAACACATGATTCATAATATATTACATATATTTATATATATTATTCAATATTGTTTTTTTTGGCCATAGACATCTACATTACATTTTTTACGGAAATTTTTTTTAAAAAATAAAAATAAAATAATGGGACTTCAGTAATACTAAATTACACCAATTTGATTTAAAATAATAGATAAAATGTTATTTTTTAAATGTAAATTTGATTTTCTTGTTTATTTTTTATATCTACCAAATTCATTTTGCTATCGATGTCTCCCAAATTTATCGTCATTTCATATTAAAATTTATTCATAAAAACTTAACTTTTTTTATTTATTTAATTTGATCTATTTGATATCTCAAATTTAACTTGTACTCAAATTTATTGTAGTGGCGCAATGGTTTCATCCAATTCAACACTAGCGTCATAAGTTCAACGAAAATCGGTATTTGTCCCTCCTCCCCCCGATAGGTATTTTAAAAAAAACTTGGACTCATATTTTTTTTTTTAAGAAGTGATATTTTTTATTTAATTCACTAAAACTTAGCCATAACAAATTTAACTTTTTGTTTTAGGTTAAAAAAATTGGGGGTGGGGGAGACTCGAGCCTAAGACCTCAAGGTCTTTAGATATACATCGATGCCACTTGAGTTACTGCTCTATTGACAACTTTATTTTTAATTAATTGATCTATTTGATATCTCAAATTTAACTTGTTGAATGGACTCAAATTTATTACTTTAATTCACTAAAACTTAATCATAACAAATTAAACTTTTTTTTTTATTAATGGATTAATGTGATATCTCCAATTTAGCTTGTTCATGAATGAACTTAAATTTATTATTTAATTTTTTTTAAAGATCAATTTATTATTTAACTTTAAATTATAAGAAATATGTAAAATAAATGTAAGAAGCTGGTACATTTGAAGTTAAATTATCTTGTTCGTTTCTTTTGTTTCCACTTTTAAAACGTGAACATTCAATTGTTCAATATTAAAATGTACATGTTTAAGATTTAAAGAAATCTGATAAAAAATTGAAGTAAATATGTAATCGAGTACAAAAGATCTTTACAAAATAAAACCCTTCAAACTAATATATATATATATATATAAATAACTGTTCAAGTAATGATCCTAATTTATGAATACAAAAGTTAACAAAATTCATATAAATTTCTAAGTACATGAATGAACCCAATGGAGATCGAATCTGAAAAAAATACACAAAAATCAATAATGTTAACAAAATAGCCAAATAATTATACAAAGAAACATGATTTGTTTTTTTTTAAAATCTAGCCTCACGAAATCTAATGCATTAATATATTTTTCAAAAAAGAAAATAATAATAATAAAATAGACCTGACCGAATAAGCACAGCATAAATTACAACTTTTTTTTTTTGAGAAAAAATTACAACTCATTTAGAAAATCTAACAACTTATTAAAAAAATCATAACTAACAGAGAAAAAAAATTGCAAAAAAATATGTTTCAATTTTTTTTTTTTTGAAAACAAAATAGGTTGCAATTGAACAGATGAAAAATTCAACTATGAACAATCCCAAATTAAATTCAAGAATTTATACTTCAACAGGAGAAGAGATTTGCAAAATCTTTTGATTTAAAAAAAAATTCAAATTAAAATCAAAGGAGAAGAGAGAGATAATACGTGTTAACTTAACACCGATTAAATGGATTTCTTAATACTCAAAACAAACAAAGATTAAGGGATATTAACTTCATACGGATTAAGTTAATACCCTGCCCAAACACATCCTAATTATCTGGATTTTTCTAATTTTTAATGTTGTAAAAAAAAAAAACTCTTTAAATTCTATGAAATATGAAAAATCATATTTCTTAATTTAATATTACCAAGTAGAAGAGTACATTCAACAAAAAAAAAGAGTAAAAGATATTATAATGATGGTGACAGATTTGAATAGTAACTGTCATATAAAAAGCCATTAGAGCTATATTTATTTTTGTAACTAAAATCTAAATAAGATCTCGTCATCGATGTCATAGGGGGACCGGTGGCCTTGAATTGGGATGTATTTACTTTCCTGGGTGTTAAAATGGTACAAAATGAGTTGTCCATCATAGGCCTCCATTAAGAGTACATCAGAGCCCACAAATGCCAAAGGGAAGTTAATTCCAAATATTGGGCCAATTGTGAAAAACTTTGACCAAAGGACCTTATTCCCCTTCTCATTTAACCCCAAACATCCAAACTATTTTGGTTATCTTTAGGTGGATATAGATAATGAAGGAGAATCCTTGATCCATATTAATACCATATTAATCATTAATATTGTATTATAAATTACTACTATTTTTTCCTAGAATTGTAAATATTTTTCAAATTTCACCAATTCTTAAAAAACCTATTTACTTATTTATTAATATGGTGAAAAAACTCTTTAAACCCCTATTAAAAAAATTGGGATTTTGTTTTAAAATGTTATTTTAAAGTGGGAGTAATTGTGTCTTTTTCTAATAAATGAATTTTTTTTATTTAAAAGCCGGATTTTTACTAAAGTTTATTAGTATGACTATTCTTTAGCTTATTTCTGCTAAGCTCCCTAAAATAAAATCACTACTAAATATGTCTTTTCTTTTCTTTTCTTTTTTTGAAAATTCATTACTAAATATTTCAATAGCATCATTGTACCTTTGTTTCGAAGGATTAATTTAATTCAAATCTTACCTAATGGACATAACTTCCTGTAGGAAGTCTTACCTGTTTACATTTATGTCGGTAATACTTGTAGTTATGTTTTTTCGTCAATAATTTCTTATTATCTTCGTTTCATATTTTTTAGTTAATAAATTATTGACGGCAGTTCAAAGGAGTTTGGGGATTATAATGAAATGTACGTAGATTATAGCTAAAAGAAACTATAATACTTAAAATATAAATAAATAAACAAATAGATCAGAAAACGCCGATGAACCATCAATGGAGAAGCGAAATAAATAAGATCTCGTCATCGCTGTCTAGGGAGATCGATGGCCTTGAATTGGGATGTATTTACTTTCCTGGGTGTTAAAATGGTACAAAATAAGTTGTCCGTCATAGGCCTCCATTAAGAGTACATCAGAGCCCACAAATGCCAAAGGGAAGTTAATACCAAATATTGGGCCAATTGTGAACAACTTTGACCAAAGAACCTTATTCCCCTTCTCATTTAACCCCCAAACATCCAAACTATTTTGGTTTTCTATACGTGGATATAGATAATGAAGGAGAATCATTGATCCATTCAAAAACCCGAGACTTACCCAGATCGATAAGTTTAGATGGTTTCGGAAATTTAAAGCTTGTGGGAACGGGATTTGACCAAAAATCTCCTTACTCATGTCGAACCACATTACAATTTCAGTCATAGTTCTATTAATGAAATCCTCTGACCACCAATAGTACAATCCTTGATAATACACATCAAAACTAGGCTTCTTAGAAGCCCAAGCAGGAACAGAGGTCTTAATTTCTCTCCATCTATCTTTATCCAAATCATAGACTTGGGCTCTACATGCATTAAATTCAGATGAACCTTTTCCAGAAAACGCCACAATCAAAACCACCTTGAAACCACTAGATTTCGGGTCGTACCCGAATCCAATAGATTTGTTCACATAAACGAGACCTAAATTGTAGTGTTCATCATGAGGGGAAAGAGCCATCGAGGGTGGAAGGATTCGAAAGTTTCCAGTGAGGGAATTGTAGAGAAAAATGTCATTGCCAGGGGAAAAGGAGAGGCACACGGTGCCGTGACAATGACCTTGGATTTGGGAACGATCAAATTCCGAATGAAAACAAGGAAGATGGACGAGAGATGTATTATCATAATAATTGAAGAAGGAGAATCTGGTTTCTATCTTTCCGGTCTTTTCGTTTGTCACCATACGCCTCAGTATGAGGTTTTGTGGGGTATGAAGAGAAGTAATTATGGCACACCATAATTTTGAAACGTATTTGAATCGAAACAGAGATTTGAGTGGCACCAGTGGCAGAATCTCCCTCAAAATTCCTTCCGGAGGTTCTATCATGTCTAACTCTGCTCCAATTATTTCTCAACAACTATGGATGTCCTTCCTTCTTAAATCAAATCTTCATGTGGCTGTCTTCCTTTAAATAACAGTTTATTGTGTTTCTTTTCTTTTTTTTTCTTTTTTTTTTGTTTTGTTTTTTTTTTTTTTTTTTTTTTGAAAGATACGGTTGTTTTCCTTGTAACTTCCATTAGTGATTTTCGCAACAGATTTCAATCAAATCCTCTTAAATTTAACAACCCTACCTCTACCTCTTTTTATTATCTTAGATAAAGTCTACTCATCCAATCAATCTTTCTTTGAAAATGTCAATAAAAAAGAAAAAGAAAAAGAAACAACACTTCAATAAAGTGAAAGGAAGCTCCCCACATGTAGATTATTTATTCCCATCCACGTTACTCTTCTCTTTGTATTTATAAAAGTAAAATAAAAACTCAAAACATACATAGTAAGATTGCAAAACTTTTTTTTGTTTGGTATATTTTTTACAAATGATTAGTACTTTTTCAATAAGGATATTTTCGGCATTGCAAGTCCTCATTTCTTTAAATCGTACGTGTAAATGATTAATGTGTTAGAAATTTCAAACACAAAAATTAAATGTGCTCAATAAAATCATTTGGAGCGAAAGCTAAAGTTAAATAAATTATATACGTCAAACTATTATTTTTGGTAACCAAGATGAAAATTCAATGTAGATCTGAAACTGCACCACGAACACAGTAGCACGAACACTGCAACACGAACATGAAGTTCTTGGTTCTTCTACACCCCCACCCTTCCTAACTTAAAATGGTGTGGTTTTTCTTAAGGGAAGAGTAGACATAGAGACAAAAAACTTTGGTAAGAAAACACATAAGAGATTTTTAATGCACTCTATAATTTTCTCAAAAAGTGTTCTCTTTTTCTGTAGTTTCAGCATAAGTTATATCTACCATTAAACTGTGTTCAATTTCTCGTGTTGACAAGTACTCTAAAAAACATTTATTTTGAGATCGATGAAATCTCATGCTATTTTAATCTGGTATCGAAAACTCATTAAATTCAAACAAAAACAAATCAAGCTAAAATCCATAAAAATAATTATAAGTTATATTTAAAAAGTTAATTACGATTATAGATTTTGAATTTTTCTTTTTTTAATACTATAGATTTTGAATTTTAAAACTTGTTTGGTCATTGTTATTCAAAAGTTAATAATATATTTATTTTCGTTAGTTTTTATGGAGAAAATACATTTGAATAGAGAAGAAAAAAAAATTATTTTTTTAGTAAGAATATTTTTATTAAGTTTTTAAAAGACCAAGAATACTATCAAATAAAAGTATAATATTTTTCATCTAAATATTGACGATGATATTTTTTAATGTTTTTTAAGTCGAGAGTATTTTTTATTTGTTTTTAAAGTTTAAGGGTATGCGTGAAACTTTTTCAAAGTTTAAGAGTATTTTTTTAAACCAATCTTTAACGGGTTCTCTCCAAATTTAACTGCAATGTATTTTTGAAACTAAAGTTAAAGTTCAAGAATATTTTTTAACTTTTCAAAGTTTGGTGCATTTTTTACACCATCCCCGTAGTTTAGAGACTTTTTTTATAATTTAACCTTTAATAAAATAAAACTATTTAAAGATATTATTGATCTAATAAAGCTCAAATTTGTGAGTTTGAACTTTATTTATAGTGTCACTTTTCTAGCATTTTTCTTAAATTTTTTTTGTACAAAAAGCTACTCTTTTTTAGTTTCTAAAATTCTTTTAATTTTCTAAAAACAAAAATCAAAATTTAATTTAAATTCGCCATTAAATTTGAGATAATGACTTGATAGCTTGTAATTGGCTGAAATTTGTCAGTCAACCACCCACTTTCTTCATTTTTTTTATTCTTGAAATTTCCATTTCCATGTTTTCTCTACGTCTTTTGTTTCCAAGTCATCCTGTTCCCTCAATTTTCTCACCGGAAGCATTCCTATTTTCGGCGATAATACTTGTAGTCATGTTTTTTCGCCGGTAATTTTGTTTTCTGATATTGCTTAGTTAAGGTGTGATGTGGTTGTTACTTTGGGTTTTTTAGTAAACAAATTATTGGAGTTTAAAGGAGTTTGGGGACTATAATGATATAATTGCATTTAATTTAACCGAATCTATCATGATTTGAATGTATAAATGAGGAGGGTCATATACAGTTTAGATTTTAATTTTTACTCTTATAGATCAAATCCAATTCGTCAAGTTCGATTTTCTAATTTTAATTTTATTCCACCATTATTTAAGAATAAAATATCATTTTGGTCTCTGAACTATCATGTAAATTTTATTTTGGTCCCTAAACTTTCAAAAGTCCAATTTTACTCCTAAACTATTATTTTTATTCTGTTTTGGTTCATCAACTTTCAAATATTCAATTTTAATAGATAAAAATTGAAGAGAGACAAATGAAGAGAGAGAAGGTAAATGGGGACGAAGAATTCTGGATTTTTGTTTTTAATGAGGAAAGAGAAAGAAAAATTGAAAAGTTATTATTTTTTTTTATAAATAATAAAGTAAACCCTGATTTTGCACTAAAACCAAAAAAATTATCCATTTTTTACAAGTACTTTGTTTATATTAACATAATGTAACATGACTTTTTTTTGTATATCGACTAATTTCTTATAAGAATGAAACATTGATCTCTAAAGAGGGCATTCAAATCAAAATTAAATAAGGTTTTTCCTGGGGGTTAAAGTTGAAAGAAAATAACATTCATAATTCAGTATCAAACTTTTTCGGTAACTATAATTCTAACGGCAAGATATTTCATTCTAATTTAATATACTTCATATAATGATCATTATAGAATGATTTAAGAGTTTGAGAAATAAAAGGTAAGAGTTGAACTATAATGGTCATTTAAATATAAATTAATTTCATATAAGTTTTCTTAATATTTAGATGATGTAGGTAAACTGACTCACAAATATAAAAGAAAAAAGTTAAATCATTTAAAAATATATATAAAAGTTTTATTGAATTTAATAAGTTAGGAGAACCAATGACTAATGTTTCTAAAAAAAAATAAAAATAAAAATAAAAATAAAAAACCAAGGACTAACGATGTAGATATTTAAACAAAAAATTAACAAAATAACATTCAGCATTCAGTATCAAACTTTTTGGGTAATTATAATTCTAACAGTAGGATATTTCATTCTAATTTAATATACTTGTTATTGGAAAAAAAAAATCTAATTTAATATACTTCATATAATAATTATTATGAAATGATTTAAGGGTTTGAGAAATCAAATTAAAGGTGTAAGAGTTGAATTATAATAGTCATCTAAATATAAATTAATTTTATAGATTTCCTTAACTTTTACATGTTGTAGGGTTATAAGATATTGACTAATGTTTCTAAATAAAAATAAAAATAAAGAAGCAATGACTAATGATATAGATATTGTCAAAAAAAAAAAAAAAAGACTTTGGGGATTCAAGTCATCTCCGCTTCCGATCAACTATTTAGGCATGACTTTGGGTGGGAACCCTTGTTCTTTATCTTTTTGGGATAATACTATTGAGAAGATCGAGAGGAAGCTTAATCAATGGCAATTCTCTTACCTATCTAAAGGCGGAAGGCTAACCATGATTCAAGCTGTGTTAGAGCATATTCCCACTTACATGCTCTCCGTTTTTCAAGCTCCAGCCACTATTTGCAAGAAGATTGAGAAAATAATGAGAAGATTTTTGTTGAAAGGTGTGGATGATCATGGTGGAGCTCATCTTGTTCGATGGGACATTGTCACTCTCCCAAAGCATTCTGGAGGGATGGGTATTAACAAAATTCGATTATGCGAGTGACTGCTCTGCTTTGCAAATGGATTTGGAGGTTTTATTCTGAGAAAGATCCTCTATGGAAGCTGGTTATTAAAGAGAAATATAGTGCTAATCAATTTGGGAAAACTCCATTTCAATGTAAGTTTAAAAGTTGTCGTTCTCCTTGGGCAAATATAGTCAAATTTGATCGTATCATGAAGCCTTAGTTACAATGGAAAATTAACAGTGGGCAGAACACAAGTTTTGGCATGATCAATGGACTAACATCGAAAGATTATGTGACTTTTACCCACGTTTCTATGTTTTATCCTCGCTGAAACATGTTAAGGTGAAACAAGCTTGGAATGAAAACACTTATGAATGGTATCATCAACCTTTTCGTGGTCTTTTCGATAGGGAGTTTCCTCGTTGGTCTGAAATATCTAGACAATTGCCTAGGCCCTGTAATAGTCTTGATGATGTCCTTATTTGGAAGCCTTCTCTGGATCAAGCTTTCTCCATCAAAGAGATGAAGAAGCTTCTTGGTGAAGCTATTAATAGCCCCCATATGAAGCCTAACGATAAATTTTGGAAAAATTCTATTGATAAGAAAGTCAAAGTTTTTTTGTGGGGTGTGTTTTACAGGGGGATAAACACAATGGAGGTGATGCAGAAACGACAACCTCATAATTGTCTCAACCCATCCCGATGCGTGCTTTATTTAAATCAATGTGAGTCATTGGGCCACATCTTTATTCATTATCCATACTCTCAATATATGTGGAACAAATGTCCTGCCCCATACTCATCAAGCATCCAAAATTTTGAAGACATGAATCATTTACTCACTGACTTTTTCTGATTCAAAGTTGTATCTCAACGTATGGAATTGATCACTAATATTAGAGATGCTATTTTTTGGTGGATTTGGAAAGAGCGGAATGCTCGAATATTCTTGTCTGATCATAAATGGAGATCATCCTCTACTCTTTGGGAAGACATCGTTCTCACAGCAGTGGAATGGAGTATTAAATCATCTTTTTTTTAGAATTATTCTGTTACTATGATTGTTCTAAATTGGAATGCTCTTTTATAATCTCTTTAAGATTCTTTTTCTTTCGTGTTCTTTTATTTATAGATATATATCATACTACCTTAAAGTGTGGCTTATCATACTACCTTAAAGTGTGGCTTAAGAGGAAAATCATTTTTGACGATTTTACCCTTAAGCCACACCCTAAATTACAAACCTGTCATAATCTTCTATTCAAATATATCATACTATCATAAAGTGTGGCTTAAGAGGAAAATCATTTTTGGACGATTTTACCCTTAAGCCACACCCTAAATTACAAACCTGCCATAATCTTCTATTCAAATAAAAAAAAAAAATGCAAATATATTTATAATATTATTTAGATTATTTAGATATTTAGATTTTCATCAAGCAAATCTCATAAATTAAGTTAGAAGATAAGAGAATCTGCTTAATATTCTTTTTCTTTATCTTTATCTTTACTACTTAAAATGTGACTTATTATTATTATTATTATTAATTATTAAAATTTAGTATCTTCAAACTAAATAAGTATAAAATCGAATGAAGATATTGAGTTTTTTTTTTCAAATTTAAAGAAAATCTTGGGTTCCAACTTTTTCTATAAATACCACAAATTTATTATTCTTCAAAATTCAAATTACTAATAATTATTTTGATGTTGCACAGATGTACAGATTTTTTTCGGGTTGGGAGTCTTAGCATTGGTGCACTGAGTTGTGTTCGTGGAAGCGGTTGTCGTCGAAGGTAAAGAACAATTTTTTTCATTCTGTATTTAATTCGTTGTACATAACATTTTCTTCTTCTTCATTTATTTTTATTATGATTTCTTTGTGTAATTCTATTTATTTTTTGCTTCAACTTTAATTTATAATTTTCTTTTAAATTTATGGAGTATTTAAAATTTTGAAGAAGTGTTTATCACATTCTTCCATTAATGAAAGGTAATTTTTTATAATTATTATTTTTTTCATATTATTATTATTATTATTATTATTTTTATTATAATAAATATGACTTAACATGTAATTTATTGCTTATTCTGTGATACGTGATGTCATTGAAGTACTACTCATATTTTGACATACGAAGCTACTTAAATTTTATTAATTTTACTAATTATATATTTTTTAAATTTAAATATAAATCTATTCACCATTATTATTATTATTGTAGAGAACAATAGATTTAATATAATATTATGTTTTAAATTAATATTTAAAAAACTTATGTTTCATCAAAATTCATAGAAGAGGTAGATAATAGATTTTATGAGTTTTTTTAATCTTTTTTTTTCAATATTTTCTTTATTTTTTGTTATTTATAAAATATAAGATGAAATAAGAGAGCACAAATATGATTTTTAAGATTTTAGAGAGGTGATGGTTTCGAGTTTTTTTTTTTGAAAAGATGGCTTCGATGTTCGTAGATTAAACTAAAATAATAAATGAATGAAAAAAAAATATTGTGTACAAAGTAAGATTTTAGCATGACGAAAACTTAATTCTTAAAGAAGTTTAATTTATTTCTTAATTTTCTTTAAAAATTATGATATGTATATATTTTTTTATTTCACTTTTATTTTGAACTACGTTGTATGAGATTTTTAAATAAAATAGATAATAAATATTTTACTTACTCATTTAAAATTTATATATATATATATATTATTTTTAAGAATTTTTTTTTTATATATATATATTATTTATAAGTATTTTAATAAATAAAAATATGGTATAGTATACATAAAAGTATCTTTTTCCAAAAAAAGATATAGATATTTAAACAAAAAATTATAAAATCCTTTTCTTTTTTTAGTTTAACACGTGAATTCAAACCTTTCACCTCATTTTGAATTGTGAAATTCTTTTTTATTTAGTTTGAAAATATAATTTCATCAACATAATTCAGCAAAAGAAAAAAGTTTATAAACATAATTTTCATAATAAGCTTAAAAAGGATTTTAGGAACAATAAAGTACATACCTTTTTTTATATAAAAAAAATTTATTTAGCATGTAGTTTAAGAAAAATAATAGAAAGGAAAAAAATATAGCAAAATTTGTTAGACTTAGCACTTTAGGTTTGGAAATCACACAATTTTTTATAATTAAAAAAATCAATTTGACAGATTCGGTTGTGTTAAATATAATTTTAGATTGAGTTGAATTCAAAATCATAAAATTTAGAACTAGCCGACGGTATAAATTTAGTAACACTTTTCCCACATGATCTATTGCAAGAAAGGGATAATCTAGAGCTTAGAGCTGTCAATTATATCCTTTATGAAAATGGCAAACCAATTCAGGGAATTTCTGGCACAAGCATTCAATTAGTTCGGACTTGTTTATTGTTGAATTGGGACCGAGACAAAAAAAGCTCTTCTATCGAAGAAGCCCGTGTTTCTAAACTCCAGCAAAATACAAATACTGAAGAACACAATAATTGTTCTGTGTTTTCCATTATTTGGTAGATATATATATATACAAAATATTTGTAACAAAAATAGAAAATATTGCAACTAATAGTTACAACAGAATGCAAATGACTCTCCTAAATTAAACAAACTTCCCAACAAATAGATTATTCAAAGAATAACCAAAATAACCAATACGGCCAAAATTTATGGGCTAATACCCCCCTCAAGTTGAGGCATGAAGATTCGAAATACCCAACTTGACAAGAAGGGATTGAAACGGTTGACGTCTCAATGCTTTTGTGAGAATATCAGCAAGCTAAGAAGTGGTGTGAACATAAAAAGGTGCAATAGTACCGCATAGTATCTCATCACGTATAAAATGACAGTCAATCTCAATATGTTTCATACGCTCATGAAAAACAGGATTATTAGCAATATGTAAAGCAGCTTGACTATCACAATGTAAAGGAACAAGCTCTCTCTGCTGAACACCAAGATTGTGAAGCAAACTTTTCAACCATAAGATTTCACAAGTAGTAGAAGCCATAGCACGATATTCTGGCTCAGCAGAAGAACGAGAAACCGTTGCTTGTTTCTTTGTTTTCCAAGAGATGGGAGAACCCCCAAGGAAAACAAAGTATGCAGTAAGGGAACGACGACTCATAGGGCAACTTTCCCAATCTGCATCACAATAAACTTGTAAGGTCAATGGTGAATCAGCACGAAGTAAAATACCTTGGCCAGGACTACACTTCAAGTAACGGACAACTCGCAAAGCAGCTGTAACGCTCCTAATATTATTAAGTTTAAGTGAATTAATTAAATTTAGTATTGAAACTATTTTATTTAAAATCCTTGATTAATTGATTCTTTATATATCAATAGAGGTTGATTCAAAATTAATAGATAAATGTTGAAAATTATTAAACCCTTAAATCATATGTGCAACTATAATTTTCAAAGAGATTTACACCTTAGAAATATATAAATATACTTATTGTTGGAGTTGTTTAATCTATAGAAATCCCCTTTGAGCCTTATAAGGAATAAAATTTAGGTCATATTAGGTGCATTTTTAAGTATAAACCTTAAAATGGAAATTAAATATATTATAAAAGGAATGATGTTTAATTTTTACTTTCTCTCTCCTTAACACAGTCCGCCAGCAAAAAATCCAACCCCCCATCACCTTTCTGCGTTCCAGCCATCCCTCTTCCCCTTGTGCGAAACGTCGCCTCCCAGCCTTGGCCTCCTCGCAGCCGTCCTATCACCATCCAGTCGCCGCTGTTCTTGGCGTGTTCTTCGTCGCGCAGCCGTGTACGGAGTTCGCCGGCGAACGAGCTCAGTTCCGTTTGGTGAGCTCGTTGTTCACTTCTTAGCCTATTTCTTGTTCACCTTCATCTTTGGTAAGTTATTTCCTCTTCTTTTTAGCCTGTTTTCAAGCTTCGTCACAGCCATCAATGGAGTTTTCTGGCGAGTTGGCTTGAAAACCCATTTTAAATTTCTTCGTAGTTTTCGGGATCTAGAGAAGTCCGTTTGCAAATTCGAGACCTGTTCCGTGATCTTGAGCTCGAGACCTTTCCAACAAGGTATGACCCACTCCGTTCCGTGATGGAGCACCGCCGTGCTCCGGCGAGGCATTTTCGGGCAGTAGCTTCCCCTTGTTCCCGTGATGTTAACCCCTTTTGTGGCTCGTTTAGATTGTTTCTAATGAGGGCTCGGTGTTGTCTTATGTTTAGGTGCTCTCGGGTTCATCGTTCGGGTCGCCGTTTAGCTCGTGGGTTCCTGCGGTGTTTCGGTCGAGTCGTCGGGAGGGTATGGAGCTTCATTATGATTCGGGTTTGTGGTTTAAAGCATGTGAATAGTGGCATGATAGGATTTACGGAAATTGAAGGTTGGATTACTCGTCGCATGTATGCTTTGGTGTTGTGATTCACTATTTGAACTTATTTCCACTCGTGTGTAGCTCGTAAACTGTTAAGTCTCCATTAATGTGTACCTTGTGATCATATCATCATTTACCCGATGTGCATCTCTGCTCATATATGCGATGAACTGTTTATCTGTTTAACTTGTCGATGGACTAAATCGCCTTGGGTTTATGTATGTTCTATGTTGTTGACTCCATCCATGTTTGACTGTATACGTAATGTTATGACTATGCTCGGTTTCTCTGTTCGTTACCTAAAGGGTTGTCCGTGTGTTGTTTTGGCGTTAGATTAGCTAGGCCTGGTTACCGTGTTGACCACCTAGATGAGCAACTAGCTCACACATTGTAGGGCTTCTGATTGCATGATCGATATCTTCTTGCCGTTATGACTCGCTAGTGCCCTTATGAACCGAGCGAGGATATGGATCCTCTTTGCTTCGAGACACGTGGTTGGGTTGCACTAGCCTACAGGTTGACTTTTGCATCCGACCAGGGGTCAGATCTCATCCACATGTCACCTTATTTCTGAACAACGGGTTCCTTGGTTGTTGAGCACATGTTGCGGGTCGCACCAACCCTCGGGTGGGCTAGGTGCACTCGCCTAGGCTAGACTAGATATCGTGTGACTCTAGTGCTAGCTATTATCTCTGTGTTTGTACTCGTGAAACCTCATATGCTGTGTGCATGGTCCCACCAGTTTACCCGCCTAGTACGTTGGAATGGGGGATGGTTATGCCTTGCCTGACTTTGAGACTACTAGAAGAGGCCACTGGGACAAATGAAGGCGCGGAGGAATGCCTGTCGGTGAGCCTGCATGCGCTTAGTGGGGATATTGTCTTCAGGCAGGTCGGTCCTCCAGCATGCTGGGGTTAGCCGTTGGCGCCCAAAGTCTGAGGTGTAGGGACCCTGTAGTTTCCCTCACTCGTGACTCTACCTGACAGGGTCAGGAGATTGTTAACAGCGCTGTGTTTGGCCGTGCTGACACGACTGTGTGTCGTAGTCTTGACCCGAGGTTTAGGGATCCTGAGTGTTTTTCCCTCACTCGTGGTCCTCCCCGACAGGGTCGGGTGATTTTTATTGGCATTTGTGAATGCCCTGCGAATACGCTGATTGAGTTACGCAGCGGAAGCGTGGTGGGTCCCTGAGAGGTCAGGCTACCCCCGGGGCATTCGGGTATGTCTCCGATGATACGCTACCCCCGGGGCATTTGGGTATGTAAGGACCCGACCCAAACTAGGGTCTAAACCTAAGTTCTTAGCTCACAATGCATGAAAATAGTATTCGCAATCTCGGGCATGTAAATTTAAAACAAAACTCCTTTAAAACAACTCGGAAGAACAAGGTTATAAGAGATAAATTCATTAAAACAGTCTTAGGGTACCCTAAAGTCAAAACATAAAAACTCTGTGGCTTGTTGAGGTATCCAGGATTGTTTCGGATGCCCTGGGACATCGTCCCCGTGGGAGAAGCAAAGAGCTTGGACTCCATGCCAATTGTGGCGGTTGTTGGTTTTCCCTTGGTGAGAGGGTGGAGGTGCTTTGCCTTGGAGTTTTACTCCAAGAGAGGAGTTAGCTTTGATTGTGCCGATGTGGATGTTTGTGAGCGAGGTCCCGTGTGGACTAGCTTTGGGTAGCTCAAGTGTTGATCTTGAGCCTTAGCAAGATTGTTGTTTGCCCGAGTGAGTAGGCAGAGTTGCCACGGAGGCGCGTGTGGGTTGTAGCCTCGGTTGAGTTGCTAGCAAGATCTTGGTAGACTAGCAAGCTAGTGTTTGTTTGGAGTAAAGTCGGATTGGTTCCGTGTGGTATAAGTTGATGCTTGGTGCTGACTCAAGGTGTGGATTGGAGTTGCTAGAGATTAGTTTTGCTCGCGTGGGCGAGTGGTTTTGTGCTCTGTTCCGGTGCGATTCGAAGTTTGCGATTTGGATGTTGAGTTGCCTTTGTTGTACTGTGAGCTTGGCATTTGGAGGTTTAGTGGAGAGATGGAGGGATGTTAGCTGTGTCCGCCGTGAGATTAGATGTTGTTGCTTCGGGGAAGTGGAGTTTTGGAGATGGTGGCGAGCGTATTATGTGCGTGAGTCAGTTTGTTGCTCCTAGTGGAGGCAAGGCCGGTGGCGCTTCCTTCGGGACCTTGTCAGGTGCCGAAACACTCCCCTCCCTAGTTTTGGAGTTGATGGCGGAGGTGTTAGCAAAAGGAAAAGTTTGTTGTTGCCCAAGCGGTTGTTTGTCGATTAAGCGGATTCTTGGATGGTGTTCTAGAGGCCAAGAAGGGTTGTCTGCCTCTTGCATGAGTGTTTGATGCAAGATTTGGTTCTTTTGTTGTTTGAGAGCTAGTTCGGTTCTAAGCGGAGGGCGTTACCACGAGGTCTTGTTCCCTAGTCGGTAAGTTTTGGGAGTTGACCCCATTGAGCAAATGCTATTTGTTTTGGATTGATAATCCGATTGGTTGAGTTTTCCTTGGGTGTTGCTTCCTAGAGTTTATTCTTGTTGCCTTGGGTTTGAGCAAGTCGTAGCGTGTGTGATGTTCGGCGCCCTTCGCCAGTTTGCTTTACGGGAAGTAGTTTCCCCTTTGGTAGAGTCACTAGCTCCCGAGTTGTGTAGTTGATCAGAGTAGCGCCGCGGTAATGAGAGTGGTCCTGCTTTGTGTTGTTAGCAAGCAAGAGTTGTTTGTTCCCGCATACGGAGGCCACCAAGTAAGAGTTGTGTTGTTCTGGCAAGTTGATGGTTCTTGGGGATTGAAGATTTCTTTTTCCCCTAGCCTCCAGGGTAGTTGAGTTGCTCCTTGGATGCCAGCCTCGAGTGTTAGCTTGAATGGGTAGTCTTTATGGATTCGTGTGGCTCAGGATCCGTAAGCTTGGAGGTTGTCGCTCATCCGCTTTTCCTTGTGAGGTTTTTGAGCTGGAGCTCGGTTGAAGTTGAGTTAGCCTAAGCTTAAAGGAGAAGTCCTTTGAGTAGCCAGTTCTGACTTAAGAGTTGAGTGGTAGTTTGAGCGGCGAGTAGGGAGTGCTCACGGTTGAGTTAGGAGCTTGAAGTTGAGCTCTTAAGAGTTATTCCTTCTCTGTGATATGCTTTGCTTCTTGTTATGCTTTATTATGCTTTATGATTGGCGTTAAGCGAGCCTTAGTTGAGAGAGTTGGCTCGAGGAGTGCCGCGTGGCATTGGTTGGTTAGCCTTTGAAATTTTGTCTCCTGCTGTTGTGTTGGGCTGGTAGCCCCCCATGAGGGTTTGGTCCTTGCTGCCGAAATTTCCATGAGAGGCGTTGGTTGTTTTCCTTGCCCGGCAATGTTCTCTTTGGCCTGTTGCTGGGTAGGTTTTCATGGAAAAGTTTGCGCTTGGTCGTTGAGGAGCTCTAATTTGTTGGTTTGGTACGAGTGGAGCAGGTTGGCAGCTCGTCTTTTAGAGGTGGCCGTGAGTCGAAGTTTCAGTTGGTGTGAGTGTTGTTAGCCGCGTGGTGTACCAGGATGGTGCCCTTGCCTTGGTTCGAAGGCGATTTTCTCCTTAAGATGATTGCTTAAGTGTTGTGGTCGTGTTCTAGTTGGAGTTTGTCTTTTGGATCGGTCGCCGGTTGGTGGTTCGTTTTGTATCGTTAAGGTTGTAGTCAAGGTTTGAGGTTTGTTGGTCTCTTGTGAAGTAAGAGTAGGCCGTCTAGTTTTGGAATATGGAAGGTTGGGCTTGTTGGCCGCTTTGTTGTAGAGTTTGAGTTTGTTTGTTGTCAAATTTTGTGAGTTCCGCCCTTAGGAGTTTTGCCGGTCGTGGTGTAGAATTTCGGAGCTTGTGGCGATCCTCGAAGTGTCGTGAGTAGCAATCGCAGATGAGAGTTGGTGCGAGTTGAAGGCGTGGTTTTGCCGTCGGGATTTTCGCATTTGTTTTCCTTCTGAGTTCGATGTTTGGCGGTCACGGATGGCTTTCGTTAGAGCGGTTTTGACCCTTGGGGTATTTTGGTCCTTTGGCTCTTGAGGCGAGTTTTGGATTTTCGGGCTTGAGGTGGTGGCACGCGCTTTCCGTGGCTTGTTTGGGTTGGACTGCGAGTCCCGAGATGTTTGGGCTAGTCGTTTGGAAGTTCGGTTGTGATTTGGGATTTTTGCAAAGTGATGGTTGGTTGTGTGCTTCCTTTGGGATTCGAGCCGAGCCCTTAGTGTTGCTTTGGGAGTTGGATTTAAGTGAGTTTGATTGATTGGAAAAGATTGCTTCGGTCGGGTCTCGAAGGAGGAAGCCGGGAAATGGGATTTTGAGGTTGTAAAGTGGATAAGGATGGAAATGGAATTTAAAATCCCATTTTTCCCTTTTCTTTTCCCATTTTCCTTTTTATTTTCTTTTTCTTTTATTTTTTTTCCCCCAAATCCACTTTTCTCTCTCTCTCTCTCTCTCTCTCCCACGACCTAGCAGCCGCACCCCTAGCCCGAAGCTCGCCGCCGTCGCATCCTGCCATGGGCGAGGCGGCAGATCCGACGCTGTCGTCGCACCCAAGATCGCCGCGCCCGGCCCGGCCTCTCGCAGCGCCTGATCCGAGCTCGCTCTCTCCCTCATCGCCCATCGCCCACCGTTGAAAGCAGATCCGTCGCGCAGCGCTCGGCCGGCCAGCCTCGTCGTCGTCGCCGGACCGGATCGGCCGAGCACCCAGCTTCCGCGCGCAGAAGCCGTCGCTGTGCCCGGCCGCTCGCTCGGGCCGCCACGCGAGCGCTCGCCGTGCCCCTCGCCGTGTCGCGCCCGCCGCGCTCAGCGCCCGTGCGCCCAAGCCGTGACGCCCAGCCAGGCGCGTCGTAGCGCGCTTGATCGCGCCAGCGCCGCGCGCCGCGCCGGCCTGCGCCCGGCTGCGCCAGCTTGCTTTGCTGCCTAGCCCGAGCAAATTAACCCGTTCGCGTGTCGATCGTGCCTCGTGAGTGCTCCCGAAGTGAGCCCTGTTTGTTTTATTATATTTGGGCCTTTTGATTGTAATTATTGTTGTTTTTGTTAGGTTCTCGCTAGCTAGCTCGGGTTCGATCGCGGCTTAGGTTTCTTGTGTTTAGGCGTCTTTAGGCGGTAAGGATTTCTTACCGGAGTTGTGTGGACCTGCGATATATTATCGCGATTTGATTGTATGCTTGTTTGTGTTTATTGACATGTTTGGTGATAAGTGCTCTAATCTGAATTCCCGATTAGCATGACTTTCTGGTTAATTCTCATGTTAATCCATGCTATGTTGTTCCTTTCTGGCATGCTCGTATCTGTTCTTTGCTTCGTAGTATCATGCTAGGCTCGTTGTATTCTTATTGAGCACGTATTGGATTTTATGGAATTGTTTCTTTGTTTTGCTAGGCGAGTTAGAAGTGCAGTAGATAGCATCATCAGGGCCCGATGCATAAATTACCTTGCATCCATGGCGGGGACGTCGAGCAAGTCATTCCGTCCCTGGACCCCGTGAGGGATTAGCTTCTTTCGAGCGGTAGGCCACGCAATCTTGGGTGAGGGTGGCGATCGTTAAATGCCCCAACCGTCGGGATAATGACTTGGCATTGCCTCGTCCCCGATAGTCGGCACGTCCTCAGCGTGTTCGGCCGTAGCCCCTGATTGCCACCTGTTAAGGTAAGGGCGGCTTCCTGGTGTAAGCCTACCACGACCCGTTTCCTTAGCCTCAAAGTGCGGTGGTTGGTGACATAGTTTACGTGTCAGTCTCACACCCCTATGTCGGTGACACCGATCCAAAGATTTAGTTAGGCGTGGTGATCTGGACATGGGCATGCTTACGCTTTTGCGAAAATGTTCATGCATGTAGTTGGGCACGGAGCCCTAGGGTGTTTTACGAATGTAAGGATTCTAGCATTGTTGTAAAGTTTGTATGTTTTAAATAAATCTCGATCGAGTATGTTTGGAAATGTATTTGTCTTGGAGCAGTGCTTGGAAACGAGGGGGTTCGAGGAATTTATGTTGATTTTTAAATGGATGTTTTCATGTTTTAGTTTTTACTTAGAATCCAAACACCATCTTGCAAATTTTCAGATTTGAATGCATGCATTGAGGTGACGGCCTATTTAGAACCCCATCTCGATCGTTCTCGTACTCGTGTGATCACCCATCTCGATACAATCTCGTAGTACCTGTGGTATTCCACAGTGGAAAGGGTGAGTTTTGCAACTCAGTAAGGATTCCCCACCTCGGGGTAAAGACTTGCATCAGGTCAAAAGCATCACGAACATGTAAGATAGCAACATAATCAAGGAGTCCACAAAACCCGAGCTCTTGGGTGAAAAGGGTTAGGAACCATGTCCAAGATCCACGCCACGCAGAGCGATCTGAGGCCACAAACCAAAGACCTAAAGGCCAATAGAGACCACAAATCTCTAAGGCAATCTGGGATACCTGCTCCAGGCCGAGGGATCCTGCGAGTAGAGAAGCCTGGTAGCTAAGGGACCACAAATCCCACAGGTCTCATACTCACGGTGAAGGTGGATCCAGCACGCTCACCAAAGGGCCACAAACCCAACCACATACCTGGAGAGCACCCTAGGCTACTAGTAAAATGCCGATAGGGTCGTGAGCCTGGTGGGCCAACCATCCACGGGAGCCCGACGGCGAGGGACAACAAATCCCCCATCGAGAACGTGCCGGCCACAAACCATGCACATCCGCTTACTAGTATCCTCTATCCGGTCTTCGTGTCTCGTTTGCGTCCAAACAAAGCACCAAGCCGTGCATCAAACATCATGCAAGCCCCCAACGGGACATAAGAACTATCATGCAAGACCGACTCTATCAATCAACATACAATACTTTATGCATATCCATATCATCAACTTAATCTACATGCTTGCCTTTACATGATATCAATCATATATTGCATGCTCTTAGTTGTAACAGCCCGGAATTTCATCCCGGTCGTCTCGATTTGCCCCAGGGGCATTTTGGTAATTTGGCCGGGCCAGCAGGGCCGGAAAAATATTGAGATGATTTGAATGTGTTCGGGAAGCTTTTGGGCTTGGTTTGAGGCAAAAATAAATAGGGAATTAAATAGCACGTCGAGTGAGATTCGAACCAGGGCCGCTTGGGAAGCTAGACGGGTGGCATTGCCACTTGAGCTATCAGACGCTCTTGTTGTTTTAGACGCGCCATCGTTTATATAAGCCTAGTTCCTTAGAGTTTTGGTTTAAAATAGAGCAGCCGGGCCCTTCCACCTCATTTCTATTCTTCTTCTTCGTGACCTTCCTTCACCGATCGACCAACCGAGCTCCCTTCTCGTGAATTCTCCCTCGCCGACCCCTTTTCGCCGGAGTTTTCCTCCCCATTTCCAACCAATTCCGAGCTCTTCTTCATCCCGGTAAGTTCTCTTCTCTTTTCTCTGCTCTTTTCTTCTTCTTCTTCAAAACCGATTCCCCTGTTTTCAATTTCCATTTTCCGCCGTGTCGAGGTGAATCGCTGGGTGATAGTTGTGCAGCTAGCTTAGGGGAGTTCTCCATCAGCAAATCGCTCGACGAATCTTCTCCAATCGCTCGAATTCAAGCTCCTTCTCCATCGCGCAGAGATCGCCCATGTTTGTCTCTTCGTTCGCGCGCAAAAGTAGCCCCAGGCGTTCGTCGCGTGCCCTGCCGCCGAGCCACGCCGCGTCCTCGCCCAGCCCGTGTCACGCCGTCCCTGTGCCGAGTCGTGTCGCCAGCGCCCTGTGACGCTCGCTCGCGCCCGCCGCGCGCCGCGCGCCGTCCGCGCCCGGCCAGCGCCGGCCCAACCCATTGCTTCCCCGTTCGTGCAATCGGCTCGTTCGTGTGTCCGTCGCGCCTCGTGAGTTGCTCCCGAGCTGAGCCCTATTTATTTTATTATATTTAGGCCTATTGTGTGATTATTGTGATGATTGATACGTTCCCGGTAGCTAGTTCGAGAAAGTTCGCAGCTTAGGTTTTCGTGCTATCGCCTCCCCGACCAAGGTAAAGATCTCTTAACGGAGTTGTGTGGACCCTGCGATATTATATGTGATTGCTGATTGTATGCCTGTTTGTGTTTATTGACATGTTTATTCTTATGTGCTCTATTCTGAATTCCCGACCGGCATGAACCCCTGTTTCTCATGTAAGTCCATGCTAGGTTGTTCCTTCTGGCATGCTCGTATCTGTTCTTGCTTCGTAGTATCATGGTAGGTTCGTTGTATTCTTGTTGAGCACGTATTGGATTTTATTGAATTGTTTGCTGATTGCTAAGGCAGGTTAGAATACAGGCAGGTAGATAGCATCATCCGGGCCGGGTGCATAACGAACCTTGCATCCACGACAGGGACGTATGAGATGGAGCTCCGCCCTGATCCCGTTAGGGAATAGCTAACCCTAAACGGCTGGCCCGCAATCTTGGGTGAGGTGGCGATCGTTAAATGCCCCAACGGTCGGGATGATGACTTGGCATTGCCTCGCCCCCGGCGATCGGCACGTCCTCGGCGTGTTCGGCCGTAGCCACGATTGCCACTGTTAGGGCAAGGGCGGCATCTCGGTGTAAGCCTACCACGGCCGGTTCCTTAGCCTCAAAGTGCGGTGGTTCAGGTGACATAGTTCACGTGTCAGTCTCACACCCCTATGTCGGTGACACCGATCCGAGATTTAGTTAGGCGTGGTGGATCGGACACGGGGGCGCTTGCCACTAGACCCGGCACCCCCCATAGTCTGCAGTAGCACGCGGTGCATGCTTACGCTCATTACAGCGTCGACCGGAGGGCTCCTCGGGATCTTGAGCTAGTGTACCTTACATTCGACAGTAGACAGGCTGAGGCCGGGACTTGTTTCTCGTATAGGGCGTATCGTGTGGTGTGGATTATTTCCGGACTAAGACCCTGAGTTGGCATCCGAGGTCCACGTGTGGACTCTAGCTATGTGCTCGATTCTGTGTTTATTCTCATAGCTTGCATACTCTCATCTAGATGACCATGTATATCGTATTGTACCCCGGTTGGGGATTCTTACTGAGTAATTCGTTACTCACCCTTACTTATCTTTCAGGTATCCATGGTGCGGGACAGGATGGCTGGAGGAGGAGCTGTGATCATGGAAACCCGTTGTTGAACTCTGAGTCTTGTATTTATGTATTATGTTTTAAATGTCCTCTGAATGCATGTAGTTGGGCACGGAGCCCTAGGATGGTTTCTGAATGTATTTCCGGATTCTAGCATTGTTGTAACTATTGGAAAGATCGTATGTTTTAAATAAATCTCTGATCAGAGTGAGTTTTAGAAATGTATTTGTCTTGGAACAGGCGCTTGGAAACAGGAACAGGTTTCAGGAAATTTGTATTGACTTTTTAAATGGACTCTTGCTGGTTTTTAGTTTTTACTTAGAATCCGAAAACCATTCTTGCATATTGTATTTAAGTTTTGAACACATGCATTGAGGTAAGGGCCCATTTAGAGCCTCATTGGGGTTGGGTCTTTACAGTTGGTATAAGAGCTCAGAGTCATAGATTCTGTAGACTGACCTTTTGTTGTAGGTCGTTTTTCCATGATCACCAGCACTCCGACAGTCATCAGTACGCCTGAGTTTATTATTTGTTGTTGAAAAGGGTTAAGAATTTACAATACTTTTCATCTAGTGTATGCCTTGTTTAGTGTTGTGGAGCGGAGACGAGCAGGTTCTGACTCGTTGTTGGTTTGGGCTTAGAGCGCCATCATGCCAACTTCCAGCAGTGTGTGATGTTTGTGGTGGCTTGTTGAGGCATCCAGATAGTTTCAGATGCCGCTGGGACATCGTTCCTGAGAGAGGTAGAGATTAGACTCCCGTAGGCCACTTGTGGCCCAGTTTTTGGTTTTCCCCTAGTGAGAGGGTGGAGGTGGTTTGCCCTGGAGTACCACTCCAGGAGAGGTGTTAGCCATGGCTTTGCTTATGTGGATGCTTGTGGAGCAGGTCCTAGTGTGGACTAGCCTGGGTAGCTCAAGTGTTGATCTTGAGCCTTAGTAGATTGTTTGATTGCCCAGTGAGTAGCTGCAGAGTTGGTAGCCTTCGAGGAGGTTGATGAGGCATCTTTGTGCCCTTGTAAGGCGTTGTTGTTTGCAGCCAGTAAGCCGAAACCCTGTGGTTAGGGTGCAGCGAGCAGTGTTCCCTTCGGACTTGATCCGTTGGTGGTTTCCTCAGTTGTTTGGTAGTGTCGAGCACTCTTCTTTGGTGAGCCCCTAGTGTTGGGCTAGCTGCTGCATGTTGAGAGAGCCGGCCAGAGTTTTGTTGAGCATCGAGTGGAGATGCAAGAGTAGGCCGTGAGCCTTCAGTTAGTTGAGATGCCTTGGGCAGGGTTGTTTGAGTTTGAGCCCTTGTATGCCTTGCCAGAGTTTTTGTCTCTTGAGGCTGTGTCCTTGCTGGCCCCAGTTGTAGTAGGTTGTGGTTTTGCTAGTAGTGGCACTTGAGGTGCATTGGTTGGTGTGCCGCTTTGGCACTAAGCCTGGTTTAGACCTGAGTTTGGCATGGGTATAGCAGATGGTTCTTTGCCGTCCGGAGTTCTGTGCACTCTTTTAGCCTTGGATCCGTTTATGGTAGTTGCACCTGTTTTGGTCGTGCAAGAGGGCTAGTTCAGTGGTAGTCGAAGGACTACAAGCGAAAGGATGTTTGAGAGGAGCCGGAGCCTCTTCCCAGTGTTACTGGGGGTTGAGTAAGCCAGCAGGGTGTCAGTTGGTAAGTGTTAGTGCGCGTGAGTCTCACGCTAGTGTTGAGGCCAAGAGATCTTTGAGGTTGGTAGTGCGATCAACTACCTTCGAGTGCCTAATTCCGAGGAGAGTTGAGCATCGTAGATGCGAGTTTGGTCCAGCAGAGAGGCCATGAGTTGGATGCCTATGAGGCGAGTAAGATGCCTTATGAGAGGAGTTAGTCGCCTGATGGGTAGCACCCCTGGTAGAGGCTTGGTATAAAGTATGTTCGGTTTGGCATGGTTATGCTTTTGTAGAGCGAGGTTGCCTCAGATTCGGGTATCGTGTGGAGTTGGAACCTTGGGTGTTCCTTTGATTGTTTGTATCTCTGCCAGAAGTTAGTGTTGCTTTTTGGAAAAGCGCTTGTTAGTCTTGGATCTCTAAAGGAAGGTTGGGAGTTGTGCACACAAGTGTGTTTTGTGTGGTTCGTTCCGTGGCGAGAGTTTCAGATCCATGTAGGATTTGCATTGGAAATCTGATGCTCAGTTCCTGGAGGAGTTGGAATCCAGGTGGATGTTGTAAGGCTTAGTTGAATTTGCATGGTAAGGATGCCGTGCTCGTAGCCGGTTGTTGCTTAGGCAAGTTTTGTTAGGTTGGGCCTAAGCTTGGTTGGCGGATCCTCTTGATGATCATTGGTTAGAGTTCAGTTGGAAACTGAACAAGAGCGGTGGTAGCAAAGCCGCGCAGTTTTGGATCGTCATGGCTAAGATAGTTGTTCGGATCCTTTCCCGAGTAGAAGCCACGTTGTGGCTGATGTTTTGAGTTGGAGGTTGACCCATTCGGTAGCGTTTCGGGTCCTCTTGGTTTTCAGGGAGTTGGTTTTGGCCGGCATAGTTGAGATGTTGGAGAGAGTTGTGCCCGAGTAGCCAGCTGTCTATTAGATCGTTTGGCGGCAGTGTGTTTCGTGGGTTGCCGAAGAGCCCTAGGTTGTGGAGAGCCTCTTCAGAGCTCAGTCAGCCCCAGATAGTGAGTTTCAGTTGGCAAGTTGGAGTCGTGTAGTTTGTAGCCTCGGGTGTGTTGCTGGCAGTCTTGGTAGACTAGCAAGCTAGTGTTTGTTTGGAGTAGAGTCCGGATTGGTTCCGGTGTTGTGGCAAGTTGATGCTTGGTGTTGACCAAGGTGTGGATTGGAGTTGCTGGAAGTTAGTTTTGTTCGTGGGGCAAGTGGTTCGTGCCCTGTTGGTTGTTTTTCCTGTTTCCAGGATGTTGAGAGTTGCCCGTTTGGCATTTGGAGCTTCAGTCTGTGGTGGACCCCCCCCTATTGTTGCCTCGTGAGATTTAGATGTTGTTGCTTTAGCGGTTTAAGACAGTGAGCGTGTGTGGAGCTCTCTGTCCTTCGGTTGTCTGCTTTAAGAGCCGTTTCCTGCTGGGAGTTGTCAGATTACTCCTGTAGTCTCAGAGTTGATGGTAGTGGTGCTAGCAAGAGGTAGTAGTTTGTTGGCTGCTAGGAAGCAGTTGTTTGCCCAGTTAAGCGGATTCTTGAGTGGTGTTCTGGAGGTTGCAGTAAGGGTCGTTCTGCCTCTTTTGAGTGTTTGGCCAAGATTTGGTTCTCTTGTTTTTTCTAGAGCTAGTTCGGTTGTAGCTGGAGGGCGTTGCCCTGAGGTCTTGTTCCTAGTCAGGAAGTTTTGGGAGTTGACCCCTCCCTCGGTGGTTGAGTTTCCCTTGGGTGTTGCTTCCAAGAGAGCTGGATGTTGTTGCCTTTGGTTTGAGCAAGTCAGCGAGTGTGTGTGAAGTTCGCTGCCCTTCGGAGTTCGTTTGCTGGGAAATCGTTTCCCATTTAGAAGGAGTCAGCTTAGCTCCTGAGTTGTGTTGTTGATCTGAGTAGCGCAGCGGTCAACCCAGCGAGAGGGTCCATGCATTGTGTTGTTAGCAAGCAAGAGTTGTTTGGCCAACCAGGTTAAGAGTTGAGTTGTTTCTGGAAAGTTGTTGGTTCTTTGGAGATTGAAGATTTCCCTTCCCCCTAGTCTCTGTGGTGGATGAGTTGCTCCTTGGATGCCAGCCTCGAGCATTAGCTTCTGAGGTAGTCTTGCTGATCCGTGTGTCTCAAGATCCATTAGCTTTGAGGTTATCGTTATCCGTTTTCCGTGCTAGGTTTCGGGAGTGGAGCTTCTGGTTGGAAGATGAGTTAGGCCTACGCTAAAAGGAGAAAGTCCTTTGAGTGGCCAGTTGGACTTAAAAGTTGAGTGGTAGCTTGGAGGCGAGCTTTGCTCGTTACAAGCTTGGGTTGAGTTCTGCTGAGCAAGCCCTTCTCGGGCTTTGTTCCTAGTTTTTGTGCGTTCGCAGTTGGCGTTTTAGCGGAGTCGCGTTTGAGTGTGTTGGCACAAAGGTGCCGTGGCATTGGTGGGTTAATCTGTTGAGCTGTTCTCCTCAAGGTGTTGTGTCGCAGATAGCTGCGTGATGGTTTAGTCCTTGCAGCCCGAGTTTTTCTTGAGAGGAATGTTGGTTGTTTCCTTGCCTGGCAATGTTCTCTTAGGCCAGTTGCTGGTAGGTTTGCTTCGAAAGGTTTGCGTTTGGCCGACGAAGGGTTCTAGTTTGTTGGTTTGGCCGAGTGGAGCCTGTGCCTGGCCCTTGTCTTTTAGAGGTGGCCGTAGCTGAAGTTTCAGCTCGTGTGAGTGTTGTTAGCCGTCTGGTGTGCCAGGATTGTGCCCCTTGCCCTTGGTTAGGCGATTTCTCCTTAAGATGGTTGCTTAAGTGTTGTGGGCGTGTTCTAGTTGGAGAAATTTGCCTTTAGGATCAGTCGCCAGTTGGTGATTCGTTTGTATCTCGTTAAGGCTGTAGGCAAGTTTTGAGGTTCGCTGGTCTCTTGTGAAATAAGGGTAGGCCGTTGGTTTTTTTTTTTTGGAACCTGGGAGGTTCAGTTGTTTGGCCAGTTTATTGTAGGGTTGAGGCTGTTTGTTAACAGCTGTGAGCTTCTAGAGGAGTTTTGCCAGTGCGTGGTGTAGAGTTTCAGAGCTTGTGGCCAGTCTTCGAGTTTGCCGAGAGTAGCACCGTTTGAGAGTTGGTGCGAGTTGAAGATGTGGCTCGCCGTCTATTTCCCTTCGGAGTTCAGTGTATGCTCAGTCTCGGTTGAGATAGTTTGTAGCAGTCTGGATGGCATTGTGGCTTTGAGTTTTGAGAACCCAAGAGGGTTTGGTTTTCGAAGAAGGTAAGTGTTGTTTAGCCGAGAAGATCAGTTGGTTAGGAATCAATGGAGTTTTCCTAGAGCTGTTTCGTCTTAGGTCTTTCGAGGACGAAAGTCTTAAAAGGAGGGAGTATTATAACAGCCCGGAATTTCATCGATCGTTCCGGTTTGGAGGGCATTTTGGTATAACAAGAAGGCGGAAAAATAAGACGAAACAGCTCGGAATTTCATCCCGGTCGTCTCAATTTGCCCCAGGGGCATTTTGGTCATTTGGCTGGGCCAGCAGGGCCAGAAAAATATTGAGATGATTTGATTGTGTTCGGGAAGCTTTTGGGCTTGGTTTGAGGCAAAAATAAATAGGGAATTAAATAGCACGTCGAGTGAGATTCGAACCAGGGCCGCTTGGGAAGCTAGACGGGTGGCATTGCCGCTTGAGCTATCAGACGCTCTTGTTGTTTTAGACGCGCCATCGTTTATATAAGCCTGGTTCCTTCGAGTTTTGGTTTAAAATAGAGCAGTCGGGCCCTTCCACCTCATTTCTCTTCTTCTTCTTCGCGACCTTCCTTCACCGATCGACCGACCGAGCTCCCTTCTCGCTAATTCTCCCTCGCCGACCCCTTTTCGCAGGAGTTTTCCTTCCCAATTCCAACCGATTCCGAGCTCTTCTTCATCCCGGTAAGTTCTCTTCTCTTTTCTCTGCTCTTTATTTCTTCTTCTTCAAAACCGATTCCCTTGTTTTCAATTTCCATTTTCCGGCCGTGTCGAGGTGAATCGCTGGGTGATTGTTGTGCAGCTAGCTTAGGGGAGTTCTCCATCAGCAAATCGCTCGACGAATCTTCTCCAATCGCTCGAATTCAAGCTCCTTCTCCATCGCGCCGAGATCGCCCCTGTTCGTCTCTTCGTTCGCGCGCAGAAGCAGCCCCAGGAGTTCGTCGCGTGCCCTGCCGCCGAGCCACGTCGCGTCCTCGCCCAGCCCGTGTCACGCCGTCCCTGTGCCGAGCCGTGTCGCCAGCGCCCCTATTCGCCCCTACATCGCCCGCGCGCAGCCAGTGCCCGTCGCGTCGCGCGCGCAGCGCCGCGCGCGCGCCCATTCGCGCCCAGCGCGCGCCCGCCCACCCCATTTATTGCCGTTCGTGCAATCGGCTCGTTCGTGTGTCCGTCGCGCCTCGTGAGTTGCTCCCGAGCTGAGCCCTGTTTATTTTATTATATTTAGGCCTATTGTGTGATTATTGTGATGATTGATACGGTTCCGGTAGCTAGTTCGAGAAAGTTCACAGCTTAGGTTTTCGTGCTATCGCCTCCCCGACCAAGGTAAAGATCTCTTACCGGAGTTGTGTGGACCCTGCAATATTATATGTGATTGCTGATTGTATGCCTGTTTGTGTTTATTGACATGTTTATTCTTATGTGCTCTATTCTGAATTCCCGACCGGCATGAACCCCTGTTTCTCATGTTAGTCCATGCTAGGTTGTTCCTTCTGGCATGCTCGTATCTGCTCTTGCTTCGTAGTATCATGGTAGGTTCGTTGTATTCTTGTTGAGCACGTATTGGATTTTATTGAATTGTTTGCTGATTGCTAAGGCAGGTTAGAATGCAGGCAGGTAGATAGCATCATCCGGGCCGGGTGCATAACGAACCTTGCATCCACGACAGGGACGTATGAGATGGAGCTCCGCCCTGATCCCGTTAGGGAATAGCTAACCCTAAACGGCTGGCCCTGCAATCTTGGGTGAGGGTGGCAGACTGTTAAATGCCCCAACGGTCGGGATGATGACTTGGCATTGCCTCGTCCCCAACAGTCGGCACGTCCTCAGCGTGTTTGGCCATAGCCCCTGATTGCCACCTGTTAGGGCAAGGACGGCATCCTGGTGTAAGCCTACCACGACCGGTTCCTTAGCCTAAGGTGCGGTGATTCAGGCTGACATAGTTCACGTGTCCAGGTCTCACACCCCTATGTCAGTGACACCAATCCAGAGATTTAGTTAGGCATGGTGACTGGACATGGGCAGCTTGCGACTAGACCCGGCACCCCCCATAGTCTGCAGTAGCACGCGGTGCATGCTTACGCTCATTACAGCGCCGACCGGAGGGCTCCTTGGGATCTTGAGCTAGTGTACCTTTCATTCGACAGTAGACAGGCTGAGGCCGGGACTTGTTTCTCGTATAGGGCATATCGTGTGGTGTGGTGTGGTGTGGATTATTTCCGGACTAAGACCCTGAGTTGGCATCCGAGGTCCAAGTGTGGACTCTAGCTATGTGCTCGATTCTGTGTTTATTCTCATAGCTTGCTTACTCTCATCTAGATGACCATGTATATCGTATTGTACCCCGGTTGGGGATTCTTACTGAGTAATTCGTTACTCACCCTTACTTATCTTTCACGTATCCATGGTGCGGGACAGGATGGCTGGAGGAGGAGCTGTGATCATGGAAACCCGTTGTTGAACTCTGAGTCTTGTATTTATGTATTATGTTTTAAATGTCCTCTGAATGCATGTAGTTGGGCACGGAGCCCTAGGATGGTTTCTGAATGTATTTCTGGATTCTAGCACTGTTGTAACTATTGGAAAGATCGTATGTTTTAAATAAATCTCTGATCAGAGTGAGTTTTAGAAATGTATTTGTCTTGGAACAGGCGCTTGGAAACAGGAACAGGTTTCAGGAAATTTGTATTGACTTTTTAAATGGACTCTTGCCGGTTTTTAGTTTTTACTTAGAATCCGAAAACCATTCTTGCATATTGTATTTAAGTTTTGAACACATGCATTGAGGTAAGGGCCCATTTAGAGCCCCATTCGGGTCGGGTCTTTACATTAGTATAATCAATACAAACACAAACAACATAGATTATGCCACATCAAACACATAAGTGAATACAGTCAATCTGGCACATGTAATAGCCACGGGCCTCGAGAAGGGGGTAACGGGTCCCTTACCTTGGCCAATCCACAAACTGCCCTCCATGAATCCATTGGAAGCTCCAACTAGCCAAATAAAACTCCGAGCCGTGAAACGAACTAACCGGTCAAAACTAGCACCTTATACCATCAAAATTGGATCCAGAATATCAAATTTATCAAATTGAGGAAAACCTCAAAAAACGTGTCCAGGTGGTCTCGCGTGCCCTCAACCTCGGCTCGAAGGACAAGAAACAGCTCAGGCCAAATCTGGTCAAACATAAATGTCAAATGGTCAAAACTAGCCATTTAACCCTAACAAGCACTATTACACCCAAATCCAACGACCTTTAAACCAAACACTCCCTAAACACATAACCAAACACACCTTAATTCACAACTTAAATAAATTTACACCTCTAGCCAAACAAGCTTGTCCATTAATTAAATATCCATAACTCCATAAACAAACATCTTTAATCCATGACTTAAATGATGTTAACCCACTAGCCAAACAAGTCTAAACCATCACTTGAATATTTCAAAACTAGTAACCAAATGCCAACAATTCACTACTTGAATGACATTAACCATGCAACCAATCATCCGTTATTCTTCATTTAAATAACCCACACTTGCAAACAAACACTATTTATCCATGTTTTAAATAGCCTTAAACTTAACCAAACACCCCTTTTTGAATACTTTAATTCCTTAGTCAAACAAGCATAAACCACACTTAAACTAGCTTTAAACTAGTAGCCAAACAACATTAATCCATTACTTGAACACTCATAACCCAAGAAACAAACGGCTTTAAATCACCACTTGAATAGTCATAAACCTGCAAACAAACAACCCTTATTTCTTATTTAAATAACCATAAACTAGCAAACAAACACCATCTATCCTTAACTTGAATAGCATAAACCAGCAAACAAACATGCTTTATCCACATTTTAAATAACTTTGAACTCAACCAAACAGCCCCTAAACCTCATTAAAATAACTTTAATCCAAGCCCAAACAACCTTAAACATGGAAACAAACATCACCCTTCTTCTTCATTTAGAACTCAACCAACCCAAACCCTAAAAGAGAAGAACCCTTTTACTTTAGCTATAGAAAACGGCTGCGGCATCTCAAGCTCGTTGTAGCGACGAACTACGGCGACGTTGCGCTTCTCCTCAACTCGTGACGGCTGCGAACCCATATGGTTAGAAACCCGCAAAACCCACGCGAACAACCTGCAACAGAGAACCTTGGCTGGCGGCGGTGAACTCGAACCACCTCCGTGCGAACCGGTATCGGACGACGAGAGCGAGCTCAACCAACCACAGTGCGCGAAGAACTCCCGCTTGCGAACCCACAACGAAGCTCGGGATGACGAGCTCTCCAAACTTCGCGTGAAGAACACCCACGCCGAGGATGAATGACGGCGCGTGCTTGACGACTGAAACCACCTGAGTTGACGAACCCACTGCTGCTGGTCGAAAAATCGGGCAAGGAAGGGCTCAAACGTGATGTTGAAGACGGCTGAACAGTAACCTAAAATTAGGAGCTCTAAAAACACACCTGCTTAAATATCTCCTAAGGTAAAAGACTAAAATGCCCCTACACCTCAACTTAACCACAAAACTGCCCTTCAATAATAAACTTAAAGAATTTCTGGGTTATGACACCCTGAGAGGTCAGGCTACCCCCGGGGCATTCGGGTATGTCTCCGATGATACGCTAATTGGAGTTGCGCAGCGGAAGCGTGGTGGGTCCCTGGCATAGGCCAGGTTACCCTGAGACACAGGAGTATGTCTCCGCGAGCACAGCGTGGTGGGTCCCTGGAAGGTCAGGCTACCCGAGGCATTCGTGTATGTCTCCGCTGATGCAGTTTGGTGGGTCCCTGGCAAAGGTTAGGCTACCCTGAGATAATTGTGATCTCCCTAAGGACATGGTATGGGACGTGTCCGACCCGAGGTTGGGGAACTTGTGTGTTCTTCTCACTCGGGGTCTTTGCTCTGACCTTGGTCAGATGATTGCTCGGCATTTAGCCGTAACTTGCTCACGGCTTGCACGGTGTTGTTTGACAATGTTTGCTCGTGACCGGCTTGAGGGTCGGCCACGTATGAGCGAGGCATTTAGCTTCAGTTGTCGTATCTTATAACTTGTTTCTGTTTACATGCTTAACCCCATGGTGGGGCTCCTTACTGGGTATATTTCGATATACTCACCCCTTACATTTTCAGGTACTGATCCATCTCGAGGTGGCTAGGCTGGGAGCTGACAGGGTCATGGACACGGTGTCGACATTTTCTTTCCGCATTGCTTACTCCTGTTTGAACCATATGGTTTACGTTTTAAACTCTTTTGAATCGTACTTGTTTTGAACTATCGGGATCCCGAACTCTGTTTGTATGTTTTCAAACTATTAGCACCGTTTTCATGTTTTCTCTGGTTTTGTTGGAAAAACGCATGTGATTAGCAAATTGGTTTTGAGGATTTTAATATGCATGCACCCGTAACACCCCATTAGAGTATTTTAGGAAGTCGGGTCGTTACAGCAACCTCCCATTGAGATTGAGTTGGACGTTGCATAAACTGAGCCAAAATGTGAATAGAGTAACATAGCTCCGGACGTGTGATGGTAAGATAAATTCACTACTACAAAAATCAAGAAATTTGACGTGCACAGAACGTCAACTGCACAGTTTAGTTGACGCTTTCAAAAACGTCAACGAATCGACTGTCAACTAAAGCCACTATAGTTGACGTTTGTCTAAGCGTCATCCAATAATATAATTGACATGTTCTAAATGTCAAGGCCAAAATTGATTGACACGAAGAAAGCGTCATGTGATGGTTTTGTTGACATTGTATACACGTCAACAAAGTTTTTTATTGATAATTTATGAATGTCAACGATAGTTTCTAAACGTCAAGTAAACGTACATGTGTTGACGTTCATTTTATGTCAATGAAATTAATAGTTGACATGTATTAAACGTCAAGGAATATATACCTTTATATTTTTTTATTTCGTCAAATTTATCAATTTGTTTTTTCATATCAAACGACCTATTCATCCAATCAAATGATATACTAGATTCCATGTTCATCTTGTCAAATGATTTACAACTTAAGAGAATTCCAATTATAAATTACAAAATATTTCAACATGCTTAACATAAGCACAATATATATTTTCAATAGTAACAAAATCAGAAAGGAAGTATATGTTGACATGATTCAAAATTTGAAATGTCTTTCAAAGTTGTCTTCCTAAATATACACAAAAAATATATATCATATTCCAAAATATACTCCATTCTAAAATATACCATATTCCAAAAAATAACCCAACTATTTTTAAAACTAACTGTATACACAAAAAAGAATAGGAAATATATTTCTTCAAAATTTGTAGTCTTCCAAACATATTCATGAGCTACCAACAAATATCTTTCCAGGCGTACTGTATCCAACTCACATGTAGGGTACTAGAAATTCAGCCCATTCCATATGCTCTTCATCCAGTTCATCCTATGTGTATGCTTCTCTTGCATCAATCTGTCAACATTAATTAATACTCAAATAATAACTTATTTATAAAAATTAATAATAAATTTAGAAACTAAACAATATAATAAAGAACATATGGCATCGGTGATGTTTGTGCTATATGTTTTGATGATATCTCTCATATTTCTCATAACATAACAACCACATTTTGTACTTCCCTCTTGTAATGGACACTAGAATTCCAACAAAAAGAAGAAAAAAACAAAATTATGATATATCTAGAAACTAATATATAGTACACAATATTTCTAATCAATCATCCCTTTGCTACTTAAATCACAATCATTGAAAAATTGCTTAAACATGCTCTCTTTATTACTTAAAAAAATGCAATCACAGAAAGATGGTTAAAGTAGCAAATTCGTATGCAATAAAAAAAGAATGAATCGCATAAGGACATCTACCGACTTGAACAAAGCTCAACAAAACTTACAATAGTGAAGAAAATATAAAAAGTAACTCTATTTTCCCAGAACAACCATTCTGAAGATTTTTTTTTTGAAACAACATCCACTCTAAAGAATTGGCACCATATATACCACATTTTCTTATAAATAATGATAATAAGAAAGAAATTTGTAGTAAGAAACTTACTTGAATGTTTCACTTAGATGCCACCAAGCTTCAATAATCATCAAAACAAAATAGTACTCTTGATAGTTAAAAGAAAATACACTATAAAAAGTCTCTACAAAGAAAATTAAGGGTGAAAATGCAGCAATATTATTTGAAACTAATCAATAAAAGAAGAAATGTGACAGAGTTACCTACAACTTGAATGGTTCCTAGTTAATTAAAAGAAATTTAATATATTGAGTTAGCACTACATATCATGGTTAATCAGAGGGGCATAAAGCCTGCTTGAGGCTGATTTGTGTTGTAAAGGATGTAGTGCCTCGTGCTGGCACCAAGCTTTGAGAGGAGGCCTAGTTTCAGCCGGCTGGCACTTTTTTGGTGCAGTGGTTCCATGGTCGCCTGCAGTATAGCATCCCCGCTTGTCTTGTACCCCTTTTCCGAGGTTGCACCTGCTTGGGTTGCTTAAGAGATCTAGGCTCGGTGGTAGTCAAAGTGGACTACAAGTTTGAGGTTTTCGAGGAAAAGTAGGGCTCGTTCAGATCCCCGAGGGTTGGGTGTAAAGGATGCTATAGGTCAGTTAAGAGCCAGCGCTCGAGTTCTCGCGCCGTGTTGTGAGCCCGTGAGCGCCTTTTGATGGTAGCATGATTCGCCACCCTTTGAGTTGCCCTAGTATGGTTAGTGTTGGCATCGTGGATGCGTGGGGTTGATCCAAAGCAGTTAGAGCCATGAGTTGATGGCTGATCGGAGCGCTTAGTGAGCTCATTGTTTCGAGGAATGTTAGCTTGGTGTGGTTTTGCGCTTGTAAGAGTAAGTTGGCCAATGTGGCTTTCGTGGTGAGTTGGCCCCGAGTGGGTTTGAACTCGTTGTTCTCTTGTTTGTTGTGGCTCGCTTTGGAGGCAAAAGTTGCCCCGTGAGAGCCCTGTTGGCTTTGGATCTTAAGAGATCAAGTTGGAGTCGTACACCCCTGCACTTTTGCGTAGCTCGCCCGCGGTTTATGTTTGGAAAACCACGAGAGGTTCGTGTCGAGGAGCCGCGCTCGGCCTTTGAGGTGTCAAGGCTTTAGTTCTGGCAAGTGCCCTAGCTTTGGCCGTAAGGATGCCGTGCTCGCGTCGGCCGCTGGTTAAGCAAGTTTTGCTAGTTGGTCCTTGCCTCGTTAGACTTTCTCGCTTGAACCGATCAAGAGCAAGAGGGCAAGCGCGCGCAGCTTTCGATCGCTTTGCCAAGAAAGTCGCTCGGATCCTTACCTTGGAGAAGAAGGTATGTTGAGGTTGTTGCTTTGAGTAGGAGGATGACGCCCCGTAGCGCTTCCTGCTCCTTGGTTTCCAAGTTGGAGTTGGCCAAACAGAGTTGAGATGTCGAGAGGGGGTCAGCTCGCAGTAGGTTGTTTGTTAGATCGTTGTCGCATGGTGTGTGTCTGAGGTGACCGAGAGGATCTCTAGTTGTGAGAGCCTCCGAGCCCGGCCAGACTCGCGCAGCGTATTCCTTGGGTGAGTTGCTGCGGTGATTTGGCGCTTCAGCAAGCTAGTGCTTGTTTGGTTTTGGAGGTTAGTTGGTGCTTGGTGTTGACTAAGATTTGGTTCTCTTGATGTTTCAAGAGCTTGCCCTGCTCGAGCTGGCAGGACGCTGCCCCGAGGATTCTGCCTCCTAGTCCTGGGTTGTTTTGGGAGTCGATTCCTCCCCTGGTTGAGTAAGTTCGGCTTGTTCTCAATTGGTGGTCCAATCGCTGAGTTCCCTTGGGTGTTGCTTCCAAGAGAGTTGGTTGATGAGCAAAAGTGTGTGTGATGTTCGGGCGAAGAGTTTTGCTTGCCGGGAAATCGCTCCCGCTGAGGAGTCGGGCCGTACAAAGTCGAGTAGCGCAGCTGGTTAGCCCAGCCAAAGAGGGTCCCCGTGACATTGTGTTGTTAGCAAGTTTAAAAGTTGTTTGTCATGGTTAATTTGAAGAAATCAACTCTTTGGCTTTGAGCCTTTGAGAGCCTGGAGTTTTTATGTGGCCTCTCGCTGATGGTATTTTTCCAGTCTTTTCTTCGTTGGGGCCCCGATTTTGTTGTTTGTGCCCTTAGAGATGATTTGGGAGTTTGTTTAAGTGAGAGTTATTTTTTGGAAAATTGCTTCAGGGTTAGGGATTTGATTTGGGGCCGCTTTATTTTATGTTTAGGTTGTTTGGGTTCGATTAGAGGCTCGAGGATCGCTTGGTTGAGTTGTGATTATTTTTCGCTTGTCCTGAGTAAGGATTTCTACCGTGGTTGTGTGGACCTCGCGATATGTCTCGATTGTGCCTTGTATGTTTTTGCCGATTGTTATGAGCATGATAGTGATAGGCGAGGACTTTGTTTGATCTCTTGCTAGCATGTTTGTTGATTTTACATGTTAGTGCCATGCTAGGTTTGTTCTTCCAAAGATGCTTGTGATTCCTGTTTAAGTTGTAGTATCATGCTAGGTAAACGTGATTGATGTCGGTCATTGCTTGCCAGCCAGAATCATTGATTTACTCGGTATTCTTGGATAGAGTAGTAGGGTCTGTCATCATCCGAGGCCGAGAGCGGACATAACGCACTTTGTCCCCACCGGCCGGGAGTAGAGCGAAGCATAACGTACATTTGCTTCCCTGGCAGACGATGTGGATGTAGCTACCACATCAAGGCATAAGCCTAGTTTGTAGCCTGCTAGAGCGGAACCCCGCTAACGGCAAGCCTCGCCTGCCTTGGCTAGTTCTTCGTGTCGGTGGTACAGCTGCGATGAGTGCCGAGGCCTCGCTCGCATCACTGTTCGGTGACACCGCTTTCCGAGTCTTAGGCATGCGACTGCCCGCGTAGTTTGCCCTTAGGCCCCCGTGATTTACGCCGGAGCATCTGGTTGTTGAGCTTTGCGGTTGTTCTTCCAAAAGATGCTTGTGATTCCCGCTTAAGTTGTAGTATCATGCCAGGTAAACGTGATTGATGCCTGGTCATTGCTTGCCAGCCAGAATCATTGATTTACCGGTGCATTCTTGGATAGAGTAGTAGGGTCTGGGCACATCATCCGTGCCTTTGAGACAGAATCGAGACCGACATAACGCATTTTGTCCCCACCGGTCGGGAGTAGAGCGAGTGGTGTTTGAGTCATAAGAGTAAGTAGGCCCCCGCATTTACGCGGTTGCAGCAGAAGAGCATGCGGTGTGCGCAAGACACGCGCTAGTAGCCGCTGTTCGAGAGCTCCCGAGGCTAATGTTCGTGAGTACACCGTTCCTTCCTGTTTAGAGCCGGATTTCGGGTACTCCCGATAGTCCGCATTTTTAGCGAGGGTAAGAGGCCCCCGAGGACACCCATTGGGATTGGCTTTTGAGCTAATCAATTGGTCGAGGGAGAAAGACCTCGAGGTGTCGGACATCTTGGGATCTTTTTGAGGTGATCAATTGGCCGAGGGAGAAAGACCCTGAGATGTCCCGGATTGGTTATGAGAACCAATCATTAGGCCTAAGTAGGAGACTTGATGATTCCGGAAGTAAGAGACTTCCGATGTTTCCAGATCTTGTGTTATGAGCTCGTTGAGCTGATGCATGATGTTGATAGCCGCTTGCTTGCATATTGAGGTGCTAGATGACTGATGTATCGTATTGTACCCCGGCTAGATTCTTACCGACTGAGTATGTTTATACTCACCCTTATTTATCTTTCGTAAGAGGCTTCCAGCCCTTGAGGACACCCTCGCTTCTAGTTGGGATTGGCTTTTTGAGCTAATCAATTGTAAGCTATGATCCATGTTGATAGGTCATTTATTTGCTTTAAGTTGCATATTGAGGTGCTAGATGACTGATGTATCGTATTGTACTTTTGAGCCCGGTTGGGGATTCTTCTTGAGTATGTTTATACTCACCCTTATTTATCTTCTTATGAGGTAACTGTAACTGAGTTACCTACAACTTGAATGGTTCCTAGTTAATTAAAAGAAATTTAATATATTGAGTTAGCACTACCATATCATGGTTAATTTGAAGAAATCAACTCTTTCCATATTATATTTCATTCATTATAGGTTTTGAAATTTAATATTGGATTAGCACTACCAAGCAACTAATATAAAACACATATTAAATGGTATAAGATACTAAGAACAAAACGTAATAGAAAGCTAATAGAAAGCTACGTGCAAAACTAGAATGATCACAATATGTAGAAATGATTGCATTAGGAGTAGAACTTAAAGAATAGCAAAAAAAGAAAGGAGTAATGAAAGGTTATATCAAATTGTGAGCTTACCAAATCTTGAGTAGAATAAATATTCAAGTGTCACAGACAAAACAGTTATTATTAAATAACTAGTGAAAGATATAAATATAATGAGTACAACTCCCATGATACTTGACATAGTAAGGAAGGTGATGCACTTATTATTTTATAAATAGTATGAGTTCCAGTTCAACTTGATTATAAAGGAAAATAAGAATCTATCATGGAAGAATTAAAACTTAAGGAAAACTAGATTGTATCATAGAATGAGAAACTTACACTTACACATTGGGGTGGAACATGGGTTGGGTTGGGTCGAAGAGGTTTTCAACCCAACTAAAAAATTCGGGTTAGTCAATTGTCCAATCCAACCCAACCCAATTAAAGACATAACCGAACCCTTATATTTTTCGGGTTTGGCTGGGTTGGGTCATCGGGTTCATAAGTGCATTACAAAAATAAATATTGTTCACCTAATTAGTATACACTAATGTTGGGTTGGGTCATCAAGTTCAAAAATGCATTACATTATAAAGAAGTACCTTCTTTAAGCCGGCCATAATTAATCGATGTATTCAAACTCTACTTTAGCAATGTAAAACTCCATTTATTATTTATTTCGTCCAGCCACACAACAACAATTCCTCCTGCCATATGCTATAGTTAGCTGAAATATTATTACACAAAGAAATTGAAGGAGAAGAGATCAAATGAAATAATAGCATAAAAAAGAAAAAAGAAAAGAAACCAAGCATTATTTTTTCTTTGCTTCTTTTCTAGAACAAGATACAGAATCCAACATGTCACACATATGAAGATATTTAAAAGCATATAATAACTAATGAGCCAGTGAGGATTCAAGTCAGTAAAATGAATGAATTTTTTTTTTTAAAAAAAGCAGTCCTCCAATTTTCTAGCGACTGAATGCCATTAGTTTGACTCTGTTTGTCTCTTTGTAAAGAAATATCACCATATGACTGTTCAAGTCTCTCATTTCCATGAAAAAAAAAATTGATTTACAAATCTCAATACTCCAAAAAAAATCACAATTATTTCAATTTCATAACAAAACACACATGATACTAGATTCTCAAATAGCCAAATATCTCTTAAACAATTCATCAAACATATAACAGACAATACAATATAACACAAAAACAATAACCCATTGCCAGAATAATAAGAATCAAGAGTTAAAATAAGAGATTATCATAAACATAACAAAACCCCAGTACCAGAAACACAACAAACAGTCTCTTAGAAAATTCCATAAATCAAAGCAATTGTCAATAGAATAGTGAAGAAAAAGGAGAAACTTAAAGGAGAAAAATCCATTCCAACCCATTACAAATTATGTCAATAGAATAGTAAAGAAAAAGGAGAAAATCCCCAAAATCCAAGCAAGAATCAGAATACATATCAACAAAGAAACAGAAGCAACATCGAATCAACATTAATTATCTAACCAATCTAAAATCGATCACAATTTCAATAATGAGTAGAAAAAAAAGAGAAAAATTAAATGGATGAAGAAATAAAAGCAAAGAAAAAGAGAAAGGGACCTTGGCTTGAGAGAAAAAATGATATCCAGAGAAGTTGGGGCAGAGATACTAAGAAATGACAAAAAAGAACAAAATAAACATTAACAAAAGAAAGGGAGGCGTCGATGAACAAATAAAAAAAATACAAAGTATCACCTCTGTCCTATGTTTCTTGATGAACAAAGTAAAATGAATGAAGGGGAGGCGTCGGTGACTGCTTTGAAGTTCGAAGTAAACAAAGAGAAGGCTACTGCGATTGTGACGGAGGCGACAACAACGATAAAACCGATTCGCTTTTTTTGTTGATAGAATCGCAATGGAGGAATCGATGAAGCGCAGCAGCAAGCGATGTCTGGCCACGGGAGAGGCATGGAGGTTGAGGATGTCTGGGCAGACAGGAGCAGCGGCGTGCAATGTCGGTCGAACCCTCTAGGTCAAAATCAGCATAGACCGTCGCCAGTCCTTTTTCTCGAACTCTCAAGTGAAACATCACGTTGAATCTTCTACCCCTATAGGCAAAGTTGGTGGTTGAAGATCATCTCGAACAGTGATAACCACGCCTCAACTACTAAGGAGATTTTAGATAATCTAACAAAGTGGTACGGATCCCACTCCTTAAACTCTTCTCAGATCTTCAAAAATTTTGCAATTCCCATCACTGCGCCTAACCATAGCATCTGCAACTGGTGTAGACACCTGAGCAACATCTTGCCCGATCCGAAGAGCATCCTTCAACTGCTACTCAGCATGAAAATCAGCCAATAACTGGCTTCCAAATTTCACTCTTGCAAATCAAATGATTCACAACAACTCTGGGTGTCTCTACTACCCCAACTCTAGGCCGCACCTAAGGATCGGTGCACCTCATGAGCTCAAAGCTCACTCTACTCAACAACTCTTGCACTTTTAACATCACTTCTAGTAACTCTTCTAGGTATCTCCACACTGTACAACAGTCTTGTGGACATCTCAGTCTCGTCCACAAACTCCAAGCTAGCAAGTGACACAATGCAAATAAAAAAAATACAATGCAATGCAATGCAACATAGCTGATCATACTAAACAGGCTACAAAACCTTAACCTCCCTACTAGAATACCTGATGTCGATCGGCAGCTGAAGACCATGGGGACCAAAACTACAACTTTCGATGTAAGCTAATCTACAGAATCTATGACTCTGAGCTCTGATACCAACTATAAGGACCCGACCCAAACTAGGGTCTAAACCTAAGTCCTTAACTCTAAATGCATGAAAATTATACTCGACGTCCCGGGCATGCAAATTTAAAGAAAACCTCTTTGAAAAAACTCAGAAGATCAAGTTTATAAAAACTATAAATTCATTTAAAACAGTCGTTCTGGTACCCAATAGTCAAAACATGAAATCTCGGTAAAACATTACTTATCATGCCCATAAATAGTTCATGCAGGAGGAAGAATTCAAAAGACTCTAAATAGAATAATGCAACAGGTCCCATGGTCATCTCCCGCTCCATCGATCATCCATCTCGGTACAGTCTAGTAGTACCTGTGGGAATTCTACAGTGGAAAGGGTGAGTTTTTGCAAACTCAGTAAGGCTTCCCCGGCTCGGGGACAGACATGCACTAGAATACAAACATTACCAAACAAGTATGATCAACAACATAATCGAGGGGTATACAAAACCCAAGCTCCTGGGTTCTAAGTCAAGAAACCTCGTCCTAGACGAGCACCACGTAGAGCGGTCTAAAGGTCGTAGACCCCAAGACCCAAAGCTCACAAGAGTCCTCTGACTCGAGAGCAATCTGGCATCCTACTTTAGAGGGAACTGGTGAGTCGAGCAACCTGTTGGCCCCAGGCCCCGTACTCACGGAGAGAGGTGGTGCCACACCAATCACCAAGGAACCATATCAGGCCCATACCACCTACCTGGAGAGAGCCTAGGCTACTAGTAGAAACCATCCAGGGCCGTGAGCCTAGCTGGCCGACCATCCACGGAAGTCCTGTGGAGCGAGAGAATATCACCTCAAGCTAGGGTGTGCGCCCGAATCTCTTCGTCCACACCCACCTACTAGTCTCCTCTATTCGATCTTCATGACTCGTTTGGGTCCAAACGAGGCATAAAGTCGTGCATCAAACATCATGGAAGTCCATATCAGGACAATCATGCAACCATGTGCAACTCGACCATATCAGGCATACGTACATGATTCATGCATCACTAGTCATACAAAAGACAAACATGAAATGTATATGCTCTCGATGCAATCAAATGCAACATACAATACACATGGTTATGCTACAATCAGACAAATCAACTAATGCAAGTAAACCGGCACATGTATTGACCATAGGTCCTCGAGAAGGGGTAAAGGGTCCCTTACCTTGGCCAATTCACTAACAGCTCTCCATGAATCCATTGGAAGCTCTAACTAGCCAAATAAAACTCTGAGCCCTGAAACGAACAAACCGGTCAAAACTAGCACCTTAGGCCATCAAAATCGAGTCCAGAATATCAAATTTTCCAAATAGGGAAGAACCTCGAAAAGCGTGCCCTAGCGGCTACATGCGCCTCACAAACTTGGCTCGAAGAAAGAGAAACAATTCGGGTCAAATCTGGTCAACAAAAGTCAAAGGGGTCAAACTTACCACTTAACCCATAACCAAACAACAAACCCCAAACCAAACACATTTAGTCCATAACTTAAATTATTTTAAACCACTGGCCAAACAACCATAATCCACAGCTTAAATGGCTTTAAACCACAACCCAAACAAGCTTAAAACTTATTTAAAATGAATTTAAACCTACAAACAAACACCCTTTATCCATAACTTGAATACCCAAAAAAAAACCAGGAGCCCAAACAATCCTTAAACCTTATTTTGATATCTTTAAACATGTAACCAAACAAGCCTAATTCACCATTTAAATGGGTTTAAACCCCAAACCAAACAACCTCTATTCTTTATTTAAATAACCATAAACATGCTACCAACAGCCCCTAATCCACATTAGAATAGCCTTAAACCCAACTTAAATAGCAAAACTCATTTACCAAACACCCTTCCTCTCCTTCATTTAGCCACCATTTCCAACCTAAACTCAAAATAAGAGAGAGAAAGAGATTGACCTCACCCTAACTCCGACGGCGCTTCCTCTCGGCCGAACTAACGATGAGGCCACGCTCTCATCTCAGACCGGTGACGACGGAACAACCCCTCTTTGTGCTACAACCCACACCGACGAACTCAAGGCGAAGCTCAAACTCGTGCTAGGACTCAAGGCACTTCGACCTACACGGAGCAGCTGCGCAAGCTCGCTGGCGACAAGACCCACGCGACGGCCCACGCACGAGCAGACCCAGACGACAGCTTCATCGATGGGCGGCGAACTGGGCTTGCGACGACGAAGCAGAAACACACGCATCCTCACGACACCACTCCCACCATGCTCGCGTGTCACGACCCACACAACTTGCGACCCACAACAGCGAAAGAACTCCACGACCGCATTTCTGTGCTTGACGGCGGCGTGAGCAGCTTCGGCTCGACCAACTAGACGGAACAAAATGGGGAATGAGGCTCAATGGTGAAGATGAACAGTGCACCCCAGACCTAGGGATCCACAATTTGACTTAAATACTCATGCTTAAAAGACTGAAATGCCCCTCTTTTGGACATAACCTCAAGATTGCCATCATTTACAAAATAATACCAAAAGAGTCCTCTTTAATCTTTTTAAAACAACCAAAACATTGGGTTATTACATTAATGTTATAATTGACATGCATACAATGTCAATTAAAGGTAAGCAAAATAACATTTGCGTGTTTTTATTTTAGTTAACGTTTTCCATATAAAAATTAATTTTACTTGACGTTTTATCTTAAAAACGTCAACTGTTAAAATATCTGAGCGTCAACTATTCTAATTTTTGTAGTAGTGATTAATCGCCCCACGAGTCGTCTATATCGTGCAGGATCCGTCATGAGGGGATCTGAAGCAAGACCTAAACGATGATTCTCTTCCATAGGAACGCTAGCTGGTTTAGAGCCAAGAAGGCCAGTTTTTGTCAAGATGTCGAGAGCATATTTGCGCTGACAAAGAAAAATTCCACTAGAATTTCGAGCCACCTCGATGCCAAGAAAATATTTCAATTTGCCCAAATCTTTCATGTGAAAACAATCATTGATATAGGCTTTAAAATCTGCTATGACAACATTGTTATTACCAGCAATAACAAGGTCGTCCACGTACACAAGGACATTTAAAACATTATCATTCTTACGATACACAAATAAAGAGCGATCAAAAGAAGTAGCAGAAAATCCATATGTATGCAAAGCAGCGGCTAATTTTGCATACCAACAGCGAGGAGCTTGTCTCAGACCATATAAGGATTTGCGTAGTCTACAAACTTTCTTACCTAAAACATTACTAAAGCCTGGAGGCAAACACATATAAACTTCTTCATCTAAGTCACCATGAAGAAAGGCATTGTGTACATCCATCTGATGTAACTCCCATTTATGAGTTGCAGCGACAGTAAGAAAAGTGCGAACAGTAACCATTTTCACAGTGGGTGCAAAATTTTCAACAAAATCAATACCCTCTCTCTAATGATTTCCAAAAGCAACTAACCTTGCTTTATATCTTTCAATGGTGCTATCAGACCGATGCTTGATTCGAAACACCCACATACACCCAAGGGCAATTTATTAGCAGGTAAATCTTCTATAGTCCAGGTATCATTAGCTTCCAATGCCGTAATTTCCTGCGCCATTGCTTTTCTCCACCTTGGATCACGCATTGCTTCTTTAAAGGAGGTGGGCTCCACTTCAGTAGAAATAGCTGCAAGAAACTAACGATGTGCAACAGAAAAAATGTTACAATTCACATAATGCGCTATAGGATAAGGAGTACCTGAGACTTGGACTGGCATGGGCGAAGCTTTCGGGGGAACCAATGTCGTGTTAGTTTTCTTTGAAACGTTGTGCCATTTAATAAAGTCTTTATAGCAAACATTCTCAAATTTTTCGCGTTTACCACGACCAAGCACACCATCATCTGAAATAGTCCTGTCTGGATTATCATTCATTTCATTTTGTTCCACCTCAACATAACCATTTTTTGTTGCATTATCATGCTGCACAGGCGAGCTGCCACCTTCTAGGATCTGTTGTTGTTGCGAGGAGACAACTTCATCATTTTGTTGTTGTTCTTGGGGATCATCAGTTATAACAGGTTGCAGCTGTTCTTGTTGGACAGTATCAAGTTGCCTATAGCCACATTGATTACCTTCAACATTTGTAACTTCAAAATGAGTATCAACATCATCATCAAATGATGGACGAATTTCATCAAGATATGAGGAATGAAGACGCTTCAATTCTTCTTGATCTGCCAAAGGAAAAATATCTTCGAAGAATTTCACATCTCGTGATTGAAAATATTCCCCTGTGTCAAGGTCAAACAAGTGCCATCCTTTCTTTCCAAAGGGATACCCAAGAAAGATACAACGATGACTTCGACTGTCAAACTTGTCACAAGGATTAAGGTTCTTAGCATAGCACAAACTCCCAAAAACTCTAATAGAGTTAAGATTAGGAACTTTCCCATAAAGCAATTCGCACGACGTTTTTCCTTCAAGCACACGAGAGGGAGTTCTATTGATTAAATATGCAGCAGTCATCACACATTCACCCCAAAAATCAACAGGCAAACAACCTTGAAAGCGTAAAGCACATGCAACATTAAGAATATGACGACATTTGCGTTCTACTCTAGCATTTTGTTGAGGTGTTTTAACATTTGAGCTTTGATGAATGATGCCATTTTCACGAAAATAATTACTAAGACCTTTAAACTCAGTCCCATTATCACTCCTCATAATTTTAACTCATTTTCCAAATTGATGATCAATCAAGGCAAAGAAATCGATCATTAAACGAGCGACCTCATCTTTGGTTTTCATTAAGTATACCCACACACATCTTGAAAAATCATCCACAATAGTAAAAAAATATCGAGAGTTACAAGCACGATTCTCACGATACGGACCCAAACATCACAATGGACCAATACAAATAAATCATTTGCCTTATTTTCACTTAACGGAAAAACATTATGAGTTTGCTTAGCCCTATGACAAATATCACAGGGTTTATTTTTGAAATTACTCTTTATTCTACTAACTTGAGGTAAGAGCTCCAAAGCTCGTAGGGATGGGTGCCCGAGTCGTTTGTGCCACAGTTCCACAGTCTCTATCTCTGTTACGACATTAACACAAATTGGTTCCCCCATTTTCAAGTAATGAAGCCCATCGATCAGCTTACCCACACCAATCGTCGTCTTCAAGATACGGTCTTGTACATCACATTCATAGTCAGTGAATTATATGTTTAATTTTTGTGTAGAAACAAGTTGAGAGACTGATAGCAAATTGCAATTGAATACGGGAATAAACAACACATTCGTCAAAATAAAATCGTCATTTAACTTCACATTCCCTACTTTAGTTGCCTCAACATTAACACCATTAGGCAAACCAATTTGAATGGGACAGATAGATTGACATGAATCAAACAAATTCTCATCACAACAAACATGAGTGGAGGCACCACTGTCAACAATCCAAGTATGAATGTCCTTACCATTCATTCGAACATGATTCGCATTGGCTGATACCTCGCCAAGAAGGGAATTGACTTTGGCTGGTTGACCATTATTCAATGAGCTTGACCCATCTTTTCCGCGGCCTACCCCAGAACGTCTTGGTTCTCGACCTTCTGGATACCCATGTTTCTCCCAACAACGATCCTTTACATGCCCAGACTTACAGCAGAAGCTGCATTTTAGTGAAGAACGTGCAACCCCCCCAGTCTTTAACCACTGAGGTGCATTACCTTGGACAGCAAAAGCCATAGGTGCAGCTGTTTCTATCCTTCGCTGAGTCAAAAGGCGAACTTCCTCTTCTTGCCCAAGTCTCGAGTGCACGGTGTGAAGAGATGGTAAAGGTTCGATACCTAAAATATTTGATCGAATATTGGCATAATAAGTCTCAAAACCCATTAGAAATTCACGCACCTAATTAGTTTCATGTCGTTTGCGAAAAACTTTATTCAAGTCGCATTTACATCCTGAGCACGAGAATGAGGGTAGAGCATCAAAATCATTAATGTCATCCCATAATTTCTTCAATCTCCCATAATATTGCATTATAGACTTTCCACTCCTTTGTTTGCAATCTACTATCTCTGACTTCAATTGATAGATTTTAACGCCATTTCCCAACAGAAACGTTGTTTAATATCATTCCATAATTCTCGAGCAGTGTCGCGGTATGAAATGGTAGAAGGAATGCTTGGGTCAATTGTATTAAAGATCCAAGCCACAATCATATAATTAACTGTCCACCAATCTTCAAGATCAGTGGAATCATCTTTAGGTTGCTTAACAACCCCATTAATGAATCCCAGTTTTTGTTTTGCACCCAACGAAACTCTAAATCCTTTGGCCCATTCCTCATAATTTGGCCCTTTGAGAATGTAACTACCCGACCCGATAGGGGTTCCAAAGTAGGCCGTCACCTCAATGCATGCATTCAAATCAACAGAAAATTTTGCAATATGATGTTTGGATTCCAAGTAAAAACTAAAACATAAACATCCGTTTAGAAAGTCAACAAAATTTCCTGAAACCTGTCCCTGTTTCCAAGCACCTGTTCCAAGACAAATACATTTCCAAAACTTTACTCTGATTAGAGATTTCATAAAGCATTCAAAACTTTCAATTGTTGCAACGATGCTGGAATCCCTAAAAACATTCAAAAAACATTCTAGGGCTCCGTGCCCGGTGACATGCATTCAGAGGAAACAAAAGCATAAAGTGTCATAACACAAAATCAGAGTTGACAATTGGTCCCCATGATCACAGCTTCTCCTTCAGCCATCCTGTCTCACACCGCGGTTACCTGTGGAAAACCACAATAATAAGGGTGAGTAACGAATTACTCAGTAAGAATCCCCAACCGGGGTACAATACGATATACATGGTCATCTAGACGAGTGCATGCAAGCTATGAGTATAAACATAGAATAGAGCACATAGCTTGAGTCCATACTTGGACCTCGGATGCCAACTCAGGGTCTTAGTCCGGAATAATCCACACCACACCATACCATACGCCTTATACGAGAAATAAGTCCCGGCCTCCGCCTGTCTACTGTCGAGCGAAAGGTACACTAGCTCAAGATCCCGAGGAGCTCTCCGGTCGGCGCTGTAATGAGCGTAAGCATGCACCGCGTGCTACTACAGACCATGTCCAGTCACCACGCCTAACTATATCTCTGGATCGGTGTCACTGACATAGGGGTGTGAGACCTGGACACGTGAACTATGTCAGCCTGAACCACCGCACCTGAGGCTAAGGAACCGGTCGTGGTAGGCTTACACCAGGAAGCCGTCCTTGCCCTAACAGGTGGCAATCAAGGGCTACTGCCGAACACGCTGAGGACGTGCCGACTGTCGGGGACGAGGCAATGCCAAGTCATCATCCCGACCGTTGGGGCATTTAACAGTCTGCCACCCTCACCCAGGATTGCAGGGCCAGCCGTTAGGGTTTGCTATTCCCTAACGGGATCAGGGACGGAGCACCATCTCGTACGTCCCTGTCGGGGATGCAAGGTTCGTTATGCACCCGGCCCGGATGATGCTATCTACCTGCACTCTAACCTTTCTTACAGTAATCAGCAAACAAACCAATATATATTTCAAACGTGCTCAATAAGAATACAACGAACCTAGCATGATACTACGCAGCAAGAACATATACGAGCATGCCAAAAGGAACAACCTAGCATGGACTAACATGAGAACAACGTAGGAATTCATGCCGGTCGAGAATTCAGAATAGAGCACTTATTACCAAACATGTCAATAAACACAAACAAGCATACAATCAGCAATCACATGATATATCGCAGGGTCCACACAACTCCGGTAAGAAATCCTTACCTTGGTCGGAGACGATTACACAAAAACCTAAGCTGCGAACGAACCCGAACTAGCTACCGAGAACCTATCAATCACAACAATAATCACACAATAGGCCTAAATACAATAAAATAAACAGGGCTCGGCTCGGGAGCACTCACGAGGAGCGGCTGACACACGAACGAGCCGGCTACACGAGCGAGGCAGCAAAATGGGCTGGCTGGGTGCGCTGGCTGCGCGCGGACGAACGCAGAGCGATGCAGGGCGAGCGGCGCGATGCACGGCGTGACACGGAACTGGGCGAGGACGCGCGCGCTGGCGCGATTTGGTGCGCGGCGTGGCTAGGCGGTCTGGCACGGAGGACCCTGCTTCTGCGCGCGAACAGGGGCGAGCTGGGGCGATTGGGAAGAGAAGACGAACTCGGCGAATTAGTGCGAATTGGCGAGCGATTTGAAGCTGGATGAATTCCCCTACACTAGCTGCGCAAAAACCACATGATTCCCTCACACTCTCGGCCAGCCAAAACAAAATCGGAAAACAGGGGAGAAGGGATTGGAGGAGAAGAAGAAGAAGAAGAAGAAGAAGAAGAAGAAGAGAAAGAGAGGAAGAGCTTACCGGAAAGAAGATCGGCGAGAGAGGAACGGCGAGGAGAAATGTCGAGGAGAAATCGCAGTCGGTCGAGGGAGAAATGGAGAAGAAAAATCGCGAAGGAAGAAGAAGAAGGAGAATGTTCGGGCGAGCTCTGCCTTTAAATCAAAATCCATTTGAAACAGGCTTAAGAATAAGATGGTGCATACAAATTAACAAGAGTGCTCGGTGGCTCAATTGGCAAAGACACCCAACTAGCTTCCCAAGCACCCTTGGTTCGAATCTCACCCGATGCGCTATTTAATTCCCTATTTCTTTTTGCATACTACCAAGCCCAAATTCCTTCACAAAGCTTCCCAATCCCATTTAACTCATCTCATAATTTTTCCGGCAATTGGAAAAGACATAACCAGCCCTGTCGGCCCAACCAAATTACTAAAATACCCCTGGGGCAAACCGAGAAGACCGGGATGAAATTCCGGGCCGTGACAATATTCCCTCCTTTATATGACTTTCGTCCTCGAAAGTCCTTAAGACTGGAACAGCTCGGGATAATGCAATCTCATCTCATCTTTCCGCTCCCAAGTGGCTTCCTCTGAACCCTGACTCCTCCACTGAACTTTTACCAAACGGATCTCACGATTACACAATGTCTTTGTCTCATAGGCAAGAATCCCCACTGGCTTCTCCTCGAAGCTCAAATCCTCATTCAACTGCAAAGGCTCAAAGTCGACAATGTGCGATGGGTCCGGCACGTACTGCCTCAACATCGAAACATGGAAAACACCGTGCACCGCTGACAGTGACGGAGGCAGGGCTAATCGATAAGCAACTTTGCCAATCCTCTCCAGAATCTCAAACGGACCAACAAAATGGGGACTCAGCTTTCCACGCTTACCAAACCTCAAAACACCACGCATCGGTGCGACATTTAGGAACACATGCTGTCCGACCTCAAATTCCAAGTCTCGACGCCGCACATCGGCGTAACTCTTCTGCCTGCTCTGAGCTGTCAACATGCGAGCTCTAATCTTCTGCACGACACCATTAGTCAACTGCAACAATTCGGGTCCCAACACCTGTCTATCACCAACCTCTTCCCAGAACACAGGTGACCGGCAACGCTTACCATACAAAGCCTCGAATGGAGCCATTTGAATCGTCGACTGATAACTGTTGTTATAGGCAAACTCCATCAGATACAGATAATGGTCCCAACTGCCCGGGAAGTCCATCACACATGCCCTCAGCATGTCCTCGAGAATCTGGTTCACCCTCTTAGTCTGTCCATCTGTCTGAGGGTGAAAAGCTGTGTTGAAACTGCACTCAGTGCCTAAACCTTTCTGAAGCGCTTTCCAGAAACGAGAAGTGAACCTCGAATCACGGTCGGACACAATCCTCACAGGCACACCATGATAACGAATGATCTGCTCCAAAAACAACTGCGCCCACTGTTCCACGGTATAAGTGTCTCTACCGGGAATGAAGTGTGCGCTCTTAGTCAATCGGTCGACTATCACCCAAATCTGAGAGAACTTCCTCGGAGTCCTCGGCAAACCCGAAATAAAGTCCATGGAGATCTCTTCCCACTTCCACTGGGGCACACTCAGCGGCTGCAACAAACCGGCTAGTCTCTGTCTGGGGGCTTTCACTTGCGGACAAGTGAGACACCGATTGACAAACTCTGCAACATCTCTTTTCATACCCATCCACCAGAATGTCTGCTTAAGGTCCTGATACATCTTGGTACCCCCGGGGTGCCAAGCAAATAGAGAATTGTGGGCCTCTGAGAGCAACTCTGCTCGCAATCCTGCAACATCCGGAACACACAACCGGCCTCTGTAAGTCAACCCACTGTCTGGTGAATAAACGAAATCAAAATCTCCGTCAGCACTAACCCTGTCCACCAATTTCTTAAGTGCGGGCTCACTCAGCTGGCTATCAATAATCCGCTGTCTAATCGACGGCTGAACTGTCAACTGAGCTACCTTGGCAGTAACCTCACCCAACAACACTGCAACCTCGCCCGCTCGAACTCTTTCCGCAATCTAGGCTGGGAACTCAACAACACCGCGGAGTGCGACGTCTTCCTACTCAAGGCATCAGCTACAACATTGGCTTTACCTGGATGGTACAAGATCTCGCAGTCATAATCCTTCACTAACTCTAGCCATCTTCTCTGCCTCATATTCAACTCCTTCTTGGTAAATAGATACTTGAGGCTCTGGTGATCGGTAAACATCTGAATCCGCTCACCATAAAGGTAATGCCTCCAAATTTTCAGCGCGAACACCACTGCTGCCAACTCCATATCATGAGTCGGGTAGTTTTGCTCATAAGGCTTCAGCTGGCGGGAAGCATAGCCAATGACCTTCCCGTGCTGCATCAATACACAACCTAACCCAAACTTGGAAGCATCACTGTAGACCACGAAACCACCTGTCCCCTCCGGGACTGCCAACACTGGTGCTAAAGTCAAACTGCGCTTGAGCCTGGCAAAGCTCTCATCACACTTACTGTCCCAAATAAACTCGACACCCTTCCTCGTCAGACGAGTGAGGGGCGAGGCTGTAAAGACCCGACCCGAATGGGGCTCTAAATGGGCCCTTACCTCAATGCATGTGTTCAAAACTTCAATCAAAATGCAAGAATGGTTGTTTCGAATTCTAAATAAAAACTAAAAACCGGCAAGAGTCCATTTAAAAAGTCAATACAAAATCCTTGAAACCTGTCCCTGTTTCCAAGCACCTGTTCCAAGACAAATACATTTCTAAAACTTACTCTGATCAGAGATTTATTTAAAACATACAAGCTTTACAACATTTACAACAGTGCTAGAATCCGGAAATACAGTCAGAAACCATCCTAGGGCTCCGTGCCCAACTACATGCATTCATAGGACTTTTAAAACATAAATACAAGACTCAGAGTTTAACAACGGGTTTCCATGATCACAGCTCCTCCTCCAGCCATCCTGCCTCGCGCCATGGTTACCTGAAAGATAAGTAAGGGTGAATAACGAATTACTCAGTAAGAATCCCCAACCGGGGTACAATACGATATACATGGTCATCTAGCAGAAAGGTATGCAAGCTATGAATATAAACACAGAATAGAGCACATAGCTAAGTCCACACTTGGACCTCGGATGCCAACTCAGGGTCTTAGTCCGGAATAATCACCACACCACACAAATATGCCCTATACAAGAAACAAGTCCCGGCCTGAGCCTGTCTACTGTCGACGAAAGGTACACTAGCTCAAGATCCCGAGGAGCTCTCCGGTCGGCGCTGTAATGAGCGTAAGCATGCGCGCTGCTATCGCAGACACTATGGGGGTGCTGCGGGTCTAGAGGCAAGCGCCCATGTCCGATCACCACGCCGCCTAACTAAATCTTTGGATCGGTGTCACCGACATAGGGGTGTGAGACTGGACACGTAACTATGTCACTGAACCATCGCCCCGAGGCTAAGGAAACGGGTCGTGGTAGGCTTACACCAGGAAGTCGTCCTTGCCTTAACAGGTGGCAATCAGGGGCTACGGCCGAACACGCTGAGGACGTGCTGTAAGAACCCGACCCTAAATACGGTCCTAAACCTAGGTTCTCACTCAGTATGCAAGTTAAATATTTCATCAAGCGGTTTAGTGCTCATATTTAAAACCTTTAAAAAACTTTTAGAACGGGGAATGCTTAAAACATAATCGACAGTTTTGTTTAAGAAAAACCAACGAAGTAAAACAAGCCTGACCAGTATATATATAAAACATTCAAAAGCAGTTCAAACAACTTTTAATAATGTTTCCCCTAGGACTCCTGTCCATCTACATGCTGAACAAATATGCAAACAATAAAGACAGAGTGCCGGCGGCTCCCATGATCAATGAGCTCCCTCCGCTAGCCGTCCCGGTGCTGTCCCAAGTTACCTGGTGGAAAACCACAGAAATAAGGGTGAGTATAAACATACTCAAGAAGAATCTCGGGGTACAATACGATACATCAATCATCTAGCACCCTAGTATACATGCAAACAATTACCAACACGTAACATAGCTCAACGAGCTTACAAGGCGAATCTGGAATCCTCGGAAGTCTCCTTCTTCCGGCCTAATGATTGGCTCTCATAACCAATCTGGGACATCTCCGAGGGTCTTTCTCCTCGGCCAATTGATCACTCAAAACCGATCCCAAAGATGTCCGACACCTCGAGGGTCTTTCTTCCTCGACCATATGATCACTCATAAGCCAATCCCAATGGGTGTCCTCAAGGGCCTCTTACCCTCGCTATAAACTGGACTATCGGGAGAGTACCCAAAGTCCGGCTCTAAACAGAAGGAACGGTGTACTCACGAACATTAGCCCTGGGAGCTCTCCGAACCGCGGCGACTAACGCGTGGCGCGCGCACACCGCATCCGCTTGCAACCGGCGTTAATGTGGGGCCTAAGTACAAACTACGCGGGCAGTGCACGCATGCTAAAGACTAGGAACGGTGTCACCGAACACAGAGTGCGAGGCCCTCGGCACTCATCTGTGCACTGTACCACCGACTGAAGCTAAGAACCGGCCAAGCGGGCTTGCACCATTGGCGTGGTTCCGCTCTAGCAGCTACAAACTAGGCTTATGCCGATGTGGTAGCTAAATCCACATAGGTCACGGGGAAGCAATGTACGTTATGCTTCGCTCTACTCCCGACCGGTGGGGACAAGTACGTTATGTCCGCTCACCTCTAGATGATGACAAATTTCTAACACACTAGCTAGAGTATAGAGTAAACGATTCTCGGCTAAACATACATAATCATCATCGATCATACATAACCTAGCATGATACTACGAACTTAAAGCGGGAATCTCAAGCATCTTTGGAAGAACAATCCTAGCATGGCACTAACATGTACAAACAAGCAAACATGCTAGCAGAATGCAATCACAAGTCATCCTATCCACTAATCATGTCCATAAAAAGTAAACATGCATATAAGGCACATTCAAGAAAGCATCGCAGGTCCACATAACCACGGTAAGGAATCCTTACCGGAAACGAGCGAAATAACCTTCATAATCAAATAATGACCCTCGAGCTTTAAAGCGAATCCGAGCAACCTAAGCATTTTAAAAGCATCCTAAATAAATATACAATGCCTGTAAGCTTAAAAATCTAAAAGGGATAGGTTGGGAATTACCAACCGAGAAGCGGGGATCTCGGCAGCAGAGAGGCGCTGGCGCCGCTTCAGTGCGGTGGGGCGCTGGCGCTGGCTCGGCGCTAACGGGCTTCACGGGCGCACTGGCTTGGCGCAGGGACGGCGCAGGCGCTGCTGGCTGGCTAAGGCTGATCGCGACATGCGAGCGCAGCGCGCCTTGGCGTGGCGACGCGACGAAGCGGCACGGCACGCAGATGACGCGACGGTGGCGCGGGCGTGGCGCGCAGGCGGGCGATGCGTCGCGGCGTGGTGCGAGGCGGCTTTAGTCGTGCGGACGGCGCGCGGCGAGTCTGGCGGCTGGTGCGCGGGCAGCGGCGCGTCTGCGGCTGGCGAGGCGGCCAGGCGACCGGCGCGCGCATGGGCGATGCAGGCGTCCGGCACGCACGCCAGGCATGGGCCGCCGTCTTGGCGTGGTGCGCGCGGTGCGCGGCGCGTGGCGTGGGGTGCGATCCGGGCGGCGTGGGCGTGGTGGCTGGCGCGATTCGTGTGGGGATGGGCCGAGCGGCTAGGGTTTGGTTTCTTGGTGAGGGGCTCGGCAAGGAGAGAGAGAGAGAGAGAGATTTTTCCAAAACAAGGGGAATAGGATCTTCTTTTCCTTTTCCTAATTTAAATGGGTCTAAAATCTCTTCCCAAGGCTTTCTCTTGCGGGTCCCGGCTAAAGAAATTCTTTTCTTTTTTTTAACTAAATCTTCTTTTTCTAAAAACTCCAATTTTCACCATTAGGGCAAGGGTTCAAATCTCAATGGGACCAATTAAATTCCAATTAATTTTGCTATCAACCGGAATGTCTCCGAACTTCTAATCAGCTAACCCAAACTCCTTGGGTCTTGCAACCAACATTAATCAAGTCTCAACGAAGGCCGAAATGACCCTGAAGCCCTGAAAATCCTCAACCTCTGATCGGGGAGCAAGATACCAAAATACCCTTAAAGGTTAAAACAGCTCTAACGGCCCATCCGAACATCCGTATAATGACCCGAAATCACCTGGGTACCCGAAATAGAAAACTGCGCCGTTACACGTGCCGACTACCGGGGACGAGGCAATGCCAAGTCATCATCCCGACCGTTGGGGCATTTAACAGTCTGCCACCCTCACCCAAGATTGCAGGGCCAGCCGTTAGGGTTAGCTATTCCCTAACGGGATCGGTATGAGCTCCATCTCATACGTCCCTGTCGTGGATGCAAGGTTCGTTATGCACCTGACCTGGATGATGCTATCTACCTGCCACTCTAACCTGCCTTAGCAAACAGCAAACAATTCAATAAAATCCAATACGTGCTCAATAAGAATACAACGAACCTAGCATGATACTACGAAGCAAGAACAGATACGAGCATGCCAGACAGGAACAACCTAGCATGGACTAACATGAGAAACAACATAAGGAGTCATGCCAGTCGGGAATTCAGAATAGAGCACCTATCATTAAACATGTCAATAAACACAAACAAGCATACAATCAGCAATCACATATAATATCGCAGGGTCCACACAACCTCGGTAAGAAATCCTTACCTGGTTGAAAGACCTCTAAACACAAGAAACCTAAGCTGCGATCGAACCCGAGCTACCTATAACGAACCAAGGAAACACATCAATAATCACACAATAGGCCTAAATACAATAAAATAAACAGGGCTCGGCTCGGGAGCAACTCACGAGTGTGCCGACACGACACGAGAACGAGCATTTGCATGGGCTAGGCGGTGATGGGCGCAGAGACAGCGCCATTGGGCGCAGGGGGCGCGCCGCACGAAAGCTGGCGCTGGGTCGCGAGCAGACAGCGCAAAGGGCGACACGAGCGAGCGCGCGCGCGGCGCTTGCTCGGGTGGCGAGGCGCGGCGCGCTCGCAAGCAAGAGGGGGACGGCGCGCGGGCGCGAGCGACACGACGCAGGGGCGCGCGATCTGGCGTTGGGACGCGCGACTCGAGCGCGCGCGACACGGCGCGCGCGACGCGGCGCGCGCGCGCGCGGCGGCAAAGGCGCATCGGGCGACACGGACACGGGCGGCGAGGCAAAGGGCGCGCGTCTTGGCGGCTGGCGAGGGGCGCGCGACGGCCGGGCGACCGGGCGGTTAGGGTCGGTAAAAGCGAGGGCGCGCGGGGCCGGGGGCGCGCGGCGCAGGTGGGCCGGGCTAGCTAGGCTCGGGCTTGGGCGAGCGAGCAGTGCTCGGGTTGAGTCGGGCGAGCCAAGGGGCTGGGTCGGCTAGGTGGGGGGCTAGGTCGGGGAGAGAGAGAGAGAGAGAGAGAGAGAGAGAAATGAATTTTGGGGAAAAATAAAAGAAAATGGGAAATAAAAAGGAAAATGGGAAGAAAAGGGAAAAATGGGATTTTTTAATTTCATTTTCCATCCTTATCCACTTTTGAAAATAAGCCTTAAATTCCAAAAATCCCATTTCCCGGCTTCCTCCTCTGAAATCCGACCGAAGCAATCTTTTCCAACAAATAAAACTCACTTAAATCCAACTCCCAAATCCACTCTAAGGGCCCGGGCTCGAATCCCAAAGGAAACACCCAAACAACCAAAAATTTGCCCTAAACCCAAAATCACAACCGAACTTCCAAACGACTAGCCCAAACATCTCAGGACTCGCAACCAACAACAAACAAGCCTCGACAAAGGCAGGAGCTACCTTGAAGCCTGAAAATCCACAAATCCTGCCCGAGGAGCCAAAAGACCAAAATACCCTAAGGGTCAAAACAACTCTAACGGCCCAACCGAATAACCGAATCTGAGCCGAAGGCATCTCGAAAACTGGAAAAGAAAACTGGGTTGTTACAATACTCCCTCCTTTTAAGACTTTCGTCCTCGAAAGTCCTAAGACGAAACAACTCTAGGAATTCTCCATTGATTCCTAACCAACTGAACTTTTCGGCTAAGACAACACTAACCTTCTTCGAAAACCAAACCCTCGTGGGTTCTCAAAACTCAAAGCCACAATGCCATCCAGACTGGGCATGCACTGAACTCCAAAGGAAATAGACGGCAAACCACAACCTCAACTCGCACCAACTCCCAAACGGTGCTACTCTCAGCAAACACGAGGACTGGCCACAAGCTCTGAAACTCTACACCACGCACTGGGAAAACTACTCTGGAAGCTCACAGCTATTAACAAACAGCCTCAACCCAACAACAAACTGGCCAAACAACTGAACCTCTCAGGTTCCAGAAACCAAACGGCCTACTCTTACTTCACAAGAGACCGACAAACCTCAAATCTTGCCTACAGCCTCAACGAAAAACAAACGAACCACCAACTGGCGACTGATCCTAAAGGCAAACTTCTCCAACTAGAACGCGTCCACAACGCTCACACCAGCTGAAACTTCAGCTACAACCACCTCTAAAAGACAAGGGTCAGGTAGGGCTCCACTAGGTCAAACCAACAAATGAAAACTCCTCATCGGCCGAACGCAAACCTTACGAAGCAAACCTACCAGCAACTGGCCTAAGAGAACACTGCCAGCAAGGGACAACCAACCTTTCTCTCAAGGAAACTCGGACTGCAAGGACTAATCCAACACGCAGCTATCTGCGGCACAACACCTTGAGGAAAACAGCTCAACGGCTTTTCCAACCAAAGATGCCGACTCACTCAAACGAGGCTCCGCTATCGCCAACTGCGAACGCACAACAACTAGGAGCAAAGCCCGAGAAGGGCTTGCTCAGCAAAACACCACTCAAGCTCATAACGAGCAAAGCTCGCTTCCAAGCTACCACTTAACTCTTAAGTCCAACTGGCTACTCAAAGGACTTCTCCTTTAAGCTTAAGCCTAACTCAACTTCCAACCAGAAGCTCCACTCCCGAAACCTCACGAGGAAAACGGATAACGACAACCTCAAAGCTTACGGATCTTGAGCCATACGAATCCGCAAGACTACCTCAGGAGCTAACACTCGAGGCTGACATCCAGGGAGCAACTCAACCACCACAGAGACTAGGGGAAAGGGAAATCATCAATCCCCAAAGAACCAACAACTTGCCGGAAACAACTCTTACTGGCTGGCCACCGCCCTTGCAGGGACAAACAACTTTGCTTGCTAACAACTCAAAGCAGGGACCCTCTCACTGGGCTGACCGCTGCGCTACTCTGATCAATCACACAACTCAGGAGCTAAGCTGACTCCTGCCAAACGGAAAACGAATTCCCAGCAAGCAAGCTCCAGAAGGGCAGCGAACTCCACACACGCTCGCTGACTTGCTCAAACTCAAGGCAACGGCAACCAACTCTCTTGGAAGCAACAACCAAAGGAAAACTCAACCAATCGGATCACCAATCCGGAACTAACAACACTTACTCAACTGCCGAGGGAGGGGTCAACTCCCAAAACTTCCTGACTAGGAACAGACCTCAGGGCAACGCCCTCCAGCTAGAACCGACTAGCTCTCGAAACAACAAGAGGACCAAACCTTGGCCCAACACTCACAAGAGGCAGAACAACCCTTACTGCAACCTCCAGAACACCATCCAAGAGTCCGCTTAACCGGACAACCAACTGCTTCCAAGCAGCCAACAAACTTTTCCTCTTGCTAGCACTACCACCATCAACTCCATGACTACGAGAGAAATCTGACAACTCCCAGCAGGAAACGGCTCTTACAAGCAGACAACCAAAGGCTAGAGAGCTCCACATACGCTCACTGACTTGCTCCACTAGAGCAACAACATCTAAATCTCACGGGGCAACAACAGGGGGGGGGGGGGGCGTCCACCACAGACTGAACCTCCAAATGCCAACCGGGGCAACTCTCAACATCCTGAGAACAGGAAAAACAACCAACAGGGCCCGAACCACTCGCCCCACGAGCAAAACTAACTTTTCACAACTCCAAACCACACCTTGGTCAACACCAAGCATCAACTTGCCACCACACCGGAACCAATCCGGACTCTGCTCCAAACAAACACTGGCTTGCTAGACTACCAAGACTGCCAGCAACTCACCCGAGGCTACAAACTACACGCCTCCAGCTTGCCAACTGAAACTCACTACCTGAGCCTGACTGAGCTCTGGAGAGGCCCTCCACAACCTAGGGTTCTTCGACAACCCTCGACACACACATCCGACAAACGAGCTAACAGCCAACTGCCTGAACATGCACAACTCTCTCCAACATCTCACCCATGCAGGCCAACTCCAACTCCTTGGGAACCAAGAGGACCCGTAACGCTACCGAATGCGTCGTCCTCCTACTCAAACATCAGCCTCTCAACAAGGCTTCTACCCAAGGAAAGGATCCAAACAACTTTCTTAGCCAAGGCGACCAGAAACTGCGCGGCTTTGCTACCACCGCACTTGTTCAGTTTCCAACTGAACTCCAACCGAAGGAACACCAAAAGTTCCATCTCCACACGATGCTCAAAGCTGAGGCAACCTTGCTCTACAAAAGCATAACCATGCCAAACCGAACTTACTTTATACCAAGCCTCTACCAAGGGTGCTTACCTATAAGGCATCAAAATCCTCTCGCAAGGCAAACTCATCTCGCCTGAAAGGCCTCCAATTCGCCTCATGGCATCCAACTCGCCTCATAGGCATCCAGCTCATCTCATGAGCATCCAACTCATGGTCCCTCTGCTGGACTGAACTCGCATCTACGATGCTCAACTCTCCTCAGATAAAGGCACTCGAAGGTAGTTGACCGCACTACCAACCACAATGATCTATTGGCCTTAACACTAGCGCGAGACTCACGCGCACCAACACTTACCAACCACAAATATGCTGACTTACTCAACCTCCAGAAACACTGGGAAGAGGCTCCGGCTCCTCTCTAGCATCCTTTCGCTTGTAGTCCATCGACTACTACTGAACTAGCCCTCTTGCACAACCAACAGGTGCAACTGCCATAAACGGATCCAAGGCTAAAGGAGTGCGCTGAACTTCGGACGGCATAGAACCATCTGCTATGCCCAAGCCAAACTCACGCCTGAACCAGACTTAGTGCCAAAGTGGCACACCAACCAATGCACCTCAAGTGCCACTACTAACAAATCCACATCTTACTACAAATGAGGCCAGCAAGGTCACTACCTCAAGTGACAACAACTCTGGCAAGGCATACGAGGGCTCAACTCAAGCAACCATGCCTAAGGCATCTCGCTAAACTGAAGGCCCACGGCCTACACTAGAATCTCCCCATGATGCTCAACAAAACTCGCCGGATCTCTCAACATGCAGCAGCTAGCTCCACTCTAGGAGCTCACCAAGGAAGAGTGCTCAACTCTACCAAACCACTGAGGAAACCACCAACGGATCAAGTTCGATGGGAACACTGCTCGCTGCACCCTTAACCATAGGGTTCCAGCTTACTGGCTGCAAACAACAACACCTTACAAGAGCACAAAGATGCCTCATCAACCTCCTCGAAGGCTACCAACACTGCAGCTACTCACTGGGCAATCAAACAATCTGCTAAGGCTCAAGACCAACACTTGAGCTACCCAGGCTAGTCCACACGGGGACCTGCTCCACAAGCATCCTCATCGGCATAAACCTGCTGATCATGCCCTCTCGGGAACCTCCGGGGCTACAAGAGCTACTGGGGGGAAATGCTGAAACAAACTCTGACAGCTGGGCTATCTGTGCCCGGGACTCCTCACTACGCGCTACAAACTGCGCCTGGGCCTCTGCTCTCAGATAGCTAAAGACCTGCCATCAAAACTCTCATGGCTGGAGCACACTCTGCTCAAGGAGTCTCACTCTGAGGCGTGCTAGCCTCTACCCCCTCCTCTTGGCAACTCAACTGCCAGGGCCAAAACTGGCCTACGGGCTAAACAACCCTGGACGCGGCCTCAACAACAATACAATCAGTCCAACACCTCGGTCGGACATGCTAAGCGTCCTGCTCCTCCATGTGCGATCAACATACTGGCGATCTGCACAGAGCACCTCCACCCTCTCACTAGGGGAAAAGCAACAATTGGGCCACAAATGGCCTACGGGAGTCTAATCTCTTCCTCCCTCTAGAACGATGTCCAGGGCATCCGAAACTATCTGGATACCTCAACAAGCCACAACATACTGCTCACACACTGCGGGAAGTTGGCATGATGGCGCTCTAAGCCCAAACCAACAACGAGTCAGAACCTGCTCGTCTCCGCTCCACAACACTACACAAGGCATACACTAGATGAAAGGTATTGTAAATTCTTAACCCTTTTCTTTAAAGCAGTAAACTTAGGCGTACCTGATGACTGTCGGAGTGCTGGTGATCATGGGAAAAACTACCTACAACAAAGGTCAGTCTACAGAATCTATGACTCTGAGCTCTGATACCAACTGTAAAGACCCGACCCGAATGGGGCTCTAAATGGGCCCTTACCTCAATGCATGTGTTCAAAACTTCAATCAAAATGCAAGAATGGTTGTTTCGAATTCTAAATAAAAACTAAAAACCGGCAAGAGTCCATTTAAAAAGTCAATACAAAATCCTTGAAACCTGTCCCTATTTCCAAGCACCTGTTCCAAGACAAATACATTTCTAAAACTTACTCTGATCAGAGATTTATTTAAAACATACAAGCTTTACAACATTTACAACAGTGCTAGAATCCGGAAATATAGTCAGAAACCATCCTAGGGCTCCGTGCCCAACTACATGCATTCAGAGGACTTTTAAAACATAAATACAAGACTCAGAGTTTAACAACGGGTTTCCATGATCACAGCTCCTCCTCCAACCATCCTGCCTCGCGCCATGGTTACCTGAAAGATAAGTAAGGGTGAGTAACGAATTACTCAGTAAGAATCCCCAACCGGGATACAATACGATATACATGGTCATCTAGCAGAAAGGTATGCAAGCTATGAATATAAACACAGAATAGAGCACATAGCTAAGTCCACACTTGGACCTCGGATGCCAACTCAGGGTCTTAGTCTGGAATAATCACCACACCACACAAATACGCCCTATACGAGAAACAAGTCCCGGCCTGAGCCTGTCTACTGTCGATGAAAGGTACACTAGCTCAAGATCCCGAGGAGCTCTCCCGTCGGCGCTGTAATGAGCGTAAGCATGCACCGCGTGCTACTGCAGACTATGGGGGGTGCCGGGTCTAGAGGCAAAGCGCCCATGTCCGGGCCACCACGCCTAACTAAATCTTTGGATCGGTGTCACCGACATAGGGTGTGAGACTGGACACGTTAACTATGTCACTGAACCACCGCTTTGAGGCTAAGGAAACGGGTCGTGGTAGGCTTACACCAGAAGCCGTCCTTGCCTTAACAGTGGCAATCAGGGCTACGGCCGAACACGCCGAGGACGTGCCGATCGCGGGACGAGGCAATGCCAAGTCATCATCCCGACCGTTGGGGCATTTAACAGTCTGCCACCCTCACCCAAGATTGCAGGGCCAGCCGTTAGGGTTAGCTATTCCCTAACGGGATCAGGGTGGAGCTCCATCTCATACGTCCCTGTCGTGGATGCAAGGTTCGTTATGCACCGGGCCCGGATGATGCTATCTACCTGCCACTCTAACCTGCCTTAGCAAACAGCAAACAATTCAATAAAATCCAATACGTGCTCAATAAGAATACAACGAACCTAGCATGATACTACGAAGCAAGAACAGATACGAGCATGCCAGACAGGAACAACCTAGCATGGACTAACATGAGAAACAACATAAGGAGTCATGCCAGTCGAGAATTCAGAATAGAGCACCTATCATTAAACATGTCAATAAACACAAACAAGCATACAATCAGCAATCACATATAATATCGCAGGGTCCACACAACCTCGGTAAGAAATCCTTACCTGGTCGAAAGACCTCTAAACACAAGAAACCTAAGCTGCGATCGAACCCGAGCTACCTATAACGAACCAAGGAAACACATCAATAATCACACAATAGGCCTAAATACAATAAAATAAACAGGGCTCGGCTCGGGAGCAACTCACGAGGTGCGGATGACACGCGAACGAGCGGCATTTGACCTGGGCTAGGCAACCGATGGTATGCAGACAGCATGGGGCGCAGGGGGGCTGGCACTAGCGCTGGGCACTGGGATGCGGGCGGCGGCGCAAGGTCGACGGCTTGTGGGTGGCGGCGCGGCGCTGCGCTCGGCTCGGCGCGGCGCGGCGAGCGCGGAGTGGTTTCGAGGACGGCGCGAGCGACATGATGCGCGGGGCACGCGATCGCGCTGGGGCCGCGCGCGACTTCGAGCGCGACGACACGCGCGGGCGACGACGCAAGATCAGACGCAGCTCGCACGACAAGGCGCATCTGGGCGACACGACCAGTGGCAGGCGGCGAGGGCGCGCGGATCGGGCGACGCTGGCGGGGGCGCGACGCGGCCGGGCGATTTGGGCGGTTAGGGACTGTAAAGGCGCGAGCTAGGGCGTGCAAGCGCGCGGCGGCGCGGGAAGCAACTTCTGCGGGCGAGTTGAATTAGCAGGCTAGTCGCTGGTGGGCTTGGGCGAGCCAGGGGCGGGCTGGCTAGGGGGGGCTAGGCCGAGAGAGAGAGAGAGGGAGGGAGAGAGAGAGAGAGAGAGAGAGAGAGAGAGAGAGAGAGAGAAATGAATTTTGGGGAAAAATAAAAGAAAATGGGAAATAAAAAGGAAAATGGGAAGAAAAGGGAAAAATGGGATTTTTTAATTCCATTTTCCATCCTTATCCACTTTTGAAAATAAGCCTTAAATTCCAAAAATCCCATTTCCCGGCTTCCTCCTCTGAAATCCGACCGAAGCAATCTTTTCCAACAAATAAAACTCACTTAAATCCAACTCCCAAATCCACTCTAAGGGCCCGGGCTCGAATCCCAAAGGAAACACCCAAACAACCAAAACTTTGCCCTAAACCCAAAATCACAACCGAACTTCCAAACGACTAGCCCAAACATCTCGGGACTCGCAACCAACAACAAACAAGCCTCGACAAAGGCAGGAGCTACCTTGAAGCCTGAAAATCCACAAATCCTGCCCGAGGAGCCAAAAGACCAAAATACCCCTAAGGGTCAAAACAGCTCTAACGGCCCAACCGAACAATCGAATCTAAGCCGAAGGCATCTCGAAAAGTGGAAAAGAAAACTGGGCTGTTACAGAGGCTATAGCGGAAAAGTCCTTAACGAACCGACGGTAGTAACTTGCCAAACCCAGAAAGCTGCGTATCTTGGCAACTGATGTCGGCTTTGCCCACGAGCTCACGGCCTCAATTTTTGCGGGGTCCACGGCTATACCATCCCTCAAAACCACGTGACCTAGGAAGGCCACTTGCTCCAACCAGAACTCGCATTTGGAAAACTTCGCATAAAGCTGGTTTTCCCTCAACGCTGCCAACACTTGCCTCAAATGCTCTACATGATCCTCCCTGGTCCTCGAATAGATTAGAATATCCTCCCTGGTCCTCAAATAGGGTCCTCTTGAAATTAGGAATTCGTTAGGCCCTTTAGGGGCGGCCCCTCAAATTGTGAATTTTTATTCATTTTATCAGTTAATAACTCATAATCCGATCTCCCTAACTAAATATTTGCAACTTGACAATTATAAACAGACTTTTCAAGTAATTAAATATGATTTAATGGATGAAAACGGGAGAATTTTGAATTCCGATCCAACCAATAACATCGTTTTGAATACATTTAATTTAAATTGGCATTTTCTGCCTCATAATTATCACCCGAGTTATTGTGAAGAACACCTGCAAGAATTAGCCTTGGACAGTTTTTTTTTTGAAAATGTATGTATAGCCAAAAATAGACCACACCTAAAATTGGGTCAAATTATAATTGTTGAAGTTGATTCTATAGTAATAAGATCAGCTAAGCCTTATTTGGCCACTTCAGGAGCAACTGTTCATCGCCATTATGGAGAAATCCTTTACGAAGGAGATACCTTAGTTACATTTATATATGAAAAATCACAATCTGGTGATATACGCAGGGTCTTCCAAAAGTGGAACAAGTATTAGAAGTGCATTCGATTGATTCAATATCAATTAGCCTACAAAAGAGAATTGAGGGTTGGAATGAGCGTATAACAAGAATTCTTGAAATTCCTTGGGAAATTTTTATTGGTGTTGAACTAACTATAGTGGAAAGTCGTATCTCTTTGGTTAATAAGATCCAAAAGGTTTATCAATCCCAGGGGGTGGAGATCCATAATAGACATATTGAAATTATTGTACGTCAAATAACATCAAAAGTGTTGGTTTCAGAAGATGGAATGTCTAATGTTTTTTCACCTAGAGAACTCATTGGATTGTTGCGAGCGGAACGAACAGGGCGTGCTTTGGAAGAAATAATCTGTTACCGAGCCGTATTATTGGGAATAACAAAAACATCTCTAAATACTCATTATCTCACTTGCAAACATATCAGGGCGGGATTAAATATATGACAAGGTTACCCGATATTATAATAATCATTGATCAGCAAGAAGAATATCGGGCTCTTCAAGAATGTATCACGTTGGGAATTCCAACTATTTGTTTAATTGATACAAATTGTGACCCAGATCTCGCAGATATTTTGATTTTGGCTAATGATGATGCTATAGCTTCAATCTGATTAATTATTAACAAATTAGTATTTGCAATTTCTGAGGGTCGTTCTAGCTCTATACGAAATTCTTGATTAATAATAAGCTAAATCAATTTTTTGGGGAACTCCATAGATTTAGGGAATTGGTTACTATTCCCAAATCGCACAAAAGAGATAAAAAAATTTCTATCTTATTAGGTTCTTATTAGGTTACTCAATCCGATTAATTGCTATCTTATTAGGTTCAGCCATTATAACTTTTCGTAATCCACAAACCGTTCCTATTGACTGTCAAAATTTCTTCGAATATGTCCTTGAATTCATTCGAGACGTGAGCAAAACTCAGATTGGCGAAGAATATGGTTTGTGGGTTCCCTTTATTGGAACTATGTTTCTATTTATTTTTTTTCAAATTGGTCTGGGGCTCTTTTACCTTGGAAAATCATAGAGTTATCTCACGGAGAGTTAGCCGCACCCAGAAATGATATAAATACTACTGTTGCTTTAGCTTTACTCACATTAGTAGCATATTTCTATGTGGGTCTTAGCAAAAAAGGATTAAGTTATTTCGGTAAATACATTCAACCAACTCCAATCCTTTTACCCATTAACATCTTAGAAGATTTCACAAAAATCTTGTCACTTAGTTTTCGACTTTTCGGAAATATATTAGCTGATGAATTAGTAGTTGTTGTTCTTGTTTCTTTAGTACCTTTAGTAGGCGAATTCATGGAGGGTCATCATTAATTAGTTTTCGAAATAGTCTTCTTCTTTTTTTTAGCTTAGACCAAGGCAATGTATATATGGCTCAAGATAATCCAGTTAGGGAACATAAATATACAAATAATATAAAAATAAGGAAGGTAGATACTATCTAGGGAGTAAGAGTAATAGAAAAAAAAAAGATTGCGCTATTAGGTAATTGTCAAAAAAGGAAAGAGATCTAAAAGATCTTTTTCCTGTCAACGATTGAACAAAAGAAAAAAAAATACTAAAAAATACTAAATTACATGAACTTAGATTAATCTTTCTATGCAAGGATTCAAACTAATGAATTTGTCCATTTAGATTGATTGTCTCCATGTAGGATAATTCTAAAAAGAGAGGGTTTACAAAAAATGAGAAAAAAGGATTTAGAGTGGAGTCAACTAGATGTATTGAATCGAATTGCTATAAGACAACCCTTGTGGATGTTTCGAAGAATTATTCTAGAATTCGGTGGAATCCAAGATATGAATAATTGGTTTGCGTTGGGGAAAAACACATGTATACGTTGTTGGCTATTTGACCCTATCTCAAATTAATTAGTTAATTAATATTTTGATGATAACAAACCTGATCTTATTGACTAATAATTTTGATGTTTTAAGATGTCAACAGTATAGTGCTCGAAACAAGGATTCCAACGCAATTTGAATTACTCAAATCGGAGTTGAAACGAAGAAGTTATTGTCAAAACAAGTTTGAACGAGAAAATCCCGAGACAGTGACGTGGCAGCTGCGTGTACATCGTGGGCCATTTAGAAGTTGACATATGGAACTTTGGATGAGTGACAAATGGTGGTTTTTGGATGTTTTGAAAATAAAATGAAAATAAAAGAAAATGAAAAAGAAAAAGAAAAAGAAATTAAAATATATATATATATATATATATATGGGAATTTGTCTTTCAGATAGCAATAGCAACTTTTTACTACTGATTTACAATTATAGCACACTTTGGATGTGTGACAAATGGTGGTTTTGGATGTTTTGAAAATAAAATGAAAATAAAAGAAAATGAAAAGAAAAGAAAAAGAAAAAGAAATTAAAAAAATATATATATATATATATATATATATAGGATTAAAAATAATTCTTTTATAGCAAATTCTGCCATTTTTAAAAAAAAACTTTATTTGCCTTTTTTATAGAAGACTTTGATAGAATTTATTATTCTTTAGTGATGGAAGTCTATCAATTTTATCAGTGATTGATTCTATCGGCTCTTATTGATAGACTCTTGATAGAATCTGATGAAAGTCTATCGATTTACTTTATTTATTAGTAATTGATTCTATCACCCTTTATCGATAGAATCTATCAATATGAAGTCTATCAATTTACAATTTTTGCTATATGTGCAAATATTTTCATTATTGTGTTATTCATGTAATATTTTATCCATTTTATAATATACATGCAAAAGCCCCAATATATATATATATTCCCACGGTAAAAAAAAAAAATCAGAACTGATCAGTGACCGTTCTGATTGTTTTGAATATATATATATATATATAAAATAATAATAATAATAATATTTTATATATATTATTTATTCTTTTAACTTTTAACTTTTTAATTATATACCTTTTAACTTTTAACCTTTTATCTTTTTACTTCTTTTAACTTTTAATCTCCACCATTCATTTTATATTTTATGTATCCAATGGCTTAAATTAAATTTTTCCTTTTACTTCATTTCCCTCTCTTTTTAAACTCAATCTTCTTCTCCGAAATTTCAACACAACTTTTATTATTCAATCCTCAAAAAAATCAAAAACTCCATTGTTGCTCTCTCCAAGCTCTCAACTTTTTCTTTTTGATTTTATTCTTGAGAGACATATTGTAGTGTGAGCATTTGGTTGTGTGAGATAAAACTTGTATATCCACTCTTTTGAGAGAGTTGTAAAGTGTGTTCCCAAAAATTCTATACTTTGTAACGGTTTGATCTTGATCCGTGAAAAAGATCGAGTTTGCTCTTAAACTCGTAAAAGGAGCGGTTTACGGTTGAACTCTAATCCGTGGAAAGAGTTAAGCAAAAAAGTTTTTCAAAATCTCAAGAGGCGCTTGGGTAGTGGAGTAGGCTTGCCGAACCATTATAAATCACGGTATCAACTTCTCTAACTCTTTCCTATTTACTTTTGAAATAATTTGTAGTATTGTCTTTCCTGCTTTAATTCGAATTGCTTTAAATCAAATTGGTTTTACATAATCTTTATCAATCTTGTGTGGTGCATTATTGTTTCTTTTTAATCAGTTGTAAAAAGTTTGATATTTAGAATATCTTAAGCTTATTACTTCAATTAGTAGTTTTTAGTTGGATAAATCTTAGCGATGGAATAATAAGTTATATATAATTCATTGGTTGATTGTATCATTAACCATTTCTTTCTTTTGGTGTGAGGAACTTATCATGAATCCACCGATTTATGCTGCTTCCATTATTGCTGCTGGGTTGGCTGTCGGGCTTGCTTCTATTGGACCTGGGGTTGGTCAAGGTACTGCTGCGGGCCAAGCTGTAGAAGGGATCGCGAGACAACCCGAGGCAGAGGGAAAAATTCGAGGTACTTTATTGCTTAGTCTGGATTTTATGGAAGCTTTAACAATTTATGGACTGGTTGTAGCATTAGCACTTTTGTTTGCGAATCCTTTTGTTTAATCCGAAAAAAATTATGTTTTTTTTTCGGATTTTATTTACTTGGACTTGCTGTTTTTGCTTTTTAGAATTATATGAAGCTTTCAATCCTATAATTACTTATTCGTTGGGACAATAACCTGTGGGAAGGATTGATTTGAGGATGGGACATTAGCATACTGACTCGCGTTCTTCCTTCCCTTTCTTAGTCCAATGTCAAATGGAAATTTTTTTTTAGGATTGTTACAACATATTTTTTACTCTATTTCGAAACAAAATAGCAAATTAATAAAAAAAAAATAAAGAATAGATAGTTAGTTTTATCTATAAAAGGAGATCATATGAAAAATGTAACGGATTCTTTCATTTCTTTGGGTTACTGGCCATCTGCCGAGAGTTTTGCATTTAATACCGATATTTTAGCAACAAATCCAATAAATCTAAGCGTAGTGCTTGGTGTATTGATTTTTTTTGGAAAGGGAGTGCGTGCGAGTTGTTTATTTCAAGAATAAGTTGGATAGAACCAACTGTAGTTTTCTCGTTATAACTACGAAAAGGTGCATGATCCCGCGAATTACTTCTGACAAAATGAAGAAATCATATTGAAGAACCATAGCATTTCATGATTTATTAGGAAATCAACTTTGATTCTCTATCAACCAATAATGTGGGACCATTAACATGGTTAAAGCTAAACCGTTTGAAGTCCGGATGCAGCATGATACTCTTTCTACTACTATGTTAATACATAAATCGTTTCAAATAGTTGGGATTTTGTTTTTCGATATAGAGCACTCATGTCGATAAAATGATTTGAACCCCTCTATTTTATTATAATTCTTTTGTAAAAAACTGGAAAAATGAGTATTTCACCCTCATTTTGTGTTTTTTATCCAATGTTGAATCGATGACCTATGTTATGTATAAAGTAATAAAAATTCTATTTGTTCTTGGATTGGGTTAGGTGAAGAGATCTAAAATTAACCGAATTCTGACCAACCCAAAATTATTATTTAATTTAAATATATATATATATTTTACTTATCAGATAATTATATATGTAAGTGTATATTTATTTAATTTAATTATTATTGTTAGACTTTTTATTTTTCCATATTTTTCAAGTCTTTATAATTTATATGTGATGATTAAATATATAGTCAAATTATGTAATATTTATTTGTTGGTTTTAATTATATATTTATTTTATGGAAGTCGAATTCATCTATTTTTATTGTTTTATATGTTTTATGTTTTATAGTTGACATTTTCTATATGAACCTTGAACGATGGTGAATTTTTATTGTATATTTTACACATTTAATATTTATATTCATTTCATTATTTTGATTGAAGATTATATTTTGTTTATGTATAGTGTAGTATTAATTTGATAAAATATATTTATATTTATATCTATTATTAGACTCGATGACCCATTCCAAAAATATAAAGGTTGAGTTGAGTTAGATTGTCTCTTTAATTGGGTTGGATTTGATTGGAAAATGACTAACCAGAAATTTGGATTGGGTTGAGAAAACTCATGTTCATCCCTACTTTATTTAGCATTCAAATTTAAAGTTCAATTGCAGAAAGGATTAGTGACGCATTGATTTCAATTTTTAGTACTAATACATCTCAAGACCATGATCATCTGTTCCATTCTAAAATTGGTATTCAACTTTACCGTAATGTCATCTAGATAAGGATCATGTTTGATTAAAAATAAAAGATTTATGGTAAGTATCCTATTCTAGAAGAAAAAAAAAGATTTAGAAAGCCAATGATCACGGTAAATGAGATTCCTGTAAATTCGACGGTTCATTTATGGTAAGTATTTTGTTAAACCAGCATAATACTTACGCAAATGTTGTTGAATTTAAAAAAAAAATGCACATTCAAAATTCTCTCAAAGAGTAAATGTGAGAAAATAGAAAAAATAATAGATATTAAATAAGAAGAGGTATCGAGTGAATTCAAAGTTGAATAGAGAAGAAAACCATAAGTAATTATTTGTATAAGTTACATTTTCTTAAAGAAATAAAAAATTATGTTTAACTTAATTTCAAAAAATAAAATGATAGCATAATCAATAACTTGATATAGATATTGTAAAAGAGTTCTAATTATGATTTATATATTTATGTGGCACCTGGTGCCACCGGAAAGATGTAAGCATTTTCTACATATTCATGTATAAAGGAGAGTCAATTTTCGAGCATGAACTTGTGACCGTGAAGTTGAAATGGAATAATATCAAATAAGATAACCACTTTTGACACTAACCATCAGTAAGAGTTTTACTCTTTCTGATATTGCTTTATTTCTATATAGGGTTTTACTTGTAATAGTTCAAGTTTCTGAAAGATAAGATGCGGAAGGTTTGGTCGATTGGACATACAAAATTTTTCAGCAGGAGGGAAAGAGATTCTAATAAAGTCAGTGTTGCAAGCTATTCCTACTTATTGTATGAATTGCTTTCGCCTTCCAAAATCAATCATTCAAGATTTTCATAGAATTATATGATCTCGGTTCTGGTGGGGTGATGATGAGAATCACAAGAGAATTCATTGGCTAGCCTTGAAGAAGGCTTGTGTGCAGTAGAGTAATGGTGGCCTCGGGTTCATAGATTTAGAGAATTTTAATCAGGTTTTGCTTGCTAAACAGAGGTGGCGACTCTTGTCTAACCTGGACTCGTTTCTTGCTCGTGTTCTTAAAGGTAAATATTTTTATGACTGTTCTTTTCTTGAGGCCAAGCCAAAGACGAATGCTTCTTTCTCCTGGAAAAATATTCGATTGAGTCGCGACCTGTTGAAGAGGGGTATCCGTTGGAGGGTTGGTAATGGCAATAATATTAGTGTTGCGTCAGATAATTGGATCCCAAGTGAGCCTTCTCTCAAATTATTAACCTCAGAGGGAGTTAGCTCTAATATGCGGGTGAGTGCTCTTATTTTAGGTAATGAATCTTGGGATGAAGAGAAATTATGGTTGTAACTTTGCGAAGATGATGTTTCTTCTATTCTATGGCTGCCAAGGTCTCCTAGTACTTGTGATGATGCTATTTTGTGGCATTAATAATCAAACTCTAGATATCAAAAGGTTGGTCGCAGGTTTTCATTCCGTCTCTTTCATTTGGTGTAGTAAAGAGGGAAATGTGATGGCTCATGTTTTAGCAAGGATGAAGGCTGGACTAAATGAAGATTCTGTTTGGATGGAGGAGGTTCCCCCAAATTTAGTTCAATTGTATAAAAGTGAAGTCTTTGCATTTTGTCTAGATCTTCTCTTTGGAGAAGGGATTCTACTAGTTTTTAGTTCTCTATTTTATTTGCCATGCCAAAAAAAAAAAAAAAAAAAAAGCTATAGCTACAGTTGCTTTCCTCTTTCATGAATAGAAATCACAAAACTGTAATTAAACCTTTCTTTCTCTTTTCTCTAGCCTCTACCGTCTTTGTCTCTTGTCTGTAAGGGACCGACCCGAATGGGGCACTAAATGGGCCCTTACCCCAATGCATGCATTCAAAGTAAAGGACATTTAAACAGACATGATTTCGGATTCCAATTAAAACAAAACATTCAAAATAACCCCTTTAAAAACTAGACAATTTCCCTGAAACCTATCCCTGTTTCCAAGCACCTGTTCCAAGATAAATACATTTCCAAAGTTTACTCTGATCAGAGATTTACTAAAAGCCATTCAAAACCTGTTCAGACACAACATGCTGGAATACACAAATATTTACAAACATCCTAGGGCTCGTGTCCGCTACATGCATTCGGGGAAAACAAAAACACACGAGAGTCATAATACAAAAATCGAGTTGGAAGACTGGGCCCCATGATCGGCTCCTCCTTCGTGCATCCTGTCGCGCACCACGATTACCTGTGGAAAACCACAGAATAAGGGTGAGTAACGAATTACTCAGTAAGAATCCCCAACCGGGGTACAATACGATATACATGGTCATCTCGATGAGCGTATGCAAGCTATGAATATAACACAGAATAGAGCACATAGCTTAGCCCACACTTGGGCCTCGGATGCCAACTCGGTGGCTTAGTCCGGAATAATATCATCATAAAGTCCAATACATGAGTCGCCCTATACGAGAAACAAGTCCCGGCCTCAGCCTGTCTACTGTCAACGAAAGGTACACTGGCTCAAGATCCCGAGGAGCTCTCTCGGTCGGCTTTGTAATGAGCGTAAACATGCACCGCGTGCTACTGCAGACCATGGGGGGTGCCGGGTCTAGAGGCAAGCTGCCTATGTCCATCCACCACGCCTAACTAAATCTTTGGATCGGTGTCACTAACATAGGGGTGTGAGACCTAGACACGTAAACTATGTCGGCTGAACCACCGCACGAGGCTAAGGAAACGGGTCGTGGTAGGCTTACACCAGAAGCCGCCCTTACCTTAACGGTGGCAATCGGGGGCTACGCCGAACACGCCGAGGACGTGCCCACTATCGGGGGCGAGGCAATGCCAAGTCATCATCCCGACGGTTGGGGCATTTAACGATCCGCCACCCTCACCCAAGATTGCGAGGCCTACCGCTCGGGTTAGCTAATCCCTCATGGGGTCCAGGGCGGAATGACTTGCTCGGCGTCCCCCGCCATGGATGCAAGGTACTTTATGCATCGGGCCGGATGATGCTATCTACCGCAACTCCAACTTTGCCTAGCAAACAAACAAACAATTCCATAAAATCCAATACGTGCTCAATAAGAATACAACGAGCCTAGCATGATACTACGAAGCAAGGAGCAGATACGAGCATGCGTAAAGGAACAACCTAGCATGGATTAACATGAGAATTAACCAAGAAATCATGCTAACCGGGAATTCAGATTGAAGCACCTAGCTACACATGTCAATAATAACAAACAAGCAATCAATCAACAATCACATATAATATCGCAGGGTCCACACAACTCCGGTAAGAAATCCTTACCTTGGTCGGGGACGATTGACACGAAAACCTAAGCTGCGAACTATCTCGAACTAGCTACCGAGAACCTATCAATCACAACAAAAATCACACAATAGGCCTAAATATAATAAAATAAACGAGGTTGAGCTCGAGAGCTACTCACGAGGCGCGACGAACGCACGAACGAGCCGATTGCACGAAGCGGGCAAAGAACGAGGCTCGGCGCGGGGCGCAGAATGGGCGAAGCTGGCGTCTTTGGGTGCGCACGCTGGGGCGCGGACGGACGCGGGGCGAAGCAGGGGCGCGAGGGCGCGCGCGGCTGGGCGCTGGCGATGCGACGCGACGCATAGCTGGGCGAGGACGCGCGCGCGGGAACGGGGCAGTGAGCGGCGAGGCTCGGCGGCTGGGCTGCTTCTGCGCGCGCGAGCTCGGCGAACAGGGGCGAACAGGGCGATCTGGGCGACGGAGAAAACGAACTCGAATTCGAGCGATTGGAGAGGATTCGACGTTCGTTCAGTTGATGGATGAGTTCCTCTACACCTGCTGAACAGAAAACACACAAATTTCCTCACTCCCTCGGCCGGCAGGGACGGAATTGAAAATAGGGGAAAAAACGAAGGAGAAGAAGAAAGAGAGCTTACCAACAGCGTGAGGATGGAACGCCTTCGACCTTGGGGATGGGAACTCGGTTGAATTGAAGCTGGAGAAGGAAGAAATCGAGAGAAGTTGGCTGTCGGTCGGGGGAGCTCGCGAGGAAGAAGAAGAAGAAATGGGGCGAAGGCTCGGGCGAGCTGGCCTTTTAACCAAAGCAGGGGACGAGCAGACATATATACAAGATCGCGCGATTAAGTTAACAAATGCGCTGCGTGGCTCTCTACTGGGTGGCCTCCGCCTAGCACATGCACATGACACGCCCCTAGTTCGATTCCTGCTCGACGCGCTATTTAATTCCTTATTTATTTTTACCTTTTCCCAAGCCCAAACGCCTTCACCAAAAATCCGGGCCGTTACATTGTCGTTTAAGATATTTAAACAAAAATTTATAGCTCTCCTTTTAGAATGATTTTTTTTGTTTTTAATATTAGTTTTTGGTTTTTGATTTTAAAAAATAAAAATGATACATGTTTAACAAACTACTTGTATTAGTTAGATTAGTTCTTCAGTTTCTTCACTAATATGTAATTAGTTCATTAACTGTTATGATTAGTTTGTACTCTCCTCACTCTCATTTAAAGAGGTTTTGAGAATAATAAAATCATGAAGTTTCCTCTTATCATTCATATGGTATCAGAGCACTCATTCTCTTGGTTCTCTTCATCTTTCCCGCGGTTTCGTTCTTTCTCCTACTATCCTCTAATGCGGACCCAACAACTCAAAGCGGCGATGATCAATCTCATTAATCCTTCGATCCATCACATCAATCCTTCGATCCTTTCCATATGCCTCAGTCCTTTATTGAGGCATATCAAGAAACCAATGTTTGAGAAACTTCAGGCAGCTTGGAAATGTAATAATCACGTAATCGCATCTTGGATCTTGAATACGGTTTCAAAAGAAATTGAGTCAAGCATAGTTTATAGTAATTCAGGCAATTTGGCCGAAACGTTCAAAGAATCAAACGGACCTCACATCTTTCAGTTGCGAAAATCTCTAATAACAATGATTCAAGGAAGCCAATCAGTCAAAGCGTACTTCATGAAGATCAAATCCATTTGGCAAGAACTTTGTGCGTTACTTGTTTATGTTGACGATATTCTATTACCAGGTCCTAATAATCTGGCTATAGATAAAATCAAAGTCTCACTGTGAACACACTTTCTTCTCAAAGATCTAGGAACTACGAAGTACTTCTTAGGATTATAGCTACTTCGATCTAATCATGACATCAATTTATCACAAAGGACATATGTTCTTCAAATACTTGAGGGATCATGGGCTTCTTGCTGCAAAACCAACATTACATCCTATGCAACAACACCTCAAACTCACAGTTGATTCTGGAAAAATATAATTTGTTGAAGATGCCTCCTCATATCATCGTGTTATCGGGGGTGATTAGTTATTCAGTTTCTCATTAGCTGTTATGATTAGTTTATACTCTCCTAACTCTTATTTAAAGTGATTTTCAAAAAAATAAAATCACCAAGTTTCCTCTTATCATCCATAATGTTTGATAACTATTTTTGTTTTTTTTAATAACTAAAAACTAAAAATATGTTTAATAGCTCTTTTTTATTTTTAAAAACAATTTTTTTTAATATTTAATAAAATAAAACTATTTAAAAATACTATCGATCTAATAAACTTTAAATTTTTGGGTTCGAACTTTATTTGTAGTCTGCTTTATCATTTTTTTTCAAAAATTGGTTTAATCTTTAAAAAACAAAAACTAAAAATTTTTATTAAACAAACTTGTTTTTATAAAGTTAAAAACAAAAAAATGAAATGATTATGAAATGAGGCATATAAAATCTTATTTTACATTAAACCTATTTTAAAACAAACAAAGAGTTGTAGTTTTGTTTTTTTTTTTTCTGACTGTCGGACCAGTCTACCTCTGGAACACTAGGTCACTTTGGTTAATATTAAGTACATACTTTAAAATAAACTCAACATTTGGTTGTCTAAAAATATAGTCATTTTAATTAATTTAAGAGAAGCAACTTTTTGACCCCAGTTTACAATTATAGTAACTTTTTTTAAAAAATCGTTTATAGTAAATTGTGCCTATTTTTAAAAAAGATATGTATTTATCTTTTTATCGAGACTTTGATAGAATCTATCATTTTCTAATGATGGAAGTCTATCAATTTTATCAGTAATTAATTCTATTGTCAATTTTATCGGTAATTGATTCTATTGATCTTTATTGATAGAATTTAATGAAAGTCTATTACTTTATTTATAAGTAATTGATTCTATCAACCTCTATGGATAGAATCTATCAATATAAAAGTCTATTAATCTACATTTTTTATTATGTGTGCAAATATTTTCATGATTGTACTATTCTTATAATATTTTAACCTTTCGTAATATACATGCAAAAGCCCCTTAATTTAATACTATTGTTTATAACAATTTTGAAATGAAAAGTAGGTTGGAATTTTATAGTTTAGAATGAAAAAAAAACATATTTAGTCTTTTAAGTTTTTGTAGATGTTTTGTTTTTTATGATATAGAAAAATAGAAAAGAAAGGAAATTACACACTTGGTAGAGAAAGTTGGACCTTATCCCTCTCCCTCAAATAGACAGAGAAAGAGTCTTCTGGAATATCCTCCATTAAACATTCATCTTGTATCAGAGAAGATGCATATTTTGCAATTGAATGTGCTAACCCGTTCCGATCACGCCGGCACCAATTGAACGAACAAAAGGCAAAATTACTTGCAATTTTAATAATCTCCTTCACAATCACGACCAGTTCACTTAAATTTTTATTTCGTATATAAGGATTAAGTTAAACCGAGTATTAAGTAAAATTGTGTTTGATACGAATATTAAGTTAAGCTCGGTTTTTAAACTTATTTTTGTCATTTTAATGCATTTTTTTAATGATTCCACAAATTATGTATGCTTTGATTGTTCAACTTAATAATAATAATAATATTATTATTATTATTATTTTGAGATTACATTAATTGGAGGTGGGGGATTCGAACCTATAACCTCATGGTCTTCAACTTATTTCTTTGAAAATCTATAAAATGATATTTATAACATACAGTGTAACAATATAATATTCATTTTGTAGTCAAATTGTAATTTAGATATAATATATAAAATTTTAGTTCAACCAAATAAGAAATATTAATAAGATTATAAAGAAGTTGTATTATGCCACATTAAACAAAAAAAAAATGGGAATCAACACATGATTCATAATATATTACATATATTTATATATATTATTCAATATTGTTTTATTTGGCCATAGACATCTACATTACATTTTTTAGGGCAAATTTTTATAAAAAATAAAAATAAAATAATGGGACTTCAGTTATACTAAATTACACCAATTTGATTTCAAATAATAGATAAAATGTTATTTTTTAAAAGTAAATTTGATTTTCTTGTTTATTTTTTATATCTACCAAATTCATTTTGCTATCAATGTCTCCCAAATTTATCGTCATTTCATATTAAAATTTATTCATAAAAACTTAACTTTTATTTATTTAGTTGATCTATTTGATATCTCAAATTTAACTTGTACTCAAATTTATTGTAGTGGCGCAATGGTTTCATCCAATTCAACACTAGCGTCATAAGTTCAACGAAAATCGGTATTTGTAAGGACCCACCGAATAGGGCACTAAATGGGCCGTTATCCCAATGCATGCATTCAAAGTAAAGGACATTTAAGCAGACATGATTTTGGATTCCAATTAAAACAAAAACATTCAAAATAACCCCTTTAAAAACTAGACAATTTCCCTGGAACCTGTCCCTGTTTCCAAGCACCTGTTCCAAGATAAATACATTTTCCAAGTTTACTCTGATCAGAGATTTACTAAAAATCATTCAAAACCTGTTCAGATACAAAATGTTGGAATCCATAAATATTTACAAAACATCCTAGGGCTCCGTGCCCGGCTACATGCATTCAGGGGAAAAACAAAACACAAAGAGTCATAATACAAAAATCAGAGTTGGAAGACTGGGCCCCATGATCACAGCTCCTCCTTCATGCATCCTGTCGCGCACCACGATTACCTGTGGAAAACCACAGAATAAGGGTGAGTAACGAATTACTCAGTAAGAATCCCCAACCGGGGTACAATACGATATACATGGTCATCTCGATGAGCGTATGCAAGCTATGAATATAACACAGAATAGAGCACATAGCTTAGCCCACACTTGGGCCTCGGATGCCAACTCGGTGGCTTAGTCCGGAATAATATCATCATATAGTCCAATACATGAGTCGCCCTATACGAGAAACAAGTCCCAGCCTCAGCCTGTCTACTATCGAAGAAAGGTACACTGGCTCACAATCCCGAGGAGCTCTCGAGTCGGCGCTGTAATGAGCGTAAGCATGCACCGCGTGCTACTGCAGACTATGGGGGTTTGCTAGGGTCCGAGGCAAGTCGCCCATATCCAGTCACCACGCCTAACTAAATCTTTGGATCGGTGTCACTGACATAGGGGTGTGAGACCTGGACACGTAAACTATGTCAGCCAGAACCACCGCACCTGGGGCCAAGGAACGGTTGTGGTAGGCTTACACCAGGAAGCCGTCCTTGCCTTGACAGGTGGCAATCAGGGGCTACTGCCAAACATGCTGAGGACATGCCGGCTGCTGGGGACGAGGCAATGCCAAGTCATCATCCCGACCGTTGGGGCATTTAACGATCCGCCACCCTCACCCAAGATTGCGGGGCCTACCGCTCGGGTTAGCTAATCCTCACGGGTCCAGGGACGGAATGACTTGCTCGACGTCCCCGCCATGGATGCAAGGTTCTTTATGCATCAAAGCCCGGATGATGCTATCTACCGCAATTCTAACTCGCCCTAGCAACAAGCAAACAATTCCATAAAATCCAATACGTGCTCAATAAGAATACAACGAGCCTAGCATGATACTATGAAGCAAGGAACAGATACGAGCATGCCAGAAAGGAACAACCTAGCATGGATTAATATGAGAATTAACCAAGAAATCATGCTAACCGGGAATTCAGATTGAAGCACCTAGCTACACATGTCAATAATCATAAACAAGCAATCAATCAACAATCACATATAATATCGCAGGGTCCACACAACTCCGGTAAGAAATCCTTACCTTGGTCGGGGACGGTTTGGCACGAAATCCTAAGTCGCGAACAATCTCGATCTAACTACCGGGAACCTATCAATCATCACAATAATCACACAATAGGCATAAATACAATAAAATAAATGAGGCTCAGCTCGGGAGCAACTCACGAGGCACGACGAACGCACGAACGAGCCGATTGCACGAACGGGGCAGCAACGAGGCTCGCTGGGGCGCAGAAATGGGCGAGCTGGGCGTGCTGGGTGCGCACGCTGGGGCGCGGACGCGCGCGGATGGACGCGGGCGAAGCAGGGCGCGCGCGGACGAGCGGCACGGCGGGATGGCGCGCGCGCGTGACACGAGGCTGGCGAGGACGCGCGACGCGGTGTGCGACGAGGCTCGCGGCGCAGGCTAGCGCCGCGCAGACGCGACACGCGAACAGGGGCGAACAAAATGAACAAATTCAAGCGATCCACGGGGATTCGACACGCGATTCTTTGAAGAAGAACTCCCCTACACTAGCTGCACAAAACCCATACTTCAAATCGCCTCGACTCGGCCGAAAAACGAAATCGAAACCAGGGAGAAGAAATCGGATTTCTTTTGAAAGAAAGGAGAAAAAGGAAGCTTACCTGCTGCTCGGGGAAGGAAGATGACTTCAAATTGGAGGCAAGGCTTGGTCGAACAGAGCTGGAGAAGGAAGAAAATCGAGAGAAGTTTGCTGTCGGTCGGGGGAGCTCGCGAGGAAGAAGAAGAAGAAATGGGGCGAAGGCTCGGGCGAGCTGGCCTTTTAACCAAAGCAGGGGACGAGCCGACATATATACAAGATCGCGCGATTAAGTTAACAAACGCATGCGGTGGCTCGGCTGGCTGAGCCCTCCGCCTAGCACATGACACGCCCCTGGTTCGATTCCTGCTCGACGCGCTATTTAATTCCTTATTTATTTTTACCTTTTCCCAAGCCCAAACGTCTTCACCAAAAATCCCGATTCTTTTTAATTTGGCTCATAATTATTTCGGAAATTTTTAATTTCAAAACCGGCCCGGTTGGCCCGACCCAAAATTACCAAAATGCCCCTGGGCCTCTCGGGAAGGCCGGGATGAAATTTCCGGGCCGTTACAGTATTTGTCCCTCCTCCCCCGATAGGTATTTAAAAAAAAAACTTGGACTCATATTTTTTTTTTTTAAGAAGTGATATTTTTTATTTAATTCACTAAAACTTAGCCATAACAAATTTAACTCTTTTTTTTTAGGTTAAAAAAATTGGGGGTGGGGGAGACTCAAGCCTAAGACCTCAAGGTCTTTAGGTATACATCGATGCCACTTGAGTTTCATCGCTCTATTGACAACTTTATTTTTAATTAATTGATCTATTTGATATCTCAAATTTAACTTGTTGAATGGACTCAAATTTATTACTTTAATTCACTAAAACTTAATCATAACAAATTTAACTTTTTTTTTATTAATGGATTAATGTGATATCTCCAATTTAGCTTGTTCATGAATGAACTTAAATTTATTATTTAATTTTTTTTTAAAGATCAATTTATTATTTAACTTTAAATTATAAGAAATATGTAAAATAAATTTAAGAAGCTGGTACATTTGAAGTTAAATTATCTTGTTCGTTTCATTTTTGTCCACTTTTAAAACGTGAACATTCAATTGTTCAATATTAAAATGTACGTGTTTAAGATTTAAAGAAATCTGATAAAAAATTGAAGTAAATATGTAATCGAGTACAAAAGATCTTTACAAAATAAAACCCTTCAAACTAAAATCTATATATATATAACTGTTCAAGTAATGATCCTAATTTATGAATACAAAAGTTAACAAAATTCATATAAATTTCTAAGTACATGAATGAACCCAATGGAGATCGAATCTAAAAAAAATACACAAGAATCAATAATGTTAACAAAATAGCCAAATAATTATACAAAGAAACATGATTTGTTTTTTAAAAAAGTCCAGCCTCACGAAATCAAATGCATTAATATATTTCTCAAAAAAGAAAATAATAATAATATAATAGACATGACCGAATAAGCTCTGATTAGAAGAGAAATCCAAAAGAAATTTAAGCAATCAACCAAAAAAATAGGGAGATGAGATCGAATTAGGCCTGAGAAGAGAGAGATAATACGTGTTAACTTAACACGGATTAAATGGATTTCTTAATACTCAAAACAAACAAAGATTAAGGATATTAACTTCATACGGATTAAGTTAATACCCTGCCCAAACACGTCCTAATTATCTGGATTTTTCTAATTTTTAATGTTGTAAAAAAAAAACTCTTAAGTTCTATGAAATATGAAAAATCATATTTCTTAATTTAATATTACCAAGTAGAAGAGTACATTCAACAAAAAAAAAGAGTAAAAAATTTTATAATGAGGGTGACAGATTTGAATAGTAACTGTCATATAAAAAGTCATTAGAGCTATATTTATTTTTGTAACTAAAATCTAAATAAGATCTCATCATCGATGTCATAGGGGAACCGGTGGCCTTGAATTGGGATGCATTTACTTTCCTGGGTGTTAAAATGGTACAAAATGAGTTGTCCATCATAGGCCTCCATTAAGAGTACATCAGAGCCCACAAATGCCAAAGGAAAGTTAATTCCAAATATTGGGCCAATTGTGAACAACTTTGACCAAAGAACCTTATTCCCCTTCTCATTTAACCCCAAACATCCAAACTATTTTGGTTTTCTTTAGGTGGATATAGATAATGAAGGAGAATCATTGATCCATATTAATACCATATTAATCATTAATATTGTATTATAAATTACTACTTTTTTTTCCTAGAATTGTAAATATTTTTCAAATTTCACCTATTCTTAAAAAACCTATTTACTTATTTATTAATATGGTCAAAAAACTCTTTAAACCCCTATGATTTTGGGAGATTTGTTAGGAGGCTAGGGTATCTTATATAATAATTAAAAAAATCGAGATTTTGTTTTAAAATGTTATTTTAAAGTGGGAGTAATTGTGTCATTTTCTAATAAATTAATTTTTTTTTATTTAAAAGCCGGATTTTTGCTAAAGTTTATTAATATGACTATTCTTTAGCTTATTTCTGCTAAGCTCCTTAAAATAAAATCACTACTAAATATGTCTTTTCTTTTTCTTTTTTTTTTGAAAATTCATTACTAAATATTTCAATAGCATCATTGTACCTTTGTTTGGAGGGATTAATTTAATTCAAATCTTACCTAATGGATAGTGCATAAAAAAAAAGAAAAAAAATAAACTGAGAAGGGACGGAAAGGAGAAGAGAGAAAGAAAAAGAAAAAAAAAATGTGGCTGGTAAAATGACGACAGATGTACAGATGTACAAATACATAACTTCCTGTAGGAAGTCTTACCTGTTTACATTTATGTCGGTAATACTTGTAGTTATGTTTTTTCGTCAATAATTTCTTTTTATCTTTGTTTCATATTTTTTAGTTAATAAATTATTGACGGCAGTTCAAAGGAGTTTGGGGATTATAATGAAATGTACGTAGATTATAGCTAAAAGAAACTACAATACTTAAAATATAAATAAATAAACAAATAGATCAGAAAACGCCGATGAACTATCAATGGAGAAGCGAAATTTGTCAATTTCGGGTACCTTACATATTTTATATTTATCATTTCTCTTTTAAAAATCAAATAAGATCTCGTCATCGATGTCGTAGGGAGATCGATGGCCTTGAATTGGGATGTATTTACTTTCCTGGGTGTTAAAATGGTACAAAATAAGTTGTCCGTCATAGTCCTCCATTAAGAGTACATCACAGCCCACAAATGCCAAAGGGAAGTTAATACCAAATATTGGGCCAATTGTGAACAACTTTGACCAAAGAACCTTATTCCCCTTCTCATTTAACCCCCAAACATCCAAACTATTTTGGTTTTCTATACGTGGATATAGATAATGAAGGAGAATCATTGATCCATTCAAAAACCCGAGACTTACCCGGATCGATAAGTTTAGATGGTTTCGGAAATTTAAAGCTTGTGGGAACGGGATTTGACCAAAAATCTCCTTACTCATGTCGAACCACATTACAATTTCAGTCATAGTTCTATTAATGAGATCCTCTGACCACCAATAGTACAATCCTTGATAATACACATCAAAACTAGGCTTCTTAGAAGCCCAAGTAGGAACAGAGGTCTTAATTTCTCTCCATCTATCTTTATCCAAATCATAGACTTGGGCTCTACATGCATTAAATTCAGATGAACCTTTTCCAGAAAACGCCACAATCAAAACCACCTTGAAACCACCAGATTTCGGGTCGTACCCGAATCCAATAGATTTGTTCACATAAACGAGACCTAAATTGTAGTGTTCATCATGAGGGGAAAGAGCCATCGAGGGTGGGAGGATTCGAAAGTTTCCAGTGAGGGAATTGTAGAGAAAAATGTCATTGCCAGGGGAAAAAGAGAGGCACACGGTGCCGTGACAATGGCCGTGGATTTGGGAACGATCAAATTCCGAATGAAAACAAGGAAGATGGACAAGAGATGTATTATCATAATAATTGAAGAAGGAGAATCTGGTTTCTATCTTTCCGGTCTTTTCGTTTGTCACCATACGCCTCAGTATGACGTTTTGTGGGGTATGAAGAGAAGTAATTATGGCGCACCATAATTTAGAAACGCATTTGAATCGAAGCAGAGATTTGAGTGGCACCAGTGGCAGAATCTCCCTCAAAATTCCTTCCGGAGGTTCTATCATGTCTAACTCTGCTCCAATTATTTCTCAACAACTATGGATGTCCTTCCTTCTTAAATCAAATCTTCATGTGGCTGTCTTCCTTTAAATAACAGTTTATTGTGTTTCTTTTCTTTTCTTTTTTCCTTTTTTTTACGGTTGTTTTCCTTTTTTTTTTTTTTTTTTGAAAGATACGGTTGTTTTCCTTGTAACTTCCATTAGTGATTTTCGCAACAGATTTCAATCAAATCCTCTGAAATTTAACAACCCTACCTCTACCTCTTTTTATTATCTTAGATAAAGTCTACTCATCCAATCAATCTTTCTTTGAAAATGTCAATAAAAAAGAAAAAGAAAAAGAAACAACACTTCAATAAAGTGAAAGGAAGCTCCCCACATGTAGATTATTTATTCCCATCCACATTACTCTTCTCTTTGTATTTATAAAAGTAAAATAAAAACTCAAAACATACATAGTAAGATTGCAAAACTTTTTTTTGTTTGGTATATTTTTTACAAATGATTAGTACTTTTTCAATAAGGATATTTTCGGCATTGCAAGTCCTCATTTCTTTAAATTGTACGTGTAAATGATTAATGTGTTAGAAATTTCAAACACAAAAATTAAATGTGCTCAATAAAATCATTTGGAGCGAAAGCTAAAGTTAAATAAATTATATACGTCCAACTATTATTTTTGGTAACCAAGATGAAAATTCAATGTAGATCTGAAACTGCTACACGAACACAAAGAGTACTAACATCGCAACACCTAACATGGAGTTCTTGGTTCTTCTACACCCCCACCCTTCCTAACTTAAAATGGTGTGGTTTTTCTTAAGGGAAGAGTAGACATAGAGACGAAAAACTTTGGTAAAAAAACACATAAGAGATTTTTAATGCACTCTATAATTTTTCAAAAAGTGTTCTTTTTCTCGTAGTTTCAACATAAGTTATATCATTGTTAAAGTGTGTTCAATTTCTCGTGTTGACAAGTACTCTAAAAAACATTTATTTTGAGATCGATGAAATCTCATGCTATTTTAATCTGGTATCGAAAACTCATTAAATTCAAACAAAAACAAATCAAGCTAAAATCCATAAAAATAATTATAAGTTATATTTAAAAAGTTAATTACGATTATAGATTTTGAATTTTTCTTTTTTTAATACTATAGATTTTGAATTTTAAAACTTGTTTGGTCATTGTTATTCAAAAGTTAATAATATATTTATTTTCGTTAGTTTTTATGGAGAAAATACATTTGAATAGAGAAGAAAAAAAAATTATTTTTTTAGTAAGAATATTTTTATTAAGTTTTTAAAAGACCAAGAATACTATCAAATAAAAGTATAATATTTTTCATCTAAATATTGACGATGATATTTTTAATGTTTTTTAAGTCAGAGTATTTTTTATTTGTTTTTAAAGTTTAAGGGTATGTGAAACTTTTTCAAAGTTTAAGAGTATTTTTTTAAACCAATCTTTAACGGGTTCTCTCCAAATTTAACTGCAATGTATTTTTGAAACTAAAGTTAAAGTTCAAGAATATTTTTTAACTTTTCAAGGTTTGGTGCATTTTTGACACCATCCCCGTAGTTTAGAGACATTTTTTTTATAATTTAACCTTTAATAAAATAAAACTATTTAAAGATATTATTGATCTAATAAAGCTCAAATTTGTGAGTTTGAACTTTATTTATAGTGTCACTTTTCTAGCATTTTTCTTAAATTTTTTTTGTACAAAAAGCTACTCTTTTTTAGTTTCTAAAATTCTTTTAATTTTCTAAAAATAAAAATCAAAATTTAATTTAAATTCGCCATTAAATTTGAGATAATGACTTGATAGCTTGTAATTGGCTGAAATTTGTCAGTCAACCACCCACTTTCTTCATTTTTTTTATTCTTGAAATTTCCATTTCCATGTTTTCTCTACGTCTTTTGTTTCCAAGTCATCCTGTTCCCTCAATTTTCTCACCGGAAGCATTCCTATTTTCGGCGATAATACTTGTAGTCATGTTTTTTCGCCGGTAATTTTGTTTTCTGATATTGCTTAGTTAAGGTGTGATGTGGTTGTTACTTTGGGTTTTTTAGTAAACAAATTATTGGAGTTTAAAGGAGTTTGGGGACTATAATGATATAATTGCATTTAATTTAACCGAATCTATCATGATTTGAATGTATAAATGAGGAGGGTCATATACAGTTTAGATTTTAATTTTTACTCTTATAGATCAAATCCAATTCGTCAAGTTCTGATTTTCTAATTTTAATTTTATTCCACCATTATTTAAGAATAAAATATCATTTTGGTCTCTGAACTATCATGTAAATTTTATTTTGGTCCCTAAACTTTCAAAAGTCCAATTTTACTCCCTAAACTATTATTTTTATTCTGTTTTGGTTCATCAACTTTCAAATGTTCAATTTTAATAGATAAAAATTGAAGAGAGACAAATGAAGAGAGAGAAGGTAAATGGGGACGAAGAATTCTGGATTTTTGTTTTTAATGAGGAAAGAGAAAGAAAAATTGAAAAGTTATTATTTTTTTTTATAAATAATAAAGTAAACCCTGATTTTGCACTAAAACCAAAAAAATTATCCATTTTTTACAAGTACTTTGTTTATATTAACATAATGTAACATGACTTTTTTTTGTATATCGACTAATTTCTTATAAGAATGAAACATTGATCTCTAAAGAGGGCATTCAAATCAAAATTAAATAAGGTTTTTCCTGGGGGTTAAACTTGAAAGAAAATAACATTCATCATTCAGTATCAAACTTTTTCGGTAACTATAATTCTAATGGCAAGATATTTCATTCTAATTTAATATACTTCATATAATGATCATTATAGAATGATTTAAGGGTTTGAGAAATAAAAGGTAAGAGTTGAACTATAATGGTCATTTAAATATAAATTAATTTCATATAAGTTTTCTTAATATTTAGATGATGTAGGTAAACTGACTCACAAATATAAAAGAAAAAGGTTACATCATTTAAAAAAATATAAAAAAAATTTATTGAATTTAATAAGTTAGGAGAACCAATGACTAATGTTTCTAAAAAAAATAAAAATAAAAATAAAAACCAAGGACTAACGATGTAGATATTTAAACAAAAATTAACAAAATAACATTCAGCATTCAGTATCAAAATTTTTCGGTAACTATAATTGTAACGGTAGGATATTTCATTCTAATTTAATATACTTGTTATCGGAAAAAAAAATTCTAATTTAATATACTTCATATAATAATTATTATAAAATGATTTAAGGGTTTGAGAAATCAAATTAAAGGTGTAAGAGTTGAATTATAATAGTCATCTAAATATAGATTAATTTTATAGATTTCCTTAACTTTTACATGTTGTAGGGTTATAAGATATTGACTAATGTTTCTAAATAAAAATAAAAATATAGAAGCAATGACTAATGATATAGATATTCTCAAAAAAAAAAAAAAAAGACTTTGGGGATTCAAGTCATCTCTGCTATCAACTATTTAGGCATGCCTTTGGGTGGGAACCCTCGTTCTTTATCTTTTTGGGATAATACTAATGAGAAGTTCGAGAGGAAGCTTAATCAATGGCAATTCTCTTACCTATCTAAAGGCGAAGGCTAACCATGATTCAAGCTGTGTTAGAGCATATTCCCACTTACATTCTCTCCGTTTTTCAAGCTCCAGCCACTATTTGCAAGAAGATCGAGAAAATAATGAGAAGATTTCTGTGGAAAGGTGTGGATGATCAGGGTGGAGATCATCTTGTTCGATGGGACATTGTCACTCTCCCAAAGCATTCTGGAGGGATGGGTATTAACAAAATTCAGTGTACGAATTCTGCTCTGCTTTGCAAATGGATTTGGAGGTTTTATTCTGAGAAAGATCCTCTATGGAAGCTGGTTATTAAAGAGAAATATAGTGCTAATCAATTTGGGGAAACTCCATTTCAATGTAAGTTTAAAAGTTGTCGTTCTCCTTGGGCACATATAGTCAAATTTGATCGTATCATGAAGCCTTAGTTACAATGGAAAATTAACAGTGGGCAGAACACAAGTTTTGGCATGATCAATGGACTAACATCGAAAGATTATGTGACTTTTACCCACGTTTCTATGTTTTATCCTCGCTGAAACATGTTAAGGTGAAACAAGCTTGGAATGAAAACACTTATGAATGGTATCTTCAACCTTTTCGTGGTCTTTTCGATAGGGAGTCTGCTCGTTGGTCTGAAATATCTAGACATTGGCCTAGGCCCTGTAATAGTCTTGATGATGTCCTTATTTGGAAGCCTTCTCCGGATCAAGCTTTCTCCATCAAAGAGATGAAGAAGCTTCTTGGTGAAGCTACTAATAGCCCCCATATGAAGCCTAACGATAAATTTTGGAAAAATTCTATTGCTAAGAAAGTCAAAGTTTTTTTGTGGGGTGTGTTTTACAGGGGGATAAACACAATGGAGGTGATGCAGAAACGACAACCTCATAATTGTCTCAACCCATCCCGATGCGTGCTTTGTTTAAATCAATGTGAGTCGTTGGGCCACATCTTTATTCATTATCCATACTCTCAATATATGTGGAACAAAGGTAAGGGACCGACCCGAATGGGGCACTAAATGGGCCCTTATCCCAATGCATGCATTCAAAGTAAAGGACATTTAAACAGGTGCATGATTTGGATTCCAATTAAAACAAAACATTCAAAATAACTCCTTTAAAAACTAGACAATTTCCCTGGAACCTGTCCCTGTTTCCAAGCACCTGTTCCACGATAAATACGTTTCCAAAGTTTACTCTGATCAGAGATTTATTAAAAGCCATTCAAAACCTGTTCAGATACAACATGCTGGAATCCACAAATATTTACAAACATCCTAGGGCTCCGTGCCCGGCTACATGCATTCACGGGAAAACAAAAACACACGAGAGTCATAATACAAAAATCAGAGTTGGAAGACTGGGCCCCATGATCACAGCTCCTTCTTCAGGCATCCTGTCGCGCACCACGATTACCTGTGGAAAACCACAGAATAAGGGTGAGTAACGAATTACTCAATAAGAATCCCCAACCGGGGTACAATACGATATACATGGTTATCTCGATGAGCGTATGCAATCTATGAATATAACACAGAATAGAGCACATAGCTTAGCCCACACTTGGGCCTCGGATGCCAACTCGGTGGCTTAGTCCGGAATAGTATCATCACACAGTCCAATACATAAGTCGCCCTATACGAGAAACAAGTCCCGGCCTCACCGCTTCATCGTCGACGAAAGGTACACTGGCTCACAATCCCGAGGAGCTCTCCAGTCGGCGCTGTAATGAGCGTAAGCATGCACAGCGTGCTACTGCAGACTATGGGGGGTTGCCGGGTCTGGAGGCAAGCTGCCCATATCCAGTCACCACGCCTAACTAAATCTTTGGATCGGTGTCACTGACATAGGGGTGTGAGACCTGGACACGTAAACTATGTCAGCCTGAACCACAGCACCTGGGGCCAAGGAACGGTCGTGGTAGGCTTACACCAGGAAGCCGCCCTTGCCTTAACAGGTGGCAATCAGGGGCTACTGCCAAACATGCTGAGGACATGCCGGCTGCCGGGGACGAGGCAATGCCAAGTCATCATCCCGACCGTTGGGGCATTTAACCGCCACCTCACCCAAGATTGCAGGGCCTACCGCTCGGGTTAGCTAATCCCTCACGGGGTCTAGGGACGGAATGACTTGCTCGACGTCCCTGCCATGGATGCAAGGTTCTTTATGCATCAGGCCTGGATGATGCTATCTACCTGCAATTCTAACCTGCCCTAGCAAACAGCAAACAATTCCATAAAATCCAATACGTGCTCAATAAGAATACAACGAGCCTAGCATGATACTACGAAGCAAAGAACAGATACGAGCATGCTAGAAAGGAATAACCTAGCATGGATTAACATGAGATTTAAATCAGGAAGAATCATGCTAATCGGGAATTCAGATTAGAGAACCTAGCTACACATGTCAATAAACACAAACAAGCAATCAATCAACAATCACATATAATATCGCAGGGTCCACACAACTCCGGTAAGAAATCCTTACCTTGGTCGGGGACGGTTTGGCACGAAATCCTAAGTCGCGAACAATCTCGATCTAGCTACCGGGAACCTATCAACCATCACAATAATCACACAATAGGCCCAAATACAATAAAATAAATGAGGCTCAGTGTAAGGGACCGACCCGAATGGGGCACTAAATGGGCCCTTACCCCAATGCATGCATTCAAAGTAAAGGACATTTAAACAGACATGATTTCGGATTCCAATTAAAACAAAACATTCAAAATAACCCCTTTAAAAACTAGACATTTTCCTGAAACTCGTCCCTGTTTCCAAGCACCTGTTCCAGGATAAATACATTTCCAAAGTTTACTCTGATCAGAGATTTACTAAAAGCCATTCAAAACCTGTTCAGATACAACATGCTGGAATCCACAAATATTTACAAACATCCTAAGGCTTCGTGCCCGGCTACATGCATTCAGGGGAAAACAAAAACACACGAGAGTCATAATACAACAATCAGAGTTGGAAGACTGGGCCCCATGATCACAGCTCCTCCTTCAGCCATCCTGTCTCGCAACTCGGTTACCTGTGGAAAAACCACAATAATAAGGGTGAGCAACGAATCGCTCAGAAGAATCCCCAACCGGGTACAATACGATATACATGGTCATCTCGATGAGCGTATGCAAGCTATGAATAAAAACACGTATAGAGCACATAGCTTAGCCCACACTTGGGCCTCGGATGCCAACTCGGTGGCTTAGTCCGAATAAAATCATCACACGACCCAATACATAAGTCGCCCTATACGAGAAACAAGTCCCGGCCACTGCTCTCATCGTCGACGAAAGGTACACCGCTCACAATCCCGAGGAGCTCTCGATGGCGGCGCTGTAATGAGCGTAAGCATGCACCGCGTGCATCGCAGACTATGGGGGTTGCTGTGGTCTCAAGGCAAGTCGCCTATATCCAATCACCACGCCTAACTAAATCTTTGGATCGGTGTCACTTACATAGGGTGTGAGAGACGGACACGTAAACTATGTCACTGAACCACCGCACTTGGGGCCAAGAAACGGTCGTGGTAGGCTTACACCAGAAGCCGTCCTTGCCTTAACAGTGGCAATCGGGGCTATCGCCAAACATGCCGAGGACATGCCGGCTGCGGGGACGAGGCAATGCCAAGTCATCATCCCGACCGTTGGGGCATTTAACGACCGCCACCCTCACCCAAGATTGCGGGGCCTACCGCTCGGGTTAGCAAATCCTCACGGGGTCCAGTGGACGGAATGACTTGCTCGACGCCCCCGCCATGGATGCAAGGTTCTTTATGCATCGGGCCGGATGATGCTATCTACCGCAATTCTAACTCGCCCTAGCAACAAACAAACAATTCCATAAAATCCAATACGTGCTCAATAAGAATACAACGAGCCTAGCATGCTACTACGAAGCAAGGAACAGATACGAGCATGCCAGAAAGGAACAACCTAGCATGGATTAACATGAGAATTAACCAAGAAATCATGCCAACCGGGAATTCAGATTGAAGCACCTAGCTACACATGTCAATAATCACAAACAAGCAATCAATCAACAATCACATATAATATCGCAGGTCCACACAACCCCTGTGAATGAAGTGTGCGCGCTTAGCCAATCGGCCGACTATCACCCAAATCGAGAGAACTTCTCTGAGTCCTCGGCAAACCAGAAATAAAGTCCATGGAGATCTCTTCCCATTTCCACTGAGGTACACTCAGCGGCTGCACAAACTAGCTGGTCTCTGCCTTGGTGCCTTCACTTGCTGACAAGTGAGACATCGACTGACAACTCCGCAACATCTCTTTTCATACCCATCCACCAGAATGTCTGCTTAAGATCCTGATACATCTTGGTACCCCCGGGGTGCCAAGCAAACGGAGAACTGTGGGCCTCTGAGAGCAACTCTGCTCGCAATCCTACAACATCCGGAACACACAACCGGCCTCTGTACGTCAGCCCACTGTCTGGTGAATACACAAAGTCAAAATCTCCATCAGCACTAACTCTGTCACCCAATTTCTTAAGTGCGGGGTCACTCAGCTGACTATCAATAACCCGTTGTCAACTGAGCTACTCTGGCAGTAACCTCACCCAACAACACTGCAATCTCAGCCCGCTTGAACTCTCTCCGTAATCTGGGCTGGGAACTCAACAACACCGCGGAGTGCGACGTCTTCCTACTCAGACATTAGCTACAACATTTGCTTTACCCGGATGGTACAAACTCTCGCAGTCATAATCTTTTACCAACTCTAACCATCTCCTCTGCCTCATATTCAACTCTTTCTGAGTAAACAGATACTTGAGGCTCTGGTGATCGGAAAACATCTGAATCCGCTCACCATACAGGTAATGCCTCCAAATCTTCAGTGCAAACACCACTGCTGCCAATTCCATATCATGAGTCGGATAGTTCTGCTCATATGGCTTCAGCTGACGGGAAGCATAAGCAATGACCTTCCCGTGCTGCATCAACACACAACCCAACCCGAACTTGGAAGCATAATTGTAAACCCCGAAATCACTTGTCCCCTCCGGGATTGCCAACACTGGTGCTGGAGTCAAACTGCGCTTGAGCCTGGCAAAGCTCTCATCACACTTACTGTTCCAAATAAACTCGACACCCTTCCTCGTCAGACGAGTGAGGGGCGAGGCTATGGCGGAAAGATCCTTAACAAACCGACGGTAGTAACCTGCCAAACCCAGAAAGAAACAGCTCCTACGAGAAAACCACCGAAGGACAGAGAGCTCTACCTACTCTCACTGTCTTGCTTCACTAAAGCACAAGATCAAAATCTCACGGGGTAGCAACAGGGGTTCACCACGGACTGAACCTCCAAATACCAACGGGCAACTCTCAACTTTCCTAGAAACAGGAAGACAACCAACAGGGCACGAACCATTCGCCCCACGAGCAAAACTGACTTCTAGCAATTCCAATCCACACCTTGGTCAACACCAAGCATCAACTTGTCACCATACCGGAACCAATCCGGACTCTTCTCCAAACAAATTTAACTTGCTAGGCTACCAAGACTGCCAGCAATTCCCCCGAGGCTACAAACTACACGACTTTAACTTGCCAACTGAAACTCACTATCAGGGCTTGATTGAGCTCTAGAGAGGCTCTCCACAACCTAGGGTTCTCCGGCAACCTTCGACATCCACTACCAACTAACGGCCTACAGCCAACTGCCTGAACAAACAACAACTCCATTTTCCAGCAACACAACCATGCTGGCCAACTCCAACTCCTTGGGAACCAAGAGGACCCGAAACGCTACCGAATGCGTCATCCTCCTACTCAGACCTCCACCACAACATAACTCCTACCCAAGGAAGGATCCGAACAACTCTCTTAGTCATGACGATCAACAAGAAGATCCGCCAACCAAGCTTAGGTCCACTTAACAAATCTTACCTAAGCAACAACCTGATACTACGAGCATGGTATCCTTACCACCTCACTAAAGCCTTACAACCTCCTCCTGGAGTCCAACTTTTCCAAGAACTGAGCACCAGATCCCCAAAGCAAACCCTACATGGATCTGAAACTCTCGCCACAGAACGAACCACACAAAAGACACTTGTGTGCACAACTCCCAACCTTCATTTAGCGATCCAAGGCTAACAAATGCTTTTCCGAAAAGCCACACTAGCTCCTGGCAGAGATACAACCAATCAACGGAACACCCAAAGTTCCATCTCCACACGATGCTCGAAGCCGTGGCAACCTTGCTCTACCAAAGTATAACCATGCCAAACCAAACTTACTTTATACCAAGCCTCTACCAAGGGTGCTTACCCATAAGGCATCCAACTCCTCTCACAAGGCATCCCACTCACCTCATAGGCATCCAACTCATGGTCCCTCAACTGGACCCAAAACTTTCTTCTACGATGCTCAACTCTCCTGAGATTTAGGCACTCGAAGGTAGCTGACCGCACTACCAACCACAAAGATCTCTTGGCCTTAACGCTAGCGTGAGATGCACGCGCACTAACACTTACCAACCGCCAACTTGCTTGACTTACTCAACCTCCAGTAACACTGGGAAAAGGCTCCGGCTCCTCTCGAACATCCTTTCGCTTGAAGTCTTTCGATTACCACTGAACTAGCCCTTTTTGCACGACCTCCACAGGTGCAACTACCATAAACGGATCCAAGGCTAAAGGAGTACGCTAAACTCCGAACGGCATAGAACCATCTGCTATGCCCACGCCAAACTCAGGCCTGAACCAGATTTAGTGCCAAAGCGGCACACCAACCAATGCACCTCAAGTGCCACTACTACCAAATCCACATCTCACTACCAACGGGGCCACAAGGTCACAATCTCAAGTGACACGAACTCTGGCTCGGCATACAAGGGCTCAACTCCAACAACCATGCCTAAGGCATCTCATCAAGCTGAAGGCTCACAGCCTACTCTTGCATCTCCACATGATGCTCAACAAACTCTGGCCGGCTCTATCAACATGCAGCAACTAGCCCTACTCTAGGGCTTACCAAAAGAAGAGTGTTCATTTTTATCAAACAACTGAGGAAACCACCAACGGATCCAGACCGTAGAGAACACTGCTTGCTGCACCCTTAACTACAGGGTTCCGGCTTACTGGCTGCATACAACAACACTTTAAAGAAGCACAAAGATGCCTCATCAACCTCCTCGAGGCTACCAACTTTGCAACCACTCTCTGGGCATTCAAATAATCTAACAAGGCTCAAGATCAACACTTGAGCTACCCACGCTAGTCCACACGGGGACCTGCTCCACAAACATCCACATGAGCACAACCACAGCTAACTCCTCTCTTGGAGTGGCATTCCAAGGCAAAGCACCTCCACCCTCTCACTAGGGGAAAACCAACAACTGGGCCACAGTTGGCCTATGGGAGTTCAATCTCTACCTCCCTCTGGAACGATGTCCCAGGGCATCCGAATCTATCAGGATACCATAACAAGCCACAACATACATCACACACTGCGGGAAGTTGGCATGATGGCGCTCTAAACCCAAACCAATAACGAGTCAGAACCTGCTCGTCTCCGCTCCACAACACTACACAAGGCATACACTAGATGACAGGTATTGTAAATTCTTAACCCTTTTTAAACAAAAAAATAGTAAACTTAGGCGTACCTGATGACTGTCGGAGTGCTAGTGATCATGGGAAAACGACCTACAACAACAGGTCATACTACATGATTTATGACTCTGAGCTCTGATAACAACTGTAAGGGACCGACCCGAATGGGGCACTAAATGGGCCCTTACCCCAATGCATGCATTCAAAGTAAAGGACATTTAAACAGACATGATTTCGGATTCCAATTAAAACAAAACATTCAAAATAACCCCTTTAAAAACTAGACAATTTCCTGAAACTCGTCCCCCTGTTTCCAAGCACCTGTTCCAAGATAAATACATTTCCAAAGTTTACTCTGATCAGAGATTTACTAAAAGCCATTCAAAACCTGTTCAGACACAACATGCTGGAATCCACAAATATTTACAAACATCCTAGGGCTCGTGTGCGCTACATGCATTGGGGAAAACAAAACACACGAGAGTCATAATACAAAAATCGAGTTGGAAGATCTGGGCCCCATGATCACGGCTCCTTCTTGAGCATCCTGTCGCAAGCACCACGATTACCGTGGAAAACCACAGAATAAGGGTGAGTAACGAATTACTCAAGAAGAATCCCAACCCGGGGTACAATACGATATACATGGTCATCTCGATGAGCGTATGCAAGCTATGAATATAACACAGAATAGAGCACATAGCTTAGCCCACACTTGGGCCTCGGATGCCAACTCGGTGGCTTAGTCCGGAATAATATCATCATACAGTCCAATACATGAGTCGCCCTATACGAGAAACAAGTCCCGGCCTCAGCCTGTCAACGAAAGGTACACTCGCTCAAGATCCCGAGGAGCTCTCCGGTCGGCGTTGTAATGAGCGTAAACATGCACCGCGTGCTCGCTGCGAACCATGGGGGGGTGCCGGTCCAGAGGCAAGCCGCCCATGTCCGGTCACCACGCCTAACTAAATCTTTGGATCGGTGTCACTGACATAGGGGTGTGAGACCTGGACACGTAAACTATGTCAGCCTGAACCACCGCACCTGAGGCTAAGGAAACGGGTCGTGGTAGGCTTACACCAGGAAGCCGCCCTTACCTTAACAGGTGGCAATCAGGGGCTACGGCCGAACACGCTGAGGACGTGCCGACTATCGGGGACGAGGCAATGCCAAGTCATCATCCCGACGGTTGGGGCATTTAACAGTCTGCCACCCTCACCCAAGATTGCAGGGCCTACCGCTCGGGTTAGATAATCCCTCACGGGGTCCAGGGACGGAATGACTTGCTCGACGTCCCTGCCATGGATGCAAGGTACTTTATGCATCAGGCCCGGATGATGCTATCTACCTGCAACTCTAACTGTCCCTAGCAAACAGCAAACAATTCCATAAAATCCAATACGTGCTCAATAAGAATACAACGAGCCTAGCATGATACTACGAAGCAAGGAACAGATACGAGCATGCCAGAAAGGAACAACCTAGCATGGATTAACATGAGAATTAACCAAGAAATCATGCTAACCGAGAATTCAGATTGAAGCACCTAGCTACACATGTCAATAATCACAAACAAGCAATCAATCAACAATCACATATAATATCGCAGGGTCCACACAACTCCGGTAAGAAATCCTTACCTTGGTCGGGGACGATTGACACGAAAACCTAAGCTGCGAACTATCTCGAACTAGCTACCGAGAACCTATCAATCACAACAAAAATCACACAATAGGCCTAAATATAATAAAATAAACGAGGTTCAGCTCGAGAGCTACTCACGAGGCGCGACGAACGCACGAACGAGCCGATTGCACGAACGGGCAAAGAACGAGGCTCGGCTGGGCGCAGAATGGGCGAGCTGGCGCGCGGCTGGTGCGCACGCTGGGCGCGACGGACGCGGGCGGCTAAGGGCGCGCGAGGCGCGCGGCGGCTGGGCGCTGGCGATGCGACGCGACGCATAGCTGGGCGAGGACGCGCGCGCGAACGGGGCAGTGAGCGGCGAGGCTCGGCGCGGCGCCGCTGCGCGCGAAGAGCTCGCGAACAGGCGGGCAAACAGGCGATCGGGCGACGAGAAAACGAACTCGAATTCGAGCGATTGGAGAGGATTCGACGTTCGTTCAGTTGATGGATGAGTTCCTCTACACCTGCTGAACAGAAAACACACAAATTTCCTCACTCCCTCGGCCGGCAGGGACGGAATTGAAAACAGGGGAAAAAACGAAGGAGAAGAAGAAAGAGAGCTTACCAACAGCGTGAGGATGGAACGCCTTCGACCTTGGGGATGGGAACTCGGTTGAATTGAAGCTGGAGAAGGAAGAAATCGAGAGAAGTTGGCTGTCGGTCGGGGGAGCTCGCGAGGAAGAAGAAGAAGAAATGGGGCGAAGGCTCGGGCGAGCTGGCCTTTTAACCAAAGCAGGGGACGAGCAGACATATATACAAGATCGCGCGATTAAGTTAACAAACGCGCGCGGTGGCTCGGCTGGCTGGCCCTCCGCCTAGCACATGACACGCCCCTAGTTCGATTCCTGCTCGACGCGCTATTTAATTCCTTATTTATTTTTACCTTTTCCCAAGCCCAAACGCCTTCACCAAAAATCCCGATTCTTTTTAATTTGGCTCATAATTATTTCGGAAATTTTTAATTTCAAAACCGGCCCTGTCGGCCCGACCCAAAATTACCAAAAATGCCCTTGGGCCTCTCGGGAAGGCCGAGATGAATTTTCCGGGCCGTTACATTGTCGTTTAAGATATTTAAACAAAAATTTATAGCTCTCCTTTTAGAATGATTTTTTTTGTTTTTAATATTAGTTTTTGGTTTTTGATTTTAAAAAATAAAAATGATACATGTTTAACAAACTACTTGTATTAGTTAGATTAGTTCTTCAGTTTCTTCACTAATATGTAATTAGTTCATTAACTGTTATGATTAGTTTGTACTCTCCTCACTCTCATTTAAAGAGGTTTTGAGAATAATAAAATCATGAAGTTTCCTCTTATCATTCATATGGTATCAGAGCACTCATTCTCTTGGTTCTCTTCATCTTTCCCGCGGTTTCGTTCTTTCTCCTACTATCCTCTAATGCGGACCCAACAACTCAAAGCGGCGATGATCAATCTCATTAATCCTTCGATCCATCACATCAATCCTTCGATCCTTTCCATATGCCTCAGTCCTTTATTGAGGCATATCAAGAAACCAATGTTTGAGAAACTTCAGGCAGCTTGGAAATGTAATAATCACGTAATCGCATCTTGGATCTTGAATACGGTTTCAAAAGAAATTGGAGTCAGCATAGTTTATAGTAATTCAGGCAATTTGGCCGAAACGTTCAAAGAATCAAACGGACCTCACATCTTTCAGTTGCGAAAATCTCTAATAACAATGATTCAAGGAAGCCAGTCAGTCAAAGCGTACTTCATGAAGATCAAATCCATTTGGCAAGAACTTTGTGCGTTACTTGTTTATGTTGACGATATTCTATTACCAGGTCCTAATAATCTGGCTATAGATAAAATCAAAGTCTCACTGTGAACACACTTTCTTCTCAAAGATCTAGGAACTACGAAGTACTTCTTAGGATTATAGCTACTTCGATCTAATCATGACATCAATTTATCACAAAGGACATATGTTCTTCAAATACTTGAGGGATCATGGGCTTCTTGCTGCAAAACCAACATTACATCCTATGCAACAACACCTCAAACTCACAGTTGATTCTGGAAAAATATAATTTGTTGAAGATGCCTCCTCATATCATCGTGTTATCGGGGGTGATTAGTTATTCAGTTTCTCATTAGCTGTTATGATTAGTTTATACTCTCCTAACTCTTATTTAAAGTGATTTTCAAAAAAATAAAATCACCAAGTTTCCTCTTATCATCCATAATGTTTGATAACTATTTTTGTTTTTTTTAATAACTAAAAACTAAAAATATGTTTAATAGCTCTTTTTTATTTTTAAAAATAATTTTTTTTAATATTTAATAAAATAAAACTATTTAAAAATACTATCGATCTAATAAACTTTAAATTTTTGGGTTCGAACTTTATTTGTAGTCTGCTTTATCATTTTTTTTCAAAAATTGGTTTAATCTTTAAAAAACAAAAACTAAAAATTTTTATTAAACAAACTTGTTTTTATAAAGTTAAAAACAAAAAAATGAAATGATTATGAAATGAGGCATATAAAATCTTATTTTACATTAAACCTATTTTAAAACAAACAAAGAGTTGTAGTTTTGTTTTTTTTTTTTCTGACTGTCGGACCAGTCTACCTCTGGAACACTAGGTCACTTTGGTTAATATTAAGTACATACTTTAAAATAAACTCAACATTTGGTTGTCTAAAAATATAGTCATTTTAATTAATTTAAGAGAAGCAACTTTTTGATTGATTTACAATTATAGTAACTTTTTTAAAAAATCGTTTATAGTAAATTGTGCCTATTTTTAAAAAAGATATGTATTTATCTTTTATCGAGACTTTGATAGAATCTATCATTTTCTAATGATGGAAGTCTATCAATTTTATCAGTAATTAATTCTATTGTCAATTTTATCGGTAATTGATTCTATTGATCTTTATTGATAGAATTTAATGAAAGTCTATTACTTTATTTATAAGTAATTGATTCTATCAACCTCTATGGATAGAATCTATCAATATAAAAGTCTATTAATCTACATTTTTTATTATGTGTGCAAATATTTTCATGATTGTACTATTCTTAGAATATGTTAACCTTTCGTAATATACATGCAAAAGCCCCTTAATTTAATACTATTGTTTATAACAATTTTGAAATGAAAAGTAGGTTGGAATTTTATAGTTTAGAAGGAAAAAAAAACATATTTAGTCTTTTAAGTTTTTGTAGATGTTTTTTTTTTATGATATAGAAAAATAGAAAAGAAAGGAAATTACACACTTGGTAGAGAAAGTTGGACCTTATCCCTCTCCCTCAAATAGACAGAGAAAGAGTCTTCTGGAATATCCTCCATTAAACATTCATCTTGTATCAGAGAAGATGCATATTTTGCAATTGAATGTGCTAACCCGTTCCGATCACGCCGGCACCAATTGAACGAACAAAAGGCAAAATTACTTGCAATTTTAATAATCTCCTTCACAATCTGACCCAGTTCACTTAAATTTTTTATTTCGTATATAAGGATTAAGTTAAACTGAGTATTAAGTAAAATTGTGTTTGATACGAATATTAAGTTAAGCTCGGTTTTTAAACTTATTTTTGTCATTTTAATGCATTTTTTTAATGATTCCACAAATTATGTATGCTTTGATTGTTCAACTTAATAATAATAATAATATTATTATTATTATTATTTTGAGATTACATTAATTGGAGGTGGGGGATTCGAACCTATAACCTCATGGTCTTCAACTTATTTCTTTGAAAATCTATAAAATGATATTTATAACATACAGTGTAACAATATAATATTCATTTTGTAGTCAAATTGTAATTTAGATATAATATATAAAATTTTAGTTCAACCAAATAAGAAATATTAATAAGATTATAAAGAAGTTGTATTATGCCACATTAAACAAAAAAAAAATGGGAATCAACACATGATTCATAATATATTACATATATTTATATATATTATTCAATATTGTTTTATTTGGCCATAGACATCTACATTACATTTTTTAGGGCAAATTTTTATAAAAAATAAAAATAAAATAATGGGACTTCAGTTATACTAAATTACACCAATTTGATTTCAAATAATAGATAAAATGTTATTTTTTAAAAGTAAATTTGATTTTCTTGTTTATTTTTTATATCTACCAAATTCATTTTGCTATCAATGTCTCCCAAATTTATCGTCATTTCATATTAAAATTTATTCATAAAAACTTAACTTTTATTTATTTAGTTGATCTATTTGATATCTCAAATTTAACTTGTACTCAAATTTATTGTAGTGGCGCAATGGTTTCATCCAATTCAACACTAGCGTCATAAGTTCAACGAAAATCGGTATTTGTAAGGGACCGACCCGAATAGGGCACTAAATGGGCCGTTATCCCAATGCATGCATTCAAAGTAAAGGACATTTAAACAGACATGATTTCGGATTCCAATTAAAACAAAAACATTCAAAATAACCCCTTTAAAAACTAGACAATTTCCCTGGAACCTGTCCCTGTTTCCAAGCACCTGTTCCAAGATAAATACATTTTCCAAGTTTACTCTGATCAGAGATTTACTAAAAATCATTCAAAACCTGTTCAGATACAAAATGTTGGAATCCATAAATATTTACAAAACATCCTAGGGCTCCGTGCCCTGCTACATGCATTCAGGGGAAAAAACAAAACACAAAGAGTCATAATACAAAAATCAGAGTTGGAAGACTGGGCCCCATGATCACAGCTCCTCCTTCAGGCATCCTGTCGCGCACCACGATTACCTGTGGAAAACCACAGAATAAGGGTGAGTAACGAATTACTCAGTAAGAATCCCCAACCGGGGTACAATACGATATACATGGTCATCTCGATGAGCGTATGCAAGCTATGAATATAACACAGAATAGAGCACATAGCTTAGCCCACACTTGGGCCTCGGATGCCAACTCGGTGGCTTAGTCCGGAATAATATCATCATACAGTCCAATACATGAGTCGCCCTATACGAGAAACAAGTCCCGGCCTCAGCCTGTCTACTGTCGACGAAAGGTACACTGGCTCACAATCCCGAGGAGCTCTCCAGTCGGCGCTGTAATGAGCGTAAGCATGCACCGCGTGCTACTGCAGACTATGGGGTTGCTGGAGTCCGAGGCAAGGCGCCCATATCCGATCACCACGCCTAACTAAATCTTTGGATCGGTGTCACCGACATAGGGGTGTGAGACACGGACACGTAAACTATGTCGGCCCGAACCACCGCACACCGGGCCAAGGAACGGTTGTGGTAGGCTTACACCAGGAAGCCGTCCTTGCCTTGACAGGTGGCAATCAGGGGCTACTGCCAAACATGCTGAGGACATGCCGGCTGCTGGGGACGAGGCAATGCCAAGTCATCATCCCGACCGTTGGGGCATTTAACAGTCTGCCACCCTCACCCAAGATTGCAGGGCCTACCGCTCGGGTTAGCTAATCCTCACGGGGTCAGGGACGGAATGACTTGCTCGACGTCCCCGCCATGGATGCAAGGTTCTTTATGCATCAGGCCCGGATGATGCTATCTACCTGCAATTCTAACCTGCCCTAGCAAACAGCAAACAATTCCATAAAATCCAATACGTGCTCAATAAGAATACAACGAGCCTAGCATGATACTATGAAGCAAGGAACAGATACGAGCATGCCAGAAAGGAACAACCTAGCATGGATTAATATGAGAATTAACCAAGAAATCATGCTAACCGGAATTGATTGAAGCACCTAGCTACACATGTCAATAATCATAAACAAGCAATCAATCAACAATCACATATAATATCGCAGGGTCCACACAACTCCGGTAAGAAATCCTTACCTTGGTCGGGGACGGTTTGGCACGAAATCCTAAGTCGCGAACAATCTCGATCTAACTACCGGGAACCTATCAATCATCACAATAATCACACAATAGGCATAAATACAATAAAATAAATGAGGCTCAGCTCGGGAGCAACTCACGAGGCACGACGAACGCACGAACGAGCCGATTGCACGAACGGGGCAGCAACGAGGCTCGCTGGGGCGCAGAAATGGGCGTAGCTGGCGTCTTTGGTGCGCACGTTGGTTGACGCGCGCGCTGTGGATGGACGCATGGGCGGTTAGAAGCGCGAGGGCGCGCGCGGACGAGCGGCACGGCTGGGATGGCGCGCGGCGTGACACGGAGCTGGGCGAGGACGCGCACGCGGTGTGCGACGAGGCTCGGCGGCAGCGCTGCTTCTGCGCACGCGACACGCGAACAGGGGCGAACAAAATGAACAAATTCAAGCGATCCACGGGGATTCGACACGCGATTCTTTGAAGAAGAACTCCCCTACACTAGCTGCACAAAACCCATACTTCAAATCGCCTCGACTCGGCCGAAAAACGAAATCGAAACCAAGGAGAAGAAATCGGATTTCTTTTGAAAGAAAGGAGAAAAAGGAAGCTTACCTGCTGCTCGGGGAAGGAAGATGACTTCAAATTGGAGGCAAGGCTTGGTCGAACAGAGCTGGAGAAGGAAGAAAATCGAGAGAAGTTGGCTGTCGGTCGGGGGAGCTCGCGAGGAAGAAGAAGAAGAAATGGGGCGAAGGCTCGGGCGAGCTGGCCTTTTAACCAAAGCAGGGGACGAGCCGACATATATACAAGATCGCGCGATTAAGTTAACAAACGCGTGCGGTGGCTCGGCTGGCTGAGCCCTCCGCCTAGCACATGACACGCCCCTGGTTCGATTCCTGCTCGACGCGCTATTTAATTCCTTATTTATTTTTACCTTTTCCCAAGCCCAAACGTCTTCACCAAAAATCCCGATTCTTTTTAATTTGGCTCATAATTATTTCGGAAATTTTTAATTTCAAAACCGGCCCGGTTGGCCCGACCCAAAATTACCAAAATGCCCCTGGGCCTCTCGGGAAGGCCGGGATGAAATTTCCGGGCCGTTACAGTATTTGTCCCTCCTCCCCCGATAGGTATTTAAAAAAAAAACTTGGACTCATATTTTTTTTTTTTAAGAAGTGATATTTTTTATTTAATTCACTAAAACTTAGCCATAACAAATTTAACTCTTTTTTTTTAGGTTAAAAAAATTGGGGGTGGGGGAGACTCAAGCCTAAGACCTCAAGGTCTTTAGGTATACATCGATGCCACTTGAGTTACTGCTCTATTGACAACTTTATTTTTAATTAATTGATCTATTTGATATCTCAAATTTAACTTGTTGAATGGACTCAAATTTATTACTTTAATTCACTAAAACTTAATCATAATAAATTTAACTTTTTTTTTATTAATGGATTAATGTGATATCTCCAATTTAGCTTGTTCATGAATGAACTTAAATTTATTATTTAATTTTTTTTAAAGATCAATTTATTATTTAACTTTAAATTATAAGAAATATGTAAAATAAATTTAAGAAGCTGGTACATTTGAAGTTAAATTATCTTGTTCGTTTCATTTTTGTCCACTTTTAAAACGTGAACATTCAATTGTTCAATATTAAAATGTACGTGTTTAAGATTTAAAGAAATCTTATAAAAAATTGAAGTAAATATGTAATCGAGTACAAAAGATCTTTACAAAATAAAACCCTTCAAACTAAAATCTATATATATATAACTGTTCAAGTAATGATCCTAATTTATGAATACAAAAGTTAACAAAATTCATATAAATTTCTAAGTACATGAATGAACCCAATGGAGATCGAATCTAAAAAAAATACACAAGAATCAATAATGTTAACAAAATAGCCAAATAATTATACAAAGAAACATGATTTGTTTTTTAAAAAAGTCCAGCCTCACGAAATCAAATGCATTAATATATTTCTCAAAAAAGAAAATAATAATAATATAATAGACATGACCGAATAAGCTCACGATTAGAAGAGAAATCCAAAAGAAATTTAAGCAATCAACCAAAAAATAGGAGATGAGATCGAATTAGGCACGAGAGAGAGAGATAATACGTGTTAACTTAACACGGATTAAATGGATTTCTTAATACTCAAAACAAACAAAGATTAAGGATATTAACTTCATACGGATTAAGTTAATACCCTGCCCAAACACGTCCTAATTATCTGGATTTTTCTAATTTTTAATGTTGTAAAAAAACTCTTAAGTTCTATGAAATATGAAAAATCATATTTCTTAATTTAATATTACCAAGTAGAAGAGTACATTCAACAAAAAAAGAGTAAAAAATTTTATAATGAGGGTGTGATTTGAATAGTAGCTAATGTCATATAAAAGTCATTAGAGCTATATTTATTTTTGTAACTAAAATCTAAATAAGATCTCATCATCGATGTCATAGGGGAACCGGTGGCCTTGAATTGGGATGCATTTACTTTCCTGGGTGTTAAAATGGTACAAAATGAGTTGTCCATCATAGGCCTCCATTAAGAGTACATCAGAGCCCACAAATGCCAAAGGAAAGTTAATTCCAAATATTGGGCCAATTGTGAACAACTTTGACCAAAGAACCTTATTCCCCTTCTCATTTAACCCCAAACATCCAAACTATTTTGGTTTTCTTTAGGTGGATATAGATAATGAAGGAGAATCATTGATCCATATTAATACCATATTAATCATTAATATTGTATTATAAATTACTACTTTTTTTTCCTAGAATTGTAAATATTTTTCAAATTTCACCTATTCTTAAAAAACCTATTTACTTATTTATTAATATGGTCAAAAAACTCTTTAAACCCCTATGATTTTGGGAGATTTGTTAGGAGGCTAGGGTATCTTATATAATAATTAAAAAAATCGAGATTTTGTTTTAAAATGTTATTTTAAAGTGGGAGTAATTGTGTCTTTTTCTAATAAATTAATTTTTTTTATTTAAAAGCCGGATTTTTGCTAAAGTTTATTAATATGACTATTCTTTAGCTTATTTCTGCTAAGCTCCTTAAAATAAAATCACTACTAAATATGTCTTTTCTTTTTTTTTTTTTTTGAAAATTCATTACTAAATATTTCAATAGCATCATTGTACCTTTGTTTGGAGGGATTAATTTAATTCAAATCTTACCTAATGGATAGTGCATAAAAAAAAAGAAAAAAAATAAACTGAGAAGGGACGGGACGGAAAGGAGAAGAAAAAGAGAAAGAAGAAATGTACAAAAAAATTGTAGGAAGTCTTACCTGTTTACATTTATGTCGGTAATACTTGTAGTTATGTTTTTTCGTCAATAATTTCTTTTTATCTTTGTTTCATATTTTTTAGTTAATAAATTATTGACGGCAGTTCAAAGGAGTTTGGGGATTATAATGAAATGTACGTAGATTATAGCTAAAAGAAACTACAATACTTAAAATATAAATAAATAAACAAATAGATCAGAAAACGCCGATGAACTATCAATGGAGAAGCGAAATTTGTCAATTTCGGGTACCTTACATATTTTATATTTATCATTTCTCTTTTAAAAATCAAATAAGATCTCGTCATCGATGTCGTAGGGAGATCGATGGCCTTGAATTGGGATGTATTTACTTTCCTGGGTGTTAAAATGGTACAAAATAAGTTGTCCGCCATAGTCCTCCATTAAGAGTACATCACAGCCCACAAATGCCAAAGGGAAGTTAATACCAAATATTGGGCCAATTGTGAACAACTTTGACCAAAGAACCTTATTCCCCTTCTCATTTAACCCCAAACATCCAAACTATTTTGGTTTTCTATACGTGGATATAGATAATGAAGGAGAATCATTGATCCATTCAAAAACCCGAGACTTACCCGGATCGATAAGTTTAGATGGTTTCGGAAATTTAAAGCTTGTGGGAACGGGATTTGACCAAAAATCTCCTTACTCATGTCGAACCACATTACAATTTCAGTCATAGTTCTATTAATGAGATCCTCTGACCACCAATAGTACAATCCTTGATAATACACATCAAAACTAGGCTTCTTAGAAGCCCAAGTAGGAACAGAGGTCTTAATTTCTCTCCATCTATCTTTATCCAAATCATAGACTTGGGCTCTACATGCATTAAATTCAGATGAACCTTTCCGTAAAAACGCCACAATCAAAACCACCTTGAAACCACCAGATTTCGGGTCGTACCCGAATCCAATAGATTTGTTCACATAAACGAGACCTAAATTGTAGTGTTCATCATGAGGGGAAAGAGCCATCGAGGGTGGGAGGATTCGAAAGTTTCCAGCGAGGGAATTGTAGAGAAAAATGTCATTGCCAGGGGAAAAAGAGAGGCACACGGTGCCGTGACAATGGCCGTGGATTTGGGAACGATCAAATTCCGAATGAAAACAAGGAAGATGGACAAGAGATGTATTATCATAATAATTGAAGAAGGAGAATCTGGTTTCTATCTTTCCGGTCTTTTCGTTTGTCACCATACGCCTCAGTATGACGTTTTGTGGGGTATGAAGAGAAGTAATTATGGCGCACCATAATTTAGAAACGCATTTGAATCGAAGCAGAGATTTGAGTGGCACCAGTGGCAGAATCTCCCTCAAAATTCCTTCCGGAGGTTCTATCATGTCTAACTCTGCTCCAATTATTTCTCAACAACTATGGATGTCCTTCCTTCTTAAATCAAATCTTCATGTGGCTGTCTTCCTTTAAATAACAGTTTATTGTGTTTCTTTTCTTTTCTTTTTTCCTTTTTTTTACGGTTGTTTTCCTTTTTCTTTTTTTTTTTGAAAGATACGGTTGTTTTCCTTGTAACTTCCATTAGTGATTTTCGCAACAGATTTCAATCAAATCCTCTGAAATTTAACAACCCTACCTCTACCTCTTTTTATTATCTTAGATAAAGTCTACTCATCCAATCAATCTTTCTTTGAAAATGTCAATAAAAAAGAAAAAGAAAAAGAAACAACACTTCAATAAAGTGAAAGGAAGCTCCCCACATGTAGATTATTTATTCCCATCCACATTACTCTTCTCTTTGTATTTATAAAAGTAAAATAAAAACTCAAAACATACATAGTAAGATTGCAAAACTTTTTTTTGTTTGGTATATTTTTTACAAATGATTAGTACTTTTTCAATAAGGATATTTTCGGCATTGCAAGTCCTCATTTCTTTAAATTGTACGTGTAAATGATTAATGTGTTAGAAATTTCAAACACAAAAATTAAATGTGCTCAATAAAATCATTTGGAGCGAAAGCTAAAGTTAAATAAATTATATACGTCCAACTATTATTTTTGGTAACCAAGATGAAAATTCAATGTAGATCTGAATGAAAGCTACACTAACACAAAGAGTACTAACATCGCAACACACGAACATGGAGTTCTTGGTTCTTCTACACCCCCACCCTTCCTAACTTAAAATGGTGTGGTTTTTCTTAAGGGAAGAGTAGACATAGAGACGAAAAACTTTGGTAAAAAAACACATAAGAGATTTTTAATGCACTCTATAATTTTCTCAAAAAGTGTTCTCTTTTTCTGTAGTTTCAACATAAATTATATCTACTGTTAAAGTGTGTTCAATTTCTCGTGTTGACAAGTACTCTAAAAAACATTTATTTTGAGATCGATGAAATCTCATGCTATTTTAATCTGGTATCGAAAACTCATTAAATTCAAACAAAAACAAATCAAGCTAAAATCCATAAAAATAATTATAAGTTATATTTAAAAAGTTAATTACGATTATAGATTTTGAATTTTTCTTTTTTTAATACTATAGATTTTGAATTTTAAAACTTGTTTGGTCATTGTTATTCAAAAGTTAATAATATATTTATTTTCGTTAGTTTTTATGGAGAAAATACATTTGAATAGAGAAGAAAAAAAAATTATTTTTTTAGTAAGAATATTTTTATTAAGTTTTTAAAAGACCAAGAATACTATCAAATAAAAGTATAATATTTTTCATCTAAATATTGACGATGATATTTTTAATGTTTTTTAAGTCAGAGTATTTTTTATTTGTTTTTAAAGTTTAAGGGTATGTGAAACTTTTTCAAAGTTTAAGAGTATTTTTTTAAACCAATCTTTAACGGGTTCTCTCCAAATTTAACTGCAATGTATTTTTGAAACTAAAGTTAAAGTTCAAGAATATTTTTTAACTTTTCAAGGTTTGGTGCATTTTTGACACCATCCCCGTAGTTTAGAGACATTTTTTTTATAATTTAACCTTTAATAAAATAAAACTATTTAAAGATATTATTGATCTAATAAAGCTCAAATTTGTGAGTTTGAACTTTATTTATAGTGTCACTTTTCTAGCATTTTTCTTAAATTTTTTTTGTACAAAAAGCTACTCTTTTTTAGTTTCTAAAATTCTTTTAATTTTCTAAAAATAAAAATAAAAATTTAATTTAAATTCGCCATTAAATTTGAGATAATGACTTGATAGCTTGTAATTGGCTGAAATTTGTCAGTCAACCACCCACTTTCTTCATTTTTTTTATTCTTGAAATTTCCATTTCCATGTTTTCTCTACGTCTTTTGTTTCCAAGTCATCCTGTTCCCTCAATTTTCTCACCGGAAGCATTCCTATTTTCGGCGATAATACTTGTAGTCATGTTTTTTCGCCGGTAATTTTGTTTTCTGATATTGCTTAGTTAAGGTGTGATGTGGTTGTTACTTTGGGTTTTTAGTAAACAAATTATTGGAGTTTAAAGGAGTTTGGGGACTATAATGATATAATTGCATTTAATTTAACCGAATCTATCATGATTTGAATGTATAAATGAGGAGGGTCATATACAGTTTAGATTTTAATTTTTACTCTTATAGATCAAATCCAATTCGTCAAGTTCTGATTTTCTAATTTTAATTTTATTCCACCATTATTTAAGAATAAAATATCATTTTGGTCTCTGAACTATCATGTAAATTTTATTTTGGTCCCTAAACTTTCAAAAGTCCAATTTTACTCCCTAAACTATTATTTTTATTCTGTTTTGGTTCATCAACTTTCAAATGTTCAATTTTAATAGATAAAAATTGAAGAGAGACAAATGAAGAGAGAGAAGGTAAATGGGGACGAAGAATTCTGGATTTTTGTTTTTAATGAGGAAAGAGAAAGAAAAATTGAAAAGTTATTATTTTTTTTTATAAATAATAAAGTAAACCCTGATTTTGCACTAAAACCAAAAAAATTATCCATTTTTTACAAGTACTTTGTTTATATTAACATAATGTAACATGACTTTTTTTTTGTATATCGACTAATTTCTTATAAGAATGAAACATTGATCTCTAAAGAGGGCATTCAAATCAAAATTAAATAAGGTTTTTCCTGGGGGTTAAACTTGAAAGAAAATAACATTCATCATTCAGTATCAAACTTTTTCGGTAACTATAATTCTAACGGCAAGATATTTCATTCTAATTTAATATACTTCATATAATGATCATTATAGAATGATTTAAGGGTTTGAGAAATAAAAGGTAAGAGTTGAACTATAATGGTCATTTAAATATAAATTAATTTCATATAAGTTTTCTTAATATTTAGATGATGTAGGTAAACTGACTCACAAATATAAAAGAAAAAGGTTACATCATTTAAAAAAATATAAAAAAATTTTATTGAATTTAATAAGTTAGGAGAACCAATGACTAATGTTTCTAAAAAAAATAAAAATAAAAATAAAAAACCAAGGACTAACGATGTAGATATTTAAACAAAAAATTAACAAAATAACATTCAGCATTCAGTATCAAAATTTTTCGGTAACTATAATTGTAACGGTAGGATATTTCATTCTAATTTAATATACTTGTTATCGGAAAAAAAAAATTCTAATTTAATATACTTCATATAATAATTATTATAAAATGATTTAAGGGTTTGAGAAATCAAATTAAAGGTGTAAGAGTTGAATTATAATAGTCATCTAAATATAGATTAATTTTATAGATTTCCTTAACTTTTACATGTTGTAGGGTTATAAGATATTGACTAATGTTTCTAAATAAAAATAAAAATATAGAAGCAATGACTAATGATATAGATATTCTCAAAAAAAAAAAAAAAAGACTTTGGGGATTCAAGTCATCTCTGCTATCAACTATTTAGGCATGCCTTTGGGTGGGAACCCTCGTTCTTTATCTTTTTGGGATAATACTAATGAGAAGTTCGAGAGGAAGCTTAATCAATGGCAATTCTCTTACCTATCTAAAGGCGAAGGCTAACCATGATTCAAGCTGTGTTAGAGCATATTCCCATTTACATTCTCTCCGTTTTTCAAGCTCCAGCCACTATTTGCAAGAAGATCGAGAAAATAATGAGAAGATTTCTGTGGAAAGGTGTGGATGATCGTGGTGGAGATCATCTTGTTCGATGGGACATTGTCACTCTCCCAAAGCATTACGGAGGATGGGTATTAACAAAATTCGATTGTACAGTCTGCTCTGCTTTGCAAATGGATTTGGAGGTTTTATTCTGAGAAAGATCCTCTATGGAAGCTGGTTCTTAAAGAGAAATATAGTGCTAATCAATTTGGGGAAACTCCATTTCAATGTAAGTTTAAAAGTTGTCGTTCTCCTTGGGCACATATAGTCAAATTTGATCGTATCATGAAGCCTTAGTTACAATGGAAAATTAACAGTGGGCAGAACACAAGTTTTGGCATGATCAATGGACTAACATCGAAAGATTATGTGACTTTTACCCACGTTTCTATGTTTTATCCTCGCTGAAACATGTTAAGGTGAAACAAGCTTGGAATGAAAACACTTATGAATGGTATCTTCAACCTTTTCGTGGTCTTTTCGATAGGGAGTCTGCTCGTTGGTCTGAAATATCTAGACATTGGCCTAGGCCCTGTAATAGTCTTGATGATGTCCTTATTTGGAAGCCTTCTCCGGATCAAGCTTTCTCCATCAAAGAGATGAAGAAGCTTCTTGGTGAAGCTACTAATAGCCCCCATATGAAGCCTAACGATAAATTTTGGAAAAATTCTATTGCTAAGAAAGTCAAAGTTTTTTTGTGGGGTGTGTTTTACAGGGGGATAAACACAATGGAGGTGATGCAGAAACGACAACCTCATAATTGTCTCAACCCATCCCGATGCGTGCTTTGTTTAAATCAATGTGAGTCGTTGGGCCACATCTTTATTCATTATCCATACTCTCAATATATGTGGAACAAAGGTAAGGGACCGACCCGAATGGGGCACTAAATGGGCCCTTATCCCAATGCATGCATTCAAAGTAAAGGACATTTAAACAGACATGATTTCGGATTCCAATTAAAACAAAACATTCAAAATAACTCCTTTAAAAACTAGACAATTTCCCTGGAACCTGTCCCTGTTTCCAAGCACCTGTTCCACGATAAATACGTTTCCAAAGTTTACTCTGATCAGAGATTTATTAAAAGCCATTCAAAACCTGTTCAGATACAACATGCTGGAATCCACAAATATTTACAAACATCCTAGGGCTCCGTGCCCGGCTACATGCATTCACGGGAAAACAAAAACACACGAGAGTCATAATACAAAAATCGAGTTGGAA